>OY283153.1:79713498-82408391 GCA_958299815.1 Sarcophaga carnaria
AGGTGGATTTGTGTGCAATTACTACTTATAAATTATTAACAAAATTTATTCATCAATATAAACATATTCATTGTTTGTGCAATTTATAAATCAGTGACTGAGTGTTCATAAGCTTTTGTTTTCAGTTTCTTTACTCTTTTTAATAATGTGGACATATTGGATTGTGCGATTTAACTAAGACATGTTTTCATTTTCAATTGCTACAGTGGATTTCTTATTGTCCATAGGCAATTAAATACTTATTAATGCCTTCTCAATGTTTATCAAAATTATAGCACAAATTACTTTTGTTATTTTTGATAATGAAAGTCTTTGGAATACTTTACCTAATTATATTCAGAATATAGGCAATTCAGTTAAGTTCAAAAAGGAGTTATACAATCTGTTCAAGTAGTTTTTAACATATCTTGATTTTTTTTGTGAATTTTTTTCTCTCTATTTCTATTAAAGATTGTTTTTAATTTTTAATTTTTTTTAATTAATATATCTTTAAATTACATTGTATCTTAGTATATGAATATATTTTTTACTTTGTTTGTATATTTCTTTATATTTGTATATATCGTTATTTGTAGTTTTCCTAATTTATTTTTTACACATATTCATTTTTTTATCCTTTTTTGTATCGATTGCTATTTCCCGTGATTTTAACACGTTCTTATTCATTTTTATTTCTACATTATTTCAAACATTTCATTACATATATAATCAATGATTTGTTATTATTTTCTTTCTTTGATGTACTCCCATAGCACTTTCATTTATAAGATTATTATCTTGTTGTGGTATGACTAATAACAAATAAATAAATAAATAAATAAGTTCAAGATTTTAGCACTAATACACAACTTGTTACTATGCAGAGTTCTTTGTATATTACTTTTTGTATTTTTTATATAAGTTTATAATAATGCAATTACAAACACAAGTTCTCTAAGAAAACATTTTATAAAAATACATCATGAGATCAATAATTGTATAATTAGTCTTGTCGAAAGACTTTTAAAAAATAAAAAATCTCTAAACTATATAAAAAGGGTGAGTTAATGTCTTTAATTACTTGAGCTTAGAATCGATCAAAAAACTTTCTATAAATATGAAAATAAAAGCTGTCTCTGTAAGAATGTGCTTTTTAAATTTAGTACCATTTTTATTTACGATTTGTAATTAAAACCATAAAAATATTGTAATTTTTCTAAATCTGCATTCTTGTGTGCAATATGGTATATATTGTTACGCAAATCGAAACGACCTAATATCGTTTAACGTTAACGATAAACAAAAGCTGCACACACACATATGTACAACGAACCTGGTTGCAACTGGTACCAACAACAATATTAAATGAAAGGAGAGCGACAAGTATAAAATAAAACCAACAACAACAAGCATGAAATAAAAAGGGATGGAAAAATAATACACAAACAAGAATGCGGTCGCTATAGAATTCTCAAGAAGGCGAGAACAAGAACCTTCCACATCGAGAACGTTCATCATACTGATTACGTGCGTATATAAAAAGGCGAGACAAGACCAGCAGTCAGTCAGTAATAATTCAGTCAGCCTTGTGTGAAGTTGCGTGTGAACAAAACAAGTCGTGGTTGTAAAGCTCTAGCGAATAGTTGTGCGATAAGAATAACGAATAAACAGATTATTATTGTTGTATCGTTAAGTTGTATACGGTGGCACACAAAAGTAGTGTAACGAATAAAAAATTTAACTGAAATTAAACACCTATTTGTTTTCACTTTGTTTGCAATTAACGAACTCATATTCTAAACATTTTTAAAAAGGTGAAAACGTAACAATATTGTATTATATGGTAAGTTAAACATAAATGATCAAATTGTTTTATGTTTCTGACGTATAATAGCAACAATACACACTATTATAATAATAATAACATTGATTATTAGGTAGGTAGGTAGAAGTGGCTGTCCCCTCGATGGAGTCATGAGCGGACATACTTAGGCCGCATACAGGGCCCATTGTGAATCACAGTCCCTCATTTTTCCCTATTCTAGGAACCATTCGGAGCTTCCGATGAAGCGACTCAGAATGCCAATATCCATACATAACAGTTCATCCATATCCTCCATGTAGTAGGCACCCAGGTACCTCTTTCTCCTCCGACCAAGTGCCGGACATGTGCACAATAGGTGAAGAATAGTTTCATCTTCCTCTTCATCTCCACAGCAACTGCAGAAATCATTTGCAAGGTGTCCAGGACCAACACGCCTCGTATACGTTCCTATAATGCAATGCCCCGTAATAACTCCAATAACAGTGCTGAGCCTACTTCTTTGGAGTTTAATCAGAGTCGCTGTGCGCTTCCTATCCAGCCTCGGCCAGATCTTTTTCGCCGCTCTGCCCTTATCCGAAGTTGCCCACATTCTGTTGACGAGATCTACGGTTGCAATGTCAATTATAAGTTTGCGGATCTCCAAAGGGATCCCCAATGTAGAGAATTCATCAGAGAGTTCTATGATCGTGCCCCTTCTGGCCAATTCATTCGCTCTGCAGTTGCCAGGAATTGGCAATAATCAAACATTGATTATTACAATCACAGAATATATTAACTAAGCAATGATTGTTAGGTTTTGTTTCTTTTTTCCTTTTCTGTAGTTGTAATGGTGGTCATTATTATTGTTCGTCCTAAAATTGTTTTAGAGACATTTTCTCTTCTACAGTTCGTTAGTACTCTTAACAACAATTGTATGTTCAATGAAGCGTTTTATGGGATTTTGCATCAACATTGTTGCTATTATAAACGCTATTGCCTACTGACTACATTTGTGCGTTATATTGTGAATTGCTAACAGTTGTAAGTTCCTACAGTTTATTAGACAGCTTGTCGGCAATAGAAGTGTAGATTTATTGGCAGAATTATTTATTTTTTTTTTTACTTTTTGAATTCACTTAAACAACAAAGTGACTGAGATAAGTTTTTTAATATGGCTCAAGTTATAAATTTTTTGTACGTGTACATATTTCTATCAGAAAATTGTAAATTGTAATAAATACAGGCTTGTCCAATAACTACTGTACTGTATCACATTGGTAAGGTATGGCGAATAATATTTTATTACGGAATTGGAAAAAATGCAAAGAATTGGCAGTGTAATGCTAATTCATTCAAAGCCACAGGCTACATATTGTTACAAAAATGAAAACGGTGTACCATCGTTTAACATCAAAACTATGAACGAAAGCCATACAAACACATAGAAAGAAACTTGCTTGCATATACCAACAACATCAGTATAAGAAAAGGAGACAGACAAGCAATAAATAAAACAACAACAAACAACGCAAGCAAAATAAGAAGGCGAAGACACGAACATTCTACTTCAAGAACCTTCATCAGACTGTCTACGTGAGCATATATAAAGGTAAGACAAAGTCAGTCTTGTGTGAAGACGCGATGCGTGTGAAGAAAACAGTCGTGTTTTTAAAATCTCCGCTATACAGATCTAACGTACAAGTGTTGTTGCTTACGCAAAGGGTGTGAGCAGAGAAGAATAGCGAACTAAACAAATTGTTGCTGTATACGTTAAGTTGTAAACACCACAAACACAAAAGTAGTGCGAACAATAAAGAGTTTAATTGAAACTAAACACATATTTATTTTGATTTTGTTTGCAATCAACGAACTCATATTTTAAACGTTTTAAAAAAGTTAAAAACGTAACAATTGGTGTCAGAAGTGAGATTGCAAAATCCGAAATAAAAATAAATAAATAAAAAAAAAATTAATTAAAATGAAGCTCACTGAACTAAGAGTGGAACGGCTTAAACAAGAGTTGGGTAAACTAGAGCTGCCAACAACGGGCACGAAGAATGAACTGCAAAGACGGTTAAGGAAACAACTTCAGCTTCAGAGCATTGACATTGATTCTTACGAGTTCGAGGATGAAGAAGAACGAGAGTTACAGGCACATGTAACCCCTAGCGGTATCGACATAAATTCGTTGATAGCCTCTATATTGGAAAAAATGCAAGTAACAAGCCAGAAGCTATTTGAAGCTTCTAGAGCCGAAAATCGAAACCTTCTGGCTGATGTTCAAGAAACTTCTAGAGCCGAAAACCAAAGACAAAACTTGAAAAGAACTCGAATCGACATCAGGGAAGCTGCAGGAAATACACGAGTCGGTCAGTAAAAGAATCACTGGTGTCGAGGAAAGGGTGTCACATTTAGAAAAGACCGTTGACACGAAAGTTAACGATTGGGAAAAGGCCGTCGACGGAAAACTCCTTATGATGGAGGAAAAGGTCAACAACCTCCAGACCCAGCGACCGGAACCAGTACGAGTCGTATCAGAAGGTATCGGCAGAATAAAACCACCTCGCTTTGATGGTAGCTCACCCCTATCCATTCAAGACAGTAGCCAGCAGAAACGGATGGGACGATGGGGAGAGGCTTTGGAACTAATTTAGGCGTTAAAATGTGTCGCAAAAACCTGAGAACTTTACATGAATAACATACGTAATTGGTCATTACAAAGCTTCAATCAGGATTACGACCTAGTTTCTCACATCACTTCTTTTGTTGTGTATTAATTTTATATATATCCGAACGATATGTTTTTTAGAAACCTTTAATGGCAATTTTATCTACCGTCCGAGTTTTTTTCTTTTAGAAATCTGCAGAGAAAAAGTCGCCGAAAGCAAATATTTGTTTTTTCAGATTTCGTTATATTCGAGATGTTTGAGTCAGGAGTTGACTTTTGCTAATAAGCCGACACACTACCACCTAAACTACGACTTCAAAGGCAAACATGCCCTTAGTTTCGAATAAATGAACAAAAACTGTTTCAACAACTCCACAGAGTATCTCGGCATTCAACTTAAGAGACGCCTGATTTCATACCAAAGCAACATTAGGTCAAATTACTCAAATGTAACGTCGTGCAATATAAATTAGAACACATATTAAGATCTCAACGTTCCTATTCTTTTCAAATCTTTCGGATTGTCACATCCTGGGCTACCACGCTCATGGCTATTTATCTGAAAAAAGAGAGTGGGATTTTCACTCATACGAAAGCTGAATTTATTTTTAATGTTGACAGAAAGTGTATATAATTTTTTTTTTAAGAGTAAGAACTGAAAAATTCTATTCAATATGGAACGATTATTACTGTGTTGTTAGCAATGTTCTTCCACCGAATTTAATTCGAAAAGACTTTATTTACGCGTAAAACAAACCCTGTCTGTCAGAGTCTACCAAAATAAAGAAAAATTAAATAGAACATTAAACCCTTGTTCACCACTGGGTAGATTTTGATTTTCTCCTTTGTTTTTGTTTTTCATTTTTTCTTACAAACTACCTACGTAAATAGGAGCATACAACAGCAATAGCTGGAAACCAATATGAAAACACCATAGCAGTCAAATAGAAATAAATAGCAATGTGGCGTGAAGTAACAACTGCAACATGTATGCAAATGTCTGTTAGAGGATATGAGAGTGCATGTGAACATGAACAAAGTTTTCGGTGGTTAGTAGGAACAGTTAGTTTATACTGGTTAATTCTGTGGCTGTCAAACTGGTTGTATAGTTGATGGACTGATTTGCTTGTCGGCGATTATTAGTAAATGGCTTGTTTAAGATTTCGCGATTGTGCAATTGTGGGATGAATTATTTTCCATTCCACATACTTAAAGAGTAAGTTCAAATTGAACTCATTTTTAAAGTACTTTTGGCAACATCGCATGTTCTTTTATAAAAATTTGTAAATATAATGTGAACTTGTATAAAATCGTTTGCGACAACCTCTAGGTGCATGTGTATGCATACGTATAGGTAGATGTTAAAATTGAAATTCAATGTATATTCACAAGTATTGTATTTTTAAACATACTCTCAAGGGTGAATATAATTTTTAGTATTTACTTTGTCATAAAATAAGTCCAGTTATATAAGCAAACAATTTTTTTACGAATTGTTGCCATATACTTTCGTACACAATACTGAGTACAAAATTGGCTAGGTATGGCTTTTTAAAAATTTTATGTAAAATACCTTCCCTTTAGTTCATTAATATTTTATTAGTTTCGTAGTATTCAAAATGGCACAGAATGGTGGTTAAAAGTTTAATAAACTTTTTAAAAAAGATAAAGTTATAGAGAATCCAAAAAATCCAAAATTCAGTGGTGTGAAGTACCCGTAGTCTAGTAGGTAAGATGTTGGCTTATTAGCCTTGAGGCCACGGTTCAAACCACAGTTTCCAATGAGGAGTTTATATTTTAACGTAATTAAATTTTGAATATGGTTATTTTGGAGTATTTTGTTACTTAAAGAAGCATGCAAATGTCTGGAAGTACAGATTATGAGACGTGGCAGTATTACCCGACAGTCTGAGCTTTTTAAGTTCACTCGAGAAATGAATGCTTGATCGAAGGTCAAGATAGAATTCACAGTAAGGCGCGCGCCATGAGGTGAGCTTTCATAAAGCCAATGGGCCTAAATCATCTTTGTAGAATAGGAAGAGGAGTTCGGAAATCTGTACTCTGCGAAAGGTAAAATATAGAGAGACACAGACTCTTCTCAAGTTTGACTAATTTAAGACGAACTAAACTTTCGCCTAGAAATTATACATACATACATAATTGGTCATTATAACCCATGTCAGGATTACGACCTACATTTTCACAGCACTTATATTGTGTGTTTTAATTTTATACATGAGTACCTGGACCTACAGTTTTAAAGTCGACTTCGAACGATAGATTTTTGAGAAAATTCGTTATGCCAATTTTATTTACTCTCAGAGTTTTTGACAGAAATCTGCTGAGAATAAGATAATCTGAGTCAAAAATTTCCGTAAATACTGTAAAAAGGGGTGTGGAATTGAAGAAATTTGGTTATATATCAGCTAACAAAAATGTGTATTCATATGTACGTCTTTTTTAGTAAAAATTTATAAATTTAGTAAATTATTCATATTGAAAAAATTTCTTCATATTGAAAAAATTTCTTAAGTATGAATAAAATGCTTTCGTTATTTTGAGGGGTGTAAATATGACGAAATTTAGTTGAATTTAATAAAAACTTTTATCCATAGTGAAGAAATTTGATTTGAATTTACTAATAATTTTTATTTATATTAAAGAATTTTTGTTTAATTTTGTTAATATTTTTCGTTAATATTTATTCATATTGACGAATTGATTTTAAAATTAACTAATAATTTTTGTTAATTTCATAATTTTTTTAAGAATTATTACTCACCATTTTGTAAGTTGAAGGCAAAAATAAAAATAAATTTAATCTGTGTACTGTTTTTGTATTTGTGGTAATATTATAAAAATATTTTTGAATAAAGGACTGAACCAGTGTAGATTCCTTTGGATACTCTAAATTAAATACAAAAAATATTTTCAAACATATATCTAAAGCATTTAATGCTGAACGCATACGATATTTCATGCCTTCAAAGTGACCAACTATTTCTTTTGGTTGTAAAATTGAGCCTGTTACTAATACTAAGGGCTGTATTTGTATCTTAGTTTCGTATTTCTTTAGTATTTTTTCTTCACAGGTAGCGACTGTATTTCCCGTTATTATGAAACTTAGCTGGGAGTCGCGAATGAAATATCTCGTATATTTTCCTTCCATCAATAACATCAAAAGTTTTTGTAGTGGGTACCAAAGTGCTATGAAGTAGGAAAAAATACCAAAACACTGACCATCTGAAAAAATGAAAATACATATAAAATGCATATCTACAACCATGGGCAGAGTATAAAATTTAATGTAAATTCATTTATATTTGTTATTTCTTTCATAGTATTAAATAAAATTTTATTTGTCTCGTCTTTAATTCGATCCTCCAACATTGCGTAAATTTTTAAGGAGAACGTTTTATACTATTTACGTATGGGCTCTGATTTTGAATACATGTGCATGAAATTCATATCATGATGCATATCATGCATCATATTAACAGCATAGTTGCCAACCACGTGAAATGATACTATTTGATTACATATTGAATTTTCTAGAACTCCAAATTCTATAAAACATTGTGTTTTTCGAAGTATTTTTTGAATTGAAACTTAAACAAAATGACTTTAGTGTTAACATCGCCATAAACAGCATCATCAAGATGTATTATAGGTCTTAATTTTTTATATTTATAACACTTCATATTTTTGTTAAATTAATAAAAAACAACTCACTTTACTTTAACACTTTTTTTAAATTAAAAACACAATTTTTTAAAATAGACACTTTCGTAGCAGATATGAAACTAAAATTCTGACAGTAATTCCTCCAGCGCCTACTTGGTTTTTTAAAATTTCAAAAATAAATAAAACTAACATTCTGAGAATAATTTTTTCCAATGCCTACTTCCTTTTTTTTAATTTCAAAAATAAAAGAGTTGAATTAACGAACATTCTTCAATTTTAATATAATAAAGGAGTTAAATTGAAAAAATTTCTTTAATTTTAGAGTACCATACTAAATTTAACAAATTTTCTTCAATTTTCTTCAATTTTACTAAATTATGTTTTAATTAACAAAAAATAATTATCCAATATGACTAAAAAAATATCTAAAAATTTTTGTTATTTTTAATATAGTAGATTTATTTAATATTGGTAAATTTTAGTTAAATTAACAAAACATTTATTATTTTTAACAAAATTTTTTTCAAACCAACAGATTCACTTAAATAAATTTTAAATATAAAACTAATTTCGTTAACTTGAAGAAAAATCTTTGTTTTTAATAAAATGTATGTAGTTTTGATGAACACTTGTGTAGACTGGAATAATATATATATAGATTTAATGTATTTTTCGTTGAAGATTTACTAAATTTTTTACTTAATATTACCTGCGATATTTTGTCAGTGTACCAGAAAGGTTTTTTCATATTTCGTTTTGTTGGCGATTTCTGGTCTGGCATTTAGCCTCATGTCTAAATTAAAATTGGAGGGAACATATTTGTGTCTTGTATTAAAGTACTCAGAAATAGATTAAAAATATTATCGGGTATTCGAGACTCAAGGAATATTGTACATAATAATAATCGGTTCAATTCCAATATGTAAATCATGTGATAAAGAGGAAGAGTCGCTCGAACACGTACCTGAATACCAATATGGAATATAAATTGAGGACAGAGCAATAAATACCTCAATGTAACATTTTGTTTATTTCAGTTCGATTATGTTACAAAAATCAATCGATAAACAGTAAATATCGATGTATTTTGTGAAAAAATTCTATAGAATAGACGCATATTTTCGTTGCATTGCAATTTGTGTTTAAATGTTTATCACTATTTCGAAATTTAAATGAAATTTATTGTCTGTGGCATATTAATAAAAAAAGAATAAAAAATTATTTTAAAAGCCAGGTGTTTCACGTTATTTAACAAATTAAATTCGGTATGAACCTTTAAAACTCTCTGAGATTTAGTTATGCAGACAGTATAAGTGTTGAATTGCATGCAATATAGTATGAGTGAGTATTTGATACGCATACGCAACGTGTTCCAGAGATTTTATGTTTTTATCGTACGTTTTATGTTTTTGTTTACGTCTTCATTTTAAAAACTTTAATAAAATTTAAAAGCACAAATTTCGTTTCATAGTGTGTCTCTGTATTTTTATTTCATTTATTTTGTTTAAACTGAAGCATATGTATGTGGCAAATAGTGCTTTTATAGTTTAAATAAATATTCTTGAATATTTTTTGGTTAACTTTTTATAAAAGAATATATAAAACAAAGATATTTAATTCTCTTTACAATTTCAATTTGTACATTTAAATATTTATAAGGTCACTTCCATTTTTCAAATATCTTTTAAATTGTAGCTTTAATCGATTAGGTTACATTTTTAGATTTATTTATCTTTTCCTGTACTTTTAGGGGATACTATATTTACATATATTGTTACGAAAATGGAAATGGTAATACGTTGTTTAACATTAAAATGATAAACAAAAGCTACAAAAACAAAAAACAATGGACTTGTTTACATGATCGACAAATAACAAAAATATAGCAACAACATCAGTATAAAAAAGGGGATAAACAAGTAAACAAAAAGCAACAACAAACATTACCAAAATAAATGTAAACAAAATACACAAACAACAATGAAACAACGATGTTTACATTTATGGAGATCTCGAGAAGGCGAAACCATGAACATTCGACCTCAAGATCATTCATCAGACTCAGACTGTTTACTTGGCCATACAAAAAGCCCAGCCAAAGCAGGCAACGGAGTCAGTAAAAATTCAGTCAGTCTTGTGTGAAGACGCGTTGCATGTGAAGAGAATAATCGTGGTTTGAAGATCTACGTTATAAAGATCTATCGAACAATTGTTAGTGTTTACGCCTAAAGAGTAAAGAAGAATAACAAACAAAGTAAATTGTTGTTGTTTATATCAAGTTGTGAAAAGTGGCAGACAGAATTGCGCGAACAATAAAGAATTGATCTAGAACTGAACACAAATTTATTTTTTTATTTGCAATCTACGCACTCATATTTTAAACGTTCTTAAAAAGGTAAAAACGTAACAATATTATTATTGTTATTGTGTGATTTATGTATGTTGTTATTGTGTGATTTATGTGTATTATGAAACATAATCCATATTTCAGTGTTTCATAATTATAAGGTCACTCCATTTGTTATCGTTAAAACGAAGCGATAATATACATTTTAATAATTTTTTTTTTAATTTGCTTACGTTTTGTTAAAATTATATTAAATATGCTGTGTTCATACTACTTTTTAAGTTTTTTTTGTAGTATTCTCGTCAATTTTCCTCCATCACTTTTTAGTTTTTTGTTAATGCAAGTCATCAAATTGGTGGTTTTCGGTAAAAGTCCACTTAGATAGGATTTCTCATATATCTGTCAATCGATTAAAGTCTCAGGGGCATGCTGGCCAATCCAATAGAGAAATAAATTTTGATCTAAACCGAGCCTTTAAGAAATAATTCTTGGGAATTGCTACGTTGTCCTCCTGAAATATTATTTTTTCTGTGGAGATTTATAATAAAAGTAGCACTAAATTGATTTCCAGAGTTGAGGATTGGTTAGAGCTTTTCTTTCGACAGGAAACAAACTAAATTAAAAGCAATCTGCTCATCATAAAGAAGTTAAATATTTACCTCTCCATTCCATATGGGAGTAAAGGCCAAAATATCTTGTAGTGTAATTTCACATTTCTTTCTTTATAGCGTAAGAGAGCTAAAAACAAAATTTCTTTTAGGAAATTCGAAAATTTCATGTAGAGATGTTGAAAATTTACTGTTAAGAATTGACATGTAAAGGAGACAAGTACTGGAAAGCTTGTTCAACTAAGTTCATCGTCTGTGTCCCAACTTTAAAAATTAGTTTAATGCCGTTAAACTATTTCCTTACTTTAATTCAATTATTTGTTAAAAGAATATTTAAAAACTTTGCTTTGGGTATAATTTTCACGTTAGCTTAATATACTTCAATGAGATGAGCTTGTACGCAATCTGTATACAAATCCATAAGTAAATTACACTGCATCTAAATCTGATTGGTTAGATTAAATACAGTGAGCGCCATAAGTGAGTCAACACTTTTGTTCTTAAGTATAAAACAGTTTTGTTCTTATCATGAATTGTTGTTTTTGTTTTAACATTTTATAAGTAATAAATAAACGTTTATATTTTTAGAAATTTATTCGAGTATTCTCATTTACTTTTCTCGCTATCCTAAGAAAATGAATTATTTCAGTGGTGTTTACTCACTTTTGGCGCTCAGTGTATATTGATCAGAATCTAAATAGTTCATGGCACATTTTTAACGTTTTCGGAATAAAACTTTTCATAATTTAAAAATAAATTTTTTTTTTTTTCAAATTCTAGTTGTTCATGCTGAAAGGTGTTTAAGGAATTATTTAAATTACTAGTCAGTTAAATCAACTAGTGTTTATAATAAACGAGAAAATAAGCTCTGGGCAAACTAATTAAGAATGAAAAAAGACTAATTTTGTCGAATTCAAACAATCGAAAAGGATGGATTTTTAATTAATATAATTCAAACTAATATTCAATTTATTAAAAAATTTTAAATAACTTTTCACTACCTTATATACAAATTATACGCAAAAGCATTTGCTTATTCTGAATAATGCATACGATGCTACGCAATTACAAATAGCAGTTAATTTTTGCTTTGCATTACAGCATATGTATTTCGGTATTCTTTAAAGTTAATGTAATACGCACAATAAATATTGAGTACAATTCCCACCAGAGACTCTGGTCTGTAACACTACACCGAGCATATGGTCAAGTTACTCCGCTCATATATAATTAGAACATAATTTGTAATTGTATTGTAATAAATAAATAAATAAAATATTGAGTACTCGTACAAACAGACAATTTTAGTATAATTATCATATAAGGAATATAATGCCTGAACTAAATACTGTAACTTGCAAATGAAACCGATTTCTCTCTTCTTGGACACGGTCCTCTCAATTTCACTGTCTAATATGCTTTTGAATCAGCAGGAAAGTGATAGTTGTTTCATGATAACGAATCAACGCAAATGTCATTACTTTTAAAAGGTGGTTAAAAGACTGTTATCTCAAAAGTACCAAATAAAGAAGAGCTATAAATATGAAACAAAAAAGATAGAAAAACGAAACATAATATATTTTTACAATTATTTTCCTACAGTTACATAGATTTGTTTAACTTTTGTACAATTTTTTATTTTTATTTCTTGTCGTCGTTTCTGCATTTCTTCTCAATTTGAATCACAATTTCGATTTCCTTCATTGAAAGTGGTTTATTTAAGGCTGATTTCGTTCTTTTCATGAAATAAAAATTGAAGTAATAAATATTCAGCAATTTAGTAAAAGTGTATGTTTGTTGTGTGTGTTACTATTCATTTGAGGAGATACAATTCTCTGACCATATACGTGAGCGAAATTGAAAATTGAATTGCATTTCTTTTTAAATGGGATTAAATTAATTTCACTGTTCCATAGGTTTCTCTTAGAATTCACTTTGTTTTTACGGAAAGACCTTTCGCCAATCTGTTATTTTTGGTCCCAGAGTGCGTTGAATTATATTATTTCTATAACATGTATTACCAACCTGAGAGTATTAAATTTACGAATAAAGATTTAAATTTTTTTGATAATGCATTGACGATTTGTTAATGGATAACATAAACACAGCAAAACACTCAAATCAACCAATTCTGTTAAAAATATAAAATATTGAATATCCCTTAATATTGTTACATTTTTACCTTTTTAAAAACGTTTAAATATGAGTTCGTTAATTGCAAACCAAGTAGAAACAAATATGTGTTTATTTTCTCTTAAACTCTCTTTATTCTTTACACTACTTTTGTGTGCCACCGTATACAACTTAACAATACAACATTAATTTGCTTGTACACTGTTCTATTTCACACTTCTGTCCGCGTTAACACTAAGAACTGTTCGTTAGATCTTCTCTGCTTACAACATTTTTGCAAACAATACCACTTGTATGTTCAAACCACAACGCGTCTTCACATAAGGCTGACTGAATTATAACTGACTGACTGCTGATCTTGTTGTTGTTGGTTTACTTGGAACGTGTTCGATGTATTTGTTAGTGTGTATTTGTGTTGTGTGTATTGTGTACACATTGCCTCTTGTTGCGTTTGCTTTCGTTGCGATTTCGTTATCTATCTCTTTCATACTCATGGTCTTTGTTTTTGTAGCTTTTGCTTATTGTTATCATGTGAAATGATATTAGGTCGTTTGCATTTGCGTAACAATAGCTTAATGCCCTGGTTACCCAAGCGTAAGAAACGTAAAAACGTTTGTGTAGTTATTGAAACGTTCAAAACAGGACATATGTCAACTAAGAATGAAGAAAAACGAAACAGAACACAAAGCAAAACACAAACGAGCACAACACAATGCAAAGAAATTGGAATACAGACTCAGCATCATTGTTGCCGTTTTTTGTTCAATGTATATATTTTTCCGGATTTGGTTATTATTTTTCTTATAAAAATAGTTTTTGGTTTGTTTGTTTAAATTAATTAATTAGTAAGATTATAATTTTTGTTTCCTTTTTTCTCAATTATAATTTAAAGCTGAAAAAATAAAATAAAAACTGCGAATTTAATTTTGGTGATATTTTTCCTTATTTGGTGATTTTTTCACAAATGTTGGTTACAATATTTTTTTTCGTGTTCAAATGTCACGTAAAAACGTGGGAGCATTCTGTTTTATACAGATCGTTCCGTTTTGCTAACGAGAGAGAACGTTTCGGTAATCGTTTACATTGTTCTCCATATGCTAAAAAGAGAACGTTCGCTACGGTACTTGTGGGTAACTACAGCATAAGTCGAAATTTCGTGATTAGAGATATTAAGGGGTTTGTCTAAAATAAATTGTGTTTGGTAATTGTGTTTCTAAATATATAAATGCGTATAGTTTTATACATTTATAGTTTTATATTTTATACATGAAATTTAGCTAAGTGAAAGAGAATAAGAATATGTAACTAATGTCGATTTAAGCCATTATCATTTATTGCCACAAATATACTTTCTGACACACAGACTGATTTTAAAATCTAACGCATATCCAACTGCCGGTAAATTTCGACTACAAAAACCTTTTCACGGGTTTCTTAAGTAAACCTAATCCATGCTATACAATTTTTGACATAAAAAAGGATCGAGTGTTAGTTTATAGTAATTTTCAGCAATAACATAGTATTTTGGCACAATCAGGGCAATATACCAACCATATTGGATGTCATTAAATGTTTGTCTAAAAGTAGGTTTCGACGATATTCGCAGCGCAGGCCAGAAATCGTACGAAACAATGCATCTTTTAGAATGTATTGGCATCTTTCGAACTGTTTTTGACTGCTCTTCACACCAAATTTGATAATTCTGTTTCTAGATGCTTTAAAACAGAAATGAGTTTCTTTGCTATACATTTTTTTTCTTTTAACTTCTCATTTATTAATTATTACAACTAGTTACTATGTATAACTAACAAGTAATTTATATCAAACAGTTAAATAAACATAAACTTTAATTTAATATATATTTATGATGATATTACGTCAGCAAGCCAAAAAAGAGCTCCTAATGAAGTCGCCGTGGTCTAGTAGGTAGTGTGTTGGCTTATTAGACGAAAAACCAGTGTTCGAGCCCCAGGCCAGACATCAAAATAAAATACAAAAGTATTTCTTCGGCGACTTCCTCTTAGCTGATTTCTGGCAAAAACTCTGAGAGTAAATAAAATTGCCATGAAAAGTTTCTCAAAAATCTGTCGTTCGGAGTCGACTTTAAACTGTAGGTCCCGCCACTCAACATAAGTGGTGTGAGAAACTAGGTCGTAATCCTGACTGAAGGGTTGTAATGACCAATTATGTAATTAGGTCGGATGGCTTCCTTCTTTTAAGTCTGCGTTCCAAACCAATGGGATCAGCAAGAGATGATGCTTCTGAATTTAAGTGGTCTCTGAGCATAGCTGCCAGATTAATGAGCCACCAAATCGTCAAATATTTGTGAAAAAATCGTTAAAATCGTCAAAGGCGTTTATTAAAACGTCAAAAAATCGTCAGAAAAAAAATAAATTAAAAGTTTTTAAAACCAAAAGTCAATATAAAGTATAAAGTAAATATACATATGTACATATCTGAGTTCAAAAATAAAACATTTAAAAAAAACTTTTTAAAAATTAAAAGCTAGCGTCCCTCATCTTCATTTATTACATTTTTTAAAAAATGGAGAAATTTTATATCATTTTCAGAAAAAATTTTTTTAAGGATTGAACAATCTATCCCAGTGTTGTTTATTGACACATAAGCGCAGCAATAATATTGCATCAAATAGTTCACCTGATGAGTTGAATGTTGTTAGAGTTGGTGGCGACTCCTGGTAATAAAATTCCTGATGTGATTTCTGGCAAAAAAAGGACGAAAGATAAGAACAAATTCGTTCCAAGTGTATAAAAAAATAACAACACTTTCCTTTTTATTTTCGTTAAACACACAAAAACGAAATCTACTTTTTTTATTCACTCACTTAAGGTTTCTATAAGGGATAATCACGAATCCAGTTGCAATTTTTTTTGTATCTATATTTTGTCTTTTATTTTTTATTTCAATACTATTTTTATTATTATTAATATACTTAGTATCAATTTAACACATCAAATTATTATTAGTATTTTCATAACATTTTAAACTTAATTCGAAATCTTCTTTTATTTAAAAATAAATTATTATCAGCTTACGCTGGTTAACAAACGAATGAATTTTAAGTTCAGCTTGTACAAAATAAGAGGCCTAAATTCCATATAATTACAGATCAATGTTAAAAAACACCAAAATTTAGATTACATTAAGATAAAAGCTTAAATTAATATTGCAACGGCTTCTGTTGGTGATTTGCCTCCGTTTAAACAATCCTGTTTATGTCGGCAAGGATGGGATGTTTGGACTGTCAGACATAAACAATCTTACTATTTACACCATTTGTAACCGCCCGAGACTGGAATGCAACTCTCATGTATGGGTCGGTGCCTCAACGTCTATTTTGAGGTTTCTCGATCGTGTACAAGAGAGGCCGTAGTAGCTCGTTAATGACGGTAGTGTATCCAACTCCATTGAATCATTGGAGCATCGTGGCAATGTGGTTTGTGTTTCACTGTTCTATAGCTTCGACAAAAGGATTTTGCTCGAGGGAAATAAGAGGACTTTCCCGAAAATCATATATTACTACGTAACGCTCGTCTTTCTCGGCCACCACTTCCGTATTTGGTCGATTGGCCAGTGGATCGCACACAGCATTACAGTAAAAATAAGTTTTTTAGTCGGACCACTCGTATGTGGAACTCAATTCCTGCAGAGGCCTTTCCTGTTACTTATGGTATAGATATGCACAAGCCTAGTGTCCATAAACACTGTTCTCGATATGAACGATCGTACGAAACAAAATAACGGCGATTGCCTTTGTTCTTCCGATGGTAATATTAGAAGCTGAACTCGAATTTTTAAAATTGTCTGCAACGACAAGTGATAAATTATTCTCAACTACGAGGTTATTTAGGAGTTGTAATTTTTTGGCTTTTAGGAATGGAAAAGGCATCAGATACAGAAAATTTATCACAGGTGTTCGCAAATAATTTAAAAATAGAATACTTTACTCCTTGTTATTACTAACATAAATTTCCAATAGTAACAATTGCAAAGTAAATACCAAGATTCAAGTGGCTTTTAATGTACTAAAGTAAAGAAGATGATGAAAATTTTTAATTTTTAAAAATCGTCAAAATAAGGGCATAAATCGTCAAATGACATGTTTGGAGCTCAAAATTGTTAAAATCACGATAAATCGTCAATTCTGGCAGCTATGTCTCTGAGTCGGGTGTTATGTTTTGTTGCAATGTTTTCAACGTTGAATAATATTTATATTTTTCTTGCTTGTGCATGTCCACAATTGTGCTCCCTAAGTCTATATAATTTTTAATATTTGCTTATATATTAACAATTTATTTTCGATAAACAGTTTTGATTATTCCGGATTAGCCAGTTTATCTTCTTACATTTTAGTTGTAGTTCCATAATTTTAATTTTAACATGCTCATTCAAACGTAACTTCGCATCCAGTATCACACCAAGATATTTTGCCGTATTTGAATACGGTATTTGTATACCGTCCATGAAAACTATTTAATTTTATGCACCATTTTCTAGTCTATTCTAAGACCGAGGTAAGTGCGTTTTGTAACTTGTGTTTCGCCTTATTTTCAGTTCTAGCCACTGAAAAAATAGCCGTGTCATCGGCAAATGTAGCATAGTCGTTCCAGCAACTTTTGGTGTATCACTGGTGTATAAAACATACAAAAGTAGACCCAGAATGCTTCCTTGATGTACTCATGCTTGTATTTCTGTTAATTGGGAATATTCATCCATATATTTAACGCGAAACAACCTATTTTTCTGGAACGATTTAAAAAAAGTACCGTACGCCCTTGCCAATTGCGTGTTGAGTTTCGTGAGTAAATCCGTATGACTGATTCTGTCGAATGCTTGTAAAACGCTACAAACATTTTTTCCCTCTAAAGCTCTTTCTATTACATCAGTAATACGATAAACTTGATCAATTGTTGAATGCGCATTTCTAAAACCAAATTGATGTTTAGGAACTAAGTTTCTTTGTTCAATCATCTGTTTAATGCGAACTTGTAATATTGTCTCATATAATTTCAATAAGATGGACTGAAACGAAATAGGTCTATATGATTTCACTTCAGTTGGAGGTTTTCCAGGTTTTGGTATCATTACCACTTCGGCGACTTTCCAAAACCATGGTACATGAAGCAGTCGAAATGAAGCATTAAAAATTTGTGTTAGTTTTAGAATTATGTTATTTGGAAGATGTTTAAGAACTTCAGCTGTTATTAAATCGAATCCAGGACATTTCTTTAATTTTAGATTAAGATGGATTTGTTTAAAAAGTTTAATTGGCGTTACTTCGGGTATATAACAAATGAGAATAAAAATACCAAGAGAACAAAATTATTATTTTTTAAGTCTACATAGTTACCATGCGACAAAATAATGAAAAAAATTAAATACACCCAGCTAATGAAATAATATAAGTTGTGAGTTTTGTTGAGTAGAACTCAAAAAATTTTTTTTTATTTCTTGAACCCTCCATACGTGTTTTATTTGACAAAAAACTGTTTTTTTTGGACTTTATGCACAAATTTGTTGATTACGCAAACATTTCTGAACCGCTTTCCAAAATTTAAACCTTATTAGAAAGGAGAGAGGTAGGCATTAAAAACGATGTATATATGTACATACACATATTATTTGAATTATATACTATGAATTTTGATGAGCTAAACTTAACAATTGTGAATTTTTTCATATTTAATTAAAACTTTAATTAAAAAACATCAAATAGCTGACAACATTCTTAAAGTACAGAATCTTGTGAAGGGATTGACACTTCGTTTGATCAAATCGGACAAAAATTACCGTTATTAATATTTGAGGAGTCTAACAGTCGAGTTGTATTTTTCATATATACATGCATACATACATATATTTTTTCAAATGAACTTTTATTTAAAAATATTTCAGTACTGTTGATGGATCTTGATCTTGACGTTCAAACGTCAAATTGATACATTTTGCAATAGGAAAAAATCCATTAAAAATTCTGTAAATTTTTGACAATTTGACATACCATTGTTATCGAAAATAAAACCCACAATATAATTAAAGCTCTTATGGTTTTATTACATACATACATATGTATATGTACATAAATAATTAGCCATTTCAATCCTTCAGTCAAGATTAGGTACTAGCTTCTCACACCAATTATGTTGCTCTCTGTGGCGGAACCTGCAGTTTAAATTCGACTCCGAACGACAGATTTTTATTCTTAAACTTTTTTTGGCAATATTATTTTACTCTCGTTTTGTTGGAGATGTCTGATCTTTAGTTTGAACCGTGGACTCATCTCTAATAAGCCAACACATCACCTATTATGCTACATCGATTTATTGAAGTTACGTCTGCAAATTAGTTTATTTAGCCTGCATTACCAAAAGAACTTGGACGAATGTAACATTTAACAATATGTGCGAATATTAACATGTTTTTATTTATTAAGGAACGTACATCATGCTTCATCTTTTTTACGGCCTTCATAATAGCATAACAAGAGGATTATTCTCAATGTGGTAGACAAATTCGAGTCTAATTTTGCTGTCAAACAGCGATCAATACGATCTGTCGAAAACATAGAAGTTGTCCATGAGAGTGTGCAGGAGCATCCAAGGCAGTCGATTGCTTATTGATCATAAAAAAGCCACTTTTTGTTTACCACAGCTTGGAAAACTTGCATTGTGACTCAACTGTTTAACTTTACGTAAAAATTAACAGCACAATTTGTTAGTATACATAATACTTCAACACAAAATTAAACACACGTAACATACATAGCAGACTGGTTGTAATCCTTACAAAAGGTTTGTAATTTAGTAAGCATACCAATAGAACCTCAATTTAATAGAAATATAATGTATTTCTTGTTTACAAATATTTCTTCGAACCTTTTGTTTTTAATAAATATGATTTATTTCAAAAAATAAAATCTTTATAAAGTATTGTTACGAAAATCAATAATCAAGATTCTGGTGTTTTGCTTTTATAACGTTTAACATTAAAGTTATAAACGAAAGCTACAAAAAGAAAACAATGAACTTGTTTACAAATTATCGCACTGCGTAATATAACAACAACCACTAGCAAAAAATGTAGACAAGTAAACAAAAATAAAACAACAAATGCTACAAGAATAAATGTAAACAATAAAAATTAAACAAAAATTTGTTATTTCATTTTTTCTTATTTTTAAATATCTGCTGCCTAAGTTCATATTGAGTGTATACTTAATACTTAATTCTATGTAAAATATATTCCTCATACGCACCCTTACCCATACTACCAGTAGTAGAATAATTACTCTGAAAAGCATGCAATAAAATAGGAGTTTAATTTTGTTGTATAACGACTATCACTCATACGTACAGTTGGTATACTTGAATTCAATATGTGATACATTACACGGCCATATTGCCTGTACTGACATAATTGCCCTGAAAGGTATGCAATGAAGCATGAGTTGAATTATGTTGTATACGGAATTGAATAACACTATACGATACATGTACATAAGAACGACTCAAGTTGTATGGAAGCGAAATTCGTGCAATATTGGTATTTTTTATGATGATATTTAAGCTAGACCATTTTGAAAAAGGCTCTATTTTTGCATATTTTGTCAATTTGAGAATCTGTTTCCTTACCAACATATACAATATGGGTATCATAAGAAAGGTTTTTTTAAAGCGCGTATAGACAATTGGTCCAAGGACGATAATCCTTTTTCAAGGATATTCTGTAAAAAAGAACGGTTTTTGAATTTTTTGTTCGGGGTTGTTTGTAATAAAAATGCCAAATTAACATATTTTAATCTTTAGTCGATTTAATTAAATACGGGTCTCAGCTCTTTTTTTAAATTCGCACTAGTTCGCGTTTTGACAAAAATGCAATGGTGTGGTAACCTTTAGTTTTAAATAGGGCAATATGGGTATCAAATTTTTTCTTTTGTGAAGTACATCATCTTTGTATGTAAATAATTTAGATTTTTGCAAATTAGATGCATTTTACACTGTGCTCTGGAATATATACATATAAATGCAATTTTGTGGTATCTCAAATATGATAGCGGATTTAGTTTCTAGATCATATATGGATTAAAATAGGACTAAAGATATAAACAATAAAATTTAATAACTTTTTAATTTGCGAAAAAAAATATGATGCCAAAAAGTCGTGCATCATTTCTTTTTTTCTTTATAGAGATTTCGTGAGGGCGAAGTTAAGAACATTCACATTCAAGAGCATTCATAAGACAATTTAACCTGTCATATAAAAGGCAAAGCAAAGCAGGCGAGTGAGTTCAGTCAGTCTTGTATGAAGACGCGATGTGTTTGAAAAGAGTAATCGTAGTTTGAAGATCTCCGTTTCAAAGATCTGTTGAAGAATTGACTAGTAATTGTTATTGTTTATGCAAAAGAGTGCATTGTTTACATCAAGTTGTGAGCAGTGTCACACAGAATTGTGCGAATAATTATAAGAATTTTATTATCATTAAAGGAAATCCTCGACTAAATACCGCAGATCGTCTAATAATTACTCTAATTTAGGAAAACACCCTCTTAATGTCGTCAGATAGGCAGAAATTCGTTATGGAGGAATCTAATTTAAACAAAAATCATCCGTCGCAATCAACTTAATTGGTTGTGTAATGCAATACAATCCTATGGTATCAAAAAATAGTCTTGAGGTTCGTCTTTCTTTCGCTAAAATAAAATGAATGAATGATGAATATAAATTCATACGATTTGACTCTGGGTTAGGTAAGGTTAAATAAGATTAAGGACCCTCCTTAAGCAAGAATTCCCATTTAGGCAAGTATTTACGGCCATTGCGATTTCAAAATCTATTCTACCCGGGAGATCAAAAATTCCTTAAAGGAAACCATTCCGAGTCCAAAATAAATCAATATTTGAACTAGAGATACGTCGGTCAGAGAGGTCAGAAAGTGAAAGGATAGAAACGTATGTAAGTCCCTTAATGGTAAGAGTAGGGCGCTTATGTGTTAGCTCACAGATCCGGCAGAAGTCATTCTTCGGAATGCCAAGTCTTTTGGCATGCCTAACTGAAAGAATAATGTGTGACGTTCACCGAATTAAGTTTTAAATACACGCTCCACTTTGAAGCATTAGAAGTTGTATAACGCAGGAAAAGAAAAAGTGGGGGGTTGACCAGCTTCCATATAAATAGAATAATATGCGAACAATCATAAAGACTGATTCCTTGATGGATCAATATTTAATCAAACATGTTGTGTAGATTCAATTGATTACACATGCTCGTGAAAACTACTTTGTAAAATGAATTTTTAAGATAATGACACACGGCTCTATTGGACAAACCAATAAATTGATATTATATTAGCATAAAGCCCTGATTTCAATCCAATTGAAGGAATAATCTTGAGACACCAGTTGGTTAAAAGATCAAGATTTGTCATTTAAGCCGCCCGGTGATTTAACGGATGTGGATGAAGTCAAGTTTTTTGTAAAAACTTTAAAAAACAAAAAAGCTCCTGGGTTAAACGGTATAAGTCATATTATTTTAAAAAATATGACAAATACATTCTTTGTTGTTATTACCAGAATTGTTAATTAGTGTATAGTACACGGATATTTTCCGAAATTATTTAAAGTAGCTAAAGTTTTGCCAGAATTAAAGCCGGGCAAGGGGGAAAAATCTTCAAATAGCTATCGCCCAATAAGCAGCTTAAGCTGCCTTGATAAAGTTTTTGAAAAAGTTATTCTAGACAAGCTAAATGAATACACCGAAAATAACAATATACTACAAAGAGTGCAGTTTAGTTTTAGGAAAAACAATTCTACGATAAATCAGGTTAAGCGCATAGTTAATTTAATATCTAAAAATAAAAATGAACGTAAGAGCACTGAAGTGGTGCTTTTGGATATTGAAAAAGCATTTGATTCCGTATGGCATGACGGACTATTATACATATAAACTTAATATGTTTGGCTTTCCAATTTATTTTAAAAACTCATTCAAAGTTTCTTATCTGAAAGATACTTTGTTGTAAAAATTGAGGATGACTACTCCAATCAAAGAATTATCCCTGCAGGCGTACCTCAAGGTTCAGTATTATCCTCCACACTTTATTCGATATACACATCAGATTCCAAAGTTCTTAAAGATGATTCTTTAACATTGTACGCAGACGATACCGCAATATTAACAACGGGTAAAGTATCTAACACTATAGTCCAAAAATTAAAAAAGCCTGTTCTAAACGCACAAGCATATTACAAGAAGTGGAAAATAAAGAGAGTAAGACTCAAGTTATAATATTTCCGTTCAACAAATCGCCGAAAAGAAATGCTTCCATTTCACAATACATAGATTGTGTGCAAATCCCTCTTTTGAACGCTATTAAGCAGCAGGTTCTGTAATCATGAGAAAAATCAGTTAAATGTGGGAGAGCTTTATTTCCCTTACTAAACAGAAGATATTTTCTTAACAGTAAAATTAAGCTCCTACTATATAAGATGCCAAATCTGGCCAAAGAGATGTGCGAATACCTACAGTGGCTCCATCGCATAATCGGACAAGCATTAGTCTGATATGTATGTGCTTAAAACTTAAAAAGAAAATATTAAATATATGTTTTTTTTTGCTTTTATTTACACTCTACATTACAACCTTTTAGATTAATAAAAAAATAACAAAATTTTTCATGATAAGGGTAATTTTATAAAGAAAAAGAAAAATAACTCAATTTTTTGAGCTCAACACATAATCGGACAAAGAAGAGCACCATTGCTAAAAATGACGAAAGAGAACAATTAATACTTTGTGGCATATCCTTTGTTCTCAAGAACGGCCTGTAAACGTTTTGGAATTGATTTTACCAAATTGTAGCATTCCTCAGGTTCTATGGAGTCCCACGCTTCCAGTAAATCCGCCTTAAGATGATTCAAAGTTTTAAATTGTTGTTGGTATACTCTTTTTGCTAATTCTTCCCAAAGATGTCCAATTACGGTGAGATCTGGGCTCTGTGCAGAGGTTTCTATAAGTTTGGGGCAATTATGGACCAACCAAATCTTTTCCACACCCGAAGTGTGCTTGGGATCATTGTCCTGCTAAAAAGCAACTAAAAAATATTTTTTTTATATTTCTCGAACCCTCTAAACTTTGTTTTATTTGACAAAAATTGGTACTTTTGATCTTTTCACACAAAATTATTGATTAACCAAATATTTTTTAGCCTATTTTCAGAATCTAAAGTTTTTTGAAAAGGGGACAGATGAGCCTTTAAAATGGTATTCATAGAGATATGGTTCAAACTTACATATTATAAGTTTTGATGGGGTAAACTTGGAAAATATGATTTTTTTCTCAATTTATCAAGTTTAGCTATTCTTAATTGCAAAATTTAAATAAAAAATATAAAATAAGTGATGACATTCTGAAAGTACATTATCTTGTAAAGAGATTGACACCTCGTTTGATCAAATCGAAGAAAAAATAACGCAGTTATTATTTAAAGAGTCTAACAGTCGAGTTATATTTTTAATATTTGTCATCTTATCAAATTACCTTTCAGTTCAGAAATTGTCAATAGTTTTGATGGATCTTGGTTGTTTATCGCAAAATTTGTCAAGTTGACATTTGCACGACTACCAGAAGTCGACTAATATTTGTGTTTTTTGCAGATATTACTATTTCTCTTTGCCCAAACATTGTCCAACTTCTGGTGGTAGCTCAAACGTGAAATGGACACATTTTGCGATAAACAATCGAGATTCATCAAAAATTCTGAAAATTTTTGAACTAAAAGTTCATTTAAAAAATATAATTCGACTGTTAGACCCTTTAGGTAATAACTACGGTAATTTTATCCGATTTGATCAAACGAAGTATCAATCTCTTCACTTTCAGAATGTTTTCACTTATTTCATATTTTTTAATTAAAGTTTGCTACTATGAACTGATAAACATGAAAAAATATGAAAAAAATTCACATTTGTCAAGTTTACCTCATCAAACCCAATAGCATATTAAGTCATATAATATACGTATGCATATGATTTTAAAGGCCCATCCCTCTCCTTTGGACATGGGTTCAGAAATATATTTGTAATCAATAAATTTGTGTGTAAAGTCCAAAAAACAGTTTTTGTCAAATAAAGCAAGATTGGAGGGTCCCAGAAAAATAAAAAAAATTATTTTTGAGTTCTACTCAACTAACTGAACAACTTAGGCTAGGTAGTTACTCGGGTGTATTTATTTTTTTGTTTTTTTTTTGTCGCATAGTGTAAGTTGTCTAATTTGTTGTTTAAAATTCCGATGTTGTTGTTTATAATAGCTACACAGCAATTTCTTTTTCTAAATGATCACTGAGTAAAATGATACCAATTAAGAAACAACAATATAACAACACAACGATTTAAATATCTTATCATCATGAAAATAATGGACAAAAATTATAGAATGCATTCAAATATTTTCCAACATCAACGAGTCGACCAAAGAATATGCCGGCTACCACTATCTAATGTGTACATGTATGTACGCGTAGGTTTAGAATGATGGGCTTATTAAAATTGCAAAAACATCTGCACAAAAAACAATTAAGTTTTAAGCCAACAGAATCTTGTTTGAACAATTCAGACTTCAAGAATTACAAAGACTGTCACTACAATAATAACAACAAAACAAATATCATCATATAGTTGTAGTAAATAAGAGTTTGAAATACATTTGCATACCGAGCATACACAGAAGAGAATGCAAACACGTACTTATGCGGCGAAAATACAAGGGTTCCCCTTTTTAAACTTCTTTTTTTCATTTTTTTATATGTGTTTGATTATAATCATCACAAAACACAATATCATTCTGATATAGTTATTCGCTATAATATATCACAAATCGATGGGCCAATTATTCGAAACAAACTATTATAATTGTGCGGCATGAGCGTTTTATCGTTTACAGTAAGCCACAGTTGGGATTAAAAGTTCGTGGACTTAAATAGAAAAAAGCTGTATGTTTTTGAGATATTGATGGTTTTTACCTTTCGAAGATAAATATTACATAATGTTTATTAAGCCAAGCATTGGGGTTGAACCGTGGCCTCGCATCTAATAATCCAACACACTACCTACTAGACTACGGTATAATAAAATATATGTACATTCATAAATTGCACAAAATCAGACTCTCACTTTAATTTTTATTTGTTGATATTATTTTTACAAAGAAATAAACTTTGCATTCTGTGTTCAGCACTATAACTACGAATTTTGTGAATGTTCGTGAATTCGTGAGAAGTATGCATATTTGCTTTGGGGTGACCCTAAAACTAATTACAACATAAGTTCTATGCCAACGGCTTCTATCTCCCTCGGCTTACGTATTATTAATGGCTATGCTTCTGGTATCATTAAGTTAATCAAATGCAAATTCATGCATTTTTGACGAAACAAAGAACCTACTAATTCCGTACATGAAAGGCCTACGCATCTCTAACAGAGATACACAAATGTTTGTAGTTTCCTAAATGTGTATGTAAATAACTGAATAAATTTTGCTATACTATATATACACACTATATACTATATGAAGTCGCCGTGGTATAGTAGGTAGTGTGTTGGCTTATTAGATGAAAAGCCAGGGTTCGAGACACAGGCCAGACATCAAAATGCAATAAAAAAAAGTATTTCTTCGGCGACTTCCTCTTAGCAGATTTCTGTCAAAAACTCTGAGAGTAAATAAAAATTGCCATGAAAAGTTTCTCAAAAATATGTCGTTCGGAGTCGACGTTAGACTGTAGGTCCCACCACTCATGTATAAAATTAACACATACAACATAAGTGTCGTAAGAAACTAGGTCGTAATCCTGACTGAAGGGTTGTAATGACCAATTATGTATGTATGTATATTTGTGTACAGACCTTTATATGTGTAAGAGAGAATAAAAAATTCGCAAAGCATCTGAATCTTGACAACAAACTACAAATGTGCTGTAATGCTAACAGACACAAACAACGAAATGTTTATACGGCTTTGTTATACGGTCAATAATTACACATTACATTACATACAAACCACATACACTCATTAGAAAATGTGCGCACATATGATTAAATTGACTAAGGGATTACTCTGTTAGTAAAATCACCGAAGTTACATTAATTTGTATTCTTTAAACTTAGACGTAAACATAATTAATAATTACAATATTTGGTCATTACAACCCTTCAATCAGGATTACGACCTAGTTTCTTACGACACTTATATTATGTGCGTTAATAATTTTATACACGAGGGACGGGACCTACAATTTAAAATCTATTCCGAACGACAGATTTTTGAGAAACTTTTCTTGGCAATTTTATTTACTCCTAAAGTTTTTGCCACAAATCTGCTGAGAATAAGTCGCCAAAGAAATATTTTTTCATTTCGATGTCTGGCCAGGGGTTTGAACCGTGGCCATACTTCTAATATGCCAACACACTACATACTAGACTACGGCGACTTCTATATATACTCAGAAATTCTAATTTTCAAATAGTTCTTCAAGCTATAGGGCTTTATTTTGAAATAAAATTTTTCAATATAGCGTTTCAATTCTCCCACTAATTAATACAATTAGTCGTATATAAGGAAAAGTAAAAAAAGATTTAGGGCCCCTTCCTTTTTATAGGTTAGGTTTGGTTAGAGGACGTGTACTTGTCAATTAAGACAAGTTCAGTACCCGGAGGTCGAATTGATCTACTGTACAACGTCCTAGTTTCTTACACCACTTATATTGTGTGTGTTAATTTTATACATGAGTGGTGGGACCTACAGTTTAAAGTCGACTCCGAACAACAGATTTTTGAGAAATTTTACCATTGCAATTTCATTTACTCTCAGAGTTTTTGGCAGAAATCTGCTGAGAAAAAAAGTAGATAATGAAAAGTAGAAATAAATTAAATAAAAAAATTTTTCAAAATCTGTATTATTTCCAGGTCAGACGTCTTTATCAAAACAGAATATGAAAAAATTTTTCGTCATCCTCCTTTTAGCCGATTTCTAACAAAAATTTAAGAGTAAACAAAATTTGCAAAAAAAGTTTCTCAAACATGTGTCGTTCGGAGTTAAACAGTAGGTCCCGCCACTCATGTATAAAATTAACAACCACAACATAAGTGGTTTTAGAAGTCAGGTCGTAATTCTGATTGAAAGGTTGTAATAATCAATTGTCTTTGTTGTAATCCACATAGTTAGTACAAAACTGGACATAGTTAGTCCTGAATATAGTGTTATTTTTATCAATCCCTGGAAAATAGATTCAACGTTTATAACTGTCTCTGCTTTTACAAAAGTAAACAGCAGTTATTTTGATTATTCATTAACATTCTAAATCACCTCAAAGCACTATTTTAAACTCATTTGCGGAACCACCGCAAGATTATTCAGTACGGGGAAGGGATTAAATCCTATTTAATGATTGAATTTTCTGAGAAAATCTTCTAATCTACGAATTTTATTTTGTAAAGTAATATTCATTGAAGAGAATATCGTTAGAACTATATTTTCCAGTCGAACATAAGGTTCTAATATTATCTTCAAATTTGCCCTCTCAGAGACATTTGAAGAAAATGTGGTCGTCATGAAAACTGCTGTGCCTGAACCGATGCAGACATTATCGAATCTACAACGGCTTTTTGTAGAAGTCCAGAAGTCACTATGTATCATGTCACAGTCACACCCCGATGTTAGCTATGAGTGAGCCTTAACCTTTTCATTTCAAAGGCCATCCAAAAAGCTTGCCACGTAGTTGCACACTACCTATCACAACTGTTAACAGCATGGACTGCAGCCAATAGATTTACACATATGCCCACAACGACAATCGCTTTCTCGTCCACAATTACACTCAGGCCACCCAAACTCTTTAGTGCTGATATCATTTACGAATCTTAACAATGCAAATCATATAGGCGATGAATATAAAATAATGATTTTCTATACTCCAGTAAGATTCAGTATGTATTCGGCATAGGTCGATTAGTAGATTGTCTATGCCCAGCATATATTAACCGCAAATTCAAATATCAAGTTTACCACCAAGATATTTAAAGCCCACCTTAGCTACTGTACGCTACCTATCGCTGTTAACTTTATTGTTCGTATAATGTGCTTTCCAGCATCAGTATAAGTTAAAGTATGTGCTTAAGAAGGCCAATAGGTTAGCAACAGTGTGTCCTAATTTATGATGCTAAAAGCATTCTTAATCTAAACAGTTTCTAAAGCAACATTAATAGCTCCCTCAGTAGAACATGTCCTTCTAAAACTGAACTGATTCTTCATTTGAACAGTTTTTGCTGCAATACATGTTATTATTATTATTATTATTATTATTATTATTATTATTATTATTATTATTATTATTATTATTATTATTATTATTATTATTATTTATTTATTATTAGTCATAGCACAAGAAGATAATAATCTTATAAATGAAAGTGCTATGGGAGTACATCAAAGAAAGAAAATAATAATAAATCATTGATTATATATGTAATGAAATGTTTGAAATAATGTAGAAATAAAAATGAATAAGAACGTGTTAAAATCACGGGAAATAGCAATCGATACAAAAAAGGATAAAAAAATGAATATGTGTAAAAAATAAATTAGGATAATTACAAAGAACAGTATATACAAATATAAAGAAATATACAAACAAATTAAAAAGATATATATAATAAGATACTATGAAATTTAAAGATATATTAATTATAAAAATGAAAAATTAAAAATAATAATCATTAAAAAATGTCTCCAATCATTTAAAAATTAAACATTCGTAAAATTTTCCAATTGAATCTCTAATCTGGGGATCCGTTTTCTTCAGAGGGTAAGACCAACCTCTATTCCTTTTTAATTAAAAGCACTTTAACTTGGATATATGGCAATTTTTACATTGGTGCAAAATTGGTTTTGAAATATTGGCCTGTCCTTAAATTTATTACAAGGCTTATTATACAATTCATCACAAATATCAAGAAAACAATTACATTTTCTTCCAGCTTTAGCGTTTTCTTTTTACTTTTTCATATGCTTTTTGGTGTTTGCTATTCTCCTGCATATACATACATACATATATATTGAGATTCGAAAAGAATAAGGACATCAATGTGAAACATAGTGGCTTAGTAGGTAGTGATTCAAACTAGAAAATAATTAATAAGAAACTGCACTAGTTCTCGGCTTATACGTTGCAAAAACAAATTTCATTGGGGTTTTATTAAGAAATAGTTTTAATTTGAACAATTGTTCAAATTAAAATTGAAACACGCACTGTGAAAAACATAGGGACACCACCTTTTCCTTTCAGAACAGCTATGAAATAATAATATAACTTAAGTTCTAATATTGCAAAGATGTATTCCTACTCAGCCATTAGTTATTTGAATCGTTTTCCTTTTAATTAAATACTCACCATCTCCGAGTTTCATTTTGTTTTATAATTTTGTTGTTAACGTTAACTTTATTCGTTGGAATTTATTCAATTATTTGTTTCTGTTACGGAGTAAGAATGCCCATTGTTATACACATAAATATTAATACAAAAATATACAAATATTAATAAAGTATCCTTTCAAATTATATTTTAACGACTTTATGGTGTCTTTTAAGGACCAATTTGTACAACGACACCATCATGACTGGCATCTCTTGTAATAGTTCCTTAGTTGTAAAAGGAACCACAAAAAAGACATCAAACGACGGTTTATAACAATAATAATCATAACAGCGACAACGTTAAAGGAAAAACAATAAGATAATAAGGACAAAAAAATTTACTGCTGCATGAAGAGTAACAGCAGGGAACATACCAAAGCCATACACAATGCTTAGGACAACAAAAGCTAAATATACCAATAAAATAATAACAAAGGCAACTCCACACGTTACGTAAAAGTTTCTACTAAAATGCAGGGCATGTAGAAACACACTCTCATTGTCATTTCCCAGCACATCAGACTGAAAAAATATTTTTTAACATTAATATTTCTATACATACCCACATATGTCAAAGCGCACATAAATTTTTCGTTGGATTAGAATCTAAAAAGGAATATTGCGTTATTGTAAATGTTAGAAAGGCTTTTGACATGGCCGCATAGCTGACAGATAAATGAGGCACCAATGGTCAAATATTTGAGTAAAAATCGTCAAAGACATTTATTGAAATCGTCAAAAAATCGTCAGAAAAAATAAACAAATAAATTAAAAGTTTTTAAAAAACCAAAATTATTCCGTTGTAGTAAAACATATAAAGTCAATGTATGTACATACTTATTTGAGTTCAAAAACAACACATTAAAAAATTTTTTTAGAAATTAAAAGCAATCCGTGCCTCAACGTCTATATTGAGGTTTCTCGACCGTATACAGGAGAGGCCGTAGTAGCTCGTTAATGACGGTAGTGTATCCAACTCCATTGAATCATTGGAGTATCGGTGCAATGTGGTATGTGTTTCACTGTTCTATCACTATTACAAAAGAATTTTACTCGAACGAAATAAGGGGACTTTTTCCCGAAAATCGTATATTCCTACGTAACGCTCGTTTATTGGCCAGCACGTCCGTATGTGGTCGATTGGCCAGTGGATCGCGCACCGCATTACGGCAAAAGTTACAGTTTTTAGTCGGACTATTCACATGTGGAAATCAATTCCTGCAGAGGCTTTTCATATTACTTATGGTGTAAACATATACAAGCCTAATGTCTATAAACACTGTTCAATCTTTCCCTCTTCCCATAACATATTTTCATATTTCTAAACACGATGCCATCCATCCCCTGAGTGTTGGTCGTACGAAAAAAAATAACGGCGCTTACCTTTGTTCTTCCGATGGTAATATTAGAAACTGTACTCGAATTTTTAAAATTGTCTGCAACGGTAAATGATAAATTATGAGCAACTAATTTAATTTAGGAGTTGTAATTTTTTTGGCTTTTAAGAGGATAAAAAGGAATAAAATACAGAAAAATCATCACAGATATTCGAAAGTAACTTAAAAATATAATACTTTACTCCTTGTTTCTACTAACATAAATTTCCAATAGAAACAATTTCAAAGTAAATACAAAGCTTAAAGTGGCTTTTAATGTACTAAAGTATAGAATATAATGTAAATTTTTAATTTTTAATTTTTAAAAATCGTCAAAATAAGTGTATAAATCGTCAAATCGTCAATGTGATATTTTTGTAGCTCAAAATCGTCAGAATGACGATGAATCTTCCAATCTGGCAGCTATACATGGCCCTTTGGTCCACTATTGTGGAGCATTATGTATGTACCATGGAGTAACGAGACGAGACCTATCCGAAGGGGTCAAGATAGTCGGTGTTGCAGATTAAATTGCACTGGCTTATTGCAAAAGGTGTTACCAGAAGCAGAAAGCACCACGAACGCTATAATGCATGTCGTTTTATCTTATTAAAGAGAGGGAAACAATAATATTTAACGTTGGAACATATTATACGGACATCAAAGTGTACATGATAATATATTGACGTCGAGGGGCATATAAGGAATATTTGCAGTATATGGGTGCTAAGGTATCACATAGCTCGTGCTACCCCTTTTACGCACAATACATGATCCCAGAATTATTAACATTCCCAGCATATAGACTGCATTGCACGCAATATTCATATTCTAGACAGTTTCGAACTGGAGAGTATTCGCATAATAGCTACTGATAATCGGTTGTCCACAACTGAAGTTATAGATAATTCGGTGTTCAACAAAAGTCTGGTTAGTCAAAGAATGGAAATCGAAAGTGGGCGTACTCGCTTATACTTAACGTGTAGGATAATTAGAAATTATTGAGCCGACACCGTTTCAGGAATGGCAGTGTTTTATTTTGCAAGAATTGTGGAGATAATAATGCAGAGTATGCACAAAATGTTTCCGTCGGCTGCTCTGGATTCCAATATAAGAGGATACATTTGGAGAGAAGAACGGGGCTTTGTGTTCGACTGTACAAAGTTATCTTACGACGTTGTTGTTTTATTTGCAAACATGAAAAAATTTAATTTAATTTTGAAAAAGTTGTTCTTATTTAACCTTGTAGGCTAGAAGATGTTTGTAGAAGAATTAACTTGGAGTAATTTGGGTTCAGTACCTCTGCTAGCCGTAGACAGATAACCACGCAGCTGTTCCGTAAAAGTGTACCAAGGCGTTTCAGTGTGTATTCCAATTTCTTTAGTATCCTTATATGAAATAATACCTTGTTGAATAAAAAAAAATATTGTTTTATGTTAAAGTAATGTTTAATAGCAAACGAACCAAAAAAAAAATCGTCCTTTTTAACATTTCGGCAGTTTTAGATTTCAGACTAATTATAAGGTTAAATTTATGATTTACGCTTAACCGACTGAATATTTTTATGAATATCGTTGAAAAGTTTGTCATAAAGATAATAAGTTTACAATGTTAAAATGTATACCTACATACGTCATTGGTCATTACAACCCTTCAGTCAGGATTACGACCTAGCTTTCACCCTACCTCGATTCCGAAAGACAACTTTTTTGAGAAACTTTTCATGGCAATTATATTTACTCTCAGTATACCTGCGAAGTTGATAAGGCTATGCAGAATGACGTTGAGCAGTTCCTGGACCTCTTCGAACCTTTTGATACCGCGCGAGGTTTCACACAAGGCGATACTGGCACTATTTTTCAAAAAAGTGTCCAGTTGTTTGCGTACGCTGACGACATTGACATCTTAAGGCGTACCAAGCGAGATGTTACTGCTGCCTTTAGTGCTATTGAACAGGAGTCTACTAAGATGGGTTTGGCAGTAAATGAGGGCAAAACAAAGTATATGTTATCGACAAATAGAGATATGCGGCGCATTGATTCTCAGATTACGTCCGATAACTATACTTTTGAAACTGTCAAGGAATTTGTTTATCTTGGCTCCGCCGTTACCACCAAAAATTATGTCAGTTTGAATAACAAGCGCAGGATTACTCTTGCCAACAGGTGCTACTATGAGCTCAATTGACAATTGAGTAGCAGACACCTCTCTCATACGACAAAACTAACACTCTACAAGACGCTCATCCTCCCCGTGCTTCTTTATGGTGCAGAAACATGGACCTTATTAAGCACTGATGCAGCAGCCTTGAGAGTGTTCGAGAGAAAAGTACTGTGTAAGAAATTCGGTCCAGTGCGAGTTGGCGATGATTACTGCATCCGATACAATAGTGAGTTCAACGACATGAAGTTCTGCAGCGTATTAACATCCAGCGGCTGCGCTGGCTCGGCCATGTCGTTCAAATGGAGGAGGATGCTCCGGTGAGACGGGTATTTGATGCGGAGATGTGCGGAAGTCGGCGAAGAGAACGACCTTGTATCCGTTGGAAGCACCAAATCGAGGAAGCCCTGTCATCGATTAGTGTGACCAACTGGCGCAGGTGCGCAAGCAGCAGAGGTGCCTGGAGAGATGTGTTGCGGCAGGCCGAAATCCGTTAATCGGGTTGTTAATGGCCAATTAAGTAAGTAAGTAAGTAAAAGTTTTTGCCAGAAATCAGCTGAGAGGAAGTAGCCGAAGAAACATTTTTTAATATTTCGATTTGCTGGAGGGAGGTGTCTGACCTGGAGTTTGAACCGAGGGCTCGTGTCTAATAAACCAACACACTACCTACTAGACTAAGTGAGAGTTTTTAGTGAGAGATTTATAAATTCAAAAAAGTCATCTTTATGAATCACTTGGGGTAAGTTTGTCTCGTTTTGTACCAATTGAAACACAAATCAACACAAATATTTTTATTTAATGGATTTACGTGTAAAGTTTATTTCAAGCATTCATTCAATTTATTAGCCTCTACTTTACACTTCCATATCTGCATGCAAATAAAGAAGACAAGAAATCTTTTCTATGAATTATTCCATAATTTTGCTTTTGTTATTATATTATGACTTTCACCACTAGAGTTTCTCATAAAGAAAAGAAGACATACACTTCCTTTAAAATCTTTTGATTATGATGGAAGTATGGCACTTTATTATAATTTTTATTACACATAGAATAATATGTTTAGAACTAGGAAAACTTTTGTTGTTTGAAAGTCGTTATGGTGCTGTTTTGTTACAAAAGTATTAAGTAATCAAAATAATTATTAATGTTGATATAAATTTTATTTACGTGCCTGTTCCGCTGCTTTACATTATCCTAACATGAGTACTACAAAGATATACGGATATTTTGTTCTTATACAACCTCATAAATTTAGTTGTTGAGTTCAATTTAAAGTGAGTACGTTTTAAATTTGCTAAACTTTTACAGCAAGATGGTAATTCCTCTCGAAATATTATAATCGTATCTATCTTATCTATCTATCTATGTATATAAAAATGAATGTGTTTGTTTGTATGTTTATATGTTTGTATGTTTGAACTTTATAGAACCGATTTTCTTGAAATTTTCACAGTATCTTCCTGTATGTCTGGAAGGAGTTATAGGCTACTTTTTATGTTGCAATAGGCAAATAAAATAAAATGAAATAAATAAAAAAGTATGAGTGTTATTGTCTAACAAATTATTACATATACATACGTCACCCTTCAGCTCTATGTAAAATTTTAAACACGACAGTAATTGAAATACGTCTATATATGTATATAAAAATGAATGTGTGTTTATTTGTTTGTGCGTTTGTTTGTGGGTTTGTTTGTTTGAAGTCTATAGACGGCTAAACGGCTGGACCGATTTTCTTGAAATTTTAACAAGGAACTATAGGCTCCTTTTTATTTTAAAATTTCAGGTAGGCGAGGGGCCACGCCCACATAAGTATTTAATGTCGCATATCTCATAAACTGCAACAGCTAGATTCCTCAAATTATGTATGGCGACTTTGACGTATATATGAACAAAATGGGGGGATTGGCTATAGTGGGCGTGTCACTTCCCACAGTCTGTATATCTAAAAATTAATGTTTGTTTGTATGTACCTTATAGAATCGTAAGCTATGCATTTGATCATGTTATGATCTTTAGAAAAGTTGTTGCGCATGAGCCGACGAAACTTTCTAAGTTAGTATGACCAATTTCTGACAGGTGGCGCCACTGAAAATTACTCAAAATGAATTAAATCGTAAACTGTGCATTCTTTAACAAAGTTGTTGCGCATGAGTCGACGGAGGTTGGTGCGATTAATTTCCGATGGATGGCATCACTGAAAATTATTCAAAATGAGTGACAAGCAATTGGACATTTGTGTAATGTCTTTCCTTCAAATTTATATTAGTTGGTGGCGCAGCAACACGCGCAGGGTACAGCTAGTTGCTACTAATTCTAAAGCGCAATAATGAAATTGTTGTAAATTCATTATACCTGTAAAGAAGGGATTCTTGAAATTCCTACATGACATATTCGTTATTTGTTCACCTCCAAAACTTTTCTAATTATGAACTCAATACTTGCAACATTCGGAAATTTTCAATTAAATATTTACACGTGTACCGTGTATGAAATGTACAGTTTTATTGTGAAAATATAACACTGATTTTTAATTTGAAAATAAAAAACATTTTAATCAAAGTATTGTCCATTTGAAGGAGACCAATTAGTAACCCAATTTTCAAATTCGACATAGGAATGGAAGTACTCCTCAGCCATATAGCAGTCGAAAGCAGCTAAGTCTGGTGTATACGGCAGGTTTGTTAACATTAAGTTCCCTAAGTCTATTTGTGTTTTATGCGCCTCTGCATCATCATTTTGCAAAATTATCTTGCGGTATCTTGTAGGCCATTCCGATCATTTTTCGATCAATGCATTGTTTAAACTGATCATTTGTTTTCAGTAGCAATCTCTGTTAGCGGTTTTACTAAGTTTTAGTAGCTCGTGGTACACCAGACCTAGACCAGACACACAGCACTTTCTTCCTACTAAAACGGTCTGGTTTTGCGGAACCAAGCAATCTTTGAAGCAAGATTTCACAAATGGTTTTTCGGTTTTCCTTCTATCTGTTGTTCAATTCATATGGCACCAATGTTTCAGATTTTTTAATCTTTCATTTAGCTTTTAAATTTTCAATATGCAATACGGCGTCTTCAAACTTTTTCGGTGATCTTTCACCCTAAGCATGATTCTCCTTTAAATTGCACTATTTGAACCTAATCAGAGTTATTTTTGGCCATGGACAAACTATTAACAATTGTCTGTAACTTTAATTCCAATGACACAAATTGTTACGTTTTTACCTTTTAAAAACGTTTAAAATATGAGCTCGTAGATTGCAAATAAAATTAACATAAATTTTATGTTTATTTTTAATTAAAATTCTTTATTATTCGCACAATTCTGTGTGCCATTGTTCACAACTTGATGTAAATTAGAACAATTGTTTTTCTTTGTTATTCCTCTGTTTATACCCTTTGCATAAACAACAATTAAAAGACAATTATGCGACAGATCTTTGTAACGGAGATCTTCAAACCACCACTTCAAACCAAACTTCTAACGCACCGCGTTTTCACATAAGAGTGACTGAACTTCACTAACACAGTCGCCTGCTTTGCCTTGCCTTTTATATGGCAGGGTAAACAGTCTGATGAATGTTTTTGAAGGCGAACGTTCATGACATCGTTGTACTGTTGGTATATTTTTGTTACTTGTTTACCCTTTTATATTCTGATGTTTGCTGTTGTATTTTTGTTTACTTGTTTACTTGTTTACCATTTTTTATGCTGGTATTTGTTGTTATATTAAGCAGTACGATAATTTGTAAACAGGTTTGTGCACTGCATTGTTTTGTTTCTGTAGCTTTTGTTTATAACTTTAATGTTAATGTTATTTACTGCTTTTGTGCCTAATTTTCTGGATGTAAGTTTATCTCCTCTTCCTCCAATATTTAAGTTTAAATAAAACAATGTGGAAGTCTCTGTTGGAAAATCGATCGGTCCAAGTTCGAACTGAATATAAAACACATTGTTGAAACATAAAAATTTCTCATATCTCGTCGACGTTAAATCGTATGTCTCCTTTCTCATGTAAAGAATTAACACACAAAACATGGTTGAATTGAGAACAAGGCTATAAGCCTGACTAAAAGGTTGTAGTGACCAATTAATCAATTAAGGAGGAACCCAACTCTATAGTGATAAGATGCCTTCAGACCGTGGAGTCCAGAGTTGGCCAGTTGTAAGTTTGTGCTCGCAATTTTTCGCAATTAAAGTGGGATGCTTAGCTTGCGACTCGAGATAGTTTACCAGTCTAAAAGAACGTTCTCACATTCCATGTTGCAAAATTTCGATTGCCGTTAAATTTTCGATTGTTTTCAGCAAAAATTGATTTTACCCAAGGGTTTTAACCTTTTACTAAGCCTGCCATCTTCAGCGCAGCTGAAACGGCACAGCAGTTTCTACTTAAGCTCCTAGTTTGGAGATAAATGCTTTAAAGGAGACGTCTACTTCTGTCTTTAGTTCAGTACATAACACTGACACCGACTGGTTTTCCGACATATTTCCTATTTTGAATAAAATTTTGCTACTATGAACGGACACACTTGAAACAATATGAAAAATTCGCGTTTGTCAAGTTTACCTCATCAAACCTCATATCATATTAAGTCAAATTATATTGTTATGTATACCGTTTAAAGACCCCATCCCTCTCCTTTCTAACAAGGTTTAAGTTTTGGACATGGGTTCAGAAATCATTCTGTAATCAATAAATTTGTGCGTGAAGTTAAAAAAAACAGTTTTTGCCAAATAAAACAACTTTGGAAGGTTCAAGAAGTATAAAAAATTTATTTTTGAGTTCTACTCAACAAAACTCACAACTTACACTATGTCATTTGCTAGTTGTATTTCATTTTTTTATTTTGTCGCAGAGTGTTATTAGTAAATTAATACTAATAATTCTTTAATATTTTAGAAATTTGCGTTTATTTAATATTTAGTTCCCTAATGCCTAATAAAAACGACTTGCTAATATTAAATTATTTTTAGTATTTAACAAAATCGTTCTGATAAATTTTTAAACATTTTTAAATATAAGAGTCTTTACTTTTCTCCAAATAACACATTCAGAAGCAACCTAACTTTTACCCCAGATAGTGTTACATTTAAAACGAACATAAGATAGAAGAAGGTCAGTTAGCTCTAAGTAAAAAATAGAACTCAAAATTTGTCACCACAACATTCAACACCTTTGTAAAGGCAAACCTTCATCCTAGATTTTGTTACAGCAGACCAACCACATGCTGAACTAAAAGAAAAAAAAAAACGTAAAAACGTAAAAACGTAACGAAGTCGCCGTGGTGTAGTAGGTAGTGTGTTGGCTTACTATTCGTAAAGCCCGGGTTCGTATCCCAGGTCAGACATCAAAAATGAAATATGAAAAAAAAATATTTTTTCGGCGACTTCCTCTCAGCAGATTTCTGGCAAAAACTCTGAGAGTAAAATAAACTGCCATGAAAAAGTTTCTCAAAATTCTGTCGTTCGGAGTCGACGTTAAACTGTAGGTCCCGCCACTCACGTATAAAATTAACGCACACAACATGAGTGGTGTGAGAAGCTAGGCCGTAATCCTGACTGAAGGGTTGTAATGGCCAATTATGTATGTATGTATGTATGTAACTTTAAGAGATTGTCCATGAAAAATGAAAGGAATTCCAACTTTTTAGTAGTAACAAAACTAAGAGCTATGCAGAGTTGCCTTTAGAATTAATGATTAGTTTTACCGTTAACATGTTACTGTTAAGCAAAATTTATTAATCATTCATTTCAATATTCGGTAATAAAACTTTTCTGAAACAAAATATTTTGACAATTGACCTGACAATTGATTCTATTTTGAACAACGAAAATGTTTTAGTTACGTTGACTATGAATTTTTCTTCTGGTTTTTTCTGGTTATATCCTATTATTGGATAAATAAAATCAAATAGGAATCGTTTAGAAAAAATTAATGTGAATTTAATTCGATGTTATAGTCTTGGTACTGCCTGACAATAATTTGGTTTTTACAAACTACGTCACAACAGAAAATTGTGACAAATTATTTTCACAATAGAATCGACGATTTCTACGAAAGAGATATCCAGTCGAAAAATTCGAAAAAGTATCAATTCTATACAAAGGTGGGGATTTAGTCGAACTTTGGATATAATGTAAACATAAAAGATCTTTTTTTAATTTAGCGCGTATTTCAGGAGATACCGTTATTGACTGGGATATTTAAAGACCCCCATTCTCATAACACTTTATTCTAGTCTTCGAAACAACTTTCTGTTACTGATTTTCATCTACATTTGGGGGTCCTGATAAAGAGCAAATTATTTGACGCCAGTATAGTCTATTTAGTGCTTGGTATATAAACTTTCTCACGGAGACAAGAAAATTGCTAGTTGAATCATTGTAATTTTAATTTATTTTGGGCGAAAGTTTAGTTGCTTAAAATAATTAAAAAAAAAACTGCAACTGTTAGGAGATTTCTTATCAAGACGGAAACCAATCTATCTATTAATCTATCTATCTATGTATCAGAACAAAAAGGAACCCATACAGAAACATATTGTGTCAACTGAGCTTCAGTGTAGATTTTCACTTTGTCGTTTTTGATGAAAGCTTGTGCGAGAGAATGAGCGGGACAGTGACAGTTTCCATGTTAACTGAGCTCATAAAATGATTATCTGCATCAAAATATCAATATGATATCAACTGTTTTTTTTCTTTTTCTTTTTTAACACTAGTCCGCGAAATACAACATTTATTTTAATTTTTAGATTAAAGATTCGAAATCTTATTGTTAATTCAGTACAGGATTCAGGATTCAATAAACAAATACAAGCAAAAATAAAATACTTCCAAATGTTCTATAATAAAATACTTCCATATATATGCTATGTTCATATATAAAATACTTCCAAATTCTATATGCTATACATACATACATAATTGGTCATTACAACCCTTCAGTCAGGATCACAACCCAGCTTCTCACACCAGCCATTGTTAGGGGCGGGACCTACAGTTAAACTCGATTCCGAACGACAGATTTTTTGCGAAATCTTTCATGGAAATTTTATTCACGACCTAGCTTCGTTCGTTAATTTCATACATGAGTGGCGGGACCTACAAGTTGAAGTCGATTTCGAAAGACAAATTTCTGTGAAATTTTTCATGGCAATTTTATTTACTTTCAGAGTAAGTATGTACATAATTGGGCATTACAACCCTTCAGTTAGGATTACGCTAGCTTCTCACATGACTTATGTTGTGGGCGTTAATTTTATACATGAGTTTCGGGACCTACATTTTAAAGTCGACTCCGAACGACAGATGCTTGAGATACTTTTTATGGAATCTTATTTACTCTTCGAGTTTTTGCCAGAAATCTGCTGAGAGGAAGTAGCCGGAGAAAAAATTTTGTTTTTCATATTTTCGTTTTGATGTCCGACCTGGGGTTTAAGCAGTGGCCTTGCGTCTAATAAGCACACTACCTACTAGACTACTGTGACTTCAACTCTTAGAGTTCTTGCCAGAACTCTGCTGATAGGAAGTCGCCGAAGAAATATTTTTTCAAATATGACCTGTGGGTGGCTATATTTTGAAAAATTCTGGTAAAACTCTTAACTAAGCTATGCTACCGCAATTTGACACTTTCAACAACCAGTGTTTCATAAAACAAAGTACATAGCCATATATGAATTAAGTGACATAATTTGGGTTACATTGTTATAAAATTCTTGTAGTCAAAATTATACAGGTGGGCACACACATATTTGACATTATAATTGGCGTAGTGTATCATACCAGAGACTCTGGTGGAAATCAAGCACATTACCCTCACGCTAATGGTCTAGGAGACTGCCCACTAGACAACCAGGGTACCCAATAAAAACACTTTTTCATTATGTTTTCAAAGAAAACAAGTACGGGGGTTCAATAAATATAAAATTTTTGCTTATTATTTCTTGAGTTCTTTTCAACAAAATTAAGAAATTACAGTAATGTGTGATTTAATAATAGTGTAAAATACATATGTTTGATTTCATTTTTTTAGGTAATAAAAATAAACAATCTATTGGTAAATAAAAACTTTAAATTAACGTGAAACAAATCTCAATTAAAATAAAAAAACTATAGCCAAGCGAAACAAAAAATTTTCGGATAATTATCTTACATACATACATAATTGGTCATTACAACCCTTCAGTCAGGATTACGACCAAGTTTCTCACACCACTTATGTTGTGTGTGTTAATTTTATACATGAGTGATGGGATCTACATTTTAAAGTCGACTCCGAACGACAGATTTTTGAGAAACTTTTCATGGCAATTTTATTTACTCTCAGAGCTTTTGCCAGATATCTGCTAAAAGGAAATCGCCGAAGAAATACTTTTAGTATTTTTGTTTCCATGTCTGGCCTATCTTAGTAGTTCTTATTATGATAGAATGATTTATTCCAATTATGCGTGAAACAAAATAACGGCTAAATATTCGCTACCGCTTCGGTGACATACCTTTTTCCGATGGCCCATATTTCTAATGAGTCGGAGACGCAATTAAGATTCAATGTCATTAATATGTTGAATGATTTCATAATTTCGCTCTTGCGTTGTTCTTGGCAATAAACGTATACGTTTGCTTTTAAATGTATTAATAATCGTATATCAAGAAAAGTAAAAAAGCAATGGCCTTAAAAAATTTATAATAAATTATTTATTTATTTATTTATTACAATACAATTACAAATTATATTCTAATTATATACGAGCTGAGTTACTTTGACCATATGCTCGGTGTAGTGTCACAGACCAGAGTCTCTGGTGGGAATCGAGCCCACGACCCTCACGCTAGTAGTCTAGACTCACCACCCACTAGACTACCAGGGCACCCTTATAAAAAATATTATAGAGTTATACTCGTAAACCCATATAATTAAAAATAGGATTTGAAATCTTCAAATAATGTATCATCCCCAAGTCGGACATCTCGAAAAAAACGGAATATGAATATTATTTCTTCGGAGACTTGCTCGCAGCAGATTTCTGCCAACAACTCTGAGAGTAAATAAAATTGCCATGATATGTTTCTCAGAAATCTATCGTTCGGAGTCGACTTTACCACTTACTTACTTACTTAATTGGCCATTAACATCCCGATTAACGGATTTCTCTACAAGACGCTCTTCCTCCCCGTGCTGCTTTATGACGTAGAGGCATGGACTCTATTAAGCACTGATGCAGCAGCCTTGAAAGTATTCGAGAAAAGTCCTACGTAAGATCTTCGGTCCAGTGCGAGTTGGCGATAATTTCCGCATCTGATCTAACAGTGAGCTTCTCAACGACATAGACGTTGTGCAGCGTATTAATATCCAGCAGCTGTGCTGGCTCGGCAATGTCGTTCGAATGGAGCAGAATGATCCGGCGAGACATGTATTTTATGCGAGGATAAGCGGAAGTCGGCGAAGAGGATGACCTTGTTTGCATTGGAAGGACCAAATGGAGGAAGGCCTGTCATCGATTGGTATGACCAACCGGCGTTAAGGCAGCACCCACCACTAATGTATAAAAATTAACGCTCACAATAAAAGTGTTGTGAGAAGCCAGGTCGTAACCGTGAATGAAGCGCTGTAATGAACAATTATTATGACTGTGTTGTAACCCACATAGTAACTCCAAAACTGGATATTGTGCTATCTGTATATATATACAGATATAACTATCTGTGCTTCTACGAAAGTAATCACCAGGTATTAAAACTGTAAATCTAAATAAAGATTATCCAGTATGGGACAGGCATTAAATACGATTTAATTTTTGATTTTTATGAGAATCTCTTCTATTCTACGTAGTTTAATTTTCAAAGTAATATCCAATGAATGTAATATCAAATGAATATCGTTGGAGCTATATTTTCCAGTCTAACACAAGTCTCCAGTATTTTATTAACGTCGTCAGAGACTCTGTAAGCAGATTCTAATGCGACATTAAAAGCGCCCTGAGTTGAATATGCCTTTCTAAAACCTAATTAATTCTCAGTCGGAACACTTTTTGGTGCAATACGTGTCCCCAATCTTTTAAAAATTAAAATTTGGAAATTTTTCTAATTGAATCACTAATTCCTTTAGTGCAAAATTTGTTCTGCATTACAGGCCTGTCCTTAAATTTATTTCAAGGCTTATTATGCAATTCATCACAAATATCAAGAAAAATTACATTTTCTTCTGCACATATCCAGCTTCAGCGTTTTCTTATTATTTTTTCATATGCTTTTTAGTGTTTGATATTCTCCTGCATATATCGACCCCTCCGTTCTATAACATTCTAAGTCGAAAAAGTGTGTTTTGAGTTATGAGCTCTCAAAGTTTTCATGCGACATTCGACCATATGTGTATCCTAAGAAGATTTTTCCCTATAACTTCGGAACGGATCGGCGCATCTTAACAAAATTTTGACAGAATTTAAGTTGGAGAACGTAGAATTTAAAAATGGAAGAACATTAAAAACGTTCTAAGTACACTTAGAACGTTATAGAATGGAGGCGTCGATATGTACATACGTATATATTGTGATTCGAAAAGAATAAGGACATCAATGTGACACATAGTGGTTTGATGAGAAAGTGATTTAAACTAGAAAATAGTTAATAAGAAACTGCACTAGTTCTATATATATACGTTGCAAAAACAAACTTCATAGGGTTTTATTAACGAAATACCAAAGAAAGAATGAAGAAGGGACTGAATGTTTTCTACCAGTGTAGGAACTCCATAGGTAAGAGCTGGGGTCTTCCGCTTAGGGTCATTCGCTGGATATATGTGGAGATTGCTAGACCGGTTATTACTTATGACTGAGTTGTTTGGTGGTGTGCATTAGATAAGAGTTTTCAACGGAAAATCTTAGGTAAGGTTCAGCGGATTGCTACCTTGGGTATCACTGAAGTGAGGAAGAGTTGCCCTCAGGCTGCTCTTGACACTATGCTCTGCCTGACTCCGATTGATTTTGATAGGACTGCTGGAAACAGCGCTCGATAGGTCACTCCAGAGTTCTGAATGTCGTGTTTCCTGAGGCTATGTTCCTGCCTGGTTTAAGGATACTTATACCGGAAAGGGCACAATGGAATGGTGGGGTACTCCAGGGGCAGGGAGGTATACCCATCTTCACAGATGGGTCTAAGTTAGGTGGATGTACAGGTACTGGGGTTTTCTGTAGGGAACTCGGTCTTGGACTCCACTTCAGGTTGAATGATGACTGCAGCATTTTTCAGGCGGAGATTTTCGCAATCTTGAAGGCTATTGAGGCCATAGCTGGTGGCCCAGCTTCGGATTCGGAATCTTACACGATCTTTGTTGACAGTCAGGCTGTCCTTAGGGCTATTGCGTCGTTCTGGTGCAAATCACGGCTCGTTCACGATTACAAGGAGTCGTTGAGGACTTTTGGACTGGACCGTATCCGTCATAGCAGAATACTGGGCAATGAGACGGCGGATGCCCTTGCTAGGTTAGGTTCGCTCTCTACGGCCTCATCAATGGATGGGTCAGGGAGGAAGAGCAGAGGCGTTGGGGAACGCATCGGGTTGTTTTGTTTCTAGATGTCTATGGCCTGCTGTGGACAGTAAGGGAACAGGTTGGCTGCTGGGCTTGGATAAGGCTAGCTTAATGTTGGTTGTCGGTTTTAACACGGGGCACTGTGAGATTAGGTCGCCGGACTATTGCAGGGCATGTTGCGATGAGGAGAAGTTAGAGACTATCGAACACCTCCTCTGTAACTGCCCAGCTCTGTGTAGGTTGAGTCTGAGGACACTTGGCTGGGTCATCTTTGAGAGTTTGAATTCTGTGTCTAGAGCCGACATCAAGGCTCTGCACAGATTCATTAGTGGCATAGGCTGGTTGAGAGATGCTAGGGCTTCTTCAATGTAGTGGCGCTCTCCCCTTTTGTTGTGTCTGGTCTGTGTAATTCCTCCGCTTCCCATTATCCCCTTTCCTACATCCTCTCCTTTATATCCTATTCCCTCTATTATCTTTCCCTCTTTAACGACAACATTAAAGGAAAAACAATAAGTTAATACGGACAAACAAATTTAAAAATAAATTTAAAAATTTAGTGCTGCATGAAGAGTAACAGCAGGGAACATGTCAAAGCCATACACAATGCTTAGGACGACATAAGCTAAATATGTATTCCAATAAAATAATAACAAAGGCAAATCCACACGTTACGTAAAAGTTTCTATTGAGGAAATCGTTTCTACTAAAATGCAGGGTATGTAGAAACACACTCTCATTATCATTTCCCAGCACATCAAACTGACAAAATATTTTTTAACCTCAATATTGCTATACCCACATACTATACATATGTCAAAGAGCACATAAGTTTTCCATTGGGTTAGAATCTAAAAGGGAATATTGCGTTATTGTAAATGTTAGGAAGGCTTTTGACATGGCCCTTTGCTCCACTATTGTGGAGCATTATGTACGTACCATGCAGTACTGAGATGAGACCTATCTGAAGATAATCGGTGTTGCAGATTATATTGCACTGGCTTATTGCAAAAGGTGTTACCAGAAGCAGAAAGCATAACCAACGCCATTATGCCTGTCGTTTTATCTTCTCTCAGATTAATGCCTGATCATAAGTCTTAGACATTTCTACGTGTATAAGTAGTGGAACATAATATACGTTGGAACATATTATACGGACATCAAAGTGTACATGATAATATATTGCCGTCGAGGGACATTTAAGGAATATTTGCAGTATATGGGTGCTAAGGTATCACACAGCTGCTCGGTGCTACCCCATATAACGCCAAATACAAGAGGCCCAGAATTACTAATATTCCCAGCATATAGACTGGCTGCCTTGCACACAATATTCGAATACCGGACTGTTTCGAACTGGAGAGTATTCGAATAATAGCTACTGATAATCGGTTGTCCACAACTTAAGTTATTGATATGTATTTCGGTGGAATGGTGTTCAACAATATCTTGTAAGCCAGAGACTGGAAAGCCAAAGTGGGCGTATTCGCTTATACCCCACCTACACGTTTGTAATTAGAAATTATTGAGCCGACACCGTTTCAGGAATGTTTTATATTGCAAGAATTGTGGAGATAATAATGCGGAGTGTGAAAAAATGTTTCCTTCGTCGGCTCTGGATTCCAAAAAAAGAGAATACATTTTGGAGAGAAGAACGGGGCTTTGTTTTTGACCATACAAAGTTATCTTACGACGTTGTTGTTTTATTTGCAAAATTGAAGGAATTTTAGTTTTGAAAAAGTGGCTCTTATTGAACTTCGAAGACTAGAAGGTGTTTGTAGAAGAATTAACTTGGAGTAGTTTGGGTTCACTACCTCTGCTAGTTTTCCAGCGTGCGGTAGTCGTGCTTTAAATGTGCAGCCCTTGCGCTAACCAAATTCTTCTTCTTCCCTGGTTTGAAGGAACTTGTTCAGTATAGAGACAGTGTTCAACTTCGGGCCACTATGTGTGCTCAAGTGAGCTTTTGGTATCAAAGCTACCACTCCAACACACCTACCTCTGCTAGCCGTAGACAGATAACCACTCGGCTGTTCCGTAAAAGTTTACCAAGGCGTTTCAGAGTGTTAGAACGTTGATTTCCTATTTATTTAGTATCCTTTTATGAAATAATACCTCGTTGAATATAAAAATTATTGTTTTATGTTAAAGCAATGTTTAATAGCAAATGAAAACTTAGACTTAGGTGGAATATCGCGTTTCCAACTATCACTAGAAATCGTAAGCCCAATTAAATAAAAGGTAAAATTTATGATTTACGCTTAACCGACTGAATATTTTTATAAATATATTTGAAAAGTTTTTCATAAAGACAATAAGTTTACGATATACATACATACATTACAACTTTTCAGTGAGGATTACGACCTAACTTTTTACACTACCTCGATTCCGAACGACAATTTTTTTGAGAAACTTTTCATGGCAATTTTATTTACTCTCATAGTTTTTGCCAGAAATCAGCTGAGAGAAAGTAGCCGAAGAAAAATTTTTTCATATTTCGATTTGTTGGAGGAAGGTTTCTGACCTGGAGTTGGAACCGATTGCTCATGTCAAAAAATACAACACACTACCTACTAGACTAAGTGAGAGTTTTGCAAGAAAGCTCTCACAAAAGTTTCGTAAAAGAAACCATCGTTCGGAGTCGACTTTAAACTGTAAGCCCGTCCACTCATGAACAAAATTAACACATATAATATTAACGGTGTGAAAAGCTAGATTCTAATACTAACTAAATGGTCATAACGATTAATTATCAATTAAGCAAGTATGCAGAATAACAACAACTCTTAATTACTAAAGCTTTAATAACTAAACCTATTGGCTTCCTGTAATATACATAAATATACGAGTATGTTTTAACTATTCTTAAAAAAAATATACACAAGTGAACCCAAACCCAAAAGAAAATTCTTAAAAACACTTAAGATTTATAAATTCAAACAAGTCATCTTTATGTCATCCTTATGAATCCTTGGGGTAAGTTTGTCTCGTTTTGTACCAATTGAAATACAAATCAACACAAAAATATATTTCAAACATTCATTCAATTTATTAGCCTCTACTTTACAGTTCCATATCTGCATGCAAATAAAGAAGACAAGAAATCTTTTGAGTCCTATGAATTATTACAAAATTTCGCTTTTGTTATTATATTATGACCAGATTTCACCACTAGGTTTGCTCATAGCGGAAAGAAGCCACACACTTCCTTTAAAATCTTTTGATTATGATGGAAGTATGGCAGTTTATTATAAATTTTATTACACATAGAATAATATGTTTAGAACTAGGAAAACTTTTGTTGTTTGAAAGTCGTTATGGTGCTGTTTTGTAACAAAAGTATTATGAAATCAAAGTAATTATTAACGTTGATATGAATTTTATTTACGTGCCTGCTCCGCTGCTTTACATTATTCTAACATGAGTACTACAAAGACATACGGATATTTTGTTCTTATACAACCTCATAAATTTAGTTGTTGAGTTCAATTTAAAGTGAGTACGTTTTAAATTTACTAAACTTTTACAGCAAGAAAATATGGTAATTCCTCTCGAAATATTATAATCTTATCTATCTTATCTATCTATCTATGTATATAAAAATGAATGTGTTTGTTTGTATGTTTATATGTTTGTATGTTTGAACTTTATAGAACCGATTTTCTTGAAATTTTCACAGTATCTTCCTGTATGTCTGGAAGAAGTTATAGGCTACTTTTTATGTTGCAATAGGCAAATAAAATAAAATGAAATAAATAAAAAAGTATGAGTGTTATTGTCTAACAAATTATTACATATACATACGTCACCCTTCAGCTCTATGTAAAATTTTATACACAACAGTAATTGAAATACGTCTATATATGTATATAAAAATGAATGTGTGTTTATTTGTTTGTGCGTTTGTTGGTGGGTTTGTTTGCTTGAAGTCTATAGACGGCTAAACGGCTGGACCGATTTTCTTGAAATTTGAACAGCAAGGAACTATAGGCTCCTTTTAGTTTAAAATTTCAAGTAAGCGAGGGGCCACGCCCACATAAGTATTTAATGTCGCATATCTCATAAACTGCAGCAGCTAGAGTCCTCAAATTATGTATGGCGACTTTGACGTATATATGAACAAAATGGGTGGATTGGCTATAGTGGGCGTGTCACTTCCCACAGTCTGTATATCTAAAAATTAATGTTTGTTTGTATGTACCTTATAGAATCGTAAGCTATGCATTTGATCATGTTATGATCTTTAGAAAAGTTGTTGCGCATGAGCCGACGAAACTTTCTAAGTTAGTATGACCAATTTCTGACAGGTGGCGCCACTGAAAATTACTCAAAATGAATTAAATCGTAAACTGTGCATTCTTTAACAAAGTTGTTGCGCATGAGTCGACGGAGGTTGGTGCGATTAATTTCCGATGGATGGCATCACTGAAAATTATTCAAAATGAGTGGCAAGCAATTGGTCGACCTACACCTCAAGCACGGAAGAAAAGAGCATTACGAGCCTCAGAATCAGACGAGCATTGAGACTGGAAAATCTTCGAGTATATGCCGCTGAGACCAGATAGCTTGAACCACTTGAACAACGAAAAGTAAGATTAGAAACTGGTCGAATGCGTACTACTCAGGCCCGTTCATCTGAATCATCAGGACAACGGGAAACAAAATCAATAAAACGAATCAAAATTAATTGGACAATTGTGTAATGTCTTTCCTTCAAATTTATATTAGTTGGTGGCGCAGCAACACGCGCAGGGTACAGCTAGTTGCTACTAATTCTAAAGCGCAATAATGAAATTGTTGTAAATTCATTATACCTGTAAAGAAGGGATTCTTGAAATTCCTACATGACATATTCGTTATTTGTTCACCTCCAAAACTTTTCTAATTATGAACTCAATACTTGCAACATTCGGAAATTTTCAATTAAATATTTACACGTGTACCGTGTATGAAATGTACAGTTTTATTGTGAAAATATAACACTGATTTTTAATTTGAAAATAAAAAACATTTTAATCAAAGTATTGTCCATTTGAAGGAGACCAATTAGTAACCCAATTTTCAAATTCGACATAGGAATGGAAGTACTCCTCAGCCATATAGCAGTCGAAAGCAGCTAAGTCTGGTGTATACGGCAGGTTTGTTAACATTAAGTTCCCTAAGTCTATTTGTGTTTTATGCGCCTCTGCATCATCATTTTGCAAAATTATCTTGCGGTATCTTGTAGGCCATTCCGATCATTTTTCGATCAATGCATTGTTTAAACTGATCATTTGTTTTCAGTAGCAATCTCTGTTAGCGGTTTTACTAAGTTTTAGTAGCTCGTGGTACACCAGACCTAGACCAGACACACAGCACTTTCTTCCTACTAAAACGGTCTGGTTTTGCGGAACCAAGCAATCTTTGAAGCAAGATTTCACAAATGGTTTTTCGGTTTTCCTTCTATCTGTTGTTCAATTCATATGGCACCAATGTTTCAGATTTTTTAATCTTTCATTTAGCTTTTAAATTTTCAATATGCAATACGGCGTCTTCAAACTTTTTCGGTGATCTTTCACCCTAAGCATGATTCTCCTTTAAATTGCACTATTTGAACCTAATCAGAGTTATTTTTGGTCATGGACAAACTATTAACAATTGTCTGTAACTTTAATTCCAATGACACAAATTGTTACGTTTTTACCTTTTAAAAACGTTTAAAATATGAGCTCGTAGATTGCAAATAAAATTAACATAAATTTTATGTTTATTTTTAATTAAAATTCTTTATTATTCGCACAATTCTGTGTGCCATTGTTCACAACTTGATGTAAATTAGAACAATTGTTTTTCTTTGTTATTCCTCTGTTTATACCCTTTGCATAAACAACAATTAAAAGACAATTATGCGACAGATCTTTGTAACGGAGATCTTCAAACCACCACTTCAAACCAAACTTCTAACGCACCGCGTTTTCACATAAGAGTGACTGAACTTCACTAACACAGTCGCCTGCTTTGCCTTGTCTTTTATATGGCAGGGTAAACAGTCTGATGAATGTTTTTGAAGGCGAACGTTCATGACTTCGTCTCTATAAGTGTAAACATCGTTGTACTGTTGGTATATTTTTGTTACTTGTTTACCCTTTTATATGCTGATGTTTGCTGTTGTATTTTTGTTTACTTGTTTACCATTTTTTATGCTGGTATTTGTTGTTATATTAAGCAGTACGATAATTTGTAAACAGGTTTGTGCACTGCATTGTTTTGTTTCTGTAGCTTTTGTTTATAACTTTAATGTTAATGTTATTTACTGCTTTTGCGCCTAATTTTCTGGATGTAAGTTTATCTCCTCTTCCTCCAATATTTAAGTTTAGATAAAACAATGTGGAAGTCTCTGTTGGAAAATCGATCGGTCCAAGTTCGAACTGAATATAAAACACATTGTTGAAACATAAAAATTTCTCATATCTCGTCGACGTTAAATCGTATGTCTCCTCTCTCATGTAAAGAATTAACACACAAAACATGGTTGAATTGAGAACAAGGCTATAAGCCTGACTAAAAGGTTGTAGTGACCAATTAATCAATTAAGGAGGAACCCAACTCTATAGTGATAAGATACCTTCAGACCGTGGAGTCCAGAGTTGGCCAGTTGTAAGTTTGTGCTCGCAACTTTTCGCAATTAAAGTGGGATGCTTACCTTGCGACTCGAGATAGTTTACCAGTCTAAAAGAACGTTCTCACATTCCATGTTGCAAAATTTCGATTGCCGTTAAATTTTCGATTGTTTTCAGCAAAAATTGATTTTACCCAAGGGTTTTAACCTTTTACTAAGCCTGCCATCTTCAGCGCAGCTGAAACGGCACAGCAGTTTCTACTTAAGCTCCTAGTTTGGAGATAAATGCTTTAAAGGAGACGTCTACTTCTGTCTTTAGTTCAGTACATAACACTGACACCGACTGGTTTTCCGACATATTTCCTATTTTGAATAAAATTTTGCTACTATGAACGGACACACTTGAAACAATATGAAAAATTCGCGTTTGTCAAGTTTACCTCATCAAACCTCATATCATATTAAGTCAAATTATATTGTTATGTATACCGTTTAAAGACCCCATCCCTCTCCTTTCTAACAAGGTTTAAGTTTTGGACATGGGTTCAGAAATCATTCTGTAATCAATAAATTTGTGCGTGAAGTTAAAAAAAACAGTTTTTGCCAAATAAAACAACTTTGGAAGGTTCAAGAAGTATAAAAAATTTATTTTTGAGTTCTACTCAACAAAACTCACAACTTACACTATGTCATTTGCTAGTTGTATTTCATTTTTTTATTTTGTCGCAGAGTGTTATTAGTAAATTAATACTAATAATTCTTTAATATTTTAGAAATTTGCGTTTATTTAATATTTAGTTCCCTAATGCCTAATAAAAACGACTTGCTAATATTAAATTATTTTTAGTATTTAACAAAATCGTTCTGATAAATTTTTAAACATTTTTAAATATAAGAGTCTTTACTTTTCTCCAAATAACACATTCAGAAGCAACCTAACTTTTACCCCAGATAGTGTTACATTTAAAACGAACATAAGATAGAAGAAGGTCAGTTAGCTCTAAGTAAAAAATAGAACTCAAAATTTGTCACCACAACATTCAACACCTTTGTAAAGGCAAACCTTCATCCTAGATTTTGTTACAGCAGACTAACCACATGCTGAACTAAAAGAAAAAAAAAAACGTAACTTTAAGAGATTGTCCATGAAAAATGAAAGGAATTCCAACTTTTTAGTAGTAACAAAACTAAGATCTATGCAGAGTTGCCTTTAGAATTAATGATTAGTTTTACCGTTAACATGTTACTGTTAAGCAAAATTTATTAATCATTCATTTCAATATTCGGTAATAAAGCTTTTCTGAAACAAAATATTTTGACAATTGACCTGACAATTGATTCTATTTTGAACAACGAAAATGTTTTAGTTACGTTGACTATGAATTTTTCTTCTGGTTTTTTCTGGTTATATCCTATTATTGGATAAATAAAATCAAATAGGAATCGTTTAGAAAAAATTAATGTGAATTTAATTCGATGTTATAGTCTTGGTACTGCCTGACAATAATTTGGTTTTTACAAACTACGTCACAACAGAAAATTGTGACAAATTATTTTCACAATAGAATCGACGATTTCTACGAAAGAGATATCCAGTCGAAAAATTCGAAAAAGTATCAATTCTATACAAAGGTGGGGATTTAGTCGAACTTTGGATATAATGTAAACATAAAAGATCTTTTTTTAATTTAGCGCGTATTTCAGGAGATACCGTTATTGACTGGGATATTTAAAGACCCCCATTCTCATAACACTTTATTCTAGTCTTCGAAACAACTTTCTGTTACTGATTTTCATCTACATTTGGGGGTCCTGATAAAGAGCAAATTATTTGACGCCAGTATAGTCTATTTAGTGCTTGGTATATAAACTTTCTCACGGAGACAAGAAAATCGCTAGTTGAATCATTGTAATTTTAATTTATTTTGGGCGAAAGTTTAGTTGCTTAAAATAATTAAAAAAAAAACTGCAACTGTTAGGAGATTTCTTATCAAGACGGAAACCAATCTATCTATTAATCTATCTATCTATGTATCAGAACAAAAAGGAACCCATACAGAAACATATTGTGTCAACTGAGCTTCAGTGTAGATTTTCACTTTGTCGTTTTTGATGAAAGCTTGTGCGAGAGAATGAGCGGGACAGTGACAGTTTCCATGTTAATTGAGCTCATAAAATGATTATCTGCATCAAAATATCAATATGATATCAACTGTTTTTTTCTTTTTTAACACTAGTCCGCGAAATACAACATTTATTTTAATTTTTAGATTAAAGATTCGAAATCTTATTGTTAATTCAGTAAAGGATTCAGGATTCAATAAACAAATACAAACAAAAATAAAATACTTCCAAATGTTCTATAATAAAATACTTCCATATATATGCTATGTTCATATACAAAATACTTCCAAATTCTATATGCTATACATACATACATAATTGGTCATTACAACCCTTCAGTCAGGATCACAACCCAGCTTCTCACACCAGCCATTGTTAGGGGCGGGACCTACAGTTAAACTCGACTCCGAACGACAGATTTTTTGCGAAATCTTTCATGGAAATTTTATTCACGACCTAGCTTCGTTCGTTAATTTCATACATGAGTGGCGGGACCTACAAGTTGAAGTCGATTTCGAAAGACAAATTTCTGTGAAATTTTTCATGGCAATTTTATTTACTTTCAGAGTAAGTATGTACATAATTGGTCATTACAACCCTTCAGTTAGGATTACGATCTAGCTTCTCACATGACTTATGTTGTGGGCGTTAATTTTATACATGAGTTTCGGGACCTACATTTTAAAGTCGACTCCGAACGACAGATGCTTGAGATACTTTTTATGGAATCTTATTTACTCTTCGAGTTTTTGCCAGAAATCTGCTGAGAGGAAGTAGCCGGAGAAAAAATTTTGTTTTTCATATTTTCGTTTTGATGTCCGACCTGGGGTTTAAACAGTGGCCTTGCGTCTAATAAGCACACTACCTACTAGACTACTGTGACTTCAACTCTTAGAGTTCTTGCCAGAACTCTGCTGATAGGAAGTCGCCGAAGAAATATTTTTTCAAATATGACCTGTGGGTGGCTATATTTTGAAAAATTCTGGTAAAACTCTTAACTAAGCTATGCTACCGCAATTTGACACTTTCAACAACCAGTGTTTCATAAAACAAAGTACATAGCCATATATGAATTAGGTGACATAATTTGGGTTACATTGTTATAAAATTCTTGTAGTCAAAATTATACAGGTGGGCACACACATATTTGACATTATAATTGGCGTAGTGTATCATACCAGAGACTCTGGTGGAAATCAAGCACATTACCCTCACGCTAATGGTGTAGGAGACTGCCCACTAGACTACCAGGGTACCCAATAAAAACACTTTTTCATTATGTTTTCAAAGAAAACAAGTACGGGGGTTCAATAAATATAAAATTTTTGCTTATTATTTCTTGAGTTCTTTTCAACAAAATTAAGAAATTACAGTAATGTGTGATTTAATAATAGTGTAAAATACATATGTTTGATTTCATTTTTTTAGGTAATAAAAATAAACAATCTATTGGTAAATAAAAACTTTAAATTAACGTGAAACAAATCTCAATTAAAATAAAAAAACTATAGCCAAGCGAAACAAAAAATTTTCGGATAATTATCTTACATACATACATAATTGGTCATTACAACCCTTCAGTCAGGATTACGACCAAGTTTCTCACACCACTTATGTTGTGTGTGTTAATTTTATACATGAGTGATGGGATCTACATTTTAAAGTCGACTCCGAACGACAGATTTTTGAGAAACTTTTCATGGCAATTTTATTTACTCTCAGAGCTTTTGCCAGATATCTGCTAAAAGGAAATCGCCGAAGAAATACTTTTAGTATTTTTGTTTCATTGTCTGGCCTGGGGCTCGAACCCTGGCTTTACGTCTAATAAGCCTACACACTACCTACTAGACTACGGCGACTTCAATTCAAGAATTATCTTAGTATGTCTTATTATGATAGAATGATTTATGCCAATTATGCGTGAAACAAAATAACGGCTAAATATTCGCTACCGCTTCGGTGACATACCTTTTTCCGATGGCCCATATTTCTAATGAGTCGGAGACGCAATTAAGATTCAATGTCATTAATATGTTGAATGATCTCTTAATTTCGCTCTTGCGTTGTTCTTGGCAATAAACGTATACGTTTGCTTTTAAATGTCCACAAAAGAAGCCCTACTGTTTCAATTCATGTAATCGTAGCGGCCAATTAACATTGCCTCGCCGTGAGATAACACAGCCATTGACTTTCTCGCGCAAAAGAGACATTGCTTCTTTGAATGTGTGATAATGGCACCATCCTATTGGAAAAATATATAGTCCAAGTTCATATCCTCAATTTCGTTACCACTACAATTCACGGTAACTGCCTTATTTTCCAAGAAGTACGGCCCATAGACGCCCCCAGCCCACAATCCACCAAGCACTCACACTTTCTGGACGAATCGGCATTGTGAAAGTGTGCCTCGATGCTTAAGATTGTTTGCTTTGTAAAGCCAACATTCCCTCTGTCCATTCAACCAAGCATTTGGCTTATAGGCAACGTTTGTTATGGTAAGTAGACTTCAGTTCTTGCGTCAATTGAACCCTGTAAGCGTGTAAATTTAAGTTTTTATTTAAAATTCACATCAGTGATGTTCGTGAGATGTTCTGCTGCACTTCTACCACACTATCGTCAACAACAGCATTATTTTCCGTAGAACGAACTGAACGAGCAATGATAAGTGCTTTTAGATTTACCGAAATTTCCGCATATTTTTCGTTATTGTGGACACATTTGTTTTCCGTAAATTTTTTTTGCGTTTTTTTTATCATATTTAATTGTGTCCCCTGTTGTGTATTTCTCCCCAAATGAAAGTTTCATGATATTCGAAGAAATCATTTTTGTAAGGGGAATAGCAAGTAGAGACAAATAAAAAGAACGACTATTTATTTTTTATTCGTTCATAGTCATTCTTTATATACAGTGGACAGCAAAAGTCTTAGTACGGAAATATATTTTGACAAAAAAGTCTCCACAGACCTAATACTCTTGCACAAAGTCCCGATATGACTTCAGGACAGTATTTAGGAGATCATTAGAAAGAACGGTTACGTAATCGTTAAACCTCAAACAAATGTCAACCGAAAAACTTGCTCATGGTGCCACTAGAAAACACTAAACAAAACTTGTACACTCAATTCCAAATGGGTTAAATGGAGTGCTTGACCTTAAGGGATATTCTACTAAATACAAGGGATAACATTTAAATCTACTCAGGGTTCTCCTTGGGGGTACCTATGGAGTCATCGTAAACTTTACCTTAAATACAAGGGATAACATTTTCATTTGTTAGGCCTTTGAATTTTAAATTTACTCATGATTCTCCTTGGGATACCTATGGAGTCATCTGAAACTTTACCTTATTTTTCTCTTGTTTTATGAAAAACATAAAAAAATTGTTTGTTTTATAATAAAACAGAAAAAATGAATAAAATAAATATACAAACTATAAATTTTTATACAAACTTTAGGCAAAAATTCACGACATTGCTAAAACATATTGCCATCCACTGTATACAATGTACAAAAATAAAACTTGTACACTTAACAGCTCAAAATAAATTGTATTTATAAAAGACTGCTTATAGTTACTGACATCGAATTAATTCGTGAAATCTCTATTTTTATTATAAATTAAAGGATATCTCTCTAGGGCCATGTATAAAGAAAAAATCGGCAAATCTAACGAATACCTAAAGTCCGCCAAATAAATTATTTTTTGAAAATGCTTTAAAAAAGAAACTACTGAATATTTTCTCAAATTTCTTTTTCATTTGAAAGTACAATCCTTCCGGTTCATAATGGAAAATAATTTCATTCAAATGCCTGCCTTGCCTGGACATGCAGTAGCCTACACCAGAAGATGCCGATTTTGGCAAAAAAAAAAACATCTTTTCAGATAAAGCTCATTTTGATGTTGGCGGGTATATAAACAAGCAAAATTGTCGCATTTGGGGCACAGAAAACCCGCACGCATACATTGAAAAGCCGACGCACCCAAAACGAGTCACTGTTTGGTGCGGATTTTGGTCCAGAGGCATAATTGGGCCATTTTTCTTCGAAAATGAGCAAGGAGTGGCTATTACAGTCAATGGAGATCGTTATCGGGCCATGCTGAACGAATTTTTGTTCACAAAAATTGAAGAGGAGGATATTGGAAACATTTGGTTTCAACAGGACGGCGCTACGTGCCACACAGTCGAAGCTGCACTCGATGTTTTGCGCCCTGTTTTTGAAGATCGCATTATCAGCCGCAGAGCTGATGTCGTTTGGCCACCTCGGAGTTGCGATTTGACACCGTTGGACTATTATTTGTGGGGTGCCGTCAAAGATAAATGTTACGCCGACAAGCCAGAGCCAATTGACGCTTTAAAGAACAATATTCGTGAAGCCCTTGGTGAAATACAATCGATAATGTGTTTAAAAATTGGACCGATCGTGTAGGCTACTGCATGGCCAGACGAGGCAGCGATTTGAATGAAATTATTTTCCATTATTAACCGGAAGGATTGTACCTTGAAATCAAAAAGAAATTTGTGAAAATATTCAGTAGTTTTTTTTAAAGCATTTTCAAAAAAAAACGTATTTGGCGGACCCTTTATATTCCTAGGCAAAAAACCTCTTGTACAGAAGAGAATTTGTAAATCCTCATTTATAAAAATACAAATTTTTATAAAAATAGTAATATCAAGCTCTAATTTGATACTAATGACAATAACCTTTCTTTTATAGCTAATTTTTTATTCAAGAGTTTATTTTGAGTTAGTAAGTGTACAACTTATTTTTTTGCTCACTGTATATATTCGTTTGCTGACAAACACCCGGTGAAATTTAATTGTTACTTTTGCCATTAAATTATCTTCAGCTGTGCTTGTGCTCTTATTTTCTAAACGTTTCGTTTGCCATTTATCAGTTTCGGATTTGTTTTCATACTTTATCGTTGCGATTATTATGGCTTTTTGTGATTTAAGGACCAACAATAGCTTTTCCAATATATCAAGTCTTCACGTGTGTTTTTGAATGTGACAGAAAATTAAAAAACAACTAAATAATATCACTTACCATTACATTTTTATGTTGTTTTGTCTTTTTCCGAACATTATGCCACGTTATCATTCTTTTTTATTTCTTGCGGAACCTTATGCGGTGTTTAGATATGCAAGTTTATTGCGTAAATCAAATGAACACTTAAATTATTGTACTCAATAAACCGAATATTGACTTAATAAAAGTGCATATCTGAACATAGTATTATGTTTCAATAATAAGAGCATAACATCGGTTCATTTAAAGAAAATACATATAATTCTTTTATGTAATTGCAACAATTTATTATGTGACTGTGTATCCATGCAAGTTTATAATCTTCTTGAAACCCCATACATAACGAAGTATGCCTGCCAATTTTACCACAGCATTCTTAGCAATTTATTGTTCAGTATACCAGCCTTCAGTATTTTTATGTATAATTCTATATGTAGTACGAGTAGAAGTGTGAAGTGATATTTATATTCGTTCCCTAACAATTGTAATCACTGTTGGTTTTATTTAGATGTTACTGAACTTGGTAATAAATATCCCAATTTCCTCAATTTGTTTCCAATAAATTTCATTATTACAGCAGAAAAAAAACTCAAATACCATGTGACTTGCTCATGAAACTTCTTTAACAATGAAGAATATTATGTGAGAGGAATTTTTTGCAAACATTATTCTGCACACAAAAAAATATTCGATGAGGGTGTTTTCACACAAAATATTTTTATTGTAAAAACATAAATTTAACATTTAATGGGACATACTCAGGTACAAATTGCTTTTCGAAATATTATAACATTCTCAAACTTGTGTTAAAGTCCTTTCATTTGCTAAAACTGTCCTTTATCCTTCGGTCAGAGCTATGGAGACATTCTTAAAACTTGAAAATAGAAGACCAACCTGGCAAACCATTCTCGTTGCTAAAAGCGAAAACTTTACTTGTAGGAGAGAATGCAAAACTGTATGATTTTACACAGAATCACTCATGAAAGCCAAAACGGAAAATAATTTCCGGACATTTATAACACAGTCGTAATAATTCCAAATCACAAAAAAGGGACACGAACGACCACTGTCAGACAAAGGTATATCGTTCATAAACTGTATTTGTTAAATTATGAAAGGCATGATAGATGAAAGCATTAGCGAGTGGAAAAATAGAAAATGTGAATCAAGCAGGCATCCGTAAGGAATTCTCAAACGTGAACAATAATTACTGCTGTTCATACAATCAATAAAATTTACAGAAAAACGAAAGCGTTATTCCATTTCGATGATTTTAAAGCTGTGTTTGATCAGGTGCAAAGGGGGGGGGGGGAGATTGTCAACTGGCATTTATAGATACAATTTATAAAAGTATGCTATTTGCGGTATGAACTGTATTTTCGGAATATTTCAAAACCCAGTCAATATAAATGACTACAAGGAAACTTACAAAACAAATTATGCGGAAATTTATCTACTGCTATAAAGACATTTATAAAGAAATATTGCTACAACATAATGCTAATAGCGGAAGGAAACTTGTTCTAAATTTGAGAGACAAATGAGTATAAGCAAATGCAATGTTCATTTAGTAAGTGCCCTGGTAGTCTAGTGGGTAGTGTGTTAGACTATTAGCATGAGGGTCGTGGGTTCGATTCCCACCAGAGTCTATGGTCTGTGAAACTACACCGAGAATAAGGTGAAGTTACTCCGCTTGTATATAATTAGAATATAATTTGTAATTGTATTGTAATTCATAAAAAAATAAATAAATATATATTTTCAAAATTTTAAACTCAAAGCGTGAACAGTGTACTTGTCTAATATACATAATTAGGATCATTTGGGTCATTACAACCTGCTGGCTGCTCCACCATGTTTTACAGTATGGATAAGGTTTTTCGATTTAAGCCTTTGCGTTGGTTCGCACCACACTCTTTTCCGATTTTTGCAATTTTTTAGTTCATCTGTTCAAATAATTTTGTTCCAAAATGATTCAGACATATTTATGTAAATATTTATTTATGTAAATATTTATGGTGGAGGCAGCCTAATGGTGTGGGGATGTTTTTCCTCTTCAGGAGTTGGTAGACTCGCTAAAATTGATTCCATAATGACTGGAGAGCACTATGTAAATATTTTGCAAGAAAATCTTTACAGCAGTGCGGAGGAAATGGGCTTGGGGAGTTTATCTTTCAACAAGACAACGACCCCAAGCACACGAGTAAGGTCGCTAAAAAATATTTTGAAGAAAATAATGTTGAAAAATTTGAATGGCCTGCTCAAAGCCTAGATTTAAACCCCATAGAGCATCTTTGGGCTATCTTAGATGACAAAATCCCGATGGAGTCCAGAACAAATATTCAAACATTTTGAAAAAAAATGCAAGGTGAATGGAGGGCAATTCCTACAAGTACCTTGAAGAAACTAGCGCTAAGTATGCCGAAAAGATTAAGAGAAGTCATAAATAACAAAGGAGGAGCAACTTGGTACTAAATTTTAAGTTATTTAATTATTTATAATATTTTCTAGAGCAGTGGTACTTTATTTTTTCATTTGAAATTCCTTATGTGCCATACGGTTTCTATTATAAATAGAAAATATAAAAAAGAATTCAACGTTAAGTTCCCTATTAGATAAAATATTAACCGAATTAAAAATGAAACTATAATTTATAAACATTTGAAAACAATAAACATATGCTTTAATCAAAAAACAAAAAATATTTCAAACCGCACTTTATTTTGTCCGACAGTGTATATAATGAATGTAAACAAGATCTACTGTGGTTGAATAGAAATCAATTTAGTGGACCTGAGTAATTTTTAGAGAACGAGAAACAACATAACATTTTCTAAACATTTGCCAAGTGTTTAAAGAAATAAGAGTGATATATTTTCTACACTTAACACTAACAAAAAATGAAATGCTTCAGGTGCTTGATGGAGATATTTATTAGCTAGACCTTCTTAAATATGTAAGAGATTCGTTAAAATATAGGAATATTTTAGTAGTACAATTTAATTATTGAATTAGAAACCATTGACCTCTATGACTATATGACAAATATATACATATGTATCGATGTTGTCGCCAACTCTAAATCCACACCGAAAACAGTTTGGGAGTTTTTAATTTTCATTTGTATTGTTCCAAATTCCATTGTTTAGTTTGTTCATTTAGTACCCATTCTCGAAAAATGGGATTCGTCACTAAAAAAGATTTTCAGATGAAAATAAGAGAGAGAGCTGCCAACTGCTATGAACCTTAATCAGCAGACGCACTTCGTTGCCTATGGTTGTTCATGGTGATTTGGCACAACAGGCTAAATAAATAACAACTAATTTGACAGATGTAGCTTCAACAAGGTGGCCGGTATCAACTGTTTTCTGTGTTCTTGAGAAATTCTATATACGAGTACATATGTCGATGTATAGAGATTATCTGTTGTTAAAACAATATATTATTCGCTATTTGTTTATACAAAACAGTCCTGTGAGAGGTTCAAAAATTTCATAATAGACAGAAAAGACAGATTCTAAACTACAAGCATAAGTATTAAATAATAAAAAAATCTTACATACATATGTGTTTGAAAACAATCTCTTCTTTTGGTTAGCTGAAAAAAATATTTTCTTATGTCTTGATTGTTTTCATTGCCATTTTTTATTTTTAATTTTGCCTATAATAAAAATCTTATAAAACAAACAATTTAATTTTGCACATTTTACATATTTTACGTTTAAATTGAATTTAATATGGTCCATTAAAATATATTAAAAAAAGGATTGTTTGCCAAGAAAGCGAAAAGGCGGTATAGCGAAGGCAGACAAAAAATAAAAATTTAAGGTACTTAATCTATCGGGTGAATTTAACAAGTAGTTTAGGATTTTATTGCGCAAATTTTATGTGATATATTTTATGCGGCATATTCCATTGAATTTTTAAAAATGAGATATAAAAACATTATTTGGTAACCCTATTTTAAAATTTGTTTGTGTTTTTTAAATATTTTTAAATGAAATAAATATTTTTATTTCTAAACAAAATTAATGCTTCAAAGACGTGAAGGCACAGTTCAAACCCCAGTTCAGAGATATCCAACAAAACGAAATATCAATAAAGAAACTTCTTCGGCCAGTCCCTCTCAGCAGATTTCTGGCAAAAATAAATAAAATTAGCCATGAAAAGTTTCTAAAAAATCTGTCGTTCGGAGTCGACTTTAAACTGTAGGTCCCGCCAGTCATGTATAAAATTAACGCACACAACATAAGTGGTGTGAGAAGCTAGGTCGTAATACTGGCTGAAGGGTTGAAATGAAAATGAAATACACCCAGCTAATGAAATAATGTAAATTGTGAGTTTTGAATAAAAGAAATATAAAAAATATTTTTTATATTTCTTGAACCCTACAAACTTGTTCTATTTGACAAAAAACTGTTATTTTTTTGGATTTTTCGCACAAATTTATTGATTACAGAAACATTTCTTAACCGGTGTCCAAAATTTAAATCTTATTAGAATGGAGAGGGAAGGACCTTTAAAACATTATACATATACATATTATTTGACTTAATATGCTATGAGGTTTGATGAGGTAAACTTGACAAATGCGAATTTTTTTCATATTTTTCAAGTTCGGCGGTTCATAGTAGCAAACTTTAATTAAAAAATATGAAATAGGTGATGACGTTTTGAAGGCCATTATCTTGTGGAGAGATTGATAATTCGATTGGTCAAATCGGACAAAAATTACCGCAGTTTTTACTTAAAGAATCTAATAGTCGAGTTATATTTTTCATATATATTTTTCCAAATTACGTTTTATTTCATAAATTTTCAGAATTTTTGATGGATCTTGATTGTTTATAGGAAAATGTGTAAGTTTCACGTTTGAGCGACCACCAGGAGTTGGCCACTGTTTGCGCAAAGATAAATAATAATAATAAAGGGTCCGCTAAATAACTTTTTTTTTGAAAATGCTTAAAAAAAAACAACTGAATATTTTCTCAAATTTCTTTTTTTATTTGAAAGTACAATCCTTCCGGTTAATAATGGAAAATAATTTCATTCAAATGGCTGCCTCGGCTGGCCATGCAGTAGCCTACACGATCAGTCCAATTTTTAAGCACATTATCGGTTGTGTGCAGCTGTATTTCACCAATGGCTTCACGAATATTGTCCTTTAAAGCGTCTCTGGCTTGTTGGCGTAACACTTATCTTTGACGGCACCCCACAAATAACACTCCAACGGTGTCAAATCGCAGCTCCGAGGTGGCCAAACGACATTAGCTCTGCGGCTGATAATGCGATCTTCAAAAACAGGGCACAAAACATCGAGTGTAGCTTCGGCTGTGTGGCACGTAGCGCCGTCCTGTTGAAACCAAATGTTGCCAATATCCTCCTCTTCAATTTTTGTGAACAAAAATTCGTTCAACATGGCCCGATAACGATCGCCATTGACTGTAATGGCCACTCCTTGCTCATTTTTCGTAGAAAAATGGCCCAATTATGCCTCTGGACCAAAATCCGCACCAAACAGTGACTCGTTTTGGGTGCGTCGGCTTTTCAATGTATGCGTGCGGGTTTTCTGTGCCCCAAATGCGACAATTTTACTTGTTTACATACCCGCCAAGATCAAAATGAGCTTCTTCTGAAAAGATGATTTTTTGCCAAAATCGGCATCTTCAGGTGTAGGCTACTGCGTGGCCAGCCGAGGCAGCCATTTGAATGAAACTATTTTCCATTATTAACCGGAAGGATTGTACTTTTAAATAAAAAAAGAAATTTGAGAAAATATTCAGTATTTTTTTTTAAAGCATTTTCAAAAAAAAAGTTATTTGGCGGATCCTTTACAATTAGCAAAAAACACAAATATTGGTATATTAGGTATTAAAAAAGTAAATTTTTGTGAAATTTATAACATAGTCCTTTAGAGCTTACATTTACTAAAAAAATATAGCAATATGAACATTTTTTTTTTTAAATTGTATATTATTTAAAGGAAGTTTTTGTACCCTTACTTTAATTGTATAAAAATGCTTAAAGGTTGTGTTTCGTATACCACATTCCGTGTTGAACGTAACTATTAACCAACCCTTTCACTATTTAATTATAATTCATGCCACAGTATCTTTTTCTATATCTTCAGCATTTTATTTAATTATCTTTTATTATTGTGAAGAATTGGATGGGGGAAAATCAAAATAACTTATAATTATACTTATTATTGAGAACATTATAAATGCCTTGTATCAGACTTAATTTCATATCAGCAAGTTTATTTGATTTTTCTTTCGTTTCATTCTGGTTAATTAGAAACCAGAAATTTGATTTAGTTTTGATTTGATTTCAATTTCTAGAAAAATCGGAACGGGATCCTGTAATAAAATTGATACACAATTTAAAACTGAAAAATACGTAATTTAATGACATTTACAAGTAAATGATAAACGAGGACAGTGTGAAAAAAATGTTCCATGGCAAACTTCCATATTCTTAAATTGACTGATTTTTTAATAAACAACACAATCTTTTAAATATTTTCTGTTTTTGAAGCATTTTTAAATTAGTAGGAGAAAATTTTAAAATAATCAGTGTCATGTTATTGCATTGGCCTCATTTTCAAAAGCTAACACCCAATAACTCTGCCTCATAAAAATTCGTATCAGACAGTTGCTCGGTGCGAGTGTATTGGCTTCTCATTGGTATACACACATACATTCAAAATTGGTCATTACAACCCTTCAGTCAGGATTACGACCTAGTTTCTCACACCACTTATGTTGTGTGTGTTAATTTTATACATGAGTGGTGTGCCCTCAAGTTTAAACATGAGTGGTGGAACCTACAGTTTAAAGTCGACTCAGAACGACAGATTTTTGATAAACTTTTTCATGGCAATTTTATTTACTCTCAGAGTTTTTGCCAGAAATCTGCTGAGAGGAAATCGCCGAAGAAATACTTTTTATATTTTGTCTTGATGTCTGGCCTGGGGCTCGAACCCTGGCTTTACGTCTAATAAACCAACACACTACCTACTAGACTACGTCGACTTCAAAACATTTTCTGCAAAGTTTTGTAAAATTTTTATGACACATAAATATGACACATAAATAATAATAGGAGCGAAACAATAAAACACATAAATATGAAGGAAAAGGAAACGATACTAATGGTGCCAATTTATTGTGGGCTTTTGTACTCTCATGGTATATGTATGTGACTAATTTGGTATGGAACATAAAATTTCTTTATATATATTCTTTATTTCATGGTGATTTGGCACAACAGGCTAAATAAATAACAACTAATTTGACAGATGTAGCTTCAACAAGGTGGCCGGTATCAACTGTTTTCTGTGTTCTTGAGAAATTCTATATACGAGTACATATGTCGATGTATAGAGATTATCTGTTGTTAAAACAATATATTATTCGCTATTTGTTTATACAAAACAGTCCTGTGAGAGGTTCAAAAATTTCATAATAGACAGAAAAGACAGATTCTAAACTACAAGCATAAGTATTAAATAATAAAAAAATCTTACATACATATGTGTTTGAAAACAATCTCTTCTTTTGGTTAGCTGAAAAAAATATTTTCTTATGTCTTGATTGTTTTCATTGCCATTTTTTATTTTTAATTTTGCCTATAATAAAAATCTTATAAAACAAACAATTTAATTTTGCACATTTTACATATTTTACGTTTAAATTGAATTTAATATGGTCCATTAAAATATATTAAAAAAGGATTGTTTGCCAAGAAAGCGAAAAGGCGGTATAGCGAAGGCAGACAAAAAATAAAAATTTAAGGTACTTAATCTATCGGGTGAATTTAACAAGTAGTTTAGGATTTTATTGCGCAAATTTTATGTGATATATTTTATGCGGCATATTCCATTGAATTTTTAAAAATGAGATATAAAAACATTATTTGGTAACCCTATTTTAAAATTTGTTTGTGTTTTTTAAATATTTTTAAATGAAATAAATATTTTTATTTCTAAACAAAATTAATGCTTCAAAGACGTGAAGGCACAGTTCAAACCCCAGTTCAGAGATATCCAACAAAACGAAATATCAATAAAGAAACTTCTTCGGCCAGTCCCTCTCAGCAGATTTCTGGCAAAAATAAATAAAATTAGCCATGAAAAGTTTCTAAAAAATCTGTCGTTCGGAGTCGACTTTAAACTGTAGGTCCCGCCAGTCATGTATAAAATTAACGCACACAACATAAGTGGTGTGAGAAGCTAGGTCGTAATACTGGCTGAAGGGTTGAAATGAAAATGAAATACACCCAGCTAATGAAATAATGTAAATTGTGAGTTTTGAATAAAAGAAATATAAAAAATATTTTTTATATTTCTTGAACCCTACAAACTTGTTCTATTTGACAAAAAACTGTTATTTTTTTGGATTTTTCGCACAAATTTATTGATTACAGAAACATTTCTTAACCGGTGTACAAAATTTAAATCTTATTAGAATGGAGAGGGAAGGACCTTTAAAACATTATACATATACATATTATTTGACTTAATATGCTATGAGGTTTGATGAGGTAAACTTGACAAATGCGAATTTTTTTCATATTTTTCAAGTTCGGCGGTTCATAGTAGCAAACTTTAATTAAAAAATATGAAATAGGTGATGACGTTTTGAAGGCCATTATCTTGTGGAGAGATTGATAATTCGATTGGTCAAATCGGACAAAAATTACCGCAGTTTTTACTTAAAGAATCTAATAGTCGAGTTATATTTTTCATATATATTTTTCCAAATTACGTTTTATTTCATAAATTTTCAGAATTTTTGATGGATCTTGATTGTTTATAGGAAAATGTGTAAGTTTCACGTTTGAGCGACCACCAGGAGTTGGCCACTGTTTGCGCAAAGATAAATAATAATAATAAAGGGTCCGCTAAATAACTTTTTTTTTGAAAATGCTTAAAAAAAAACAACTGAATATTTTCTCAAATTTCTTTTTTTATTTGAAAGTACAATCCTTCCGGTTAATAATGGAAAATAATTTCATTCAAATGGCTGCCTCGGCTGGCCATGCAGTAGCCTACACGATCAGTCCAATTTTTAAGCACATTATCGGTTGTGTGCAGCTGTATTTCACCAATGGCTTCACGAATATTGTCCTTTAAAGCGTCTCTGGCTTGTTGGCGTAACACTTATCTTTGACGGCACCCCACAAATAACACTCCAACGGTGTCAAATCGCAGCTCCGAGGTGGCCAAACGACATTAGCTCTGCGGCTGATAATGCGATCTTCAAAAACAGGGCACAAAACATCGAGTGTAGCTTCGGCTGTGTGGCACGTAGCGCCGTCCTGTTGAAACCAAATGTTGCCAATATCCTCCTCTTCAATTTTTGTGAACAAAAATTCGTTCAACATGGCCCGATAACGATCGCCATTGACTGTAATGGCCACTCCTTGCTCATTTTTCGTAGAAAAATGGCCCAATTATGCCTCTGGACCAAAATCCGCACCAAACAGTGACTCGTTTTGGGTGCGTCGGCTTTTCAATGTATGCGTGCGGGTTTTCTGTGCCCCAAATGCGACAATTTTACTTGTTTACATACCCGCCAAGATCAAAATGAGCTTCTTCTGAAAAGATGATTTTTTGCCAAAATCGGCATCTTCAGGTGTAGGCTACTGCGTGGCCAGCCGAGGCAGCCATTTGAATGAAACTATTTTCCATTATTAACCGGAAGGATTGTACTTTTAAATAAAAAAAGAAATTTGAGAAAATATTCAGTATTTTTTTTTTAAAGCATTTTCAAAAAAAAAGTTATTTGGCGGATCCTTTACAATTAGCAAAAAACACAAATATTGGTATATTAGGTATTAAAAAAGTAAATTTTTGTGAAATTTATAACATAGTCCTTTAGAGCTTACATTTACTAAAAAAATATAGCAATATGAACATTTTTTTTTTAAATTGTATATTATTTAAAGGAAGTTTTTGTACCCTTACTTTAATTGTATAAAAATGCCTAAAGGTTGTGTTTCGTATACCACATTCCGTGTTGAACGTAACTATTAACCAACCCTTTCACTATTTAATTATAATTCATGCCACAGTATCTTTTTCTATATCTTCAGCATTTTATTTAATTATCTTTTATTATTGTGAAGAATTGGATGGGGGAAAATCAAAATAACTTATAATTATACTTATTATTGAGAACATTATAAATGCCTTGTATCAGACTTAATTTCATATCAGCAAGTTTATTTGATTTTTCTTTCGTTTCATTCTGGTTAATTAGAAACCAGAAATTTGATTTAGTTTTGATTTGATTTCAATTTCTAGAAAAATCGGAACGGGATCCTGTAATAAAATTGATACACAATTTAAAACTGAAAAATACGTAATTTAATGACATTTACAAGTAAATGATAAACGAGGACAGTGTGAAAAAAATGTTCCATGGCAAACTTCCATATTCTTAAATTGACTGATTTTTTAATAAACAACACAATCTTTTAAATATTTTCTGTTTTTGAAGCACTTTTAAATTAGTAGGAGAAAATTTTAAAATAATCAGTGTCATGTTATTGCATTGGCCTCATTTTCAAAAGCTAACACCCAATAACTCTGCCTCATAAAAATTCGTATCAGACAGTTGCTCGGTGCGAGTGTATTGGCTTCTCATTGGTATACACACATACATTCAAAATTGGTCATTACAACCCTTCAGTCAGGATTACGACCTAGTTTCTCACACCACTTATGTTGTGTGTGTTAATTTTATACATGAGTGGTGTGCCCTCAAGTTTAAACATGAGTGGTGGAACCTACAGTTTAAAGTCGACTCAGAACGACAGATTTTTGATAAACTTTTTCATGGCAATTTTATTTACTCTCAGAGTTTTTGCCAGAAATCTGCTGAGAGGAAATCGCCGAAAAAATACTTTTTATATTTTGTCTTGATGTCTGGCCTGGGGCTCGAACCCTGGCTTTACGTCTAATAAACCAACACACTACCTACTAGACTACGTCGACTTCAAAACATTTTCTGCAAAGTTTTGTAAAATTTTTATGACACATAAATATGACACATAAATAATAATAGGAGCGAAACAATAAAACACATAAATATGAAGGAAAAGGAAACGATACTAATGGTGCCAATTTATTGTGGGCTTTTGTACTCTCATGGTATATGTATGTGACTAATTTGGTATGGAACATAAAATTTCTTTATAGCTGACAACAAAGGAGACAATTTCAGGTATATTCAAGCATAATTTCATAAAGTATTTAAATTTTTAAAATGAAATGTATTGTTATGAAAATGAAAAATCAAGATACTGGTGTTTTGCTTTTACAATTTGCTTAACATTAAAATTATAAACAAAAGCTACAACGAATACGTTAACCCTAATTGGTTACTGTTCGTCGAATTGACGAAGCTCGTTTACTCTGTATCGTATAATTCTTTTATGTTTGACCAAATTTTGCTCTTTTTATCAACAATGTTGGTTATAAATTCAATTCCGCTTGCTGACGCCGTACAGCATCCTGAAGTTTGCCAAGACAATGGGAGTACCGAAGACATTAATAGGATATCCTGTATAGGTTCCAATTCATCTACGTAACAACAAGTACATTATATTTTGTTACAAAAATTAATCGATGCACAAAAAAAGTGATTTGTGATAATCGATATAACATCGTTACTAATCCGAAAATATTTTTCGCTACCGACAATGAAAACCATCAGTGGAGAACTCAAAACAATAGGTTAAAATACTGTTACGTTTTTACCATTTAAAAACGTTTAAAATATGAGCTCTTAGATTGCAAATAAAATAAAACTAAATTTGTGATTAGTTTTAATTAAATTATTTATTGTTCGCAAAATGCTGTGTGCCATTTCTCACAACTTAATGTTAACAACAACAATAGCTTTGTTTGTTATTCCTCTTTACACTCTTTTGCATAAACAATAACAAATCACTAGCTCAATGATGTCCAAAGCTAAAACTGTAGTTGAATTGGGGAGAGAAAGAGAACTGCAATGAAAGAAAAATTGTATATACTTAAAAAAAAAATTCACGGACGAAATGATAAATTAAAATTTATTTTATATATCATTAATCAATTTTTCTACATTAATGCTTTATGACAGTTTCGTAGCAAAAGAATATTTTTTAAGTGTGCGGAATTTAATTTATTACGTTGTTTAGAACCAATGAATTTTAAGTCTGAAAAAATCTGTTCACATAGATAAGTTGAGGGAAAAAATGATAAACATTTTTGATAATTCTTTTTTAATTCTGGATATAATAAATCATCCAAATTTTGTCAAAATTTCGGTGATATTAATTTTATTAATGGTGAATTCACTACGCAGTATTATCAACTCCGCTTGGATTTCAAACTCAAAAACTATTTTTTAACGTCACAATTAAAAGGATTATCAAGCAGGAGTTTTACTTTGTTAAAATCTTAGAACCTCTCTTCAAAGTTGGAAAATAATGTTTTGAATATTATGTGGTATTCATGAGTTTTAGATTGTTTTAAATTTTAGCAATATTTAAATTATTAAAAAGAATTGAAGATTTTGGAAAATTTTAAAAATCTTTAGCTTGTATTTCTAACGAAAGTAAAAATAATTCTTCTTTTTCTCTATCACTAAATCTATCCTTATTACTATGAAAGGAATCATATCCCCTAATTTCCTTAAATGTATTATAACATAATATACATTGAGTATTGCCAAACGCATTCATAATTTAATTAAATTCGCATGCCATATTTAATTCTTTCAGTGCACTAAACAAAAATATTGAAAGAAAATCGTACACCCGCTATACACGTGCATTCGTCGCTGGCTCAGACGCTGGCACAGACAAAAGAGAATAAGAATATGTGTGTGTTTCAGTCAGCACAATTGTGTTATTAATGCACTAGATAGATCGACATATCTTTGTAACGAAGATCTTCAAACCACGATTACACTCTTCAAAAACACCGCGTCTGTCAAGACTGACTGAACTTTGACTGACTCCGTCGCCTGCTTTGCTTTGCCTTTTATATGGCTTCGCCTTCTTGAGATCTCTATAAATGTAAACACTATTTATCACGCATTTATTGCGTGATAGCACTAGCTCGTGGTAGTACGTTTAATTCCTGTATTTCATTTTCCAAAACTACATTTTGTTTTAACAATTAGAAGAGAAAGAAGGGAAAAATTTAAAAAGGAGTTTTTAAGTGCTTTCTAGCATATACAAGGTATACGTACAACAAATTTGTTCCGCATTTTCTTATTCGAACGTCCCCGGCCTCACACTAACCCACCCTCACCCGACCGCGGAGGGCTCGTCCCCATTACGTAGGGACACGTACACACTACAGTCCGGGCTGTAGCGGGTAAGGGAAAAGTAATGGCAACGAGAACATAAATCAGCTACAGAACTTAATCACAAGCACATTTTGCACATTCGTTTCCAAGTGTAACTAAGTTTACACGCGCGGGTATTTAACTTTAAGGTTGCAAAAATTTTATAAATACAATTTACATTAAATTTAGTTGTTGAAGTTAATTGGCACTTCTATGAGGCAATAAATAAACGTGTAAAAATGTTACCATATTGCACCTTTAAGCTGTATTTACTCATGTTGATCGGACTAAATAATTTTGTCCAAACAAAATATTTTTGTCCAAACAAAATTTTACTTTTATGCAGTTCGGCAGCTTTTTTCCGGAGAGAGAGAAGATATTATTTCCGAACAACACTCAACTCGATTTTGTTTAATTTTATATTTTTTCCGGACAAACTTGAACAGAGCTGCCAACAGGTTATATGTTACACACAAAGTTGAATTGATTTGCCCATATAAATCAGGTAAACTTTGCATATGCTGTAAAAGTGTTACCAGTCATTTTTCATTTTGCGAATAAATTTTTCATAATGAGTGAATCGAGCTGCAGATAACTCTCAGTGAATTAAAATTTCGTCCGAACAAAAATTTTGTTCGAACAACATGAATGAATCCATCATTATTCTGTTTTTTAAACACTTCCTTCCGTATCTCTGCTCAAAATTCTGAGTAAATACTTACAGTAATATTTGTCAGATAAGTCCATACATTTTTAACATGGCTCAATTTCTAGACTCATAAGATGAGTTATACATCACCACTCTAAGGTCGACTTAACATTCATCAGCGATACACAGCGGCGAAATCGAATTGGACTGTGTCCGATGTCTATACTCATAGCAACCATCTGGCGATCATTTTTGAAATCCAGGAACGCCCTACGGGAAACATTATTACTGCCGCCCCTCCTAATCCTTTATGGAGGGACTCCACTTTTGATAGGGAAATCTTTGGTCTCGCGATGGAAGACATTAGGTTGGCCGGGAGCGCGAACGACAGGGCTATGGAAATTATGCACTGCATAACGGAGGCCTGCAGCGCGTCTCTGTCGAGGAAATTTCTCCTGCCGGGCAGGAAACACGTTATTGGTGGAACGTGGAAATAGCTGACCTAAGGCGGAAATGTAACCGAACACGAAGGATATTCCAGAGAGCAAGGGGTTGCAATGACTTCATAGAACTTCAGGAACGATACAGAGTGTTCAGAGCCAACCTTTATTGGGCCATTGAGAAGAGCAAGAGAAGGTGCTATAGGGAGATGTGTACCGATGGAGTACTTTAAGGATGATTGCTTTTATATGACACAGACGAAGGCAGGAAGTAATACGCTGTAACAGCGGGGGTACCACAGGGTTCGGTGCTAGGCCCAATACTATGGAACACAATGTATGATGGTGTACTGAGGCTTAGGCTTCCTAAGGGCACACAAATATTTGGATTTGCGTACGATATTGCCCTCGTGGTAAAGTGAAAACATCTTGCTGAATTGGAAGGAACTTGCAATGCAGTAGTTGGTAGAGTTAGAGCTGGATCGCAAGTATAGATCTCAATCTTACTGATCATAAAATGGATGTCATATTAGTAAGCAGTAGGAAGATAATAGAATTCATCACCATAACTCTCGGTGAACAAAGGATAACATCGAAGCAGGCAATCAAGTACTTGGGAGTTAGGATTGACAACAGACTCACATTTAAGGAACACCTGACGTATACTCGCGCGGATAATGCCTAACCAGCACGGATAATGCCTAACTTGGAAGGTCCGAGACAGGAGAAGAGGCAATTGCTGATGAGAGTGGTTCAATCGATTGCTCTATATGCAGCCCTTATATGGGTCGCGGCCATGGATAAGGGGATATATAGGATAGGAGTGGATGCGGCCTACAGGAGATCTCCCTTCCTAGTAATTTCTACCTTCCGCACAGTCTCTACGATGCATCCTTGGTGATTGCGGGGATGATTCCGTTAGTAGTTGATGTAGAGAGGAGGAAACATTTGACAAGTAGGAGAACGGGGCCAGTGCACCCTAATCAGGTGAATAATGATGCAATGAATGGGTGGCAGCACGATTGGACTTCTTCCATAAAGGGAAGATGGACTTACCGATTAATACCAAATATAGAAGAATGGACTAGAAGGAAACACGGTCAGGTAAATTTCTACCTAACACAGTTCTTAACGGGCCACGGATGCTATTGGGCATACCTCTATAAGTATGGGCACCACGTGGATGAAGCATGTCCATCATGTCAAAATAAAAGCAAAACAGCGGAGCATATATTCTTTACCTGCCAGCGCTACGAATACCGACGAAATTTTCTGGAAAGGACGATCGGATCCCAGGAGACTCCCGATAACGTGGTTAACCTGGTGCTAAGATCATGCGAAAACGCGGTATGTTTCTTCGCGAAGGAAGTTCTAATACAAAAAAGGATAATAGAGAGAGCAGGAACAGCAGAAATGGATAGCAGCACTCGCTGAATCTTCAACTCCCTCGATGTAGTACTTAACGTGGTCCTTAGAGGGCGACTTAATGGAAGTGTGACGAACTAGGTTGGTCTTTTGAAGTTTCCCAGTTTTTAGCTATAAACAAAAATCACTACAATTGGAAAGGGGCTAAGTTCTCACCGAAACTGTTAATGTTTAGAGCTTTTAGCTTTCTGAAATCAGAAATTTTGTATTATTTCCTGCAATAAACACAAATTTTTCGGAAATAATTATTCGCATAAACGGATAGAACTTAAATATATTAAGTTCCGGTCCATATTGATGGTGTTTAATAAAACAAATTTTTTCAACTGATATGCTGAACATAATAATTTTTACTAATTTGTTTATAGATGCATATTCAATGTTTTTTTTTTTTTTTCTTTCAAAAAGTATTATCTTTTTACAAGACATTTATATGACCTACGAGTTGTAAAGTAGTCACTGTGACCAAGTTTTAAAAGTTTTGTAGACCTATAGTAAACTTTTCTGATTGTTTCAAAAATAGAAAATTTATATGCATATTAAATGCTTCCACAAAATCATGCTTTAATTTTAAGATATTCATGTTTATTTAGATTTAAAAAAACTTTTCTAAGGCCAGAGTTTTGTTGGCCTTTTTCTTATTCTTTTCTATTACCACTCCTACTCTCTATACTATTACCACCCCTTCACTAAATGTAGTTTTGTTTTCATTTTAGTTGAAGTCCGAAATGGAGACAAATTAAAATGAATTTTTTAAAACACATTTTTTCTTGCAGTTGGAAGCATTTGAATTGAAAATAAGGTTTATTTTACTTTTCAGCAAAAGTCATACGTTACTTTTCTTGCAATTGTGCATTGTAGTAAGTCAGATTGTAAGAAAGTAAATAGAAAAACTTTTTTAGAAATGCGAGAGCGGATCAATAACTTTAAACCTATATGATACACTAAATGATACACAGATTTGTGGTTGAAAAGTTAATTTATTTTTTAACGTAATCATTTTTGAGTGCTGTAATACTTTAATGAAAGTTTTTTAATTTTAATTTTGCCATTCCTTTGAAAAAATTCGATAGTTCGTGCCAATAATTTAGATGCTAATAGGCACTAATTGCTTAGAATACGCCGTGGTAGAGGGTACAAATTTTAATTCATGAACTTTTGTCATGGAAACTACACATCTGTGTCACAATTGCATTGTCCTGTTTAAAAATTATTTCTTCGTTGCCCAAATTTCGTTGGTTTTTCGATCCTCAATAAATCGACCTAAAAATTTTAAATATCATCATATTTGATAGTGTTGTGAAACTATATATATATTTCACCTAAAGCACATCGCCGGCTTTCATATACACACCTAGACAGAAAAATAAATGCGATATTTTTCTCTTAGACGTACAAAAAAATGTATCAAATTTCTTTTAAAGTCCCAACACTTTATACTGTTACGTTTTTACCTTTTAAAAACGTTTAAAATATGAGCTCGTAGATTGCAAATAAAATAATAATAAATTTGTGTTTAGTTTTAATTAAAATTCTATATTGTTCGCACAATTCTGTGTTCAGATCTTTGTAACGGAGATCTTCAAACAAAGATTACTTTCTTCAAACGCACCGCGTTTTCACACAACTGACTGAACTTCACTAACTCACTCGCCTGCTTTCGAATTCTCGAAATCTCTATAAATATAAACATCGTTGTTTAATTATTGTTATTTGTATATTTTGTTTACATTTATTCTTGCAGTGTTTGTTGTTGCATTTTTGTTTATTTTGTTTACCATTTTTTATGCTGGTATCGAAGTCGTCGTAGTCTAGTAGGCTATTTGGCTTATTAGACGCAAAAGCCTGGGTTCGAGCCCCAGGCCAGGCATCAAAGACAAAATACAAAAAGCATTTTTTCGGCGACTTCATCTCAGTAGATTTCTGGCAAAAATTCTGAGAGTAAATAAAAATTGCCATGAAAAGTTCCTCAATAAATAAAAATCTGTCGTTCGGAGTCGACTTTAAAATGTAAGTCCCACCACTCATGTATAAAACTTAACACCCACAACATAAGTAGTATGAGAAACTAGGACGTTGTACAATGGGTCAATTCGACCTCCGGGTACTGTACTTGTCTTAATTGACAAGCACACGTCTTCTAACCTAACGTAACCTATGCTGGTATTTGTTGTTGTATTTCTCCTTATAATTTTAATGTTAAGCGATGTAAAAGCAAAACATCAGCATCTAGATTCTTCATTTTCGTAACAATACTTTAAATATGTCAACACTGTTTTAAATTCAAAAAGAAGAATACATATAAGTACAGTCAACACTCCTATAACGCGGTACTCTCAGAACGCGGTTTCCATATAACGCGGGGCTGAAATTGCGACAACCCTCCTATAACGCGGTACTCTGAGAACTCGGTTTCCACATAACGCGGTTTCCACATAACGCGGAACTGAAATTGCGACAGTCCTCCTATAACGCGGTACTCTTACTGCGCGGTTTCCCTTAAACAACATTCCATAAGTTCCTTCCGCACAACCTGTGAATGACGCTAGTAACTAGATATTGTAAGAGGGTTTAATATCAGTTTTATTTTCGACGCAAAAGCACAGACGAGATATATAAACAACATGTTTATATAAACATGCCAACTTATCTCATAGCTGTCAACAACATCGATTTCAGTCATCACAGAGCTCTTTCACAGTATATAATTCAATAAAATATACGAATGATGTGATTTGTACTAATTCCGAGTTTCTTATAGCGCGTGTGGTAAATGTTTCTGCGCTTTCTTGTAACAATAAAAAAAACAGAACTTCAATTTCCTGTTGGCTCCACATTGGGCGCCATTTTTATTTGTGATAAATGTTTAATAAAGTACTGAACTTTTTTGTAATTCAAAAATAGAAAGCTTTTCGTCAGTTTCCCAAACAGGAAACTGATTTTCCATTGGACTAACTGTGGAACGTTACGCACGTACTTGATAGCTAGCTAGTTCGGGAGATGTGGGAGGGGATCTTGTTCCGTGCGTCCAATTTCGTACTACAACAACCTCAAAAATAAAAAAAAATTATCATTACAAATTATCAGTGATGACTAAAATCAATATTACAAAAGAGAAATTGAAGATAAAGAAAAACAAACGCAAGTATAGCAGTTAAGAATTCAATGAGAGGATCATCTTGAATTGCTCTTTTGTAATTATAGGAGAAAATACGTAACTGATATATCAGTGATGGTACAAATGTAATAGTACTTCATTTGGTACTTTTTTTAATTATTTCTTTGCAGGTAATCTTAACCTTTTAAAAATGGCGTCACTGATATATTTTATGAAACAAATACTTAAATAATAAATGCATGTGAATTAAACAAAAGTAATATTTTTAACTTACAGTAGGGTCTCGATTCCAACGATGCGGAAGGCCTTCAGCTTCATTTGATGGAGTCGTTTTACAATCCATATGGTTTTTATAGGTTTCAAATATTAAGGTATTTAAGTAATTTATAATAATTCATTTTTATAAGAAATAAATGATTAGCTATATGAATATGTTATATATACAAAAAAAATTATTAATATATAGAAAATCTTGACATATTTGATTAATTATAACTTAGTAGTATTTTATATATAGGTACATGTTGTTAGAATTTTAAATTATTTAATAGAATATATGTATTTAAATAGATGAATTCATTGTATCTAAAATTTAAACGTTTTAGTTTTAAAGGTTAGAATATTTAATTTTTCGATTTAGAATTTAGTGAATAATATTAATAATGTTATAGTGGTAGTATGGTTAGATTTTTAGGTTTTTATGTAGTTTTTAGCAAAACGAAACATTATTTTTTTTTAGTAGATTAAAGGTTCTAGACGTTTATGATTGAGTATATTCGATTGAATCTAGGTTGATTAGATATATTTAAATTTTCTCGGTTGGCCTTTAAAAGATTTTCAATTGAAGTGTTCGATGCGACCTTGATTTTTGATGTTTTCATATATTTTTATTTGAAGAGTTTACCCAAAAATTGGCAAATTTACCTCGAGTGAATTGACGCTTGGTCTGCTCCAAATTTGGCAAATTGGCGATTCACTCGACACACTGTTCGTATATCAAATTAACTATAGAAGAAATGCAATATTTTATTGACTATAATAAAAAAATACCTCCAAATGAATTTACCTTTTTACCAAGAAACAAACTATTATTAAACTGATTCACTAAAATGTTTTATATTTCTTTAGCAAATAACTGCTATTTTATATATTTTAAGAACTTAATAATTTACTAATTTTCTTTTCTTTTTATAATAAAAATCACTTTCTTCACTATAAGTATAACACTTTACTTCCCCTTCGAGTTGTTGAAGCTCTCATAGATCAAGTTAAAAAGACCTTATGCAAATATGTAGCTTTCGATCAAACCTCAGTTTTATCTTAAATAAGTAACGTGATATTAATTGTTGTTGTTGTATATATCTATCACGTGATAGTATATATCACAGATATGTTCTCTTTAACTGTGTAATACTGGTTTTTCTTCGTTAAGTTGAGAGAATATGGGTGTCCTTTCTTTAAAAGTAAAAAGAAGTGGGAGAATGTAAAAATAGAAAAGAAAAGTTGATACATTGGATTCTGTAAAAAATACAGTTGTAAGACCATGAAATATTAAATATAAGGGAATGTATGCCAACTACCATTAATGTTGTTCAATTAATAATTATAATAAAGGTTTTAGGGTATGATTTTAGTATTTCTTAAAATGATGTATTACACGCGGTTTCCATACAACGCGGTAGACGGTTTCCATAGAACGCGCTACGAATTAGCCTGTTTGTATGGTTAAAACCGAGTTTCTTAAGGCGCGGTTTCCATACAACGCGGTACGCACTCACGGCGTTATAGGAGGGTTAACTGTACACATAAGCAATCGTTTAGCTTTTAGGATTAGTAGCGATTGTATATCTATACTCAATGCTGATGCTGGGATTATCAGACTGACTTTTAATCAAGTTTCGTTAGGGTAAACGCCGGCCAACAACTTAATTATAAAAAGAGGTTATAGTTGTCAATTGAATATTATTACGTTTCCTTATACATTCGTATGTGTTTCTCTTATTTTAGCTTCTCTTTCTCAATAGAATTTCGCTATTGAATAATACGATCAAGCCAACCGCAGAATAAGTGTTCATGTTTTATACAAGGGTTTGTACAATAATAATAACATTGCAGAAGTTTAAAAATGTTTTTTTTAATCAATTGGGCAATTCACACGTTTTTGTATCGTGTAGGTTTTGTTTGTGAACGCTCAATGTTATGTTGTATTGTGTATTAGGTATTCCAAACGTCAAAAAGCGATAAGAAGAAGAATAACATTTTTAATAATTTGATTTTCAAGCAGCTAAAAATAATGCGGAGAAAATTCAATAATTATCTGTGCGAAAAATATAATTTTTAAATATTAATTGTTGACTCAAGTTGCATAGAAAATATTATGTATTTTTATTCTTCTTCTTGATTACTGGCATTTACATAAACTGATATCACTAAACCAATACAACTTCCAAAAACATATGAAAAAATGTGTAGGAGTGTATCGGATTTTTATATGAAAATTATCAACAACAAGCATACACTGTTGTATTTTCGTCCAACAATACAATGAGTACAACTATACAATGGCTTGTGTGAATTGCCCAATTGTGTTGGGTACAAGAAAATCAATACAGATAGAAAAGATAAGAAATAAAATTAAATTTTGTTGACGGCAAATGCAATGTTTTAAGCATCAGCAGCAACAAACTGAAATAATTCCCTTGGCAGTAAAAGAAAATTTAAGACTGAAGTGAGTAATGAAAAATTAAAATTATACACAGATAAACATAAAAAAAAATGAAAATAAAATTAAAAAACCAAAATGATTTATCATTTTTTAATCATATAAACAAAAATAAAAGCATGAATGTTTATTTATTTTAAATGTTATTATTTTTACCCATTGGCAAAATTCAATAGGTCACGATAAGAAATATTTAGACTAAACGCAGAATACGTAATGGTAGGTAAGGTAGTTGGCGTATATGCTTCAACAAAAAAGTTTAAAATTTAACATATTTTATGAATTCATATGTATGTTGTGTAGTAATCATACTTTAGTTGAATGCATGGTATGATTAAAAAATAACCAATGGCTAAGCATGCATAAATACGACAAGCGATTGTCAGTGCTCATGGAGGTTCCGCCTTTCCCAAGACGAATATTTAAATTTCAATTGGCAGTGTAAAGTAATTTATCATTTTTTATCCGATATGTATTATACGAGTATATAAAAGCACAGTAAAATACAATCGTCGTGAATGTGTAACCTTACAAAGAAAATCATCTTCAGTAACGAGGCGCACTTTTACTTCAGTGAATTAGTTTCCAAGCAGAATTGCCGAATTCTGGCAAATAATAATTCACGAGTGATTGTTTGAAAGCCGATACAACCACAAAGAGTGACTATTTGGGCTAGGCCATTCGGTGAATGGTGTTCGCTATGATAGCGGGCATTTTGTGGCCAGTAACTGAGGATATGAAGCTGAATGATATGTGGTTTCAATAGAATGGTGAGACTTGCCACACAGCCAACGAAGCAATGGCTCTTATAATACCTACCTACTAATACTAAAACCTACTGATACTTTATGTTTTCCAATCGCTATCAAAGCTGGTCAAATGTTGAGAGGAATATACCAAGTAGACCATTTAATCCGTGAATCTAATCGATTCATATATGATATGTTTCAATGCTTATAGATTTATGCTTTGAGTTTAATAGAAGGACGTTTTCGTTTGCCTTACTTTTGTAAATTCTAAGCGAACACTGATTCGATTTTTATGTTTAGTAGAGAAGCGTGGCATACCATCTTTCGCCTGCCTGGCGAATTATCTTTTCTTTCTTGTTCCAGAGGATCTATCCAACAATAGTGGTTATTTCTTAAAGTACAGTAGTCGCTCGGTTATATGAACTAATTCAAACAGAGCCTGTTCACTAAATGGAGAAGTTCACATAATCGAGAGAGTAATTCTAATGATTTTTATTACATTAAGTTTTTATTTTTAATAAGCGTTTTAATAATTATTGTACATAAAAGTAGTCGGTTATATTTTTTTGTACCATTTTTTGCTTCAAGGGATTTCTGTAGTGCTTTGTCCCTGCATTTTCGCAATGCCAAAATATCATTTATATCAGATATATTATTTTCACGAAGTCGCCGTAGTCTAGTAGGTAGTGTGTTGGCTTATTAGACGCAAAAGCCTGGGTTCGAGCCCCAGGCCAGGCATCAAAGACAAAATACAAAAAATAGTATTTTTTCGGCGACTTCCTCTCAGTAGATTTCTGGCAAAAACTCTGAGAGTAAATAAAAATTGCCATGAAAAGTTTCTCAATAAATAAAAATCTGTCGTTCGGAGTCGACTTTAAACTATAGGTCCCACCACTCATGTATAAAATTAACACACACAACATAAGTGGTGTGAGAAACTAGGACGTTGTACAATGGGTCAAATCGACCTCCGGGTACTGTACTTGTCTTAATTGACAAGTACACGTCCTCTAACCTAACCTAACCTAACCTATTATTTTCACTCCAAGCAATAATTTTATTGAATGCTTCGATTGCCTCCGTTGTGCTAATTTCAGCTGTTGTTACGATTCACTGCTCTTGATCATCATCTTCAACTTCGCTATCTATATCTTCGCTACCAATGTCTTGATTCCATGTCTCAATCTCTTCCCGTGAAAGCCTTGTATTCGTATGCACACACTTGCTTATCTCGGGGAAGAACCGATTTTTTATATATATAAGACAATCACTCAAAACTCAACACTCCAAACATTAAAAAAATCAACGGTTGAAAGCTGTTCACATAACAGAGATAGGATGTGTTCACTCTTTAAAACCTCCTGTGTTTAAATTTTGTTGTTCACTATTCTGGAAGTTTACATAAGTGGATATTCATCTAACCGAGTGGCTACTGTAGTTTGCAGCTAGTTATGCATTCTGTTCACACGAGTGAACAAATACACAACCCTAACCCTGACTTCCAATAGGACAACACAAATATCTTTAACAAACAATAACAATAACATCACCAACACATATCAACATTCACAATATATATCATCATACACACTTTCATCAACACCTTCAACATAATTATTTGATCCTTATAAGTTCAGTTGATTATCGATCTTCAAATAACAACTACCCAACAAGCCTTACGCGTGTGAACTAAATTATATAGTGAAAATTAATTATAATAATAAATAATATTGTGAAATAACAAACATTGTGAACATTAACAGACTTAAAAACTTATTTCGAACAATTGTGAACAAATTACATATATTATAAAACAAATACAAATAAATACGTTTATAACGTTTTTGAAAATACATACAAATAAAACAACACTAATATTTATTTGTTAACATAACACATGTATATACACAATTAAAATATAAAAGGTTTGTGCATTATATACCCTACCCCTCTTACCCCACAGACTAAACCCTACCCCATAACCCGTTTGTTCATGGTCTTTCAAGGAAAAAGAAGAGACAGCGACACGTATGTATACAGTCCACAAAAAACCCCCTAATCTGTGCAAATTCTACCCCACCCTATAATTTATAACCCCATAAAAGCCCAATTTTTAAATTTTGTTAAAAATCAAAAGAAACATAAAACAACAATAGAAAAGTGATGTAAATAAACAAAATAAAATAAACACAAGCATATACACTAACAAAATCAGTGTAAAACATAAATCAGACAATACACAAAACATAAAAACATTCTAAAAACAACAAAGTGCACAAAATACTTAAATATAAATCAAAAAATACAAATTAACAATTAACACAAACAATAATTACAGAAGTTCACATTAAAAGAAAGAGTGCATTAACAAAAACAACATACATATAAAACAGTAAAAATTAGACATTGCAAAATCAAAAATAATAATACATCACATATTTAAAATTATAATACATATTAAAATTACAAAAATAAAGTGAAATTACATAGAACAGTAAAATAAAAGTTAAAAGAAACATTAAAGAAACAAAAATTATACATTTTCAAAATAATACAAAAGCAAAAAATTAAAAGCCGAAAACAAATATAAATTAAAAAAGGAAACACAAAAGTTCACAAAGGTTCAAAAAAAATAAAACAAAATACACATTAAAAGAGGAACACATATTGTACATTTTTTGGAACAATATATAAACAGAACCAAAGTGAGAAAAGAAAAATAAAAAGTTGAACAAAATTCAAAACAAGTAGCAACAAAGTATATAGTGACAAAAATTATAAAATTGAAGAAAATAAAGTGCACAAACAATTGCACTCCAATACAGTTCACTAACAAAAAATAAATCAAAAACAATTACAAATATAAGCAACTACTAACAAATTAACATTATTAACATTGCACACAAACGCAACACAACAAACATCGCACAAAGAGGAATTGGAAAAATAAAATTGGTTTGTACCCTACCCTCAGCAGACAAGGTAAGTTGAAAATTTTCAATTTAAATTTTTTTATATAAATTATCGTATAATTTTATCGCGAATTTTGAAATTTATAAAAAAAAACTCACAATAAGAAATACTATCCTATAAAATCCACCCAACACTTACCCTTTTTTTCGATAATATTTTCAAAATATTGTGAGTAACACATATTGCCGTTCTCTTTGTGTAGTGCAACAAAAACACAAAGGATACCCAATAGACAATTTTGTCTGCTGATTAGTTTATTTCAAATTTGAAATAAACATTTTTTAACCAAATTTACCCGCGATAATTCGATTTACTATCGCAATTTAATAACTTTTTAGAATGCTCTGCGTATTAAATTTGGAAGAAATAAATATGTCGGAATTAAAAACTTTAGCCGCCGATATTCTACGTTATATCCAACAGGATTTAAGTGCCTTTGAGGAAGATTTTAAGGCCAGTACAGAGAAGTCTCAATCACTACCCGCATTGAGATTCATGAAGAATGATTTGGAAGAGTTGTGGTCGAATATTGACGGAAAATTCAGACAGATCCGAGAGTCGCCACAACTCAATGAACCCGAAGTAGCCAATTCAATAAATTTTAATGGCCTCTCCAGGAATGTGAGATCGGCTAAAAAATTCTATAGGTCATCTATGATTTCCATAGATGAATCTATAGAAAATTTACCTCAACCCAAAAATTCAAACACCACCCCACCCGAACCCTCACAACCCATACAACCCACCCAATCAGTTGGATTTAACGTACCCCCTTGCGATATGCAAACATTCAGTGGGGATTTCAAGTCTTGGGCCTCGTTCAGAGACCTATTCAAGGCCATTTATGGCAATAATACCCGCCTAAGTGGTGTAGAAAAACTTTTCTACCTTAAAAATAAGACCAGCGGCGAAGCTAAAGAAATAGTCGACAACGTACCCTTAACTAATGATGGTTTTCTTATTGCTTGGACCCAACTGATAAATCAATATGAAAATAAAAGGATGCAAATTAATGCTCAGATTAAGACCCTTTTAAATTTACCAGCGGTAAACACTATGTGCAGTGTTTCAATAAGAAAATTACAGAGAAAGATTAATTGCTGTATTGCAAATTTGAATACATTAGAGATAGATACGGACAATTGTGATCCTATCATAGTATATCTCTGTTTGACAAAATTACACAAGGAAACCCGAAGGGAATTTGAGAAAACCCTAAAGGATTGTGCTGAAATGCCTTCCTGGACAGATGTGGATGTATTTCTAACAAATACATTCAAGGAACTTACTTCTGTCAATGATGTTCCGGAAAGTAACCCTAACCCTAACCCAAACACATACCCAAAACCCAAATTCCTCCAGGACATCAACAATCAAATTGACAGAAGAATAAAGACATTCCATAATGTGACACACAACAATAGGAAGGATACCCGATCCACAAACGTATTCCAGAGCAAACCCTCGAATTCAACCCAAACCCACCCAAATAATTACCCAAAAACCCAAGAAAAACCCAATGGTTCATTGTGCAAACTGTGCAAAAGTAACCATACTTTGAGGGAATGCTCATCATTTACTTCCCTGGGAGTAAATGAAAGAATTGAATTCGTAAGAAAGAATTTAATTTGTTACAATTGTCTGGCCATTAGTCACATGGTATCAGAATGTCGCAGTACATTCACATGCATATACTGTGGCAGCAGACATAACACCCTTTTACACAAACCCAACCCCAACACTAACCCACAGAATGACGATAAACCCTCTACGTCAAGTGCAATATAGTCTTTCTCTACCCAAACCCAATCAAACAAAACCCAATTAGATGACAGAACTAAATTATTGGGCACAGCTCTCTTGAATATTCAAATACACGGTGAAGAATTCCCTGCTAGAGCGCTTATTGACCCAGCATCAGACTTTTCATTCATTTCTGATAAGCTAAGGCGCAAATTACACATGCTGAAATCTCAGGTTTAAATGAGGTTGTTTCAGCACGTTCGAACAAGATGTGTGATATACATCTTGGTTCTAACACTAATAAGGAATTTTCATTGAATATTCAGGCAATTGTTGTCAAAACCCTCACCCGCAATTTACCCACCCAAAACTTAAACCCTACTTTCATAAAAGAGTTGGACAGAATCCCATTGGCGGATCCTAAATTTTATGAAAGCCGCCCAGTTGATATTATAATTGATAGCGATTTTTACCCACAAATTATCAAGAAAGATATTCTTGGCACATTAATAGCTCAAGAAACTGAGTTTGGTTGGATTTTAACCGGACCAATACAAGATTCTCACCCTACCCGAAGAATCGTCTCTTACTACAGTTCTGTCAAGCTTGATAAATTTTTGACCAAATTTTGGGAAATTGAAGAAATTCCACAAGAACCCATTCAATCCGAAGACGATTGTACTTGTGAAAAAATTTACACGACAACTACCCGTCGTTTACCATATGGCCGTTATCAAGTAACTCTTCCATTTCGTAACCCTCAAATTGAGTTAGGAAACTCGCGCCATATAGCGATGGCTCAATATTTAAGAAATGAGAAGAATTTACTAAAGAAACCCGATCTAAAACTTGAATATGATAACGCGCTACAAGAGTATATTGACTTAGGTCATATGAAACCCATTATTTATAACCCTAACACTTCTTCAAACACCCATTATTATTTACCCCATCATGCTCTTGTTAAACCCGATCGTGTTACGACAAAAGTTCGAGTTGTTTTTAATGCATCGAGCAAAACTTCGAACGGCAACAGCTTGAATGATACCCTACACATTGTTCCTACCCTACAACAAGATTTGGTTGTTTCAATCTTGAGATGGCGCTTTTATAAGATTGTTTTTAATGCCGACATCACTAAGATGTATTACGAACTGCAAACAGTCACATTTGGCGTTAACTGTGCCCCTTATTTGGCTATCAGAACCCTACACAAATTAGCCACAGACATTCAAGATACCCACCCAATAGCATCTCAAATTTTGAGAGAGAATATGTACGTCGATGATGTACTAGCCGGTGCTCATACTGTTCAAGAGGCTGAAATCGCTCAAAAACAGTTAATCACTGCACTTGAATCTGCTGGTTTTCCTCTACGAAAGTGGACATCAAATACCCAAGGAGCTCCTAGATAATTTACCTAAGGACCACCAACTCAATGCCGCCTTACTCACCCTTCCGGAATCGGAAAACCCTAAAACTCTAGGCATTCGGTGGAATCCAAAAGAGGACAATTTTTTCTTTGAGGCCTCAAAAATAGAGAGAAAACCAGCCTACACTAAGCGAGCAGTTTTATCTGACATCGCGAAACTTTTTGACCCAGCTGGTTGGTTAGCACCAATTATAATATCCGCCAAAATCGTGATGCAGCAAATCTGGCAGGATAATACAGCTTGGGATGAATGTCTTAACCCACTCACACTTATTAAATGGCACAAGTTTTTGCAGTTTTATGATAACATTGACAATATTCGAATTCATAGATGGATAAATTTTTCACCCTCAGCAAAAATTGAGTTTCATGGCTTTTCAGATGCTTCTGAAAAAGCATACTCTGCGGTTTTATATGCACGAGTTATACCCATAAACGGACCTATGTCCGTAACCCTACTCGTCGCTAAGACGAGAGTTGCACATATCAAGGTTATTTCTTTACCGAAATTAGAACTTTGTGGTGCAGTGTTGTTGGCAAAAATGGCACAGAACATAATTGCCCAGCTGCAATTAACCCAATACCCAATGCATTTCTGGACGGACTCCGCAATAGTTTTGGCATGGCTCAATAAACCCCCGACTACCTGGAATACCTTTGTGGCTAACCGTGTGTCTGCAATAGCCGAGCCTGTAGGAACCAAGAACTGGAGTCATGTGGCCTCTTACGAAAACCCAGCCGATGTTGCCAGTCGTGGATGCAACGCAGATGAACTGAAGGACGACAAGCTATGATGGAATGGACCAACATGGTTGAAGGAAGATCCAACAAAGTGGCCAACAACACATTTACCCTACGAAACTCAAGCTGAAGCTAAAATTTGTCAGTCGTTCCCTACGACTTTGAACCCAAAAACATCTATGGACTCTACCCACGCTACCCAGGACATTTTGGAAAGATTTTCTTAATGGTCCAAAGCACTTAGAATATTGTCATATGTCTATCGATTTTGTGATCGCGCATCAGTTACTCGAAGAAATGGAATTCGACATGACAGCGTAGTTCTGGGTCGAAAAATTCCAGAATCTATTGACGAAAGACTCAATAGATTATTAACCCACCCGAGTATTGAACTTGATGCGCATGAGATCAAAGCTACCCGTGATAGACTGATAATTCTTTGTCAGACAGAACATTTCAGTGTGGAATATTCTTGTCTGAAGAAATCGAACCCTTTACCCAAGAAAAGCAATTTACTCACCCTTACACCCTTTTTGGACGCAAAGAATATCATGCGCACAAATGGCAGATTGGCAAACTCCAACAACTTAACATATGATGAACGACACCCTATTTTATTACCCTACCCTAGCGCCTTTGCTAAATTATTAACCCAACACGTTCATCTTATAACCCTACACGGCGGAAATCGTCTAATGTTGCGAGTAATTCGCTCGAATTTTTGGATTCCGAGACTGCAGAATCTTATCAGTTCTGTAGTCAATAGGTGCGTACCCTGCACGAAATATAGGAATCGCCAAACTACCCAATTTATGGCTGCATTACCCCCCGAACGTACCCAAATTAGCAGACCATTTAATACTGTTGGAGTTGATTTTGCCGGACCATTTGACATAAAATCCTACATTGGTAGAACATGTAGGATAACCAAAGGTTATGTTTGCGTATTTTTTTGCTTTTCTACCAAAGCTATCCACTTAGAGCCCACATCTGACCTGTCTACCCAAGCATTTATGGCGGCATTTGCCCGATTCTTTTCGAGGCGGGGATGCCCTGTCGCTGTGTATTCCGATAATGGAACCAACTTCGTTGGAGCTAGCCAACTAATTAAAAAGCAGCGACAGGAATTCCTCAAACAGTTGAAGAGATTGGTTACATCAACCAATAGCTTTCAAAACTTGATGTGGCACTTTATTCCACCCGGAGCTCCACATATGGGGGGCTTATGGGAAGCCGGCGTAAAGAGCTTCAAGTCCCATATTAAGAAGCTCGCAAATTTTAAATATACCTTTGAGGAACTAGCAACCCTATTGGCTAGAATAGAGGGATGCCTCAACTCAAGACCCTTAAGCCCGTCAAGTGAAAACCCTCAAGATCTCAACCCGTTAACCCCAGGTCATTTCTTAATTGGCTCACCCTTATTATCACCCGCTGAACCCGATTTTTGTAACGAAAATATTACCCTAGCAAACAGATGGCAAAGGTTGAAAATTCAACACCATCAGTTTTGCAAAAGATGGAAGGATGAATATTTGAAGGAGCTCCATAAACGTTATAAATGGAAAAACCCTAAGCGTCCTGTGGAAGTGGATGACATTGTTGTCATTAAACAGGACAACCTACCCTCAAATGAATGGTTACTCGGACGAGTAACCAAGACTTACCCAGGTTCCGATGGACTGCCTAGAGTAGTCGAATTGCGCACATCAACCGGAACGTTGACTCGGCCCATAACCAAGGTCGTAGTCCTACCCACACATTAATTAAACTCCTTCGAATCTTCCATTTTCGCCCTCGTTGCACACCCATTACTCACCCGAACACCATCGTTACCTACCCAAATTTTTACCCAAAACACCCACAATTATTAATACCCACCCAAAGTCTAATTTCAGGTTCCACCCCACAAGAAGTTATGGTTGATCTCCAGGTCGGAATTGAAAATCTGTACCCATGGGAAAACCCTGAAACCACGAGTGAAAAAAAAAATTATTACCCTTACCCACCTTTTGGACAATTAAAAATAATTTGTTTTTATTCACAGGTTGCCGGCCCGGGAGGATGTTCACACGAGTGAACAAATACACAACCCTAACCCTGACTTCCAATAGGACAACACAAACATCTTTAACAAACAATAACAATAACATCACCAACACATATCAACATTCACAATATACTTCATCATACACACTTTCATCAACACCTTCAACATAATTATTAGGATCTTGGTAGTTCAGTTGATTATCGATCTCCGATCCGCAAACAACACTAAACAGAAAAACCGTATGAACTTACATATATGAAATTAATTAAAGCAATTTGAAAAAAGAAATAAATTGTAACAACAAAAGGATATAGTGAACAAATATATACAATATGTAAAAGCAAATATTACACATTAAAATACATTGTTATAAATAAAAAACATTGTTATAAATATAAAACTTCAAACAAATTGTGAACAATTGTGAACAAATTATAAAACAAATACAAATAAATACGTTTATAACGTTTCTGAAAACATATACAAATAAAACAACACTAACATTTATTATTAACATACAGACACATATATATATACATACCAAAAGGTTTGTTGCCTTAATTTATATATTCTACCCCCTCTTACCCTAATAATAACCCTACCCCATAACCCGTTCGTTCACCTAATGTCGTGTTAAAAAACGTCCCCGAAAGATTAATTCTAGAATATTGCACCTTGTTTAATAATATTATCAACAACTCCTATTATCCAAGTGAATGGAAAAAAGCGAAAGTTGTTGTCATTCCTAAAAAAGACAAGGATCCATCTAGAGTTGAAAATCTTCGTCCAATTAGCTTATTACCAAACATAAGCAAAATTTTTGAAATGTGCGTTAATAATACAATTAACAAATTTTGCAAGAGTAATAACTTAGTAAATGACAAACAATTTGGATTCAAACATAAACATTCGACCATCAATGTTATTAATAAATTAGTATCAGATATTAATTGGAATTGGAATAAAAAATATTGTACAGGAGCTTGCTTGATAGATATGGAAAAGGCCTTTGACAGTATTTGGTTACAAGGTTTGATGTGCAAACTAAAACTTGGTTATTTTGTTATACAACATGTTATTTGGTAAATCATTCATAGTAAATCACAACAAGTCAAGTAAGACATTTAGTATGGTGAATGGCCTTCAACAAGGCACTGTTAACGCATCAATTCTCTTTAATATTTATACCCTCGACCTTATAAATAAAATTGATAAGATTATTTCATATGCGGATGATATGATAATTTACCACGCGGAAGATAAAATTTCAAATTTAAACCAAAACTTACAAGCAACCTTTAACATAGTTGAAAAATTCACAATTGACTGGCATATGAAAAGTAATGTCGACAAATGTGAAACAATTTTATTTCGCCCAACGGTTGATAAATGTACTTGCGACATTAGAACTAACTGGAAATCTTTTGAAATTGTCTCAAATACATTTAACAGCAAAATTACGAACACGGAGACGGTCAAATATCTTGGAATTCATTTGGATAAATTTTTATATTATGATAAACACGTCGTTAATATTATAAGCAAAGCTAAGAAAACATTTTTCGCATATAAAAAGCTCTTCTACTCCAAGTATCTAGATAAAAGAGTTAAAATTGTTATGTACCAATCATTAATTAGACCCATAATTACCTACGGCTGCTCAATATGGTTTAATATCTCACCTTCTTACATGGAAAAAATAAGAATATTCGAAAGAAAATGCCTAAGGATATGTACTTCGATGAATAGATCACACCAAAGTAATTACTGCAAATATATATCAAATGTCAGGTTGTACAACGCAGCGAATATAACTAGAATTGATAATTTTATTATATACCTTATAAGAAAACATATAATAAGGTGCATCCAATGAGAAGATTTTAATTTAATAATGGCCCCATATTATACAGATACGCGCTACATTAGGACCACTGCAGAAAAAGGATTTGTACCACCGGAAGCCTTCCTATTTTTAGATAGCAAAGGTTTCATTCAAACTGATACAGGAGTCCCAATCTTTTACCATTTGTACAGACGGGCAACAAACATATCGATCGACTTTAATAGAGTCGATATAGATAACTTGAGGTTTGATACCTCAATTCCTCAAAGAGATATATATACTGCAGAAAATGGTTTCAATAAAAAATACTGGTGGCTGCATTCACAGTAGTTATTCTTCCTTTCTTATTTTTAGTACCTGACATAGTTGTATCTTATATAAATATATCATGTAATGTTTTTCAAAAAAAATTTTCATTACTGAAGAATATTAGCCAGTTATTATTATATAAAAATAGATTGGAATTTTAATTTATTAATAATAATTTATTACATTAGATATATATCTTACTAGAGTACCCCATGAGGGTCATTGTAAGAAAATTAAAAATTGTAAATATCCTCGATCTATTGTTTATTGTAGTGTAAAAAAAGATATAAACATTGAAAATAAATAAACAAAATTAAAAAAAGCTACATATGAGCATCCTACTTTTCATTTTAAATGCATATCAATATTATGGTGAAGATAAGAAAGGTGCTGTTTTTAATATGAGAGCTATACCTGGGGGCTAATTCTAGCAGTCGTATACGAACGAATTTTTACTCGAACGTGCGAATTTTTTTAGTTTTGGGATTCTCTTATTCGTTATCGAGTAAAGTGTATCGACATCTCTAATGATGGCATTCGATAACGTGTCATCATTCGAATGCCACATTGCAAGTTTTTACTCGTAAGCACTAAAGCTTTCGAATTAACGTTTTTCTGCTGTAAAGAACAACATAAAAAAAATGTAAGTAACAAATTTATAATAATTTGTGAATTAAAAATTTATTGCAATATTTGCAGGTCAAAACTTTTAAAAATTAATTACACCCAGAAGGAAATTCAGGGAAATTTCAGGGATTAGCATTCAGAATTGGCAAAGAGTATTATACCAAATACTTCTCAGGGAAAGGCAAGAACTAATCAGCTATGGGAACAGCTCACAGCTAAGCTCAATGTTTCTGGCCCACCAATTAAAGATGCAAAAATGTGACGCAAAGTAGTTTATCAAACTCTTGTTTAGTTTAAAATTCTATTGAGGGTCTTAAAAAATTTCCAAACTTTTGGGTCTTCAAAAACATCAGAAGGCAGCCCAAAAGAGAATTGCGACAAAGAAAATGTTACCCCAACAAAATCACCAAAAAATAGTAACCCTGCTGTTTATGGGATTATGAAGAAGACAAAATGGAACCTACCATGTCTTCTTTTATAGAATTTGAAGATGATACTGCAGAAGAAACTTCACCGCCAGCTAATAATAAAGTAAAACCAAAATATATTATCCATACGAAGTATTACAATTTTAATAAAACTTTTCTTCCTTGGATTATTTAAATTTCTTTTATTTTTGTAAGAAACCATACGTTTTTTGTTTACAATTTTTCATTTTAGTCAGTGCTGTAAAACGAAATAATTAACTCGTTTCACAACACCTAAGCAACAAATCGATTCGTTTCGTATCGAGTAACATCATCAAAAAATTTCGCGCTATAGAACTTTTTTTCTATTCGAACACAATTTCGATCACGGCTGCGAGAATTATACCTCTGGTAACCTAAACCTATAATGTTATGAGAAGCAATGATCCCGACCATAGAGTTGTAATGACCAATTAAGTAAGTAAATCCAATCTTTTTGTCAAGTTGCTGATTTATAAATTGACGATAATTTTTAATACAAAGAAATGCTTAAAGGCCATCAATTTTATTTAAAAAACAATTTTCATTAGTTTTACTTTATTTTCTGCTAATTTTTATTCAGCTCTCTTAACATCTTTTATGGAAAGTTTGGTTTTCATATTCCTTAAATTTATGCTGTATAATCGATTTTCAGATCAATTTTCCAGTAGAAACTTTGAAAAAAGAATTTGAAAAAGAATTAAAAGGAAATAAAACAAAACTTCCTGAAACGAATTTTAGAATAAGCAACCAACAAAAGGTTTGTTTTTGAAACCAAGTGCGCAAGTTATGTAATTTAAATTACAAACAATTTATTTTTTATTTCTTGAAAACAAAATAGACTTTATTCTCTTAGAGTTCTTATAAGACTAACTTTAATATAACAAAATATAAAAACATAAACATAAAAATTGAAGATATTTTTAGAATATAAATCACCAGATTTAACGGTATCTTTATGGAGTGATTTAGAGCTGGTACATTATAACAGTGATGATAAGTACTATTACATTATCATAACTACTCCCCCACAAAGATAAGAAACTCTCCAGAGTTTATTGAAATATAGAAAAAAAAACTTAGTTATAATTGTTCTTAAATATTTAGAAATTAAAAGTTTGAATTATAATTATAATGATTTTTTTTTTTTTTTTTTTTTTTACTATTTTAAGATAGCTACTTATATGTGTACTCGTACATGTTTTTAATTAAATAATTCAATATTTTTCATTAACTCTAAATAATAATCCAAAAATTCAAAATATTATTATTATATTAAATGTTAATATTTACACAATTATTTCAAAATATTCTTAAATATTATTCATATTTATAACACCATTATACTTCGTTTCTCTTTTTATATTCGAGCTATGTACATTTTGTAATTCACTTAATCTAAATTTAGGTTGTTCTTTATGCCTTAATGACTGGTAATTTTTTATATATCCCTTATCTCTTTTTTCAGTATATTCTTCTCTATTACTATTTCTTTTACCTATATATTGATTTTTATTTTCAATTATTATTTCATAAATTTTGTTTTTATTACAATACCCTTGTTCAACTTTAATCGGTTTTTCTCTCAATACTGAATGATAACTATTGTTGTAATACTCAATTGATTTACTCATCTTATCTTTTATTCCCAGTAATGGTTCCTCAATAGTTAAAATTCTAATTTTCTCACAGAGAGTATTATGAAACCTCTCAATATCGGAGTTGCCTGTATGACTATTTGCTTTTACCAAATGTAATTCTATATTTTCATTCCTTAAATATTCCTTAATATTGACACTTTTAAACTCATTGTCCGTGATTAGTTTACCGAACTGACCTTTTAAAGACTTGTATAATCTTAACTTTTCGATTATAGTCTGGTTGGTTCTATCTTCTAAATAAAAGGCTGTTGCAAATTTTGAAAATTTATCTAAAAACGTTAGAAAGTTGAATTTGGAATTTGTATAAATATCCATATGAATTATCTGGTTAATATCATTTGGAGTTTCACTTAATTTGAATTTTGGCTTTATAGGATTACGATCAAATTTTGATCGATTACAAGTATCACAATTATCTACGTACTTTTGTATTAAGGTTTTAAGTTTTGGATAATATATGATTCTTTTTAGACCTTCATAGTTCTCACTGATACCAGTATGTCCTGTTTCATTTCTGTGATAATTGTGTATTTGTTTATACGTTTCGTCTTCAGAGGTCATGTCCATGGCATTATAGGAACATCTTACAAATTTAATTGAGCCATTGCCATCAAATAAATCGATAATTTTCTGTTGTAAAATATTGTATTTATTATCACTAAGTTCCGTAAAAATTCCAATTTTTCCTTTCTCTAAATTTCGCAACAATATACTTTCAAGGTCATTCTCTAAATCGGATGAACTAATGTAGATTTTTCTATTTCCGTGAACATTCATAACCTCTCTTGTTTTATTATCAGTTAAAATCAGCTGCGTTTTAAACCTGTTTACGACTGTATCCAAAATCGGTATATGATTTTGACTTTCCTCCAGTTGAGAATGAATGGTTGCACAGTTATCAATATTATTGTATAGAGAGGAAGATGGGGAAGTATTTAAAACATTAATATCACCAGAATTAGTATCAATTCTGCTGAGAAAATCGGCAATCTGATTGTCTTTTCCCTTCAAATAATTAACAGTTAGATTAAAGTCGCTTAGTTTTATAATCCATCTGTAAAGCCTAGGGTTTAATTCTTTACATTGTGACTTTACAAACAACCATCTTAAAGGTTGATGGTCGGAAAGGATTTCGAATTTAACTCCGTACAAATAAGGCCTAAAATAGTTAGTAGCCCAAACAATCGCTAGCAGCTCTTTCTCTGTTGCAGAGTAATTCCTTTCGTGGTCATTTAAAGTGCGGCTTGCAAAACAAATAGGATGACCGTTTTGTTGCAAAACAGCACCAAGAGCATTTAAACTTGCATCAGTTACTAGTTGGAACGTTTTTGTAAAGTCTGGAAATTTAAGCACAGGGGGTTCGGTTATTATCTTTTTTAATTTTTCGAAGGAATTAATAAAATTGGGGTCATTAGTGTCTAATTTGGCATCTTTTTTTAAATACTTAACCATAGGGTATGCGACTTTAGCATAATCCCTTATAAATTTTCGATAATATCCTGTGGCACCTAAAAATGATTTGATTGCCTTAACAGTATTAGGAAGCTTAAGCTTCAGGATCGAATCAACCGTTGAAGGATTAGGCTTAACACCCTCAGAAGTCAAAATATGTCCTAAATATAAAGTTTCTTTTGAGAAAAATTTACATTTATTAATTTGTATTTTAAGATTTGCTTCTCTTAACTTTTTAAACACTTTTCTTATATTAACAAGATGTTCCTGAAAACTTGTTGAAAATATCAGAATGTCGTCTAAATAAACAACACATATCTTGTTAATATGTTCACGAAGCACCGAGTTAATCAGCCTTTGAAAAGTTGCTGGTGCGTTCTTTAAGCCAAAAGGCATTCGATTAAACTCGTAGTGACCGTATGGCGTAGAAAAGGCTGTTTTCGACCTGTCTTCTTCTTTCACAAGAATTTGGTGAAAACCCTTTGCCAAATCGATAGTGGAAAAGTATTGTGCTCGACCTAATTTATCTAATATATTATCTATATTAGGAATAGGGAATTTGTCGTCTATTGTGATATTATTTAATTTCCGATAGTCTATAACTATCCTCCATTTCTTTTCACCAGAATTGTCCATTTTTTTTGGTACGATCCATAAAGGACTATTATATGGCGAATTACTGTCCCTTATAATACCCTGTTTTAACATAAGGTCAATTTGTTTACAAATTTCCTTCTCATGTACACGTGGATACCTATACATTTTCATATACACCGGACGGTCATTAGCTGTTTTGATCTCATGTTGAATGACATTAGTAAAATCTAAATTCTGTTCATCCAAATATATTAGATCACTATTAGAAACTAAAATATTATCTAAAGCTAACTTTTCCTCATTATTTAATCCTTCAAACAAATTATCTAATACCTTTTTATTTATAATTTCTAACTGAAATATCTCATCCGGATCGTAAGGACAATATTTTATAAATTTTATTGTACATCCATTTATTTCTAAAGTTTCATTTTCCATGTTCACAATCGCCCCTAATGGTTTCAAAATATTTTGACCTAATATTGCATCAAACTGTTTTCTCTCAAACTTTGCTAACTTCCACGACATTGTTGCATTTTCCTGAAATTCTAAAGGTAATTTTGTAATTATTTCTTCCTTAACACTTACTTTACCATTTAAAGATGAGAAATAAATTGGTGTTTTTAATCGCAATCTTTCGTATTGAGGTAATTTATTAAGATCTAAAACGGAAGTTGTTGCGCCAGTATCAATAAGTGTGTTAATTTTTTCATTACCAATCGTAAGTTTTACTATTGGTAGTGATTTATGTGGCCCGCCATGTGAAAATTTATTTGTTCTTCACTAATAGAATTATCATCAACTTCTTCAATATGATCAACTTCCATGTTAGAACTATTATTTCTTGACTGATATGTTCGTTGAGAATTACCAGTATTATAACTTGTACTTGGGCCATTGTGTCTTTCCACATTATTCGAGTTATTTTGGCTATAAGAACCATTTCTGTTATACTGTGAATTAGAAAATGTACATCTAGAATTTCCATTAGCAGAATTATTTTCATTTGCAAATCTCTTATTACTTTTATTAAATTTTTCTGACGAAGTACCATGGTCATTAGTATTTTTATAAAATTTTACACTCTTTTGATTGTTATTAACTCTTATTAAACCTTCTAACTTAAGTAGGTTATAAGCATCTCTAATTTTATTAATATTTCTATTAATAACTACTGAAGATAAATTTACATCAATATTATTTATAAAGGTTTTTAAAATTATCTTTTCTGCATGTTCTGGACTAAATTCTACAGGTTTATTATTATCATATTCATATTTCTCATTTATTTTACATAGAATACTTACTAATTTATTATAATAATTTTCAATATTAAAATTTCTTGCCTCAAAAGCCTCTTGGTACAATTGATGATATGACTCCTTTACTCCAAAGTTGCATATAAGTGCTTCCTTCACATCTCCCCAGGTTGGATTTGGCCCCAAAGTTCGCATCACATGAAGAGCTTCACCTTGTAGCTTATTTAATATCACTCTTTGATAAATATACTTTTTCACGTCATCATTAGAGTCCACAAGAGCAAAAACACTTTCCACTTCTCTTAAAAATGATGTAAGAGCGTAAGAGTCATCACCACGGTACTCATGAATTCTCTGAGCATCTTTTAAAATATCGTTCATCGATAATTGCCAACTCGACTGCATGATTATTTTTTTTTTTGTTATTTCAAACAATTGAAATCTGTTTGTTATTGGTTTTGAAGGTGACCTTGATTTTTAATTATAGTTTATTAAAGCAGTTCTTTCTTTATCACTTTCTTTTAATGTTTTTCAGTTGTCACACTTTAATATATTTGTTTTTGTTAATTAAGAAAACAGGTTTTGCTTTAGGGTTTTTAAATTTTTAGTAATAGCACCAAAATGCCCAAATTGGTTTCACAAAATTTTTAAGTTTTTAGTCGATATTGTTCACAATTTTATTTTATGTAGAATGTTTTTCACAATATTTTATATTTTTTAATTTTAAATAACTAAAGTTATTATTTAATTCATTTAAATGCAAATTTCGGTTCGGTTTAAGACTGCGCCAGTTATGTAATTTAAATTACAAACAATTTATTTTTTATTTCTTGAAAACAAAATAGACTTTATTCTCTTAGAGTTCTTATAAGACTAACTTTAATATAACAAAATATAAAAACATAAACATAAAAATTGAAGATATTTTTAGAATATAAATCACCAGATTTAACGGTATCTTTATGGAGTGATTTAGAGCTGGTACATTATAACAGTGATGATAAGTACTATTACATTATCATAACTCGCAAGAGCGCACTGTTTGGCTATTGCCAAGTGCGCTAGAAACGCACAGTTTGGCTTTGATTTATTAATAGTCTCTTCGAGGGAAAATGTCCCTTCTTTTATACTAAATTTTGGCTGATTTGACAATTCCAAATCGACCCTTTAATTCTAATACAATTTTGTATCAGCTTAATACTATAACATATGTTTGTGTGTAATTATATTATAATATGTAATCATGGGACAAGTGGATCCAATATTACACGCGCCCGCTGTCCATAATAATTTCCACGGTAAAGTGTGAAGAGAGCCACACACAATCACTAGCAATGCAATATAACAACAACACACATTGTCCATATTATATGCATACCAATATAGCTGGCGGCCTGACAACAAAGTATCAAATGATCGTCGCCTGTCCGCATTACCATTGTGGCGTTATACGCTGCAGCGACAGTCAGCAACATTTAGTCAAGTGGTCGCTGCTCATATGCAATTGGATATTCTTTTGTTTATGCACATGAAATGTTGTGTTGGTATTGACAACTGTAAAATCATGCTACAGAATATATATTTACAAACATATCACTTTTAGAAAATTTTAGATTTTCCCTTTTTGATTTCTTCATTTAATATATCATAAAGCGTTCTATTCGACACTTAAGGTCAATTAAAACTAATTAAGGTTCTAAACCAAATTTTGTCATGTAAAATAACTGTAAATATATAATTCTGTTAAACTTTTAACAAACTTGATTTCGGATTATTTACTTAAACATTTTACCTTTACCAGCATTTATGTGAAAACCCTTCTGTATATATGCATATATACTACAAAGTGTTAAGAACTTTTGTTGGGCATGCAAATGTGAGAGCGCTAGTGGGCGAAAAAGAATGAAAATATAAAAGAACATTTGGAGGTGAATATATAAATTGCAATGAAGCTTTAAACCATATATTATTAATATTAATAGTATTGTTTCTAGTACAGTAAAAACTCGTTTGTACATTTACCAAAAGGCCACAACACTGAAAAATACTGTATATATATTGATACATAAGGTTTATTAGTGGAAGGAAGAGCAGCAAAAACATTATTCCATTGTAGTCTTTCAGAAATATTAATTCTGACCGAATCGTTCCTGTGTAACTAGTCCCAATTGCTATGTGCTTTCACCAAATGTTAGCAGGTCGTTATATTATCGTGTTGATCGGGCATTCCAATAAATTGTCTTTTTAATACCCGGAGGATTCATTTGGATTTTAACTTCATTAATTCTACACAGTATGGCGTTCTCATGTTCTTGTTTTCTTTTTGGAAAAACCAATTTTAGTTTTCTTTTATGCTCCAAAATCTTTACCCAACATTTCTCCAATTTGTTTATTCCTTAAAATAAAAATATATGTGTTGAGAATACTATTATCCGAGTGAAATCATTTTTTGACAATTAATTTATTTAGAAAAAGTCACAATAATAGAGAGAACTAGAGAAATAGAGATTGGATAATGAACCCAATCGCATACAGGTTAGATTAATCTGGCCCGATATGTCTGTATACAGAACAAAATGTGCATTAAATTATAAGCGGTGTCCTTCTTAGAAACCCCAAAGTAGGTATAACGAGACACTCGCCTCTTGGATTAGATGCTCGGATGCTGAGAATACGTTACTACGTATTACTACTACTACTGCAACTACTACCTTATGCATCATTGAAGTAATACTTTGGTAGAATTTGAATAGAATTCTCATCTCCATAAAATTTTAGGATTGGATGAGACAGGCCAACCAGAAAATTTAATTGTGCGACATAATACATATAACCGGTGGGACAACGGGCTTTATAGTACCCATATTGGCTCTATTCAGTTAGGCAGTGCCAATATAACGCAACTTAATCTATAAAGGGTGGCTGATATATAATGCAACAAAGTAAAGCGCTATATTTTTTTAATTTTTTTTTTAATTTTATTGTTCAAAAGCAAAAAATGTTGGAAATAACATCAAATTTTAGAATCAGTTTAGATTTGTTCGAATTGGCCACCTTTGTTCGAATTATGGCCTTCAAACGGCCGATAAAGCCATCACAGGCTGCACGATAGTGGCTCTGCGGTATTTTGGACCATTCCCGGCGAAGCGTCGTCTATAGATGATCGACACTTTGATATTTTTTAGTGAGAACCTTACTCTCCAAAATGCCCCAGGCGCAAAAGTCCAACGGATTGAGATCCGGAGATTTTGGTGGCCATTGTGCGGTAGAAAAGAAGCGAGGAACCTCCTTTTTAAGCCATTCTTGGTTGACGCGTGCTGAGTGCGGTGGTGCTGAGTCCTGTTGAAATGTCCATGGTCTGCGGCCGAAATGTTTGTCTGCCCAGGGCTTCAATACTGTCTTTAAGACATTTTCCCGATAATATTCGGCATTTATTTTGACCCCACGGTCGATGAATACGAGCGGGGAGCGACCATCGGCCGTTACGTGGCCCACATCATTATTATCGCTTGAGTTCTGGTGGCCAATCGCAGGTGTAAATTTTCAGCTGACCTCTTTGGCAAGTAAACCCGATCATTTTGTTTGTTCACAAACTGCTCAATTTGGAATGACTTCTCATCGGAGAAAACCAAATTCGGTAACTGGCCACTTTCGTGCAAGCGAAGTAACTCCTCGGCTCTTTCCAGTTTAACTTTTTTTGTCCATCGGTAAGCTCTTGCATTTTTTGGAACTTCAATGGCTTTAGTCCAAGCTCATTCTTCAATATGTGTTGCATCCATTCTCGCGATACGTTCAGGTCACGAGCAATTTTTCTACCACTGCTGCGTGGATTTCGATCAAATATGGCCTTCACTTTTCGGATCATTTCTGGTGTTGTTGCCGTTTTTTTTTGTCCACTTTTTGGACGCGTTGCAACACTGCCAGTATCACGGTAACGAGCAATGGTACGAGAAACAAAAGATTTATTCACATTTAAATGCTGGAGGGCTCTAACGATAGCCACCTGTGGTTTTCCAGCCAAATATAAAGCAATCACACTATCACGCTTGAATTCCATCACGAATAACTTTTTTTCTGAATGCACTAGATCAAAATGCTTTTGTAAGCTTGTAAATAATAAAATGAACTGTCACTGAAATAAATCTGTCAGCTGTCAGACGAGCGGTTTATAAATGATAACAACCTGAAGTTGGTTGCAATACATATCAGCCACTCTGTAGGAGCTTGGGAAAAATACTATTTCTGATACTTAGAGAAGACATCCAGTCCAGAGGGAGTGCCTCACTATATATTCATACCCTTGAAACTCACTCACACTCTTACAAAAACTTAATTTTTGTTTTATTTCATACTACGTACGTAATTTGTCATGCAGTCACTATGTGGCTTCCTTTGTATATTTTCGGCTTTGTCTCTATGTTTGTATTTCATTTTTATTATTAGTTTGTGTTTATTGGTTTTTATCCATTTTTTCTACTACGCAATACAATTCTTCTGGCAATTAATTCTGTATTAGTTTTTCGCTGTTTTCTTTTCTGCTGTTTACTCAAGGACAACTACAAAAAAAGGACGAAAGCATTGCATTGATGTTATACAATTTTATATGAGTAACAATGTAAGTGTCTAGTCGTATATCTGTCCTTCTGTATGTGCATTTGTGCTTACGTGTCATCATAGTGATATCACGCTTGGAGCAGTCATTTGTTCTCAACAAATGTTCCTAAAATTGGATTTGTTGACAATGCACCGACCAACGAACGTTGGTAGCGTTGCAACATAGACCAGTGATGTGTACAATGCTATCAACTCTTTTTATCTTACACGCGTGAAAATATTTAATAGAACTGCAATGGGCAGCTTAAAAACACTGATGTTATATTGTTATATTTTTACCTATTAAAAACGTTTAAATATGAGCTTGTAGATTGAAATAAAAATAAATTTTTATTAAATTTTAATTAATTTCTTTATTGTTCGCACAATTCTGTGTGCCACTGTTCACAACTTGATGTAATCAACAACAATTGCTTCGTTTCTTATTCTGCTTTACAATTCTTTGTGTAAACAATAACAATTGTTAGATCGATCTTTATGACGGAGATCTTCAAACCACCATTATTCTCTTTACACGCAAGGCGTCTTCACACAAGACTGACTGAATTTTTTCTGACTCCGTTGCCTGCTTTGTCAAGCCTTTTATATCGCAGGGTAAACAGTCTGATGAATGTTCTTGAAGGAGAATGACTTCGCCTTCGCGAAATCTCTATAAATGTAAACATGTTTACGTTATTGTTGTTTCTGTTTTTTGTTTACGTTTGTCATTGCAGTGTTGTTGTGGCTTGTTTGTTTACTTGTTTATCCCTTTTTTATACATGTAAACAAGCCCATAGTTTTTGTTGTTGCAGTTTTTTTTATCATTTTAATGTTAAACGATGTAACAGCATTTCCATTATCGTAACAATATTCTTCTTTTCAACTGTGAAATTGGCTAGTGTGCTAAACTATTAGCCTTAGGGCTTTGGCCTGTTAGACTGCACCGAGCATAAGGTTGAAGCTCGTTATAATTAGATATAATTTGTAATTGTGATGTAATTAATAAAAAATAAAAACTGTGATATTTCATTTTTATTTAATGCTTCATTTTATTTTATATCGGGTGGGCCATCTATCGGTTTAAATTTAAACCATCGGTTATTTCGAATCTGGCAGTACTTATGTCTTTCTATTCTGTCAGAAAATTCAGTAAGCAAAATTGCACACGTGGTATTACAGCATCCATTACGAGTAACTTTTTGGCGCTCCTTGTGTAGCGGAAGCATCATTGGCCCACATTTCTTTGAAAATAAGGACGGCGCGACCATTACAGTCATTACACCTATAGCGTCATGTTAATGATCTTCGGTTTCAACGGTATGGTGCAACTTGCCACACATTTCATAACGCAATCGATTTATTACGTCAAACGTTAAATTACCCGAAATGGTGCTGCCAGTTGGCCGCCAAGAAGCTGCGATTTGACACCGTTGCACTATTTTCTATGAAGCGCAATTAAAGAAAAGTGTTAGGCCGACGAACCAGCGACAATTGAGCATTTGAAGGCCAACACTCGTGGTGACATTGCCGAGATACAACACCATAAAATCGAGGTAAATAAAATTATCATGAGAAATTTCTCAAAAAATTGATCGTTCGTAGTTGACTTTGAACTCTAGATCCCGTGACTTATGGACAAAAATGAACACACACAGCATACGTGTTGTGAGAAATTAGATCATAATCCTGACTGGAAGGTTTATTTATTAATTAGAATACAATTACAAGTTACGAGTAACGAGTAACGTAGACCTTATGCTTGGAATCGCATCCCCGACCCTCACGCTAATAGTCTAACACATTACCCAGGGCACCCGGGACTGAAGGGTTTTATTAACCAATTAAGTTAGTAAGTAAAGATGTCAGAAAAATAGGTAAAAAATCGTTTGGGATCACATAGCAGCCTTTGCGGATTTGAAATGAACACCATCTTTTTTTTGTTTCATAGTTTTGCTAATAGAAAATCGTCTAAATCTACCATGAAAAAAGCTAAGTTGACAGCATCACTTGTATTTATTTTTAATTCAAATGTAATGTTCTTCAAGGCTCGTTGTCCATTTTTTGGTTTGTTGGAAGTATTTCATTATTTTAAAATCAACATTAGCTGCTCACTACTTAGTTTTCTTTTCTGATTTATAAAATTCGGTACTACTCTACTCGTGCTGTTATTTGCCACAATATGTATTTTACTACCACGTCAAATTCAATTCAATTTTGGAATGCAATGTTTAAAAACAAAACGTAGTTGATATAATTTTATTAATTTTCGCTCTTGGCAGTAAAACTATAAACCAATATTATATTAAACGTATGAAAAATCCATTGACAGCAGAAACCAAGTATCTGTACAAGTACCTGAGAGACATATAACGAGTTCTGTTCTATAAATTGTTGAATCTTTTATTACATGGAACATTGGTTTTAAAAGCTGATCAAGCACTACATCAACAACTACACCAAATCTCTTAATAATGGACTATGCATATTTTTCCACATATATATCAAACTGGATATATGTATATAATCGTCCGCTAAATTTAATCCCCAGTCACTGTGATCACATTTATTACCACACAGTACTACTTCACATGCTGTAGATAATAATTAATATGATCTTTCTGTAAGACAAGCGGTTTCAGATGAACGTTCATTGTTTCTTTTTTCCATAAGTACAGACATTCGTTTGAAACAGCTAGTCTTACAGAAACAGCAGATACGATTTTCTTCATGCTCCTCACCACTTTTATAGCCATCTTAATCAATATCATCGAGCTCATTGTCGTTAACGTAGTCCAGTTCAAATAATATTGTGGAAATTGTTGGCCTATATATGAAAAAAAAAAATTACCCAATTATCGTTACTCGTTGTGATTATTCATTCTCAATTGCTTCGTTCATGAAATGTACAATATTCTAGTATCATAAAGCCTGCTGTACAATGATTTACAAAAAAGTGATGGTTAAAGAACACTGTTTGTTATAACAAAGAAATCAAATGTTTCTTTTTATTTTAAACTAATTTTTAGTTATTTCACTACATTTATTCTATTCTTGAAGTCGCCGTAGTCTAGTAGGTAGTGTGTTCGCTTATTAGACGCAAAAGCCTGGGTTCGAGCATCAAAGACAAAATACAAAAAGTATTTTTTCGGCGACTTCCTCTCAGTAGATTTGTGGCAAAAACTCTGAGAGTAAGTAAAAATTGCCATGAAAAGTTTCTCAATAAATAAAAATCTATCGTTCGGAGTCGACTTTAAACTGTAGGTCCCACCACTCATGTATAAAATTAACACACACAACATAAGTGGTGTGAGAAACTAGGACGTTGTACAATGGGTCAATTCGACCTCCGGGTACTGTACTTGTCTTAATTGAAAAGTACACGTCCTCTAACCTAAGCTAACCTAACCTAACCTATTCTATTCTTTCTTATTTTTTTTGCTATAGTACTACTTAATGATAGTAGTCGCCGTAGTCTAGTACGTAGTGCGTTGGCTTATTAGACGTAAGGCCACGGTTCAATTCCCAGGTCAGACATTTCCAACAAAACGAAAATATGAAAAAATATTTCTTCGGCGACTTCCTCTCAGCAGATTTCTGGCAAAAAGTCTGAGAGTAATTAAAATTGACATGAAAAGTTTCTTAAAAATTGTCGTTCGGAGTCGACTATAAATTGTAGGTCCCGCCACTCATGTATAAAATTAACACACAACATAAGTGGTGTGAGAAACTAGGTCATAATCCTGACTGAAGGGTTGTAATGACCAATTACGTACGTATGTATGTACTACTTAACGACTCTATTTCGACAGAATTCTTTACCACTTTATTTCACTTTATCATTATTTTTCTTTTGATTATTTATATTTTCTTTATTGAAACTTGCCTAAAAATAAAGGCATTTTATTAACTTTTTAAAGTAGTTTTAAAGAGAGTTATTGACAGGCGGTTAAGTATTTACATTAGATCGTATGAATGTGTATATTTTCTTGGTCTAGTGCCTTAAGTTTGAATATATGAATGAATGTTCTTTACAAGAAGAAGGAACTGTATTTGTTTAAAATATATTTTCTTATTAGCTTGGGAAATGTAATCAATTGGAAGTTATTGCTTTTATAACTTTTTAAATTGTATTTTAAAAAAAAAATTTTTTTTTGGTCTAAAAAAATAATTTTATACAATATATGTACATACATATGTATATACAGTCTGTCAGAATAATGTTTAGGCATTGTAAAACTGGTCTCCGTTTCAACTTGTACACTAAATATAGCAAGATTGTTTGTTTATTGTTTTCATTTGTTTATTGTTTATTGATTTCATTTTATTTGCATTTCAAAAGGAAATTAAAAATGGAAAATAAAAAATTCATTAAAAAAAGAAAGTGCTTTGACATGTTTTACTGAAATTTTAACGCATTCCTACCGCGCCACACGAATGTCTTCTGGATGTCAGTACTGTAAATTTTATATTATGGTCCAGTTGAAAATAGAAAAGTGTATATGATTTTCATTAATAGGCTTAAACGTATTTATTCAAACCACAGGTCAGCCATCTCCAACAAAACAAGATATGAAAAAATAATTCTTCGGCAACTATCTTTCTGCAGGTTTCTGGTAAAAACTATGAGAGTTAATAAATAAAATTTCCATGCAAAATATCTCGAAAAATCTGTCGTTCGAAGTCGACTTTAAACTGTAGGCCCCGCCACTCGTCTGTAACAGACAATATGAGTGGTGTAAGAAGCAAGGTGGTAATTCTGACTGAAAGGTTGTAAAGACCAATTGTGTATGTATGTATGTATAAGTGCGAAAAAGCCCGTGATTGGATGCCTCAAAGTTAGCTGAAGCCATAGTCGAAAGATCAGGAATATCTGACATCCGCTAACAGTATGAACATCATTAATAGAAAACCTCTTGTTGGTTTCTTATTCTGGATGTGACTTATGTCACTGGATTTTATAGGTTTTTTATAATATTTATTTCTTTCCTTTCTTATGGTTTTATTTATAAAGTTAACTGTTATAAAAATGAATTTGTAGAAAATCTGCATTAGTTTTTAAAAAATTATTGGCTATCGAGACTTAAAATAATTTTGGGGGTATGTAGAGTTTCTGCCATGGCTGTATATGTAAACACATTTTCTTGATTTTTTTGTGTCTTTTTTTATGCAGTTATTTTATTTACACAAGTTTTACTTCAATGTTTTGTTAAAATACCTGCAGATGACGATACATAAACCCACAGATTTTTTAAAACAGAAAAGAAAGTAAATATTAAAATAAAACAAACATTTTTTTGACAGACTGCATGTATTTTATATGTACATAAAACTGCACATTTCTCATTTACTTGAATAGAGTCCTAACTCGAAAAAAAATAAATAAATTTTGTAAGCTTTCAATTACCAATAAACTTCGAATATAAGACATAAAAAATTAAAATGTCATCTGTAATGTTGCGTAAATTTCTGCGTAGTTAACTAAAGTATTGTGGTTTTTAACTTACGACATTATTGAAGTAAATGGGGAACATGTAGAATTATTTATTTCTAAGTACACATAAATAAGTGTGAAGAAGACTTTCTAGTAAAAATATTATTCTTCCTTTTCATTTAAACACCTTTAAAATTTGGGAAAAACTCAAATGACTTCAATGATAAAAAGAAATGAGGAAAGGTAATCATAAATATATTTTATACGTATGAATAAATTTTGAAGTCATGCAGTTTGTAACTCATGTTTGAGGAATATTTAATGAACATCTAATGAAGTAACATACATGTATAAGTATATGTTAAGACATTTGTATACACATACAAATTATTACCGTGATATAGATTTTTGGTTTTAAATGTCTTAGTTGAAATTTATTTTATTTCTTTTCATTTCGGTTATTTTGATCATCAGGTTTCTAAATGATCATTTAATTGTGTGTCAGGATATTATCTGTCGAAGATCTATAACATAAGTAAAAATTAACAGGGCATTTTTATTTCTAGTTAAATTTATTATCCTTCCGTCAAGCTAATAGATTGGGGTCCCCACAATCGGTCTCTTTGCAGAAATATTTGACTTCTGCAGTTTTTGCAGTTTCGTAGCAATATCGTATGAGAGATCTAATACCGAGGCCATGTTTTGTCTTTGAGTTCTCCCACGATTAAAATAAAGCTCTTTCTATTACATCAGTAATGCGATAAACTGGTCAATTTTTGAATGTGCATTTCTATAACCAAGTTGATGTTTAGGAACTAAGTTTCCTTGTTCAATTATCTATTTAATGCGAACTTGTAATATTTTCTCATATAATTTCGATAAGATGCGCAAAAGAAAAATAGGTCTACATTGTTCAACGTTTAACATCATGTGAGAGAACACCCTTTAGAATATTAGCGGTTCTCTTTTATGTTTTGTTGTCTCTTGTATTCTTTTCAACATTCTTTTCATTACTAGTAAAAATTAAAGTATTTTTTGCATAGAAATCACTCTAGTTTCGACAATTAAACAGTGAACATCCAAAAAATTAAAAACAAATATTGTGAACCTTTTTTATTAAACAAAAAAAAACAAGAACAACAACAAAGTAAAAACTGTGAACAAAAACAATGTAATAGAAACATAAATTGAAATTAAACACAATCAAATTAAAACAAAACAATTTTGTAAATAAAATAACATAAGAATAACATATTGAATTTAATAAATTAGACAAATTAAAATTACAAAAACAACAAAACCAAAAACATTTTATTTCAAAACAAAATTAAAAAGAACAACAAAAAACGAACCAGCACAACATCAAACATTAAACATTTTTTGGTCCTTCGAACCGGATGCAGTGTAATTTACAAAAACAAAAACTTGCTAAAAAATTGAAAAAATATTAAGACACAAAAAATAAGCAACGGTTAAAAACAGTTAAATTTTTTGAGAAAAAATAGAATCCACAGGCAAAGTGGAAAAACAAAAAAGAACCAAAATTACAGCAAAAGACACAAGCAAGAAGAGACCCAAATTAGAGAGCAACAGCTTAAACAAAGACACAACAACGATAAGTACTAAAAATAATAAAAATAAGACAATAAAGAGAAACACAAAACTCTTTATTACAAGTATACGCTCTTATAAAATTTTGTCGCGGTTGAGTAAAAGAAGAAAGCGAAATAGAAAAGCGAAAAGGGTTACCAGCCATACTTCTTTTAGTAATTTTGAGGAATATTTAATGAACATCTAATGAAGTAACATACATGTATAAGTATATGTTAAGACATTTGTATACACATACAAATTATTACCGTGATATAGATTTTTGGTTTTAAATGTCTTAGTTGAAATTTATTTTATTTCTTTTCATTTCGGTTATTTTGATCATCAGGTTTCTAAATGATCATTTAATTGTGTGTCAGGATATTATCTGTCGAAGATCTATAACATAAGTAAAAATTAACAGGGCATTTTTATTTCTAGTTAAATTTATTACCCTTCCGTCAAGCTAATAGATTGGGGTCCCCACAATCGGTCTCTTTGCAGAAATATTTGACTTCTGCAGTTTTTGCAGTTTCGTAGCAATATCGTATGAGAGATCTAATACCGAGGCCATGTTTTGTCTTTGAGTTCTCCCACGATTAAAATAAAGCTCTTTCTATTACATCAGTAATGCGATAAACTGGTCAATTTTTGAATGTGCATTTCTATAACCAAGTTGATGTTTAGGAACTAAGTTTCCTTGTTCAATTATCTATTTAATGCGAACTTGTAATATTTTCTCATATAATTTCGATAAGATGCGCAAAAGAAAAATAGGTCTACATTGTTCAACGTTTAACATCATGTGAGAGAACACCCTTTAGAATATTAGCGGTTCTCTTTTATGTTTTGTTGTCTCTTGTATTCTTTTCAACATTCTTTTCATTACTAGTAAAAATTAAAGTATTTTTTGCATAGAAATCACTCTAGTTTCGACAATTAAACAGTGAACATCCAAAAAATTAAAAACAAATATTGTGAACCTTTTTTATTAAACAAAAAAAAACAAGAACAACAACAAAGTAAAAACTGTGAACAAAAACAATGTAATAGAAACATAAATTGAAATTAAACACAATCAAATTAAAACAAAACAATTTTGTAAATAAAATAACATAAGAATAACATATTGAATTTAATAAATTAGACAAATTAAAATTACAAAAACAACAAAACCAAAAACATTTTATTTCAAAACAAAATTAAAAAGAACAACAAAAAACGAACCAGCACAACATCAAACATTAAACATTTTTTGGTCCTTCGAACCGGATGCAGTGTAATTTACAAAAACAAAAACTTGCTAAAAAATTGAAAAAATATTAAGACACAAAAAATAAGCAACGGTTAAAAACAGTTAAATTTTTTGAGAAAAAATAGAATCCACAGGCAAAGTGGAAAAACAAAAAAGAACCAAAATTACAGCAAAAGACACAAGCAAGAAGAGACCCAAATTAGAGAGCAACAGCTTAAACAAAGACACAACAACGATAAGTACTAAAAATAATAAAAATAAGACAATAAAGAGAAACACAAAACTCTTTATTACAAGTATACGCTCTTATAAAATTTTGTCGCGGTTGAGTAAAAGAAGAAAGCGAAATAGAAAAGCGAAAAGGGTTACCAGCCATACTTCTTTTAGTAATTTACTGGGGAAACAAAATATACCCAAATTAATAACCAATCGGGAAATTAATTATTATTTTTGATAATTCTTGCTGTGAAATCGCTAGCAGGGACTTTTTTGTTTAAATTTGATTCTTAATTTGATCGTTTTAAATTTTAATTCATCGTTACACAATGGCACTCGATAAATTTGTAAATTGTACAAATGACCTTTTGGACTTTGAAACAGAGTACACACAAAGTGCGGCCGAAAACAACATTCACTCTCTTGAGGTACTTCGGGTCGAACTCGATTCTCTATGGACACAAGTCAAAAGGACGTATGGAGAGTGTAGGGACACAAAAAAAGATTCCAAAGAAAAACCCATCGATAAAGATACGCTTCGTGATCGTTACAAAAAAGGTTTTTCTGCCTACAAAACGTGTTTAGGGTCAATTAATGCAGAAATTCAAGCCCTATCGAGTCCAAAGAAAGAAGAGCGGATTTCTGCTGTTGAAAATCAAGCACAGGAAAATCATGACATCTCATTTGTGCGGTTACCACCTTGCGATACGGACACATTTTATGGAGATTTTGTGACATGGCCTACTTTCCGTGATCTTTTTACAGCATTATACATAAATAATTCTAGACTTAGTAAAATTGAGAAACTTTTTCATCTAATACATAAGACTGGAGGAGATGCTAGGAATATAGTTTCAAATGCCCCATTGACCAATCAAGGTTTCGACATAGCCTGGAAAAACCTTGTAGCCCAATACGAAAATAATCGGATCCAAGTAAATGAACAATTAAAAATTTTATTTGACCTTCCGAACGTAGCTGAAGACTCAGGCTCATCGATTCAAAAACTTCAGCGAACAGTTAATGGATGCATTCAGGCGTTAAATGCTTTAGATGTAGAAACCGCCACATGGGACCCATTCCTGGTATACATCTGCTCAACAAAGCTCCCTCGGAATCTTTTAAAGGAATTTGAAAATTCACTTAAGGAAATTACAAAAGTTCCGACTTGGGAAGAATTCAATAATTTCTTGACGCACAATTCTAAGACTCTAGAATCCATAGCGGCCATCACACAATCGAATTCAAAATTAGAACAATCCAGAAAGGATAATTTAAAGTTTAAGTCAAAACGAGTTCACACTTTTCACATAAACACAACCCAAAATGAAACTGGGTCGATAAACATAAAACCTTTACACACAAATAGGGCACAGAAAAATGACTCAAATTACAAATGCCAACATTGTAAGGAGTCTCACCATTTGTGGTCTTGCCCCAAGTTCTTAGAGAAGAACGTTAACGACAGAATTCACATTGTAAAGGTCACAAATTCATGTTACAATTGCCTCTCTATTGACCACAGTGTTAAGGACTGTAAAAGTAAATTCAGTTGTAGATTATGTAGACAAAGACATAACACTTTGTTACATAAGGGATCAGAATCCCATACTTTAGTTCCGAATTGTGACGCGACCCAATCTAGCAGGAGTATCGCAGCACAAAACAATAATATACAGTCCACATCAGCATCAAACTTTTCGATACCAAATATCACTTCCTTGACACTACAAGAGAGCAAACATCTCGATCAATCTACCAATGAGAAAGAGACCTTGTTATTTACTGCAATTGTACTGATCGAAACTAGAGGCGAAAAGTACCAGGCAAGAGCAATCATCGACCCTGGCTCACAATCAACTTTTATGTCAGAAAAGTTGAAAAATCGTTTAAATTTGCCCACCAAACGAAATTTAGTTCATGTTACAGGCTTGAGTCAAACAGTTTCAGAGACTTCAACCAAAGCATGTTTATTCAATCTTTGCTCCAAGGTGGATTCACAATTTAAATTAGAAGTCTGGGCACCAGTCCTGAAGACTCTTCCATCTAATTTACCACCACAGACTTTAGATTTGCAACATTTCAATGAGACTGCTAAATTAGAACTTGCAGATCCTCAATTCAATCAAAGCAGACCCATCGACTTGCTTATAGGCCTAGACCTGGGCCACTCAATATATTGCATGGACACACCGATGCGGTCTATTGGATCCCTTTTGGCACAAAAAAACAGTATTTGGCTGGATTGTGGGGGGACCAATTTCAACAACGACACAACCTAGTACAACAGTGTCATTACTCAACACTACGTCCCTTGACCGAATCCTCACACGCTTTTGGGAGGTGGAGGAAACCCCAAAACGGGTTTTGAGGTCAGATGAGGACACATCTTCAAACAAGAAGAGTTTGAATGACATATTGCATCCAGGACCCATACTTCAACAGGACTTGGTGCTTCTGATATTGAAGTGGAGATTCTTCCGTTTTGTGTACAACGCAGATATCACAAAAATGTATCGACAGATACTCATTGATCCGAATCAAACCAAATATCAAAGGATATTATTTCGGCAATCAGAAAAGGACCCAATTGAGGATTACGAACTCCTGACAGTGACTTTTGGAGTCAATTGCGCACCGTTTCTGGCCATTAGAACCCTTCTTCAACTAGCTGAAGATGTAACATCAACTCACCCTCTCGCATCAAAAACTCTACAACAAAACATGTATGTGGATGATGTTTTAGCAGGTGGTCACACATTAAACGACGCCATGAAATCAAGAAAAGAACTTACAACAGTTCTAAAATCTGCTGGATTTGACCTGATGAAATGGACATCAAATGACCCACGAGTCATACAAGACTTACCAAATGAGACCCTACTACCTCTCGATTGGTTAAATCTGTCAGATAGCGCTGGAACAAAAACTCTTGGGATCAAATGGAACATTTCGTCAGACGCATTTGCATTTACAGCACCAGATGTCAAATTAAAAGAAAACTACACGAAAAGAGAAGTTTTATCGACAATTGCCAAATTCTTTGACCCTTGTGGATGGATAGCTCCAATAATAGTTGAAGCAAAACTAATTATGCAACAGATTTGGTTGGATAAAGTCGACTGGGATGACATATTAAAACCCTTGACTTGTCTACAGTGGCAAAAATTCATAAAAAACTGCCCGACAATAAACATATTGAAAATTCCCCATTGGATCCAATTTAGCCCGAATTGTAATGTGGAAATTCACGGTTTCAGTGACGCTTCAGAAAAAGCCTATTCTGCGACTCTTTATGTTCGAATACAAGCAGAAAACTCAGTATTCACATTTCTTCTGGCTTCAAAGACCCGTGTAGCTCCCATTAAGCAAATATCTTTGCCCCGCTTAGAACTATGTGGATCCGTATTATTGGCAAATCTTGCATGTGGACTTATACCAAATCTTCAAATTCAAAATATCAAGGCATATTATTGGACCGACTCAACAATCGTACTGTCCTGGTTAAAGAAACCCCCTTGCTCATGGAACACTTTCGTTGGAAATCGTGTTTCTGAAATCCTGGATAAGGTTGGAAATCAAAATTGGCAACATATCGACTCAAAGGATAACCCAGCAGATGTAGCCAGCCGAGGATGTACTCCACAAGAACTGGAAAAGCACAACTTATGGTGGTTTGGACCCTCCTGGTTAAAATTGCCTAAAAATCAATGGCCGATACCAACACAAACAGGTGACACAAATCTAGAAGCAAAAACTGTAAAAGCATTTACAACCACAACACGCGAAGACCCATTAAATCGATTTTCAGACCTATCACGAGCTTATCGAGTACTCGCTTATGTCATACGATTATGGATAAATACTGGAAACAACCGAACCCATCTTCGCGTATCTTCAGCAGAAATCACCCGAGAAGAAATAGATTTCGTCAAACATCGACTCACCATATGGACGCAACAAAATCATTTTCCAGATGAGCACAAACATTTAAAACTCAAGCAGAAAATATCCCCAACCAGCAGTCTTTTGACCTTAAATCCTTTCATGGATCACCATGGCATTATTAGAGCCAATGGGCGACTAGCGCAATCACCTGCATTAACGTACAATGAACGCTACCCAATATTGCTACCTCATAACTCGAAGCTATCACAGCTACTAGCGGAATTTACACATAAAATTACCCTTCATGGAGAAAACCAACTAATGGTTCGAGTCCTACGCACAGAATATTGGATATTCAGATTGAAACCCTTGGTCAAAAGCGTAATTTACAACTGTAAAACGTGTGTTTTGTACAAAAAACAGACGCAAAATCAAATCATGGCTTCATTACCACCAGAACGTACAACATTATCAAGACCCTTTGCTACAACTGGATTAGACTACGCAGGACCTTTTGACATCAAAAATTTTACAGGCCGAGCTTGTCTTATTACAAAAGGGTATATTTGCATATTTGTATGCTTCGCCACAAAAGCTGTACATCTTGAAGCAGCAAGTGATTTATCAACCCAATCGTTCTTAGCAGCATTTTCCCGCTTCATAGGAAGACGTGGATGTCCCGCACTCATTTACTCAGACAATGGAGGAAATTTCGTCGGAGCAGCAGAACTTCTAAGGAAAGACCGTCTAGAATTCACAAAAACTCTTCAAAATCAAGTGACCCATCATTTTAGTCATCAAAATCTTAATTGGAAGTTTATTCCCCCAGGAGCCCCACACATGGGCGGCCTTTGGGAAGCCGGTGTAAAATCATTCAAAACACACCTCAAAAAGATGATACCGAACATGAAATTCACATTTGAAGAGCTATCTACAATTCTTGCTCGTATATAATCGTGCCTAAATTCTAGACCCTTAAGTCCTGCTAGCGATGACCCAAATGACCTTAATCCATTGACCCCTGGACACTTCCTTATTGGTAGTGCATTATTGACCCCAGCTGAACCAGATGTAAGCAACGAAAATCTGAATCTCATCAACCGCTGGAAACGCCTACCACTCATTTTGCCAAAGATGGAAGTCCGAATACTTGATTGAACTTCAACGCAGATATAAATGGAAGATTCAAAGGGACAACGTTAAAGTCAACGATCTGGTAGTCATCAAAAACAACAACTTGCCACCCAATGAATGGCAAATGGGTCGAATCATCAAAACCCATCTTGGACCTGACCAGAACTGTAGAGTTGTAGACATCAAAACAAAAAATGGAGTCATCACCAGACCAATTACAAAAATTGTGGTTTTGTTTGCAAATTAGTATAACCCCTAACCATTTACATACACTAATATTGCTCTAATTTTATACTTACAGGTATGGCATTCCAACAATCTCAACACCCCAAACATTGGCAATATTCTTGCAGTATACGTTAACATACATCACGATGCCATATCTGTCAACAACTTCATGAGGCTTTGCAACTTACCGACCCACAACCCACAAATAGGACCTGTTCAAAACCTGTGGTAAACTTCACCAAGTCATGGGGGCCGGAATGTTCAACGTTTAACATCATGTGAGAGAACACCCTTTAGAATATTAGCGGTTCTCTTTTATGTTTTGTTGTCTCTTGTATTCTTTTCAACATTCTTTTCATTACTAGTAAAAATTAAAGTATTTTTTGCATAGAAATCACTCTAGTTTCGACAATTAAACAGTGAACATCCAAAAAATTAAAAACAAATATTCTGAACCTTTTTTATTAAACAAAAAAAAACAAGAACAACAACAAAGTAAAAACTGTGAACAAAAACAATGTAATAGAAACATAAATTGAAATTAAACACAATCAAATTAAAACAAAACAATTTTGTAAATAAAATAACATAAGAATAACATATTGAATTTAATAAATTAGACAAATTAAAATTACAAAAACAACAAAACCAAAAACATTTTATTTCAAAACAAAATTAAAAAGAACAACAAAAAACGAACCAGCACAACATCAAACATTAAACATACATAACTTGACTTCAGTCGGAGGTTTTCCAGGCTTTTGTAACATTTTTACTACGGCGAGTTTCCAAAAAAATGATCTAAGAAGCAGTCTAAATGAAGCATTTAAAATTTGTGTAAGTTTTAGGATGATATTATTTGAAAGAACTTCAGTTTAAGAACTTCAGTTGGTGTTGCTTCGGGTATTGTGTATCTTGACTATTAAAACTACTGACTTCCTGATATAATAAACAGAATTAAATTTCTTTATTTTTTGTATTATTTTATATATAAAGTTAACTTAAAATATATTCAAAAATATATCTTAAAACTATAAAAGAACTATATATTTACCATATATATTTAAACATACGCTGCATACAAAGTACTTCAGTATTAAACTAAATAAATGATATAAAAATACAGACACACACTAGGAAACGAAATTCATTCCTTTAAATTTCTAAATTTTATTAAAGTTTTCAAAATACATATGTATATGATTACCTCGTTATCCGTACGAAAAAAAAATCTCTGGGATACGTTGCGTATGAGTATCAAATGCTCACTCGTACCATATTGTATGAAATTCAACACTCATACGCTCTGCATAGCAAAATCTCAGAGAGTTTTATAAGTTCATACCGAATTGTATTTGTTAAATAACGTGAAGCAACTGAAAACATTTTTTTATTATTTTTTACGTTACTTACTTCTACCGAATCGAAAAACTATGTTAATATGGCACATTCAATAAATTTCATTTCAATTTCGAATAGCAATAGTTTTAAAAGAAATTGCAATGCATCGCAATGATGCATCGATTTTTCACAAAATACATCTATGTTTACTATGCATCGATTGGTTTTTTTTTAAACAAAATGGAACTAAAACAAATGTGGAAGTACTAGAGTATCAAGCCTTCACGAGTTATTGCTCTGTCCTCAAACTATATTGCATATTGCTTTAACGTCTAACCAAATCCTGTAGTCTAAAAAACTTAAGAATGTTGTTAGGAGTCTTTAAAAGCAACTGCCTGTCTAGTACGTGATATGCACACAGGTTTTTCTATTGAAACGTATTATAGCAGCACACGTTTCCGGTACATGTTCTGGCGATTCTTTCTTCTTAGCACATAACTTGGAATAATTGGAATTGAACTGATTTCTAGTATTCTATTATTCTATTCAGTACGATGTTCTGTGGGTTTCCAGTGTCCGATAATGGATTTAGACTATTCCTAGACACACAAATGTTTCCACTATAATTTCCAAACGAAAGCTTAGTTTGTCTCAACTTAGTCAGAACTAAGTTGATGTCGCCGTAGTCGAGTAGGTAGTGTGTTAGCTTATTAGAGGTAAGGTTAGACATCAAAACGAAAATATGAAATATTTCTTCGGCAACTTCCTCTCAGCAGATTTCTGGCAAAATATCTGAGAGCAAATAAAATTGTTATGAAAAGTTTCTCAAAAAATCTGTCGTTCGGAGTCGACTTTAAACTGTAAAACCCACCACTCATATGTACAATTAATGCACACAATATAAGTGGTGTGAAAATCTAGGTCGTAATTCTGACTGATGGAATGTAATGACCAGTTATGAAATATTATGCATTTCAATATTTTATATTTAGCAAAGTAGAGCTTACCAAACTTCTCTCCCTGTTTACAAAGGGTATTTAGTCCCATTGACGTCATGGAAACTCTGCGACCAACGAGATCATCTACCTGCACTTTTCTGTGAATTATAACTTGAAATGTTATCAAATAGGGTGACTCTGTCAAGATGATGTGATTTTTATTTCGATTATTCAAAGACCTGAGTGCACAGATTATGTTCAGACATGTAAAAAAGTTGGTAAAAAATTGTTTATTTCAGAAGCAGTTTCTATAGTAACGGCAATAAATATTTGCAATACGATAATAAAGCCCCATTTTAAATACGGATCAACAATATTATAGATATACATGTTGCAATGAACCGCAATTGAAAATATGGCAAAAATTACAGAATAAGGCAAAGCGTGTTATTTTAAAATGCAATAGATATACGAGTACAGCGATACGGGACATACTCTATACACTTAAATGTCTGAATATTAAACAGAAACTTTAATACTCTAAGTTGTATACACAAACCAAAAGTGGTAATGCTCATGTATATCTGTGAAATCAATCCAAATACGTAGGTGAAGTACAGCAATCTGAAATAAGATATGCTTTAAACTTCAATATATAAAAAACAACAATATAATAAATAAATATCTGATTATTATTATCATCGTAAAAAGATGCAATAGTACTGCGATCATACGATCTATTGATGATTCACAGTTTCCAAAAATGTGTTCTGACGATTCATTTTCATCAGTGATGATGATGCCTATACGTTGAACTCAAAACCATCCTAGCCTAAGCAAATGTATTTTAAGTCTACATTGCCCACTCAAAAGATTTGTTACTCTGGTTATTTGTGGTTAGTTTTACAAAAAAAAATTATCTTTTCGGATGAAGCTCATTTTCACCTTGGTGGATCCATTAATAAGCAAAATTGACGTATTTGGAGCTCAGAAAACCCACACATGGCCTTACAGAAACCAATGCACCCATTAGGAGTGACTGTTTGGTGCGGCTTGTGCAGCGGAGGCATCATTGGACCATATTTCTTTGAAAATGACGACAGCGCAACCATTACGGTCAATGCAGAGAGCTATCGCACCCTCCTTTCATGTTATTTATGTGAGCGATGTTTGGATTCAACAGAATGGTGCAACAGAATGGTCCACATATACACTGTTGGACAAAATAAAGTGCGGTTTGAAATATTTTTTGTTTTTTGATTAAAGCATATGTTTATTGCTTTCAAATGTTTATAAATTATAGTTTCATTTTTAATTCGGTTAATATTTTATCTAAAAAGTATCTTAACATTGAATTCTTTCTTTATATTTTCTATTTATAATAGAAACTATATGACACATTAGGAATTTCAAGTGACAAAATAAAGTAACACTTCACTAGAAAATATTATAAATAATTAAATAACTTCAAAATTTAGTACGAAGTTGCTCCTCCTTTGTTATTTATGACTTCTCTTAATTTTTCCGGCATACTTATAAGTCGAGTAAATATTCAGCATTAGTAGACTTAACAAAATCTTTGGAAAATTAATTGAAAATAAATCAAGCGTGTTAACATTAACTTTATACACATACATTTATGCATTCCTGGCAATATAAGCGGATTTAAAAAGACGGGGAAATCTTAAAAAATTTCCATTTATGCGAAAGAAAACATAAAAGAAAATAATTCTATAATTTTTTATCTACCGAGCAGTGTATAATCAATAGAATGCATTGATTTGAAACGATTGATAAAGTTTCTTTGGTAAGCACAGGCTTACCAAATTTTTTTCCATATTAAATCACAAAATATGTCCAAACAATAGAATGAATTGGAGAAAAATAAGGAATAGAAAAAATTAAGTAAAATGTATTTAAGATTTCTATTTCAACATCATTTACTTTCACTAATGCCAGCAATGAAGTATACATATACTTTTGTTTTTACTAAAAAAAATTTCAAATATCATAAATTGTAATGGATCGCTAAGTTAAGGTAACGATCACCCTTGTAAAGCATTTGACCATGTTTTAAAAACTGCGCGACTTTATGCGCGATCTTATGCGTTGAAATTCGTGAGCTTTCAAATCCATGTTAACACATGTATAACATAACAGTGTTGTTTAAAGCAGTTGAGCTGCCATTATTTTCTGTGTTTCTACTTTTTCATGGCCACGTTTTTCACTTGCAAAACGGTTTAATGTAACCACGGTTTTTTTTATTGATTCAATTAATCACTAGCGATAACAATTTCTTTTTAGTTTTTCTTATGTGAATTACATATGTACATACCTAATTGGTTATTAAAACTCCCTTAGCTTCTCACACCGCTTATGTTGTGTGTGTTTATTTTATACAAGAGTGACTTTTTGTTGGAGCTGGGGTTTGAATTGTGGTATTACGTCTTATAAACACTGTACCTGCTTTAACTTTAATTCATTTTAATTGAACGTATTAAATACCACAATACTTAGCTACTTATTTAATTGGTCGTCAAAAAGCTTAATCAGAATTACAAACTAGCTCCTCACACCACTTACGTTTGTGTTTATTTTTTGACAAGACTAACAGTTAAATGTCGACAGGTTTAGGAAACTTTTCCTGGCAATTTCTGCTAAGGAGAAGTCGCCGAAAGAAATATTTTTTCACATTTTGTTTTGTGCGAGATGTTAGAGCTGGAGCTTGAATCACGGGCTTTCGCCTGATAAGCCAACACACTGCTTAATAGACAAAGGTTAGGTTAGGTTAGGTTAGGGGACGCGTACTTGCCAATAAAGACAAGTACAGTACCCGGAGGTCGAATTGACCCATTGTACAACGTCCTTACAGAGGGAAGGATAGTAGAGGGATAAAAAGGAGAGGATGTAGGAAAGGGGAGAATGGGAAGTGGAGGAATTACACAGATAAGACACAACAAAAAGGGGAGGGCGCGACTACACTGATGAAGCCCTAGCGCCTCTCAACCAGCCTAAGCCACCAACATCAAGGCTCTCCACAGAATTCAAACTCTCAAAGAAGGCCCTGCCAAGGGTCCTCAACCTCAATCTACCAAGGGCTGGGCAGTTACAGAGGAGGTGTTCGATAGTCTCTAACTCCTCCTCATCGCAACATGCCCTGTTGTCCGTTAAGTTAAGTAAGATGCGGCTGGGATCTGCTCCAGATCCCCGTCAGTGACCTCATCTCGCATCTCACTAGAGAAAGGTGAATTCAATTTTGGGAGAAAATTTTTTTTTTTATTACACTTATGTTTTTATTGAAAATGTTAAAGAAAGTAATGGCAATTCTAATTTTCTGTAACTTTCTTGTTCATATGCTATAAGCATAATACATAGACGGCACATTTGAGACACAGCAATTTTGCAAATTTTGTCTCAGATAAGTTGCATGATTATTACTTATAATAAAGGCAGAAGCGGCAAAGCATAATGATATAAATAAAATAAAGGTTCATATATCCTTTATCAATGGTGCTGAGCATTTCTGACAATCATATAATATGTATCGTGTCTTTAATATTTTTATTTCACGCATGTTATTGTATTGACAGGACTAATCCTCTCATTGCCAACGCATATACTCTCTTTGTCAAAACTAGTTCTCTCATTGCTACTAATAAAAATAGAAATTAGCCTAAATTCGAAGTACAGGGTCGTCATTTGTTGTCGCTTGTTGTCGCATAGCCTTTAAAATAATCATTTCATATACACTCATGTATTCCATTTTTGACAGATTTCTGTGATGCAAATGTTACGTCAATTGTGTTTGTAGCAATATTCTTTTGCAACTTTGTGGCCTAGTCTTCTAATAAAATATGTTTAAATTTAATAAATCTTTTATATCACATTGTAGTTACTTTTCTTGGAATGTTTTATACAATTTTAACAATGTTATCCACAAGACAATATGGTCTTTACTTAATCAATAAAGTCGACCAGTCTGCATGTGTTTTGATGTATAAGTTGAGCAAACTCTCAACATAGTTTTGGACTTGAAAAGAAACCATAACATTGTCGTTATTTAAATTAGTTTTTGTTTTTACACCTTTTTGTTAAGTTAAGAACATTAAATTGACCACTGTTACCAAAGACTTAAAAGTTTTATAGGGCTGTTACACATGAACTACATTTTGTAAATTTTGTTAGTTTTTCTCTTGGTATGTGTATGTAAAAGATAAGAAAGTCAAGTCAAATCAGAGCATTGTACAAACATGCATAAAAGCAGTAGAATTAAATTGTTTTGTATATTTCAAGCGAATACAACTTCGATGTAAGACTTCTGTTTCTGCAAATTATGCACTAACGAAATTACTCCCTGTAGACAGTTAATATTTTAGTGATTCAATATAGTGAGAATATAAGTGTGTTACGGATTATTTCCGAAGAAAGTGTCTTAAAGCAATACAATCCTATTAGTCAACATTGTCTGGCTGCCTTCCAAAATGTTAGTTGCTTTGTGTTTGAACAAAATATCGTGTTTCATAATGCCGCTGTACAAAATATATACAATGTATTAAATTTCAAAACGTCTTGAATGTGTATTTTTAACGCAGTCAAAAAGTAATCGGGCATCGGATTTATAGTTGATGCATTGTTTGGTTACTTTGCATATCTACATAGTTTATATAAAGTAGTAGAACTGCATACAAACTTTGTATTGATACATTTTTGAAGACGAACTGTATTTGTGGGCAATGTATTCATTTAAGGTGTCAAATTGATTGTAATCTATGTTGTTAACAAGATTTTAAGACGTAGTCGCCGTAGTCTAGTAAGTAGCGTTGTTGGCTTATTAGATGAGAGGCTACGGTCAGACATCTCCAACAAAACGAAATGTGAAAAAATATTTCTTCGGCGACGTCCCGTCAGCAGATTGCTGGCAAAAATTCTGAGAGTAAATAAAATTGCTATGAAAAACTTCTCAAAAATTTGTCGTTCGGAGCCGGCTTTAAGCACTACTCATGTATAAAATTAAAAAACATATAATATAAGTGGTGTGAGAAACTACGTCGTAATCCTGACTAAAGAGTAGTAATGACCAATTATGTATATATGTAGAGTAGCAGCTCATAAAAGTTGATCCTTTGCAAATCCCATTAAATACACAATATCAGTCGAACAGTCCTGACTTGGCTACTATTTCACCGCTTCATCGCTATTTGAAAACAACCATTATTAGCGCTTCATATTGACTTAATTGTGTAAATCAATTCAGAAATGGTTACAATCGTGTATGGCTCATATTACGGACTTTATTCACATTCTTTCTTATTTAAGAAGTTTAAATTCTTATTATTATATACCATGATTATTATCATTATTTTATCAATATTTCGAAAGTATTTACGCACATGATGAATTAAAACTGTGCGTAATTCGCTTTACAGTACCAGACACTATTATAAAAGTTAGCCGGCTGAGGAGAAGGTGTATTTTCGTCGGTGCCTATTGACACAAAAAGCTCCAACTGCATTCAAAAGTCATGAAGATTCCAGTTAAAAATTGCCTTAGCATGATGTTTTTCCTACCAATCATTAATAGAGGTAACAATAAAATATTTTTAAACCTACATACAGAGCTTAGTGCCATATTTAAAATTTCTACAAAATAGTTCTGTATTCTTTACTCTATCCCATCCCTTATGTTTGCCATTTAATTTATACAAAGAAACATAGTGTGAGAGACATGATAGAACTTTTCTCTTGCTCGAGGATCTTTAATTTTCTTGGATTGAGTTTCCTTTTTCGTATTTTAAGGTTTGCTTATACAAATGTTGTTGCTTTATTTCAAATCTTTGGTTGACAAACTTGTGAAGTTTTCAAGGAAGACAAACAAATATATGTTCAAAGTTAAACTACAACTTGCAACAAATTGTTTTAAAGTCATTTTTCTACAAGATAGAATCGTGCAGAAGAAGAGGGTAAAGAGTATTACTTTTCACCAAAGGGCAGGTTTCAACAAGGGGTCACGTTTTCAACAATTTGGTTTGGTAAGTAAGTGATGTGGTTAAAATACAGTTGATGTTAACTAATTACTGCAATGTTAGAATTAAAAAATACTTGAGGGCTATAATAATTTTATTTGCAATTAGAATGTCACTATAGTGACATAAATGGCGTGATGTAGTGGTTCAAATGCTAATTTAAAAACCTAAGCAAATCAGATTCAAACCGAAAAGATTTTTGAAAATTAAATATTATGAGACTTCATTCCTTTCCAATTAATCCACACAGGAAGTCACAGTTTCTCCACAGACGAGACAACCTCAACCGTGAACATCATAAAAAAGTTCCTTCATTACTACACTCAGCAAATTTCTACGGAAGGAGTTGTTTTAAAGCAACTGGGAATAGCAAAACTATGCTCTTAGTCCCAAACACTTTATTTCGATTTATTTTAAATTTCATTAATCTGGAAGAAAGTTGATCAAATTTCAATTTGACTACAATGGAAATTATCTTAGAGTAGAAAAATAACCGACGGTATAATGTGCTGCCGACAATTATTTCCAAGTTTTGAGTTCTTACTGCGTAAGATCAAGTGATATATCGTTAGTATAATTAGCAAAGACGCTAAGTCCACTTTTTTCCAAAATTGAGATTTTAATGTAAAACGGTAACACTGTACAAAATACATATTTTACGACAACAAAAAATGTCATTATAATGTTTAAAGTTGTTGTAATTTTATGGTTTGCAAAAACGCTAAGTCCACAAAACTGCGAAAAAAAATTAAAAGAACGTGCTAACTCCACGAATATTATTTATTAATTATTATTAATTTTTGATCTGTCATTTAAAGAGAGCTATTTTGTAAAAATAATTGCGTTTAAAAAGTTTACAAATTTTAAAAACTGAAACAGCTATTATGTTTCTTGTGTCTCCTGTAAAATTTGAATAAAGGGTTTTAACACATTTGCGAATTAGACTAACGATATGCTTTTTCCCAAAACCTGTTCGCCTGTATTACTTTTCAGGTTGCTATTTGGTGTCAAGTAGTTAATAAGCACTCAGGTGTTTTTAGAGTATTAATATCGCGTAGGTTCCAAGACAGTTTTTCTCATCACAGAATGTGTAGATTGTGCTTGAAGTAATAGTTATACTGAAGAAATGTTTCACAATGCCCGGTCAGAAGACCGTTTATTTATTCTACTGTTTGACGCTTGATTGACGTAAGACTCAATGAAATGAAGAATATTCTAAATGCCAAATTGCCCCATATATTTTACCATATTACATAGTATTGTTACACAGCATTTGTACTGTCAGGTCACGATACCCTCTGACGTATATAGTGTTAGACCTGTCTGCCTATATCGAATCCGTAGTGTCCATGAATCTGATTTCGACTACCATAGCAAACTGTTTTAAATACAGGTCAACGCACGTCATACTCTTTATCTTATTTACAGCAAGTGATCTTGTTGGTCCTCCAAAAAATGGTTTGTATATAAGCCATCCCGGCAATTTCCATCAGTAAAATTTCCAAATATTACCAGAACCAACATGCTGTAGAATATTATTAAATTATTCCTCCTTCTCGTAAATTGTTTTAGAATTCGTACTGTGGCTTTGTTCGACAAATAACCTCTTCTTAGTCCTTCATGAATATATCTTCAATGACCAACTCAGGCAATTTTAGTTAGATCACAAGCAGACTCTATAATAATGGCTATAAAACTAGAACTTGTAGGTAACTTCCGGTTTGTCTAACCTTCTTATTCTGATTCCTTTCTTTGTCTCCTAAATTTTTCTGGATAAAACTTTGTCATCCATCCGGTGTCCTTGGATCTATACACCTTCTATTCAATGTACTATCTATGATATACGGAAAAGCACAAATTGCTACCTACTTACCATAATAGTGTTTCTTAAGGCGTTCTACTGTGTCTGCCGGATATGTGTCCATTGATATACTCTGCCTGTATGCGGATATTTGGCTGTATTTTTCCCAAATTTTGAACTAACACCATCCCCGACCTACTTTAGGCAGTCCTATGTGTCGAAGAAACTCGTTGTACAATGAATTCTCGTAATAAAAAATTTAAAAGCATTTTTTCGGTCTGGTATTTTATTTATTAAGTGTAGTTCCTCTAGGACCTTGCGTCCATTTATAGTTACTAGAGTTTCATATGTTAGCTGCAACCTGTATCTTCTCATTGCCAAAGTTAGCTGTCCATTATCGACTCCGTTTGTTGGGAAAAATGTTGGTATCAACAAGTCTGCACTTTTTAAGCCACTAATAGCATAGCTACTGCCCTCCTTCCTCAAGTAGAACATGATTACTGAAAACTGATATTACTATCTGGAAAATCTTATAAAAGTTTATGCTTAAATTTTGTTTCCATTAGGGATTTGATATAATATACCACTATGATTCTCTCTATTTCTGGATTGATATAAAGTTGAATACTCTCCCTGTTAGAGTTTGCTGTCTTCATTGTTCAAATAGTGATCGAAGTAGCCGCACATTCATAAAAGAGGAATTATTTAAACACACCTCGACTCCCATAATCTCACCGATAATCCCACAAAGTAAGAAGAACTAGCTGAAGTGTTTAGTTATACAATGGTTGAGAGATACACAATTATTTGGTGAAATGCTACCCATAAGAAACAGCTATCTTGATCGGATCTTTAATATTTAAGATGAGGGCGAAATTATAGTGTCTGTAAGCAGTATTCGTTACAGGAAGATGATAACGGACGTAAGATGGACCTGTGAGTGATGTGGTTTCAGCAAGACACCGCTCGCGCAAGAATCGATTATTAGTAGCAACGACTTCTAAAATAAATTACCTCATGCTATTCTAAAGTCAACTGACCAGCAATATAATGTGATTTAACGCCGTTTGATGTTTTTGTAGGGTTTTGTGAAATCTCGTGTTGTGCGAATAATTCGGAAACAATGATGTTTGGAAAATTTAATTAAATGGAATTGGAAATTTAATTATTTAGAACTCAACCGGAACATGTTTTTTGTTTGTTTTGCAATCCAGTCAAAAAATCACAACAATTTTAAGAATTTAAATAAAAAAGTACTCTTTTACTGAGATATTCTTTATAAATTAAATACATTTAATGTCCTAACATTAGCTCTAAAGCAATTTATACTGTTAATATAGCGCTACAATACTACATAACGTTTAGAATTTCATTGAATCCATGGAATACCTACCAGTAATAAGTTTCTTTTTATTAATCAAGATATACTTATAACATCGTATTATTGGAAAGTAACAGTCGAAAAAAAAAACGTGACGATTGACACTTTACTGACCTCAACAACTCAAAATTTTAATTAAAAGAGGTGAAAAGCTGTAAATCGAACAAAATATTATGGTTGTTAAAAGACCAGAGAAGCAATAACAAACATATGTAGGCAATTAAAAGATTTTCATAATGAATCTCTAGTAGGCTTAATTGGCAACCAAGATTGACTCTGTTTCACTTTTGACACTAGAAAGGCAACTGAATCAAGACCATTTTTATCTTTGCATAATTACAACTGTTGCATACGTTGCACGCACTGTTGCCAGATAAATTTGGCATAAAATCGTCAAAACTAGATGAAAAAATCGGCAAAATCGGCAAAATATTTTCGAAATCGTCAAAAAATCGGAAAAATAAACATATCTTTCTTTTTGGTAAAATGTCTGTTTTTATTCGAAGAAATTTATTCTATGTTACATATACATAAGTAAATAATTCATATCATTTAATAATTTTTGTACAAAAGTTAAATATATATTTATACATTAATTATGTTTACACTTTATTCTATTAAATATAATAAAACATTTATTTATATAAATTAAATAATTTTAAATTATTATTCTTAAAAAAATTATTTTGTGTTGTGTGTTTTTTAGAGCACACAACACGTCTTTATTTATTAAAAGTCAAAACAACAGTAACATATTTCTTAACTTCTACCCTAGCATTCTACCTGTAGATTTGTATGATCACGCCACTTCTGCTAGACATGTTGTCAGCATTTTCCCACTGTTGAAATAGCCAGACATGGTGTCAGCATTTTTGGTGGGAAAAGAATTTGTGAATTTGCGTTTGATGTTTAAACATATCTAGCGTTAACTTATATACCGGAATTTAATTGCCACAATACATCAGCTTTTATTAATGTGTTAAAACAATTTGTTTTATTTAATTTTAAATAGTCTGGTATACAGAATTCGTTCAATTGTGATGTTGTCTAAACGACTTTTATGTTTAGTTTTATTGACATTTACCTGACTATATATCTTTTCCACATTTCCGGACGAATGTCAGGTCAGGTCGGAGTGGTAGCTTTGATATCACAAAGCGCTCTTGAGCACGCATAGCGGCCCGTAGTGATGCCACGGGTGAACGCAGTCCTTGTACTGACCAAGTTCCACCAAAATCAGGGAAGAGGAAGAAGTTGGTCAGCGCAAGGGCTGCACATCTGTGGGACGAATGTGGTAGAATAAAAATTGTTTGGATAAAAATTGACAATTTTGGAAATAAAAGGTTTGTATTAATAGTTTTCATTCCACAAATTTGTTTCCAAAAACTTAAGAAATCCTTTTCACTTTTATTGATTATACTATTGAAATCTAATAATTTAAGTTCTCGAAATTCTGTATCAATGTTTTGCATATCTTCTTCAGATACGAAGTATTCTATTCTTAACAAAGTCATATTGACACAATTATATGAAAACAGTGGTGCAAACATATACTTTTAATTAAATCGGCATTTGAAGAACAAAAATCGGCAAATCGCACTTTGTCATTTTTAAAGTCAAAAATCGGCAAAATGCCGATAAATCGGCAAATCTGGCAACAGTGGTTGCCCGTTTATCATTTGTAGTTCAAATTACACTCACTCATACCGATGTGAAAACGTAGTTGCCTAGTTGAGAGGGAGGAAGACAGAAGGAAAATAAACACAAACAAAGAGCGTAACAATGTGTCGCTCTCATTGTACGTATGTACATGTGTATGTATTCTTGTGTTTTTTGATTTAGTTGTCGATCAGACTGCGACAAGAACACATGTTTCGTGGATGTTTTATCATTTTTTTTATCACTCGAAGAATATTTTGTGTTAAAAATGTTCTGTCATTAGCTGGGCGTATTTCATTTTTTTATTTTGTCTCATAGTATAATTTTTTTAAATGCTTTGGAATGCTCGATTTTTTTTAATAAAAAATGGTTTTTTTATTCTTTTTATCTTTTTAAAAAACATGGCCTAATTTTTAAGCCAAAGATGGATAGCTTTATGTTCTTTTAATAATAAAATTGATTTTTAATTTTATATTTATTTATCTAAAATTATTAAGCGAAAGATAGACAGCCTTACATATGTATGTTGATGAAATAAAAATAAAAATAGCATATATTACTAACACTTTTATATGGCTGTAAATAAATAAATACTCTCAACTTATTTTCTCTCTCTTACTCACAAATCCATAACCAAAGGCATGTGTTAACCTAGAGGAAAATTGTTAGTAATAATTTCAAGTCTACTTATTAACCCAATGATATGTATATGTGATCGGAAAATGTAGAAAAATTGTACTGCGCTAAGTCCCTAAAGACACCGTATTTAACTTGGCAAGTATTCTTCCAAAAATCGAAATCATTTCCCATTGATATTAGTGAATACTACTGTGATATTTCTTTGGGCGTATAATTGAAATCTGAAAAAAGCGCCATGAACCTTCTTTAAAAGCTGACAAGATTTTTACGCTCTTTTTAACGAACATTCTTGATGTTCGTGTCCTATGTGTGTAAAAAGCCGAAGATGTTCTTCCCCTGACGGACATTGGTTTTTAACACTAGAAAAATAAATAAAAAGTGGTCAAACAACAAAAACGCACGATGAGAACAACGCATTGTTACGTTCTTGGTTTCTGTAACCTTCCCTTCTATCTTTCCCCCCGCGTCATTAAATATTTTTGAAAAATATTCTAAAAAATGTTAAAATGCGCATTCTTTATACTTTATTTCCTTTGGCCATATTCAATATTCGATATTTTTCCAACTTGCAAATGTGACAAAAACCGTGAGTACACTATACCTGAAAACTGATGTTGAATTTTAATATATTCCGCTCTTTCCAAGGTTTTGAAAAGTATAAGTATAAGTATAACATACAATTGATGTTGTTACGTTTTTAAATTTGAAAACCGTTTAAAATATGAGCTCGCAGATTGCAAATACAATAAAAATAAATTTGTGTTTAGTTTTAGTTAAAATTCTTTATTATTCGCACAATTCTGTGTGTGTTTGTTGGTATATTTTTGTTTACTTGTTTATAATTTTTTATGCTGGTGTTCGATGTTATATTACGCTGTGCGATAATTTGTTAACAAGTTATTGTTTTTGTTTTTGTAGCTTTTGTTTATAATTTTAATGTTAAACGATGTAAAAGCAAAACACCAGTATCTAGAATTTTCCATTTTCGTAACAATATAAATTTAGACTTAAATAATTTGATCAAGTGCACCTGTACGATTTAACGTTTTACCATTATGTGTCAACGCATTTTCAAAGCATTAAAATGTTTTCTCTGCGATCGCCCTTTGCTTGTTATTAAAAATGACTTAATAATGAATGAGTTTATGCTAACTTCAGAGGAACCGTGGAACCTTTTTCTATTTGACTTCCAATTCTATGTATTATTTTGCAGATTACTCCAACCCAGCGTTGCCAGTAATTTTTTTATAAATACTTATTATTGTCTGGTAAAAAAAAAATAAAACTTTTTTTACAAATAAAAAATTGTTTTCTACAAAAGCACCAAAATTTTAAAAGGATAAATAAAATGCACATTTTTTTTTATGAAAATTTTAATATTTCATGTTATTATTATTGAATTTATTGAAAAAAATTAAAATTGTCAAAAAAAACTTGTTTTGTTAGAAAATACATTTTATAAAAATTTTTTCGCAGAGAAAACTTGGCCAACTACTGATCAGAATAGCGTCTTGCAAATAGGGTAGTCTTTAATACGTGAAAGACTCATTTTCCTTCATTGATTAATAAGCGCGACATTACTTGTTTTACCTCCAATCGAATTCGCCATAGTAGTTGTAGTTATTCAAAGTAAAAATAGTATTAAATATCAAAGTCACGAAAGTTCTTGGTGTTCTCTACGTAAAAACTCTACTGCAATTAAAATATTTCTCGGCTTCGCCCATTTGATGTCCCTACAATTTACAGCTATGTCTGATATGACACAGCTCTCATATACAGGTAGTTGTCTCGAAGCCTATTTTTTCGACTATTTATGTTTCACTGTTTTATTGCTGCTACAATAGATTATATTCTAGTGAAATAAAGGGAGTTGCTCGATAAAATCGTAAATATTTTTATAGCACTTGCCTTTCTCTTGAATTGATTGGCCAGTGGTTCGATGTGCATTACGAGCTAAATTTAACATCCATAAATAAAACTCCCTTTTTTGTCTCTTTCTCAACCAATTTTCCTTACTTCAGTGCTTGTGTAAGGGAGATAACAATAAAGGATCCCCGAGAACCCAAATGCACCTGTACCTTTAAGGGCACACAAATTTAATTTTCTTGCCAACAAGAGTATAAGGTGAGAAATTTATAAATTATAAATATTATATGTTAAAAATACTGCTGATATGTAAAACTTTTTAACTTTAAAATTTAATAAAAATAAAATAATTTAAATAAATATTGTACCAATACTACATTGAAGTGAAACAAGAATTCATTGCAAACAATAACTTTGAAAATGTGGCACACACAGTTTTCTTTTTTTGCAATCAAATGCTGCGAGTGAATTTCAGGATATACCTCATAAAATCGAATGGCAGCTCTACTTATGTCAAATAATTCTTTTAAAAACACACGCACTACTTGCTGTACAATTTTTTGTTTCATTTTTATAGCCTATAATACTGATGTAGAATTGCACAGCATTGCTGTTGTTGATATTGTGGCTTCGTTCTTATATTCCCGTTTGATTTTATAAAATGTTGGTGGCCATATGCTCATCCGAATTCACTGCATTCAGGTGGAGTGAAAGAAAATTAAAATTAAAAGCAAAAAGGACGTTCGAAGATTATTTGGCCGAAAGAAGAAAATCAGTGATTTTAAGTTGCAACTTTGTTAAGTTAAAGTTCGAAAAATGAAAGTCAATTCATAATAAATGATTACTGATGCCCCATACTGATGTTAAAATTGTAAAATTTAACAGTGGGTCAAACGTATAAATGGACACTAAGTATGGGATTATTCAAATGCCGATTTCCACTTCAATGGAAATATTTTAAAAATTGTTGGGCAACAATTAAGTATTTCGCTTACACCAAACGTAATGCTTTGCATATGTTTCAAGTAGGTTAAATTTAATCTCATATCTGTATAGTGCCCACATATGAAGTACCTATAAAGATAATCTTTATTTATGAGAGTAAATTTAACCTACATGGATCACACAAGAAGCAGCACGTTTGGAATTATTCAAGTACTGAGTTTTTGCCTACAATACTCCGGAATTTTGTCTCAATCTCGTGCAGTTGATGCCTTGACGTTGGGAAGCAGTAATAAGAGCAAAAGGTTTTGGTCCCAAGTGTTAAACAGCGCATTGACTGTCCTATGCGTTTGACATGAAATTCGTCAATATTGTTTTCCTTTTTTGTTTTAAAAGTATTTTTAAATAAAAAGTGCTAAGTATTACACATTGTTTAAAATATTCTTTAATTCTAGTATTAATTAATCTCTAAATTCGTGTTAACATGTTTTTGAGATATTTATATTGAATTGGAAAAATCTGCAGTTAAATAATCTAGTGTCTAGTGTCCAATTATACGTTTGTATGTGGGAGTAATTTCGGTTCTTTCATTAAATGGTTCCAATATTTAAATTTAAATCAAACAACCTAGCTTCTCACCACACACATGTTGTGTGTGTTAATTGTATCTATGAGTGGCGGTACCTACATTGGATACGACAGTTTTGAGAATCTTTTCATGGCAATTTCATTTATTCTCAGAGTTTTTGCCAGAAGTTGCAGCGGTGTAGAGCAGCCTACAGTACAGATGACAATGGACGGATAAATAGTAAAATCTCTCCTTACGCAATCCTCCAATAAGCAGAGACTCTCCGATAACTAACGAATTTCCTGGATTCATGACTGTGATGGAAATTTTGTACAAATTAGCCTCCGTCAGGCAGACTCTCTTTTAGACGTATACTGACAGTATCTTTTTGTAAAACACCTACACATTTTTCTTAAATACCTCCCGCAGCAGGACAAAAACCTAAATAAGTTAAAACGTGAACCAAATATGTGTAGTACGCTTTTTTTAATAACTGCCTTAAGTGCAGTCCTAGCCACCCATAGTCGTCAAGGGCCGAACATCTTCGTTTTTTTACACCCTAGGTCACGAACCTCAACAGTGTTCGTAAAAAGAGAATAAAAATATGTTCAGCTGCCTGACAGCTTAATGGAGTATATTCACATTCGTTTCATATTTTAAAGAGGTTACCACAGAGATCTATTCTAGAACAAAATCTGTTTTTGTTGCACTCAAACTCGGTTACATTAGTCTGACATGATATCTATGTATCCGGAACTTAGATATGATTGTGAACTTTTTGCAATCAAAACTTAAAATTCCATTTTAAAATCATCCATCATCATCGTGGTCTGAAATATGGTAACATGTTGCCTTAGAGTACGGCATTAATTCTTGGAATATCTTCTTAAAAAGTCGCCATAGTCTAGTAGATAGTGTGTTGCTTATTAGACGTAAGGCCACGGTTCAAACCCCAGATTAGACATAAAAAAAAAAAGTCCCGCCACTCATATACGAAATTAACGCACACAACATAAGTGGTGTGACAAGCTAGGTCGTAATCCTGACTGTAGGGTTGGAATTACCAGTTATGTATGTATGAAAATTAGAGTTCTTCGCTTTGATCTAAGAATGGTAACCATAGAATAAAATTAAATAATTTTTTTTTGATTTTTTTTAATAATTTCATTTATTATTCATTTATTTATTTATTAGTATTCATTTACTTTTGTTAAACTTTTTTGGAAATATGTAAAATACGATCTGCATTTAATGTTTTTTTTTAACTTAAAATGTTAGATAATTTACTTTCTTCGTTTTTGAATTTCTTTGTTTTTAATTAATGTAAATTTAATTTACTTCAGTTTCCTTTTTTATGTTTTTTCTTAAGTTATTTTAATTTAAATTTATTATGTGAATTATTATTTTATTGTTATAAAGTCATGAGTGTATAAATACTTTAACTGAATTCTTTAAAGTTAAAAACTGTTTTTGAGATATAAAAACTTTTATATTTATATTTTTTCTTTGGTTCTGCTTCCATTCAGTCACGTTCCTTTCTCTCCTAATTTACTACTTTTATCATACGTAAAAAAATCAACTGAAATCAAAACGGAAGTTTTAAATCAAAAGGTGCCAAAGTCGTGCCAGACGCATTAACAACCCTGAGATAAATAAAATATGTTGAAAGTTTCTAACGCAAAAAATGTGTTCACAGAAGATGATTAATATTTAAAAACATACCATTTATTTGTCAGAATAGATAAACGTAACTTTATTTTGTTCTTCGTACACTTGATGAAATAATTTTATCCCGAAATTCGATTCTGTAGATTATGTATTAAATTGGAATGAGTTTAAGTACAGAAACGACAAACCTGTTTTTTAGTAAATGTGTCACAAATAAAAAATTACTTTTTAAATTCTTTTTATTCAAATGAAAAGTTACGTAACAAAAAGGCTAAAAAATTAATGTAATCTTCACCAATTTAGAAATTAAAGCGAATAATATTGAAAAGCAGTATAAAATAGCATATACAGTGGAAAGTAAAAGTCTAGGTACTCCAGTATAGAATATTGTAGGCGTATGTATGCGTCGGCGCCAGATGTGGGCAATTTGGAATTTATTGAGTAAATAATAAACAAGGGAGATATATGAACATTCTAAAGAACAAATTCAACAAAATTTCGGAGGAATTAAGAATTCTTAATGTTTATTACTATCAACAAGCCAATGAACCCAATCATACTGCTGCAAAGTCCCCACAGACTTAATTCTCTTGCACAAAGTTCCGATATGACTCCAAGAGAGTGTTTTGGAGATCATTGTGCGTTGAAATTTTTGAAAAGAAAATACTTTACTTTATTTAACATGTAACATGTAAGTATGATATTCAATTGTATTAAACGTATACAGAGAACTTTTAGTCGACTCTTTGCAGTCCTCGTTCCGAGGTGTGTCCTTGCAGTACCACACAGCATCGGGGAATAAAAAAAATAAAAAAATTTAAAGCTGAAAATATAACACTCAATAGTATATAAATAACGAAGAGAGTATAAATATTTTCATGTGATTCCATTTATCAAATGGTATTTGACTTCAGTTCATTGGTGCTATAAATTCGAAATGCATCTCTATTCTGTACAGTAAAATTGTATAAGAAGAAGAAGAAAAAACAAATTGTAAACGTTAATTCTCTTGCAAGTTTATTAAAATTATTATCGTTTTCTATTTCTTCTGCATTCCGAAGAAATATAATCATTGAAATGTAGGCATTATTTAGTACGAGGACAATAAATGTACTTTTGTATGCTTTTATGCTTAAATGTTAGTATGTAACAATTGGGCAATTCATACAAGCACTTGTATCGTTGTATTGAGTGTATTGTTGGACGAATATACAACAGTGTGTGCTTGTTGTTGATAATTTTCATATAAAAATCCCATACATTTATACACATTTTTTTCATATGTTTTTAAAAGTTGTATTGGTTTCGTGCTATCAGTTTACGAAAATGTCAGTAATTAAGAAGAAGAATAAAACACAAAATGGTTTCTATGTAAAATGAGTCAACAATTAACATTTCAAAATTATATTGTACGCACAGAAAATTAATTAATTTACTTTTTCCTTAATTTGTTCAGTTTTTTACTTGAAAATCAAATTTTTCTTCTTATCGCTTTTTGACGTTTGGAATACGAAATATACAATACAACATAGCACTGAACGTTTACAAACAAAAATTTTGTTCAATACAACATACACGATACAAAGTCGTGTAAATTAGCCAAATGTATCTTTAACATTTATACGTATAGTTTTATTCCAATATTTTCGAAGATTTTCTAAAATTGTTATTACAAGTCGAATCCTGTTAAATGGTATCGTATATTTTGTGTTCTATTTTAAAGTACTATGAGTAGAATGGGTTAAATAGCTGTGGTAGAAAAGATATTAATTTTTACATTTCCATAATGTTCTAAAAAAAAGTTCCTTAATTAAATTGTTAAAGCATGCCAACAAAAGTTCCACTTTTTGTGAAACTTGCTTTCATTTTAGGCTTTCATTTCTACTTACTAATTCCATTACTTCATAAAACTCTTTTTAGGTGCTCTGTCCCATTTGTTTTTTCTTTTTTCTTATTCTTGATACACAATAATGATCTCTAAATTCAAAAGTTTAATTTAATTTAATTTGTTTAATCGAACATATGAAAGATCTTCACAAGACTCTGGACAAAGATTATCAGATGCACTCTAAAATCATATACGCTTGAAACTGGTTTCGAACACAATAAAACAATTATGCGAATTGAAATCTCCGCTATGTAAGCCAGTCCACGACGGAATGTAAGCTTATAATATTGCGTACGGTTAGTATAACGCTCAAATTTCTAGTCATACATCTCTTTTTCGATTTGACTTTATACCATTTCAGCTGGTATTAGTGGTCTGAAGCAATAAAAATGTCGTTTTCATTGATCATTAATTTGCCCCGAAGCCAAACTGACCTAGAACTGCACCAGTGAAGTTCTTTGTATAGTACCAAAAAGATAATAATCAACTTATTTTATTTTTGAGATACTATCGGTATCTATCGATGAACTCTCCGTAGTCTAGTTGGTGTTGTATTCGCTTATTAGTCATGAGACCAAAGTTCAAACCCCAGGTCAGACGAAATAATACAAAATTTCTTCGTCGATTTTCTCTTAGGAGATTTCTGGCAAAAACTATGAGAGTAAAAAAAATTGCCAAGTCTCTCAAAAAAAATATCTATTTTTTCCAGTCGACTTTAAACTGTTGGTCCCGCCCCTTATGGATAAAATTAACACACACAACCGATTATGTATTTATCGGTATCTGAAATTTAAATGGGTAATTGCGCAAATTCATTGGTCGGTAATTAATAGAGCCTAAGTATTACAGATAATGTGGTGCTGCCTAACATTACAGCAAAATTTATTTTTGCACTCATCCTACCTCTCTGGATTAAATTTTTTGCAATCTCCTGCATTAAATTCAGGATTACTAAGGTTTGCAGTTGAACTTTTTAACCACGCCACATCTTAATGTTAATTTATTAAATTTAATCCTTAACAATTATGAAACTATTAAATGTCTATGTTTTATTTGGATTTTCATGGCAAATATAAAGAATTTTATTTCTGCTGTAAAAAAATGTCCCTGCACGTCAATCACTACATATTTTTTTTCTTTTTCCGAAAAACCCAAATTGCTAAAATGATGAAAGCGATATTATTGATTTCTAATTAGCACAAACAAAGCATCAAACAGAATAACAAACAGAATAATAACTAAAAAATGTATAAATATCAGATAAACCCTCTCAACAACTGAAAAGTGTTTTATTTTTCAAGAGTTTTTCATTATATTTCAACATGAAAATATTGAAAGAAAATTAAGTGAAACACTAAATATATAAGACGGAGTCAATTTATTTCAAATTACAGAACGTAATATCGCTTTTGTTTTGGCTTTAAACACTGTGTTAATCATACATTGGCAATCAGTTCCGTGCCAGTGGTAATTGTAGTGAACAATTTTTGTTATGGAATCATCCAGACGATGATTGCTGTTGGAAAATAAAAGTTTAATGATTTGGAAAATAATAAAACGATTATAAAACGAATTGTAAAAAGAGAGAAAAATTATATAGAAATGAAAACATATTTATAATGGTAGCTAAAAACAGAGAACAAAAAAATTACCAACCTAAACTGTTAGAATTAAAATCCTGTAGAAAACAAAATACAAAGACTTAGGAAAATTAGATTTTTTGCTTTAATATGACACCAAAGAAGTAAAAAGCAAAAAAAAAATGAAATTCTAATTACAGTATTGGATTTAAGCGCCCCAAATATAATAATTTACCGCTTAGTAGCACTGAAACTTATGCAATCTTAATTTTGCTTTTAAATGAACTGAAACTATTTCAAAAAATGCATCTCGCTTGTAAGCATACCCCCATTACAAACACGAAGTAAAGTACTCCATACTCTAAATTTATTTTTTTTTTTAAATTCGTTTATATGCACCTCACAACTTTCCTGTTCACTAGCTCCCGCGTTCATACAATTAAACATTTCTGGATTCCTTTTTAATGGGATATGTTGAGTCATGAGGTTGTGTTGATAAAACAGCAACTTTTAAGCCATTGAAAGCTAATATTCACCATTAACGCCATACGCATGGTTTATTGGAAAAAGTAGTAAAAAATGAAGAGAGCAATGTATTTCCATAGAATGTTCGTTATGATTTTATTCTCCTCGATACAGAGGCTGCACTCTATCCCACCAATGAGACGTACCCAACTGAGGCAACACAATCTCAGATTAAGCCTACCAATGTTTGTTTTTCGGAATGTGTAAAGCTTTTTTTCTAATCTGACCTCGTGCAGGTCTCGGAGAAATCAACGACCTGGTTCTCTGCATAGTTGTTGCTACCATAAGACTACCTTGACTATACCAATAAAGTCTGTCCATCTTCTTCACCAATTTCTTCGCAGTGACCTCAAAGTGATACGAAGGCTCAGCAAATCACAACATTTTTCACCGCCCCGGGTTTTAAAAAATGATCTAAATCCTCTCCGACCAGCCGGCTTTTTATTGAATACGAAGCCAAAAAGAGACAAACATAATTCTATCAGCTTGAATGATACGTGGCTATATGCTTCCAAGTGCGGGATTTCGATACAAGAACTTCCTGCTTATAAGAACTGTTATGCAAGCCTTTTTTAAAGATACTTATATACGAGGAATACTGGAATCGCTTTTACCAATTTCAATCGATGCCAATGATAGTAAATTTGAACATCTGCCTCAACTTAGCTGCCTTTGATAAAAACTTTGCATATTCGCTTTGTTAAGGGGCAGTAATTTAGTATTCTAGCAATGTCGTCCACCTTTTACAATCCACTCTCTTTTCATATGATTTGATAGAGATACTAGCGAGCTATTAAGAATTAAAATAAATCAGTTCACAGTAGTAGAATGAAATTATAAAAATATCTCTACTTTCTGATATTCCGAACTACACCTTCGTTGGCATTTTAAGTCTCTTGCCGCTCGTCCTTTACTGTTAGGGCTAGCCACTAACAGAGTTTACTCATTGAATGAATAGAGAACAAAATTAAGCACTTAGACTGACCAAAAAGCATCATAGCGGGACCACAAATTTAATATTTATTGAAATAGTGTTTGCAAATGAAAAACAAGAAGTTGTAAAATAAATAAAAATAATTACAAAAATAATCTCCTAATAATCGAATTTTGAATAATCCAACATTTTAATCGATTTTTTAAAATTCAATTGAGCTTGAAAAAAATAATATTTAAGCACACATACCATACTTTTCATTGTTTCATTGTTCTTCTAAATTGTTTGTTTCTTTGCCACTCATTTCAGTTTTGCGGAATTCTTTTTTTACCTCCTTAAATTGATTAAATTTTTTCTTTGTTCTAAAGTGCTTAAAAGTCAGGGTATAAATTCTCAGGAGTTCAGTAAAATGTTTGTTTGGCTCTGCAGACATATTTTTACAAATCCATGCAGGAAATCTACCTACATACATACATATATGAGCATGAAAGCAAATACACAGATATGTTCGATTCATGGATATCTTGAAATATATTGAAAAAATTTTATAGCTTTTTTGTTTAAACTTGTGGGATGAAATTTGTTTAACTATTCCAGGGGGTTCACTTAAGGCTAATAATGATGTTACAACAAACCATCTTTCTGTCAACCTGTTGTTGGTGGTCCCAAGATGAGTCCCGTTAAATGTGTGAATAGATTATTATAGGAAAAATCTAAATAAAAAGACGGATGTTAAGAAATCTTATAAATTAAGTTTTTTTTTTTAATCTTCAAAACACATGACAATGACATGACAAAAACTAGAGTTTGAAAAACTTAAAAGAATTATATCTAGGCGTGGATAGAAATCTATTAAGGAAAATCATTTGAATATGCCATATGTTGATAAATATTTATTTATTCATTTATTTATTTTCTAATTATTTATTCTGTAATTCCATCTCAAAAATGTGTTCCTGTAAATACCGAGATGCATGGGGGTCCTGATTCGTGGTAAGAATACAAGTGTCATCAGCAAAGTTAGAAGTATGGTAAATGGTATATTCGAAGTATATATTAAATATAAAAACAGATGCCAGTATACTGGCATGTGGAACAGCACATACTATAGACGTGAAATCACTTCCAAGTCGCCCTTCTTATTTATAAATTTTCGCCGAATATACATATATTTATCTTAGCAACAGCCGGTCAAAATTGGTAGGAAAAATTTGTTTCAATTTATGTACTAGTCCTACGTATCAAACTCTGTCTAATGGTCATGACACATTTATAAAAAGGACAGAGTAGTATACAGAGTTCTTCAAAAAGTTTAAATACCATTGATAATAAACTTATGGGCCTGTACGATTCTGCTTTCAATGTATGTTTTTCTAATTGATTTTAACTGGAGTTAATAGAGTGCATTAATAGTTCACGATAATTCTACATAAACTCTTTAGTATTGCTTTTCCTTCATTTTATTTCTTTTTTTTTTCATTTGTATGTTTTCCTTCTACTTCCAGTTGTCTGATTCGTTCAATACTTTTATTGTTTTTATAATTTTACTTATTCGCCTATGCAAAAATTCAGTTAAACCTCAGCTGTCACAACGTCGAATAAATCATTGAAAATATATGAGTATACATCGCTTTGCGTCGTTTCGTTTTGCGTGTTTTCGAAGTTGCGTCGTTGCGACACTAGTTTTCAATGTGCGTCGTTAGAGTTATGAAGTTGCATTATTTTGGTGCAGCCCTTTCGCTGACCAACTTCAGTTAAACCTTATTATTCTTCCCAGGTTTGGTGGAACTTGGTCACTACAGTACAATAATGCAGTTTTATTTCCAACTTGCTTTTCTAATTTTAGAGTTCAATTTCAATTAGTATGTTATAAATTAAGGGAATTTTTTATTTTATTTTAATTGAATTTGTTTTTTTTTTTTTTGGTTAATGTATGTAAGTAATAAAATTTTATATTATTTTTGTTTTTAAAATGTATACTTTCTTCAATTTTCTCTTTAAGAGTATTTTCAATTCTCGCTTAAAGTAGTTTTTTCGTAACCCTGGAACCTATCTTTGATCTTTTTTGCGTCGTGGTTACAAGGGTGTATTTTTCAAAAGCTGAAATACAAAAAGAACTGAAGTATTTTTAATGTTTGTCGCATTTGCGTTTTTTTTGTTTATTAAGGCAATAAGAGCACTAATTACAATTAAGTAAAGTTTTCCAAAATTTTTATTGTTTTATTATTGTACCCTTAACTTGTTATAATAAATGATCAAATTTGTATTTAAAATAATATAAAGTTTTAATTTAATAGCATAATTATTTATTTCAAGTTAAGTTTCTATCAGTTGAATGCCGAGATTTGTTACATGCGAGTGTTAAGATAGTATTTGGTTATTTATTTAATGGGGTCATGTTTCTCTTCGTAACGTCAAGACACATCCTTTTAGTTGAAAAATTTCTTTCTGTAGGTGTCCAGATGCTTTGAAGTTGTGATCGATATTCTTCTTTAATAACATACATACATATACATACGCAATTGGTCATTACAACCCTTTAGCCAGGATTATGACCTAGTTTCTCACACCACTTATGTTGTGTGCGTTAATTTTGACACATGAGTGGGGAGACCTACAGTTTAAAGTCGACTCTGAACGACAGCTTTTTGAGAAACTTTTCATGGCAATTTTATTTACTCAGAGTTTTTGCAAGAAATCTGCTGAGAGGAAGTCGCCGAAGAAAGATTTTTTCATATTTCGTTCAGTTGGAGATGCCTGACCTGGCGTTTGAACTGAGGCCTCACGTCTAATAACCGAACACACTACCTACTAGACCACGGTGACTTTTAATAGCACTCTATCGATTATCGATACACCGCCGAAGTTCTATTTCTTTTATTGATCAACATCAATTAAACGCCGATGCTTTTAATTCTAGGTATTACAGCTAAAAACTTAATGCATGTTATTTGCATACGTACATTAAATATTAAGAGTCCATTGAGAAGCTTGCGAATTGCTGCCAACCAATAGTTTACGTCATCAAAAAAATGTGATCAATAAACTTTAACAGGAATATAAGGTCGTCATCAGAGCATGCAACTTCTATGGGTTTGACTCGAAGTTAGAATAGTAGTTGAATCAGCAAGGCCGAGCTGGTATCCAATGAGCAAGCAAATCAGATTGTGAGTAGGGTGAGGCCATAAACTTTCTGTGGAGTAGTAAAGAAAGGATTAAAGAATGAATGACGGCATGAGATTTATCAGTCTAAGCAATTATTGGGTCTTTGTAGACTCAAAATACTAAGAAAGAAACAAGTAATAAGATTGAGGGAGCATTTAGAAGTAATTATGGAATGTAAAAATTATATTGTTAACTTTCATTCTCAAATTTGTTGCCATAGTGCTATTTTAATGTTATTGTGATTTACGAAAATATTCCAACACCATTCTAAGGTCAGTCTGCAGTCAACGAATTTATAGAATAAAGGAAAAAAACAATATCAAAAAGGTATCCATTGTTGTTGGTTTTATTAAAATAGAGAAAAACAAAAAGAAAAAACAAAAAAAAAATATATTTACATAATTGCTGTTTGAAATCAACACATAAATAACAAATAAATAATTTCCTTTAACCTGCTGTTTTATTTATAACAGGGTAGAGTTTGAGGACTTATGCTTTAAATTCGAACGACAATTTAACATGCGCAATAATCAAACCACAAATATATTTTTTAAAAATGTTTAACAGTGGCAGTCTTTTATATCGCGTTGTCTTGCTGTTTAGCATTAGAGGACTACAAAGTAATTTTTTACCGTGTTAAAGTTATACTGAAATGCCAACAAAAGGATACCTCTGGTATTGCCCCATGTTTGCAAACAAATTATAAAAATGAAATTAAAAACAAATTTACTCCATAGTAATTAATAATAAGCCAATTAACTGAACTGTAGGAATTTAATTTGTTATCATTTAAAATTTACGAATTGTTGAAAAATACGAAAAACCACTTCACAAGAATTAAGATTTAGAAAACATATTTTATAAAGAAGTTTCGCAAAAGAGTAACGATATATTAGTTACAAATAACATAAAGTTTTTTTTACTGACTTAAGGTTAAAGATTATTGTAAAAAAGACTTTCCAAAAAAAGCATTCTATATAAATATATTTTTTAAGTTTGAATTAAAACTGAACGAACTTTGTGCATATCTCACATAATCGTTTACAGAACTAACTACAGCATTCCATCCATGTCATTGTTCACTGCACTTGCACCTGGCAATGGTCGAAAGAATGATGATGAAAGATGGAAAACTTGATAGGATAAGTAATAGACAGAGAGTCTGTGCAATTGAAAACATGTTATCAGACATTTTGAAAGCAAACTCGCCGATCAGTGCTCAGCTACTGCAATCCTTCAGTCACGACTTCTAGGAAATAAATCACAAAGACGAGGAAGTAAAAGAAAGTCAAATAGCAAAGAACACGCACATGATTCACAACAGCATGGCTAAGAATAACCTGGAATTAAATAGGCTAAGAACACTCACTGAGTAGTCATTACATACATATGTACACACATACATACATAATTGGTCATTACAGCCCTTCAGTCAAGATTACGTCCTTGCTTCTTATACTACGAATGTTGGGTGTATTAGTGTTATGTATGAGTGGTGGGACCTACAGTTTAAAGTCGACTTCGAATGACAGACTTTTGGGAAATTTTTCAAGGCAATTTTATTTTTGTTAACTCTCGGAGCTTTTGCCAGAAATCTGCTGAGAGGATGTTGCCGAAGAAGTCTTTTTTGATATTCCGTTTTGTGAAATGAAGATAATGGAATGAAGGTCAAGTTGTTTCTTGCTTGAAGTTCATAAGCACAATCTTATTATTTACTAAAAACTTCTTGCTTAAATACTAATAATAAGAAGTTCTATTTTCTAAAATTAAACATATACATATAAACATATTTCTAATCTTAAACATATCTACAACATACATTACAAAGTATCATATCATTAATTTGGAGTTTTGCATACGTTTCTTATTTTGACAAACTTACAAAGCATTGCACGCTAGCAATTGTTGTGTTTTTCTAAAATATCGAAATGTATTAAAATACAGAGCAACGTTCAGCACTGACCTATCTTAACACAACAGTTTATTCGTATTATTTTTTGTAAGTTTGTTGACTTTTCTTTTGTTCTTTGTTTGGCTGATTTATTTTTGTTTACAATAAATGACTTTATTAATACTTTAAACTACATTTGTTCGAAATGTCTTTCTCGGATTTCAACCACAGTCTCACGTCTAAAAAGCCTACTAGACCGCCGTGACTTCATTAGACAATCATTAGATTTCGAAAAACGCCCTTCGAATTTATAAAGGGTGTTTATTATAGAGGTATAGAACTTTAAGTTGCAATAAAACAACGACGGATTATTCGATTGACATGAATTTTATTTATCCGAAAGATAATCTTGTGGCATTACATTTTAAATATGATTTCTGGCATATAACCGCCACGGCTGGCGCGGCTGTAGTCCAATCTGGACGTCCAATTTTCGATGACTTTTTCCAACATTTGTGGCCGTATATCGGCAATAATACGGCGAATGTTGTCTTCCAAATGGTCAAGCGTTTGTGGCTTTACAGCATAGACCAATGACTTTACATAGCCCCACAGAAAGTAGTCTAGCGGTGTTAAATCACAAGATCTTGGTGGCCAATTCACAGGTCCAAAACGTATCTTTCAATAAATCTATTGTGGCACGAGCTGTGTGATATGTTGCGCCGTCTTGTTGAAACCACATCTCCTGGACATCATGGTTATTAAATTCAGGAATGAAAAAGTTAGTAATCATGGCTCTATACCGATCACCATTGACTGTAACGTTGTGGCCACCATCGTTTTTGAAAAAGTACGGACCAGCCCATAAAGCGCACCAAACAGTCAGTTTTTCTGAATTTAACGGTGTTTCCACATACACTTGAGGATTACCTTCACTCCAAATGCGGCAGTTTTGTTTGTTGACGTAGCCATTCAACCAGAAGTGCGCTTCATCGCTAAACAAAATTCGCTTATGAAAATCGGGAACAACGGCAATCTCGTTTTGGGCCCATTCGACGAATCTACGCCTTACTTGATGATCGTTTGGCTTCAATTCTTGCACGAGTTGGATTTTGTAAGCACGCAAACCAAGATCCTTCTGTACGCACCGTACAGCGTCTCTGGGGATGCGAGTTATCAATAAGAGTAAACGTGGTGCGAAAACGTTCCATGGTTAATCGAATTAACTGCTCTGATGGACGATTTTGTCGACGATAAAATGGACGTAGTGCGAGATACGTTTTCCGCACAGAACCATTATTTTCGAAATAAAATTGCACTATTTGCAAGCGTTGTTCAGGCGTGAGTCTATTCATGATGAATTGCCAAACCAAACTGAGAATAAATCACTTGACAGCTGTTAAATCGGTCGCCATCTTGAAAAGTAATGCCAACTTAAAGTTCTATACCTCTATAAAAAACACCCTTTAGAAGCATTATTATTATTATTATTGTTGTGGAGAGGCATCTTAGTATAGGAAAGATTTTTGGGTACTCCAAAATGAACATCGGAATAGTCTGTCTGTCGGTACGTTAGTAAGGTGGTTGGCCATTTGAAAATATTGCACGAAATGAAACACGACTTCTAGGTGTAATAATTTGAGAATTACAAAACGTGTGTTAGGCATTTATGTCACTAGCTGACAAAAAGAATGATCCTAAAGGTTTATAGAAATTATTATTTCAGTACTTTGTAATCGTAAACAGCGTAACCGAGAATACAAAACAATTATAATGAAAGTTTTCAATGCAGATTGTTTAAGTCCGGAGATTGGAAAATCCCATCTCAACGATCGACATGAAGAGGCCTAGCCACCAACAGAGGGCGCTAGTATATTAATTTAAGCTTTTTGTACTGTAATTTCATTTTATCTAAGCTTTATATTTTTTAACATTACGCTGTAATTGTGTTTAGCTTAGGCCTCTTGTTTTGTATAAGTTCAACTTTTATATCATTCTAATTTTGCTAATCCAAAGGGATGCATTGATACATTAAAAAAAGGAAATATATGGAAATTAAAGATTGTGTGAAAATAATTATTGAGTTCGTGAAATTTAAGGCATTCGGCCAGTGATGAAAAATTGTTAAAAATTTATAAGTTTAATAATAAGAAATTGTGGTGTTAAATAAACAATATCTACAAATTTGAAGTGCTGAGGAAACAATCGAATCATATTTATTTACAAATTGGCAAAACGATCGACAAAGGTCCAAGGTAATCTATAATCGAATCTCTGAGAAACCCATCACGGTGAAGTGTCACAAGATTGAAAATAATTAGAGCAAATAGTACACGAAAAAAATAGTGGTCAAATTAAAGGAAAGTGTTTTATTTTGTGGTCTTAAGTGCTTTTGGAACTTTTCTTATTTTGGTTCCTTTTTTATAGTGACCCGAAATTGAGGACAAAAGTGGTCCACAACGTTTCACCAATACAGTCCATCAGAGTAACATTTGGTCCAATCGAGCCGGATTTTGAAACCTGTTTTTTTTTTGGATTTTGGAACCGAGTTTGTGCTTTTTTTCGTATGACCTTCAACGACACCTCTTCAACCTTCTCATCAACCATCTAAGTAACCTTGAGATTGTAAGGTAAAGTTGTTTTTGTTTTTACTTTTACATTTTTTCTGAATTTTGGTGGTAATTCTATATAAGAAAAAAGTTCTGTTGACTAGACAACAAAACTTTGCTTTTATATAGAATTTATAACAGTGCATATATATTTACAAAGTGGTGTGTTATAATTGCGATAGCACTGGCACACTTTGTAAATTTATCAAAGTTTATGCACTGTTATACCAACTTTTCTTAACTTGTAACTTGTAAGTCAATAGTGACTAGGATGTCAAATTGAGGTGTGAATATCACAGTTGGAAATCGAATTCAACCACCCAATTTGATATCGGTTATAAGTTGATAGTTGGGTTATAATTGGTTATTGTGCATGGGCTAAATAGCGAAGCTCATTACCATTTATAGTCATATTTCAAATCCACCGGATACATGAAAGAAGTACCCATAAATTAAATGTTATTCACTTAGATCTCGAATTTTTTAACGAATTTTAAGTTAATGTAAAAGTGAGATAACACATTAAAATTAATTTATGGGCTTCCGTTTGCTCTTTTTTGTTCTTATATTTATTCATTTGGGATTATTTTTATTTTTTGTGATAACTTTACATTTGTAATTTTTTTTTTAATCTAATTTTAATTACATAAATTTAATTTTTTGAAATCTGTGTTTTTTTCTTTAATTTGATTTGATTTATAATTTGATTTTAATTTATTTAACTATATATCAATATTATATACATATATTTGCATACTATATATACAAAGTGGATTAAAAGTGAGAACGAGTAGTTGTTCGAAACTGCTTTTTCACCCTTTGTATTTTTTTTTATTGTTCCTTTATTTGATTTTGGAGGACAATAATAGTTATCGGGATATTGGCCATTGGGAATTCGTCCTGTTGGCTTAGTTTCGCGAAGCGTGTCATATTTTTGGAAATATATGCCCGTTCCATTGGACATATATTACTTTGTTAGGCTTTCGGTACGGCGCCAAGTTGATCGCGGTGACCTTTTGTTTATTTTTTTTGAGTCTTTCCGTTTTTGGTTCTGCATCGCGAGATTAGTTACGAACGTTTTCTAGTTTTGCTCAGGTTCAGGTTATTATTTATTTAATTTTTGAGAATTTTTTACTTGATTTCAATTTCGTTTGGGAATTAGTCTTCGAATAGTGTGGAACAGAAACTCAGCTATTCTGTTGGTTCCCTTTGGTTTTCGTTTTTTATTATTGTTGTTAGTTACTATTAATAATATTCGAGATGCCGAAGTCGAGGAGATTATTGACATTTGAGAGATTTGCCCAAATATTCCTGGATTTTGAGAGGGAATTCAATGCTACTCCTCAGGAAGGTAACACGACCTTCTCCATTGAAATCCAGAAGGAGGAGTTCAAGTCACTATGGGCAAGGGTGAGGGATTCCTACGAGGCCTTTGCCACAGGTGACGAGGAAGATTTGGAAGGTGATCGCGAAGCTGCCCGTGAACTTTTTGGACACTGTAGGTTAGGATACATTACTGTTGCCTCACTAATGGGTGAACTTTCCCAGACCTTGGTCAACCAAGCTGGGATGTCATCGACACAGTGTCTCAATGGTCAAGGCAACGAGAACCGCATTCGACATAGCATGCAGCTACCCGCTTGTACCATGGAGGTGTTTCATGGGGATTACAAATCTTGGCCATCATTTCGCGACATGTTCACTGCTGTTTATGTGAACGGGGCCAACATTTCACCAGTGGAACAGCTCTTTTATTTGAGGCAGTTCACGCGTGGCGAGGCCTTAGAAATTGTAAAAAAATCTCCTCTCACTGCTAATGGATTCCAGGAGGCGTGGAACAACCTGAAGGACAGATATGAGAATAAGAGGATTTTGGTGAATTCTCAGCTAAAGGTTTTGTTTACTCTAGCACCGGTCAAATCCGAAGCAGCCCAGGATATCAAGAGGTTGCAACGGGATATTAATAATTCGATATCGGCACTTAGGATGCACGATATTAATATCTCCAACTGGGATCCAATTTTTGTTTATTTGTGTTCCACCAGGCTGCCGGTGCTAACTTTGTCTCTCTGGGAACAGACAATCCAGAACAAGGTGGAGATTCCCAAATGGAAGGATTTGGATAATTTTTTGACATCACGGTTTCAATCTCTAGAAACTGTGTCTGAAATTCGAAATTTTGAACCAGTTGTTAGCGGTTCTAGGCCTGCCCCTGAAACTCTTCCTAATCCAAAAAGGGGAGTTCGATCCTTTTCCACTAGATTAAATAGGAAAGTTTGCAAATATTGTTCGGGAGACCATTTGGTGGATACTTGTCCGAAATTTTTGGATTTACCTCCTGAGAGACGGTTTTGGGTCGTGAAGAGGTACAGTCTTTGTATCAATTGTCTCACAGGTGGTCATAGACTCAATGAGTGTAAGAGTACTGTTGGTTGTACGGTGTGCAAGTTGAAGCACCACACTCTACTGCATCGAGAGGTGTCTGGATCCTCTTCGGGCGTTTTGGATACGCCAAGTTCAAGCGGTGCAGTCAGGTCGAATGGTGAGGTTCAAAATTGTTTTGCTGCTACGTCAAGGCAGATACTTTTGGGAACTGCGGTAGTTGGTATCTACCACCGAGGGGAAACGTTTAGAGCTAGGGCCCTAATAGATTCAGGGTCTCAGGCTACCTTCATTTCGGAAGGATTACAGAGGAGATTGGGATTGCCGGCGGTGAATATACATGCTAAGGTCTCTGGTTTGAATGGAGCATGTGCTGGTGCAGTCCAAAGACAATGTTCGTTTGTCTTAACTTCTCTGTCGGACGATCAACCTCGTGTGGAGGCAATCGGTTTGGTGATGCCGAAGTTAACCGGAATGTTACCCAGCTCGACTATTAACATATCGCGATCTGCAGCTTTTTCGGGGATCACATTGGCTGATCCTAAGTTTAATGAGAGCGATCGAGTGGACGTCCTAATTGGGGGCGACATTTATCCTAGCGTGATGTTGGAGGGTGTTAGGAAAAATCTTCTGGGGAATTTGATGGCCCAGGAGAGTATATTTGGTTGGGTTCTGACAGGGTCATTACCCGAACCGCGTTCCAAGAGCTATACGACTCTCGTGTCGTATTGCACTGAATTGGAATTGGATAAGCAGCTGGAGAGGTTCTGGAAATTGGAGGAACCTCCAAGACATTCGAAAATGTCGCCTGAGGATGAGTACTGTGAGGGATATTTTAGGAAAACAGTACGTAGGAATTCGGCTGGGCGATACATAGTGTCATTACCTATCAAGCCACAGTATGGTTCCCTTGATTGTCTTGGCTCTTCCCGCCCAAAGGCCTACAGACAATTTTTGCGAAACGAAGCTTCCTTGCTTCGAAATCCGTCTCTTAAACTGGATTATGATACGGTTTTGTTGGAGTACGAATTTTTGGGTCATATGGCAAAAGTGAATTTGAGGAGTACGAACGAAGGAGATTCGTATTATTTGCCTCATCACGCTGTACTCAAGCCTGAAAGCTCTTCCACGAAGGTTAGGGTTGTTTTCAATGCGTCTAGTAAAACGTCATGTGGACTGAGCTTGAACGACACCTTATTTACCGGGCCTGTTGTGCAACACGATTTGAGACTTCTAATCGTTAGATGGCGTTTTTATCGATATGTCTTTAATGGAGACATTGAGAAGATGTATCGACAGATTCTCTTGGACCCTGATCAGGTGAAGTACCAACGAATAGTTTTTCGGAAGGAGTCAGATGGGGAAGTAGAAGATTTTGAATTGAAAACCGTCACGTTTGGGGTAAATTGTGCTCCTTTTTTGGCAATAAGAACATTGCTTCAACTCGCGGATGACGGTAACTCGAAATGGCCTTTGGCATCGGAAATTCTACGCGAGATGATGTACGTGGATGATGCGTTAGCTGGGGCTCATGACGTTTCTGGAGCGCTAGAGGCCCGAGACAGCTAAGAGCGGCGTTGACTTCCGCGGGATTCTCAATGCGAAAGTGGACCTCAAACGACAAGAGAATTCTTCAGGGATTGCCTTCTGATCACTTGTTGAGGGAAGATTTTTTGGAATTTGAAGATGTCAGCTCCATCAAAACCCTGGGCGTACGATGGAATGCCAGGTCTGATCAGTTCTTCTTCACGACAACGACGATCGAAATTAAAGAGAATTTTTCGAAAAGGGAGGTATTGTCGATCATAGCCAAGCTTTTCGATCCTGCTGGATGGTTAGGTCCAGTCATTATCACTGCAAAGATTCTCATGCAGCAAATTTGGAGCGAGAAGACTGATTGGGATGAATTTTTGACCCCGGAGAGCCTTGCGAAATGGAAGCAATTTCTTAATGAATATAGTTTCATTAACAATATAAAAATACCTCGTTGGGTAGGTTTTCGACCCGATTATAATGTGGAGGTTCATGGGTTCTCTGATGCTTCGGAGAAAGCATACGGGGCGTGCATATACATTCGTATAGAGGATGATTTAGGTGCTATTCAAACCCATCTGTTGTTGGCTAAGTCGAGGGTCGCTCCTTTGAAGACAATTTCGTTACCTAGGCTTGAACTTTGCGGGGCTGTCTTATTGACTGAGTTGATGGAAGCTGTGAAGGCGAATTTGAAATTTGACGCATCAAGAACAAAGTTCTATGGGTGGACAGATTCTACCATAGTTTTAGCTTGGCTTCAAAAACCACCCAGTTCGTGGAAAACTTTTGTTGCTAATCGGGTTGCAAAGGTGACAGAGCACCTGAATAAGGCCTGTTGGAGGCATGTTCGGTCGGAGCAGAATCCGGCTGATTTGATAAGTCGAGGAGCTCGACCGCAGGATTTGGCGACGGACAATCTGTGGTGGCATGGTCCCCAATGGTTAGGTTATCCTACCGACGAGTGGCGTAATCCTATTCCCGAGGAATATGACACTAAAGAGGAAGAAAAGTGTCACATGGTTTTCTTCACTTATTTTAGGAAGTTCGATGACCTTTTGAATCGGTTTTCTTCCTATTCGAGGGCGTTGCGTGTGATGGCCTTAGTGTTTAGGGTTTTTGATAGAGAACGCTCGCGTTGTGATTCTTTGGAGATTACTCCACACGAAATCCAGAGGGTGAGGGGAAAACTAATAAAAATAGCTCAACGAGCTTGGTACCCTCAGGAATACCGGCGGTTGTCTGATGGAGAGAAGATTGTTGAAGGAGAACTTTTGAATTTAAACCCCTTTTTAGATGGAGATGGTTTGATGAGAATCGGTGGCAGGCTGGCTAATGCGACTAATCTCAAGTACAACGAAAGGTTTCCGATTCTTTTACCAACAGCAAGTCGGTTCTCCTATCTGTTGATCGAGTTTATCCATAGGATGACTTTGCATGGCGGAAACCAATTAATGTTGAGAGTCTTGAGGACTGAATTTTACATGCGCAGGTCTAAGAATTTGATAAAGACCATCGTAGGGCGTTGCAGGACTTGTACCATCTATAAGGGAATGACTCAGAGTCAAATAATGGCAGCTTTACCTACGTCTCGTACAGTTTTCACTCGTCCTTTCGCTAGCACTGGTGTAGATTTTGCTGGGCCCTTTGACATTCGAAATTACACAGGCAGAGCGTGTCTTATAACGAAGGGCTACGTGTGTCTGTTTATTTGTTTTGCTACGAAGGCTATTCATTTGGAAGCGGTTAGTAATTTATCCACGTCTGCATTCTTGGCTGCTTTGGCCAGATTCATTTCTCGTCGTGGATACCCTACCGATATGTATTCTGATAACGGGACCAATTTTGTAGGAGCGTCGAAAATCTTAAGAAGTGAATTTCGGAATTTTCTTAAGGAATCAGGTTCCCAGGTCAATGCTACTTACGGACCTAGGGGGTTAACATGGCATTTCAACCCTGCTGGTGCACCTAATATGGGAGGTCTCTGGGAAGCAGGTGTCAAAAGTTTTAAACACCATTTCAAGAGGTTGGCAGGGAGCTTGAAATATTCTTTTGAGGAGTTCTCCACTCTCCTAGCACGTGTCGAGGCGTGCTTGAATTCGCGCCCATTATGCCCTTTAGCAGATAATACCGATTGCCTGGATGCTCTTACGCCAGGTCATTTCTTGATTGGTGGTCCTTTACTGTCCCCACCGGAATTGGAGATTGCGGACCCTTTACCCTCAATAACAAACCGATGGCAAAGAGTCAAGGCTCTAAACCAACGTTTATGTCTCCGTTGGAAGGAGGAGTATTTGAAGGAGTTACAGAAGAGGAACAAGTGGAAGTGTCTAAGGAAAGACTTAGAGGTCGGTGATATGGTGGTCATCCGCGAGGACAACGTGCCTACCAACGAATGGCGCCTAGGTCGCGTAGTTAATTTGCATTCGGGTAGAGATAGTCATGTCAGAGTAGTGGATTTGAAGACTTCACGTGGTACAGTCACCCGACCAGTTGTGAAACTGGTACTTCTACCAACGTGTTCACTTTGAAAATTTAATAATTTCAGATAAAAGTATCATGGTTTCGGCGAAAAAATACAAGCAAGGCGACAACAATAAGAAGATGGTGTGTCGCGTCTGTTTAAAAAACCACCCATTGCGATTTTGCGAAAGATTCTCGAGGGCAGACTATGATGAGCGAATGAAATTGGTGACTATCTACAAGTATTGTGCTGGCTGTTTGAGTCACGATCATACCTGGCGGACGTGCGTTAGTACGGGCAAGTGCAAGCGCTGTGGGGATATGCATCATACGCTGCTCCACAAGCCGGACACTAGACCTCGTTCGTCTGGTTCGAAGAAGGTCGCGAAATCGAAAGACGGTAAGCGCAATCGCCAAACGCCTGCTCGCACCGGTAATAAAGGACCTCGTTCGTCCCGAAACTCCGCCAGGGGACCTCGTCCGTCCAATATTCGTGAGAGCCAAAGACCTAGTCCGTCTAACGCTCTGGTTCCAAGTCGATCGAGGAACCTCCAATCTCATCGGCCACGAGAAATCTCTCGTTCAACAGTTGGTGAAACTTTACCATCTTCATCGTATACGTTAACGGACAGCGTTCTTCTGAAACCTACTGCTGTTGTAAACATTGTAGCGCATGGACGATACGTCACAGAAAGAGCTGTCATCGACCCTACTGCGGAGCGTACCCTCGTTTCTGAAAAGGTGGTTCGTCGGCTAGGTGCAAAAACCATCAGGGTTGGACGCTCAGAGCGGGATCTTCTGGTAGTTAGAGGTAACTACGGCAGCAGCGACACGGTCGAGACATATGCGGAGGTGCGACGCAAGGTGGATGGTCTCACACCGTCAAGGTCGATGGACGGCAGGATAGTGGACGAGTTTCCGGGGCTACAACTGGCAGACCCAACGTTTTTTATAGCAGCCCCAGTTGGAATTAAGTTGGGCTGTGATGTGTACAGTAAAATCATTCGCAATGGTGTATTTGGTGGAACGATGGGCAAACCTTTGGCCCAGTTTTCTATTTTCGGCTACATAATTTCGGGATTGTGTTCCGTATAATACATAGGTAGGCAACACATCGCTCTGAACCATGATACCTATTAAATATAATTTTTTATTTATAGTAATAAATTCATTATTGTTCCTTAATGCAGCTGACGGATACCCACTGGATCTTGAGGACCGTGAGCTGATGTAGTTTTAGCGTCATTTCTTTTTGTTTTCTCGAATTTTGGAAAAATAAATCAAACACATTTGAATTAATATAATCTTTTTCTTAGTTCTTTTATTTCCTTTGCTATAGCATTAACGTTGGAGCCGTTTTTCCTTGATTGCAGTACTGCAAGGGCGCCGGAATGTTTAAGTCCGGAGATTGGAAAATCCCATCTCAACGATCGACATGAAGAGGCCTAGCCACCAACAGAGGGCGCTAGTATATTAATTTAAGCTTTTTGTACTGTAATTTCATTTTATCTAAGCTTTATATTTTTTAACATTACGCTGTAATTGTGTTTAGCTTAGGCCTCTTGTTTTGTATAAGTTCAACTTTTATATCATTCTAATTTTGCTAATCCAAAGGGATGCATTGATACATTAAAAAAAGGAAATATATGGAAATTAAAGATTGTGTGAAAATAATTATTGAGTTCGTGAAATTTAAGGCATTCGGCCAGTGATGAAAAATTGTTAAAAATTTATAAGTTTAATAATAAGAAATTGTGGTGTTAAATAAACAATATCTACAAATTTGAAGTGCTGAGGAAACAATCGAATCATATTTATTTACAAATTGGCAAAACGATCGACAAAGGTCCAAGGTAATCTATAATCGAATCTCTGAGAAACCCATCACGGTGAAGTGTCACAAGATTGAAAATAATTAGAGCAAATAGTACACGAAAAAAATAGTGGTCAAATTAAAGGAAAGTGTTTTATTTTGTGGTCTTAAGTGCTTTTGGAACCTTTCTTATTTTGGTTCCTTTTTTTATAGTGACCCGAAATTGAGGACAAAAGTGGTCCACAACGTTTCACCAATACAGTCCATCAGAGTAACACAGATTGTAGTTGCTTGTTTCGCCGGACATGGAAAGCTTACATTGTAGCAAAATTAGAACAAATTAGAACGAAACTCTGCGATATGTATAGTGCGTAAGAATTTTTGGGAATTGTTACGTTGTTCTGTTGAAATATAATTTATTCTGTTGCGATTTAATAAATTAAGATTTATTAATTCTTAAAGTTGAGCTATAGACGATGCACTTAATTTGACCAGATTTTCAACAACTCATCTCCACAAAATGCTACCCCTAACATAAGATGTCACAGCCGCAACCAATTCTCTACTCTGAAAATCAGTCACTTGTATTATAAATCTCCAAAGAAAAAAGTATATTTCAGGAGAAGAATGTAAAAATGCCTACGGATTCTTACTCAAAAAAACGGTTTATACCAAAAATTATTGATATTGTTACATTTTTACATTTTAAAAACGTTTGGAATATGAGCTCGTAGATTGAAAATAAAAATAAATTTGTGTTTAGTTTTAATTACATTCTTTATTGTTCGCATAATTCTGTGTGCCACTGTTCACAACTTGATGTAAATAACCACAATTGCTTTGTTTGTTATTCCTCTTTTGTTATTTGCACTCTTTTGCATAAACACTAAGAATTACTAGTCACTTGTTCGACAGATCTTTATAACGGAGATTTTCAAAGCACGCGTCTTCACACAAGACTGACTGAACTTCTACTGACACCGTCGCCTGTTTTGTCTTGCCTTTTATATCGCAGGGTAAATAGTCTGATTAAAGCTCTTGAAGGCAAATGACTTAGCATTCTCGAAATCTCTATGAATGTAAACATGTTGTTTACATTTATTCTTGTTTGTCGTTGTATTTCTGTTTACATTTATTCTTGCAGTTTTTGCTGTTGCAGTTTTGTTTACTTGTTTATCAGTTTTTTATACTGGTGTTTTGTTGGTATATTTTTGTTTACTTGTTTATCATGTAAACAAACATTATGTTTGTAGCATCCATCAGGCTGTTTACCCTGCGATATAAAAGGCAAGACAAAGCAAGCAGCGGAGTCAGTAAAAATTCAGTCAGTCTTGTGTGAAGACGCGGGGGTTGAAGAAAGTAATGGTGTTTAGAAGATTTTGAACAAATTGACTAGTAATTGTTATTGTTTACGCAAAAGAGTGCAAAGAGGAATAACAAACAAATCAATTGTTGTTGTTTACATCAAGTTGTGAACACTGGCACACAGAATTGTGCAAACAATAAAAAATTAATTAAAACTAAACACCAATTTATTTTTATTTTTATTTGCAAACTATGAGTTCATTGTTTAAACTCTTTTTAAAAGATAAAAATTAGCAATATAATTAACTTGCATTATAATAACATATATGAATACCTAAAACCAATATGCTGATATGCTGTTTAGTTATGGAAACGAATATAAAAAAATAGCACCATGGTACATTAAAATGTCGCTTAAAACAAACTCTTGAGGATATTCTGAAAATACTAGAAAAACTTATGTTTCATTCAAATCACTTCGCACGTAAGATATTGGACTACCGTGCTATATTCCCCTAAAAGAAAGTGAACCCACATTTGTCATATTCACGGCTCGTTCAAAAACTCTTATTGTCATTGTTTTTAAATTTAAGATGTTTTATCTTTTTCTTAGCGCAGTTTAAATAAAAAATTAAGAAACTTTGTTCTTCTGGTCTTCACTTCTCATTCTATATTTTATTTCCGTTTCCCCATGCTTCTAGTCTCAAGGAGGAGTGTAATGGTCTGGTGCCTAAACAATTTGTTCACGTTTGTGTTTTTATTTTATTTTTATTAACACAATCTGATTATAATTTTTTGTCGAATAGAGAACCATAACACTGTTTTTTTTTAACTCTATTTCCACACTTTCTACGGTCATGTTCGCCGATATGCAACCTCTGTACATTCACGTTCAATAGCAAAAATAAATAAAGACAACAATATTTCTAAATTAATTTTTCCAAGGTATATAAAAACAGAGCAAAAATACATTGGGATTAGACGTTTGGTTGCATCTCTGTGAGTGTTTATATTGAATATAATTCAATAATGCTTGCACATATGTACGTAGACAGATGTTTTCTCTGAGATTTATAAACATTCTTATGTGCATAGGCAAAATAATAAAAAAAATGAAATTGAATTAAAATCATTTCAATAATTTATGAATTTAAACAATAGTCGCTCAGAATATGTTTGACTGCACAATAACTACAGCAAGAACAAAAACAAAAAGAACAATAACACATACAGCTCCTTACATTTCCTTATCACTTCAACTTCCACAAACCACGCTGTCACAAATGCAAACTAAATAAATATAACTCCTGTAGCGAAAGAGAGACAATAATAACAAAAACAATGAAAAGTCTACAAAAGTTTTTCTTACATAAAACAACAACAAAAAGTCTGCAGATTGGCGAGATTAATTTTTCTTTTATTACACTTCAGTAACTTTGGAAACGTTCGACGGTGCATTTGTCTATTACCCACAAATGCACCGTCGAACGTGTGTGTTTCGGTTAAACAGTACAGCTTATAATAACGCCAGCGTATATAATGAATTTTTCCATTCTTGAATTAATTTTTTGTTTTATTAAATTTTTATTTCTCTCTTCTTTATGTCTGGTCTTTAATTGTTAACGCTCATTAATGTTTGTGAAACTTTTAAGATAATACGTGCCTTTACCACTTATAAGTTAATTATTTGAAAATACTTTGTATTTGTCATATTTCTCATTTTAATATCTTTGAAATACAAATTGAACTTTTAAACATTACTGAAGTAGCAAATTACATATCAGAGTTTTTTATGGTTTTAGTTATTTTTATTGTCCAATAATTCCGACTAAAATAAAATAACATACATTAAATTTATAAACACTTACGATTATGATGATATTCCAAGTATTAGGGGCATTGCTCCGTCTTCAATAAAACGTTTTTTTAGACTACTTAATAGAAATGCCACGTACTTGACGCTTAATAGTCGCCGTAGTCTAGTATGTAGGTAGTACGCTTATTATACGTGAGGCCGCGGTTCACGCCCCATTTCAGACTTCCTCACCGCTGATTTTTAGCAAAAACTCTGAGAGTAAATTGAATTGCCATGAAAAAATTCTAAAAGGTCTTTTGTTGGGACTTTAAACTGTAGGTCATGTCACTTGTGGATGAAATGAACATATACGACTTGGGTGGTGTAAGAAATATCATTAAAACTAAAGGGTTGTAATGACCAATTATGTAAGAAAGTAAGTTATTCATAATTACAGGGATTCCTCACACAAATATATATAACCTAATCATGGTTACAGTCTGCGGACTCTTCTCACGTCTTCAGTTGTGTATTACTTTCCGGTCTAAAGATTGCGCGATTAACATTTCCGCTCCAACTATAAATGATGGGAAAACCAACTCCTCAAGATTCGTTATAATGAATAATAATTTTTTTATAATTCTTATAATTATAATTTCTTTTTTTTTTTCATTTCAAATGGCTGTGGTTTCTGGCCAAATATATAAAGTAGATTCAATTATATTCGCTCGTCGGTTTCCTTGGCAAAGGGTAAGTAAAATTCATTTTTAGTATAAAATAATTTTCCTTCGGTATTAAAACAAAGAATTTCTACATACGTATGAATGATATTCGTATACATAATTTAATGTTGTGTATACGGTGTTGTTTTTGCTATTTTAATATTTGTTCTGTTTTCTTTAAGAGTTTGTTGGTGTAATTTCTGTTTACAGTATTACTCGTAATTTTTTTTATTATTGGTTTGTCTTGTTTGTTTCTATTCTGTCTTATTTGGTTAGTTTGTTTTGTTATTTAGGTTGTTTTTATATATAAACACTTTAATCACTTTCATATATATATGCATATATATATGTATATCCAAGTTCCATGAGTAGGAGCCATTGTCTGACTGTTCGTCGTAACTAAAAAATAATAAAGAAATATTAAGTAATGTTCGAATTGGATCTTTGATTCATCCTTGTAAATTCAATGGACCGTCGATGACCGAACTGATTAAAATGTAGAGAGCTTCCACACGTTTTCTTTTTAACATTTTACCGATTAATTTAATTTTATTATTATTTCCTCCAGATTTAATTTTCCCTACATACCAGAGATCAGCAATGAATCGCTTTTTCGCTACTCATAAGTACTCATGAAATTTTGAGTATTACTGAGTCAACAGTATTAAAATCCAACTACTCTGATTCATTCGTACTCAGTACACCATTGATTTATAAGTACAAGTCGCAATGAGTATGAGTACAAGGTTGACAACAAACTCATAACATTCGAAATATGTTTGATTCATACGCCTACTCATTCAGATTCATAAATTTAGAAAAATACTTATAATACTTATAAATGATTCGAGAGATTCGAATCATTCATCAAAATTTACAGTATTAGTTGTTGTTGCATTTACAAAGAAAGAAGGAAGACACATAAACAAAAAAGACAAAGACCGCAAGCAGAGCAAACACACAACCTTAATGTGAGTATTGTAGTGTTCGTACGCGAATCATACTTATTTTGTGATTCGTGTATACGATGAGTCATGGAGAGTCGAAATCAATAGGATCATGCGTGTTGTTAAGTACGAGTACCACGAGTATTTCAAACTTTGAGTAGTATGAGTATGACATTAAAATAAGAATGAATGCGTATAAGTATCAGAAATTATAAGTATGATTCGAATCTACTGATCGTTTTGAATACTCATTGCTGACCTCTGCTACATACTGTGGGGGTGTAATTTGTCTACCAAGCTACCCACAGGTGTAATATTTTGGCACAAAGTACCGATATGACTCTAAGAGAGTATTGAGGAAATCATTTGGAAGAACTATTACGTAGTCGTTAAACCTCCAACCAAAGTCAACTTAAATAATTGCTTATTACTACAACAGAAAACACCAAACAAAACTGGCACATTTAATACTAAATGGTTTAAATAGAGTGCTTAACCTAAAGTGATATCCAACAAAATATTGGGTATAACATTTTAATGTATTGGGCCTTTGAACTTTCAGTTTACTCTGAGTTCTTCTTGGGTTTGCCTACACTTTCTGGTGCAAAAGTATAGAGTCACCAGAAAGTTTCCCTTATTAGTCTTACGGTTTGTGAAACTTTAATATCTTTTATAATAAAGAGAATTAAATAAATATAAAAAATATCAATTATTTTTACGTATTATTGCTTAAAATTTATGAAATTGCTAAAATATATTGCGGTACTTAGACTTTTGTTGTCCAATGTATATGATATGTAGGTTTATCCTTAAGTTTTTCAAAAACAAAGTAATGATTTTAATGATCTGTATGTACAATATATTAAAAACCAATTTATACAATAAAAAACATTTTTTAAACATATAAAAGGCTTTTAAAATTTTAAACCATTATTTTGCTGTAAATGCATTTTTTAAAAACATCTATTAAGATGCCTGCATAATAATGAAAGTTTTTATATTTATTGAATTTAATTTAGGCATGTATTAAGGTGTAAACACGTAGACCACAGACAACAGTTCAGCAGTTCGACAGAAAATTCTGCCAACTATTTTTTCTGTTGTATGCCGACTGATTAACTTTTTTGAAAGCAGAGCGAAAAAAACGACTGACACAATAACTTTCAAATATTTTCAATAATTTTCAAATTTGAATTTAAATTTATTTTTCGGTGTTGTCACTATCAGGTATTTTGTACGGAAAAATTAACTCACTTACGAAAAAACCGCACACACAAAATAGTTATCAAATGAATTCAGATACAAAATTGAATCTATAATTCTATTTTATTTATTATGAATACACGGATTGCTTTTTATTTCTTAATTTTAGAATTGTTCCTTCTCTTCAATAACATAAGTATTTTTAGTTGTTTTTTATTATGATTTTATGTTGTATTGACATCACTAATTTGCTTTTAGCTGCTCACAAAAAAAACTAATGATATGGGGAAGGCTTTCATATAATGGTGTAGGCCCAATACATTCAATTAGAGACATAATGGATAGGAACGTCTAAGTTGGCATTTTGAGAGAAGTGATGTTACCATACTCCACGCCTCTAAAATGGATATTCCAACAAGATAATGACCCGAAATACACCAGTAAATTGGCAACTGAGTGGTTTCTGGTTAGTGAGGTAAAGGTTATGGCGTGGCCAGTTCAAGCTCCTGACCTTAATCCCATAGAACATCTATGAGGAGATGTTAAAAAGTATGTTGCAGAGAAAAAAACCTTCAAATGCAGAATAACTATGGATCACAGTGCGCGATGCGTGTCATCAAATTCATTTAAAGAGATGCCAAGATCTCTTTGACTCAACGCCTCGTAGATGTGCTGAATTCATTAAAAACAAAGGTTACTCAACCAAATACTAAAATAACTTTACTATTTTAAGATAATATCAAACTTTTGTGCCCTTTGTTTAAAAATTATTAGGTTGTTTGCTAACACTCCTATTATTTTGAACAATTAATTTTGAGAGTAAGCTTTATTTACATAAAATATTTTTTGTTTTCGTATTTTAATTAAACAATTAAGTGTTAAAAAATTAGAGAATGAATTAGAAATAAATTTTAAGTCAAAAAAATTTGATATTTTCTTTTTTATTTTTTTAATTTTAAACTTTGCTTTTAAATGAAGGGCGCTCCTATTATTTTGAACACAACTGTATGTATGTTAAGTAATTGCTTTCTGCCGTCAAACCAACAATACTTGAAGCCTTGTAAAGTAATATTCAAACCATCTTGACGTCATTTTGACAGATTATTCGTAAAAAGTAATTAGAAATTGCGCAAATCGAATGACCATATAATTGGTAGCCATGATGGGCATATGCTGGAATTGATATTTAAAAATAAATACCATGAGATTATCTACAAGATTATAATAAAAAATTTCAGTTCTGTCTTGTGTTATCATTTTAACTTTTCAAGCTCTTGAGAAAACTCCTTATATTTGTATAAATCAGAAGAGCATATTTGATATTACCAAACAATGTAAGAGTGTGTTTAAACCCGGAGGAACCAATATTATGATATAGAAATGTTTCCTGTCAGTGGTGTTGGTCCATTACATAGAATATATGCGGCAATGGTTTTGCAGAACTTTATGTTTTAAATAACGTCAAAGGAAATCCAACACTATGACCTCCTCAAGACACATCTCAATCTGTGAAGAAGTGGTTTGTTGAAAGTGAAAATTGTTAAAGCTAATAAATGTAAAGGGTACATTGTTAATTGTATTAGTAAAGTGGTCATCGTGTAAGTACTAAAATTGTAAAAGTAAAAGTATGTGTTGAGCTAAAGTCTTATACGGAGATTCTTAAAAGTTATTATTGGAAGTAGTTTAAAATAAAAAGTTGTTCTTATAATTAAAAGTTGTTTTTTTTTAATTATTTAAAATTACTAAAAGTTGAAAATAAATTGTTCTAAACATTTAAATGGATGAAACTTGAAATATTAAATTATAAAACTTAAAATTCTTAAAGTTTGTGCTAAGAATATTACATTGAATTTCAAAAACTATGAATTTCCTATCCTTTATATAAAATACTTTAATACATTTAAAATAAACGATAAAACATTTTATTTAAAATATCCTTCTTACATAAATAAAGTTTTATTTAAAAGTATTTAATTCATAATTTTCATTCAGCACTGTATAAGTTCATTAACATTGAACATTTAGGATAATGTTAGTCCAGAGTTTTTTTTTTCTAAGCGAATGTAAGTATTGCGTTTTATATTTGTGTGTGCATATATGTAGTAATCCAAAACTAGTTAATACTTTATTACAAATCAAAACTGCCCTTTAATGCTTTTTGACAGGCACAAAACTGACATGTGACTTTGTGTAACGGTCAGTAATTTAACATGTACCAACAAACATTCGCACTGGGCCAAAAACCACCCACTTAGTACGAAATTGGCGTAAATAAGATGAAAATGGGTCAAGGACCCAAAAATCAATAATACGCTAAAATTTTGAACTTGAGTTTAGAATAAATGAATTATTTTAATATCGGATCTTCTGTCGGATGCCTGTCTTGTTGAGACTGTATCTGTCAAATTAGTTGTTATTTATTCAGCCTGTTTTGCCAAATAACTGACGGGTATAACACTTAACAGTACGGCTAATAACAAAATTCTTTCAGCAATATGGGTATTCTCTTCGGGCAATATACCACATACTTAGTTCATTTTAGGATATCCACAATCGCCCTACCAAGCTCACTAGTTTTGTAAACAATCGACCAACACCCGTAAGTGGGTGTGACGTTGGACCTTCCGAAGACATTGCCCCTATCCTAGAGAGTGTGCAGGAGACTCCAAGTCAGACGATTTCACGTTACTTAGAAGAACGCGGCCTTTCGAACACCCCTATTCCAATGTGAATTTCTCTAGGACCACTTTTGAAATGAAATAGAATATAAATAAGTAGACTTCCATATCAAGATCTCTTCAACACTTTGTATTTGGTATATAGCCTAAATTCGATTTAGAATTCTACCCACTAAACTTTCGTTGAAGAGCCGCTATAACCTCGTTGGATTCTTTGTAGGAATTCTGATACTTTTCCATTTAAGGCCTAAATTAGTTCTAGAATTCTATTCTCTCAGTCCCAGCCGTTTCTGCTTACATTATATCAGACTAAACTCTGGTAGAGGTGTTTAACCGTAAAAACAAGGCGTCCTTGTCTTGGTGGATGTCTCAATATAGTCAACACTTGCCTATCTTATTGGCACTGAAGGCTATTGATTTTCTCTTCCCCAATACTTAATTCGCCGTCAACAATTATTTCTCTCTTTCTCTCTATCTCTCCCTGATAAGCGTATTAATTTATTTCATACAATCGGATACTTTCCCAAAATGATTCACAAAACCCTATTCTAGCACTCCCAGCCGTTTGTGTGTTCACTGTGTCAAAGTAAAGTTTAAACATTGAAAGAGGTATTCAACCATAAAAACAAGGTGGCCTTGGCTTGTTGGGTGACGCAAACATAGTCCACACTTTTCTGCCTTATTGGCACTGAAGATGGTTGTTTTTCTGTCCCACATCACTCAATTTACCACCAACAATTATTTCTCTCTCTCTCTCACTCCCTGCAAAACGTATAAATTTATTTATTACCGCCTCTGTTATTGACTTTCTAAATTCTTCGTGCTTTACTGACGGCGATGTCTATAGTTTTTTCTATGGTAACTCTATTCGTCTTCTTTATTGACTTTGCTTACCTTTCTCTGGCAGCTTCATTGTCTTTCTGGGCTTCTGTTATACTACTACTACAGTTCTACGCTCTTCTTGTCCTTTCTTATTCACCAGGAGAGTCTAATTCGGTCGTTATTAAGCGGCTGGTACAAGCTTCCTTCTCTCCTTTATAAACAATCAAGTTTTTGTACTAATCATAGCGGTGTTTCTGCTTTACTGGATAGGTGTGAAAATGTACAGCATTAACTGGATGAAGGAAAGCTAAACTTTCTGGTCCTATTTGATCATTTGGAGGGCTTTGACAGGGTTGATCTAACTTTCTATTAGGTTCTGGGCATTTTTTAAGGTTAGGTTAGGTTAGAGGATGTGTACTTGTCAATTAAGACAAGTACAGTACCCGGAGGTCGAATTGACCCATTGTACAACGTCCTAGTTTTTCACACCACTTATGTTGTATGTGTTAGTTTTATACATGGGTGGTGGGACCTACAGTTTAGAGTTGACTCCGAACGACAGATTTTTGAGAAACTTTTTCATGGCAATTTTATTTACTCTCAGAATTTTTGCCAGAAATCTTCTGAGAGGAAGTCGCCGAAGAAATACTTTTTGTATTTTGTTTTGATGTCTGGGCTGGGGCCCGAACCCTGGCTTACGTCTAATAATTACTACTAGACTATGGCATTGTTTTAACTTCTCTGAATATGCAACACAACATTTGTCATGTTATTGCTTAAATCGTTTTCAATTTGTGAAACGCAAATATTACTACCGTGACTATTTCTTTTTCAAATTATAGTAACGATTACGCAAAACAACATTCCCTTTGCAGGTGCATACGTTTGTATGTAGATGATGTGCAGTACAATTTTTTGCTGAAAATACTGTGAGAGTTAATTTTAATTGGAATACGAACTCTACATGCGGTTGAATTTGTTTTATGGACTTTACTTCGTTTTAGCTGCAGTGCACCTATAAAATTTTCGTTAGTTTAAGTCTGATGTACTTTCTAATCTTTGTTTCAAATATTTTACGGTGGACTTAATGACAGAGTTTTAACCTCTCTTTAACAAAACTTGCTCTCGTAGAACAACTTGTTGATCGGCATTGCTAGATCCAATGTTTTGTATGGAATAATCATTGTCGTTCATTAATAACACGTGACCTAAGCTAAAGGAGACAAAAAAAATTTGTGATTGTTTGTTGCCGTAGTCCACTATAGAGATGGTGATTGATAATTCACTGGTAACTACAGTGATTGAAATTGCCAAATAACAGTTACTAATAATGTCGTTCTTTCAAAATTGTTACATACTCAAATTTATTTCATTTTATTTTGAGCGAGGCAGAATTACTATTAGATGATGCTGATTATTCACTTTTGTCTTTTATACATGAACTTTCTGTGAAACTTAATTGTCAAACTTCATATAAAAAATTACATTAAAAATAATAACATTGATGACACCACTTTGATTTTGTTTAGTAGGCTTTTCGTAGTATGTATCTAGTTGTCTCATTCTTACGACTTAATAAAATACGTTATTGTCATTATTGTTTTCTGTTGGAATACTAGTGATTAACAAATCACGTTCACTGAGAACAACGTTCTTCAAAAATCACTGGATCGCTCATCTCTAGTCCACTATGTAGTGTCCTGGGTTATTAGTAGAGTGATCGATTATTCGACATTTTTTAGAAACCGGTTTTCGGTTTCTTCGAAAAATTGCAATTTAATATAAACCGGTTTCGGTTTCGGTTTTATAATAATAACCGGTTAATCGGTTTTTTTTGGCAAACTATTAAAACGCTCAGAAGTAATAAGAAAAAGTTTTATTTATTAAAAAAACAGTTCATTGAAAAACAGAACAAAACAAAACTAAAATGAGATACTTGTGATAATGAATATACATGTATTCTAATAACAACAAGACTTTTAAAAATTTAATTCTTTTAAAATAATCTGTTAGAAATAAAACGCAGTTTAAATGCTTTGGAGTATATCGATTTTTTTCCGTTGTTTTTGTAAAACTAGACATTGATAATGATATTTCACTCTGTGTACTTGTAGCACATATAATTAACAAAGAATTGAGTAAGATTTCAAGCTTTCCAGATCGCTTATGACATTTTTCTAAATATAAAAAGTCTTCTAAAATAGTATTTGTTTTAAATAAGTTTTTTGGATTTTGAATATTTTGAATATAATTATTTAATTCATGTTCCAAATTGTATTCAAAATCGTCACCGTTTAGATCTTCAGATTCAGATCCAGTGTCTTCCATATCATTAAATAAACTGGTAATATAATTGAGCAAATTCTTTTGTCTCAGTTTTGGTGGAATAATTAATGAATGCATCACCCACAGGAAAGTTTCCAGTGCTTAAGTATAGTATCAAAGTGTTTAAAACTTTGATACGACGTTCTGTTATACGTTTCTTTAAGCATTGGAGCAAATCTTCTGATAAAGGGTTTTTAATTTTTGAAAGAGTTTTAAACATAAATTGAAATATGCCTTCAGCTTCAACTAAAGTAGTAGAGTTTTTTGACAGTTCATTAATAGCTATTTGTAACGGCTTTAGAGTGTTATTAAGCTCTGTCAATGTTTGTATTTCATGTTCACTAAATTGTGGTAGCCCCAGGTCCAATAGAGATAGGTCAAATTTACCATTGAATTCCATCTATGCTTTACGTCATGTACGAGCTTGAGCTCATTATTCTCCTGTTTTTTAATATAAACTTGAAGCTTCTTTTGTTTTTCGGAAGATTTGTTAAACATTTGTACGCATTTTCTTATGCGCTCGATAAGAGTTCTTATATTACCAATTAAATGGACATTTTCTACGGTTAAATCAATAAAGCCTTCTGGATCCTCTTCTTCCGCATCAGTTTCATTAGAACTGGAATCATTATCTATGATATAATCTTTTTTTGAATAAATACATAGTATCCACAACATAAAAACAAACTTTTAGAAAAAACCTGCTATTCGAAGAAAAAAACTCGGTTTCTTCGATATTCGAAATGTGAGCTTTTCAGAAAAACCGAAACCGACTTAACCAAACAAAGCGGTTATAACCGGTTATTAAAAACCGGTTCGATTATCCTAGTTATTAGTCACTTCGAACGCAAACTCCAGGCTAAAATAATATGAATAAGGAATATGATAGAGCACAAAGACTACAATTAATTACTATAATTAGCTTATTTATTTATATTGTACTTCAATTTATTATTGTCGGCTTTGTTGCCTGTCATTTGTAGTATTCTTCCATAAAATATTCTGATTTAAAAGTCTATGTCACTGACTATGACTAAGCCTGAACTAATTTCTCGTAATGAAATGTTCCCCTCTGCTCAAATATTAACTGCCACACAATTCATTTAAAAAAAACAATTTTACATGCCCTGCTTCTCAAATGGTGGTAAATTCTTTTTGTTGTAGCTGTCAACGTAGTGCTTTAGAAATTATTAAAAGCTTTGTTTCTTTCAGCATCATACAACAATAAAGTCATCTTTTCACTCTAATCGAGGCCATAGTATACCAAAACAATCAGTACCAATTATTTCATAAGAACTTTATTGAAATTTATAATGTCAACAGAAATTTCTATAACAACACCAGCAGAAGCACCGGCATCAGCAGCAACACCATGGTCAGTATTATTTTCAAAACTCATTCGTTTATTTTCAGTGGTACGATAATGTTTATTGTCATTAAAGACTGATTTAGGTAGTACGACAGGAGAATTCTTTTTACAACAACGCAATAAATGAAAATCATTTTTCAAAGCTTAAAACGAGACGTTTAAAGCAGAATAAATAATAGATGTATGCATGTACTATCGTATAAAATTGTGTTCTAATTAGAAATCACTTGTTCCATAGGACACAATTCGTCAAAATAAAACTGTATATTAAAAAAATATACTGTTACATTTTTACCCTTTTCAAAACGTTTAAAATATGAGTTCGTAGATTGCAAATAAAAAAAATAATAAATTAGGTTTTGATAAATTCTTTATTGTTCCCAACAATTCTGTGCCACTTTTCACAACTTGATGTAAACGACAACAATTTACTTTGTTTGTGATTTTTCTTTACACTCTTTTGGGGTAATCACTAACAATTGTTCGGCATATCTTTATAACGGAGATTTTCTAACCACGATTATTCTCTTTACGCGCAACGCGTCTTCACACAAGACTGACTTTCAGCCTTATGAATGCTCTTAAAGGAGAATGAATTCTCCTTCGCGAAATCTCTATAAATGTAAACATGTTGTTTACGTTATTGTTGTTTTCTGCTTTTTGCTTAAGTTAGTCCTTGCAGTGTTTTTGTTGTCTGTTTGTTTACTTGTTTATCCCTTTTTTATACTGATGCTGTTGCTACATTTTAGTTTATTTGTTGATCATGTAAACAAGTCCATTGTTTTTGTTTATAATTTTAATGTTAAACGATGTAACGCCATTTCCATTTTCGTAACAATACATTAATAAATTACAGTTATTTTTACTTTAAAATTGTTTCATTGCCAGTTGTCAAAATTGAAACAAAAAAATTTCGAAATATTGAAAAAAATTTTGGGCACTCAATTTAAGTGGTGAAGGTTGAGTTTGGTGATTGTTAGAATTTTACCCATAGTGTACACTTTCTTTTGACGCTCACTGTACATCTCTTCAAGTTTGGACATCACTTTCTAAAAACTGAATACACTGACTCACTGCTCATCCTGTAAACTATGCGTTATACGATCAATTCGTAACAATTTGATTTGTTAAAAAATCAAACAAAATATTTAAAGCTAAAAAAGAGCAAAAATTGTTTTGTTTAAGGTGTTATGGAGAGCAGCTTTGAGTCTTATCTGTTGTTCTTTTTTTAAGCAAATCGACAGCAAAAACAGATGTGAAAAGTTCTTGGTTTTAATAACACTGCATATAGAACTGAAGAGTTCTAAAGTCTACGAAGTATTTCGTTTTTTGTAAGAAAATGCATTTTGAGCTGAGCTCAACCATTTTTTAATGTTAATAAAATCTAATGTCTTTTTTAACAGTAGAACTGAACGCTAATTTAATTCCTACACTTATGAAGTATAACCACACCTCTTGCCAGCAGGAAAGGAATTAACGACAGTTCGAACTTGAAAAAAAAAGTCCAAACTTAAAAAATAATTCTGGGCTGTATAGTATTCTAGCAGTGCCCTTTAATACTCGTTTGTCTGCGAGCTAATCTTCTGTAAGGGCATTAGGATTTATAGGTTTATTTGATTTATTTATTTATGAATTACAATACAATTACAAATTATATTCTAATTATATATATATGTATATATATGTACACTGACCATATGCTCAGTGTAGTGTCACAGACCAGAGTCTCTGGTGGGAATTGAACCCACGACCATCACGCTAATAGTCTAGTACACTACCCACTAAACTACCGAATAATAGGTTTAAACGTAAAGCGATTACAGTGTATGACGAATCAGGTAATTTATTTGAACTTTGCACACATTTTTCTGCGTTTGCACTTCAACCTACACATAAGCTACTTTTTCTAACTTTTTTCTCGCTTAGCTTCAGTTTTTATTAGAAAGTTTTTATTTAGAAATTTCCTTTATTATAAATAACTGTACACATGTTCTTAGAATTCAGGTTTATAGGTTTAAATAAAGAAAGAAGGAATTTAAAAAAAAAATTAAACTATCGACATGTTTATAACTAAACGTCTGTCGAGTATATGTATATACATTAATAATTACGCAAATAATACTAATGTAAATTTTAAATCTAATGATTTTCTTTGATTTTTCTTATACAATTTAAATTTCAAAAACTTTAATTGAATTGATTAATTAAAAACTTTCAATAATTCAGTGCATTTTTTAAATAATTGGCCAATTTTGGCCAGTCTTCATTTTCTCTCCCATTTCCATGTAAATAATTTCCTCCTCCCTGAGCCTTAACTTTCCGAAATTTGCCATTCTAAACTCCTTTAGTGCTGGACATACACCAATGAAATGATTTAACGTTTCGCATTCGTTCATATTACATAACGTGCAGTTAACCTGAAAATTGGCATCACCAAATTTGTTGCCGTTTAATTCAATTAGTCCACAGCGCGCTTTAAAAATCCAGGACATCGTTTTTATGTTTAAGTTAGACTTGACGTATTGTATACCTCTTTGATGGTCTAAGTGTTTATATATTCGCGTCCTGCTTTCATTTTTTCTTCGCAGTCTTTCATCTAGAGCATTTGATTTGAGCTTTCTTAACAGCTCTGTGCAGAAATTATTCCACTGTATTCGCGAAAGATTTATTTTGGCCAGAATATATTAAGTGTTGTGGCTATATATTTTAATTCTTTTGCCCAAAAGAGATTTTGACGCCACAAAATCGATGAGAGTTGGTGTGGTAGTCTATTTTCTGTGTCAGTAAACATTGTTCTCTTGATGTAATCGAGATTCAGTGACAATGTAAATAAGTACGTTTCATCCGACGCAGTTTCTAACATTAAGATGTAGTTTGTTGTAAAACTTGGTAATCTCAAAATTTTCTTGACAAAATAGCGTTGAAGTTTATTCACTTCTTCAAAGAGACTGAATCCCCATACCTGGGCTGAATATGACTGTATTTTTCTACATACTGCTAGGTAAACTTTCCACTTCATTGCCAAATTTATTTCTGGTTTATCCATTAAAGTTTTCCACGTTGAATTTAATGCGTTTTTTGCTTGTGCGTTTCTTTTTTTCCAAATGATTGCTAAACTTTAGTTTTGGCGTAAACACTACTCCTACATACTTAAATTCAGAAGCGATTTTAACTTTTGCGCCTTTGAAAAACCATTTTTCTTCACTTCTAAGTTCTGAACACCACTATTTCGGATTTATTTAAGTTTACTTCTAAGTTCCACATGTTGCAATAGTCTTCTAGATTTTCAATCATACCCTGCATCGTACTTATATCATCGGCTAATATTACTATATCGTCCGCATATAATAACAGACGAATATTTAAGTTTTCTACCATCAATCCAACAACTTCCAAGCATTCATGTAGGTCATTTATATACAAAGCAAAGAGCAAAGGATATATCAAATATCCTTGTTTCACAACCGATTTTGTCTCAAAATATTCAGAGAATTCTTCTCCAGTCCACACAGCTGATTGCGTAGTACTATACATAGCTTCTAAAAATTTCACAAATTTGTATGATACTCCCATTCCATAGAGTTTGTATATTAATGATTTTCTAGCCACGGTATCAAATGCCGCCTTTTTATAACTTGTTGGAAGAGACTACCTTTGTGGAAGACTGCAATAAAGATACATAAAATTGGCTATACATCTCACCATTTATAGAAAGTGAGGCTAACTATCATCTTAATTCAAACGCCCTGACCAATGACAAGCACTGCGACTTCCAAAAGTTAGCACCTATTCATCCATAGATTTGGTAAAAGTAAAGTTGTGGCTCTAGACTTTTACAAAGCATTTGACAGTATGTCATGGTACACTATGTTCTCCTGTACTATATGCGTTACATATATACAAGCATTATCGATTTAACTATTGCCCTGTGTACGAGAATGTAACGATATCTTTAAGTTACCTGTTAACAGGTTAAAATTCCTCCTTCATAAGGATTTGTAATCAAATGCAGACCTGAGGTATTTGAGCGTGAAGGCGAAACTGAATAACCATCTAGAAGGATTGTAATGAAAGTAAGGGTAATTTTTTTATTTTCAATATATAGTAAGTAAGAGTTAAAGAGTTTCAATTTAATTTGTGCTTATTTTGTAAAACGAAATTTTTTTCGAAGTGAAACCAATTTGAGTTTCCAAAGTGGAATTGTTATTTTTAGTAACTTCAAGTTCAAAAAAATATAAATAAAAAGTATTTTATGAAATAAATTTCATAATATTTAAAATTATTATAGTGTACACTTAACTATTTTTCTTTTACTTCATTAATAATTTAAAATTAACTAACAGAGCAACATTTTTTAAATTTAAGAAAAAAAAATTAATTTAATATAAATTATTATTTAAATACAAAAACTTTTTAGGGGTAAACACACGAATTTGGAGCAGGAAATTTTTTCTGGGTTTTATGGAGAGGTAACAAGACCGCCGTAGTCTAGTAGGTAGTGTGTTGACTTATTAGACAAGAGGCCACGGTTCAAACCCTACATCGTACAACAAAACGAATTACATTATATTATATATAAAATATTTCTGCGGCGACTGCCTCACAGTAGATTTTTGGCAAAACTCTGATAGTAAATAAAATTGAAAAGTTTCTGAAAGAAATCTGTCATTCGGAGCCGACTTCAATATGTAGATCCTGACACCTATGTATAACATTAACACAGGCAACATAAGTGGTGTGAGAAACTAGGTCGTAATCCTGACTCAAGGATTGTAATGACCTGTTACGTATGTATTTAGAAGTTGTTTACTAGTATCGAAGACGCTGCAAAGACTGTGAGCTTTATCATAAATTAAAACATATTAAAATGCCTGCATTCCAGAACAGGCCTACAATACAATTTTTGCATGAACAAGAGTAAGGTTTGAAGATGTATCGAGAATTGTTTATTACAGAGTCCTTCTAAGGAATATATTGCGAGTATTATCAGGAGCAAATTGAGCGTATTATGGACAAAAGAAAACGTTCACACTGAAATTGGTCTCTAATATAGACTAATTGTTAGTTTATTAATTAATTCACGAATTTACATCAAGCATACACGTTTTATAGACTAATGAATATTTGGTTTCAACTGATTGAATTTTTTTACTTTAGTTTAGACTTCTATTTTGGCAACTAAGAATAACGCACAGACAAATATTCGATTAACTTTGTCTATGATTGATGTGCATCATCTCAACCTGTTTGTACAATCCAACCATACGTTAGCAAAAAAAATGAATGAATTCCAGAGACTTGTGGTGTGTATAAAAAACTGTCGCTGTGACAGAAGAGTCCTGTACCGATGGTGAATAACCTTCATGCCCCGGAAAGATTTAGCACACCTAATTCAGCTTAGTAAATATTTCGGCTGTTTCTAGTTAATAATTTTATGCAATATAATGAGGCATTTAATTTTCAAAAGATTATCAAATCTCATACTAAATATCTGGTACGCCAAATGAGAAATATGATCTCGGCTATATTGTTTTATGCCAAGTTGAGTTTTCGGTTGTCATTACTATCGCAGTTTGCTAAAATTTCGCACCCATACAATAGCACAGGATTTAAATATGTTTTAGCAAGTTGCATACGAATGACAAAAGGAGTTGAATCTATGACAGCCCATAAATTTCGAAGCATGCTGTAAATTCTACCAACAACAACACTTATGTGGCTAGACCACGATAATCCCTCATTAAAGACAATCCTCAGATTGGTTGCAGACTTGACTTTTTTTCGATATGTACAATGTTGTCATATTATAACTTAAATGGAGACTATTTCAGACATTTTGGAATTGATAAAATCGATCGAATTCTGTCAAATGTTCAACAAATTTAATCGGAATTGTAAATTCGGTATTAAAACCATTCGCATTCTAAAACCATGAAAGTTAGGCGAAAACATTTTTGTGCATTTTCTTAAACCGTCTGCAGATAAAATCACTGGATATTAATTAAAGTGGCGTAAAGTTCGAAATAAATTAATGACTTCACAAAATGTATACACTAGTTTCATGACAGATCCACACAACTTTCGGGATCCTTCCATTTGTCTACTTTTAAAAACTTCTTAATCTTTCCTTACGTTCATGATTTCATTGAGTTACAAAGAATCGACAAATATTTTAGAATTTAAAAATCAATCCATTCGCTCGAACTTAAATGACATTGTGTAATTCTTTTAAAAAATTTATTTTAAATTTTTCATTGTTTTATTTTAAAAATTTACGCATTTTTAACTTCTTTAAAAATGTTAGTGCAGTGTAATTGTACTGCAAAAATAATTAGAAATAGTTAAACCACCTCAGCGATAAAGAGTAGAGTAAAAGACCAACATGTTCACTTGTGTTATGGTAACCACAACAGCAGTGCCGTTGCTACAGCCACTACTACCACAGACGATGTTTTCATTAGAATTTCAGTAGAATGGACCGCAACAAGGAGGTAAAACAACGTAAACGCTAACTTTACTGGCATTAAATTTATCACCTAACAAACGCTTTATTAATGTTTTCGAACATTATTTTTAAATTTACTAAATAATGAATTAAAAAAAGAAAAGAGTAGAAGAGTATTAATATTAAGCTGAAAGAATTAAGCAAATCCTGTAGAGAAAGATTAAAGTTGACTTCTCAAGCAACTGATAATGGTCAAGATAAATCTAATCTCAGCTTAATTTTACGCAAAATTAAATTAGTTTTGCTGCCATTTTTTTCTACTTCTGATTATCATTCTAAGGGCCATTACTATAACTTGTCGTTAAACTTGGGTTTAGCTAAAGGGAACTGTAAAGTTACCTTTAACTTATTTTCGTTATTACAGCTTACAGATAAAATTTTTCAAAAATATGGCAGTGCCGAAGCAATGTCGATAAAACTGCTCAATTATACAAGTTTTATTTAACGCAGTGGCAACCACGGGCTTCGTTTTTTTTTTTGTTGTATGTGCTCATTTTGTTTAAATTTGAAGTTGCCATAATGAAAATAATATATAATATGGCAAGTTCAAACATGAAGTGACCTTTAAATGTTAAAGGTAGGATGATCCTCCCTTTAGCTTAATGATCACTTCTATGTGAGTGCGCAATAAACTCATAATAATGAAAAACAATTTATCTGCCCGTTAAAATCCTCCCTTTAGTTAACGGTAAGTTGTAATAATGGCCCAAAGTCTTTATTTTAAGATTCTTAATACACGTTACACGAAGGGACAACCTTCTTTTATTATCAAAACATTTTTTGAAAATTTCAAAAGTTTTTAAGATGTAATCCAGGTTTAAGAAAGATATTCGGAAGAGAAAATGTTCCAACAAACCGCCCTAAATCGCAGGAACAGAGAATATGCAGCTTTGAGTAGAAGTGTTGAAGAATATCAACAATCAGCAATTAAACATTTCACGATCCCCATTAATTAATATTTTGCATGGCGCTCTCCATTTAGAGGCTCATAAGATTAAGCTGACCCATGAAATAAAATCACCTTATCTCGCATTCCGCCGCATTTCACATTCGTTCCCTAGGCTATCGCAAAACATTAAGAAAATGAGAATTTTCTAACAAAATAGTCTTCACCGACGAAGCTCATTTCCAGCTAAGTCCACAAGCCGAATTGCCGCTTTTGATGTGAATGTATTCCAAAAGGTATCTTAAAGCAACCATTACATACATACATAACATACATAATTGGTCATTAGAACTCTTTAGTCAGAATTACGACCTAGTTTCTCAAAACACTTGTGTTGTGTGCGTTAATTTTTATACATGAGTGGCGGGACCTACAGATTTTTGAGAAACTTTTCATGGCAATTTTGTTTACTCTCAGAGTTTTTGCCAGAAATCTGCTGAAAGGAAGTCGCCGAATAAATATTTTTTCATATTTCGTTCAGTTGGAGATGCCTGACCTGGGGTTTGAACCGAGACCTCACGCCTAATAAGCCAACACACTACCTACTAGACAACAGCGACTTCAATATGATATACATAACAGCAAAATGACTTAGACTGTTATTGCCGGGGACCACAGATTTGTATATACATACAACCACCAAAACAAATATATCAAATAGGTACAACAAGAAAACTATATCCTCAATCATTCTGATATTTAATCGATTTAATCTTATTGAACTTTGATTTACAACTGTAATTCAACATGTTTGTTGTAGTGTTGCTGAAAGTGAAAATATTCATGTTTCTCTTGAAGCAGAAGATGGCTTGGGACGACGTGCCAGGGTGATAAATCCAAATCTTACCAAAAGCATCAATAAATCCGTTTCAACTTTGCACAGAAATAAGTTTTGTAGGCAGCAAAGGGCTGGGAAATGAAAAAATTTTGGTGTGTTTTGTGGTCCGGAGGAGGAATCAAGAACCGTATTTTTTTTTTAAAACGAAAATAGAAATGCGATTACTGTCAATGGAAATCTCTACAGAGAGACGATCCGAAGCTGTCTGTGACGGAAAATTGATGATTTACACGTAAAGAATATGTAATTTCAACAGGATGCTGCCTTTTATCAAACAGCGGGAGTAAGAAGGAATCTTTTGAAAGAAAAGTACAAAAATCGCATCTTCAGATCCTTTTGTGAAGTCTTTAGAAATCGAAGTAGTCGCCGCAGTCTAGTAGGTAGTATGTTGGCTTATTCGGCGTAAAGCTAGGGTTCAAGCCCCAGGCCAGACATCAAGACAAAATACAAAAAGTATTTCTGCGGCGACTTCCTTTCAGCAGATTTCTGGCAAGAACTCTGAGAGTAAATAAAATTGCCATGAAAAAGTTTCTCAAAAATCTGTCGTTCGGAGGCGACTTTAAACTGTAGGTCCCACCACTCATGTATAAAATTAACACACACAACATAAGTGATATGAAAAACTAGGACGTTGTACAATGGGTCAATTCGACCTCCGTGTACTGTACTTGTCTTAATTGACAAGTACACGTCCTCCAACTTAACCTAACCTAACCTTTTAGAAATCGAAGGTGTACAGCAATATTCCCACAATAATTAAAGAGCTTAAAACCAACACTTTCCAGCAGATATCAACCATTGACAACTGTTCATTAAAAACGTGATTAATAATTTTGGTAAGAGAATGGGAAACTGCAGAGCTAGTAGGGGCGTCACTTGACCGACATAACTTCATAACTTTTCATTTTTAACCGAAATAAAAGTTTTTTATTATTAAAATCAAAATGATTTCCCAGTTTTGGACATTTGCAAATAAAAAATGTTTTAATGTTTTTTCTGTAGTATTAATTTTCATCACATGACTCCCTCTTATATTTGGAACCATAAAGCAGTCCGAAAAACATAAGAAAAAAGTCAAGTCATATGATACAACATGCAATACAAATTTTATTTAAAATTGTTTGCTTAATATTACATCAACAAAAAAACGAATTTGTTTCCTTACATACGTATATAGGAAAATGTTCAGGGGTTGGTTTTAAAAGTTTTAACAACTCCCAACTACCGTAGTAACAAAACGCCGACCGACAACATGCTCCTATATTGACATGTGTCAATCAATTAATGACTAACAATCCAACTGAAACCCAATAATTGGCGTGTCAGTTTAAGGAGTTCATGCAGTAGTACCGTTTTGTTAATGGCTGGAGTGTAACATCTATTGTTAATAAACACTGACATGGCGTGTCAACAAAATGTTTCGAATACCGCACTACTTCAAGTTTTCTAAAAAAGTACTTTAAAAAATTTCATGGAAGAGTGGAGGTTATAATATCGTAGGCCCTCCTATTTGATGTTACGTTCCGTATCTTAAGGCACACATTAAAAATTAACTACAATTGAAACGTAACAAAATATAAAAAGGCATACAGCATAACAAGGACATCAAAACACTTTCTCATTGGTGACGATCTTATAAATTTAGCTTCGTGCAGTCTACCAAACATAACATTCATATGATATCACCGTATAAAAAATGATCACTAAGATCTTAATAAATACTGTGGTACGTCATCAACTTCAATGGTAAAAAGTGGTGAAAGGGAATTTGAATCTTTAATGTTTCTTTAAACAATTGAAATACTTCACCATATAGACTTGGCTGATCGGAGACTGAAAGTGAAAGAAATCTTGATAGCCAAAGGGTTCTCACAAGGCTCAGTGATTTTATTTTGGAATATTTTGTAGGTATGCGAAAATTTTTATCGAAACGACTACTTCTCGGGATTATTTAGCGTTGTTTAGACATTAAGTGGAACTAGTTTAACGTTGTTTCATGATCATGAACATAACTTGAATACAGAACAATACCCCACAAGCTATACAGTAGTTTGGGGAAATCGGATCCCAAAGGCTAAAGCGGATATTTGTAATGGATAATTCACATTGACCGAGTAAAACATTCAATGGTGAAGAACTATTTGAACAACATGTAAACAGCCAAACGTTTTTACGTTGAAAAATAAAGTGATTGATGACTAACGACGTGGCGTAAGTAGTAAATTTAGTTGAATAGAACTCAAAAAAAATTTTTTTAAATAAAAAAATTGATAAGGTTATATTAAAGTTGTCTTCAAGAATTTTGCTTCCTTAGGTTTTAAAAGGCCCTTTGTAACATTCCCTATTCCGTCTTACAATTAAAAGTCTCTCAGCAATTCATGTTTGACAAGACATGTTTCGTCTTTAAATTATTGGTGTCGTTCGTCTCAGTTTTTAGATGTTGGACAATGACAGAGAAAATCTTCTGTGTTCTCCACTTTTTTCTAGTCATTACTCCTTCTGCAGAAGTCATAGAGAGATATTTGCAGTTTAGTGTATCTGTCTGTTTGACATAGATTATCGTTCTTTTCGTAAAGTATTGTTACGAAAATGAAAAGTTTCTCAAAAATCTGTTGCTCGAAGTCGTTTTTAAACAGTAGGTCTATATTTTTTGTATGTATGTATTTTTTTACAAAAGTACGAAAAAAGTACTCTTTCAGTTACAGTTCAGTACCATGTCAAAATTTCAGTTTTGCAACACTGGTGTACGCGAACAGAAGTGTAAAGAAGAATAACGAATAAGGCAAATTATTGTTGGATTCATCAAGTTGTAAACTGTGGCACACAAAATTCGTGCGAACAATAAAGAGTTTAATTAAAACTAAATACATATTTATTTTTATTTTGTTTGCAATCAACGAACTCATATTCTAAACGTTTTTAAAAAGGTATAAACGTAACAGCATATTTGTTTTTTTATTTTCTAGCGTAGTGAGCCCAACAACAAGCAATCGCGTTGTGTGGCGTGTAAGTTGATTTCCATTAAAGTAAAATGAACACTCGATGTGTTATACCATCACCACTATTGTTGTTATGATCCCTTCCTTCCAATGTGAACATAATGCTTGATCAGCATTTTTATGTATAAAATCCGAAACATTTTTAAAATAAGAATCCATTGTTAATCAATTGTTTTTCTGTTGTTAAATAAAGAGTCAAAGTTCGGGATATTCGCACTAGGAAGAAAAGAACTGAACGTTTTTTCATTATTTACATGGCGATCCTGGCATGGCGAAACTAACTGTAAAAATTCTACGACAACCTTCAGGGATCCAGTGGCCACTTTACTATTAGTAAATATGTGTATATCTCCAAGAGATATTATCTGACTTTCTCTGGTAGTATATCGTTATCACAATAAGATCTTTCAAACATTTTCGTATCGTGTATTTAGTAGGTATATACAAACTAAGATCAAGATCATATTAGCAAGATCATGCCTTCTATATTCCCAAACTCTTGTACAACTCAGTCGCATAGCAGCGTTAGCAGACATTTGTATAATTTACATGTTTCATGGTAAACAATGCCTTAATCATGCAGTTCTACGAGCACCTGCTATCATAATCGACACCATCCTTATAATACGCTTAAACCGGGTTCTATGGTTTGTTTCTTCTAAAATTTTTTAAAACTTTAACTAATTTGTGTTAGAATATGTTTAAATTTCAATTTGTGCTTTCTTCTAATCATTTGTTATTTCGAAATTTATTTATCTTTAATTTTTGTTAAGATTGAGATATGAAATATACGAAAGACTTTTGTCAGTCTTATTTAGAAATACGCAGAATATAATCTTAAAGATTTAAATATTTTTGTCTGTCGGACATAAAGTAATTAAATAAAGTATTAATTATGTGCAAAGGTATGCATCTACGTGCCTGCTCTTTTGTTATGCGAAATTTGGTTTATTAGTGTAGTTTTGTTTTACAGATTTACAACCTCATAAAATTAATGTCTTGTCATTTATTTTATTTACTTGGAAATATTTTTATTATTTAATTTTGGCCTATACAGGGGATGAAGGAACTAATAAAGAGTTCACACGTTGTTTAATGATTGTAATTTCAATTAACACTATTGACTGAGATTCAGTTGAGTTCTTTACTTTTCTAATACAACGTGTATATTTATAATTCTACGCATCTAAGGGCTTTAATACTAATTTAGAATACAATCTCACAACCATTGCTTTCAATATATTTTCTTAATTTCAATATATTTTATTTATTTGGGGCGATTAACTTGTATGTGTTCAATTGTATCAATTTTCATATGAATGTAATGGGGCTTCATTTCCACTGAGGTCAACAAATTTTTGTTAACATTATTATTATTTTTATTAAACATTGTTGGAGAATTAGGAATTTCACGTAAATATAGTTTATTTAGAAAAATATGAAACACGAATATAAATACAGTGAAATCTCCCGTAGGCGGACACCGGTCGTCACAACAGATTTGACCGTTAGCGGGAGGTTTCCGTTCACGGGATAGTTCAATATGAAAATGTCAGGATTTTATTAAGTATGCTATTATGACTAATGAGTAGACAAATTACAACACAACTTAAGTACATGTTAACTCCAGAACGGGTCTCAGCGGCATATACTCGAAAATTTTCCAGTCTCAATGCTCGTCTGATTCTGAGGGTCGTAATGCTCTTTTCTTCCGTGCTTGAGGTGTAGGTCGACCAATTGCTTGTTATTCATTTTGAATAATTTTCAGTGGCGCCACCTGTCGCAAATTGGTCATACTAACTTAGAAACTTTCGTCGGCTCATGCGCAACAACTTTGCTAAAGATCATAACATGATCAAATGCACAGTTTACGATTCTATAAGGTACATACAAACAAACATTAATTTTTATATGGGTATAGGGGCGTGACACCTCGCCTACTTGAAATTGAAATTAAAAAGTAGCCTATAGTTCCTTCGAGACATACAGAAAGGTACTGTTAAAATTTCAAGAAAATCGGTCCAGCCGTTTAGCCGTCTATAGACTTCAAACAAACAAACCCACAAACAAATAAACACACATTCATTTTTATATATTGTTACGCAAATCGAATCGACATAATATCGTTTAACAGCAAAAACGATAAATAAAAGCCACACGATACAAATACACACTAACACTATGAATACAATGAACGTGTTGATTATCTAAAGCTGCACACATACATATGTACAACGAACCTGGTTGCGCCGGGTATCAACAACAACATGTATGTGACAAAAAGGGATGGACAACGTAAGCAAGGTACTCAAACAATAATGTACTAGCAATAGAATTCTCGAGAAGACGAGAGCAAGAACCTTCCACATCGAGAACGTTCATCATACTGATTGCGTGCGTATATACAAGGGCAGCAGGGCCAGCACCGAGTCAGTAAGAATTCAGTCAGCCTTGTGTGAAGTTGCGCGTGAACAAAACAAGTCGTGGTTGTAAAGCGAATAGTTGTGAGATAAGAACTAGTAAAGTGAATAAACAGATTATTATTGTTGTATCGTTAAGTTGTATACGGTGGCACACAAAAGTAGTGTAAAGAATAAAGAGAGTTTATTTCAAATTAAACACATATTTGTTTTTACTTTGTTTGCAATTAACGAACTCATATTTAAACGGTTTTAAAAAGGTAAAAACGTAACAATATGTATGTATATAGACGTATTTCAATTACTGTCGTGTATAGGATATTACATAGAGCTGACGGGTGACGTATACGTAATATTTTGTTAGACAATAACACTATTACTTTTTTTATTTATTTGATTTTATTTTATTTGCCTATTTCAAAATAAAAAGTAGCCTATAACTCCTTCCAGACATACAGGAAGATACTGCGAAAATGTCAAGAAAATCGGTTCAGCCATTTAGCCGTCTATAGACTTCAAACAAACCCACAAACAAATAAACACACATTCATTTTTATATATAGGAAGAAGACTAGATCTCGATTTTTCGTGTACGATTTTTTCAGTTGCATGGTTCTATTAAATCAATTGGGTTATACTCAAAGACGTTCTCTTGTCCGGCAATTGAAAATTCCTTAATTTCTCAGTATTTAATTGTTCAAATGTCAACATAAGCTCTATAATTATCAAATGCGCACAAAATGCAAGAAAAATTGACAACAAAAGTTTATGTACAGGAGAAACCAAGCGTACTATACAAGGTTAAATGATATTTTTTGTATCCTTGTCATATTCTTGACACATTTTTCTTATTGACACCGAGAAGATAAAAAATAGTTTTTACAAAATTAAACGACGAGAGTACACTGTGTTTTATCAATTAACGTAAGACGTTAGTTTTGAATTTAACCTCAGGGTTGTTAGCAATCAAATAAAAAAATAAAAATATATTTAATACAACCAAACATTGATAACAATTTGGTTGTCAGTATATTGAACAGTTCAACCTCATTATATTTTGTCTCAAAAGACGCAATATTTTATTCTCAAGATTTAAAAATACAAAAAGAGTACATGTGTTCGATATGTGTGTATGTCTGACCAATTTGTATCTTATCTTATGCTTTTAGAGTTAAACTTCGACCTTCTTTACGAAAGAGCACATTCCAACTATTTTATATTTTCAGTCCTATTTCAAAATAAGATAATTCTACTGCTCTCCCTTATGCTGAATCTGTAAAAGCAACAATTTAAAGAAGACACACAAAAAAAGTCTGTTTATAATTCCACATTCCAATTACGAAAATTTTCCCGAATGAGTTCCCAAACAATATCACTAAGGGAATGTTTACTAACAAACACAGCTTCGCCTTAACACATTCCACTTAAATAATCGCGTGCTTAATATACTTTTCTAGGTTTCTCAGAGGTATTTTCCAATGTGTTTAGTGTTTAGACATTAAAGAGAGATGACAGAATTGAGAACATACTGTTGGAGTAAAATAAACATTTTTATTGTTTCTCTTTGTTATCAGGATTCTCTTGTAGCTCTTTTTGGACGCATGTGCATCTCCTAAATGGCATTTTTCACACAATATACTAAAACTCTCTGTATTCCGGCTGCGTCCTTTTTGAGAGTATAAATTGCCTTCATTTGCTATTATTATACGAGAAGGAGATTAAAACTTGAACTGGTGCAGTTATAATAATGGCGGTGCTAAAATTTTCTTCAGTACGGTTTCGTTTACGAACCTTTATTGTCGACATTTAAGTGAAGGAAATAAATTAACGGATAATTTTAAGGAAAAAGCCAAGTGGAAAGAAATTACTTCACAACGAGAATCTCGTAATTCTTGCAGAAATAAATTTAATTTATTATGTTCAAATTGTTTAATACACATAAAATAAACAAAGAGAAATTAAGGTCAAGTGCCAAAACAAAACCGAGAGTGACATAATTGTCCTTGAATGTGTACAATACATTATTTTTAATAATTTTTTATAGAATTTGTTAACGTTCTCGTTTTTATGAGAAAGAACAAAATTATGTTATTAACAATACAATTACTGAACATGTTTTAATTAATACGAGCGAAGTGACTAATGTCATATGTTTAGTATAGATTTGCAGACCACAGTCTCTCGTTGAAATCGAATTATCATACCCGACATACACGGCACAACCGTCAAGACCACTAGAGCACCAGAAAGCACAAACTAAATTATGAATTAAGTGCCAATGTCCACCGGTTTACTATGTATTTAACGTATACAATTTTTTAAAGACATACAATTTTTTAAAGGCATTTATTACGTATTTCTCTCCTCCTTTAATTATCTTCTTCAGAGATATATAAATAAATATTTTGTATATAAATTGTGGTCCAAGCACAAAAAAATATTTCAATTTGCATTAGCAAGGTGGTCAATGGGTCAATTCGATCTCCGGGTACTGTACTTCTCTTAATTGACAAGTACACGTCCTCTAACCTAAACTTAACACTAAAAGTGAAATGCAAATTTAATATTCAAAAAATTTTACTCATAAAACTATCTTAAATAATTGAGAAATATTTGGAGTGCCAGTCAAAAATTCCTGAACAAAAATAAATGTATTAGTGAATATGTACTCGATTAATAACAAAAAAATATACAGTGGACAGCAAAAGTCTTGAATTTTAAATTTACTCAGGGTTCTCCTTGGGGGTACCTATGGAGTCATCTGAAACTTTACCTTATTTTTCTCTTGTTTTATGAAAAACATTAAAAAATTGTTTGTTTTATAATAAAACAGAAATAAATTAATAAAATAAATATATAAACACTAAATTTTTATACAAACTTTTGGCTAAAGTTGCTAAAATATATTGTCGTACAAAAACTTTTGCTATCCACTGTATATATAATAAATATGCAAACAGAAGCATAAACAAAATAAAGGTTAAACTTTTCCATTTCAAAATAAAAAGAAATATTTTTGCAGTAGTTGTGATTTTTGTATTCTTTTGTATACAAGACATGTTTCGACATGTTCCTAAAATATCAGTTGATGACTCATATTAATGCTATGTATGGTGTTGGATTAAAGTAAATATAATATAATAGGAGAAAGGATAGAGGCAATTTTTTTTTCGTAATTGTTTTTTTTTCGAATTTTGCAATAACTCTCACTATTGTAGTTAATCATATAGAATATCATATAAACAATCAGACAATCATATACACCCAGAGTCTCTGATGGGAATCGAACCCACGGTCTCGGCATTTAAAGTTCTGCTCACTACGAACTAGACCATCGGGAGCACTCAATTTCAATTTCATGAAATTTTTCATGATTACACTACAAATGATGTGTTGGATCTCCGTCTTGAGCTCAGGAATTGTTTCATGTCTATTCGCATTACTTCGTGCTTTCTGAAAAATTCAAGAAAAAATTCTCACTGCGTTAAATCGTATGATCTTGGCGGAAAGTTAAGATCAGAAATCTTGAAATAATTTGTTATGGAAATTAAATTATCCACAAGCGGCAAGCACAATGCTCGCCAGGGCCACAAGAGCTTCCTTATCATGTTACTGTAACAAATGTCATTTATAATCTCTTCTATTTCGGCCTCATATTCAAAAAATTTAATTTGATGATTGATGTTTCGGGTTTTCGGCAACACACTCGTTTACAACAGTAAAATTTTGTAAAGACCGACCGGTATGTTGGCGCAGACAGTCAAAGGTTAAGTCACATAAAATTCGTCATACATTAAACCTTGAAATTTCTTCGTTAACGCAACGCAATAAGTTGGGCAAGTTTTACTTACAATTAGAACTTTGAAAGCTATTAGCTGTTGGTTTTTAATAAACGTAATAAATGTATGTGACAGCTGCCTAATGTCAGATTTGGGCTCATGCACAATTACACTAAATTTAAAAATTGTACTTCACCTGAGATATCCCTTATTTTATAATATAATCATAGATGCCAGATTTGACTATTTATTGTCATTTTGACGATTTTGAGCTCCAAAAATATCATATAGACGATATGACGATTTATGCTCATATTTTGACGATTTTTCATATTCTTTACTTTAGTACATTGAAAGCCACTTTAAACTTTGTATTTGCTTTGAAATTATTACTATTGTAAATTGACTCATTTTTTAAGTTTATTTTTATAATTAAAGTATATATTATATTAGAATTAGGCATTTTAATCAAATCACGTACAATATTAAAGTCGCGGCAGTTACGATTGCTACGTTTTAAATAATCTTTTTATATTATATTGCTTCTAAGGAATTTAGTTAGCTCTACATAGCTGATGAATCTGATAATACTAATATTTCTTAAAAAATTTAGTCAAGGCTGGAAATTAAAAGTTAAAAGATATCGATTATATATATTTATTATTGAACTAAAATATGTGCATTGGCTTTATATGTCTCTCTATATATTTTTTTTAACTTTTATTTTTTTTTTTTTTTTGAACTTAGAGTGATTGAAAAGTGGTTAACTAAATGGAAAATAAAGATTAACACTGCGAAATCGTCACACGTAACATTTACTTTACGCCGCGGAAATTGTTCAAGTGTATACATCTATAACAACCAAATACCTCAATATGAAACTGTCAAATACTTAGGTCTGCACATTGACCGCAGACTAACTTGGAAAAGTCATATTAAAGCAAAAAGACTTCATTTAAATCTAAAATATAAACGTTTACTATGGTTACTTAGTTCAAGATCTCAAAATCATCTCAGCCTTGAAAACAAATTAAGAATATACAAAGCTATGCTAAAACCAATTTGGACGTATGGTATTCAATTGTGGGGTAAAGCGAGTAATTCCCACATCGAAATTTTACAAAGATTTCAATCGGAAACTTTAAGATCATTTGTAGACGCCCCGTGGTATATGTCAAACAAAGCTATTCACGATGACTTAGAAATGCCGCTAGTTAAGGATGAAATCAAAAGATTTAGTAAACATTATTTGGACAGACTAAGCAATCACAATAATCTGTTGGCCATAATGCTACTTGATGACCCCAACGAAGTTCGTAGAGTCAAAAGGAAGCAAATATTAGACTTACCTTTCTGAAGAAATTGAATAGATGAAAAAATTTTGTATATAATTGTTGTTGTACATATTATTAACTAATATTGTAAATATCACTTAAATTAGAAATTATAATTTATAGAAATTATAAATTATATAGTGTGTATATATATTATGGTATATTGCTATTCTCAAGGGAGTATGGCAATAAATTTTCTTTTTATTAGGTTAGGTTAGGTTAGAGGACGTGTACTTGTCAATTAAGACAAGTACAGTACCCGGAGGTCGAATTGACCCATTGTACAACGTCCTAGTTTCTCACACCACTTATGTTGTGTGTGTTAATTTTATACATGAGTGGTGGGACCTACAGTTTAAAGTCGACTCCGAACGACAGATTTTTATTTATTGAGAAACTTTTTCATGGCAATTTTTATTTACTCCCAGAGTTTTTGCCAGAAATCTACTGAGAGGAAGTCGCCGAAAAAATACTTTTTGTATTTTGCCTTTGATGCCTGGCCTGGGGCTCAAACCCAGGCTTTTGCGTCTAATAAGCCAACACACTACCTACTAGACTACGACGACTTCTTTTCTTTTTGTTATTTTATAGAATTTACTTAATATTACTTAATATTACTTTAATATTTGTTGATAGATGTAAATAAAATGAATGAATGAAAAAAAAACTTTTATTTTATGTATTTACTTTTTCTGACATTTTTTTACGATTTCCATGCACGTCTTCGACGTTTAGACAATTTTTTTCTCATATTTAACGATTTGATGCTTTATTTATATGGAAGCTATGAATATAATACAAATAAAGGGTCCGCCAAATAACATTTTTTTTGGAAATGCTTTAAAAAAAAACTACTGAATATTTTCTCAAATTTCTTTTTTTATTTGAAAGTACAATCCTTCCGGTTAATAATGGAAAATTTTTCATTCAAATGGCTGCCTCGGCTGGCCTACACCAGAAGATGCCGATTTTGGCAAAAAAAATCATCTTTTCATATGAAGCTCATTTTGATCTTGGCGGTAAACAAGCAAAATTGTTGCATTTGGAGCACAGAAAACCCGCACGAATACATTAAAAAGCCGACGCACCCAAAACGAGTCACTGTTTGGTGCGGATTTTGATTCAGAAGTATAATTGGGCCATTTTTCTTCGAAAATGAGAAAGGAGCGGCCGTTACAGTCAATGGCGATCATTATCGGGCCATGTTGAACGAATTTTTGTTCACAAAAATTGAAGAGGAGGATATTGGCAACATTTGGTTTCAACAGGACAGCGCTACGTGCCACACGGCCGCAGAGCTGATGTCGTTTGGCCACCTCGGTGCTGCGATTTGACACCGTTGGACTATTATTTGTGGGGTGCCGTCAAGTCAGAGACAATTGACGCTTTAAAGGACAATATTCGTGAAGCCATTGGTGAAATACAGCTCCACACAATCGAAAATGTGCTTAAAAATTGGACCGATCGTGTAGGCTCCTGCATGGCCCGCCGAGGCAGCCATTTGAATAAAATTATTTTCCATTATTAACCGGAAGGATTGTACTTTCAAATAAAAAAATAAATTTGAGAAAATATTCAGTAGTTTTTTTTTAAAGCATTTACAAAAAAAAAAAAAAAAAAGTTATTTGGCGGACCCTTTATATACATAAAAACAAAGTAAACAGTGACAACTACCTATGTTTTTAATTTTCTGCCGCCATTGTTAAGCTTATTGATAAGTTGCAGTGGCAGTTTCGACCAAGCATTTTATGTGCAGCATGTAGCGATATTTTTTAAATAGTTTAGTACATACGCATTTTTTCGCAGCGCCACCAACTTCCTGAATGGCTCTAAGTTTTGTCCTGAGAAGCAACTCCACTGCGTGACATGACGTTCATGTTTATCGCAGCAATGTCCTTAACCATCTTTGAAAATTTTTGAAGTCTGTAGAAATATTTAAAATTATGGTATATTAAAGATTATATAATATATAATATTTTTTATTATATATATAAGATACCTTTAGCTATGAGTATCAAATATGCAATCCCCAGCTGTAAGCGGCAGAAATGGTTGATGTAACAAATAAATTCTTCAATGACGTCTCACTTTAATTGAGTGGTTTTGGCTCTTTATTAGGAGCGGCTGTATAAAATATCCATGAAACTGGAAATGGAACTGTAATGTATGGTTGGCACATTACAAAAATATACACATAGAATGACCAAATGGTCGTATTCGAAATTAAATTGATCACACACATCTTGCATTCGCTGATGAAAATAAAATCTAGATATCAAGCGGCTCCACATGGTCCTAGTCTTTACCACTTTAATTAAATAATGTTGTTCTTTGCAAAAGTCGATTTTAAATTGTCGTTAACTGCCGTAGACATTTTTTATCAAAAATGTTGAAAAACCTATAAATATCAAGCTTATATGTATATTTATTTAATTATATAATTATTTCTTTATTTATTTTATTTTTATTTTTTATAGATATCGTGAACAACCATGCATTAGATATGTTAACTGAAGCTGAGAAATATTATTCAAAACTTATTTAGGAAGAACTTATCGCTTTAAGATGGGATCATACTTTAAGTAAAATTAGTTTAAAGTTAACTTAATTCAACTGACTTCTATGTTAAAGCAATATATATAGTTACGAAAAGTTGTTTATATTTAAAAAAAAAGTTTAGCACGTTTGTATGCATACAACTCAAATCTTATTAAATACATATTAATCTAATGTAAAAAACTTGTTACAGTTTCCGTCAATTGTAATGGAAAGTAAATTTTAATTTTAAAAAATTATAATAAATTTTAAATATACGTAAATACGCATGCTCCAGATTCTTTTTTTTCCTATACTACAAATGGTTCTACTAACTAACCAGCAATTTAATTAAAAAAATTAACATTAAATATATTGGTAATATAACTTCATAACTGAACATTTTTATTGGAACAGAATGCTTTATTCATAGAATTGTCCAACGGAACAAATTTGGAAATTTATGTATTTCGTCCCAAAACAAACCACTAGTTTTTTGAAGCCAAAAATGAATCGTACTAATTGTTGATAAACTGTTCCAAAGTGAAGCGTATTATCAATGCACATTTCAAATGAATTAATTGTTGTCTATGTATGCGAAGTGATCCCGATCTATTCCAGTTCTAACAGCTCATAATAGATCTGATTCCATCAAATACAGAGTATTACATTAAGGTAATGGTATTCTGCTTGACCGTAGATTTTGCTTGTTGGCCACGCTTCACATATAATTTCTTATGATTCTTTTTAAAGGGATCAACAGCGATCTCTGTCGGCTTCAGTTCATAAGGCACAACATTTTCTTGATTTTGTATGAATACTAACGACTTCTTTAGTCTCGTCACATGATTATGCAAACTCTTCTTGCGTCTAACAGGAATCTTGAACAAAATTCGCAGTTTATTTGTGATGCGTGGTAGAACACTCTCACCTCTATTAGCTAAACGATAATTTTCGACAATTACTCTCCGGATGTTGGTGCAGAGCGATACTGGTTGACTGTTATAGTTTTATGGCCATAAATACTATGCATCTTTTTAACATTTGGAAAACATTTTTTATATTTACTATACCTAAATCAAGTGGAAATTTTGCTTTGAATGCTATAAATATATAGCCAATATAGTGATGCATCCAACAAACTTATCTCTTTAACAACAAATAGAATTTTCAAATATGATGTGAAAAACAGCCTGAGAAAATAATAATACTTACAAAGGCCAACACACTCATTACGAGAAACTGTCTGGTCCGTCTTGTGTATATATTTGAAAATGAGGACGGCGCAATCATTACCGTCAATAGTACTTCAAGGTACTAATGTGAACGATATTTTCTTTCAAGAGGATGGTGCAACTTGCCACACATCTCATGTCAAAATCGATTTATTGTGCCAATCGTTTGATGGCCGTTTTTTAGCCGAAATTGTCATGTCAATTGGCTGCCAAGAAGCTGTGGTTTGACACCATTGGACTATAAAGACCAGTGTTATGTTGACAAACCGGAGACAATTAAGCATTTGAAGACTAATATTCGTGATACCATTGCCGAGATACGATCCCATACACTCAAAAATGTTCACGAAAATTGGTCCTATCGTATGAGGTACTGTGAGATCAGCTGCTCCAGCCATTTAAATGAAATAATATACCATTTCTAACCAGAACAATTGTACTTCACAATAAAAAAATATATATTTGGCAAGATTTCAAACCGCTTTTGTTTTATTGCATTTTTAAATTTATACTTTTAAATGGCCCACCCTTTATGTATTTTCGAATAAATCGATAAATAATGGACGCATCTTTGCAATGCATTGCAATGGAAAAAAACATCACTAGTTTTCGTATTCATTTGATGTAAAATTAATATTTGCCCAATAGGTAGTCTTTTAAACTCCTTTTGTCTTTCCTAAAGCGAATGATAAAACGATAAAAAATTAAAAATTTTAAATTAAAATTTAATTTGCACAACTGGTTTAAGTTAAATGTCAATGCCATAAATATTGTTTTCAAATGCTATGACTTCTCAATCATTTTAATAGAAAACAATTTTTTAAAATAAAAAAGCCCCAATTCATTTTGTTAAGAAATTATGTACATTTGTGGCCATGTAACTGGCAACCATTTTCAATTTTGTATTCAAAATTCATACACTGGCAATGACATTCTGATGATTACTTTTTTTTGTTTTTTATTTTCTTCCGATATTGTACTTTTGCCTTCTGAGTTTCGGCATACGAATTATGATTTTACTTGAAGTGATCCGTAAAAGTCAGGACAAGTTTAAAAGTACAACTAGATGCAATTCCAGTCACATACCCCGTATCTCCAGTTAAGTTTAGCCATTCCACTGTAGAGTTTTAGAGCAAACATGGATGAGGAATACTAAACGAATGTCCTGAAATCCTTAACATTATTTAATTGTCTGTTGCTACCATTGTTCTTATTCTCTACAACATGGTATAATCCAAATTATCGTAACCGTAGATTTCAAATGAACAATTGTATGAATATACATACACATACATCCCCATATATAACCGGCCTTGTGCAAGTCTGAATGTATTTAATAGTGTTAGTGGGTTACTTTTTCATTGAAAGACAGAAGCTTCTCGTATTATGAGACACTTGAATGTGGTCACTCGATTCTTTTTATTCAATCGTATCGAAACAGTGTTCGAATTACAAACATCCGCAATGAAAGAAATTGTAATGTAATGAAGGACTCTGACACTTTTAAGCCACAGGCCATCTCAATGCATTTTAATTTTGGGTCTTTTTTTTTTGCCAAAGGGTTGCCAATGGATTTACGAATGCATTTCGTATAGATTCAGTTTTCATTTTATTTTGTGTTGCTATACGTTTTTAGAACTTCAGTATGTGTGTCAGCCTTTTGTTAATGCTATGTGCTGGAACATACATGTTGAAGTGTACAAGTAGCTGCAGGAATAATGCACATTTTTGCCATGAAATGAAAATTTTTCAATTCTTAAAGCTTAAAGCATTACTACGATTAGATTTCTTGAATTCTACAATACTTTGGATGTGGCACACGCCGTGAATTTATTGAAGCAGGTAGGAGAAGAATTTATGGAAAGCAGGAAAGAGGGAGTAGTGTTTGTGGACATTAGATTTGAAGTGGAAGAAAGTTACACTTACAGATAGTCCGGCAAAGGATCCAATTCTGTCTGTAATATTGTTTCCGATCCACTGGCCAAGCGGCAACAAACAGATGAAAAGGAATGGAAAGACAAGTGTTAGATAAGAAAATAAAACTTTCGGGAAGTAGTTGTAGTAGCGATAGAACAGTGAAACACAAGCCACATTGCGATGATGCTCTAACATCGTTAAAGAATGCCTTCGCCCTTCCTCGTACGCGGTGAAAAAGCCTTAAAGGCACCAGCCCATGCAACTTGTATTTCATTCTAAAGCGGATAAAGGTGGTGTACATAGTAATGAGATGAAGTGAAGTGCACCTTGCACCGGTTTAAGAAACCGAGGCACTTGAATGCTTCTGTCGCCACTTGAAAAATATATGTTGATCTCAGCGAATAGCACTCTTAATCTTCAGTCCCACAACATATTCATCGTCTAACTTCCTAATATTTACCTCACCCATAACTACCAATGAAGCAATATTATTAATTCGCTTTTGTGTCATTAAACAATATTTGATCTTTCACGCGTTAAAATCAGCTCTATTCATACGACCCCATTCGAAAGACAAAGGGCTCTGTCTACCATTAAAACATGGAAATAATAATAAATACTGTTGTCATATACACAAGAGTAGATAGGGTTAGAGGTTAGAGAAAGAGATCTCTAATAAAAAAACGGATAGAGTTGAATATAGGGCAGAACCTTGCTCTACCCCTGAATTTAACTCAAATTCGCGTATAACAGGCGGTAGGTAATGTGCGATCCCTTAGAAAGCTCGATATAAATCAAGAGGAGTGACTACCAGTACCAAAAGCAATAAATTCCGATAGAAGTGCAGCGTGCTATACACTGTCAAATGTTTTGGAAATACTTGGAGCCACAAGCTTAGTCCCACCAAACTGGCGGATAAACTGGTTTCACCGTTCTAGGAGCAATGCTAACAGGTCACCAAGACAACTGGCGGAAACTGCTTGTCGTTTAGCAGATTATTGGATTCTAGATGTTTCACAAGATGGTGGTGTATCATGCTTTCCATAACTTTGGAAAGTATAGAATTTATTGCCTTTTTCGGTAGTTCTCAATGTTATTAGCATCACCTTGTTTCGGTATGTTGGATTTAAATACTTAATTTCCTTAAATAAATTTTAAATAAAGAAACGAATAACGATCAGAGATAAATAACGCTATGCGACAAAATAAAAAACTGAAATACACCCAGCTAATGGCATAGTGTAGTTTGTGGGTTTTGTAGAGTAGAACTTAATAATATTTTTTAAATTTCTTGAACCCTCCAAACTTGTTTTTTTTTGGACTTTACGCACAAATTTATTGATTACATAAACATTTTTGAACCGATTTCCAAAATTTAAAGCTTGTTAAAAAGGAGAGGGATGGGTCTTTAAAACAATATACATATATATATTATTTGACTAAATATGCTATGAGGTTTGATGAGGTAAACTTGACAAATGCGAATTTTTTTCATATTTTTTCTAGTTTGTCCGTTCATATTAGCAAACTTTAATTAAAACATTTTAAATAAGTGATGACATTCTGAAGATATTGACACTTCGTTTGATCAAATAAGACAAAAATTACCGTAGTTATTATTTAAAGAGTCTAACAGTCGAGTTATATTTCCAATATATATATATTTTTTTTTTAATGAACTTTTAGTTCAAAAATTTTCAGAATTTTTGACGGATCTTGATTTTTTGTCGCTAAATGGGTCAATTTAATGTTTAACCGGCCACCAGAAGCTGCACGATGATTGCGCAAAGAGAAATAATAATATTTTCAAAAAACTCAAATATTAGCCGACTTCTGGTAGTCGTGCTAACGTGAATTTGACATAGTTTGCGATAAACAATCAACATCCATCAAAAATTTTGAAAATTTTTGAACTGAAAGTTCGTTTGATAACATGACATATAACATATAAAATATATAACACGACTGTTATATATACCTAAACTTGAAAAAATTAGAAAAAAATAATATAAAAATAAATGTAATTGTAAGGCATATGTCTTCTATGTATACCATTTTTACGCGCATCTACCCCTTTTAAAAAAACTTTTGATTTTGTAAATATGTTAAAAAATATTTAGGTAATAAATAATTTTGTGTGAAAAGATCCAAAATACCATTTTTGTCAAATAAAACAAATTTGGAGGGTTCGAGAAATATAAAAAAAAAATATTTTTAATTTTTACTCAATAAAACTCACAACCTACAATATGTCAATAGCTGGGTGTATTTCGACTGTCGCACCGTGTAATTTATTTTATTTTGATTGTTGTAATCTTCCAATTCACTATAAATAAACGTTTTACAAAATTTTCTAAATGTAACAGTAAATTTGTTTAAAAGTTTCCATAATCCAGTTGTTTACCATACATTATTATTTGTTTGTCTGGAATTTCTAAGTCTGTGCAATGATGCATATGCAGCATATTTGTTTGTCTTTTCAGTTTCTTACCCACTCTCATCCTTCGTTTCAAAAAATAATGGCGAAGTAGAAATTGATTAAATTTTTAGAATTTCAATTGTAAAACTTGCTTACTTTCTGCATATTAACTGAATATAGAGACCTCGTTGTCATCAATGCATTGAGGTTTAATTGCAATTTGCCGTTTATTTACAGCTTTAACGAAAGTACAGTTGTTAGTTATTGTTATTGCATGTCACACAAATTTCAAACTACATTGTAACGAAGCAGATTAAAAAGTTTATAGAACAAGAGGAAGAACAAGTTTAGCTAAAATGCTGTAACACTGAATATGCAAATGGCCATAACACTTTAGTATTTGGTTTCAGAATTCATAGAAACCACATACGAAACGAATGAAAACGGTAAACACACACATAAATACATACTTACACATACATACATAATTGGTCATTACAAGCTTTCAGTAAGGGTTACGACCTAGGATCTCACACCACTTATGTTGTGTGTGTTAATTTTATCCATGAGTTGACTCAAAAAAATTTTTTTTTTAAAAATTTTCATGGCAATTTTTTAACTCTCAGAGTTTTTGCCAGAAATCTGCTGAGAGGAAGTCGCCGAAGAAATATTTTTCGTATTTTTGTTTTGAAGTCTGACCTGGGGTTTGAACCCAGGCTTTACATCTAAGAAGCCAACCAACCGCCTACTAGACTACGGTGACTTCAAACGAACACGGTAAATAAGAATAAAAATCTATTGTTGTGTATAGAAATGCACGGTTTAGGGCATTCATTGTGTGGCTAATATTGTGTGAGTGCTAGAAATAATATTAGAAGAAAAAAATTTGTTAATTTATTTATAATTACTGCGACGTTTTTACCGTGCAAAATATGAGCTCCTAGATTACAAATAAAATAAAAATAAATCAATGTTTAGTTTTAATTCATAATTGGTCATTACAAACCTTCAGTCAGGATTACGACCTAGTTTCTCACACCACTTATGTTGTGTGTATTAATTTTATATACATGAGTGGCGGAACCTACAGTTTAAAGTCGACTACAGTTTAAAGTCGATCTTCGTAACGGATATCTTCAAACCACGATAACTCTCTTCAAACACACCGCGTCTTCACAGAAGACTTACTGAACTTCTCTAACTCAGTTGCCTGCTTTGTCTTGCCTTTTATATGGAAAAGTAAACAGTCTGATGAATGATCTTGAAATCGAACATTCATGACATCGCCTTCTCGAAATCTCTATAAATGTAAACATTGTTGTTTACGTTTATTATTATAGTGTTGTTGGTATATTTATGTTTACTTGTTTACCATTTTTTATGCTGGCGTTTGTTGGTATATTTTTGTTTACTTGTTTACCATTTTATGCTGGCGTTGGTTGTTATATTAAGTAGTGCGATAATTTGTAAACGACTTCATTGTTTTGTTTTTGTAGCTTTTGTTTATAATCTTAATGTTAAACGATGTAAAAGCAAAACACCAGTATCTAGATTTTTATATTTTTTTATGGAAAATAGATGTATTATTCGATACCTTTTGCAATTTAATATTACAGACTGTTTTTTACTTTATCGCTTTTTTACTGAAAGATTGCAATCTATTATGGAACACGATATATGAATTTCAATCTAAAGTTTATTAAACATTTGAACAACTAAAAAAAGAAATTACAACTATGCATAGTTATAAACTAGAATTATTTTAAAATATTTATTTTATTTGGTTTTTTTCAAGTTCAAACCTGCAACAAAAGACAACAAAATAGAAATTTAAACAATACCACATAACTTTTTGTAAAAAAAATGAACGCAGTATTAAATATTAGCATTGGTTTTGCATCAATAAATACAAAAAAATAAAATGAAGTGTCAGCTAAATCTACAAATTTGTTTTTAATTGCAATCAATTGCAGGCAACTGAGGTTGAAATTGGAAAAAAATGGCAATATTTGGTAAAGATAACAAAACTAACTTCTGTTTACAATGTAAAACATCCACTAAACGCCTGTCAATCAACAATTCCTGGCGACGATGTGCAAAACTGAAAACTATGGGCACACGATAAAAAATATACTTTAGAATACGAGGAGCACATATACGAGGTCAGTAAGCACATAACTTTTTAAATGCAATTCAGGTTCTTTTAAGATAAAAAAACTCTTTATTTTTTAAAACAGTTTAGTTTAAGCTCTCTATAGTTTATTAAAAGTTGCTGCATTTTTTAAGACCTTTTAAATTTATTTTTTAAACACTGCACTATAAGGCATTGCACGCATTTTCTACCCAAAAATAAAAAATTAAATTTTTGCAAAATAACAAAGTACACATCTCTTTTAAAAATTTGTCTCCACCAGTTTGGCTGTAATTAATTTCAACCAAAAAAAAAGAGTAAAAATTTTCTGTACTGCGCTGCAGCGATGTGAAAAGCGCTCGAATAATTGAGAAGAAAATGCCGAATCAACAAAGTACTTTCGTAATAACACCCAATGGGGAATTCTGATAATATTCGGATATACATTTCAATATCTGTGCTATTTTCACTGACGAGTTTAAAAAAGATACCGGGGGTAGGACCCTTTATTTCTGGAACAGATGTTAGGGAATTATTTACACAAGGCTTTGAGAGAACATGTTTTTCAGTCACATAGGATATGGGAGTGTAAAAGGCTTCTAAACGAATTTATTTCATACTATCAAGTGAGACTATACCTGGTCATTCCGACGCTATTGGTGAATTGGTTTAGGTTTGGCGTCACCAACAGAATGCGAGTCGATAATTCCACCAATAGATTTCTTCTTTGGGATCACTTAGGAAAAGTTCGATTCACTCACAAATCGTGAATGGATATGTAGAACGGCCTGTAAAAGATTACAGGTAGGAAACTAGTGCTAAGCATGAGTAGGCGAGAGATGAGTGCTCTTATAGAAGTACTAACTGGGCATAACTCCTTTAGACATAGCATATGATATAGAGATGAGTAACTAAGGCTGACGTCCAAAATGTTAATTGCTTTGTGTTCGAACAAAGTATCGTGTTTCATAATGCCGCTGTACAAAATATGTACAATGTATTCTATTTCAAAATGTCGTCAATGTGTATTTTTAACGCAGTCAAAAAGCAATCAGGCATAGGATTTATAGTTGATGGTTACTTTGCATATCTACATAGTTTATATACAGTAGTAGAACTGCATACAAACTTTGTATTGATACATTTTTTAAGACAGCCTAATTGGCATCAAAAAGTTTCACAAATCTGCTTGTATTAGTCTACAATCCATGTATATGCAGATGTACAGGCGCGTTTCTTTGAGTTGAGTTAAGCGGAATTCAATTCTCAGCGTTACTAGAAATGTGGCAACAGCAGCTAACAAAGTCATCGAATTATTGCTGAAGGTTAGAGTGAACTTAATTTCCCATTCACCAACAAACAATTTAGTGTTTTAGCTTTTCAACTTTCCACGCCTACATCAAAAATTGAGTTTGCAATGTAAGCCCACTTGATCTTCATCACAGTCGGAAATTCTGAATTCTGTATTCTGTTGTGTTCACAGACGTTTTAGAAATTTTTATTTTTAATTTGAACTAATGAACACGTTGTCATCATTATACAATACTGGTGAAAGATGCTACAGTGTCATCACGGTTCTGAAAATGACAAATAAGAATACAATGAACGTGTTGATTATCTAAAGCTGCACACACACACATGTACAACGAACCTGCTACCAACAACAACATGAAATGAAGTAAACCAGCTACGACAAATATGTGATAGACAACATAAGCAAAGTACACAAACAACAATGTACTAGCAATAGAGCTCTCCAGAAGGCGAGATCACGAACCTTCCACTTCAAGAATGTTCGTTAGACTGGTTGTGTCGGACTATAAAAGGACTGGACAAAGCAGGCAGCAGTCAGTGTTAATTCAGTCAGCCTTGTGTGAAGTTGCGTGTCAACAAAATAAGTCGTGGTTGTAAAGATCCAGTGAATACTTGTGTGAACTAGTAAAGTGAATAAACAGATTATTATTGTTGTATCGTTAAGTTGTATACGGTGGCACACAAAAGTAGTGTAAAGTATAAAGAGAGTTTAACTGAAAATAACCACATATTTATTTTTACTTTGTTTGCAATTAACGAACTCATATTAAAACGTTTTTAAAAAGGTAAAAACGTATCAATATTTTGTCAAACGCTTTTGGAATATGCTGGGCAAACTCTATAATTTGCGGTGCAATTGTTTATTTACTTAATTTCTTCAGAGATAATTATAATTTACTTAATTGCTTCATAGATAAGTTGTTTTTTAGCATATCACATTTATTGGTGCAGTAAGGGCCATCAAACATAACGCATACTGTTGCATATACACATTTCCATTACGATCCTTCAGTCAGGTTTACGACGTAGTTTCTCACACCACCTATATTGTGTGTGTTGAGTTTATACATGAGTGGTGGGATCTACATTTTAAAGTTGACTCCGAATGGCAGATTTTTGAAAAATTTGTTCATGGAAATTTTATTTACTCTCAGAGTTATTGCTACAATTCCGCTTATTTTGTTTTGTTCGATATGTCTGCCCTGTGCTTTGAACCGTGGCCTCACGTCTAATGAGGCAACACACTACCTACTAGACTACTGCGACTATATACAGTTAGTATGTCTTAATGTAGTTATTTATGAGGTTCCTCTATAATAACCATAGAGTATACAAGTTAGACTCGAAACAGTGGCTTTGTGGTGTTCTTTGTTGATTTCTTGTATTAAAAAATACTCTTAATTTTGAAACCCTCAGCAAAAGATTGCTACTTCTGAGTTTACTTACTTACTTAATTGGCCATAACAACCCGTTTAATGGATTTCGGCCTGCCGCAACAGATCCTTCCAGGCACCTTTGCTTCTTGCGCGCCTACGCCAGTTGGTTAAACCAATCGATGACAGGGTTTCCTCGACCTGGTCCTTCCAACGGATACAAGGTCATCCTCTTCGCCGACTTCCGTAGATTCCCGCATCAAATACCCGTCTCGTCGGAGCATCCTCCTCCATTCGAACCACATGGCCGAGCCAGCGCAGCCGCTGGATATTAATACGCTGTACAACTTCTATGTCGTTGAGGAGCTCATTCAGCTCACTGTTGTATCGGATACGGAAATCATCACCAACTCGCACTGGACCGAAGATCTGGCGTAGTACTTTTCTCTCGAACACTCTCAAGGCCGCTGCATCTGTACTTAATAGGGTCCATGCCTCTGCGTCATAAAGAAGCACGGGTAGAATGAATGTCTTGTAGAGTGTTAGTTTTGTCGTACGAGAGAGGTCTCTGCTACTCAATTGCCTATTGAGACCATAGTAGCACCTGTTGGCAAGAGTGATCCTGCGCTTGATCTCCAGACTGACATCATTTTTGGTGGTAACGGCGGAGGCAAGATAAATAAAATCCTTGACTGTTTCAAAAGTATAGTTATCGGCCGTAATCTGAGAATCAATACGCCACACGTCTCTACTTGTCGATAACATATACTTTGTTTTGTCCTCATTTACTGCCATACCCATCTTAGTAGACTCCCGTTCAATAGCACTAAAGGCAGCAGTATCATCTCGCTTGGTACGCCCTATGATGTCAATGTCTTCAGCGTACGCAAGCAACTGGACACTTTTTTGATAAATAGTGCCATTGCGTTGCACTCCCGCCTTTCGCAGAACACTCTCCATGACAAAGTTTAAGAGGTCGCTTGATAAGTGTCGACTAAGGTCGACCCCCTAAAATGTTTCTTTCTGTCAGATTTTAGGATTGCCAAAGTTTGAGCACAATTGGAAGATGTTAACCTGTGCCACTGCGGCCTCAAAGTTTTGAAAATCTCGACATTTTGGCAGTTTAGCGGCTTCGGCGATCCATATCTCTGGAACGGTTAAAGCTATTCGCTATATATAATTACTGATTACAACCCTTTAGTCAGGATTACGACTTAATTTCTCACTCCAATTATGTTGTGTGCGTTAATTTTTATACATGGTGGGACCTATAGTTAAAAGTAGACTCCGAATGACAATTTTTGAGAAACTTTTTTATGGCAATTTTGTTTACTCTCAGAGTTTTTGCTAGAAATCTGCTGAGAGAAAGTCGCCGAGGAAATATTTAGTCAAATTTCGTTTAATTATAGATATCTGACCTGGGGTTTGAACCGAGGCCTCACGTCTAATAAGCCAACACACTACCTACTAGACCACGACGACTGTAGGAGGTTCAATCGGCATGGAAAACTTATATCAACATACTCTTTACTTTCCCACTTTTTATATTCCTTTTCACTTTCAATTATTATTTACCAAAAACGTTATTGATTGCACATAATAAACTACCTGATGTGAGATATTTATACTGTTGTTCCTGATGTGGGCTACCATATTTAAAATATTTCAATTTTAATTTACAATAAAAAATAAAAAACAATTAAAAGCAAAACTATGTATGTACAGCAAAGAATAAATAACGACCGGGGAAATAAATCAAAATATAAAATTACTCGTTCTCTTCGAAATATCAAATATATTACTGTCACCAGTTTCTCTCAATTGATTTTTATTGTGTTGAAATGTTCAAATACAATATCTAAGCGAAAAAAAAGAGAGACAATGCAAGAGAAACTTTTCAAATTAATATCTTCAAATGAAATTAAATGGCAGTGTTGAGAGTTGCAATGATACAATAAAAAACTTTTTAACGTAACTATGAATTCGAAACAAAAACTATTTTCATCAACTGAAGTAAAATAATTACCACCATATTGATTGAAGCGTATGTATGTACGTACATTTTCGGGAATGGTAAAAACAAGTGGATAAAATATATCAAAGGATTAAACAAAAAATTCAAAGAAATGTGTTCAACTATGGTAACTGAAAGATACATTTTCAGCTAAACGATGGAGTAAACTTTTATAAAAAATTTTAAAAAATTACAAATTTTTAGGAAATCATTGTGTACACGCATTGTACTTTTTTACAAATCGTATCATGTTTTTCAAACATGAGAATAATTCATTATAGACACTAAACATCAGAGATCTATCATATAAAGAGTCTTCTAATAAGGAATTCAGAATTTTAGGAGATGATAACGTTCACCTTGTTGAAAGTGCATACATAATTGGTCATTACAACCTTTTAGCCAGAATTACGACCTATCTTCTTACACCATTTTTTTTTTTTTGGGCTAAAACCCAATTATAATAACGTTTTATTTTATAATCTATTTGTGGATCACGTAATGGAGCAAAAGGGGACATGTTTATAAATCTTTTTTAATAGCTTATTAAGCACTTGAATTATGGGATGTAAACAGTCTGAAAATAAACTTTAATCCACATTGAATTGATAGCATTTACCATCTTAGGCTGCCAGATGCACTCAGGTTGTTAAAACTATAATGTATTGCCAACTACAAACAAATTTAATTAGAAAAAATAAATGACGACCCAAATATGTATTTAAAATGAGCCAATTACAGCAATTCTCTTCGAAAGTCATAAAATTCGTTCGATAAACTTTAAATAATTAATTTAAACTGAAAATTTTTAAAAAAATTTAAATTTTATTTATTTTATTTGCCTATGGAAATATTACTTGCAGGCAATTAAGTAGTACATATTACAAGATAATTTTAATTCTAAAAAACTATGAATTTAAAATACATAATTACATTATTTTTTATAACATTATTCGACAAAGAAAAATCAATTAGCATATACAATTTATTAAATTCGTCACACATTCTCCTTATTGGATCAGCACCAGCGTGATTGGGTCTAAAATATTGTATTGATAATGGGGAAAAATGACGTGACGGACGTTGAGGACCATTAAACGTAATGTTATGGATTAAAAAACTGGAGTCTATATCACCAGTAATTACGTTGAATATGAATGAGATATTTAACATAGTTCTGCGGCTTTCAAAAGTCGGAAGTTTGATTAATGCTAGTTTGGCAGAATAAGAAGGTAAACTTGTGGGATTAAAACTCAGTCCTCGGAGACAAAACATCAGTAATTGCTTTTGTACAGATTCGATGAGGTCGGAATATTTTTTATATAGAGGATCCCATATTATGGATCCATACTCGAATATAGGCTTTACAAGAGATTTGTAGAGCCATTTAGTAACATAAGGATCGTTAAATGCTTTTGCCCACCGGTTTATAAAACCAAGTACGCTTCTAGCTTTATTTACTGTCATAGTTATGTGCGGAATAAAATTTAGCGTGGGATCAAGTAGAACTCCTAGATCCAGGAAGTTATCCACAAGCTCAAGCTCGTATCCATCAAAAGCATAGTTTGCAGGAATCGGATTCTTTCTTACAATCTCATGTATTTACATTTTTTGAGATTAAGCTGCTTTAGATTTAAATTACACCATAAATGAAACGAATTTAGGCCATTTTGAAGAAGTTTCTGATCGGAAATTTGGCGATAACTTAGGAAAAGTTTTACGTCATCAGCGTACATTAGAATATTGGAATAGTGAATCATATCAGGTAAGTCGTTAATAAACAATGAAAACAGAAGCGGTCCAAGATGGATACCCTGAGGTACACCAGAAAGGACATCAATACTTTTGGAGCAGCAGTTTTTAAAAAGTACGGTTTGTTTTCTGTTAGTTAAATACGAGTAAATCCATTTTAAACTAATATTAGTAAATCCCATTTAATAAAGTTTCTTCTTCAAAAGTACATGATTGACTTTATCAAAACCCTTGCTGAAATCCATGTAGATAACGTCTGTTTGTTGCTGATGAAAAAATCCTCGATAAACAACTTAAAAGATGAAGCAGGTTTGTTGTAGTAGAACACTTCTTACTGAAACCGTGCTGATAAGGAGATATCAAGTTACAAACTTGATAACATAAATCATCAGTAATAATTTTTTCAAATAGTTTTGGAATTATGCTCAGTTTTGCAATACCACGATAATTTGTAACATCTGATTTATTTCCTAATTTGAACAAAGGAATAATGAATGAATCCTTCCAAACGTTAGGAAAATAAATACATTTAATCGATTTATTAAATAAGTATGATAGTGGAACAGCTATGCTGTGTATGTTATATTTACACATGAGTGACAGGACCTACAGTTACATTTTAAAGTCGATTCCGAACGACAGAATCTTGAGAGACTCTTGCAGCGCAGTTTTTTTTACTCCCAGAGGTTTTGCCAGAAAACAGTTGACAGCTGAATAAGTTGTAAGTACATCTCTCTAATTAGTTGGTATTTATTCAGTCCGTTTCGCCAACTCTCCATAAACGACCACAGACAGCGACAAGTGTTCACTGAAAGGGCTCTGAAGCAGTCGGCAAGTGACCCTTCTTCTCGATTCGTTTCACATAGGGATATTACAACACTACCTAGGAATGATATTCTACACTTAAATGACATTCCAACTTAATTTCAAAGTTTGTGAGCGACAATGCGTAGGTGAAGTCTTCATGGGTTAAAGTCGCCGTAGTCTAGTAGGTAATGTGATGGTCGTGGTTCAACTCTTGACTCAGATATCTCGAGAAAAACGAAATATGAAAAAATATATTATTTGGCGACGTCCTCTCAGCAGTCTTCTGGCAATATTACATTAAGAGAAAGCGTTTCGGTCTACTGAATTCGATACCGGCTTTATTGTTAGTATTCTTTCAAGATGCGACAGTAACTGCCTAACTATCCGGCAGTCATTCCCAGACGCCCATCTATTGTTTCTGGTCTGCAACGTATTGTCTTAAAGTTTCAAGCAAATCATAGGCAAAAATCCAAAATAGGCAGAACCCAATGTCTAGCAAACTCAACCACCTGTACATGTTCTACGTATATTCCTGTGCTCTAAAATTCATATAATTCAACTATGTTATCCGTCTAGTTAAGGTACGAGGATTTCAAAGTATCAAAGCCGCAAAGGATTACATACTTTATCAAATTTGTAAAAATTACAGCCAGTCTTAGCCAATCCGCAGCCTCTTTTATACCAAGGATTTCTGCCTCGTAAATGCTGCTATTAAACAGTCAAAGTTTCCATTATTATGCCTATCTGAGATATCGTTTCTCCATGTACACCACTTATGTTTGGTGTGTTCATTTTTTTCCATATCCACTCCGAACGATAGATTGTTTTGAAAGTTTTCATATCTGAGAGATAGTCGCCGAAGAGATATTTTTTCATATTTCGTTTTGTTGAAGAAGTCCGACCCGTAGTTTGAACCATAGACTCACGTCTAATAAGCCAACACACTACCTATTAGATTACGGCGGCTCTATAAATCATTTAAATAGGCTGCTAATAACACTATTCGACATAACACAAAAAATTAAATACACCCGAGTAACTACCTAGTCTAAGTTGTTAAGTTAGTTGAGTAGAACTTAAAAGTACATACTTTTTTATTTTTCTCGAACCCTCCAAACTTGCTTTATTTGACAAAAACTGTTTTTTTGACTTTACGCATAAATTTATTGATTATACAAACATTTCTGAACCGATGTCCAAATTTTAAACTTTATTGGAAAGGAGAGGGATGGGCATTTAAAACTGTAAACATATATATATTATTTGACGTAATATGATATGTATGTGTTTTGATCATACATGGGCATACTGCATTATAATTCTAATGCATTAAGCTTTTCAGTATTCAGTAAATGTTTACTGGTAATGAAATTTAGATTGCATTACCAGTAAAATTTTACTGATTACTGAAAAAAATATCAGTATTCAGTAAATTTTACTGGTTACTGAAAAAAATTCAGTAAGTCAGTAATTTTTTACTGATTACTGAAAAAAATCAGTATCAGTAAAATTTATTAATTACTTGCTAGTGGAATTATTTTCTGGAAAAATTGCCTACAGTTCAAGGATTTGAGTAAAATTTGCTATGTTCAATAGCTGAATTATTAACAATTGTTACTGAAAAAGCATTCATTAATTCAAAAAACTTGCAAGAAGAACAAAAAACTAAAATTGTCAACATTTTTTAACGTTGCAAACTATTACAATTCTATTTTGAATTATCATTTGTTTACATTATCGCCAGAACAATTTAAAATCAAAATATCTTACAATACCGACTAATCAAAAATTATACATTTACCTTTTTTTACAAGTTTTTATTAATAAAGTTTTCATTAACTATATACATAGTTTTTGATGATATAAAATAGAAATTTTCCATATTTTTTATTTTCACTCTCTTAATAGGAATTCAATGAACATACTTAAAAAAATTTTTTTTCAAATACACTAAATTTTTATAAGTGTCCACCTTTAGTGTATCTTAGAAGATTATTAAATTAGGCTCTGTGACAAGGAATCGGAAGATAATATTTTTTCTTTATATCAATTTGTAATCCTGTCCGATTATTCAACATAGCAAAGCACCTAATTCACCAAATTTGGAAAAAATATAATTTTAAACTTTGATGTTTAAGCAATCAGAGAATTCAACATTTTTTTCTCTGAAATAAATTTTAAATATAAGACTGATGCTGTCTGAATGAGTTTTTATTGTTTTTCATTTATTTATTTTCTAAATAGAACAGTGAGAATTTTTTCTTTGGTTGTATCTTTAAAGATACTCTGAGCATTTATGGGTTAATAAATAACAACTTACAGCCTGAAACTAAAAATAAATATATTTTCAATAGGTTTGCACAAAAAAAAAACTTAAAATAAAAAATCAAAATATGTATGTAAACAAAAAAATTGAACAGTTACTTTTTGTCAATTTGCCTATTTATTTATATATTTATTTTTAGAACTGTTTTTCACACGAATAAAAAATAAATTAGTATTAGAAACAAGACACTTGAATAAATATTTCGGTGGTGTTGTGAGTACAATGGCGATCAGAAATCGGGTGGTCGTCGGTTCAAACCCAGCGGGCTACATCTTTTTTAACTCATATTTGACATTATTTTAATTTTGGTTTTTTACAAATAAAGTCCGCCAAATAACTTTTTTTTTGAAAATGCTTAAAAAAAACTACTGAATATTTTCTCAAATTTCTTTTTTTATTTGAAAGTACAATCCTTCCCGTTAATAATGGAAAATAATTTCATTCAAATGGCTGCCTCGGCTGGCCATGCAGTAGGCAGTATGCACCAGAAGATGCCGATTTTGGCAAACAAATCATCTTTTCAGATGAAGCTCATTTTGATCTTGGCGGGTACGTAAACAAGCAAAATTGTCGCATTTAGGGCACAGAAAACAAAAAGGGGAGGGGAGTTACAGTCAATGGCGATCGTTATCGGGCCATGTTGAACGAATTTTTGTTCACAAAAATTGAAGAGGAGGATATTGGCAACATTTGGTTTCAACAGGACGGCGCTAGGCGCTACACAGCCGAAGCTACACTCGATGTTTTGCGCCCTATTTTTGAAGATCGCATTATCAGCCGCAGAGCTGATGTCGGTTGGCCACCTCGGAGCTGCGATTTGACACCGTTGGACTATTATTTGTGGGGTGCTGTCAAAGATAATTGTTACGCCGACAAGCCAGAGACAATAGACGCTTTAAAGGACAATATTCGTAAAGCCATTGGTGAAATACCGCTGCACACAATCGATAATGTGCTTAAAAATTGGACCGATCGTGTAGGCTACTGCATGGCCAGCCGAGGCAGCCATTTGAATGAAATTATTTTCCATTATTAACCGGAAGTATTGTACTTTCAAATAAAAAAATAAATTTGAGAAAATATTCAGTAGTTTTTTTTAAAGCATTTTCAAAAAAAAAAGTTATTTGGCGGACTCTTTATATAAATATTTCTACTAATAACATCTATTAGAAATGTTGACAATTTTTTTATAATTAATAAAAATTTACTGGTAATGCATAATGGGTTTCAATTTACTGGTACTGATGTTTTTCAGTATTCAATAAAAATCTACTGATTTACTGCAGTTTTTTTCATTAACCAGTAAAATTTACTGAATACTGATTTACTGAATACTGATTTTTTTTCCAGTAATCAGTAAAATTTTACTGGTAATGCAATCTAAATTTCATTACCAGTAAAAATTTACTGAATACTGTAATTTTTTTCAGTAATCAGTAAAAATCTATTTTTACTGAAATTTTACTGGTACTGCAAAGTGCCCATCTATGTTGTTTACATATACCATTTTAAAGGCTCATCTGTCCCATTTTCAAAAAACTTTGGATTTTGAAAATAGGTTGAAAAATATTTGGGTAATCAATAATTTTGTGTGAAAATATCAGAAATACCGTTTTTGTCAAATAAAACAAGTTTGGAAAGTTCGAGAAATATAAAAAAATATTTTTGAGTTCTACTCAACAAAACTCACAACCTACACTATGTCATTAGCTGGGTGTATTTTGACTGTCGCACAGTGTAATTGATTTTTTTATATCATATTTTATTAATATATTTATATTTTAAATTAAAGTCGCCGTAGTCTAGTAGGTAGTGTGTTGGCTTATTAGACGCAAAAGCCTGGGTTCGAGCCCCAGGCCAGGCATCAAAGACAAAATACAAAAAATATTTTTTCGGCGATTTCCTCTCAGTAGATTTCTGGCAAAAACTCTGAGAGTAAATAAAAATTGCCACAAAAAGTTTCTCAATAAATAAAAATCTGTCGTTCTGAGTCGACTTTAAACTGTAGGTCCCACCACTCATGTATAAAATTAACACACACAACATAAGTGGTGTGAGAAACTAGGACGTTGTACAATGGGTCAATTCGACCTCCGGGTACTGTACTTGTCTTAATTGACAAGTACACGTCCTCTAACCTAACCTAACTTACATTTATATAAATGGAAATGAGCTCAGTTTGACCTAACCTCTATTTTAAATTAAACCAAAATCTCCAAAAAGAATTCAGAGTAAATTTAAAATTCAAAGTCTCAAGCTAAAGAACTTGCGTGAAAAACTTAAGCATGGCCTCTGTAATACAATATTGTTGGCATGTGTGTCGGCACACAGAGGTTGCACCATGAAGTTGCTAAAATGTATTAGCGTACCTAGAATTATTCTGTCCACTGTATATGATGGAATGTTATTGATTACAGACATGTTCAACATACATATGTATGCATGTATGAATTGCAGTCAGCAAAAAATGTATAAACAGAAGTATTTTTTTCTTTTGTAAGAAACAATTGAATGTTTATTAATAGGAAAATTTCATTTTGATTTAGTGTAGTCTAGTATATATAATAGAATATATTGTACCTGACAAAAATTGTCTATACGAGTATTTAGCATGTAAAAAATGTATAACATTGTTTTTAGTCTTTTGAGTAATAAATGTCTTTGTATAAAAAATTTATTGAATGAAATAAAAATAAAGTCGAATATTTTTATGAATATCAAGCAACTATTATGTGGAAATTTATTTCCTATAATCGACTTATTTATATTAAATTGTTGACTTATTTGCAGGATATGCATCTGGAAACTATTAGTGTGTCCAAAACATAGGTTCTATTCTTAGGATTGAACTGCTCAACAATATTTTTTATATTACTCGTTATATTGCCCCTCAAAAGGGTTGCATTTCACGTGCTTAAGTATGAAAATCACAAAGAACACAGAAAGATAGCAAAATTTAATTCAGATCGATAAGACATTCATTTATAATCAGAAATTAAAACTTAAGAAATTTTTTGAGGTTATTTAATGGAAATGCTGCACGAGGTTACTACATAGGTGGTTCATCAGAGAACTCAAGTTTTGGCATATTTCAACTTGCCGTTAACTAAAGGCAGGATATTAGCGGGCAGATAAATTGTTTTTCATTTTTATAAGTGGACAATATGGTAGAAGCGAGCGTTAAGCTAAGTGGAGGATCATCCTACTGGCAACTTTTAAAGCAGGGGTTATCAAAAATTTTTTGGTCGTGTATTAGTGAGTAAGAGAGAGAAAATCAATTGAGAGAATTTATTTATTTATGGTCATAGAAATCAAAATACATAACGTTATACATCTTTGATTAAAAAATTAGAGAATGTTTTTTAGATATTTGGCGGGAGCTACTTTTGGATCATAAATTTCCTCACCTACTAATAACAAACCTTTTAATTTTTCCAAAAAAAAATCTACAAAAAAGCTGTTCTCTTATCTTATCATTTAAATTTCTTGAAATGTCCTTTAAGAACATGTAAGGCATTGGATTTTAATAAAAGCATTTTTTAAAATAAAATATTTTTTGAGTGTAAAGCTGAAAAAAAAATATTATAGCATCCGCTGACATGTGCACTCGCCGCAGTCTGATAGAGGGCTAAATAAAATAACATAAGCAATGTGTGTGAATTCTCTCTGCACAATTGTGCTATGAAATGGTACTCCCTGTTTTAAAGTTAAGTTTATGTTTGAACTTGCCATATTATATATTATTTTCAATATGGCAACTTCAAATATAAAGAAAATGAGCATGAGTTTAAAAAAAATTTTTAATTGCTTCGGCACTGCCATAATTTTGAAAAAGTTAACTTTATTTTCACATAAGGTTGTAATAACGAAAAGAAATTAGTTACCTTTAATTTATAATAAAGTTCACTTTAGCTAAAGTTACCTTTAACTATACCCAACTTTAACTGGAAGTTGTAATAATGATCCTAAATCGCACAATATTGACGCTTAATGTGCTTCGTTAATTCGTTATCGTTATTTACTCAATAAACTTGGCTCTCAGTACGTTAATGGTAGTGCATTCCCAATACGACATTTTGGTTTTTTGACGGGTTCATTGAACCAAAATTTAACTTATACGCTGAAGGTAATTTTTATAATTTCTTTTTATTTTTATAATAAAATTCAATGATTTCTTGTTTGTTAGTATCATTGTATATTTGCATACATACAATTCTAGTCTTTGCTTAAACCTGTCTTATCATTTTGGACATTGCCATATGCCAGTCAAAATCTTGTGTAGTTAAATTGACATTTCGGGTCAGTTGAAGAATTGTGGAATTGTGATTTGGAAATTTAGGTATTCTGAGTCCTTAAAAAACTACAGTGCGATAAACGTGAGGTGATAAAATTTATTAAAACATTAAATTTGGTAAAGTGAAGTTTGACTGTGAGCAGTTTGGCGTCTATATCGTAACTTGTACCACTTTTCATAGATTAAATAAAACAAATTTGTCTTTTAGAAGACTGGTAAGGTCAATTATAATTATATTAATTATAAACATACGCATAAAAGTGAATTGAAGAATAAAATTTTGAATATTTTCTTGGTTTAAATTTCGTATTTCGTTTAACAAAACAGGCATAAACAAGTGTTGTGATCTGAGTAAGTAGAGACATATTGTGCCCCATAAGGATTTGAATGCTTCGGATACAGTTATCTGTGCTTCCGAAAGCTTGTGATTACAAAATTTGCAATAAAATTTTTTTTAATCGGATCCAGTTTGAAAATATTCTGATATCGGAACCGGTACAAAATATTCGACAACATTGATCCGTTACCCAATCATTCGGTGTTCGATCTGGTTTGGTTACAATTTTACAAAAAATGAGACCCTTTTTTCCTTTGTTTGAAACGAGCTGTATTAGTTCAAATACGTTCCATTTTAATTAACAACATTTAGCTGCTTTTGGTGAAACGTTATTATTCACTTTAGAACTGGTGGATTTTCCAAATAAAAACCTGATCAGACTGCCTATCTGGAAATTAAGAACACGCGTCAGTTGAGGTTTATTAAAAGCAATCCAGATGGTTTTACCACTTTTTGTCTATTACTGTGTCAGGTCAATGGACTCAGTTTCTTTCTCTGTCCTGAGAGTCAAAATGCAAATTACAAAGTCTATTTTTATAACGTTTATACTTGTTCTACATATTGCTATATGATTTATGTAATTTAGGTTCTCGTGCTACGGTAATAAACGTACTAATAAATGTATGAAGATGATAAAAAGCTGAGTTTGATTATAGGTTTGATAACAGCGAAATATTGTAAGTCCGTTGTAAGGATAACGGCATTTGCACAATCGCTTCTAATTATGATTCTTATGTGCTAGCAGAATGTAAAATGATAGTCTCCTAAAAAAATCAAAAAACTGCTGAGTGGATTCCAAACATTTTCAAAAAATACAAAGTGCATGGGAGGACTTAATAAGGACTATAAGACCCATCGTATTCTCCTCAACTTTTATAAGATATCGTTATAATATTAATATGTTTTTATCTTTTAAAAACGTTTAAAATATGAGCTCGTAGATTGCAAATAAAATAAAAATAAATTTGTGTTCAGTTTTAATTAAATTCTCTATTTCTCGCACAATTATGTGTGCCACCGTTCACAATTTGATGTAAACAACAACAATTACTTTGTTTGTTATTCCTCTACTATATATTGTTCGACAGACCTTTGTAACGGAGATCTTCAAACCACGATTATTCTCTTCAAACACACCGCGTCCTAACACAAGACTGGCTGAACTTTTTCTAACTCCGTTGCCTGCTTTACCTTGCTTTTTATATGTCAACGTAAACAGTGTGATGAATGTTCTTGAAGGTTAATATTCATGGCTTCGCCTTCTCGAGATCTCCATGTAAACATCGTGTTTCAGTGTTGCTGTTTGTGTATTTTGTTTACATTTATTCTTGTAGTGTTTGTTGTTATATTTTTGTTTACTTGTTTATCGTTTTTTTAAGCTGGTGTTGGTTGTTGTGATAATTTATACTCATTGTTTTTATTTTTGTAGCTTTTGTTTATAATTTTAATGTTAATCGACGTAAAAGCAAAACACCATTATCTAGATTTTTCCGCTTTCACAACAATATCTTCTGGAAGACTGTTACCCTGACAAACTTCAGAATGCATTGGATCACAAACGGAAATTCGGTACATTAAATTTTTTCATTATTAATTCATTTATGAATCCATTATTTTTAAAACGGTTATCGTCATAAAACGTGACGACTTCTTGGTTTATTTTTCACATTTTTCATGATTTTATTGAATTCTTTATTAATTAGTAAACTAGGAGATAGGACATCTTTAACATCAAAGTTATGTGATTGAAAACGCGTAAACCATTTTACTGTAAACTTTACAAATTAACAGTCTGATTACGACTGTAATGTGTAGAATTTTTATTTTTCAAAGAATAAAGTGATTTCAATGATGGCTTCAAACAAAGTGAAGCTTTGATTGTTAATGTTCTTGATAGAGTTAATATTACTAGAGATATTATATCATCTATCGACTATGAGTAATTGAATATTTGTAAATGTCAAATTATTCTTCATTTCATTTCATGTTTAATTCTTTCAAACCATTCAACCTTCGTAAATTGTCCTATGGTTTCCTCCTAGTCGATTTGAATAATTCAACTCGCTCCCTCTATCTTGTATATATAACAGTGTATACATCTTGTGATTTTTGTTATTGCATTTCATAAAATATTTTACATAAAATGTTTATAAAAACTACAAATGCGCCCATATTACTTACCCAAGCAATCAATTTTAATGTCTGTGGGCATATTAATGTTAATCCAGTATTTAAACACAATTCCCGCATTGCAACCGCTAATATTTCCATAATGTTTAAATTAAAATAATTTGCACCAACACCTAACTCTCTGTTTACACGATAGATACATTCCCAAACAATTCGTGTAAATATGTCGTGTAAAAAGAGAACGAAATGCAAACAATATTAAAATCTGTTTAATGTTCACTTAAGAATGTATCGGCTCCATGTGTGGGCAGTTTGGAATTTATTGAGGAAATAATGAATAAGAGAGAGTATTTAAAAATTCTAAAGAACAAATTAATCAAAAGTTCGTAGGAATTAGCAATTTGTAATGGTTATTACTTCCAGTCGCTTATAGACGCCGTAGTCTAGTAGTTAGTCTGTTGGCTTATTAGACGTGAGGCCTCGGTTCAAATCCCAGGTCAGACATCTCCAACTTTTAGAACAAATAAAATTGCCATGAAAAATTTCTTAATAATCTGTCGATCGGAGACGACTTTAAACTGTAGGTCTGAGAAGTGTAGTGGTGTGAGAAACTAGTTCGTATTCCTGACTAAAGAATTGTAATGACCAATTATGTTATGTATATAATACTTCTCCACAAGTCAATGAACCCAATCATATTGTTGCTAACGTGAATATGTGATTTGACCACGTAAGTCCGCACAAAGGTTCGATATGACCCAAAGAGAGTATTTAGGAGATCATTTGGTTACGTAGCCGCTAAACCTCTAAAAGTTAACTGAAAAAATTGCTCATAAGTTCATGGCGGCAAATATTAACAGAAAACGTAGAAAATGCCAAGTAGGGTCAATGGAGTGCTCGACTTTAAGAGATATCCTACCAAATAACATATCCAATATATTGGACCAATATATTGGGCGGTGTTACATCGTTTAACATTAAAATGATAAACAAAAGCTACAAAAACGAAAACAATGGACTTGTTTACATGATAAACAAATAAACAAAAATAAAGCAACATCAGTATAAAAAAGGGATAAACAAGTAAATAAACAAGCAACGACAACACTGCAAGGACAAACGTAAACAAAAGACACAATCAACAATAAACAAAACAACATGTTTACATTTATAGAGATTTCGCGAAGGCGAAGTCATTCTCCTTCAAGAACATTCATCAGAGTTTTTACGTTGACATATAAAAGACAAGGTTTAGCAGGCAACGGGTTAGTAAAAATTCAGTCAGTCTTGTGTGACATCGATTTTAAAAATTGGGTCACTTGACACGAAATTCCCCATATGTATTGTATTGTACTTAGACTTTTGCTGTCCACTGTATATTATATTATAAAACATGCATTGAAATTTTCCATGAGATTCAGGAAAAATGTATAAAATATTGAAAATCGTTTCTAATCAAAGTCGCCATAGTCTAGTAGGCAGTGTGTTGGCATGTTAGACTTAAAGCCAGGGTTCAAACCACAGTGCAGACATCAAATCGAAATACAAAAAGTATTTCTCCGGCGACTTTCTCTCAGCAGATTTCTGGCAAAAACTCTGAGAGTAAATTAAATTGCCATGAAAAGTTTCTCAAAAATCTGTCGTTCGGAGTCGACTTTAAACTGTAGATCCCGCTACTCATTTATAAAATTAACACACACAGCATAAGCGGTGTAAGAAACTAGGTCGTAATCCTGACTGAAGGGTTGTAATGACCAGTTATGTATGTCCAATCAAAACAATGTGTGTAAAAAAAAGAATTTTTTTGGCTAACTCGTGTTTAAATCTAGTTCGTGCAAAAAATGCGTGTAAAAAGAGAATTAAATGTATTTTAAATGCAATGTTTTTTACTTTTTTATGTATTTTTGAATTAATAATTTATAGCTTTAGAATCAACAACTATCAACAACACTCATAAAAAATCCATTGTTTTATAAAATTTTTTTTAAAATTTGCATGTATTGTTGTTATACTTGTATTTGTATGTATGATTGCTTTTCTTTGCATATAATTAAATAAAATGCATGCATATTGCATATTTATTACAGACACTATTTACAATTTATTGTATTTCAATGCGATTCGTTTTATTTATTTTTTAAGTGTTTAAAAAGCATTGAATAAATGCTTTAAATGAATTGAAAACACCTTAAATAAAGATAAAATTAAAATGTTTAAAAAATATTGGCTGCAATATAAAACGAAATACAAACCTAATGCAAATATTAAATATTTGGAATAAAACAAAAAACTTATCCACAGGGAAAAAAGAAATACTATAGGTGATGGGGTATGCCGTATAGGGTTTATGTAGGTTATACGTATGTTTGGTTATAGGTATGTTTGGATAAAATTTTTTTTGATACAATTTGGTAGATAAATAACTTCGTTCTATTTATCCTTCAATGTATCTGTAGCGGCTAGAGTTCCAAGAACATTCAAAGGCTGTCGGTTTGTAGGAAAATATCAGTATCTTAACGTAGCCTCATAGAAAATTATCTAGTGACGCTAAATCACATGAATTAGGGGGCCATATAACTGGAGCATTTCTGGAGCGAAAATTGTCATCAAATTCAATTTGAAATAAATTAAGAAAAGTAAAGTAAAGTTGCACTGTTTTGCTGGAACCAAATGCTGATTGATTTTTGGAAACAGTAATACCGTATTCGCCTTAATCTAATGCATACCTGTTAAGTAATGATTAGTAATTGTAATGATTAGTAATTTGGTTACTTTTTTTTGAATGGTGAAATTATGATTACAATTACGATTATTTTTGGTTAAAATAGTTAAAATTGATTACGATTACAAAATAATCAAAAAATAATCAGGATTACTGGCGATTAGTCTAATAATCAAAAATAATCAAAAGTAATCCAAAAGTAATCAATTTATTTTCAATAATTACCTTCAATTCTTTTTGAATATTTGAAAATAATCAAAAAGAATTATTTAAAACAATTTGATTATTTTTTAGACTCCTTTTGAATCTTTTTGATTATTAGACTAATCGCCAGTAATCCTGATTATTTTTTGATTCTTGGGTAATCGTAATCAATTAGTAATTCGAAAAAATTTTTCATAGAATTATATAATCATTACGATTCTTTTTAAAAAGTAATGTAATTGATTACTAATCGTAATCGAAATTTAACATGTATGGTCTAATGGGTAGTGTGTTGACTTATTGGACGTAAGGCCACGTTCAAACCCCTGGTCAAACATGTCCAACAAAACAAAAAATACAAAAAATATATCTTCGGCGACTTCCTCTCAGCAGATTTCTGGCAAAAACTCTGCAAGTAAAATAAAATTGCCATGAAAAGTTATAGGTTGTAATGACCAAGTACGTATATATGTATTTCAGAGATTTTTTTCAACCTGACAGCATTTTCAAGCAGTCAGTTAACCGGAACTGAGCTTCTTTGATAAAAATTGCTCATCCTCAACCATTTTCGACTGAGCACAATTAACAAAAGTGCGATGCAAATCATTGCCCCGTCGATATAATTCTTAAACGGGCTATATTTTAAAGATTACGTAAGATCTTTACGTAATGTTTTCAATGCAGTCAAAGGACAAAAAAGCAGAGTCAATTAGAATCTGTCACACAATGCTTTTAACCTTTTCAACTAACAGCAAAGCAACCACGTATAAGGTCGGCACAATGAGTATTCTGACACATCAAAAACAAGAAAATCTAAAGAAAATTTAATAGCTGTCAAAGCATTCGACATACGTCCAAAGTTTTACAATTTTAAGCATGCGTTGAGTCTTTTGAAAATACGTAGTGTATGAGCTACCAAATCAAAAACCTTTGACAAGTCAAGGAAGGAGGAGTCCACTCTAGAGTTGGGTAGTTCGCGAACGAACTAGTTCAATTGAACTATTCACACAACTGAACTAAAAGAGCCGCTCATAATAATGAGCTCTTTTAGCTCCGTAGTTCAGTTGGCTCTTGTTCTCGTTTCTTATTCGTTCATTTTGTTCTTTTATTTTGTTTATCGTTCTCATGTGTGTAGTTCACGAACGAACTATATAGTTCAATTGAACTATTCAACGAGAGTTGTGTAGTTCACGAACGAATTAGTTCAATTGAACTATTCATACAACTGAACTAAAAGAGCCAACTGAACTAATGAGTTCTTTTAGCTCCGTAGTTCAGTTGGCTCTTGTTCTCGTTTCTTATTCGTTCATTTCGTTCTTATTCGTTCTTTTCTGTTGTTTATCGTAGTGTTAAATGGTAGTGCCATCATTGGCGGTGTTACCACATACTAATAAAATAACTTATGGCAACATTTTTCCTACAAAAGCGCGAAAATTGCAAAAAATAAAAAAATAAGCAAATTAAAATAATATATTTTTTCAATTTAACTCAAAGAAGGGTTAGGCGAGAAATATCCACAGAAATTCTTATTAAATATACTTTTATAAAAACATATGTAATTTTTGACGATGTATTAAAATTAAAATTTTTTGCTTTTGAATTTCTTGAATATAATTCAAATTTTATACATTAGAAGTAATAGCACATAATAGCTAAAAAAAAATTTATAATATATTTCTTTTAATAAAATTTCTAAGTGGGCTCCATGGAAAGTTAGTGCATAGCGTAACGATTGTGAGTTTGACTCTCACAAGATAATCTGGTCTGTTACGCTAATAAGTATGTTTTTATAAATAATAGTGTCAACTAAAAATCTATAAGATTGAAAAAATTTAAATAAGACAAAAGAGATTGTAAATGTATTTATTTATATATGTATATAAATAAATTTAAATTTATATTTTTATGTTTATGTTTTTCTTAATATTTATATTTTATGTATATATTATTGTTTTTAACGATTCAATTATCAAAATTTCCGCCAATCCATTGACTTAACTTTTTGATAGAAATTCAAATTTTTCGACACTGGTAGGTCAAAAAATCTTGCCAATAATCGGAAAAGGGTTCAATTTCAAAATCTGGATTTGCTAAATTCTCGCTAAACACTAGATTTCATTCATTTATTGCCGGGTATTCAAATTTTTCAGAACAGGTAGGTAAATTGTCAAAGAAATAAATTGTAGGAAATTTCCGTCATAGCAATAATACCAAAACAGTGCTAAAAGGGCCACAATTGAAAAATGGGTTGAATGTGGTCATGCTACCTACCCTACAAGTGTAACGTCACACAAAACAAATGTTATTCTCGTCATAGCAATAATGTCAAAAGAGTGCTAAAAGGGCCGCAATTGAAAAATGGGTTGAATGTGGTCATGCTACCTAACCGTACAAGTGTGACGTCACACAAAACAAGTGTTATTCTTACTGATAGTTTTCTGTAGCATTCACCCATTATGAAAAACTGCTCAATAGCTCTCTTCATGTTTTTTTCTGGAAAAAAACATTCGACTTACAGAATCAGGGTAAAAAATCAAAATGAGAGTTATTTGTAATAAACATTTTTTCTCAGGAAGAGAGCCACATATATAAATAGACAACATGGGTGAATCAAGCACTAGTTATTCGAAAGAGTTCATATTGGTATAGTGTCGGATGATCAAAGTGATCTAAGTGAATTTTTATTGGTATAGTGTCGGATGATCAAAGTGATCTAAGTGAATTTTTATATTTAAAAATGGCTGAAAAAAGAAAATTTAGCGCAATATGGACTCATTTCACGGCAGAAGAAGGTAATAGAGCAATGTGTAAATATTGCAAAATAAACCTAAGCATTGCTGGGGGTTCTCATGGGAATCTTTCTCGACATATGAGAACAAAAAATCCGCTTACACCATTAAATCAAGAAAGACAGACTACAATCCCACCAGAGGTACTTGAAGAAGACATGCCAGACGTACAACCTTCTACCAGCTTCCAATCCAGGCAAAGTGCAACGCTCCCTCAGCAACCCCAACAAAATATAACACAATATTTTCATAGGCCTCCACCCGTACGTACTGTTGAGCTAATCGATAGACAAGTGTTGAAAATGATAGCCAAAGGACACCATGCTCTACGAATTGTAGAAGAACCGGATTTCAAACGGCTAATAGAACTTGTCTCAAATTGTCCGGGATACACGCTTCCTACAAGAAAAACTATATCAAATAATATTATGGAAGCGGTTTATGGAGATATCTTAAGCCAAGTAAAATCTCAACTATTATCTGCTACAGCAGTCTGTTTAATTACCGATGGAAAAACAAATGATAGCTACTTGGCTATAACTGCTCATTATATTAGCGAAGATATGCAACTAAAATCACATTTAATTGCATGCGACAAATATGATGACAGACATACTGCCGAAAACCTAAAAAATTTTATAAAAAAACAGGTGCACGAGTTTGGTATTGAAAATAAAATTACGGCAATTGTGAGCGATAATGCGGCAAATATTACTGCAGCGATAGGTATGGGAAATTGGAGTGGAATTAGCTGTTTTGCCCATTCATTAAACCTGATCGTGCAATTAGCACTTGCGGAGGTGAGTGATACTGTTTCTAAAGTGAAAAAATAGTAGAATTTTTCAATAAAAGCACACAAGGTATGAAAAAGCTAAGAGAATCTCAAAGGCAAATGAAACTCCCAGAGCTAAAATTAAAGCAGGATGTTCCAACACAATGGAACTCTACGTACGACATGCTTAACAGGATTGTTGCCGTAAAAGATGCTGTAATTTCAACCCTGTCGCTCACAAAACCCGATTTATCTTTGGCACTTCAAGATTGGGAGGTTTTAGACGAACTAATACCAGTTCTTGAGCCATTTTATGAGGTTACGAAAGATATTTCAGCTGAAAAAAATGTAACCTATCAAAAGTTTTAGTTTTGTGTAATCTATTAGAAAGTGTAATTTCTGATTTTAACGCAACTAAAAGTCAAATAAAAGTACTGATTTCCGTGATGAAAAGAGAAATTACTAATCGTTTTGGTGAACTAGAACGAAGTAGTTTATATGCAGAGCACAATCCTAGATCCCAGATTTAAAAAATTAGGTTTTAAAAATGACAGCTCCTATGAAAACGCTGTGAAATTATTGCGCAACAGAATCGGCCAAATTAGACTACCAAATACTGAAACACCTGATACGGAAGGAAGTATTGCTGAAGTTCCACAAAAAAATATTTGGAAAAAATTCGACATGAACTTCAGTCGACTTACAAAATCTGACATAAACATAGCTGCTGGAATTAGAGAATTCGATAAGTACCTAAACGAGGAGTACCTGGAAGGAAGGAAAGACCCTCTTGCGTGGTGGAATGAGCGCAGGCATTTGCATCCAAGGGTGTACATGTATGCTTTAAAACGCCTTTGCATAGTAGCCACATCTGTACCATGTGAGCGTATTTTTTCAGCAACAGGACAAATAATAAACGAAAGAAGGACCCTCATCAAACCAAATAAAGTTTCCACTCTTGTGTTTTTACACAATAACATGTGAGCCAAGTTACTATTAACTTTATATCAAAAATGTAAATACAATGTATATTATATTATTATATAAACATATTATAAATGTTTTTTTTTTTAAATTAAATTAATAAATGTGATTGCAATAGACTGAATTACTATTAGTTTCTATTTTTTGTATTTATTATATTTTTGTTTTTTATGTCCCTATAATAAAATTAAGATTTTCAAAAGCTGCATTTTTTATTTTTCAATTTATTTTTTTCCTTTTAAATATATGTATATATTTAGATAAGTTTTGTTGTTATTATTAGTTAGTTAAGTAATTTTGATTTAAAAGCGCTTCAAGCACATAAATGAATTAATAAAAATGAAAATGTGTTAAATACTATACTATATACTGTTTTTATTTTATTCAATAAGTTGATATAAATACACGGAATGCATTAATTCCTTTAAATGTATATATGTATTGTTTACATCATTTTAAATATAAATAAAATTGAGAAAGAGAGCGGAGTTGTTTAAAAGTACTGAACTATTGAACTAAAAGAACGAACTAGTTCATTACAGAGAGCTGAACTAGAAAGAGCGAACACTCAAAAGAGCTAAAGAACCCAACTCTAGTCCACTCCTTCATACTTAATATCGAAAACTTATGAAATCAAGTTCTCGGTAATCCGAATCCCTTAGCCATTTGACGTACTGTAATTACTGCCTGTGTGTGATTCCGTCTACTTAACAATAATAAGACAGAGACGTACCTAAAACAAATTCGCGTTTTAGGATTTACCATAACGTAATGTATCGTAAAGTACCAATAAAATATCACTAAAACAAAACTTTGCTTCTTACGAGGGCTGGCAAGTCTATGTGTATGGATGGGTTACCATCTAAAACTTTTACTCAAATGATTAATTTTGAACTACCGAAATATACTCTTTGTTAAACAATTAATGATCCAGAAGACAGGCACTATTTAATTATCCTGAAATATTCATGTTCGGTCAAGTATTATATGCTGACGCAGTTAAAAAAGTTACAGTTGAAAAAAAAACAGATGCCTTAAAAGAAACTGCCAAGTCAACACACCCACCGATGGTCGAAATATAAAAATTAGATTGAATAATTTCTTAAAGATAAAAAAATTGATAATGTGCTACTGAAGCTCAATGTAGGAGCTTCTATAAATCTCTAGGGTCGTGTTTTTTGGCAGTCGGTGATTATAACGCCAAACATACCTAACCATACCAAAATGATACCGGAGCCTAGTAAGAATCAAACGAATTCGAAGTCTTATATTTAACACAGTAAATATTAACACAGTAAATACTATTTGAAGATATCTAACACTATAAAAACCGACAGATTGGTACAAGTCTTTAGGCGGTCATTTGATGATGAAATCCCTTTTTATCGACTTTTCGCAAGCATTTGGCACGATGAACTGATTCATAAATTGAAAGTAAATATTGCCTTAATATGGCCATGTCGTTAGAAAATTGTATTATCGAGTGAATTATCCTCAGTTAATTGTTCTTGAAGGACTCGTATATTAGGTCTCGTTTTATATTTAATTTATTCTTCGAACATGCCACATATCTTTGGTAATAACAGGCTTTTCTGAGGACGCATTAGAATGAAGCGTTATAATATCGTATTATGACCTAATCTGACGCGCTGCATTAAATAAACTTCAGCATGTCCATTCCAACAATCACGAGTTTTATATATTTAGAGATGTTTCATAGAAAGAAAATAAAATTCAAAATTCAATTCTGCTGTAAAATATTGTTACATTTTTACCTTTTAAAAATATTTAAAATATGAGCTCGTAGATTGCAAATAAAATAAAAACAAAGTTGTGTTTAGTTTTAATAAAAATTCTTCATTATTCGCGCAATTCATAACTTTATGTAAACAACAACAATTGCTTTGTTTGTTATTCCTCTGTTTACACCTTTTGCATAAACAATAACAATTACTAGACAATTGCTCGACAGATCTTTGTAACGGCGATCTTCAAACCACGCTTACTCTCTTCAAACACACCGCGTCTTCACACAAGGCTGATTGAACTTCACTAACTCAGTCGCCTGCTTTGCTTTGCCTTTTGTATTGCAGATGAATGCTCTTAAAGGTGAATGTTCATGACTTCGCCTTCTCGAAACCTCTATAAATCAAAAATAAGAAAAACAGAAGTTATGAAATATAGAAAAACTATCTAAAAGAACACTAGAGAATTAGAAGGAAGAACAAAAAGTAGTAGTGTTAAACAAAAAATAATATTCAGCCAAATATGAAGAAACGGTCAGAAGAATTTTCCCTTCAATTATATTAAAGACCAGGACATGGCAGCGGTTGTGGTGTTCTTGATTGTAGAAAAGTGTTATAAAATAAATAATAAAAATTTTTCACTGAAGGCCAGTGAAATCTTCAACTGGAATGTCTATATCCTACATCTAGAGGTTAATATGGCATCATAAACTTAATATGACTAGTAGGTCTGTTGGCTTATTAGACTTGAGGTCTCAGTTCAAACCATAGATAGTCATCTCAAACAAAAAGAAATATAAAAAATATATTTTCGGCGACTTCCTCTCAGCAGATTTCTCGCAAAAACTGTATGTAAGAAATAAATATTTTTAATAAGTGACCGTCAAATGCAAAATTCGATATCACATACATAACATAATTGGTCATTACAATACTTCAGTCTGTATTACGACCTAGCTTCTCACACCACTTATGTTGTGTGTGTTAATTTTACACATGAGTGGCGGGGGCTATAGTTTAAAGTCGACTCCGAAAGACAGAGTTTTCAGAAACTTTTCGTAGCAATTTTATTTACTCGTAGAGTTCTTGCCAGAAATCTGCTGAGAGGAAGGCACCGAAGAAATATTTTTTCACATTTCGTCGCAGTTGCTTCCAAAAAAAAGGCGACGTAAATCGAATGACGACGCAAATTGAAGTTAGCGGGAACAAAAATTTTGACGACGTAAATCGAAACAATGTTAATCGAGGCGACGTAAATCGAAGGATTACTTTCAGCGTCGATGAAAACTAATTGAATGTTATTTAATTTAAACTTTAATCATTAGATTCAAAATCAAAGTTCTTGAATATGTAGAGTGGGCCATCTATCGGTTTCTGTCACAAAATACAACGAGAAACTGCACGATGATGTCGATTTTGACTAAAAAGAAATCATCTTTTCAGATTAAGTTCATTTCCATCTTGGTGGGTACGTTAATAAGCCAAATTGCTGTATTTGGGGCTCAGGAAACCCACGTGTGGTCTTATAGAAGCCAATGCACTCACTGTTTGGTTTGTCTTGTGATCTTTGAAAATAAGGACGGGGCAAGCATTACGGTCAATGGAGACACCTCTCGCACAATGGTAACCGATTTTTTTGTACCCGCTCTTAATGGTATTGATGTGAACGATGTTATATTACAACTTGCCACACATCTCACAATCTATTCAATCAAATGTTTGATAGCCGTTTAATTAGCCGAAATGGTGATGTCAATTGGCCGCCAAGAAGCTGCGATTTGACACATTTGAACTGTTTCCTGCTGGGCGCAGTTAAAGAAAAGTGTTATGCCGACAAATCAGAAACAATTGATCATTTTAAGGCCAACATTCGTGACGCCATTATTGGGATATGACCTTATGCACCCGCAAAAGTACACGAAAACTGGTCAGATCGAATGAGGTACTGTGAGGCCAGCTGCGCCATTAACCATTAACCAATTTCTTCAAATTTTTTATCTACATGATTGACACATTAGGTGCACTTTCTCGACTGAAGTTTCTTTGAAGTTTGCCAGCGGTCTCAGCATAACTTTTCAAATTTTTGTAATAAATTTCTGCAATAGTAACAATTTGTTCTTTTGTTAAGCGCTCCGTTTTCAATAATCGGAATAGATATTTAAGACAACTGCTAAATATCATAGTACCAACTATAACAAAGAAATGTTATTGAATGCACTCTAACTAAGACGGCTTTTACAATATTTTAATTTAATTAAAAATCACATAAATAATTTTGTAGGTACTTTCTTGTTTGAAACGCCAAAAACTTTTTATGTTAAATCATTTGTTTTCATTAGAATTTATTCAAGACCATAATTTTCCAAAGCAACAATCTGAAACGATTGAATATTTTTCGTTAAAATTTTTTTTCTTGGCTTTTTTGATAAAAAAAAAAAACCCTGTAGATATATTAGAAAATATTTTATATTTAAAAAATTTTTGAATTTTTGAACAATAAAAATTGAAGGATTTGCTTAATGGAATTAGTGTTCGAATACAATGTCATAAACTCTAACATATGAACTTGAATTGAAAATGAAATTCCTGACAATCAATTCCTTTCTGTGTTAGCAATGTGAAATAACAAAAAAATTTTTCATTCATTCTTTCAATTATATCGAGAGAAAATGTCACCTTTTATAAATGTGCCTTCTCTGTATGCCTTACACGTGCAAAATATACAAACATGGTTTGCTTTCCAATTCATTCAATTTTCAGTTACACAAATTCCTTCTTTTCTTATATTTGCTGCTCTTTCTTTACCCTTTAGTTTAGTTTTTCTTGCGTGCTACTTAGGAAAAAAAATAATCGACGTGCGTTGCTAGATGTGGTTTTTAAATTCAAATTTTAAACAAAATTATTCTTAAAAAAATTATTTAGAATTTTATGTTGTAGACTAATGTCGTCGTAGACTAATGTGTTGATTTATTATATGTGAACCGGTGGTTCAAACCCCAGTCCCGACATCTCTTTTGGAGACTTCCTCTCAGCAGACTAATGGCAAAAATCTAACTGTAAAAAAAATTACCATGAGAAGTATATCAAACATCCGTCTTTTGTTGTCGAGTTTAAACATTTATGGTTATTTACTATAGTGTCTTCAAACAAAGTTTTTCGAAATTTTTCGATATACATATAACGACAATCTTGTCCGAACTACATCTGTCAAATCAGCTGTTATTTATTCAGTTTGTTTTGGCCAAATCAACATGGATAACCATTGACAACGATTTATATTCCTTGAATGGACATGAATGGGTTAGAAAAATAGTCTTCAACCATGAACCATTTCTCTAGAAGTACTAGTGTTATTTGTTTGAAAATATTTGCTTTTAAAGTATATGAATAGTAGTTTGAAAACAACAAAATAACTCTAAAAAATATATTTCCTATCAGTATTCATGATATTTTTCTAAATAATATGATCTAATTTAACACACAGCCGGCTTCATGCTATATTTCTTCAGATTGTTCTGTTGTTCTTCTTAAAAATAAATGTTATTGAAAAAAATACCAACCTCTTGCAATTCCGAACATTATGCTTCACTAAATTTTACAAATCCGTTTTCTTCAAAATCATATAATTTTAGCTGCAATACAAACTTAATCGAAAAGTTTGAATCCATTGGTTCGATACGAGCTGTCGTCGCTAAAAAGAAAATGACTTCAAGCTGGCATAAAAATTGTCAACCAAAGTTCTTTCTGTAGTATTAAAATAAATGAAAATTTTTTTGTTTTTTTTTAATCTTGTTTATTTGAGGTTAATTTTTTTTAATTTAGAAGCAAAAAGGTATTGACCAAGTGACTGTCACAGCCAAAGCCTTTCATGCAGGAGATTTCTCGACGAATTAATCCATCAGATGACGGTAGGTTGACCAGAATCCCAAAACAATTTGACTACGATTATGGCCGATGACGCGCATTTAGTTCTTTATTAAAATAAATATCGAAGGAGTCTTTTCTTTGGTATATATTACAGGGAACTTTTTTAAACGCATTAAGACTGATTTACTGTTCGATTATTGACGACATGATGGACTAATAACTTCCAAGATTAAGGGCTTATCTGAATCCCATATATTGTGATTGCCAAAAGTGGCATGTATATCGCATTTCATCAGGAAAAGAGATCACTTACGATAAATGTTCACTGACGTTTTCTCGACAATAATATCGCAATTCGTTAAAGATTTGTCAGTTTCGTTAATTCTACAAGTTAGATTGGGTCCAACGCGCAATCTGCTGCCCTATGGATTCTAAGACATATTTTGTTGTGCTGCGTTTGTGAGATTTGTCCCCAAGCAAATTTAGTTTTCCTTTTTTATTTGATTGTTTACAGTCTGATTGTTTATATCTCAGGAGATAATTTGTTGAGATTTGTATCGTAGGCATCTGTTCGTTTAATTTTTGTATTTACGAGCAATGTCTGCATAAAAGTACGTATTTCAGCATTATAGACCTAAATTTTTTCATAAAGGAATACTCTCTCGAACTCCATATACCGCAACATCTAGTTTGCATTTGCAAATTCTTTAACATACAGTTCTAAACCACAACTAACCAACTAAATAGCATTGGAACGAATTTAACATCATAATTATCTCATCTTTGTTGAATTCGAAAAATCTTCTCGAAACAATCAACCTTAATTTCATATTGTCCCCATTTTTAAAAACATTTATTCCAGATAAAACTATAAATTTAACAAAAACTTCGTAGCGAACCATTCGACACAATATTTTTATTTATTTATTTTATTTATTTATTTATTTATTTATTATAATTAACATAACACAACAAGATTTTAATCTTATAAGTTATAGTGCTATGTTTAGGATCAATAAGATATAAAACATAAAAGAATAATAAAAATTGTGAAATATAAGAAATATAAGAAGTTAAGCAAAAATATCAAATTAATATAAAAAACAAATTGATTAAAATATAAAATTTAAGTATAAGTATAATTTAAAACAATATAGAAAAACTAACAATACTACAGGAATAAAAAGAAAAAAAAAGTTAAAGAAATTAAGGATTCCAATAATATAAAAAAGGAATATTTACAAAAATCGATATAAGTAAGGATAAATATGTAACCGATATAATAACCATACTAAGATTGTAACAAACATTTCATTAAGAGAACAATTTAAATAACTCATTTTTGAACGCATTTGCATTGCCTATCTTTTGGATGTAATTTGGTAGGGAATTCCAGAGACTAGTGGTGTGTATAAAGAACTATCGCTGTGACAGAAGAGTCCTGTAACGTTGTTGAATAATCTTCATGCCCCGGCATTACCTAGCAAACTTAATTCGGCCTACTAAATATTCCGGCTGTCCCGTATTAATAATTTTATGACATTAAGTGAGGCATTTAATTTTCAAAAGATTATCGAATTTCACACTAAATATCTGGTACGCTAAATGAGAAATATGATCCCGGCGACCTTTAAGAAAGACGTATCTTGCTATATTGTTGTATGCCAAGTTTAGTTTCCTGTTGTCATTACTGTCGCAGTTTGCAAAAATTTCGCACCCATACAATAGCACAGGTATCAAATAAGTTTCAGCAAGTTGCATTCGAAAGGAGTTGAATCTATGACTGCCCATAAATTTCGTAGCATGCTGTATATTCTGCCAACAACGACACTTATATGGTCAGACCACGATAATCTGTCATTAAATACAATACCTAGATTGGTAGCAGACTTAACATAGTCAATTTTAACATAGTCAATTTTATTTGGCATACTCCAGATCAGACGGCAGGCTTGAGTTGAAAAATCTAAAGCCAACTTTAAAACATGGTGGAGGTAATGTGATGGTTTGGGGTGCCATGACAGCAGGAGGTCTCGGAAATCTCGTTTTTGTTGAAACTACAATGGATAAACACCATTATTTGAATATTTTAAAAGAAAATTTGGAAGCTAGTGCAACGAAATTAGGAATGCTAGGGGATTTTCGACTCGTTCACGATAATGACCCAAAACATAAGGCCAAAATTCTAAGTGAATGGTTATGTGAAAACGTAAAAGAAGTGCTTTCTGATCAGCCTCAGAGTCCAGATCTTAATCCCATAGAGCATCTATGGGGAGTTTTGGAGAAAAAAATCCGTCAACCTACAATCACTGGCAAGGAAATGGTCAAAAACGTTATTACCGATCAATGGCTGAATATTGGTCAAGAAATTACTAGTAAATTATTATTATCAATGAAGAATCGTTTAAAAGGGGTTATTAAAGCCAAAAGATATCACACCCGTTATTAAAACCACATTAATTAGTTTTAAGGTATAAATATTATTCTGTACGGATAATATTTTGAGTTTGGTTTCTGAAGTATTTTTTTAATTTTGTTAGTTCAATAAAATTTATTTCTGTTTTCACCTTTATGTGTTTGTATTTGTGTAATATGCCTGTTGCACTTTTTAAAAATCAAAAACTCATTTTCATTGGATATATATGTATTTTCCGAACTACATTAAATTATATTTTCAATAGTTTAGTGTACGGGAAATTGTTTGAGTCAGTGTATGTTTGACGAGTTAATAGACACAGAATGTATCAGCTCAGGTGACTGAGTTCAAGGAGCATGGCGAGAAAGCATCAACCTGAATGCATTAGAATATATAAATATAAGAAATTCTTCAAATAAATTGAAAGAAGTTCGTGACGCTTTTGCTAATTATTTTATAAATGAGGGTACACTGCCATGGCAAACAAAATTTTTGAAATAATAACTGCATATGTAAAATATACTTACATATATAAATATAAATAAATAAAATTGAAATTACATTAAAAAACTTTTTTTAATTTTTTGTATAACTTATTGACCTAGCAAACTTAATTCTGCCTAATAAATATTCCGGCTGCCCCGTATTAATAATTTTATGGAATAGAATGATGCATTTAATTTTCAGAAGATTATCAAATTTCACACTAAATATCTGGTACGCTAAATGAGAAATATGATCCCGGCGACCCTTAAGAAAGACGTATCTTGCTATATTGTTATATGCCAAGTTTAGTTTCCGATTGTCATTACTATCGCAGTTTGCAAAAATTTCGCACCCATACAATAGCACAGGAATTAAATAAGTTTTAGCAAGTTGCATACGAATTTCAAAAGGAGTTGAATCAATGAGCGCCCATAGATTCCGAAGCATGCCATATATTCTGCCAACAACGACACTTATATGGCCAGACCACGATAATCTGTCATTAAATACAATACCCAGATTGGTAGCAGACTTGACAAAGTCAATTTTATATCCCCTGATACTCAATCCAGGTAAGGCAAACGAAACATTGGTCTTCGAAAGTATTAAACATTTGGACTTTGAGGGATTAATGCGTAGTCCATTCGCCGAAGCCCAACTGTCAATCCTATCCAAATCACTGTTAACAGAGTGCAAACAAGAATCAATATTCTCCTTACGAGTACTGGTATAAATCTGCACATCATCAGCATACATATGAACACGGCAGCCAACCAAAACACCCGGTAGATCATTAACATACATACAGAACAACAGTGGCCCCAGTATTGATCCCTGGGGAACACCTCTACAAATATTTAGCGAATCTGAAATATTCCCATTTAAATTAACCCTCTGACATCTGTTCAACAAATAAGAAAATATTAGACTAGCGGCAGAATTAGAAAAATTAAACAGCTTCCGGAGTTTATTCAATAAAATTTTATGATTGACTGTATCGAATGCCTTTGTGTGGTCGAGAAGATTTAAAAACGCTACACTATTTACATCTAGCTCCAACCTAAGATCCTCAACTACATTCAATAGAGCGGTAGTACAACTCCTACCTTTCATGAAACGCGACTGACTGACTGATATATAATTGTGACATTCCAGATAACCATTGATCTGTCTGGCTATAATGTGTTCCATTACCTTCGACAAAAAAGGAAGAATGGCAATTGGCCTAAACTCATTGTTCGATTTAGGAATGGGAATGATCTTAGCCAGTTTCCATTCATCAGGAAAAGTAGATTTAGTCAGCACTGTATTGAATAAGTGGGTATAATACGGCAAAAGTCTAGGTGTTAAAACTTTCAGAAACAAAGGATCTACATCATCAGAGGCAATTGCGTTCGATTTCACCGCTGAAATACATTCCAAAACTTCGAACTGATCAACGCACCGAAAACTAAAGGAGTATTGTGGAGGGACACAACAAAGGTCATCATACATATCACCGATTGCCATCGGAACACTTGAATGTACAAACTGGTCATTAAGTTTATTCACATCCACATCAAAATCAGTTTTAGGACATTTTCCACCGATTCTTATTTCACGAATCACATTCCATTTAGATTTATTGTCCATCGCATTGTAAAACCTTCTACCATAATACAATGTTTACGCAATTCTTATGCGCCTAGTAACCTCCGACCGTGCGGATTTATGAAGAGCTTTCAAGCCATCAGTCCTGTACCTCTTCCACCGCTTGTAGGCACTATCCCTCTTCTCAATTAGTGCTTTTATCTCAGTAGTAAACCACGGTTGTTGTTTGGATTTAATGAGCTTGGTTTTGACAGGAACGCATCTGTCATAAAGCTGACGCACATTTTCCCAATGTATGTTATCCAGTTCATGATTCAAAGTTACATAATATAAATTCTTAAAATCACGATAAGTGACATATCTGTCCACAGCACAACTTACAGACATATTATAATTCAGGAAGAGAAGATCATGGTTAGAGAAACCGGAAGATTTGGTCATATAACAGTACCCTCTCATTATGATTTACAAATATCAGGTCAATCAGGAGGTAAGTAAGGTTGCTGGCTGTCATTATTACTTTATGTGGAGTCAGCCACTGTGGAACGAAGGGTTTAATGAAAACCCGTGGTCTAGTAGGTAGTGTGTTGGCTTATTAGACGAAAAGCCAGGGTTCAATCCCCAGGCCAGACATCAAAATAAAATACAAAAAGTATTTCTTCGGCCACTTCCTCTCAGCAAATTTCTGGCAAAAGCTCAGAGTAAATAAATTTGCCATGAAAATATTTCTCAAAAATCTGTCGTTCGACGTCGACCTTAAACCGGAGGTAAATGTTGGGTAATTTAAAACTCTAAATTTAAAAATGCAATAAAATAAAATGGTTCGAAATTTTGCCAAATTTATTTTTTGCTGTAAAGTACAATTATTCCGAATATTAGAAATGGAATATTATTTCATTCATATGGCTGCCATGGCTGGCCCCATAATGCCTCATTCGATCGGATAAATTTTCGTGAATTTTTCTGATTGTGTGAGGCCGTATCTCGGCAATGGCATCAAGAATGTTAGCACAGTTGTTTCTGGTTTGCCGGCATAATACCTTTTTTTTATCGGCACCGCACAGAGGATAGTCCTACGGTGTCAAATCGCAGCTTCTTGGCGGCCAACTGACATCACCATTTCAGCTAATTAAACGGCCATGAAACGTTTGACGCAATAAATCGATTGTAGCATGGATGAGTGGCTAGTTGCAGTTAAAACAAACATCGTTCATATTAATACTATAAAGAACGGGTAAAAAAAAATCGGTTATCATAGTGCGATAGTTGTCTCCATTGACCGCATTGGTTGTGCCGCCCTCAATTTCAAAGAAGTGTGCGCCAATGATGCCTCCTATCCACAAGCGGCACCAAACAGTCACTCGTTATGGGTGCTTTGACTTCTGAAAGACCACGTGTAGGCTTTCTGGGCCCCAAATACAGCAATATTGCTTATTAAGGTACCCACCAAGATGAAAATGAGTTGCAACCGAAAATATGATTTTTGTTGGCAAAATCGACACCATCGTGTAGTTTCTCGTTGTCACAATAAATCCCAACGATGCTCAAACGTAAATCGATTCATTACGTTCAGTGGTGATAATATACTGAATTTTGTGACAGAAAAGAATAACGTAAGTATTTCCATATTGGAAATAATTGGATAGTTCAAGTCTAAACCGATAGATGGCCTATCCGATATAAGAAGTTTGATGTATGGGACTCGACTAACGGCTAAGTATTCTTATGTGCCAAATTGCAAAATCTTTAACGAAATGAAAAGCCTAATTTAAGATCCGACATCTTAAAATTACTACCTGCTCCTGTCTTTGATAAATCGAATCCCATTTAGCTGCCTCAGTGAGGAAATTTCTGCAAATTCCGTAATTCATACTTGATTTAAATAAGATAATTTCAGTTCTGCTAAGTAAAACTGCTTTAGGCAGTGAGTTTGATCACCATTTGGCAATGTATATAAATGACTGAACAATACCTTTTGGAAGATGTAATAAGATGCATTTGAGCTTCATACGGCCTAATAGAAGTTTGATATTTTTAATGTTATTTGCACACACGTTTTCCTTACTTAAAAAAAAAAACAAAGTACGTATGTGGTAAATATTTATTTATTTTTTACTAACAATACAATTACAAATTCTATTCCAATTATATACGAGCGGAGTAACATGAGCAAGTGCTCAGTGTTCTGTCACAGAAAAGAGTCTCTGGTGGGAATCGAACCCACGAGCCTCACGCTAATAGTCTAGCACACTACCCACTAGACTACCAGGACACCCTCCGTGGTAAATAAATTTAAATAAAATATACAATAATAGTCATTTACAGTCGGTTGACAACTTTAGCAATATTTGTAAAGTCCAAGTTTTTAACTTTAACAATAATGAAACAATCGTGTGTTAATTTAAAACCAAAAACTAATAATTCACCATAAATTGTATGTTTAACACTAGTATTATGGTAGATTTCATAGCATATTTATGTATGTAATTAAATTAATAAAGATTTGTTTGACAGACTAACGTAATATTAATTTGCAATAAAACACAGCAAATAATTATGATGCAGATGCAATCTGATATTTGCTGATTTGATTATAACATTGGGAAATTGTGAAAGCAATTATTTATAATATTATTATATCTCATATATAAAAATTAATGTGTTTTTATTTGTTTGTGGGTTTGTTTGAAGCCTATAGACGGCTAAACGGCTGAACAGATTTTCTTGAAATTTTCACAGTATCTTCCTGTATGTCTGTTAGTTAGAGGCTACTTTCTATAAAATAAAATAAAATAAATAAAAAAGTATGAGTGTTATTGTCTAACAAAATATTACGTATACGTCTATGTAATAAATATTTTATACACGACAGTAATTGAAATACGTCTATATATGTACATAAAAATGTTTGTGGGTTTGTTTTTATTTTAAAATTTCAAGTAGGCGAGGTGCCACGCCCACACACCCAATAAGTATTTAATGTCGCATATCTCATAAACTGCAACAGCTAGAGCCATAAAATTTTGTATGGATGACTTTGACGTACACATATGAACAAAATGGGCGGATTGGCTATAATGGGCGTGTCACCTCCCATAGTCTATATCTATATAAATGAATATTTGTTCGTATGTACCTTATAGAATCGTAAACTATGCATTTGATCTTGTTATGATCTTTAGCTAAGTTGTTGCGCATGAGCCGACGAAGTTTTCTAAGTTGGTATGACCAATATCCAATAGGTGACGCCACTGAAAATTACTTAATATGAATTAAATCGTAAACTGTGCATTCTTTAACAAAGTTGTTGCGCATGAGTCGAAGGAGGTTAGTGCGATTAATTTCCGATGGATGGCGTCACTGAAATTTATTCAAAATGACAAGCAATTGGTCGACCTACACCTTAAGCGCGGAAGAAAAGAGCATTACGAGCCTCCAGAATCAGAATGGAAAATCTTCGAGTATATGCCGCTGAGACCCGTTCGCTTGAACCATTTGAACAACGAGAAGTGAGATTAGACACTGATCGAATGCGTACTACTCAGGCCCGTTCATTTGAATCATCAGGACAACGGGAAACAAAATTAATAAAATGATTCAAAATTAATTCCACATTTGTGTAATGTCTTTCCTTCAAATTTATTATAGTTGGTGGCGCAGCAACACGCGTAGTGTACACCTAGTTTTATATATTTTTTAAAATTTTCGATGGATCTTGGTTGTTTATCGGAAAATTTGCCATTTTCATGTTAGAGCGACAAGCCAAAGTCATCTAGTATGTACTTGTGTTTGTCACAAATAATATCATTTCATTTTCTTGAGTTCTACTCAACATGGCACTTCTAAAACAAACCAAATTTTAAATGCCAAAAGAATTTTCAAACAGTTAACTAATCACGATTCCATTAATTTCCATTGGCTGTTTGCACACTGGCTGCATTATCGTCTTCATAGTGAATGGGTAGTGAGTCTGCTAAACATCAATGACATAATCGAAACTAGTAGTACAGCGATCTCAATAATCGATTTATTTTAGTAAATCGTTGGCTATGTTGTTGGCTAATTAGACCAGAGCCTTTTGCTCAACGCCCGACTAAGACATCTTAAACAAATCGATATATGAAAAACTCTCAGCAGTCTTCTGGCATAAGCTCGGAGAGTAAATAAAATTGGCATGAAAATAGCTCCCAAATTTGTCGTTTGGAGTCGAAATTAATTTGAAGGTCCTGCTGCTAAACACACAACATGAGTAGAGGCTAGTTTTTGTAATACTGACTAAAGGGATGTAAATTACCAAATTTAGTTAAATTTAGTAACAATTTTCTTTCCAGAAGTGTTCCTCCTCGTGGATTCGATTCCCACCAGAGACACTGGTTGTTTGTGATTTTCAGAATGTTTGTATGACATTATATTGTTACGCAAATCGAAACGACCTAATATCGTTTAACAACAAAAACGATAAACAAACGCCACACGATACAAATACACACTAACACTAAGAATACAATGAACGTGTTGATTATCTAAAACTGCACACACACATATGTACAATGAACCTGGTTGCGGCTGGTACCAACAACAACATGTATGTGACAAAAAGGGATGGACAACGTAAGAAAGATACACAACAATAATGTACTAGCAATAGAATTCTCGAGAAGGCGAGAGCAAGAACCTTCCACTTGGAGAACGTTCATCATACTGGTTGCGTGGGTATATAAAAGGGCAGCAGGGCCAGCTGCGAGTCATTAAGAGTTCTGCCAGCCTTGTATGAAGTTGCGTGTGAACAAAACAAGTCGTTGTTGTAAAGCAAATAGTTGTGTGAACCAGTAAAGTGAATAAACAGATTATTATTGTTGTATCGTTAAGTTGTATACGGTGGCACACAAAAGTAGTGTAAAGAATAAAGAGAGTTTAACTCAAATTAAACACGTATTTGTTTTTACTTTGTTTGCAAATAACGAACTCATATTTAAACGTTTATATAAAGGTAAAAACGTAACAATATGTATATAACTCACCGCAATAGAAAAAAGAAAGTGAGAATTACTGACAAGTTTTTTTCGTGGAATTCGTCGTAGTCTGTTGGACAATTTGGCTTATTATTATTAACGTGCGATTTCTGGTAAAATATCTGAGAGTAAATAAAATTACCGCGAAAACTTTTTAAAAAATCTGTCGTTCGGAATCGACTTTAAACTGTTGGTCCCTCTACTCATGGATAAAATTAACACACACAACATGAGTAGTGTGAGAAGCTACTTGTAGACCTGACTAAAGGGTTGTAAATGGCCAATTTGAATTAAATTTAGTAACAATTGTCTTTCCAGAAGTGGCCCTCTTCCTTGCTCGGAATTCTCACCATAGACTCTGGTTGTTTATGATTTTCTGATTGTTTGTATGCCATTATATATGATTAACCCTAAGAAAGTAAAGAAAGTAAGAATTATTATTAAGTAACTCCCGAGGAATAAAACGCAACGAAGATTTTACACTGGTCACTCAAAAAAATAATGTTTCAAACTAAAATGTGTCGTAGACTACCTCTCTTTCTTTCTCTTATAACCATCTTTCTGGTGTTACAACACAATGCACTGCATTAACCCTTTCGTTACCAGCGCCGGATTTAGCCGGCAGCCACTGGACGCCCCAAAATTGATGAAAAAATAAAGTGTAGAGGCAATCTCTCGAAAAATTTGAGTGTCTCAAAATGGATGGATAAAAAAGCTTTCAACCATGCATACCACTGAATTTGAGATTGTAATCAAACAAGGATTGTAATAATTCAATGGGTGCAGTTGATAAGACTGGTATGGTTATAAGTACCGTGGAATCATCACGCAAATCTCTAAAATCGTATCGCAAATACTTCTTTCATATGTTAGACATTTGTGTGTGGAATGCTTATTGTCTTTACAAACATAATAGAAATCAATCGATATCCATGCCAACATTTCAACTACGAGAAAAATTGAAGTAATATCAGTATAATATAAATCCTCAACGTCTAGCTGGCAATAATCATCCACTAAGGTTAACCGAAAGACATTTTCCGTCGGTTTATAAATCGGTAGGGAAAAACCGAAGTAGAAGGTGCGTTGTTTGCAGTGCAAATGACAAAAGACGGGAATCTAAATTTGAATGTAAAGATTGTAATGTGGGCTATGTGTAGATCCCTGTTTTAAGATATATCAAATAGATTACTAAGAATTATCCTAATTTAAATTTTTATGTAATATACCAGCAATATCTTTAAATATGTAACACTTACATGAGAAACATCAACTTGCATCATGCAATGTGCACACTTCGCGGCGTACTGCCTGGTTCAGCAGCACCATTTCGGCGGAATGGACCGGCGTAACGAAAGGGTTAATAGGAATCATCTCCTGGACGTTAAAATAAAAAAACCCGATATAATAGACCATTATGAATACATTTTTTTCACAAATTTTAGTTTGATTTCATAAAAATGGAAGTGGCGAAGCACGCCAGGTTTAGGATTTTTTATTTGTATTAAATACCAAATACCCTTACGTACGATAGAACGTCGGTGTAAATGTAGCTGGCAACTTTATTTGTTTGCTTTGTTTCACACTGACTTTGGCCCCTACCGTTCTACTTCGCTTTTATTGAACATAAGACATTTACGAATATAAGTATGTATGTCCAGATGGTATATATACAAAATGTCTATTCATTAGTCTTTCGATACACATATGGAATTGTATAAACACGTATGCAAGTATGTGAAATATTTGGGCAATTCACACAAGCCCTTGTATCGTTGTATGGCGTGTATTGTTGGACGAAAATACAACTGTGTATGCTTGTTGTTGATAACTTTCATATAAAAATGCGATGCACTTATACACAGTTTTTTCATATGTTTTTAGAAGTTGTATTGGTTTCGTGCTATCAGTTTACGTAAATGGCAGTAATAAGAAGAAGAATAAAAATACAAAATATTTTCTATGCAACTTGAGTCAAAAATTCACATTTCAAAATTATATTTTTCGCATATATAATTAATTAATTTACTTTTTTCCGTAATATTTATCATTTTTTTTATATCAAATTATGAATACTGGTCTTCTTCTTCTTATCGCTTTTTGACGTTTGGAATACGAAATACACAATACAACATAACATTGAGCGTTCACAAACAAAAAGTGTATTCAATACAACATACACGATACAAAGTCGTGTGAATTGCCCAATTATGTTTAACGTTACAATTCTAAGAAAGTTTATTCATGCAGAAAGCCTTAATATGTTTAGAAACAAATGTAAGTACATACATAATGAAACTTGTTTAATACAATGACAACCACACTACACACCTTATTGTATGCATTAGCTACACTTACTTGTCTTTACTGTATAATTTTTAGAGAATACGGTTTTGTCCATTTGAAAATCTAGAATATAAATTTGTATGTACATATGCATACTTACATATGTATGTATGTTGAAGTACTGTCTGCTATTCGCATTATTATAAAACTTTACATACCTTGAATAAGTGTAGGTCTTGAATGAAAGGAATGTTTTATTATTCTTCTTTGTTTTTAATTACAAAATAAACTTAAAATTTTTTAAATTATTTAAAAGTAAATAAATATTATTTTTGTTTATTTAATGACCAACACTTTACACTCGATATAGGGACAAATATATGAGCACACGCAATAGATATTTTAATTCCTCTACAATTAATGAGATAATTAAGTAGCTGAGTGCAGTTTTCTATCGAATACATTTTAATTCAATTAAGTTATAAAAATTTTCTATCTTACACAAAAATACTTGTTCATATATTGTGCATTAAGTTAAGTTAATGTATTGTTACGTTTTTACCTTTTAAAAACGTTTAAAATATGAGTTTGTAGATTGCAAATTAAATAAATATAAAGTTGCGTTTAGTTTTAATTAAAATTCTTTATTATTGGCACTATTCTGTGTGCCACTATTCACAACTTTATGTAAACAACAACAATTGCCTTGTTTGTTATTCCTGTGTTAACACCCTTTGCATAAACAATAACAATTACTAGACAATTGTTCGACAGATATTTGTAACGGAGATCTTCAAATCACGATTACTCTCTTCAAACACACCGCGTTTTCATACAAAACGGACTGAACTTTTACTAACTCAGTCGCCTGCTTTGCCTTGCCTTTTATATAGCAAAGTAACCAGTCTGGTGAACGTTCTTGAAGGCGACTTCGCCTTCTCGAAATCTCTATAAATGTAAACATCGTTGTTTAAGTTTATTATTGTAGAGTTGTTGGTATATTTTTATTTACTTGTTTACCATTTTTTTCGCTGGTGTTTGTTGTTATATTAAACAGTACGATAATTTCTAAACGGATTTGTTTCCTGCATTGTTTTGTTTTTGTAGTTTTTGCTTATAATTTTTATGGTAAACGATGTAAACGTAAAATACTTGTATCTAGATTTTTCATTTTCGTAACAATATCTTAAATCCTCAATAATTTATGAAGTAATTAAGTAGTTGAGTGCAGTTTTATATCGAATACATTTTTATTTAATTAAATTATTGAAATTCTGTATCTTAGACAAAAATATTTGTGCATTAAAGCTAAGTTTAAGTTTTACTGAACAAGCAATACATTTTGGTTCATCCTACTGTTCGAATATCCAACTTAGTCTCAACAAGATACCAAACATCAACGAAATCCTTCAAATTACTTTTTAATATACGCTTATAGCGATGGTATTCTATGACACCAATAAAATCCAATTACATTACATTAGTGGCTGACATTTTCCTGCAAGTATCACTGTTAATATCAATTTATTCATTTCTAACGCTATATTTGTTTTTTCCTGAACTTTTACTCAGCAGCGTTTGGAAAAATCTTACCACAACCTCAAGTTTGCTTTTTTTCTTTATTTGGTGCAAGAATGTTTCTTGCGTGTCACTCCAATTTTTGTTTGAGCAGCCAATTCTCAAGGGATTGCCCCTGCACATGCAGTGCATTTTGTTGGATCTAGTAATATATTTTAAGAGGAAGAGATAGTAGTGTTAACTGACATCATATTTGAATCTATTTATGTTGCAAGTAACAGCATTATTTCAAACATTTTATTTCGTTCCAGCAAACAAATTTTCCAGATAAAATGCATAAAAAGTCATTCAGCTCGCAATAGCGTTTCTTTTTATACACATAAATAGAACTTTCTTATCTGGTGATGAAACGGCATGCAGTCGTAAAGACGAAACGGAGGCAGAGATGGGCTAATGATCCGAATACTCAAGAGGTACAAGAACTTCTACTTCGTACGTTTTAGGGTGTGAAATATATAAAAGGACGAGGTTATTATTGTTGTGCCAATCAACACACGATATGTTACTTGGATTTTTCACTAACTGCGGAAGATGATTGCGTGCCACGCATAATTCACAAGAAACTTAAGGAATTCAGAAATGGGGTCAGAAGAAGAGAGTCAAAGCCAAAAATGAAAACCTTTTCTTCTACGTTTGAACTTCTGTATAGAAACGCAAAGTGCAAAAAAGTTTGTAGAGAGTATTAATTTAACCCAGAAACAATTAAATATGCATCTTACTAATCATCGTCTAATTGTTGCTGACAATTTCAATGTGAATGTGCACAGTCGATCTCCAGTTAGCATCATGTGGATCAGCATGCTTAAGATGAAATAATCCTCCCAATGAAGGCAAATGTAGTTCTGAGCCCACATTTGTGGTTCAAAGCAATTCTAAAACGTTCCGTTATTTACGCCATAAATCGATGATAAATGATATCAAAAAGCTAAGTAGATAAATTGGTGTTATCCAATCCATGACAAGCAATTTGTTACAGGATTCAGAAGAGTAGGAAATGGATAAATGTGAGTGAATGGTTAAAGGAATAAAACTATGAACACAGCAAATCGTCATCACATAGGATTAATTCCGTGTTGACTCGACTTGATGAATATCAAAAATTTTTGATATTGTTATGAAACTGGAAATGGGGTGTTCGTTCGTTTAACATTAAAATTATAAACAAAGCTACAAAAATAAAAACAATGAACTTGTTTACAAATTATCGCACTGTTTAATATAACAACCAACGCCAGCATAAAAAAATGGTAACCAAGTAGTCAAAAATATACCCACAAACACCAGTATAGAAAAAAGGGATAAACAAGTAAACAAAAATGCAACAAACGTTGCAAGAATAAAAGTAAACAAAAATACACAAACAATAATAATGAAACAAGTATGTTTACATTTACAAACCTCTCGAGAAGGCGAAGCCACAAACAACCGCCTTCAAGAACCTTCATCAGACTATTTACGTTGCCATATAAAAGGCAAGACAAAGCAGGCAACGGAGTCAGTAAAAATTCGGTCAGTCTTGTGTGAAGACGCGCGGTGTTTGAAGAGAATAATCGTAGTTTGAAGAGCTCTATTATAAAGATCAGTCGAGCAATTGTTAGTGTTTACGTAAAGGAGTGTAAAGAAGAATAACAAACAAAGCAATTGTTGTTGTTTACATCAAGTTGTGAGCAGTGGCACACAGAAATGTGCGAACAATAAAGAATTTAATTAAAACTAAACATAAATTTATTTTTATTTTATTTGCAATGAACGAACTCATATTTTAAACGTTTTTAAAAGGTAAACACGTAACAGTATTTAGGTTGATTGCTTACTAGCAGGTAGTGTTTGCGGGTGAAGTTTCACAACGTAATAGGCGCAATATAGAATTGTTTAAATTCCATTGCACTGTTATCCAAATTAAAATATACACTCTATGAGTGCAGTAGTCATTGTCAACGTTAGAAAATCTACTACTCTACGAACAGACGTTTTGAATTCTCATGCAATCCATGTATCTTCATTCCTTCGATGTATTGTTTGGTAACTTCAGATGTTTATAAGGGAAAGTCTTGTTTGGATAAAAAACGTATCTTTAGCTACGAATAAAATTAAATTGTGAGGTAGCCGGTATCTGTCTCAACTTTATGCTCCGTTCTACTTCCGGTACAATGCATAAAACCATGTTCTTTAAAAACTTGTACTGCTTTTTAATTTTTCTCAACGAAAATTAAAACGCGATTTCTTCTAATTTTCATACAGTTTAAAATTCTTCTGAACGGATTTAATTTGTATTAGGCCACAAGGCAGTTTATAAACAATTACCGTAAATTTTATCTAATTTTTCTTTTTAATTGAATTACTTACACAGAATGCCACTGCTGTCTTACTCACGAATTATGTACTACTTTTAGGAGAAGGCAATAAAATATTCTCTCAACATGTTAACAACATAAACGTTAAGCAGCGCTTGAACAGTTAAGGATACTGATTAAATTAAAAACTTTTATAATGATGAAAAGGCTGTTGAGGGAAAATTTAATTATTTTATGCAAAACCGCTGTAAATATGTTTAAAAGAACAATTTCTATTACATAGATTTCTTCTTGCTTGCAGGTGCTAAACAAAAACAAAGACACCAACGGCAATTCAGTGTGTATATCAGTATGTTCCTACATTTCGTTTTTATTCGTTACATATGTTCAAGATAACATAGTGTGTAGCGTAGCATATTTTATATATAATTAAACCTTATTCTACTTTGTAATATTATACCGATTATACGTCACTAGCATGTGTGACTTTCTTAAGACACAACACTGTTACTAGTTTTATACAACACTGCAATAGAGGAATGCTCTTTCGTTGAGTTTGAAAGTTAATTTAAATTAGCAGCGCTTGCTTACATTAATATGAGGAAAAGCCCATATCGAAAAGCGTATTAAAGCAATGCACTCAACTTTCTATTACTGCTGGCTAGTGAGGAAGGTCGCACAACTAAAAGCTGGTGTATTGTAAGCTTCGTGATAGCGATGGTTGTCTTTACTTATTTTGTGGATGCAATTGGTTGACAAATCCTATGTAGATGTTCGTCGCGATGGTGGCCGCAAATACTTAGAATTTTTATGACTCTTCTTTTCTATTGTTGCAGATTATTTTGTAAGTATTTGTAAATAAAGAAACGTTATAAGTGTAAAAAAATCGTACAAAAAACATTACATATTCATTGATTATTCAACCTAATAAATGATCATAAAGATTAATATTCCCATGAAACACAGAATAAATCAAAAATATTTTATTCGGTGATTGTTCTGACGTTAAGAACGGTTTCTTACGCTGTATTGGTACAATTATATGTTTAGTAAATACGTCTGAATTTTCCTGCACCACTGGTTTAATTATTTTAACAACGAATAGTTGTATTGCAATCCTTCTTTGAAGATGTCTTTGTACAGCTTCTTGTATCGAGACATTCAGAATTGGAGTTCTGACTAAAATTTCACAGTTCTTTCATTTATGTGCATATATGATCAAAAATGTTTGAGGACTCAAAAGCTTGAGTCAGCAGAATTATTTATGTAAATACTATATCGGCAACATTTGGGTTAACACTAGTATATTCGCATTTAACTCATTCAGGCCAAATATTCTTCCAACAGGCATTCATGGTTTATGATTTAATTTGAAAAATATTCAAAGTTGCATCAACAATGCAAAATTTTTACGTACGGTACGGTACATCTTGCAAATATTTGCCTCATATTTGGTTGCTCAATATTTGACTGAAACAACAAAAATTTTTGTTATGTGGTCACACTACGCACATTTGTTTGCCCATTTTTACCTGATCAAATAGCGACAAACAACAATATTGGAAAACATGTTTGCCCTATTGTCACACTTGACAAATATTTGACACAGAAAAAATATTTGACCAATGTGTAGAAAAAAATGTACAGGGACTTAAACATATGACTGGACATTAGGTATGAGATTATTCAATGCCGAATTTTCCACTTCATATAATGCAAAATATTTAAAAAAAATTGGAAATACGTATTTCAGACTTATAAATAATAATTTGAAGTCGCCGTAGTCTAGTAGGTAGTTTGTTGCTTATTAGACGTAAAGCCAGGGTTCGAGACCCCGGCCAGAGATCAAGACAAAATACAAAAAGTATTTCTTCGGCGACTTCCTCTCAGCAGATTTCTGGCAAAAACTCTGAGGGTAAATAAAATTGCCATGAAAAGTTTCTCAAAAATCTGTCGTTCGGAGTCGACTTTAAACTGTAGGTCCCACCACTCATGTATAAAATTAACACACACAACATAAGTGGTGTGAGAAACTATGATGTTGTACAATGGGTCAATTCGACCTCCGGGTACTGTACTTGTCTTAATTGACAAGTACACGTCCTCTAACCTAACCTAACCTATAAATAATTAAAAAAGCTTTGAAACAATGTATAAACTTAGCACGATTTATTTAAAAATACTTTTAAAACAAAAAAGGAAAGTAATAATATAATAATTTCATTCAAACGCATAATTCGACAATCAAATATTACTTGGAACCAAAATCTTTTGCTTTTATTATTGTTTTCAAGCGTCGAGTCATCGAATGCACGAGATTAGCATAAAATTCTGGGGTTTTGTTGTTCCATTCTCTTTTAATTCCTTTTTTCAACTGCTCTACTGTGTAAAACCTACATGAAAATATTAATAAATATTAAATTTTTAGCAAACATTCACGATAATATAAAAAATTCTAGAATTTATTTTCTTCTTTACAATACGTAGTTATAATGATAGTTTTTAGACTTTAAACGACCAGTTTGAAGGTAATCTTATCGAAATTAATCCATCCACCGAAACTAATTATAAGCAGAAATATCGGATAACTTCCTTGACCTCCACCTTGACCTCCAATCCTGGCTTAGCACAAACATCTTGTATATGCACATCTTGTACTCTTTTATAATATAATACTTAAGATTATATGATAATATCAGAACATATTTTGGTTTTATTTATAATTTTTAATAATTAAATTTATAGTAAAGATAGCTGAGGGGCTGTTTTTTGTCTTTATTTTTATAACAATATTTTGGCTTATTAAAATTTCAATTCAATTATAGTTCAAAAAACAGTGAGCAACAGAAAATACATGCAAGGAACATAGTAGAAAATAATTATAATCCTTTTAAAAGCCTTTAATACCCCGTCTAAGTGCATAAGCGCTTGTGCACACATATGCATGCAAATATTCTTTTAATGCCCATTTTATGTGCAGATTACGGTACGAACATGAGAAAAGGTGTACACATATGTGTGTATTTATTTAAATATATAAGTTGCCACAAAAATACAACAATTAGAGAATTTCCGGCCATTTGCAAATAAAAATACGATTAAATTTTCGTTGTGTTTCAATCCGTTGTTGGAGCTTAATTGTGGTGGAGGTTGTGCGCTATCATATATACGCAGCGTTGCATGAATGTTTTTTATTGTATTTTTCCATAAATTTATAACGGAAATTTAATTATTATATCATATTTGTTGTTTTCTCTTAAATACACACCGCTACATAAAAAGCAAAGCAGCGTATTTAACTTGAAAAGGATTATGATATCCCAATTGATGTTGTTTTCATAATTTCTTTGTGTTTGCCTCTGTTGTACTTATTTATTTGGAACTGAATATTTTCTGAATATGCCGATTTATTTATACACAAGTACTTACGTATGTATGTACTCGTGACATGCAAGTTGTATTGATAAATGGCTAAAATTTTTGAACTTTTAATAAAATTTTCACACACGAAGACCGTGGATTTCAGTGTTGCCCGTGTACAATTTGATGATTTTATCTATAATAATTTCCCAGATATAAGAAGTTTTAAATTTAATTGATGTGGGAAGTACCACGCCCCCTTTTCCTAGTCAGCCCATTTTTGTCTTAAATATTCATATTAATATTAAAGTTGATTTGACAAAATTTTAGGACTCTAACTGTTATATTTTCTCAAATATATTAATTTAATATTTTTATAGAAGGTGACACGCCCATTACAGCAAGTCTGTCCATTTTGTTCACATAGATGTCAAAGTTGCCCATACAGAATTTGAGGAATCTACCTGTTGCAGTTTATGAGATATGCTACATTAAATACTTATTGGGTATGTGGACGTGGTACCTCGCCTACTTGTATAAAATATTACATAGAGCTGACGGGTGACGTATACGTAATATTTTGTTAGACAATAACACTCATACTTTTTTTATTTAATTTATCTTATTTTATTTTATTTGCCTATTTCTACATAAAAAGTAGCCTATAACTCCTTCCAGACATACAGGAAGATACTTTGAAAATTTCAAGAAAATCGGCTCAGCCGTGTAGCCGTCTATAAAGTTCAAACATACAAACAAACTCACATTCATTTTTATAGAATATTATAGTATTATTCTCTTCTTTAGTCTTTCTAATTATGGTTTAACATGAAAATTAAGCTGTTTTCCTCTTTTGGTGCCAAATAACTATAAATTTTTATCATACAATGCTTCCCTTTTTTATTATAAATATATATGAGCCAATGGTCAGGTGTTCATGCATCAACTAAAATATAATGTATGATTTTGGCGATTAATTTTGCATCGAATAATCGAGTACTTAAGTAACGTTATTAACATTTAAGATAAATAAACAATTTATTTAGCACCGGAAAAAAAGAAAACTAAAGAGGTCTTCAGGTTTTATAATCAAATTTTAAAATATTAATTATAAAAATTAATGTGAAAATACAAAAAGTAATATTTAGAGGACTACTCAACCGATGAACGAAACTACAAAATCGTTGGCAAGATCTGGTTTCAATGTTTACGAATTTATATTATTAGCACAGTTTCGTGATGACGTGTTTTCATCGTATAAAAGGTGTTATTTCCTTTACATTTTCCTATGAGGAATGTATATCGTTAGTATATTTCTTTATGTTAAATACGCAATGGCACATACGTTAAACTTAATTTGTCATGATAACTCTTCAATCAGGATTACGACTTGGTTTCTCACACCACTAATGTATTATGTGTCAGTTTTATGCATGAGTGGCGGTGCGTACAGTTTAAAGCCGACTCCGGACGACAGATTATTGAAAAATTTTTCATGGCCATTGTGTTTACTTTCTGAGTTTTTACCAGAAATTTGCTAAGAGGTAGTCGCCGAAGAAATATTTTTTTCATATCTCGTTTCGTTTCGAAATATCTGACATGGTTTTTTACCGTGGAGTCCCGTCTAATAAGCCAACACGCTACCTACTAGACTATGGCGACTACAATGGCAATGACACACAAGAAATCAATTGTTCTTTTATATCGTTAGATGGAGGCTTACCGTCTTTAATACTAATTTATTTCGCTTTTAGCAACTGGCTCCTCAAATATTTGACACAAATGTAGGCATCGTATTACAAATTGACCCACCAGGTGTTTTACCAGTTTACCAGTTTCACTTGGTACGCAAATACTCTGAGGGTCTAGGACTGTGGACTTCGTCTTTCAGTAAGTCCTGCAGATTACAGACATAAAATTAATACTTTATTTTGAAATAAAAAAATTTAACTGGGTTGGGTATGAAGAGAATATTATTTTGTTGTTGTTGTATAACATTTAGCCCTAACCTTACTGACATAAAAATGTAACAATTCTTACTGACATAACTCTCTAACGCTCACATATGTACATAAAAACTACGGGTTTTTTCTTAAGTTTTAGTATATTTTTTATAACAAACAGTTCCGCTCCTTACAAAAACTAAACCGAATTAATAAATTCCCAACGTTTAAGTTAGCAGAAAAGAAAAATCAGCTTTTGCATATGAAAGGTTACTTTGTAAATTAAAGATAAACATTTTACTAAATAGAAAATGCCTTACAAAGATATGAAGAATGATTTTTTCAGTCAAAAACTTTCAAACATGGGAACAGCTTTACATGAGCCTCTGAAGCTTATGTCAGTAGTTAATGTTACTAATTTATATTTCGATCTCAAACAGATGGAAATATTAAATTATTCTCATTTTTTTTTATGAATTTTCTATAACATATGTAAAATAAAAGTCATGTAATTTAGTTGCGGTATATTAAATATATATCCTGCTACATTTATTTGATCATCAAAATGAGTCTCACAGGTTCATATCAGTAAGATTAGGGTTAAAGACATAAATTTAAATTTTTAGCGCATATCGTCAAAGTCTAGTATAGTGGGTAGTGTGCTAGACTATTAGCGTGAGGGTCATGCGTTCGATTCCCATCAGAGACTCTGGTCTGTGACACTACACCGAGCATATCGTCAAGTTACTCCGCTAGTAAATAATTAGAATATAATTTGTAATTGTATTGTAATTAATAACTAAATAAATAAAAAAAATTATAAGGCAATATCGTAATCCGTTGACTTTATGTTGATTTGCTGTTGCATTCTCAAAGAAGAAGGGTCAAATAGCATTACCGTATTGAGGGCATAATCGTCTCACTGGCCACCAATATTGTGGGATTTGACTTTTTTATAGAACATGCAAAAAATGTCACAAACCACAGAAATCCTCAAAGACAACATTCCATCGTTCAAATTTATTCTGATTTATGCGTCAGAATCATGGACAATCTGACATTTATAATGCGCTTCACTCTTCGCTCTTTTAAAAATAAATGGGCTTCTGAAACTCATAATGATCGTTTGGCTTTACGCCAAATGAAACTTGTGTTCTAAAGCATTGAGATGTTTTCATATAGTGTTTTCACACCAAAATTTAAAACCTGATTTTAGCATTAAAACCATAAACAGCTGATTTTGCGTTCACACTGCAAGTTTTATTAAAATTGGTTTTAAATTCATGACATTTATGACTGCGAGAAACAAATTTTATGAGCAATATGCCTTACTTCATCTTGATATATTTAGCTTCTGACTTACCTTTCGCCCAAGAAACTATATTCATTATGACCAGAAACAACACACATTTCGATTAATAATTAAATATTTAAAAATTTTTACAATTTTCATTGAAGAAATTAAAAATATTCCAAATTTTTCCTTTTTTAATACAAAATAAATGATTATTTACATTTATATATTTATTTATTTATTTACATTTGTTTTTGTTTTTATCAGCTGTTTTCAGGTTTTCAGAGCTGGTAGCTCTGATTTAGTACATTTAGTACATCAAAACATGGTTGTATTTCATAAAACCAACTTAAAACCAATTCAAAAAAGGTTTTATTTTGGTTTTAACACAATAATTTTGTATGGTAAAATCAGGTTTTATTTTTGGTTTTAACGTTAAAACCAACTTTTGCTTTAAAACCACTCGGTGTGAAAACACTAATAGATCGTCGCATATTTTGCTAAAATAAATTTATCTGGCCAAACATGCGGGTTTTTTACGCTTTGACATAAGTATACGAGTGTATTTATGTCATTTGTTCGAATAATAAGTTTTTATTATTCGATTAAAAATATTTCTTTTGTAATAATTTGAATAGCTTTGTATCGCAAATAATGGACAATTTTAGTGATTGGAAAAGTGGAAAGGAGAAGCTTCCGTATGTTTATTATAATTGAATTTATTTGTCCTGTGCTACCACAATAGTTGCTGTTATTTTTAATTGAATTTGTTGCATATTTATGAGGTTTTTATTTTACACACATAATTGCACGTTGTGTTCTACAATATGCACATACATATATATGTATGTATGTATTTTGTTATGGCTTTTGCATTTGGTCCATATTATTCAAGCAGCTATTTACCGCCATTGAAATCGTATTAAATGCAACATGTTAAATATTTTGGCCTTGGGGTTGCAATGTCATTTTCAATTTGTATATATTTTAATTCAGGTACTAACAAAAATTAATAGAACTTTGTTTATTTTTTCTGGATAACTAGCAATATATTTGTGTCTTAATAAGAATGCAATTTGTTGTTTTTTTTTTTTTGATAATTGTGCTCTTTTTTACTGTGTAGTAAAGAACACATGCCCCGATTAAGTAAGGAATAAAATATCTTTCAATTGGCTGCCAAAGCTTTGATGACAGGTCATTGCACATCTTGTGAAATTTTATATGATTTTTATACAAATAAAAAAAAGAAAAATTGCATGACGTTAAATAACGTCAGAATTTCTTGAGATAATTTTCTTCAGGAAACCGTTGCTACAATAAAGCGATTCTACATGCAACATGTGGCAAGGAAACCGTGTTGCTGAAATCACATCTCTTCTATATCCATGCTGCCCAGTTGAGGTTACAAGATAACTGTTATCATGTTCCTGTAACAAATGGCGTACACAGATATTTACTCAGTTTGAATGCATTTGTTGTTCATGGACTGCCTGAGAATTTTCCGAGCTTAAAATTTCACAATTTTATGAATTCGCTAAGTCGTTAAGAAAAAAATGCATTGCTTTGGAGAAGATGTGTTTTTAGTTGACTTTGACTTCATTTTGCTCCACTCAAATTTCCGGTGATTTCCATGGTCAATCTAGACTAATTACGGACGTAATTACGAATTCCACGAAAAATTCGTACAATAAAAATTAATTTGCATACTAATGCGATCGAATTTATTTTGATATTGAGGATTTTCGCCTAAATCTGCTGGGTAGTGCTTCATGGAATTTGAATCCAAATACTTCCACAAAACTTGCACATAAAATATCTTGACATTCGCTTTGTTAGACGTCAGACTTGGAAATTTCTCATTTAAGTAAAAGAGTTACAAATTAAGTAGAAAGTCGCCATAGTCTAGTAGGTAGTGCGTTGGCTTATTAGACGTAAGGCCGCGGTTCAAACCCCAGGTCAGACATCAAAACGAAAATATGAAAAAATATTTCTTCGGCGACTTCCTCTCAGCAGATTTCTGGCGAAAACTCTGAATGTAAATAAAATTGCCATGAAAAGTTTCTCAAAAATCTGTCGTTCGGAATCGATTTTAAATTGTAGGTCCCACCACTCATGTATAAAATTAACACACACAACATCAGTGGTGTGAGAAGCTAGATCGTAATCCTAACTAAAGGTTTGTAATGACTAATTATGTATGTACACACAGTTACTACAGTATACATACGGTTAAAAAATTTCAGAAATTGTTTAACTAATCCGTTTTCGTTGAAAATCTTTATAGTTTCCTTGATGTTAAGACGGTCTTTTGCAGTGGTTAACAAATTTCTGAAATTGAACTGAATTGTGGCCCACAAAGCTATGCATCCGATTTACAAATTTTACAAATTTCTGAACCAATGCAAAATACCGTCTTAAAATCGAAGAAAGATGTCAGACAATTATAAATATTTTCAACGAAAACGGATTGGTTAAAAATGTATACTTTTGTGGCTGAGTGTATGTACGTAAGTGGCTGGATGTAAAATTTAAACCCGACTTCGAACGACAGATTTTTGAGTAACTTTTCCTAGCAATTTTTTTTACTACCAGAGTTTTCGTCAGAAAATTTTTTAGTTTTCTAAAGGTTATGCTGTTGGAAAAGATTTTAATTGTTTATTTCAAATTGAAAAGCAAACACAGCTGCGTTACGGCATTAGTGGATGTTGTAGAGGAGTTGAGCTCAAAAATGGATCAGAACATGGTGTCTATTCTGGTACTTCTAGATCACTCAAAGGCTTTTGATACTGTTGATCATGACATTCTTTGTCACAAGTTGATGGAAACCTTTAAATTTTCTACATCAGCAGTAAAACTTTTACGTACATACCTGTAAAAGAGAAGTCAGACAGTGCACTATGGCGATGCAAAATCATTTAGCAGCCTGGTCCGGAGAGGTATACCACAGGGTTCAATTCTCGGACCACTGCTATACATAATGTATTCTAATGACCTACCATCTCGTATAACTCACTGTGGAATTCAAATGTATGCCGGTGATGTCCAACTCTACGTTAGCTGTTTTATAACTGACATCGACAATTGTATATTGAGACAGAACCAGGACCTTGACAATATATTTAAATGGGCCACTGCGAATGGTCTTTGCTTGAACGCTAATAAGTCTAAAGCTATCATAATTGGAAAAATTGGCATTTTGCCGAACTTACTGCCACCATTAGTCGTTGGGGACTCGCCCATAGAATTGGTACAATGTGGCAAAAACTTGGGTATTACTTTTAATAGTCAACTCTCTTGGACTGACCATGTTAATATGATTTGTGGGAGGACATATGCTATGCTTAGGAATCTTTGCAGGACTCAGTCCTTTACGCTTGTTAATATACGTATGCTCTTGGCGAAGACATACCTGATTCCAACCCTCTTATATGGATGTGAGCTTTTTGCGGGTTTGGACTCTGTCAGCAGGAATAAACTTAACGTGATCTATAATAACATTGCAAAATATATTTTTGGACGCACTAGATATAGTAGTATATCGTATTTTGCCTACAAAATCTACGACATGACACTGGAAAACCTCTTAAAATATCGTATGCTAATTTTTCTACACAAGATTGTTTATTCAAGGGAACCGAATCATCTATTTACTAGACTAGAATTTTCCAGAACTAACAGGGGCTATAGGATAAACGCCATAAAGTTCCAGAAACAGGTGTCTAAAAGGCACTTTTATGTTAATGCAATTCGTTCATGGAACCAACTTCCGCCAGAAATTCAATTGAAAAGCAATGTAATGCAATTTAAAACTGCAATTTTAACACACTTTTCTTGTCTTTAAGATTTACCATTTAATTCAATCCAATTTAAGGCTAACTTAAATTTAATTAATATAATTTTTGCTTTCTTTGTGAAATTTACATACATATACATAACTATTACTTTAATTATAACAATATATAAACAGTACTATTAAATAAGATTGAATGTTTGATGTACTGAAGTTAATCAATAAATAAATAAATAAAATAAAATAAAATGAAATAAAAGGTTAAAAATTGAACAATTCAGCCATAAAGTTGCAATAACTCTTTTAATGTTTTTCTTTTATTGCAATTTATAAATGTTTGTGATGATAACATTGATGATGGATTGAATATTTATGGTTCGTTAACATTGTGAAACTTTAATAAACTTTAAAGTGTTCCCGATGTTTTCAGTCATAAAATTTTTGTATGTACCACATACACAGTATGTATACATATATACATAAATAAACTGTATATTCCACCTGTCAGTGCCGCCACTGATGTATAAAATTAACACACACAAAATAAGAGATGTGAAAAGTTAGGTCGTAATCCTGAATGAAGGATTGTAATGACCAATTATAAATGTATGCATGGATGTGAAAGAAAAGATTATTTTAATGAATAATTATCTAATTAATACCAAATTACTTGTCTCTAAATATATTAAAATAAAAAAACGTTAAGTTTTCGATATTCTTTTTAATAAAACTATTTTATTTTAATGCTCAAAAGTAAAAATACATATATGACTTCAATTTAAGCGTTTATACTAAGTTTCTATTTTCCCAGTCCAATTTTTCTACAATATTTTAAATAAATGAAGTCAGTCATAATCGCACGGCATGTTCCTCCATTAACAGTATCCACTAACAGTATTGTTATTACAGAAGTACGGGAAATGTAATGCTGCGTTACATTCTAAATTTTTGAAAACTCTACTGAATTAATGTTTTCGAAGTTTCGCTCTCTGGTTTAAAATAGTAATGTGGTTAATATAAAAACAAGCATTGTCCACGGTTGCCATAGGTGTAATTTTTTTACTGAAAATTCTTAAAAGTTGCGAGTAGTCTTAGCATAACTTTATAAATTTACAAACATAAACATGATGTTTTTTCATAACTCGCTCCAATTTTATTAATCGGAATAAACACATGTGACAGCTGTCAAATATCAGAGTTGCGACATGGGGGTTTATTACGGCACGGTATAAATGAGCCGGCTTTAAATAAAACACATAATTTTTAACAGCACTCCTTGTGCATTAATTTATTAATTTTACCCTGAGCGATGAGCGCTTTAAAACAATTTTGTAGGCTTGCGTGCCTTTAACCGACTGACAAATAAATTTTCTAATTGATAACTGCTAACTTCAGATGCCTATGTGATACATATGTAAATAGGTACCGTTATAATTAATAATAAGTTCTCTTATACACATTTCAGGAAGAAAATAATGTATAATACAAAATATAATTACAGTTAGCGAATATTTGCTATTTTAAGAATTTTCAAATTTAAGACTTTTATGGGAAGTATCCTAATATTAATATTTGACTAATATTTCATATTATAATGATTTATGAAATTAGTTTCGTTTAAATAAACAATAAATGTTAATAAATTATAAATCAGTGAAAATAATAATAAAAGTTCATTATCAAGTGGATTTAGGCGGCAACATTCTCCCCCTCGTAAATGAGTCCGTGGACGAGTTTACCCTTCATTATTGGCGACGTCTAGTCTTGCTATCTTCACCGTTGGTCGTTGGAAAGTACCATTTTTACTTTGAACCTTCGCCTGACGTACCTGACCATCTTTTGTCATGATTGTCTCAATTATTTTGCCTTTTGGCCAACAATGCCTCGGAAGGTTTTCATCAATTATGATGACGATATCACCGACTCGTAGTGGAACTGTTTTTTCATGCCATTTACCTCTTCTGATAAGAGTTGGTGCATATTCCTTTATCCAGCGATGCCAAAACTTATCTGCAAATAGCTGAGTTTGATTCCAACGCTGTCGTAAATCAACTTCTTTGTAGTTGATGGGCTTGAGGTCACTTGACGAGCCCAGTAACAAATGGTTTGGTGTAAGTGCCTCGTCGTCGCACGTTTCCAGTGAGACAAAAGTAAGTGGTCGTGAATTAATAATGAATTCTACTTCAGATAGAGCACATTTTAGGGTTTCATCAATAAAATTCATATGGGGACAAATATGATATAACGCAGTTTTCACCGAACGTACAAGTCTTTCCCAGGCTCCACCCATGTGGGGCGCGGCAGGTGGGTTAAATTTCCATCTGATGCTTTCAAATGGTTTTGAGACCTCAGTATGATCAACTTGAGGACTAAATATTTTAGATGTACTTATAAAGTTTGTGCCATTATAGGTGTATATTTCTCTTGGCGTTCCTCTTCGAGCCATACAATTTTTAATGCACATAACACAGGAACTGGTATCGAGACTGTGAGCAATTTCAAGATGGACTGCTCTTACAGTTAAGCAGGTAAGTAAAACGCCCTATCTTTTCTCCTTTCTTCTTCCCACGGTGACGTAAAGCGGTCCAAAGTAATCTATCCCCACAAATGTAAACGGTCTTTCGAAACTTGCTAACCGAGCAGGCGGTAGTGAAGACATTTGTGGCATAACTGGTGCGGCATTTGCATTTTTGCATATTTGACAAGATTTCCTTACGCTTTTATAGAGTACTCGTAGCTTAGGTATGTAATATTTACTTTTAATATTGTTGATTACGGTCTCATGTGACATGTGATGAAATGTTTCATGTTCATAGCGAACTATTAGAAACGTCACATGGTGATTGGTAGGCAGTATTATCACATCTTCATAATTTAAGAATGATACACGACCTTTAGCTCTTAATACTTCCTTGTCATCTAGGAATAGATTTAAAGATATTAGTTTACTGGTTTTTGGAATACTCTTACCCTCTTTTAAAAAATATATTTCTTCATGGAATTCACTGTGCTGTGCTTTTCGGTACAATACGGACCTTGCATCTTGTAGCATTTCGAATGAGACTTCTGTTGGCAACTTCCTTTTTTCACATTGTGCTTTAAGCTTACCCAAGTAGAGTATAAAGGTAGCTACAGCTCGGTATAGTCTTCTCCAGTTGGAAAAATTCTTAACGTTGAGTAAAATGTTCATTTCTTCTCCATTAATGAGTAGTAAACGATGTCGAATTTCTTCTTGATTGCATTCGCCCAAATTGTTGCAAGTTGGCCATGTTGACATATCTTCCTGCAGAAATTCAGGACCAGAAAACCATAAGGAGACATCCCATCGTGTTAGAACTTTTGTTGCTAGATCCGCCGGGTTCATTTTGGAGGGTACCCATCGCCATTGCGTTACTTCTGTTGTTTCTAATATTTCGCCAACACGATGCATAACAAATAGTTGGAACCTTTCGGGATCCATTCCTAGCCACAGTAGTACGGTTTTAGAATCGGTCCAAAAATATTTCGCGGTAAAATTTATACGTGCAGTATTTGCTACCTTCTTGGCTAGCCTAACACCCGCAACAGCAGCTTGTAGCTCCAGTCATGGTATGGACATCGGATTTAATGGAGCAACTTTCGACTTGCCTGCAGCGATAGTCACATCATAGTTTCCTTGATACACAATACGAATATAAGAAACTGCAGCATAAGCGTCTTCGCCAGCATCAGTAAATGTATGCAGTTCAATATAAGTCGTCTCGTTAATGCATTGGGAGTAGCATCGAGGTATTCGAATTGAAGCTATGTGTGTAATAGCCGTTTTCCAATTTTTCCATTTCGGTAATAAAAAGTCAGAAAGCTCCTCATCCCAATCGATGCCAGATCGCCAGACTTCTTGTAGAATAATTTTTAAAGCAGTAGTGTAGCATGATATTAAACCCAGAGGGTCAAAAATTGACATCAGCATCTGAAGTAGTTTGCTTTTTGTAGGAGATATTTCTTTGGTACATACTTCACGCCGAAGTCTGACAAATTTGAAAATATAGAAAAATGAGTCGTTATTAGGGTCCCAATACATCCCCAAAACCTTTTCTGTATCTCCTAGGTCTTTTGGCTTCTGATCTTGGGAAGGACCATCCTGTAGGTGAATGACGACCTCGCTGATATTTGAAGACCAATTTCGAATATGGAAACCTGCGGCAGCATGAATAGCTTTTACTTGCGACGCTAATTCAATGGCTTGTTGAACGTCGTCTACACTATCGATGAAGTCGTCTACATAATGTTTATGCTGAATGGATTCTACTGCCCGTGGAAACTTTTCTTTGAATTTTTCAGCATTGAAGTCGCGTACATAATGTGCTATGCATGGAGCACATGAGATACCAAATGTTAAAGCTCGCATTACATAAACGCTTGGATTATAAATGTCATCATTTGTTCCCCACCATAGGAATCTCTGAAAGTGCATATCGCTCTGTCGTACATTTATCTGGTGGAACATTTCGGCAATATCGCCGCAAACTGCAACTCTTCCTACACGAAAACTTAGCAAAACAGCAAACAAAGATTTTAACAGATTGGGTCCCCTGCTTACAAAGTCATTAAGAGATGATCCATTAGATTTGGCAGCGGCATCCCACACCATCCTTATCTTACCGGGCTTGTTGGGATTTTTTGTAATAAATATTGGGAGATACACACTCGTTCCACAGTTTTGATTATCTCTTCATCACTTAACTTTACGGCATAACCTTTCTGTAGCAAATTATCAATTTGATTTTGTAACATAATTTTTAAACCGGGCTCCTTTTCAAATTTTCTATTTAGGCACATGAGGCGCTTATAAGCGTTATTGTAGCTTTCAGGTAGCACACGAACATTATTTTTCCACAATAACCCAACTTCATAGTGTCCATCAACTTTCTTGCACGTGGCCTTCAAGATCTCCATTGATTTCTTATCTTCTAAGGACAGCAATGACGCTTTTGGTGATTCTTCTATATTGATACTATCTTTCACCATTTTATGCAAATCATTGTAATGCTTTTCGCATTCACAGCGATTAATATTTAGCCACTCACCTTGGCTAGAGCGTCTACTATAGCCCTGACTTGTCCAGCCTAACCGCGTTTTTGTGGCAATCGGTTGATTCCACGGTCCTTCACGGATCTTTAGCGGCACTGCGACACTCCAGTTGTTTAAACCAATTAAGATACTCGGCCTCACCTTTTTAAAAGACTGTATGGGAAATCCTCTTAAGTATGGATATTTATTTACCATATCTTTCATATTTAATGTCTGCTGGGGTAGATCTAAATTTTCAACCGTATGCACACACTGAAGTGTAAATTTATCACCATTGTTTATATTGGCAATATTTAGCGACGTTTTTACAGATGCATTTTCTTGGCGAGTGGTATTGCCCGTCCACCTTAAGCATAACGACTGCTCTTCACCATCAAGATCAAGTAAATCAAAAACTTCCTTTTCGATTAACGACACTGAAGAACCTTCATCAAGAAATGCATATGTATTAATATATCCACTTCTTTTATACAGACGAATAGGCAATATTCTGAAAATTTGCTTTTGATTTTGGCCCGGCGTAGAGTGCGAGTTAATTGTTTCACTGATTGTGTTATTTGCTTGTGTAGTATTGTTCTGTCGCGAAGACGAGTTAGATTCAGTAGAATATTTATGTAGCAATTTATGATGCTTAATACTGCAGCCATCAATACCGCATTCTTTTCTGGCAAAGCATTTACCTTTGTGTTTATTCAGACAATGACGACACAAATTGTTTTTCTTCACTATATCCCACTTTCTATCCAATGAAAACTGTTTGAAATCTTCGCAAACTGCTACTTTATGCTCACTATTGCACACAAAACACTTCAATTTAAATGTTTGTCGTTCTTCAGTATGAGTATTTATATTAGCGTTTTTAACTGTGGGTATGACTGAAACAACTGTGCTCGCGGCATCAGCGATTTGAAAAATCCAATCACTAAATGTTTTCATTATAGGTAACTTATTTTCTTTTGGGTACGTAGCCCAGCTTAATTTATATTGGCTAGAGAGCTTGTCAACCAGTTTCTTTACAAACATGGGGTTATTCATGTAGTCATTCATTTCGCAGACCTCCATGGTGGAATATATATTTTTTACACACAGTGCAAAATCAATCATCGACTCCAACTTATCCTTCAGTGGGGGTATTCTTCTCGCCTTTTCAATTACTCGCTCTAAAATATGTTCCGGTCGTCCAAGACACATTTTTAAAGTATAAATTATTTCCGGCACCATTCTAGGTAGCATGAGCCTACTCTTTACCAAGTCCCTTGCCTTTTCTTTAAGGCAGGCTTGAAGCCGTATCAAATTTTCTCCATTTGAATAACCTGCTAACTCTGTACTATTTTTGAAGGTGCTAATAAACAACGGCCATTCCTCAGGATCTCCACTAAAATGCGGTAAATCGCGTGGAATTGCTTGGCGTGCGGCCAGTTGTGATGGAATAGGACCAGAAGAAAAGTTCCAATTACAAGTAACGTTAGAAGGATTTTGCTCAAACTCAACTTTTTCCCCAATTTGTGATAATAGATGGTATTTTCTTTCGAGAAATTCTTGTTGTAAACGTTGCTGCTCCTCCAAAAATTTTAGCTGTAAATCCACTTGCGTTGAGAAAGTCTCATTCTGTTTCTTTGGTGCTGCCTTTTGTTTATCCGTATTAAATGGAAATGACGATAAGTTAGTAGCAACGGTTGAAGTAAAAGGCTTTGAACAAGACGGCCTTCCTGGAGAGGAGTTGTTGGTGTTCGCTTGGCTGTAAAATGGTAAATTTATTTTTGTGCTCATAGGTATCGGTGATGTTGAGACTGCATTGCTTGATGGTAAAATCCTATTGCCGATTTCTCCTGCGATCGTATTAGCCAGTTGATAGACCCATAGAATTGGCTATAGCTGGATGATTACCTAAGCGACTTGTGGTGCTTGTGGTTGCTTTGCCGTTGTTGGAATTACAACCTTCACAATTCCAGCTGACATCAGCAACTCCACTGTTTACTGCGGCACAATCATAATGATACCACTGATCACACTTGTCGCATTGTACCATGCGATCATTATCCACTGCACTGCATTTTTTGCAATTATGGTCTGTTGTTACGTCTTCGTTTTCAGACATTTTATTTCCACTTTACCTTTTTTATTTTTAGCGTAACCAAGTAGGTTTATTCTCTTTTAATTTTTTTCTATCTTATGTTCCTTAACTTTTTACACAAAAATTGTTTTAAAGAATTATTACGGCACGGTATAAATGAGCCGGCTTTAAATAAAACACAAAATTTTTAACAGCACTCCTTGTGCATTAATTTATTAATTTTACCCTGAGCGATGAGCGCTTTAAAACAATTTTGTAGGCTTGCGTGTCTTTAACCGACTGACAAATAAATTTTCTAATTGATAACTGCTAACTTCAGATGCCTATGTGATACATATGTAAATAGGTACCGTTATAATTAATAATAAGTTCTCTTATACACATTTCAGGAAGAAAATAATGTATAATACAAAATATAATTACAGTTAGCGAATATTTGCTATTTTAAGAATTTTCAAATTTAAGACTTTTATGGGAAGTATCCTAATATTAATATTTGACTAATATTTCATATTATAATGATTTATGAAATTAGTTTCGTTTAAATAAACAATAAATGTTAATAAATTATAAATCAGTGAAAATAATAATAAAAGTTCATTATCAAGTGGATTTCGGCGGCAACAGGGTTGATGACCTTAGGTTAAAACTGGATGAAAATTATATAGCGTTTTTAGTTCTTTTGGATCACACTAAGGCTTTTAATACGGTTGATCACAAAATATTATTGAGGAAGCTCCAGACCGTCTTTCATTTTTCTAATACAGCTTGTAGCCTTATACGTTCCTATCTCATGAACAGATCACAACGAATTCGAATTCGGTACACGTTTTAAGAGGTGTTTCTCAGGGATCAATTTTAGGTCCTCTTTTGTTCTGTATATACATTAACGACCTACCTGATATTTTGGATAATTGTAGCGTACATATGTACGCTGATGACGTTCAGCTTTAGAGGAGCACTTGTATTGATAATATCGGACTATGTATAGACACGATCAACGATGATTTACTTAAAATTGACAACTGGGCTAGTGCTAATGAACTTTAAATAAATCCCTCTATATCTAAATGTTTATTGCTCTCCAGGACTAAGAGAGCATTTAATGTGCCGGAAATTATTATCAGGGGGAATAAAATTGATTTTGTTGAATCGGCATTTAATCTGGGTGTTATCTTTAATGGTCGGCTAACGTGGTCTAACCACATTAATGTCATCATTAATGTCAATGTAAAGTTTACGGTATGATTAGGCTGTTATAGATTCGACTCCTTTTGCCATACGCCTGCAACTGGCTAAAACGTTTTTGATTCCTGTTCTTTTATACGGATCGGAAATTTTCGCAAACTGTGATACTGATGATAGGCGGAAACTCAACTTGGCTTATAATAACGTAGCCAGATATGTATTTATTAAGGGACGTCGAGACCATATATTACAATTTTCTTACCAGATATGTGGTACTAATTTTGATAATCTATTGAATTAAGTCATAGGACTTTTTTGTCGAAACGACAGTTCTTTATACACACCATCAGACCATATGCAATGCAACAAAGTTCAAAAGGGAGCTATACATTTTGTTTAAGTAGTTTTTAACATATTTTGAGTGTTTTATACATTTTTATTCTTTATTTTTATTATTGATTAATTTTAATTTTTCTAATTTATTATTTAAGTTTCATTGTATCTCATTATATGTATATATTTTTCTTTGTTTCTATTTTTCTTAATATTTGTATTTTTCCTAATTTATTTTTTTACATATGGGCAACTTCGTGTCAAGTGACCCAATTTTTAAAATCGATGTCTTTAGATTTGCATGAAATTTGCACCAAGGTTAGTACTATTGGATAGTAGGCCAGACACAAATTTTCAAGTCTATCATTCAAGAACTGCCGGAATCAAAACATCACAAAATCAACATCACAAGGATGCAGTAGAAGTTGAACAAATAAAAAATAAGTACGAAAAGTGACAGATTAGATCTGAAAGAATTCAACTTCTTACTCTTGCCCCATCGTCCTGGAGTTGTTCATGCCCATTGCGTTTTGCCAGGAAGCAGCCGAAAAATGTTGAATTTTATTATAACATTCAATTGGTTACTTCGTTACTAATTCCAATGACTATTTCCAATAAAAGAAAATAAAATTCAAATTATTATTAACGTTATACAAAGGCGTTTCATTATTGTTATTATCTTAACCTACATGTAGTTACGAATTACGAATGATTTTGTGCTGTATGGTGTCCATTCCCATATATTGTAAATATAATCATTGTATGTACTTTTTTCTGTTCCATAAAACACCAGCTGTGTTTCAATGAATGAATGTCATAACAGACAGAAAATGTCGTTTCATTATGATGCCGTCACCAGGACTTCTACTCAAATCCAAGAAAAGAAAGTGTTGTCAGTGAAACCAAAATCTGCTATAGATTTAAAGTGAGTTGTTTAGAAGTGTTATGAATGGACGACAACGATGGCAATAAGAATGGTAATTTTGTGGCCACAAAACAAAAATAAAAATGTAATTTTATGCCTTCCGTTTATGTCATGTTTTCAGTCAAATATTTAAAATAATCCTTAAGTACACAATTGCTACCAGACATAATGAGTGAATTAATAATAATACATATTGAGGAATTTTTCAAGTCTCATTTGCAAGTAGTAATAATGTCTTCTAAAATTAAAAACTGATAGGGTTTTTCATGAGTTCTTAACTGATCTTAATTAAATGTAATGAAGAAATTCAATAAATATGCCGACACAAATTCCACCAACTATTACTTGTTCTTTCCATAATTCCACCAAAAATGAGGAGACTAATATAATAGCCTTTCGTAAATAATTTCGTTCGGCATCTTATTTTCCATAAGAATTAATTATGCGTCTCTAAAATTTCTGCATTATGTAAGGTCTCCTTACATACCTGCTTAGTTGGTCATTAGAACCCTTTAGTCAAGATTATAACCAAGCAGCTCATAACATTAATTTTATCCATGAATGAAGGGACGGGAGTGACTCCGAACGAAAGATTTGAAAAAATGTAAATTTATTTTATCCTCAGAATTACTGCCAGAGAAATATTTTGTATACTTTGTTTTATTCGAGATGTCTTAGCAGAGGGTAGAAATACGAGCTCTCGTCTAATAAGCGAACACACAACCTACTAGGCTATGGCCACTAAAAATATTATATTTCATGTTGTAATTTAACGGTGAATGGACTTTATTGAATTAGTGGATATACATACATACATAATTGGTCATTACAACCCTTCAGACAGGATTCCGACCTAGTTTCTCACACCGCTTATGTTATGTGCGTTAATTTTATACGTGAGTGGCGAGACCTACAGTTTAAAGTTGACTCCGAATAACAGATTTTGAGAAACTTTTCATGGTAATTTTATTTATTCTCAGTGTTTTTGCCAGAAATCTGCTGAGGGGTAGTCGCCGAAGAAATATTTTTTTTATATTTCGTTCAGTTGGAGTGCTTGACGTGGGCTTTGAACCGTGGCCTTACATCCAATAAGCCAACACACTACCTACTAGACTATGGCGACTAAAAATATTATATTTCATGTTATAATTTACCGGTGAATGTCTTTATATTCTGGAGAGTCGTATTCTTAGTCGTCCGCGGACAAATTCAGGGAAGCCTCAACTTCAAACTTGTTTACAAATATATTATTTGTAACCGAAAATTATAAGGAGGTTCTTTAATGCTGCCAGGAGTAGAATCCCAAACAGTTCATTAGTTGCCATATACTGGTCATATTTGTCATTAAACTACACACTATCTGCACCAAATAATCAATAATAGCTTCAAGACAACTTAAATTAAAACTAGCAGCTTTACTTAATGATTCTTTCTTCCTCCTCTGTTCTAGCCTTTTATTTATTTAAGATGTGGTTTTAATTTACTTATTTGAATACTTACGTGAAATTGTATTAATGACTTTTAATCGTTTTCTGTTTTAAAAGCTGTTTTTAAGCACAGAAAATTAAAGAACAGGGATATAAAATATTTACTTGGAATGAAAGTATGTGTGTATGTATGACTGTCATTTCTATTTTAAAGATGTTTTCATTTAATTATTGCCCATGGGTATGTTGTGGGTCAGTCATCTCCAACAAAACGAAATATGATAAAATATTTTTTCGGCGACTGCCTCTCAGAAGATGTCTGACAAATGCTCTGAGAATAAATACAATTACCATTTGTTCAAACTCGGTTTGAACACATAAATTATTTAACAGAAATAATTTTTATGTTAAATAACATAAGTGTGATAATTACATTTAAACAAAATTTCCATAATTTCCAAAGGGAATGCCTCCAAAAATTTGCACAGAATTTCCATAAATTCCAAAGGAATGTCTCCAAGTATACTGTTAATTCAGTTGCTTTAGAGAAACAGAAGTTTAATAGATAAAAAGCCTATAATCAGAATTCACTTATCATATTGCGCTTATATCATCAACAACTCTTCAGCTTTTACCTTTATATCGTCACTTAAAATCTTACAATAAGATCATCAACAACATTTTTTCAAGTTTAAAATTGTGCAAACGTCTTATAAAATTAAACTAAAAACAGAATATTAATATAACCAAACAAACTTTAAACAAAATAAAGTAAAAGAAAATTACATAAATTTTATATACTTACCTTAAAACTATAAATTTGTACTTACCTTATATTATAATACAAAGAAATTAAAATTTGTGCTAAAAATATAATTAAAAAAAAACAAATTGTGCTTAAATAATAAATTAAAGACATTAAATATATAAATTAAAATATCTGTATATACTTACCTAAACCTTAACCTGAATTTACATTGTGAACAAAATTGTATCTGAAAATAAAGTGAAGTTATACTTACCTCAGACCTCTGTTGATAAAATTATTAAATTAAAAGGTTAACACCCTAGGCATCCATCCTGGACAGAAAGTTTTACCCAAAGGAGAAAAAAAAGGTAAGAATTCTCTCAGAATTCTAAGTTCTCAGAAGTGAAATAATCTAATTTCTCTTTCTTTTTTTCCCAATTACCCAATGATTGTAATTGTTTGCGAGCAATTATAATCCACATCTCGTTCTCATTGAAGGAGATTTAAAACAAATTATTCATCCCCAATTTGTTCACCATTAAAAGTTTCTAAAAAATCTGTCTTTCGGAATCGACGTTAAGTGGGGGAACCACTCATATAAAAAATTAACACACACAATATAAGAGGCTATTAAGAGGCTATTTAGTAAGCCTCTCTTATGATTTTTACTTTCTTTTTTAAAATACGAATGAAATTCTGCAATATCATTCTGACTTTACGTATGTAAAACCATTAACTTGTAAACCAGCATTAAGCGTTGTACTTTCATTAGTCTATTCATGGTGAAATGGCAAACGTTAGTAAATATTTCTGACAATATCGAGAATATTTTTTATACTGAAAACTATACTATACTTATATAAACTTAACGGTTATATCCTGTTAAGTACTTTCTTATTCACTCATCTTTATAAAAGTTCAAATTTTCATTTTTAATAACAATGTTCTTTACTAGGATGGATTTGTATTAATTCCTTCACCTGTTTTCTTTACCTTGAAATCACAGTTGAGTATGGTATTTAATGCTGTTAAGCCCACACAGTTGTGTTTGAAACAGTTAATCGGTTTTTTGCATAAAGTTTGGTGTCCTTGTTTTTGACATGAGTTATGATGAGATGCTGTCAACCACAATCATGAAAAATATAAGTCTACGAAAGTTATCCACTTAACAAATTAACGTACAAAAAATGATAAGGATAACACTTTTAATTTTTAGATGACAACATTTATTTTAATAGATTCCAATTATAACGGTAATTTATATAATTTTTGTTTTGTTATGGTTAATGCAAATGGTTATGGTTAAGGCAAAAAAGTTGTAAACATAAGGTGTATTTTACTAAATATATGTATTAATTAAAAAAATAATAATAACAAGAGCCTTTCAGTTTAAAAACCGCCATTAAAAGTTAAAGGGTTCAAGTCTAACAAATTTTGAAGAAACCCATACGACATATCGAATAATAAAAAGTAAAAAAATTTATTAAGTATTGTTATCTACAAAAAGAAAGTGCGATAAAATATTGATGGGTGCCTTGGTAGTCTAGTGGGTAGTGTGCTAGACTATTAGCGTGGGGGTCGTGGGTTCGATTCCCATCAGAGAAACTGGTCTGTGATACTACACCGAGCATATGGTTAAAGTTATTCAGCTCGTATATAATTAAAATTTGTAATTGTATTGTAATTAATAAATAAATCAAATGATAACAAAAAAAAAAAAAAAAAATAGAAAAATATCATGCGTATCTAAGGTGAAAGTGCGAGTAAAACTGAATCGTGGCATGGCTGCATTATACATATGTATATTTTATATATAATAATGAATGTGTGTTTATTTGTTTGTGGGTTTATTTTTTTGTTTGAAGTCTAAAGACGGTGAAACCGATGAACCGATTTTCTTGAAATTTTAACAGTATCTTCCTGTATGTCTGGAAGGAGTTATAGGCTACTTTTTATTTTAAAATTTCAAGTAGGCGAGGTGCCACGCCCACATACCCAATAAGTATTTAATGTCACACATCTCATTAACTGCAACAGCTAGACACCACAAATTTTGTATTGAAGACTTTGACGTATATATGAACAAAATGGGCGGATTGGCTATAGTGGGCGTCTCACCTCCCATAGTCTATATATATAAAAATGAATGTTTGTTTGTATGTACCTTATATAATCGTAAACTAAGCATTTGATCATGTTATGATCTGTATTAAAGTTGTTGCACATGAGCCGACGAAGATTTCTATGTTAGTATGACTAATATGCGACAGGTGGCGCCATTGAAAATTACTCAAAATGAATTAAATCGTAAACTGTGCCTTTGATCATGTTCTGATCTTTAGCAAAGTTGTTGCGCATGAGCCGACGAAGTTTTCTAAGTTAGTGTGACCAATATCCGACAGGTGGTGCCACTGAAAATTACTCAAAATGAATTAAATGGTAAACTGTGCATTCTTTAACAAAGTAGTTGCGCATGAGTCGACGGTGGTTGGTGCGATTAATTTCAGATGGATTGCGTTACTGAAAATTATTCAAAATGAATGATAAGCAATTGGTCGACCTACACCTCAAGCACGGAAGAAAATAGCATTACGAGCTTCAGAATCAGACGAGCACTGAAGCTGGAAAATCTTCGAGTATATGCCGCTGAGACCTGTTCGCTTGAACCACTTGAACAACGAGAAGTGAGATTAGAAACTGATCGAATGCGTACTACTCAGACCCGTTCATCTGATTCATCAGGACAACGGGAAATAAAATCAATAAAATGGTTCAAAATTAATTGGACATTTGTGTAATGTCTTTTCTTCAAATTTATTTTAGTTGGTGCCGCAGCAACACGCGCAGGGTACAGCCAGTATGATATAAAACTGGATTGTATATTCCATGCTGTGATACACCGGTTGAAAAAATGAATATCCCCCCTTCATAATACATACCATATAAATTTATTTGTTTTTTATTTATTACGAGCTTTTCAAATTAGACCTTACGCTCGGTATAGTGTACAGATCAGCGTCTCTGGTGGGAAACGAACCTCACGACTACACCCTTTCGCTAATAGTTTAGCACACAAACCACTAGACTACCAGAGCTGCTTATATAAATTTAATCTTTATATGAAGTCGCCGTAGTCTAATAGGTAGTGTATTGGCTTATTAGACGTAAAGCCCGGGTTCGTATCCCAGGTTAGGCATCAAAACAAAATATAAAAAAATATTTCATCGGCGACTTCCTCTCAGCAGAACTCTGACAGTAAATAAACCAGCCATGATAAAGTTTCTCAAAAATCTGTCGTTCGGAGTTGACGTTAAACTGAAGGTCCCGCCACTCACGTATAAAATTAACGCCCACAACATGAGTGGTGTGAGAAGCTAGGCGGTAATCCTGACTGAAGGGTTGCAATGGCCAATTATGAATGTATGTATGTAATGAGAAGAAACGTCGCATGCAACAAATCACGCGATATTTGTAACATCCAAATCAAAGGTAAACCATTTTTGCAAGCTAGGAACCATCATAATGACGACTGCGATATCTAAAATCGGACTGTGAGTGACTAATAACCACTTGACTCACTCAGAACAGTATTGAAATCACTAGTAATATCCACCAATACAAAAATAAACTATTTCAATGTATACAGCTTGCAAATTTTCGCTAACAAATGCCTAAGAGGTTAGTTTAGACTAAATTGGCAATCGACATAATGCCGCCCTTACAGTTTGCGATTGCTTGTATAATTCGATTGTAACGTCGTCAGTCACTGTCACTTTAACGCCTCCAGTTAACATAATTTTGAAAGTATTCTATAAAAATAACATCAAAATCGAGCTGAATAAAAATAAGTCGACATGAGGGTATGTGAAACTAGGTTGTAATGCTGACTGAAGGATAGTAATGTCCAATTAAGTGAGTAAGTAAGTTAACCTAAGTTGGCTGAAAAGTAGAACTGTGTGCAACCAGTCGCTAGTTATATAGGCCAGTGGCTAGCTATAAGGCTCAGTTAAAATACCAATTATATCTATTTCGCTCAATATTTTTAATTCCCGGCGAGCATTTCTCAACCATCCTGAACCGCCTATCTCTTATCAATTAGCTTTCAATAAATTCTGTATGTCCAAAAATTTTTGAGTTTCCAAATGACGGCATATGACAGAAATAATATTCTGTGATATTCTCTTTTTCTCATCATTATGAGATGTTTTTCACGATTGGATAAATACACCGAAGGACAATATATTTTTATGACTGCAATAAGATTCTTAAAATGTCTAAATCTTGTTCTGGCTGTGTGCATGGCGAGCCAGATTTGTCAGGTTTATATACAAGTGGATTCATTATTCTATATTTCTTTTCCAAATAATTAAATAAAGTCCTTGCGATATCACTTGTTTGCCGTTATATGAATCCGACAGGGAATATGAAAGATGCTCTCTGGGAGGAGTCAGGATGGTATCCATTCTATACTTTAGTGGTAAAATTAGGAGCGAAAGAGGTTTCATATATCGTGTAGTAAATAGGCAGAATATTAAACGCACAATCCTGAAACTGCCGTATAGATATCATAAATTTTGTCGAAGTAATATCGATGTAGCAGTAGGTAGTGTGTTGGCTTACTAGACATAAAAGCCAGGGTTCGAGCCCCAGGCAAGACTTCAAGACAAGATACAAAAAATATTTCTTATATATATATATATATATCTTATATAAGATACACAATTTAAGTGATGTGGGAAGCCAGGTTGCCATCCTGACTGCGGGGATATAATGATCAATTATGTATGTATGTGATTACGCAGGAAACACATGGCAGTTATTTTATAGTTAATAAATTATAGACCTTAGATTGCTGCAAATAGTACAATAATTAATATAAAATTTCATTTAGAAAATCTGTGAGTTGAATTGTAATACAGAAATTCTTCAAGGTGTCAAACATTTTTTATACAAATTAGTGTCTTATTCCCAATGCCGCAATGGCATGGAATTGAAAGGGCTTAACAAAAGCCTGATTAAACCTCGTTTACTTCATTTTCTTCTATCATAAGGAAAACAAAGCGTTTCTGCGCTTACTATGATTTTTTTTTTCATATACAATATGTTTTTTTTTGTTTTTGTTTACTTTTATTACGACAAACAATTTACAGTCACTTCATACATAACTTGTGCACAAGTTTTACACTTTTCCCGTTTTAATTATTCATGATGGAACGAAGAAAAAAATAACAACAACAATAACCGAGAAAACAACAGCAATAGAAATTAAAAAAAAACCTTTCAAAATTTCCGCAGAACTTTTGAGCATGTAAACAAAGTATACCACTGTAGGCAAACAGATGATTATATGGGTTCTTGTTGTTGGGAAGCTATGGTAAACAAGTGCGTTTAAATGATGCGAAAACGTTGCCTTCTGTAACTGTAGGGGAAAATACTTCTAACAATGTGTTCACTAGTTGTTCGGTGGTTGTTGCATTCATTATAGGCATAAGTGTCGGTGGTATTCCTATGGTTTTGTTTTGTGTTCTCCAACACAAAAAAAAATCCACAACAATTATTAAAGATTAATACCTGGTAAGTTGGTGTTGTATGCAACCAGCTTTAAAAAAAATTTGTGTACGTTTATTAACTCGTTTGTATTGTTAATAAATGTTATAACGCAATATTAAAAATGTATATTTTATATACTCTGCCTCAAATAAGTCTCCGTACACCAAGTAATCGGACACAATTTTGACAATAAATCAAAAACTACTTACACGATTTGATTCGTGTACTTTGTCGAGTTGAAGGGGTCATATCTGGGCGATGGCATTACGAATGCTGGCCTTCAAATGCTCAATTATCCCAGGTTTGTCGGCATAACACTTTTCTTTAACGGCGCCCCACAGCGGTGTGAAATCACAGCTTCTTGACGGCCAATTGACATCACCATTTCGACTAATTAAACGGCCGTAACACGTGTGACTCAATAAATCGATTGTGCCATGAGAGGTGTGGTAAGGTGCACTATCCTGTTGAAACTAAAAATCGTTTACATGATTACCATGAAGAACGGGTACAAAAAAATCTGTGCGATGTGCGATAGCTGCCTGCTGCTGACCGTAATGGTTGTGCCGTCCTCATTTTCAAAGAAATATGGCCCAATGATGCCTTCGCTCCACAAGCCGCACCAAAGAGTCTCTCGAAATGGGTGCATTGGCTTCTGTAAGATTACGTGTGGGTTTTCTGAGCTCTAAATACGTCAATTTTGCTTATTAACGTACCGACCAAGATAAAATAGAGCTTCATACGAAAAGACGATTTTTTTTGGCAAAACCGAAGGGAAAATGATATATAAATCGATTAATAATGACCAGGGGAGATAATAAATTGAATTTTATGACAGAATAAAATGACATACAAGTATTCAGAAATTCAAATTAACCGATGATTCAAATTTAAACCGACAGATGGCCCAGCCTATATATAAAGAGTTGACGTACAAAACTAGACTAGTCCCATTAGGTGTTTTTTACAGGAAAAGCAAATAACTGAAGTGCCTAGATAGAGACTAGACAAGGATTTTTCTTTCTTTTTACAGGAAAATTTAATCAAACCTTGAACATACGACTGCTTTTTGTTTTTGTAAATATTGGCTTGTCATTTTTTGATTTTATTTTTTTAAATGAACGCATTTAATTCTGTTTCTGTTAGGACCAAATGTCTGGTTTTTTTCGAAAAGTAAATTTTCGTTATTATTTTAAGGTGGGATAGAATTGGTTTTATAGGTTTCGGCTTCATAGATGTATACTTGACGATCGCGAAAATAAAACAAAAAAAAAATCATTCACTGAGGACATGTAGAGTTTTGTTCGCTAGCTCCTCATATAGCGTAGTATACTTGAAGGTTAGTTATGCTGTATTCACAAACAACGTACTAAACTTGATCCAATCACTTATTTCCACCTTGAAATACGGATCATTAAATAAAGTTTATTAAATCATTAAATATGCAGTGATGATAAAAATAATAACGCCAAATTTCTTTTTAAAGTAGTTTAAATAAAATAATATGCAGAGTAAATAATTCGGTACGACATACCTCGCAGCCTGAATTAATCTCCAAAGTTTATCACAATTAATGGGACATTTTTTCTGATTTCTCTGTTTTTACTATTTCCCATAAGTTGGAATCGATCGGGTTTGGACCTGAAGATAATGGGGGCTAGCATATACACCGATTTTGTTAACTTCCAAACATTTCTGAGTGCACTTTGCAGTGTATTTAGAGCCATTATTGTGCTGGAACACTCATGGAAGTGGCATATTTCTATTCGCATGAAATGTTGAAGTATTTTTACATAATTAGTTGCTTTATAAATGCCTTGTATACCATATAGTGACCTACCACTATAATAAGAAGATGGCTTCCAAACTACAATATTACCGCTGCAATCGTTTTATGTGTTTACTTTGCACAAATGACATACATACATAATTGGTCATTACAACCCTTCAGTCAGGATTACGACCTAATTTCTCACACCACTTATGTTGTGTGTGTTAATTTTTATACATGAGTGGCGGGACCTACAGTTTAACCGTAGATCGGGCCTTAAAAAACTTCATAATTCTGGCTTATGTATCACTTTTGATACATACTTATAGTACATGGAATTGTCACGATTATTGATAGATTTTGTTAAAAAATTTTAATATTTTAATTCATTTTAATAAAACTATTTATTCACTATTATTACATTTTATTATCACTTTTATGAAAATTTCGACAAAATTTTTGACATGATGTACATTGGCATGGTTTTTTACATAAAAATCAAGCACTTCATGTCAGCTTGGTTTTATTTCTTTCTAAATGGTAATCATTTCACGCCTAGCACCCTGCTTTGTGGCGATTTATAATTGCTTAGATAGGACAGCTTATTGTCACTCGCATCAGTAACACTCTCAGTTGAGGGCTGGCTGAAACCTGATGGCAGGCACAAACCATTGTTATATGTGTCGCTAGAAACATTTGTTGTCGACGTCATATGAGGTAAGAAAGTTTCTGGTTGCAATAGAACATCGATTATGTCAATAACAATTAAACTCTTTGATTCTCTCTGGTTTCCCAGATACGGGTTTCCCCAAATACTGCTGTAAGTAGTTGCTACTCACGTAGCATGTATTTGAATCTAAAACTTGTATTTCTGTGGACCACATAATTTATAATGACCATCAAATTCAATTAGTTACTAATTTACAGGGACAAAATTACATATGAGTTGAAAAGGTAATAAAACAAAACAAAAGGAAACAAAACATAAATCAATACAAAGCATTATTCCGTAAATCTCTTTATGAAGCTTGATTTCTACTGTTCAAACTCGGTTTGAACACATAAATTATTCAACAGAAATAATTTTTATGTTAAATAACATAAGTGTGTTAATTACATTTAAATAAAAATTCCATAATTTCCCATGGGAATGCCTCCAAATACTTGCATAGAATTTCCATAATTTCCAAAGGAATGTCTCCAAAGACACTGTTAATTTAGTTGCTTTAGAGAAGCAGAAGTTTCATAGATAAACAACCTACAATCATAAGTCACTTCAAATCTTACAATAAGATCGACAACATATTTCTCAAGTGGTGAAAAATCGTGCAAACTTCTTATAAAATTAAAACCAAAACAAAGAGACAATATTAAAAGAACAACCAAAATTAAAATAAAATAAAGTTAAAAAAAAAATTATATGTTGTATTAACCTAAAATCTATAAATTTATACTTACCATAAACTGTATATATATAATTGAAAATCAAATTGTGCTAAAATAATAAATTAAAAATATTAAATATATAAATTAAAATATATGTATGTATACTTACCTGAATTATACTGTGAACAAAATTGAATTGGAAAATAAAAGTGAATTTTATATTTACCTCAAACCTCTGTTAAAGAAATTGAATTACAAGAGTAATATTCTATACATCCATCCTGAAAAAAAGGGTTTTACCCAAAGGAGAAAAAAAGGTAAGAATTCTCTCAGAATTCTCAGAAGTGAAATAATATAATTTCTCTTTCCTTTTTTCCCAATTACCCAATGATTATAATTGTTTGCGAGCAATTATAATCCACATCTCGTTCTCTTTGAAGGAGATTTAAAACAAATTGTTCAACCCCAATTTGTTCATGGTCCTTCTCCCGTTCTTTGGTAAAAAGCGAACCTCTTGAACACAAAATAAAATAAACAACGAGTGGGAAAAATTAACAAAAACAACTCTACACAACAAAAAATGAGGTAAAGAGATCAAGAAACTCATCACTACAACATTAAACAACAACAAAGCAGTAAGTCAAGTAAATTTTTTTAATATTCGTACATAAAAAAATTGGAATTACAAAAAAAAAAGTAAGTGATAGATAAATTTATACTCACACATAATTAATATCGTGTAAATCGTAGAAAAGAAAAAAGAAAAGAGAGAAAAAACCCAAAGTGATTTAACCCGTGATCAAAGAAAAGAAAAAAAAATATGTAAAAGAAAAAAAAAAACCAAGCAAGAAAAGAAAAAAGAGTACTCAAAAAAGTTGTGTTATTTGCGTTAAAAAATTAACTTTGAACATACTGAAAAAAGGTTAAAAGAAGCGTATGTACATATAGATGTCCATATGCTTACGACAAATTTATATTTGGTTACAAAAACACAACATATATAAAAAGTACATATATAAATACCGTTTTTTTCTCTCATATAAGTACCGTGTATAAGTAACTTTTTACCCGTTTATCCCGTTTTTACTTTTATATATAAGAAAACATTTTTAAAATTCCAATATATGTATATCAAAAAATTTTTTAAACCCAATTAGTTACGTTTTATTACATACATTACACACTATATATTACATACATTACCCATTACACATTACACAAATGCAGAAATTTCTGTTCTGTATATGCGAGTGAAAAAATATATATAAAATAAAAAACATCATTTGAAAGATCCCCCTGTTAAAAAAAATTACAAAAAAGTGCAAGTGATCCCGTCTCCTTTAATCTCTATATAAATCAAACATATACACCACTCTCTTAATCACACATAAGAGAAGTGTGTTTGATTTGCTGTATTCCCATTGGAGAATATACAGATCAAGTGAAACTGCAATTTCTCTTGAATTTGTTACAAAATTCCAACAAGAGAATAGCAGACTACACAATATTGGAACAACAAAAAGAAGAATAACAGGAAAAGGCATAAGGACAAAACGCAAAGCAGATATATAAAGGAATGATATTTATAATCAATATCAAATATCAAATTTTCGAAATTTAATTACCAACCTATTTTTTTCATTTAATGTTTTTTTTATATAAAATAAATAAATAAATTTTCACCCCATCACTCCTTAATTGTTTAAATTTTAATTTTAGACACATATGTTGAAAAAAATAAATAATTAATTTCATTCATTTATACCACTGGTGTTTATTTTTAACAAAACACATACAGTCCACTACGAAGATAAACAAACAGAAATAATTTAACCCATTAAGGTGAACAACACTGAAAAAAAAAATGAAAAAGGAAAAATTACAAAATTAAATTAAAATTTAATTACAAATTAATTCTTAACATTTTAGAAATTAAAATTAAATTAAAATTTAATACCAAACTATTTTTTAATATTTGGAACTCAAAGGAAAAAATAAATTATTTAGGAATATTTTTGAATTTAATATTTCTAAAAATTTTTTCTTACGAAACTTGAAAAAAAAAGATTTAATGTATATATGCAAAATTTATAATTAAATAAATACATTCTCATATCTCATTCTGAATTTATATCCCAATTATATACGAGAACTTACATGGCAATTTATTAAAATCCCAAATTTCTTTTCTATATTCTATTTTTTCTATTTTTAAACTAGATAACAGGTATCTAGTGCTACTTCCTCGTAGCCCCTAACCCCTATTTATAGAATATAGAAAAGAATTTCTAATACCTCAAATTAGCACTTAGAGTTTATCTTAATTTTTTTTACGCTAGATAAAAGGTATCTAGTACTACTTACCAGTAGCCCAAATCTCTTAAGTGTTAACTTCTCTTGGAGTACAATATCCAGTATTGCCCTCTTATATATTCTCGTTAAAATTTGCTAGATAGCAGTTCTAGTACTACCTCTCGGTAGCTCTAATCTCTTGGATTACAATATCCTATTACCCACTTTATATACACTCTCTTTGGAATTTGGCTGGATAGCAGTTCCAGCCCTACCTCTCGATAGCCCAAAGATCTCATAATTGAATTCATCGTATCTCAATATACGAATCTAATTAGAATCTCATCACTCTTCTTTATATCATTGCATTTTCAAATCGCACATTGATAGAATGTCAACATCATCTCGTAACAAGGCAAACAGCTCTCCAAAGGAGAGCTTCTTATTCAACTGTGATCAGTTGAACCAATTTTGTCAACAATTTCAACGACCTCCCACAGACGAACAATCAGAATTGGTTCTGGGGGTCAAGTTGAAACATTTGGACTCAAAATGGGCAAAACTCGAGAGTTCGTATGAGAGGATAATGTTGTCTCAGGACAAAACGGTAACCGTGGAAGCTAAGGAAGAGGCGAGAAAGAATTACAAAGCGTGTATGGACGTCTACTACCTTTGTACTTCACAGCTTCTCGAACTAATAAAGGTGGCTCAAATTAATTCCACTGGGGAATCAGAAACATCCCGAGACTCACACACCTCGACCCAAAATACGTCCGAATCCTCGGACTACTGCATAAAACTTCCCCCCTGCGATACAGAGGTATTTCAGGGAAGTTATGAACAATGGCCCTCTTTTCGTGATATGTTTACAGCGGTTTACATAAATCACTCCAAACTAACCCCTGTAACTAAACTGTACCATCTCCGAAACAAAACGAAAGGCGAAGCGGGTGCCATAGTCAAAAGATATACACTTTCTCACGAAAATTTATGAAAATAAATAAGCGTGTATTGGTTGACAACCAAATAAAAATATTGTTTGATATCCCACCAGCTACAAGCGAGAACAGTGAGTCAATTAGAAGAATCCAGTCTTCTGTAAATGACTCTTTGGCTACTCTAAAAACTCTTGGAGTAAACGTGGAAAGCTGGGACCCCATCCTCATAAGATTGATCTCCACTAAATTACCCGATTTCACCCTCTCACTATGGGAACAGTCTCTTTCATCACCTCGCGAACTGCCAAAATGGTCACAAATGTCTCAATTTTTAGTAGACAGGTATGAGGCCGTGGAACGTCTCACCAGCATTAAAACTGCTAAGAATGACTTTCGCTTAGGCAAAAAACCTCAACCAAATATACACACATATTCCTCTCAGGAACACTTGCATCTAACGTGCAAGGTGTGCGGTGAGGAACATAATCTCAGAGGGTGTCCGAAATTTCGGGCGTTCACTGTACAACAAAGAGTCGACTTTGTGTACAAGAACAAATTTTGCAATAATTGCTTAGGCTCGTCTCACATGAAGGCAAACTGCAAGAGCAAACATACTTGTATTTATTGCAAAAAAACTCACCATTCTCTATTGCACATGACAAAAGTCTCAAAAAATTCGCCGCATGAAGCTCATAACTCCCATTATAAAGGTAACAGCAATTACCCGCTATCTACAAATGTTACCCAGAACAATCACAGCGACACTCAAACGGAATACCCTACCTCAAATCAGGTACATGCTAATTACTCTACGAGTAATGAAAATATTCTGTTGCGAACTGCTTTAATGCAAACAGAATATAGAGGTGAACTCTTCACCATTCGAGCTCTTATAGACCCAGGTTCTCAGCGAACATTCTTAACGGAAAGAATTAGAAGCCGACTTCAACTCCCATACCAAACATCTCGGTTTGAAATTGTCGGTATTGGCGGACAAAAGCAGTCCGCAAACAAAGAATGCGAGTTCGTTTTGTACGCAAGAAGGTATAATTTGAGAATTCCCATTAAGGCAATAGTTTTGCCAAAGGTGACTAAACAACTCCCTTCTTGTACTTTCGAAATACCTAACTCCACCGAACTCAGAGCATTAGATCTAGCGGATCTCACCTTCAACAAATCATCCCAAATAGATCTGATCCTGGGCAATGATTATGAATACCTCGTTAATATTGAAGGTATTAAGAAGAATATCTGTGGTCGCACCTCGGCATACAACACTATATTCGGATGGGTGCTAAGTGGCCCTATGAGAACGCAAACAGTTCAGACTTTCACAACTTCAGTTATTCCCTCAGATATATCGGATCTCAATAATATCTTGAAAAAGTTTTGGGAGGAAGAAGAAATTCCCTCAACCTCCCCGAACTCAACTGAGGATGAAATTTGTGAAAAGTTTTACACTCGAACTACAACACGTCATGAGAATGGTAGATATGTCGTTCGGCTGCCATTCAAGGAAGAATATCCTGAAAAAATCTTTCTAGGCTCATCTAGATTTATTGCTTTAGCCCAATATTCCAGAATGGAAAAAACATTGTCCAAAGATCCCGAACTTTACGTCGAATATGATAATGTTTTGAGGGAATATTTGACCCTTGATCATATGGAAGAAACTTCCACTCCTGAAATTATATCTCAGGGCAAATATAACTTGTTTTACTTACCGCACCATGCTGTAGTACGCCCAGACCACAAGACTACAAAGGTACGAGTTGTGTTTAACGCATCTAGAAAAACAAAGTCCAATTTTTCTCTCAATGATTTTTTGCACACAGGCCCTACGCTACAGAGCGACTTAATTACTATTGTTCTCAATTGGAGAAAATACAAATTTGTATTCAGTGGCGATATACAGAAAATGTATCGTCAAATTCTCGTACATCCCAAAGATAGATCTTATCAGAAGATTCTATTTCAACCCCAACATAATGGTCCTATAAAAGATTACCAGTTAAAAACGGTAACCTTTGGTTTAAATTGCGCTCCTTACCTCGCAATACGCACCCTTCTCCAACTAGCTAATGACTCTGAATCCCAATATCCGAAAGCTTCATCCATTTTGCGTAAGGAAACTTATGTGGATGACATTCTTTCCGGAGGTTTTTCTATAGAAGATACCCTATCCGCTCAAAATCAACTTATAGAAGTCTTGAAATCCGCAGGACTACGTCTGAAAAAGATTACTGCGAATGACTCTAAATTACTCTCCCATTTACCAAAGGAGGATCTTTATGACTTAGATTTCCTCCGCTTCCATGACTCAAGCACAACCAAGACTCTAGGTATAAAATGGAATGCGCTCACAGACACATTCTCCTACACTTGCACACCAATGGCTCAGTCATCAAAAATAACTAAAAGGCAAATTCTCTCGTCTGTGGCAAAACTTTTCGATCCAGCTGGTTGGCTGGCACCTTTAATAATAAGGGCGAAAATACTAATGCAACAGCTGTGGTTAGAAGGATTAGACTGGGATGAAGGTATTTCACCAGAATCCCTTCAAATGTGGAACAATCTCGTTCAGGACCTCACTCACATAGAGGAAATTTCAATCCCTCGGTGGATCAAATATATGACCGAGGTTACGATTCAGATTCATGGATTTGCTGATGCCTCTAAGTCAGCTTATTGTGCAACAGTGTATGTTAGATGTCGGACGAAAACACATAACACATTTTCCAGTTTGTTAATGGCAAAATCCAAAGTAGCCCCAATTCAGACAGTCAGTCTCCCAAGATTGGAACTTAGTGGAGCCGTTTTATTAGCAAATCTCGTACGGTATGTTCTGACATCCCTAAATTTCTCTAACTCGGAAATACATTTATGGACTGATTCCTCTATAGTCCTGGGTTGGCTATCAAAACCTCCTTCATCTTGGGAAACTTATGTAGCTAATAGAATAGCTCAAATATATCGCTTAATCCCAGATGCGAGATGGCAACATCTCGACACACGACAATCCAGCGGATCTCGGAACTCGTGGCTGTAAACCACAGGACCTCGCTCATAATTCCCTGTGGTGGCATGGACCACCATGGTTAACCAAACCCTCATCTGAATGGCCGAAACGAAACCCGTTGAAAACACCTCAAATCTCTAATGAGGTCCAAACACTGCACACAGAAGTCCGAAACGATGACATTTTAACTCGATTCTCGTCATACAATAAAGCTGTACGTGTAATAGGCTATATATTTCGATTCTTCAGCAATTGCAATAGAAAACTCGGACCAAACAAACGGCACATTAGTCGAAATGACTTAACTCACGAGGAAGTGAGATTTGTTAAATTCAGGTTGATCATACTGTGTCAGAAGGTCTATTATTCAGAGGAATATAAATCTTTGTCCGAAAATCGTGAAATATCTGATAAGAGTTCACTCAAACCATTAAACCCGTTTCTTGATGGAAATTCCCTTCTCAGAATAAATGGCAGATTAGCTCTCTCTTCCCTACCATATAATGAACGCTATCCCAATATATTACCTGGCAACTCCCGATTTTGCCAGCTTTATCTGAACCATTTACACTATTTTCTAGCTCACGCTGAAAGCAATCAAATGTGTCGTATGGTACGAACAGAATTCTTGAATTCGTGAAGAAGATAATACGACACTGCAAAACTTGTATTATTTACCGACAGCGGCCTTGTACTCAGATAATGGCACCACTTCCCAGAGAGAGATGTACTCTTTCACCTCCATTTCAGGTCACAGGTATTGACTTTGCTGGCCCATTTGAAATCAAAATTTCAACCTTACGCAATTCGAAAACTGCAAAGGCCTATGTTAGCGTTTTTGTTTGCTTCAGCACGAAGGCAGTCCATTTGGAACTATGCTCGGACCTGTCTTCGTCAGTATTCCAAGCCGCATTCTCCCGTTTCGTTGGGAGGCGTGGACTACCCCAAAGGGTAGTAACCGACAATGGTCGTAACTTTCTCGGAGCTAGTAGAGCACTCGAACGTGAATTTAATGTATTTGTGGAAACAGCAGCCCAGGATGTAGCTCGAAAATACATGACATATGGCTTTGAATGGAAATTTATTCCCCCTCATGCTCCACACATGGGCGGCTTATGGGAAGCTGCCGTGAAAAGTTTTAAATTTCATTTGAAGCGAATTGCCGGTGCTCAAAGGTTTACTTTTGAGGAATTTTCCACTATTTTGGCTCGCATAGAAGGCATTCTAAATTCTCGCCCTTTATCCGCCCTATCCGAGGACCCATCCGATTTGGTGGCACTAACACCAGGTCACTTCTTAAGAGGAGCCCCTCTAATGGCTTTCCCAGAACAAACCTGGCAGGAAATGTCTCTGGTCAACAGATGGGAAAAGCTAAAGGCACTTTATCACCAATTCTCAATTCGGTGGAAAGAAGATTATTTGAAATCACTCCAGAAGAGATACAAATGGAAATTCTCAATTCCTAATATCCATGTGGGAGATCTCATTGTTGTAATGGACGATTTACAACCACCCTACGAATGGCGACTGGGAAGGATTGAAATTACGCACCCAGGGCCGGACGGAAATGTGCGTACTGCGGACACTCGCACCTCATCGGGAATCATCACCAGACCTATCGTTAAACTATGTCGCCTTCCTTTGTTAAATGATGAAAATTCTACTTAAAATAAATTTCAAGTACTTTGACATTTTAATATAAAGCCCGTTTTTCTGAAAATACTAACATTCCTAACCAACTCACTCTCACTACTTTCAGCTTAAACATTCTCTAATATTTAAATTTTCTCATCTAGAATTAATCGCAAATTTATAATTACCCGGCGAAACCACGAACCCAAGAGACGATATGGAGGCAAACCTCGTTATACTAGGTCACGACCAGATCCGGAGATTTACGAGTGCAAAATCTGCAGAAAATTCCACGCACTAAGGTTCTGCCGTCGGTTTCTAAAAATGTCAGTTCATAAAAGACAGGAGGTGGTCGACCAGCATAAATATTGTGAGAACTGTCTAGCGAGGAGCCATGACCTACGTTCCTGCAATTCATTGGATACGTGCAAAAAATGCGATCGATTCCACCATACATTACTTCATCCAACCCCTAAAAGGCAAAAGGGAAATAAAAAGATTAAAAGGAAATCAGCAACAGCAGAAACATCACCATCAACTTTGTCGGCCACACCAGATACTAAGATAATTGTTGAAGCTATTAAATCCTTAGCGCAAGTTCTTTGTACTACACCTGAAGACAAGAGATCATCTTGAGTTTAACCCCAAGGCCGGCGCCATGTTCAAACTCGGTTTGAACACATAAATTATTCAACAGAAATAATTTTTATGTTAAATAACATAAGTGTGTTAATTACATTTAAATAAAAATTCCATAATTTCCCATGGAATGCCTCCAAATACTTGCATAGAATTTCCATAATTTCCAAAGGAATGTCTCCAAAGACACTGTTAATTTAGTTGCTTTAGAGAAGCAGAAGTTTCATAGATAAACAACCTACAATCATAAGTCACTTCAAATCTTACAATAAGATCGACAACATATTTCTCAAGTGGTGAAAAATCGTGCAAACTTCTTATAAAATTAAAACCAAAACAAGAAGACAATATTAAAAGAACAACCAAAATTAAAATAAAATAAAGTTAAAAAAAAAATTATATGTTGTATTAACCTAAAATCTATAAATTTATACTTACCATAAACTGTATATATATAATTGAAAATCAAATTGTGCTAAAATAATAAATTAAAAATATTAAATATATAAATTAAAATATATGTATGTATACTTACCTGAATTATACTGTGAACAAAATTGAATTGGAAAATAAAAGTGAATTTTATATTTACCTCAAACCTCTGTTAAAGAAATTGAATTAAAAGAGTAATATTCTATACATCCATCCTGAAAAAAAAGGGTTTTACCCAAAGGAGAAAAAAAGGTAAGAATTCTCTCAGAATTCTCAGAAGTGAAATAATATAATTTCTCTTTCCTTTTTTCCCAATTACCCAATGATTATAATTGTTTGCGAGCAATTATAATCCACATCTCGTACTTTTTGAAGGAGATTTAAAACAAATTGTTCAACCCCAATTTGTTCACTACAAATATGCTTAAATTAATTTCCCTAACAATAAATATTCCATCATTAAGTATCAAATTTCAATTAAAATCGCTGGAGGTAATTTTCATTTTCCACAATAAAACTAAAAGGTTTTTGAATTCTTTTGCTAAAAAAACTTTGATTTGAGATGAAAATGTACCAAAAAGGAACGTAAAAATATAAGAATCATTACTTAAATATATTTTGTTTCATTTTCTTTTAGGCGAACAAAAAATTAAATTTTTAAAAATCTTAAAAAAGGATATATAGGCTGCTCTGAAAGTATTATAGCTAATACCAAATTATTTATACAGTATTATTTCTTACATAAAACTACAAGTTGTGTGATAAAAGTTTTATGTAAATGGTTAAAATTTTCTAAAAAAAAAAATTTTAGAAACAAAATTATTTTCATTCGAATTTTACAAAAAGGCTTTAAGCATGATTATTAAAGGTTGCAAGACTTTCAGCTCATTTTTCGAAAAGGCGTAATAGGTGTAAATATATCATTATCAAAGCGAATGATATGAATGATCATATGTACGTAGTTGACCGAAATATCATCTGTAATAAAACATGGGACGAAACACATTTTTCTAATGTTTTTCTGTCACGTGAGATAAATGTGAGAAGAGCAGTAAGAAAGAATACAACATTTCAGCAACATTTGCTAGCAATCTGCGTGAAAATTGGTAATATTTTTCATCCCAAACTACTAAAGGCAGTTTGTTCTGTTCCAAGTAGTCCATCTTTGGCGATAAACATCCTGTTGTCATGTTGGTTGCTGCCAATACTTTCTTCAGTTCATAAGACGAGCTTCTATTTTCTTCTTCTTCAAAGTCTTTAGCAACATAAATATTACCTACATAATTAATATATAATCGGTCATTACAACCTTTCGTTATAAATTGGAAATGTTTGACCTGAGGTTTGAACTTTGGTCTGACGTCTAATAAGGCAACATAGTACATACTAGACTACACCTACTTCAATCAATATCAAGAACATATCAAGAATAGAAAATTCAACCTTTCCACTTTCGTTCCACACTTAACTTTCAATTCTTTCTCAAAAACCATAAATATTGTATTATTTTCAATAAAAAAATTTTTGATAACTTAAAAAAATTTCAAACACAACACCAAAAAATCTCTAGAAAAGTCGTATGTATTAAAAATTATACATAAGCCAGAATTATGCAGTTTTAGATTTTTTAATTCCTGTTTGAAATTTTCTTTTTTTATTTGGTTTAAAATAATGGCGATAACAATACTAACGAATTATAAAAATATCAGGCATCTAACTTTTTCTGAATTAAAGTTATATCGTCTCAAAAATTGAAATGTATCATTTTTGATACACAGCTCGATCTACGGTTAAAGTCGACTCCGAATGACAGATTTTTGAGAAACTTTTCATGGCAATTTTATTTACTCTCAGAGTTTTGGCCAGAAATCTGCTGAGAGGAAGTCGCCGAAGAAATACCTTTTTTCTATTTTGATGTCTGGCCTGGGGTCGAACCCTGGCTTTTCGTCTAATAAGCCAACACACTACCTACTAGACCACGGCGACTTCAAATGAATGCACAAATGAAGGTTTATGAATATAATGTAATAGATTTACTAAAACTAGTTAATTGCGAAATCTATGCATAAGATTTTTGGTAGCAAGATAAAGAACTTATAACATTATAAACTATTGTAGAAATCAAAATAGGCTGACGATAGAACTGCAAACTGGGTGACCCAGTAAGATATCAAAAAGAGTCTTATGAGATGATATATATCTACGAGTTTTAAGAAAAAACCAATTCAAATGATACTTAATGACAGTCGTAGCGAAGTTTGAAGAAAATCTTTTAAAACATTGGAAAGTCGCAGCTCAATGGGTAACCATAACCATCGATCAATGAGTTTGTGGTTTCACATTCACTAAAGGAAGTGGAGAAATGGATTTTATGCAAACTTTATCAATGTGGAGCAGAACATCAATGTACTGTAGTACGATTTATTCACGGGGTGAAAAAGTTTGGGTTTATTGCTGGTATTGAAGTCGCCGTAGTCTGGTAGGTAATGTGTTGGCTTATTAATCGCGAATCCAAGCTTCAAACCACAGGTTCAGGCATCTCCAACAAAACGAAATATGAAAGAATATTTATACCTTAATATTTATACTTTAAACATGACGTAAGTGGTAGAGAAACTTGGTCGTAATTCTGACTGAAGAGTTGTAATGACCAATTATGTATGTTTTGTTTTATTGCAAATTTACAAGGCTAAACACTTATTTTCAATTTATCTTACTTTATCTTAGAGCCCAGAACTGAACCCAATTGGAAATTTATTTACGATTCCAGAATTAATGGAGACCAAAACATGTACGAGTTGTATGAAAATTGCTTTCTTGAGTAAAAGGAATGAGCAAAATTATTTGAATTTCTTTGCAGACAACATCTTAACACTTGAAAGATTTTGGTGTTCAGTACTATGGACTGCTAAATCAATGATTAGTATAAAATGTATAGAGAGGTAGATGTAAGTTTGCCGTAAGTCAAATGACATCCCGTGTTTTAAGTGTTCTTAAGACCAGCGTAAAGGATTTAATGGCATAGGGACTAATTTCTAGCTTTCGAAAAAATCATATGCCTTCGGTGATTATGTGGTAATAAATATCGATATTTCCTCTCATCGAGAAAAACTTAACCTAACAACTTTCGTGTAGATTTTTTAACTACGTTTTAATAATGCCATGTATCCTAAAGATACAAACTGGTATACTATTTTTGTTTCAATGATTACAATATCCCGTTTTTCACCTTATGTATAAATTTAGAAGATTACATATTCTTACACGGTCAACAGTATGTTGGATCTTTATGTGTTGGGAAGATGTTGTCTTAGCTTAGCTAACCACTAATCACTGCAATATTTGTTTGTGTTCTTGTAGAAGATTTCATTTTTACATACATACATACATATTTGGTCATTACAACCCTTCAGTCAGGATTACGACCTAGCTTCTGACACCACTTATGTTGCGTGTGTTAATTTTATATAAGAGTGGCGGGACCTACAGTTCCGAACGACAGGTTTTTGAGAATTTATTCATGACAATTTTATTTACTCTCAAAGTTCTTGCCAGAAATCTGCTAAGAGAAGTCATATTTTTTTATATTGTTACGTTTTTACCTTTTTAAAAACGTTTAAATATGAGTTCGTTAATGGCAAACCAAGTAAAAACAAATATGTGTTTATTTTCTCTTAAACTCTTTTTATTCTTTACACTACTTTTGTGTGCCACCGTATACATTTTAACGATACAATAATAATTTGCTTCTTCACTATTCTATTTCACACTTCTGTCCGCGTTAACACTAACAACTGTTCGTTAGATCTTCTCTGCTTACAACCTTTTTGCAAGCAGTACCACTTGTACGTTCAAACCGCAACGCGTCTTCACACAAGGCTGGCTGAATTATAACTGACTGCTGCCTGCTTTGTCCAGCCCTTTTATAGTCCGACACAACCAGTCTAACGAACATTCTTGAAGTGGAAGGTTCGTGTTCTCGCCTTCTCGAGAGTTGTTTTGCTAGTACGTTATTGCTTTTGTACCTTGCTTACGTTGTCCATCCCTTTTTGTCACATACATGTTGTTGTTGGTACCAGGCGCAACCAGGTTTATTGTATGAGTGTGTGCAGCTTTAGATAACTAACACGTTCATTGTATTCTTAGTGTTAGGGTGTATTTGTATCGTGTGGCTTTTGTTTATCGTTTTTGTTGTTAAACGATATTAGGTCGTTTCGATTTGCGTAACAATATTTTCGTTTTGATGTCTGACCTGTTGTGTCAACCGTGACCTTATGTCTAATAAGCGGACAAACTACCTACTAGACTACGGCGACTTCAAACATTTCATTTTTAGGATAATGAATATTATTGTCCAGCAACGCGGACTGGATTACTACAGTATTGTTACGAAATTGGAAATTGTGTTTTGCTTCTACATCGCTTAATAATAAAATTATCAACAAAAGCTACAAAAACAAAAACAATGAACTTTTTACATGATAAACAAACACTGCAAGAATAAATATAAATAAAAATACACAAACAACAATAATTAAACAACGATGTTTACATTTATAGAGATCACGAGAAGGCGAAGTCACGAACATTCGACTTCAAGATCAAGGCAAAGCAAAGCAGACAGCGGGGTAGTAAAAGTTCAGTCAGTCTTGTGTGAAGACGCGATGTGTTTGAAGAGATTAATTGAGGTTTGAAGATCTCCGTTATAAAGATCTGTCAAACAATTGTTATTGTTTACGCAAAAGAGTGTAAAGAAGAATAACAAACAAAGTAAATTGTTGTTATTTACATCAAGTTGTGAACAGTGGCACACAGTATTGTGCGAACAATAAAGAATTTAATTAATACTAAACACAAATTCATTTTTATTCTATATTATATTAATCTACGAACTGATATATTAAACGATTTTAAAAGGTAAAAACTTAACAATATATTATGTAAAGATAGCCCGCACAACTACCTAAAGATACTCAATTCTAATTATAATACTTTGCTATAAATAAACTCGATTTAATTACGGTGTAAAGTTGGCATATAGCTCTTTAGGTATTTGAAGTTTTTCTGTCTCTTTCAGCATTATATTACATTTTGGTACTTTTTGTCAAATGTAATTTAACATTCCCAAGAAAAAAAGTCGTAAAAAGAAGGAAAAGAATGAATTGAAACGAAAGCATACTTTTTATATATACTTCAATAATAATCTACATAGCTTATGTCCCATTTTAATATTTTACTTTATTTTTTTTCGAATTTTACAAACAACATTTGATAAACTCGTTGTTTATTGCACAAAATTATTCCATTTAAATTAATTTAGTACTTTTTATACGATCAAATATGGAAGAAACAAAGTTTTTTTTGGTTTCTTATACTTCTAATATATTTATGAAGAAGACTTAATGTTGTTGTGTTAACTGTTGTTGTGTTAACAACATACATTGTCTGAATTCGTAATTGCGTAATTCTTTGCCAACATTTCAACATACTTCGTCAGTTAAGAAATATTATTAACATCAACACCATTAGCACTGAGTACCAGTTGTTGACATTTTATAAAAGTCGATTTTATTATGCCATCTCCTGACATAAAAAGCCAATTAAAGCTACAGACAAAGCACAGGAAACCTATTCGAAACAAAACTGAAAAAAAAACAAAGAATTCTTACGCACACGAATTCAAAATGATTGCTCAAATTTAAGCACTCGGTGTACTATATGTGGTATCAAATTGTTACTGTTAATGCTATATTTGCAATAATTTTTTTTCTAATTTTTTTTCTCTAAAACTGAGAAAAAATATCAATCTTATATATCCGATGGTAATCAATATTGCGGAGACATAAAGGTTGAATTTTTACCTAACTTTCGGAATAAAATATTGATTTTTCTAAGACATTCGATTTTAAAGTGGCATCAGCAACTAGTAATAAATTACACGGTGCGACAGTGAAAATACACCCGAGTAACTACATAGCCTAAGTTATTCACTCAAAAGTACCTTTTTTATTTTTCTCGAACCCTCCAAACTTGTTTTATTTGACAAAACCGGTTTTTTGATCTTTTCACACGAAATTATTGTTTACCCAAATATGTTTGAACCTATTTTAAAAATCCAAAGTTTTATAGAAAGGGGAGAGATTAGCCTTTGTTTTGAGTTTTGATGGGGTAAACTTGGAAAATATTATTTTTTTTATTTTTTCAAGTTTACCTATTCTTAATTACAAAATTTAACGAAAAAATGTAAATTTGTAATCAAAGTTTGCTACTATGAATCATACATGGGCATACTGCATTATAATTCTAATGCATTAAGCTTTTCAGTATTCAGTAAATGTTTACTGGTAATGAAATTTAGATTGCATTACCAGTAAAATTTTACTGATTACTGAAAAAAATATCAGTATTCAGTAAATTTTTACTGGTAATGAAATCTAGATTGCATTACCAGTAAAATTTTACTGATTACTGAAAAAAATATCAGTATTCAGTAAATTTTACTGGTTACTGAAAAAAAATTCAGTAAGTCAGTAATTTTTTACTGATTACTGAAAAAAATCAGTATCAGTAAAATTTATTAATTACTTGCTAGTGGAATTATTTTCTGGAAAAATTGCCTACAGTTCAAGGATTTGAGTAAAATTTGCTATGTTCAATAAGCTGAATTATTAACAATTGTTACTGGAAAAGCATTCATTAATTCAAAAAACTTGCAAGAAGAACAAAAAACTAAAATTGTCAACATTTTTTAACGTTGCAAACTATTACAATTCTATTTTGAATTATCATTTGTTTACATTATCGTCAGAACAATTTAAAATCAAAATATCTTACAATACCGACTAATCAAAAATTATACATTTACCTTTTTTTACAAGTTTTTATTAATAAAGTTTTCATTAACTATATACATAGTTTTTGATGATATAAAATAGAAATTTTCCATATTTTTTATTTTCACTCTCTTAATAGGAATTCAATGAACATACTTAAAAAAATTTTTTTTCAAATACACTAAATTTTTATAGGTGTCCACCTTTAGTGTATCTTAGAAGATTATTAAATTAGGCTCTGTGACAAGGAATCTGAAGATAATATTTTTTCTTTATATCAATTTGTAATCCTGTCCGATTATTCAACATAGCAAAGCACCTAATTCACCAAATTTGGAAAAAATATAATTTTAAACTTTGATGTTTAAGCAATCAGAGAATTCAACATTTTTTTCTCTGAAATAAATTTTAAATATAAGACTGATGCTGTCTGAATGAGTTTTTATTGTTTTTCATTTATTTATTTTCTAAATAGAACAGTGAGAATTTTTTCTTTGGTTGTATCTTTAAAGATACTCTGAGCATTTATGGGTTAATAAATAACAACTTACAGCCTGAAACTAAAAATAAATATAATTTCAATAGGTTTGCACAAAAAAACTTAAAATAAAAAATCAAAATATGTATGTAAACAAAAAAATTGAACAGTTACTTTTTGTCAATTTGCCTATTTATTTATATATTTATTTTTAGAACTGTTTTTCACACGAATAAAAAATAAATTAGTATTAGAAACAAGACACTTGAATAAATATTTCGGTGGTGTTGTGAGTACAACGGCGATCAGAAATCGGGTGGTCGTCGGTTCAAACCCAGAGGGCTACATCTTTTTTAAATCATGTTTGACATTATTTTAATTTTTGTTTTTTACAAATAAAGTCCGCCAAATAACTTTTTTTTGAAAATGCTTAAAAAAAACTACTGAATATTTTCTCAAATTTCTTTTTTTATTTGAAAGTACAATCCTTCCCGTTAATAATGGAAAATAATTTCATTCAAATGGCTGCCTCGGCTGGCCATGCAGTAGGCAGTATGCACCAGAAGATGCCGATTTTGGCAAACAAATCATCTTTTCAGATGAAGCTCATTTTGATCTTGGCGGGTACGTAAACAAGCAAAATTGTCGCATTTAGGGCACAGAAAACAAAAAGGGGAGGGGAGTTACAGTCAATGGCGATCGTTATCGGGCCATGTTGAACGAATTTTTGTTCACAAAAATTGAAGAGGAGGATATTGGCAACATTTGGTTTCAACAGGACGGCGCTAGGCGCTACACAGCCGAAGCTACACTCGATGTTTTGCGCCCTATTTTTGAAGATCGCATTATCAGCCGCAGAGCTGATGTCGGTTGGCCACCTCGGAGCTGCGATTTGACACCGTTGGACTATTATTTGTGGGGTGCTGTCAAAGATAATTGTTACGCCGACAAGCCAGAGACAATAGACGCTTTAAAGGACAATATTCGTAAAGCCATTGGTGAAATACCGCTGCACACAATCGATAATGTGCTTAAAAATTGGACCGATCGTGTAGGCTACTGCATGGCCAGCCGAGGCAGCCATTTGAATGAAATTATTTTCCATTATTAACCGGAAGTATTGTACTTTCAAATAAAAAAAGAAATTTGAGAAAATATTCAGTATTTTTTTTTAAGTATTTCCAAAAAATATATTATTTGGCGGACCCTATATATAAATATTTCTACTAATAACATCTATTAGAAATGTTGACAATTTTTTTATAATTAATAAAAATTTACTGATTTTTTCAGTATTCAGTAAAAATTTACTGATTTACTGGATTTTTTTTCAGTAACCAGTAAAATTTACTGAATACTGTTTTTTTTCAGTAATTCAGTAAAAATTTACTGATTACTGATTTTTTTCCCAGTAATCAGTAAAATTTTACTGGTAATGCAATCTAAATTTCATTACCAGTAAAAATTTACTGAATACTGTAATTTTTTTCAGTAATCAGTAAAAATCAATTTTTACTGAAATTTTACTGGTACTGCAAAGTGCCCATCTATGCTATGAATGGACAAAATTCAAAAAATATGAAAAAATAGCATTTGTCAAGTTTACCTCATCAAAACCATAGATGGGCACTTTGCAGTACCAGTAAAATTTCAGTAAAAATTGATTTTTACTGATTACTGAAAAAAATTACAGTATTCAGTAAATTTTTACTGGTAATGAAATTTAGATTGCATTACCAGTAAAATTTTACTGATTACTGGGAAAAAAATCAGTAATCAGTAAATTTTTACTGAATTACTGAAAAAAAACAGTATTCAGTAAATTTTACTGGTTACTGAAAAAAAATCCAGTAAATCAGTAGATTTTTACTGAATATTGAAAAACATCAGTACCAGTAAATTGAAACCCATTATGCATTACCAGTAAATTTTTATTAATTATAAAAAAATTGTCAACATTTCTAATAGATGTTATTAGTAGAAATATTTATATAAAGGGTCCGCCAAATAACTTTTTTTTTTGAAAATGCTTTAAAAAAAACTACTGAATATTTTCTCAAATTTATTTTTTTATTTGAAAGTACAATCCTTCCGGTTAATAATGGAAAATAATTTCATTCAATGGCTTCCTCGGCTGGCCATTCAGTAGGCCATATGATCGGTCCAATTTTTAAGCACATTATTGATTGTGTGCAGCGGTATTTCACCAATGACTTCACGAATATTGCCCTTTAAAGCGTCAATTGTCTCTGTTTTGTCGGCGTAACAATTATCTTTAACGGCACGCCACAAATAATAGTTCAACGGTGTCAAATTGCAGCTCCGAGGTGGCCAAACGACATCAGCTCTGCGGCTGATAATGCGATCTTCAAAAACAGGGCGCAAAACATCGAGTGTAGCTTCGGCTGTGTGGCACGTAGCGCCCTCCTGTTGAAACCAAATGTTGCCAATATCCTCCTCTTCAATTTTTGTGAACAAAAATTCGATCAACATGTCCCGATAACGATCGCCATTGACTGTAACGGCCACTCCTTGCTCATTTTCTAAGAAAAATGGCCCAATTATGCCTCCGGACCAAAAACCCGCACCAAACAGTGACTCGATTTGGGTGCGTCGGCTTTTCAATGTATGCCTGCGGGTTTTCTGTGACCCAAATCCGACAATTTTGCTTGCTTACTTACCCGCCAAGATCAAAATGAGCTTCATCTGAAAAGATGATTTTCCAGACAAAATCGGCATCTTCTGGTGTAGGCTACTGCATGGCCAGCCGAGGCAGCCATTTGAATGAAATTATTTTCCATTATTAACGGGAAGGATTGTACTTTCAATTAAAAAAGAAAATTGAGAAAATATTCAGTAGTTTTTTTTTAAAGCATTTTCAAAAAAAAGTTATTTGGCGGACTTTATTTGTAAAAAACAAAAATTAAAATAATGTCAAATATGAATTAAAAAAGATGCAGCCCTCTGAGTTTGAACCGACGACCACCCGATTTCTAATCACCGTTGTACTCACAACACCACCGATATATTTATTTAAGTGTGTTGTTTGTTGAATTCTCTGATTGCTTAAACATCAAAGTTGAAAATTATATCTTTTCCAAATTTGGTGAATTAGGTGCTTTGCTATATTGAAATATCGGACAGGATATAAAGAAAAAATATTATCTTGTTTAAAAATATGTCTAGAAGCGTTTAGAAATAATAGGGAAAAAATATATTCCGATTCCTTGTCACAGAGCCTCATTTAATAGTTGTATCTTCTAAGATACACTAACGGTGGACACTAATAAAAATTTAGTGTATGTGAAAAAAAAATTTTTTTTAAGTATGTTCATTAAATTATTATTAAGAGAGTGAAAATAAAAACTATGGAAAATTTCTATTTTATATCATCAAAAACTATATAGTAAATGTAAACTTTATTAAGGTAAATGTATAATTTTTGAGTAGTCGATATTGTAAAATATTTTGATTTTAAATTGTTCTGACGATAATGTAAACAAAAGATAATTCAAAATAGAACTTGTAATAATTTGCAACGATAAAAAAGTTAACAATTTTAGTTTTTTGTTCTTCTTGCAGTTTTTTGAGTTAATAAATGCTTTTCCAGTAACAATTGTTAATAATTCAGCTAATTGAACAGGGCAAAATTTACTCGAATCCTTGAAATGTAGGCAATTTTTCCAGAAAATAATTCCAATAACATGTAATTAATAAATTTTACTGATACTGATCTTTTTCAGTAATCAGTAAAAATTTACTGACTTACTGAATTTTTTTTCAGTATCCACTAAAATTTACTGAATACTGATATTTTTTTCAGTAATCAGTAAAATTTTACTGGTAATGCAATCTAAATTTCATTACCAGTAAAAATTTACTGAATACTGATATTTTTTTCAGTAGTAGTGCATTCCGGACTGCAGAAGTTTGAATAATGGCAATTTTATTTAACTCTCAGAGTTTTTGCCAGAAATCTGCTGAGAGGAAGTCGCCAAAGAAATATTGTTTCATATTTCGTTTTGTTGGAGATGTCAGACATAGGATATTAAATGTGGCCTTATGTCTAAAATGCTAACACTTTTAATTAGTCATTACAACCCGATTATCAAATTTCGGTCTGCTTTACCACATTCTGCCAAGCGCTTTTGCTTTTGTTCCAGTTGATCAAACCAATCGATGGCGGGACTTCCTCGATTTGGACCTTCCTAGACAAAGTCATCCTCTACGCCGACTACCGCTAATTCCCGCATCAAATAGCTGCAGGAGTTGCTCATCATAATTCTGCAAAGCTTTATCACTTTCGCAGGAATGCCCAGCTTAGACATGACGGCAAAATTTCGTGAAATCGGTCTCTCGCGTTACTTTGCTTAAACCAGTGATGGTAGTTAGTAATTAGAAAAAGTTATTAAAATATCTTGATTTCGAAATATAGGCACGCTAAGAATATTCCAACTACATTTTCAAAGACTTACTGTTCTGACTAAAATTTGTCCGAACAAACAAATCCAAGGTAAAATATTCAATCAAAAAATTTGAATTGATTAATTCAACAAACGCATATTCGCCTTAAGAACTTCGCTGCAGTGAGGCAAAATTCTTTATATGACAGCTCTCACGATCGATTCTATTGCAAAATTAAAGGTAACAATTTACATTCAAAACAAGAAATTGCCTGTTAAGTTTTACACAGATTGCAATACTGATATTTTTTTCAGTAATCAGTAAAATTTTACTGGTAATGAAATTTAGATTGCTTTTACATTTACTGAATACTGAAAAGCTTAATGCATTAGAATTATAATGCAGTATGCCCATGTATGATTAATTTATACGATATATCAATCTTTTAAATTTGTACGCAAAAAATGATTTTTCTTTAATTATTATTGTGATTGTAATGTGCATAAAAAACTTTGAAAGAAAATAAATAAATAATATGTATTTTGAGTGACAATGTGACGCAAATGCCCTTTTTGTTACATGCCTATTTATACATAAATTCCATAAATATTGATTCAAATTGTATCAAAAATGTAATATTCTATCATATTACAGGAATAAATATTTATAATAACATAAAACTTAAGAAGCAAATATAACCTTTTCCAATTAAGGCCTAATTGGTACTTTTTGCATTTTGCATTACCTTAACAAACTCATCACTGTTCTGAACAGCTGACTTCGTATAACAATTTCTTTGCATTGTGTTGTGTTCGTGTAAGTGTTGCTTTGTGTTCTGTTTCGTTTTTATTTACATTCTTCGTTGACAGATGTCACGTTTTTAACGTTTCTATAACTACAGAAACGTTCTTGCGGCAACGTACGTTACGTTTTTACGTTTTCTACGCTTAGCTAACCAGTATGCAATTTAGAATGTTCCACCTACCAACGAAATCTGTGACTCTATTGAACAAGTTGTTTGGAGATCAAATTCTCTGAAATTCAGTCGCAGCATCACAAATGTAAGAAACAAACACTGAAGGCCATCTTATCAGGAAAGATAGGTCCCGTGATACCATATATAACATAGTTGGTCATTACAACCATTTAGTCACGGTAACGATCACTTATGTTGTGTGAGTTAATTTTATACACGAGTGGCTGGACCTACAGTTTAATTTCGAATCCGAACTATTCTTGAGACACTTTTTCAGGATAATTTTATTGACTATCAGAGATTTTGCCAGAAATCTGCTGAAAGGCAGTCGCTGAACAAATATTTTTCATATTTCGTGTTGTTGGAGATGTCCGACCTGGGCTTACGTCTAACTACCCAACACACTACCTACCAGACAACGGCGACTACAGCTTCTATGATACCGCTTTCGTTTAATTCTTGCCTTACTGTTGAAAGTGTTTTTACTAAAAAAAAATTATATTGAAATAAAAAGAAGAAACGATTATTGTTTTTGGAACAGACCAAAAAAAGGAAAAAATGGATCACCACTCCCTATCAAATTAAAATTTATTCTAAACTGAATTTCCTAACTTTTTTATATAAAATGTGATGGATTAAAAGCAATATTTATCAAAATTTTGTTGAACGACAAAACAGAAATATCATATTAATGTACAAGTGCAATTTGAGATTAATAAGACATTTTAGTTTGTAATCATAGAATGGAGTGATCGGTAGCTAATTGATAAATCGCCGTAGTAAGTACAGGAATGTAGTCTATATTTTTCCTTAAGAACTAAAACAGTTTCAAATGCCAATAAAAAGTCTTTTATTTTCCCTTTTGAGGTATCGAGCTTTTCCTTTTCGCCGTTTACAAATTTCTTAAATATGATTAAATTGTCAAAAATATTAAACATACAGTCTAAATTTTGAATCAAATTTATATTTTACACAATATTAAAATTGTTCATAAAATTAAAAAATTTACAAGAAATAAAAAAGTAAACAAAGTAAATACTTGATAGTATATAAAAACGACAAATTACAGTTTAATGAACATAAAATAGTTTTAAAAAAATTTTGCAAATACATACTATATTTTGCTCAATGACTACATCAAAAAAATACTACATTGCAAAATAGGAATTCTACAAATAGATATACAGTGGACAGCAATAGTCTAGGAACCGCAATATGTGTAAACAATTTTATGTATTTTTAACAATAACACTATGCTACAAAATATAAAAATTTAATAAACCCAGCTAATGACATTGTGTAAGTTGTGAGTTTTGTTGAGTAGAACTCAAAAATATCTTTTTTTTTATATTTCTTGAACCCTCAAAACTTGTTTTATTTGACAAAAATTGTTATTTTGGACTTTACGCACAAATTTATTGATTTCACAAACATTTCTGAACCGAAGTCCAAAATTTAAACCTTAATATAGAGGGATGATACATATGTATATTATTTCTCTTAATATGCTATGGGATTTGATGAGGTAAACTTGACAAACGCGTTTTTTATATTTTTTCAAGTTTGTCCGTTAATAGTGGCAAATTTTAATTAAAAACTATGAAATAAGTGATGACATTCTGAAAGATTTTGACACTTCGCTTGATCAAATCGGACAAAAATTACCGTAGTTGTTTTTAAAGCGTCCAACAGTCGAGATATATTTTGCATATAATTATATATATTTTTTCAAATGAACTTTTAGTTAAAAAATTTACAGTTTTTTGATGAATCTTGATTGCTTTTTGGAAAATGTATCAATGACCACCAGAACTTGGCCAATGTTTGCGCAAAGAGAAATAATAATATTTGCAAAAAACACAAATATTAGCAGATGGTCGTGCAAACGTGAAATTAAAACATTTTGCGATAAACAATCAAGATCCATCAAAACTTTTGAAATTTTTTGAATTTTATTTATTTATTTATCTATTCAGGCGTAAATACGGTACAACAAGATATCATCTTATTTAATAGTACTGCTGAGGATATAGGCCTAACAAAGTTTGAAAAATTAAAAAAATAACCTTAAAAATAAATTTAACAAAGCAAATATTATTAAAACAAAAATTTACAATTATATTAAAAAATATGATTAATTAATTACATTTGTACATTATTGTTCATTCAAAAATATAATTATTGCAGTCTTGAAACGCTTAGCATTGCTTAGTAATTGTATGTTGATCGGGAGTTCATTCCAGAGACGAATTGCATTGGTGTAAAAGTGTCTCTCAGATATTTGTTTACGTTATTTTACGCTATTAATTTTAAAGCCTCTATTGAATCTTGAGAAAACTAATCTATTTAACAAATAATGAGGTTTCCTAAAACAGATGATTTTATGTATGTATACCAGAGTACGGCATTTCAACAAATTTTCAAAAGATGTATTATGGATTTTATATGAGAACTGAGATATTCTACTGTACCTTGTACGACCATAAACATATCAAGGAATCTTGTTGTTATTTTCAGTTTGTTACTTACTGAGTCACAACTAGAAAATGGTTCACATCCGTACAGTAAAGTGGGGACGATATATGTTTTCGCGAGCAGCATACGAATATTAAATGGTGTAAAATATTGCAGTAGACAAAGATTCCGCAACATGGCAACTGTTTTACCACAAATAGCATTTACACGGTTGGACCAGTTAAGGCTATTTTTAAATATAACTCCTAGATTCTTAACGTTATGTACTGTTTCAATAGTAGTATTATTAATCTGTAATGGTGTAAGCTGTGCTGTAGAGTCTACCTTGCCAATTGTCAAATCTTACGATTTCCATTAATTAATTAATTTATTTTTCCTATACAATTTGTAATATCAGACGACAGGCAACTAATGTAAAGCTGCACATCATCTGCATACATTTGTACATTGCAGAGCTTTAACTTAGATGGCAGATCATTAGAATAAATTGAATATAAAAGTGGACCAAGAATCGAGCCCTGTGGTACACCTTTAGATATTAAAAAATTGTTTGATTTGTTTCCATCATGATCCACAAATTGAATTCTATCCCGTAAATGCGACGAGATTAGCATAACAGTAGAATTGGAAAAATGACACATGTATTCTAACTTTTGCCAGAGAATAGTATGATTAACGGTGTCAAATGCCTTAGAATGATCGAGTAAAACCAAAAATTATGTCATATTGTCATTCGCACTTAATCGCAACTCTTCCGAAACATCAATGACCACAGAAATGCAGCTGTGATTAGGCCTGAAACCAGACTGCCTCTCAGAAAGCACGCCATTGCTAAATTGGGATTGGGCGGTAACTTTTATCCCGTTTATGCACAGGTATTATGTTGGCACACTTACACATTGCAGGAAAAGTAGATGATGTAATTATCGTATTCAGGGTTATGTACGGTAGACCATATGGCAAAATTAATTTTATAAACTTGGGATCAATTTCATCACTTCCGATGGAGTTAGACTTAACGCCTAGAATGCTCTCAACAACATCATCTTGTGTAACGTTACTAAATTCAAAATTCGGTAGAATCAAGTGAATTTGATAAGATGACATATATAAAAAATATAAAACGACTGTTATACTGTTTAAATAATAACTACAGTAATTTTGTGTCAATCTCTTCAAATTATAATGCACTTTCAGAATATCATCATTTATTTTATATTTTTTAATTACATTTTGCAGTAAAGAATAGCTAAACTTGTTTACCATACATGGGCATACTGCATTATAATTCTAATGCATTAAGCTTTTCAGTATTCACTAAATGTTTACTGGTAATGAAATTTAGATTGCATTAACAGTAAAATTTTACTGATTACTGAAAAAAATATCAGTATTCAGTAAATTTTTACTGGTAATGAAATTTAGATTGCATTACCAGTAAAATTTTACTGATTATTGAAAAAAATATCAGTATTCAGTAAATTTTAGTGGATACTGAAAAAAAATTCAGTAAGTCAGTAAATTTTTACTAAATTTTTAACTTAAAATTTAAACATATTTTTTGACCAAAATTTGGCATTTCTGCTCGTGATTTCAACCTGGTTCTAATAATGCCATCTCTAGAAGCAGCGTTAGTTACACATTGAGAGGCTTATGTTACCAGTTTAACACATCTTTCGAAGCTTGTGTGTGACAAGGAAAGTCATCAATTTCCAAGCTGTTATTTTTTGCCATGATTTGGAGGTCCTCATTGGAAATATGCCGAAGAACCGGTGGTGCTGTAACCCTACAGTCGTGCCATGCAATAATTTCGGTGTAATCTCCAACAGAGAAGTTAATTTTTGGTGGTTTAAATATTCTGTATTTAGTGCTACTTTCAGCTTCTCTAGCTTTGATTATTCTTTGCAATGCCAGCTCCCGAATATGGTCTCTATCATAAAACAGCATACTGACAAGTAGATTTTCCGGGAGAGCAAAAAAAGCATTTCTTTCGATAACAGAATCCACAACTGTTCTGATATTTTCGGGTAAAACACGAGAGTACATAATCAAATGAAAAATATGTTTGGCTCCCTTCTTTAAAAGACGGTTTTTGTTTGATTAAGAACCAAATCGAAGCGTATACTTTAACACATAGATGGGCACTTTGCAGTACCAGTAAAATTTCAGTAAAAATAGATTTTTACTGATTACTGAAAAAAATTACAGTATTCAGTAAATTTTTACTGGTAATGAAATTTAGATTGCATTACCAGTAAAATTTTACTGATTACTGGGAAAAAAATCAGTAATCAGTAAATTTTACTGATTACTGAAAAAAAATCAGTATTCAGTAAATTTTACTGGTTAATGAAAAAAACTGCAGTAAATCAGTAAATTTTTACTGAATACTGAAAAACATCAGTACCAGTAAATTGAAACCCATTATGCATTACCAGTAAATTTTTATTAATTATAAAAAAATTGTCAACATTTCTAATAGATGTTATTAGTAGAAATATTTATATAAAGGGTCCGCCAAATAACTTTTTTTTTTTGGAAATGCTTTAAAAAAAACTACTGAATATTTTCTCAAATTTATTTTTTTATTTGAAAGTACAATCCTTCCGGTTAATAATGGAAAATAATTTCATTCGATGGCTTCCTCGGCTGGCCATTCAGTAGGCCATACGATCGGTCCAAGTTTTAAGCACATTATTGATTGTGTGCAGCGGTATTTCACCAATGACTTCACGAATATTGCCCTTTAAAGCGTCAATTGTCTCTGGTTTGTCGGCGTAACAATTATCTTTAACGGCACGCCACAAATAATAGTTCAACGGTGTCAAATTGCAGCTCCGAGGTGGCCAAACGACATCAGCTCTGCGGCTGATAATGCGATCTTCAAAAACAGGGCTCAAAACGTCGAGTGTAGCTTCGGCTGTGTGGCACGTAGCGCCCTCCTGTTGAAACCAAATGTTGCCAATATCCTCCTCTTCAATTTTTGTGAACAAAAATTCGATCAACATGTCCCGATAACGATCGCCATTGACTGTAACGGCCACTCCTTGCTCATTTTCTAAGAAAAATGGCCCAATTATGACTCCGGACCAAAAACCCGCACCAAACAGTGACTCGATTTGGGTGCGTCGGCTTTTCAAAGTATGCGTGCGGGTTTTCTGTGACCCAAATCCGACAATTTTGCTTGTTTACTTACCCGCCAAGATCAAAATGAGCTTCATCTGAAAAGATGATTTTCCAGACAAAATCGGCATCTTCTGGTGTAGGCTACTGCATGGCCAGTCGAGGCAGCCATTTGAATGAAATTATTTTCCATTATTAACGGGAAGGATTGTACTTTCAATTAAAAAAGAAATTTGAGAAAATATTCAGTAGTTTTTTTTAAAGCATTTTCAAAAAAAAGTTATTTGGCGGACTTTATTTGTAAAAAACAAAAATTAAAATAATGTCAAATATAAATTAAAAAAAGATGCAGCCCTCTGAGTTTGAACCGACGACCACCCGATTTCTAATCACCGTTGTACTCACAACACCACCGATATATTTATTTAAGTGTGTTGTTTGTTGAATTCTCTGATTGCTTAAACATCAAAGTTGAAAATTATATCTTTTCCAAATTTGGTGAATTAGGTGCTTTGCTATATTGAAATATCGGACAGAATATAAAAAAAAAATATTATCTTGTTTAAAAATATGTCTAGAAGCGTTTAGAAATAATAGGGAAAAAATATATTCCGATTCCTTGTCACACAGCCTCATTTAATAGTTGTATCTTCTAAGACACAGTAACGGTGGACACTAATAAAAATTTAGTGTATGTGAAAAAAAAATTTTTTTTAAGTATGTTCATTAAATTATTATTAAGAGAGTGAAAATAAAAACTATGGAAAATTTCTATTTTATATCATCAAAAACTATATAGTAAATGAAAACTTTATTAAGGTAAATGTATAATTTTTGAGTAGTCGATATTGTAAAATATTTTGATTTTAAATTGTTCTGACGATAATGTAAACAAAAGATAATTCAAAATAGAACTTGTAATAATTTGCAACGATAAAAAAGTTAATTTTAGTTTTTTGTTCTTCTTGCAGTTTTTTGAGTTAATAAATGCTTTTCCAGTAACAATTGTTAATAATTCAGCTAATTGAACAGGGCAAAATTTACTCGAATCCTTGAAATGTAGGCAATTTTTCCAGAAAATAATTCCAATAACATGTAATTAATAAATTTTACTGATACTGATCTTTTTCAGTAATCAGTAAAAATTTACTGACTTACTGAATTTTTTTTCAGTATCCACTAAAATTTACTGAATACTGATATTTTTTTCAGTAATCAGTAAAATTTTACTGGTAATGCAATCTAAATTTCATTACCAGTAAAAATTTACTGAATACTGATATTTTTTTCAGTAGTAGTGCATTCCGGACTGCAGAAGTTTGAATAATGGCAATTTTATTTAACTCTCAGAGTTTTTGCCAGAAATCTGCTGAGAGGAAGTCGCCAAAGAAATATTGTTTCATATTTCGTTTTGTTGGAGATGTCAGACATAGGATATTAAATGTGGCCTTATGTCTAAAATGCTAACACTTTTAATTAGTCATTACAACCCGATTATCAAATTTCGGTCTGCTTTACCACATTCTGCCAAGCGCTTTTGCTTTTGTTCCAGTTGATCAAACCAATCGATGGCGGGACTTCCTCGATTTGGACCTTCCTAGACAAAGTCATCCTCTACGCCGACTACCGCTAATTCCCGCATCAAATAGCTGCAGGAGTTGCTCATCATAATTCTGCAAAGCTTTATCACTTTCGCAGGAATGCCCAGCTTAGACATGACGGCAAAATTTCGTGAAATCGGTCTCTCGCGTTACTTTGCTTAAACCAGTGATGGTAGTTAGTAATTAGAAAAAGTTATTAAAATATCTTGATTTCGAAATATAGGCACGCTAAGAATATTCCAACTACATTTTCAAAGACTTACTGTTCTGACTAAAATTTGTCCGAACAAACAAATCCAAGGTAAAATATTCAATCAAAAAATTTGAATTGATTAATTCAACAAACGCATATTCGCCTTAAGAACTTCGCTGCAGTGAGGCAAAATTCTTTATATGACAGCTCTCACGATCGATTCTATTGCAAAATTAAAGGTAACAATTTACATTCAAAACAAGAAATTGCCTGTTAAGTTTTACACAGATTGCAATACTGATATTTTTTTCAGTAATCAGTAAAATTTTACTGGTAATGCAATCTAAATTTCATTACCAGTAAACATTTACTGAATACTGAAAAGCTTAATGCATTAGAATTATAATGCAGTATGCCCATGTATGATTAATTTATACGATATATCAATCTTTTAAATTTGTACGCAAAAAATGATTTTTCTTTAATTATTATTGTGATTGTAATGTGCATAAAAAACTTTGAAAGAAAATAAATAAATAATATGTATTTTGAGTGACAATGTGACGCAAATGCCCTTTTTGTTACATGCCTATTTATACATAAATTCCATAAATATTGATTCAAATTGTATCAAAAATGTAATATTCTATCATATTACAGGAATAAATATTTATAATAACATAAAACTTAAGAAGCAAATATAACCTTTTCCAATTAAGGCCTAATTGGTACTTTTTGCATTTTGCATTACCTTAACAAACTCATCACTGTTCTGAACAGCTGACTTCGTATAACAATTTCTTTGCATTGTGTTGTGTTCGTGTAAGTGTTGCTTTGTGTTCTGTTTCGTTTTTATTTACATTCTTCGTTGACAGATGTCACGTTTTTAACGTTTCTATAACTACAGAAACGTTCTTGCGGCAACGTACGTTACGTTTTTACGTTTTCTACGCTTAGCTAACCAGTATGCAATTTAGAATGTTCCACCTACCAACGAAATCTGTGACTCTATTGAACAAGTTGTTTGGAGATCAAATTCTCTGAAATTCAGTCGCAGCATCACAAATGTAAGAAACAAACACTGAAGGCCATCTTATCAGGAAAGATAGGTCCCGTGATACCATATATAACATAGTTGGTCATTACAACCATTTAGTCACGGTAACGATCACTTATGTTGTGTGAGTTAATTTTATACACGAGTGGCTGGACCTACAGTTTAATTTCGAATCCGAACTATTCTTGAGACACTTTTTCAGGATAATTTTATTGACTATCAGAGATTTTGCCAGAAATCTGCTGAAAGGCAGTCGCTGAACAAATATTTTTCATATTTCGTGTTGTTGGAGATGTCCGACCTGGGCTTACGTCTAACTACCCAACACACTACCTACCAGACAACGGCGACTACAGCTTCTATGATACCGCTTTCGTTTAATTCTTGCCTTACTGTTGAAAGTGTTTTTACTAAAGAAAAATTATATTGAAATAAAAAGAAGAAACGATTATTGTTTTTGGAACAGACCAAAAAAAGGAAAAAATGGATCACCACTCCCTATCAAATTAAAATTTATTCTAAACTGAATTTCCTAACTTTTTTATATAAAATGTGATGGATTAAAAGCAATATTTATCAAAATTTTGTTGAACGACAAAACAGAAATATCATATTAATGTACAAGTGCAATTTGAGATTAATAAGACATTTTAGTTTGTAATCATAGAATGGAGTGATCGGTAGCTAATTGATAAATCGCCGTAGTAAGTACAGGAATGTAGTCTATATTTTTCCTTAAGAACTAAAACAGTTTCAAATGCCAATAAAAAGTCTTTTATTTTCCCTTTTGAGGTATCGAGCTTTTCCTTTTCGCCGTTTACAAATTTCTTAAATATGATTAAATTGTCAAAAATATTAAACATACAGTCTAAATTTTGAATCAAATTTATATTTTACACAATATTAAAATTGTTCATAAAATTAAAAAATTTACAAGAAATAAAAAAGTAAACAAAGTAAATACTTGATAGTATATAAAAACGACAAATTACAGTTTAATGAACATAAAATAGTTTTAAAAAAATTTTGCAAATACATACTATATTTTGCTCAATGACTACATCAAAAAAATACTACATTGCAAAATAGGAATTCTACAAATAGATATACAGTGGACAGCAATAGTCTAGGAACCGCAATATGTGTAAACAATTTTATGTATTTTTAACAATAACACTATGCTACAAAATATAAAAATTTAATAAACCCAGCTAATGACATTGTGTAAGTTGTGAGTTTTGTTGAGTAGAACTCAAAAATATCTTTTTTTTTATATTTCTTGAACCCTCAAAACTTGTTTTATTTGACAAAAATTGTTATTTTGGACTTTACGCACAAATTTATTGATTTCACAAACATTTCTGAACCGAAGTCCAAAATTTAAACCTTAATATAGAGGGATGATACATATGTATATTATTTCTCTTAATATGCTATGGGATTTGATGAGGTAAACTTGACAAACGCGTTTTTTATATTTTTTCAAGTTTGTCCGTTAATAGTGGCAAATTTTAATTAAAAACTATGAAATAAGTGATGACATTCTGAAAGATTTTGACACTTCGCTTGATCAAATCGGACAAAAATTACCGTAGTTGTTTTTAAAGCGTCCAACAGTCGAGATATATTTTGCATATAATTATATATATTTTTTCAAATGAACTTTTAGTTAAAAAATTTACAGTTTTTTGATGCATCTTGATTGCTTTTTGGAAAATGTATCAATGACCACCAGAACTTGGCCAATGTTTGCGCAAAGAGAAATAATAATATTTGCAAAAAACACAAATATTAGCAGATGGTCGTGCAAACGTGAAATTAAAACATTTTGCGATAAACAATCAAGATCCATCAAAACTTTTGAAATTTTTTGAATTTTATTTATTTATTTATCTATTCAGGCGTAAATACGGTACAACAAGATATCATCTTATTTAATAGTACTGCTGAGGATATAGGCCTAACAAAGTTTGAAAAATTAAAAAAATAACCTTAAAAATAAATTTAACAAAGCAAATATTATTAAAACAAAAATTTACAATTATATTAAAAAATATGATTAATTAATTACATTTGTACATTATTGTTCATTCAAAAATATAATTATTGCAGTCTTGAAACGCTTAGCATTGCTTAGTAATTGTATGTTGATCGGGAGTTCATTCCAGAGACGAATTGCATTGGTGTAAAAGTGTCTCTCAGATATTTGTTTACGTTATTTTACGCTATTAATTTTAAAGCCTCTATTGAATCTTGAGAAAACTAATCTATTTAACAAATAATGAGGTTTCCTAAAACAGATGATTTTATGTATGTATACCAGAGTACGGCATTTCAACAAATTTTCAAAAGATGTATTATGGATTTTATATGAGAACTGAGATATTCTACTGTACCTTGTACGACCATAAACATATCAAGGAATCTTGTTGTTATTTTCAGTTTGTTACTTACTGAGTCACAACTAGAAAATGGTTCACATCCGTACAGTAAAGTGGGGACGATATATGTTTTCGCGAGCAGCATACGAATATTAAATGGTGTAAAATATTGCAGTAGACAAAGATTCCGCAACATGGCAACTGTTTTACCACAAATAGCATTTACACGGTTGGACCAGTTAAGGCTATTTTTAAATATAACTCCTAGATTCTTAACGTTATGTACTGTTTCAATAGTAGTATTATTAATCTGTAATGGTGTAAGCTGTGCTGTAGAGTCTACCTTGCCAATTGTCAAATCTTACGATTTCCATTAATTAATTAATTTATTTTTCCTATACAATTTGTAATATCAGACGACAGGCAACTAATGTAAAGCTGCACATCATCTGCATACATTTGTACATTGCAGAGCTTTAACTTAGATGGCAGATCATTAGAATAAATTGAATATAAAAGTGGACCAAGAATCGAGCCCTGTGGTACACCTTTAGATATTAAAAAATTGTTTGATTTGTTTCCATCATGATCCACAAATTGAATTCTATCCCGTAAATGCGACGAGATTAGCATAACAGTAGAATTGGAAAAATGACACATGTATTCTAACTTTTGCCAGAGAATAGTATGATTAACGGTGTCAAATGCCTTAGAATGATCGAGTAAAACCAAAAATTATGTCATATTGTCATTCGCACTTAATCGCAACTCTTCCGAAACATCAATGACCACAGAAATGCAGCTGTGATTAGGCCTGAAACCAGACTGCCTCTCAGAAAGCACGCCATTGCTAAATTGGGATTGGGCGGTAACTTTTATCCCGTTTATGCACAGGTATTATGTTGGCACACTTACACATTGCAGGAAAAGTAGATGATGTAATTATCGTATTCAGGGTTATGTACGGTAGACCATATGGCAAAATTAATTTTATAAACTTGGGATCAATTTCATCACTTCCGATGGAGTTAGACTTAACGCCTAGAATGCTCTCAACAACATCATCTTGTGTAACGTTACTAAATTCAAAATTCGGTAGAATCAAGTGAATTTGATAAGATGACATATATAAAAAATATAAAACGACTGTTATACTGTTTAAATAATAACTACAGTAATTTTGTGTCAATCTCTTCAAATTATAATGCACTTTCAGAATATCACCATTTATTTTATATTTTTTAATTACATTTTGCAGTAAAGAATAGCTAAACTTGTTTACCATACATGGGCATACTGCATTATAATTCTAATGCATTAAGCTTTTCAGTATTCACTAAATGTTTACTGGTAATGAAATTTAGATTGCATTAACAGTAAAATTTTACTGATTACTGAAAAAAATATCAGTATTCAGTAAATTTTTACTGGTAATGAAATTTAGATTGCATTACCAGTAAAATTTTACTGATTATTGAAAAAAATATCAGTATTCAGTAAATTTTAGTGGATACTGAAAAAAAATTCAGTAAGTCAGTAAATTTTTACTAAATTTTTAACTTAAAATTTAAACATATTTTTTGACCAAAATTTGGCATTTCTGCTCGTGATTTCAACCTGGTTCTAATAATGCCATCTCTAGAAGCAGCGTTAGTTACACATTGAGAGGCTTATGTTACCAGTTTAACACATCTTTCGAAGCTTGTGTGTGACAAGGAAAGTCATCAATTTCCAAGCTGTTATTTTTTGCCATGATTTGGAGGTCCTCATTGGAAATATGCCGAAGAACCGGTGGTGCTGTAACCCTACAGTCGTGCCATGCAATAATTTCGGTGTAATCTCCAACAGAGAAGTTAATTTTTGGTGGTTTAAATATTCTGTATTTAGTGCTACTTTCAGCTTCTCTAGCTTTGATTATTCTTTGCAATGCCAGCTCCCGAATATGGTCTCTATCATAAAACAGCATACTGACAAGTAGATTTTCCGGGAGAGCAAAAAAAGCATTTCTTTCGATAACAGAATCCACAACTGTTCTGATATTTTCGGGTAAAACACGAGAGTACATAATCAAATGAAAAATATGTTTGGCTCCCTTCTTTAAAAGACGGTTTTTGTTTGATTAAGAACCAAATCGAAGCGTATACTTTAACACATAGATGGGCACTTTGCAGTACCAGTAAAATTTCAGTAAAAATAGATTTTTACTGATTACTGAAAAAAATTACAGTATTCAGTAAATTTTTACTGGTAATGAAATTTAGATTGCATTACCAGTAAAATTTTACTGATTACTGGGAAAAAAATCAGTAATCAGTAAATTTTTACTGATTACTGAAAAAAAATCAGTATTCAGTAAATTTTACTGGTTAATGAAAAAAACTGCAGTAAATCAGTAAATTTTTACTGAATACTGAAAAACATCAGTACCAGTAAATTGAAACCCATTATGCATTACCAGTAAATTTTTATTAATTATAAAAAAATTGTCAACATTTCTAATAGATGTTATTAGTAGAAATATTTATATAAAGGGTCCGCCAAATAACTTTTTTTTTTGGAAATGCTTTAAAAAAAACTACTGAATATTTTCTCAAATTTATTTTTTTATTTGAAAGTACAATCCTTCCGGTTAATAATGGAAAATAATTTCATTCGATGGCTTCCTCGGCTGGCCATTCAGTAGGCCATACGATCGGTCCAAGTTTTAAGCACATTATTGATTGTGTGCAGCGGTATTTCACCAATGACTTCACGAATATTGCCCTTTAAAGCGTCAATTGTCTCTGGTTTGTCGGCGTAACAATTATCTTTAACGGCACGCCACAAATAATAGTTCAACGGTGTCAAATTGCAGCTCCGAGGTGGCCAAACGACATCAGCTCTGCGGCTGATAATGCGATCTTCAAAAACAGGGCTCAAAACGTCGAGTGTAGCTTCGGCTGTGTGGCACGTAGCGCCCTCCTGTTGAAACCAAATGTTGCCAATATCCTCCTCTTCAATTTTTGTGAACAAAAATTCGATCAACATGTCCCGATAACGATCGCCATTGACTGTAACGGCCACTCCTTGCTCATTTTCTAAGAAAAATGGCCCAATTATGACTCCGGACCAAAAACCCGCACCAAACAGTGACTCGATTTGGGTGCGTCGGCTTTTCAAAGTATGCGTGCGGGTTTTCTGTGACCCAAATCCGACAATTTTGCTTGTTTACTTACCCGCCAAGATCAAAATGAGCTTCATCTGAAAAGATGATTTTCCAGACAAAATCGGCATCTTCTGGTGTAGGCTACTGCATGGCCAGTCGAGGCAGCCATTTGAATGAAATTATTTTCCATTATTAACGGGAAGGATTGTACTTTCAATTAAAAAAGAAATTTGAGAAAATATTCAGTAGTTTTTTTTAAAGCATTTTCAAAAAAAAGTTATTTGGCGGACTTTATTTGTAAAAAACAAAAATTAAAATAATGTCAAATATAAATTAAAAAAAGATGCAGCCCTCTGAGTTTGAACCGACGACCACCCGATTTCTAATCACCGTTGTACTCACAACACCACCGATATATTTATTTAAGTGTGTTGTTTGTTGAATTCTCTGATTGCTTAAACATCAAAGTTGAAAATTATATCTTTTCCAAATTTGGTGAATTAGGTGCTTTGCTATATTGAAATATCGGACAGAATATAAAAAAAAAATATTATCTTGTTTAAAAATATGTCTAGAAGCGTTTAGAAATAATAGGGAAAAAATATATTCCGATTCCTTGTCACAGAGCCTCATTTAATAGTTGTATCTTCTAAGACACACTAACGGTGGACACTAATAAAAATTTAGTGTATGTGAAAAAAAAATTTTTTTTAAGTATGTTCATTAAATTATTATTAAGAGAGTGAAAATAAAAACTATGGAAAATTTCTATTTTATATCATCAAAAACTATATAGTAAATGAAAACTTTATTAAGGTAAATGTATAATTTTTGAGTAGTCGATATTGTAAAATATTTTGATTTTAAATTGTTCTGACGATAATGTAAACAAAAGATAATTCAAAATAGAACTTGTAATAATTTGCAACGATAAAAAAGTTAATTTTAGTTTTTTGTTCTTCTTGCAGTTTTTTGAGTTAATAAATGCTTTTCCAGTAACAATTGTTAATAATTCAGCTAATTGAACAGGGCAAAATTTACTCGAATCCTTGAAATGTAGGCAATTTTTCCAGAAAATAATTCCAATAACATGTAATTAATAAATTTTACTGATACTGATCTTTTTCAGTAATCAGTAAAAATTTACTGACTTACTGAATTTTTTTTCAGTATCCACTAAAATTTACTGAATACTGATATTTTTTTCAGTAATCAGTAAAATTTTACTGGTAATGCAATCTAAATTTCATTACCAGTAAAAATTTACTGAATACTGATATTTTTTTCAGTAGTAGTGCATTCCGGACTGCAGAAGTTTGAATAATGGCAATTTTATTTAACTCTCAGAGTTTTTGCCAGAAATCTGCTGAGAGGAAGTCGCCAAAGAAATATTGTTTCATATTTCGTTTTGTTGGAGATGTCAGACATAGGATATTAAATGTGGCCTTATGTCTAAAATGCTAACACTTTTAATTAGTCATTACAACCCGATTATCAAATTTCGGTCTGCTTTACCACATTCTGCCAAGCGCTTTTGCTTTTGTTCCAGTTGATCAAACCAATCGATGGCGGGACTTCCTCGATTTGGACCTTCCTAGACAAAGTCATCCTCTACGCCGACTACCGCTAATTCCCGCATCAAATAGCTGCAGGAGTTGCTCATCATAATTCTGCAAAGCTTTATCACTTTCGCAGGAATGCCCAGCTTAGACATGACGGCAAAATTTCGTGAAATCGGTCTCTCGCGTTACTTTGCTTAAACCAGTGATGGTAGTTAGTAATTAGAAAAAGTTATTAAAATATCTTGATTTCGAAATATAGGCACGCTAAGAATATTCCAACTACATTTTCAAAGACTTACTGTTCTGACTAAAATTTGTCCGAACAAACAAATCCAAGGTAAAATATTCAATCAAAAAATTTGAATTGATTAATTCAACAAACGCATATTCGCCTTAAGAACTTCGCTGCAGTGAGGCAAAATTCTTTATATGACAGCTCTCACGATCGATTCTATTGCAAAATTAAAGGTAACAATTTACATTCAAAACAAGAAATTGCCTGTTAAGTTTTACACAGATTGCAATACTGATATTTTTTTCAGTAATCAGTAAAATTTTACTGGTAATGCAATCTAAATTTCATTACCAGTAAACATTTACTGAATACTGAAAAGCTTAATGCATTAGAATTATAATGCAGTATGCCCATGTATGATTAATTTATACGATATATCAATCTTTTAAATTTGTACGCAAAAAATGATTTTTCTTTAATTATTATTGTGATTGTAATGTGCATAAAAAACTTTGAAAGAAAATAAATAAATAATATGTATTTTGAGTGACAATGTGACGCAAATGCCCTTTTTGTTACATGCCTATTTATACATAAATTCCATAAATATTGATTCAAATTGTATCAAAAATGTAATATTCTATCATATTACAGGAATAAATATTTATAATAACATAAAACTTAAGAAGCAAATATAACCTTTTCCAATTAAGGCCTAATTGGTACTTTTTGCATTTTGCATTACCTTAACAAACTCATCACTGTTCTGAACAGCTGACTTCGTATAACAATTTCTTTGCATTGTGTTGTGTTCGTGTAAGTGTTGCTTTGTGTTCTGTTTCGTTTTTATTTACATTCTTCGTTGACAGATGTCACGTTTTTAACGTTTCTATAACTACAGAAACGTTCTTGCGGCAACGTACGTTACGTTTTTACGTTTTCTACGCTTAGCTAACCAGTATGCAATTTAGAATGTTCCACCTACCAACGAAATCTGTGACTCTATTGAACAAGTTGTTTGGAGATCAAATTCTCTGAAATTCAGTCGCAGCATCACAAATGTAAGAAACAAACACTGAAGGCCATCTTATCAGGAAAGATAGGTCCCGTGATACCATATATAACATAGTTGGTCATTACAACCATTTAGTCACGGTAACGATCACTTATGTTGTGTGAGTTAATTTTATACACGAGTGGCTGGACCTACAGTTTAATTTCGAATCCGAACTATTCTTGAGACACTTTTTCAGGATAATTTTATTGACTATCAGAGATTTTGCCAGAAATCTGCTGAAAGGCAGTCGCTGAACAAATATTTTTCATATTTCGTGTTGTTGGAGATGTCCGACCTGGGCTTACGTCTAACTACCCAACACACTACCTACCAGACAACGGCGACTACAGCTTCTATGATACCGCTTTCGTTTAATTCTTGCCTTACTGTTGAAAGTGTTTTTACTAAAGAAAAATTATATTGAAATAAAAAGAAGAAACGATTATTGTTTTTGGAACAGACCAAAAAAAGGAAAAAATGGATCACCACTCCCTATCAAATTAAAATTTATTCTAAACTGAATTTCCTAACTTTTTTATATAAAATGTGATGGATTAAAAGCAATATTTATCAAAATTTTGTTGAACGACAAAACAGAAATATCATATTAATGTACAAGTGCAATTTGAGATTAATAAGACATTTTAGTTTGTAATCATAGAATGGAGTGATCGGTAGCTAATTGATAAATCGCCGTAGTAAGTACAGGAATGTAGTCTATATTTTTCCTTAAGAACTAAAACAGTTTCAAATGCCAATAAAAAGTCTTTTATTTTCCCTTTTGAGGTATCGAGCTTTTCCTTTTCGCCGTTTACAAATTTCTTAAATATGATTAAATTGTCAAAAATATTAAACATACAGTCTAAATTTTGAATCAAATTTATATTTTACACAATATTAAAATTGTTCATAAAATTAAAAAATTTACAAGAAATAAAAAAGTAAACAAAGTAAATACTTGATAGTATATAAAAACGACAAATTACAGTTTAATGAACATAAAATAGTTTTAAAAAAATTTTGCAAATACATACTATATTTTGCTCAATGACTACATCAAAAAAATACTACATTGCAAAATAGGAATTCTACAAATAGATATACAGTGGACAGCAATAGTCTAGGAACCGCAATATGTGTAAACAATTTTATGTATTTTTAACAATAACACTATGCTACAAAATATAAAAATTTAATAAACCCAGCTAATGACATTGTGTAAGTTGTGAGTTTTGTTGAGTAGAACTCAAAAATATCTTTTTTTTATATTTCTTGAACCCTCAAAACTTGTTTTATTTGACAAAAATTGTTATTTTGGACTTTACGCACAAATTTATTGATTTCACAAACATTTCTGAACCGAAGTCCAAAATTTAAACCTTAATATAGAGGGATGATACATATGTATATTATTTCTCTTAATATGCTATGGGATTTGATGAGGTAAACTTGACAAACGCGTTTTTTATATTTTTTCAAGTTTGTCCGTTAATAGTGGCAAATATTAATTAAAAACTATGAAATAAGTGATGACATTCTGAAAGATTTTGACACTTCGCTTGATCAAATCGGACAAAAATTACCGTAGTTGTTTTTAAAGCGTCCAACAGTCGAGATATATTTTGCATATAATTATATATATTTTTTCAAATGAACTTTTAGTTAAAAAATTTACAGTTTTTTGATGAATCTTGATTGCTTTTTGGAAAATGTATCAATGACCACCAGAACTTGGCCAATGTTTGCGCAAAGAGAAATAATAATATTTGCAAAAAACACAAATATTAGCAGATGGTCGTGCAAACGTGAAATTAAAACATTTTGCGATAAACAATCAAGATCCATCAAAACTTTTGAAATTTTTTGAATTTTATTTATTTATTTATCTATTCAGGCGTAAATACGGTACAACAAGATATCATCTTATTTAATAGTACTGCTGAGGATATAGGCCTAACAAAGTTTGAAAAATTAAAAAAATAACCTTAAAAATAAATTTAACAAAGCAAATATTATTAAAACAAAAATTTACAATTATATTAAAAAATATGATTAATTAATTACATTTGTACATTATTGTTCATTCAAAAATATAATTATTGCAGTCTTGAAACGCTTAGCATTGCTTAGTAATTGTATGTTGATCGGGAGTTCATTCCAGAGACGAATTGCATTGGTGTAAAAGTGTCTCTCAGATATTTGTTTACGTTATTTTACGCTATTAATTTTAAAGCCTCTATTGAATCTTGAGAAAACTAATCTATTTAACAAATAATGAGGTTTCCTAAAACAGATGATTTTATGTATGTATACCAGAGTACGGCATTTCAACAAATTTTCAAAAGATGTATTATGGATTTTATATGAGAACTGAGATATTCTACTGTACCTTGTACGACCATAAACATATCAAGGAATCTTGTTGTTATTTTCAGTTTGTTACTTACTGAGTCACAACTAGAAAATGGTTCACATCCGTACAGTAAAGTGGGGACGATATATGTTTTCGCGAGCAGCATACGAATATTAAATGGTGTAAAATATTGCAGTAGACAAAGATTCCGCAACATGGCAACTGTTTTACCACAAATAGCATTTACACTGTTGGACCAGTTAAGGCTATTTTTAAATATAACTCCTAGATTCTTAACGTTATGTACTGTTTCAATAGTAGTATTATTAATCTGTAATGGTGTAAGCTGTGCTGTAGAGTCTACCTTGCCAATTGTCAAATCTTACGATTTCCATTAATTAATTAATTTATTTTTCCTATACAATTTGTAATATCAGACGACAGGCAACTAATGTAAAGCTGCACATCATCTGCATACATTTGTACATTGCAGAGCTTTAACTTAGATGGCAGATCATTAGAATAAATTGAATATAAAAGTGGACCAAGAATCGAGCCCTGTGGTACACCTTTAGATATTAAAAAATTGTTTGATTTGTTTCCATCATGATCCACAAATTGAATTCTATCTAAATGCGACAAGATTAGCATAACAGTAGAATTGGAAAAATGACACATGTATTCTAACTTTTGCCAGAGAATAGTATGATTAACGGTGTCAAATGCCTTAGAATGATCGAGTAAAACCAAAAATTATGTCATATTGTCATTCGCACTTAATCGCAACTCTTCCGAAACATCAATGACCGCAGAAATGCAGCTGTGATTAGGCCTGAAACCAGACTGCCTCCCAGAAAGCACGCCATTGCTAAATTGGGATTGGGCGGTAACTTTTATCCCGTTTATGCACAGGTATTATGTTGGCACACTTACACATTGCAGGAAAAGTAGATGATGTAATTATCGTATTCAGGGTTATGTACGGTAGACCATATGGCAAAATTAATTTTATAAACTTGGGATCAATTTCATCACTTCCGATGGAGTTAGACTTAACGCCTAGAATGCTCTCAACAACATCATCTTGTGTAACGTTACTAAATTCAAAATTCGGTAGAATCAAGTGAATTTGATAAGATGACATATATAAAAAATATAAAACGACTGTTATACTGTTTAAATAATAACTACAGTAATTTTGTGTCAATCTCTTCAAATTATAATGCACTTTCAGAATATCATCATTTATTTTATATTTTTTAATTACATTTTGCAGTAAAGAATAGCTAAACTTGTTTACCATACATGGGCATACTGCATTATAATTCTAATGCATTAAGCTTTTCAGTATTCACTAAATGTTTACTGGTAATGAAATTTAGATTGCATTAACAGTAAAATTTTACTGATTACTGAAAAAAATATCAGTATTCAGTAAATTTTTACTGGTAATGAAATTTAGATTGCATTACCAGTAAAATTTTACTGATTATTGAAAAAAATATCAGTATTCAGTAAATTTTAGTGGATACTGAAAAAAAATTCAGTAAGTCAGTAAATTTTTACTAAATCTTTAACTTAAAATTTAAACATATTTTTTGACCAAAATTTGGCATTTCTGCTCGTGATTTCAACCTGGTTCTAATAATGCCATCTCTAGAAGCAGCGTTAGTTACACATTGAGAGGCTTATGTTACCAGTTTAACACATCTTTCGAAGCTTGTGTGTGACAAGGAAAGTCATCAATTTCCAAGCTGTTATTTTTTGCCATGATTTGGAGGTCCTCATTGGAAATATGCCGAAGAACCGGTGGTGCTGTAACCCTACAGTCGTGCCATGCAATAATTTCGGTGTAATCTCCAACAGAGAAGTTAATTTTTGGTGGTTTAAATATTCTGTATTTAGTGCTACTTTCAGCTTCTCTAGCTTTGATTATTCTTTGCAATGCCAGCTCCCGAATATGGTCTCTATCATAAAACAGCATACTGACAAGTAGATTTTCCGGGAGAGCAAAAAAAGCATTTCTTTCGATAACAGAATCCACAACTGTTCTGATATTTTCGGGTAAAACACGAGAGTACATAATCAAATGAAAAATATGTTTGGCTCCTTCTTTAAAAGACGGTTTTTGTTTGATTAAGAACCAAATCGAAGCGTATACTTTAACACATAGATGGGCACTTTGCAGTACCAGTAAAATTTCAGTAAAAATAGATTTTTACTGATTACTGAAAAAAATTACAGTATTCAGTAAATTTTTACTGGTAATGAAATTTAGATTGCATTACCAGTAAAATTTTACTGATTACTGGGAAAAAAATCAGTAATCAGTAAATTTTTACTGATTACTGAAAAAAAATCAGTATTCAGTAAATTTTACTGGTTAATGAAAAAAACTGCAGTAAATCAGTAAATTTTTACTGAATACTGAAAAACATCAGTACCAGTAAATTGAAACCCATTATGCATTACCAGTAAATTTTTATTAATTATAAAAAAATTGTCAACATTTCTAATAGATGTTATTAGTAGAAATATTTATATAAAGGGTCCGCCAAATAACTTTTTTTTTTGGAAATGCTTTAAAAAAAACTACTGAATATTTTCTCAAATTTATTTTTTTATTTGAAAGTACAATCCTTCCGGTTAATAATGGAAAATAATTTCATTCGATGGCTTCCTCGGCTGGCCATTCAGTAGGCCATACGATCGGTCCAATTTTTAAGCACATTATTGATTGTGTGCAGCGGTATTTCACCAATGACTTCACGAATAGTGCCCTTTAAAGCGTCAATTGTCTCTGGTTTGTCGGCGTAACAATTATCTTTAACGGCACGCCACAAATAATAGTTCAACGGTGTCAAATTGCAGCTCCGAGGTGGCCAAACGACATTAGCTCTGCGGCTGATAATGCGATCTTCAAAAACAGGGCTCAAAACGTCGAGTGTAGCTTCGGCTGTGTGGCACGTAGCGCCCTCCTGTTGAAACCAAATGTTGCCAATATCCTCCTCTTCAATTTTTGTGAACAAAAATTCGATCAACATGTCCCGATAACGATCGCCATTGACTGTAACGGCCACTCCTTGCTCATTTTCTAAGAAAAATGGCCCAATTATGACTCCGGACCAAAAACCCGCACCAAACAGTGACTCGATTTGGGTGCGTCGGCTTTTCAAAGTATGCGTGCGGGTTTTCTGTGACCCAAATCCGACAATTTTGCTTGTTTACTTACCCGCCAAGATCAAAATGAGCTTCATCTGAAAAGATGATTTTCCAGACAAAATCGGCATCTTCTGGTGTAGGCTACTGCATGGCCAGTCGAGGCAGCCATTTGAATGAAATTATTTTCCATTATTAACGGGAAGGATTGTACTTTCAATTAAAAAAGAAATTTGAGAAAATATTCAGTAGTTTTTTTTAAAGCATTTTCAAAAAAAAGTTATTTGGCGGACTTTATTTGTAAAAAACAAAAATTAAAATAATGTCAAATATAAATTAAAAAAAGATGCAGCCCTCTGAGTTTGAACCGACGACCACCCGATTTCTAATCACCGTTGTACTCACAACACCACCGATATATTTATTTAAGTGTGTTGTTTGTTGAATTCTCTGATTGCTTAAACATCAAAGTTGAAAATTATATCTTTTCCAAATTTGGTGAATTAGGTGCTTTGCTATATTGAAATATCGGACAGAATATAAAAAAAAATATTATTTTGTTTAAAAATATGTCTAGAAGCGTTTAGAAATAATAGGGAAAAAATATATTCCGATTCCTTGTCACAGAGCCTCATTTAATAGTTGTATCTTCTAAGACACACTAACGGTGGACACTAATAAAAATTTAGTGTATGTGAAAAAAAAATTTTTTTTAAGTATGTTCATTAAATTATTATTAAGAGAGTGAAAATAAAAACTATGGAAAATTTCTATTTTATATCATCAAAAACTATATAGTAAATGAAAACTTTATTAAGGTAAATGTATAATTTTTGAGTAGTCGATATTGTAAAATATTTTGATTTTAAATTGTTCTGACGATAATGTAAACAAAAGATAATTCAAAATAGAACTTGTAATAATTTGCAACGATAAAAAAGTTAACAATTTTAGTTTTTTGTTCTTCTTGCAGTTTTTTGAGTTAATAAATGCTTTTCCAGTAACAATTGTTAATAATTCAGCTAATTGAACAGGGCAAAATTTACTCGAATCCTTGAAATGTAGGCAATTTTTCCAGAAAATAATTCCAATAACATGTAATTAATAAATTTTACTGATACTGATCTTTTTCAGTAATCAGTAAAAATTTACTGACTTACTGAATTTTTTTTCAGTATCCACTAAAATTTACTGAATACTGCTATTTTTTTCAGTAATCAGTAAAATTTTACTGGTAATGCAATCTAAATTTCATTACCAGTAAAAATTTACTGAATACTGATATTTTTTTCAGTAATCAGTAAAATTTTACTGTTAATGCAATCTAAATTTCATTACCAGTAAACATTTACTGAATACTGAAAAGCTTAATGCATTAGAATTATAATGCAGTATGCCCATGTATGCTTTAACAACGTAATTGACAAGTAGTTGCATATTTTCTGATGGATTAAGGGTACGTACGTAAATTCTAAGTAGACGATTAACAAAGGTAAGCCATCTCGAGTGCGCCATTTTTCCAGGTTTACTGTTTGCCAGCTCAGGACTACAATAACCAGTTTGTACAGCTTTACATATTTCATAAAGAAATTTTTGATCCGTACTTAGTCGATAAAGTTATTTATAAACGGTGTACGTTATAAACGAACTCCACTGTGTCTAGCAAATTCGCAGTCGCCAGTAAAGTGTTGTTGTTATACATAGTCGTGGCATATTTAGTTTAGGTGTCGAAATTAAGGATAGCGAAATATAATCATGAAAATAACTACTTTTCAAAATTTTGAAGATTGGTACAACCCTGAAGATATAGTTTCATTTTATTTTTGAAATCATTTTGGTAATCTACGATCAATTACGCAAATTTTAGGAGGTCTTGCGTTAGGGAAATCTAAAAAAAAAATTTCGGGACACCCTAATGTACATGCTTGAATTTATACTAACATATTAGAGTTTATTCTTAAAAAGCCTATTTACTTTACTCATAGTCGTGTGATAAATATTTAATGGTTAATTTCCTCCAAGATTTTTATTGTTATTGTGAATACTAAAGAACTATTATTTGTTTCTTCTTTATCCAAAATTATGCTGCTATTAAAATGGCACGTAGCCAATCCATTCTTCGAATAGCTTGGTTAAGTACAAGTATTGCAAAGCCGACTCACACAAAAACATTGAAGTTTATGAGTTTTTTACGTGAACACATTTATGTGTACGTTAATTTTATATATGAGTGGCGGCACCTAAAGTTAAAGTGCATTCCGGACTGCAGAAGTTTGAATAATGGCAATTTTATTTAACTCTCAGAGTTTTTGCCAGAAATCTGCTGAGAGGAAGTCGCCAAAGAAATATTGTTTCATATTTCGTTTTGTTGGAGATGTCAGACATAGGATATTAAATGTGGCCTTATGTCTAAAATGCTAACACTTTTAATTAGTCATTACAACTCGATTATCAAATTTCGGTCTGCTTTACCACATTCTGCCAAGCGCTTTTACTTTTGTCCCAGTTGATCAAACCAATCGATGGCGGGACTTCCTCGATTTGGACATTCCTAGACAAAGTCATCCTCTACGCCGACTACCGCTAATTCCCGCATCAAATAGCTGCAGGAGTTGCTCATCATAATTCTGCAAAGCTTTATCACTTTCGCAGGAATGCCCAGCTTAGACATGACGGCAAAATTTCGTGAAATCGGTCTCTCGCGTTACTTTGCTTAAACCAGTGATGGTAGTTAGTAATTAGAAAAAGTTATTAAAATATCTTGATTTCGAAATATAGGCACGCTAAGAATATTCCAACTACATTTTCAAAGACTTACTGTTCTGACTAAAATTTGTCCGAACAAACAAATCCAAGGTAAAATATTCAATCAAAAAATTTGAATTGATTAATTCAACAAACGCATATTCGCCTTAAGAACTTCGCTGCAGTGAGGCAAAATTCTTTATATGACAGCTCTCACGATCGATTCTATTGCAAAATTAAAGGTAACAATTTACATTCAAAACAAGAAATTGCCTGTTAAGTTTTACACAGATTGCAAATAGATATGAGCGGAGTATTTTACAAATTTAATTCCGACAGCCCATATTCTGGATTTTTCGGTTCAATTTTCTTTGGAATTTATTTCAAAGCTTTGCAAGGGCGATCGATTTCTTACTGTGAAATTTTTTCAAATTTATTTCGAAAGAATCGATGTTTGTGGACTTATGTGTAAAAACGTGATACTACTTATCATAATAAATTCCTTTCAAAATATTTGTTCGTTTCATATTTGACTTTGCAAGTTCTGGAATTTCTGCCTTTGAAGTTGTTTTCAATTGTGATTTTTTCTTTTTTCTCAAAATTCATATCGAATTGCATGCATCAAAATCAAGTGTTACATTTTTTCTGATTTTTATAACTCACTGTTCAATTTCTAAAACATATTTCTTTAGAATGAATTTTTGAACAAAGATTTCATTTAAGAAATGCCCATCTTAATATTTGCACTTGGAAGACAGACGTCAACGTAAATGTATCCATTTCTTTCTGCTTTTCTAAATTTTCAGGGTTTTCTTTTGTAACTGGTCATCATTACTTGTAAGACACAATGTTGTAGAAACGTGGTATTTGTGAACAAATTTATAGAATAACGCACATACAAGTATTTTATGTACAATATTGTGTATAAAAACATGAATTTTTTAAAGTACTCAACAGAAGTTGTCATCTTTTCATTCATTGCACAAGGGATGCTGTTCTAATAAGAACATTGTAAAAGAATTCAAAACACAACAAAAAGAAAAATTATTAAAAATAAAAAAAGTGAACAAAACACTCAAGAGTCAAGATGGAAAAACATTACAACTACAGCAATAACATTTACTATTAACAACACAAAAAACTTTTTATGTATGCGACAATAGAAACTATCGGGTCTTTCATTAAGTATTTCCCATTTTTTCAATTAAATAAAACAAGTGTGTGTCAGTTATCGTCGAAATTTTTCATTCATTTGACATCATGAATTATTATGTGTGTAACATAACATTGTCCGCTAAGGCTTCTCTGGATGGAGCCTATCCAAAATAACTAACTTTTTAGGACCCTGGCACATAAATCAGGTTAAATTTGACCGATGAAAAGGGTTACGTTGGCTTTGAGAACCGCTGTGGTTTGTGTGTTATACACTTGCTAAGGGTATCAAATCTTAACATTATCTTCATATGAGGTAGCTGTGTCCTTAAATCCCTCATGCCGAATATCCATTGTAGCGCTAACCTGTTGAATATTCGTGATATTGGCTTCCAAATCATCCAATTCAGGTCAAAAGATGTTGGCAATTAAGTCGCAGTATTCTAGTAGTGTGTTGGCTTATTAGATGTAAGGCCACAGTTCAAACCCCAGGTCAGACATCAAAATGAAAATATCAAAAAATATTTCTTCGGTGACTTCCTTTCAGCTGATTTCTGGCAAAAACTCTGAGTGTAAATCAAATTGCCATGAAAAGTTTCTCAAAAAACTGTCGTTCGGAGTCGACTGTAAACTGTAGGTCCCCAACATCTTTTGACCTGAATTGGATGATTTGGAAGCCAATATCACGAAGTTTCAACAGGTTAATGGTGGCAATCTTCGGATTATACTGCTGCTGACAGTCATGGCTTAGCCAATATCAGTCTCACAGAAATATAAGACAATGACGACGACAGCCCAAAGTATACACTAACAAAAAAACGAAGTTTCAAGAATAAATTTCTTTCTCCTATAAACATCTTTCTAATACAATGCACTGCATGAATAGGCGTCATCCCCAGAACGTTGGTATTAAAAAAACAAATAACAAAAACGTGATATTTTAGGGATATAGTGGACGCTTCGTTTTTCCAATTTCAACAATTTTGTTTGTTTACGTACCCATTCATCTAGAAATGGACTTCTTGATGAAAAGTTGGGTCTATTGTGATTTCGCAAAACAGACTGAATTAATGACAACTGATTTGTTAAATGTAGCCCCAACAACGGAGCCATTATCAACTGTTAAAGTTCGAAAGATCCTTTTGTAAGATCCTATACAACAATTTTCTTTAAAGAAGTGGAGCTAATATGGGGGTTTCCTATTTCAAAGCATTTTAGTGTCATAATATTCAGTATGGCTATAATTTTTAACGCCAATGCTTTATTTTACGATTCATGCATTAGTTATCGAGATTTTAACGATTATTTCAATACATATTGTTACGAAAATGGAAACGGTGTACATCGTTTAATATTAAAATGAGCAAAAGCTACACAAACAAATACAACGAACTTTTTGAAAGTAAACCAACAACATCAGTATGAAAGAAAAGGGGATAGACAAGAAAGCGAGAACGCAACAGCAATCAACGTGAACAGAATCCACAAACAACAATGAAGTCGCGATAGAATTCTCGTGAACGCAAAACCCCGAACGTTTAACTTCAAGAACCGTCATCAGACTGATTACGTGAACATATAAAAAGGCAAGACAAAGCAGGCAACGAGCAGTAAGAATTCAGTCTTGTGTGAAGACACGTTGCTTGTTAAGAAAACAGTCATGGTTTGAAGATCGTCGTTGTAAAGATCTACCGAAGAGTTGTTAGTGTGTACGCGAACAGAAGTGTAAAGAAGAATAACGAATAAAGCAAATTATTGTTGGTTTGATCAAGTTGTAAATGGTGGCACACGCAAGTACTGCGAAGAATAAAGAGTTTAATTGAAACCAAACACATATTTGTTCTTATGTATTTTGTTTGCTATCAATGAACTCATATTTTAAACGTTTTTAAAAAGGTAAAAACGTAACAATATCCTCGTTATGGATTACGGAGTTCAATCAGAAATATCATCTAATTTACACTTCGTTCTGAGATATGCAATTATAAACAAGAAGAATAATATCTGTGGTAGATTCGCCGTCAAATATCTTTTAATTGAAATTGTAACATGAAGACGAACACTTTTGTAGCAGAAAATTAAGGACGAATACGTTGAATCAACACTAACAACGTATCAGTAGGCCTCAGCACAGGTCACATACCTTATAATCACTAAACATGAAGATCTATTAAATGATCTTAAAGTGAAGACTTTTTAATATTTGCCTAAATTCCCATAATAATTTCTTCGTTTTTTACTGTTACAAGTAATGCTGAATATTGATACCTCTATTGCAAAATGTAATAGATTAATAGGTTTATTATCTGTCGTTTTCTGGAAAGAACAGTATCTGAGAAAGTGCTATTGTTTCCCATAAGTGAGCTTTGCCCGATCTGTCTAAGATGTTCGTTGTTGATGTTGTCCTCGCTGAGGGCCAGTTGCCATGTGATTTCCTGGTTGGGTTATTTAAATTTAAGTCTGTTAATTTTTTTAATTCGAATACTGTGGTCACAATATTTAAACAGTAATTTGAAACTGAATTACTGAGACTTGTAGTTAAGCACTTCAACCACTACACAACGCCGTCTGTATATTTACATCTGTACTAAAATTTTCTTCTTCCATATGAAAGTTTTCTTCCCCAGTACTAGTATTATAATATGTAAACCCGACTTTATTTTCATTTTTACATTTAAAATAAGTACTTTTGTTAAACTATATAAATAAATATAAAAATATAATAAAACTATATAAAATTCAAATACAAGTAACGGAAAGAAATAATCGCCAATGACATAAAGGACTCATATTTGTACAGCTGGGAAACAGAAAAAATTATTTTTTTTTTGTTTTATATCGAGGTTTTCATACTGTAAGGAGAACACAGTGAACAATCTTGAGTTCGGTCTTAGGGCGTAAGTCATGATAGTATAATTGTTTGGAGATAAAATCCATTATCAAACACAAAACATTTAGAAAGCAAAGGATTATGTTGTAATATTGCTACATTTCATACTACATTATGTCCAAACACTTTGATGCATGTTCCAGCAGCATATAGACCCTAAATATAATAACAAGTGCACTAAGAAATGGTTCGAAGATCACAATACCAATGTATTAGACTGGCACACACTATCTTGATAATGACTTTGGGATTAAGTAAGGCTTAGACATGAATTGAAATCAAACGATCATTGTTTGTATTGCATTTTTGCTGATTGCGCTCATTTAGAAATAGCCGTATTTTGCTCAAAGTATTGTTAGGTTAGCGTGGTAGCTTTAATTTACCAAAAAGCTTACTTGAACACGCATAGCGGCCCGTTGTGATGCCACAGGTGAACGCAGCCTCTGCACTGACCAAGTTCCTCCGATCCAAGTAGGGGGAAACGATGATGCTCATTTCTGACTACGTTGATATGCCGTTAACAAATTAACATTACATCCGTTAAAATTCTCTTTAGTGCAGCTAATACGGTGGCGCACGTAGTATAACAAGCTTTATCTTACCACACTGACTGAATTTTTGTTTCCAAATGTTAATGAGCTAAGCATCAACAACATTTGGTTAACAAGTGATTAATTAAAAAATTTATTTGGTGTCACTCAAAAATTGTGCAACAAATAACTCCTAACCATCCAAGGAAGCTTTCGCCAGTATGATCAGAAATTTATTCAACATTGTGTTTTGTTGCATGAGAACAAGAATTTTAGTACATGATTTATTACGAAATACAATGAGTATGCAGTTCACTGTTTGGTGACTACTTTATTTGTAAAAGCTGTCCTGTTCTCGAGGTTCGTGCGATCCAACACTTCTGGTTTATTTTTTATGGGACAAATCTTGAAGCACTAAACGCCTATATTAACGCCATTCGGTCAGATTTATTGGAAAAAGTAGTTAAAAATTGAACTAATCGAATCATGGATCATGTATGTAACTTGTAGCCGCAGCGGACATATGCGGCAAACCATATTTTACAAAGAAATGCCATGAATGAAAATGAAAACAATCTACCGGGTTATAATAAAAAAAATAAATTTTAACAATATCTTTGTACTTTTGGCGAGGAGGGTAATTACAGTCTCTCAAGATGAAGTTCATATGGCAAGGGAAGTATTCCCATTCTCTGGAATATCATTGTTGAGGACCTGCTAGAAGATTTACAGCGTCTTGATTTTAAGGTCTACGGTTATGTGGATGAACTGGATATAATGGTATCAGGCTTCGGTCTATCTTCGAGATATAACCAGACTCCAAAACTTACAACATAATGGTGCCCATCGCGTGGTTTAAGTGTTAAGGCTGGACTGTGATATTTTTATTAAGAGTTCTAATATTAAACTCTCTTATAGGCAGTGTTTTCCAAGCAGAGGTCATGCTATTCTTAAATGCGGCGCAGTGCTTGTTGAATGGCAGGATTTTTTCTGAAACTCTCTTAATTTACTAGGACAGTCAGGTTGCGGTTAAGCCACTAAAGTACGTATTTCCAACGTCCGTCCTTATCCAGGAATACCGAGGAATTCTCATAGAAGTTTTGGACCATTTACAGGTAACTCCTATATGGGTCCGAGACATAGGGATATAGCAATATCTATTGCTGAGGAACTGGCCAGGGTCGGTATTGCCTCAGTAAATTTGTACGGGTGTTACGAGAAGGCTCAATCCCGTTGGCGGCAGTAGGATACGTGCAGTATTACTCTACTCAGTTGGACACGTATAGACAGGAAGATGTCCAACGCACTTCTCTCCTTCAACCGCATGGCCATCCATCGCACAATGGCGATTCTTCCGGCCACTGTCTTTTCAGTAGGTCTGAGGAGAAGGAAGAAACTGACTTTCGTCTAATTGTCAGTATCCCGCTCTGGCTATAAAAAAACGGATATTTTTAACCTCTCATTTCTTCTTCTTCTCACTTCTCCTTATCCGAACTGTCTAATATAAAGATTGCTGCATTGGCAAGATTTATTTTGGGCTCGGGATGGTATCACCACATCTTGCCTAACCTTTCTTCTGGTAATATATAACACCGCAAACACAAATAACAAAATTAATGCACTCAACATAGTAAGACGTTCATTGTACGTCTACGTAACTGCACAATATTGCACGCGTAAGCATGTATGTATGTATATGCAAACTGTATTATTCTATTGCAAAGTAAAACCAAAAGTTCTTAAGGAATGTTTTGCGTATAAATAGTGAAACAAATTAATTTCCAATGCGGAGCAGAGAAAATTTCTCTCTTCTTGTATTCATCCCAATCTCACTGTCTATTGATTAATTTTAATGCTGTAAACACAATAAACGCAACGCAGCAAGCACAACAATTTTGCAATTGCAGCTCTTAAGGCAAGCTGCATGGGTATTAATCATAATAAAGATAGCAGCAGCAAAGCATAAGCAAAAAAATGAAGTGTTTATTTATTCTTTATCAGCGGTGACACTAAAACGTTTCTTCGCATTCATATTTCATGCATGAATTAATCCTCGAATTGTCAGCACAAATCCTCTCACTGTGGGCACTAATTCTGCCTCTGCTGCGAATAAAAATAGAAGTAAGCCTAATGCAAAGCAGCAGTGTTTGCTGCGTTGCGTTTATTGTGTTTATAACATGATGATGTTAGTTTTTCCATGGCATGTGTGTAGTATAAGTTTTGCAACAAACTGATTTGTAAATAAATGTGAAGAGAAATAGAAATATAGAAATTTTTAAAATTGTTGTACGAGCAAGTTTTCGAATGATATTTCTTACATACTATTGCCTGTATATGTGGCAGTGCACAAACCATAGTAGATGATGCATAACAAAAACAAACAACAGTAAAAACATAATGAAATTTAAATTGTTTGCAACATCAATTTGTCACTGTCTTCTGTCGTTCTTTGACTGAATATTTGTGGTGTGGTTAGGAAAACACCTGCTACTACAAGTTCCCCTTTCAAATAGTTTGTCTTTACATCGCTCTTTGCATCTATCCTCTACACATTCTGGGTTAAAATGCTCTACATTTGTAGCGAAACACTTAAATATATGTTCAATGTGCACATTGTATAGCTTTAGTTCACTGGAATATGCCTTAAACATTAAAAGAAATGGTTTTATCCGTTGTTGCGCTGTTGGATCATTGTTTATCACCACAATTTTTCTAAAGAATCTTCTATCGGGTGGGCCATCTATCGGTTTTAATTTGAACCATCGGTTATTTCGAATCTGTCAATACTAATGTCATTCTATTCTGTCACAAAATTCAGTATATTATCCCCACTGAACGTAGTGCAACGATTTACTCTTGAGCAACGTTGGAATTTGAGTAACTTTTTATAGCAATTTTATTTACTCTCAGAGCTTTTGCCAGAAATCTGCTGAGAGGAAGTCGCCGAAGAAATATTTTTTCATATTTCATTTTGATGTCTGAACTGGGGTTTGAGCCGTGGCCTTTCGTCTAATAAGCTTGGCCGTAATCCTGACTGAAGGGTTGTAATGGCCAATTATGTACGAGTATGTGTGTAACGATGGAATTTATTAGAAACAAAACAAAGACAATTGGTCGGAAATTGCGAGGAATGTCGTACTAAATTTAGTAGCAGAGAAGGACCAACAGTGCCCGGTATTTACTAAAGTTCGTGAAACTGATATCATTGTTGATGCGCCAAGACGTGAATGTACTCATACAGTGGGTACACTCTCAAATATCAAAGCTGTGGCTCAACTCCTCATCGATCACATGAAATTAATATTTTACTCACCAGTTTACGTCGAATTTTGCGAAAAAGTTCTTACAAAGTTCAATTTGTTGAAGAGTTGAACCCGCGTGAACATCCGCTTCGTTTTCGCTTCGCTAAATGGGCCAACGAGAAACTATAATGTTGATTTTGCCAAAAAAAATCATCTTTTTTTCATCTTGGTGGGAACGTTAATAAACAAAATTGCCAAATTTGGGGCTCAGAAAACCCACACGTAGTCTTACAGAAGCTAATGCACCCAATGACCTCTTAGTGCCGCTTTTGGAGCGGAGGCATCATTGGCCCATATTTCTTTGAAAATGAGGACGGCGCAACCATTACGGTCAATGTAAATACCTATAACACCATGACTACCGATTATTTTTGTATCCGCTCTTATGGTATTGGTGTGAACGATGTTTGGTTTCAACAAGATGGTGAAACTTGCCACACATCTCATGTCAAAACGTCTGATGGCCGTTTAATTAGCCGAAATGGTGATATCAATTGGCCGCCAAGAAAGTGTGATTTACCACCGTTGAACTATTTTCTGTGGGGCGGCGTTAAAGAAAAGTACTATGCCGACAAAAGGGAGACAATTGAACATTTGAAGGCCAACATTCATGCTCCCATTGCCGAGATACAACCCCATGCACTCGAAAAAGTGCACGAAAATTGTTGCGATCGAATGAGGTATTTTGAGGCCAGCCGCGACTACCAAATGTATGAAATAATATTCCATTTCTAACCGGAACAATTGTACTCCCCAACAAAAAGAAATAAATTTGGGTAAGTTTTAACTCGTTTTTGTTTTATTGCATTTTTAAATTTAAACTTCTAAATGGCATACCCTTTGTGTTTTTCTTTTTCTTTTAAGAATATTTGTCAATTGTTGTTATTGATACCTGCAATAAAAAACGAGAAATTGTGTTTACTGATGATTTAATGGTTTTACTGAAAAATTTTATGGGAAAAATATTTTAAGAGAAATTGTACATTAGATGCCCAAAATTTCTTATTTTTTATGTTTTTTTTTTTAGAAACCCTCGAAACGTTTGTGGGTGTTAGCAAATGCCAAAAAGGAAATAAAATCGCCATTATAGATTTACTAACAGATTCGTTATGGAATTGACTAGAGAACTCAAAAAAATTGACAATAAAATACAGGCGCAATGACACTCAATTAAAATTCAATAACGTTTTATATACGATCCACCAATAACTACTGCTGAAGAGGACAAACTTACAATAAAATTTGCTGTAAGAATCTACTTCAATCGATGCATATACAATTGGCCATCGATGGCTACCGAAAAAACCGAAAGAAATACAAACAAAAAATTAAGGAACAACGAAAACCGAAAATAAATGTGTGTATATATTATGGCAATTGCACTTAACTGCAGGTGCAAATAGTAGTTGGAGTAATAAAATAACGACAACTGCAGTGGCAAAAAGGCAAACAAATGTGAGAAGATTTTTCTCTTTTTTTTGTATAAAAATGAGCAAATATTTTTCAATAGTGGACAAACTTATATTTTTTTATAGCTTAAAGAAGGAAGTGTTATTGAACCAGCATTTCCATTTCCGTTTCATGTGTAGTTTTCTTTTTTTACTACTATACCAGCGTCATCAGTATTTCTGGCACTGAGTAAACATTAAATGTAGCTCAGCAGAAACATTGCTTGCCAAAAAGTCCATAAAAATTTAAAAAAAATTGTTTATACCATATGCACTACTCCGCACTCTCCAATACGTACAATGTTATTCACCTGAACGATTGGATAAAATTGTGTGTGGCTCATCGTACTAAATTGTCATAAAATAATGTTAAAGTAAACTTTTTGTAGTTGAAATACGCTACAAATAATGGTAAATAATAACGTTATTTTAATAAAACAGTTAGGGTCATTATTACAATTTGTCGTTAAGTTTAGGGTTTAGTAAAAGGTAACTTTAGCTAAAGTGAACTTTAAAGTCACATTTAACTTTTATTCGATATTACAACCTACAGATAAAATAAAGTTAATTTTTTAAAAAATATGGCAGTGCAAGAGCAATGTCGATAACATCTACCAAATTAAACAAATTTTTTTAAAACCCAGTGCCAACAAATAGCTTATTTTTTTGTTATGATTGCTCATTTTGTTTAGATTTGAAGTTGCCATATTGAAAATAATACATAATATGTCAAAATTAAAAATAAACTTAACTTAAAAAGCTGCAGGTCGAATGATCCTCCCTTTAGCTTAACGCTCACTTCTACCTTATTGTCCACTTATAATAACGATAAACAATTTATCACGCCCTTAAATTATTGCCTTTAGTTAAAGGCTAGTTGTAATAATGGACTTTAATATTATTATTATTGTTAGAAACGTTATTAAATCACTATTAACTAAAATACTCGAAATATCAACACAAAACTTCTAACAAACGGAAGGTAATGTTTGGACTTACAAACCAATTATAAGAGAATATTTTTTAAAAATAATTTTTCAATCGTTGAAGGAAGCTGGAAAGTCTTAGCACTTAGTAAAGTCTTTCAAATGTTATTTTTAATTTATTTATTTATTAATTAATATGCAACTATAAATCATATTCCAATTTGAACCAAAATTGAAAACTTTGAACGCCCAAGTCAGTGCACCAATGGATAATTTTGAGAAAATACAGGGAATTTTTCAAATATCAAGATTGTTACGTTTTCACCTTTTAAAAACGTTTGAAATATGAGCTCGTAGATTGCAAATAAAATAAAAATAAATTTGTGTTTAGTTTTAATTAAAATTCTTTATTATTCGCATAATTCTGTGTGCCACTGTTCACAACTTGATGTAAACAACAACAATGCTTTGTTTATTATTCCTCTGTTTATACTCTTTGCATAAGCAATAACAATTAATAGGCAATTATTCGACAGATGTTTGTAACGGAGATCTTTAAACCACAGTTACTGTCTTCAAACGCACCGCGTCTTCACAAAGACTGACTGAACTTCACTAACTCAATAGACTACTATTAATGTTCAAATATATTTTCACATTTATCGACAACTTTATTACTATCGTACGATTATCACATGTCACTAAAACTCAAAATTAAGAAACTTGGTCACTACAACCCTTCGGGATTACTACCTAGTTTCTCACACCACTTGTATTGTGTGTGTTAATTTATAGATGAATGGCAGAACCTACAGTTTAAAGTCGACTCCGAACAATAGATTTTTGAGAAGGTTTTTCATGGCAATTTTATTTACTCTCAGAATTTTTGCCAGAATTCTGTTGAAAGGAAGTCGCCGGAAAAGTATTTTTTCATATATCGTTTAGTTGGAGATGTGTGACCTGGTGGTTCAATAAGCCAGCACATTACCTACTAGCCTACAGCGACTGTATGGGAATAAAAAAGTATATTATTGCAAATAACAGCTTACAAGAATCATAATTTCAAATTTCAAAACAAATGTATGCCTTAAAATAAAACTAATTATACAATTAATCAAAGTTCATAAGCCCGAAAAGTAAAGAAATTTTACCTCTAGTAAGACCATATGCAAATATTAATGGGGTCGCTGTAAACAACTTTCAGTTTCATAACCTATATTTGCAGCTAAGTTAATTTATATTGAATACATCTTTCTCGAACTTGGTTTCTTATTTTACTTGCTATCTTCCTTTTATAAGTACTTGAAGGAATAACACCGTAGTTTTTAAACGATATGCACGGTTCATCTTATTTTAATCTTTGTTTGCTTACTGTTGGTTGGTGTCTATGTTTTTATTTTTTTATTAATATTAATTTATTTATTTTATTATTATATAAGCATCAGTTTTTAAATTTTTTAACTCGTTTTTTAATAATACTTTCTTATTTATTGCTTATCATAGTATGGCTTTCAATTTAGTAGCGTAATTAGTTCAGTTTTGTTTTCTCCCAACGACTTTTCACTTCCTTAGTCAGCTGCCGGAAGCCAAGGGAAGTTATTAATAAAGTTTGAAGTACAGAAAACTTCACTAAAAGAAACGGAAATATAAAACCGTCTTTTATTTTAATATTGAAAACTCGCTATCCCTTACTCTTCATTGCGTTTCCGTCATTGTCTTTACTTTTCCTACGTCTTCTGTCTTATTAAGTGCACCAAGTTGTATTCATGTTCAAGCTGTTGCATTTAAGTCACGTAAGGGGGTGAATAATTGCAAACTTTTTTAATTAATTAAATTCCATTTCTCTATAAACATATATACATATTTGTATAATGTTATTAATTAAAGTATTTTCTTATTCTTTTTTTGGAAAGGAAAGATATAAGAATAATATTTAAAATAAAAAACGGAAAACTTTTAGCGATGATCGAAAGGATTTGGATGTTTTTCATTTTGTTAAATGTATAACAAGTATACATACGTTAAAGTACGGCACTTATAAAGGGTGCGTGATTTAATAGTTTAAATTTAATAAAGCAATAAAACAAAAACGGTTTCAATTTTTGGCAAATTTATTTTTTTGTTGTGAAGCACAATTGTTCCGATTACAAATGGGGTATTATTTCTTTCAAATGGCTGCTGCATCTGGTCTCACAGCACCTCATTCGATAGGATCAATTTTCGGGACCTTTTCCGAGTGTATGGAGTCGTATCTAGGAAATGGCATCACGAATGATTACCTTCAAATCCTCATTTGTCTGCAGTTTGTCGGCATAACACTTTTAGTAAACGACGCCCTTCAGAAAATAGTTCAACTGTGTCAAATCGCAGCTTCTTGATGAAAATGAGCTTCATCCGAAATTTTTCTTTTTTTTTTTTGCAAAATCGACATTATCGTTCTGTTTCTTGTTGGCCCATCTAGCGAAACGAAAAAGAAGCGGATAGTCATGCGGCTTCAGCTCTTCAACCAACGATGACGAGTGATGCTGATGCCCTACAGATAATATTCCAACGGTGTCAAATCGCAGCTTCTTGATGAAAATGAGCTTCATCTGAAATTTTTTGTTTGGCAAAATTAACAAATTTCTCGTTGGCCCCTCTAGCGAAGCGGATAGTCATGCGGCTTCAGCTCTAGAACCAATTGAACTTTGTAAGGCGTCAATTTCGCAAAATTCGACGTAAACTAGAGCATTGAATGTTAAATTCTGGAGAACGATGACGAGTGATGTTGATGGGTTCTCACACACACACTCAGCCACAGCTTCGAAATTTTCGGCAGTCCGCACTGTATGAGCACACTCCCGTATTGGCGCATCAACAATGAATGAACTTGATCAACAAACTTGCGTATACCGACATTTTCGTGAAATTTCCGACCAATTGGGTTTGCCTTGGAAATAAATTTCCAATAAATCCCAACGTTGTTCAAGCCGAAATCGATTCATTACGTTCAGGGGAGAAAATATACTGAATTTGGGACCGAATAGAACAACATAAGTATTGCACGATTTGAAATATCCGATGGTTCAAATTTAAACCCATAGTTACTCGGGTGTATTTAACTTTTTGCTTTTTGTCGCATTGTGTAATTATTATAACGATAACGTTATATGTTTTGGTTTTTGTGCGGAAATCCCCATTCATATTGCCTAGTTATGGCTGAAAACAAAAATGAAGTTGACCTTCTAAAAGAATTTTTAGTTACAGTAAACTGAACAAACATTCATTCAACCATTTTAAAAGTTTTTCTTTTTTGTTTGTTGTTGTTAATATTGTAAAATTTTATCCCACTAACCAAATTCTTTCATGCCAATAAATTTTTTTGCAAATTTTTTTTAGGAAACCGGACATAATTTATGTTATTTTCCTATTTAGGAACAATATAAATTAAATTCTTTATAAGCATTTAATAAATTTGAGATCAATTTAACTGTCTAAAAAGGCAAGAGAAAAATAAGGATAATTACCAAAATTATATTACAATAAAGCAGAAAACCAATTCAACCCCATTACTAAGGACATCTTTTAAATAATAATATCGTGACAAACAAATACAAACAGCCCAACACGTTTAACAAATGTTTTTATGCTCGGTTGGATGACATTTTATGTGGGACTGCCTTAAGCAAGATCTCAATACAAGAAACAGAACAGAACCAGAAGGAAGAAAATCAATGTAATCGGATTTTTTGGTGTTTTGTTAAACTTCTTTGTTTGACCTTAAAATATACGTACATATACACACATATAAAAATAATTTTTAAAACCTTATCAAATATATTTTTGGTATTCTAAACCACAAAGGATACCAACAGAAAATAAAAACATTTGTTAAATATTTGTTAATTATTTTTTTTATACTACACCAGCCTAGATAATTCCTTTTAACAAGTTATTATCAAATAACCTTTTCATTGGAATTGTTAATAAAAATTTAATAAAAAATAAAATTCAATATTTTTTGCGGATTTTGTTTGGTGGGTCAGGACAAAATACTTTAAACAGCCATTTATCACTGCCTTTATCACTTTTCATAGTCTTTTTCTTATAAACATGCTTAAGAGAATTATCGATATCGATAACTATAGTTTGCCAGCTAAAAATTCTAAACTGTTATGACATTTCAGTTCAGCAAGGTTTGGTATATAATCATGATTCGTTTAACGCCAACTTTCGTGAATTTAATAGAGGACTTCGTTCGTTTTAAGGACAATAAAATCGGAGTAGTAAGCAGGTGATTATTGTAATTATTGATCATACATACATACATAATTGGTCATTACAACTTCTCGCTCAGGATTACGACTTAGCTTCTCACAACACTTATGCTGTGTGTTTTAATTTTATATGTACATGAGTGTTGAGACCTATAGTTTAAAGTCGACTTCGAACGACAGATTTTTGAGAAACGTTTTAATGGCAATTTCATTTTATTCTCAGGGTTTTTGGCAGAAATCTGCTGAGAGGAAGTCGCCGGAGATATATTTTTTCAGATTTCGTTTTGTTGAAGATGTCTGGGGTTTGAACCATGGCTTCACGACTGTACTTATTGATCATTAATTTCATTTTTCTCTATTGAATCCATAGAAATGTACTCAAAGAAGAGAATATTGTTATTGTAGCGCGAAGTTTTAAAGAAGTCTTCGTAATATTTATGCGTTCTAATTCTCATTTGCATTTGTCCTTCAATTAGGTGGAAAATTTTTTGTTACGGATTTCGCTTACGTGCCTGTAAAATGCAGCTCATAGAAGAATTAGAATCACACGACTATCGTCGCAATTTAGATGATTGGACTTATTTGAAATTGGACGAAAAAGGCATTTTTACTAAAGAATTGTGTCTAGCGATGAAGTGCTTTTCTGGCTAAGTGGCTACTATGCTAAGCAATATTTCGGTATTTATCTGATTCCAAATTTCATTAAAATTGCATGTCTTGATGGTCTCTTTGGTAGTGTTTTAAACTAATGGTGTCGAATCCATTCGTTCTATTTCAACCTGAGAACCTGGATGCTTGAGATTATTAAATGGTAAATGACGTGAACTTAGAAGGTGTGAATAATATAAAAAAATTGTAAACAACATCAACCAACATATCAGAAAAAAGCAAAGGTTTTTCTTTTAACCGGTATGAATTGAGCGCATTTTGAAAAAATATAAAATTTAATGGGAAAGTAAAGTAAAGTAAAAAAACATAATAATGATTGTCGGAAGGAGTCTGGTAAATACGGACGATGGGATAGCAACTCCCAGCCTAATGCTTTAATTATACATACAATAACATGAACCGGTTTGATTTTGTGTGCAAATGCACTGCCATGTTGTCGTGTCTTGAGACACATATTGTTTCTTTTCCGATCAGTGCATGTAGATCGGTAGCAATCTATATTAACGGTTGCAGCGGGTTTTAGGAGCTCGTACTACGCCAAATCTTTCTGATCGCACCACACACGCAGCATTGTTGTCTTGCCTAATTGGTCCGGTTTTGCAGCCGAAGCTGATGGTTGTCAGGGATATGCGCGTGATTTTTTCCAATTAGGATTTTGAAAATAAATCCATTTTCAATCGCCAATAACAATTCGATGGAACTTCGATTTCATGTCTCGTCTTTGAAACAAAATTTCACAAGTGGTTTTTCGGTTTTCCATTTGCCTGTCATTCACCTACTTTCCAGACTTTTGGATCTTTCCCGATCAAAAATTGTTCGTTGTGCATCATACAATATTTTTGCCATTTGTTTCTGACTCAAAGCGTCATCTTCATCCAATATTGAAAGCAATTCGTCTTCAAACTTATTTGGTGGTCTTTCACGTTTTTCATTTCTCACACCATAATTTTTATGTCTGATCAGTCGAAACCATCTTCTGTATGTTGCCTCTGATAGAGCATGACCACTATATGCATTGACAAGCATTCGATTCTACTCTTGAGCACATTACTTCAAATGAAAATAAAAATTTCTTTTTTTCGCTAATAATTATTTTCTGTTCTATTTCGCCATCTTTAACACGATGAAAAAATTGATGTCGTTTGTTCATTAATTTAATGTATACTGACATACTCAGATGTAATCGCTAAAACAAAAATATTAAAACTCGTTCACTATAAATGTTTTCTGTGCAGACATTTATACCTTGCCACTCACTTCATACATGTACAGCTGGTACATATTTCCAAAAAAAAAAAAACTTCCAAAAAAAATGGTAAATATTGCTGCACCCTTTAACCATTTACGGTTCGGAAGTAATACAAGTTTTCTTCTCACCAAATACAACTATTTTTCACACGAATAGAAAATCATAACAAGACTGAATTTGTCTTCGAATATCGCAAAAGTGATCGTCGTAGTCTAGTAGGTAGTGTGTTCAAAGCTCAGGTCAGACAACCAACCGAAAATATGAAAAAAATATTTCTTCGGCTACTGCCTCTCAACAGATTTTTGGCAAAAACTCTGAGAGTAAATAGTATTGCCATTAAAAGTTTCTCAAAAATTTGTTGTTCGGAGTCGACTTTAAACTGTAGTTCCCGCCACTCATAACGCACACAACATAAGTGGTGTGAGAAGCTATGTCGTAATCTTGACTAAAGGGTTGTAATGACCAATTATGTATGTATGTATCAGAAAAGTGTATGTAAAAAAACACTAAAAGATAACGGAACATAGATAACTAGCAGAAAAATTCTTACAGAAAGGACATGGCGCTGTTCTTTACGCGTCACTAGTAAATATAGCAACCATAAGACATATTTAGTAATAAAAATAAAAAAAGAATTTTTGTCACGATATATGCGCCATTGGACACAGTAAGTAAATAAGTCATATCGCATATATGATGCTATTCGACCAGTAAGGGTTAATACAATGTATTGACGAATAAAATTTGCAAATAGGAGTTTACAGGAAGAAAGGTACGACGGTTGAATGAATTCAACACTTATGATAAAATGCTGCAGCTGTTGAATGTAAACCTAAAAAGAGCACAATTGTAATTATAAATATCTTTATATACTATTTATTGGAAATAAATACGAATATTAATTCACAATTTTCACAAAAAAAATAATAATTTTATCAACACAAAATGGTGAAAACATATTTTGAAATTTAAAGAAGCAGTCACTTTTGCTGATTTTAAATGTTTTTGCATTATATTCGTAATATTGTTTCTACTTTTACTTTTTAGGACTTGGCTCCATAACTACCATTTGCTTCTGTCGCTGCGTCACGCATTGGCTGAGCAGCAATGCCTACGAAAATTGAGTGACTCGTTTGCTTCAAAAGACGAACTGGCGTAGAATCCACAAATTGCCTCAAAGATGAAAAAAATGTGTAGTCAGCAATGGCCAGTACTTATAATAAAATAATTTTTACTTATCCATTAAATATTTATGCTTTATTTTCACAAAAATCGCTCATTTCATTCTAAGGTTGCCAAACGGGAGTGATTTTTAAATATCCCGGGATTCGGAATTTCAAAATCCCGATTCCGAATTATACAGAAATTTTCGTGATTTTCTCTTAATAACAAAAAATTAAAATCATTTGTGTTATTAAAAATTTTATTTATTTTCAATCTTTATCATAAAATAAAAAACAGAACGTAAAGTACCAAAAAAGCGTAAATTAACAAAAATAAAAATAATATATCTGTGTCTACATACCGTAAACACATTAGTGGAGAATCAAATATATATACATATTGTAAAGGGTGTTTTTTATAGAGGTATAGAACTTTAAGTTGGCATTACTTTTCAAGATGGCGACCGATTTAACACCTGTCAAGTGATTTATTCTCAGTTTGGTTTGGCAATTCATCATGAATAGACTCACGCCTGAACAACGCTTGCAAATAGTGCAATTTTATTTCGAAAATAATGGTTCTGTGCAGAAAATGTATCGCGCACTACGTCCATTTTATCATCGGCAAACTCGTCAATCAGAGCAGTTAATTCGATTAACCATGGTATAGAGCCATGATTACTAACTTTTTCATTCCTGAATTGAATAACCATGATGTCCAGGAGATGTGGTTTCAACAAGACGGCGCAACATGTCACACAGCTCGTGCCACAATAGATTTATTGAAAGACACGTTTGGTGACCGCCTGTGAATTGGCCTCCAAGATCTTGTGATTTAACACCGCTAGACTACTTTCTGTGGGGCTATGTAAAGTCATTGGTCTATGCGGTAAAGCCACAAACGCTTGACCATTTGGAAGACAACATTCGCCGTATTATTGCCGATATACGGCCACAAATGTTGGGAAAAGTCATCGAAAATTGGACGTCCAGATTGGACTACATCCGCGCCAGCCGTGGCGGTCATATGCCAGAAATCATATTTAAAATGTAATGCCACAAGATTATCTTTCGGATAAATAAAATTCGTGTCAATCGAATAATCCATCGTTATTTTATTGCAACTTAAAGTTCTATACCTCTATAAAAAACACCCTTTACATATACATACATATATTACTAATACTTAATGTTTCAAGTAATTTTTTAAAAAAATCAAAAATCAATGAAGATGCCCGAGAGTCGAAAAAAAAATCCGCATAAATCAGCAAATAAAATTCGGATAGTAGTCTTTGGTGAAAATGGAGCAAAACCATCTGTAGAAACAGTAAAATGAAACCATTTATGTCTGAGCGTAACCGGAAGAAGCGAATAGAGTTCGCAAAAAATACCGCCATTGGACAGCTGTGGAATGGAAAAGAGTGTTATTTTCGGACGAAACAAAAATTAATAGAGTCTCTCCCGACGGAAAAAAATAAGTTCGCCGGCCAAAGTTAAAAGAATTTGATCCAAGATACACCCGGGCCACTTTAAAGCATGGAGGAGGTTATATTATGCTTTGGGTTGCTATGTCGTCACGCGGTGTTGGGCCGCTGCACAAAATTTACGGAAACATGGACAAGTTCCAATATGTAAGAGTCCTAAGCGATGCAATGATGCCGTATGCTGACGAGAATATGCCAGTAACATGGACATTTCAACAAGATAATGACCCGAAGCATACGGCTCATCACATCAAACAATGGTTTTTAAACAATTCGATCGCTGTACTTGATTGGCTTTCATGCAGTCCAGATCTCAACCCGATTGAGAATTTATGACAAGTTGTAAAAACCAAAGTAAGCTCAGTAAAAATAAGCAATTTTGATAATCTCTTCGCCGAAACAAAGAAAGCTTGGGAGGCCATTCCAACCAGTGTATATGAAAGTCTTGTTACCTCGATGCATCGGAAATGTTAAGCTGTTATCGACAACAATGGTTTTGCAACAAAATATTGATTTTTTTCTAATAAATACATGTTTTTCATAAAGTTTACGGTGTGTCCTTAATTATATGCACGAATGAAATCAATATTCTTTAAAAAAATGGCTCACAGCTTTATAAATAATAATTTATTTGACACAATAAGTAGTTATTTTCTACGACTAACAGTTTAATTAACTTAACTTGGACAAATTTTGACAATATCATACAACCATTTGTATTTTTTGCTTCAAGCTCACATGTAAGCTTTGTGTCCTTAATTAGTTGCACGCAGCTGTATGTATGAATTTACAATTTGGAAAACCCCGAAAAATCCCCGATTGGTATCCCTATTTCATACCGATACACCTGGTGGTACACATTATCTGTAAATAATAACATAAAACATGAAGATCGATATTGAATATGTACAGAGGAAAAGTGGAATATTTATTGGAAGATCAATGTAAACATAGTCATATTGTATGTATGTATTAACCCAGTAGGTTAGAGGACGCGTACTTGCCAATAAAGATAATTACAGTACCCGGAGGTCGAACTGACCCATTGTACACTAACCCAGTAACTGTATAATAATTTTATTTTCATTTTTCTAACATTAAATTTTGTCCAACCTTTGAGTAATTATTTATTTATCCCGGTATTTGTTAATCAGTTATTTCCAGCATTAGAATCAAATCTCTCTTTTGGGTTCAAATACGAAAAATCCGCGGTTTAGAGAGTAATTTGTAGCCTAATTTTTACATTTTTGCCTCAGAAACAGCACATGAGAAGTTATCTCTCGGCTACTATACGGACTATCAATCTTTCATCGCCCAAGACTATATTTTCAATTCTATATATATATATATATATTTATTTTGGGTAAAGAGACTTCTACTGGAAGTTTAGAACTGCATCTTTTATACTTGTAAGGCCATAACAAAGTTATGGAAATATCAGTCATTGTTCATTTCTACATAAAACACTAGGACAAATTATCGATATCTTTATTAACTGATATCTTGGGGCCGATATATGGTCAAGGAAGGTAAATCTACCGAAACGGTGCAACACTTAGAAAAATCCCTGTCTTGCAAGAAGTGAATTGTGATTGCTTTTTTAATAATGTTAAATTGCAATCGGTTATTAACACCATTAGATATTTATTGGAAAGCTTCTAAACTACAGTCGTACTAAAACTATTTTGGGCACCCAAAGTGGTGATTCCGGGTACATGTCAAGAAGATGTATTGTAGCGTTTGCTATAGAACTTTAATATCAATACCCTGTTAGAAATCATGGAGAGAATATACTGCATCACTATACCATTTATTCAGATAACAGTGGTAGCAACAAGCAAAAACGCAACTTTGGTTGTTGTGATGTCTGTGAGTCTATTTCACGATTGTTGATGCAAACTAAACATAGTTAAAATATTTTTCAGAACTACTAAGACGACACCTGGCCTTTATATAAAAAACTGAAAAATTAACCTACTGTCAGTACGACTTTGTAACTAAACTAAAGGGTGGGCCATTTAAAAGTTTAAATTTAAAAATGCAATAAAACAAAAACGGTTTGAAATTTTGCCAAATTTATTTTTTTATTGTGAAGTACAATTGATCCGGTTAAAAATGGAATATTAATTTCATATGGCTGCCGCGGCTGACCTCACAGTAAATAATTCGTACTGACCAATTTTCGTGCACTTTTGTTACGGATTTCGCTTACGTGCCTGTAAAATGCAGCTCATAGAAGAATTAGAATCACACGACTATCGTCGCAATTTAGATGATTGGACTTATTTGAAATTGGACGAAAAAGGCATTTTTACTAAAGAATTGTGTCTAGCGATGAAGTGCTTTTCTGGCTAAGTGGCTACTATGCTAAGCAATATTTCGGTATTTATCTGATTCCAAATTTCATAAAAATTGCATGTCTTGATGGTCTCTTTGGTAGTGTTTTAAACTAATGGTGTCGAATCCATTCGTTCTATTTCAACCTGAGAACCTGGATGCTTGAGATTATTAAATGGTAAATGACGTGAACTTAGAAGGTGTGAATAATATAAAAAAATTGTAAACAACATCAACCAACATATCAGAAAAAAGCAAAGGTTTTTCTTTTAACCGGTATGAATTGAGCGCATTTTGAAAAAATATAAAATTTAATGGGAAAGTAAAGTAAAGTAAAAAAACATAATAATGATTGTCGGAAGGAGTCTGGTAAATACGGACGATGGGATAGCAACTCCCAGCCTAATGCTTTAATTATACATACAATAACATGAACCGGTTTGATTTTGTGTGCAAATGCACTGCCATGTTGTCGTGTCTTGAGACACATATTGTTTCTTTTCCGATCAGTGCATGTAGATCGGTAGCAATCTATATTAACGGTTGCAGCGGGTTTTAGGAGCTCGTACTACGCCAAATCTTTCTGATCGCACCACACACGCAGCATTGTTGTCTTGCCTAATTGGTCCGGTTTTGCAGCCGAAGCTGATGGTTGTCAGGGATATGCGCGTGATTTTTTCCAATTAGGATTTTGAAAATAAATCCATTTTCAATCGCCAATAACAATTCGATGGAACTTCGATTTCATGTCTCGTCTTTGAAACAAAATTTCACAAGTGGTTTTTCGGTTTTCCATTTGCCTGTCATTCACCTACTTTCCAGACTTTTGGATCTTTCCCGATCAAAAATTGTTCGTTGTGCATCATACAATATTTTTGCCATTTGTTTCTGACTCAAAGCGTCATCTTCATCCAATATTGAAAGCAATTCGTCTTCAAACTTATTTGGTGGTCTTTCACGTTTTTCATTTCTCACACCATAATTTTTATGTCTGATCAGTCGAAACCATCTTCTGTATGTTGCCTCTGATAGAGCATGACCACTATATGCATTGACAAGCATTCGATTCTACTCTTGAGCACATTACTTCAAATGAAAATAAAAATTTCTTTTTTTCGCTAATAATTATTTTCTGTTCTATTTCGCCATCTTTAACACGATGAAAAAATTGATGTCGTTTGTTCATTAATTTAATGTATACTGACATACTCAGATGTAATCGCTAAAACAAAAATATTAAAACTCGTTCACTATAAATGTTTTCTGTGCAGACATTTATACCTTGCCACTCACTTCATACATGTACAGCTGGTACATATTTCCAAAAAAAAAAAACTTCCAAAAAAAATGGTAAATATTGCTGCACCCTTTAACCATTTACGGTTCGGAAGTAATACAAGTTTTCTTCTCACCAAATACAACTATTTTTCACACGAATAGAAAATCATAACAAGACTGAATTTGTCTTCGAATATCGCAAAAGTGATCGTCGTAGTCTAGTAGGTAGTGTGTTCAAAGCTCAGGTCAGACAACCAACCGAAAATATGAAAAAAATATTTCTTCGGCTACTGCCTCTCAACAGATTTTTGGCAAAAACTCTGAGAGTAAATAGTATTGCCATTAAAAGTTTCTCAAAAATTTGTTGTTCGGAGTCGACTTTAAACTGTAGTTCCCGCCACTCATAACGCACACAACATAAGTGGTGTGAGAAGCTATGTCGTAATCTTGACTAAAGGGTTGTAATGACCAATTATGTATGTATGTATCAGAAAAGTGTATGTAAAAAAACACTAAAAGATAACGGAACATAGATAACTAGCAGAAAAATTCTTACAGAAAGGACATGGCGCTGTTCTTTACGCGTCACTAGTAAATATAGCAACCATAAGACATATTTAGTAATAAAAATAAAAAAAGAATTTTTGTCACGATATATGCGCCATTGGACACAGTAAGTAAATAAGTCATATCGCATATATGATGCTATTCGACCAGTAAGGGTTAATACAATGTATTGACGAATAAAATTTGCAAATAGGAGTTTACAGGAAGAAAGGTACGACGGTTGAATGAATTCAACACTTATGATAAAATGCTGCAGCTGTTGAATGTAAACCTAAAAAGAGCACAATTGTAATTATAAATATCTTTATATACTATTTATTGGAAATAAATACAAATATTAATTCACAATTTTCACAAAAAAAATAATAATTTTATCAACACAAAATGGTGAAAACATATTTTGAAATTTAAAGAAGCAGTCACTTTTGCTGATTTTAAATGTTTTTGCATTATATTCGTAATATTGTTTCTACTTTTACTTTTTAGGACTTGGCTCCATAACTACCATTTGCTTCTGTCGCTGCGTCACGCATTGGCTGAGCAGCAATGCCTACGAAAATTGAGTGACTCGTTTGCTTCAAAAGACGAACTGGCGTAGAATCCACAAATTGCCTCAAAGATGAAAAAAATGTGTAGTCAGCAATGGCCAGTACTTATAATAAAATAATTTTTACTTATCCATTAAATATTTATGCTTTATTTTCACAAAAATCGCTCATTTCATTCTAAGGTTGCCAAACGGGAGTGATTTTTAAATATCCCGGGATTCGGAATTTCAAAATCCCGATTCCGAATTATACAGAAATTTTCGTGATTTTCTCTTAATAACAAAAAATTAAAATCATTTGTGTTATTAAAAATTTTATTTATTTTCAATCTTTATCATAAAATAAAAAACAGAACGTAAAGTACCAAAAAAGCGTAAATTAACAAAAATAAAAATAATATATCTGTGTCTACATACCGTAAACACATTAGTGGAGAATCAAATATATATACATATTGTAAAGGGTGTTTTTTATAGAGGTATAGAACTTTAAGTTGGCATTACTTTTCAAGATGGCGACCGATTTAACACCTGTCAAGTGATTTATTCTCAGTTTGGTTTGGCAATTCATCATGAATAGACTCACGCCTGAACAACGCTTGCAAATAGTGCAATTTTATTTCGAAAATAATGGTTCTGTGCAGAAAATGTATCGCGCACTACGTCCATTTTATCATCGGCAAACTCGTCAATCAGAGCAGTTAATTCGATTAACCATGGTATAGAGCCATGATTACTAACTTTTTCATTCCTGAATTGAATAACCATGATGTCCAGGAGATGTGGTTTCAACAAGACGGCGCAACATGTCACACAGCTCGTGCCACAATAGATTTATTGAAAGACACGTTTGGTGACCGCCTGTGAATTGGCCTCCAAGATCTTGTGATTTAACACCGCTAGACTACTTTCTGTGGGGCTATGTAAAGTCATTGGTCTATGCGGTAAAGCCACAAACGCTTGACCATTTGGAAGACAACATTCGCCGTATTATTGCCGATATACGGCCACAAATGTTGGGAAAAGTCATCGAAAATTGGACGTCCAGATTGGACTACATCCGCGCCAGCCGTGGCGGTCATATGCCAGAAATCATATTTAAAATGTAATGCCACAAGATTATCTTTCGGATAAATAAAATTCGTGTCAATCGAATAATCCATCGTTATTTTATTGCAACTTAAAGTTCTATACCTCTATAAAAAACACCCTTTACATATACATACATATATTACTAATACTTAATGTTTCAAGTAATTTTTTAAAAAAATCAAAAATCAATGAAGATGCCCGAGAGTCGAAAAAAAAATCCGCATAAATCAGCAAATAAAATTCGGATAGTAGTCTTTGGTGAAAATGGAGCAAAACCATCTGTAGAAACAGTAAAATGAAACCATTTATGTCTGAGCGTAACCGGAAGAAGCGAATAGAGTTCGCAAAAAATACCGCCATTGGACAGCTGTGGAATGGAAAAGAGTGTTATTTTCGGACGAAACAAAAATTAATAGAGTCTCTCCCGACGGAAAAAAATAAGTTCGCCGGCCAAAGTTAAAAGAATTTGATCCAAGATACACCCGGGCCACTTTAAAGCATGGAGGAGGTTATATTATGCTTTGGGTTGCTATGTCGTCACGCGGTGTTGGGCCGCTGCACAAAATTTACGGAAACATGGACAAGTTCCAATATGTAAGAGTCCTAAGCGATGCAATGATGCCGTATGCTGACGAGAATATGCCAGTAACATGGACATTTCAACAAGATAATGACCCGAAGCATACGGCTCATCACATCAAACAATGGTTTTTAAACAATTCGATCGCTGTACTTGATTGGCTTTCATGCAGTCCAGATCTCAACCCGATTGAGAATTTATGACAAGTTGTAAAAACCAAAGTAAGCTCAGTAAAAATAAGCAATTTTGATAATCTCTTCGCCGAAACAAAGAAAGCTTGGGAGGCCATTCCAACCAGTGTATATGAAAGTCTTGTTACCTCGATGCATCGGAAATGTTAAGCTGTTATCGACAACAATGGTTTTGCAACAAAATATTGATTTTTTTCTAATAAATACATGTTTTTCATAAAGTTTACGGTGTGTCCTTAATTATATGCACGAATGAAATCAATATTCTTTAAAAAAATGGCTCACAGCTTTATAAATAATAATTTATTTGACACAATAAGTAGTTATTTTCTACGACTAACAGTTTAATTAACTTAACTTGGACAAATTTTGACAATATCATACAACCATTTGTATTTTTTGCTTCAAGCTCACATGTAAGCTTTGTGTCCTTAATTAGTTGCACGCAGCTGTATGTATGAATTTACAATTTGGAAAACCCCGAAAAATCCCCGATTGGTATCCCTATTTCATACCGATACACCTGGTGGTACACATTATCTGTAAATAATAACATAAAACATGAAGATCGATATTGAATATGTACAGAGGAAAAGTGGAATATTTATTGGAAGATCAATGTAAACATAGTCATATTGTATGTATGTATTAACCCAGTAGGTTAGAGGACGCGTACTTGCCAATAAAGATAATTACAGTACCCGGAGGTCGAACTGACCCATTGTACACTAACCCAGTAACTGTATAATAATTTTATTTTCATTTTTCTAACATTAAATTTTGTCCAACCTTTGAGTAATTATTTATTTATCCCGGTATTTGTTAATCAGTTATTTCCAGCATTAGAATCAAATCTCTCTTTTGGGTTCAAATACGAAAAATCCGCGGTTTAGAGAGTAATTTGTAGCCTAATTTTTACATTTTTGCCTCAGAAACAGCACATGAGAAGTTATCTCTCGGCTACTATACGGACTATCAATCTTTCATCGCCCAAGACTATATTTTCAATTCTATATATATATATATATATATTTATTTTGGGTAAAGAGACTTCTACTGGAAGTTTAGAACTGCATCTTTTATACTTGTAAGGCCATAACAAAGTTATGGAAATATCAGTCATTGTTCATTTCTACATAAAACACTAGGACAAATTATCGATATCTTTATTAACTGATATCTTGGGGCCGATATATGGTCAAGGAAGGTAAATCTACCGAAACGGTGCAACACTTAGAAAAATCCCTGTCTTGCAAGAAGTGAATTGTGATTGCTTTTTTAATAATGTTAAATTGCAATCGGTTATTAACACCATTAGATATTTATTGGAAAGCTTCTAAACTACAGTCGTACTAAAACTATTTTGGGCACCCAAAGTGGTGATTCCGGGTACATGTCAAGAAGATGTATTGTAGCGTTTGCTATAGAACTTTAATATCAATACCCTGTTAGAAATCATGGAGAGAATATACTGCATCACTACCATTTATTCAGATAACAGTGGTAGCAACAAGCAAAAACGCAACTTTGGTTGTTGTGATGTCTGTGAGTCTATTTCACGATTGTTGATGCAAACTAAACATAGTTAAAATATTTTTCAGAACTACTAAGACGACACCTGGCCTTTATATAAAAAACTGAAAAATTAACCTACTGTCAGTACGACTTTGTAACTAAACTAAAGGGTGGGCCATTTAAAAGTTTAAATTTAAAAATGCAATAAAACAAAAACGGTTTGAAATTTTGCCAAATTTATTTTTTTATTGTGAAGTACAATTGATCCGGTTAAAAATGGAATATTAATTTCATATGGCTGCCGCGGCTGACCTCACAGTAAATAATTCGTTCTGACCAATTTTCGTGCACTTTTGTCTCGACAATGACGAATGTTGGACTTCAAATGCTCTATTGTTTCTGGTTTGTCGGCATAACACTTTTCTTCAATCGCAGCTTCTTGGCGGCTAATTGACATCACCATTTCGGCAAACTAAACGGCCACGTCTACGGAAATCATTGAACTGTAAAGTAAGAAATTTATCTTCGTTTTAAAAAATGTTTGAAGTGTTATTTAATGTGTACTCGTAACTCTTGCTATGACTATTTGAATGTGTATGCAATTGTATCTCTGTTGCCCTATGCAATACAATTTGTTTCTTCGTACAAAACTTTCAGGCTCACAAAAAATAGGCGTCAAGGATAATAATTCTACGAACAACAGAAATTTTAACATTGTAGGCTGTCAAGCTGTTAAAAATTCATTTGAATACATTCACAAATCCACATACAAATGCAATTATAATGTACTTTATTATGTTTTAACGAGAGAATAACTGTGCGATATTATTTTGATGTAGGAGTATGCTCCTCTTTTAGGATACTGTAACTAAAATAGAGTGTAGGGGTGTTCACAAGCCATTAAACAACAGAAAAGCAAGACAAAAATGGAAGAATGAATACATTTTCTACACATGTACGCTTGTTGTCTTTGGTGCAACGTCAACTTATCATACCGTTGTAAGGGTAAGCCATATTCAAATGTTGGAGTTGCAGATCCTGGTCTTCCTTGTAATTACTGACATACACCACTGAAAATGCAGTTTTTGTACTGTTAATAATACAATATATTTTTGTGTCAAGTATTGCGACTCTTTTATATTGTATTATACTTGCTATATCACCAGGCGTGACTGAAATCATCGATTACTGTCAATGTTGGTGTCGAGTACCATTTTTTGTTTTTTTATTTGTTTTTCAGTTTGAATTTCTTTGCAAAGAGGTTTGCACAATATTTGAATACAAATGATAATATAGACATATAGTAAATCGCAGTGAAATAAGTCCACTTGCCATGCAAAGACTTGAATGTGTAAAAAATAATCTGTATTAAATTTAAAAGTCATGATCCGTTGGGGGTGGGCTTGAACCACTCCGAGGTCCGGATGAATTGGGAAGTTTCCTCAGTGACACTCTCGCCACCATGCCCAGATCTTCAAACGTTCTGTCCCCATAAAACCGAAGGCTTCTGCCCTGAAGAACGGGGCACTGGCAATAAATTGTTGTACCAATTCAGTTTCCTCCACATCATGGCAGATTCTGCAGAATTCTGGTGGGGCAGACCGAGCCTGCCAAAGTGTCCCGTTGGAATTTGTGTTAGAATGCGAACCGTTCTCTTGGTGAATGATATTTTTTAGATGCTTTGTTCAGCAACGTTTTTTTTTGCATATTTTCATCTTAAGATATTCCCCTCCTGCAAAAGGGACTTTTTCATTCTGTTAGAGTCGAAATTGTAACCACAGTTTGTGATTGAGGTTGAGTTTTGATAACTCGATGACGATGAAAAATGTAATTTGCCGACACCAGCAGCCGGACAAGTATCCCCTACCATACAAGCCTTTCACCATGTTAGACAGTAGAACACAAGTTCCTCGTCCTCTTCTGCTGATAGGAACAACCAAAAATAATATTTCGTCTGTGAATATAACAAACTTCTAACATGAAAATTTTTTCCCAACTGTAAATGAATCTTTTTATTCCTTTTGTTTACAAATGGATTTTTACATGTGATTCTCTCGGAGAATTTGGGATATTGTTTCCACACTACAGCTTGTGTTAAAATGTTTTGCGGCTATATCTGTCTCAATTTTATTCCATAAAAAGCTTTTCAGCAGACTTTTGACATATTTTTTATTCGACCGTAATTTTAAAAACTCTGTTTTTTTCTTTTGTTGCACATGCTTTATTAACGATTTTTGCAATTTTCCTATGACTTTTTCTATTCTTATGCTGTTCAAGGATTAACGCTATAAACTCAAATATCTCAACGCAGCAAGAACAACAATTTTGCATTCGAAGCCTAACGTAAGCTTCATGCATAAGCAAAACAATTAAAAAATTAATACTTCAATAATTCTTTATCAATGGTGCCACAAAAACATTCTTTTGCGTTGTATTTCATACATCGCGTTTTTAAAATCTCTATTATACGTATGTTATTGTGTTGACTGTATTAATCCTCGCCATTGCCAGCACAGATGCTCTTACTGTATGAACCAATTCTCTCATTGCTGCGAATAAAAATAGGAATTAGCCCAAAAGCAAAGCAGAAGAATCTTTGATTGTTGTTGCGTTGCCTTTAAAATAATCTGTTCCATAAACACCCAATTATTCTATATTTGAAAAATTACTGCGTTACGCTATGTTCAGACATGCACCTATATTGAGTAAATCGCAATAAACGGCATTATTGATCTCAATATTTCATATAACATGTCAATTAATTATTGTCAATAAATTCATAAATTGTTATAATATTTGGCCAATTCACACGACTTTGTATCGTTTATGTTGTATACAATATACTTGGTTGTTTGTGACACAATGTATATTGTGGTTTGTGAACGCTCAATGCTATGCTGTATTGTGTATGTCGTATTCTTTCTCATAATTTTTGACATTCAAACAATTTGATAGCGCGAAACCAACACAACTCATTAAAAACATATGAAAACAAATACAAATTTTTTTCATTTACACAATTTGATAGCACGAAACCAATGCACTTTTTAAAAACATATGAAAAAATGTGTATAAGTGTATAGGATTTTTACATGAAAATTATCAACAGCAAGCATACACTGTCGTATAGTCGTCCAACAATACAATGAATACAACGATAAAACGGCTTGTATGAATTGACCAATTGATTAAAATTTGAAATACAGCACTGTCATAAGTACGTTCAGTGAGCATATTACAGTTTTCCGAACACTTTCTATTGATATTTGACAACTTAAATATCAACAACGACAAAAAAACAACGAACAAAACAAAAACAATGTTGTTGAAACAACCAGCTGTTTTGTTTACCAGCTGTCAAATTAATATTGAAAAAGCAGCTGAACTGCGTATATTGTTATGTCTAAACACTTAAAATATTGTAATCAATATTGACTCAATAAAAGTGCATGTATTAGCTTCGTTGCTTTTATTGTATTTATGGCACAATGGAAGTGTTATATGACGACAAATGTTGAAGTTTTAAATAAAATAACAGATTAAGGGCTATTATTACAACTTGCCGTTAAATAGAGGGAGGATTTTAACGGGCAGATAAATTGTTTTTCATTATTATAAGTGGACAATAAGATAGAAGTGAGCATTAAGCTAAAGTGAGGAATATCCTACTTTTAACTTTTAAAGTTAAGTTTATGTTTGAATATTATATATTATTTTTGATATGGCAATTTAAAATATAAACAAAATGAGCAAATTCAACAAAAACAGAAGCCCGTTGCCGCTGCGTTTAAAATAAAACGTTTTAATTGAGCACAGTTATCGATATTGCTCCGGTACTACCATATTTTTGAAAAAGTTAACTTTATTTTATCTGTAGGTTGTAATAACGAAAAGAAGTTAAAGGTGACTTTAAAGTTCACTTTAGCTAAAGTTACCTTTAACTAAACCCAACTTTAACCGCAAGTTGTAATAATGGCCCTAAATAAATGATTGATTAAAATAAACAATTGAAATCCCAAATAGAATGTGAGAAAGATTCGTTATTTTTCATCATAGTTCATAGTGGGGCATTTTTCTTGTGATCTAAAATTTTTTAATATTTTTTTACAGAATACCACAAAAAATTTTTACTATTAAACTGGCGTTAAATATTCTTGCTTACCTATGGTTTAAACAACACTATCTAACCGATTACAGCCTAATATTCAAAATTTAATATCGATTTCAGTTTTTTTTTTCTTTGGTACATTTAAGGTCTTACTTGTAAGTGGACCAATTTCACTGTGATCCACTGTATTTCATTGTTAGAATATGTAGAATTTTAAACGTTAAAAAACATTTGTAAGAAACAAATAATTAAAATGAATAATTTTTTGTGATCCATTATTCCCAATAATAAGAATTACTGAAATTGTTTTTAAATATAAATTATTATGTATCTTATAAATTCTATTTAAATTAAATTTTTTAATTGCATAATATAATGGAATAATAATGAAATAATACGTGACCAATTTTAATTTAAAAATGCAATAAAACAAAAACGTTTTGAAATTTTGTAAAATTTATTTTTTTGTTGTGAAGTACAATTGTTCCGGTTAGAAATGGAATATTATTTCATCCATATGGCTGCCGCGACTGGCTTCCCAGTATCTCAATCGATCGTATGGAGTCGTACCTCGACAATGGCATCACAAATGTTGGCCTTCAAATGCTCAATGGTCTCTGGTTTGTCGTTATAAAAGTTTTCATTAACGGCCCCAACAGAAAATAGTTTAACGGTGTCAAATCGCAGCTTCTATGCGACCAATTGACTTCACCATTCCGCCTAATTAAAAGGCCATCAAACATTTGACGCAATAAGTCGATTGTGGCAAGTTCCACCATCCTGTTGAAACCAAACATTTTTCAAATCAATGCCAGGAAGAACGGGTACAAAAAAATCGGTTATCATGGTGCGATAGGCGTAATGGTTGCTCCGTCCACGTGGGGTTTTATGAGTTCCATATAAGGTAATTTTGCTTATTTACATACCCACCAAGATGAAAATGAGCTTCGTCCGAAAAGATGATTTATTTTTTTGCAATTTTTTAAATTCCGACCAATTGTATCCCAACGTTGCTTAGGCGTAAATCGATTCATTGCGTACCGTGGAGATAATGTACTGAATTTTGTAACAGAATAGAATGACAAGTATTGCCAGATTCAAAATAACAGGTAGTTCAAATTTAAACCGATAGATGGCCCACCCGATATTTGAAATAACACAGCAAACATTAAGAAGATCAGTTGAAATTTCCACTAAACAATAGCAGCATTTAACTTAAATCTTAAATTTAGACTTCGTAGCGTAGAAAAGATTCATTACAAACGCTCCTTTTTAAGAAGATTCTATAACCCTGTTGTTCCTAGTATACCGACAACCGATAAATATAGTTTCAAACATACCCAAAATTAAAAAGTTATTCTATTACATGCTCAAAATGGTTCATTGGAGCATCGTTGCAATGTGGCTTGTGTTTCATTGTTCTATCGCTATTACAACGGATTTTGCTCCAGCGAAATAATAGAACTTGTTCCGAAAATCATGTACGTAACACTCGTCTTTCTCGGCGAGCACGTAGGTATGTGGTCGATTGGCCAGTGGATCGCACACTACATTACAGACAAAATTCGTTCTTTAGTCGGACTATTAGTATGTGGAACTCCCTTCGTGAAGATGTTGTATTTTTTGGATTTTTAGTGGATGAAAAAGGCATAAGATACAGAAAAATCATCACAGATGTTCGCAAATAACTTAAAATTATAACACTTCACTCTTCGTTATTACAAACACAGCTGCCAGATAAATGAGGCACCAAATCGTCAAATAAGTATTTGAGAAAAAATCGTCAAAATCGTCAAAGATGTTTATTAAGATCATAAAAAAATCGTCAGAAAATATAAATAAATAAATTAAAATTATTTAAAAACCAAAATCATTTCTATTGTAGTAAAACATGTGAAGTCAATGTATCTACATATCTGAGTTCAAAAATAGAACATTTAACAAAGAATTTAAAAGCTAGCGCCCCCCATCTTCATTTAATGGTTTTTTTTCCAAAAATGGAGAAATTTGGATCATTTTCAGGAAAAAATTGTTTAAGGTTTAAACAATCTATCCCAACGTTGTTTATTGACACATAAGCGCAGCAGTAATATTACATCATCTATATCTATGGGCGATGTAGATATTAGGGAGTCAGAAGTTTTTGATGTTCTGAGCATGAAAATTCAGTGTAATGTTGACACATTTTTCAGTTCCTTCTTAAGTTCTTATTATCCGATCTTACTATTTACAGCGTTTATAACTGACAGAGAATGGAATGCAACTCTCATGTATGGGTTGGTGCCTCAACGTCTAATTTGCAGTTCTCGACCGTGTACAGCAGAGGCCATAGTATCTCGTTAATGACGGTAGTGTATCCAACTCCATTGCATCATTGGAGCATCGCTGCTATGTGGTTTGTGTTTCACTGTTCTGTCACTACTATAAAATGGTTTTGCTTTAACGAAATAAGGGGACTTTTTCCCGAAAATCATATATTCCTATGTAACGCTCGTCTTTTTCGGCCAGCACATGCGTATGTGGTCGATTGGCCAGTGGATCGCACACTGCATGACAGTAAAAATACAGTTTTTAGTCGGACTGTGTCGGTATGTGGAACTCAATACCTTCAAAGGTCTGTCCTGTTACTTATGGTATAAAAATATACAAGCCTAGTGTTCATAAACACTGTTCTCTCTTTCCTTGTTCTCATAACATAGTTCCAAACTCAATGCCATCCATCCCCTGAGTGTTGGTCGTACGAAACAAAATTAGAAGCTATACTCGAATTTTTAAAATAGTCTGCAACGACAAGTGATATATTATTCTCAACTACGAGGTTATTTAAGAGTTGTAATTGTTCAGCTTTTAGGTGGTTAAAAAGGAATAAAATACAGAAAAATCATCACAGGTATTCGAAAATAACTTAAAAATACTTTACTCCTTGTTTTTACTAACATAAATTTCCAATAGTAACAATTGCAAAGTAAATACAAAGCTTAAAGTGGCTTTTAATGTACTAAAGTAATGAATATGATGTAAATTTTTAATTTCTAAAAATTGTCAAAATAAGGGCATAAATCCGCTGCAGCCATATAAATGAAATAAAAATCCATATCCAACCGGAGCAGTTGTAGTTCACAGCAAAACAGTGAATTTATCAAAATTTCAAACTATTTTTGTTTTACTCACATTATGTAATATGTAAAATTCATAATGCAGAGAATATATGTGACGTATGAGTTATATTTAATCCCATAAAGCTGGATTCACCCATTGTTTCGGAACAAAATTCTTGTTCCGGAACAAATTCAGTTTTTTGAGAGTTTGTTCCGAAACGATTCACCCACTTCGAACAATTGTTCTGTAAAAACAGGGCTACCATATGAAATATTTTTGTAAACGATGCTTGTTAGTTTTACAATTAGGCAGCACAGTAGCAGATGACTGCAATTCGTTTATTTTCTTGGCTTAATTATTTAGTTTTTTTAGTAATATTCAACAGTTATTTGTTTTTTATAATTAAACAGACAATATAAACAAACAGTATTAAACAACCGCTCTGTATTTTATTATACAATACATACATACAAATATACATATAATATGATGTGGCAGCTCAGTTCAACTTTACTTCAAAAATTAATATATCTGGCAGCACAGTACGATTGTTTCAGAACAAAAATTAAAATTAAACCAATTCGAGCTGAAATTGTTCCGAAGCAATCTTACTCTCTTTCGCTCTCTCTCTCAAAAAGAGAAACGTCAAACTACATATAAAAAAAATGGGCGAATCCAGCTTTAGTTTCATACATGACAAAATAGATGTTTTTATTGCATACTTTTCAGGGTAACTATTCCGGTACATGTAATATGATGCGTATGAGTAATATAGTTCAAATGCAAAAATAAAGTATACCCCATAAATTTGGAATTACAGTGCACGCGCGCTAATGTGAACACCGCATTTCTAAATTCACCAACTTTAACCATTCTAATTGATCCACTTTAGCAGTTTCCAAATCAAACTTGTCTGGATATTTAATAAAGTTAATTAATGGTTGAAATTTTTTGAAATCTTGAAATCTCTTAACAAAATTGTTTTGTATGTCACTTACAACTTGGCTATAAAAATTTGTATTAATTTCATAGACTCCATGAATAGGAAATTTTTGAAGGTGATCTTTCAACAAAGGAAAATACTTACAATTATTGTTGTCAATATCGCGTTTAAATATTACTAATTTGGACTCAAAACCTTCAATAATATCGAACATTACATCAATTGATTTTCCGGAACCTTGCAATTTAATATTTAATTCATTTTAATGGTTGGAAATATCCGTTAAAAACATTAATTTGGTGATCCAGTCATTATCAAAAAGCTCAGGAAATTCGTTTTTTTATTATTAAGAAACATTATAATTTCATCAAAACATTCTACAAAACGTTGTAACACAAATCCGTACTAAGCCAGCGTACGTGATTACACATTAACAATCCATTGTAATTTAAACCTACCTCTTGTAGAAGCAACTGAAATTGCCGCTTATTCAAAGCTCGAGCTGCTATAAAATTTATTATTTTGGAAGCAATACTTAAAATATCATCAAATGCTGCCAATCCAGACTTCGCACATAGAACTTCTTGATAAATTATACAATGAAAATTAATAATTAGATGCCCAACGTGTTCTTAAAAAAGAGATACAAAACCAGCTTGTCGTCCTATCATTGAGGGAGCTCCATCAGTTGTAATTGACACTATTGTTGATGTATCTATCTCAGCTATTTGAAACGTGTTTATAACTGCATCACTAATATCTTGCCCAGTTGTTTTTGCTGATAAGGAAACTAGTGAAAGCAATTCCTCAACTATTTTTGCTCCTTTCGCATAACGAGCAATTATGGACAAGCGAGCTGAAGATGTTACGTCGCTACTTTCATCAAGACATATAGAAAATAGCTTTGCAGAACGTATTATTTTTTTAATATCAATATTTTTATGCATTTTTAATATCCTGTCTTCAACAGTATTTCGACTTATACTTAATTCTTCAATGCGCTTAAGTATCGGCTATTTATTTTGAAAATCTTCAAATAAATGTGGTGCACATTTAATGAAAGCTTCTTTAATATAATCTCCATCGCTAAGTGGTTTGCTATGAGTAGCAATAGTCTTGAAACCTCAAAACTAGCAGCAACTAAACAATTTGTATGTTTCAAAAATGTAGTGAATGAGTTTGATTGTAAATTTTTATTTTTAACTTCACGTGCAATATATTCTTTTTGTTCTGAATCACTTTTAGATAAAAGAAATGAATGAGTATGAATGACGTTTTACTGAGGATGTTCTGCACACTACTGTATTTCCACACAACGCACACAGGGCATTGTTTTTGCTTTTCATCATTCATATTTATCAGTCCACCAATCTTGAAATGGTCTGTTAGAGCTGGCCTCTGTTTTCCTTTTCTTATTTTCTGACATTCTAAAGTTGAAACATATTATTTATTTATCATTAAAATTGTTAATGAATTACCTTTTGAAATCAAATATAATTGTCTTCTAAAAATATAAATATATTTTTTTTATTAGCAAAAAATAATACTAAAATAAGAAAACACAACTTTCAATCGCACTTATAAAGTTTCTAACTGAACTGAATTAGAATTAGTGAATTTGAATTGTGGCGAGAATGCAAATATTCATATATATATGTAGGTATGTATATATTTGAAAATCCAAAGCATACTATGTTCATTTTAATATTTTTTTTATATTTAAAATCACATGTTCATACTTGTACATACCTATACCTACATACGCAAATAATATAATTATATTTTAACGTTATGAATAAAGGCGCCAGAAATCTGGAAGTTTGTTTTTAAATATCAAAATATATGCATTACATTTGAATTGAATTCACAATTTTTTCAATATCAAAAATGCATTTGGATGAGTCAGTACATATGTATGAAAATGAAAAATATTATACGAGCCAGCGAAAATTTATATGCGTGCCACTTTGGCCACGCGTGCCATAGGTTCGCCATCCCTGCTCTAGCAAATTCCTTCTTCATATCATTTCAATCTGGAGCTAGCGTTCGAAGTGACTACTAACCCAAGATAATACCTAATAGACTACGCTACTTACAACTTACGCTAAAACAATTACATCACGTAAAAATGTTCCAAAGATGTCTCCTTTAGCTTAGGTCACGTGTTATTAATGAACGACAATGATTATCCCATACAATATAAACATTGCGTCTTGCAAAAATGTTAATACGCTTGGAAAATTTTTCGCTTCAGGAATACATAAACAAAATGTGCAATGCCGATCAACAAGTTGTTCTACGAGAGCAAGTATAGGTAAAGAGAGGTTAAAAGTATATCATTAAGTCAAATTATAGTTGGCAACCCTGGTGAATAAACGTACATTATTCTCAGTGCTAAAAGCGTTCCAAAAAATTTTTAAATTTTGAAGGAAAAAGTGGTCAAATATTAATAAAAATCTGTGAAGTTTTAAAGAATATCATTTGGAACATAAACACAGTATAAAATGTATGTATGGCAAATAAAAAAATTATTAGTTGTGTTATTTGTGAATATGAAATAAAAGAAGATACAGACAGTTATATTGAGTGTGATAAATGCACTAAAAACTTTCATTCTCAGTGTACTAAATTGAGTAAAAGAGAATTTGAGAGACTTTTAAAAAATGAAACTGAATTGTTTTTATGTCATTTGTGTAAAGAAGGAGATAAGGAAATAAGAAATGAATTAACCACAATAAAAACTGAATTAAAAAAACTGGAAAAATTGGAAATGTTGGATCAGCTGACTGAATCTATTAATTTTATGTCGTCAAAATTTGATCAAGTGTTGAAAGACGTTGCAGAAAATAAGAAGAAGATTAATGAAATGGAAAAGGAAAACAAAAAATTAAAAACAGAAATGCAAACTCTTAAAACTGCAATGAAAGAATTAAATGATTTTAAAGTAAAAAACGATTGCGTTATTAGCAATATTAAAGTGAATGATAAAGTTAGTGCTATTGATGCTGTTGTTAATCTGTCTAAAGATGTGGGTGTCGTATTTGAACCTAGTGCGTTTGATGATGCATATTTTCTAAAAACTAAAAAACAATTTAAGGATGGTAGAAAAACTGTTGTTGTAAAATTTTCATCAAAAATGGATAAGAATAAACTGATGTCATCGAAATCTAAATTAAAAGAAAATGAAAATACAAAAGAAGTTTATGTGCATGATTTCCACAGTAAAGAGACACTAAGCCTTTTATATTATGCAAAGTCGTTAAAATCAATTGGTTTTCAACAAGTTTATGCTCGCAACGGACGAGTTTACTGCAAAAAGAGTAATCTGGGAAAACAACAACTGATCAGCTGTGAAGATGATGTTGACCGAATGTTATTAGAAACAACAACCAATAAACATTATAAAAGAAGGTCTATAGTCAACAGCAATGAAGCAGATGTAAATTCAAGCGATGATGATGGCGATGAAGATGGTGTAGGCGGAGCTGCTTATGTTTCTTCTTAAATATGTACATATATATTATGAATTATGCTATGAATTTAATAAAATATCTTTTAGTTTGTAATTTAACTTTTTTATGATTAAAAATCAATATTTTAGACAATTTTTAAATTTTAAAAATCATATTTGTAATCTGAATTCGAATTTTTTTAATGTAATAAGTTTTAACATTAGAAGCGTTTCATCTATTGGTAAATTCAATCAATTTAAAGATTTAATAGTTAGGCTACCTAAACTACCAGATGTAATTGCAATTCAAGAAACATGGTTTCATAATGACATAACACGAATTTATGCAATTCCTGGGTATAGTAGCGTACATTGTTGTCGAAAGGATGGTTATGGTGGTACATCTCAGTATGTCAAAGAAGGCATTCATTATGAAGTAAATACATGTGAAAGTGACAAATTTGTTGAACGCATAATTATCACTTTTAGTAATTTTAATGTTAACCGCAAGCCTCTAAAGCTTGTTTCGTTTTATCGTTCGCAAAAGTGCACTGTAGATGATTTCATAGATATTGTTGATGATATATTAAATATTCATGCCCGTAATCCAATTATATTAGTTGGTGATTCGAATGTCGATGCTTTTCAGAATGTACATTATGCTAATCTGCATATGATGTTTCAAAATTATGATTGTGATAGTGCGCATAGTTTGATTACAAGACCCCAAAGTAAAACAAGTATTGACCAGGTATTTAGTAATTTTGCAGATAGAATTTGTGTTGACTCGGTTGAATGCAATCTGTCAGATCATAATATGGTTTACTGTAGATTCGACAGCAATGTTGTGAACAAACAATATACAGAGATAACAACAAAGAAGTATGATTACGTAAAAGCAAGGGCAATTCTGGGAAATCGTTTATCTGAGAACTTTTCTTCTTTTAACGCATCAGAATTGACAAATTTGTTAATTTCTGGTATGAAATATGCTGTTAATGAATCAACCATAGTGAGCAAATGTAAAAAACCATTAAGATTTGAGCTTACTCCATGGGTTAATCAAAATCTGCAGAAATTGATTTTACTAAAGGAGAAATTATTGAAAAAAAGAAGAAAATATAGAAGTAAACAGAGCATAGAAGATAGCTTGAAGAGACTAAGTAAGGTGATAAAAATTGCTATAAGGAGGTGTAGAGACAGCTATTATTCCGACTGTTTATCCAAAATTGGAAATGACCCAAAGAAATCTTGGAAATTTATTAATTCTACCATTGGTCGTCAAGGGAATAAGGAAATTCTTTTAAATGATGCTCAAGGACAGCTAATCACTTGTGATCAAACTAAGGCAAATTGTTTTAACAACTATTTTATAACAGCCATAAGAAACCTTAAGAGTGAAATTGAAATTTATCATAACGATAATTGTAATGCACTAAGGACACTGTCTCAAGCACCGAATAGATTTATCATTGAAAACATTAATATTGATAAGGTAATTAAGGTTATATTGGATATGGATACTAATAAATGTGCAGGAGATGATAATATATCACCAAAATTTGTTAAGGAATGTCGAGAAGAAATTGCTCCAATTTTATGTGATATATTTAATAAAATGGTAAACAACTCAGTGTATCCTGACATTTTGAAAGTGCACAAACTCGTTCCAATTCCTAAGGAAGTAAATGTATCCACTGTTGACAAATATCGACCGATTGCTGTACTATCTTCCATTGATAAAATCTTTGAAAAAATTTTGTGCGATAAATTGCATTCGTACATGGAAGATAACAGCTTTCTGTATGATTATCAATATGGATTTAGAAGAGGGTGTGGTACTGAGGACGCAGTCCTCAACGTAGTTAAAAGTATTTGCAAAGGTCTTGATGATGGTTTTTCTGGAGTTGCTGGAATGTTCTTTGATTTTTCCAAGGCTTTTGACTTAGTAGATCATCGGATAATGCTACAGAAACTAAGGTTTTATGGTATCAGGGATAGAGAAATTTTATTGTTTAAAAGTTACTTTGCAAATAGAAAACAGTATGTAAATATAAATAATGCAAAAAGCTTTGTTAGTTCAGTCGAATATGGAGTTCCACAGGGAAGTGGACTAGGACCGTTATTGTTTTCAATTTATATCAACGATATAAAAAACCTTGAGTTAAATGGTCAGATATGTATGTTTGCAGATGATGTATGTGTTCTGTACCCATACAAGCACGACTTGGCGCTAAAAACTCAAATCGAAAGAGATGCTTCGCTTATTGTTGAATTTGCGAGATTAAATCGATTAGTACTCAATTCGGAGAAAACCAAACTAATTCGGTTTAGACCACAATCTTTGAGTATCCACAACTATTTTAATGTGTATGTAGATGGAAATATTGTGCGTGAAACACAATCAGTAAAATATTTAGGACTTATTCTTCAAAGCAATCTATGCTGGGACCTGCATATCAATGCTTTAAAAGGGAAGATAGCTCCAGCAATAGGGATACTATACAAGTTAAAGAATAAATTGGATCAAAAATCGAAGCTAATGATTTATCAATCCTTAATTCAGTCCCATTTAAATTACTTGGCTATTACTTACGCTTACAATAACCATAATAACACACTTAGATCTCTACAACGTATGCAGAACAAGGCATTAAAAATTGTATACAATTTACCTTTGTTGTATTCTACTCTTAATTTATACAAGGACGTTACTAGGTCAATATTACCAATTTATGGATTGCATGAATATCAAGTTTTCATATTTGTTTTTAAATGCATTAATAGTATTGGATACCATACCATCCCTTTCAGACAAAATCAGGAAAATTTTAATACTCGAAACAGGACAAATCTTAGAGTTCCTCGATGCAGATTAGAACTAACCAAACAGAGAATAGATTATATAGGTGGAATAAAGTTTAATAATTTGCCTAATGACCTCAAGCTTATTCAAAGAATTTCTACGTTTAAATCCTCTTGTAAAGAGTTTTTATTGAATTCAATTGAAACGCTTTTAATTTAATAAATTTTTGAGATTATTATATTTAATTATAAATCTAATATAAATAATTTAATAAAAAATTCAATTTATTTTTATTTCTTCTTATCTTTTCTTACATTCCTAGTATTTTAATATTTTTATTTTATTCCTTTTAAAATAGATATTTAATATTTATATAAGTTTTTTTTTTACAATTTTATTTGTACATACATTGTGTTAAATTAGTTTGTCAACTTGCCTCAATAATGCCCTTTTGGCGCTGAGGCCCAATCAATATTGTAAATGAATTTTGTTCAAATAAAATATACAACTGCGTAAGTAGTTGGAAAAAAAAAAAAAAAAAAAAAAAAGTCCACCGTAAAAGATTTGAAACAAAGATTCGAAAGTATATCAGACTTAAACTAACGGAAATTTTATAGGTGTACTGCAGCTAAAACGAAGTAAAGTCCTTAAAACAAATTCAACCGCATGCTCAAACCAAGTTCGTATTCCAATTTACTATTAACTTTTACAGTATTTTCAGCAAAAAATTGTACTGCAATTTTTTTTTTGCCTAATCGTTACTATAATTTGAAAAAGAAATAGTCACGGAAGTAATATTTGCGTTTCACAAATTGAAAACGATTTAAGCAATAACATGGCAAATATTGTGTTAAATTTTCAGAGAAGTTAAAAAAATGCCCACAACTTAATGGAAAGTTAGATCAACCGTGTCAAAGCCCTCCAAATGAATAAAACGGACCAGAGAATTTAGCTTTTCTTCATCCAGTGAACGCTGTTCATTTTCAGACATATCCAGTAAAGCAGAAACATCGCTATGATTAGTACAAAAACGTGATTGTTTATAAAGCTTGTGCCACCCGCTTAATGACTCCCAAATTAGACTCTTCTGATGAATTAGAAAGGACAAGAAGAGCGTAGAACTGTAGTAGTAGAGGAACAGAAGCCCAGGAAGACAATGCAGCTACCAGAGAAAGGGAAAGGGAATAAAGAAGGCGAATAGAACTACCATAGAAAAAACTGTATACATCGCCGTAAGTAAAGCACGAAGAATTTAGACAGTCAATAACAGAGGCGGTAATAAATAAATAAATACGTTTTGCAGAGAGAGTGAGAGAGAGAGAGAGAAATAATTTTTGGTGGTAAATTGAGTGATGTGGAACAGAAAATCAACAATCTTCAGAGCCAATAAGGCAGAAAAGTGTGGACTATGTTTGCTGCGCCCAGCAAGCCAAGGCCGTCTTGTTTTTACGGTTTTTGACGCAGTGAACGCACAAACGGCTGGGACTGCAAGAAGAGGGTTTGCGACTCATTTTGATATTAAATGGGAAAGTATTAATTGTACGAAATGAATTAATACGCTTATCAGAGAGAGATAGAGAGAAATTATTGTTGACGGCGAATTAAGTAATGGGTAAGAGAAAATCAATAGCCTTCAGTGCCAATAAGATGGGCAAGTGTTGGCTATATTGAGGCATCCACCAAGACAAGGACGCCTTGTTTTTACGGTTAAACACCTCTACCAGAGTTTAGTCTGATATAATGTAAGCAGAAACGGCTAGGACTGAGAGAATAGATTTCTAGAACTCATTTTGGCCTTAAATGGAAAAGTATCAGAATTCCTAGAAAGAATCCAACGAGGTTATAGCGGCTCTTCAACGAAAGTTTAGTTGGTAGAATTCTAAACCGAATTTAGTCTATATACCAAACACAAAGTGTTGAAGAGATGTTGACACAACATGGAAGGCTATTTATTTATATTCTATTTCATTTCAAAAGTGGTCCTAGAGAAATTCACATTGGAATAGGGGTGTTCGAAAGGCCGAGTTCTTCTAAGTGACGTGAAATCGTCTGACTAGGAGTCTCCTGCACACTCTCTAGGATAGGGGCAATGTCTTCGGAAGGTCCAACGTTACACCCACTTACGGGTGGTGGTCGATCGTTTACTAAATCAGTGAATTTGGTAGGGCGATTGTGGATAGCCTAAAATGAACTAAGCATGTGGTACATTGCCCGAACAGAATACCCAATTTGACAAAAGAAAAGAAAGTTATTTGGCAAAACAGGCTGCATAAATAACAACTAATTTGACAGATACAGTCTCAACAAGACAGGCGTTATCAAATGAAGATCAGATATTAAAATAATTTATTTATTCTAAGCTCAAGTTCAAAATGTTCGCGTATTATTGATTTTTGGGTCCTTTACTAAACAAATAGTTTCTCATTTTCATCTTATTTAAGCCAATTTCGTAATATGCGGGTGGGTTTTTGTGCCAGTGCGAATGTTTGTGGGTACATATTAAATTAATGACCATTACACAAAGTCACATGACAGTTGCGTGCCTGTCAAAAAGCATTAAAGGACAGTTTTCCCTTGTAGTAAAGTATTCACTAGTTTTGGGATTAGGTTAGTCATTCCCTACATGTACGACCACACAAATATAAAACGAAATACTTACATTCGCTTAGAAAAAAAACTCTGGATTAACGTTATCCTAATTGTTCGATGGTAATGAACTTATACAGTGCCGAATGAAAATAAAGCATAAAATACTTGTAAATAAAACTTTACTTATTAGCTTTAACAATTTTAACTTTCAAGAAACCACTCCTTCACATATTAAGATGTGTTTTGAGATGTGTTGGCATAGCTAGTTAATGCGTATTTCCTGTTTCGCAATTTAAAACGTGAAATGGATCAACACCACTGACAGGCAATATTGGCATATCATAATATTGTCTCACTGTAGTTTTTCAGCACCATAGAGTACAAAAACATACTCTTTTATCCAGCTAAAATAATCTTCTGTGTTTTGTTACAAAAGACTGAATTGAATTTTTTTTATAATCTTGTAGATAATTTCATGGTATTTACTTTTTGAACATCATCTGCAGCATACATATGTCCTTCTATGCTACCAGTTATACGGTCCATTCGAGCAGTCAAAATTCTAATTATTTTTTACAAAAAATCTCCCCGTATTGCGTCAATGATAGCTCAAATACTGCTCTACAAGATTTCGAGATCAACCAGATCTTCCATATAGTGGGCACTCTTTCTCCTCGGACATATTGCTGGGCATGCACACAGTGCGTGAATAATAGACGCATTCTCCTCCTCATCTCTACCGCATCTACAGAAATCATTCGTTAGGTCTCGAAGAACAATGTGCCACGCATGAGTGCCCATAATTCAATGCCAGGTAATAATAACGACAATAGTACTGAACATACTTCTTTTGAGTTTAAGCAGGGGTGCAGTGTGCCTTTTATCCAACCTTGAATAGATTTTCAATCTATTTCGGAATTGACGTTTGTCAATTATAAACTTGCAGGCTCTCAAAGGGATTAAAATGCCGAGAATTCATCAGAGAGTTAGATTTTTGTGCCCCGTCTGGCCATTGGGATATAAATATCATATCGATCCGCTACCTCGTTGAGATATCTGACACATTCGAACTTCATTCTGAAGTTCATTACATTAGACTCTAGTACTCTGAATGCCGCCGGACTATCGGATTGTATGGTAATTTCCCCCTTGGAGACATTTTTGTTCATAATAATTGTCGCCGACACTACCGCCTGAAATATGCTGCAGTGATTCGGCATCCGATCGGATCCGAATAAATTCTCAATTCCAACGGTTTCTTCCAACTTGGAGCTATCGGTGTATATTTGTACGGGGTCTCTTACAATGTGTTCCGAACCATTCCCCCAGACCTCCCTATCCAGAATGGATTTTCTAATACGCATTGAGAAATCTCATCGCGGTGTCATATAGTCACTGTTCTCGACAATTCCAAATTCTATACGTATCTTCGCGTGGCCAATATCTGATTCACTACACTGTCCGGTCGCCCTGCCTCAAAAGTAATTCAAAGCGTTAAACCGCACGAACATGGATAGCAGTGAACAAGACCATATCTGGAATGGAGGTTGTCACCAAATTGATTTTGCGGTAAGTCGATTATCGTAAGTAAATATCGTTGATACTTAGCATTACACTAGTGATGTAATGATTTCAACAATTTTTTTTATTGACGTAACCATTTAATCAGAAATGATCTTCACGCTGAGTGCTATTCTTTGATATTAAAATATTCACGTTATCCTATGAGAAATGCAAATAAGTTTAAGGGCCATTATTACAACTTGCCGTTAACTAAAGGGAGGATTTTAACGGGCAGATAAATTGTTTTTCGTTATTATGAGTACCCAATAAGATAGAAGTGATCGTTAAGCTAAAGGGAGGATCATCATACCTTTAACATTTAAAGGTCATTTTATGTTTGAACTTACCATATTATATATTATTTTCATTGTGGCAACTTCAAATTTAAACAAAATAAGCATATACAACAAAAAACAAAGTCAGCGATTGCCACTGCGTTAAAACAAAACTTGTATAATTGAGCAGTTTTATCGACATTGCTCCGGCATTGCCATATTTTTGAAAAATTTTATCTGTAAGTTGTAATAACGAAAATAAGTTAAAGGTAACTTTACAGTTCCCTTTAGCTAAGGGTACCTTTAACTAAACCCAAGTTTAATGGCAAGTTGTAATAATGGCCCCAAAACTATCACAAATCGTCATTTCGAAGTATTCTTCAAGACTTCTTGCTACAGCAGCACTATTACATAGATACGCACATAATTTTGTCTTGTTGAGGGGTTTGAATCGAGAAAAGTAAAATTGTGGCGAAAATGATCAACGAAGGAACTGCTGACTAGGCCGACGATACATACATAATTGGTCATTACAACCCTTTATTCAGGATTGCGGCGTAGCTTCACTACACCGCTAATTTCGTGTATGTTAATTTAATTCATGAGAGGCGGTACCTATAGTGTATAGTTCGGAGTCGTCGAACGACAGATTTTTGGGAAACTTTTCATGGCAATTTTTTATTTCCATTTTATTTTTGCCAGAAATCTGCTGAAGAAATATTATTCATTTTTCGATTTTTTGGAGATGTCGGACCTGGGGTATGAACCGTGGCCTCAAGGCTAATAAGCCAACACAATACCTACTAGACAAGGCCGACTATGTTGAACGTGAAATGTAAGAAGTGTTCTATGAACACGTAAACAGATTTTTTCCTTTTTCAATGTAAAACAATTCCTGGTGATTTTTCAAGCCTTATTAAATAGTTTGATATTTTCAGCTGCCAAACCATAGTTATCAACATCAAAAATAAATGAAATAAAACCTTCCAATAAAATTATATATATATATTTAAAGGCAATTAAGATCATTTTCAGTTTAAATTAAACCTTTTTCAAAATAAATGAAACCTTTTTCGAAATGAACGAAACCTTTTTCAGATTAAACGAAACTCTTTTTAAATTAAACGAAACCTTTTTCAAAATAAATGAAACTCTTTTCAGAATAAATTAAACTTTATTCAAATTCAATTAAACATTTTTCAAATTAAATTAAACCAGTTATAGAATTTGTAGGTTTATGATATTTTGTTGTATTTTTTTTTTAATTATTTCCCCAAATCCCGGAAAAAATTGAGACGATTGTCGAGAGTTAGCCGGGAATAACTTTGAGAAATATTCGCAAAAAGTTATTTGAACAATTTAGTGTAACTTAAAATAACGCTGAAAATGGCTTCCATCGAAATGGACCGTATGAATAGCTCATCGACTATTGAAAACCGTCGAGAGTATGCCTCAGAATTTGAATTTTGGTCACCTGAAAAAAAGAAAAAATGATTTTTATAGATGAGTGCGGGTTTAACTTACATTTACGGCTTTCACAAGGCCGTGCTAAGGTAGGTGAAAGAGCTCATGTTGTTGTGCCAACCGCAAGGGGAAGGAACGTTACTTTAATTGCTGCGATAAATAATGCTGGTGTTGTTTACCATAAAGTTTTTTACCTTTCCACTGTAAATTCAACCCGTTTCCAAATATTGCTTAGGGAGCTCCTGGAAAAAATTGTAAGCAGCCGAGAGTTACAAAATTCATTTTTAATTATGGATAATGCCAGAATCCATAAAACCCAGGAAATTCGAAATATGGATAATAGTGACTGTACACTTAAATTTTTACCACCTTATTCTCCTATGTTGAATCCGATAGAGAAAACATTTTCTAAGATAAAATTCCACGCCTGATCATTATTAAGTGGCATTATCACAGAGCATAACATAGTAAGTTTAATTAAGGAAAGTGTCGCACAAATTAATCAAAATGATTGTGCGAACTATGTTATGGATGTGATCATGACAATTCCTAAAGCGGTCAGTGGACAAATTCTTCGTTAATTTTAACAAGTATTATATAAAAATGAATATGTTTGTTTTCTATTAAATTCTATAACTGGTTTAATTTAATTTGAAAAATGTTTAATTGAATTTGAATAAAGTTTAATTTATTCTGAAAAGAGTTTCATTTATTTTGAAAAAAGTTTCGTTTAATTTAAAAAGAGTTTCGTTTAATCTGAAAAAGGTTTCGTTCATTTTGACAAAGGTTTCATTTATTTTGAAAAAGGTTTAATTTAAACTGAAAATGCTATATAAACTTTAAACATAAAAGGTACACGAGGAGGTCGACGTTTTACAAACAAACAATTATTCATTTTGCACCTTTCAAAAACTCACAAAAAAAATTTAAAATAATGTATTCATGTTTTTTTTAATCAAAAATTATAATTTCTAACAATTAATTGACACATAAAATATTCAAAGCTGCATGGTTTATGGATACATAGTTTTGTCCTGTTTTTTTTTTCACAAAACAAAAATATTATAATGGAACAACATTTGTTTTGTCTATATTTTTGAAAATAAAAGTAATATTTAATGTTATTATGTGTATCTTTGTATTGCTGTTAATTATAGAGCAATCCATGCTATAGTTTTGTCTGACAATGTGCACAAACATGCAACGAAATTCGTTTAGTCCTATGTGTATATCAGGGTTTACCAAAAAATTTGTTGAGAGAATTTATTTATTTATAGCCATAGAAAAGTGTTAGTAATATACTATATTTTTCTTTCTTTGGCTTAATAATTTTAGATAAATAAAAATAAAATTAAAAATCCATTTTTTTATTAAAAGAACATAAAGCTATCCATATTTGGCTTAAAAATTAGGGCATATTTTTTAGATAAATAAAAGTAAAAAGAATAAAAACCCCATTTTTTTAAAAGAAAAAAGCGAGCATTCAAAAGCATTTAAAAAAATTATACTATGCGACAAAATAAAAAAATTAAATATGCCCTAAGCTAATGACACAGACCATTTTTTAACATAAAATATTTTTTGAGTGTCTTTCTGAAATAAAATGATAAAGCATACACCGCACATGTGTTCTTGTCGCAGTCTGATCGACAACTAAATAAAAAAAAATACAAGAATGCGTGTGAGTGCTCCCTCCACAAATCTGCTATGAAATGGTAAACACTGGTGTAAATACTCGTGTACTTGTAGTACACATACTTGCATTTAGAAAACAACTCTACACAAACACAAACATTTCCGTAAATGTGCAGACTTTTAATGTTCACAGCTTCTTTGTTCCACTTAAAATGCACACATTTGCTTAATGACACTGCAACCATATTTATTAATAATAGCTGGACAGGGAATGACGGCAGCAATAGGTATTTTTGCACTGCATACGTAGTAATGACTTTCAGGGTTGCCAGAATACAATTGTAAAGGGTGTTTTTTATAGAGGTATAGAACTTTAAGTTGGCATTACTTTTCAAGATGGCGACCGATTTAACAGCTGTCAAGTGATTTATTCTCAGTTTGGTTTGGCAATTCATCATGAATAGACTCACGCCTGAACAACGCTTGCAAATAGTGCAATTTTATTTCCAAAATAATGGTTCTGTGCGGAAAACGTATCGTGCACTACGTCCATTTTATCGTCGACGAAATCGTCCATCAGAGCAGTTAATTCGATTAACCATGGAACGTGAAGTGAAGGTAATCCTCAAGCGTATGTGGAAACACCGTTACATCCAGAAAAACTGACTGTTTGATGCGCTTTATGGGCTGATGGAATCATTGGTCCGTACTTTTTCAAAAACGATGGTGGCCAGAACGTTACAGTGAATGGTGATCGGTATAGAGCCATGATTACTAACTTTTTCATTCCTGAATTGAATAACCATGATGTCCAGGAGATGTGGTTTCAACAAGACGGCGCAACATGTCACACAGCTCGTGCCACAATAGATTTATTGAAAGACACGTTTGGTGACCGCCTAATTTCACATTTTGGACCTGTAAATTGGCCTCCAAGATCTTGTGATTTAACACCGCTAGACTACTTTCTGTGGGGCTATGTAAAGTCATTGGTCTATGCGGTAAAGCCACAAACGCTTGACCATTTGGAAGACAACATTCACCGTATTATTGCCGATATACGGCCACAAATGTTGGAAAAAGTCATCGAAAATTGGACGTCCAGATTGGACTACATCCGCGCCAGCCGTGGCGATCATATGCTAGAAATCATATTTAAAATGTAATGCCACAAGATTATCTTTCGGATAAATAAAATTCATGTCAATCGAATAATCCATCGTTGTTTTATTGCAACTTAAAGTTCTGTACCTCTATAAAAAACACCCTTTACATTCAATAGATATGCATTTGACGATAAAAAGCATTGCTGTACGAGTACATGAAAAATTGCGTGATTCAATTAAATTAAAATTTTTACCAATGGTTCAACATTAATTTTGGTGAATAAATTTTATGTTTTAAGAATAACTGGCAACTCTTATATGTCCACACAGACTTACTGTGTATGTACATAAATATGTTCTGATGCTAGTGTCCATTACACAAGCGAGTGAATAATGCTGAAGGTAATAATGGAACATATCCAAACCCCATTTACTTCAAATCCATGATAACATTTGTGTTGTTGTAGCCGTCGATGTCGTAGTCAAAGACATACGGTTTGATTAAATATTAAACTTAGATGGTATAGTTTGTGGTGTGAAGGCTTTTAGAATTTTGATAAGCATCCAAGACTAAACATGTACACCGTTACGTTTATATAGACTTCCCATTTACATTGTAGAAATTGGTTGCTAAAATATTTTAGTTTGGTTTCAATTAATTTTGTATATTATTTCCATTATGATAATTTTTAAATACACTTTGAAATTCTGTTAACAACGTTTTGGTTTGTTCTTATTTCTAGTTTTGAATAAAGTTTATTATGCTACGGTTTGAATTTCAAACTTTTGGTCGATCAACACTAGTAATATCCTTGAAATATCAGAGGAATGTAAACTTTTTTTCAGTGGAACTTACTATTGCACTTTAATAAAATAAAAAATTAATAACCTCTAGAACCAGATTCGTATTGCCCAATTGCTGTAGGCACGATGTAATAACCGACAGAAAATAAAGGAGGAGAATAAAGCGATAGTAAGAGAAGCGAATAAAGCAGCCATAAAAAATCATGCACAAAAAATGTTTACGAGACCCCAATTAAACGCAGTCTCCGCCTCAGAACTATGTAGTGTTCTTTCCAAACCCCAAAATGCTCTTCAGTTGTATATTTAATACTTCAGTCAGACCCTTTTCACAAGCTGTCATAGGAAGTGTTTCACACTTTCCTCTTCATACCGTAGTTGTGACAGTAAACATAATACGCTACGGCAATCATAGACCTTACTTAAATCGCTCCTATTCAAACCCATCCGAAAACTCACGTGTCTTCTATCAAGATGTGAACACAACTGCTTGGTAATATGCTCTGAGTTACGTTATTTTAATTATTTGGAACAGTACTGTCACTTTGGCAAGCTCAACTGCCTTTTTATTCCCTGCTATTTTCCTCGGGGGCCATATGATTTGAATATTAAACTGTTCAGCCATATCGTTAACAAGAGACGGGCGATAATCGTGGATAGTTCTATTTCTCAGGAACATGGAATCCAAGACTTCAGAATAACATTGTGCATTTAGCCTTACTTTATTTCTGTGGAGAACAACTTCGAGGATTATTCCTTGGAGTTTTAACAATCCGAAACAAACCTACAAAGTTAAAAAAAAAATTTATTGAAAATAATTTCTGAGCAAAAGAATAATTTTTTTATTTTTATTTTTTATATAACAGAAGAGGTAGCGATTTAGTGCACTGAAAACTTTTTTCGAAGTGCCATTAATAAATCAATATCGCTAAAGAGGATATTGCACTCTGACTTACTAGCCAATTAAAACCATATACTTTAAGGGCTGAATGTAAAATAAATACTAACACATACCTAAATTAAATTCAATAAATATAAAAGTTTTCATTATTATGGAGACATTTTAATGGATGTTTTCAAAAATGCAATTCTCTTTATTATAAAAGATATTAAAGTTTCACAAACCATAAGACTAAGAAGGGAAACCTTCTGGTGACTCTATACTTTTGCACCAGAAAGTGTTGGGAAACCCAAGAAGAACTCAGAGTAAACTGAAAGTTCAAAGGCCCAATACATTAAAATGTTATACCCAATATTTAGGTGGATATCACTTTAGGCACTCTATTTAAACCATTTAGCATTAAATGTGCCAGTTTTGTTTGGAGTTTTCTGCTCATATTGTAGTAATGAGCAATTATTTCAGTTGACTTTTGTTTGAGGTTTAACGACTACGTAATTGTTGTTTCAAATGATCTCCTAAATACTCTCTTAGAGTCATATCGGGAGTTTGTGCCAAAGTATTACATCTGTGGTTAGCTTGGTAGGCAAATTACACCCCCACAGTATGTAAGGAAAATTAAACCTGGAAGAAATAATAATAAAATTGAATTAAAAAGTAAAATGCTAAAAAGGCAACGTGTGGAAGCTTCTTACCTTTCAATCAGATCGGTCATAGACGGTCCATTGAATTTACAAGGATGATTCAAAGATCCGGTTCGAACTTTACTTAATATTTTTTTATTATTTTTTATTTACGACCTACTCATGCAATGTTTTGTGCTGGAACTAGGATGTAGGTTATGAAAGGAATTGAAGTGTTTATTTACAAAAACAACCTAAATAACAAAACAAAGTAAACAAATAAGACAGAATAGAAACAAACAAGACAAACCAACAATAACAAAAATTACGAGTAATACTGTAAACAGAAATTAGGTTAGGTTAGGTTAGGTTAGAGGACGTGTACTTGTCAATCAAGGCAAGTACAATATCCGGAGGTCGAACTGACCCATTGTACAACGTCCTAGTTTCTCATACCACTTGTTGTTGTGTGTGTTAATTTTGTACATGAGTGGTGGGACCTACAGTTTAAAGTCGACTCCGAACGACAGATTTTTGAGAAACCTGGCTTGTTTGAAGTCGCCGTATTAGAGACTTCAAACAGAAATTACACTAACAAACTCTTACTAAATTGCGACAAGAAAACAGAACAAATATTAAAAGTGCAAAAGCAACACCGTATACATAACATTAAATTATGTATACGAATATCACTAATACGTATGTAGATAGTCCTTGTTTTAATACCGATGGAAAATTATTTTATATTATAAATGAATTTTACCTACCCTTTGCCAAGGAAACCGACGAGCGCATATAATTGAATATACTTTATATATTTGTCCACAAACCATAGACATTTGAAATGAAATAAAAAATAAAAAGTTATAATTATAGGCATTATAAAAAATAAATGATTATTCATTACAACGAATCTTGAAAAATTGGTTTTTGGTTTTCCCATCATCTATAGTTGGAGCGAAAAAGGCGATCGTTCAATCTTTAGACCAGAAAGTAACACACAACTAAAGTCGTTAGAAGATTCGTTACCGTAATAGAGACCGCAAACTACAACCAGGGTTAGCACATCAATTTTTGAAAATGAAATAAAAAATAAAAAGTTATAATTATAGGCATTATAAAAAATAAATGATTATTCATTATAACGAATCTTGAAAAATTGGTTTTTGGTTTTCCCATCATCTATAGTTGGAGCGAAAAAGGCGATCGTTCAATCTTTAGACCAGAAAGTAACACACAACTAAAGTCGTTAGAAGATTCGTTACCGTAATAGAGACCGCAAACTACAACCAGGGTTAGGACATCAATTTTTGTGAGGAATCCCAGCAATAATGAGTAACTTACTCATTTTCTTACTTAATTGGTTATTACAACCCTTTAGTTGGGATTACAACGTCTTAAACCGTCCATGTCTATGTATATATATGTTCATTTTATCCATAAGTGGCGGGACCTGCAGTTAAAACTCCGAACAACAGATTTTTAATTTTATTTACTTTCAGAGTTTATGCTAAAAATTATCGGTGAGGAAGTCTGAACTGGGGCTTGAAACGCGGCCTAATAAGACAACTACCTACCTACTAGACTACGGCGACTATTAAGTGCCAAGTACACGGCATTTCTATTAAGTGCATTAAAAAACATTTTATTGAAGACGGTTCAATGCCCCTAATACTTGGAGTATCGTCATAATCGTAAGTGTTTATAAATTTAATGAATAATAATGTTGTTTTCGTTTAGTCGGAATTATTAGACAAAAAAATAAAATCATAAAAAAACTCGGATATGTAATTTGCTACTTTAGCAATGTTTAAAAGTTCAATTTGTATTTCAAAGATATTAAAATCAGAATTATGGCAAATACAAAGTATTTTCAAATAATTAACTTATAAGTAGTAATGGCACGTATTATCTTAAAATTATCAAAGTTTCTCACAAACATTAACGAGCGTTAACAATTAAAGAGCAGACATAAATAGAAATTTAATAAAACGGTAAGTCACTTCAAGAATGGAAAATTTCATTATTTACGCTGATGTTATTATAAGCTGTACTTTTTTACGGTAACACACACTAAATTAACTACAAATGCACCGTCGAACGTTTCCACAGTTACTGAAGTGTAATAAAGGAAAAATTAATCTCGCCAAACTGCAGACTTCTTATTGTTGTTTTATGTAAGAAAAACTTTTGTAGACTTTTCATTGTTTTTGTTATTATGTCTCTCCTTCGTTACAGGAGTTATGTTTATTTAGTTTGCATTTTTGTAATGTTTGACTGCGTGGTTTTGTAGAAGTGGAAGCGATAAGGAAATGTAAGGAGCTGTATATGTTATTGTTCTTTTTGTTTCTGTTCTTGCTGTAGTTATTGTGCAGTCAAACACATTCTGAGCGACTATTATTTAAATTCATAAATTATTGAAATGATTTTAATTCAATTTCTTTTTTTTATTATTAAAAAAGAATATTTATAAACCTTAGAGAAAACATCTGTCTACGTATGTGCAAGCATAATTGAATTATATTCAACATAAACACTCACAGACATACAAACAAACGTCTAATCCCAAAGTCTTTTTGCTGGGTTTTTATATACCTTGGAAAAATTCATTTAGAATTGTTGTTGTCCTTAGGTATTTTTGCTATTGAACATGAATGTACAGAGGTTGCATATTGGCGAACATGACCATAGAAAGTGTGGAAATAGAGTTAAAAAAACAGTGTTATGGTTCTCTATTCGACTGAAAAATAATAACCAGATAGTGTTAATAAAATTCGACACTCAAACGTGAACAAATTGTTCAGGCACCAGACCATTGCACTCCTCCTTGAGACTAGAAGCGTGGGGAAACGGAAATAAAAATACATCAGCAGCACAAAATATAGAATGAGAAGTGAAGACCAGAAGGACAAAGGATTGTAAAATTCTTAAAAGCTTGTAGATTTTATGTTTGTTAATTTTTTATTTAAACTGCGCTCACAAAAAGACAAAACATCTTAAATTTAAAAACAATGATAATAAGAGTTTTTGAACGAGCCGCGAATATTCGCTGTAGAAATGACACGGTAGTCCAATATCTAACGTGCCACGTGATTTGGATGAAATATGAGTTTATTTAGTATTTTCGGAATATCCTCAAGAATTTGTTTTAAACGGCAATATACTATGGTCCATATGTCTACTGGAGTTTTTAATGTACCACGGTGCTACTGTAATAATACGTTCGGCAATTTTTTTACATTCTTTTCCATAACTAACCTGCATATCAGCGTATTGGTTTTAGGTATTCATTTAGGTAATTACAGAGCAAGATAATTATATCTTAAAATTAGGTATATAAGGTCACTCCCCTTTTTAAAACATCCCTTCAAATATAACTTTAATCGATCAGATTGCTTTTGTAGATTTATTTATACTCTCATGTACCTTGAGGAAATACTATATATAATTTAGGAAATATGAACTTTGTTGTGTTATTTATGTTACATAATCCATATATCAGTGTTTAATAATTATTTATTTTCGTTAAAAAAATCGAAATAAATATTCTAATAATTTTTTTTTTTGTTAATTTGTATACGTTTATTTAAAATTAAACTTGTAGTGATTAAGTTTTCAGTAGTATTTTCATCAATTACCCCCATTCTTCTATAATTTTAATTTAGTTCAGATAGCATTTCTTACATATCTGTCATTCAATTAAAATCTGATGAACATGCAGGCCAATACATTATATTGTTACGAAAATGAAAATGGTGTCTTGCTTTCACTTCCTTTAGACTGTAAACAAAATCTACAAAAATAATGAACTTGTTTACATGACAAACAAGTAAACAAAAATATACCAACAAAACACCAGTATAAAAAACTGATCAACAAGTAAACAAAAATGCAACAACAAAAAAATTGCAAAAAAAACAGAAATACAACAACAAACAAGAATAAATGTAAACAACATTTTTACATTCAAGAGATTTCGAGAAGGCGAAATACATTCATTTGCCTTCAAGAGCATTCATCATACTGTTTACCCTGCGATATAAAAGGCAAAACAAAGCATGCAACGGAGTCAGAAAAAGTTCAGTCAGTCTTGTGTGAAGACGAGTGGTTTGAAGATTTCCGTTATAAAGATCTGTCGAATGTTAATGTTTATGCAAAAGAGTGCAAATAACAAAAGAGGAATAACAAAAAAGGAATTGTGGTTACTTACATCAAGTTTTGAAAAGTGGCACACAGAATTCTGGTTATTTACATCAAGTTGTGAACAGTGTCACACAGAATTATACGAACAATAAAGAAATTATTTAAAACTAAACACAAATTTATTTTTATTTTTATTTGCAATCTACGAGCTCGTATTGCAAACGTTTTTAAAAGGTAAAAACGTAACAATATCAATAATTTTTGATATAAACCGATTCTTTGAGTACGAATTGTTAGGAATTTTTATTTTCGTCTACTGAAATATACTTTTTTTGTGGAGATTTATAAATAAGTGACGCTAAACTGATTTTCAGAGCAGAGGTTTGGGGCTTTGACATCTTATGTTAGGGGTAGCATTTTATACAGATGAGTGAAAATCCGGTCAAATTAAGTGCATCTTTTATAGCTCAACTTTAAGAATTAATAAATCTTAATTTATTAAATCGAAACGGAATAAAATATATTTCAGCAGAACAACGTAGCAATTCTCAAAAATTCTTACGCACTATACATTTCGCAGAGTTTCATTCTAATTTGTTCTAATTTTGCTACAGTGTAAGCTTTCCATGTCCGGCGAAATATGTATGTAAAGATTACTGACAAGCAACTACAATCTGCATTGAAAACTTTGATTTTTGTTTTGTATCCTCGGTTTAAGCGCTTACTAGATTTACGATTACGAATACTAAAATAGAAATTTCTATAAACCTTTAGGACCATTATTTTTGTCAGCTGGCGACACAAACGTCTAACATACGTTTTGTAACTATCAAATTATTACAACTAGAAGTCGTGTTTCATTTCGTGCAATATTTTCAATGAGGTTGGATGTTGTATCAAATGGCTAACCAACTTACTGACCTACCGACAGATGTTGATGACTGATAGAGAGACCAAAAATCATTTTTCGAAATCTATTAAGCCAAGATTCTAATGATTACTTGAAGTTACCGCAGTCTAGTAGGCTTATTAGATGTGAGACTTTGGTTGAAATCCCAGAAAGGCATTTCGAATAAAACGGAAAGTCAAAAAAGACTTCTTCGACAACATCCTCTCAGCAGAATTCTGGCAAAAGCTCCGAGATCAATAAAAATAAAATTGCCTTGAAAAGTTTCCCAAAAGTCTGTCATTCGAAGTCGACTTTAAACTGTAGGTCCCACCACTCATACATAACATTAATGCACCCAACATTTGCCGTATAAGAAGCAAGGTCGTAATCTTGACTGAAGGGTTGTAATGACCAATTATGTATGTATGTATGTATGTACATATGTATGTAATGGCTACTCAGTGAGTGTTCTTAGCCTATTTAATTCCAGATTATTCTTAGCCATGCTGTTGTGAATCATGTGCGTATTCGAAGTTTATTCTGATCTTTGCCATTTGACTTTCTTTTACTTCTTCGTCTTTGTGATTTATTTCCTAGAAGTCGTGACTGAAGGATTGCCATAGCTAAGCACTGATCGGCGAGTTTGCTTTCAAAATGTCTGATAACATGTTTTCAATTCCATTTCTCGCTATCTATCACTGATCTTATCAAGTTCTCCAACTTTCATCATCATCCTTTCGATCATTGCCAGTTGCAAGTGCAGTGAACAATGATATGAATGGAATGCTGTAGTTAGTTCTGTAAACTATTATGTGAGATATGCAGAAAGTTCGTTCAGTTTTAATTGAAACTTAAAAAATATATTTATATAGAATGCTTTTTTTGGAAAGTCTTTTTTACAATAATCTTTAACCTTAAGTCAGTAAAAAAACTTTATTTTATTTCTAATATATCGTTACTCTTTTGCGAAACTTCTTCATAAAATATATTTTCTAAATCTTAATTCTTGTGAAGTGGTTTTTCGTATTTTTCAACAATTCATAAATTTTAGATGATAACAAATTAAATTCCTACAGTTCAGTTAATTCGATATAATTTCTTAATTGTTTCATTATTAATTACTATGGAGTAAATTTGTACAAAATTTTTTTTTTTAGTGTTTTTAATTTCATTTTTATAATTTGTTTGCAAACATGGGGCAACGCCAGAGGTATCCTTTTGTTGGCATTTCAGTATAACTTTAACACGGTAAAAAATGACTTTGTAGTCCTCTAATGCTAAACAGCAGGACAACGCGATAGAAAAGACTGCTACTGTTATACATTTTTAAAAATATCTTTATGGTTTGATTATTGTGCATGTAAAGTTGTCGTTCGAATTTAAAGCATAAGTCCTCAAAAAGGAAACAACAGGTCAAAGGAAATTATTTATTTTCCAAGGGTTGATTTAAAACAGCAATTATATAAATTATGTTTTTTTTTGCTTTTTCTTTCTCTTTTCGCTTTTCTCTTTTGATGTATGAGAGTACAGCTCCTGCCATTAAAACAAACAACAGTCGATACCTTTTTTATTTTATTTTTTCTTTTATTCAATAAATTCGTTGACTGTAGCGTGACCTAAAAATGGTGTTGGCATATTTTCGCAAAGCACTATAGCAACAAATGAGTGAGAATGAAAGCGAACAGCATAATTTTTACATTCAATAAATAATTTTAAATCCTCCCTCAATTTTACTACTTGTTTCCTTCTTAGTACTTTGAGTCTACGACAATAGCATAGACTGATCCTTTTTTTTACTATTCCACAGAAATTTTATGGCCTCACCCTACTCGCAAACTGATATGCTTGCTCATTGCCGCGAATATTCGCATGACCTGGAATTCAGCTCGGCCTTGCTAATTCAGCTACCATTCTAACCTCATGGAAGGTGAGTGCTCTGATGACAGCCTTATATTCCTGTTCAAGTTTATTGATCACATTTTTTGATGACGTAAACTATTGCGTGGCAGCAATTCGCAAGTTTCCCCATGGACTCTTAATCTTTCATATACTTTTCAAATAAACTGCACTAAGTTTTTGGCTGTAATGATTAGAATTAAAAGCATTGGCGTTTAATTGATGTTGAACAATAAAAAATAGAACTTCGGCGGTGTATCGATAAGTTACATAGAGTGTTATTAAAAGTCGCCGTGGTCTAGTAGGTAGTGTGTTTGCTTCTTAGACGTGAGGCCTCAGTTCAAACCCCAGGTCAGGCATCTCCAACTGAACGAAATATGAAAAAATATTTCTTCGACGACTTCTTCTCAGCAGATTTCTGGCAAAAACTCTAAGAGTAAATAAAATTACCATGAAAAGTTTCTCAAAAATCTATCGGTCGAAGTCGACTTTAAACTGTAGGTCCCGCCACTCATGTATAAAAATTAACGCACACAACATTAGTGGTGTGAGAAACTAGGTCGTAATCCTGACTAAAGAGTTGTAATGGCCATTTACGTATGTATATGTATGTATGTTATTAAAACATCGAAGAACACCGTTCGCAACTACGAAGCATCTGGACATCTACAGAAAGAAAATTTTCAACTGAAAGGAAACACTATCCGCATTCGAATAAATAACCAAATACTTTCAATATACTCAAATATTCTCAATGATTTATTCGACGTTGTGACAGTTGAGATTTAACTGAATTTTTGCATAGTCGGGTATGCAATATAATAAAAACAATAAAAGTATTGAACGAATCAGGCAACTGGAAGTAGAAGGAAAACGTACAAATGAAAAATTCTGATGACACTTGTATTCTTACCATGAATCAGGACACGCATGCATCTCGGTATTTACAGGCACACATTTTTGAAATGGAATTAGAAAATAAATAATTAGAAAATAAATGAATGAATAAATATATACTTATAAATCTACGGCATATTCAAATGATTTTCCTTAATAGATTTCTACCCACGCATAGATATAATTCTTTTAAGTTTTTCAAACTCTAGTTTTTGTTTCTCTGTAGTGCATGTATGTTGAAGATTAAAAAAAAAAACTTAATTTATAAGATTTCTTAACATCCGTCTTATAAGATTTTTACCTTTAATAATCAATTCACACATTTAACGGGACTCACCTTGGTACCACCAACAACAGGTTGACAGAAGATGGTTTGTTGTAACATCATTATTAGCCTTAAGTGAACACCCTGGAATAGTTAAATAAATTTCATCCCACAAGATTAAACACCATAAGACATAAAATTTTTCATTATATTCCAAGATATCCATCAACCGAACATATCTGTGTATTTGCTTTCATGCTCATATATGTACATATGTAGGCAGATTTCCTGCCTGTATTTGTAATAATATATCTGCACAGCCAAGTAAACATTCTACTGAACTTCTAAGAATTTATACCTTGAGTTTTGAACACTTTCGAACAAAGAAAAAATTTAATCAATTTAAGGAGGTAAAAAAATAATTCCGCAAAACTGAAATGAATGGCAAAGAAGCAAAAAGTTTAGAAGAACAATGAACAATGAAAAGTATGGTATGTGTGCTTAAATATTATTTTTTCAAGCTCAATTGAGTTTTAAAAAATCGACTAAAATGTTGGATTATTCGATTATTAGGAGATTATTTTTGTAAATTTTTGTATTTATTTTACAACTTTGTTTTTTATTTGCAAACGCTATTTAAATAAATATTAAATCTGTGGTTCCGCTATGATGTTTTTTGGTCTGTCTAAGTGCTCAATTTTTTTATCTGTTGATTTTCCTACATTGCGAATGAGTAAACTCTGATAGAAGCTTAGCCCTAACGGTAAAGGTCGAGCGGCAAGAGACTTAAAATGCCAACGAAAGTGTAGTTCGGAATATCAGAAAATAGAGATTTTTATAATTCCATTCTACTAGCCTGAACTCACATATTTTAATTCTTAATAGCTCGCAAGTATCTCTATCAAATCGAATGAAAAGAGTGTGGACTACAAAAGGTGGACGACATTGCTAGAATACTAAACTACTGCCCCTTAACAAAGCGAAGTTTTTATCGAAGACAGCTAAGTTGAGGCCGATGCTCAATCACAACAAATTTGTTATCATTAACATCGATTCAAATTGGTAAAAGCCTCGTATAAAAGTATTCCTCGTATAAAAGTATCTTTAAAAAAGGCTTGCATAACAGTTGGAAGCATATAGCCGCGCATGATTCAAGCTAATGGAATTCTATTTGTCTCTTTTTGGCTTCGTATTTGATGGAAAGCCGGCTGGCCGGAAAGGGTTTTGATCAATTTTTAAAACCAGGAGCGGTGACAAATTTTGTTATTTGCTGTGCATTCGTGTCACTTTGAGGTCACTGCGAACAAATTGTAGTCTTGTGGTAGCAATAACTATGCAGAGAACCAGGTCGTTGATTTCTCCGAGTCGTGCACCAGGTCAGATTAGAAAAAGAGCTTTAGAAATTACGAAAAACAAACATTGGTGGGTTTTCTATCAGGAATCAAATATCTGAGATTACGTGGCCTCAGTTGATTTCGTCTCCTGGATGGGACAGAGTGCAGAATCTGTATCGAGGAGAATAAAACCATAACGGACATTCTATGGAAATATATTTCTCTGTTCATTTTTTTTTACTACTTTTTTCAATAAGTCTTGCGTATGGCGCTAGTGGTGAATATTGGGTCACAATGGCTTAAAAGTTACTATTTTATCAGCATAACACCATGATTCAAGATATCCCCATAAAAAGAAACCCAGAAAAGTTTAATTGTATGAACGCGGGAGTTTGGAAAGAAAGTTGTGAGGTGCATATAAACCTTAATTTAAGTAAATTTAAAGTATTTTCTCGTTTATAATCGGTGAATGCTTAAAAGCGGGATGCATTTATTGAAATAGTTTCAGTACGTTTAAAGGCAAAAATTGAGATTACATAAGTTTCAGTGCCACTAAGCGGGGAAGTACTATCTCTGGGGCGATTAAATCCAAAGAATACTGTAATTAGAAATCTATTTTTTTCCTTTTTTCTTCTTTGGTGTCATATTAAAGTATAAAATATGATTTTCCTAAGTCTTTGTATTTTATTTTCTACAGGATTTTAATTCTAACACTTTAGGTTGGCATTTTTTTTATTTTTTAAGTTTATTATTTATTTAATTGTTCTCTATTTTTAGCTACCATTATAAATATGTGTTCATTTCTAAATAATTTTGTTCTCCATTTATAATTGGATTTATAATCGTTTTATTATTTTCCATTTCATTTATTTTATAACATCAATCATTGTCTGAATGATTTCATAAAAAAAATTGTTCACTACAATTACGACTGGCACGGAACTGATTGCCAATGTATGATTAACACAGTGTTTAACGCCAAAACAAAAGCGATGTTACGTTCTATAATTTGAAATAAATCGACTCCATCTTATATGTGTACGTAGTGTTTCACTTAATTTTCTTTCAATGTTTTCATGTTGAAATATAATAAAAAACTCTTGAAAAACACTTTTCAGTTGTTGAGAGTGTTTATCTGATATTTATATACTTTTCAGTTATTATTCTGTTTTGTTATTCTGTTTGATGCTTTGTTTGTGCTAATTAGAAATCAATAATATCGCTTTCATCATTTTAGCAATTTCGGTTTTTCGGAAAAAAATATGTAGTGATTGAGGTGCAAAAAAAATTTTTTAGATCAGACTAAAGAATTTTATTTCGCATGAAAATCCAAATAAAAAATAGTCTTAGTATTAGAATTGTTAAGGATTAAAATTAATGAATTAACATTAAAATATGGCATGGTGTAGTGGTTAGAAAAGTTCGACTGCAAACCTTAGTAATTCTGAATTTAATGCAGGAGAATGCAAAAAAATTTAAATATGGTTCCGAATTATAAAAATTAAAAACATTTAATATCCTTTCTAAGCAGCCTACTGACCCTTTCTCCATCCAGAGAAGCAGGATGACGGAAAAAATAAACTTTGCTGTAGTGTTAGGCAGCACCACATTATCTGTAATACTAGAACTCTTCAATAACTACCGACCAATGGATTTCTGCACTTACTCAGATACAGGCTCAACTTATTACGTTTTGGGTACCGAAGGTTTCTCAAAAATAAAATAAGTTTTTCCCACAAAGAAAATAGTAGTTGGTGTGAGCGCAGGTCAGTTTGGCTTAGGGACAAATCAATGATCAATGAAAACGACATGTTTGTTGCTTCAGACCACTAACACCAGCTAAAATGGTATGAAGTAAGCTTTAAAAAGAGATGCATGTCTAGAAATTTGAACATTACGTTAACTGTTAGCAATATTGTTCATCGTGCGAAAGTCTGCATCGCCCAGAGAGAACATATGTACTTACGTAAGTGCTCAATCAGGACTACGACCTAGCTTCCAGCACCATTTATATTGTGTGTGTAAATTTTATACAGTTTAAAGTCGACTCCGAAAGGCTGCTTTTTGGGAAACTAATCATGGCAATTTTCATTACTATCAGATTTTTTTGCCAGAAATTTGTTAAGAGAGGTCGCCGAAGAAATAATTTTTTATATTTCGCTTTGTTGGGGATGTCTAACCTGAGGATTGAACCGTGACCTCCCGTCTCATAAGCCAATACACTACTTACTAGACTACTGCGACTTCATCCACCACCCACAGTTCCATTAAATTTGGAGCTACCAGTGTAAATGTGTCTTTACAAGACGCGCTGCGCTGTGTAATCAGACCTCTTTTTCCGTAATGGATGCCTGGAATTGCATTGAGGAGTCGCATTGGGGTATTATGGCGGAGTCTATACTTGGTGAAAAATAGTGACTGAAATATCGGATCAATCTGATTGACCCATTGTATTATTGTCAAACGCTTGTAATAACTATGCTTTGTTAAAGTTTTATATAAACGAGGTGATACTTATTTTACAGTCAACAAAGAAATTATGTTTAGTGAAGCCGGAAATAAATTCCGGTTCGTAGTTGTTTGCAGTTATAAATCTGTTTGCTTTAGTTGAATCGCGGTACAGTTTTAGTATTGTCGGCTTTGATTTTTGCTTTGTGGGAAGTATAACAGTGTACTGGTTTAAGAAGCGAATTGTAGGTTAGAATTTTGTAATCGTTTTTCATGCATAATACCAGTTAGCTAATTCAAAGGGCTTCAATGCAACTAAAATTAGTCTTGCTTTTATATGGATATTCCAAGTAAAGTTTCCAATAAGTTGAATATTTTATGTGTGAGTGTTGAGATACTATTTGCACCGAATTTCGTTCACTTATATTTATTCTTTAGCTTTTGCTATTTTTCTACCTGAAAAATGTTTCCACAGTATTCCAAAAGAAAACAATAAAGACAATAACGTATTTTATTAAGTCGTAAGAAAGAGACAACTAGATACATACTACGAAAAGACTACAACACAAAATCAAAGTGGTGTCATCAATGTTATTATTTTTAATGTCATTTTTTTTATATGAAGTTTGACAATTAAGTTTCACAGAAAGTTCATGTATAAAAGACAAAAGGAAATATAAAGCATCATCTGATAGTAATTCTGCCTCGCTCAAAATAAAATGAAATAAATTTGAGAATGTACCAATTTTGAAAGAACGACATTATTAGTAACTGTTATTTGGCAATTTCAATCACTGTAGTTACCAGTGAATTATCAATCACCGTGATTAAATCACAGTTTTGCAAAATCGCTCATCTCTAGCGTACAGTGAGCGTCAAAAGAAACTACATTAAAAAATATACATTAACAAATTACCGTTATTTTAATTTTAAAATTGTTTCGTTGCCAGTTTTTAAAGATGAGAGACAAAAATTACAAAAAATTTTAAAATATTGTCAAATTTTTTTGACAAAAGTTGAGTTTGGTGATTGTTAGATTCTTATCCATAGTGTATAGTTTCTTTTGGCGCTAACTGTATATGATTCCGTGGCATGTTCGAAGTATATATCAAATATTATTATCTCAATGTATGATCCAGTCATATTAACAAACTCCAATAGTTTTACAACATTCTTAAGAATATTTTGTTGTAGTTTTTTAACCTTTGGGTCAAACTGCATCGGTCGCTTAGGAAACGCCTTTTCTTTGTAATCTCTGCTTATGACTTGGATTAATCAACGTATTTATTCAATAGTGCTGCATTTGTTTTTTTTTTAGAGCGGTAGCGATTGCCCAGGGTGTATCTGTTAACATTTAGTATTGTTAATAATTTGAGCACTGAAGTCGCAGTGCTAGTAGGTAGTGTGTTAGCTTGTTAGACGGAGAAAGCGAAATACCAAAAAAAATTGTTTAATTCAGCGACTTATTGTATTGATATTGTAAATTTCTGGAGCTTTCGAATGATGAAGTTTTGAGGGTGGTGATACAAAGTAATATGGATTTGATATTGTGAGAACACGGACGAGTGATCAGAAGACATATCTGGTGAAGTGTTAACATGTGTTAATATTTTTAATTTCCAAATGTTTTGGTCACAGTAGTAATTAAAGAATAAGAAGGCGCAGTAGTCTACTAGGTAGTGTGCATTATTAGACATGAGGCCGCGGTTCAAACCCCAGATTAGATCTTCAACTAAACAAAACATGAAAAAGTATTTTTTCGGCGACTGATGACTGTTTCGCGTTGTCTGTCGTCGTAGTAGTATGTTGGCTTATTAGACGTGATTCCAAGGTTCAAACCCCAGGTCAGACGTGAAAAAATATCTCTTCGGCGACTTCCTCTCAGCAGATTTCTGGCAAAAATCTGTCGTTCGGAGTCGACTTTAAACTGTAGGTCCCGCCACTCATAAAATTAACACACACAATGAGAGAAGCTAGGCCGTAATCCTGACTGAAGGGTTGTAATGGCCATTATAAATTATGTATGTATGTCCTCTATGCAGGTTTCTGCCAAGAACTCTAATAGTAAATTAAATTGCCATGAAACCAAAAGTTTTCAAAGATCTGTTAAAGAGTCCCGTTGACATACACACGTAAGTTAAGTAAGTTAGGCTGAAATCCTGACTAAATAGTTGTAAAGACCAATTATGTATGTATGTAATCAAATAACACTAAAGTTGACAGTTTATTTTTTCTCGTACTCTTTTTTGTTATAAATTTAAATTTGTTATCGGAGTGTTTGCATAAAAAATTGTGTGGACTTTGTGCAATTATTGACCTTAGAAAAATGAAATTAAAATTTGTTCCAAATATCTTTTTGTTGAAAATGTCTACATAAAAATAAAAAGTATTTCCTTTTACATAAACATTCAAGAAGTAGGCTTAAAAAACTTTTTCCAATAACTCATGTTTATGTTTATCTATGGTATTTGATGTACTGCATACTCCACAAAGCTATGCTTGTTTTAAATATAGATAAAAAAGCCATCTAACTAACACATTATTTACCATCAGGATTTGAATGCATGTTTAACATAAAATTTTAAAATATTTCTATAGTATTTAAATTTCTGTTTTTGTGTGTGTTTCTCATTAAATTTAAATGTTTATGTGCCATTGTTTAACAAAAGAATTTTGTTCAAAATGTTGAACTGCAAACTAAGTTAAGCTATTACAGTGAAATATCTTTTGAAGTTGGACACATATTTTCTACCAACTGGAAATTATTTTGTTGTATTGTGTTTACGCTACACATGTTATTGAAAGTTTCTCTTATACTGCCCATAGAAATTTTTACCGATACGAGAAATGTATTTGGTTGGTTTAAGCAATGGATGAAATTGTTTGTCGTTTGAAATTTCTAAATAGTTTTGTGGCACACATAATACTAAAATCTAAATGATTGTTTGCATCTATATATTGATACAAAATGTGTTTGTATATCAATTTTAAATACAAAATACGGAAGTCCTTTTGTATTGTAAGTCTACAATCGTTTAATTTCTTTTATGTAGATAATGCAAATAAATTTCTTTAGTGGCTTCGAACATGCACAGAAGAACGGAAAAAATCTGGCCAATGTTGGGTAGAGAGTGCACTGATAGCCTGATGACTGGGCATTGGAATATGGGCAGTTCTCTATGAGAGATGAGGAAGAGGGAGAAACATTTCTACACATGCTGGGCAAATGTCCAGTATTATGTTGAAAGAGAAAAAATCACATTGGTGATTTATTTAATCAGCCCTTTTGTCCGACGTGACAAAAGAAGTTCACATTATACATTCATTGTGTTCTATTTTTAGGTTGCATCTATAGCACTTTCTTTCACTAATTTGTCTGTCTTAAGCTGCACGTCTATTGAGTAGACAGATGTTATACAAAGCTTGAAGAAGGTATAGTAGTTTCCGCCTTGCGTTATTAAAGAGGACATATATCGCTACGCTGAACAAGGTACAGAGGTTGGCATGCTTGGGAATCACGGGTGCTCTGATGTCCTGACTTTGAGGCCGTCTTGTGTCTACAACCATTGCACATCTTCCTCCGCTGCTAGCACTGCACTGAAGCTTAAGTTCTCAAATATGTTTAGACCATGTACAATGGGCCGCACTTCAATACTGCATGAAGTAGAACCGAATCACCAGGGTTTTGGATGTGATTACTTAGTACCAGGGATTGCTTTGGGACGAACATACAAAACTCACAGTCCTACGCGGAAATAATGGTTTGCAGAAGCTGTTATCACAGACGATAATATAACGATCTTCACCGATGGCTCAAAAATTAAATGTAGAACTGGATCTAGACTCTATTCCGATAAACTAGCATTGAACGGGTCATACGGATTACCTAACCAGGAAATCGTATTTCAAATAGAGATCCTTGGTTTTGAACAAGCTGCACGTATGGTTGAAACCGGAGACCTAACTTTTTCGAACTAGATCATATGTGTGGACAGTCAAAGGGTAACCAAAGCGCTGGGATGCCATCTCGTCAAATTAAAGGCGTCAGGAGCCGCATAGACTCTTTACACCGTATACCTCGATACAATTCTCTCCTCTACTGGGTTCCAGATCACTGTGGCTTAGAGGGAAACTAAATGGCGGACGAAGTGACACTGAAGGGATCGGCTAGTCTGAGGAAGAGATGATAGAGAGGATTTAGACGACCCTATAAGAATATAGAAAAGCAGAATGAAATTCAATAAATAGTGGGTCTTTCAACATACATGGCTGCCGAATTTAAAAGCTGTTGCCATTGGGAGACGCAGGGAACTACATGTTCGAAAAGAGAACAGTTCGCATTCTAACAGACTCGGTCTCCCCTACCAGCAATAGCTGCCATGATCTGGAAGAAACGGAATCGGTACAACACCTTTGATACGATTGCCATGTATTTCAGAACAGATATAATCGGTTTTTGGGTAACAGAAGGTTTGAAAATCTAGGTTAGGTGGCGAACTTGCCCCTGAGGAAACTGGTTTTATGAAGTAATGGAATTAGTAAGTAGAAATAAAAGTCTAAAATGAAAGCATGTTGGTTGGTAAGCTTTAATAATTTAATTAAGGCACTTTTTTTTAACATTATGGAAATGCAAAAATTAATATCTTTTCTACTACAGCTATTTAACACATTATACTCATAGTATTTTAAAATAGTACACAAAATATACGATACTATTTAATAGGATTCGACTTGTAATAACAATTTTAGAAAATCTTCGAAAATATTGGATTAAAATTATACGTATAAATGTTAAAGATACATTTGGCTAATTTACACGACTTTGTATCTTGTATGTTGTATTGAATAAAATTTTTGTTTTTAAACATTCAGTGCTATGTTGTATTGTGTATTTCGTATTCCAAAGTCAAAAAGCGATGAGAAGAAGAATACCAGTATTCAAAATTTGATTTCTAAGCAAAAAAACTGAACACATTAAGGAAAAAAGTAAATTAATTAATTTTCTGAATGTTAATTGTTGACTCATTTTACATAGAAAACATTTTTGGTCAATTCACACATGCCGTTGTATGATTGTTGTTGATATTTTTCATATAAAAATCCGATACACTTATACACATTTTTTCCATTGATCAATTCACACAAGCCGTCGTATCGTTGTATTCATTGTATTGTTGGAAGAACATACAACAGTGTATGATTGTTGTTGATATTTTTCATTTAAAAATGCGATACACTTATACACAATTTTTCCATATGTTTTTAAAAGTTGTATTGGTTTCGGGCTATCAAATTGTGTGAATGAAGAAAATGTGTATATGTTTTCATATGTTTTTAAAAAGTTGTGTTGGTTTCGGGCTATCAAATTGCTTGAATGCCACGAGATACACAATACAGCATAGCATTGAGCGTTCACAAACAAAGAAATGTATTCAATACAACATACACGATACAAAGTCTTGTGAATTGCCCACATATGTTTTTAAAAGTTGTATTTGTTTCGTGCTATCAAATTGTGTGAATGAAAAAAATGTGTATAGGTTTTTAAAAAGTTGTGTTGGTTTCGGGCTATCAAATTGTTTGAATGCCACGAGACACAAACAAACAAATGTATTCAATACAAAATACACGATACAAAGTCGTGTGAATTTCCCATATGTGTTTATGGGCAATGATAGCACGAAACCAATACAACTTTTAAAAACATATGAAAAAAAATGTGTATAAATGCATCGGATTTTTATTTGAAAAATATCCACAACAAGCATACACTGTTGTATATTCTTCCAACAATACACTCAATACAACGATACAGGGGCTTGTATGAATTGACCAAAAATGTTTTCTATGTAAAATGAGTCAAAAATTAACATTTCAAAATTATATTGTTCGCACAGAAAATTAATTAATTTACTTTTTTCCTTAATTTGTTCATTTTTTTTTTTTGGTTAGAATTGTTACATATTTATTGTCCTCGTACTAAATGATGCCTGCACTTCAATGATTCTAATTCTTCTGAATGTAGAAGAAATAGAAAACGATATTAATTTTATTAAACTTGCAAGGGAAGTTACGTTTACCATTTGTTTTTTCTTCTTCTTCTTATACATTTTACTGTACTGAATAGAGATGCATTTCAAATTTATAACACAAATGAACTGAAGTCAAATACTATTGGATAAATGGAATCACATTAAAATATTTATACTCTCTTCGTAATTTTTGTAGGTTGACAACCCTGAACAGTTGGGAATTAGATGTAGGTTGGCAACACAGTCGGAAAATAGATTAAAGGAAGATGATTAGAAAGAAGAGCTGAGTAGTCAGTGAGTTGCAGTTGAACAGTTGAAAAGTAAATTTAAAGAGAATTAAAAGTAGGGAAGATTGTAAAAGTTGTTGCAGTGAAATTTGTAAGTCTAAATAAAGAACTATTGAATTTTGATAATTCATTTGAATTGAATAATTTTATGTTAATTTTTTTTGTGAATAATTTTTTGTATGAAAAACAATAAACTTTTTCCCATCTTTACATTTTAAATAAATAACTATTATATTTTGATTATTAATTAGAACTGAATAATTTTAATTTTTTTGTATAAAAACAATAAACTTTTGTCATCTTTTACATTTATATACTATTGAGTGTTATATTTTCAGCTTTAAATTTTTTGCTTTTTGTTGTTCACAATTCTGTACATTGAAATTTTTTCCTGTGCATTGAAATTTTTGTAAAGAAAATACTTTACTTTAATTAACATGTAACATGTAAGTGTGATATTCAATTGTATTAAACGTATTCAGAGAGCTTTTAGACGACTCTTTGCAGTCCTCGTTCCGAGATGTGACCTTACAGTATCATACAGTATCGGCGAGAACATTATTCCTTTAGAAAAAAAGTTACAAATATTTGGAAATTTTTTTTTTATTTCAATAGTTCCAAACATGAATGAATACAAAACATTTAGCACAGAACCCTGCAACAGAACGACTTTTTTATAAAGGGGGCGGGAATGTAAATAAGACAATTATGTTCTATACGCGCTTTTGCTATCTCTGGTGCCTACATTTTAAACCCACCTATATCCTTCAACCACTCTCCCTCCGCCGACCTGCCACTAGGTATTACTTCACGGAGGCCATTTAAAGTTTTCTCATATCAAATTTCGATTCTGTATCTCAAACCTTTGCATCTCAGTCATACGCTGACTGTACTGGTATCATAGAATTCTAGAAATCAACATCTCTCTTATAAGCTGATTTGGACTGAAATATATTTTCATCGTATTTTCTAAACAAACTATGACCAGTATGAAGTATGTCTCGTAGAAGTTTAGCTCGCTGTTTCATTCACTAGTCAACGTGTATTTTAGAGAGAAGGTAAAATAGCATCTTTTTAAACCGTCCCCACATCGTGATTGCCATTTCCACATTGAAATCAATCGTTCCTAAACCTTTTTAGCCCTAGTTTGTCCTGTGTTTTCGAAAGTATTTTCGGCGCATTTCATCGGCTAATATGTCAATCGTTATAAATTTGGGCAATATCAGTACCGCTTTATCTGATATTGTTCGCCCTCATTCGATACGCTGATGATAATTTCCTGTTTTTCCTTGTCAGTGCCCCCTGAGTCACAGATGTGTTTTCACTGATAAATTTTAAGTCGTCCTGCGTCCTCAACTCTCGTTTAGATATTTTCTAATATTTTTCGTCTGCTTAGTTGTGGTCGAAGTAATCTATCGTACATGATATTCCTCCAAAGTACGGAGGCCTGTGATATGCCTATCGATAAGCATTTAATTTATCGCATTACACCGCCCCTTATTAACTTTATATATTGCCACAAAGTTGCAGTCAAAAGGCTGATTAAGCTGGATTCCCTATGTTATCCAAACAATATTTTTGTCCGAACTTTCTAACTTAATTGGCCATTACAACCATTTACGGCCTAGTTCCTCACACCATCCATGTTATGTGTGTTAATTTTATCCATGAGTTACGGTTTAAGTGGTTTCCGAACGACAGATTTTTAGAAGCTTTTCATGGGAATTTTTTATTTACTCTCAGAATTTTTGTCAGAAGACTACTGAGAGAAAGTCACCGAAGAAATATTTTTTCATATTTCGATTTGTTCGAGATGTCTGACTTGGGGTTAGTATAACATCCTCACGTCTAATAGACTAGATCCTAGATCCTACTAGAATATGGCGAAACAGTTTTTTTTATCTGTAGTTTGCTTATTTTATGCATAAATATAAATATTGTTACGGTTTTGCCTATTAAAAACGTTGAAAAGATGAGCTCATAGATTGTAAATACAAATAAAAATAAATTTGTGTTCAGTTTTAATTAAATTCTTATTGTACGCACAATTATATGTGCCACTGTTCACAACCTGATGCAAACAACAATTGCTTTGTTTGTTATTCTTCTCTGCACTCTTTTGCATAAGCAATAACAACCATTAGTCAATTGTTCGACAGATCTTAGTAACCGAGAATTTGAAACCACGATTACTCCCTTCAAACACACCACGTCTTCACACAAGACTAGCTGAGCTTTTACTGACTCCGTTGCCAGATTTGCCTTGCCTTTTATATGGCAACGTAAACAGTCTGATGAATGTTCTTGAAAGCGAATGTTCGTGGCTTCGCTATCTCCAGATCTCTGTAAACGTAAACATCGTTTTTTCATTATTGTTGTTTGTGTATTTTGTTTACATTTATTGTTGAGGTGTTTGTTGGTATATTTTTGTTTACTTTGTTCACTTTTTATGCTGGTGTTTGTTGCTATATTAAGCAGTGCGATAATTTGTTCATTGTAACAAATATTTGTTACAAACAACTGTCGGCCCGAATTGTTTTAACATTTTGTCCGAACAAGCTTGAGGGAGTTGCCAATAAGTTATATTTTTCATACAAATTGGAAAAATGAGAATTTCCGTACAAATTTTTCGAAATAAGTGAATCGTGAAGTGAAGAAAACTTTCAGATACAAATAATGTGCTGACATCTCTGCAATGGAGGGTAATATTAATTCGTAAATTTTTGTGGGAATGAAACTTATCAAAATTCCTGCCAGGCATTTTCGATCATTTGAATCGCTTTATCTCAACACTAAAAGATCAAACTTCATTAATTTTCAGTGTTTGCGGAGAATTTTTGTTGATATTTTTACGAAAATAGAAATGGTGTAACATCGTTTACATGAGTCGCCCTGGTCTAGTAGGTAGTGTGTTGGCTTATTAGACGAAAAGCCAGGGTTCGAGCCCCAGGCTAGACATCAAAATAGAATACAAAAAGTATTTCCTCGGCGACTTCCTCTCAGCAGATTTCTGGCAAAAACTCTGAGAGAAAATAAAATTGCCATGAAAAGTTTCTCAAAAATCTGTTGTTCGCAGTCGACTTTAAACTGTAGGTCCCGCCACTCATGTATAAAATTAACGCACACAACATAAGTGGTGTGAGAAACTAGGTCGTAATCCTGACTGAAGGATTGTAATGACCAATTATGTTATGTATGTAACATCGTTTAACATTAAAACGATAAACAAAAGCTACACAAACAAATACGACGAACTTGCATGCATATACCAACAACATCAGTATGAAAGAAAAGGAGACAGAAAAGTAAGAAAAAAAGCAAAAACAAACAACATAAGTAAAGTACACAAACAACAATGAAGTCGCGATAGAGTTCTGGAGAAAGCGAAACCCCGAACATTCCACTTAAAGAACATTCATTAGACTGTTTGCGTGGACATATAAAAAGGGAAGACTAAGCAGACAACGAATAGTAAAAATTCAGTAAGTCTTGTGTGAAGACGCGTTGCGTGTGAAGAAAACAGTCGTGGTTTGAAGATCTCCGCTATACAGATCTAATGAACAAGTTTTGTTGCTTACGCAAAAGGGTGTGAGTAGGGAAGAATAGCGAAATAAACAAATTATTGTTACATACGTCAAGTTGTAAATAGTGGCACACAATAGTAGTGCGAACTAAACACCAAATTATTTTTATTTTCATTTGCAATCAACCAGCTCTTATTCTAAACGTTTTTAAAAAGGTAAAAACGTAACAATATTGTTACGAAAATGAAAAAATTAGATATTTGAATTTTGCTTTTACATCGTCTAACATTAAAATTATAAACAATGCATTAAAATATAAAACAATGCAGTCAAAAACCTGTTTACAAATTATCGTACTGCTTAATATAACAACAAACACCAGCATAAAAAATGGTAAACAAGTAAACAAAAATACACAAACAACACTACAAGAATAAATGTAAACAAAATACACAAACTACAATAATAAATGTGAACAACGAGATTTCGAGAAGGTGAAGTCGTGAACATTCGCCTTCAAGAACATTTTTCAGCCTGTTTACTCTGACATATAAAAGGCAAGGACCCCTCACCTGTTTTGACTGAGTGAGGGATGTTTAGTCAGTCTTGTGTGAAGACGCGGTGTGTCTGAAGAGAGTAATTGTGGTTTGAAGATCTCCGTTACAAAGATCTGTCGAATAATTGTCTAGTAATTGTTATTGTTTATGTTTAACAAAGAAAAGACAAGTGTTGTTGTTTACATAAAGTTGTGAACAGTGGCACAGAGAATTGTGCGAATAATAAATAGTTTAAATTAAAACTAAACACAAATTTAATTTTATCTTATTTGCAATCTACGAGCTCGTATTTTAAATGTTTCTAAAAGGTAAAAACGTAACAGTATAAATAAATTTTATAATCCTGTTCACTTTTTTGGTAACTCAATCAAATCGCTCTTTAAATTCATGAAAATTCCAAAAATGTTTGCCTTAAGCTTTAAAGTCAAAAATAAAGAAAAGTTTATTTCTTTTAATTTTTAATTGAAATAAAGTTTTGAAAACACAAAAAGAAAGAAAATTTACAGAACAGACCTAAAAAATTCTCTCTGAAATTGTTGCGTATGAGTAACAAATGTTAGTCTATAGCGTATATAAAATTCAACACTCATACAACACGTTGTACGGTGTGTTAGAATATAAAATAGACAGCAAAAACTTGATACCCCAATATGCGTAAGCAATTTCATGAATTTTAAGAAATAAGTTTGTAAAAATAATTGATGGGTTTATATTTATTTTAATAATTTTTTTTAATTTCATAATAAAATAAAAAAAATTTTAATGTTTATCACAAGCATAGCTGGGGAATTTCGATTAGAATTAGAAATCATTACGATTAGAGAAATAAAATAATTGAATTTTGATAAAAATTTCAGATTACTAATTGATTAGATTGGAAATAATCAAAAATCTAATCACAATTAGTGACGATTAGCATTTCTAATCAAATCTAATCAAAACTAATCGAAAAAATAATTGATTAGATTCCTTGATTATTTTTGATTAGATTTGATTAGATCAACTATTTTTAACTATTTTTGTGAAAAGAAAATATTTATTTATCACATTTGTTGCTATATTTACATAATGTAACAGTTTTTGAATATTGCATTATATATTGCCACATGCATATATATTTACATACTATTTACATTTATACATACTATACATAAAATAAATATAAAGAACGAATTTTACAGAAAGTAAAAAAAAACAAAAATGCATATGCAATAAGTTCTGTAAAAAAAAGAAAATAGGTATACATATTACAATTACGTCGTTTTAAATGTATGCTCATTCTGCTTATATATACTTCACAAAAAATTGACATTAGACTTCATTAATACAAACTTTTCAAAAGAAAAGTCTGACAATGAATTTCGTCTTGTACTATTGATGATGCCTGCAAATGAGAATAGTCGTTTAACGGGTGCTGACGACGTCAGTGGGGTGTTAAACGATAGGAATGCTTCCTTCAAAACATTATATTTGGTCCAAATTTCAGGGCTGGTATCCGGGTCATTTAAGTAAGCGTAAAACTGATTGCTTATGGCATTTTTGAAACCGTTGGACTCGGTTGGTGTTACCGGGGTTTTGGAAACGTCATCTTCTGTAACGAAAATAATATAAAGTTTGAAAAATAATGAAATACTGATAAAGTTACCGTCATCATCGAAATCATAAAATGAGTTGTCATTATTCAAATTCGGCACGTTCGTTGCATTATATGAAAAACCATTTTTGAACAAAGTGCATATGACTTCAAGCACCCTTTTGCTGATCTGCTCCTCAGTACAGTCAGGCGATGTTTTTTGGATAACCCGCAACCATTTCATCTTCACATTTGGAGTCAATACAGCTGCCGCTATTGCCATGTTTACCTCTGGAGCCAATGTGAAATACAATTTAAACCTTACTCTCAATTGATGTTCTAATTGCACTGCTATTGAGCTGATATTTCCCAAAACCTCGGATTTTCTGGATAATTTTAGCAGCTTTTTGCTCAAATAAAGTAACGCAGGAATAATACAACCATACTTCACATTGGCTTCACCTTGGAGAAAGTCCAAAGTTTTGGCAATGGGCTCCATTCGTAGCTTGTACGACTCCAAATATTGAAAATCACCAGCTGAAAAAGGAGGCAGAGTCAGTTCATTGGCAAGCTCATGCAATTTCTCCTTGAACTGTAGTAACTTCAGGATTGCATCATATAGTGAGTTCCACCTAGTTACTACTGGTACAAGAAGAGCTGAACCTAAAATGCTCTGGATGACTTCGGAGGATTTCGGCTATTTGCACTTTTTCCATAACTGATGGCACTTTTTGATCGTCTGTAAGAAATCAATGTAAGTAAGTGAAATGTAAGTTGCATTTCAAATAATTTATGTATAAATTTTACCATTGTGTGTTAAATATACAGTGCTGGCTGCTCTCGTAAAATCCTCGGGAAATCAGTGGTGGCCAGTAAATTCAGTGTATGACTGGCACACCTTTCGTGTTTCGGCAAATATTTGGCATTTTCGAAAATCGGCACTTCGTCTTCGCTGCCTTCCTCTGCCTCTTCACCATCATAATCACATTGCCTCAAGCCATGGTCACGAAATGCCTTGACAAAGTTCGACCCGTTGTCCGTGATGGTCATTATAATGTTGGTCGTGTTGAGGCCAAAGGAAGTGTTCATATCCCCGATCATTTTGCGCGATTTTCTCCGCCGAGTGGACACCAAATATTCGCTTACATGCCAACGCAGCTGACTTCCTTTGGAAATTTTAATCAAGCCAATGACAGGTGTAACCCAAGAAACTCTTGTGATTACCCAACCAAATGTCCACTGTGGTGCAGAAGTATTTCGATGACGACATGGCTGTCTGTACCGTAGTCACCATGCTGTTGTATGTTTCATCGAGTCTTTTCATGGCTGTTTTCTGACACATAACTTTTAATCCAGTGCTACTAAACAGGTCTCGAAATGATTCCGGTAACGCGCAGTCTACCAGAAAGCGAATAATTTTTTTTTTCGAAAGCTTCCTGCGACGTGCTTTCATCGGAAGGACCTGCTTTCATCCTCATATACTTTTTGTGCAACTCGCTGTGCCGAACTTTTAAATGCGAGATGAAGTTGGAGGTAACTTCACGTGTGCCTTTTATTAATTTGTGACAGGCCGCACATTTAGCGGTTGTACTCCATTTTGTCTGTCACAACAAGAAGTAAATGAAGTAAACATCACCATATACAGCAAACCTAATGGAAGATAATGGGTAAAACTTACATTCATAACCATTGCCACATAAAATTCAGGGTTGAAAATTAATTTGGGCGAACTTCCGGTGCTACGCATTCTTTTAGCACTCACTGCCGGCTCGCTCTTCAAAACTATTATCGGATCACCTTCATCGGTATATAATTTGGATCGCATACATCATCGTCTGCGGAGAAGTCTTGGTCTTCAAAAACAATTGGATCCATTACGACAACTTGTACTTCCACAATACACGTTGAAAATTAACATTAATAATAACACAACAACAACGTGAAGCAGCTGTGTCAAATGTTTAGTTTAAGAACAGGGTGCACCGTATGCAATTTTATGCAATATTCAAAAACTGTTACATTATGTAAATATAGCAACAAATGTGATAAATATTTTCTTTTCACAAAAATAGTTAAAAATAGTTGATCTAATCAAATCTAATCAAAAATAATCAAGGAATCTAATCAATTATTTTTTCGATTAGTTTTGATTAGATTTGATTAGAAATGCTAATCGTCACTTATTGTGATTAGATTTTTGATTATTTCTAATCTAATCAATTAGTAATCGTCTAAAATGGCTAACTAATCATAATTAATCAATTTTCCAGCACAATTTCTAATCCAATTGCTAATCATTAGGATTTCTAATCATTATTCCCAAGGTATGAAATATACAAACTGAAGCATAAACAAAATAAAGGCTGATTCATGATTGCTTTTTTTGTGTGGCCAACACTCAGATGATGACTCCTATTCATGCCGTATATTGCGTTGGAATACAGGAAAATAGTTTATAGGAGAAAGGATAGAGAAGTAGTGCGTGACAATTGTTTATTTTTTAATAATTTACACTTCCCTTTTTCTATTGTAATTAATCATATAAAATGTCATGCAAATAAACAAACAGACAATTACATACACCCAAAATCTCTGGTGGGAATCGGTCCTACGGTCTTGCCCTTTGAAATTCTGCAACTTTGCCATCGGGGCACTAAAATACAGTTTCATAAAATTTTCAATGACCTCACAACAAATAACGTGTTGCTATTTACATAACTTCGCGCTTTCATAAAACTTCAAGTATAAAATCTCACTGCGTTAAATATTATGATCTTGGTGGAAGCTTGAGATCAGAAATTCTTGAGATAATTGGTTATGGCAATAGATTATTACACAAGCGGAAGTCGTCTTGCTAAAACCACATATCGTCCAGATCGATGGCCTCCAATTGGGGCCACAGGAACCCCTTATAATGTTACTGTAACAAATGCCATTCACAGTCGCTGCTATTTCTGCCTCCCATGTGCTCTCATGATCAAAATTCGAACCAGAAAGTTACTCTTTGTGAGTGCACGTGTTTCCCGTGGATTATATGATAATTTTGTTTATTCACTAATCCATTGAGATGAGATGCTCTTTATCGAAGAAGTTGGCTTTTCTCGAAAAATTTCTACTGACTTCGCTTCGCTACATTACCTATTGATGGCGCTTTCTACGGTTTTTCTTATTTAAGCTCTTAAATAAACTGAATTTTGTGCGTATATATATAGGTCATTTGGAAGATGTGCACGACTTTTGTCAAGATCGCTGCATAGTGCTTCATAAAACTCCTCTTCACTCGTTTACAGCAATCATATTTGCTAAAGACCTACTGGTACGTTGACGCTGACAGCCTTAAAGCTGAGTCACATAGAATTTGAATTGACAGCAGACTTGAAATACGTACGTGTTGGCAATTCTCCGTTAATGCATCGTACTAAGTTGAGCAACTTCAGCTATCAGCTATGATATGTTGTTACTACTTTCGACCAAGCATTTTATGTGCAGCATATTGTATCGCGATATTCTGTAAAATAGCTTAGTAAAGGGTGGGCCCCTTTAAGAATGCTGTAAAACAAAACAGCTTTGAAATTTTGCCGCTTTTATTTTTTCACTATGAAGTACAATTGTTCCGGTTAGAAATCCAATATTATTTCATTCATATGAAACAGTCACTCGTAATGGGTGCATTGGCTTCTGTAAGATTACGTATGGGTTTTCTGAGCCCCAAATACGGAAATTTTGGTAATCAACTTATCCCCCAAGATGAAAATGAGCTTCATACGAAAAATGATTTTTTTTTGCAAAATCGACATCATCGTGCAGTTTCTCATAGGCCCAACCATACATACATAATTAGTCATTACAACCCTTCAGTCAGGATTACGACCTAGTTTCTCACATCACTTATGTTGTGTGTGCTAATTTTAAACATGAGTGGCGGGACCAACAGTTTAAAGTCGACTCCGAACGACAGATTTTGGAGAAACTTTTCATGGCAATTTTATTCACTCTCAGAGTTTTAGCCAGAAATCTGTATTTTATTTTGATGTCTGGCCTGGGTCTCGAATTCTTTAGTTGATGTTGATGGATTCTCACGCACACTCTCAACCACAGCTTCGATATTTTCGGATGTACGCCCTGTACGAGCACATTCACGTCTTGGTGCATTAACAATAAAACCAGTTTCACGAACTTTAGCAATAAACTTGCGGGTATCGGGCACTGTTGGTCCAACATTTTCGTGCAATTTATGGCCAACTGTCTTTATTTTGGAAATAAATTTTGTGACAGAATAGAATGACATATGTATTGCCAGATTCGAATTAACCAATGGTTCCAATATAAACCAATAAATGGCCCACCCGATTCATACGTATATTTTCCATAGTACCACTAATTTTCTGCACTAAGTTTCGCCATGAAAAGCAACTGCACTGCACTGTATGCCGTTTATGCCTATCGCAGCAATAAGTGTACAAATATTGGAATTGAATACAGAAAATCTGAGTGTAACTTAAAAATTGTAATTGCTGAATAGACTTTCGGTGATGCGGCGAAACCGGTATGTGGTAATTTATTATTGGTACTAAGTTTACATATGTACAAAAACAATGCCCAATATGTTAATGTATACCGTTTTAAAGAATTATCAATCCCCTTTGCATAAACTTTGATTTTTCAAAATAGATTCACAAATATTTAGGTATTCAATAATTTTGTGCGAAAAGAGTAAAAACACAGTTTTTGTCAAATAAAACAAGTTTGGAGGGTTCGAGGAATATAAAGAAATATTGAGTTCTACTGAGCTATATATGTATACAACTTACTCGTTACTCGTTATTTAGTTAGTTCATTGTTGAACCGAGTAATTTTGGTAAAAGAGCCAATACGGGATGGTCACTTGACAGATACCCTCAACGTCTGAAAAAAGACATATTTTATTAAAATTAGAATGATGCCTCAATTTTTAACAACCTTTATAATTTTATTGAAGCTTATTGTTCTTTGCAAAAAACGATTTAAAATCGTCTTTCATATTTTAATTATTTTAATTTTATTATTATATAGATATCATGAATAACCACCGTTTTTGCATTAGATCCGATAACTGAAGCTGAGAAATTAATTATTGAAGGCTATCTGCCAATGATGAAAGCTGTGGATGGAGGAAACATTCTTTGCTTTAATACATTAACGCAATTAATATAATTACGAAAAGTTGTTAAGATAAAAAATTTCTGCATGCACATATGTAGATATCTCGAAAGTTATTAAATACATATTATATCTGATGTAAAAAAATGTTACACTTAATTTTTATTCTACAATAAACTGGCATATATGTACGTATATCCGTCAGTCCTACTAGAAAGTAAATTTTAATTTTAAAAAATTATAATCAATTTTAAATATACATAAATATGCACGTTCCAGTTTCTTTTTTTCTTTTTTAATATACTGCAACAAGTTTTGCTAACTAAAATGCAAATTTATTCAAGGAATTAGCATTAAATATGTAACATCAAACCGTTAATTTTCATTTCAATGGACGCTTTATTAAAATAGTGTTTTGGAAGAACTTGTCATTTAAAGTTTTGTTCATCGAAAACAAAGATTTTTTCCCATCTTTTGACAATTTTGGATTTCGTTGCAAAAAACCGTATATTTTTCGAGACTAAGAATTAATTGAGATAATTTTTAATAAAATGCTCTGAAGTGAAGCGTATTCCAGTAATAGCGTTCAGTATCTAAAACAACAAATTGTAGTCAGAAGGAAAAAGTTCTGGGCAATACGGCGGGTGATGTTTCTGACCGGCGCGCCGCGGCGCTTGAATATATGGCCGAGTATTATATGATGAAAAATGAGAGTATTTTTCAACCAAAGCCCACTTCAAATGAATTAATTATTGTACTAACATACCCTCCACGATTTGGTCTAGTTTTACGAGCCCATAATGGATAATACCCTTCTGATTCACAAAATACTGAACATTACCTTGAAATAATATTATTCACCTATGATTTTTTGTGCTTCTTTTTCAAGCAATGTAACAGATCTTCAGATATGAAAAATTCTATTAGCATCTTGAGTCAAACAAGCTTCTCTTCCGTTTAACAAGAATCTTTAACATTGTTGGCTGCTTATTTATGAGGCGTGGCAAGACACTCTCACCTCTATTAGCTAAACATATCATTCTCGACAATTAGGCACTGTTTTTGTAAGACGAAAGAAATACTTAATTTGAGTTTTCCATACAATTAGCGAACGTGTAAAATCGTTCGTCTTATAAAAACAGGGGATTAATCGCCGGAGGTCAGCCCCGGGCGATAATAGTTGACAGTTATATATAGTATTAAAAAACATTTTTTTCTATTTACTACACCTAACTCAAGTGGGGGTTTTGCTTTAAGGGTATAGATATAGACAGATAAGTCTTTCCCGCAAACTTTGTTTTAATAACAAAGAAAATAACCAAATTTGATGTGAAAAACAGAGGTAAATAATGAGTTTCAAATTGCGGACTGAAAAAGTAACTTCGTAAAAGTATGTTTGCTGGCGGCACTGTGTTCAAAGCGGAGCAACAGGCACCAGCAACAGGCGCAGAAATAAAGACCCTAATGTAATAAATTGTATAAAAACAAAAAATATTTAAACATTGTGATGGTATTGAAGTAAACATAAAAGAAAACAATATTTTTTTAAGGTAACTAAGGATTTAAATAATTATTGGAACAGTTAATTTTTTTTTTATCGGCTGCCCTGGTAATCTAGTGGGTAGTGAGTTAGACTATTAGTGTGAGGGACGTAGGTTCAGTTACTACCAGAGACTCTGGTCTGTGACACTACATCGAGCATATGGTCAAAGTTACTCAGCTGACATATAATTAAATATAATTTTTAATTGTTTGGTAATTAATAAATAAATAAATAAATCTATTTGAGTTATGTATCAGAAGAACAGTTTTTGAAGTTTCCCAAGGCAACAGGGTTGTGAGAAATATTACAGGAATGTCCTACATAGGTTGAAGGCATTACAATAAATCATCTGGTCCTGTACCCCAATACTTCTACACATCAATTCTGCTACTTTCAGTTTCCTTTTCGTTCAATATTTACGATAATCAATCGATGCACAGAAAATATCTATCGGATGGGTCATCTCTCGATTTAAATTTGAACCATCGGTTATATGTCATTCTATTCTGTCACAAAATCCAGTATAATATCTATCGACTAACGCTTGATTAACATTGGAATATATTGAAAATTCATTTCCAAAACAAAGACAATTGATCTGAAGCTCAATTCATCTTGGTGGGTATGTTAATAAGGAAAATTGCCATATTTTGGGCTCAGAAAACCAAAACGTAGTCTTACAAAAGTGAATGCACACATTACGAGAAACAGTTTAGTGCGGCTTGTGCATTTCTTTAAAAATAAGGACTGCGCAACCATTACAGTCAATGGAGACACCTATGACCATGATAATCGATTTCTTTGTACTTCAAGGTATTGATGTGAACGACGTTTGGTTTCAAAAGGACGGTGCAACTTGCTACACATCTCATGCCAAAATCGATTTATTGTGTCAATCGTTTGGTGGTCGTTTTTCAGCCGAAATTGTCATGATAATTGGCTTCCAAGAAGCAGCGATTTGACACTATTGGACTATATTCTAGGGGGCGCCGTTAAAGACCAGTGTTATGTCGACAAACCAGAGACAATTGAGCATTTAAAGGCCAACATTCGTGATGCCATTGCCGAGATACGACCCCTTACACTCAAAAAAGTTTACGAAAATTGGTCCGATCGTATGAGGTACTGTAAGATCAGCCGTGGCAGCCATATAATAATATTCCATTTCTAACCAGAACAATTGTACTTCACCATACAAAAATATATTTGGCAAAATTGCAAACCATTTTTGTTTTATTGCATTTTTAAATTTATGCTTTTAAATGGACCACCCTTTATGTATTTTCGAATAAATTGATAAATAATGGACGCATCTTTGTAATGCATTGCAATGAAAAAAACCTCAGTAGTTTTCGTATTCATTTGATGTGAAGTTAAGTTAATATTTGCCCAAGTCTTTTAAACTCCTCTTGTCTTTACTAAAGCGGACGATAAAACGATAAAAATTGAAAATTTTAAAATTAAAATTTAATTTGCACAACTAGTTTAAGTTAAATATCAATGCCAGAAATATTGTTTTCAAATGCTATGACTTCTCAATCATTTTAATAGAAAACAATTTTTTAAAATAAAAAACCCCAATTCATTTTGCTAAGAAATTATACACATTTGTGGCCATGTAACATTTTCAATTTGGTATTCAAAATTCATACACTGGCAATGACATTCTGATGATTACATTTTTTTGTGTTTTTATTTTCTTTCGATATTGTACTTTTGCCGTCTGATTTCCGGCATACAAATTATGATTTTACTTGAAGTGACCCGTAAAAGTCAGGACAAGTTTAAAAGTACAACTAGATGCAATTACAGTCACATACCCCGTATCTCCAGTTAAGATAAGCCATTCCACTGTAGAGTTTTGGAGCAAACATGGATGAGGAATACTAAACGAATGTCCTGAAATCCTTAACATCATTTAATTGTCTCTTGCTACCATTGTTCTTATAGCCTACAGCATGGTAAAAAGTGTCACTCTCTGTCTTTATAATTCAAATTATCGTAACCGTAGATTTCAAATGAACAATTGTATGAATATACATACACATACACCCATACATTTACACGGCCTTGTGCAAGTCTGATTGCATTAATAGTGTTAGTGGGTTACCTTTTCATTGAAAGACTGAAGCTTGTCGTATTATTAGACACTCGCATGTGGTCACTCGATTCTTTTTATTCAATCGTATCGAAACAGTGTTCGAATTACAAACAGGCACAATGAAAGAAATTGTAATGTAGGACCCTGACATTTTTAAGCCACAGGCCATCTCTATACATTTTAATTTTGGGTTTTTTTCCTATTAATGCCAATGGATTTACGAATGTATTTTGGTATAGAATCAGTTATCATTTTAGTTTGTGTTGCTATACGTTTTTAGAACTTTAGTGTGTCGCAGCGTTCTGTTGAAATACGAACTGTTTGCTGGAACATACATGTTGAAGTGTACAAGTAGCTGCAGGAATAATGCACATTTTTGCCATGAAATGACAAATTTTCAATTCTTAAAGCTTAAAGCATTACTACGCTTAGATTTCTTGAATTCTACATTACTTTGAAGCAGGTAGGAGAAGAGTTTATGGAAGCAAGAAAAAGGGAATAGTGTTTACGGACATTAGATTTGAAGAGGAAAAAAGTTTCACTTACAGATAGTCCGGCAAAGTAACCAATTCTGTATGTAATATAGTTTCCGATCCACTGGCCAAGCAACAACAAATGGATGTGCTCTGCTGGAAAGACAAGTGTTAGGTAAAAAAATACAATTTTCTGTAATAAGTCTTTTTATCTCCCCAAACCTTAATCCGTTCTAATAGCGATAGAACAGTGAAACACAAGCCACATTGCGACGATGCTCTAACATCGTTAAAGAGCACCTTCACCCTCTCCCGTACTCGGTTGACAAGCCTTAAAATAGACTTCAAGGCACTGGCCCATGCATGAAAGTTGTATTTCATTCTCGAGCGGATAAAGGTGGTGTAAATAGTAATGAGATCGGATGAAGTGAAGTGCACATTGCGCTGCTTAAGAAACCGAGGCAGTTGAATGCTTCTGTCGTCATTTGAAAAATATATGCTGATCCTAGCGAACAGCACTCTTAATCTTATTCTCAGAATATCTATATCGTCTGACTTCCTAATATTTACGCCATCCATAACTACCGATGAAGCAATATTATTCCTTCATTTTTGTGTCAATAAACGGCATTGGATCTTTCACGCGTTAAAAACAGCTCTATTCATACGACCCCATTCGAAGATTGACTATAGGTCGGATGTGAGTGTATCATTCATTTCACGTCTTTTCGACTCAAAGACAAAGGGCTCTGTCTACCATTACAAAAATGGGAATAATAAGTGCTGTTGTCAACTACATAAGAGTAGATAGGGATAGAGTTATAAAAAGAGATCTCTAATAAAAAAGGAATAGAGTTGAAGATAGGGCAGAAACTTGTTATACTCCTGAGTTTAACTCGCGTATAACAGCCGGTAATGTGCGATCCCTTAGAAAGCTCAATATGAATCAAGAGGAGTGACCAGTATCAAAAGCAAACAATTCCGATAGATCAGTCATACACAATCCACACACACACACAATCTTACTCCCACCAAACTGGCGGATAAACTGGTTTCACCATTCTGGGAGCAATGCTAACAGGTCACAAAGACAACTGGCTCTATGGAAACTGCTTATCGCTAAGCAGATTATTGGATTCTAGATGTTTCACAAGATGGTGGTGTATCATGCTTTCCATAGCTTTGGAAAGTACAGAATTTATTGCCTTTGTCGGTAGTTCTCAGGGTTGTTAGCATCACCTTGTTTGGGTATGTTGGATTTAAATCCTTAATTTCCTTAAATAAATTTTAAATAAAGAAACGAATAACAATCAGAAATAAATAATACTATGAGACAAAATAAAAAAAAATAAAATACACCCAACTAATGACATAGTGTAGGTTGTGAGTTTTGTTGAGTAGAACTCAAAAATATTTTTTTTTATATTTCTTGAACCCTCTAAACTTGTTTTGTTTGACAAAAACTGTTTTTTTTTGGACTTTACGCACAAATTTATTGATTACACACACATTCTGAACCGAAGTCCAAAATTTAAACCTTTTTAAAAAGAAGAGGGAGGATCTTTAGAACGATACATAGTACATATGTATATATATTATTTGACTTAATATGCTATGAGGTTTGATGAGGTAAACTTGATAAATACGAATTTTTTTCATATTTTTTCTAGTTTGTGCGTTCATAGTAGCAAACTTTAATTAAAAAATTTGAAATAAGTGGTAACATTCTGAAGATATTGACACTTCGTTTGATCAAATCGGACAAAAATTACAGTAGTTATTGTTTAAAGAGTCTAACAGTCGAGTTATATTTTTCATATACGTATATATTTTTTCAAATGAACTTTTAGTTCAAAAATTTTCAGAATTTTTGATGGATCTTGATTGTTTATCGAAAAGTGTGTCAATTTCACGTTTGCACGACCACTAGAATTTGACCAAAGCTTGCGCAAAGCAAAATAATAATATTTAGGGCCATTATTACAACTTGCCGTTAACTAAAGGGAGGATTTTAACGGGCAGATAAATTGTTTTTCGTTATTATGAGTACCCAATAAGATAGAAGTGATCGTTTAGCTAAAGGAAGGATCATCCTACCTTTAACATTTAAAGGTCACTTTATGCTTGAACTTGCCATATATATTATTTTTATTATGACAACTTCAAATTTTACCAAAATGAGCATATACAACAAAAAAAAAACGAAACCTGCGGTTGCCACTGCGTTAAAAAAACTTGTATAATTGAGCAGCTTTATCGACAGTGCTCCGGCACTGCCATATTTTTGACAAATTTTATCTGTAAGTTGTAATAACGAAAACAAGTTAAAGGTAACTTTAGAGTTTCTTTTAGCTAAACGACAAGTTGTAATAATGGCCCTTAGTCGTGCAAACGTGAAATTGGTACAATATGCGATAAACAATCAAGATCCATCAAAAATTTTGAAAATTTTTGAACTGAAACATCATTTGTTACGATAACATATATAAAAAATATAACAAATATAATCAAATGTCCGATTTGACCAAACGTAGTGTCAATCTCTTCACAAAATAATTAACTTTCAAAATATCATCATTTATTTTATACTTTTTAATTAAATCTTGCAATTATGAATAGCTAAAATTGAAAAAATTAGAAAAAAATTATATTTTTCACGTTTACCCGATCAAAACTCATAACATGTAACTTTAAGGCATATGTTTATGTACACCATTTTAAAGGCGTATCTACCCCTTTTCAAAAAACTTTGAATTTTGAAAATAGGTTAAAAAATATTTGGGTAATCAATAATTTTGCGTGAAAAGATCAAAAATACCATTTTTATCAAATAAAAAGGGGTTCGAGAAATATAAAAAAAAAAAATATTTTAAGTTCTACTCAACAAAACTCACAACCTACACTATGTCATTAGCTGGGTGTATTTCGAATGACGCACCGTGTAATTTATTTTATTTTGATTGTTGTAATCTTCCAATTCACGATAAATAAACGTTTTACAAAATTTTCTAAATGTAACAGCAAATTTGTTTAAAAGTTTCCATAATCCAGTTGTTTACCATACATTATTATTTGTTTGTCTGGAAATTCTAGGTCTGTGCAATGGTGCATATGCAGCATGTTTGTTTGTCTTTTCAGTTTCTTACCCACTCTCATCTTTCGTTTCAAAAAACAATGGCGGAAGTAGAAATTAATTAAATTTTTAGAATTTCAATTGTAAAAATTGCTCACTTTCTGCATATTAATTGAATGTAGAGACCTCGTTGCCATCAATGCATTGATGTTTAATTGCAATTTGTCGTTTATTTACAGCTTTAACGAAAGTACAGTTGTTAGTTATTGTTATTGCATATAACAACAAATTTCAAACTACATTGTAACGAAGCAGATTAAAAGGTTTATAGAACAAGAGGAAGAACAACTTTAGCTTCAATATTGTAACACAAATGAATATGCCAATGGCTAAACACTTTACTATTTGTTTTCAGCATTCATAGAAAACTCATATGAAACGAATGAAAACGGTAAATACACACAAAAATACATACGCATACATAATTGGTCATTACAACCTTTCAGTCGGGATTACGACCTAGTATCTCACAACACCTATGTTGTGTGTGTTAATTTTATCCATGAGTGGCGGGACCTACAGTTTAAAGTTGACTCCGAAAGAAAAATTTGTTTGTGACACTTTTCATGGCAATTTTATTTACTCTCAGAATTTCTGCAGAAATCTGCTGCGAGGAAGTCGCTAAAGAATTATTTTTCGTATTTTCGTTTACGTTTACTTGTTAATCATTTTTTATGCTGGCGTTTGTTGTTATATTAAGCAGTGCGATAATTTGTAAACGTGTTCATTGTTTTGTTTTTGTAGCTTTTATTTATAATTTTAATATTAAACGATGTAAAAGCAAAACACCAGTATCTACATTTTTATATATATTTTTTTTTAAATAGATGTATTATTCGATACTTTTTGTAATATAATATTACAGACTGTTTTTTATTTTGTCGCCATCTATTTTGTTGCAGTCTGTTTTGGAACACGACATATGAATTTTAATTTCAATCTAAACTTTATTAAACATTTGAACAACTAAAAAAGTTATAAACTAAAATTATTTTAAAATATTTATTTAATTTTGTTTTTTTCAAGTTCAATCCTGCAAAAGACAACAAAATCGATATTTAAACAATAGCGCATGAATTTTTGCAAAAAAATGAACACAGTATTAACAGCATTGGTTTTGCATCAATAAACTAAAAAAAATTAAATGAAGTAGCAGCTAAAAATATTCAACAGATTTGTTTTTAATTGCAATCAATTGCAGGCAACTGAGGTTGACATTGGAAAAAATGGCAATATTTGGTAAAGATAACAAAACTAACCTCTGTTTACAATGTACAACATCCACTAAACGCCTGTCAATCAACAATTCCTGCCGACGATGTGCAAAATTGAAACCTATTGGCAAACGATAAAAAATATATTAGAATACGAGGACGGTAAGCACATAACTTTTTAAATGAAATACAGGTTTTTAAGATTAAAAACAGTTTATATTTTAAAACAGTTTAGTTTAAGCTCTCTATAGTTTATTAAAATTTCTTGCAGTTTTTTGAAGACTTTTTAAATTTATTTTTTAAATACTGCACTATAAGGAATTGCACGGATTTTCTACCCAAAAATTATTAAATTTTTGAAAATAACAAGGTACACATCTCTTTTAAAAATGTGTCTCCACCCGTTTGGCAGTAATTAATTTCAACCAAAAAAAGGAATAAAAATTTCCTGTAGTGCGCTGCAGCGATGTGAAAAGCGCTCGAATAATTGACAAGGTTTAAAGAAAATGTAGAATCAGCAAAGTACTTTCATAATAACACCGAATGGGGAATTCTGATAATATTCGGATATACATTTCAATATCTGCGCTATTTTCTCTGACGAGTGTTAAAAAAAAGACCGGGGGTAGGACCCTTTATTTCTGGAACAGATGGAATTATTTACATAAGGCTTTGATAGAACATGTTTTTCGGTCACATGGGATATGGGAGTGTAAAATGCTGCTAAACGAATTTATTTCATACTATCAAATGAGACTACTGGCTACATGCTCTATGTGACGATATTGGTTGAATTGGTTTAGGTTTGGCGGCACCAAGAGAATGCGAGTCTATAATTGCACCAATAGATTTATTCTTTGAAATCACTTAAGAAAAGTTCGATTCATTCACAAATCGTGAATGAGTATGTAGAACGGCCTGTAAAAGATTACAGGTACGAAACTAGTGCTAAGCATGAGCAGGGGAGAGATGAGTGCTATTATAAAAGTACTAACGGGACATAGCTCCTTTCGACACAGCATATGAGATAGAGATGAGTAACTAATTGGCATCAAAAAGATTCACAAATCTGTTTGTATTAGTCAACAATCTATCTATGTCTGCACATCTGAGTTGAGTTAAGCGGAATTCAATTCTCAGCTTTACCAGAAATGTGACAACAGTAGCTAACAAAATCATCAAATTATTGCTGAAGTTTAGAGTGAACTTAACTTCCAATCCGCCAACAAACAATTTAGTTTTTTAGCTTTTCAACTTTCCATGCCTACACCAAAAATTAAGTTTGCAATATAAGCCCACTTAATATTCATCACAATCGGAAATTCTAAATTCTATATTCTCTTGTGTTCACAGACGTTTTAGAGATTTTTGTTTTTAATTTGAACTAATGAACACGTTGCCATCATTATATAATACTGGTGAAAGATGCTACAGTGCCATCACGGTTCTGAAAATGACAAATCCAGTAAAGCCCCAACTCAAACCAATAAATGAACAAATTACTGATCACTACAAAAATAACAAGTCTCTGATAATGGCATTGTGTTGATTTTGTTTTTCTGCAGTTTATATTAATTACAGAGCCATTCATTGTCTGTGTCTTCTAATCATTGGTAGCAGTTAATTTGCAGATATCGGTCCTTTCGTTAGAACTGTTGAAGCTGAACAGAACTCTGCTGTTCTGCTTCAATTATCTTGTTATATATAAAAATGAAGGTGTGTTTTTTTGTTTGTGGGTTTTTTTGAAGTCTATAGACGGCTAAACGGCTGAACCGATTTTCTTGAAATTTTGGCAGTATCTTCCTGTATGTCTGGAAGGCTACTTTTTATGTTGAAATAGGCAAACAAAATAAAATAAAATAAAAGAAAATATAATAAAATAAATAAATAAAAAAAGTATGAATGTTATTGTCTAACAAAATATTACGTATACGTCACACGTCAGCTCTATGTAATCTCATTTTCTTCTTCTTCTTCTTCTTCTTCTTCTTCTTATATATAAAAACGAATGTGTGTTTATTTGTTTGTGGGTTTGTTTGAAGTCTATAGACGGCTAAACGGCTGGACCGATTTTCTTGAATTTTAAACAGTACCTTCCTATATATCTGGAAGGAACTATAGGCTACTTTTTATTTTACTTTATTACACTGAAAATTACTCAAAATTTATTAAATCGTAAACTGTGCATTTGATCATGATATGATCTTTAGCAAAGTCGTTGCGCAAGAGCCGACGAAGGTTTCTAAGTTAATATGACCAATTTCCGACAGGTGATGCCACTGAAAATTACTCAAAATGAATTAAATGGTAAACTGTGCAACACAGTTGTTGCGCATGATTCGACGGAGGTTGGTGCGATTAAATTCCGATGCATGGCGTCACTGAAAATTATTCAAAATGAATGACAAGCAATTGGTCGACCTACTCCTCAAGCACGGAAGAAAAGAGCATTACGAGCCTCAGAATCAGACGAGCATTAAGACTGGAAAATCTTCGAGTATATGCCGCTCAGACCCGTTCGCTTGAACCATTTGAACGACGAGAAGGGAGATTAGAAACTGATCGAATGCGTACCACTCAGGCCCGTTCATCTGAATCATCAGGACAACGGGAAACAAAATCAATAAATTCAAAATTAATTAGACATTTGTGTAATGTCTTTCCTTAAAATTTATTTTAGTTGGTGGTGCAGCATCACGAGCTGGGTACAGCTAGTTGTGAAGGTATTCGGATATATTTTAGTTTAATGGGTCATCGATTGTCAAACGTTTTTGGAATATGCTGGACAAACTTTTTTAAAACTGTATTACACTAATAGCTTCACGAATATTGTCCTTTAAAGCGTCAATTGTCTCTGGCTTGTCGGCGTAACACTTATCTTTGACGGCACCCCACAAATAATAGTCCAACGATGTCAAATCGCAGCTCCGAGGTGGCCAAACGACATCAGCTCTGCGGCTGATAATGCGATCTTCAAAACAGGGCCGTCCTGTTGAAACCAAATGTTGCCAATATCCTCCTCTTCAATTTCTGTGAACAAGAATTCGTTCACCATGGGCCGATAACGATCGCCATTGACTGTAACGGCCACTCCTTGCTCATTTTCGAAGAAAAATGGCCCAATTATGCCCCAGGACCAAAATCAGCACCAAACAGTGACTCGTTTTGGATGCGTCGTCTTTTCAATGTATGTGTGCGGGTTTTCTGTGCCCCAAAAGCGACAATTTTGCTTGTTTATTTTACAATAAAAAATTAAAAACAATTAGAACAAAAACTATGTACAGAAAAGAATAAATAACGACCGGAAATAAATCAAAATATAAAATTACTCTTTCTCTCCGAAATATCAAATAAATTGCTGTCACTAGTTTCGCTCAATTGATTTTCATTGTGTTGAAATGTTCAAATACAACATCGAAGCGAAAAAAAGAGAGACAATGCAAAAGAAACTTTTCAAATTAATGTCTTCAAATGAAATTAAATGACAGTGTTGAGAATTGTAATGATACATACAATAAAAAACTTTTTAACGGTACTATGAATTCTAGACAAAAACTATTTTCATCAACTGAAGTAAAATAATTACTACCATATTGATTGAAGCATATGTATGTACGTATAATTTTGGGAATGGTAAAAACGAGTGGGTAAAATATATCAAAGCATTTAAAAAAAAAATTCAAAAAATATGTTTAACTATGGTAACTGAAATATACATTTTCAGCTAAACAATGGAGTAAACTTTTGTAAAAATTTTAAAAAAATTAAAAATTTTTAGAAAATCATTGTGTACACACATTGTACTTTTTTACAAATCGTATCAGGTTTTTCAAACATGAGAATAATTCATTATAGACACGAAACATCAGAGATCTATGATATAAAGAATCTTCTAATAAGGAACTCCGAATTTTAGCAGATAATAACGTTCACCTTGTTGAAAGTGCATACATAATTGGTCATTACAACCATTTAGTCAGGATTACGAGCTATCTTCTTACACCATTTTTTTTTTTTTGGCTAAAAACAATTATAATAACGTTTTATTTTATAATCTATTTGTGGATCACGTAATGGAACAAAAGGAGACATGTTTATAAATGTTTTTAATAGCTTATTAATTAATGGATGTAAACAGTCTGAAAATATTTCTTTTATTTTGGAAACTTTAATTCACATTGAATTGATAGCATTTACCATCTTAGGCTGCCGGATGCACTCAGGTTGTTAAAACTATAATGTTTTGCCAACTACAAACAAATTTAGTTAGAAAAAATAAATGACGACCCAAATATGTTGTTAAAATGAGCCAATTACAGGAATTGTCTTCGAAAGTCATAAAATTCGTTCAATAACCTTTAAATAATTAATTTAAACTGAAAGTGGTTTAAAATTTGTTATTTATTTTATTTTATTTTATTTGTCTATGGAAATATTCCTTGCAGGCAATTAAGTATTATTACAAGATAATTTTAATTCTAAAAAACTATGAATTTAAATACATAATTACATTATTTTTTATAACATTATTCGACAAAGAAAAATCAATTAGCATATACAATTTATTAAATTCGTTAAACATTCTCCTTATTGGATCAGCACCAGCGTGATTGGGTCTAAAATATTGTATTGATAATGGGGAAAAATGTCGTGACGGACGTTGAGGAGCATTAAACGTGATATTATGGATTAAAAAACTGTAGCCTATACCACCAGTAATTACATTGAGTATGAACGAGATATTTAACACAGTTCTGCGGCTTTTAAGAGTCGGAAGTTTGATTAATGCTAGTGTGACGCAGAATAAGAAGGTAAACTTGTGGGATTAAAACTCAGTCCTCGGAGACAAAATATCAGTAATTGCTTTTGTACAGATTCGATGACGTCGGAATATTTTTTATATAGAGGAGCCCATATTATGAATCCATACTCGAGTATAGGCCTTACAAGAGATGTGTAGAGCGATTTAGTAACATAAGGATCGTTAAATTCTTTTGCCCACCGTTTTTTAAAACCAAGGCATAATCGGACAAGCATTAGTCTGATATGTATGTGCTTAAAACTTAAAAAGAAAATATTAGATATATGTTTTTTTTTTTGCTTTTATTTACACTCTACATTACAACCTTTTAGATTAATCAAAAAAATAACAAAATTTTTCATGATAAGGGTAATTTTATAAAGAAAAATAAAAATAACTAAATTTTTTGCGCTCAACACATAATCGGACAAAGAAGAGCACCATTGCTAAAATGACTTTTCCACTGCTGTTTTAAAGATATTTTTAGTTCTTAGGTATTGCATAGTTTTGCAGGAATCGGATTCTTTCTTACAAATCTCATGTATTTACAACTTTTTTTGAGATTAAGCTGCATTAGATTTAAATTACACCATAAATGAAACGAATTTAGGTCATTTTGAAAAAGTTTCTGATCGGAAATTTGGCGACAACTTAGGAAAATTTTTACGTCATCAGCGTACATTATGATTTTGGAATAGTGAATCATATCAGGTAAGTCGTTAATAAACAATGAAAACAGAGCGGTCCAAGATGGCTACCCTGAGGTACACCAGAAAGGACATCAATACTTTTGGAGCACCAGTTTTTAAAAAGTACGGTTTGTTTTCTGTTAGTTAAATATGAGTAAATCCATTTTATACTAAGATTAGTAAATCCCATTTAATAAAGTTTCTTCTTCAAAAGTACATGATTGACTTTATCAAAAGCCTTGCTGAAATCCATATAGATAACGTCTGTTTGTTGCTGATGAAAAAAATCCTCGATAAACAACTTGAAAGATGAAGCAGGTTTGTTGTAGTAGAACACTTCTTACTGAAACCATGCTGATAAGGAGATATCAAGTTACAAACTTGATAACATAAATCATCAGTAATCAATTTTTCAAATAGTTTTGGAATTATGCTCAGTTTTGCAATACCGTTAGGAAAATAACCACATTTAATCGATTTATTAAATAAGTATGCTAGTGGAACAGCTATGTTTACACCTGAGTGACAGGACCTAGAGTTATATTTTAAAGTTGATTCCAAACGACAGACTTTTGAGAGACTTTTGCATGGTAATTTTACTTACACCCAGAGGTTTTGCCAGAAAACAACTGAGAGGAAGTCGTCGAAGAAATATTTTTTCATATTTCGGAGTATGAACTGTGGCCCCATGTCTAATAATAAGTTGTAAGTACATTTCTCTAATTAGTTGGCATTTATTCAGTCCGTTTCGTCAAATCTCCATGAACGACCACATACAACGACATGTGCTCATTGAAAGGGCTCTGAAGCAGTCGGCAACTGAGCCTTTTCTTCCCGATGCGCTTCACACGGGGATGTTACAACACCAACTAAGGTTCTTTATTATACACTTAATGGTCAAAAGGTCTTTTAAATTAATAATGGCACAAGCACTTTGTATTATATAAAATTAAAGATAGGAAGCGCTTAAAATTAGTCTCTATAATATATGTATAAGATCTATTCATCAGACCATTTCAACTTAATTTCAAAGTTTGTTGGCGACTATGGGTAGGAGAAAACTTATTCTATGACGTATTCATGGGTTGAAGTCGCCGTAGTGTAGAAGGTAATGTGATGGTCGTGGTTCAACACCTGGCTCAGATATCTCGGGAAAAACAAAATATGAAAAATATATTATTTGACGGCTTCCACTCAGCAGTCTTCTGGCAAAAAGACATTAAGAGAGAGAGAGAGCGTTGCGGTCTACTGAATTCGATATAGGCTTTATTGTTAGTATTCTTTCAAGATGGGACAGTAACTGCCTAACTACCTGGCAGTCATTTCCAGACGCCTATCTACTGTTTCTGGTCTGCAACTTATTGTCCTAAAGTGTCAAGGAAAGCATAGGCACAAATCCAAAATTGATAGAATCCGAGGTCTAGTAAGCTCATCCACCTGTACATATTCTCCGTATATTCCTGTGCTCTAAAATTAATATGATTCAACTATATTAGATTATCCGTCTAGTTAAGGCACGAGGATTTGAAAGTCTCAAAGCCGCAAAGGATTACGTACGTTATCAAATTTGTAGAAATTACAGACTGCCTGTCTGCGGACTGGCTAGCCAATCCGCAGCCTCTTTTTTACCAAGGATTTCTGCCTCGTAAATGCTGTTATGATTCAGAAACCTGCTGGACGCAGTCAAAGTTTCCATTATTAGGCCTGTCTGAGATATCGTTTCTCCATGTACACCACTTATGTTTTGTGTGCTAATTTTTTCCATATCCACTCCGAACGAGAGATTTTTGAGAAAGTTTTTATATCTGAGAGATAGTCGCCGAAGAGATATTTTTTTTCATATTTCGTTTTGTTGAATATGTCCGACCCGTGGTTTGAACCATGGCTTCACGTCTAATAAGCCAACACACTACCTATTAGACTACGGCGACTCTATAGATCATTTAAATAGGCTGCTAATAACACAAAATACAAAAAATTATATACACCCGAGTAACTACCTAGTCTAAGTTGTTAAGTTAGTTGAATAGAACTCAAAAGTACTTTTTTTATTTTTCTCGAACCCTTCAAACGTGTTTTATTTCACAAAAACTGTTTTTTTTACTTTACGCATAAATTTATTTATTACACAAACATTTCTGAACCGATGTATAAAATTTATGGTCCTTTAAAACGATATACATACTCGTATATGTATTATTTGACGTAATATGCTATGTGGTTTGATGAGGTAAACTTGACAAATACTATTTTTTTCATATTTTTTCAATTTTGTCCGTTCATAGCAGCAAAAAAAACATGAAATAAGTGATAACATATTGCATTATCTTGTAAAGAGATTTGCACTTCGTTTGATCAAATAGGACAAAAATTACCATAGTATTTATTTAAAGAGTCTAACTGTCGAGTTTTATTTTTCATATATGTATATGTATATTTGTTCAAATAAACTTTTAGTTCAAAAATTTTCAGAATTTTTGACGGATCTTGATTTTTTGTCGCTTAATGTGTCAATTTAATGTTTGAGCGGCCACCAGATGTTGCGCAATATTTGCGCAAAGAGAAATAATAATATTTGCAAGAAAAAACAAATATTAGCCGACTTCTGGTAGTTGTGCAAACGAGAAACTGACACATTTTGCGATATACAATCTAGATCCATGAAAAGTTTTGAAAACTGTTGAACTGAAAGCTCGTTTGATAAGATGACATGTATAAAAAACATAACACGACTGTTATACTATTTAAATTTTAACTGCGGTAATTTTTTTCCTATTTCATCAAACGAAAAGTCAATCTCTTCACAAGATAATGCACTTTCAGAATGCTATCACTTCTTTTATATTTTTTCGTTAAATTTTGCGATTAAGAATAGCTAAATTTGAAAAAATAAAAAAAAATAATATTTTCCAAGTTTACCCCTTCTAAACTCAAAACATATAAGTTTGAAGCAAATGTTTATGAATACCGTTTTAAAGGCTAATATCTCCCCTGTCTAAAAAACTTTGGATTTTTGAAATGGGTTCAAACATATTTCGGTAATCAATAATTGTGTGTGAAAAAATAAAAAAAAAACCGTTTTTGTCAAATAAAACAAGATTGGAGGGTTCGAGAAAAATAAAAAAGTGTTTTGAGTTCTACTTAACCTATTGAATAACTTAGGCTATTTAGTTACTCGGGTATGTTTTCACTGTCACACCCTGTAATTTATGACTAGTTGATAATGCCACACTTTAAAATCGATTGTATTAGAAATATCAATATTTTATTCCGAAAGTTAGGTAAAAATTTAACCTTTATGTCTCCGCAATATTTATTACCAACGGATTTATAAAATTGAAGTTTTTTGTCAGTTTTAGAGAAAAAAAATAGAATAAAAATATTGTAAATATAGCATTAACTGTAACAAATTTTATCACTGAAGCCTGAACTCACAACCAAATTTTAAAGTAAATTTTAAAACAGCGTCTACCACATACACTGAGTGTTTAAATTTGAGCAATCATTTTGAATTCGTGCGCGTAAGAATTCTTTGTTTTTTCAGTTTTGTTTCCCATAGGTTTCCTATGCTTTGTCTGTGGCTTAAATTGACTTTTTATGTCACGAGATGGCATAATAAAATCGACTTTTATAAAATGTGAACAACTGGTACTCAGTGCTAATGGTGTTGATGTTAATAATATTTCATAACTGACGAAGTATGTTGAAATGCTGACAATGATCCGGAATTACGAATTCAGACAGTGGATGTTGTTAACACAACAACAGTTCCATGCGTCTTACGGCACATTTTGCTTTATTGATTTCTATTTATGTTTTCTTTATAAATTTATTAGAAGATTTATTACTCTTCTAACAAAGAAATTTTTGTTGCTCCCATTTTTGATCGTGTAAAAGTATTAAATTAATTTAAATGGAATAATTTTGTGCAATAAATAACGTGTTTATCAAATGTTGTTTGTAAAATGCGAAAAAAAATTAAGAAAAACATTAAAATGGGACATAAGCCATGAAGTTTATTAAGGAGATAAAAAGATATATCTTCGTTTCAATTTATTCTTTTCATTCTTTTACGACTTTTTTTGGGAATGTTAAATTACATTTGACAAAACGTACCAAATGTAATATAATGGCATGCTGATAGGCACAAAAAACTTCAAATACCTAAAGAGCTATATGCCAACTTTACACCGTAATTTAATCGTGTTTATTTATAGCAAAATATTATAATTAGAATTGAGTATCTTTAGGCAGTTGTGTGGACTATATATCTAATATACTGTAGTAATCCAGTCCGCGTTGCTGGACAATAATATTCATTAACCTAAAAATGAAATTTATGAAGCCGGCGTGGTCTAGTAGGTAGTGTGTTGGCTTATTAGATGTAAGGCCACGGTTTAAACCAAAGGTCAGACATCAAAACGAAAATATGAAAAAAAATTTCTTCGGCGACTTCCTCTCAAGTTTCTAAAAAATCTGTCTTTCGGAGTCGACTTTAAACTGTAGGTCCCGCCACTCATGTATAAAATTCAGACACACAAATTAAGCGTCAGAAGCTAGGTCGTAATCATAATTTCTATTTCATAAACATTTGATAAAAAATTTAAAATAAAGAAATTATAGAAACCCAATGAAATTTACTTTTGTGATATTTAAACTGAAAACAAGTTGCAGCAGCTACTTATCAAAAATGTTCTTATTCTAATGACTTTGTTTTCAAATCTCCAAGTGTTACATTTGTGTCCTTATTAAATTGCTCATCACTGTATATTTAATGATTTAATAATCCGTATTTTAAAGCGGAAATAAGTAATTGAATCATGATATGCGACATTAAGATTCAAATTTAGTACGTTGTTTGTGAATACAGCATAACTAACCTTCAAGTATACTACGCAATATAAAGAGCTGGCGAATAAAACTATACATATCCACAGCAAATGATTTTTACTTATTTTCGCGATCGTCAAGTACGCATCTATGAAGCCACGAAATATTTTTATTAAATACCAGTTGGATCCTACCTTAAATTAATAACGAAAATTGACATTTCGAACAAAACCAGACATTCGGTCCTAACACAAATAAAATTAAATGCGTTCATTTAGAAAAATAAAATCAAAAAATATCAAGCCAATGTTTAAAAAAACGAAAAGCAGTCGTATGTTCAAGGTTTGATTAAGTTTTCCTGTGTTTAGTCTCTATCTAGGCAGTTCAGTTGTTTGTTTTTCCTGTAAAAAACTAGCTTAGTTTTGTACGCCAACTCCTTACATATAGACTGGGCCATCTGTAGGTTTAAATTTGAATCATCGGTTAATTTGAATTTGACAATACTAATGTCATTCTGTTTTATTCCACCAGTCGTTATTAATCGATTTACGCTTCGTTTTCGCGTATTTGGAGCTCAGAAAACCAACACGTGGTCCTACAGAAGCCAATGCACCCATTTTGAGGGACTGTTTGGTGCGGCTTGCGAAGTGGAGGCATCATTGGCCCATATTTCTTTTAAAATGAGGACGGCGCAAATATTACGGTCAGCAGCAGGCAGTATCGCTCCATGTTAACCGATTATTTTGTACCCGCTCTTCATGGTATTCATTTAAACGATTTTTAGTTTCAACAGGATAGTGCACCTTACCACACATCTCATGGCACAATCGATTTATTGAGTCAAACGTATAGCCGTTTAATTCGGCGAAATGGTGATGTAAATTGGCCGCCAAGAAACTGCGATTTGACACCGTTGTGGGGCGCCGTTAAAGAAAAGTGTTATGCCGACAAACCTGGGACAATTGAGCATTTGAAGGCCAACATTCATAATGCTATCGCTGAGATATGACCCCATTCACTCAACAAAGGGCACGAATCAAATCCTGTAAGTAGTTTTTGATTTATTGCCAAAATTGTCTCCGTTGGTGTACGGAGACTTATTTGAGGCAGAGCATAAAAAATATACTATTTTAATATTGCGTTATAACATTTATTAATACAAACGAGTTAATAAACGTACACAATTTTTTTAAATCTGGTGGGATACAACACACTAACTTACCAGGTATTAATCTTTAATAATTGTTGCGGATTTTTTTTTGTGTTGAACACAAAACTAAACCATAGGAATACCACCGACACTTATGCCCATAATGAATGCAACAACCACCGAACAACTGGTGAACACATTGTCAGAAATACTTTCACCTATGGTTGCAGAAGGCAACGCTTTGACATCATTTAAACGCACTTGTTTACCATAGCTTCCTAACAACAAGAACCCATATAATCATCTGTTTGCCCACAGTGGAATACTTTGTTTTCATACTCAAAAGTTCTGCAGAAAATTTGAAAAGTTTTCTTTTTTTGTTAGTTTTTATTGCTGTTGTTTTTTTTTCTCGGTTATTGTTGTTGTTATTTTTTTTTCGTTCCGTCATGAATAATAAAAACGGGAAAAGTGTTAAACTTCTGCACAAGTTATGTATGAAGTGACTGTGAATTGTTTGTTGTACTTGTTTTTTTGTTTTAAACAATCGACACTTGCTGTCGTAATAAAAGTAAACAAAAACAAAAAAAACATTGTATATGACAAAAAAAATCACAGTAAGAGCAGAAACGCTTTGCTTTCTCTAATGACAGAAGAACATGAGGTAAACAAGGTTTAATCAGACTTTTGTTAAGCCCTTTCAATTCTATGCCATTGCGGCATTGGGAATAAAACCCTAATTTGAATAAAATATGTTTGACATCTTGAAGACTTGCTGTATTCAAATTCAACTCACACATATTCTAAATGAAATTTTATGTTAATTATTGTACTATTTGCAGCAATCGAAGTTCTATAATTTATTAACAATAAACTTTAACTGCTATGTGTGTCCTGCGTAATCGCATACATACATAATTGTCCATTATATCCCCACAGTCAAAATGGCAACCTGGCTTCCCACATCACTTAAATTGTGTGTATTAATTTTATACATGAGTTGCGCGACCTACAGTTTAACGTCGACTCAGAACGACAGATTTTTGAGAAACTTTTTCATGGCAGGTTTAGAGTTCAGTTTCAGAATTTTTGCCAGAAATCTGCTGAGAGGTAATCGCCGAAGAAATATATTTTTTTTTTCATATTTCGTTTTGATGTCTGACATGGGTTACGAACCCTGGATTTACGTCTGATAAGCCAACACACTACCTACTAGACTGTGGGACTTCTTCTCATTACCGTCTCAATACCTTTGCAGCTTCTCCCTTTCTCATTACAATGCGTTAAAATGACAATGGTGATAAGATAAGATACAGACTTGTCGAATATTTTCTGTAATAGAAACCATTCCGCTTAGAACACTTACATAGGTCAAGTGTGCGGCATTTTACGTTTCTGAACAACACATATAGATTCTTGGGTTAATAATATCGATGTCATTTCGTACTATCTCTGCAATAAATAATTACGTTCATTCCTAGCTTATACATCACAAAATTTCACCGAAATTATAATCACGTGACTTAGCCTAAAGATCTAGGCGAACTTATAGCCTAGCTATAACTAACTAGCTGTACCCTGCGCTGCGCCACCAACTAAAATAGATTTGAAGGAAAGACATTATACAAATGTCCAATTAATTTTGAATCATTTTATTGATTTTGTTTCCCGTTGTCCTGATGATTCAAATGAACGGGCATTCGATCAGTTTCTAAACTCACTTCTCCTTATTCAAGTGGTTCAAGCGAACAGGTCTCAGTGGCATATACTCGAAGATTTTCCAGTCTCAGTGCTCGTCTGATTCTGAAGCTCGCAATGCTCTTTTCTTCCGTGCTTGAGGTATAGGTCGACCAATTGCTTGTCATTCATTTCGAATAATTTTCAGTAACGCCATCCATCGGAAATTAATCGCACCAACCTCCGCCGACTCATGCGCAACAACTTTATTAAAGAATGCACAGTTTACCATTTAATTAATTTTGAGTAATTTCAGTGGCACCACCTGTCGGATATTGGTCATACCAACTTAGAAACTTTCGTCGTCTCATGCGCAACAATTTTGCTAAAGATCATAACATTATCAAATGCATAGTTTACGATTTAATTCATTTTGAGTAATTTTCAGTGGCGCCACCTGCCGGAAATTAGTCATACCAACTTAGAAACCTTCCCCGGCTCATGCGCAACAACTTTGCTAAAGATCATGTCATGATGAAATGCATAATTTACGATTCTATAAGGTACATACAAACAAACATTAATTTTTATATATATAGACTATGAGATGTGACACGCCCACTATAGCCAATCCGCCCATTTTGTTCTTATATACGTCAAAGTTGTCCATACAAAATTTGAGAGATTTATGAGATATGGGGCATTAAATACTTATTGGGTATGTGGACGTGGCACTTCGCCTACTTGAAATTTTAAAATAAAAAGTAGCCTGTAACTCCTTCCAGACCTACAGAAAAGTACTGTTAAAATTTCAAGAAAGTCAGTCAGTAACCTTTTATAGACTTCAAACAAACAAAGATACATATGTAACATTTGCAGTCTTCGGGTTCTTTTGAACCTGCATTTTGTGTTCCGCACAGTTTGAACAACCATAGCAAAATGGAAACTACTGCAAAGATTTATTTTTTTTTTAATTTTTAATTTTTGTTACACTAGTAAATAACCGCAACTATACTTTTGGTAACGGCAGATAACGTGCAACAACTTGTGGAATACTAAATGCAAATGTTTGTAGATAAATATATACCTATAAAGTATCATTTATTTGCTTTTATGAAAATTTTGGGATTTATTTTTCAACATGCTTTTAAAGCACTAAACTCTTAAAGAAAAATTATGTTATTGCAGTTTGACAACTCAAAAGTATTTGCATGCGATTGAGCATATACTCACTGTCAATAGTTTGCAATCTTATATGTTTTATGTTTAATTCACCTGTCTGAATCTATCTCAACAGGTTCAATTATTACAATCGATGAAGATTTGAAAATTTTTTTAATCTTATTCCTTTAATTTCAGGTTTGATATAATAATTCTGGTTTAAATAAGTGAAACTTGGTTTCTCGATGTTGGAATATTGATTAGTAAGTATTAGAACTACTATGTAATATCAGTTACTTTCTTTAATTTAACTAATCTTATCTACTCTTCTGCATATGACATTCATATAATTGTAGACCTACAGTCCATCTCCAAGTGGGGTCGTATAAATAGGGTTGATTTTAAAGCGCGAAAAACGCAATATTGTTTATTAACACATAAACGCAGCAATGATATTGCCTTATCTGTAGTTATACATACATATACATAATTCTTCTCAAATCACTTATGTTGTGTGTGTTACTTTTATACACGATTGGAGGGACCTACAGCTTAAAGTCGGCTCCGAACGACAGATTCTTGAGAAACTTTTTATGGAAAATTTATTTTACTCTCAGAGTTTTTGCCAAAATTCTGCTGAGAGGAAGTTGCCGTAGAAATATTTTCATATTTTCGTTTTAATGTCTACTAGACTACGGCGACTTCATCTGCAGTTATGGGTGGGGTAAATAAGAATGAGTCATCTGCTCTTGATGTCCTGTGCGATGTTTACTTTAATCAGCACATTTTTAAAATTCGGAAAGAAGCATTCAAGTGTTTTGGAGGCTTTAGACGGTGTAAGAAATACTTCACTTCATCTGATCTCCCTACTATTTACACCACTTATATCAAGAGTGTATTACATCTACGGGCTTCGAAGTCTATTTTGGGGCTTCTCAACCGCGTACAAGAAAAGGCTCATAAAGACGGTAGGCTATCCAACTGTATTGATTCATTGTAGCATCGCCACAATGTGGTTTATATTGCACTGCGCTACTACAGCGCACATCCATTTCTGGTCGATTGGCCAGTGGACCGCACACTGCATTACAGACAGAATTCGTTCTTAATCCGTATGAGGTCTTTCCTGCCGCTTATAATATAAAAATATTCAAAACACTTCCATTAACACTTCCATAAACTCTACTCCCTCTGTTCTCCTTCCCCTAATATATTTCCCTAATTCCAACACAATTCACTGCATGAGTGGGGGCCATCCCCTGAGTGTTGTTTTTATAAAAAAAGGTCGACTGTATGAACAACATTGGAAATATTGAATGTTACCCGAAAGACCATTGGAAGTGGAATGACACAGATCACTTGAAATTCAAGCGGATCTATAAGTTTCACCGTAATGTCAAACACTCGTACGGCGGAAAGTAGTTAAAACTATATTTTCCTAATATATTTTGAATTAATTTTGAAAATTGCATTATAAGGCGAGATATTCATTTTTTCAACCGGTGTATCACAGCATGGAATATAGAAACCAGTTTTATATAACATATATAATGTAGCCATGCCACGATTCAGTCTTACTCCCACTTTCACCTTAGAAACGCATGATATTTTTCTATTTCCTTTTTTATTATCATTTTATTTATTTATTAAATTAAATACAATAACAAATTATATTTTAATTATATACGAGCTGAGTAACTTTGACCATATACTCGGTGTAGTGTCACAGACCAGGGTGTCTGGTGAGAATCGAACCCCCGACTAGACTACCAGGACACCATCAATAGTTTATCTTACTTTATTTTTATAACAACGCTATACTTATAACAATACTTAGTAAATTTTTTACTTCTTATTATTCGATATGTCGTAACGTAATTATTATATTTTGTAAATATTCTCACAAATCTACTTAAAGTTTTATTTTAAATTGCTTTATTTATTTAGTACTAGGCGTAAACTGCGCGTGTTGCAGCGCCACCAACTAAAATAAATTTGAAGGAAAAACATTACACAAGTGTCCAATTAATTCTGAATCATTTTATTGATTATGTTTCTCGTTGTCCTGATGATTCAGAAGAACGGGCCTGAGTAGTACGCATTCGATCAGTTTCTAATCTTACTTCTCGTTGTTCAAGTCGTGAAAGCGAACGGGTCTCAGATTTTCTAGTCTCAGTGCTCGTCTGATTCTGAACCTCGTAATGCTCTTTTCTTCCGTGCTTGAGGTGTAGGTCATTTATTTTGAATAATTTTCAGTGACGCTATTAATCGGAAATTAATCGCAGCAACCTCCGTCGACACCTGTCGGAAATTGGTCACACGAACTTAGGAACCTTCGTCGGCTAATGCGCAACAATGTTGCTAAAGATCATAACATGATCAAATGCATAGTTTACGATTCTATAAGGTACATACAAACAAACATTCATTTTTATATATATACATAGACTATGGGAGGTGACACGCCCACTATAACTAATCCGCCCATTTTGTTTATATATACGTCAAAGTCGTCCATACAAAATTTGAGGACTCTAGCTGTTGCAGTTTATGAGATATGCGATATTACATACTTATTGGGTATGTGGGCGTGGCACCTCGCCTACTTGAAATTTTAAAATAAAAAGTAGCCTATAACTCCTTCCAGACAAAAAGGAAGATACTGTGAAAATTTCAGGAAAAATCGGTCCAGCCGTTTAGCCGTCTATAGACTTCAAACAAACAAACAAACAAATAAACACACATTCATTTTTATATATAAGATTTTAAAAGATATTTAAAAATTTTCAGAAGATTTTTCCTTTGGAAGCAAATTAGGGTTTCTTCAAAATTTGTTGGACTTGAACCCTTTAATTTTTAATGGCGGTTTTTAAACTGAAAGACTCTTGTTATTTTTATTTTTTTTAATTAATATATTTAGTAACATACATTAACCATAACCATTTGCATTAACCATAACAAAACAAAAATTATATAAATTACCGTTATAATTGGAATCAATTAAAATAAATGTTGTCATCTAAAAAATTAAAAATGTTATCCTTATCCTTTTTTGTAAGTTGTGGTAAGTTAAGTGTATAACTTTCGAAGCCTTTAATTTTTCATGATTATGGTTGACAGCATCTCATCATAACTCATGTCAAAAACAGGGACACCAAACTTTATGCAAAAACCCGATTTACTGTTTCAAACACAACTGTGTAGGCTTAATAGCATTAAACAACAAACACAACAGTGTAGGCTTAACAGCATTAAACAACAAACTCAACTGCGATTTCAAGGTAAAGAACACAGGTGAAGGAATGAATACAAATCCATCTTAGTAAAGAACATTGTTATTAGAAATGAAAATTTGAATTTTGATAAAGAAGATTGAATAAGAAGGTAATTAACAGGTTGTAACCGTTAAGTTTATACAGTCATAGTTTTCAGTATAAAAAATATTCTTGATATTGTCAGAAATATATACTTACGTTTGCCACGTTTTACGTGTCACTAATGAACGTACAATGCTTAAGGTTAGTTTACAAGTTAAGGGTTTTACATACATACGTAAAGTCAGAATCATATTGCAGAATTTCATTCGTATATTAAGAAAATAAAGTACAAATCTTAAGAGAGGCTTACGAACTAGCTTCTTAATTTATATAGTGTGTGTTAATTTTATATATCAGTGGTTCCGCCACTTAACGTCGATTCCGAAAGACCGATTTTTTGAGAAACTTTTAATGGCAATTTTATTTATTCTCAGAGCATTTGTCAGAAATCTTCTGAGAGGCAGTCGCCGAAAAAAATTTTATCATATTTCGTTTTGTTGAAGATTAATACATCTTTAAAATAGAAATGACAGTCATACATACACACATACTTTCATTCCAAGTAAATATTTTATATGCTTTTTTTTAATTTTCTGTGCCTAAAAACAGCTTTTAAAACCGAAAATGGTTAAAAAGTCATTCTTTATGTTCCATAAAAATTAATACAATTTCACGCACTTGTGCAAATACGTAAATTAAAACTACATCTTAAATAAATACAAGGCTTAAACATATTAGGCAGAAAGAATCATCAAGTCAAGCTGAAAGTTCTTATTTAAGTTGTATTTAAGCTATTATTTATTATTTGGTGCAGAAGGTGTGTAGTTTAATTACAAATATGACCAGTATGATGGCAACTAATGAACCTTTTGAGATTCTACTCCTGGCAGCAGTAAGGACATAACATACATAACATAATTGCTCATTACAACATTTCAGCCAGGATTACGACCTAACTTCTCACACCACTGATGTTTTGTGCGTTTAATTGTATGCATGAGTGGCGGGACCTACAGTTTAAAGTCGATTCCGAACAACATATTTTTGACAAACTTTTCATAGCAATTTTTATTTACTCTCAGAGTTTTTGCCAGAAATCTGCTGACTTTCCCGACTTCCCTTTCCCGACTTCCCCGCCCAAGAAATATGTTTTCATTTTTCGTTTAGATGTCTGACCTGGGGTTTGAACCGTGGCCTTACGTCTAATAAGCCAACACACTACCTACTAGACTACGGCGACTGTAAGGCAGCATTAAGGAACCTCTTTATAATTTTCGGTTCCAAATAATATGTATGGAGACTAGTTCGAAGTTGAGGCTTTCCTGAATTTGTTTGCAGACGACTAACCTAATATTGTCACGACCTCACGCTCTCCAGAATATAAAGACATACATATCCACAAATTCAATAAAGTCCATTCACCGGTAAATTATAACATGAAATGTAATATTTTTAATGGCCATAGTCCAGTAGGTTGTGTGTTCGCTTATTAGACAAGAGCTCGTATTTCAACCATCTGCTAAGACATCTCGAATAAAACAAATTATAAAAAATATTTCTCTAACAAAAACTCTGAGGGTAAAAATAAATTTACAATGAAAACTTTCTCTCGGAGTCGACTTTAAACTGTGGGTCCTGTTACTCATGGATAAAATTAGCACACACAACATAAATGTTATGAACAGCTAGGTTGTAATATTTACAAAATGGTTCTAATGACCAATTAAGCATGTAAGTAAGGAGACCTTACAGATTGCAGCAAGAGAGACGTATCTTTAATTCTAATGGAAAATAAGACGCCTAACGAAATTATTTATGAAGAACTATTCTCCTCACTTTCGCTAGAATTCGTTTACGACAAATTATTCCCAGACGGATCGTGATAATAGTTGGTCGAATTTGAGACAGCATATTTATTGAATTCTTTCATTACGTTTAGTTAAGATGAAAACTCCTATCACGAAAACTCATGAAAACCCCTATCAGTTTTCAATGTCAGAAAACATTATTACGCACTGTAAATGAGACATAAAAAATTCCTCACCCGTTATGTCTCGTAGCAATTGTATACTTAATGTTTGACTGAAAACATGACATAAACGAAAAGCATAAAACCACATTTTTATTTTTTTTTTTTTGGCCACAAAATCGTCATTCTTATTGCCATCGTTGTCGTCAATTCATAATACTTCCAAAAAAATCACTTTAAATCTATATCAGACTTTGGTTTCACTGACAACACGTTCTCTTCTTGGATTTGAGTAGAAGTCCTGGTGACGGCAACATAATGAAAAGACATTTTCTGCCATTGTGAAAGTATGAAAAATTCATTGAAACACAGCTGGTGTTTTATGGAACAGATAAAAGTACATACAATTATGATATTTACAACGTATAGAAATGGACACCATCCAAAATAAAAAATATTCGTAATTCGTAACTACATGTAGGTTAAGAATAAGAAACCACAATTACGAGAACAATAACAATAATGAAGCGCCTTTGTATACCGTTAATAATAATTTGAATATTATTTTCTTTTATTGGAAATAATCATTGAAATTAGTAATGAAGTAACCAATTGAATGTTATAATAAAATCCAAAATTTATTTTCTTTTTAAATAAGTCTTGAATTATTCTAAAAGGTAACGGTTCTTCTTGTATTGTTTAACATAAGATCTACAACTGGTTTAAATTTATTTATTTAATAACATGAAATGACTGCGGGCAAAGCAACGAAATAGTCTGTTTGTTTGTGGTATATTTCTCCAGCAATGTAAAACAAGTCCCAAAAAAATTTTGATAACTTATTTGACAACTTATTTATTTATTTATTTATTTATTATTAATCACAGCACAGGGTGCCCTGGTAGTCTAGTGGGTAGTGTGCTAGACTATTAGCGTGAGGGTCGTGGGTTCGATTCCCACCAGAGACTCTGGTCTGTGACACTACACCGAGCAAATAGTCAAGTTACTTCGCTCGTTTATTATTAGGATATAATTTGTAATTGTATTGTAATTAATAAATAAATAAATAAATAGCTCCTATTTGAACTTAGTTGTATTGCCTATGTTCTGAATATAATTAGGTAGTGCATTCCAAAGACTGATGGTGTGTATAAAGAACTGTCGTTTCGACAAAAGAGTCCTATACCTTAATTCAATAGATTATAAAAATTAATACCACATATCTGGTAAGAAAATTGTAATATATGATCTCGACGTCCCTTAATAAATACATATCTGGCTATGTTATTATAAGTCAAGTTGAGTTTCCGCTTATCATCAGTATCACAGTTTGCGAAAATTTCCGATCCGTATAAAATAACAGGAATCAAAAACGTTTTAGCCAGTTGCAGGCGTATGGCAAAAGGAGTCGAATCTATAACAGCCCATAAGTTCCTAAGCATACCGTAAACTTTACATTGACAATAATGATGACATTAATGTGGTTAGACCACGTTAGCCGACCATTAAAGAAAACATCCAGATTAGATGCCGATTCAACAAAATCAATTTTATTCCCCTTGATAATAATTTCCGGCACATCAAATGCTCTCTTAGGATTTATACAAAGTCCATTAGGACTAGCCCAGTTGTCAATTTTAAGTAAATCATCGTTGATCGTGTCTATACATAGTCCGATATTATCAATACAAGTGCTACTATAGAGCTGAACGTCATCAGCGTACGCTACAATTATCCAAAATATCAGGTAGGTCGTTAATGTATATACAGAACAAAAGAGGACCTAAAATTGATCCCTGAGAAATACCTCTTCCAACGTGTACCGAATTCGAATTCGTTGTGATCTGTTCATGAGATAGGAACATATAAGGCTACAAGCTGTATTAGAAAAATGAAAGACGGTCTGTAGCTTCCTCAATAATATTTTGTGATCAACCGTATTAAAAGCCTTAGTGTGATCCAAAAGAACTAAAGGGTGTTTTTTATAGAGGTATAGAATTTTAAGTTGGCATTACTTTTCAAGATGGCGACCGATTTAACAGCTGTCAAATGATTTATTCTCAGTTTGGTTTGGCAATTCATCATGAATAGACTCACGCCTGAACAACGCTTTGCAAATAGTGCAATTTTATTTCGAAAATAATAGTTCTGTGCGGAAAACGTATAGCGCACTACGTCCATTTTATCGTCGACAAAATCGTCCATCAGAGCAGTTAATTCGATTAACCATGGAACGTTTTCGCACCACGTTTACTCTTATTGATAACTCGCATCCCCAGAGACGCTGTACGGTGCGTACAGAAGAAGCTATTGCTGCTGTAGAGCGTAGCATTGAGGAAGACCCGAATGAGTCCATCCGCCATCGAGCATAGGAATTGGATCTGTGTCCATCCACTTTATGGAAGATTTTGCGGAAGGATCTTGGTTTGCGTGCTTACAAAATCCAACTCGTGCAAGATTTGAAGCCAAACGATCATCAAGTAAGGCTTAGATTCGTCGAATGGGCCCAAAACGAAATTACCGTTGCTCCCGATTTTCATAAGCGAATTTTGTTTAGCGATGAAGCGCACTTCTGGTTGAATGGCTACGTCAACAAACAAAACTGCCGCATTTGGAGTGAAAGTAATACTCAAGTGTATGTGGAAACACCGTTACATCCAGAAAAACTGACTGTTTGGTGCGCTTTATGGGCTGGTGGAATCATTGCTCCGTACTTTTTCAAAAACGATGGTGGCCAGAACGTTACAGTCAATGGTGATCGGTATAGAGCCATGATTACTAACTTTTTCATTCCTGAATTGAATAACCATGATGTCCAGGAGATGTGGTTTCAACAAGACGGCGCAACATGTCACACAGCTCGTGCCACAATAGATTTATTGAAAGACACGTTTGGTGACCGCCTAATTTCACATTTTGGACCTGTAAATTGGCCTCCAAGATCTTGTGATTTAACACCGCTAGACTACTTTCTGTGGGGCTATGTAAAGTCATTGGTCTATGCGGTAAAGCCACAAACGCTTGACCATTTGGAAGACAACATTCACCGTATTATTGCCGATATACGGCCACAAATGTTGGAAAAAGTCATCGAAAATTGGACGTCCAGATTGGACTACATCCGCGCCAGCCGTGGCGATCATATGCTAGAAATCATATTTAAAATGTAATGCCACAAGATTATCTTTCGGATAAATAAAATTCATGTCAATCGAATAATCCATCGTTGTTTTATTGCAACTTAAAGTTCTATACCTCTATAAAAAACACCCTTTATAAACGCTATATAATTTTCATCCAGTTTTAACCTAAGGTCATCAACTCCCTTGACTAAAGCAGTAGTGCAGCTCCTAGCTTTCATAAATCCCGACTGATTATCAGATAAGAAATTATTACTTAAATATAGTACAATTTATATGTATGTCCATGTCGCAATTCTGATATTTGACAGCTGTCACATGTGTTTATTCCGATTAATAAAATTGGAGCGAGTTATGAAAAAACATCATGTTTATGTTTGTAAATTTATAAAGTTATGCTAAGACTGCTCGCAACTTTTAAGAATTTTCAGTAAAAAAATTACACCTATGGCAACCGTGGTTATGGACAATGCTTGTTTTTATATTAACCACATTACTATTTTAAACCAGAGAGCGAAACTTCGAAAACATTAATTCAGTAGGGTTTTCAATAATTTAGAATGTCACGCAGCATTACATTTCCCGTACTTCTGTAATAACAATACTGTTAGTGGATACTGTTAATGGAGGAACATGCCGTGCGATTATGACTGACTTCACTTATTTAAAATATTGTAGAAGAATTCGACTGAGAAAATTGAAACTTAGTATAAACGCTTAAATTGAATTATATGCATCTTTACTTTTGAGCACTAAAATAAAAAGTTTTATTACAAAAAATATCCACAACTTAAAAATTTTCTATTTTAATATATTTAGAGACAAGTAATTTGCTATTAATTAGACAATTATTCATTAAAATAATCTTTTCTTTCATATCCATACATATGTACGTTTATAATTGGTCATTACAATCCTTCATTCAGGATTACGACCTAACTTTTCACATCTCTTATTTTGTGTGTGTTAATTTTATACATGAGTGGCGGCACCTACAGGCGGAACCTACAGTTTATTTAGGTACATATATATGTATACTGTGTATGTAGTATATACAAAAATTTCATGACTATAAACATTTTAAATTTAGTGATATTTTTTAATACAAATAAAACCAGACGAATCATTTCAATGAAATTAATTTCGAAACAATTCAATGGAAGTTTATTAAAGTTAACGAACCATAAATATTTAAAATAATTATTGCCATCATCAATGTCATCATCATAAAAAATTATAAATTGCAATAAAAGAAAAACATTAAAAGAGTTATTGCAACTTTATGGCTGAATTATTTAATTTTTAACATTTTGCAATTTATTGAATTATTTTCAAATTGCAATAGACAATTAAAATCTTTTCCAAAAACATAAAAAACATAGTTAACAAAACTAAAACATTTTCCCAAAAATCTGTCGTTCAGAGTCGGCTTTAAACTGTACTGTAAACTGTCCAGCCACTAGTGTGTAAAATTAACACACACAACTTAAGTGGTGTGAGAAGTTAGGTCATAATCCTAACTGAAAGGTTGTAATGACCAATTATGTATGTAGGGATGTATGTATGTATTTATGGCGAAAGTGTTCATAAAAATCTACGATTTTTAAGGCAAGAAACTTGGACGAATTAGGAGTATTTTTAAGTATTTTTTACAATATCCAGTTCTCCAGTATAAGTTTGCAATAAAACATCAGACAAGAATTTCAACCTATTAACCAACATATTTTAAAAAGTTTTTTTTAAAAGTCTGACGTTTAACAAAGCGAATGTCAAGATATTGTATGTGCAAGTTTTGTAGCAGTAATCGGTTTCAAATTTCATCTTATGTATAAAACGCATGATATCATGTATTTGGTTTCAAATTTCTTTAAGGACTACCCAGCAAGCATGGGCAAAATGCCTCAATCTTGTGTATAAAATGTGTTTATGTCTGATAGTCCAAACTTCCTATCCTTGGCGACATAAACAGGATTGCTTAAACGATGGCAAACTGGCAACAGATGGCGCTGCAGTATAGAATAAAGCGTTTTATACTTAGTATTAGTGTTGTTTTTTTGGAATTACATCTTTGTTTATTAACTAAGTCATTCGTTTTATAACCAGCTTAAGCTGATATTAGTTAATTAATCTAAGAAGATAAAAGAAACTTAACTTATTTGTGTTCAGTGAAAGTAAAAAATATGTTATTTGATCAAAATAAAAAATGAAACGAAACTTGGAAAAATATTAAATTTGCATATGAAATAAAAAACCATATTTATACAAAAAAAAAACTTCATCTGTTTTTGTGATTATCAACGTTTGATGCGTCAATCTACTGCCTTAAGAAATTCTAAGGAAAATATTTGGAAAAAAAGACGAAGTAATTGGTGATCATATTAAAAGCCTTGGCAGACTAAGCAACAAACCAACTCAAGTGATTTTAATTAATTTGTGATTTCAGCAACACGGTGTACCTGTCACATGTTCCATGTAGAATAGCTTTATTGCAGCATTTATTTCCTGAAGAAAATTATATCAAGGAATTCTGACGCTAGTTAACGTCATGCAATTTTTTTTTTGTATACAAATCATATAAAATTTCACAAAATGTGTAATGACTTGTCATCAGAGCTTTGGCAGCCATTTGACAGATATTTTACTCCATACTAAATCGGAGCATGTCTTTTTTACTACTTAGTAAAAAAGAGCACAATTATCTTAAAAATACAAGTTTTTATACTGGTTATCCAGAAAAAATAAACAAAGTTTTATTAATTTTTGTTAGTACCTGGATTAAAATACAAATTAAAAACGTCTATTCAACGTTGCGACCCCCAGGCCAAATTATTTAACATGTTGCATTTAATACGATTTCAATGGCGGTAAATAGCTGCTTGAATAATTTGTAACAAATGCAAAAGCCATAACAAAATACATACATACATACATATGTATGTGTATATAGTAGAACACAACGTGCAATTATGTGTGTAAAATAAAAACCTCATAAATATGCAACAAATTCAATTAAAAATAACAGCAACTATTGTGGTAGCACAGGACAAATAAATTCAATTATAATGAATGCATAAACATACGGAAGCTTCTCCTTTCCACTTTTCCAATCACTAAAATTGTCCATTATTTGTGATAAAAGCTATTTTTAATCGAATAATACAAACTTATTATTCGAACAAATGACATAAATACACTTTTATATATGTATATACCTATGTTAAGGCGTAAAGCACCCGCATGTTTGGCCAGATAATTCATTTTAACAAACTATGCGACGATCTACGAAAACATCTTAATGCTTTAGAAATACAAGTTTCATTTGGCGTAAAGCCAAATGATCATTTTGAGTTTCAGAAGCTCATTTATTTTTAAATCTGATGCATAAATCAGAATAAATTTGAGCAATGGAATGTTGGCTTTGAGGATTTCTGTGGTTTGTGACTTTTTCGTATGTTCTATAAAAAAGTCAAATCCCACAATCTTGGTGGCAAGTGGGACGATTATGCCCTCAATCTGGTAATGCTATTTGACACTTCTTCTTTGACAACTCAATAGCAAGTCAACATAAAGTCAACGGATTACGATATTGCCTTATAATTTTTTTATTAATTTATTTATTAATTACAATATAATTACAAATTACGAGCATAGTAACTTGACCATATACTCGGTGTAGTATCACAGACCAGAGTCTCTGGTGGGAATCGAACCCACGACCCTCACGCTAATAGTCTAGCACACTACCCACTAGACTAGACTTTGACGATATGCGCTAAACATTTTAATTTATGTCTTTAACCCTAATCTTAGTGATATAAGCCTGTGAGACTCATTTTGATGATCAAATCAATGTGACAAAAGATGTATTTAATATACCGTAACCAAATTTCATGACTTTTATTTTACATATGTTTTGGAACATTCATTAAAAAATTTATAATTATTTAATATTTCCATCTGTTAGACATCGAAATAACAAATAGTAACGTTAACTACTGACATAAGCTTCAGAGTCTAATATAAAGCAGTTCACATATTTTGAAAGTTTTTGACTGAATAAATCATTCTTCATATCTTTGTAAGGCATCATCTATTTATAGGAATGTTTATCTTTTATAAACAAAGTAGCCTTTCATATGCAAAAGCTTTTTTTCTATTCTGCATACTTAAATGTCGGGAAATTCTTATTAAGCTGTAGGTCCACTCATGTATAAAATTAACAGACACAACAAAAGTGTTGTGAGAAACTAGGTCGTAATCCTAACTGAAGGGTTATAATGATCAATTATGTGTAATACATGTGCTATTGAACATTCCACATAAAGAAAAATAGATTCCTCATAGGAAAAATGTAAAGGAATTAACGCCTTTTAAACGGGGAAAACACGTCACAACAAAGCTGTGCATATAACGTATATTCGTAAACATTGAAATCAAATCCTTCCAACGATTTTATAGGTTCATATATCATTTGAGTAGTCCTCTAAATATTACTTGTTTATTATTTTTTTTCTGGACAAATCTTAAAAATATTTTATCGTTACTTTACCCTTATCATTAATACTTTAAAATTTGTCACTAAAACATGAAGTTGTTTTTCCGTGGCTAAATAAATTATTTGTTTATTCCAAATGTTATTAATGTTATTTAAATACTCGATTACTCGATACAAAATTAATCGCCAAAATCATACATTATATTTTAGTTGCTGCATAAATACCTGACCGTTAGCTCTCATATTTATTATAAAAAAGGGAAGCATCGTATGATAAAAATTTATAGTTATTTGGCACCAAAAGAGGAAAACAGCTTAATTTTCAAGTTAAACCATAATTAGAAAGATAAAAGAAGAGAATAATACTTTTGAAAATAAAGGTTCAATAATACCAAAGTGCAATACTTGAAAAATGGCAGTCAAATTTTATAAATCTTAGATTATTCTATATTGGTCAGTGTTACATTTTAACAGATGACCAAAATATTTATTTAAGATTATACGATATTTTATACGATTATATATTCCGTGGGCTCACGTCTAATAAGCCAACACACTACCTACTAGTCTAAACGACTTCTAAATCACTAGTTCATTTTACAATAGCTGACGAGACAATTGCCATTGTCGGCCCAGTTTTAACTATTGTTAACGGTTTGATATATTAGTTTTTATAACTTGTAATTTTTTACTATTTGCTGAGAAAAGTGTTCCTATCTCATTTTTGGGTCAATGTCAGTTGTCAAGCTAAAGAGCTGTCCTGTTGTACAGTTGGTGAGGTTTATAGTCGGAAGGTATAATTTTAACGTACCTGCTGTTGTTGCGAAAATAATGCAATTTGTCTCCACAACAATATATTGTTACGAAAATGGAAATGGTGCTTTGCTTTCACATCGTTTAAATTGTAAACAAAACCTACAAAAACAAAAACAATGAACTTGTTACATGATAAACAAGTAAACAAAAATTTACCAACAAAAAAACAGTACAGTGCACGCTCGCTAATCTGAACTAATTAAAACTCTCGTTTGTTCACTTTTGTTCACTTTTCCGAATACCGAAAATTTTAAAACAGAATTATACCATCTTTTAAACAAAAATCATTATTTATGATTTTTTTTATTTTTTTAGAACACATTTTATAATTTAATCTTCACAAATTTTCTTCACATTATCTACCGCAACTAATAAATACAGAATTTTAACGTTTCAAATTAAAAAAAAATCTGTTCAAATTATAGGGCTTTTTACATTTTTTTATCTTTTAGAGTAGTCAATGAAGCAAAAAAAAGTTCACATTAAGCGGTTTTCATATAATGCGGTGTTCACATTAGCGCGCGTGCACTGTATAAAAAGGGATAAACAAAAAGTAAACAAAATACACAAACAACAATAACGTAAACGACATGTTTACATTTATAGATATTTCGAAAAGGCGGTCATTCTCCTTCAATCATCCATCAGACTGTTTACCCTGCGATATAAAAGGCAAGACAAAGCAGGTGACGGGGTCAGTAAAAATTCAGTCAGTCTTGTGTGAAGACGCGTTGTTTGAAGAAAGTAATCGTGGTTTGAAGAACTCCGTTATAAGGTCTATAGAACAAATTGACTAGTAGTTGTTATTGTTTACGCAAAAGATGCAAAGAGGAATAATAAACAAAGCAGTTGTTGTTGTTTACATCAAGTTGTGAGCATTGGCACATAGAATTGTGTGAACAATAAAGAAATTAATTAAAACTGAACGCAAAAATTATTTTTATTTTTATTTGCAACCACGAGCTCATATTTCAAACGTTTTTAAAGGGTAAGAACGTAACAATATTTTGTTAACAGACAGCCACAAGTCCAGCTCAGGCTGACAATCTTACGTCTCTCATTGATAAGATACCGGACGCAATGCTGGAAAAAGTATAACAAAATTTCAGCTAATGGATAGACCACCTACAAATTATACAACTTTTTTTTCAAAAGAATATGATAATAATATATTATATAATTATATATAAAAGGTGAGACTTCTCCAACAAAACGAAATATGAAAAAAATATTTCTTCGGCGACTTCCTTACAGCAGATTCCTGTCAAAGAGTCTGGGATTAAATAAAATTGCTATGAAAAAATTCTCAAAAAATCAATCGTTCGGAGTCGTCTTTAGGACATACATACATACATACATAATTGGTCATTACAACCCTTCTGTCAGGATTACGACCTAGTTTCTCACACCACTTATGTTGTGTGCGTTAATTTTTATACATGAGTGGTGGGACCTACAGTTTAAAGTCGACTCCGAACGACAAATTTTTGAGAAACTTTTCATGGCAATTTTATTTACTCTCAGAGTTTTTGCCAGAAATCTGCTGAGAGGAAGTCGCCGAAGAAATATTTTTGTATTTTATTTTGATGTCTGGCCTGGGGGGCTCGAACCCTGGCTTTTCGTCTAATAAGCCAACACACTACCTACTAGACCACGGCGACTTCAAGGAGGCGACTTTAGGACATACAGTATAAACAATTAACACACAGAACATAAGTGGTGTGAAAAGGTAGGACGTAATCTTGACTGTAAGGCTATAATCACCAATTATGTATGTATTTATTTAATGTTATAGTCGCCGTAGTCTAGTAGGTAGTGTGTTGGCTTATTATACGTAAAGCCAGGGTTCGAGCCCCAGGCCTGACATTAAAACAAAATACCAAAAGTATCTCTTCGGCGACTTCCTCTCAGCAGATTTCTGGCAAAAACTCTGAGAGTAAATAAAATTGCTCTGAAAAGTTTCTCAAAAAATCTGTCGTTCAGAGTCGACTTTAAACTGTAGGTCCCACCACTCATGTATAAAATTAACACACAAAACATAAGTGGTGTGAGAACTGAGACTGGGGGGTTATAATATGGACAAATGTTTTCAGGTCCACTATTCAGTCTTTGAGTTATTTGAATCTTATATTCTTCGTGTGTGAAAATTTTATGAGAAATTCTAAAAATTGTAGCCATTTATTGAATACTACTTTCATGTTACGAATACATACATACTTATATATGTTATGTGCAGCCCTTGTGCTGACCAACTTCTTCCTCTTCCCTGATTTTGGTCAGTATAGGGACTGCGTTCACCCGTGGTATCACAACGGGCCGCTATGCGTACTCAAGTGAGCTGTGTGATATCAGAGCTAACACTCCGACCTAAACCTAAACCTATGTATAAATAAATCGGCATGTTCAGAAAATATTAAGCTCCAGATGAATAAGTACAATATAGGCAAACATAAAGAAATTGCGAAAACAACATAAACTGCGATATCATGATCTTTTTCCTTTTCAATTTAAATCATTAAATACGCTGCTTTGCTTTTTATGTAGCGGTATGTATTTAAGAGAAAACAACAGATATGACATAATAATTAAATTGCCGTTATAAATTTACGGTAAAATACAATTAAAAAAACATTCATGCAACGCTGCGAGTGTATGGTAGCGCACAACCTCTACCACAATTAAGCTCCAACAACGGAATGAAACACAATGAAAATTTTATCGTATTTTTATTTGCAAATGGCCGGAAATTCTCTAATTGTTATATTTTTGTGGCAACTTATATTTAAACAAATACACACATGTACACATGACCTTATCCCATGTTCGTACCGAAATCTACCCATAAAATGGGCATTAAAAGAATATTTGCATGCATATGTGTGCACAAGCGCTTATACTCTTAGACGGGATATTAAAGGCTTTTAAAAGGATTATGATTATTTTCAACTGTGTTTTTTGCATGTGTTTTCTGTTTCTCTCTTCTATTTTTTAAATATAATTGAATTGAAATTTTGAAATAAATAATTGTTAATTACTATTATAGGCCAAAATATTGTTATAAAAATAAACATAACATAACATTAGTTTAACATCAATTTAATTAATTATTAAAAATTATAAATAAAAACAAAATATGCTCTGATATTATCATATAATCATAAGTATTATATTAGAAAAGAGTAGAAGATGTGCACATGAGTACAAGATGTTTGTGCTAAGCCAGAATTGAAGGTCAAGACGGTATTGTTGTCCGATATTTCTGCTTTATAAATAATTCGGTGGATGGATTAATTTAAATAAGATTACCTTCAAACTTGTCGTTTAAAGTCTAAATACTATCATTATAATTACGTCTTGTAAAGAAGAAAATAAATTCTAACATTTTTTATATTATCGTGAATGTTTGCTAAAAATTTAATTTTTAAATGAATATTTTCATCTGGGTTTTACACAGTAGAGCAGTTGAAACAAGGAATTAAGCGAGAATGGGACAATAAAAACCCCGGTATTGTATGCTAATCTCGTGCATTCGATGACTCGACGCTTGAAAACAGTAATTTTTTTTTCATTTGTTTTTTTATTGAATCTTCATTAATAATGAACTAACAATAATTATTCAAATCTTAAAACTACAAAGAAAATCTTAAAACTAAAAGAAAATCTTAAAACCAAAACAAAAATTATATATTTATATAGCCATTGCCAAATAAAATAAAGTATTCAAAAATAATAATTCAATAATAATAATAATAATAAATAAAATATTCAAAAATAAATTTTAATAATAATAATAATAAATAAAATATTCAAAAAGAAAGTATCATGTCCCTCATCTTCGGCCGAGAGTATCCTTTCTCTTCAAACGAATATGGCCAGTGTGACGTAAAATATATATAAATATAATATAAATATAAAATAATAGGTTATCTAAATACTTTTCAGCACATCTTGTAATTTCCATTTTAACCAGCGGGACGTCCAGATCTTTGTGAAGATTCGAGTTTTTGATATACCAAGGGGCGGCAGTGATCATTCGTAAAATTTTATTTTGGCGCCTCTGAATTTTCTCCACGTTTGAAGCTGAGGCAGTACCCCATAGCTGTACTCCATAACACCAAATGGGTTTTAATATTGATTTGTATATAAGGAGTTTACAATCTAATTTAAGTGATGAATTTCGACCAATTAACCAATTTATTTGAGCAGTTTTCATATTTATTTGTGCCAGTTTTGACTCAATATGCAATTTCCACGTTAAACGACGATCAAGGTGCATACCCAAGTACTTTACATGAGTGCTTTGTGGTATTGTCTGATTATTAATGCATATAGCAGGGCAGGTCTCTCTTCGCAATGTAAAGGTTACGTGGGAGCATTTTTGTTCGTTAACCTTTACCCTCCATTTCTTCAACCATTCTTCCAGTAGGGATACTTGTTGCTGTAGGAACTGCGATGCAATCTGTGGGTTCATATGAACGCTTAAAAATGCAGTGTCGTCAGCAAATGTTGAAGTATGTATGTTTTCACTTATCGGCATGTCAGCTGTAAATATCAGGTATAAAACAGGACCTAGTATGCTACCCTGAGGAACACCGGAGTTAATTTTTTGAGGGGAACCTAAAAAATTACCTTGTTTAATTACAAATTTTCTATCACTTAAATAGCTCTTCAATATTTCATATATATTTTCAGAGAATATTTGCTTCAATTTGAGTACAAGACCTTCATGCCACACCTTATCGAAAGCTTGAGCTTGAAAACAGTAATAAAAGCAAAAGATTTTGGTTGAAGTCGCCGTAGCCTAGTAGGTAGTGTGTTGGCTTATTAGACGTAAAGCCAGTATTCAAACCCCAGGCCAGACATCAAAACAAAATATAAAAAGTGTTTCTTCGCCGACTTCCTCTTAGCTGATTTCTGGCAAAAACTCTGAGGTTAAATAAAAAATTGCCATGAATAGTTTCTCAGAAAATCTGTCGTCCGGAGTCGACTGTAAACTGTAGGTCCCGCCACTCATGTATAAAATTAACACACACAACATAAGTGGTGTGAGAAACTAGGTCGTAATCCTGACTGAAAGGTTGTAATAACCAATTATGTATGTATGATTCTGGTTCCAAGTCCAAATATACGTTTGATATGAAATTCGTTAATATTACTTTCCTTTTTTGTTTCAAAAGTGTTTTTAAATAAACGTGCTACATTTTTAAAAGCTTTTTTAATTAGTTATTAGTCTGAAATATTTCCAATTTGTTTAATATTTTTCATTATATGAAGTGGAAAATTCGGCATTTGAATAATCTCACACCTAGTGTCCAATTATACATTTAAGTGACTGTACAGTTTTTTTTACACATTGGTCAAATATTTTTCAAGTGTGACAACAGGGGAAACAATTTTTCTTATATTTCTGTTTGACGCTATTTGATCAGAAAAATTGGCAAATAAATGTGCGTAGTGTGACCACATAACAAAAGTTTTGTTGTTTCAATCAAATATCGAGCAAACAAATTTAAGGCAAACATTTGCAAGATGTGACCGTACCTGTAAAAAATTTTCCATTTTTGATGCAGCTTTGGTTATTTCTCCAATAATATCATTAACTTTGAATGCCTGTTGTAAGATTATTTGACCTGAATAAGTTAAATGCGAATATGCTAGTGTTAACCCAAATGTGGACGATGTAGTTTTTACATAAATAATTGCGCTGACTCAAGCTTTTGGTAAATGATCATGTAAATGAAAGAACTGTGAAATTTCAGCAAGAACTCCAATTCTGAATGTCTCGATACAAGAAGCTGTACAAAGAGATCTTCAAAAAAGGATTGAAACACAACAATTCGTTGTTAAAATAATTAAACCAGTGGTGCATGAAAATTCAGACGTATTTACTAAACATATAATTATACCAATACAGCGTAAGAAACCGTTCTTAACGTCAGAATAAGACACCGAATAAAACATTTTAGATTTTTTCTGTGTTTTTTGGGAATATTAAGACCAGTTATTAGGATGAATAACCAATGAATATTTACTGTTTTTTATATTGTACAATTTTTTTACACTATATTCTCTTGATCATATGTAACGGATAAAAACAGGATTGGCTGTATATATTTTAGGAACATTCTGATATACACACTGAAATGCCGTTGGTGTCTTTGTTTTTGTTTAGCACCTGCAAACAGGAAGGAAATCTATGTAATAGAAATTGTTCTTTTAAACATATTTACAGCGGTTTTGCATAAAATAATTAAATTTACCCTCAACAGCCTTTTCATCATTATAAAAGTTCTTAATTTAATCAGTATCCTTAACTGTTCAAGCGATGCTTAACTTTTATGTTGTTAACATGTTTAGAGAATATTTCATTGCCTTCTCCTAAAAGTAATACATACTTCGTGAATAAGACAGCAGTGGCATTCTGTATAAGTAATTCAATTTAAAAAAAAGTAGATAAAATTTACGGTAATTATTTATAAACTGCCTTGTGGCCTATCACAATTTAAAACCGTTCAGAAGAATTTTAAAATGTATGAAAATTAAAAAAAAACGAGTTTTAATTTTCGTTGAGAAAAATTAAAAGGCAGTACAAGTTTTTAAAGAAGAACATGGTTTTATGCATTGTACCGGAAGTAGGACAAAGCATAAAATTTGAGATATAATTATGATACTGGCTACCTCACAATTTACTACCTTTTGTTTAATTTTATTCTTAGGTAAAGATACGTTTTTTATCCAAACAAGACTTTCCCTTATAAACATCATAACATAAAGTTACCAAACAATTCATCGAAGTAATAGATCGTATAAGAATTCAAAACTTCTGTTCCTAGATTAGTAGATTTTCTAAGGTTGACAAGGACTACATGGACTGTTCAAAAACAGCAGTTGAAGTTGGATTCAAAGAGTGTATATTTTAATTTAGATGACAGCATTTTAAATGAATGGAATTTAAACAATTCTATATAGCGCCTATTACTCTCTCAATCAACATCAATATTGTTACGTGTTTACCTTTTAAAAACGTTTAAAATATGAATTCGTAGATTGCAAATAAAATAAAAATAAATTTGTGTTTCCTTTTAATTAAATTCTTTATTGTTCGCACAATTCTGTGTGCCACTGCTCACAACTTGATGTAAACAACAACAATTGCTTTGTTTGTTATTCTTCTTTACATTCTTTTGCGTAAACAATAACAATTGTTCGACAGATCTAAGGTAAATTCATAGAAGGTAGCCTTATCTTAACAGCTGAGGACATTTGGACTGTCAAAAAAATTGTTTGTTTTTTGTGTATTTTGTTTCGATATTCAATTTCGTATTTATATTAGTCATAAACCCTCATATGTACCGCATGTATCCATACCGATACGCACTCTAGAAATTCTTTAGGATTACTATTTTAAAGCCAATTATATTAAAATTTTTCCAAGATGATTAACAATATTTAACCCTTTAACACTAAATGCATATATCTTTTGAACTACAACCTAAATTTACTATATTTATAGTTATTTAGATGAAAGTGATGAATTACCAAAAAAAAAATAATTCCATGCCTCCAACTAGGTGCCTAAACTATGGCAAATAAGAAATAACGTTTTCAGCTGACATTTTTCTTGATGGCCATATAAAAACATGTTTTTTAAGTAAAGTGGAAATGTTATTGACTACCTGAATTATTTTTTTTTTTAATTTATATGTGCTGCACTATTGTGTAATTTACCATGACATAAAAACCAAAAAAAAATTTCAATATATAAAATTTATTTATTTTTTTTTAATTGGTTTAACTAATTTCCTATGGAGGTTTGAGGGTTAATTTTTTTGACAAGCTGAGTACTCTTTAACAAAAACAAAATGGCTGTTGTTTTTGCATTGTTGTACTTGTTGTAGAGTTACGGCTACCTCCTATGAATTTGCCTTGGACAGATCTTTATAACGGAGATCTCAAACCACGATTATTCTCTTCAATCACCGCGCGTCTTCACACAAGACTGATTGAATTTTTACTGATTTCGTTGCCTGCTTTGTCTTGCCTTTTATATGGCAAAGTAAACAGTCTGATGAAGGTTCTTAAAGGCGATTGTTCGTGGCTGGCCTTCTCGAGAGTTCTATAAATGTAAACATCCTTGTTTCATTATTATGGTTTGTGTGTTTATGTTTACATTTATTTTTGCAGTGTTTGTAAGAAGGTAGGCCGTAATCCTGGCTGAGGAGTTGTAATGGCCAATTATAAATGTATGTATGTTTGTTGTTGCATTTTTGTTTATTTTTTATCATGTAAACAAGTTCATTGTTTTTGTTTTTGTAGCTTTTGTTTATAATTAATCTTATGTGTTGACTAATTGCAGTGTTCATAGTTTTATTCCTTTAACCATTTACATGTATCCATTTCCTCCTCTTCTCAATCCTGTAACAAATTGCTTGTCATGTTCTGTTATTATGGATTGGTGTTGACTTATTTGATGACTGATAATAAGTCAACACCAATCCATAATAACAGAACGTTTTAGAATTGATTTATAACACATACGTGGTCTCAGAACTACATTTGCCTTCATCGGGGAGGTTATTTCATCTTAAGGGTAAGCATCGACTGTGCACATTCACAATGAAGTTGTTGGCAACCATTAGACGATGATTTGTAAGATGCATATTTAATTGTCGCTGGGTTAAATTAATAATCTCGAGAAATTTTTTGCACTTCGCGTTTCTATATAGTAGTTCAAACGTAGAAGGAAAGGTTTTCATTTTTGGCTTTGACTGTCTTTTTTTATGAACCCATTTCTGAAATTTTTAAGTTTCTTGTGCGAAGAGTGAAATTGTTGTTGATGGTGCTTTTAATGTTCATAACGCCTCTTGTCTTTACTGTTCAAGCTATATAACTCCAGAAGCACAACTATAGTTATGCGTGGCACGCAGCCATCTTCCACAGTTAGTGAAAGATCCAACTCACATATCGTGTGTTGATTGGCACGTCCTTTTACATATTTCACACCCTAAAACATATGAAGTAGAACTTCTTGTACCTCTTGAGTATTCGGATCATTAGACCATCTCTGCCTCCGTTTCGTATTTACGACTGCATGCCGTTTCATCACCAGATAAGAAAGTTCAATTTTTGTGTATAAAAAGAAACGCTATGGCGAGCTGAATGACTTTTTATGCATTTTATCTGGAAAATTTGTTTGCTCGAACGAAATAAAATGTTTGAAAAGATGCTGTTATGTACTTGCAAAATAAATAGATTCAAATATGATGTCAATTAACACTACTACCTCTCTCTCTTAAACAATATTACTAGATCCAACAAAATGCACTGCATTTGCAAGGGCATTCCCTTGAGAATTGGTTGCTCAAACAAAAATTGGAGTGACATGCAAGAAACATTCTTGCACCAAAAAAAAAGAATAAAAGCAAAAAACCAATACAGCGTTAGATATGAATAAATTGATATCAACAGTGAAACTTGCAGGAAAATGTCAGCCACTAATGTAATGTAATTGGATTTTATCGGTGTCATAAACTACCACCGCTACAAGCGTATATTCAAAAGCAATTTGAAGGATTTCATTGATGTTTGGTATCTTGTTGAGACTAAGTTGGATATTCGAACAGTAGGATGAACCAAAATGTATTGCTGGTTCAGTAAAACTTAGCTTGAAGTCGCCGTAGTCTAGTAGGTAGTGTGTTGGCTTATTAGACGCATAAGTTCATGCCCCAGGCCAATCAAAGACAAAATACAAAAAGTATTTTTTCGGCGACTTCAGGAGATTTCAGGCGAAAACTCTAGGAGTAAATAAAAATTGCCGTGAAAAGTTTCTCAATAAATAAAAATTTGTCGTTCGGAGTCGACTTTAAACTGTAGGTCCCACCACTCATGTATAAAATTAACACACACAACATAAGTGGTGTGAGAAACTAGGACGTTGTACAATGGGTCAATTCGACCTCCGGGTACTGTACTTGTCTTAATTGACAACTACACGTCCTCTAACCTAACCTAACCTAACCTCAGTAAAACTTAAACTTAACTTAGCTTTAATGCACAAAATTTTTGTCTAAGATACAGAATTTCAATAATTAATTAAATAAAAATGTATTCGATATAAATCTGCACTCAACTACTTAATTACTTCATTAATTGTTGAGTATTTAATATATCTATTGTGTGTACTCATATATTTATCCCTAACTATATAGAGTGTTAAGTTTTGGGCATTAAAAAAACAAAAATAAACGGCAAATATTTAATATTTAATTACAAAGTTTAAAAAATTTTAAGTTTATTTTGTAATTAAAAACAATGAAGAATAATAACACATTCCTCTTATTCAAGACCTACACTTATTCAAGGTATGTAAAGTTTTATAAGGCTGCGAATAGCAGACATTATTGCAACAAACATACTTATGCAAGTGTGCCTATGGGCAATTTCGTGTCAAGTGACCCAATTTTTAAAACCAATACTATTGGATAGTAGGCCAGACACAAATTTTCAGCTCTATCAGTCAAGAACTGCCGGAGTTAGAGGGGGTCAAAGTGGGACCTTTTGGTCATACAGGGTTTTTTTAAAATGTGTGTAACTTTTCACATATTGGTGCTAGCAAAAATTTTACAAAGGATATTAGATAGCTATTTCTTCAATATTTCCAAAAATAATTTTTTTAATCTTTTAAAAAAAAAATTTTATATTTTTTTTAAAAATTATTTTTTTTTTTAATTTTTTTTTTTATCAAAAAAATTATTTTTTAACTCAAGAATAAGATTTTTCAATATTTGGTATGAAAACGAACTACCTAAATGATCTTAAAAAGTATTTATTTGCATTATAAGGACGTTCGGAAATTAGTTTTTTATAAACAGTGTTAAAATTTGGACGTGCGGTATGTCATATTCTACATTATTACATAATTATTCTTCACAATTGCTTCCGCTTCCAAAAAGAAAATGTTGACTTCTTTTTATTGTAATCCCTTAAACAAAAAGAAGCATAGATCAGCAGATATGCGAAATATTTCCGACAACTTATTGAAAAAATTCCCAACGCTTTCAAAACGTTTGCTAATTTGTGGATGCAGGAAAATGATTGGAAAGTTGGACACATTACCGGTTATTCCAGATGTGAACAAAATCAATTCTGAAAATGATGACAGTTCTGCAGGAGATGATGGTTGTTCTAACTTTTCAGTAGAACCTATAAGACCTAATAATGAGTGCCAAAATCAACAAAATGTTGTTACATAAGGACACATAGTCAATTTAAGGCAATCACGGTAATCGTGCAAATCTTCTGAGGAATCATCTGTCAAATACTTTAAATTGATTTCCTTCAACATGAGTTTAACACTTTCATGGTAAATGCAAACGCATACTGTGTGAGTTCCGCTGCTTGCTGCCAAAACGCAATCCAAATCGGAAGACATCGATTTTAAAAATTGGGTCACTTGACACGAAATTGCCCATATATATAAATTTATATTCTAGATTTTCAAATGTGCAAAACCGTATTCTCGCAAAATTATACTGTATAGGCAAGTAAGTGTAGCTAATGCATAGAATAAAGTGTGTAGGGTGTTTGTCAATGTATTAAATAATTTTCTTTATGTATATATGTACTTACATTTGTTTCTTAACATATTAAGCCTTTCTGCATGAACAAACTTACTTAGAATTGTAACGTTAAACATAAAATTTTACATACTTCAAATTATTTTCTCAAACATGTATAGTATAGATACTTGCAGGTATGCTCACACATGCATTCGTGATTATACAATTCCATATGTATATAGAAAGACTAATGAGAAGACATTTTGTGAATATACCATGTTTATTAGTAAATACCTTATGTTAAATAAAAGCGAAGTAGAACGAATGAAGGTAGGACCAAAGTTGGTGCGAAACAAAGCAAACAAATAAAAGTGCCAGCTACATTTACACTCACATTCTCACATTCTTAAGGATATTTTGTATTTAATACAAACAAAAAATACATCTACATATGTTTATGAAATCAAACTGAAATTTTGTGAAAAAAATGTATTTACAATAAACAGTCAGAAAATCACAAACAACCAGAGTCTATGGTGAGAATCCCAGCAAAGAAGAGAGCCACTTCTGGAAAGAAAATTGTTACTAAATTTAATTTAAATTGGCCATTTACAACCCTTTAGTCAGGTCTACAACCAGCGTCTCACACTACTCATGTTGTGTGTCTTAATTTTATCCATGAGTAGCGGGACAAACAGTTTAAAGTCGATTCCGAACGACAGATTTTTTAAAAAACTTTTCGCGGCAATTGTATTTAATCTCAGAGTTTTTACCAGAAATCACACGATTAATAAGCCAAATTGTCTAACAGACTATGGTGAGTTCCACAAAAAAAAAACTTGTCAGTAATTCTCACTTTCATTTTTCTATTGCGGTGAGTCATATATGTATAATGTCATACAAACATTCTGAAAATCACAAACAACCAGTGTCTCCGGTGGAAATCGAATCCACGAGGAGAAACACTTCTGGAAAGGAAATTGTTACTAAATTTAACTAAACTAAACTTCCTACAAGCGCTTTGAAGAACATTGCGCTAAGTATGCCGAAAAGATTAAGAGAAGCCGTAATTAACAAAGGAGGAGCAACTTCGCACTAAATTTTGAAGTTATTTAATTATTTATAATATTTTCTTGTGAAGTGTTACTTTATTTTGTCACTTGAAATTCCTTATGTGCCATATAGTTTCTATTATAAATAGAAAATATAAAGAAAGAATTCAATGTTAAGATACTTTTTAGATAAAATATTAACCGAATTAAAAATGAAACTATAATTTATAAACATTTGAAAGCAATAAACATATGCTTTAATCAAAAAACAAAAAATATTACAAACCGCACTTTATTTTGTCCAACAGTGTATAAATGGACCATTCTGTTGCACCATTCTGTTGAATCCAAACATCGCTCACATAAATAACATGAAAGGAGGGTGCGATAGCTCTCTGCATTGACCGTAATGGTTGCGCTGTCGTCATTTTCAAAGAAATATGGTCCAATGATGCCTCCGCTGCACAAGCCGCACCAAACAGTCACTCCTAATGGGTGCATTGGTTTCTGTAAGGCCAGGTGTGGGTTTTCTGAGCTCCAAATACGTCAATTTTGCTTATTAATGGATCCACCAAGGTGAAAATGAGCTTCAGCCGAAAAGAAACCAGAGTTTAGTAACAAATCATTTGACTGGGCACTGTAGATTTAAAATACATTTGCTTAGGCTAGGGTCGTTTTGAGTTCAACGTACAGTTCCGGTGGTGATGAGAATGAATTATCAGAACACATTCTTGAAAACTGTGATTCGTCAATGGATCGCATGATCGCAGTACTATTGCATCATTTTACGATGATAATAATAATCAAATATTTATTTATTATATTATTGTTTTTCATGGATTGATGTTTTAAGCATTTCTTAGTTCATATGGCTGTATTTCACCTACGTATTTGGCTTGATTTTACAGATATTCATGACCATTACAATTTTTGATTTGTGTATACAACTTAGAGGACTAAATTAAAGTTTTTGTTTAATATCCAGCCATTTAAGTGTATCGAGTATGTCCCGTATTGATGTACTCGTATATCTTTTGCATTTTAAAATAGCACGCTTTGTTTTGTTCTGTAATTTTTGCAATCTTTTCAATTGCGATTCATTGCAACATGTATATCCTATCCATGTTGATCCGTATTCAAAATGGGGCTTTATTATGGTATTGCAAATATTCATTGCCGTCACTATAGAAATTGCTTCTGAAATAAATAATTTTTTAACAACTTTTTTGCATATACATACATATGTATATGGACAGGAAGTACAGTCGACGGGAGGTGGTAGTACTATCTGACAATCTGAGCACTCAGCTCTTTGAATAATCGAAATAAAAATGACACCATCTTGACAGAGTCACCCTATGTTTGATAACATGTCTAGCTATAATTCACAAAAATGTGCAGGCAGATGATCTCGCAGGTCGTAGAGTTTCCATGCCGTCAATGTCATGGTATTATAAATACCCTTAGTAGAACAGGGAGAGAAGTTTAGTAAGCTATACTTTGATAAATATAAAATATAGAAAGGCAGAGACTTTTCTCAAGTCTGACTAACATAATATAATTCGTCATTACATTCCATCAGTCAGAATTACGACCTAGATTTTTACACGACTTATGTTGTGTGTTTTAATTTTACACTGAGTAGCGGGACCTACAGTTTAAAGTCGACTCCGAACAACAGTTTTCGAGAAACTTTTCATGACAATTTTATTTGCTCTCAGAGTTTTGCCAGAAATCTGCTAAGAGGAAGTTGCCGAAGAAATATTTTCATATTTTCGATTTGATGTCTGACCTTACCTCTAATATGCCGACACACTACCTATTTGACTACGGCGACATCAACTTAGTTCTGACTAAGTTGAGATAAACTAAGCTTTCTTTTGGAAATTATAGTGGAAACATATTTGTGTCTTGCGCTAAACTATCTAGGAATAGTCTCAATCCATTATCGGACATTGGAGACCCACAGAACATCGTATTGCATATAAATCAATTCAATTCCAATATGAAAGTTATGTGCTAAGAAGAAAGAATCGCCAGAACATGTACCGGAAACGTGTGCTGCAATAATACGTTTCAATAGAAAACACCTGGTTGCATGTCAAGTACTAGGTACGCAGTTACTCTTGATGACTCCTAACAGCATACTGAAATTTATTAGACTTCAGGATTTGGGATCTTTGCGATGCATCGCAATTTCTATTTAAACTATTGCTATTCGAAATTGAAATGAGATTTATTGAACGTGCCTTGTTAACAGTTCTTGTCGATTTGATATAAGTAACGTAAAAAATAATAAAAAAAATGTTTTCATTTTTCAGTTGCTTCACATTATTTAACAAATTCAATTCGGTATGAACTTATAAAACTCTGAGATTTTGCTATGCAGAGCTATGTACGAGTGATACTCGAACGCAACGTGTCCCAGAGGTTTTTGTTTTTTTCGTACGGATGAAGAGGTGAACATATATTTTAAAAACTTTAATAAAATTTAGAAATTTAAAAGCATGAATTTCGTTTCCTAGTGTGTGTCTGTATATTTATGTCTGTATTTAATACTGAAGTATTTTGAATGCAGCGTATGTTTGTTGTAAATAGTTCTTTTATAGTTTTAAGATATATTTTTGAATATTTTTTTTTTTGTATGGGCAATTTCGTGACCCAATTTTTAAAATCGATGTCTTCCGATTTGGATGAAATTTACACCAAGGTTAGTACTATTAGATAGTAGGCCAGACACAAATTTTCAGCTCTATCAGTCAAGACCAGTTACGATATTGCTACGAAACTGCAAGAACTGAAAAAGTCAAATATTTCTGCAAAGAGACCGATTGTGGGGACCCCAATCTATTAGCTTGACGGAAGGGTAATAAATTTAACTAGAAATAAAAATGCCCTGTTAATTTTTACTTATGTTATAGATCTTCGACAGATAACATCCTGACACACAATTAAATGATCATTCAGAAACCTGATGCTCAAAATAACCGAAATGAAAAGAAATAAAATAAATTCCAAAAGTCTATATCTCGGTAACGACTTGTATGTTTACACAAACATCTTAACATAGATACATGTATGTACATTAGTTCATTAAATTGTTCCTTAAACATGAACGCCAAACTGCACTGAAATTTACTGACTTTGAAATTTATTCATACGTATAAAATATATTTTTGATTACCTTTCCTCATTTATTTTTGAATTTGAAGTCATTTGAGTTTTTCCTAAATTTTTTGCATTTTTGCATAGCAGTTAAAGACTTTGTTATTTTTGTGATCTCCTGTGTTTGAATGAAAAGAAAGAATAATATTTTTACTAGAAAGCCCTTTTCACACTTATTTAAATATGTGTACTTAGAAATAAATAATTCTACATGTTGCTCATTTACTTCAATATTGTCATAAGTCAAAAACAACGATATTTTAGTTAACTAAGCAAAAATTTTCGCATCAACACAGATAATATTTGAAAAAAAATTTATTCAAAATGTATTGGTAATTGAAAGCTTAAAAAATGAAATTTTTTTGCGTTAGAACTCTATTCAAGTAAATGAGAGATGTGCAGTTTTATGTACGTACATACACAGCCTGTCAAGAAAATGTTTGATTGATTTTAATATTTACTTCCAATTTTTTTTTTTAAATTTGTGTTTTTATGTAATTTCATTCTGCATAAAAACAAAAAAGTATCCAAAAAAAATCAAGAAAATCTGTTTACGTATACAGTCATGGCAGAAACTCTACATACCCTCAAAATTTCTTATTAGCCTCGATAGCCAATAATTTTTTAAAAACTAATGCAGATTTTCTTTAAATTCATTTTTATAACAGAAAACTGTGATAACCCTTTATTGTACTTTTTGTAAATAAGAAAAAACAAAACTTCAGAATACAAACCAGTTTTACTATGTCAAAACATTATTCTGACAGACTGTGTATATGTACGTACATATCATGGTATAAGAAATATAGAAGGTAGTTTCATTCTCTCTTTATTTTTTCAAATTCACTATCTGACATGCTTAAGGATTTTGACGTTTTCGTTAAAATAATGCTACCATATTAATTTTAAATTTCCCCCATTTTCATTTTTTTTTAAATAAAGGAAATTATTTAAATACTAGCCCAAATTACGTGTTAAACTTGTTGGACCTAACTAATATAAATTTAGATATAAAAATTGTTAAAAGGTTTCATCTTTAAAAATTACACATTTTTCATAAATAATTTATTGAGAATATAAAGGTTTTTTTTATAGAGGTATAGAACTTTAAGTTCCAATAAAACAACGATGGATTATTCGATTGACATGAATTTTATTTACCCGAAAGATAATCTTGTGGCATTACATTTTAAATATGATTTCTGGCATATGGCCGCCACGGCTGGCACGGATGTAGTCCAATCTGGACGTCCAATTTTCGATGACTTTTTCCAACATTTGTGGCCGTATATCAGCAATAATACGGCGAATGTTGTCTTCCAAATGGTCAAGCGTTTGTGGCTTTACCGCATAGACCAATGACTTTACATAGCCCCACAGAAAGTAGTCTAGCGGTGTTAAATTACAAGATCTTGGAGGCCAATTCACAGGTCCAAAACGTGAAATTAGGCGGTCACCAAACGTGTCTTTCAATAAATCTTTTGTGGCACGAGCTGTGTGACATGTTGCGCCGTCTTGTTGAAACCACATCTCCTGGACATCATGGTTATTCAATTCAGGAATGAAAAAGTTAGTAATCATGGCTCTATACCGATCACCATTGACTGTAACTTTCTGGTCACCATTGTTTTTGAAAAAGTACGGACCAATGATTCCACCAGCCCATAAAGCGCACCAAACAGTCAGTTTTTCTGGATGTATAGTGAGTATATTACATTCAGTTGTTAGATAGTCAACAGTGCAAGCAATATCATTAAAAAATATTGATGTTAAACAACATAACAAACGCAAATTACATGTGAATGGACAGTGAAAGTGAATCAACTCATGCAGTTCTCTGGTTTCTATTATAAATAGAAAATATAAAGAAACAATTCAATGTTAAGTTCCCAGTTAGATAAATTATTAACCGAATTAAGAATGAAACTATAATTTATAAACATTTGAAAGCAATAAACATATGCTTTAATCAAAAAACAAAATATATTTCAAACCGTACTTTATTTTGTCCGAAAGTGTATATGTATATATGTATATAGCTGCAATAACACATACAACGTACATGCTTGCATATACCAACAACATCAGTATAAGAAAAGGAGACAGACAGTATGAGAGAAAGCAACAACAAACAAGCAATGTTAACCAGATACAAACAACAATACAGTCGATAGAATTCTCGAGAAGGTGAGAACAAGAACCTTCCACATCGAGAACGTTCATCACATATAATTGGAGTAGAATTTTCAATTGTATTGTTATTAATAAATAAATAAATATTTACCACATACGTATTTTGTTTTTTTTTAAGTAAGGAAAACGTGTGTGCACAAATATCAAACTTCTATTAGGCCGTATAAAGCCCAATTGCATCTTATTACATCTTCCTGAGGCATTGTTCAGGAAAGTATAATCATTTAGATTATATACATTGTCAAATGGTGATAAAACTTACTGCCTAAAGCAGTTTTTCTTAGCAGAACTGAAATCATCGATTTTGCCAACAAAAATCCTATTTTCGGAATGAAACTCTTTTTCATCGTGGTGGGTACCTTAATAAGCAATATTGCTGTATTTGGGGCCCAGAAAACCTACACGTGTTCTTTCAGAAGTCAAAGCATCCATAACAAGTGACAGTTTGGTGCGGCTTGGGGATAAGAGGCATCATTGGCACATATTTCTTTGAAAATGAGGGCGGCACAACCATTGCGGTCAATGGAGACAACTATTTCACTATGATAACCGACTTTTTTGTACCCGTTCTTTATGGTATTGATATGAACGATGTTTGATTTAACTGCAACTAGCCACATATCCATGCTACAATTTATTTATTGCGTCAAACGTTTCATGGCCTTTTAATTAGCTGAAATGGTGCTGTCAGTTGGTCGCCAAGAAGCTGCGATTTGACACCGTTGGACTATTTTCCGTGCGGTGCCGTTAAAAAAAAAAGTATTATGCCGACAAACCAGTGACAATTGAGCTAACATTCGTGATGCCATTGCCGAGATACGGCCTCACACAATTAGAAGAGATCACGAAAATTGATCCGATCGAATGAGGCACTGTGGGGCCAGCCATGGCAGCCATATGAATTGAATAATGTTCCATTTCTAATATTCGGAATAATTGTACTTAACAACAAAAAATAAATTTGGCAAAATTTCGAACCCTTTTTGTTTTATTGCATGTTTAAATTTAAACTTTTAAATGAACCAACATTTACATGAGTTTCGGGACCTTCAGTTTAAAGTCGACGCCGAACTACAGATTTTTGAGAAATCTTTTCATGCCAAATAGTACAATACTACAGAAAGAACTTTGGTTGACAATTTTTATGCCACCTTGAAGTCGTTTTACTTTTAACGACGACAGCTCGTATTGAACCAATGGATTCTAATTTTTCGATTAAGTCTGTATTGCAGCTAAAATTATATGATTTTTAAGAGAAGGAATCTATAATGTTCGCAATGGCAAGAGGTTGGTATTTTTTTCCATAACATTTATTTTTTAGATAGCCACCTGTCAAAAGAACAATCTGAAGAAATAAAGCATGAAGCCGGCTGTAGGTTAAATTGGTTCATATTATTTACAAAAGTATTATGGAAACAGATAGGAAATATAATTTTTCGTAGAGTTATTTTATTGTTTTGAAACTACTACTCATACATTTAACCCTTTCATGCCCGATGTTGCCTATAGGCAACATTGTACATTTTTGTTCATAAATTCCGTAATTTTTAATTTTTTTAAAAGATTTTTTTTGCAAACAAGCTTGGTTAAAAGAGTGTAAAACCAGAATACGTACGACTCTGAATTTAATATCACTTCATATTTAGCTCAATGACTAACAAACACATGTCCTTAAAAAAATTTTAGCTGTGGCTCAAAAAATTCGGGCATGAAAGGGTTAAGAAGCCAATGGGTCTAAAGGGTACTATAGGGTCCGCCAAATGACTTTTTTTTTTGAAAATTCTTAAAAAAAAACTACTAAATATTTTCTCAAATTTCTTGTTTTATTTGAAAGTACAATCTTTCCGGTTAATAATGGAAAATAATTTCATTGAAATGGCTGCCTCGGCTGGCCATGCAGTAGCCTACACCAGAAGATGCCGATTTTGGCAAAAAAATCATCTTTTCAGATGAAGCTCATTTTGATCTTGGCGGGTATGTAAACAAGCAAAATTGTTGCATTTGGGGCACAGAAAACCCGCACTCCCACAACGAGTCACTGGTGCGCATTTTGGTCCAGAGGCATAATACTTTTAAAGAGAAAATAACTATAAAAATATTTATGTGACTTTTAATTAAACTCAATATTGTAATACTATGTTCAGGCATGAATTTTAATTGAGTCAATATTAACACTAAACCTACCGTGACGGGAAAAATTACTCATTTAAGATTTTTTATCAGAATTTCTTGACTATAACGTTATTACACCGATATTTGCCTTTACGACTTCTATTAAAAAATGTAATCTGCCCTAACTACTGCGGAAAGTTATTTGGCCTGAGCATAGGTTCTGTATCTTGATTTGCATATTTTGTGAAATAAAACCACTGTTTTGGACATTTTTGACATTGCCTGGTATGATTCGGTATATTGAGGTATATTGTTTGTTTTCTGGCAGATGGATATTCACTCTACTCCAAGCGATTATTACAGTAAAAGATTCTAGCACTATTTTGTTAATAAAAATTCTTATTTTAATTGTTTTGTTATAGTCCTTATCCCCCAAATTTCGAAACATTCGAAATATTTTAAATGATTAGAAATTTTAAACAATATATAGTAGAAAGCATACCTGTTAAATTTCTATTACGATTAGTAATCAATTACATTACTTTTTAAAAAGAATCGTAATGATTATATAATTCTATGAACAATTTTTTCGAATTACTATTTGATTACTTTTGGATTACTTTTGATTCTTTTTGATTATTAGGCTAATCGGCAGTAATCCTAATTATTTTTTGATTATTTTGTAATCGTGATAAATTATTAACTATTTTAACCAAAAATAATCGTAATTGTAATCATTATTTCACCATTCAAAAAAAGTAATCAAATTACTAATTATTACGATTACTAATCATTACTTAACAGGTATGCTCTCTTTCTACTAGAAAGAGAATGCAATAGGGATAGAACAACAAGAAGTATCGGTAGATTTAGTGTTAATATAAATAAACTTACGTGCCATTTTTATTTAACGTTGTTGATATTTTCGAAAGTTGTAACGTTCTCACTGAATATACTTATGACAGTGCTGCATTTTAAGTTTTACTCAATATTAAATCAATTTGCGTATTTATTAGGCAATTATTAATAGAAACTTTATATGAAATATTGAACTCAATAATGGCGTTTATTGCGATTTAGCAATAAAGGTCCATATCTGAACAACGTATAATGGGCGACTCAGTTGGAGTTTATTCTACAACATTTCTTCTATTCTATGATATTTATTTTGATATTCAATGATATTTAGTAGTTTTCTTATATGTCTACTCCAATTATAAAAAACGGACCGCTTTACAAAACAACAAACTGTTACTATTGTGGAAACTTATTACAAAAAAAAAGTAAAAGTTATACTGAGACCGCTGGCAAACTTCAAAACAATTTAAGTCGAGAATGGAGATGCTAAAGATGATTTAATGTGTCACTTTAGATTAGATCATAATACGATGTTATAACGCTTCGTTCTAATGCGTACAAAGAAAAGCACTGTCATTATCGAAGGCATATGGCATGTTTGAAGTACAAATAAAGTATAAACCGGGTCCAAACATACTACCCTGATGAACAATTTACTGACGTGGATCCACTCGATAATATAGTTTTCTAACAGCATGGCTATATTAAAGGAATATTTAGTTTCAACTTATGAATCAGTTCATAGTACCATATCTGTTTTTAAATGCTAGCGAAACGTCGATAAAAATGGAGGAGCAGTACTTTTATTCTTTAAACGGCCATCTAATGACTTGCACCAATCTGTGGGGTTTTTCAGTATTAGATATCAACAGTTTTTCAAACAGCCTTTACTGTGTTGGTACACGATGATCAAGTGTAATTATGGATCAAGTATAATTAGGTATGATTAGTATAATCACCGACAGCCAAAAAAACACGACCTTAGAGATTTATAGAAGCTCCTACATTGATCTTCAGTAGCATATTATCAATTTGTTTGTCTTTAAGAAAGTATTCAATCTAATTTTCTATTTCGACCATCGGTGGGTGTGTTGGCTTGGCAGTTTCTTTTCAGGCATCTGTTTTTTTTTCAACTTTAACTTTTTTAACTGCATCAGCATATAATACTTGACCGAACATGAATATTTCAGGATAATTAAATAGTGCCTGTCTTCTGGATCATTAATTGATTAACAAAGAATATATTTCGGTAGTTCAAAATTAATCATTTGAGTAAAAGTTTAAGATGGTAACCCATCCATACACATAGACTCGCCTGCTCTCGTAAGAAGCAAAGTATTGTTTTAATGATATTTTATTGGTACTTTCCGATACATTACGTTATGGTAAATCCTAAAACGCGAATTTGTTTTAGGTACGTCTCTGTCTTATTATTGTTAAGTAGACGCAACCACACACAGGCAGTAATTACAGTACGTAAAATGGCTAAGGGATTCGGATTACCGAGACCTTGGTTTCATATGTTTTCGATATTAAGTATGAAGGAGTCGAGGAGTATTTTTTGACTTGTCAAAGTTTTTTTGATTTGGTAGCTCATACACTACGTATTTTCAAAAGACTCAACGCATGCTTAAAATTGTAAAACTTTGGACGTATGTCGCATGCTTTGACAGCTATTAAATTTTCTTTAAATTTTTTTGTGTTTGATGTGTCAGAATACTCATTGTGCCGACCTTATACGTTGTTACTTTGCTGTTAGTTGAAAAGGTTAAAGGCATCTTATGGCAGATTCTACATATATGGCTTTACTTTTTTGTCCCTTGCCTACTTGGAAAACATTACGTAAGGATCTAACCTTTAAAATACAGCCTGTTCAAGAATTATATCCATGTGGCAATGGTTTGCTTCGTATTTTTTAATTGACCTCATTTGAAACTGGTTGAGGGTGAGCAATTTTTATCAAAGATTTGTGTTTAGTGTTGAAGCTCAGTTCTGGTTAACTGACTGCTTGAAAATGCCGTTATGTTGAAAATGTTCACTGAATTGCATACATATGTATTGTATGGTCATTACAACCAATCAATCAGAATTACGACCTAGTTTCTCACACCTCTTATGTTAAGTGTGTGTTAATTTTAAACATCAGTGGCAGAACGACAGATTTTTGAGCAACTTTTTATGGCAATTTTATTTTACTTGCAGAGTTTTTGCCAGAAATCTGCTGAGAGGAAGTCGCTGAAGAGATATTTTTTGTATTTTTGGTTTTGTTGGACATGTTTGACGTGGCCACACGTCCAATAAGTCAACACACTACCTATTAGACTAAGGCGAATGCGGTAGTAATCAATCAGCTAAATATCAAAGACATTTGGTTCCAGCAAAACAATGCAACTTGCCATTCAGCACACTTTACTTTGCTTGATTTATTCAATTTGATGACAATTTTCTCTCCAGAAATGCTCCCGTTATGTGGCCCTCTAGCTTATGTGATTGAGCGTCACTAAATAATTTTCTATGAGGCTACGTTAAGTATATGGGTTTTTCCCTACAAACCAGCAGCCACTGATTGTTCTTGGAGCTCTAGCCGCAACAGATACATTAAATGATAAATAGAACGAAGTTATTTATCTACCAAATTATATTAAAGAAATTTTATCCAAACATACGTATAGCCTATACTACCTATGTGTACCCTATACGACATATCCCATCACCTATAGTATTTCTTTTTTCCCTCTGGATAAGTTTCTTGTTTTATTCCAAATATTTAATATTTGCATTAGGTTTGTATTTCGTTTTATAGTGCAACCAATATTTTATTAAATTTTTTTCTTTTATTTTATAAAACATTTTAATTTTTTCTTTATTTAAGTTGTATTCATTCATCAATGCTTTTTAAACGCTTAAAAATTAATAAAACAAATCGAATTGAAATACAATAAACAGTAAATAGTGTATGTAATAAATATGCAATATGCATGCATTTTATTTAATTATATGTAAAGAAAAGCAATCATACATATGCAAGCATAACAATAATACATGCAAATTTTTGAAAAATTTTTTTATAAAACAAAGGAGTTTATATGGGTGTTGTTGGTAGTTGTTGATTCTAAAGCTACAAATTATTATTTCAAAAATATATAGAAAAAAATAAAAAACATTGCATTTAAAATACATTTAATTCTCTTTTTACACGCAGTTTTTTGCACGAATTAGATTCAAACACGAGTTAGGCAAAAAAAAATTCTTTTTTTTACACAAACTGTTTTGATTGGACACGATTTCCAATATTTTGTACATTTTTCTTGAATCTCATGGAGCCATGTACGAATTTCGATGAATGTATGAAGCGTTTCTTTCCTTATAATATATAGTGCACAACAAAGTCTAATTATCCCAGTATACGTAAGCAATTTTATAAATTTTAAGACATTATTTATAAAAATATCGCGGAGCGACTTTTAAAATACACCTAGTTTATGACATAGTGTAGGTTGTGAGTTTTTTGAATAGAACTCAAAAATATTTTTTTATATTTCTCGAACCCTCCAAACTTCTTATATTTGACAAAAACGGTATTTTTGATATTTTCACACTAAATTATTAATTACCCAAATATTTCGTAACTTGTTTTCAAAATCCAAAGTTTTTTGAAAAGGGAAGATGAGCCTTTAAAATGGTATAAATAAACATATACTTTAATCTTACGTGTTACGAGATTTTATAGTGTGAAATTGGAAAAAATGATTTTTTCTTATTTTTTCAAGTTTAGCCGTTCTTAATTGTCAACTTTAATTAAAAAATATGAAGAAGGTGGTTTTAGAAGTGTATTATCTAGTAAAGAGATTGAAACTTCGTTTGATAAAATCGGACAAAAATTACCGTAGTTCTTATATAAATAGTATAACAGTAGTGTTAAGTCGGCTAATACTTGTGTTTTTTGCAAATATTATTATTTCGCTTTGCGCAAACATTGGCCAATTTCTGGTGCCCATTGACACATTTTCCAAAAAACACTCAAGACCCACCAAAAATTCTGTAACTGCTAGGACCTATAGGTGAAAAGTTACACACATTTAAAAAAAACCATGTATGACCAAAATGTCAAACTTTGACACCCTCTAACTCCGGCAGTTCTTGACTGATAGAGCTGAAAATTTGTGTCTAGCCTACTATCCAATAGTACTAACCTCGGAAGACATCGATTTTAAAAATTGGGTCAATTGACAAAAAATTGCCCATATGTATATAGTTTTAAAGGCCCATCCTTCTCCTAATAAGATTTAAAATTTGGACATCAAAAAGTTTGTGTAATCAATAAATTTGTGCGGAAAGTCCAAATTAACAGTTTTTGTCTAAACAAGTTTTGAGGGTTCAAAAAATATGAAAAAAATATATTTGAGTTCCACTCAACAAAGCTCACAATCTACACTATGTCATTAGATGGCTGTATTTAATTTTTTATTTTGTCGCATAGTGTCATTGATGTTTTTTATATTTATTTTATTAATTTATTTCTATTTTATTTACTATTTATTATTACATTATTATTATATTATTATATTATTACTTATTATAAAATACAAAAATTTATTAATGTTTTTTACAACCCAAAGGAAAAATAAGGAAACTTCGCATTGACTCCATATTCCTGCACCACAAAATTGTAGACACTCCCAAAAAGAACTCAGAAAAAATTTAACATTGTAATGGCCAATATATTGGATATGTTACATTCAATATTTAGTAGGATATCTCTTAAGGTCGGGCACTCCATTGACCCCACTTCGCATTTTCTACGTTTTCTGTTAATATTTGCCGCCATTCACTCATGAGCAAGGTTTTCAGTTAACTTTTAGAGGTTTAGCGGCTACGTAACCAAATGATCTCCCAAATACTCTTTTTGGGTCATATCGAACCTTTGTGCGGACCTTGGTAGGCAAATCACATCTTCACGTTAGCAACAGTATGATTGGGTTCATTGACTTGTGGGGAAGTATTATATACATATCATAATTGGTCATTACAATTCTTTAGTCAGGAATACGAACTAGTTTCTCACACCACTACACTTCTCAGACCTACAGTTTAAAGTCGTCTCCAAACGACAGATTATTAAAAAAATTTTAATGGCAATTTTATTTGATCTAAAAGTTGGAGATGTCTGACCTGGGATTTGAACCGAGGCCTCACGTCTAATAAGCCAACAGACTACCTACTAGACTACGGCGACTATAAGCGACTGGAAGCAATAACCATTACAAATTGCTAATTATTCCGAACTTTTGGTAAATTTGTTCTTTAGAATTTCTAAATACTTTCTCTTATTCATTATTTCCTCAAAACTGCCCACACCTGGTGCCAATACATTCTTACGTGAACTTTAAACAGATTTTAATATTGTTTGCATTTCGTTCTCTTTTTACACGACATACACGAATTGTTTGGGAATGTATCTATCGTGTAAAAAGAGAGTTAGGTGTTTGTGCAAATTATTTTAATTTAAACAATATGAAAATATTAGCGGTTGCAATGCGGGAATTGTGTTTAAATACGGGATTAACATTAATATGCCCACAGACATTAAAATTGTTTGCTTGGGTAAGTAATATGGGCATAATTGTAGTTTTTATAAACATTTTATGTAAAATATTTTATGAAATGCAATAACAAAAATCACAAATATACACTGTTATATATATTCAAGATACAGGGAGGGTTGCATTATTCAAATCGATTAAGAGGAAACCATTGGACAATTTACGTAGGTTTGAAAAAATTGAACATGAAGTGAAATGAAGAATAATTTGGCATTTACAAATATTCAATTACTCTATCAAGAGACATTAACATTCAAAGCTTCACTTTGATTGAAGCCATCATTGAAATCCTATTATTCTTTGAAAAATAGAAATTCTACACAAACAGTCGTAATCAGGCTGTTAATTTGAAAAGCTTACAGTAAAATCGTTTACACGTTTTCGATCAGATAACTTTGATGTTAAAAATGCCCTATTTCCTAGTCTCCTAATTAATAAAGAATTCAATAAAATCATGAAAAAAATGAGAAATAAACTAAGAAGTAGTCACGTTTTATTACTATAACCGTTTTAAAAATGATAGATTCATAAATGAATTAATTTAATAATGAAGAATTTAATGCACCGAATTTCCATTTGCGATTTAATGCATCCTGAAGTTTGTCAGGGTAACAGTCTTCAAGAAGATATTGTTATGAAAATGAAAAAATCTAGATACTGGTGTTCTGCTTTTACATCGTTTAACATTAAAATTATAAACAAAAGCTACAAAAACAAAAACAATGAACTTGTTTACAAATTATCGCACTGCGTAATACAACAACAAACACCAGCATACAAAAATGATAGACAAGTAAACAAAAATATACCAACAAACATTACAAGAATAAATGAAAACAAAATACACAAACAACAATAATGGAACAACCTTGATTACATTTACAGAGATCTCGAAAAGGCGAAGCCATGATCATTCGCCTTCAAAAACATTCATCAGACTGTTTACGTTGACATATAAAAGACAAGGTAAAGCAGGCAATGGAGTTAGAAAAAGTTCAGTTAGTCTTGTGTTAAAACGCTATGTGTTTGAAGAGTAATCGTGGTTGAAGATCTCCATTACAAAGTACTGTCGAACAATTGACTAGTAATTGTTATTGTTTATGTAAACAGTGTAAATAGAGGAATAACAAACAAAGCAATTGTTGTTGTTTACATCAAGTTGTGACCAGTGGCACACAGAATTGAGCGAGAAATAAAGAATTTAATTAGAACTGAACACACATTTGTTTTTATTTGCAATCTACGAGCTCATATTTCAAAGGTTTTTAAAAGGTAAAAACAGGTTAAACCCGTCTGATTATTTTTGACATTGCCATATGCCAGTCGAAATGTTTAGTCAAAATAACATTTCGAGTCCATTGAGGAATTGTGAATTTAGAAATTCAGGTATTCTGAGTTCTTAAAAAACTACAGTGCGATAAACGTGAGGTGCTAAAATTTATTAAAACGTTAAATTCGGTAGATTGTACCACTCTTCAAAGATTAAATAAAACAAATTTTCTTGCAGTATTGTTGTTGCATTTTTGTTTACTTGTTTATCCCTTTTTATACTGGTTTTTATTGGTATATTTTTGTTTACTTTTTTATCATGTAAACAATTCATTGTTTTTTTTTTTGTTTACAATTTAAACGATGTGAAAACAAAACATCATTTCCATTTTCGTAACAATATGTATGTATGCAAATATACAATGATACTAACAAACAAACAACACCGGGAAATCATTGAATTTTATTGTAAAAATTAGTGCTGTGGGAAAAATGAGTTTCTATAGAAAAATTATCTTTAGCGAATAATTTAAGTTTTGGTTCAATGGATACGTCAAAAAACCAAAATGTCGTATTGGGAATGCATTACCATTAATGTACTGAGAGTCAAGTTTAGTGAGTAATTAACATTTTGTTTTGAAGTAGCACATTAACCGTCAATATTGTGTGATCTATTATTTGTAGAGACACGTAGATTATTTCGTGTACTGGAACAATCCGCCACAATTCCGGGGCTAAATCTGGGTTGAAGTATGCCGAAAATTAAGATCTCTAATGGGCCACCTATGTAGTAAACTCGTGCAACATTTACATTAACTAATGTCGAAAATTTTTGTAAAGTTTTAATTTCTGATTATAAATGAATGTCTTCTCGATCTGAATTAAATTTTGTAAACTTTCTGTAGTCTTTGTGATTTTCACACTTAAGCACGTGAAATATCACCCTTTAGATGGGCAATATAACGAGTAATATAAAAAATATTATTAAACAGTTCAATCCTAAGAATAAAACCTATGTTTTGGACACACTAATAGTTTCCAAATGCATATCCGGCAAATAAGTCAACAATTTAATAAAATAAATCGATTATAGGAAATATATTTCCACATAATACTTGCTTGAGGTTCATAAAAATATTCAACTTTATTTTTATTTCATATGGAAATATGGGAATAGATCTTTTATATAAACACATTTATTACTCAAAAGACTAAAAGCAATTTTATACATTTTTTACATGCTAAATACTCGTATAGACAATATTTGTCAGGTACAATATATTCCATTATACATATATACTAGGCTACACTAAATCAAAATGAAATTTTCCTATTAATAAGCATTCAATTGTTTCTTACAAAAGAAAAAAATACTTCTGTTTATACATTTTTTGTTGACTGAAATTCATACATACATATGTATGTTGAACATGTCTGTAGTCAATATCATCATATACAGTGGACAGAATAATTCTAGGTACCCTCATATATTTTAGCAACTTCATGGTGCAACCTGTAGTGCCGACACACATGTTGCGCAAGTTCTTTGGATTGAGACTTTGAATTTTAAATTTACTCTGAATTCTTTTTGGGGATACCTACACTTTTGCGATGCAAAAGCATTGAGACACCTGAAAGTTTTCCTTTTTTCTTATGGCTTCTGAAAAACATTAAAAATTTATTTGTTTTATTACAAAATAGAAATATATTAATAAAATATTATACAAAAAAATCAATTACACTGTGCGAGTGTCAAAATACACTCAGCATAGGACATAGTGTAGGTTGTGAGTTTTGTTGAGTAGAACTCAAAAATACTTCTTTTATATTTCTCGAACCCTCCAAACTTGTTTTATTTGACAAAAACGGTATTCCTGATATTTTCACACTAAATTATTGATTACCCAAACATTTTTAAAGTTTTTTGAAAATGGGACAGATGAGCCTTTAAAATGGTATACATAAACAAGTTTAGCTATTTTTTTACTAAAAAATGTAATTAAAAAATATAAAATAAATGATGATATTCTGAAAGTGCAGAGATTGACACTTCGTTTGATCAAATCGGACAAAAATTGCTGTAGTTATTATTTAAATAGTATAACAGTCGTGTTGTATTTTTTATATATGTCATCTTATCAAATTCAAAAAATTTCAAAAGTTTTGAATTAAAACCCGTAAACTTTTGAACTAAAATTTCATTTAAAAAATATATACAGTATAATCTCGATAATCCGGACAATTAAAAACCATGTGGTGTCCGAATTTCCGAAATAAAAAAAAAATACATGCTAACTTATATTTATTTACAAGAAATTCACTTTAAAATGAAATGTTTACATTCAAATTAATATACCAGTAGATTAAAATAATTTTTATAAAATATTTTCATTATTTGCTGGACAAATAGTCAGACATTTTCATCTAACGAAGTTTAGTTTAATTTTGCTTTTTGTACGTAATATCTCTGAGGCTTGAAAGTTTTAAAATATTCCCAGTAGGAAGTTCCTGTTCTTCGCAATATTTTATACAAATAATAAGGGCAGATATGGTTTGAGAATGCTGTATTTTTGGAACATTATTGCAACATTCGCCATTAAATAATTCAACCTCATCATTTTTATTAATCTCATCGTCAGTGGTTTCAATTTCATCATTCAACCATTCGGTAACCTGATTAGAATTATAAATATCAGGTGCTAAGTTGATAAGTAAATCAAATTGACAGAGGTATTTCATTATCTGAGTTCCACTGTTCACAATACAAAATTTTATTAAAACATTTTTTGAGGATATTTGCATCAATTCTATCCCAAGCGTTTTTCAATGAAAAAGTTTTAAGAGATTTTAGAACTTAGATTTTATGAACTTGATAAAATAACGACCAAAAAACTTTTACCATAGATTAGTTTTAAAATTGGCTGCATGAGTGTTGTACAGTTAGGTGGGAAAAACATAAAGCATATTCTGTTATTTAAATCTACTAATGACTTTGGATGACACGTTGCGTAAAGTAAAAGCGCTCTATATGATAAATTATTTTCTTTGAGATATCTTTTTAATTGCTTTTGTTTTTGTGCAAAAGCAATAGAAATAAGTACTGTCCGAATTATTGAGGTAGAAAAAATTTATGGTGTCCGGATTACAGAGTCTACTGTTGTAATAAAATAAATGCCCGCATTGCCGCGTTGTCCGAATTTGCAGGTGTCCGGAATATCGGAATTATACTGTATATGCAAATAAATACAACTACGGTAATTTTTGTCCGATTTGATCAAGCGAAGTGTCACAATCTTTCAGAATATCATCACTTATATCATATTTTTTAATTAAAATTTGCCACTATGAACGGAAAAACTTGAAAAAATATGAAAAAAAATTCGCATTTGTCAAGTTTACCTCATCAAACCCCATAACATATTAACACAAATAATATACATATGTATATCGTTTTAAAGGCCCATCCCTCTCCTTTCTAATAATCGGTTCTGAAATGTTTGTGTAATCAATAAATTTGTGAGTAAAGTCCAAAAAAACAATTTTTGTCAAATAAAACAAGTTTGGAGGGTTCCAAAAATATATGTAAACAAAATATTTTTAAATTCTACTCAACAAAACTCAGAACTTACACAAGTCATTAGCTGGGTGTATTTCATTTTTTTTATTTTGTAGCATAGTGTTTTTGTTAAAAATTCATAAAATTACTTACACATATTGCGGTACCTAGACTATTGCTGTCCACTGTATATCTAATTGTAGAATTCCTATTTTGCAATGTAGTATTTTTTTGATGTAGTCATTGAGCAAAATATAATATTTACAAAATTTTTTATAAACTATTTTATGTTCATTAAACTGTAATTTGTCGATTTTATATACACCCAAACCTTTTTTTACACGGTAGATACGTTCCAGTGGATACCGTGTAAAAAAAAACGCTTAAAAAAAGACAAATATTATGTATGTATGTAAGTGTATAAACAAAGTGAAAAGATATACATAGCATTGATGCAGCAGCCTACATATGCCTATAAAATTGAATAACTTTATAGAAACGCACAGATTTAGTTCAATAGTATACACAGAGTTTTTATTTTATTTCATTTTATGATTATAAAAAAATAAAGAAAAAACTTAAAAATTCTCTACCATTTATAAAAATAAAATTAGTTATCAAACTCTTAAGACAATTAGGAACGGAATTTTTTCAATAAAATTTTTTTTTTATTTTATTCGGAGTCAGTTTATGATAGCAAGCGCATTCTCTTTTGCTGGGGTGGCTCAATATCAGTCCCGTCAGTAGAAATATTTATTACTTCTACATCTTCAGTAGCTGCTTCTGGCGCTGGTTTATTTCTTTTAACAGCAAATTCTGTTATAGTACGTTGTGATCCAACTTTGGAAAGCTCTTTATAGAGCTCTCTGTATCTAGCCATACATGTTTGTAGGTCTGATTGAAATTTCACAGCTCTTTCAATTATGTTATCACATGTCAAAAAGTGTTCTGCCAACTTATTTGCCATTTGAAGGCCGTCAAGTATCAACTTGGCAGTTATTGGACTTTATTTATTTTTTAAAGCGTAAAAAATGATGCCACATTATTTTTTATGCACAAACTGGGAGTTAAACGGGATTAAACGATTTTATCCGTATAAAAAGGAGCGAACAAAAAAAATGGTAAATTTGTTGAAAAAAACCGTGTTATTTCAAATTCGCGTTAAAAAAAACCGTGTAAAAACAGGTTTGGGTGTACTTACATATTTGTCTATCAAGTATTTATTTTATATCTTTTTTTATTTCTTGTACATTTTTTCTTTTATGAATGAAAAAACCTAATATTGTGTAAAATATAAATGTGATTCAAAATTTAGACTGTATGTTTAATATTTTTGACAACTTGATCATATTTATTTGTAAACGGAGAAAAGGAAAAACCCGATACCTCAAAAGGGAAAATAAAAGACTTGTTTGCACATTTTTTATTGGCATTTAAAACTGTTTTAGCCCTTAAGGAAAAATATAGACTACTTTCCTATACTTACGACGGTGATCACGGCATTCTATGATTGAAAAATAAAATGTCTTATGAATCTCAAATTGTAGTTGTATATTAATATGATATTTCTGTTTAGTCGTTCAACAAAAATTTTTCAAAATATTGCTTTTACATAATATACATACATAATTGGTCATTACAACCCTTCAGTCAGCATTACGGCCTAGTTTCTTACACCACTTATGTTGTGTGTGTTAATTTTTTACATGAGTGGTGGGACCTACAGTTTAAAGTCGACTTCGAACGACAGATTTTTGAGAAACTTTTCATAGCAATTTTTATTTAATCTCAGAGTTTTTGCCAGAAATCTGCTAAGAGGAAGTCGCCAAAGAAATATTATTTCATATTTGGTTTTGTTGGAGATGTCAGACATAGGATTTTAAACCTGGCCTTATGTCTAAAAAGCTAACGCTTTACGTACGAGACTACGACGACTTTTAATTGGTCATTACAACCCGATCGCCAAATTTCGGCCTGCTTTACCACATTCTGCCAAGCGGCTTTGCTTTTATTCCAGTTAGTCAAACCAATCAATAATAGGACTTCCTCGATTTGCATCTTCCTAGACAAAGTCATCCTCTACGCCGACTTCCGCTAATTCCCGCATCAAATAGCTGCAGGAGTTGCTCATCATTATTCTGCATAGCTTTATCACTTTCGCAGGAATGCCCCGCTTAGACATTACGGCAAAATTTCATGAAATCAGTTTCTCGCGTTACTTTGCTGGAACCAGTGGTAGTAGTTAGTAATTCGAAAAAGTTGTTAAAATATCTTGATTTCGAAATATAGGCACGCTAAGAATATTCCAACTACATTTTCAAAGACTGACTGTTCTGACCAAAATTTGTCCGAACAAACAAATCGAAGGTAAAATATTCAATCAAAAAATTTGAATTGATTAGTTCAACCAAAGAATATGGATATAAAGAATACGCATTATGTAGAAGTACAATTTCTTATGGCGGGTTGTAACATTACGACCCGCTCTCACCAAAATCTTTTTAAAAATCATTTCTGGATGAAGGGAGAGGAAGACAGAAGGAAAATGAACACAAACAAAGAGCGTAACAATGTGTTGCTCTCATCGTACGTATGTACATGTGTATGTATTCTTGTGTTTTTTGATTTAGTTGTCGATCAGACTGCGACAAGAATACATGTGCTGTGGATGCTTTATCATTTTATTTCAGAAAAACACTCGAAGAATATTTTGTGTTAAAAATGTTCTATGTCATTAGCTGGGCGTATTTTATTTTGTCCCATAGTATAATTTTTTTAAATGCTTTGGAATGCTCGTTTTTTTTTTCTTTTAATAAAAAATGGTTTTTTTATACATTTTATTTGTATTTATCTAAAAAACATGGCCTAATTTTTAAGCCAAAGATATATATCTTTATGTTCGTTTAATAATAAAATCGATTTTTTATTTTATTTTTATTTATCTAAAATTATTAAGCCAAAGATAGACAGCTTTACATATGTATGTTGGTGAAATGAAAATAAAAATAGAGTATATTACTAACACTTTTATATGGATGTAAATAAATAAATTCTCTCAACTTATTTTCTCTATCTCACTCACTAATCCATAACCATAGGCATGTGTTAACCTAGAGGAAAATTGTAAGTAATAATTTCAAGTCTACTTATTAAACCAATGATATGTATATGTGATCGGAAAATAGAAAAAAATTTTATTGCATTAAATCCCTAAAGACACCGTATTTAACTTGGCAAGTATTCTTCCAAAAATCTAAATCATTTCTCATTGATATTAGTGAATACTACTGTGATATTTCTTTGGGTGTATAATTGAAGTCTGAAAAAGGCGACATGAACCTTCTTCTTTAAAAACTGACAAGATTTTTACGCTCTTTTTAACGAACATTCTTGATGTTCGTGTCCTATGTGTGTAAAAAGCCGAAGATGTTCTTCCCCTGAGGGACATTGGTGCCGACGTCTGTTTTTAACACCAGAAAAATAAATAAAAAGTGGTCAAACAACAAAAACGCACGATGAGAACAACGCATTTTTACGCTCTTGGTTTCTGTATCATTCCCTTCTATCTTTTCCCCCGCGTCGTGAAATATTTTTGAAAAATATTCCCAAATATGTTAAAATGCACATTTTTTATACTTTATTTTCTTTGGTTCAACATAGTTATATTAGCCTTAAAAACTTGGGCAAATTTCTTTATATGACAGCCCTCATGATCGACCCTATTACAAAATTAAAAGTAACAATTTACATTCAAAACAAGAAATTGCCTGTTAAGTTTTACACAGATTACAAAGAGATGTGGGCGGAGTAATTTACAAATTTAATTCCAACAGCCCATATTACGGATTTTTCGGTTCAATTTTCTTTCGGTTTCTTGCTATGAAATTTTTTTAAATTTATTTCCAAAGAATCGATACTTGTGGACTTACGAGTAAATACGTGCTACTACTTATCATAGTAAATTCCTGTCAAAATATTTGTTCATTTGGTATTTGATTTTGCAAGTTCTGGAATTTCTGCTTTTGAAGTTGTTTTCAGTTGTGATTTTTTTCTCAAAATTCATATCAAATTACATGCATCAAAATCAAGTGTTACATTTTTTATGATTTTTATAATTCACTGTTCAACTTCTAAAACATATTTCTTTAGAATGAATTTTTGAACAAAGATTTCATTTGAGAAATGCCCATCTTAATACTTGCACATGCTTGTCTAACTACAACACTTGGAAGACAGACGTCAACATAAATGTATCCTTTTCTTTCTGTTTTTCTAAATTTTCAGGGTTTTCTTTTGCAACTGGTCATCATTACTTGTAAGACACAATGTTGTAGAAACGTGGTATTTGTGAACAAATTTACAGAATAGCGCACATACGAGCATTTTATGTACAATATTGCGTATAAAAACATGCATTTTTTAAACAAACAAACGTTGTCATCTTTTCATTCATTGCCCAAGGGATGCTGTTCTAATAAGAACATTGTAAAAGAATTCAAAACACAACAAAAAGAAAAATTTTTTAAAATAAAAAAAAAATTAACAAAAGACTCAAGAGTCAAGATGGAAAAATATTACAACTACAGCAATAACATTTACTATTAACTACACAAAAAACTTTTTATGTATGCGACAATAAAAACTATCGGGTCTTTCATTAAGTCCTTTCCATTTTTCAATTAAATAAAACAAGGTGTGGGTCAGTTATCGTCGAAAATTTTCATTCATTTGTGAGACCTACCGACATCATTGTTGTAATATAAAATTGTCCGTTAAGGCTTCTCTGGATGGACCCTATCCAAAATATCTAACTTTTTAGGACTCTGGCACATAAATCAGGTTAAATTTGACCGATGTAAAGGATTACGTTGGCTTTGAGGACTGCTGTGGTTTGTGTATTATACACTTGCGATCTAATAAAGATCCTTAAGAAAATCTTAATCAAAATCAGATCTTAACATTACCTTCATGTGAGGTAGCTGTGCCCTTAAATCGCTCATGCAGAATATTCATTGTAGCGCCAACCTGTTGAAACTACGAGATATTGACTTACAAATCATCCAATTCTGGTCAAAAGATGTTGGCAATGAAGTCGTCGTAGTCTAGTAGGTACTGTGTTGGCTTATTAGATGTAAGACCACGGTTCAAACCCCAGGTCAGACATCACAACAAAAATATCAAAAAATATTTCTTCGGCGACTTCCTTTCAGCTGATTTCTTGATTGACATGAAAAGTTTTTCAATAAACTGTCGACTTTAAACTGTAGTTCCCGCCATATATGTAGATGTTGGCAATCTTCGAATTATACTGCTGTTGACAGTGATGGCTTCGCCAATATCAGTCTCACAATAAAAAAACGTGATATTTTAGGGATGCAGTGGACACTTTGGATCTCATATGTATTAATGTCGTCCCAATTTCAACAATTTTGTTTGTTTGCGTACCCGTTTAGCTAGAAATGGACATCTCGATGAAAATTTGGGTCTATTGTGATTTCGCTTATAATCACTACACAGTGGCGACTTTTTCATTTTTGGTTAAATTCCCATAATATTTCTTCGCTTTGAACTGTTACAAGTAATGCTGAATGCTGATAACTCTACTGCAAAAGGCAATCGAATAATAGGTTTGTTATCTGTCGTTTCCTGAAAAGAACAGTCTCTGGGAACGTGCTATTGTTTCCCATAATTTGGCATTGCCTGATCTGTCTAAGATGTTCGTTGTTGATGTTGTCCTCCCTGAGGGCCACTTGTTAAGTGGTTTCCTGGTTGGGTTATTTGAAACAAATTTAAGTCTGTTAATTTTTCTAATTCGAATACTGTGGCCACAATGTTTAAACAGTAATTTGAAACTAATTTACTGGAACTTATAGTTAAGCACTTCAACCACTACACAACGCCGTCTGTATTTACATCTGTACTAAAATGTTCTTCTTCCATATGAAAGTTTTCTTCCCCAGCATTAGTATTATTATCTGTAAACCCTACTTTATTTTCATTTTTACATTGAAAATAAGTATTTTTGTTAAACTATATCCTTTATTTATACACAAAAATACACACAATTTGTATGCTTTTTTGGAAAAATGGCACTGAGGTGATTGTTAACAGAAAAAGACAACAGAAAATAGAAGAACAAAATGAAGGACTTAACAGTTTCTCAGAAGAAAATGTGTATTTTTTGTATACTAATCACAGTGAAAATATAAAAACTTTTTTAACATCTTTAAGAATTCTCGGTTGATTTTAGGCAAAATTCAAATAGAAGTAACGAAAAAAAAAATAATCGCCAATAACATAAAGGGAAAGAGCACATTTTTTATAAAGAATTCATACTTTGTACAACTGGGAAACAGTCGAGGTTTTCATACTGTAAGGAGAACACAGTGAACAGTCTTGAGTTCGCTCTTAAGACGTAAGGCATGATAGTATAATTGTTTGGAGGTAATTTTGCTACATAGTCTTAGATCACTATATCAAACACAAAGCATTTAGAAAGTAAAGGATTTATTTATTTATTTATCTATTTCATACTACATTACGTCCAAAAAAGTATGCCACTTTGATGAATGTTCCAGCAGCATAAAGACCCTATATACATATAATAACAAGTGCACTAAGAAATAGTTCGAAGATCACAATACCAGTGTACTAGACTGGTACACAGTACACAGTAAGGCTGAGTGGTATGATATATTACAAAAACAGCTTGTACTAGAATTAAAGTCAAACGATCATCGTTTGCACTGCATTTTTGCTGATTGCGCTTATTTCGCAATGTCCGTATCTTACTCAAAATATTGTACCAAGCGGTGAAGCTTATTTCTGACTGCGTCGGTAAGTCAGTTACCCCGTATTTGGGCAATCTTTAAGCCGTTAACAAGTTAACATTACATCCGTTAAGATTCTACTTAGTGCGGCTAATACGGTGCCGGTGGTCCTTATTTCTCTCAAACGATACGTAGCATAACAAGCTTTACCTTACCACACTGACTGAATTTTTGTTTCCAAATGTTAATGAGCTAATCATCAACAACATTTGGTTAACAGGTGATTAATTAAAAAATTTATTTGGTGTCACTCAAAAATAGTGCAACAAATAACTCCTAACCATCCAAGGAAGCTTTCGCCAGTATGATCACAAATTTATTCAACATTGTGTTTTGTTACATTAGAATAAGAATTTTAGTACATGATTTAATTACGAAATACAATGAGTTTGCAGTTCACTGTTTGGTGACTACTTTATTTGCAAAAGCTGTCCTGTTCTCAAGGTTCGTGCGATTTAACACTTCTGGTTTATTTTTTATGGGACAAATCTTGAAGCACTAAACGCCTATGTTAATGCCATTCGGTCAAATTTATTGCAAAAAGTAGTTAAAAATTGAACTGCTGGAATCATGAATCGTGTATGTAACTCGTAGCCGAAGCGGACATATGCGGCAAACCATATTTTAGATAGAAATGCCACGAATGAAAATGAAGACAATCTACCGGGTTGGAATAAAACAAAAAATTTTAACCATATCTCTGTACTTTTACAAGGGGAGTAATTACAGTCTCTCAAGACGAAGTTCATATGGCAAGGGAAGTGAACAGATGCACGCAGCAGGGTGGTGTCCTTTGATCCTTTCTCTGGAATATCATAGTTGAGGACTTCGATGCCTCTTCCAGATATAACCACACTACAAAACTTACAACAGAATGGTACCCATCGCGTGGTTTAAGTGTAAATCCACGCAAAACGGAGTTGATACGTTTTACCAGGGGATATAAGGTACCTATTTTTAACTCACCGATCCTTAACGCGGTTCAACTCTCCTTATCGCAGACGGTTAAGTATCTGGAGTTCATTCTTGATCTCAAGCTCCCATGGGCGAACAACATTATTGATAGGACTAGGAAAGCGATATTAGCGCTTTGCACTTGCAAAAAGATCGTAGGCAAGATATGGGGTCTGGAACCAACCATCTCATACGGGCACTATTGGGCCGTGGTGGAACCAATCTTGCTGTATGGTATGCATTTTAGGTGGACGATGTGTAAACATCAATACCATTGTCGGCTGATAGACAGAGGACGCAGGCTGTCAGATGTTCTGATCACCAGTGTGCTCTGTTCCACTCCAACTAAAGCATTATTTGCTATATTAAATTTTCTCCCCTATGACCTATTAAGGCAATGGGCTGAACTGTTAGCAGTGGGACTCACTGCAGTTAAATCCTGGATCAATTTGGACTATGGACATGCTGCTATTATAGGAAGACATAGTCACATTTTGTTCGATTATAAGATTCTTTGTAGATTTCTGTATAGAACATTCGATTTTAGAATTCCAACTTGGTGTCTCAGATGATCCGAAGGTTCCCGAGGGGACCGTTGAAGTCTACACTGATGGCTCAAAGGTGAGTAGCAGGCTGGACTGTGATATTTTTATTAAGATTTCTGATATTAAACTTTCTTATAAGTTACATGACCACTGCAGTGTTTTCCAAGCAGGGGTCATGCTAATTTTGAATGCCGTGCTGTGTTTGTTGAGTAGCAGGATTTTTCCTGTAACTCTCTTAATTTACTAGGACAGCCAGGCTGCGGTTAAGCCACTAAAGAACGTATTTTCAATGTCCGTCCTTGTCCAGGAATTACAGGTAACTCCTATATGGTTCCGAGATATAGGGGTATAGCAATATGCCTTGCTGACGAGGTGGCCAGGGCCGGTGTGGTACTCGCTATCTATACCTCAGTTAATTTGGATATTGTCCACCAGTGTTACGAGGAGGCTCAAACCCGTTGGCCGCAGTAGTGTACTTGCAATATTACTCTACTCAGCTGGACACGAATGGATAGGAAGAGGTTCAACGTACTTCTCTCCTTAAATCGCATGGTCATCTATCGCACAATGGAGATTCTTACGGGCCATTGTCCTTTTAGTAGGCATGCCGAAAGATTTGCCATTCCAACGAATGACAAGAGTATGGGTCTGAGGAGAAGAAAGAAACTGTCTTTCAACTCATTGTCAGTACCCTGCTCTGGCCATTAAAAGACAGAGGTATTTAACCTCTCATTTTGTGACTTGCCCTTGTCCGAACTCTCCAATATAAAGATTGCTGCAATAGCAAGATTTATTTTAGGCTCGGGATGGTATCACAATGAGTCTAATGACTCCCTCATCTTATCTAACCTAATCTCTCTCCCTGTCTTGTAATATCATTTTAATTTCTCAAATTCTTAAAAAAACATACAAGATTTAAATATAGCTATTAAGAGTTTTCCGGTAATATATAACATCGCAGACACAAATGATAAAATTTATTGCTCTCAACATAGTAAAGCCGTTCATTGTACGTATACAATAATATGTGTAAACGCGTAAACATGTGTTTATAAGCAACCATAAGTTCTTAAGGAATGTTTTGTGTATAAATAGTGAAACAAATTAATTTCCAATGCGGCGCAGAGAAAATTGGTTTGTTCTTGTATTCATCTCATTCTCGCTGTCTATTGAATAATTTTAATGCTATAAACACAATAAACGCAACGCAGCAAGTACAACAATTTTGCAATTGCAACTCTTAAGGCAAGCTGCATGGGTATTAATCATAATAAAGACAGCAGCAGCAAAGCATAAGCAAAACAAATAAAGGATAAGCAGTTCATTTATTGTTAATCAGCGATGACACTAAAACGTTTCTTCGCGTTTATATTTCATACGTCGCACAGAGGGGCATTTTGCCTGAAAACCTGGCCAAAATTAATAGAAGTGTTTTATGAGTTAATAATAGGCCCAAGGATGAACCCAACTGATTTTGGTTCAAATCGGTCCGTGTTTCGCCTAGCCCCTATACAAATTCCCCTCGAAAATGCACTTATTTACACATAATTAGGGTAATTATGCAACAATCATGATAATTTGGCACGGATCAGTTCTGTGTATTAAAAAATCGTGGTGTAAAGTTTGCTGAAAATCGGATTACATTTAACCCCAGTCCCCATATAAAGTCCGCTTTAGAAATTCACGTTTGCGCTTATAAATGGCTTAAAAACATCGGTATCGTGATGAAATTCGGTACGAACATGTGTTTTGTAAATCTAAATCATGTTACCAAATTTTGTTATGGTCGGTCCATAATTGCCCCTAGGTCCATAGGTAAATAAGAGCAATTTCGAGGGGAATTTGTATGGGGGCTAGGCTAAATCACGGAACGATTTGAACCAAAATCAGTTGGGTTCATCCTTGGGCCTAATTATAACTAGTACTATCAAGAATTCCAGCCACTAACTCATAAAACACTTCTATTAATTTTGGCCAGGTTTTCAGGCAAAATGCCCCTCTGTGCAGCGTCTAATTTTTTTTTAATTTTTCAAAAATTTTCAAAAAATCGCCAAAAATAATTGCGCAAACTTTTTTATTTTCTTGTGGTATATAACATTAAACTACTAAAAACTACTTTCACCTTTAAAATCCTTATCTTTTTTAGGGAGGGTAGGAGGGTAAAAAAATGTGAAATTTTTATTATTTCTAAATTGTGAACGAATAATTTTAACATTAATATATAAGATATACAGTGGTGGCCACGAATTTAAGACACGACATTTTACTTATATATTTGTGATAATTTTTACATTTTATCGAAAAAATTTTAGGTCAAATTAATAATATTTTGATACCTATATTTGGTTAAGAATTTTTATTTACATATTATATAGGCTAACACTAATCATATCCTGGTCATGAATTTAAGACATAGGCCAAATAAAACTTAATTCACTAAAGTAAAGCTCAGCTTCATAAAAAAAATCCTAGCATTTGGTGGAAAATCTTTATTTTTGATCACAGCAGCACATCTCCTAGGTAAACTTTCGACTGATGCCATACAACGTTGCTTTCGAATCGCTTACCAAGCCTTTTGGATTTCTTCCCACAAATCGGTTGAATTTTTTGGTTTTACTGTTCGTACATGTTCCTAAACATCATTCCACATGTTCTCAATTGGATTGAGGTCCGGGGATTGAGCTGGCCACTTAAGAACAGTGATATTGTTTTCCTCTAAGCAACATCTTCAGTAGACGTGAAGTGTGCTTAGGGTTAATATCATGCATAAATTTCCATATTAGAGGCATGTTGTCTTCAGCGAATGGTATCATAGCGTCTGTTAGAATGTTTTTGTAAACGTGCTGGTCCATTTTAGTATTAACCTTGTAAATGGGACCTACACCATGCCAGGAAAATGCTGCCCACACCATCACATTTCCACCACCATGTTTGACCGTTTTAAGGGTGTACTTTGGGTGATGCTCCAGGTTTGGAGGGCGCCATACGTACTGCTTTCCATCAGAGCCGAAGCGACAAAACTTTTTACTCGTCGATCCAAAGTATATTTTTCCAAAACATCATCGGTTTATTGAGATGTTTTCTCGAAAACGCTAGTCGGGATTTGATATTTTTTTGACACAAGTGGTTTACGTTGTCCAATACACCCACGCAAGTTTTTCTCATTTAGACGTCTTCTTATTGCCCTAGACGAAATATCAATACCAAAATCGAATGCAATTTTGTTTTTTATTTTACTTGAGCTCGTGAAAGGATTATTAAAAGCTACTTTATAAATTAAACTACCCTCCCTGGGTGTAGTGTTTCGGGCTCTAGGTTGCTGTTTGACATTTTTGGTGGTATCATATTGCTTGGTGTGTTCCAGAGCGTTGTAAATCTTACATCTAGAACATTTAAGCAGCTTGGATATCTCCATTACTGTTCTTTCTCCAGATTTTAGTTGTTGGATCTGTTTTCGCTCGGAATCGGAACTCCAAGTACCTCTGGCCATTTCTAATTAAATATTTTGATGTATTCCAACATAAAATAACATAAAACATTCGTTACTCACCATTTAGCTTCAAAAAAACCAAAAAACCACTTAAAAACCAGATATTTCTGAAATGTCTTAAATTCGTGGCCAGTTTCAAATTAACGTTTTTACAATAATATGATCAAAAACCAAGAAAATGTGAAAAGAAACTAAATAAAATAACGGTACATTTTCGTAACATTACAGGGTACCTAGAAAAATAAAGAACATCTAATTTGATATTACAGGATTGTAAAAATTATCACAAATAAGTCAGTCATATGTCGTGTCTTAAATTCGTGGCCACCACTGTATATATAAAAAAAAAACTGAAAGTAGCAGTTGCACATACCTTTCAAATAAAAAAAAAAAAATCAATACAAAACCTCTATTCGTTTAGCCACAAAAAAATATCATATGAACTTATTAAAATTTCAAAAAAACACCAAAAACGCATTTAATTTTCTTCACTTTCCTGACTTTGACATCGTCTCAAATCTACAAATCTCAGTTTAAAGTCGTGAAAATTCACTATATAATGCAGAATTTTATTGTCTATCGAACTGCATACTCAATTTCTTAAATTTCTTTAAATTAATTTTTGCCTTTTTAGCCATCTTTTTAGGGTAAATGCCACTTAGTGCGTCGCCTTTTTAAAACCTCTATTTCATGCATGCATTAATACTCGAATTGTCAGCACAAATCCTCTCACTGTGGGCACTAATTCTGCCTCTGCTGTGAATAAAAATAGAAGTAAGCCTAATGCAAAGCAGCAGTGTTTGCTGCGTTGCGTTTATTGTGTTTATAACATGATGATGTTAGTTTTTCCATGGCATGTGTGTAGCATAAGTTTTGCAACAAACTGATTTGTAAATAAATGTGAAGAGAAATAGAAATATAGAAATTTTTAAAATTGTTGTACGAGCAAGTTTTCGAACGATATTTCTTACATACCTGTATATGTGACATTTCACAAACCATAGTAGATGACGCATAACAAAAACAAACAACAGTAAAAACATAATGAAATTTAAATTGTTTGCAACATCAATTTGTCGGTGTCTTCTGTCGTTCTTTGACTGAATATTTGTGGTGTGGTTAGGAAAACACCTGCTACTACAAGTTCCCCTTTCAAATAGTTTGCCTTTACATCGCTCTTTGCATCTATCCTCTACACATTCTATCTGTCAGTAAACCATTCCGGGTTAAAATTTTCTACATTTGTGGCGAAACATTTTCTATTTTATTCCATTTAAAAATATGTTCCATGTGAACATTGTATGGCTTTAGTTCACTGGATATGCCTTAAACATTAAAAGAAACTGTTTTATGCGTTGTTGTGCTGTCGGATGGTTGTTTCTCACCTCAATTTTTCTAAAGCATCTTCTATCGGGTGGGCCGTTTATCGGTTTAAATTTGAACCATCGGTTATTTCGAATCTGTCCATACTTATGTCATTCTATTCTGTCCCAAAATCCAGTATATTATCCCCACTGAACGTAATGCAGCTATTTACTCTTGAGCAACGTTGGAATTTGAGAAACTTTTCATGCCAATTTTATTTACTCTAAGAGCTTTTGCCAGAAATCTGTTGAGAGGAAGTCGCCAAAGAAATATTTTTTCATATTTCATTTTGATGTCTGACCTGGGGTTTGAAGCGTGGCCTTTCGTATAATAAGCCAACACACTACCTACTAGACTACGGCGACTACAAGCTTGGCCGTAATCCTGACTGATGGGTTGTAATGGCCAATTATGTACGAGTATGTATGTAACGTTGGAATTTACTGGAAACAAAACAAAGACAATTGATCGGAAATTGCACGAAAATGTCGTACAAAATTTGGTAGCAGAGAAGAACCAACAGTGCCCGGTATTTACGACAGTTTATTACTAAAGTTCGTGAAACTGGTTTCGTTCTTGATACACAAAGATATTCTCGTACTGTGCGTATACCCGAGAATATCTAAGCTGTGACTGGGAGTGTGCATCAACATCAGCTCGTCATCGATCTCAAGAAATTAAGATTTCCCGCACCAGTTTACGTCGAATTTTGCGAAAAAGTTCTTCGTATGACGACTTACAAAACTCAATTTGTTGAAGAGCTAAACCCGCATGAAGTCAGTACATGTGTTCCTTGACATCCGCCGTAATAAACGCGAAATTGTGTTTACTGATGATTTAATAGTTTCACTGAAAAATTTTAAGGGAAACATATTTTAACAGAAATTTTTACTAGATGACCAAAATTTCTTATATTTTTTAGAAACCCTTGAATCGTTTGTGGGTGTTAGTAAATGCCAAAAATGATACAAAATCGCCATTATAGCATTACTAACAGATTCGTTATTGAATTGACTAGAGAACTCAAAAAAAGTGACAATAAAATACAGGCGCAATGACACTCAATTAAAATTCAATAACGTTTTATATACGATCTACCAATAACTACTGCTGAAGAGGACAAACTTACAATAAAATTTGCTGTAAGAATCTACTTCAATCGATGCACAGCATATACAATTGGCCATCGATGGCTACCGAAAAAACCGAAAGAAATACAAACAAAAAATTAAGGAACAACGAAAACCCAAAATAAAAGTGTGTATATATGGCAATTGCACTTAACTGCAGGTGCAAATAGTAGTTGGAGTAATAAAATACCGACAACTGCAGTGGCAAAAAGGCAAACAAATGTGAGAAGATTTTTCTCTTTTTTTTTTGTTTAAAAATGAGCAAATATTTTTCAATAGTGAACAAACTTATATTTTTTTATGGTTTAAAGAAGGAAGTGGAAGAGTAAACATTAAATGTAGCTCAACAGAAACATTGCTTGCCAAAAAGTCCATAAAAATTAAAAAAAATTGTTTATACCATATGTTATTCACCTGAACGATTGGATAAAATTGTGTGTGGCTCATCGTAATAAGTTGTCATCAAATAATGTTAAAGTAAACTTTTTGTAGTTGAAATACGCTACAAATATTGGTAAATAATATAATTGAGTTTATAAATAATTAACATTATTTTATCATTATTACAACTTGCCGTTAAAGTTGGGTTTAGTAAAAGGTAACATTAGGTAAAGTGAACTTTAAAGTCACCTTTAACTTTTATTCGTTATTACAACCTACAGATAAAATAAAGTTAACTTTTTCAAAAAATATGGCAGAGCAGGAGCAATGTCGATAACATTTACCAAATTAAAAAAGTTTTTTTTTGAAAGCAGTCAACTTAAAAAGCTGCATGCCGGATGATATTGCCTTTAGCTTAACGCTCACTTCTACATTATTGTCCATTATAATAACGATAAACAATTTATCAACCCCTTAAAATCCTGCCTTTAGTTAAAAGCAAGTTGTAATAATGGCCTTTAATCTTATTATTATTGTTAGAAACGATATTAAATCACTGTTAACTAAAACACTTTCGAAAAATCAACACAAAACTTCTAACAAAGGAAAGGTAATGTTTGGACTTACAAACCAATTATAAGAGAATATTTTTTAAAAATAATTTTTCAATCGTCTCTTTGAAGGAAACCGGAAAGTATTAGCACTTAGTACCGTCTTTCATGTGTTATTTTTAATTTATTTATTTATTAATTAAAATACAATTATAAATCATATTCGAATTTTAAACAAAATTGAAAAGTTTGAACGCCCAAGTCAGTACACCAATGGATAATTTTTAGAAAATAGAGGGAATTTTTCAAATATCAAGATTGTTACGTTTTTACCTTTTAAAAACGTTTAAAATATGAGCTCGTAGATTGCAAATAAAACAAAAATAAATTTGTGTTTAGCTTTAATTAAAATTCTTTATTATTCGCAAAATTCTGTGTGCCACTCATAGCTGCCAGATGTAGGAGGCACCAAGTCGTCAAATATTTGAGAAAAAATTGTCAAAATCGTCAAAGACGTTTATTGAAATCGTCAAAAAATGTTCAGAAAAAATAAATAAATAAATTAAAAGTTTTCAAAAACCAAAATTATTTCTATTGTAGTAAAACATATAAAGTCAGTTCAAAAATAAAACATTAAAAAATTGTTAGCGCCTCTATTGATTCCATTGGAGCATCGCTGCAATGTTGCTTGTGTTTCACTGTTCTATCGCTACTACAAAAGGATTTTGCTCGAACAAAATAAGGGGACTTGTTCCCAAAAATCATATATTTCTACGTAAAGTTCGCCTTTCGAGCACATCCGTATGTGGTCGATTGGCCAGTGGATCACACACTGCTTTAGAGTAAAAATACATTTTTTAGTCGGACTATTCGTATGTGGAACTCAATTCCTGCACAGATCTTTCCTGTTACTTATGGTATAAAAATATATAAGCCTAGTTTCCAGGGAACAGTGTTTCTCTCTTTCCTTCTTCCCATAACATATTTTCATAGTTCCAAACACAATGCCATCCATCCCCTGAGTATTGGTCGCACGAAGAAAAATAACGGCGCTTGCCTTTGTTCTTCCGATGGTAATATTAGAAGCTGCACTCGAATTTTTAAAATTGTTAGGGTATTTAGGAGTTGTAATTTTTTGACTTTTAAGGGGTTAAAAAGTATAAAATACAGAAAAATTATCACAGGTATTCGAAAGTGACTTAAAAATATAAAACTTTACTCCTTGTTTTTACTAACATAAATTTCCAATAGTGACAATTGCAAAGTAAATACAAAGCTTAAAGTGGCTTTTAATGTACTAAAGTAAAGTATATGATGTAAATTTTTAATTTTTAAAAATCATCAAATAAGGGTACAAATCGTCAAATCGTCAATATGATATTTTTGGAGCTCAAAATCGTCAAAATGACGATAAATCATCATATCTGGCTGCTATGGTGCCACTGTTTACAACTTGATGTAAACAACAATGCTTTGTTTATTATTCCTCTATGTATGCTCTTTGCATAAGCAACAACAATTACTAGGCAATCATTCGACAGATCTTTGTAACGGAGATCTTCAAACCACGATTACTCTCTTCAAACGCACCGCGTCTTCACACAAGACTGACTGAACTTCACTAACTCAATAGATAATGTTCGAATATATTTTCACATTTGTCACAACTTTATTACTATCGTACTGTTATCACATGTTACTAAGACTCCAAATTAAGACATACATACATAATTGGTTTTTACAACTCTTCGATATTACTACCTAGTTTCTCACACCACTTATGTTGTGTGTTAATTTTATACATTAGCTTAAAGTAGACTCCGACCGACAGATTTTTGAGAAATTTTTTCATGGTAAAATTTTATTTACTCTCAGAATTTTTACCAGAAAACTGATGAAATGAAGTCGCCGAAGAAGAATTTTTTATCTTTTATTTTGTTGAAGATTTCTGACTCGGAATTTGAACCGTGGCCTCACGTCTAATAAGCCCACACATTACTTACTAGCCTACAGCGACTGTATGGGAATAAAAAAGTATATTATTGCAAATAACAGCTTGCAAGAATCATAATTTCAAAACAAATGTATACATTAAAATAAAACTAATTATACAATAAATCAAAGTCCATAAGTTTGAAAAGTAAAGAAATTTTACCTCTAGTAAGACCATCTGAAAATATTAATGATATCGCTGTAAATAACTCTCAATTCCATAACCTATATTCGCAGCTATGCTAATTTATATTGAATACATCCTCCTCGAGCTTGATTTCTTATTTTACGTGCTATCTTCCTTTTATAAGTACTTGAAGGAGTAACACCGTAGTTTTTTAGACGATTTGCATGGTTCATCTTCTTTTAATCTTTGTTTGCTTACTATTGGTTTTTTTTTGCTTGGTGTCTATGTTTTTATTTTTTTTATTAATATTAATTAATAATTTTTTGGTGTCCTTCTCTTATCACACAATAACAAATTTCCATCACTTCTTAAATTTTTAAACTCGTTTTTTAATAATACTTTCTTATTTATTGCTTATCATAGTATGGTTTTCAATTCAGTAGCGTAATTAGTTAAGTTTGCGTTTTCACCCTCCGACTTTTCACTTCCTTAGTCAGCTGTAAGCCAAGGGAAGTTTTAACAAAGTTTGAAGTACAGAGAACTTCACTAAAAGAAACGAAAATATAAAACCGTCTTTTATTTTAATATTGAAAATTCGCTATTCCTTACTCTTCATTGCGTTTCCGTCATTGACTTTTCTTTTCCCACGCTGCTGTCTTATTAAGTGCACCAAATTGTATTCATGTTCAAGCTGTTGCATTTAAGTCACGTAAGGGGGTGAATATTTAAAAACTTTTAATTAATTTAATTCCATTTTTCTATAATGTTATTAATTAAAGTCTTTTCTTATTCTTTTTTTGGAAAGGAAAGATATAAGAATACCATTTAAAATAAAAACGGAAAACTTTTAGCGATGATCGAAAGAATTTTGGTGCTTTTCATTTCGTTGAATGTATAACAAGTTGTATGCATACATTGATGTACGGCACTTGTGAAGGGTGGATGATTTAAGAGTTTAAATTTAATAATGCAAAAAAACAAATCGGTTTCAATTTTTGGCAAATTTATTTTTTTGTTGTGAAGCGCTATTGTTCCGGTTAGAAATGGGGTATTATTTCATTCAAATGGCTACCGCGTATGGCCTCACAGTAAATAATTCGATAGGACCAATTTTCGGGACCTTTTCCGAGTGTATGGAGTCGTATCTCGGCAATGGCATCACGAATGATTGCCTTCAAATCTTCAATTGTCTGCAGTTTGTCGACATAATACTTTTAGTAAGCGACGCCCTTCAGAAAATAGTTCAACTGTGTCAAATCGCAGGTTCTTGATGAAAATGAGCTTCATCCGAAATTTTTTGTTTGGCAAAATGGACAAATTTCTCGTTGGCCCCTCTAGCGAAGCGGATAGTCATGCGGCTTCAGCTCTTGAACTAATTGAACTTTGTAAGGCGTCATACCGAGATCTTTTCACAAAATTCGATGTAAACTGGAGCGTGTCATGTTCAATTCTGGAGAACGATGACGAGTGATGTTGATGGATTCTTACACACACACTCAGCCACAGCTTCGAAATTTTCGGCTGTACGCACTGTACGAGCACACTCCCGTATTGGCGCATCAACAATGAATGAACTTGAGCAACAAATTTTCGTATACCGACATTTTCGTACAATTTCCGATCAATTGTCTTTGTTTTGGAAATAAATTTCCAATAAATCCCGTCGTTGTTCAAGCCGAAATCGATTCATTACGTCAGTGGAGAAAATATACTGAATTTTGTGACCGAATAGAATGACATAAATATTGCCAGATTCGAAATAATCGATGGTTCAAATTTAAACCGATAGATGGCCCACCCGATCCCGGGAGTATTTATTTTTTGTTTTTTGTCGCATATATTTATATTACATTATTTTTTTGTGCGGCCATCCCCATTCATATTGCCTAGTTATGGCTGAAAACAAAAATGAAGTTGACCTTCTAAAACAATTTTTAGTTACAGTAAACTGAACAAACATTCATTCAACCATTTTTTATCCCACTAACCAAATTCTTTCATGCCAACAAATTTTTTTGCAAATTGTTTTAGGAAACCGGAAATAATTTATGTTATTTCCCTATTTAGAAACAATATAAATTAAATTCTTTATAAGTTTTTAATAAATTTGAGATCAATTTAACTGTCTAAAAAAGGCAAGAGAAAAAATAAGGATAATTACCAAAATTATATTACAATAAAGCAGAAAACCAATTCAACCCCATTAGTAAGGACATCTTTAAAATAAAAAACCCTGACAAACAAATGCAAACAGACCAACACGTTTAACAGATGTTTTTATGCTCTGTTGGATGACCTTTTATAGGGAAGTGCCTTAGGCATGATCCCAATTCAGGAAGCAAAACAAAACCAGAAGAATGAAAATCAATGTAACCGAATTTTTTTTATTATTGTTTTTCTGACCTTAAAATATACATATGTACACCAATGTGTGTTTTCATATACATACATGTACACAAACAATTTTTAAAACCTTATCTCATAATTTTAGGTATTCTAAACCACAAAGGATACCAACAGAAAATAAAAACATTTGTTAAATATTTTTTAATTATTTTTTTATACTACACCAGCATAGATAATTCCTTTTAACAAGTTATCACAATTATCAAATAACCTTTTCAAGGTTATTTATATACAATGGAATTGTTAATAAAAAATTAATAAAAAAAAAAAAATCAATATTTTGAAGGCCTTTGTATGGTGGGTCAGGACAAAATACTTTAAACAGCAATTCATTTATCACCTTTCATAATTTTTTCTTATAAACTTGTTTGTTCGCTTAACTGAATTATCGATATCGATAACTATAATTTACCAGTTAAAAATTCTAAACTGTTATCATATTTCAGTGCAGCAAGATTTGGCAAATCATCATGATTAATTTAATGCCAAGCGAATTTCACAGAGCACTTCGTCCATTTTACGGACAATACAATCGGAGTAGTACATATGTATGTACATACATAATTGGTCATTACAACCCTTCAGTTAGGATTACGACCTATTTTCTCACACCACTTATGATATGTGTGTTAATTTTATACATGAGTAGCGGGACCTACAGTTTAAAGTCGACTCCGAACGACAGATTTTTGAGAAACTTTTCATGACAATTTTATTTACTCACAGAGTTTTTTCCAGAAATCTGCTGAGAGGAAGACACCGAAAAAATACGTTTTGTATTTTGTTTTGATGTCTGTCCTGGGATTTGAACCCTCGCTTTTCGTCTAATAAGCCAACACACTGCCTACTAGACTACGGCGACTTCAATCGGAGTAGTAAGCGGGCGATTATTGTAGTTATTGATCATACATACGTACATACATAATTGATCATGACAACTCCTCGCTCAGGATTACGACTTAACTTCTCACACCACTTATGTAGCGTGTTTTAATAATTTATGTACATGAGTGGTGGGATCTACAGTGTAAAGCCGATTCCGAACAACAGACTTTTGAGAAACATTTTAATGGCAATTTTATTTCATTCTCAGGGTTTTTGCCAGAAATCTGCTGAGAGTAAGTCACCGGATATATATTTTTCATATTTCGTTTTGTTGAAGATGTTCGGGGGTTTGAACCATGAATTCACGACTGTACTTATTGATCATGTTTGCATTAATTTTATTTTACTCTATTGAATCCATATGTGCTCAACGAACAGAATATTTTTACAGTATCGCGAAGTTTTTTAATAAGTCGTCGTAATATTTATGCGTTCTAATTCTCATTTGCATTTGAAGTTTTTTTTGCAAGTGTTTTCGCTTACGTTCCTGTAAAATGCAGCTCATAGAAGAATTATAATCAAACGACTATCGTCGCATTTTAGCTGATTGGACTTATTTGAAATTGGATGAAAAAGGCATTTTTACTAAAGAATTGTGTCTAGCGATAAAGTTATTTTCTGGCTAAGTGGCTAAGCAATATTTCTGTATGTATCTGATTCCAAATTCTATTAAAATTGCTTGTCTTGATGGCCTCGTTGGTAGTGTTTTAAACTAATGGTGTCGAATCCATGGGTTCTATTTCAACCTGTGAATCTGGATGCTTGTTATTATTAAATGATAAATTACGTGAATTTAGAAGGTGTGAATAAAATAAAAAAAATTTTAAATAACATCAACCAACATATCAGAAAAAAGCGAAGGTTTTTCTTTTAACCGGTATGAATTGAGCGCATAAAAAATTTAATGAAAAAGAAAGAAACATAATAATGACTGTCGGAAGGAGTCTGGTGAATACGGAGGATGGGATAGCTAATTATGCTTTAATTATATATATAACATGAACCGGTTTGGTTTTGTGTGCAAGTGCGCTGCCATGTTGTTGTGTCTTGAGACCCATATTGTTCCTTTTCCAATCAATGCCTGTAGATCGATAGCGATCTATATTAACGGCCGCAGCAGGGTTTATGAGCTCGTGCTAAGTTAAATCTTTCAGATCGCGCCAGACACCCAGCATTGTTGCCCTGCCTAAGTGATCCGGTTTTGCAGCCGAAGTTGATTTTTGTCACTGATATACCCGTGATTTTTTCCGATTAGGATTCTGAAAATAAATCCACTTTTCATCTTTGAAACAAAATTTCACAAGTAATTTTTGGTTTTCCATTTGCCTGTCATTCACCTATTTTCCAGACTTTTGGATCTATACTGATCAGAAATTATTCGTTGTGCAACATACAATATTTTTGTCATTTGTTTCTGACTCAAAACGTTATCTTTATCCAATATTGAAAGCAATTCGTCTTCCAACTTATTTGGTGGTCTTTTACGTTTTTCATTTCTCATACCAAAATTTTTATCTCTGAACAGGTGAAACCATCTTCTGTATGTTGCTTCTGACAGGGCATGAACACCATATGTCTTGGTACAGCACATTACTTCAAATAAAAATAAAAATTTCGGTTTTTTTGGTGATTACCGAATGATTATTATTTTCTGTTCTATTTCGCCATCTTTAATACGATGAAAAAATTGATGTCCTTTGTTCATTGGTTTCATGTATACTGACATATTCAGATGTAATCGCTAACACACAAAAAATTAAATCTCGTTCACCATAAATGTTTCCTGTGCAGACATTTATACCTTGCCACTCACTTCATACAGGTACACCTGGTACATATTTCAAAAAAAAAGCATAAAAACTTCTAAAATATGGTTACACACTTTAACCATTTACGGTTCGAAAGTAATACAAGTTTTCTTCCTACCAAATACAACTATTTTTCACACGAATGGAAGACTGAACTTGTCTTCGAATATCACAAAAGTGATCGCCGTAGTCTAGTAGGTAGTGTGTTGGCTTATTAGACGTAAGGCCACGGTTCAAACCCTAGGTCAGACATCAAAACGAAATATGAAAGAATATTTCTTCGGCTACTTCCTCTTAGCAGATTCTGGCAAAAACTCTAAGAGTAAATAAAATTGTCATGAAAAGTTTCTCAAAAATCTGTCGTTCGGAGTCGACTTTAAACTGTAGGTCCCGCCACTCATAGCGCACACAACATAAGTGGTGTGAGAAGCTAGGTCGTAATCCTGACTGAAGGGTTGTAATGGCCAATTATGTATGTATGTATAACAAAAGTGTATGTAAAAAACACTAAAAGATAACTGAACATAGATAACAAACATAAAAATTCTTACAGAAAGAACATATCGCTGTCCTTTACGCGTCACTTGTAAGTATAGCAACCATAACACATACATATGTAGTAATAAAAATAAGAAATTGTTTTTAGAGCGTTATATGCGCCAATGGATTCAGTAAGTAAATAAGTCATATCGCATACATGTATGACGTCATTGGACCAGTAAGGGTTATTGGTGAAAAAAATTTGCAAATTGGAATTTACAGGAAGAAATGTGCTGCTAAATTTAAAACAGTTGAATGAATTCAACACATATGCTAATTGCAGCAGTTGAATGTAAATCTAAAAAGAGCACAACTGTAATTGTAAATATGTTTATATACTATTTATTGGAAATAAATAAATATATTAATTCACTATTTTGACCCAAAAAAAAAATTATAACACGATGCGACAGTCAAAATACACCCAACTAATAACATAGTGTATTGATTACCCAAATATTTCGTAACCTATTTTTAAAATCCAAAGTTTTTGGAAAAGGGGAGAGATGAGCCTTTAAATCGGTATACATAAAAATATGGTTCAAACTTACATGTTATAAGTGTTGATCGGGTAAACATGGAAAATATAAAATTTTTCTTATTTTTTCAAATTTAGCCATTCTTAATTGCAAAATTTAATTAAAAAATATAAAATAAGTGGTGATATTCCTAAAGTGCATTATTTAAAAAAATTTCAGAACATTTATGGATTTTGATTGTTTATTTCATGTCAATTTCATGTTTGCGCAAAACGAAATAATAATATTTGCAAAAAAACACAAATATTAGTCAACTTCTGGTAGTCGCCCTAATGTGAAATTGCCACATTTTGCGGTAAACAAACAAGATCCATCAAATATTCTGAAAATTTTTTACTGAAAGTTCATTTGAAGTAAAATATATATGAAATATGTATACAACACGACTGTTATACTCTTTAAATAATAACTACGATAATTTTTGTTCGATTTTATCAAACACGAGAGAATGCACTTTAAGAATGTCACCACTTATTTTATATTTTTAATTGAAGTCTTGAAAAAATATGATAAAAATTCGCATTTGCCAATTTTAGCTCAAAAAAACAGTTTTTGTCAAATAAAACAAGTCTGGAGGGTTCAACTCAACAAAACTCACAAGCTACACTATGTCATTAGCTGAGCGTATTTCAATTTTTTTTTCTGTTGTCCGATTTCAGTGAAATTTGGCATAAATAGTCTTTGGAGTATTTATATTGATATGAATATTTTTATTTTTCTTTAGGTGTCGTGAGGGCCTCTGTAGGGCATGGGTTGTAGAAGTGGGTTCTGAAATAAAATTTTTTTTTCTCCTTATTAGAAGTCGCCGTAGTCTAGTAGGTAGTGTGTTGGCTTATTAGACGCAAAAGCCTGGGTTCGAGCACCAGGCCAGGCATCAAAAACAAAATACAAAAAGTATTTTTTCGGCGACTTCCTCTCAGTAGATTTCTGGCAAAAACTCTGAGAGTAAATAAAAAATTGCATTGAAAAGTTTCTCAATAAATACAAATCTGTCGTTCGGAGTCGACTTTAAACTGTAGGACCCACCACTCATGTATAAAATTAACACACACAACATAAGTGGTTTGAGAAACTAGGACGTTGTACAATGGGTCAATTCGACCTCCGGGTACTGTACTTGTCTTAATTGACAAGTACACGTCCTCTAACCTAACCTAAAAACATTTTAGAAAATCTTAAAATTTTTTTAAGTCAGGTTAACCTAAAATGCAGATATTTGGACTGTTTGCGGCAGAAACTGAGACACGATCATTCCTTTTATTTTAATTTCTTTAGGTTTGCAGGACACGAGTTCAGTTGCTGTAAAACTGATTGACGCCACGGCTAATAAATCTCCAAGGGATTTAAATCATATTTATTAAAATATAAATAAATATACCGACATTTTCGTACAATTTCCGATCAATTGTCTTTGTTTTGGAAATAAATTTCCAATAAATCCCGTCGTTGTTCAAGCCGAAATCGATTCATTACGTCAGTGGAGAAAATATACTGAATTTTGTGACCGAATAGAATGACATAAATATTGCCAGATTCGAAATAATCGATGGTTCAAATTTAAACCGATAGATGGCCCACCCGATCCCGGGAGTATTTATTTTTTGTTTTTTGTCGCATATATTTATATTACATTATTTTTTTGTGCGGCCATCCCCATTCATATTGCCTAGTTATGGCTGAAAACAAAAATGAAGTTGACCTTCTAAAACAATTTTTAGTTACAGTAAACTGAACAAACATTCATTCAACCATTTTTTATCCCACTAACCAAATTCTTTCATGCCAACAAATTTTTTTGCAAATTTTTTTAGGAAACCGGAAATAATTTATGTTATTTCCCTATTTAGAAACAATATAAATTAAATTCTTTATAAGCTTTTAATAAATTTGAGATCAATTTAACTGTCTAAAAAAGGCAAGAGAAAAAATAAGGATAATTACCAAAATTATATTACAATAAAGCAGAAAACCAATTCAACCCCATTAGTAAGGACATCTTTAAAATAAAAAACCCTGACAAACAAATGCAAACAGACCAACACGTTTAACAGATGTTTTTATGCTCTGTTGGATGACCTTTTATAGGGAAGTGCCTTAGGCATGATCCCAATTCAGGAAGCAAAACAAAACCAGAAGAATGAAAATCAATGTAACCGAATTTTTTTTATTATTGATTTTCTGACCTTAAAATATACATATGTACACCAATGTGCGTTTTCATATACATACATGTACACAAACAATTTTTAAAACCTTATCTCATAATTTTAGGTATTCTAAACCACAAAGGATACCAACAGAAAATAAAAACATTTGTTAAATATTTTTTAATTATTTTTTTATACTACACCAGCATAGATAATTCCTTTTAACAAGTTATCACAATTATCAAATAACCTTTTCAAGGTTATTTATATACAATGGAATTGTTAATAAAAAATTAATAAAAAAAAAAATCAATATTTTGAAGGCCTTTGTATGGTGGGTCAGGACAAAATACTTTAAACAGCAATTCATTTATCACCTTTCATAATTTGTTCTTATAAACTTGTTTGTTCGCTTAACTGAATTATCGATATCGATAACTATAATTTACCAGTTAAAAATTCTAAACTGTTATCATATTTCAGTGCAGCAAGATTTGGCAAATCATCATGATTAATTTAATGCCAAGCGAATTTCACAGAGCACTTCGTCCATTTTACGGACAATACAATCGGAGTAGTACATATGTATGTACATACATAATTGGTCATTACAAACCTTCAGTTAGGATTACGACCTATTTTCTCACACCACTTATGATATGTGTGTTAATTTTATACATGAGTAGCGGGACCTACAGTTTAAAGCCGACTCCGAACGACAGATTTTTGAGAAACTTTTCATGACAATTTTATTTACTCACAGAGTTTTTTCCAGAAATCTGCTGAGAGGAAGACACCGAAAAAATACGTTTTGTATTTTGTTTTGATGTCTGTCCTGGGATTTGAACCCTCGCTTTTCGTCTAATAAGCCAACACACTGCCTACTAGACTACGGCGACTTCAATCGGAGTAGTAAGCGGGCGATTATTGTAGTTATTGATCATACATACGTACATATATAATTGATCATGACAACTCCTCGCTCAGGATTACGACTTAACTTCTCACACCACTTATGTAGCGTGTTTTAATAATTTATGTACATGAGTGGTGGGATCTACAGTGTATAGCCGATTCCGAACAACAGACTTTTGAGAAACATTTTAATGGCAATTTTATTTCATTCTCAGGGTTTTTGCCAGAAATCTGCTGAGAGTAAGTCACCGGATATATATTTTTCATATTTCGTTTTGTTGAAGATGTTCGGGGGTTTGAACCATGAATTCACGACTGTACTTATTGATCATGTTTGCATTAATTTTATTTTACTCTATTGAATCCATATGTGCTCAACGAACAGAATATTTTTACAGTATCGCGAAGTTTTTTAATAAGTCGTCGTAATATTTATGCGTTCTAATTCTCATTTGCATTTGAAGTTTTTTTTGCAAGTGTTTTCGCTTACGTTCCTGTAAAATGCAGCTCATAGAAGAATTATAATCAAACGACTATCGTCGCATTTTAGCTGATTGGACTTATTTGAAATTGGATGAAAAAGGCATTTTTACTAAAGAATTGTGTCTAGCGATAAAGTTATTTTCTGGCTAAGTGGCTAAGCAATATTTCTGTATGTATCTGATTCCAAATTCTATTAAAATTGCTTGTCTTGATGGCCTCGTTGGTAGTGTTTTAAACTAATGGTGTCGAATCCATGGGTTCTATTTCAACCTGTGAATCTGGATGCTTGTTATTATTAAATGATAAATTACGTGAATTTAGAAGGTGTGAATAAAATAAAAAAAATTTTAAATAACATCAACCAACATATCAGAAAAAAGCGAAGGTTTTTCTTTTAACCGGTATGAATTGAGCGCATAAAAAATTTAATGAAAAAGAAAGAAACATAATAATGACTGTCGGAAGGAGTCTGGTGAATACGGAGGATGGGATAGCTAATTATGCTTTAATTATATATATAACATGAACCGGTTTGGTTTTGTGTGCAAGTGCGCTGCCATGTTGTTGTGTCTTGAGACCCATATTGTTCCTTTTCCAATCAATGCCTGTAGATCGATAGCGATCTATATTAACGGCCGCAGCAGGGTTTATGAGCTCGTGCTAAGTTAAATCTTTCAGATCGCGCCAGACACCCAGCATTGTTGCCCTGCCTAAGTGATCCGGTTTTGCAGCCGAAGTTGATTTTTGTCACTGATATACCCGTGATTTTTTCCGATTAGGATTCTGAAAATAAATCCACTTTTCATCTTTGAAACAAAATTTCACAAGTAATTTTTGGTTTTCCATTTGCCTGTCATTCACCTATTTTCCAGACTTTTGGATCTATACTGATCAGAAATTATTCGTTGTGCAACATACAATATTTTTGTCATTTGTTTCTGACTCAAAACGTTATCTTTATCCAATATTGAAAGCAATTCGTCTTCCAACTTATTTGGTGGTCTTTTACGTTTTTCATTTCTCATACCAAAATTTTTATCTCTGAACAGGTGAAACCATCTTCTGTATGTTGCTTCTGACAGGGCATGAACACCATATGTCTTGGTACAGCACATTACTTCAAATAAAAATAAAAATTTCGGTTTTTTTGGTGATTACCGAATGATTATTATTTTCTGTTCTATTTCGCCATCTTTAATACGATGAAAAAATTGATGTCCTTTGTTCATTGGTTTCATGTATACTGACATATTCAGATGTAATCGCTAACACACAAAAAATTAAATCTCGTTCACCATAAATGTTTCCTGTGCAGACATTTATACCTTGCCACTCACTTCATACAGGTACACCTGGTACATATTTCAAAAAAAAAGCATAAAAACTTCTAAAATATGGTTACACACTTTAACCATTTACGGTTCGAAAGTAATACAAGTTTTCTTCCTACCAAATACAACTATTTTTCACACGAATGGAAGACTGAACTTGTCTTCGAATATCACAAAAGTGATCGCCGTAGTCTAGTAGGTAGTGTGTTGGCTTATTAGACGTAAGGCCACGGTTCAAACCCTAGGTCAGACATCAAAACGAAATATGAAAGAATATTTCTTCGGCTACTTCCTCTTAGCAGATTCTGGCAAAAACTCTAAGAGTAAATAAAATTGTCATGAAAAGTTTCTCAAAAATCTGTCGTTCGGAGTCGACTTTAAACTGTAGGTCCCGCCACTCATAGCGCACACAACATAAGTGGTGTGAGAAGCTAGGTCGTAATCCTGACTGAAGGGTTGTAATGGCCAATTATGTATGTATGTATAACAAAAGTGTATGTAAAAAACACTAAAAGATAACTGAACATAGATAACAAACATAAAAATTCTTACAGAAAGAGCATATCGCTGTCCTTTACGCGTCACTTGTAAGTATAGCAACCATAACACATACATATGTAGTAATAAAAATAAGAAATTGTTTTTAGAGCGTTATATGCGCCAATGGATTCAGTAAGTAAATAAGTCATATCGCATACATGTATGACGTCATTGGACCAGTAAGGGTTATTGGTGAAAAAAATTTGCAAATTGGAATTTACAGGAAGAAATGTGCTGCTAAATTTAAAACAGTTGAATGAATTCAACACATATGCTAATTGCAGCAGTTGAATGTAAATCTAAAAAGAGCACAACTGTAATTGTAAATATGTTTATATACTATTTATTGGAAATAAATAAATATATTAATTCACTATTTTGACCCAAAAAAAAAATTATAACACGATGCGACAGTCAAAATACACCCAACTAATAACATAGTGTATTGATTACCCAAATATTTCGTAACCTACTTTTAAAATCCAAAGTTTTTGGAAAAGGGGAGAGATGAGCCTTTAAATCGGTATACATAAAAATATGGTTCAAACTTACATGTTATAAGTGTTGATCGGGTAAACATGGAAAATATAAAATTTTTCTTATTTTTTCAAATTTAGCCATTCTTAATTGCAAAATTTAATTAAAAAATATAAAATAAGTGGTGATATTCCTAAAGTGCATTATTTAAAAAAATTTCAGAACATTTATGGATTTTGATTGTTTATTTCATGTCAATTTCATGTTTGCGCAAAACGAAATAATAATATTTGCAAAAAAACACAAATATTAGTCAACTTCTGGTAGTCGCCCTAATGTGAAATTGCCACATTTTGCGGTAAACAAACAAGATCCATCAAATATTCTGAAAATTTTTTACTGAAAGTTCATTTGAAGTAAAATATATATGAAATATGTATACAACACGACTGTTATACTCTTTAAATAATAACTACGATAATTTTTGTTCGATTTTATCAAACACGAGAGAATGCACTTTAAGAATGTCACCACTTATTTTATATTTTTAATTGAAGTCTTGAAAAAATATGATAAAAATTCGCATTTGCCAATTTTAGCTCAAAAAAACAGTTTTTGTCAAATAAAACAAGTCTGGAGGGTTCAACTCAACAAAACTCACAAGCTACACTATGTCATTAGCTGAGCGTATTTCATTTTTTTTTTCTGTTGTCCGATTTCAGTGAAATTTGGCATAAATAGTCTTTGGAGTATTTATATTGATATGAATATTTTTATTTTTTTTTAGGTGTCGTGAGGGCCTCTGTAGGGCATGGGTTGTAGAAGTGGGTTCTGAAATAAAATTTTTTTTTCTCCTTATTAGAAGTCGCCGTAGTCTAGTAGGTAGTGTGTTGGCTTATTAGACGCAAAAGCCTGGGTTCGAGCACCAGGCCAGGCATCAAAAACAAAATACAAAAAGTATTTTTTCGGCGACTTCCTCTCAGTAGATTTCTGGCAAAAACTCTGAGAGTAAATAAAAAATTGCATTGAAAAGTTTCTCAATAAATACAAATCTGTCGTTCGGAGTCGACTTTAAACTGTAGGACCCACCACTCATGTATAAAATTAACACACACAACATAAGTGGTTTGAGAAACTAGGACGTTGTACAATGGGTCAATTCGACCTCCGGGTACTGTACTTGTCTTAATTGACAAGTACACGTCCTCTAACCTAACCTAAAAACATTTTAGAAAATCTTAAAATTTTTTTAAGTTTTTCTTCCTATGCAGTCAGGTTAACCTAAAATGCAGATATTTGGACTGTTTGCGGCAGAAACTGAGACACGATAATTCCTTTTATTTTAATTTCTTTAGGTTTGCAGGACACGAGTTCAGTTGCTGTAAAACTGATTGACGCCACGGCTAATAAATCTCCAAGGGATTTAAATCATATTTATTAAAATAAAAAATAAAACAAAAAGTAAACAATATTACGCAAAATTTAATTTAAGTCAGTGAAGCTGAAAATGCTTTGCTTTTGTTTTTTAATTTGTTAATTTTAAATTAAATATTTAAAGCAAATTTTCATGTCGAATCCTTTATGTTTCGTTGTCATTTTTGTCTTTTGTTTTTGCCCTTTTTTTTTGGGGGGGGGTCCCTACTAAGTAATATTGTTGCTGTTGTTGTACAACAATAAAATCTTGTTTATATTACACGTTTTTCCAATTGGATTTTATCCTTAAGGGGCACTTTTGAAGCTGCATTATGACACACTCAGGAACAATTTCTTATGGCCGCCGAAAAAAAAACCAGCGAAAGTAACATGTGTATATACACACGGCTATCAGGACGATAAGAAGTGCTCCAGGGGGTACCCGGACGGCAATAATTGTAATACCAACGAAGCTGGCTAGCAGGGCCGAAGAGGTAAGCAAACTGCGTGTCGGGTGGACAGTTTGCCGGTTAATGAGGAAAGTTCTCCCAAGGAGATGCTACAAATGCCTAGAATTCGGGCACGTAGCTAGAAATTGCCGCAGTAGGAGTGATTGGTCAAAACACTGCTTCAAGTGCGGAGGGCAAGACCACCTTGCCAAAACTTGTAGTGGTGACCCTCACTGCCTACTCTGTAGGAGCGATCGTAATGTGGACTCAAAACATGTCACGGGGAGACCTAAGTGTCCACAGTACCTGGCAGCTCGGCGGAGGATGATGAACATAGGAAAATGAGGATCTTGCAGCTGAATTTGAACCACTGCGAAGCGGCGCAGGAGCTTCTTAAGCAGACAGTCCGGGAGCAGAAAATAGACCTTACGATTTTGAGTGAACACTATAGGGCACCTGACAATCAGCGTTGGGCTACCAGTAAATGCAACAAGGCAGCGATATGGTCATGCGGTAAATTCCCAGTGGGAAATGTTGACAACAGGAGAGAAGGCTTTGTGAAATGCACTGTTAATGGAGTACATTTCTTCAGCTGTTATCTCCCCCCCAGCTTATCAATGGAGGAGTACAGACTCAGATTGGACGACATCGTTCGCGAGGCCAGAAATCTAAGACCCGTGGTGATTGCCGGGGACTTTAATGCATGGGCAGTGGAATGGGGTTCAGCGTACACGAACCAAAGAGGTGAGAGCCTGCTTGACGCATTTGCAACTCTGGAGGTTGTCTTACTCAACTGTGGGCAGATTGATACATTCTCGAGAAATGGAAGGAGTTCTAAGATTGACTTAACATTCATCAGCGATACACTGGCAACGACATCAAATTGGACTGTGTCCGATGTCTACACTCATAGCGATCATCGGGCGATCATTTTTGATATCCAGGAACGCGCTGCAGTGAACCCCATTACTGCCGCCCCTCCTAATCCCTTGTGGAGGGACTCTACTTTTGATGAGGAAACCTTTGTTCTCGCGATGAGCGACATTCGGGTGACCGGAAGCGCAAACAACATGGCGGTGGAACTTATGCGCTGTATAACGGAAGCCTGCAGCGCGTCTATGTCGCGGAAGTCTCACCTGCCAGGCAGGAAACACGTTTATTGGTGGAACGCGGAGATAGCTGAATTAAGAAGGAAATGTAATAGAGCGCGGAGGATATTCCAGAGAGCAAGGGGTCACAATGACTTCATAGAACTTCGGGAAAGATACAAAGTGCTCAGAGCCAACCTTAACTGGGCCATTGACAGGAGCAAACGAAGGTGCTATAGGGAAATGTGTGCCGATTTGGATGAAAATCCCTGGGGCACGGGATATAAGGTGGTAATGAGGAAGCTGAATTGCTTTCGACCACCGGCCACGAAAAGCGCGGAGAAGCTGCAGTCAATTGTTGAAGGCCTCTTTCCGGAGAGGGCCGAGATCACGTATGCTGTGCGAGACAGTATGTCGCACGATGACATTCCTGAAGTCAGCGGCCAGGAATTCGATGCAGTCTGGAAGGAAATGAAACTCAGGAAGGCTCCGGGAATTGATGGAATCCCAAACGTCGCACTTAAGGTGGCTATAGAGAACAACGTTGAGGTGTTTAGGAAAGTATTTGATACATGCATTCAGGAGAGGAAATTCCCAAGGATATGGAAGCGACAGAGGTTGGTTCTCATCCCGAAGGGCAACGGTGCGCAGGATGCAACAGGTTACCGCCCACTTTGTATGATTGATACCGTAGGTAAACTGCTGGAGAAGATAATATGTAGAAGACTCGAAACGATATTGGAGAGAGACGGCCTGTCGGATCGCCAATTTGGCTTCCGAAAAGGGCGCTCCACAGTGGACGCAATGGAGGCGGTCATTACCGTAGCGAAAGAGGCCATCAGCGGTGACCGCTGGTTTGAAGGTGATAAGGAGTATTGCGCAATCATCACCCTGGATGTCAAAAACGCATTCAATTCGGCAGATTGGGACGCCACCCTGGCTGCACTTGATGAGAGGAGCGTACCTGGATATTTGATTGAACTCATAGTGGACTACTTTAAGGATAGGGTACTTTTGTATGATACAGACGAAGGCAGAAAGTCATACGCTATAACAGCAGGGGTACCACAGGGTTCGGTGCTGGGCCCAATACTATGGAACGCCATGTATGATGGTGTACTGAGGCTTAGGCTTCCTACGGGCGCACAAATATTCGGATTTGCGGACGATATAGCCCTCGTGGTGAGGGGTAAACACCTTGATAATGTGGAACGAACGTCCAATGCGGCAGTTAGCAGAGTTAGAAGCTGGATCGCGAGTATAGGTCTGAAACTTGCTGATCATAAAACGGTTGTCGTATTAGTAAGCAGTAGAAAGAAAATGGAATACATCACCATAACTGTCGGCGAACAAAGGATAACATCGAAGCAGTCTATCAAGTACTTAGGAGTTATGATTGACAACAGACTCACATTCAAGGAGCACCTGACGTATATTAGCAGGAAGTGTGCGGCGGCAACGGGCGCACTCGCGCGGATAATGCCTAACTTGGGAGGTCCGAGACAGGAGAAGAGGCAATTGCTGATGAGAGTGGTTAGATCGATTGCTCTATATGCAGCCCCTATATGGGCCGAGGCCATGGATAAGAAGACATATAGAATTGGAGTTGATGGGGCCTACAGGAGATCTGCCCTCCGAGTAATTTCTGCCTTTCGTACAGTATCTACGGATGCAGCCTTGGTGATAGCGGGAATGATGCCGCTACGAATGTTGGTAGAGATAGAGAGGAGAAAACGTTTAATAAGTAGGAGAACGGGGCTAGTGCACCCTGACCAGGTGAATGATGATGTAATGAATAGGTGGCAGCACGAGTGGACTTCTTCCACAAAGGGAAGATGGACCTACAGATTGATACCGAATATAGAAGAATGGACTGGAAGGAAGCACGGCCAGGTGAATTTTTACTTTACTCAGTTCCTAACGGGCCACGGATGCTATAGGACATACCTTTACAAGTATGGGCATGACGTGGATGAAGCGTGTCCATCATGTCTGGATACAAGTGAAACAGCGGAGCATATATTCTTCACTTGTCCGCGCTACGAATTCCGACGAAATTTCCTTGAGAGGACGATCGGTTCCCAGGTGACTCCCGACAACGTGGTTAATCTGATGTTAACATCGCGCGAAAACTGGAACGCGGTATGTTTATTCGCGAAGGAAGTTCTAGTACAACAGAGAATAATAGAGAGAGCAAGAACAGCAGAAATGGATAGCAGCACTCGCTGAATCTTTACCTCCCCCGATGTAATACTTGATTGTGGTCCCGGGGGGGGGGGCGACTTAATGGAAGTGTGACGAACTAGGTTGGGTTTAGTACGTATGCGTTTAGCAAGCCGAGAGTAAGTCTTACGGCGAATCGTGCACATTGGTAGGCCGGGCTACCAATGTCTTTCGAAGATTCCCAACATTTAGCTCGTAAAGCTATAAAAAAAAAAAAAAAAAAAATATACACACACAAAGCATATGTGTGTGTGAGTTTGTGTATGCGTATTTCTACATATATACGTGAGTAAAAAGAGTATGGTAAAGAGCAGGGAAAACATTTTATTTTATAGCAAAAAAAAAAAGCGAAGAAACCCTCCAAATGAAATAACGAAACGAAATTTTTATTTGAGTTTCTCTAAAACACTCACACGCAAACACTAAAGCGTTCGTAAAAAAAACTTCATAAAACAAAATTTGTTGAAAATGAAATTAAGGCACACGAACACATACATACATACATACCATGCATACACTGACACTTTTATTCGCGAGTAACAACACGGCAATTCCTTCAACAAAATTCAAAAATGTGTTACTTTGTGGGTTTTTTTTTTTCTTTGAGGTACATATAGAGATGATGGTAATTTATTTATTATTTATATGGTTAGTCTCCTCTAATTAAAATACTATAAACATACAATATATTTGCGTATGTATGATGGAAAATATTTTTATAATCCAATGCCAGCCTTTTTAATGAAGCCAATTATCGTGCAACTTTTTTAACGCTGGCCAAGGCTTTATTTTTAGGTTTTCTTTCACTGAGTTTATTTGTTGGAGTATTTACTGGGAAATGTATGCTAGGCACCTAACCTACCTAACCTAACCTTCTCCTTATTATATGGCTGCTAAACAGCATAGTTAAACTATTTTTAAGAGTTTTATTGAAAATGTGCCTTAAAAATTAAGTGAAATGAAGTGTGGCATCACTTTTAAAAGGTAAATTTGTACTTCCCCGTGATTTATAAAGTTTCATTATAGAAGAAGTATAGAATAAGCTATGAGTAGAGACAGATTTGAACGCATAAAACAAAATATACACGTTTGCGACAATAATAATCTTGACAAGAATGATAAATTTGCCAAGATTACTCCATTAAACAATGCACTGAATAAAAAATTCATGCAATTTGGCATTTTTTCTCAGTCTTTCTGTGAATGAACAGATGATCGCATATTATGGTCGCCATTCCCTAAAGATATACATGAAGGGCAAGCCAATACGATTTGGCTACAAATACTGAGTTTTAGCCTCTATGACAGAATATTGTTATTCCTTTATCCCATATGCTGGCGCTTCTGCAAATAATAATGCTGACTACGGCCTTGGAGAAAACGTGGTACTTCGACTATTAGAACATATTGCAGATCCAAGCCAATATAATGTTACATTTGACAACTTTTTTACAAGCCATAATTTATTATGTACATTATCTCGAAAAGGTTATTTTGTAACAGGTACTGTTCGAGATAATCGGAGCAATCACACATTGTTGGATGACATTAAATTGATAAAAAAAGAAACCTCGGGGTTCATCACATTTTTGCTTTGACAAAAATAACAATATTATCGCAGTTCGCTGGAACGATAATTCGCAATTACCTGCACACATTTTTATTATCATATTATACCTATGTATATATATTAAATCTTTCTGTAGGTGGTGACAGTGATGTCTAATTTTTTGGGTGTAGAGCCGATGTGCAAAACCCAAAGATATGACCGTAAACATCGCTGTCGTTGAACAACCATGCATAATACATGTATATAACCAGCGAATGGGTGGAGTTGACTTATTCGATAATGGCGTCAACAATTATCGTATCGAATTTTTTAAAAAATCTCCTTTTTTGGGTATTTTTCTACCCATTCGGCGTTAATGGGTTAAATATTTGTGTTTTATTTTCAGAAAAACCATAAACCCATAAACCTGTTACGCATTATCTGCAAATAATAACATAAAGCATGAAGATCGATATTGAGTATGTACAGAGGAAAAGTGGAATATTTATTTGAAGATGAATTAACTAGAGAGGACTTTTCTTTGAATATCAATTGGTCTTGGGAGGACGTTCATAGGTATGCCGCTTTCTAAAAACCAAGATCAATGTAAATATAGTAATATTGTGTGTATGTATTAAGCCAGTAACTTTTTGATAATTTTAATTTAATTTCCAACATTAAGTTTTAGTCAACCTTTCTCTAATTATTTATTTATCCCGGTATTTGTTAGTCAGATATTTCCAGTATTGGAATCAAATCTCTTTGTGCTGTGCCAATGATAAGATAAGACACTAGAAAAAATTATTGATATCTACAGTAATCCCTCGTCGTCGAAACGACGTAAATCGAAAAAACTTAAAAAAGTTAAATGAATTTAGTCTTATAAAATAAAATTTGCATTTATTAATAAAAAGTTAAAAAACATTCATTAAAAATTATAATTATATATAATTAATTAACAATTGCTTAATCTTAAAGTCTCCTGCAGCATTTCCACCCAGCAAAAGCGTAAGTCTATCCTCCGAAATTTTTGTACCAGCTGCTAGTCTCTCCTCTTTTGATATAAATGACCTTCCTGGCATTCGTTTCCAGAATAAGTCAGTCTCGTCGACATTAAAAACTTGTTGAGGGGTATATCCACCCTCTTCAATTATTTGTGTTTAGTGAAATTGCATTTCGTATCTTTTTTATTTGAATTGCAGAAACTTTATTAATTTTACTTTTCGACCTCATATTTCACTCTATTGTGTTTGAAAAGTTAAACAATATTTTCTATATGTACGTATAAACATTAAAAAACCACCAGACATGGAAACATAAAACAAGCACATTAAATACAACTAGGATTCCCCGTTTTTGTTTATAAACAACTAAGACGACGTAAATCGAATGACGACGCAAACTTAAGTTAGGGGGAAAAAAATTTGAGGACATAACACTTTTCTTTAACGGAGCCACACAGAAAATAGACCAACGGTGTTAAATCGCAGCTTCTTGGCGGCCAATTGATATCACTATTTCGTCTCATTAAACGGCCATCAAACATTTGATGCAATATATCGATTGTGGCATGAGATGTGTGACAAGTTACACCATCCTGTTGAAACCAAACATCGTTCACATCAATATCATGAAGAGCGGGTTCAAAAAAATCGGTTATCACGGTGCGATAGGTGTCTCAACTGATCGTAATGGTTGCGCCGTCCGAATCCACGCCCAGATGTTAAAAATACTCCACAACGAATTCTACAATGACAAAAAAACTACCACAGAACAAATGACATGAATACGATCATCTTATCCATGCTTAAATATTTATGTAGAAGTAGTGGGTTTCACAGATTATTTTTAATCACGAGATATTCCACTTACACGTACATTTGAAGCATGTTGGCTTGGTGGAAAATGATAAATGCCGGACATGTGGTGAAGATGGTACACTTATAATATCATTGCTCAGCAGTCAATACCTCCAGATGCAAAATTTTAGGGAAAATGCGATACCAAACAGAAGTAAACAGGAAGAAACTATGAAAATATACAAGCTTCCTATAGAAAGAGCGCCCCTTGAACCCTATGGTGGGTCACCATCTCTTCAACCAATCAACTTATGTACATATACGGAAATTATTGATCTTCACAGTAGGAAACTTTTTATATTTTTAAAAAAATTTTAGAGCGGGTATAATAATTCCCCGCTTTGTAGCACTGAAACTTATGAAGCAGGGGCTGCACTCTGTCCCATCCAGAAGACATAACCAACTGAAGCAACGCAATCTCAGACAATTGATTCCTGATACGAAACCTACAATCCACCAACGTTCGGTTGTTGAAATTTGTAAAGCTATTCTTCTACTAATCTGACTTGGCGCAGAACCCAGGCGAGTCATGACTGGGTTTTCTGCCTAGTTAGTGCTGTAATAAGACTCTTGAATATGTTTATAAATTCTGCTACGAATCCACCTCCTTCAGCAATTTCTTCGCAGTGACACGGTGGTCCAGAAAATTACAACCTTGTTCACCACACCGAACTGTAGGAAATGATGTACGTCCTCTCTGACAAGAAGACACTTCATCGAATACGAAGCCATTCTCTCAATGAGACAAATTGAATTCTATCAGATTGAATAACTTGCGACTATTTACTGTCGGGTGCGGAATTTCGATTTAAGAATTCCCGCTTATGAGCACTGTCCTGCAAGCGTTTTTGAACATGCTTATATCCGGGGAATACTGTATAACTATTTGAATGTGTATACAATTGTTTGTCTGTTTCTATACGCAATACAATTTATTTCTTCGTTAAAAAGTCTGAGCCGCACAAAAATAACCGTCAGTGACAAGGATAATAACTCTGCAAACAACAGAAATTTTAACATTGTAGGCTATTAAACTGCTAAAAATATGTTTGAACAAACATTGCCTTAGTGAGAGAAGAATATTTTTGCGATATTATTTAGATGTAGTAAAGTGCTTGCGTCTTACATATTTCATGCTACTGTAACGTAGATAGATCGTAGGGTTGTTCACAAGCCATTAAACAACTGAAAGGCAAGAGAAAAAGGAAAAATGAATAAAGTTTCTACAGATGTTCGCTTGTTTTCTTTGGTGCAGCGTCAATTGATCATACCATTGTAGAGGTAAGCCATATGCAAATATTGGAGATGCTGGTCTTCCGTTTTTAAAATCTCTATTACATGTAGTTATTGTATTGACAGCATTTGAACAATAGAAACTATAACTAATACAACAACTAACATCACAACAAATACAACAATAAATTCTACAACGAACAGAATACCAATGAATATAACACACGATAATGAAATAAACGATATCACTACATATGCAGCACAAAACAACGATGAAACGTAGCTCTACAATGAAAACAACAACGCAGACAACAGAACGCAACAAATTGTAAATCCGAATCACAGGAACTTAAATCTTGCATCGAAGCTTAATGCCTTAAACATCAAGAGCATATATTATTTCACAATAATTAATGAATTTTACAAGGACAACAGATTTCTAAAGGTTATTGATCATGAGTATAACACAAGACGCCGAGCACAAGGAAGATACAAAATCAAGCAATTTTTTAATGAATATGGCAGAAATGAGCTTAGCGTTACCTTACCAAAAAATTTTAATAAAATACCGGTGCATATTATTAATGAAACACATAAATTAAAAAGGAAAAAACTTTTGAAAAATTATTTTATAAGTTCACAATGAACTTGTTACATGTAAAATTTAATGAATTTGAATTCAACACATTGGAGCAAACAATTTCTTTTATGCTGCTGACAAGCCAAAGGCTTAGCAGATACATATTAAGTAACTCTGAATTATGTAAACAATTCTTTTAATAATATATGTAATGAATTTTCTAATAGTAGTAATAAATAATAAAATAAAAAAAATAAAAAAATCCACGCCATTGCCAGCACAAATCCTCTTACTGTGAGCACCAATTCTCTCATTGCTGCGAATAAAAATAGGAATTAGCCTAAAAGCAAAGCAGCAGAATCTTTGATTGTTGACGCATTGCCTTTAAAATAATCAGTTCCATAAACACCCAATTATTCTATAATTGAAAAATTACTGCGTTAGCTTTGTTGCTTTTATTGTGTTTATGGCACAATTTGAAGTGTTATATGACGACAAATGTTGAAGTATTAAATAAAATAACAGATTAAGGGCCATTATTACAACTTGCCGTTAACTAGAGGGAGGATTTTAACTGGTTGATAAACTGTTTTTCATTATTATAAGTGGACAATAGGTAGAAGTGAGCGCTAAGCTAAAGTGAGGATTATCCTACCTTTACCATATCATATATTATTTTCAATATGACAACTTAAAATATAAACAAAATTAGCAAATTCAACAAAAACAGAAGCCTGTTGCCATTGCGTTTAAAATAAAACTTTTTAATTGAGCAGAGTTATCGATATTGCTCCGGTACTGCCATATTTTTGAAAAAGTTAACTTTATTTTATCTGTAGGTTGTAATAACGAAAAGAAGTTAAAGGTGACTTTAAAGTTCACTTTAGCTAAAGTTACCTTTAAGTAAAACCAACTTTAACGGCAACTTATAATAATGGCCCTAAATAAATGATTGATTAAAATAAACAATTGAAATCCCAAATAGAATGTGAGAAAAATTCGTTATATTTCATATTTCAGAGTGGACCATTTTTTTGTGACCTAAATTTTCAAAAAAAATTTTACAGAATACCACAAAAAAATTTTACTCATAAACTGGCGTTAAATATTCTTGTCTACTTATGGTTTAAACAACACTATCTAACTGATTACAGCGTAATATAGAGAATTTAATATCGATTTCAGAGTTTTTTCCTTGTACATTTAAGGTCTTACTTGTAAGTGGACCGATTTCCTTAATAGTATTTAGAATTTTAAGCGTTAAAAACATTTGCAAGAAACAAAACCTTAAAACGAATTATTTTTTGTGAACTATTATTCCCAATAATAAGAATTACTGAAATAGTTTTTAAATATAAATTATTTTGTCTCTTATAAAATAAATTAATTGCATAATATAATGGAATAATAATGAAATAGTACATGACCAATTTGTTGAACTTTTTAAACAAAATAAATCCAAATAAAATGAAAAATAACAGCATTTGGTTTTTTCGAATTTTCTTTTTGGTAAAAGTTTTATGAATATTTATGGTTTGATCAACTAAATAAAAACAATTAAAATTTTCTTTATGAAAGTAGTTGTTAAACTGAAGGGAATTCGATTTAATTTAAATTAAATTTTTTAATAAATCTTTCATTTTATAAATATATGTACTTACGAACGTTTATTGTTTATCGTCTTAGCCAATGCAAATAAACTTTGATTTTGGAATAAATAAATTAAATAATTGAACTATCAAAATAAAGTTTAAAAAACTTATACAACCACAAAATAAAATTTTTTTGAAAACGAAATAACACAGCAAACATTAAGCAGGTTATCAGTTAGAACTTCCTATAAATAATAGCAATAGATTGTCTATTAATTGTCTTTAATTTGGACTACATAGTGTAGAAAAATATCATAATAAACGCGATAATAATAAACGAATATATAGCAGAAGATTGTATAAATCTGTAGGTCCTAGTAAAGATGGGCCATTTAAAAGTTTAAATTTAAAAATGCAATAAAACAAAAACGTTTTGAAATTTTGTAAAATTCAATTTTTTATTGTGAAAAGCTATTGTTCCGGTTAGAAATAAAATATTATTTCATTCATATGGCAGTACCTCTTGCGATCGTGTGGGGTCGTAGCTCGAAAATGGCACCACAATTGTTGGCCTTCAAATGCTCAATTGTCTCTGGTTTGTCGTTATAAAAGTGTTCATTAACGGCTCCCACAGAAAATAGTTTAACGGTGTCAAATCGCAGCTTCTTGGCGACCCATTGACATCACCATTCCGGCTAATTAAACGGCCATCAAACATTTGACGCAATAAGTCGATTGTGGCATGAGATGTATGGCAAGTTGCACCATCCTGTTGAAACCAAACATCTTTCACATCAATGCCATGAAGATCGGGTTAAAAAAAACGGCTATCATGGTTCGATAGGCGTAATGACTGAGCGGTCCTTATTTTCAAAGGAATGTGGGACAATGATGGGTGCTTTGGCTTCTGTAAGACCACGTGTGGGTTTTAAGAGCTCCAAATACCGCAATTTTGCTTATTAACATATCTACCAAGATGAAAACCTTTTACATTTCCCATCAATTGTATTTGTTTATGAAATAAATTTCCAATAAATCCCAACGTTGCTTAAGCGTAAATCGATTCATTACGTTCAGTGGAGATAATATACTGAATTTTGTGACAGAATAGAATGACAAGTATTGCCAGATTCGAAATAACAGATGGTTCAAATTTGAACTGATAGATGTCCCACCCGATATTCGAAATAACACTGTAAACATTAAGATCAGTTAAAATTTCCAATAAACAATAGCAGCATTTAATTTAAATCTTAAATTCAGACGTCATAGCGTAGAAACACAATATTACAGACGCTTCTTTTTAAGTAAACGCTATAAGCCAGTTTTTCCTAGTATGTCGACAACCGATAAATATAGTTTCAATCATACCCAAAGTTAGAAAGTTATTCTATTGCATGTTCAAAATAGGCTTGTCATATCGATGGGGGATGTTGCGGCGAGTAGTCAACCAACGTACTTGCATAGCGATGGAAAGAAGATCTTAGTAATAATTATAATAAATAAATGGTTGTCTATCGGAAAATTTTCCAACTTTACATTTGAGCGGGAATGTCTTGATGGTATTCAATTAAAAAGCGCTTCCATGGAAAATGAATACGCAAATATAACCCGACTTCTGGTAGTCGCTCAAACGCGAAATTAACGAAATTTCGAAAATCTTTCAACTGAAAGTACATTTAATAAATAAAATATATGCCATGACTGTTACACTATTTAGATGACAATTACGGCTATGTTTCTTCTATATCTCAAAAATAGTGTCAATCTCGTCACAAGAGAATGCTCTTTAAGAATGTCAATACCATAGCTGCTAGATAAATAAAGCATCAAATCGTCAATTATTAGAAAAAATCGTCAAAATCTTCAAAGAAGCATAACGGGAATCGTAAAAAATCCTCAGAAAAATAAATACATAAATAATATTAAAATTCAGTGTGATGTTCGCTGGAACCGACACATTTTTAGTGCCTAAGCTTAAGACGGTGCAAAAAATACTTCACTTCATCTGATCTTCTTACTATTTAGACCACATACATCCGAAAGAGAATGTAACACAACTCTCTTGTATAGGCCGGTGGCTCAACGTCTATTTTACGACTTCTCGCGAGAGGGCGAAATTTCTCGTTAATGACGCTAGGGTATCGAACACTATTGATTCATTGGAGCATCGTTGCAATATGGCTTGTGTTTTATTGTTATATCGCTATTACAACGGATTTTGCTCGAGCGAAATAATAAAACTTGTTTCCGAGAATCATGCATTCCTACGTAAAACTCGCCTTTCTCGGCGAGCACGTAGGTATGTGGTCGATTGGCCAGTGGATCGCACACTGCATTACAGACAAAATTCTTTCTTTATTCGGACTATTCATATGTGGAACTCCCTTCGTGCAGATGTTGTATTTTTTGGTTTTTAGTGGATGAAAAAGGCATAAGATACAGAAAAATTATCACAGATGTTCGCAAATAACTTAAAAATATAATACTTCACTCCTCGTTATTACAAACACAGCTGCCAGATAAATTAAAATCGTCAAAATCGTCAAAGACTTTTATTGAGATCGTCAAAAAAATCGTCAGAAAATATAAATAAATATTAAAATTATTTAAAAACCAAAATTATTTCTATTGTAGTAAAACATATGAAGTCAATGTGTCTACATATCTGAGTTCAAAAATCTAACATTTAACAAATAATTTAAAAGCTAGCGTCCCTCATCTTCATTTAATATTTTTTTCCAAAAATGGAGAAATTGGGATCATTTTCAGGAAAAAATTGTTTAAGGTTTAAACAATCTATCCCAATGTTGTTTATTGACACATAAGCGCAGCAAAAATATTACATCATCTATATCTATGGACGGTGTAGATATTAGGGAGTTAGCATGAAAATTCAGTGTAATGCTGACACATTTTTTAGTTCCTTCTTAATTTCTTATCATCCGATCTTACTATATGCACCGTTTATAACTGACAGAGAATAGAATACAACTCTCTTGTATGGGTTGGTGCCTCAACATCTTTTTTGCGGTTTCTCGACCGTGTACAGGAGAGGCCATAGTATCTCGTTAATGAGGGTAGTGTATCCAACTCTATTTAATCATTGGAGCATCGTTGCAATGTGGTTTGTGTTTCGCTGTTCTTTCGCTACTATAAAATGGTTTTGGGGACTTTTTCCCAAAAATCATATAGTCCTACATAACGCTCGTCTTTTTCGGCCAGCATTTGTGGTCGATTGGCCAGTGGATCGCACATTTCATTACCGTAAAAATACCGTTTTTAGTCGGACTGTGTCGGTACGTAGAACTCAATACATGCAGAGGTCTATCCTGTTACTTATGGTATAAAAATATACAAGCCTAGTGTCCATAAACACTGTTCTCTCTTTCCTTATTCTCATAACATAGTTCCAAACTCAATGCCATCCAGCCCCTGAGTGTTGGTTGTCGAAAAAAAATAACGGTGCTTGCCTTTATTCTTCCGGTGGCAATATTAGAAGCTATACTCGAATTTTTAAAATAGTCTGCAACGACAAGTGATATATTATTCTCAACTACGAGGTTATTTAGGAGTTGTAATTTTTTGGCTTTTAAGGGGTTAAAAAGAAATAAAATACAGAAAAATCATCACAGGTATTCGAAAGTAACTTAAAAATATCATAATTTACTCCTTGTTTTTACTAACATAAATTTCCAATAGTAACAATTGCAAAGTAAATACAAAGCCTACAGTGGCTTTTAATGTACTAAAGTAAAGAATATGATGTACATTTTTAATTTTTTAAAATCGTCAAAATAAGGGTATAAATCCAACCGGCGCAGTTGTAGTTCACAACAATACAGTGAATTTATCAAAATTTCAAACTATTTTTGTTTATTACATATATTTACTCACATTATGTAATATGTAAAATTCATAATGCAGAGAATATATGTGACGTATGAGTTATATTTAATTACATTAGTTTCATACATGACAAAATCGAAGTTTTTTATTGCATACTTTTCAGGGTAACTATTCCGGTACATGTAATATGATGCGTATGAGTAATATAGTTCAAATACAATTAAAAAGAAAGTATACCCTATAAATTTGGAATTAAGCTACATCAGGCGTGGTCAGACTTTTCTTGATGAAGATCGACTTTGTCTAAAATCCAGAAGGAAAGATCTACTAAAAATAAATGTAACTTTTTAGAACATTTTTCTTTAATCATTAATATTACAGCCACTTAAAGTAAATTTGCAATTTTTATTTAGATGTAAATGCGTGACATTGCGTGTTGTCAGCACGCTGGTCGAACGATTGCACGTTATTGGTAACTGCTAAGTGCAGACACATTTTTAAATGTTCAGCTGTTACAGTGCTGCAGTATTTTGAATTTATTATTTTCATATGAGAAAATGCTGGGCCCAAATCGCGGAACTCGTGATCGAATGAGCATTCGTATCGAGTAAAATTTCGTTTCGTATCGAATAACCAAATTACGGCATTCGATAGCTATCGAATCGAAATTTACAAAAAGAATGTAAAAGATTTTTTGTTTAGTAATAGGACAAAAACATATGATTGGTACATTTGTAAACAGAAAAAACCTATTTTGAAATAAAACACAAGTAAGTAAAATTAGAGAAAAATATTTAAATATATTAATTATAATATTATTTTAATAGATGCTTTCATGAAAAAATATAAGTTTCTTGGAGGTCAGTATACACAATATTATATTCGTTATTTGTTATTAAAATTGTAAAATGCTTTATATTTGATTGTAGTTATTGGTTGCGAAGAAGGCACACATTTCGGTTTAATTTGTAATTCTACATTTTTAATAGTCATGTTTGCAGCATGTTCTTTTTCTCTTAGTTTAATAGATTTTTCCTTCAATTCTAAAAGGCGATCTAGCTTAGAATTTAAAATTTTGAGGTATTCTTTACTTTTATTTATGTTGAGCGTTGAGAGATCTAATTTGCTTTCAGCTTTTGAAATGGTTCTTTGTTTTTTAGGATTAGGAGTTTGTTTCCCTATACTTTCAGGTTCAGAATTATAATATTCGCTGTTTTCACCTAAAATACTTTGTATATTTTTTTTTACTTTAGAAGAAAGAGATTCGTTTGGATCTTTTCTCTTTCTAAAGTTATTACTGTTCGTATACCTTCAACGCTGGCTTCGATACCGGCTCCTTCAATTATTTGTTCATCTGCATGAGACAAAGGTATTTCCTCATAGGGACCACCACCGGTTTTTCCTTTGATTCCTTGTTAAATGAAAGCTTTTTTGCGTTATGTTTTTGGTAAGCAAAAACCTTAAAAATGTGTAAAAAAAAGTTATTTTAAATAAGAAAAAAATAAAATACACTAGTTCACCTTTCGGCATGCTGTCACATCTTTAACAGATGGACCACATGCATTCAAACGGTTGAACAATTTTTCTCACAATCTTTGAGTTGTTTCTCTTCCCTGTCCATAATTGGGCAGCAAGTTTTGAGCTAAATTGGGATGATCAAACGTATATTGTTACCGTTTATTTTGTTAATATTTGTCCTAAAAGGGGAAATTATATTTATATTTACTTTTAGTTAAAAAAAATATTTGCTACTTTCATTTTTGGCAATATTATAATAAATGAAAAAAAGTTCCGTTTATTTCGTATTAAAAAAGAATAAAGCGTGTGCAATTTCGATTGCTCATGTAGTATCGAATGAGATTTCGAGAGATATCACTCGAACGGGTACTCGTTATCGAATGACAAAATCTCAAATTTTGATGCACATGACTCTCTAACGACTGCGGTGATTTCAAATACTAAAATTTCGATCAACTTCATTCGATAACGACTGCGGCGATTTGGCCCCTGATTCGCATAAGTAGGTAGATCCAATGCACGCGGTCAACTGCAAAGCAATGTCTCTTAAACATCGATATTTTTCTTTTTGTAGCAACGACCAGTAACTCCTTTCAGACGCTCTTGATTTTATAAAAATATCTGAATTGAGAGCTATAATTTCATCTTCTACTCTTGAAGAGTCAATGGCAAAAAAATGAGCTATTTTAACAGACATTTCTTCAAAATTCTGATTTCCGAAAGGGAATGACATAAATAGCAGAACTGACTCTATTTTTTTAATATCTTGAAAACGATTTTCAAACTCACTCTCAAATTTTCTAATCTCTGCAATATAGTCATCAAACCTACATACATACATAATTGGTCATTACAACCCTTCAGTCAGGATTACGACCTAGTTTCTCACACCACTTATGTTGTGTGTGTTAATTTTATACATGAGTGGTGGGACCTACAGTTTAAAGTCGACTCCGAACGACAGATTTTTGAGAAACTTTTCATGGCAATTTTATTTACTCTCAGAGTTTTTGCCAGAAATAAGCTGAGAGGAAGTCGCCGAAGAAATACTTTTGTATTTTGTTTTGATGTCTGGCCTGGGGCTCGAACCCTAGCTTTACGTCTAATAAGCCAACACACTACCTACTAGACTACGAACACTTCATCATAGTCATCAAATGTTGTATTAAATTTGAACTTTTCTGATACTGAGTTTAAACTTTTAAAGTTTTTTAAATCTTTTGCTGACAACTGCGATTTCAAAAGCTTTAATTTTAATTTGAAGCTATTAATTGAGCTTACTAATTCAGTAAAAGTTCTGATTTTTCCTTGAAGTTCAAGATTAAGTACATTCAGGTGATTAGTAAAATCTGTTAAAAAGCTAAATCATGGAGCCATTTTCCGTTCGACAATTGGTCATATCTTTCTCCTTTTGAATCCAAAAATTGTATAACTTCTGGTAGTAGTTCTTGAAATCTTTCCAAAAATCCCCCATGACTCAGCTATCTGACATCAGTGTGCAACAGATCACAATATTATGACTCATTTTCTTCTAACTGAATTTTAAAAAGTCGTCGCTGTAAACTTCTTGAACGTATATTTTAAAAGCAATATTCATAACCCCGTTTAAGTTCAGTATTTTTGCACACAACGCATGCTGATGTATAACACAACGAAACGATACAAAATCTTGTTGCTACGCATACAAGTTTGTACAACGGTATTGGAAACTTTTCCACAAATTTTATAAACTCGTAATAAATGTCTTCACCACGGGTATTGCCTTTTAGTGGAAGAAACTCAGTGAAACTCATTCTTATATAAATGCATAATTGGGCAACATCAACTACGTAGGTTGATTCGTCAAACTGAAGTGAAAAGTATTTACATTCGGCGATGTCTTGTTTTAGTTTTTGATTCAAATCAATTGCCTCTTCTTGTGACTGATTGGCGCGAAAGTTGCACATCTTTAGTAGCTGACATAATTTGCGACTTGTTTTTAAAATTTGCAAATAAGACTTCTCCACCTTCTATGAAAGCTTTTTTCACTAATTCACCATCACTAAAAGGCTTTTTATGTTGAGCTAAAAGAAAACTTATTCGAAAGGAAGCTTCCGTTGTTGCTGTGGGCCCTATGTGTGGCTTGGTAAACATAGATTGTTGAGCTTCAAGTTGATTTTTCAGCATATTTAACTGAATTCTACGCTTCTCCGAGTTTGGCGTAAAATCAGCTTCATAATTCTTATGATTGGATTTATAATGTCGCTCTAGATTTCCTTTATTTTTATATTTTATTTATTTTATTTGGCATCGATATTATGGAATTGCATATCAGACACACGCGCTTTTCTTTAATTAGATTAAAGAAATAATTTTCCTCCCTCTCATTCTGGAAGTGATATGTTTTCTATTTTTAAATAACACTCATTTAGGATTAAAACTTCAAATTATTTCAAATATTTTTATTGCTGGGTTTTAGAACTTTAACAAAAATGATGTTTTCTTTTAGGAATTACAGATTCAACTGAATTTTCATTATGAATTCAAACAGAACACAATATGTCATGCTTTTTTTAACGAAAAAATTTTAAATGAAAGCTCAGTTGTGAACGTTAAAAAAAAACATTCAATTCTAAAAATCGAACGAAAACCATCGAAAGATCGACAGTCGATCGCGATCGACCGTTTGGGCACGGCTGTACTAAAGTAAAGAATATGACTTAAATTTTTAATTTCCAAAAATCGTCAAATCGTCAATATGATATTTTTGGAGCTCAAAATCGTCAAAATGACGATAAATCGTCGAATCCGGCAGCTATGGTCAATACTAATTGTATAACTTTTAATTACATTCTTAAAAAAATAATATAAATTATATAAAATTTTTAAAATAAAAAAAATAACCCATTTTCCACGATTACCCGATCAAAACTCATAACATACTTATGTTTTACTAATATGTCTTTTATATCGTAAGGATTCATCTCCGCCCTTTTTTAATTTTAAAATCGGTGCAAAAATGTATGTGAAAAGTTAACAAAAATTGTTTACGAATAAAACAAGTTTAAATGGTACGAAGATATTAAAAAAAATAATTTTGAATTCTACTCAACTAAAGGTGCAACTTACACTATGTAGTTACCCTTATGTATTTTCCTTATCGCACGCTGTAATTACTGCGAATGAGTAAAATTATTTCAAGCATATGTTTAAACTTCAGTGGATTTGTCTTCGGATCAAGAACTTACTATTACCATAACATTTAAAAGTTGCCTCTGCGCTTATTGTACGGCAATTATACGGCTTAGAACTTCTAACTCCTATTCAACCAAAGCGTTGATAGGAAGTAACAAAATTTTATGGACATTATGGACATTGCCAAACAACCTTTAAAGAATTAGAATTCGACTGAAAGACAGCAGCGTAGATGCCTTCAACATAAAATCAGGACTAATGATTACAAAACTGCTCAAGAAACGTTTGAAGCGTCCAGAAAAACGGCATCCTTTATATTTGGAACATATACATTGTAGCTCCCAGCTAGAAATGTGAAAAGTTTTGTCATATTAAAACGACATATTTAGACAAGAAATGTATTCGCAACATCTTCTTTGAATACAGTCTTCATCTCAAGCATACACAATGTCCAATGAAATTGACCTGCAACCTGTAGTCGTTATGCTTAATGTTCTGCTACGTTACAACTCGAGCATTATCCTCAAAATTTTTCATTATTGAAGGAAATTTGCTCTGTTTGAGTTTAAGTGTCGTTCTCTGGACATGATTCTGACATTATACTTAATTATAGGCTCTGGAAGGATAAAGAACTTTAAACTTGGATGATGTTCTCTGTAACGTAAAACCATAATCGAAGCAAATATCGCTTAGTCTACAAGGAGATGAAGACCATTTGCGCATGACCATAGCTTCTATACATCAATGCTTTCGCTGATTTGCATCTCTAACACGTCTGGTGGTAGACACTTAGTTCTTTTCTCCAAAGCCAATCACCAAACCGTGCACACTTGTATAAAATTGTTTTGATTACAGTCTTATAAATAGTATACGTTTTTACGCTTTATATCTCACCTTAGTCCCATTGCTTTCTTAAAGCAATAAACAAAAATTGCCGTCTTAGTGATTCTGGATTGTTTACTCATATACCCATTTAGTTTAGACTCCAATAAGATTCTAACGTAGTTGGCTCTATCGGATAAAGTGAGAGCCACTTTGTGATACTAGGTGTACCGAATAATGGGATTACTGAGAACTCAGTTCTGATTGAGTTAATACCCAGCTCACATTTGTTGCCCAATTAACGTAGTAATCCCAGAACAGATTCCAGATCCGTATTCTAGTGGGTATTGCGAGACTTATTAGAGGCAAGGTCGTAGTTCAAATTCCAACTCGACAAAACGAAATATAAAAAATATTTCTTAGGCGACTGTCTCTCAGCAGTCGTCTGGCAAAAACAGTGAAATTAAATAAAATGAAATGTTTCTCAAATCTGTTGTTCGGAGATAAAATTCATGGATAAAATTAAGTTACGTCATCTGCGTCAGCGATAGGCATATAGCATGTCTTCCAGTAGGGATTAATGCCAAGATTTCATAGCAAGAAGAAGAGTTCACATTTTGTGGTGCACCACGACATTTGTGACATTTGACCAAATGTCTCATGGCATTGTTAACCAAATCCGATTTAACGATTTGAACTATTTAATGGACAGCAAACTGTATATCTTCGAAAATTGAATATAAGTGTGCATGTTTGAAATCCATCAAATCTACATATATAGAAAAGAAACGAATACACGTCATTTGTGCAAAACATTTAATTCGTTTATATTCAATTTAAACAATACAAAGTTATAGGAAAATAACTTGAAAACAATTGATTGCCACTTCAATACAACTTTGAACTTTCTTTTGCAGCAATTTAAAACTTTAACTGCTTTGCAGCAAAAAGAAACGAATTGAACAAGGAAAGACAACCACAACAAACATTTAAATAACAAAAGTAAGGAAAAAAATTGCGTTTTATTCATAATTTAAGAACACTACTATGTTTCTGATTTGCTCCAACTCTATTTACAGTGAGCGTCAAAAAATCCTGTACATTAAAAAAATATGTATAATTAATAAATTACCGTTATTTTTATTTTAAAATTATTTCATTGCCAGTTTTTAAAATTAAAACAGTCCAAAAAATTTCGAAGTATTGGAGATTGTTAGAATTTTATACGTAGTGTACAGTTTCTTTTGACGATCATTGTATGTACCTGTAAATAAATTTATGTACCGTGACTCTCACAAATATTCGACAATATTATTTGAATCTACAACTTGAAAGATAAATAAAGCATAAGAATTTTTTAGTCTGATAATGAAAAAATCTAGAAAAATACTGTTTGTGGGCAAAGCTGCCAGATAAATGAGGCACCAAATCGTCAAATATTTGAAAAAAAATCGTCAAAATCGTCAAAGACTTTTATTGAGATCGTCAAAAAAATCGTCAGAAAATATAAATAAATAAATTAAAAGTTTTTAAAAACCAAGATTATTTCTATTGTAATAAAACATATAAAAGTCAATGTATGTACATATCTGGGTTCAAAAATAAGGCATTTAAAAAAAATTTTTAGAAATTAAAAGCTAGCGTCCCTCATCTTTATATATAAACTTTTTTTCTTGACCGTGTACATTAGAGGCCGTAGTAGCTCGTTAATGACGGTAGTGTATCCAACTCCATTGAATCATTGGAGCATCGTTGCAATGTGGTTTGTGTTTCACTGTTCTATCGCTACTACAAAAGGATTTTCCTCGAACGAAATAAGGGGACTTGTTCCCGAAAATCATATATTCTTACATAACTCTCGTCTTTCTCGGCCATCACATCCGTACGTGGTCGATTGGCCAGTGGATCGCACATTGCATTACAGAAAAAATACTTTTATTAGTCGGACTATTCCTACGTGGAACTCAATTTCTGCAGAGGTCTTTCCTGTTACTTATGGTATAAAAATATACAAGCCTAGTGTACATAAACACTGTTCTCTCTTTCCTTATTCTCATAACATAGTTCCAAACTCAATGCCATCCAGCCCCTGAGTGTTGGTTGTCGAAAAAAAATAACGGTGCTTGCCTTTATTCTTCCGGTGGCAATATTAGAAGCTATACTAGAATTTTTAAAATAGTCTGCAACGACAAGTGATAAATTATTCTCAACTACGAGGTTATTTAGAAGTTGTAATTTCTTGGCTTTTAAGGGATTAAAAAGGAATAAAATACAGAAAAATCATCACAGTTATTCGAAAGTAACTTAAAAATATAATAAATTACTCCTTGTTTTTACTAACATAAATTTCCATTAGCAACAATTACAAAGTAAATACAAAGCTTAAAGTGGCTTTTAATATACTAAAGTAAAGAATATGATGTAAATTTTTAATTTTTAAAAATCGTCAAAATAAGGGCATAAATCGTCAAATCGTCAATATGATATTTTTGGAGCTCAAAATCGTCACAATAACGATAAATCGTCAAATCTGGCAGCTATGTTTGTGGGTCGTATAGTCACTTAGCACTCCGCCTTACATATGCACTTAAACGCGATAAGTGCTATAAATAGTAATGAGTGCTGGATATGGACCTCTTTTTCACTTTTCAAAGAAGCTGAGACTTTTTATCGAATGTACGGATGGTATCCAGTAATTGTGGGCACATAATAAGTCTGGTTAATAGTTTAGGTGTACGACGAGATATACTAGACAGTTGGTTGATTTCTTCTCCTCCAACTTATTTAGAAAATATTCCCAAAGTGTACACACAAAAAACCACTTTTCCATATGTCTAATTTTTTTAAAACGAGAAATATTATTATGTTGGTTTTTTACTCAAATAATTGGTCATTATAACTCTTTAGTCATGATTACAACCTAGCTTCTCCATGTATGGTTTGGTGGAACATTATCGCGTTCATCTTCTTGGAACGGTATTGGACCAATTTTGAGAGTCAGTACAAGAATGGACCTGCATGCTTACAAAAACATTAGACAAAATACAATGCTACCATATGCGGAGTAAAATTCACCGTTAATGTGGTTCGTTCATTTACAACAGGAGTCCTAACCACACTTCACGACTTGTAAAGAGCTTCTTAGAGAAACAAAACATACACAAGCCACTGATCTCAATCCAACTGAGAATTTATGAACTGAAGTTAAAAAGAGGATGGAACGCAAAAATACCAAAAATGGTGATGTATTGTGGTAAAACGTCGTAATGTATTGGAGGACTATTCAACAATATACCTATCTGCACTTAGTTCAGAGTTTGCCTAATCGATGTGGAAATATTATTTAAAGGAATGGTTAATCCACGAAATATTGGTGGTAAAAATAAACCCAGGTCAGGCATCTCCAACTGAACGAAATATGAAAAATATTTCTTCGGCGACTTCCTCTCAGCAGATTTCTGGCAAAAACTCTGAGAGTAAATAAAATTGCCATGAAAAGTTTCTCAAAAATCTGTCGTTTGGAGTCGACTTTAAACTGTAGGTCCCGCCACTCATGTATACAAATTAACGCATAAGTGGTGTGAGAGACTAGGTCGTAATCCTGACTAAAGGGTTGTAATGGCCAATTATGTATGTATTTACTCGTACGTATGTATGTATGTATGTTTTAATATTTATGTACCCAAATATATTTTAGCAAATTGATGAATTTTAAGGAATAATATGTAAAAATAACATAGCCCTGCATGGGTTTTGCAAATAAGATGGCTCCAGATATTTCTGAAGGCATTTTGCGCGCTGAACACGAATCTGGATTCAAAAACTTTCCAACACGTCAGGAGAGAAACAGAGGATTGAAACTCTTAAAAATAGCGTTTTTGGCCATTTTGAAAAATTGTAGAGCTAAACACTGACGCGCTAGAACCATCGCTATTGTCAGAAATTGACAATTGATCTTTGCTCTTTAAAATGAGCCCAAAGCCAAATTGTTTGCATGCACCCTTAAAGGAGGGGGTAGATTTATGTCAAGGGGTGCAAGAGAAAAAGAAACACATTACGGAGGTCATTAAAAATTAATCAGATTTACTTGAAAATTGTTACTCAGGGGTTTTTGGGGTTTTTGATTACAGGTGGCGGATCCAATATGTCTGTAAATCTGATTAATTTTTATAAACCGCGGTCGAGGAAGGTTTTTGAACCTGGAGCCGTCTTATTTGCACAAAAAAGTCCAAATTTGCAGGGCTGTGTAATTGATGTTTTTATATTCGTTTCGAAACGAAAAATAAGGAAAACTTTCTAGAAACTCCATATTTTTACGCTGCAAAAGTGCAGGAATTCAGATTAAATTTAAAATTCAAAAGCCCGATATATTTAAATGTTATGTATAATATTAAGTACGATATTAAGGAATGCCACTTCGTTTAACCTATTTGGCATTGAATCTACCAGTTTTGATTAACGTTTTCCGTTGATATTTGCCGCCATGCACTCATGGGCAAGTTTTTCAGTTTGTTTTGAGGTTTCACGAAATGATCTCCTAAATACTCTCTTTTAGTTATATCGGGATTTTGTGCAAGAGCATTAAGGCTTTGGGGGCTTTGGTAGGCAAATCACAACTTCACATTAGCAGCAGTATGATTGGGTTCATTGACTTGTTGGAAGTAATAACCATTACGAATCCTTAGTGTAAAAATCATGAAATTGCTAAAATATATTGAGGTACTTAGATTTCTGTTGTCCACTACATATGGCCTACCTTATGAAATTAATTTTTAATATTTTTTCTTTACAAAATTGTCTGTTTAACAACTGTATTTGAAACTTTTTAAAGTTTAGATTAAAGAACTGAAAAATAAATTTTGTTGAAGTTTTTAATATTAAAAATATGTTTTAATTGCATACAGTCAAAGAAAAAGTCTACATACAGAGGTTTTCTGCTGGTTTTATTAAATTAAAAAAATTTTATAGCGTTGTTTAAGGCATGTACAATCAAGAATGTTTGAAGAACAAAATGAATATAAAAAAATATTTCATAGAAATTATTGGGAAAAAATAAATATTAACGGGAAAAAAGTTTTCATACATCGTTGTATGTAGACTTTTTTCTTTGACTTTATATGGTCACCTGTAAGGTCTTTTTTTAAATATCATTTTCCAGTAGATTAAAAAAATATCACTCACACAAATTAAAAATCAATATTAACTGCCGGCACTGGGTTAAATTTTTACACTGTTTTATCACTTTTAATATGAATTGTATGCACAGCTGTACTCCATAAAAAAGTTAAACACACTATAAAAGTCATATTTATGCAAGCTGACACGACGGATTTGGAAAATGTGCATGAAAAAAATTTAAGGCAATATATGTATGTATGTACGTAAGTGTATAGAAGAAAAATTAAAAATATTTTATAAATTGTTGTTTTTATTGTTATTGTTATCATCATAGTTAACAGGTTTCGATAGTTAAGTCTGTTGGCTGGATGTTGAAACAGAATTTTTTCTCTTCGTTGCATTTAATTTTCCAGTTCATACGTAATTCAGGTTTATGCATCTGCATATGCATGAAATGCAGCATCAACAGCAGCTCTACCAAAAGTTTTTTAAACGTTTACTAATCCTGTGAAGGGATTTCATGTAAGCTGGTGGAGGGTGTGATTGACTATCAGTTATCGCTGTTCCTAAATGTTGGCAAGTGGAGATAGGATCATTTTCCGTATTCATGAAATTCATTCATTTATGATAAAAAAAATTGAATTGACAAAAATGCCAATGACAGAATTTTATATATCTTGTACGAGATTTTTTATCACCAAAAAAAATTTATTGTATATTGACGATGTCAAGCTGTATTAACTTAACTTAACTGGCTTAATAGCAATTTAGTAAGTAAGAGGGATTGATATCTATACAGAGATAGTAGCTCACACTGTATTATGAATAAGGAAGAGATATAAAAAAATTCAAAAAGTTTTAAGAAAAGGGAAAAAAATATTACGAATAATACTATCTTTCGAAAACATAGTCGTTATGGAGTAAAAGCAAATGGGTAAGAATTGTTAAGCAGAAGTGACAATAACTCAACCTTGAGAAATTTTAATTGAAGACCCGGTAATCGAAACTACACATATTCTCAGCGAATGATTTTTTTATTTCATTTTTGACCTCCAAGTACACATCTATGAAGCCAGGAAATAATTTATTTTTCAACTGTGGTGATAAATCACAATATCGTGCACATGTCATTTAGAAAGTAACCGATTATGTTGTAATCCTTCGAACCTTCATGATACACTATGTCGAAAAAAAATATGCCTCTTCGATTTCTGTTCCAGACGTATGATAACTCCATGCTGCAAATTGGTTTAAGAAATTGTCCAAAGATAATACTGTTTTTAGATCCAAATCCGACCAAAAACTTAGAACTGTAGAATCGTAAAAACAATAATCAGAGTAAAGTGCTCCACAAATTGTCACAATCTTTTGTAATCAATTCAGGTTGCGTAGTATTGATATACCGGATATGTATGTGCATGTACAGTGGTAGTCTTACAATTAGCAATCGAGCTTCAATAAAAGAATTTAACAATAAGTTACACTTTTAAATTATAAAAGCAAACAATTCTTTGATCACCTTATTAGCACACCCCCATTGAATTCGAACAAAATCATCATTTGAATTTAATTCTTATTAATATTTCGTGAAGGCACCCTTCTCTTTAATAACAAATTATAAATTTCCAAGAAGACTTTCAAGAAGTTTCTGATATCTTCCATATTGTACGTCATTCCATGCCACTCGAACCACTTGCCCCAGAACTTAAAGATTTTTTAGATTTTGTTCCCTCTTGTGGCTCAAGATTATTTCTTAAATTCGATTGGAATCAGAACTTATGCTGGCCATTTAATCAATAATTAATTAATATCAACTTATTGGTTCTCTAAATATTTTGTCCAATCGTGCGCTGTATTATCATTATCATCATTATCTTGTACAAAAATTCATTTTACATAAACCTTTTTATGATGAAATGGAATCAGATGGATCTAAACAGTATATTTGGTTAAATATTGATCCATCATTCCTTATAATACGACTCATACTATGCTTTATGGAAGCAGGCTTTTCCATTATACAACTTCTCTATGCTTAATTGTCTGCAAAGTATCGTGCGGATATAAAGCTCGCTTGGGTGGAGAGCACTAATTGTTCTTTCAATTAGAGTTAAATCGTTTGAAATTGGATTCACCGCTCCTAAAAAGTGTTAGCTTATTTCTTTATATTTTAGCGAAAGAGAGACGAGTCGCAGGATTGTTTTTATTACCATTTGTTGCGCAGCATACTCAATAAAGTTGTTGAGCTACATACTCAATAGGCAATAAACTTTATTGAGTATGTTAATTAAGTTGATTGCCTATAGTCTGCGACAGATGATTTTTGCTAAAATGAATATGTTGTGTTCCACCACAACGAATTTCTGCATTTCCGACTACATTATCCAGGGATTCTTCTTCGCATGAGTAAATATTAGACGATCTACGATACTAGTTGCGTTTCTTGGTAGAGGCTTTCTTCGAATGACTGTAATTGATTTGTGATATTGTGTTACGGCAGTATTATCGGATAATTTTTAGGTGTCTGCCGCTAGAACTTGCAATGAAATGTCTTTTATCATTTTTGTGCATATTTATTATAAAATAAGAAATATTTTTTATTTTATTTTATTTTTTATACTAATTATAAGACCTCCATTGAATATGTATATTATCGATTTTTTTTTATTATTTTTGGGTGTCCCGATGGTGTTGTTAGCAGTATGCAGTTTTCACCGGCAACTCTGGGTGATTGAGATTCTTTGTTTGACATTAAATATGGTTAACCACAATAGAAATAAATATGGTTAACCACAATAGAAAGAGAATATGGAATTATTAAGTAGTTCTCGAGAACAAAAGTGACGAAGGTTTTACACTGGTCAATTAAAAACAAGGAGAAAAGTTTCAAAAATAAATTTGTCGCGCACAACTCTTTTGCATTCTTCTATAACCATCTTTCGAAGTTAAACAGAATTGTCTACCTTTGTGAGTGAAATGGTTTCAAGATAGCTATATGTAGGATATACAGTGGACAGCAAAAGTCTTAGTACGGCAATATATTTTGACAAAAAAGTCCCCTCATACTTAATACTCTTGCACAAAGTCCCGATATGACCTGAAGAGAGTATTTAGGGGATCATTTGAAAGAATGGTTACGTAATCGCTAAACCTCAAACAAAAGTCAAAACTTGTACATTCAATTCCAAATGGGTTAAATGGAGTGCTTGACCTTAAGGTATATTTTACTAAATACAATGGATAACATTTTCATATATTAGGCCTTTGAATTTTAAATTTACTCAGGGTTCTCCTTGGTGGTACCTATAGTCTGAAACTTTTCCTTATTTTTCTCTTGTTTATGAAAAACATTAAAAAACTGTTTGTTTTATAATAAAACGAAATAAATTAATAAAATAAATATATAAACTATAAATTTTTATACAAACTTTTGGCTAAAATTCTCAAAATTGCTAAAATATATTGCCGTACTAAGAATTTTGCTGTCCACTGTAGGTATTCACCCTTATCACCTTGTGATACTTACAAATCTATTTCTTTAGGAAATTGAGTATCTAGACAGATTTTTTTGGGGTTTGAGATTTTTCGATTGCAGCGTTTAATTTTTTTACAATGAAAGTTCTCGTTAAATTCGATGTTGAATGATATACATAGAATATTCACTTAATTATTGAAAGACATACTTGAAAAACAACATCAGCGTTATTTAACATAATACTAAATAAAATAAAAACAATGCCAGAAACTAATTTCATTTTTTACTTCATAAAGTACATATATACACGAAAATGATATAAAAAAAACCCGAGATTTCTGGATTCGGGAGTTTCCGATTAGCATTGTCTTATCAACAAAAGAAAAAATTACACGGTGCAATAGTCAAAATACACACAGCTAATGACATAATGTAGGTTGTGAGTTTTATTGAGTAGAACACAAACATATTTTTTTATATTTCTCGTACCCTCCAAACTTCTTTCATTTGACAAAAACTGTATTTTTAATCTTTTCACACAAAATTATTGTTTACCCAAATCTTTTTTAACATATTTTCAAAATGTAAAGTTTATTGAGGGGGCAGATGAGCCTTTAAAATGGTATACATAAACATATGGTTCAAACTTACATTTTATTAGTTTTGATCGGGTAAACTTGGAAAAAATTATTCTTATTCTTTAAAGTTTAGCCATTCTTAATTGCAAAATTTAATTCAAAAGTATGAAAGTGGTGACATCCTGAAAGTGCATTATCTTGTGAAGAAATTGGCACTGCGTTTGATAAAATCGGGCAAAAATTATCTTAGTTATTATTTAAATAGTTAACAGCCGTGTTATATTTTTTATATATGTCATCTTGTCAAAAGAACTTTCAGTTCAAGAATTTTAAAAACTTTTGATGGACCTTCATTGTAGGCTAATATTGTATGTTTTTTTTATTTTTATTTCGCTTTGCGTAAACATTGGCCAACTTCTAGTGGTCGCTCAAACGTGAAATTGACACATTTTCCCAATAAACAATCAAGATCCATCAAAAATTCTGAAAATTTTTTTAATGAAAGTTCATATGAAAAAAATATATATGAAACTATAACACTGCTGTTCTGCTCTTTAAATAATAACTACGTTAATTTTTCAAATATGAAAACATTCGCATTTGCCGAGTTTACCTCATCTAACATCGAATAATATATATATATGCATACCGTTTTAAAGGCCCATCTCTCCCCTTTCTAAGAAAGTTTAAATTGAGATTGGTTGAGAAATATTTGTGTAATCAATAAGTTTGTGCGTAAAATCCAAAAAAACATTTTTTGTCAAATAAAAACAGTTTGGAGGATTAAAGAAATATAAAAACAATATTTTTGAGTTCTACTCAACAAAACTCACAACCTACACCATGTCATTAGCTGGATGTATTTCACTTTTTTATTTTGTCGCATAGTGTTATTATTTATTGTAATGAAATTATGGTTTTATGGTTAATTGAACTTTTTATTGTTCTTATTCATTATGACAAATAGAATAGAAATTAAAACTTAAATTAAATACCGAATATAAAACTCAACAGGAAAATTGAACAAATTTGTTTTTATTAAAAAAATATTTTTGTTTAAGACGTTTGAATCAAGAATTTTATTATATACAGAAAAAGAACACACGTTAATATGATTTTATTACAACAGTGCCAACTTTCTTAGAAATTTTTATTATTTCATACACACGACACAATCGACATTTTGACTAAGAGCTCTTAGCGTACATAAGCGTTGCATACTTCAAAAATAGATAATCCCACTCACATGTTCACTTGAATGGCATATAAGCAGAGTGTGTAATAGACAGTGCACGAAGTGTTATAATAAATACAGTATTGGTCAAAACTAAAACACACATCAGAGTAAGATTTTTTGTTTATGTATACATATGTTTTATACTTTAATAATATATGTGTTTATGTTTCACAAAATTTTAATAACTTATCATTTTATTTATAATATAAAAATCATAAAAAGCACAAAATGAAGGAAGGGTGAAAAATAAAACCCCATTATTTACATAATGTTTGCTGATTATTTTAAATTGAAATTAACATAACAACGTCTGAAGTCGCCGTAGTCTAGTAGGTAGTGTGTTGGCTTATTAGACGTAAAGCCAGGGTTCGAGCCCCAGGCCAGACATCAAGACAAAATACAAAAAGTATTTCTTCGGCGACTTCCTCTCAGCAGATTTCTGGCAAAAACTCTGCGAGTAAATAAAATTGCCATGAAAAAGTTTCTCAAAAATCTGTCGTTCGGAGTCGACTTTAAACTGTAGGTCCCACCACTCATGTATAAAATTAACACACACAATATCAGTGGTTTGAGAAACTAGGGTCAATTCAACCTCCGGGTGCTGTACTTGTCTTAATTGACAAGTACACGTCCTCTAACCTAACCTAACCTAACAACGTCTACACAGTTTGTATTTTAGGGAAGAAATAAGAAGAAGAATTCGTGCGTAGTAATTGAATTGCTACACAGAAAATATAGAAACGCATTCGAGACACCAAGTGCTGCGCAACAATTTTGTAATTATTGCCTCAGCCAAGCAGCGGCAGCGTAAAAATATAAGTAAAATAATTCAAAACGCACAATTGATTATTTATTTATTAATGGTTTCACTAAAATGTTTTTATTTCGCATTTTTAATAGTTATATTGCATGTATCGCTTTTGTAAAACCTTTATTACATGTATTTTATTATATTAACAGCACTGATCTGTTCACTGCCGCAAGCAAAAATAGAAATTAGTCTAAGAGCGCAGCTGTCGCTTCGACGCTGGTTTATACGCTACGTTTAAAATAATCACTTCCGGCTACACGTATGTCATCTATTCTTGATAGGTTGCTAAGCAGTACTTATTGTCTCGAATGTGTTTATAGTAAAAAATATTATAATAACAAGATACAAATATTTAAGTCAGTTTAAAACTAAATTCATTGACGATTGGAAATGTGATCTATTAAGTCATAAACTGGCTGAACTATATTCCATCAACGAATCAATAATTTCCAGGCATTTTGTTTGCTGTCAGGGTGTATATCACCGGTACATTCTGAAGGATGTTCACGTAAAACCTCAAAACATGAAAATTTGGTGTTTAAAAACGCTTTTCACAACAAGATCCTTCAACATCCACGAGTCAAATAAAACAATTTCAATTTGTGTATTTGCGAAAGAATGAATCGCAAGAAAGAAACAGCCCATATCTTAGAAAATTCGGCTTTCTAAATTATGCCTATTCAATTTAAAATATTCTAATGGAATAAGAAGAGACTGAAAGCTGAAAAACTAAATCCTAAGAATTACAAATAAACTGTTATGAGCGGTGAAGGTAGTGGAATGGTCTGGGGTGGCTACTATGTCGAAGGAATTGAACTGATTTATAAGATTCATGGAATAATGGGTAAATGCATGTAATGAGACATATACGAAATATGATGCCGATATAAATAGAGAAAGACATGACACCACAATAGACGATCCTAAAAATACGAAAGTTTGTAAAGATCTGCCATTGAAAAATAACTTTGATTTTTCCAGTAACATGCTCAATTCCCTCATCTCTGTCATATGGAGTACCTAAGTATGTGATATTTTGATATCCTCCACGCATAGAAGGTGTGCATATGTAATTCAGAATAAGTGGCTTGCATAAAATATCAATTTAAAAATTATTTATTTGTATTCATGATTTTTATATAACGGTAATTTTAAAATAATTACTCATTACAACCCCTTAGCCAGGATTACAACCTAGTTTCTCACACTTCTGTTGTGCGAGTTAATTGTATACATGAGTGGCGGGCTACAGTCTAAAGTACACTCCGAACTACAAATTTTTGAGAAACTTTCCATGGTAATATTATTTACTTCCAGAGTTTTTGCCAGAAATCTGCTGAGAAGAAGTCGCCGAAGAAATATTTGTTAACATTTCGTTTTGTTGGAGATATCTGGGGCGGGGTTTTAACCGTGGCCTCACGTCGAATAGTAATGTTGGCTATTCTACTAGACTACAGCGACTTCATTATTTCTCTATAACATATGCAAAAAAATCATTTTCATAGAAAATGATATTGCAACACTCTTATTGGAGTGTGCTTTAATTATGATCGTTACTGTATTTTGAATCATTTCAAAAGAAAGCCACCATAGCACAATATCTGCCGGAATACAATATTTTATTTAAAATAAATAAATATTTAATATAAATTAAAATTTAAGTGAATATTAAATTATAGAATACACTCGTAGAATGGTTGATGATTTCATACTAAGACTTTTCTAATATAAATACAATTCCACACGTTTTTACCGCACCCATTAGTTGGATTATAGGCTACTATAAAGAAAACTCTTTTTAAAAATCGTTTGTTTCAGAAGGTTTAGTATTGAAAAAAAAATATTGTTTACGATTGCAAATTAAAAATATTAATATAATAAGTTCACCCGGTGGCCCTTATGAGCCATTGTGTTAATGAGTGTCAGGTAAGCCTCTTCTCATAATTCGTTAGTGCTGGGTTTCAACCACTCCGAATAAAACCGGCAACTCTCTTAGTGGTATATTCGCCACCATGCCCAGTTCTTTAAACGTTATGTCTAAACTATGACTTCTGTTCTGAAGTGCAGGCCACTCGCTAAAAAGGTGTGCACCGATTGCGTTTTCTCCACATCATGGTGGCCTCATCAGTAATGCTGGAGTGGCAGACCAAGCCAGTCAGCGAAACTGCCAATAACGCAGTGTTCCGTTAGAATTCCTTTTAGAATGCGAACCGTTCTGTTGTCAAACTCAGGTAATTCCCTGGTTCTCCAGCTGTCCACTGCAGGAAATAGCAGTTCTGTCGAATTCAATACTGCTTTTTCCAATTTGAATAAGTATTCTTGTAGGGGCGCATATATCTTCTATATCGTCTCCTCCTCAGACTTCTCCGATACCTTTCGATCCAGTTCGTCCTTTTTCCTTTTTATATTTTTATTTCCTTCTATGGCATAATGACCCGGAATCCAGTAGAGGCAGGTGTTGTGTCGACGTATACGGTGTTGAGAGTCCATATACTGATGCACTTTAAATTGATGAGATGGATTCCCAGCGATTTGATTGCTGGTTGACTGTCTGCACATATGATCAAGTTCGAAGGAGGCAGGTCCTCAGTTTCAACCATGCATTCAGCTTGTTCAATAGTAAAAATTTCCGCCAGAAACACGCTGGCTTGGTTAGGTAATCTGTATGACCCGAACGGCGCCATTTTATTGGAGTAGATCCCAGATCCAGTTTCACATTCCATTTTTGAGCCATCGATGAAGATCGTTGTATCACCGCCACTGATGACAGCTTCAGCAACCCATTCTTTCCGTGTGGGAGTGTGCTTTTTGAATGGTCGTCCGAAAAAAATTGGAAATTTTTTAAATATTATGACAACAAAATATTTTTATTTAATTAGATCGTTTAATTTTTTAGTTTTACTTAATAGGATATAATAATTTCGAAATCGTTGATTTTGTAGTTATTATAGTGTTTATTACAAATATTTCATTGTGAAATAGTTATAGTAAATGATGTCGGTAAAAACGAAGCATAGTGAAGTATAACTCGGCTTAATTCTAATTTTATTTAATCCTGGCCGAACTCGTTTCTATTCGTTCAGAATATTTATTTATTTATTTATTTATTACAATACCTATACAACTACAAACTGTATCTTATTATTACGCGCTGAGTAACGTAGACATTATGCTCGACGTAGTGTAACAGACCCGAGACTCTGTAGGGAATAGAATACATGACCCCCACGCTAATAGAGTATCACTCCACCCACTACACTACCCGGTCACCCACGTTAAGAATAAATATTGGAATTAAATTGGTAAGTAAAAATTCAATACAGTACAATTGTTTAATCATTGGTTATGTGTCTAGAGAATTTTGACTTAATTTCGATTGTAGTAACTGTGATATGCGATAATAACACTATACCAGACGCAAGTTATATTCTAGGTAAGTTTAGGCATAATTGTAGTCGCCTTAAGCATAGATCACCTGATTTCTAATTTCATTGCTATTTTAATTTCAGATAGGCGTTTATTAGTTATTCCAATAATTTTACGAAGATAGGGTTGTTACCTAGATCACCAAAGACTAAAAAAATCAGTCGATAAATACTCATGAAGAAGTTTTTCAGTTGACTGTCGTTTGAGGTTTCGCGACTACGCAGCCTTTCTTCTAAATGATCCCTTAAATATTCTCTTGGAGTCTTATAGGGATTTGTTGTATTAAGGAACAGTATTAAGACTGTGGGGACATTGGTAGGCAAATCATATCTTCAGCTTAACAGCAGTATGATTGGGTTCATTGACTCGTTGAAAGTCCATTGTCCAGAATGTCCAAGAAAGAAGTTGATTTCAATAAAAAAGAAAACAGATTTTGGAGGCTTCAAATAAATTAGTTCGGACAATAGGAGGATGGATCAGTATATCCGTGACCTTTTTGTTTCGTCAAAATTAGAATAAACTGCATTACTACCGCGTCGTTTAAGAAAACAATCACCAAAAGTGAATTTCATACTAAAATCCATGACTACATCTTTCCTATTTTTCCGGAAATACTATATTTTGCTTTGAAATCTGAAGATATATCTCGACGAAAAAAATTTGTCTTCAACTATGAAATCAATATAGGTTAGATTAGATTAGGTTAGGTTATGTTGCGGACCCCTCGAAGTCTGGGGTCCTACTTACTTACTTACATTTAGGCCCATTATGATACTACAACACATACCACCCGGCAACCATTCTCTAAAAAAAACATCCCAAATCCAAAAAAAAATCTTGCTATTGCAGCAATTTTTTATTAGGCAGATGTCAGGAAATGAGAGACCAAAAACCTCCGTCTGTTAATGACGAGAGCAGGGCACTTATACATGAGGCCAAACACCGTCTCTTCTTTCTTCTCAGACACACAATTCCTGCAGAAATCATTAGTCGGAATGCCGAGCTATTCGCCGTGCCTACTAAAAAACTGTGTCCCGTAAAAATCGCCGTTGTGCGATTGATGACCATATAAAATCATTTTACGAATAATTATTTGCTGATGGCCTCCACGATCATTACTTGTCAGAAGGCACGCAAATATTACAGAAGAATTAGATGATATGTATAGAACTCAACGACGAATAAACCATAAAGCCATGAACCTGTTAAAACATCGTACCTATGTTCTCTAAATTTTTTATTTGATCATTGAAAAATATACAAACACTTCAGTAGTTTTAATTTAAAAAGGTTTACACACTCTTTAGGTATTAATAACAGTTTTTAACATTTAAATTTAAAGCAAATTAAGTAAAAAAAAAAACGTTAAATTAGTAACACTCTTAAATGCCGGTGATAATGTGCTAAACAAAAACGTACACGATATTTAAATTCTACCGGCGAGATTCTCTCAAAACAAAAAAAAATATAAACAGAATTTTACGAAATACTAAAGAGCAACAAAAACCGAATTAGTTTACTAAACTCATATACAAATGTGTATATATATACACGAACACAAATCCACATGAAAACAGCTGACATTGTAAATCAAAACAAACAAAATTTTTCCGACATTTTTTTGTTTATTTTTTATTTTCGCTTTTTCACTTTTTTTTTACTTGATTCAACTTTATTTATTCAACATTTACTTGTTCATCATCAGCATACTTTGTCCATTGATGGGTGGCCTACCCCCACCACTGGCATCTCTTACAAAAACATTCGCTAGAACAAAACGAAAACGAAGAGTCCCAAAAAAACTTTAATGGGAACTGCTTTACGGTAAATCAACATACATTTGCTCGTTTCTGCTGTTTGTTACGTACTCTGCTATATTTTTATATGAATGTGTACATCTGTATGTGTGTGAAATGGAATTGTGTGTGTAATTTCAAATATTTGCCGAACAAGTTCTTCATACAGCAACGAATGTCTGGCACATTTAGTCTAAAGAGAAATATCGACACGAAAAGTAAGTTGCCTCCTTGTGGGCCACAACGTAACGGGTGCCAGTGAATAAAATTTCAGTGTGAAAATCTATATGCATTATAGAAATTCTTGGAAAACGTGGAAAATCCATAATAATTTCTGCACAAACCGGAGTGCGTAATGATTTTCAAACACGTGTGCGTGCAAAATCACTGAAAAATCCTTAAAAAAATTTGCATTAAAATCCTTTTTTCCTTTAGAATTTTGAAAAAATTAATTTTCAATGAAAAATTTTGTGAAATTTGAAAAATTTTATGATCCCAGGCCAGTGCGAGTGTTATTTTTGGCATGGTGCGAGCTGATCGGCAGTATTCGTTTACCGATGTGTCTAAATTTAAACACACGAACAGCTCGCAGCGGTGATAATTTTGTGAAATTCATTTGAATTTTTCATGAAGAAGAAAAAATATGTGAACGTCTGTTCGAAAAAGTGTTTTTAATTAGAAAAGAAAATTTATCTTCTAAAGAAAAAATTTTTGTGTGTACGTGAGTTTGTGTGTGTTGCTAACGCAGCCGAAGCAAGTGAGCTAAACCAGTGGCATAGAATGTTCCCCTCTAAAAAGGGGAGAATATGAGATGAGTGTTAAATTAAGTGAAAAGGCCGAAAACTTAATACAAAGAACTGGACCCTGGATTACTGGTTCTTTGTCGTTTAAGTTTAATAGTATTGCAGCAAACGTGATGTCCTAAAGGATTTTTGTTGGCTGGAAGGAAATGTTAAAATGAAATCATAAAAATCGAGAATATTATTATTAAATTAAAGAATTATAAACAATTTTGTTTTGATTTCTCTCTTTCTAAGTTTTTTTTTTTGCCTTTGCTTACGTTATGAAGGATAAAAAGAAAGGATAAACGAAAGGAAAGTAATAAAAATTGCCAAACAAAACGAAAACACAAACCAAAACAATAACAAACAGTAAAGACGTAAAAGTTTTAATGGGTGCTAGTAATGGTTGTGGGGCATGTTTGGATAAATTATGAAAAATTTAAAGAAAATGAGTGGCAGTAAAAGGAGAACTTTATGTCACGAAGGCAGAAAGAAATAAGCTGTTTACAATTACAGTTTAAAAGTTACTGCTTTACGCTCCAAACATTTTAACTTTTTCGGTTTTTTTTAGTAAATTGTGTGCAAAGTAAAAGCTTTAAAATAGTATACTAATTAAATTAGAATTGGATTTTAGCGCCTTGTAAACCTGTTAATATTAGATAATACAACCGCAAGTAAAACGTTTATGTGGAATGAAGTTTTAATATAAATTTGTTACGTTTTTTATATAGGAAACTCTAATCTGGTATTTTTTTTTTTGCATTTTAAAATAATTTAGAAGCACAAACATCATTTTTTATTTTAATAATAAAACCTGGTTAAACATTTGTTTTAAAATAGAATGGTGTACGGTAGTCGCCGCAGTCTAGTAACGTCTAACCCCAGGTCTGACTTACTTTACTTAATTGGCCTTAACAACCCGATTAACGGATTTCGGCATGCCGAAACACATCGTTCCAGGGGCCTCTGCATCTTGCGCGCCTACGTAATTTGGTCACACCAATCGATGATAGGGCTACCTCGATTTGGTTTTTTCAACGGATACAAGGTCATCCGCTTCGCCGAGTCCGCAGATCCCCTCATCAAATACCCGTCTCGCCGGAGCATCCTCCTCCATTCGAACGACATGACCGAGCCAGCACAACCAGCCAGCTCTGACATCTCCAGCAAAACGAAATATGAAAAAATATATCTTCGGCCTCATCCTCTCAGCAGATTTCTGGCAAAAATCCTGAAAGTAAATAAAATTGCCATGAAAAGTTTCTTAAAAATCAGTCATTCGGAATCGACTTTAAACTGTAGGTGGTATAAGAAATTACTTCGTAATCCTGACAGAAGAGTTGTACTAACCAATTTCATGAAAATTAAATATAAGAAAATTATATTCTGAAGATATTTCAGACCTGCCGCAATAAATATAAAAAGAAATAAGAAAAGTGCTCCATTGAATTTAAAATAATCACTTTGGTCGAATTAGACAATCAATCGATTTGACAAAATGCATTCAATATCAATTCAATTGCTGAAATAGAAAAATAATCATTTCGTTTCTTACTTTTTGTTCACTTGCAAAAAAACTTAAAGAACAGGAAGATAAAATACCTTTCAATTGTAGAAGTATAAGGGCATAAAAGGTCAGAAAAATTTTTTATGCAGCAATAATTAAGGAGTACGTATGTGCATATGAATATCGTTTACATAAATTATAGGAAATAAGATAAAATTCATATTTTAAGCTGGCATTAATTAGGTCTTTTTCATTTATATGAAAGCAATAAAGAGGACAATGTCTCCCGATATGCTATAGGAACTTTTTTAAGAGTTTCCTATTGTTAAATTATAATAAAACAAAGTGGATGTGAAATGAAATATTTTGTTCGTTAGAAAGGCCTATTAACCCTATGACCACTGTGAATGGAACAAATGTGTCCCATGTACGAAATGTCCAATTTTAAATGACTCTGGCTCATAAATCAACTGATCAGTGGCCTGGGTTAAGTTGGCTATGGGAACTGCTGTGTCTTGTTGCTTATGCGCATACATCTGCGCCTTAAGAAAAAGTTGAAAGGGGTCAAATCACGCGATCTCGGTGGTAATTTGACATTACCAGCACGTGAGATGACTTCATGTCGCTCGTGCAGAATATCTAATGTGGCAAGAGTTAGGTGGCACGAGATGCAGAAGTGGAATTAAGTCTTTTTTACAATAAATCATCTTAAAATCTTCTTTAATTTAAAAAAGGCATTAATCTTTTAGCATTTTTGTTCTTTTATTAGTTACAATACAGTATTTGTGTTAAGAACTCCTATTAAAAAGAAACTGGATCTAAAGCCGTATTAATATTCCACCTTTGTTTCTATACATACATACATAACATAATTGGTCATTACAACCCTTCAGTCAGGATTACGACCTAGTTTCTCACACCACTTATGTTGTGTGTGTTAATTTTCTACATGAGAGGCGGGTCCTACAGTTTAAAGTCAACTCCGAACGACAGATTTTTGAGAAACTTTTCATGCCAATTTTATTTACTCTCAGAGTTTTTGCCAGAAATCTGCTGAGAGGAAGTCGCCGAAGAAATACTTTTTGTATTTTGTCTTGATGTCTGGCCTGGGGTTCGAACCCTGGCTTTTCGTCTAATAAGCCAACACACTACCTACTAGACCACGGCGACTTGTTTCCTTTGTTTCTATAATACATTTAAAATGTAAAAGTCTGCAAAAATTACAGTGTTTCAGATAACCCCCTTTTAAAAAAAATTTCGTAACGACCCTGTTTTCTAAATAAATAAAACAGAAAATTTCTAAAAGATTTTCCTCAAGTGTGTACAAGTTTTTTTCAACAGATTTCAAGTGCTTGTATTTATTTTTATTCACAGGCAACATTTTGTCAATTTTATTTGAAATAATTTTGAGAAACTTTGAAGAAAAAAAAGAAATGAATTCTTATTCATAAATACCGACCTATTTACTTTATACATAATATTTCTTTTTTGCTTTAAATCGCTTGACTATCCCTCTATCTGAATGGGCTAAATAATATAAAATGTTCTGTTACCAGCTGAATTTTCATTTTAGATGAAAATTGTCAACTAATTTAAGGCGGATATTTGTTGTTCTTAATACAGTTACGAACAAAACTGTTCATACAAACAACATTTCTTAGTGAATAGATTGTTTTGAATAAAAATCTACTTGGAATACGTATTGTTTTAAATAAAAATCTGTTAATTCCAAAGATTTTACTTGTTCGTCATGCCTAAAGGTTATTGTATGGATTTTCCTTCATATTTCACAATTAAAAATTTGTAGAAAAGTAAGGAACGGATGCCTGTAAGAAGCAAATTTCAAAATAATTGAAAATTTGAACAAAACAAATTAAAATTATGATAAAATAATTACATTCATATTTAAATCGAAATTTAATTAAAAATCCAAAAATATAAATTTACTGTAAAATTTTAATATTTCACAAACATACATAATTGATCAAATACAACCCTTCAGTCAGTTTTACGACCTAGCTTCTCACAACACTTATATTGTGTATGTTAGTTTTATACGTGACGCCAACTACAGTTTAAATCTAACATCGAAGGACAGATTTCTGAGAGACCTTTCATGGCAATTTTATTTAACTCCCAGATTTTTTGCCAAAAATCTGCTAAGAGGAAGTCGCCGAAGAATTATTTCTTCATATTTCGTTTAGTTGAAGATGTCTGACTTGGGGTTTAAACCATGGCCTCACGTCTATTAAGCGAACACACTGCCTACTAGACTATGGCGACCTCTATAAATCGAAATTTAATTAAAAATCTAAAAATATTTCTTTTTCTATAAAATGTTGTTCACAATTATCGCATAATACTTCAAAGGGTAATGATTTCTGCCAACAATTTTTTACGTAACTGTATTTTTCGTTTTACATTAATAAGCATTAAAGGCTGCTGTAATGAGAGGTTTTAATATTCATTATCAGAAAGAAATTAATTTCAGTATTCAACACCTTAAACCTAATAAAAGATTTAAATATTTTCTCAACAACTGTATATAAATTAGTTGCTTGTCTGTGTGGGTTGATATATTGACTGGGACATTAATTTTATTTTCACAAGAAAAATATATACAGTGAGCGTCAAAAGAAACTGTACATTAAAATAAAATGTACAGTAATAAATTACCGTAATTTTTTTAATTGTTTCTTTGCCAGTTTTTAAAATTGAAATAAAAAAATTACAACAAATTTCGACATATTAACAAAATTTTTCGGGCACTCTCCTTATGTGGTAAAAGTTGAATTTGGTGATTGTTAGAATTTGATCCTTAGTTTGCAGTTTCTTTTGACGCTCACTGTATACAGTGTTGAACTGAAATCGGTAATACGTAGGCAGGCCCATGGCTTATTGAATGCAATATGGATTTTAGGATAGAAAATAATTCTATTTGTTAACATAGTTTCTCCAATTTTTTAGTAAATATTAGATTACATAGGTTTGAAAAAATTAAATGATCACTTGGGCTAAACTGCGCAGAGAATACGTTGAATGAGCCAGCAATTCGAAATTTACCTACTTATACATACATACATAATTGGTCATTACAACCTTTCAATAGGAATACGACCTAGTTTCTCACACCATTAATGTTGTGTGTGTTAATTTTATGCAAGAGTGGCGGGACATACAGTTTAAAGTCGACTCAGAACGACAGATTTTTGAGAAACTTTTCATTGCAATTTTATTTTTCCCTCAGAGTTTATGCCAGAAATCTGCTGAGAGGAAGTTGCCAGAGAAATATTTTTTCATATTTCGTTTTGTTGGAGATGTTGATCTGAGGTATGAACCGAGACCTCACTTCTCTTCAGCCAACATACTAGCTACTAGAAGCATGTTGATAGATTGTGTTTCTTATTCAATTAAAAATTCATAAACTTATTGACCCACCCTCGTAAGGTAGTATATACATGTATATGTACATTATTAAAAAAAAAATAATGAAAAATTGTATTTTTAAAACTTGTTCTGTTATATGTTATTAAAATTGAGGAATTTAATCATTTAGGTATTGTATAAGAAATAAACATATGTACTATATATACAGTCAGTGTCAAAAGACAGTATACAGTATGTTCCTATAAGTAAAAATTATTATTCCGATATTAAAAATCTAACATTTTTCCTACTTTATTGTAATTAAAAAAAACATTATTGAAGTCGCCGTAGTCTAGTAGGTAATGTGCTGGCTTCATAGATGTGAGGTCTCTGTTCAAACCTCAGATCGGACATCTCAAACAAAACGAAATATGACAAAATATTTCTTCGGCGATTTCCTCTCAGTAGATTTCTGGCAAAAACTCTGAGAGTAAATAAAATTGTCATGAAAAGTTTCTCAAAACAAAGTGTCAGTCCCACCACTCATATATAAAATTAACACATACAACATAAGTGTTGCCAGAAGCTAGGTCGTAATCCTGACTGAAGGGTTGTAATGACCATTTATGTATGTATATAACAATCTTAAAACAAACAACCAATAATTTCAAATACTAAAGCAACAACAAAAATAGCTCAAATAATTCATAAATACTTTTTTAACGCATTTAACAGCGTGCGCTTTGAAAATATTAAAAAAAAAATGGATGACTAATATTTTGTTTGATTTCCGTAAGCTTTTAAAACCGCTTCTAGTCTTCAGGGCTTCCATTTCACCAATTCAAAAGTCACCTCCATTGGAATTTTTGACCCCTCTTCCTGCAACTTTTCTTTAGGGATTTTAGTAATTAAGCTCCTTCAGCTAATTTGTTTTTTCAAATGCTCCCAAATATGTTCAATGAGGTCGAGGTCCGGCAACTAAGCGGTGTAACTGTTTTGATGTGATTTAAGTGTATTGTCCTGTTGTAAGATCAATGATCGATCTAAGTTTAGTTTCTTTACGCTAGGAGCCAAATTTAAATTTAAGCTGTTGTTAAAAACAAACCTTTCAACACCTCTTGTCGTTTGAGCATTACACTATCACCATACCACTACCATGCTTACAACAGAGTATATTGTTTCTGGTTAATTTCTTCATTTCTGTTTCTCCAAATTTTACCCCGTTTTTCTTACCAAACCTTCAAACTTGTTTGCGTTTGTAAAAGATATATTGCTCCAAAAAGATGTATCTTTGTTTTCATATATATTGGTGAATTTTAGGCGTCTTTTCTGATCTTGTTTTGAGATCTGTGGTCGTTTTCTTGGAAATCCTTCATATAAGTCATTTACGTCTAAAGTTCGACGACCCGTGTTAGCGCTAGCTTCCACACAAAAATGTTTTGGCACTTCTTCTGATATTTTCACTCACAATAGATTGTATTTCAATGTTATCGAGACCTTTAGGTCTGCTAGATTTCTAAAGCATTTTATACTTTTAGACAATTTTCTTTATGGTTATGAAGTCGTCGTAGTCTAGTAGGTGGTGTATTGGCCTATTAGACATGATTCCACGGTTCTAATATCAGATCAGACATCTTCAAGAAAACGAAATATGAAAAATATTTCTTCGGAGACTTCCTCTCTGCAGGATTCTATAAAAAAATTTTTCAAAAATCTGTTTTTGGAGTCGTTTTTAAACTGTTGGTCCCGCCACTCATGCTTAAAATCAACACACACAACATAAGTGGTGTGCAGGGTCAGAGCGTAATACATAACTAAAAACAGCAAATAAAATACCAATTTTTATTTATTTACTTACAGCAAGTACATTAGCTTTTGACCCTGACTGTAAATACGAGTTTTCTCAATCTGGAGTTTTTTTTTAAACAATTTTATTCTACTTTTATTTATTGGATCTCAATATTGATGAACTAACAATAACTATTTAAATCCTAAATCTAATTTTAGATATAATTCCGGAATACGCTAGGCACGCATGAAATATTATCTCAGCAGTGTTACTTTTTTTTATGTGTGTGGAAATAAATTCGAAATCCAAAAGCCAAAAATTTAATAGCGCCACATTTTGCGTTAACAGATCAAAATTTGCCCTTAACAGAGCACTGTTACATGTTTAGCAGTATCCGTCAGAATAATCCCATTTGTTTAGGAGCTAATTTTGAGATATATACAGGGTCTATGAGTACCATACCACATTCAAAGGAAGGTTCCAAGGCCTCTTTACTTATAAATCGATATGGTATAGAGAGAATTGGCTCTCAATAAAAAATTTTGGTCGAAAATTCTTTAGAATATCAGTGGCCATTTTGGAACATATGGGACATTGTACACCTACCCGACTACATGGAGATGGCAGTCCAGCTGGTAATCTTTCGCGGTAGTCAAATAGCTGGAATAATTTTGAGAAAATGAATTTTGAAAAAATTAAATTTATGAATCTTAAATGAAATATTATGAGAGAGCACCCTTTCAAATTTCGATTTTTTATTTTTTTCATGCCTTATGCTTAAAATTATCATAAACTACTATTTTTAGGTCTCCGCAGTCTAGTAGATAGCGTGTTGGCTTATTGGACGTAAGGCCACGGTTCACTTCCTAGGCCAGATATCTCCAACAAAATGAAATATGAAAAAGGTATTGTTTCGGCGACTTCCTCTCAGCAGATTTCTGACAAAAACTCTGAGAGCAAAATAAAATTGCCATGAAACGTTTCCCAAATTACTGTCGTTCGAACCTCGACTTTAAACTATAGGTCTCGTGAGAAGCTAGGTCGCAATCCTGATTGAAGGGTTGTAATGACCAACTAACTATATATGCTATCTTTGTATTGCTTTGAAGTACGCCACCCTTCGCCCTGGCATCAAATCTGTTAATTCTTTAATACGTTGCTTAATTTTAAAAAATAATTGTTCTTGTGGATTTCGTTATTTTTTTTTTTTCATCGATCTCCAAATGATATAAAAAATGTCTATAGTTGTTACACTGTTCGCATCGCCTGCTAAAAGAAAAACATGTCAAAAGAAATAAAAGCAATTCAGCATTAAAGAAAACTAAAATCGAACACGAACATAAGCAAACTTTTCTGTATTTTTAATTTTCTTCGACATCAATTAATGAATAGTTACTGTACTAAACTACAGATTTAATATAATCAATAAATATTTTTTATAACTTTTTATTACCACTAAGCTTTTCTATCGAATATACCACATAAATAGATAAGAATACTATTTTTCAAATGCTTACGTCAGCACATCCGTGGACTTTATTAATTCGGATCACGAACCAATAAATATAGGCAGGAAAAATATTTAAATAACAGCAGAAGTTCTCAATGTTTTTTATTGTCTCTTCAATAGAATAGTTTTGCAATTCATACTCACATTAACGCTGTACATAATTAGTTCTCTTTACCAATCTTTATTTAATATGGGCATTATTAACAATTATGCACACATACAAATGAACACAATGGCATATAATAAAATAAAGAGGGTTTAAGAAAGAGCGTGTTTTCTGGAATACATATACAAAAATTAGCAAAGAATGGGAATGTTCTGTTGAAACATTCTCGCACGTTCACGTTTATTGTTGGTGAATTTCTGAATTTTTCTATATTTACGTTAAAGACTTGGCGAACAATCATAATCGCAAAATAGATACTGGCAATGACGCTAAATTAAAGAAGAATCAATTTATCTTCAATTTAATTAAAATACAGGAGGTAATTAAATAATTAAATTTTTTGCTAAAGTCAAATGAATATAGAATTCAAAGAAGGCAATTTATTGGGAATTCAATCTTATGTCAGTAGATTATTTGAGTTATTTGGCTGTTAAATGCTATTATTACACCGCACTAAGCTTTCACTCAGTAACAGCAGAGAGAAATCTCCATAATTTCTTTCGCGTTGTGTTCAATGATAGTCCTGATAGGATAGTCCTTTCATCCGTTTCAAGTAAACAACTAACCGAATGGTTTTTAAATAAGACAATTCGATCAGTTCAATTTTTGACTACTTTTTGTAATAAATCGTGCCAATTGTTGCTTAAATATTGGTTCCAACACTTTATAAGTTTGTGGTTTCTCGAAATAAATCGATGATTTAATATAGCCCAATAAAAAGTAAACCAGAAGCGTTAAATTGTACGAAAAAGGTTCCAGTAAACAGAATAATTTCTGGAGAAGAAAGTTGACGCCAAATGATTTTGATGATAATTTTTTAGGAAAACTTAATTCAAAAACCGCAATTTAGGTTAAATAGAAATTCTTAATTCTTTGATAAAAAAAAAGCCGATCTAACAACATCTTTCTGAATAATTATTGACATGAAAAAACTGTAGGTTCCACCGTAATGCTGAGTACATTTAATTATACCCACCATTTGACGTTCAGTTTTTAAAAGATTGCAGTCCATTGAATTGTTAAATAATTAGGAACGATGCAACCAAATACGTCTGAAAAAAATATAAAAGTTTTCTTTAAAAAATGCGTAAAACTCGTCTTTTATAACGGGGTTTTTATTAAGCCTTTCCTATCTTTAAATTTCATTTAGAAAGGTGTGTGGGAGACATCATCGAAATTTTTTATTTCTTTGAAATACCTATTGATACATTCCGTGTGGAATATAACATCGTTCATATACCTCCCACTGCATGATTATGGCACATAAATCATACAAAATCTAATCGATTTCATGATTATGTTGGCTTTTAGAACCACTGTGTCTTGTGGCTTATTCTCATACATCTGCAACTTATGAAAACCCCACAAGAAAATGTCAAACGGGATCAAATCACACGATTTCAATGGCCATCAAATTGCTCGTACAAAATAACCAAAACGACATGATCTGGCTATCACGTAGCTCAGTCCTCTTATAACCACATGTCTTTGGTATTTAGATCATCCAATTCATGACAAACGAGATTGATAATCATTAAAATATAGAGCTCGCCGTTGCCAAAGGAAGCCTGAACAAAGAAATTTGAGCCGCTGATATTACCAGTCCAAAATTTCCACAAAACAGCTAATTTTTCGAATCAATTAATTTGACAGATGTCGCTTCAACAAAATGGTTGTATTCAATTGTCAAAGTTCGAAATTCCTTGTCGGTAGAGTCGATATTTTAAACTGTACTTAACTTTGATGGCAAAAACTGCTACTAAATAATTTTTTATAGAAAAGACTAGATTTTGTGTAAATTCTTTCTCAATATTTCAGATTTCTGCAACTGTGGTATCTTTGGGCGTATGCTTATCGGCTTTTTGCTGTTAAAATTTCATTTTCTAGTTAGGTTAGGTATTAAAGTTGTCAGCAAATCATTCATTCGTAATCAATATAAATAGATATAATGTCGTATGTAATGTGAAGTGTAAGTTTTGAGCTCTCTGCATCAAAAATGACAGATATCTGTAGTAGAGCGAGAAATTGTCAGGTAGGTAGCTTAGGCTGTAATTGATCTTACAACACTTCGTTAGGAGACCTAAATCTACTCTACTTAGCGAAGGTAGCTTTCCGTAGTTTCCCTGTTTAGGAATTATGCTTTTTGTAAATTTACTAAAAATAGGAGCGGTGGAAGTTAGGTAGGTTGTGTCTTCTCACCATTGACATTTAATATACATATGAAAACACGATCCTTTAAAAATTCCCTCTTAATGATCTTGTCTGCACAGGCGATATCTGTCTTGTGGCTCAACCGCTGGCAGCAGAAGCTCTCGATCTGAAGAATAATGTGACAAAACGATAATTCGTCCCGGTACCAATTTTAAAATGACCAATTTTTGGCGTCCAATTTTGTTACTTGGGAGCATAATATCTACAAAGAGAGAATTGGTTGAGGATATGGGTATTCGATTACAGAAAACTCACCATTAGGAGCATTGCAACACATAACATAAGAACTGTTGTCTCTTCTATATATCTTTTTTTATTATTATTATTATTATTACTGTTACCGTGAACACATGCATCAGTGTTGCGACTCAAAACAAAAACTATGTGTACACCTGTGCCTATAGTGCCTTGTCAAAAGACCGATTACCAACCTCAAGTTATTTTTGGATAAACAGATTTGCATGGCTCAGATCGCTTCTTATTGCAATTTCCCAGCTAAAGTTTTGATTGTATCAAACACACTTAGTTTGACTTATTTTAGATTGCTTCTTCTTATTTTCATTTTTGTTAAGCACTCTACAGAAGGCTTTTGGCCCCATCAACAAATCCTCTCCTCGCTAACTCGTCTGGTTGCTCATTGCCGAGAATTACTACCAAAGAGCGTAATCTTAGGTTGCCTAGCTAGCTAATTCAACTTACCCAGAAAGTATCATTGTACCTTCGATTTAACCTCAGAATCGAGTACTGGAATGGCTTCCTGATCGTCAGCGAGTATTGTATTTTGTACCTCCTATCCGAATTGAATTCAGAATATATTTCAATAGTACAGATTTCCGCTTGACTTTTTCATTCGGAGACCAAATACTCCTACACGAAGGCTTGTCCTGAAGCATTTCCCAAAATCTTACAGTCCGCTGGTCTTGTCTGTAGATCAGTTAAAGAGGAAACTATCAACCGTAATGAATTTCATGTTATACTTGTCTCCAATTACAGGCATATCTCTGTATCTTGTCCAATTGCATTAAAATGTTTTCATATTCAAATATTTTATCGGGCCAGACAATTGTCACTATTGGTGGATAATCATAGTATGCAGCCATAAGTAGTGGTTCTCATTCCCAGCCTTTGCCTACAACTCTTCTGCATGCCATTATAGCCTGTCTGACCATATCCTTAGGTGAAGGTGAAATCAATAACTCAATTATAACGAAATAATGAGCCCGAATTGTGTCTTCATATTGTCTTATACTATGTTCAGGCATGAATTTTAATTGAGTCAATATTCGTTTAATTGAAAAAGTTATTTTAAGTGTTCAGGCATACGCAAATCAGCTTATTCAATTATCATTTGACAGCTGAAAAATAACAACTTTTTTAATTTTTTTATTATAATTCATAAATTTAACACTAAACCTACCGTGACGAAAAAAATTACTCATTTATGATTTTTTTATCAGAATTTCTTGAATACAACATTATAACACCGCTATTTGCCTTTACGACTTCTGTTAAAAAATACATCGAATATATTTATGAAAATTTACTCCTATCTTTTTTTTTACTGAGGAATGCATGTAATCTGCCGTAACTACAACGGGAAGTTATTTCCCCTGAACACATGTTCCGTATCTTGATTTGCATATTTTCTGAAATAAAATCACTGTTTTTTTTTTGTCGTGTTTATCTTGGACATTTTCGACATTGCCTAATATGATTTGGTATATTGTTTGTTTTCTGGCAGATGAATATTCACTCTACTCCAAGCGAGTATTACAGTAAAAATTTCTATTGCTATTTTGTTAATAAAAATTCTTATCTCATTGTTTTGTCCTTATCCCCAAAATTTCGAAACATTCAAAATATTTTAAATCATTGGAAATTTTAAATAATATCTAGTAGAAAGAGAATGGAATAGTAATAGAAATACAAGAAGTATCGGCAGATTTAGTGTTAATATAAATAAACTTACCTTCTTCCACCTCACTCGCCATTTTTATTTGACGTCGTTGATATTTGAAAATACAAATATCAACAAAATTTGTTCGCATAAGTTGTAATGTTCGCACTACATACTTACATATGACAGTGCTGCATTTTACGTTTTACTCAATATTATAACAATTTGTGTATTTATTGCGCGATTGCTATTTAAAACTTTATATGAAATATTGAGCTCAATAATGGCGTTTATTGTGATTTACGCAATAAAGGTGCATATCTGAACACCGTATTACTTCCATTAGAGAAATTTTATTTTTTTAAATTTTTTCAAAATTGTTTAAAATTAGTTAAAATTAGTCAAATAGAACCTTTTCAACGCATTTATTAATGAGGAACAATACTTAGTAAAGAAATCAATAATTCGTATACAATTTCAATAAGAAACACAATTTGATTTCTCTTTACTTTCCACAAAGGAACTTAATTTAATTAAAAGAATTCTCTGTTTTCCTATAGTGTTCGTCCCACTGAGGTAATTGCCAATGTGTCAAACGCATTGAATTCACTTTACTTATAATATACATATGTATGTCAACAATTGGTTTTCGTTTTCTTGTTAATAATGTTATGTAAACAAACATATTAACGTATAATTAAATCACAACCTGGAAAACATTTCAAATTAAGAATTATTAATACAGGAAGTTGTCTTGCTATTGGTTTTTCTACTTTAGGTATTTAAATTTGTACAGTTACTGTTCATACATGTTATTATGGCTTGTCTCTCTAATTTTCTAATCAATGACTTTAGTGTCAAACATTTATTTAACACATGAAGTTAAGAGGAAGTTTCCAAAATTAGTGGTAACTTTACGGATAATATATTTCAAGTTTTAAGGCAACATATGCTCTATTTGTCTATCTGAAGTTACAAGAGTGGAAAAATTGATTAAATTATGTACTAAAATTTTTCCATTGGACAGACTTCAGTCTAACCTGTATTAAGATACACATACAGACATGTCTAATTGATCATTACAACCCTTCAGTCAGTTGTACGAACTATATTCTCACACCACTAATATAGTGTGTGTTAATTTTATACATGAGGGGCGAGAACTACAGTTTAAAGTCGACTCTCAGTTTGATAAACCTTTCATGGCAATTGTATTTACTCTCAGATTTTTGGCCAGAAATCTGCTGAGAGGAGATATTTTTTCATATTTCGTTTTGTTCGAGATGTCTGACCCGGGGTTTGACCCGTGGCCTTACGTCTTAAGCCAACACACTACCTACTAGACTCCACATGTACTAAAGTGGAGATAAACTGTACTCTAGGGAAGTTAGTTTTTTCCTTTTACGACTATAAAATATTGAGTACCACTCCAAGAGCGTGTAAGAAAATCCACAAAATACTTTTAGATAATCAGCAGATGAAATTAAAATTGGAATTAATCTCAATCCACTTAATAGGTTTTAACTGCAGATGATAATGAAAGGACTTTCAATGCTTAAAAAAAACCATTAATAACGTGTTACTGGAAAATTTCAGCCTGCTATGCCCTTAAGTGAACTCGCACGCATAACAATATAGTACCTACACACCAATTTGGATTCAAAAATCCGTAATTGTTCAGGTTCATTTGATAATTAATACAAAAGAAAGAATAAAATCTATTCAGCAGTATTTCAAGATATATCGCAGAATCATCATTCATTATTTAATTGTATAAGAGTGTAGTAAGAAAAATGTTTCACGCATATACTACTGCAGTTGTCAATAATTTTAGAAAGTTCGTATCCACTATTCAAGATCCACTGTATTCGCTAGATTTTGTATTCTCGTATTATTTTCTACTTTTAAAGAGAAGAACGGTTCGTACAAAAAATAAACATAAGTATCGCAACTGTTAAAAGGTTGGGTTTTCTATTTTTAATTTGGAACGCCCCTAATAAATGTTAATATTAAAGTTTGAATATTAAAGCTTATTTGCATTCTTTGCTATGTTCCATATATTTCGCAAATACTTTCGTATGTGTATATAACATGTATACATCATAACAAAATCTAATATTATTAACCCTTTAACTGTTTAATTTTCTTTCAAAAAACTTTCACTTAAGTTCACAAGGTTAAAATAAAGTCAGACGTATTGAAATGTTTATTAAGTGGAGCATCATCTCTAATTTTCTTTATTATTTGATATACATATATAATACAATGAATTCATTAAGAGAAAACCTTGAATGGCACCGAAATTTACAAACGCAAATTGTAGGAGGGAAATTTAAAAGTTTAAATTTAAAAATGCAATAAAACAAAACCGTTTTAAAATTTTGCCAAATATATATTTTTTTGTGAAGTACAATTGTTTCCTTTAGAAATGGAATATTATTTCTATGGCATCACGAATGTTGGTCTTCAAATGGTCAATTGTCTCTGGTTTGTCGGCATAACAATTTCCTTTAACGGCGCCCCACAAAAAATAGTCCAATAGTGTCAAATCCTATTGTTTAATGCACTAAATCGTTTGACGCACTAAATCGATTGTGGCATGAGATGTGTGACAAGTTGCACCATTCTGTTGAAACCAAACATCGTTCACATCAATAGCATGAAAAGGGGGTAATCAAAAATCGGTTATCATGGTGTGGTAGGTGTGTCCACTGACTGTAATGGTTGCGCTGTCCTAATTTTCAAAGAAATATGGGCTAATAAAGCTTCCGCTCCACAAGTCGCGCCAAACAGTCACTCGCAATGGGTGCATTAGATTCTGCAAAGAACACGTGTGGGTTTTCTGAGATGAAAAGGTGATTTTTTGACAAAATCTACATCCAGTTCCTCGTTGGCCCAATAAATCCCAATAAATCAAGCGTATATCGAATCATTACGTTCGGTGGAGATAATATACTGAATTTTGTGACAGGATAAAATGATATAAGTATTTCCAGATATAATTAATATATATAAATAAAATAATAAATTTAGGCTGTATTCTGTAGTCGCCGTAGTCTAGTAAGTAGTGTGTTGGCTTATTAGACGTAAGGCCACGGTTCAAACCCCAGGTTATACATCAAAACGAAATATGGAAAAAATAGTTCTTCGGCGACTTCCTCTCAGCAGATTTCTGGCAAAAACTCTGAGAGTAAATAAAACTTGCCATGAAGAGTTTCTCAAAAATCTGTCTTTCGAAGTCGAATTTAAACTGTAGGTCCCGCCACTCATGTATAAAATTAACACACACAACATGGTGTGAGAAGCTGTAATCCTGACTTAAGAGTTGTAATGGCCAATTATGTATGTTAGGAGTTTTTTTTTTGTACTACTTGAAGTTAATGCTGCAATGCTGTACTTGCCATATGTAGCATTTAATTCTTTTGTTGTTTTAATTTTGCTGTTTCCTGTTTGGTGGCGTCGTCTAATGGTTAAATTGTATAATAACAAAGCCAAGCTCTCCCAGCTATGAATCACGGAGAAATAGGAAAATATAATTACAAAATAGAAGTATAAAATTGTTTTATAATCGCTTAGTTTTATAAAAGAAAGAGAAAATCTATTCATTATTATGTCCATTGTGTAGTTGTCCAAGATTTCATATGGCTACTACTTAGAGTCTTACTTCTTAATCTGCGAACGAAATGAATACGGAATATATAAATTATTGTAACCCACAACATGTTTGTATTAGGCCCAATTGGTCATTACAACTCTTCAGCCAGTCACCATGTTGTATTAATTCATTTACTCACAGTAAATTCAACTTACTACTGCGGTGATGTGTGCTACCCAACACCCACTATTTACACTTTTTAAATTACACAGACTTAACTTAAACTTGTTCAACACAAGTATTCACTCTTAATTTCGTTTCAAATTAGTAGAATGAGAAGATTGCAATTGATTCGTCGGCTTCAACCTCGGCATCAAATATAAATTCAATTTTGTTAATGATTCCAATAGAGAATTAAAGTGAATGGACAATTTTGCCTTTTATTGACATTCACTAAAACCTTGGTCAAAAAATAGTTTTACTTAAATTCTCACTTATACAAAGCGGTTACATCCCTGAAAGTATGCTATAAAATACCCATACTTAATCAAATACGCCCTCAAAGGCTCACACACATGCAATGAAATGTGGGTAAATAGTTGTATAGAAGTGCTCATTTGGTTAACTTAAAAAATTTTACAAAACTTTAACCATATGAATGCTATTTTTACAAATGGCCCTCTCACCAGTTAGGTTGTTTTTATAGCCAATGTTTGTTATAAATTTTACAACGTTAGTTTGTAAACCTCAAACATGAAGCATGGAAATACACAGAAATATAAGAAACCTTTTTTCCCGCACTATAAGGGCCATACTACTGAAAGTGCTTTATAAATTGGTTCAACTTACAAAAGCAAGTGTCGAAAAGCATTCCAACCACAAAAGCACAATCGCGAATATATAAACAAACAACTATCCAGCGAGCATAACACCCTTTCAACCATTTAGTCCGAAAGGCAGCCAGGGAATTAACTAACATATTCACTAAAATATCTAGCCGGATACATTATATGCTAACTATTCTCGTGAATATACACACGTACTCTCGTAGTATATCCTTTAACTGATTCATGTTAAAGTAACCTTACATTGCATTTCCCTTTAGGCGCCAGAATTTAGATTTTTCCTACATTTTTCATTCTCTGTGGCAATTGGAGTTTTATGTATCTGTTTCTATGGATAGTTATTGCATTATCCATTAGTTTGCTATCCAGTGAGGATATTTTCATATACGGTATTGAAATTTTGTTTTATTTTTCGTTATTTTTGGTATTTTTTGAGTTTCAAACACCTTTTGTAGTAGTTTACGAATGGATATTGCATTTGTAGATATGCGTACATATGTGTGCTTTGTGTATCAAGTCTTTTCTAATTAGCCTGTGTTAAGATATATGCTCATGCTCATTAATTTGACCATCTGATGTCAATGGCAAAAAGCCTTGAAACAAAACAACGTTTGAAATATCAAATTAATAATGCACAATAAATATCAATAGAGAAGTGAATATTTTTTCAATTTTAATATTAAAAAATTAAATTTGTGAATTAATAAAAAATGTTTCGCGTTCCGAAAAGTAAAAAATATAATACTTGCCGAGGGTATCTCACTGTACACAAATTATAGACCAATTGGTAAATAATAAAGCCTAATTAGTAGTATAAACCAAATAAGTTTGGAATTTGACGATCAGAAATTCACTAAATTAGTGCAACAATTATCTATTGTTAACATATACATATTTATCGAAAGTCGGTTTAAATACATACATACATTACTGGTCATTACAACCCTTCAGTCAGGATTACGACCTTTTTTCTCACACCGCATATGTTGTGTGTTTTAATTTCATACGTGAGTGACGGGACCTATTTTTTCATGACAATTTTATTTACTCTCAGAGTTTTTTCCAGAAATATCCTGAGTGGAGGTTGGAGGTGTCTGGCCTGGCTTTTATTTCACAAAAAAATTATTTAATTTTTTTTGTATCGTAAAAAGTATGTAGCATCCAAGTTTTTAGAATGACTAACGAGACAATTGGACACATTTATGGCAAAAAAAAAACCAAATAAAATATATTAATATTTTAAACATAGGCCAAATGTGCACCTAAGTGCTAAGAAGATTTTCGTTTAAAATTAACTATAAAAAATAGATAAAAAGTTGATTTTGACAACAATGATTAAGGCGTAGACTTCAAAAAAACTTGATCTGATATTGGACTATGATTAATTTTACAATACCCAATGAATCCAATAATAAACTCCACTTTCTTTTAATCTCAACCGACACTTCTTTCACGATGATATACGTATATGTTGTTTTTTTTACGCATTCAACACGCGGTCCAAACCAGCACATTTCCGAACATTTTAGAAACATGATTGGCAAGCAATCAGATATGTGTGCGGTTTCATATTATGGGTTAATACGTAGATTTTTGTTGTATTTGAAATACTTTGTTCGATATTCATAAACGTATTCGTTAATTTTTCTTCCAACGTACATAATTTCATTGCAAGTAGAAAATCTTGATATTTAATTTTTTCAATTTTACATACATAATTGGCCATTAAAACCCTTCAGTCAGGATAACGACCTAGCTTCTCACATCACTCATGTTGTGTGCGTTAATTTTTATACAAGAGTTGCGGGACCTTAAAGTTGATTCCGAACGACTGATTTTTGAGAAACTTTTCATGACAATTTTATTTACTCTCAGAGTTTATGCCAGAAATCTGCTGGGGGAAGTCGCCAAGAAATATTTTTTCATATTTCGTTTTGATGACCTGGGGTTTGAACCGTGGCCTTACGTCTAATAAGCTAACACACTACCTACTAGACTACGGCGACTTCATTTTCAATATTACACGAATTATAAATCTTGAATACAAGATAGTATTAACAATATCTAATACTATCATGTATGTAAATGATATATGTTTCTCGTAACCCTGACTGAAGCGTTCGATTTCTTAAAAAAGTAATATCTCATGAGTCGTATGGAATGCGTTAATTTTTTTTAAACAACAGTACTCGTATTGAATTTATTTATGTTTATATACGAGTATTGGTTAATGAGGTCGTTGCTTTGTGAATAAAACACAAGTTTTGGATAAAATTTATTTATTTTTTACCTATGAGCTGTACGCACTCTATCCAACATTTCGACAATTTGTTTTAATTTATTTATTGCTTTAAAAAAATACGACTTAAGAAAGCAGCAAAATCCACGAAGTTATGGAAACATGCCCGCAAATCCTCACTATAAACTCACAAAACAACATAAGAATGTAATGCCTATCAATCCACATTCCTTCCTAATTTTTAAAATTTTTGTAATTTAATATGTTCTTTTTGAAATTTTTTTCTCCACAGTTTGTAATGTCATTTCTTGTTCTCGCTACCGTTTAAAATAATTTTTGTATAAATTTGTAATTGACATCAAAAATAATTATGGAAGGAAATATTTATTTAAAATGTTCTCCATAATTACAATGCCATGCGGGACAAATTTTTTATAAATGACAAAAGTTGTTATTTGCCGACGAATTTTTTTATTATAATTGTATAAAAGATCTCTGTTTGTACTTAAGATTTGATGAGCTTATTGTATGTACATACTTTCGGAGTTATGTTAACAAAACAAAACTGGATAGTTGTGTGTAACTTTTTACCTTAGGACAGCAAGCCATTAGATTGAAAGAATGCCTATTATAGGAGTATCCAAGTGAGACTATCTAATGTGATTATTTGATTTTATATTTGAATATTTCGAAACAACAGTCGAACCGAAATAGTCACTGCCTATGGTTTTTAAATATTATCCATGAATATTATACCACGAGCATCTCAAAGCATTGATGCCATAATAACTTTGCCAGCGGTAAGGAACTTTTTTCGAAATATTACTTATGATTGAGAAACAAATACTGCCTTTAGTTCTTTCATAAACAGACTAATAAATTACGTTTGTTAGTTGAGGAAAGACCAACTCATTTCATCTGTGGCAGTAGTATGTTTATGTACCTTCTCGACCAAAAACTCCATACAAAATTTGGCTCATGCATATCTGTAAAAGAGTAAGAACATTACAGAATTGTTAAATGAATTGTGTGCGATCGGTCTTTGGGTTTGTAACATGTATTATGAAAAGGTATTGCTTTTCAATGTGTATGTGTGTGTGTGTGTGTTAAAATTTGTGAGAATGCATATCTGGAAAAGAATTAAATCATTTTAATTTTCAATTTTTCCCTACAAATTTGGGATCATACCTGCCTTTTGTTGGTCCTTTCATTTGTATTGCTTTGCAAACGAATGGTTGGACGGACAGAATGAGTGCATGCACGTTTCCTCATCTACATCCCAGAGTACAAGTAGACTCTAATGTGAAAATGTATATACGTATGTACGAATGTTTGGACGGACAGAATGAGTGTGTGCGTAACATGTAATGTGGATCTACACCTATATAGTTGTTGTGTGTTTTTTATTTTTTTTTTGTATATTTAATTAGAAGGATCTTTAATTTTAAATGTGATAAGAAAGAGTAGGTTGGTTGTGCGGTTGTTTTTATTTTTTGTGTGATTTAATTTGAAGGATCTGTAATTTTAAGATGATAACAAATTCTTGGCACGTATTGTTCATGATCACAGGTAGAAGAAATAGAAATATAAACTATTAAGAAAGGGTAGGTTGGTTGTGCGGTTGTTTTTAATTTGATGAGAAAGAAATGTATAGTTGTGCCTGTGGGTTTTTTTTTCACGCATAAGTATAAGTAATATCTGTTTTCACATAATTGAATTTACTGATTGATCTACAACACCCCAGAGTATAAATAGACTTGTTTTAAGGATTTAGAATTTTTTAGTTTTACTGTTTTAAATAAATGAAATTATACAATAATGAGATTAATTAAAACAAATTAGGTTTTATTTTATTAGATTTTTTTTTTATTCTTAGGTATACATATTTTATTTTTAGATTTTGTTATTTTGTACAATACAATACATATATCTACTTAATATAATAATAGTTAAACATTCGTTTATACAGATTAAATAACTTAAGTGTTAACAAATATTGTGTATAGAATGTTTGACATCGACAAATGTTGAAAGATTGTGAATAAGTATTTTCACAATAATACAAACGTATGACATATTAATACATAAAAATGGATAATTTACATAATTACAAGTTCTTAATTCATTTATAAGTTTCATAAATAAATCTATATGCTCTTTATCAATCTGATTACTATGTTTTGTTAATAAATAGTTCTTCCAATTCAGCTGATGTTACCATTTTTGTTCCCCTTCTTTAAAAATTTAATAGTAGGTTGTGTTAGTGCGGGACGATGTACTCTGAATTATTTCATTTTAATTTATATTTATTGAATAAAAATTTTAAACACAAGTGCCCACAATTAAATGTATTAAATTTTTGGTTTCGTTCATAATTATATTCAATAGGAAATTTTAAGTAGTTGACAATCTCAAGTGGTGGTTGTAAGTTTCCAAAGCTATCAAAGTATTCCTTATAGTTGTGGTTTTTATAATATGCTACCCAATGTGTTCCCATACCATTTGAATCATCTAAATTAACAATGCCGCATTCTTGTTTGAATGGTTTTTCAGGTAAAGAATCACGCATGAAAACACCCCTAAAATGTTTGAGATGTCTTCCATATTTATTCAAATCCAAATCTGTTAATGGGCGATTGGGAAGGGTATCTAATAGTTTTTTGGAGCTGGACTATAGTAGAGACCATATCCAGTTTTATATGGTTTGAGGTACAATCCTTTACCCATTGCAATTGATTCCATATATCTATTATGACGGTTAGCTTCAGCCAATTGTTCTTTTCCATTTTTGATAGCATTTACTGCTTTGACAATAGCGGATCCTCCACTTGCCAAACCACCAAGCGCTGACAATGCTGTTAGTACGGGAATAAGTGGAAGAAATCCTCCAATTTTCGGTACAGGTATAACTCTCGGTATTATAATTTCTGCTCGCTTTTTCCCTTTAAACTTTGAATGAATAGCCTTTTGAGCTATTTTAACAGCATCATTTATATCAAGGGGTTTCTGTTCTTTCAATTGTTTTAAAGTTGTTCTCACAGTAGCTGTGAATAATTTCTTATTACACTTATTCATTTTTCCTTTTCTTTTCTTATGTCTCTGCTCCTTCAAACCTAATCCAAATTTCACTTTAGCTTTCATAGCGTTTGTCACAAACCACGCGTTAGCACGTTCTTTAATATCACTATCTTTAGATTTAACTCGTTGCCAGGCTTTTCAGCTAATATTTGATCTGCTTGATGTCTTGTGTCTATATCTTTTGATTGTGAATATGCAATATCGTGCTCTCTACAAGCTGCGTCTAATAAATTTATACCCTTATCTCCTCTTGCTAAACGTTTTTCAAGTTTTGTACCAGGTCCACAAAACTGATAACCAGGTAGATGTAATTCAACAGGTACTTTATTTATTAAGTTGTTTACAAATCCTCTTCTCATCTTACACTGGCTGAGGTTTTGTTTTGACTGTAGATTATAACAAATTTTTTTTTCGTTACTTTTATACCTCTTCGCAAAAATAACTGAAATCAAAACGATCTCCTATATATACAGCAATTTATATGATTTCAGTATGTTAATTTTTTGATATTGATTTTGATCTGCTTTGTATCTGATCACGATCTACTTTACATCTGATCACGATCTGCTTTGTATCTGCTCACGATCTACTTTATATCTGATAACGATCTACTTTTTTGGTTTTGTCTATTTTATTTTAATTTTTTTTATTTTTTTTTTTTTTTTTTTTTGACATTACCATGTTTTAGGTATACATGTTCTACCTCAATGTTTAAATTGTTTATTTGATCAGCTAGATCATCATGTATTTGTGTTATATGTTTTTCGATTACGATATTTTTGTTTTTATGGTTATATTTATTAAAACCTTCTCCAAATTTATTAATATAAGACATTTCTTTCACTCTTCTAATAAATTATGTTAGCTTCTTTAAGTTCTTCGATAATAGAGATTATTTCGTTTTGATGATTGTTGTGACCAGAACCTTCCGATGAAAGAAGTAAACGTAGTCTGTCAACTAGTTCATTAGGATCATCCCAATGTATGTAATTTGATCTCAGATTATTTTGTAATTTTAGCATTAAACCACTGCCTTTTGTTAAAATGTTTGTTGTTGTTTCGAATAAACGTTTAATTATTCGTATATATTTGAAGGCTCGTGTTCCTTTCACTTGTTCATTAGGTTCATAGCGACGTTTATGTGCATTGGTATTAATTAAAATCTCTTTATATTTTTTCAAATCATTTTTAGAATAATGGAGAGGTTTTTTATGAAATACTAGTTCAAATAATCCACGCGTCATTTTCAATTTCATATTCCCTATCTGCATAGTATTATCTCTATTAAATATTAATTTTTCCTTGCCATATCTCCAACTACCGTCTACATCTTGATTAAAACCATAAATTTTATCCAATTGCTTATTATTAATAAGTGTTTGTATATTTTCAAATAATGGAGAGCTTTTCGTCAGCTTTAAACATTGTTTTCTTTCCAAGTTCTTGATACATGTACTTGATACAGGTCTATTATGGTCATAGTTTTTTTCACCATCATTATCATCAGTTGAAATATTTTCATACTGAAAATCGTTATTATCACCGTTTACATCATCATAATCATCGCCATCATCAATAGTGTTGTCTATATCTTTATGCTTATCTTCAAGTTTTCCGATGATTTCATTATCACCATTTACATCATAATAATCATCATCATCATCAATAGTGTTGTCTGTATCCGTATGCTTATCTTCGAGTTTTCCAATGATTTCATTATCACCATTTACGTCATAATAATCTTCGTCATCATCTATAGTGTTGTCTACATCCTTATGCTTATATTCAAGTTTTGGGATGTTTTCATTATCATCATTTACATCATCATGATCATCGTCATCATTAATAGTGTTGTCTATATCCTTGTATTTATCTTTAAGTTTTCCAATGATTTTTTTAAGTGGTTTTGTTATTGGTTGAAAGGTATCTTCTAATAAATTAACTCTATCTATTTGATTCAGTTTAATATTTTTTAACTTTTTCTTTAGAACAGCCCTTGTCTTTACAAGATCTTCCAACACTTTATTATGGTAATTTTTAGACATTATAATAATTTTTTTATTGAATTTGATCTGGTTATGATCTGCTCGCTATCTGATTATGATCTGCTTTGTATCTGATTACGATCTGCTTTATATCTGATCACGAACTGCTTGCTATCTGGTCACGATCTGATTTATACCTGAACACGATCTGCTTGATGGCTTGTGTCTATATCCATTGATTTTGAGTACGCTATATCGTGCTTTCTACAATCTACATCCAATAAATTATTCCTTTATTTCCTTTATTCTTGCTATTCGTTTTGAAGTTTTGTATCAGGTCCACAAAACTGATAAACAGGTGGATGTAATTCAACATATAATTTGTTTATTAAGTTGTCTACAAATCTTCTTCCAATCTTACACTGATTAGGTGTTTTTCTTTTGACTGTAGTTTATAACCATTTTTTTCATTACTTTCATACCTCTTCGCATGAAACACTACACCAGCTATACTAGCAAGCTGTACTAGCTATACTAGCAAGCTGTACAATCTGTACTAGCTATACTAGCAAGCTGTACTAGCTATACTAGCAAGCTGTACAATCTGTACTAGCTATACTAGCAAGCTGTACTAGCTATACTAGCAAGCTGTACAATCTGTACTAGCTATACTAGCAAGCTGTACTAGCTATACTAGCAAGCTGTACAATCTGTACTAGCTATACTAGCAAGCTGTACTAGCTATACTAGCAAGCTATACAATCTGTACTAGCTATACTAGCAAGCTGTAGTAGCTATACTAGCAAGCTATACAATCTGTACTAGCTATACTAGCAAGCTGTAGTAGCTATGTCAGCTATACCTGCTATACCTGCTATACCAGCTATACCAGCTATACCAGCTATACCTGCTATACCAGCTATACCAGCTATACCTGCTATACCAGCTATACCTGCTATACCAGCTATACCAGCTATACCTGCTATACCTGCTATACCAGCTATACCAGCTATACCAGCTATACCAGCTATACCAGCTATACCAGCTATACCAGCTATACCAGCTATACCTGCTATACCAGCTATACCTGCTATACCAGCTATACCAGCTATACCAGCTATACCTGCTATACCTGCTATACCAGCTATACCAGCTATATCAGCTATACCTGCTATACCAGCTATACCAGCTATATCTGCTATACCAGCTATACCTGCTATACCTGCTATACCTGCTATACCTGCTATATCAGCTATATCAGCTATACCAGCTATACCAGCTATACCAGCTATACCTGCTATACCTGCTATACCAGCTATATCAGCTATACCAGCTATACCTGCTATACCAGCTATATCAGCTATACCAGCTATATCAGCTATTCCAGCTATACCTGCTATACCTGCTATACCAGCTATACCAGCTATACCTGCTATACCTGCTATACCAGCTATATACCAGCTATATACCAGCTATATACCAGCTATATACCAGCTATATAGCAGGTATAGCAGGTATAGCAGGTATAGCAGGTATAGCTGGTATAGCTGGTATAGCAGGTATAGCTGATATAGCTGGTACAGCTGGTATAGCTGGTATAGTTGGTATAGCTGGTATAGCTGATATAGCTGATATAGCGGTATAGCAGGTATAGCTGGTATAGCAGATATAGCTGGTATAGCAGGTATAGCAGGTATAGCTGGTATAGCTGGTATAGCTGGTATAGCTGGTATAGCTGGTATAGCTGGTATAGCTGGTATAGCTGGTATAGCTGGTATAGCTGGTATAGCTGGTATAGCTGGTATAGCAGGTATAGCAGGTATAGCTGATATAGCTGGTATAGCTGGTATAGCAGGTATAGCAGGTATAGCTGGTATAGCTGGTATAGCAGGTATAGCTGGTATAGCAGGTATAGCTGGTATAGCTGGTATAGCTGGTATAGCTGGTATAGCTGGTATGGCTGGTATAGCTGGTATAGCAGGTATAGCAGGTATAGCAGGTATAGCTGGTATAGCTGGTATAGCAGGTATAGCTGGTATAGCAGGTATAGCTGGTATAGCTGGTATAGCAGGTATAGCTGGTATAGCTGGTATAGCTGGTATAGCAGGTATAGCAGGTATAGCTGACATAGCTACTACAGCTTGCTAGTATAGCTAGTACAGATTGTACAGCTTGCTAGTATAGCTAGTACAGCTTGCTAGTATAGCTAGTACAGATTGTACAGCTTGCTAGTATAGCTAGTACAGCTTGCTAGTATAGCTGGTGTAGTGTTTCATGCGAAGAGGTATGAAAGTAATGAAAAAAATGGTTATAAACTACAGTCAAAAGAAAAACACCTAATCAGTGTAAGATTGGAAGAAGATTTGTAGACAACTTAATAAACAAATTATATGTTGAATTACATCCACCTGTTTATCAGTTTTGTGGACCTGATACAAAACTTCAAAACGAATAGCAAGAATAAAGGAAATAAAGGAATAATTTATTGGATGTAGATTGTAGAAAGCACGATATAGCGTACTCAAAATCAATGGATATAGACACAAGCCATCAAGCAGATCGTGATCAGGTATAAATCAGATCGTGACCAGATAGCAAGCAGTTCGTGATCAGATATAAAGCAGATCGTAATCAGATACAAAGCAGATCATAATCAGATAGCGAGCAGATCATAACCAGATCAAATTCAATAAAAAAATTATTATAATGTCTAAAAATTACCATAATAAAGTGTTGGAAGATCTTGTAAAGACAAGGGCTGTTCTAAAGAAAAAGTTAAAAAATATTAAACTGAATCAAATAGATAGAGTTAATTTATTAGAAGATACCTTTCAACCAATAACAAAACCACTTAAAAAAATCATTGGAAAACTTAAAGATAAATACAAGGATATAGACAACACTATTAATGATGACGATGATCATGATGATGTAAATGATGATAATGAAAACATCCCAAAACTTGAATATAAGCATAAGGATGTAGACAACACTATAGATGATGACGAAGATTATTATGACGTAAATGGTGATAATGAAATCATTGGAAAACTCGAAGATAAGCATACGGATACAGACAACACTATTGATGATGATGATGATTATTATGATGTAAATGGTGATAATGAAATCATCGGAAAACTTGAAGATAAGCATAAAGATATAGACAACACTATTGATGATGGCGATGATTATGATGATGTAAACGGTGATAATAACGATTTTCAGTATGAAAATATTTCAACTGATGATAATGATGGTGAAAAAAACTATGACCATAATAGACCTGTATCAAGTACATGTATCAAGAACTTGGAAAGAAAACAATGTTTAAAGCTGACGAAAAGCTCTCCATTATTTGAAAATATACAAACACTTATTAATAATAAGCAATTGGATAAAATTTATGGTTTTAATCAAGATGTAGACGGTAGTTGGAGATATGACAAGGAAAAATTAATATTTAATAGAGATAATACTATGCAGATAGGGAATATGAAATTGAAAATGACGCGTGGATTATTTGAACTAGTATTTCATAAAAAACCTCTCCATTATTCTAAAAATGATTTGAAAAAATATAAAGAGATTTTAATTAATACCAATGCACATAAACGTCGCTATGAACCTAATGAACAAGTGAAAGGAACACGAGCCTTCAAATATATACGAATAATTAAACGTTTATTCGAAACAACAACAAACATTTTAACAAAAGGCAGTGGTTTAATGCTAAAATTACAAAATAATCTGAGATCAAATTACATACATTGGGATGATCCTAATGAACTAGTTGACAGACTACGTTTACTTCTTTCATCGGAAGGTTCTGGTCACAACAATCATCAAAACGAAATAATCTCTATTATCGAAGAACTTAAAGAAGCTAACATAATTTATTAGAAGAGTGAAAGAAATGTCTTATATTAATAAATTTGGAGAAGGTTTTAATAAATATAACCATAAAAACAAAAATATCGTAATCGAAAAACATATAACACAAATACATGATGATCTAGCTGATCAAATAAACAATTTAAACATTGAGGTAGAACATGTATACCTAAAACATGGTAATGTCAAAAAAAAAAAAAAAAAAATAAAAAAAATTAAAATAAAATAGACAAAACCAAAAAAGTAGATCGTTATCAGATATAAAGTAGATCGTGAGCAGATACAAAGCAGATCGTGATCAGATGTAAAGTAGATCGTGATCAGATACAAAGCAGATCAAAATCAATATCAAAAAATTAACATACTGAAATCATATAAATTGCTGTATATATAGGAGATCGTTTTGATTTCAGTTATTTTTGCGAAGAGGTATAAAAGTAACGAAAAAAAAATTTGTTATAATCTACAGTCAAAACAAAACCTCAGCCAGTGTAAGATGAGAAGAGGATTTGTAAACAACTTAATAAATAAAGTACCTGTTGAATTACATCTACCTGGTTATCAGTTTTGTGGACCTGGTACAAAACTTGAAAAACGTTTAGCAAGAGGAGATAAGGGTATAAATTTATTAGACGCAGCTTGTAGAGAGCACGATATTGCATATTCACAATCAAAAGATATAGACACAAGACATCAAGCAGATCAAATATTAGCTGAAAAAGCCTGGCAACGAGTTAAATCTAAAGATAGTGATATTAAAGAACGTGCTAACGCGTGGTTTGTGACAAACGCTATGAAAGCTAAAGTGAAATTTGGATTAGGTTTGAAGGAGCAGAGACATAAGAAAAGAAAAGGAAAAATGAATAAGTGTAATAAGAAATTATTCACAGCTACTGTGAGAACAACTTTAAAACAATTGAAAGAACAGAAACCCCTTGATATAAATGATGCTGTTAAAATAGCTCAAAAGGCTATTCATTCAAATTTTAAAGGGAAAAAGCGAGCAGAAATTATAATACCGAGAGTTATACCTGTACCGAAAATTGGAGGATTTCTTCCACTTATTCCCGTACTAACAGCATTGTCAGCGGTTGGTGGTTTGGCAAGTGGAGGATCCGCTATTGTCAAAGCAGTAAATGCTATCAAAAATGGAAAAGAACAATTGGCTGAAGCTAACCGTCATAATAGATATATGGAATCAATTGCAATGGGTAAAGGATTGTACCTCAAACCATATAAAACTGGATATGGTCTCTACTATAGTCCAGCTCCAAAAAACTATTAGATACCCTTCCCAATCGCCCATTAACAGATTTGGATTTGAATAAATATGGAAGACATCTCAAACATTTTAGGGGTGTTTTCATGCGTGATTCTTTACCTGAAAAACCATTCAAACAAGAATGCGGCATTGTTAATTTAGATGATTCAAATGGTATGGGAACACATTGGGTAGCATATTATAAAAACCACAACTATAAGGAATACTTTGATAGCTTTGGAAACTTACAACCACCACTTGAGATTGTCAACTACTTAAAATTTCCTATTGAATATAATTATGAACGAAACCAAAAATTTAATACATTTAATTGTGGGCACTTGTGTTTAAAATTTTTATTCAATAAATATAAATTAAAATGAAATAATTCAGAGTACATCGTCCCGCACTAACACAACCTACTATTAAATTTTTAAAGAAGGGGAACAAAAATGGTAACATCAGCTGAATTGGAAGAACTATTTATTAACAAAACATAGTAATCAGATTGATAAAGAGCATATAGATTTATTTATGAAACTTATAAATGAATTAAGAACTTGTAATTATGTAAATTATCCATTTTTATGTATTAATATGTCATACGTTTGTATTATTGTGAAAATACTTATTCACAATCTTTCAACATTTGTCGATGTCAAACATTCTATACACAATATTTGTTAACACTTAAGTTATTTAATCTGTATAAACGAATGTTTAACTATTATTATATTAAGTAGATATATGTATTGTATTGTACAAAATAACAAAATCTAAAAATAAAATATGTATACCTAAGAATAAAAAAAAAATCTAATAAAATAAAACCTAATTTGTTTTAATTAATCTCATTATTGTATAATTTCATTTATTTAAAACAGTAAAACTAAAAAATTCTAAATCCTTAAAACAAGTCTATTTATACTCTGGGGTGTTGTAGATCAATCAGTAAATTCAATTATGTGAAAACAGATATTACTTATACTTATGCGTGAAAAAAAAACCCACAGGCACAACTATACATTTCTTTCTCATCAAATTAAAAACAACCGCACAACCAACCTACCCTTTCTTAATAGTTTATATTTCTATTTCTTCTACCTGTGATCATGAACAATACGTGCCAAGAATTTGTTATCATCTTAAAATTACAGATCCTTCTAATTAAATATACAAAAAAAAAATAAAAAACACACAACAACTATATAGGTGTAGATCCACATTACATGTTACGCACACACTCATTCTGTCCGTCCAAACATTCGTACATACGTATATACATTTTCACATTAGAGTCTACTTGTACTCTGGGATGTAGATGAGGAAACGTGCACGCACTCATTCTGTCCGTCCAACCATTCGTTTGAAAAGCAATACAAATAAAATGAACAAGAAAAAGCAGGTATGATTCCAAATTTGTATGGAAAAATTAAAAATTAAAATGATTTAATTCTTTTCCAGATATGCATTCTCACAAATTTTAACACACACACACACACATACACATTGAAAAGCAATACCTTTTCATAATACATGTTACAAACCCAAAGACCGATCGCACACAATTCATTTAACAATTCTGTAATGTTCTTACTCTTTTACAGATATGCATGAGCCAAATTTTGTATGGAGTTTTTGGTCGAGAAGGTACATAAACATACTACTTGTGGCTTTTTCTTCTCTATGTTACACTATAATTTAATCATTTTGCAAATTTTTGTTCTTCTTCTTCATACCCACTAAAATATTTCATTTTTGTGTAGGTGACACCGGGAGAAGGATTATTTATTAATTATTTGAGACCATTTTGTTTAATTTGTAATATGAAACAACGGTACTGGTGGTACCAACCAGGAGCATAAAAAGATACAAAAAAAAGAAAGAAAGGTCTGGTGTGAAACAACGGAATCAGGAATCGTCACATATCGACGGGTAAATTTGCGATTTATATGATGAAATAGTTTCAGGCTCTGCTGCAAATCATCAATTCATTGTCGTTTTGGGTAGATTTTAATCTTACTCTGCACACACTTTGAACAGAACTTTCGCAGTCTCGAATGAAAAAATATATGTATGTTTCGACGACTTCCACTCAGCAGCCTTCTGACAAAAAGTCTGAAAGTTAATGGAATTACCATGAAAAGTTTATCAAATCCGTAGTTCTAAGTCGACATTATACTATTGATTCTGACACTTAAGTATATACATATAATAATAAAACATAATAACATGGGTGGTGTGCGAAGCTGGGTTGTAATTACCAATTAAGTAAGTTATCTTAATACTTATCTTTAATATCTTTAAAGCGTCATATATCTGATGATTTTCTGAGTCCACTTCTAACATCTTCTTTGAGGCGTTCACTGTGTATATTGTCTCGATACTCATTTCCTCTCGTTTAAACTTGTCAAACCACTTCGCAACGTTTGGTTGCCTTAGTGCAAAATTCAAATTATGTTTATCAATTTTATACATGAGTGGCGGGACCTAGAGTTTAAAGTCGACTCTGAACAACAATTTTTTGTTCATGGCAAATTTTATTAACTCTCAGAATTTTTGACAGAAATCTGCTAAGAGGAAGGCATCGAAAAAAATTTTTTTCATGCATGCCTTCAACAGTTATTTTTTTCGCAGCAAAAAGCAATGAAGGCATATTTTCAAACGCTTTAGAAACATTATTGGCAAACAATCAAATATTTATGCTTTTTCATATTACCAGAGTGTCAACAAGATGGGTTAATTCGGAGATGATTTGTTGTATTTGAAATACTCTTTCTACATTCATAAATGTATCCGATGATTTTTCTTCCGACGTACGTAATTTCATCACATTTTTACAAAACTGCATGAATTACTAACACGCTAAATTTTTTGGCGTCCTTCTTCTTTGAACTTAGGAATGTTGTTAAACTGATAATGTTCGATTCCAACAATGTTAGTCCGACAGCTGTATAATTCATACATTTACTTTTGAAGGGTAGTATTTGGTTCAAGTAGCGCTATCTGTTTGTTAGCCAACAAACTTTTTAGGGAAACTGTTAGGTAATGAATAAATGTTTACATTAATTAAATTTGATTATTTTCCTACAAAAAAGTAACAAAAATATCTTAAGCTCATTGCTGGCTATAGTATTGTGAACTTTTTAATACTTGAATGACCAATCTCAGTATTATTACAACACACAACTATTAATGGGTATATGTATATTACTTATTATCTATTTATTTATTAATTAGAACACAATTACAAATTATATACGAGCTGAGTAACTTTGACCATATGCTCGGTGTAGTGTCAAAGACAAGAGTCTCTGGTGGGAAGCGAAACCACAACCCTCATGCTAATAGTCTAGCACACTACCCACTAGACTACCACAGTACAAATATTATTAATTAATTTAATTTCTATATTCCATTTTGTATTTAAATATGAATTTCATGGCAGCAATATGGCAAAAACTGTGCACAAAAATACCTTTCAGAATAAAAATGGAAAACTATGAACTTTTAAATGGAATTACAAGATATTTAAATTTCGAATGCATGTCAACAATATGTTCACAAATATAAATATACCAAGTGTTCGACATAATTTAAAGCACTTTACGTGCAAAAATGTATTAAAAATTATATTGTGAATCAGTTTAAACGTTCGTCAAATTGGCATTTTGCCGAAAAAAAATTTTTTTTTTTTAAATTAATTAAATTTAAATTCAACTTCTGGTCGTAGTCAAAATGTTTTCATTCAAAATAATATTTTCATTAAGCAGACACACACGTACACACTTGCGGTAGACAGAGCGACAAAACAAAAGAGATTTTAATGAAAAAGAGAAATTATTTACAAATACATTTGCAATGAAAATTGGCAAAGAGAAATTGAAAACAGATGACATACTAATACAGATGAAAATGCAAAACGAATTGCAAAATCAAAACAAACAGGAAAGACGAAGAAAATTCATGAAAAAGACAACAAAATGTGGAGATGAACGACATGCGCTAAATAAACAGCTGTTGACCATATGAGCTTTTCCAATTCATTTTCCTTTCCATTTATACTAAAACGGTCAACAATAAGAATAGAATGTGTATATATGTATATATGTACATACATAAGCATACATATTTATATACAAAAAAATTGGACACATGGTCGTTGCCCTCCCTGTCTACAACAAATGTTGGAAAGCAGTGATTTTTAAACTGTTAACACAAGATATGTATTTTAGAATGACATCAACACAACAGCACAAACTCAAAAGAACGTAATCAAGGTAGACAAATGGTTGCCAATATTTCAACGAAAATCTTACACACTCATACCAATACAAAATCTAATAAGGAGTACATAAAAAAGTATGTGATTTAAAGACGTGCTGAATGTTCGCGTATCGCGTGTGGATTTTTCACGTTTTTCCATCTGATCAAAACTGATGGCACGGCAATTGTTTATTTTTAGTTTCACTTTTTTTAATTGTTTTTAATGAGTCTGTTTATTTTTCTGTTTTCTTTTTTAGTTTTTGTTTATTTTTTTAATGACAGCCATTTTAACAATAACGGAAATTTGCTGCCAATAAAAGTGACCAACTACGAGGTCAACAAACTAACTGCGTGCGTTTACACGCAGAGTTTGTTGCATGTTTATAATTTAAAAAATAAATTGTTTAATAATTAAAGGAAAAAACATTTTCGGTTTTTATTACCCTCGTACATTAAGATTTTAAATATTATTTGAATTATTTTTATTTATGGGACACTTTTTGTTAAAACACCGGCATACAGAAATCAAGAATAACAAGTGCTGATAATAATACTACAGTTTTGGATTTTAAAAACGTTACAATTTGGAAGCTGAAGTCATTTTAGACAGAAATGGCTGAAGCCGAAGGAGGATCGGAGCAGGATGATGTTTCATTCTTGAGAACGGTATGTGTATTTTCTTTTTTAATAAATATTTTAATTCATATTTAGATGAATATATACTGTATTTATGTATGTATATATATTATATATTAAATCCTTTGCATTAAAATTTTAATAAATAATATTCGTTCGTTAAATTAAAGCAGAGTTTAGTAATTATAGAATTTTTAAAGCGTTTGCAAATTTAAATTATAAAGGAAATCTATAAATCTATGTTTTGATCCTAATGAAATATAAAATTAAATTAAATTAAATTAATTTCAGTTAATTTTTACTTCCGAATTGAAGTGTTCTCGAAAGAGAATAAAAGAAAAATTTTAATTTAAGTTAGATTTTTATTTCATATTATACTTATAACCAAATTGAATATAATAGCATAAAGGGCTTGCCTAGAAATCTTCTTGTATCAAGACCTTTTTTTGTTGTCGCTCTAGTCTGAGGCAGATCGTTGGCGTACTCCATAGAGCAGCAAAATTATCGATAGTCGGCCCATTCGATAGTTTTGATAGTCCGGTATAAAACTATCGATACTATCGATAGTATCGAATTTTTAGTTGAGTGCTAAATTTCCCAATTTTAATTAAAAATTATACAGGCGTACGTATATATATATGTATATAAATAGATGTATATATGGTGGAAAAAATAATAGAAACACAAAAAAATGTATAGATATCCTACTTTTTCCATAAAGAAATTTTCGATTTTGATTGTACACAACGGTTCATTTTACAGCTATTCTGTAAGCTTAAATTATTTTCTAATAGTTGAAGTCCTTAATAAAATTTTTTGAAATTTATTTATATTTTTTTATCCTTAACTTTAAAAATGAATTTATTGAGATACCGAGTTGAAGCCGTCGCAAAACTAAAAATTACCGCTTAAAATTCGATACTATCGCTATCGAAAAAAACCATCGATAGTTCTTTAAAAATAAAACTATCGATACTATAAATAGTACTATCGATGGTTTTACAGCTCTAGTACTACTGGGAACTCCGAGTTTTAACCTCAACCCCGATATCATGAAAAATTATTTCTCTCAGCCTTTTGACAAAAACAAAGTTCTAGTTCGGGTTCGACAACAAGCTATATGACAAAGAGGGGTAAATTGAATAAAGTTTTGTTATGGCCAATAATGTAAGTATCGGGAAAAATGAAAGCACAATATTGTGTTTGCTAGAATGTAGTTAATAAATAAAATTAAAATAATAAAGTTTTAAAATTCTAATGGATTTAATTCACTAAAATTAAACACAAAAATTTTCATCAAAAATAACAATACTTGCTTTCCTTGCGTGACGAAACTTACACACATTGCACACATTCAATTAAATTAATAGAAATTCAAAAATAATATTAATATCATATATATATTGAAGGCTAGACTTTCTCCTTAGCCTTTGTGTTTTTTATTAATAAAAAGAACTCTGTCTTTTCTTAAAATAATTTTATTTTATTGAAGCCTCTTGCTTCCTTGAAATTCAATCTTGAACTTAAAACTAAGATTAAACTAGAATGACCAGAAGGTCTTCAATGCTCAAATAGCAAAAGAGATTAAATTAATAACTCAAATACACTGTTATACTACAAAAAAAACTCAAATTAGGAACTTCATTGTGAATAATAAAAAAATGATAAAAAGAAAAAGATAATTAGAGTATTCTCTCTACACTGAAGAAAATAATAGAAAATAATATACAAAAGAAATTAAATACAAATAATAATAGAAAATAATATACAAAAGTAATTAAATACAAATAATAATAGAAAATAATATACAAAGTAATTAAATACAAATAATAATAGAAAATAATATACAAAGTAATTATTCAAATAAGGTTGAAGTCGCTTCAACATGCTCCCCCCTGAGAGTGGCAAGAGCATCCTCTCCATACTCCAGACACGATCCATCCAAATGTAGATGCTTGGGCTATTGGAACATCGAGGGACGACTGCTCAATATCTGGCTTTAAAATTCTTGAGAGCGACGTCATTACCCAATACTCCGTCAATCTGCTTGCAGGAATCAAAAAATGGATCGCTAGGGGCTCGTACTGCCTAAAGTGCTGAAGCAATGAAGCATCCAAAATTGGGTCCGGCATATCAACATTAAGTTGTTCCTGTATGTGTAGGTCTACCACGAACTCATCTTCTCTTTCGTGAGGAAAACTTGGCTCCAAGATGAAACGACCGTATACTTCTCCTCGAGATCTTATCGGCCTAAATTCGGGAAGTATTTTAGCCACATCCCACAGGATATAAGAGCGCTCTGCTTGCCTGTCTAACACAAATACTGTGAACATCTTCGCACCCTTAAAATTAAGGTTCACTCTCACGATAGGCTTGATTGGCCAAGATGTCGTAATCGATGTTTGGGTTGACACGTCTTCTTTAACTGGAGTTGAAGCCTTCTGACGGTTTGCTCGTGGTGGAGTTTGGGTAGCCTGGCTGACTAAAATTCTATTTGGATGACTCGGAGTCTCGGTTGCAGCATTGACGAATACCTTTTTTACGGCCCCTTGTGATGTTACTTTCTTTATAATAATAGTTTCTTCAAGATGAAGTTCATCGGCCAGAGTTGCCAATTTAATGTCCTCTAGGTGAGGGGTCGCGGCTTGCTGAGTTACCACTGGTGTTGTTGGTGAGGTGACTGCAGAATCTTGATCGGCCACAGGTTTCTCACGAAGAGGCTCAGCGGGCACGTCCTTTTTCTTTTCTTCTGGGTGTAAGAGAGTGTGATGAAAAGCATTACAAGGCTGCCCATCAACTATCGCTGCACATCGTTTTGTCGAAGGACACTCATTTCTGAAGTGATTGTAGGCGAGGCAATTAAGGCAAAAACCTTTAGCTCGTGCCGATTTCCAGCGCAAACCAACACTGAGGTCTCTAAAAGGTTTGCAGTACTGCAGGGGATGGTTGACGTGGCAAATGTGACAACGTGGGCGCTTGTTCATCTCCATCTAGGTTGATAATAAAAGAAAGAAATATATACAGTGTTAAAAATACCTAGTGCGATTGAGTTTTCTAATTTTCTATTTTCGTTGGGGAATTTGATACATTATTCATTAGATTTTGGCGGGAGTTTACTTTCTGTATTATTAGTTGGTAGCAAACATAATTTTACAACTGGACGTAAAATTTTACCATTCTTTGTGAGAACTTCAGCAACTCTTATTTTGCCGTCTCGACCATAAATAACGTTGGTAACGCGACCAAGGAGCCACTCGGTAGGTGGTAGAAGGTCTTCTTTGACTATCACAATATCGTTTGGTTTAAGGTTGTCGCGTTCCTTCTGCCATTTAAAACGTTTCTGGAGCTCGGTGATATATTCAAACTTCCAACGTCGAGCAAAAATATGTTGGAGTGCTTTCAATCTTTCCCAACGTTTTAGAAAGGGAACATCCTTGAGTGGGGGTTCAGCAGGTGCTTCTGGTAGTGCTGTAATCGGAGCACCTCGAAGTAAATGTCCTGGGGTCAGAGGTAAAATCTCATTCGGGTTTTCGGTTAGAGGCGAAACAGCTTCAATGCGAACTAGAAGCGTATTGAATTCTTCGAAAGTGAAGGACAAGTTGTTGGTCACTTTCTTCAAATGAGACTTCATGCTCTTTACTGCTGCCTCCCAAAGGCCACCCATATGAGGTGCGTATGGCGGTATAAAAGACCAATTAAAGCCCAATGTAGTATACTTCTCAATTAAAGCCTTTTCAGTGGATTTTAGAAAATCATTATGGCTTTTTAGAAGAGCGTAGCTTGCACCGAGGAAGTTTCGGCCGTTGTCCGAGAACATTGTCTTAGGGAGACCTCTGCGTCCGGTAAATCTCTCAAAGCAGGCTAGAAAGGCATCAGTTGATAGATCGGAACAAACTTCTAAATGTACGGCTCGAGTAGAGAAACACACGAACACCGCAGCATAACCTTTAAGGATTTTCGCATTTCTCAGTGTAGAGGATTTAATGCTGAATGGACCAGCGAAATCGACTCCAGTATATGTGAATGGCAAGGAAAAGTTCACACGTTCTGGGGGGAGTGCGGCCATTATTTGGTGCTGGACCTTATGTTTATAGATCGTACACGTCTTACATTCTCGTATACATTTTCGAACAAGATTTTTTAATCTTGGGATGTAAAATCCCTGACGAATCGCACGTAGCATTATGTGATGTTCAGAGTGAAGCAAAATGCGATGTGTGAAATTAACTAAAAGTTTCGCTAGATGTGACCTTTCTGGAACAATCACTGGATGACGTTCCTCGTAGCTTAAACCTGAGTTATTAAGTCTGCCGCCTACTCGTAGAAGGTCGTCCTTATCAATAAAAGGATTTAAGTTGAGTAACCTGCTTTTGCGGCTTAACGGTTTCTTTTCTTTGAGACAATCATATTCACGGTAAAAATATCTCTTCTGAGCGATAGAAATGAGTCGTGTTTTCAATGAGCTAATTTCTTCAGCCGTAATAAACTTTTCGGTTGGAAATGGGTTCTTTAGGACTCGGTTGATAAATCGAAGTCGATAACAAATAACTCGCAGCGCTCTTGGAAATGATGAAAACTCTTCTAGTACATCTGCACACTTATCCTCAAGATGAAGGTTAATGACAGACTTCTTTGTTTCCAAATCGACTGGATCAAAAGTCCGAGGAATTGGCCACAGTGGAGTGGGAAGGTGTAGCCAAGTGGGTCCATGCCACCAGAGTTGATTTTCTGCAAGTTCCTGCGGGGAGCAGCCACGCGTGCCGATATCTGCAGGATTTTCTTCAGTTTTGACATGTTTCCAGTTCTGAGCGCTGGCGATACTAATGATCTGCGCCACTCGATTTGCGACAAACGTTTTTAACGTATAAGGAGGTTTTTGTAACCAACCCAATACTATCGACGAGTCTGTCCATAGAAAAAGTTCATATGAGAACTGGCTGTTCGTGACTATATTACGGATGAGCTTAGCAAGCAATAGAGCTCCACACAATTCAAGTTTTGGAACGGTAGTCCGTTTGATTGGAGCCACTTTCGTTTTTGCAACTAGCAAATTACTCTTTATTTGACCTTCTGAGTTTTCTGTTCGAATGTATACCGAACCACAATATGTCTTCTCTGAGGCGTCACAGAGCCATGTATCTGAATTTTATATCCTGGAGAGAAATCTACCCATCTAGGTATCTTAATGGTTGAAACAAATGGCAAGTTTTTCAAGAATAAATTACATTTCAGGAGTATGTGTGGAGGTACCCCTTCATCCCAATCGGACTTTTCTTCCCATAATTCTTGCATCAAAGTTTTAGCAATAATAACGACAGGGCCTAGCCAACCTAAAGGGTCAAAGTAGTAGAATATGTCAGTTAACGCATTCCAGCGTATTCCTAAAGTTTTTATAGAGCTGGCGTCATCCAACTTCAAGAAATCTTCGTCTAGAAAATCCTCCCGGCACAAACTTTCGAGTAGAAACTGGTCGTTTGCAGTCATCTTTTTAAGGGGAAATCCAGCAGATTTCAAAGCCTTAATAAGCTCATCTTGTTTCAACTTGGCTTCTTCAAGCGTATGTCCACCCGAGAGTATGTCGTCAACGTAAACCTCGTTTTTCAAAATAATCGATGCTTTGAGATATATGTGTTTGCAATCATGACCTAACTCAAGTAGAGTCCTGATCGCCAAAAAGGGGGCGCAATTGACGCCAAACGTAACCGTTTTAAGTTGAAAAGAATTCACTTGTCCATCAACTTTGTCGCGGAATAATATCTGTTGATAGGATCGATCTGCTTCATGTATCAAAATTTGCCTGTACATCTTCTGTATATCTCCTGTGAATACGTATTTCTAATTTCGCCATCGTAAAACAAGCTGCATCAAATCCGCTTGGAGCGTTGGGGCTTGGTACAGCACATCATTCAAGGAAAACCCGCTTCCTGTCTTCTTTGAAGCATTAAATACCACTCGAACCTTGGTGGTTTTGCTCTCTGGCTTTACAACCGCGTGGTGGGGTAGAAAGAACGAAGAAACTTTTTCAGCTTTGGGTTCAAAATGCACAACTGATTCCATATGGTCCAAATCTATGTATTCTTGTAGAACTTCAGCGTACTGCGCTTTCAAAACTGGAGTTCTATCGAGCATTTTTTCCATTCTGTGGTACTGTGCTAGAGCCATATTTCGAGAAGGACCCAAAAAAATCTCATTGGGAAATTGTTCTTTAAAAGGGAGCCGCACTACGTAACGTCCATCAGATTGTCGAATTGTGGTACGTTTATAAAAATTTTAACAATAAATGTCGCTTTCCGACTGAATATCTGCTTTTTCCACCTCTTCTACCTCCCAAAACTTCTTTAGCTGCTCATGAAGGACCAGATCGCTACAAGGCGAAACTAATGTGTGAAAAGATTGTATTTTTGTGTCTGGTTCAGGGCCTAATAAATACCACCCGAAGTGAGACTCTCGAGCTTCAAGAGAGTTCCCAATATTCATCTTCACGCCGTTCAAATTTATAAAGGGCAAGTAATCGCTACCAATAATCATTTCTATTGCAGCAGGTTTGTAAAAATAGGGATCTGCAAGTTGTAAACCTTTTATATCGTCTAAATTTTGAATTAGAATCGGCCGTGAAGGCATAAAATGTGCCAATGTGGATACCACAATCGTTCGGATTTTAATTTTAAAATCGGATATACGAGATTTAACTGTGACATAGCACCTTCCCTTCGAACTTCCTACCACCGTCTCACCGAATCCTGATATTTCGCTACGATGGGGTTCGAGAGGTATCGATAAATTCCGTTGAACACGTTTTAGTATAAAACTCCTAGTTGACCCTGTATCAATTAACGCTCGAACAGTGAATTTTTCGCCTAAATGTTCCACTTGGACCAAAGCTGTTGGTAAAATAGTAGTTCCGCTGTGTTGAGATAGATTAACTTGAATTGACTCTATTTCATTTGCATTAGAAATGGCAGATCTTTCGGGTTGAGAATTGGACGGTTTTGTATTGTACCGAATACCCGACGCAGTAGTTTTTTCATAGTCCTGACGATTCTGTTGAGATGATGTCCTTGGAGCTGGAAATTTTTTCGATTTATCTTCATGAATATGTAGCATAGTGTGATGCCTTTTATTACAAATTGTGCAGCTGCTCGCACTCTGACAATTCATCTTAAAATGGGTGGGTGAAAAACAATTCGCACAAATTTTGTTTGCATATACATATTTTATTCTATCTTTGACTGACAAACCCTTAAAATATTTGCAAAACCGTAACGCATGGTTCTGTTTGCATTTCTTGCAGCTAAATTTATTTCCTTCGGTTTCAGTATTAGAATAAAAAACTTGAGATTTGGAGGTGTTGTTGTCTCTGCCGGACGTCTTCCTCAAATTTGTAAGAGTTTCCAGCGTTTCAATTCGTTCAGTCAGAAATTGGCTAAGTTGTTGCCAAGTAGGCAATTCCTTGTGGTTACTCAAGGAGTCTTCCCATGCACGTGAAGTTTCTTCTGGGAGCTTTGAAGTGCAAATGTGCATAAGGAAGGGGTCATTACTTCCTACTTCAACTTGAAAAGATCTAATAACTGACAAATCATCGTTGACCGTATTTTGAAGAAGCCTTAAAAACTTTAAAGTCTCAGACTGAGGGGCCTGGATGCCATATATCTTCTTGATCTGGTTGTTAATTAAAATTCGCTTATTTTCGTAGCGGTTTTTCAAGGCCTGCCAAGCTAATTCGAAATTAGAATCCACCAACTCATAATCCTTTATGAGGTGGTAGGCCTCCCCCCTCGTTTTGCCAAGCAAATAATATAATTTCTGAGCCGGAGCTACAGAAGGCTCATTTCCAACTACTGCCATGAATATATCTCTAAATGCAGGCCATTTGTCGAAACCTCCTTCAAATGTTTGGATTTCGACTGCTGGTAGCCTAAGCGACGACTGACGAACGGCTGTTCCTTTAGGTTCCGGAGCTTTAGATTTTACCATTTCCATTATTTTTGCCTTCAAAATCTGATACCGCTCACAAGCATCTTCGTATTTCAAAGAAACCTCGTCCTGGAAATCTTCTTCCTTCACATTTTCTTCGCATATGATGTATTCTTCAAATGTTTCCACCATCTTCAGCCATCTTCTCTCTAATTCGGACTGCTTTACTTCTAAAAGTGAAATCGTCAAAGTTTCGAGATCGATTTTTTCAAAAGCAGAGCAGAATGTAGCTACTTGCTGAATGTCGTATTTACATTTTCTTTTAGAAACCATTTTCCAAATTGTAAATCGAAAATTTCAAAAAATTTATACTTCACCGAATTTCCTTGAGAAATAACTGACCTTGTGGACCAAAATTAAAAACGTCGTGAAGAAATTCAACGTCTTGCTAAAATCTATCCAAATTTAAAATATTCGCGAAGAATGAAAGCGACGACAAAAAAGTTTAAAAAACAGTGTTAAATTCCCAAAAACTGTTATCAGATAATATAGCAGTAGTATTTTATTTTTTTTTTTTTTTCAAATTTAAATTTCCATAAATTCCGATTTATACCACCTTGATTTTATTTTTAAGTTTATCCAAAAAAAAATTTTAAAATTTTTTAAAATTTTCAATCAAAATCTAATCGCAAATTTCCCGTAAAATTTTATTGCAATCGTGCTTTAAAATAAATTTTCCAAAAATTACTCACTCTTTTCTCCAAACAAATTTTCAAAAAAATTCGAACTCACTCTTTGAGTCACCTTTTTCTTTTTTAAAATCCCAAAATATTAAACATATAGTTTCTGTGCAATCATTTATTTCAAAATGTTTTTTCACACTTAATCACCACTTGAAGGGCCACCGTGTAAAGTTCTCCAAAAAAGACTTCTTTTTGGTTCACCTTAAAATCGAACTTATACACCACTGGTTGGAGCACCCTTTAATTTCGAAAAACGTTTTTAAAAAATGTATTTTCTACATGTACTACTTTTTTATTGTAGAGAAAAAGTATATAAATTTACCGACTCTTTAAAAAACGCTCGTACCAAATTCTCCAGAAAAAAAAACAGTAAATACTTGAATTGCACAAACTCACCGTTTATCCTATTGTGTTGTTGTTGTTGTTGATACACTAGTTTGTATAATTTATTGTTGTTCTTGCTGGATGTAAATGGCTTTTATGAAATTATTTTAAGAATTTGTTTTTTTTTTCTTCTGAAGAAATTCAGTGTTTTTTTTTCTATTTATTTTAACACTAGTGTCCTTTTTTTGCTTTTTTCTTTTTTTCCACTTCACGTTCTTATTTATTTTTATTCAAAAATTAAATTATTTTATTCCAACACCGTTCACTTCTTTTCTTTTACGTATGAAGATGCCGCTATAAATCGAATTGCACATAAGAAGTAAGAGAAACGGTTGGAATCGAAACACTTGTTAATAAGTGCGAAGAGTATGACTATTACGAAATTAGCCACTGCGCATGTCATAAATAAAACTCCGTTGTTTTTTATCTACTAGTGTTGGTACTTTTCAATAGTGATGGTACGTAGGGGATTTTTGATATTAGTGATATTCCTTAAGGGATTTTATTAAATTTAGAGGTTATGTTCGAATTCTTGTTTGGATATGATTGTGAAGTAATTTTAATTAATTTTAACTAATTTTTTTAGCACTTTCCAACGAATTTTTACCAAAAATTAAACAATCGCACTAAATATAAATTAATCACTGTACATACCCAATCAATTCCTTTTGATGAATCTAGATGATTTTTCGCCTAGAAAAATAAATTTTCTGGGAGACACTTCTTCCTTCTTGAAATGGCCAGCAACGCCTGGAAGCTTTCTTCTTCGATGGACGGGATACACACCGAAGATTGTTCTGTAAGCAGCCCTCTTGACTGCTGTTGATGCCTTAGTCGTTGCGATAGAACAACTATTATAGACACTTTGACAATTAGACAATTTTGCCGGAGTTGTTACGATAGAACAACTGTTAAAGGCAACCAGTGGACAGGTTTTCCACTAGTTAATCCAATCCTAGCTCCTCTAGGATTTTTTCGAAGGACCAAAATGAAGGCTAGACTTTCTCCTAGCCTTTGTGTTTTTTATTAATAAAAAGAACTCTGTCTTTTCTTAAAATAATTTTATTTTATTGAAGCCTCTTGCTTCCTTGAAATTCAATCTTGAACTTAAAACTAAGATTAAACTAGAATGACCAGAAGGTCTTCAATGCTCAAATAGCAAAAGAGATTAAATTAATAACTCAAATACACTGTTATACTACAAAAAAACTCAAATTAGGAACTTCATTGTGAATAATAAAAAAATGATAAAAAGAAAAAGATAATTAGAGTATTCTCTCTACACTGAAGAAAATAATAGAAAATAATATACAAAAGAAATTAAATACAAATAATAATAGAAAATAATATACAAAGTAATTAAATACAAATAATAATAGAAAATAATATACAAAGTAATTAAATACAAATAATAATAGAAAATAATATACAAAGTAATTATTCAAATAAGGTTGAAGTCGCTTCAACATATATATATATATTTAATATTTTATTTGGGTATCTCTTATTTTTCAAATTTGCAGCATATTTGATTTAATTAAGTTAGACAAAAACTATTTTGAAATGCCTTCCCAGGCGTTTTCTACCCCATGGGAAAAGGTCGTCTTTATTTTAGTAGGTATAGCGTAATAATTACTTGACGAGATACAGTATACTATAGATTTTATATAGGATTGACACCAAGTGATTGCGCTGATCACTTTATTACATTGATCTTATAACTCCCTAATCACTCTTACACATTTAGCTGTATATTTCGGGTCATTATACTGCTGATATATCCACAGGAAAGGACAGAGCCATCAGCAGTTAATAAATCATTAACAAAAACTGAAATCCATCAGAGTTTTAAAATATAATTGAACAACATTCTAGCAAAACACAACTCCGTGCCTTAGTTTTGTGCCATACTGTATGTGTATCTTTTATTAAATATAATTTATCGCAAAACTTGCATGACCAGTTTTGTAAGCAATGTAAATATAAAGGTACTTAAAGTAATCAAATTTCTTTTATAAATACAAACTATTTACTAGTTTCCGTCATTCCTATAAGAAATATAGGCCTCCTTCAACAAATCCTCTAAGCGCTAAGTAATAAGCGCACGTACACATGTCGAGTTTATTGTTGCAAATTTTTATATCACTTCGACAAATTCTATTGTTATATGTTTCGTTATAAACATCGTTTGCTTATGTGCATAAATAAAACTGAATTTGACAGATGTCCTTGGTTATATTGATTTTGAGAACCGTTGTGGTGTGTGGAGTATTCGCATACACGTACTGCTTAAGAAAACCCACAAGAATTTGTACAATGGGCTTAAATCGTCTAATGTCTCTGGTCTATACACATCACGTGTGGAACTATGCCCTCAATCGTTCAGTTGAATTTACATGCTGTTGGTGTCCACATCGTCCAATTCATTTCACAAGAAGTTGGCAATCATAGACCTATAGCGCTTAATAACTTAAAAAAAATATGGACCGTTTATAAAAATATCTATTTTCTAAAAAAGAACGGTTGCGTACCTTTCATTTTTGGTCATAATCGTTTATCTCGAGTATACTCGTCTTTTTGAAAGTTTTTTGAAACAAAATTGAACACTTAAAGGGTTAATGGATATTTTCTTTTCAAACAAATATTATTTGCATATTGAGAAATTATATCGTGTTATGAAAATAAAAAATTACAACTAAATCTCATAAAATTTCGTTCGCTTACTTGCGCAGCACATTTTATGATTATGTGTATTAAAACCACAGGTTTTAGTTTAAAATATGTTATGATAAGTTATATTTAATAAACATACTATGTATGTATGTAAAATATGAAAATAATTACCGGACAACAATTATTATTTTATTTGTATTGCATATATTTTAAGTGAAAATAAAATTAAATATGGTCGCGGATATATTTTGAAAATTTAAAAGAGAATAGAAGCAGCCAAAACCAAATATAATATAATTAATATGAAATACATATATGTTTTATTATTTGCTATTTAATAATTTTATATTGCGTTTAATAATTTTAATTTAATTTTTTTTTTTTTAATTTTAATTTAATAAAAAATTTAATTAAATAAAAAAATTCCTTTTTCTAAAGAAATAAAAATGTTTTAAAAATTATTTTATGTGCGTGAAGAAAAACTCGAATTTAAATAGCGAAGACTAAAATCCGAAATTTTTTCCCAGATCATTTTGCCATTAACAGAGCAAGTCTTCAAGTTAACATAGTAATGTAAAATGGTTAACAGCGGTAAATATTTATAGTCGTACATCTTTTTACAAGTATAGGAAATCGGGTCTGAGAATATATATCCAAAATTATAAACATCTTACCTAAGAGTACTTCCTATAGATTCTACCAAAAGAATATCAAACTTCGTTCCAGAATTAAAGCAAAATCAATTTAGAAAAATTAATTTTTAAGTAAAAATTGCAATGCTCTAGAGGATAGTGGCCATTATTGTATATATGAGACTTTGTACACATATTCCACATATTCCGGATAGTGGGTACCGTGGACCGTGGTAGTGGGATATTTGGGATAATCGTGCTACTCGAGAAAATGCCCTCCTCCATCCCCGAACATTTCAATAATATTATTCTCAAACAATAATGATTATCATGATAATTAAATTTGTCAATAAATACATACATAATTGGTCATTACAACCCTTCAGTCTGGATTACGACCTAGTTTCTCACACCACTTATGTTGTGTGCATTAATTTTAAATATAAGTGGTAGGACCTACAGTTTAAAGTCGACTCCTAACGACAGATTTTTGAGAAACTTTTCATGGCAATTTTATTTACTCTCAGAGTTTTGCCAGAAATCTGCTGAGAGGAAGTCGCCGAAGAAATACTTTTTGTATTTTGTTTTGATGTCTGGCCTAGGGCTCGAACCCTGGCTTTACGTCTAATAAGCCAACACACTACCTACTAGTCTACGGCGACTTCATATAAAATTCATTAAATTTGTCAATAGTCTGCAATAATTGTAAATTAGAAGACTAATGTACTTGTTGCCACTGTTAAACAGTCAACCTTGTTCTGTTAAGTTTAGAATTTGTTCTGTTAATGCCAAAGGTGGCTCTACTGTAATTGTTGGTTTGCATCTTGGCTTTTTAATTTATCGTCACATACACACACATATTTTATGCTCGGAATGTGCATATGTTTATAAGATGTGTTATTTTTAAAGACTTGTTCGAGAAAATATTACCATTTTGTCTCGACTTTATCGTCAAGCAACTGGGAAAAGTTTTCGGCATTACAAAACAAATGTTCAAGAACATTCTAAAAGAATTTACAGAACTTTTGATATGTTGGGGGCTTCGTTTGCCATATATGTATGTACGTAATTGACTAAATTTGCTTATAGGCAATATTGCAGAATCACTTGAAAACAACAGAAATGATTAAAGTCACTTTGTAAAGTCATAACAATTATATTGGTAATGTAATTACTTAACGTATTTTTAAATTATATACATATATTGCAATCGAAGGTATATTGTAGTTTTATTTTCAATTTTATTGAAACCAAAAATCATGATGGAAAAAAATTTAATAAAGATTTAATATATAAATCGAAATTTACTGCCAAAAATTGAAGCATCGTATGTAAAAAAAATAAATTTAAAAGGTTTTTTCCATCTGATTTCTAATAAATAATTTAACACGTTCATCGCCACGATAATATCAGAAAAATTTTCACATGGGCCACGGTAACTTTATTAGATAATTTATTTAAAAATGTATCAAGGAAACTTAATGTATCAGAGAAAAATTTTTTTTGCCAAAATTCCCGGAAAAACACTATTTTTTTTTTGTCACACATATATGACTGACATGGCCCTATATTAAAACTTTTTTCATTTATTTATTTATTTAAAATGCATAGTTTACAAAAATAAATTTGTAAAATACAATTCCAAAATAGTGTGGACTACAAATCCGACATATGTATATGTGTGACATGGCTCATGTAGAACTTATTAGCGTCAGACACATATGACTGACATGGCTCCTGTAGAACTTCTTAGCGACAGACACATATGACTGACATGGCGATGAACGTATTAAATTGCAAACGTGTGTCACTAACAGAAAAAAATCAAGAAAATATTTTTCAAATTTAATATTCATTACTTAATTACAGTTTTCATTGAATTATATTTTATTTATAAACAATGACATTTTGTGTTTTATTTAATGTACATACATATGTAAAGCAATAACAGCATCAATTAAAAAAATATTTTTGAAGCTGAGCAGATTTGAACAGCAACATACATAGTATGTGATGTTATTAGGGTTGCAACAATTTTTAAATATTCGATTTATTTGAAGTAACAGTAAAGCCGTCTTTACTTTGCGAGTTTAAAAAAGTATGAAACTTTGATGTAGACTGCCTGCCAAACAGAGATGTACAAACAGGTCGAATTGAACGAAGAGAAAAAAATTTATTAAAAATATTAAAGACAATGGCATAGCAATTTACAAAATACTGTAATTTTTAGACTGACTTGAGCTTAAAGTGATATTTTTATACGTTTCGCTTTATAGCATAAAAAATTTGTTTAAGACTTTAAATCATTATTCTACGTTACCCTAGTACATTTCAATACCATGGAAAACAAAAAAACTAATAAATTCCATCAACACTGTATTTACTATATAAACCTGTGAACGAAATAATAGCGCAAATTTGCATACTAATTGCTGCTATGTTCCTAAGAACTTATTTTAGTTTCAGTTAAAACAGAAAACATTTATTCATAACTCCTAGATGACATTTCTAAACCATATCAATCGTTTTATAACGCGGCTGGCCTCACACTACCTCTTTCGATCGGACCAATTTCTGTGCATTTTGCGAGTATATGGGGTCGTATCACGAATGTTGGCCTTCAAATGTTCAATTGTCTCTGGTTTGTCGACTTAACACTCTTCTTTAACGGCGCGCCCAGAAAATAGTCCACCGGTGTCGAATCACAGCTTCCTGGAGGCCAATTGACATCACCATTGCGGCTAATTGAACGGACATCAAACCTTTGACGCAATAAACCGATTGTGGCATGAGATGTGTGGCAAGTTGCATCATCCTGTTGAAACCAAACATCGTTCACATCAATACCTCGAAGAGCGGGTACAAAAAAATCGGTTATCATGGTGCGATTGGTGTCTCCATTGACCGTAATGGTTGCGACGTTCTCATTTTGAGAGGAATATATGGTCCGCTCCACAAGCCACACCAAACAGTCACTCGTAATGAGTGCATTGGCTTCTGTAAGACCACGTGCGATTGTTCCGAGCCCCAAATACCGCAATTTTGCTTATTAACGTACCCACATAGATGAAAATGAGCTTCATTCATTACGTTCAGTGGAAAACAGTCTGATGAATGCTCTTGAAGGAAAATGACTTCGCCTTCGCGAAATCTCTATAAACGTAAGCATGTTGTTTACGTTATTGTTGTTTGTGCATTTTGTTTACGTTTGTCCTTGCAGTGTTGTTGTTGCCTGTTCTTTTTACTTGTTTGTCCACTTTTTATACTGATGTTGTTACTATATTTATTTTTGTTTATTTGTTGATCATATAAACAATTCCATAGTTTTTGTTTTTGTAGCTTTTGTTTATCTTTTTAATGGTAAACGATATAACACCATTTTCGTAACAATTGTGTTATCATTCATTATTGTAAAATTTAAAATTTATTTCTGTATTTATTAAATAAAACTTGTTACAATAGTGCTATACTGTTAAGGCTTAAGTAAGTATTTAATTATCTGTAAAATACAGCAAATTCGAGATGAATGTTATGAAATTTAAAAATGAAAACAAATCTAAAGTAAATTGCATAATCCTGCTTCAGTTGCCTATATTGGCCATATAGAATTCAGGATTGACCAGTATAACTTATGAATGCTCACACACACACATTTATAATCTGTACACATATGCATATTGTTATTTTTATTCAGTGTGTGGTATTTGGATACACGTCCAAGTAAACATGCAAGATAATATTTTTTGAAACTATTTTTAAAGTGACTGGTTTTTTATAAAAGTAGAAAAAAATAAACCTCTAGGAAAATCCTAATAAAAAATAATAATAATATTATTTCGAAAAAGATAAAAAGATAAAATATTTAAAGTTTATTCCAACATTTATTTTATGTCTCAAATGACAAATAGATTACGTAAGGAAAAATGTACAAAAATTAAAACAATAGCCGGATCGATATTTATCTATCAATTAATCCAAAGTGAAAAAGAATAGATTTTCTTGAATTTCAATGATTTTTTTCTTTTATAGGTTTAAATGTAAAGCGAGAACAGTGTGGTTTCCATTCCAATATTACGTTTGTTTGTCAGTTTGTCTTAATAGTGCATATTTATAAACTGACTCAAACAATTGTCCATACACCATGCAATTTAAAACATATTACATTGTATTTCGGATTATACCAGTTCAATTTGAGTCAATTAAATTTTTTGGTGAGATTAAAAAATCTATAAATAATTTAGAGTTTAAACGTGTACAACAAAAATTAATAAATCCAAGTAAAACCAAACTTGAAATGAGTTCAAACAATTGTACAGCCTAGTTATTCGATTTAATAAGACATAAAAAATAACACCACAGTCACAGTGAGTGTCTATAAGAGAAAATAAAAAAATCGCATTAACGTCAAAATGTATAATGATGGCAAAAGTTTGCGGGAAATTACTAAAAACATTAGACCAAGATCATCAATTCCACATGTGTCAAAAAGTTACCACGTTCGAATAATTAGCAGAATTGGAAGATGCTTCCTTGTAGTGGAAAATCGAACGGATAGGATTGCTCTATTGAAAAACACTAATTCTGTGAAACAATTAAAATCAATTCGAAGTTATGAATATACATAATTGGTCATTACAATCCTTCAGTCAGGATTACTACCTAGTTTCTCACACCATTTATGTTGAGTGTGTTAATTTTATTCATGAGTGGCGGGACCTACATTTTAAAGTCGACTCCGAACGACAGATTTTTGAGAAACTTTTCATGGCAATTTTATTATTACTCTCAGAGTTTTTGCCAGAAATCCGCTTAGAGAAATCGCCCAAGAAATATTTTTTCATATTTCGTTTTGATGTCTGACCTGGGATTTGTACCGTGGCTTTACGTCTAATAAGCCAACACACAAACACTAGACTACGTCAAAAGTTAACACGTTCGAATAATTAGCAGAATTGAAAGATGGATGAAAGGAATATTCAACAGTAATTCTGTGAAAGAATAAAAACCTATTCGAATTTATGAAAACGTTTTATTAAAAACACAAGTCTCACAGAATTTTAGGTTTATAAGCTAATGAAAGATTTTTATTAAGCACATCAACCTTCAAAGTATTCGTAAAATTTTCGGTCCAATGTGAATGGGCGCTAATACGGAAATTTGCTGAAGTCGGCTTGGAGGTTGACCTTGTCTACGTTTGAAGGCTCAAATCGATAATGTCCTGTCATCGAATTGTATGACCCAATGGCGAAGGCACGCAAGAAACAGTGTTAATCCGCTTATTAATTGTTAAGTAAGTGGCCATTGTTAGTGGATCTAATCTTATGTTAAAATGAGCGCTATAAGTTTGGACATACTATAAGATTTTCGTTTCTTACGCGATAACGAACCAAATCACTCATCCCGATATTGTGGCAGAATTATTTCTATACAATGGTATAAAAGAAATATCTCATTTGATCATACCACAGATTCAAAGTCCACAAAGCTCTGATGGGAAATTTTGGGAAAAAAAATGGCGTCACACAGTAGCTAATAAGCAAATGCCCCAAGATACCATTTTTTGCATAAGAATATAGGCAAAGAAATCACTAAACAGCTGGCCTTTTCTATAAAATAAAAAAACTTATATTGGGTTGTTCGGAAAGAAATTTCTTTTTTTCCCGACAGAGGATTTAATTGCAGTTTTTGCACCCAACTTCACACTTAAGATGTATAATTTTTATATGCTTTGAGAGCTCATATAGCATGGCTTGTGTGTGAAAAATTCCAATTAATTAAATGCAGTAGTTTTTGGTTGGTGCCCTTTTAAATATCTAGAGCGATAAGCAGCATTTTCGACATATCTTACTGTTTTACTACAGAAAGGGTAAAAATGCTGTTCAAGCCAGAAAGAAATTGGCCGATGTGTATGGAGAAGGTGCGTTGACAGTACGCCTCGATCCGGCAATTTTGATATCGAAGATGCACCACGTTCGGTAAGGCCGGTTGGAGCTGATAAAGGCGCAAAAAAGACATTAGTTGACGCGAACCGGCGAATAACAGCACTTGAGATAGTGTCTTTCATTTCCACAAAAAAAAACGAAATGACTTTCCGAACAACCCAACAGATAAAGTACAACGTTTGACGGATTTTGTGTGACTCGGCCTTTACTCCGCCGACACTGTTGTCATTTTTTGAAATGGCAATGAAAAAATGTTTTGTGGATTGTGGATTTTATTGGCAATAAACAAGATATTTTCGGGGATAAATGAAATGTTTTAGGGATTTCAAATATTTTTTGTTATTATTTAATTCTTCTTTTATTACTTTTATAAAGCCTGTATAATTACCACCGCTGAAATAAAATAAGTAGTCGGATAGAGATAAATCGAGCGAACACGGGATATGGGGTAGCTGCTAACAGCCTAATGTTTTGATTGTATCCTGAATCGGTTTTGCTTTGTGTGCAGGTGTATTGTCATGTTGCAAAATTACCTTGACGTGTTTTATGGCCCATTGCGGACATTTTTCATCAATGTCTGGTTCAAACTGGTCAGTTGCTGTGTGTACGGATCTGTATTAACGGCTTCACCAGGACCAAACCTTTCTGGTCTCACCAGACACCTAGCATTGTCTTTCTGTCGAATCGATCTTGTTTTGCAGCCGAACTTGATGTTTCTCTCGAATAAACCATACGATTTTTTTGTCTTCAGTAACAATCCGACGGAAAACTGATTATTAATCGCGCCTTTGAAAGGAAAATTTCATAATTGGTTTTATCTTTTCTATCTACCGTGAAATTCATGTGGCACTCTTTTTTCAGACTTATGAATCATTACCACAGCTTTTAAACAGTCAGATGTTCTTCGTTGTACAACATATAATATTTCTGTCATTTGTTGCTGACTTAAACCGTCATCTTCGTCCAGTATTGTTAGCAATTCGGCGTCTTCAAACTTTTTAGTGGACTTCCACGTTCTTAATTTCTCACATCACAATCGTCATCTTTGAACTATCAATACCATCTTCTGCATGTTTCTTCTGATAGAGCATGCCATATGCCTCGAAGAGTATTAGATCTGTTCACTAATTTGATGTATACTTTGTATATTTGTCGTTCATTTGCATCTTGAAGCTCACTTCATAGCTACGTTTACTACGACGATGTTACAAATTTTCCTAACAATGCCTATTTTTTAAACTACAAAGAAAATTTGCCATTGAAATCTGAAACCCATTGGAAACAATCAACTATTTTAGGATTTGGCTCAGTTGATAATAACTAAAATTTATTTACAATTTTTATCCGCTACTGTACATATTTCAAAATATCTGGGGTTATATGTATTCACACATGTGTCTATAAATTGTTTATTTATGTAGAAATAATGATTTACGTTGAATTGCTTTTAGCTATTCTTGTCACATTTTATATTAAAACGTATGAATTTGATTTGATATCTAAAAATAGACCTAAAAAGAAAATATAAAAGAAAATTGCAACAACAATAAATAGATGAAATGTACCCTCATCATCGATTGTTAAGAAACTGATTCATATTTCAAACATTTGTACATATGATTGTGTATCTGCTATGAATTTGGTACAAAAAAACCGTATGAAAATTGAAGTGTCTGACTTTGGCCTTCACGGACGCCCTAATACGAGGCAACCCGCCAGTTGGAAAATTGGCCACAACACGTATCGAGTCTCTCTGAATATATTCAATGGAATATCTTTTGTGGCAAACTAAGTTCTGTCTAACTGTACCTAATTTTTAAGATTCAAATAGGAAGTACCAGAGCGCAATCCTTCAGAGGAATGACAGCTAGTAAATTGTTTAGGAGCTAAATATGGATCGTTTTAGCTGCATAAGCTGGCACACTATATTGCAAAAGCAACGTCTTCCCAAACGTTTTCTTGGTAAAGTTGGGACAATGTATTCAGCGTTTGTTTGCAGATATTAAACCATGATTTAAATCAATTCAGATTGATCCTTTGAAAACCGTGCAAACACCCTACCACATTACTTGCTACATTTTTCCTGCACAGTTAGAATTGATTCATCAGTGCACATAATTTCTTCTTCCCAAGTTGTCAACGTGCTTCATTAAAAGAATGTTGCATTTCCCCACACTTATTTTTCTTTCCCAAAGCTTTAGTCAACAAATGTTCGGTAAGCCTAACTCTTTAATAATTCAACTTATGGACTTTTTTGAAAAATTCATCCATATAATAAGTTTTGCTTAAGATGCGTATTTAGTAGAATTCTCGATTTGGCAGCTTTGCACACTTACAGTGTTCAGACTATGAGCGGACGGCCCGATCTATGGCGTTCTTGAACATCTCCAGATTCTCCAAACAGTTTTAGTATTATATAGTATCATATGATCCCATATCCATTTAAATAGTTATCTAACAGCAATACGATTCTCTTTGTCTGGCCACTCAATGGTAAAAATTTTCAAAAAATTTAAAATTCCCTGTACAAAAAGATGCCTTGCAAATTATAGTTTTTAACCCATAAGGATTTAAAAAAACATGAATATCTTTAATTCTTCTATCATAAAGAGCGCGTTCAATGTTGCAACAATATTTATGTTCCTACTAAGTACACCATAAACGTCTTGTTTTGATTTATTAAGAAGAGATTTCTTGCCTTGTACTTCTTCTCCATGATTCATATTTTAAGTCCTTTCTTCAATTATATGAATATAATAGAAACTAAGTATGCTTGAATAAGAAAAAGGAAAAAAGAAAAAAAATTTTATAATTTTCATCAAAAATATGGTCACATAACAGAAAATATTTCGATGCACATGCTCTTATATTTGATTGGATTTTTATAACTTTTCTGTATTGGATTGATTTTCTTTTGCAGATTTCTTTTACAAAGTACACTGACTCAAACAATTGTCCGTACACTATGTTATGAAAATATATAACATTGCATTTCAAAAAGTAGCGGTACGATTTGACGCAAGTACAGTTTTTTAAGGATGATCAAAATTTTTAGAGTGTGGTGCGGTATTATATTTGCACATAAAACACACAAATGCTACAATTTACTATAAAAAATCGTTTGAAATATATTTTCGGACTGCCTACTCGATAGTAGAGATTATTTTCGAATAAATCCATTTGAATTTTCATTGCTGTTCAGAAATCGTATATAAAATGTAAGTGAACGTATTTAAACAAATTTCTGTATCTAAAAATTATAAGCACAAATTGAACAATTTTAAAACAATTTTACTTTGTTCTTCGATGACCCGGTTGTCTAGTGAGTAGTGTGGTAGACTATTAGCGCGAGGGTTGTGGGTTCGATTTCCACCAGAGACTCTGGTCGGTTCCACTACATCAAGCATAAGGTCGAAGTTACTCAGGTCGTAAAAGATTAATCTTATATATAAAAATGAATGTGTGTTTATTTGTTTGTGGGTTTGTTTGTCTGTTTGAAGTCTATAGACGGCTAAACGGCTGGACCGATTTTCTTGAAATTTTAACAGTACCTTCCTGTATGTCTCGAAGGAACTATAGGTTAATTTTTATTTTAAAATTTCAAGTAGGCGAGGTGCCACGCCCACATACCCAATAAGTATTTAATGTCGCATATCTCATAAACTGGAACAGCTAGAGTCCTCAAGTTTTGTATGGAAGACTTTGACGTATATATGAACAAAATGTGCAGATTGGCTATAGTGGGCGTGTCACCTCCCATAGTATGTATGTACCTTATAGACTCGTAAGCTATGCATTTGATCATGTTATGATCTTTAGCAAAGTTGTTGCGCATGAGCCGGGGAAGCTTTCTAAGTTGGTATGACCAATTTCCGACAATTGGTGCCACTGAAAATTAATCGAAATGAATTAAATCGTAAACTGTGCATTCTTTAACAAAGTTGTTGCGCATGAGTCGACGGTGGTCGGTGCGATTAATTTCCGATGGATGGCGCCACTGAAAATTATTCAAAATGAATGACAACAATTGGTCGACCTACACCTCAAGCACGGAAGAAAAGAGCATTACTAGCCTCAAAATCAGACGAGCATTGAGACTGGAAAATGTTCGAGTATATGCCGCTGAGACCCGTTCGCTTGAACCTTGAACAACGAGAAGTGAGATTAGAAACTGATCGAATGCGTACTACTCAGACCAACGAAAAACAAAACCAATAAAATGATTCAAAAATTAATTGGACATTTGTGTAATGTCGTTCCTTCAAATTTATTTTAGTTGGTGGCACAGCAACACGCGCAGGTTACAGCTAGTAAATAAATAAATGATATATTGGGTTATATTGGGTATAACATTTTAATATCTTGGGCCTTTAAATTTACTCTGAGTTCTTTTTGGGGGTACGTACACTTTAGCAGTACAAAATTATGTAGTCATCAGAAAGTTTGCCTTATTTTTTATGTTTAGTGAAAAAGCTTAAAAATGTTTTTGTTTTCTTATAAAATTAATATATATTAATAAAATTAATATACAAAACATCAATTGTTTTTAAAAATTAAAATTTATAAAATTGCTTACTAGTATTGACGTACCGAGACTTTTACTTCCCACTGTATACAATTGTAACTTTAGACTCAAACATTGCTTGAACTGCTTGTCTGTCACCTTACCATAAAAGTTATTAAATTTATAAAAAATGTGAAGAGCAATAACAATAAAAAAATTTTGACAACCATTTAACTCAAATGGCAACAAAAAAAATAACGAAATAAAAAATATTCAAAGTTGAACGTTTCCCAATGGAAATGGAAATTGAATAGATTATGCCTGAATAATATTTTATCTCAAGAAATGTCTCTATTGTTATACTTTCCTTTTTTTTAGATATTCCCAACATTTCTCTCAAATATTTTCTGCTTCGTTTCCTGTTCCTTTACAATCTGTTTCTGTATTCATAAATCACTTGAGAACGATTGAAATTTCATTTATTTCATTTGATTGGTTTAGAGGTGCGTGTAACTGTGTTTGTATGTCTCTCTAGGAATGAAAGGTTTTTAATAAATTTATTCGTACTTTTAGCCTTAAAGCCTGTCGGTTCAAATTCAATAAAGTTTTCTTAACCTAAATTTATTCTTAAATATTTTGATATTTGTGTTTATATTAGAAATATTTCCTTATGACTGATATCCTATACTGTAATCCAATCACAACAGACTCGGTTTAACATACCTTAAGTGCTTCTTGGTCTTAACAAATATTAGCACAAATCAGAGTATACAGGGCGATATGTAGGAGGAGATATCAAATGTAATTAAATATTAGTCTATAAAATGATATAGGGTGTGCCATCTATTCGTTTAAATTTGAACCATCGGTTATTTCGAATCTGGCAATACTTATGTCATTCTATTCTTTCACAAAATTCAGTACATTATCTCCATCGAAATTAATGAGTCGATTTGCGCTTGTGCAACGTTGGGATTTATTGATCCAACGAGAAACTGCACGATGATGTCAATTTTACCAAAAAAATATCATATTTTCGGACGAAGCTCATCTTCATCTTGATGTGTACGTTAACAAGCAAAATTGGCGTGTTTGAGGCTCAAAAAACCCACATGTCGTCTTACAGAAGCCAATACACCCATTAAGAGTGACCGTTTTGTACGGCTTGTGGAGCGGAGGCATCATTTGCCAATATGGAGAGACCTATCACACAATAATAAGCAATTTTTTTACACCCACTTTTCATGGTATTTATGTGAACGATGTTTGGTTTCAACAGGATGGTGCACAATAACTCATCTCATGCCAGAATGGATTTATTGCATCAAACGTTTGATGGCCGTTTAATTAACCGAAATGGTGACGTCAATTGGCCGCCATGAAGCTGCGGTTTCACACCGTTGGACGAGTTTCTGTGGGGCACCGTTAAAGAAAAGTGTGATGCCGACAAACTGAAGGAAATTGAGCATTTGAAGGGCAACATTCGTGATGCCATTGGCGACATACCCCCATACACTCGAAAAAGTGTACGAAAATTGATCCGATCGAATGAGGTACTGTGAGGTCAGACGCGGCAGCCATATGAATTAAATAATATTCCATTTCTAACTGGGACAGTTGTACTTCACAACAAAAAAAAATAAATTTGACAAAATTTTTAACCGTTTTTGTTTCATTGCATTTTTAAATTTAAATTTTTAAATGGCCCACACTATATAAACAGTTTCTACATACTTGTCTATACGAATACCATATTCTTGGCTATCCAACGGTAAACTAAGTATCAACATATCGTATACAATGTATACGATATATGTAGTTGTGTGTAGCTATTTTTGAATTTATGTCGAACAGATGTTGAACCCGATGTTATGTATCGATAACTTGATATCCTTTAACACTTTTTACATATGCTTTCATTGCAAACGAAAATGATTTCATATTCACTAGACCTCAAAGCCATTATACAGTGCAGGACAAAAATATTTACGTTTTTCGACAAATAAAGAAACTTCCGATAAAAACTAAAAGCAAAATGACTGCCATTTCATTTTATCATGCTAAACAGTTAAGTTTTCCGGCCACACATCAAATAACAGATCAAACTTACCTTTTTGGTTAACGTGTTGGTAAATGATACTCACTCATATAGTAGGTTGAGGTGAGTTTAAAGAATATCAAAATTCTTTTGATTTTTACAACAGCCATGCAGAAATCATATGTTCTCTGTTTTTTTCACAACAGCTGTACAATGAAGTTTGAAATATGAGTTTGATGTGTTGCAAAGCAAAACAAATATTCCGAACACATATGTATGTAAATTTAATCAGTAAAATTTGATGTGTCCCCATGCACCTTTAAAGTATAACGAAAAAAATTCTCGTTCTTTTAAAAGGCACAGTGGATTGGGAGCATAGCGCAATGCAATGAAAGAGGCCATATCTTTTGAAATGTCTTTAAGGTATGTACTTAACATGTTTAGCTTAATTTCATACACTTTTATTTGCCACTGTACATATGTGTATTTTTATTCTACATATTCCGTTTACATTTATTTATTGTCCTCAGACTATAACGGCTTGGGTTTTATAGTCTATCTCTGTCTTTCTGATCCCCGCACCAATTCTACTACAAACCAATATAAAGCCAGTGCTACATGCAAGAATATTATTCTTTTCGCCAACATACATATGTACGAGTGTTTCTTTTTTTAAAGCTCTGTGTAAACATCTGTGAACACCATACTGTATTTGTGTACAGAGAAGTTAGTTATTGTTGTTGCTGTTTATATTGATAGCCAGTATAATAAACTGTTTGTGAACAGTACGCTGACACTTGGACCACTATCGCCAAAAGAGATAAAAAGGCTGAGTTAAAAACATACAAAGTAACGAAGATAACTATGTACCATGTAGTGGCCATTTCACTTCATTTTCTGATTTTATCTTCGAGTAATTGAAGACATACGCCATCATAATATTTTAACAAAGTGAATTCGATACTCTGTTACGCCAATGTCGCAAGAGAATAAAAGTTAAATAGAAGTTCAAAATAAGCAAAGCCTTACTTTATTGACCATAACTTCGTCTTCAACAACATTGTTTTTCTTCTAAAGGGTGTTTTTTATAGAGGTATAGAACTTTAAGTTGCAATAAAACAACGATGGATTATTCGATTGACATGAATTTTATTTATCCGAAAGATAATCTTGTGGCATTACATTTTAAATATGATTTCTAGCATATGACCGCCACGGCTGGCGCGGATGTAGTCCAATCTGGACGTCCAATTTTCGATGACTTTTTCCAACATTTGTGGCCGTATATCGGCAATAATACGGCGAATGTTGTCTTCCAAATGGTCAAGCGTTTGTGGCTTTACCGCATAGACCAATGACTTTACATAGCCCCACAGAAAATAGTCTAGCGGTGTTAAATCACAAGATCTTGGAGGCCAATTCACAGGTCCAAAACGTGAAATTAGGCGGTCACCAAACGTGTCTTTCAATAAATCTATTGTGGCACGAACTGTGTGACATGTTGCGCCGTCTTGTTGAAACCACATCTCCTGGACATCATGGTTATTCAATTCAGGAATGAAAAAGTTAGTAATTAGGCTCTATACCGATCACCATTGACTGTAACGTTCTGGCCACCATCGTTTTTGAAAAAGTACGGACCAATGATTCCACCAGCCCATAAAGCGCACTAAACAGTCAGTTTTTCTGGATGTAACGGTGTTTCCACATACACTTGAGGATTACCTTCACTCCAAATGCGGCAGTTTTGTTTGTTGACGTAGCCATTCAACCAGAAGTGCGCTTCATCGCTAAACAAAATTCGCTTATGAAAATCGGGAACAACGGTAATCTCGTTTTGGGCCCATTCGACGAATCTACGCCTTACTTATGATCGTTTGGCTTCAAATCTTGCACGAGTTGGATTTTGTAAGCACGCAAACCAAGATCCTTCCGCAAAATCTTCCATAAAGTGGATGGACACAGATCCAATACCTATGCTCGATGGCGGATGGACTCATTCTGGTCTTCCTCAATGCTACGCTCTACAGCAGCAATAGCTTCTTCTGTACGCACCGTACAGCGTCTCTGGGGATGCGAGTTATCAATAAGAGTAAACGTGGTGCGAAAACATTCCATGGTTAATCGAATTAACTGCTCTGATGGACGATTTTGTCGACGATAAAATGGACGTAGTGCGCGATACGTTTTCCGCACAGAAAAAAAAAATTTAATACAAAAATTTATTTAAACAAACCTTAAATATTTTAACATCCATGATAAGAAGTCGTCGTAGTCTAGTAGGTCGTCGTAGTCTAGTAGTAGCAATTAGACGAGGAACTGAATCAGATATCTCGAACATTTTATCGATACCAGGTTTGGGCCATTTTAGCTTCATAAGCTAGTGCAGAATCTTGCTGAAGCAACGGCTCCAAAACGATTTCTTGGTAAACTTTAGCCTATGTATTTTAAGCTTGTTCGCATAAATGCAAGGAAGTGACCCCACAATATAACCCACCCCACCAAAACAAGGTTTGAATCAATTCAAATTGATCCGTGCAAATATCCTATCGCATTGCTTTTTACATTTTTCCCGCAGAGTTAAAATTTGTTCATCAGTACTTTTTACTAATTCAACTTATGGACTTTAATGAAAAATTCTTCCGGACAATAAGTTTTGCTTTAGGAGCGGATTCCGTTAAATTCTCGATTTGACAGTTTTTCTGACTTACAGCGTTCAAACTATGAAAGGACGGCCCGACCTATGGCATTCTATGACATCTCCAGATTCCCTAAACAGATTTATATATCGGTAGGCGCACATGCGTCTAATATTAAATTTAAATAGGTCCCTAACAGCAATACGGTATAAGGCGATAGTCTCTGACTCAGACGTCTCGAACATAACGAAGTATGAAAAAAATTGTGATTTTATCGACTTCTTCTCAGTAGTCTTTTGGCAAAAATTCTGGAAGTGAATACATTTGCCATGAGAAGTTTCTCAAAACATCTGTCGTTCGGTAGTTCCCGCCACTCATGGATAAAATTAACACAAACAACATGGGTGGTGTGAGACGTTAGTTCGTAACCATGACCAAAGGGCTGTAGTGACCAGTTAAGTAAGTACATAAGTGATATTCAAACATTTATTAAAAATTGTTTTAGGTTTTAGCTGCTCGGAGATGAACGTTATTCTTCCGATAAATTGAGCAGCAAAACACCTCTTGAAAGACAGTAGGACATCTGATTACGCTTAATACAACAAAACAAAATATTTTCACAAATTGCGTTTTCTACGACAAACGGCGACTATGTATATCTCCGCATGACCTCCTAAAACTGAAACTCATGGTAGACGCAAATTTAGAGCTGTCAGACTGAAAAACAAAAAACAAAAAAATATTTGATTTTAATAAAACTTCGTTTTTGTTTGACACAACGTGGACGATATCATTTTATCATACTTTTTAATCGATACCATACCTTTTAAACGTTAGAATATGAAGGAGTGCATTGTACTAAGTTAAGAATAGGAACATGGCACAGGATTACAAAAGCTGAATCGTTTCTACAGAATTGCTTAGTTCGCCAACGTATCAACCCATAGTTTAAAATTTGTTCATGGTAGATTTGCACATCCCTTCGTGCTAGGCGTCAGAAAACGGAAGTATACAACATTGCTGCTGTATCTATCGGTGCTGTACGAACGACTACAACTACGGACATATAGTTACATGAGAATGTTATGAAGAGATATGGACTAACATAATACGAGTACATTATTTGTCATTATAACACTTTGGTCAGTATTACGACCTAGCTTCTCACACCACTTAAGTGTTTAAAATCGTCTCTGAACGACAGATTTTTGAAAAACTTTTGAAAGCTATTTTTTTAATAAATCAGTAGGGGAAATCTGCTGAGAGGAAGTTGCCAAAGAAATTTTTTTCATATTTCGTTTCGTTCGACATGTCAGAGCTGGGGCATGGACCGTATCCTCAAGTCTAATAAGCCAACACACTATCTTTTAGACCACGGCGATTTCACGACAAAATTTAGTCACGTTCAAACCACTCTATCTCATAAAAAAATAATAAAGTTTTCTGATAGTTGTAAAATACTAAGGGTTGTATTATTACGATGTTGGTAATACCTCAAGTAGGTGTATAGTGTAGAAAATAAGTTCTAATTTCCCAATTTATTTTGTTTAATTCATTTTATTTAAGTTACTTAAAGTCAATTTAAATTAAAAGTCCAAGAAAAATATCATCGTTTAACTTGATATACTATTACAGCTTAAAAACACACACAGTACCATTAACTGCTCCCCAAGTCAATAATTTTTTTTAACAACTTTATTTTAACTCTTGACGACAGAAGCAATTTGTTTAACAGCAACAGGAGTAGTAGTATTAGCCACAGGGATAGTTGCAGTTAAGAATTAGTTTCACTCTCTCACTTTCTTATTTAATGTTAACCAGGATCAGCAAAAAAAAAAAAACATGTGAACAAGGAATATTGTATGTCAAACAACAACGACGTTATTGAGTTTATTATATACGTACAATGTATTTAGTAATAATATCAATAAAATGAAAAGCAATAACCAGCAGAAAAAGCAGATGGATAGAAAGCAGTAGCATTAAATTTGATAGTGACTTATTACAGTTGCCGTAAAAGCTAGTGAAAACAACAAATAAATTTTAGTGGATTCTGAAACTATCTTTAAAGATATTTAACCGACAAATTATTTATTAGTGTTAAAGTTTATAAATAGGGTTAAAGTTTATAATGTAACAAAACCTAAAAGTCCACAAATTTTATACATACAGCACCATCAGCGTTGCCATTTGCCAAGTTTTCCCTTTTTTCCAAGTTTTTTGAGATGCGAAAAAGTTTTCATTAAAATTGTTTTCTAACAAAACAAGTTTTTTCGAAAAATTCAAAATTTCAATAAATTCAACAATAACACGAAATATTTACATTTTTATATAAAATATTGTAAATTTTATTCTTCCCGGGCATAAGTAGCAAATAAACACCAATAGAGGACACCATTCTCCGGGGTTTCCTTTAAAAATGTTGATACTTTTGTAGAAATCAAGTTTTTTGTTGTAAAAAAAAGTTTTTTTCCCAGAAATAAACATCGACATACCATCGACAAGATGATATAATTGGTTAGGCTATAGATCATTCCAAACCAAATAAGAATATTTTTCGATCTTATTAACTCCGTCTCCTGTTCTTAAATATTTTAAATTGCAAACTAAGAAAATAGGGTTTTAATAACTTGCATTGTAAATATTACTTATTTACTTAATTAGCCATTAACAACCCGATTAACGGGTTTCGGCCTGCCTTATCACATCCATCCTGGCACCTCTGCTTCTTGCGCGCCTACGCCAGTCGATGACAGGGCTTCCTCGATTTGGTCCTTCCAACGCAAACAAATCCGTTCTCTTCGCCGCCTCTTGATGTTAATACGCTGCACAACGCCTATGTCTTTGAGGAGCTCATACAGCTCACTGTTCGGATGCGGATATCATCGCCAACTCGCACTGGACCGAAGATCTTCCGTAGGACTTTTCTCTCGAATACTGTCAAGGCTGCTGCATCAGTGCTTAATAGAGTCTATGTCTCTGTGCCATAAAGAAGCACGGGGAGTATGAACGTCTTGTAGAGTATTAGTTTTGTCGTACTAGAGAGGTATCTGCTACTCAGTTACCTATTGAGACCATAGTAGCACCTGTTGACAAGAGTGATCCTGCGCTTGATCTCCAGACTGACATCATTTTTGGTGGTAATGGCGGAGCCAAAATAAATAAATTCCTTGACTATATCGAAAGTATAGTTATCGATCTGAGATCCAATATGCCGCACGCCTCTACTTGTCGATAATATATACTTCGTTTTGCCCTCATTTACTGCCATACCCATCCTAGTAGACTCCCGTTCAATAGCACTAGAAGCAACAGTAACATCTCGCTTGGTACACCCTATAATGTCAATGTTATCAGCTTACGCAAGCAACTGGACGCTCTTTTGAATAATAGTGCCATTGCGATGCACTACCGTCTTTCTCAGAACACTCTCCATGACGAATTTGAAGAGATCGCATGATAAGGGATCGCTTTGTCTGAAATCTGGCACGGTATCAAAAGGTTCGGAGAGGTGCCTTCCTACCTTGACGGAACTGCATGAATTACTTAACGTCATTCTTCATAGCCTTGTCAGCTTCGCATTGTAAATATAAGTATGATTTAATCTAACTTTGTAACGACACAATGATTAGATCTTGTATTAAGAAAATTAATCACAGTTTTGTTGTTGCTTGATTCAGTATTATTTGAACGCCTTAACAGTACAGATGAGGACATTTGAGTTATGATGATATGCCATAGACATGCTCATAATGCCTCTTTCAAACTATACCTCCTGACAAACTTTAGTATGCTGCTCGGTACAAATAAGAATAATATCCTTCTAAAATGCATTAATGTCTCACAGGTTTTGAGAATGGCTGCCTTTCAAAATGTTAGTTGCTTTGTGTTTGAATAAAGTATCGTGTTTCATAAAGCTGCTGTACAAAATGTATACAATGTATTCTATTTCAAAACATCGTCAATGTGTATTTTTAACGCAGTCAAAAATCAATCGGGCATCGGATTTATAGTTGATGCATTGTTTGGTTACTTTGCATATTTACATAGTTTATATATAGTAGTAGAACTACATACAAACTTTGTATTGATACATTTTGGAATGACAATTTTTCTCACCAGCTCCATATAGGAGTCGTTACAATTCCCATTCTGAATTTGTGTCTACAGTACACTGTCAAAAGGCGTATTACTTACGTTAGGTTATTCCTCGTCTGATGCATGACTTATGTAAATCTCATTCTATTGTAATTACCCAACAAAGGAAAAAATTGACCCAAACTCATTTCATTTGAGAAGTCTTTGCCAGCCTTTATCTTCCTTTCACTTGTTTCGTGCCACAGAAAGGTTCTGGCCATATTATCAGCGCACAGTATTATGATTTCATTAATTTTTGTGTAAAAGACATAAAACTTTTTATTTTTATTATTATTATTTAAAAAAATATTTTCGCACACTACCCGCTCTTTCTTTTCTTCTATAAACTATCTTTCCTGTATTCCAACACAACGCACTGCATGGTCAGGGTCATTTCCTGGGAGCTGGCCGCAAAAAAAATCGCCAGTCGCCCATTCTACTCAAGTAAAACTCTTCAGAAAATTTATAAATTGGTTGAACGATAGGAACAAAAATTCGATGGAATTTTTGGATAAATTCAAAGAATAGACTCTCATCAAACTTCTGTTCTTTCAGTAAAAACTGCAAAAGCTGAATTTTATAAGGCCACTTTAAACTATACGTGCAATCTAAATAATTATTTTTTAATAATTTTTTTCAATAAAAACAATACTAAAAAGTTATCAATTAAAATACATATCCTAACTAGCGTGAAAACTCTGGTCTTCGAATTCTCACATGACATGGCGCCTGGCAGAGAATATTTCCATTTTTCTTCGTATCTGATTAAGCTTTACCAAGTAGTCCCATGTTATTGTGGATTTAATCTCATAACAGCCGAGTGATGTGATGGCGGCCTGACTATCAGATAGTATTGCTTTGTTTTGTTGGAAATGAACACAATAACCTTCCGACAAGTCATAATAGGTGTGTCATAGCAAATCTCGAAAAATTGTTACTGCAATCGAAACTAATTTTGAATATTTTGTTAGGACAATTATTATTTCCCCTAAAGATTATAGGCTAGATAAACATTATGTGATTGAATTGTCACTTCACGATACAATAATTATTATTAAAGAAAACAATCATTAGAGAAGTTGTTGATATTTTGTACAAATCAGCTGTGTAATGGAATATTTTCTTCAGTAATTGGTAAAATAACATATTTATCTTCCTTTGTTGTAATTTCCCTGTGCATATTTCTAAAAGATAGTCGTAGTATAGTAAGTAGTGTATTGGCTTATTAGACGTGGAGCCACAGTTCAAATACCAGTCAGACATCTCCAACAAAACGAAATTTTATTTCGGCAACTTTCTCTCAGCAGATTTTTGGCAAAAACCCTGTCGTGCGGAGTCGGCTTTAAACTGTAGGTCCAGCCACTCATGTATAAAATTAAAACACACAACATAAGTGGTGTAAGAAACTAATTCGCAATCATGACTGAAGGGTTGTAGTGACCAATTATGTATGGATGTATGTGTATAATTACAAGTCAAAATTAGACTTGGTAGCAATCAACCAAACTAATGTTGTGCCTGTACCTTTAGATTTTCATTTTAAATTTCTCTTTTTTTTTGTTTACAGGAAGACATGGTCTGCCTCTCGTGCACGGCAACGGGTGAGCGTGTCTGTCTTGCCGCTGAAGGATTTGGTAATCGTCACTGTTTCCTAGAAAATATTGCCGACAAAAATGTACCACCCGATCTATCACAATGTGTGTTTGTCATCGAACAGGCGTTGTCAGTGCGTGCTTTACAGGAATTAGTTACAGCCGCTGGATCAGAAACTGTAAGTATTCGACATTTCCAATTGAAATATATTTTTCCATTTTAAGCTTCAGCATTATCTACACGCAAAATAATTGTTCAAATAAATCCCAATTCATGAACATTTTATTCCCGAATTATAATTTCATAAGTTATCATACACAATATGTCGTATACTATATAGTATATAAGGCACTCTATGAAATATGTGATTACAAATTGTGACATAAGTACTATAGAAAATGTTTAATTTCTTTAAAGTTTAAACTAATGAGCAGGAGATTGAAATTAATCATATAAGCGGCTTTTTGTTAAGCTTTTCCTCGGACCTTTTTAATGGAAACTACGAAAACTAGTTTAAAATAGCAACAAATTACTTAAAAAATTTTTGTTTATCGTATATAATATGAACGTAATTAAAAACGGGAGGATAAAGTTCTCTTTTAGTGAACAAGAATGGTGGAACTAAATATTACGACGCGTAGAGGAAATTTCTGTAAATAATGACGTCTTCCTTTTTAGCAACCGTTCAATACAATAAATAACTGAAAATCTTAAGTACATCATAATCTTTAATAATACCAATCTCACCACAGACTATATGAGTACTTTTTGTACTGCTTAAACTTCCCTCCTTCATTTTTCTCTTATATAGCTATCATATATAGTCAGCGTCAAAAGAAACTGTACACTAAGGATAAAATTCTAACAGTCACCTTACAAAAATTTAAGAATTTTTCGAAATTTTTTTGTAATTTTTTTTTATTCAACTTTAAAAACTGGCAATGAAAAATTTTATAATAAAAATAACGGTAATTTATTAATGCATATTTTTTTAAGAACAGTGTCTTTTAACGCTCACCGTAACAAGATAGTTTAAAGTACCCTACATAATCGGAATAATTTCTTGTAGCTTCTCATAAAACAGACATTCCATAGATGCATTACTATCGTGCTCTATAAATCGTTCTTTTCCCGTACCTTACCTTTATTATTTTGTTTTTCCTTTATAATATGTAAACAATGAAAAAATGGAATGCAAAATGTTAATTAAGACAATGAAAATTAACAGCTTTCAACGTTTCAACTGGCAAACACTTTACCAAAAAATTCGGTAAATGTCTTAACACGCGTATCGTTGAGCTGTTAGTTGGCCTTATGGAATTATGCAAAAAAAAAAGGAAAACTTTACGCCTCATACCACAATAATGCTACACTCTATTGTATGGTTTAATGGTCTGTGCAAGTGATGTGCAATATGAGGAATACCAAAGAGCAACCAACGCATGTACAGGGTCTACATTAAGTGCTTCCTATCTTTGTCAGATAGCATTGAAAGTTTGTGTTCGTTTGGAAAACCTATTGACTCATAAATCAGGCTGAATTTAACCAATGATATTTTTTATGTTGTGGTTTGTGGCTTACTCGAATACACCACCGACATAAAAAACGGGTTCAAATCACACATTTCGGTAGCCAGTTCACTTCACATCCACGTGCGATGACCTTGCCCTGAAATTTTTTGTGCAGAATGTTCAATATTGCATGTTAACCTGTTGATCAGATCATTCAATGGAGGTCAAAAGAAGTTAGTAATCATCGACGTATGTATATATCTTGCCGTTAGAAGTTATGTCCAACATTGTCCTCAAATAAATATGACCTGAAACCAAATATCGTGTCCAGATCATCCAATTCAGGCCAACAGAAGTTGGTAATCTTTTGTCTTCAAATAAATATGGAAATATGACACCGCCATTCCAAAATCCATTTCCAACAGTGACTTTTTTGAGATGCATAGGACACTTTTGGATCTCATGGTGATTGGTATTGGCCCATATTCGACAATTGCTGCTCCAAAGTTCCCACAACGGTCATATATCGTTGTCTACGGTCGTCCATGTTTATTTAACGAAACAGACTAAATAAATGACAACTAATTTGACAGATGTACATTCAACTACATGGCAACTGTTATTGTTAACTGTCAAAGTTCGAAAGCTCCTGTTGGAAGATACTACACATGAAACGCTTAAACTATAAAATAGGTTGTCCCTTGAATATTTAAATTGAAGCAAGTTTATATACAATATTCGTGTACATACATATGTATAATAGATTTTTTACAAGCCTAATGTGGTCTTATAAAGATATCATTGGGTATACTTTCTTTATACATACATAAATATATTTACATATAAATTTAATTTCCATATATAGACTACAACCTATGTAATTTTAACAAATATTTTTTATCCTTGTATGACTACGTACTGTAAAAATATATACATATATGATCAGAATCTCATACTTGCACACTTTAGCTGAGTACGTAAACAATAAATATGTATGTATGGGTGTATGTTAAAGCTTTTATAGTTTCCCCATAACATTTAATCATATTAAAATATTAATCCAGCCAGCCAAACAACCAATCAACCAAACAGTCAGCGTTTGCTTTAACTTACCAAAGTGGTCAACACTTTCCTACCACATTGACTTGTACTTTCTTTAATAGCAACTTATTAAAGTTAACAGAGTGAAATAAAATATAATGAAATATGCAAAAGGGAGTTAAAAATAATAAAACAAAAAAAGGAAACGATAAACAATCCTTTTATGCCACACAATTTAATTTAATCCCCATTTAAAAAGTTTTTTCCTTAATACAGTCAAAGAAAAAATTCTACATAAACCGCTGTATGTAGGCTTTTTTATCCGGTGATTTTTATCAAATTGAAAAAGGCGTTATAGAAGACGCCGTAGTCTAGTAGGTAGTGTGTTGGCTTATTAGACGTAAAGCCACGGTTCAAACCCTAAGTCAGACATCAAAACGAAATGTAAAAAATATTTCTTCGGCAACTTCCTCTCAGCAGATTTCTGGCAAAAACTTTCAGAGTAAATAAAATTGCCATGAAAAGTTTCTCCAAATCCTTCGTTCGGAGTCGACTTTAAACTGTAGGTCCCGCCACTCATGTATAAAATTAACGCACACAACATAAGTGGTGTGAGAAGCTAGGTCGTAATCCTGACTGAAGGGTTGTAGTGACCAATTATGTTATGTATGTATGTTATTGCGTTGTTTAAGGTAATTACAATTAAGAATATTTGAAAAAAAACGAATTTAAAAAAATATAACTTAGAAATTATTAGAAAACAACTAAAAATTAACATACACCGTTGTATGTAGACTTTTTTCTGTGACTGTACTTCTCAACATTTTTTTATATTTTCGTTGTTGTACTTTTAATGTTTCCTGTACTTACTTACTATGTACATTCATTTCAACATCTTTCAATTTTTCTTGCTATCTCTCTCTTTCTTTCTTTTTCATATCCATTCCTACATATCCTTGGCGCTTAAACAAAATAAAATTTTAATTAAAAATAAAAAAAAATAATGCACTTTTCTTTCAATGAAATTGTTGGAATAAAATTGGTGAATATTTATCATAAAAAAAACATAAAAAATTAAAATGCAAAAATGAAAACCAATCAATCAATAAAACTTTGGAACGAACTGTACTAAAATCATTCTTTCATCATTACATATACTCTACTCCTTATGCTGCCGCTGCCAAACTTTGCCATTAAAACATAACCTTAATTTCTTAATTTCTTTTAAATTATATAAAAATATTAATGAAATATATTTTATTCCATAACTATGCTGTATCGTAATCCAAACTGGTTTCTTTTTATCAATATTGCAATCGTTTTTATTTTTTCTCTCTATTTTTACTCTACTACAATAAAAACATAAAAATAATAATTTAAACAAAAATATAAAATATTACAAACAAAACACCCCAAATCAAATACCCAATCCTGAAATATGTTTGATGCTCAAAATGCATTTTTAAATTAAAAAACAAACAAACAAAAAATATATCTAAACCAAACCATATCATATGCGTACTGATGGTGTGTTACCTACCTGTCTCATCGTACACAGGACTCGCAATTTGTAAGTATACAGAAAGGTTCTAAAGAATCGATAGATCGCACTGCAATTACCGCTTTAATTGTGTTTTTGGCTAACTACTTTCTATTTAAGTACAAACGTTCTGTCTAGTCTTTATATTTATAATAAATGTAGTCACTCTTATACTTTTCTATTGCATTCTATCATTTATAATCTTTTTTACTATTTCTATTACTATTAAACTTTTAAGCAAACGAAATACAGAATAAAAATTATTAATAAACAAAAATTGTTGTAATTGTAACCGTGTCGTTTTCTCTATAACTTTCTGTATATTTTTTTGTTACATCTAAAATCGTTTTAACATTTATTTTACATGTATGTACATATATATGCATCTACATATGTAGGTGTAAATCATTTGTTCACAACTAATTTCTTTTACCAAATGCATACAATACTAAACTATTTTAACATGATATTCATTCACGCTGTTAACCTATTATGTAAATTCTAAATAATTATTGAATAAAATATTTATTTATTTCTCAAATAACTAGTTGAATCACTTTAAATCACTTTTATCCGTTATTAAAATAAACCTGCAAGGACTTTGGTATAATGCGTATACTGTGACTACCTACCCAGTCTTTCAAATTTTAAATTTACATTTCACTTCTCGAATGTATAAAAATATTTTAATTGTACAATTTAAATTACAAAGAAGATGTAAATTCACACGCAGGAAATAATAGGGACACTTCATTAATCGTGCTTAAAATGAAAAACCCATAAAAAATAAACAATTTTTTAATACGATAAAACCAATTTTCTATTGAAGTGTACTTATTATTATAAAAAATTTAAATGAGTTGCGGAGTTCGTGCAAAAGTTGATTTAATAAATTTTATTTTAAACTTTTGTTACCCGGAAGTCTAGTGGGTAGGGTGCTATACTATTAGCATGAGGATCGTGGGTTCGATTCATACCAGAGACTAGTGCACTATACCGAACATAAGGTCTACATTACTCAGCTCGTAATAATAATATAATTTGTAATTGCATTCTAATTAATAAATAAATAATAATTTAAAGTTAGAAGCAATTGGTTTATCTACAAGTAACATCGCTGAGACCATTAAGAGCTTAAAAGTAAACCTTAAAAACTAAATTTTTGACTCGACCCTAAAAAGTCATCAAAAATCATTCAAAATAAAAGGAGTGACCCAAATAGAATACAAATAGGCATAACAGCGGATCGTTGCTGATTTGAAAGTTCCTCTGCTCAACCGGCGTTGATGAATTTTTCTGAAATCCCAGAAATATTACCACTTCTAATTATTTGCCTTTTCCAAGCACAAATAAAAATCGCTAAAAGGGAATCTTTTTAATATACCTGCACCTAAATCGTATCCTTATATAAAAAGGGTGAGCCATTTAAAAGTTTAAATTTAAAAATGCAATAAAACAAAAACGGTTTGATATTTTGCCAAATTTATTGTGAAGTACAATTGTTCCGGATAGAAATTGAATATTATTTCATTCAATTGGCTGTCGCGGCTGTCCCCACAGTACCTCATTCGATCGGACTAATTTTCGTGCACTTTTTCGAGCGTGTGGATCGTATGTCGGCAATAGCATCACGAATGTTGGCCTTCAAGTGCTGAATTGTCTCCGGTTTGTCGGCATAACACATTTCTTTAAAGGCCCCCACTAGCCTCTTAGCGGCCAATCGACATGACCATTTCGGTTAATTAAACGGCCATCAAACCTTTGACGCAATAAGTCGATTGTATACCATGAATAGCAGGTACGAAAGTATCTGTTATAATGGTGCGATTGACCATTGACCGTAATGGTTGCGCCTAATTTTCAAAGAAAGATGAGCCAATGATGCCTCCACTTCACTAGCCGCACCAAACAGTCACTTGTAATGGTTGCATTAGCTTTTGTAAATTCCTGCCCCAAATGCAGGAATTTTGCTTATTAACATACCCCCGAGATGAAAAAGAGCTTCATTAGAAAAGATTTTTTTGGCAAAATCGACGTCTTCGTGCAGTTTCTCGTTGGCCGATCTATCGAAGCAAAGATGAAGCAGATGGTCATGTGGCTTCAACTCTTAAACCAAATGTTCAAGTCTTGAGAACGATTACGAGTTGATTTTCATGGGGCTCTGTTGTTCCTTCTCGGCGACCATATTTTGTATGACATTTTCCTTCAATTTCCGAACATTTGTCTTTGTTTTGGAAAAAAATTTCCAAAAAATTCCAACGTTGCTCAAGCGTAAATCGATTTATTATATTCAGTGGAGGTAATATACTGAATTTTGTGGCAGAAGAGAACGACATAAATATTACCAGATTCGGAATAACTGATGGTTCAAATTTAAACCGATAGATGGCTCACCCGATGTATATCTATACATATATATATTGTATATATTATTTATTTTATTTTGATACTCGATAGGTTCAGGTATTAAAAAAGTTTGAAAAAGATTATTTATTGGTCAATTTATACTGTATACATATATACTTTCTCGTTTAAGTTGTTAGTCTTTAAAAATTCAAAAAATTTGGTGAAAATTTATCTCGCTTCTCCCAGATATGAACTTAGATTCCTCACCCCGCTAGATTCTACATCAACAAGATTCGTTTTGGAAAATTATAATAAGGAAAGTATAACAAAGTTTGCAACAACGTTAGGATAGACATACATGTGTATGTATTTAGGCTTAGAAAATTGTTTTAATATAAGTATGAACAAAATAAATTGGAGAAAAGATTTCGTTATTTAAACTCCTATGTATGTATTTATCAACTGTTACAATTACATTGAAAAACATTCAATTACTGTGTGTTATCGTCGATGACTAACCCAAGCAATTTTCATTTACTATTGACTTGAAAATATTTTCTAACCCGTTGCTTAACCTCGATTACATTACATGTCATGTATGTAAACCATAATAAAAACAAAGAAAACAAATAAATGACATTTAAAGCATCACCAACAATAACAATAATATTAACACTTGATCTACACACTTAAGTAACACAGAGTATCAGTAAAATAGGGATGCCAATACACAGAATGTAATACAATACAATATAAAGATTTGGGCACATAGAATCCGTCACATGTTATACTTACAAAGGTTAGAACAATTATTAATTACTCGTACATTGAATTTACCGCCACACAACAAAAAAGTCTAAAAGAAAAAGTCTTGAAATGCTTTTACACAAAATAGTAAAAACTGAGTGTTCAAGTGTTGTACATTAAAACAAGATGAAATTATTATTTTAAAATTGAAATATTTTGTTTATTTTACACACCATTTTTAAATTTTTAGTCAACGTTTAAAAAAAAAATTTTCATCTCAAATTCAATTTTAAAATCCCGAATGAGAGAATATGTGGAAAACGTATGCTTTTGGCATCCCTAATTGACAATCACTTGTTAAATAAAACGATTTGTCTACGACAGCGCTGTTAAACACAAAAAATAAACACACCAAGCAAATGCAATGATTATCAGAGCTTAAAAGGAATGGATTCTATAATGAATAAGTCATAAGTAATAAATCCTATAAATTTCACTTTAATTATATTATTTCACTGACGACGTCTCTAGTACGATGTGTAATGTTTATAAATTTTAATTTTAAAATTTAAAATATTCGCAACTCACATATTGTGATCGAAAATATTTGCAAAATATTATACATTTTTTAATATGGTTTCGTTAGTTCTTTACTTTTTTAAAAGCAATTTTTTTACATTTAGGTTAATTTAATTTTATTAACTAATTTAATTTTGCATATCTTAAGATATAAACTTAAATTAAAACATATCTGAAATTCATTGGAAAATAGTGTCGCACGAAAACTTTCGATATCATGTTATTCAAAAACAAGATCTTTTGGAATAACTTGTAACGTTTTAAAATGCAATTTTATATAATTGTGTAGAAAACTACGAAATTCATTTAATATTGGGTAAATAAAATAAAGGGTATTTAAAGTTCGATTTCTTTTTCAAGTTCTATATATCTTGCTGTATTTTACTGTAGTCTAGTAAGTAGTATGTTTACTAAATGTCAAGCCACGATTTCCAAGACACACATGTCCAACAACACGAAATATAAAAAAAAATTTCTTCGACAACTGCCTCTCAGCAGACGTTTGGCAAATAAGGCTGAGAGTAAATAAAATTGCCATGAAAAAGTTTCTCAAAAATCTGTCGTTTGGAGTTGACTTTAAACTGTAGGTCCCACCTGTCTTGTAGGAAATAAAATATACACAACATAGGTGGTGTGAGAAGCTAGATCGTAATCCAGACTGAAGGGTTGTAAAGACCAATTATGTATGTATGCACTTATATTGTATTTTGCTGATTTCGAGAAAGTTGGTCAAAAAATTGACTCAAAATGGAAAAGTTTTTTCTTATATATGGAATGAGCTTTTTAAAGTTATTTTACAATAAATTCATTACTAAGTGGGATATATACCATGTCTACAACATTCGCACTATCAAGAGTTTTAAAATTTTTACCTTTAAAGGTGAATTTATTTTCATTAGTCCAATAACATCGCCAAACCAAAATAGTCAGAACATGGTAATACGACAACAAATGAAAAAGTTGTCTACATTTTGGGTTGAATTATCCAAAACACAAATGCAGAAGTTTTGATTATTTACATTTATATATGTTTTAAAGTCGCCGTAGTCTAGTAGATAATGTGTTGGTTTATAAGACGTAAAGCTAGGGTTCGAGCCCCAGGCCAGACATCAAGTCAAAATACAAAAAATATTTCTTCGGAGACTTCCTCTCAGCAGATTTCTGGCAAAAAATCTGAGAGTAAATAAAATTACCATGAAAAGTTTCTCAAAAATCTGTCGTTCGGAGTCGACTTTAAACTGTAGGTCCAACCACTCATGTATAAAATTAACACACATAACATTAGTGGTGTGAGAAACTAGGACGTTGTACAATGGGTCAATTCGACCTCCGGGTACTGTAATTGCCTTAATTGACAAGTACACGTCCTCTAACCTAACCTAACCTACATTTATATAAATGGAAATGAGCTCAGTTTGACTCTTATGCAGCATCTATTTTGCATACATAATATCCAATTATTTCCCTTAAGGCATAATTTTATGAAATGCGGTTTTAGCAGAAGTGGTCGTAGTCTAGTAGTTACTGAGTTGGTTCAACTCCCACGCCAAAGCTTTCAAACAAAACAAAATATAAAAAAATATTTCTTCGGCGACTTCCTCGCAGCAGATTTCTGGCAAAAGCGCTGAGAGAAAATACAATTGCCATGAAAAGTTCCTCAAAAATCTGTAGTTCGGGGTCAACCTTAAACTGTAGGCCACTCATTAATAAAAAAATAACACACACAACATACAGTATCGGCCAAAACCTAAGCACCCCCTCAGTACATTTTTTTAAAATGATTATTTTTTTAAGAAAACAAAGTTATTAATAATTTTTTTTTTATATTTTTTTTATTTATTTATATCCTTATTATTGAAAAACACAAACTTAAGGAATTCAGAATTCAATAAAAAAAAATTATGATTCAAAATACATTTTAAATCGAAAATATAAGCGGACAAAACTAAAGCACCCCCAATTTAGGGTACAGATAAAAACTATTAAAAACAATATTTCTTTGCGAATCCTTTATTCTGGATGGCACATGCCATTCTTTTAGGCGTAGAGGATATGAAATTATAAATTATTTCACGTGATATTGCATCCCAGGCTATTTTTGCGGCTTCAAATATATCGTCTTTGGTTTTACAATTTTTTCGGTCGATTTTTAAGTTAGCGATCTCCCACAAGTTCTAGATTGGGTTAAAATCAATTGAGTACAAAATATTCGATCAACAGATCAATTATTTCTAGGCTAATTAAAAATTTTTTCCATACCGGTCGCACATCTCCTACCCATTCTGGAGGAAGACCACGTGAAACTTCGCGATATGAAGACTCCTGAATTAAAAGGACAATCCAAAATGATCCCACAGCATCTTCTAGCCACATACGAAACCGCTTAGGTTTAAAAATTAGCGATAGAGCGATTCGCAGAAGGACGGTAGAGGCCGGATTATTTAGTCTAAGGCCAGCTCAATTTTTAAACCTAAGCGGTTTCGTATGTGGCTAGAAGATGCTGTGGGATCATTTTGGATTGTCCTTTTAATTCAGGAGTCTTCATATCGCGAAGTTTCACGTGGTCTTCCTCCAGAATGGGTAGGAGATGTGCGACCGGTATGGAAAAAATTTTTAATTAGCCTAGAAATAATTGATCAGTTGATCGAATATTTTGTACTCAATTGATTTTAACCCAATCTAGAACTTGTGGGAGATCGCTAACTTAAAAATCAACCGAAAAAATTGCAAAACCAAAGACGATATATTTGAAGCCGCAAAAATAGCCTGGGATGCAATATCACGTGAAATAATTTATAATTTCATATCCTCTACGCCTAAAAGAATGGCATGTGCCATCCAGAATAAAGGATTGGCAAAGAAATATTGTTTTCAATAGTTTTTATCTGTACCCTAAATTGGGGGTGCTTTAGTTTTGTCCGCTTATATTTTCGACTTAAAATGTATTTTGAATCATAACTTTTTTTATTGAATTCTGAATTCCTTAAGTTTGTGTTTTTCAATAATAAGGATATAAATAAATAAAAAAATATAAAAAAAATTATTAATAACTTTGTTTTCTTAAAAAAATAATCATTTTAAAAAAATGTACTGAGGGGGTGCTTAGGCTTTGGCCGATACTGTAAGTGGTGTCAGAAGCTAAGTCGTAATCCTGATTCAAAGGTTGTGTTGATCAATTATGTATCTACACTTTAGTAGCCGAAAAAATTCCGGCCAAAAAATTAAAATGATATTGAAAAAGAACTTGAACTGAAAGAATCCTATACAATAACAAATAGTTATTTATTATTATTTTTTCTATTTAAATTGAACAACATACAATGGTTGTAAATAAACGTATTCAATCTTAAAACAAAAGTAAAAATTAATTTTCCAAAAAAAAGGGAACCATAAAGTACAAAAAACTGATTTCTTTTTAAGCTCTGTCTGCTACTATTGCTAATATTTGAAAAAAAAAACAAACAAACAAATGTAATAATACTGATTTCTTTATCTTAATTTTTTTCTTTTTATATCTTCTTTATTTTTATTTACAAATTTATTTGCACAGGGCAAAGGTACTGGATCCGGTCATAGAACTTTACTTTATGGTAATGCCATTTTATTGCGCCATAACAACAGTGACATGGTAAGATCATCGTATAAACAAACGTTTTATACCCAATCGATATACGAAAGGTCCCCTTCATTGCGAATGCAATGATGATGCTATTTGCTTTAATGTATCAATTGTGTATGAATGAATGTATGACGGTTTATGTGTATAGTACATAGGGGGACACAATCCATTTAAATTGAATTGATATCCCCATCTTAATGGACGTTTATTTAATTTTCTTTTTGTTTTTTTTTTGCAATTTATTTTGTTTAACCTTTTACCTGCTATTGTCTGTTGTAACTGTAACAGTATTTGGCTTGCCTTTCCACCTCGTCTTCCAATGATAAATTGTCCTTTGATGTGGGTCTGCAAGAACACAGCCATGGCGAAGCTTGTTGGTGGACTGTACATCCAGCCAGTAAGCAACGTTCTGAGGGTGAGAAGGTTCGTGTTGGTGATGATTTAATTTTAGTTTCTGTTGCAACGGAACGTTATTTGGTAAGTATAAAATCTCTAGAAATTTTTTCGATTGCAATATAAAAATAATGAATGATAACTGGTAAATATTTTAATTTGCTATCGTTTAGCATACAACCAAAGAAAATGAACAATCAATTGTAAATGCTAGTTTCCATGTGACCCACTGGTCAGTTCAACCCTACGGTACTGGCATTTCACGTATGAAGTATGTAGGTTATGTTTTTGGTGGTGATGTTCTACGCTTTTTCCATGGCGGTGATGAATGTCTTACCATACCTAGCAATTGGGGACGTGACGATGGTCAAAAGTAAGTATAATTGAAATATTATTGGTGGTACAAGATGAAATTAATTTTTTTTCTTCCAATTTTCATTCAGCATTGTTGTATACGAAGGTGGTTCTGTCATGTCGCAGGCACGTTCACTGTGGCGCCTTGAATTGGCGCGCACAAAGTGGACTGGCGGTTTCATAAACTGGTTCCATCCTATGCGAATTCGACATATCACAACTGGACGCTATTTGGGCGTCAACGACAATAACGAATTGATTTTGGTAAACTTAATTTCGGCATATTTTCTTATCACTGTTCATTAATATTGTATCATACAATTAACAGGTCAAAAAAGAGGAAGCTTCAATTGCTAAAACGACTTTCTGCTTGAGGGTAGAAAAGGACGACGAGAAAAAAGTACTCGAAGACAAAGATTTAGAAATTATCGGTTCACCCATTATTAAATATGGTGATACCACTGTCATTGTCCAGCATTGTGAAAGTAACCTGTGGCTCAGTTACAAGAGTTACGAAACGAAAAAGAAGGGTGTCGGTAAAGTCGAAGAAAAACAAGCTATACTACACGAAGAAGGCAAAATGGACGATTGTCTCGATTTTTCACGATCACAGGAAGAAGAATCTAAAACAGCACGTGTTATACGCAAATGTAGCAGTTTATTCACGCAGTTTATTAAGTATGCGGATTTAAATTTAAGCGATATAGATACGCCTAATAGAACTATAATGCCAACTCAGACAAGGAGGAACTGGACAGCAAATGTTAGGGGAGGATATGGTTGCAAAAGCGTTAGAAAACATAAATAATGTTTTGAATTTATTTTATCATTGTTAAACTCACTACAACTTGAGAGCAAAATGTACACGTACTCCTAGAATGTATAAAAAATGTATTATCCCCACGCTGGTAGTTTCCAGTTTCAACTGCCAGTTTCAACTTAAAGAAACTGACCGACTTATAGAACTAGAAAACAAATTTTTCATTTTAAAATTAATTAATAATTAATTTGAATCAGAGTTTCTCAAATACGGTAATCTTTCACACATTTTCTTATTTGCTTGACTCCATATTGTTTAAATGTGCGTCAAAAATAGAGCAACTTCGTAATATTTTCGTTTGGTTTTTCATTAAAGGCCAGATAGTTGATTCCGTTCCAATAATTTTACACAACCGAAGTCGCCGTAATGTAGTACGTATTGTGTCGGCTTATTAGGTTCAAAACCCAGTTCAGACATCTCCAACAAAACGAAATGTGAAAAAATATTTCTCCGGCGACTTCCTCTCAGAAGATTTCTTGCAAAAGCTCTGAGAGTAAATGAAGAGTCGACTTTAAACTGTAGGTCGCGCCACACATATATAAAATTAACACACACAACATAAGAAGCTAGGTCGTAATCCATACTGAAGAATCAGAATCTGAAAAGCATCAAAAGTAATCACAAAATAATCAAATTGCTTTCAACAATACGTTTTGATTATTTTCAAACATTCAAAAAGAATTGAAAGTAATTTTTGAAAATAATTTGTTTACTTTTCGATTACTTTTGGTTCTTTTTGATTATTAGAGTAATCGCCAATAATCCTGATTATTTTGTAATCGTAATCGATTACAAACTATTTTAACCAAAAATAATCGTAATTGTAATCATTATTTCACCATTCAAACTTAACAGGTGAAACCGCTTTAATAACTCTGGAGGAAATAGTCATTCACGAAATCGAGGAGAGCAAACGGTTGCAGAAAATTATGTAAAATCGGCATAAACATTGAACAAGACTCGTTTAAGCATCAGAAGGCTTACAGTATGTTTAGAACAAGACTCGTTTGATGGTCAGAGGGTTTGCAATGTGTTTAGTGGAAGTCGTAGTAAACCACCGAGACACATTTCAATAGTGACTTGCATGAAGCTTTGGTAGCTTAGTAGGGAGATTCTAGTAAATACTACCTGTTGAAAAAAATCCGCGATAGATTTGGAAAAAGTTTGCGAATAGATGTATATTAACTGTTATAAAATTATGCCTGTACTTGTATAATAAATAGGACTTCTTTAAGCGACTTTTAACGAAGCAAATTCATGTCTTTTCCTCAAGCTGTTTGGTATAATTTAACAACTTTTTGAAATTGTTTATTGTATTGTATAAATATGTATTGAGTTTTTTTTAATTAAATACATACATATTTACGTATATACGTGTTAAATAAAATAAATATTGCGTTTGTTTTTAGTGCTTTGGAAACTCTACAATCGAATCGCCGTCATTCAATATTTTTCCAGAAAGTGAATCTCAACGAAATGGTGATGTGTCTTGAAGATTTAATAAATTATTTCTCCCAACCACCGGATGACATGGGTATGTATGATTCTACAAAAATTTGCTTTCTCTCATTTGGTTTATGTGTACAACTTTAATAAATAAATTGATTTTTAACAGAACATGAGGAGAAACAAAATCGTTTTCGTGCCTTACGCAATCGCCAAGATCTATTCCAGGAGGAGGGTGTATTGAATTTAATTCTGGAAGCCATTGATAAAATCAATATCATAACTTCGCAAGGCTTTTTGGCCAGTTTCTTGGCTGGCGATGAAACCGGCCAGAGTTGGGATTTAATATCCACTTATCTTTATCAGCTTTTGGCTGCCATTATCAAAGGCAATCATACGAATTGTGCGCAATTTGCCAACAGCAATCGCCTTAATTGGTTGTTTTCTCGCTTGGGTTCTCAAGCCTCTAGTGAGGGTTCCGGCATGTTGGATGTATTGCATTGTGTTTTGATCGATTCACCCGAAGCTTTAAATATGATGCGTGATGAACACATTAAAGTAATTATATCTCTGTTGGAAAAACATGGTCGTGATCCAAAAGTTTTGGATGTATTATGTTCCCTCTGCGTTGGTAACGGCGTTGCTGTGCGTTCTTCGCAAAATAATATTTGCGATTTCCTGTTGCCTGGTAAAAATCTTTTGCTGCAGACCCAATTGGTTGATCATGTGGCAAGCATAAGACCAAATATTTTTGTAGGCCGAGTTGAGGGCTCGGCTATGTATCAAAAATGGTATTTTGAAGTAACTATGGATCATATAGAGCAAACGACACACATGATGCCACACCTTCGCATTGGTTGGGCCAATACTTCCGGGTAAGCTTGTAATCTAATCTTTTTATTCCACATGAAAGTCTTAAATGTATTCGTAATTTTAGCTATGTACCTTATCCTGGTGGTGGCAAAAAGTGGGGTGGCAATGGTGTTGGTGATGACCTGTATTCTTTTGGTTTTGATGGTGCTTTCTTATGGACTGGCGGCAGAAAAAGCTTGGTGCTCGATGCAGTTCCTACTGAACCTTTTATTCGCAAGGGTGATGTCATTGGTGTTACCATTGATTTGTCTGTGCCAGTGATGACCTTTGCTTTTAATGGTCTTAAGGTTAAAGGTTGTTTCCGTGATTTTAACTTGGATGGCATGTTCTTTCCCGTTATGAGTTGTTCATCTAAATTAAGGTGACTTCTTAACATATACTCTATATATCACTTTGTATATACGATTTCATGTATGTTTGTAAATTTTAGTTGCCGTTTCTTGTTTGGTGGCGACCATGGTCGCTTAAAGTTTAATCCACCCCCAGGCTTTTCACCTTTAGTTCAGTGTCTAATGCCGCATCAAATCTTGAGTTTGGATCCCTGCTTTTATTTCGGTAATTTGGCGAAAAATGTTTTGGCAGGCCCCTGGATGATAGAAGATGATACCGCCTTTGTCCCAAAACCGGTAGACACTTCCGGTGTCTCATTACCCTCGTCTGTCGATCAAATCAAGGAGAAATTAGCTGAAAACATTCACGAGATGTGGGCCCTCAATAAAATTGAAGCTGGTTGGTCTTGGGGTGAACATCGTGATGATTACCATCGTATACATCCCTGTTTGACACAATTCGAAAAATTGCCTCCTGCAGAGAAACGTTACGACAATCAATTGGCAGTGCAAACTTTAAAGTAAATGGATTTCTAAGTAATCAAATTGTTTATCACTTTTAATATATTTTCTTTATCATTGTAGAACTATCATTGCTTTGGGTTATTATATAACCATGGATAAGCCCCCTGCACGTATACGTCCCATACGTTTGCCCAATGAGATATTTATGCAGGCTAATGGTTATAAGCCAGCTCCATTAGATTTAAGTGCTGTGACATTAACTCCCAAATTGGAAGAGCTTGTTGATCAATTGGCTGAAAATACGCATAATCTATGGGCCCGTGAACGTATTCAACAGGGCTGGACGTATGGCTTGAACGAAGATTCCGAAAATCTTCGCAGTCCCCACTTGGTGCCCTACTCCAAAGTTGATGAAGCTATTAAAAAGGCCAATCGTGACACCGCCTCCGAAACAGTACGTACTTTATTAGTCTACGGTTATGTTTTGGATCCCCCTACCGGTGAAGGCAACGAAGCTTTATTAGCCGAAGCCCTTAAATTGAAATTTTCTGCCTTCCGCACATATCGCGTTGAACGTAATTATGCTGTGACATCGGGTAAATGGTATTTTGAATTCGAAGTTCTTAGCTCGGGTCCAATGCGTGTAGGTTGGGCTCGTGCCGACTGCAATCCAGGCTCTATGCTGGGCAGTGAAGACACCAGTTGGGCCTTTGATGGTCACAATGTAAGTAATACGTTTCTAGTATCAAATTAAGTGTATTTTTCATCATTGGAGAAATATTTTGATTTCAATTATGATTTTCTTTCTTCTTTTTGTCGCTCAAATCAGATTTTTCAGTTATTTTGTGTATGAGTTTTGAACAGTATGAAGGGATAATATAGTCTTAATATTCAGTTGGAACATATATTTGGTTAGTCAAATTATCTGAAAATAGTAAACGTGTGAAATTCATTATGTGAACGTACATGTGATGGGCAAATTAATCACTGCAACTATTGTCAATCGCTTTTCATCCTGAAGACGAAATGAGGATTTTCAGTTTGAAAATGAAGACAGTGTGGGTCTTATTGTGAATTGATTATTTCAGATGTGAAACATTATATTCTTACAATTAATATTTATCTTAGACTTGCATATAGACAATGAATAGTTTCTGCAGTATCTGCAAATTTATGTTATCATCGGAAAAGTAGATTGGGTTATCGTTAATACAGATAAAGTAAAATAGACAAACAAAAAATTTTTAAAAATCTTTGGGATATGGATTAACTTAAAATTCGACACAAACAAAAATGTATTTTGATCCTTTGGTTATTGCCTGTGGTCATGGTAGGCGTATCTTTTCTCTTTCTATATCTACATTGACAATACGAAAAAGAAGATTTTAAAAATTTCAACAAGTTAAATTTAGATACAATATTGAGTAGAACAATGAATACTTGAAGACGCCGTAGTGTAGTAGCTAGTGTGTTAGCTTATTAGACGTGAGGCCACGGTTCAAACCCCAGGTCGGTCTTCAAAAAGAACATGAAAAAATATTTCTTCGAAGACTTACTCTCATCAGGTTTCTGACAAAAACTCTAGGAGTAAATGAAATTGCCACGAAATAGGATCCCAAAAATTCGAAAAACTGTTTTTCGGAGTCGACTTTAAACTGTAGGACCCGCCACTCATGCATAAAATTAACACATACAACATAAGTGGTATGACAAAATAGGTCGTAATCCTGACGGAAGGGTTGTAACGACCAATTATGTATGTACGTACAATATTTGATATTTTTTAAGTGGTCCATTGTATTTCAACAAGTTAAATTTAGATACAATATTGAGTAGAACAATGAATACTTGAAGACGCCGTAGTGTAGTAGCTAGTGTGTTAGCTTATTAGACGTGAGGCCACGGTTCAAACCCCAGGTCGGTCTTCAAAAAGAACATGAAAAAATATTTCTTCGAAGACTTACTCTCATCAGGTTTCTGACAAAAACTCTAGGAGTAAATGAAATTGCCACGAAATAGGATCCCAAAAATTCGAAAAACTGTTTTTCGGAGTCGACTTTAAACTGTAGGACCCGCCACTCATGCATAAAATTAACACATACAACATAAGTGGTATGACAAAATAGGTCGTAATCCTGACGGAAGGGTTGTAACGACCAATTATGTATGTACGTACAATATTTGATATTTTTTAAGTGGTCCATTGTATTTCAACAAGTTAAATTTAGATACAATATTGAGTAGAACAATGAATACTTGAAGACGCCGTAGTGTAGTAGCTAGTGTGTTAGCTTATTAGACGTGAGGCCACGATTCAAACCCCAGGTCGGTCTTCAAAAAGAACATGAAAAAATATTTCTTCGAAGACTTACTCTCATCAGGTTTCTGACAAAAACTCTAGGAGTAAATGAAATTGCCACGAAATAGGATCCCAAAAATTCGAAAAACTGTTTTTCGGAGTCGACTTTAAACTGTAGGACCCGCCACTCATGCATAAAATTAACACATACAACATAAGTGGTATGACAAAATAGGTCGTAATCCTGACGGAAGGGTTGTAACGACCAATTATGTATGTACGTACAATATTTGATATTTTTTAAGTGGTCCATTGTATTTCAACAAGTTAAATTTAGATACAATATTGAGTAGAACAATGAATACTTGAAGACGCCGTAGTGTAGTAGCTAGTGTGTTAGCTTATTAGACGTGAGGCCACGGTTCAAACCCCAGGTCGGTCTTCAAAAAGAACATGAAAAAATATTTCTTCGAAGACTTACTCTCATCAGGTTTCTGACAAAAACTCTAGGAGTAAATGAAATTGCCACGAAATAGGATCCCAAAAATTCGAAAAACTGTTTTTCGGAGTCGACTTTAAACTGTAGGACCCGCCACTCATGCATAAAATTAACACATACAACATAAGTGGTATGACAAAATAGGTCGTAATCCTGACGGAAGGGTTGTAACGACCAATTATGTATGTACGTACAATATTTGATATTTTTTAAGTGGTCCATTGTATTTCTTTCTTTCCATTGGAAGTTGTTCATTCTTTAAGTACATATAAATTGTTTTATAAAATACAACTTGAAAAACATACTTACTATGAAAACCGAGAATTAGTGATTAACATTTCAGAAAAAGAACTTGTTTTATATAATAACCATTAAGACTTTGAATCATACTTCCTAGGAAGCCTCTATTTTGCACAAGCTTCTTGCAGTTCACTACTGTGAGATGAATTAGGTACAAAATATTGGGAGGACGATATAGCAAAAGATGGTTAATAACACAAAAAAAAATTATTGCATAGTATCGATTTCTTCATATCATGTATTCATTATTATCTATCATTATTCCACAATAGTCGATGCGACATTTCCGTCCATTTTTCCAAATCGGCCTTTAGTATACTGAACAACATTAAGTTATTTAAGGTTATGGTATGTAATAGTCCGGCTCTATTTGCCAGAATACTGGCTTCCTTATTTTCAATCATTCCTTGGTGGATATATACCTATAAAATGCGTACTATTCTATACCTAGAGTAAGAACAGTTCTTGATCCTGTATACATGAATGCTATTGTCCTAATTGTCATTTGACTATTGACTAGTAAAAATATTTAGATACCTATACGTTGAATTTTACAAATTAGTAGTAGCCCAGATCACACATTCTCTGATCGCCCACGCTTGTGCTTAAAAAATCATAGGGAAGTCTGATTTCTGCTTCTTATATTTAACGGCGATGTCTAGTCCTATCTCAATGTTTACAGACATCAGTGTAGCAATGAGTCCCCGCAGGCATCTTTGCCATCGATCTGTTAGATCAAGAAAATCGATCTGGTATTAGAGTGATGCAATTGGTTGCGAGTGATATGTTGACATACTGTCGGATAACTCCGTGTCAAGAGATTACCCTTCCAGTGCTCCTATTATACCCTATACTATGATACGATATGGGGCTCGGGTTGGCCATACTCATCGATTCCATGAAGTTTCAATAACTTTATTGAACATACTCCTGCCTGTTCTAACGCTATCACATCGCTGTGCTCCGTACCGATTAGTTCTACATGAATTTGCCTTTTCCACAAATGTATCGGACGCCCACTTCTTAGACTTTCAGCCTATAGTTTTTCATATAATAACACTCCACGAACTTTCTCGAGTGCGGTCAACCTGTCACCAGTTACGTCTTTTCATTTCCGCATTCATTGGTTGTTTAATAGGCCAGAATATTCGAAAGATATTGCGAAGATATTGATTCGTAAATGCAATTTATGACTCGCAGCTATAAGGAGTGTGAACTTAATGTTCATGTTCAAAATTCGAAGCAGGAAGATCAGCATTTCATGACTCGCAGCTATGAGGACTGTGAACTGGATCGATTTTATGCACTGAAAAGTTAAAGATGAACCGAAAGTTCGTCGTGCTGATAAAATAAAAATTGGCTACGAAATCTTGTCTTTCAAAACTTTAAATTCATGCATGAAAATGTGCAATTTCTTCTCAGTGTTGTATTGTATTTGGGGTGCAGGGTGCAAAGATAACAAACGTACAACAAGACGTGCAATAAGAAAAGACATTAACTGAATTGAACTTACTCCCAAAGGTGTCCCTTTAAATGTATAAATATATCTTTTTTTGTTCTTCTTGTTCGTTTGCCTTTACAATTTATAATAACTACAACATATTTCTTCGTCGTAGTCTAGTAGGTAGTGAGTTGGCTTGTTAGACGTGAGGCCACGGTTCAAACCTCAGATCAGATATCTCCAATAAAACGAAATACGAAAACATATTTTATTGGTGACTTCCCTTAGCAGATTTCTGGCAAAAATTCTGAGAGGAAATAAAATTTGCCTTGGAAAGTTTCTCAAAAATCTGTCGTTCGGAGTCGACTTTAAACTGTTAGTCCCGCCTGCACAAAATTATCACACACAACATATGTAAATGGTGTGAGAAGCTAGGTCATTATCCTGATTGAAGGGTTGTAACGACCAATTATGTATTTGTTTACAACATGTTTCATCCATATAATAGAAGCACTTATACACCTATGCTTGCCTTTAAAAAGTAATTCCTATATATATATATGTATAGAAATATTAATAATTGAGTCGAATAAATGAGTTGAAAAGGAACTTCTTAAACTTCCTCTTCGGAGAGGAAGTCGCCGAAGAAATATTTTTTGTATTTTGTCTTGATGTCTGGCCTGTGGACCGAACCATAACTTTATGTCTAATAAGCCAACACACTACCTACTAGACTACGGCGACTTCTGGACAAGGTGTATAAAACTCACATAAATCACTTAAATAAATCATAAAAGGATTTTTTTATCCAAAATCTAGTGTTTCATTGAAAAACTCTTGGGCTTATTGATACATCCTGGTTGATCTCAATATTTAAAACTTTATGAGAGTTATTAAAATGTTTACACAATAAAGTCTATAAAATCCACTTAATGATTTTGCAAGAATTAAAAAAAGGGAAAAAAACTTTAAAAATGTTGCTCCAAAATTGTTTGAAAAGAAATGGAATTTGAGTTAAACTCACAGCTGTTTAGTAAGGAAAATAAAGATATAAGATTATCTGTTTTATCTTATAAAAACTTTAATAGAGCTTGCAGGGCAGGTTATTAATTTATAAAATCCATACCTTATATTCGTTATCATCATATGCTAAGTTTAATGTTAGCTCTGGTAAGGTGACATAGTTTTCGTACAATTTTCAAACTAAAACGGGTTTTATTTTTATCGGTTAATTGTTGGTACTAAATTTGATGATCGCTTTCATTTCATATATTTTTATTTGTATTTGTGGCATAATAATTATCCCTTCATTTAAATAAGAAAAAAGATTAAAAAAATTAAGTTTTTCACTAAATAAGGTGTGTGTTGTTAATATGCTGTAAATCTTATGAGCCCAAAAATTAAGGACCAAATACTTTTAATAATTGCATCGAAATCTAGGTTACCAAAGTGCATGCTGGAACTGTTGAACATTTTGGTGTTCGTTATGAAGCTGGCGATGTTATCGGTTGTTTTATCGATGTCAAGGAACAAAACATCAGTAAGAATCAAATGCATTATCAAGCAAATACAAAAATTCTCTGTTGCAGCTGCGAGTGTTTCTTATACTTTAATTAAATAATTTTTCTAATTTGTTTTCATTACATTTTTTTTTTATTCTGGTAAAAAAAAATTTAATTCTTGTATTACGATACAACTGCGTTTGACTAATAATTTTTGTTTTTTGATTAAAAAAAAAAAAGAAAATGAAAATGTGTTGACTTGAGCTATTTTTTGTTCTTTTTTTGCGCGTTACAGTTTTTAAGCATTCGATAATTCACCGAGTATTTTAGAAAGCTTTATTATTTAAATTAAAACATACATACATACATATATATTTACAAATGTTTGATTTATTAATTAATTTTAAATTTAATTTTTAATTACTTTTTTATTTACAATTTTTTCTTTAATAATTTGTTGATCTATCAATCAATTATCATCATGTATATCAAATGACAACTTGTATAGGAAGAGAAAGTATTTGGTGGCGTAAGTGAATCATTTGGTAAACAATGTGGTCCTGGCGATATAGTTGGAGTTTTCTTAGATCTTGCCGATCATACAATCAGTAAGAAAATTTTCTTTTAAATGCCTACAAAAAAAAACATAAATCGTGTGTAGAGCTCTATACGTATACTTTATATACAGACAACATAGTACTTATAAATAAATAATTTTCTAAATATCGTATACTTTTAAAAATAAATACATAAATATTGTATAGCTCACTCCCTATCTGCTTTTAATATTTAGTACTAAATTCACGTTATCCCTATCGAAATGAACTCCAATTTATTTTTCTTGCTACACAATGTTCGTAAAATCCAATTAAATTTTATCTCCCCCAGTCCGGCAAAGGTGTTCAGAATAATGCCTTAGATCTTCCTCTCATCGTCGGAACACAGTTAAAGGTTTTATCATGCTTTCAAAGCTGTAAAATTTCTGGTTTCTCTGAATTTGGCATACACAACTACTAACTTCTCCTCAACCTGGAATTTATACACAAACACAATATATACTTAGGAATTTGCCCCAAAGTGACGATATTCTTAACTTGGAAATAAAACTATTTACTTATCATTAGAAGTCAAATTATAACACAATCTTCTATCATCCGATTGTTCTTCAGTGATTCAATGAATATGATGTTTAATGATCGTTATATTCTAATATTGAAGACTGGCTTACTCTAATTATTGCATTTTATAATTGAATAGAATAGAATTTTCATGTCTTGTAAAATAAATTTATTTTTTTGTTGTAAAGTACAATTATTCCGGATAGAAATGGAATATTATTTCATTCATTTGGCTGCCGCGGCTGGCCTTACAGTACCTCATTCGATCGGACCAATTTTCGTGCACTTTTTCGAGTGTACGATGGTCGTATCTCACGAATGTTGAACTGCTCGGCGCACCACAGAAAATAGACCAACGCAGCTTCTTGCAACTCCATTTCGGCTAGTTAAACAAGCACCAAACGTTTGACGCAATAATCGATTGAAGCATGAGATGTGTGGCAAGTTGCACAATCCTGTTGAAACCAAACATGGTTTATATCAGAAACATGAAGATCATGGTGCGATACCTGTCTCCATTGACCGTAATGGTTGCGTCGTCCTCATTTTCAAAAAAATGTGGGCCAATGATGCCACCTCACTACAAACCGCACCATACAGTCACTCACAATGGGTACATTGGCTTGTGAAAGACCTTGTGTAGGTTTTCTGAGCCCCATATACGGTAAAATAAGCTTCATCCGAAAAGATGATATTTTTGGCAAAATCGACATAATCGTGCAGTTTCTCGTTGGCTCATGGTCAAGCGGCTTCAACATTTCAACCAATTGAACTTTGTAAGGGGCTATACCGAGATCTTTTCACAAAATTCGACGTAAGCTGGTGAGTGAAATGTTCAATTCTCGATTTTTTTCTTGCAATTTCCAACAAATTGTCTTTTTTTTTTTTGGAAATAAATTTCCAATAAATCCCAACGTTGCTCATGTATAAATCGATACATTACGTTCAGTGGAGGTAGTATACTGAATTTTGTGACAGAATAGAATGGCATATGTATTGTCAGATTCGAAATAACCGATGATTCAAATTTAAGCCGATAGATGGCCCACCCGATATTTTGTCTGTCGACGAAAATTCTTCGATTAACTGTATGAACAGAATACGATCGTAACATCAGGAGAAAGCTTTGTAAAAACAAAAAATTTAATTCACAATTTGTTTTCAGATGTAACTTCAAGTAGAGTCATTTCATTGTTTACGTTTGCGCACAAATTCACTTGCGCACTTTGATTCATTTGTGATGCAATAAAATCATTTAAAACTACAGGCTACCGACTACCAACTACCAACTACAATTTGTCCAAAATAAATTGTATATATGCACATTAGAATGATTTTTTTCCCGGCAGCACGATTACATGACTTCACTTGCTCTATATGTGGGCTGATTACTATTTTTGTTGGCAACAATAAAGAAGATTTAAAAACACAAGGCATTAAATGTGTGATAACTAATATTTACGTGAAAAAAACGTAAGAACAGACAATTGTAAGGAAGTAAAACTTTCAAAGACTTAAAATTTCAGATCAAATTTTTATTTTGTAACTGCCATCTTTAAAATAATTAAGTAGTTGACTACTTGGCGCATTTATTGCCAGCGGCATTGGTAGCCATGTAGTCGGTGGCCTGTAGTATTGAGTATTAATATCAAATTTAATGAAAAAACGGTGTCATCATCTAGAGATTATGAGTATTTAATCGAGAGATAAACGAAAAAAAATAGAACCCACTTTGTTAAAGCATTACCAAAGTTTTTTAACTACTAATTTTCAGGGAAAAAGATCGTCACGATCGTATTCTATTTTTACAGTAACTTTCTCATTTCAGTCTGAGTTGAATTATTTAAACAAACATATCGACCATAGTACGAAATTTGGGAACCTCGGAGTTAAAAACTCTGTAAAATACGGCAATACAACATAAAATCTATAAAAAATTATTTACACATTGCTTTCCACTTTCTCACCAAATATACCAAATATGCTACAAACCGTTTAAATTAATTTCTAACCTCAATTAACTAGATAAACCACAACCATAAACTGGAATATTGTGTCCACCAGAACTATACGAAAATTTAAAAAAGAAAAATGGTCCACTATAAGTAACAGTCTATAGTTGAGCCCATAGTGTTTTTAATATATTGTTTAAGCATTTCAAAGCATGTCTTTTAACAATGTCTACATACATACGTACTTGTATTTACTTACATGCATTGCTTATGAGCTCGGAAATTCTAAATAATATTGCCTTTAATTAGACGGCATCATACTAACATTTTACAATAACAACGCCAGTTTTGTTTTCTTTAATTTCTTCATTTAGAGCATGATTTTGAAATTGATTGCTTTTAGAAATTAATGCCAACCAATTTTGTACACGAATTGCATTTAGAAATAAAATTTTAGTATAAAATATGTCACACATACTTCAACATATTATCATACATACATACATATGTATGCATTTACCGTTCAATACTTGAAATACAAACAAAAACGGTAATTTAACAAAAGAGCATGTTTTATTAATAATTAACGGCATTCACAGCTTCGTTTATTGTACCGTCGCATTTTCGTGCATTGAGTTGTATTCATGCAGTCCCATATGCCACTAATTGATATTCTCTTTACAAAGGTTTCTCTTTGAATGGTGAACTATTAATGGATGCCTTAGGCGGAGAAACGACTTTTGCCGAAGTTACCGCCGAAGGAGTTGGTTTTGTGCCCGCCTGTACTTTAGGCGTAGGCCAGAAGGCGCGTTTAATTTATGGTCAAGACGTAGATTCATTAAAATTTTTCACAACTTGTGGTCTCCAAGAGGGCTACGAACCATTCTGTGTGTAAGTATCGAAACAAGTAAAACTACTCTCGTGTTAGTAACACTTTCAATTCAATAATTTAGTAACATGAGACGTCCAGTAACGCATTGGTATACTAAGGATCAGCCAATATTCGAAAACACGGAAGAGATGCCTGACTGTCGCATTGATGTAACACGCATACCAGGAGGAGCTGATACACCGCCACATTTGAAAATTTCCCACAACACTTTTGAGACCATGGAAAAAGCCAACTGGGAGTTCTTACGTCTTTCCCTGCCCGTCACTTGTATGAGTGAGTTTATTACTGAAGCGGAGAAAGCCAGACGTTGGGAAGAAATCAAAATCAGACAATATCGTTTGATGCGTGATGCTCAAGAGCAACAGCAACAACAGACGTCGGCCCATATGGACCACATGTTGAAGAGTGGCTTTACAATGAGCGATATTAAGGGCCTTAATCGCAACTTTGATGATACAGCCGAGGCTGATGAAATGCGTGGACCTTCTAGGCCACAACGCAGATTATCAGTAACTCGTAATATTACTTTTGAATCGGATTTGTCAACGCCGGAGGAACTGCAACGATCTACGTCTGCGCTTGATATGAACGGACTAGACGATGGCGCTATGGATGACAAAAAGAAGCGTGGCCGTAGTCCGTTTAAGTTCTTTTCAAAGAAATCCCGAGATCAAAGTAAAGAGAAAATGCCTGGCCGTGCTCCCGAAGTAAGCATGGAAAGACGCAACACCGTTGCCCATGGTCGTAATGTGGTAAATGCTCAAACAACTACGAAGGCCCCAACATTGCGCTTGAATAATGTATTTCAATATTTACGTTAACAATCGTGAATACCTTAAAAACTAATGAATTTTTTTTATTTTAGACTGAAATGCCTCAGACCCCTGTCCAGCAGGGTCCAAAAGCTCTAAGTGGTGGTGCTTTAGGACAACCTTCCGTTGAATCATCAGGCAACGAAATGTTTGACGGCGAATGCTTAAAACTTATCAACGAATATTTCTATGGTGTTCGCATATATCCAGGTCAAGATCCGACCCATGTATACGTGGGCTGGGTTACCACACAATATCATTTGCATAGCAAAGAATTCAACAAAGACAAGGTGCGCAGAGGGTCTGTTATAATAGAAGACGACTACGAAATGCCCATTGAACGCATCGATCGCCAAAGTTGTTATGTAGTACGAGCCGATGAATTATTCAACGAAGTAACTCAAGATGCTTCTGGTAAGGGAGCGTCGCAAGGCATGTTTGTTGGATGCTTTGTAGATACGGCCACAGGTATGATTAGTTTTACATGCGAGGGAAAGGAGACTTCCCATCGTTGGCGAATGGAACCAGACACAAAACTTTTCCCAGCTATTTTCGTCGAAGCCACTAGCAAAGAAATTTTGCAAATTGAATTGGGACGTACAGCAACAACACTGCCTCTTTCAGCCGCTGTTCTGCCTACTAGTGACAAACATATCAATCCCCAATCTCCACCTCGTCTAAAGGTCCAATGTCTACGCCCTCATCAATGGGCCCGTGTGCCCAACACAGCATTGCAAGTCCATGCACTGAAATTGTCCGACATACGCGGTTGGTCAATGCTTTGTGAGGATCCAGTTTCTATGCTGGCTCTTCACATTCCAGAAGAAGATCGTTGTATTGATATTTTAGAACTGATTGAAATGGAGAAACTATTGTCCTTCCATGCTCATACGCTAACCCTGTACGCTGCTCTTTGCTATCAGTCCAATTATAGAGCTGCGCATGCGCTTTGTCAACATGTTGATCAGAAGCAACTGTTGTATGCTATACGTTCCGAATATATGAGTGGGCCATTACGTCAGGGCTTCTATGATCTACTTATTGCACTGCATTTGGAATCTCACGCCACTACAATGGAGGTTTGTAAGATGGAATACATCATTCCCTTAGGCCCAGAACTGAAATTCCTTTACGAAGATGAGGAAATGTGTCATTCCCTGAGGTCATTGGTTACGGAATCAGTGCAACCTCATTTGCGCATGACCGAAATTACGTAAGTATTACTATATCAAGAGTGATTATTTTTTGTCATTGGAAAATTTACTTGACTTTCATTGGAAATCATTAACAAGATAATGCCTTACGGGCCAGAATAAAAAATAGAAAAGCGAATGAAAGTCAAGTTACTGTTTCAATATCTGTTAGTTTTATGTGTACATGTCACGTCCCGGCTTTATGTACATTAAGTCCATAGCACTGTATATTCCCCAGTAAACGGTTGTTAATAGTTTTAAACTATCACAAGACATGCACATATAAATGCTACCACAATACGACGTCTGTCACCTTCACTCTGTTAAAATTAAAAACTTTTTAAACTTTTCTTGTTTATGTTTCTTCTCACTTCTGCATGTGACATCTATTGCACTTTCGCACACGAACACTTCCAAATGCACACATACCCCACCATTTTTCGCCAACTTCTGTGCACAATTTTTGTCGTAGTCATCCTATGAGTAGTACCCATACCATTAGTATACAAAATGTTTCCAGCGAACCGATACCAGACATCGATAATCTGTACTCTCCGAAGTTCCCCTTAGAAGTAGTACGCGAATTTGTGATGGAAGCATTACAGGAGGCTGTGGAAATAAATCAAGTACACAATAGAGATCCCATTGGTTGGACTAATGAAAATCTTTTCTTGTAAGTACAGGTCACCATAGTGCTAGTTAAGATAGGTTAACATTAGCTAAGCATGTGCATGTTTTTATAGGCCGCTTTTGAAACTCACTGATCGCTTACTGTTGGTGGGTGTTATGACCGACGATGATGTTCAAAAACTATTAGTAATGATTGATCCGGAAACGTGGGATCCTAGTTTCGAGAAGGGTGAGTTTATATTAGCAATTCAACTCGAGTTTAATCATCTCTGATTGCAAAATTTCATTTTCAAGATGGAAAAGATGAACATCGCAAAGGTCTTCTAACGATGAAAATGGCAGAAGGTGCCAAGCTGCAGATGTGCTATTTGCTCCATCATCTATACGATATTCAACTTCGACATCGTGTGGAAAGCATTATTGCATTCTCACATGACTTTGTAGGAGACCTACAAGGAGATCAATTGCGCCGCTACATTGAAATCAAACAATCCGATCTTCCAAGTGCTGTCGCAGCCAAAAAAACAAAAGAATTCCGTTGTCCACCAAGAGAACAAATGAACCAGATTCTTTGCTTTAAGAATTTGGAACCGGATGATCATGAAAATTGTACTTGTGGTTTGGAATTGCGTGGACGTTTATACGATTTTCATGATTCTCTTATGAAAAAAGTGTCACTTAACGCTTTGCAGGAGCCGGATGAACCAGAGAGCAATGCGGTCGAAGAAGTTAAAACGGGTCCAATTACCAAAATTTATAATTTTATTAATACAGTGAAAGAACTTGAAGAAGGTCCCAAAGAAGTTGAGGAACCTGAGAAGAAAACTCCCGAAGAAGTGTTCCGTAAAGTTTTGATAAAGACAATCGTTAGTTGGGCTGAGGAATCGCAAATTGAAAATCCAAAACTGGTGCGAGAAATGTTCAGTCTACTTGTGAGACAATACGATACTGTAGGTGAACTAGTTAGAGCTCTTGAAAAAACATATGTTATCAACAATAAAGCTCGAGAAGATGTGGCAGAAATGTGGGTTGGTTTAAGCCAAATCCGCGCTTTGCTTCCCGTTCAAATGAGCCAAGAAGAAGAGGAGTTGATGAGGAAGCGATTGTGGAAATTAGTTAACAATGCTACATTCTTCCAACATCCGGATTTGATCCGTATTCTTAGAATCCATGAAAACGTAATGGCGGTCATGATGAACACATTAGGACGAAGAGCGCAAGCCCAAAGTGATGCACCAGCTCAATCGGAAGGAGCTGAAGGAGCACCAGTCAAGGAAAAGGATACCTCTCATGAAATGGTGGTGGCTTGCTGCCGTTTCCTTTGCTATTTCTGCAGAACTGGACGACAGAATCAGAAAGCTATGTTCGATCACTTTGACTTTTTGTTAGACAACGCGAACATTTTACTCGCAAGACCCAGCTTACGCGGTTCCACCCCACTAGACGTGGCATACTCAAGTTTAATGGAGAACACAGAATTAGCTCTGGCCTTGCGTGAACATTATTTGGAGAAAATTGCCGTTTATCTATCACGTTGCGGTTTACAAAGTAATTCCGAACTTGTTGAGAAGGGATATCCCGACTTGGGTTGGGATCCAGTAGAAGGCGAACGTTATTTGGACTTTTTACGTTATTGTGTTTGGGTAAATGGCGAAAGTGTTGAAGAAAATGCCAACCTTGTCATTCGTCTTCTTATCCGACGTCCAGAATGTCTAGGGCCGGCTCTAAGAGGAGAAGGAGAAGGTCTATTCCGTGCTATAGTTGAGGCCAATCGTATGTCTGAACGCATCTCAGAACGCTGCAAAATGCAAGACGAAGCCGAAGGCACTATTGCTGGCCTTAACTTCACCCACCCTCTACCCGAGGGTGATGAGGACGAGGATTACATTGATACTGGTGCTGCTATCTTGAACTTCTATTGTACCTTAGTGGATCTTCTCGGTAGATGCGCACCCGACGTCTCGGTCATAGAACAAGGTAAAAATGAATCATTAAGAGCTAGAGCTATTTTGAGATCTCTTGTGCCACTGGAGGATCTTCAGGGTGTCCTCAGCTTAAAGTTCACACTCACTCAAACTGCACCTGGAGAGGAAAGGCCAAAGTCCGACATGCCCTCAGGTCTTCTACCTAATAACAAACAAAGTATCGTTCTTTTCTTGGAACGTGTTTACGGTATTGAAACGCAGGAACTCTTCTATCGTTTACTCGAAGATGCATTCCTGCCCGACTTGAGAACAGCCACCATATTAGATAAAAGTGATGGCTCCGAAAGTGATATGGCTCTTGCTATGAATCGCTATATTGGCAATTCTATATTGCCCTTGTTAATCAAGCATTCGAAATTCTACAATGAGGCTGAAAATTATGCCAGCTTATTGGATGCTACACTCCATACTGTCTATAGACTATCTAAGAACCGTATGCTTACGAAGGGCCAAAGAGAAGCTGTCTCTGACTTTTTGGTGGCTTTGACATCACAAATGCAACCTGCAATGTTGTTGAAACTATTACGCAAGTTGACAGTTGATGTCTCAAAACTATCTGAATACACGACTGTGGCTTTGAGAGTAAGTATAACTCACAGTCTAACAGTTTCAAATCTATTTTTAATTTAAATTTTGCTTTATTTCAGCTCCTTACATTGCACTTCGATCGTTGTGCCAAATACTACGGCTCCAGTCAAGGTCAAGGCTCTTATGGAGCATCGTCAGATGAAGAGAAACGTCTTACCATGCTCTTGTTCTCTAACATATTTGACTCACTCAGCAACATGGATTACGATCCCGAATTATTTGGTAAAGCGTTGCCATGTTTGATTGCAATCGGTTGTGCTTTGCCACCAGACTATAGTTTATCGAAAAATACCGACGAAGATTACTATGGGCGTCAATCTGGTGCCCCCGATCAACCACAATACGATCCCAATCCAATAGAAACGGTGACTGTTAATCTTACAAACGACTACAATTCCTTGGTGCAGAAGTTTAGCGAACATTATCATGATGCTTGGGCCAGCAGACGCTTGGAAGGTGGATGGACCTATGGCGATATACGTTCTGATAGTGATCGCAAACATCCCAGACTTAAACCCTATAATATGTTGAGCGAATATGTAGGTTTAAACCGGTGCATTATTAATGCAATGCAAATTTCGCAATATTTTCGCACTGCATTATCAATACTTCAATATTAGGTTTTAAATTCGAGTATAACATTAAATTCTAATTTTTTTTGTCTTTTTTTTTTGGTATAAAGGAACGTGAACGATACAGAGATCCTGTAAGAGAGTGCTTAAAGGCTCTGCTAGCTTTGGGATGGACGATTGAACATACCGAAATTGAAGAGCCACAAAATCATCGCGGCTCAACCAGACGTCAATCGAAACCTCAAATTGTATGTGTACAGAATTAGAATAACCCCCCTTTTAGTATCAAGTAACCTTTTTCTTATAATTGCATGCCTTACCCACATTGTACATTTGTCATCTTTATTACCCCTCTCCACCATGCCGTTGTATTTGTAAATATTTTATGACAATAGCACGATTTTCAGAACGAAGGAAATGCTTTCAATTACAATCCACATCCTGTCGATATGACGAATCTTACGCTCAGCAGGGAAATGCAAAATATGGCTGAGCGCTTAGCTGAAAATTCTCATGACATTTGGGCTAAAAAGAAGAAGGAAGAACTTGATTCATGTGGTGGCATTATACACGCACAACTCGTACCATATGACTTATTGACCGATAAGGAAAAGCGCAAAGATCGTGAGCGTTCGCAAGAGTTTTTAAAATATATGCAGTATCAGGGCTATAAGTTACACAAGTAAGTGAAGCGGTAAATAGTCGTACTTAAAAAACTAAGCTCATCTGTATTACATATCTTTCTAGACCTTCTAAGGGTGGTGCTATTGAAGGCGAAGGCGGTGCAGCTATAACTGCAGTAGAGTTGAGATTTTCTTATTCGTTATTAGAAAAATTGATTCAATACTTGGATCGTGCTACCATCAACATGAAGTTGTTAAAACCTTCGACTACATTCAGCCGTCGCAGCTCGTTTAAGACGGCATCTCGAGATATTAAATTCTTTTCAAAAGTCGTCTTGCCTCTCATGGAGAAATACTTCTCGACACATCGTAATTATTTTATTGCTGTCGCCACTGCTACCAACAATGTAGGTGCCGCCTCTTTAAAAGAAAAAGAAATGGTGGCCTCCATCTTCTGCAAGTTGGCATCCTTGTTACGAAACCGTTTAAGTGCCTTTGGACCAGATGTCCGCATTACCGTTCGATGCCTGCAAGTTTTAGTGAAAGGCATTGACGCCAGAACTTTGGTTAAGAATTGTCCTGAATTTATAAGAACTTCTATGCTCACGTTCTTCAATCAAACAGCTGATGATTTAGGCAACACAATTTTGAATCTACAAGATGGCAAATACAGTCACCTCCGTGGAACTCATCTGAAGACCTCCACCTCTCTGGGCTATATAAATCAAGTGGTTATGCCAGTCTTGACAGCCATGTTTGATCATTTGGCGGCTTGTGATTATGGTAGTGATTTATTGTTGGATGAAATTCAAGTGGCTTCTTATAAAATATTGGCGGCATTGTATCATTTGGGCACAGATTCCACATTAACACATGAGCGCAAGTACTTGAAAACTGAACTCGAACGACATCGACCAGCTTTGGGCTCTTGTCTCGGAGCATTTAGTTCTTGCTTCCCTGTGGCTTATCTCGAGCCGCATCTTAACAAACATAATCAATTTTCATTATTAAATCGAATAGCGGATCATTCGCTTGAGGCCCAAGATATAATGGTCAAGATGGAAAGTTGTATGCCAAATTTGGAGACAATTCTCGGTGAGGTGGATCAATTTGTTGAGTCTGATAATACGTATAACGATGCGCCACATATTATTGATGTGATTTTGCCTCTTTTATGTTCATACTTGCCATTCTGGTGGTCTCAGGGACCGGATAATGTAAGTCCTACCAGCGGTAACCATGTTACAATGGTTACTGCAGATCATATGAATTCCTTGCTGCGCAATGTATTGAAAATGATCAAGAAAAACATTGGCAATGATAATGCACCTTGGATGACAAGAATTGCTGCCTACACTCAACAAATCATTATTAACACATCAGAGGAGTTGTTAAAGGATCCATTCCTCCCACTGGCTGAGAGAGTTAAAAAACGTACTGAGAATATGTTCCATAAGGAGGAAAGTATGCGAGGTTTTATTAAGTCTGCAACAGACGATACTTCGCAGGTTGAAACTCAGCTACAAGAGGATTGGAATTTACTGGTGCGCGATATATACTCGTTTTATCCTCTGCTAATCAAATACGTTGATCTACAGCGTAATCATTGGTTAAAGGACAATATACCAGAAGCTGAGGAACTTTATAATCATGTTGCCGAAATATTCAATATTTGGTCTAAGAGTCAATACTTCCTCAAAGAGGAACAAAACTTTATATCGGCAAATGAAATCGATAACATGGCCTTGATAATGCCAACCGCAACTAGAAGATCGGCTATTAACGAAGGTGCTGCACCGGTTACAGGTGGCAAGGTTAAGAAGAAGAAAAAGAATCGGGATAAAAAGCGTGACAAAGACAAAGAGATACAAGCCAGTTTAATGGTTGCCTGTCTCAAACGCTTACTGCCTGTTGGTCTCAATCTTTTTGCTGGTCGTGAGCAAGAATTAGTGCAACATTGTAAAGATCGTTATCTGAAAAAGATGCCCGAGTACGACGTTATAGAATTTGCTCACAACCAGTTGACTTTACCCGATAAATTGGATCCGTCAGACGAAATGTCTTGGCAACACTATTTATATTCCAAATTAGGTAAAAAAGAAGAAGTCTCCGAAGAACAAGCCGTTGAAAAAGCGGCAAATCAAACTGATAAAGGCAAAGATAAGACCCAAGAGACTGTAGATCGTATTGTAGCCATGGCAAAGGTTCTATTTGGCCTTCATATGGTAAGTTCTCAAATTTCAAAATGAACAACGTAATTTATCTCTTTCTCTTATTGAAGATATTGGCAGTGAAGAATCACTACAAACATATTTATTCTCTTGTCTCATGAAGAGATTAAATATTGTTGTCTTTTTTTCTCTGCCACATAATATTTATATATTGATCTCGATCAACATCAGGTCTTATTTCTTTCACAATACTGGTCCAGCCACATATCCTCTTCAATCTCCTCTTTAGTTCTTACTTAATTTACTTTAATCTTAATTTATCGATTAATTTTAATTGTCTTTTGATAAGTATTTAAATTTTAATTTTACCTTAATTTTCACATTTTTTACACTGCGTCACATCAACCAACTTTGACAAAAATTGACAGATCGATCATCCCCAACAGCAAAGCAAAAATGTCTACAGGAGTGTTGTTTCCATACAAAGGAAGCGTGCTGTTATCGCATGCTTCCGTCAGACATCTTTACATTCTTTGCCAAGGTTTTTACAAACAATACCCAAAACTCTACAATTGACTAACCATAAACGGCACTCTGTTGTTCTATCTGTCTTCCTATTCTCGTTGACACACTCTGAATAACAGAGCTGTAAAGGAATGCATTTTTGTGTTTAAATGTTTATTTTTTATATGTATATACGATATTTTTTTATAATTTTATTACAATTTTGTATTATTTTTGTTTAATTGGAATGTAAACCTTTGTTGTTTTGTTTCGTTTAATGTTCTAAATTTAGTTTTTTTTTATTATTTGATTTAATTCGACTTTTTTTGAAATGCGCGCAAATGCAATCGTTTCGGCTCTTGTAAATACATGCACTCATCCTCATACTAATGATTTGTAAACACTCCTCCAACCACTAGTTCATATTTCTTTTTAACTTACTTGTATCTTTTAATTTAATATTCCTCATTGTGCTCCTTAATCCACGTCCTCCTCCTTCATCTAATTAACAATTCTGTAGAGAGACTAATTTTAAAGCGTACAACTAACTATAAAGCTTATGGCTGATTTGTGTATGTTTTTTGTGTCCTTACTGTTCCATATAGGCGTCGCGCCCAAAGCCGAAATCAAAAAGTCGATCATCTAAAATCACATTGGCACGCAGGCATGCGGTCATGTCCAGCTTACGTTCCATACACCTATATCGCGTTAGCAGGTGGGCCATGATGTTTGGTTTGTTAGCTTCTACGATCGTGAACCAAAAAAAAAACAAATATTTTTATAATATCATTATCCTGCATGCGCATTAGGGTTTTGCAAAAAATCTTAAGAAACAAAAAAGTCAATATTCTAAGATTTTGTTTTGTTTTAATTTTATAAACTGTGTTGGTTATATACACTCAGCCACAAAAGTATACATACGGATAACAAATTTCAGAAAATTTGTGGGCCTGTGCAGGGCCACAATTCAGTTCATTTTCAGAAATTTTGTAACCAATGCAAAAGACCATCTTAACATCAAGAAAACTATAAAGATTTTCAACGAAAACGGATTAGTTAAAAAATTTCTGAAATATTTTAACCGTATGTATACTTCAGTAACTGTGTGTACATTGCATGCATCATTATTAGGAAGTTATTTTTTTTTTGTTTTGAAATAAACCGAAGGTTGTAAATTTAAGTGAAACTGGTGAGTAAAAATTTAAGTAAAAATATTTGTATCAGTTGCAGTAGGAAAATGAGAAAAATAGAAACAATATTAATTAAATGACACACAATTTTGGCAGATGACTAAAAAAAATTATGAGAATAATAAATAAACAAGTCATTTAGGTACCAAAAGATGTGAGCATGCAATCAGTCTCGTCAAGGACAAAACATTCTAAGCTAAATTGATGTAAGCTGGCTAATAATAATCCTGATTAATAGTTGATATCAACATTAACGCTAAGGTCTGGAACAAACTAAAGTAGTTGTATTAGAAGTTGAAGCTTACGAAGCAATGAGTAGCATGGTAAGAAAAAATGCGAACAGAATAGTGCAAGGCGAATTCATTACGAGGTGGGACTAGTATTACAATAAGTACAACTATACAAAAACAACAGGGATTTTTTGTTGTTGAGAAATTGTAATGTTGTCAAAAACAGCTGACTTAAGAATGACGATGGGAAGAAAAATGTTAAAAAATTTTATAAAAATTGTTAAAGAATGACGATGGGAAGAAAAATGTTGATTAAAGAATGACGATGGGAAGAAAAATGTTAAAAAATTTTATAAAAATTGTTAAAGAATGACGATGGGAAAAAAATGTTAAAAGAAAAAGAAGAAAAATATACAAACTTCTGACACAATAAGAAAAAACGAAATTGATTATCAAAACAAAATACATAAAAACCAAAATTTTTTTGACATTGTTACTGGCTATCAGCTGGTCTTTCGCTCTCACCTTGTAATGAATTGGCCTTGGAATAGTGAAGAGCTCTAATAATGTTGTCAAACAAGCTTTTCAAAAACGTATAGAATAATGCAAGACCATTATGTGAATTTTCTGACAAAATACGTATAAAATTGTATAATAAATGCAAATCCAATACACCCAATTCTGTTTTTACACGGTCTTTTTTTACACGGTTTTGATATAACACGGTTTGAAAATAAAATATTTTTAATTTTTTTTAAACGATTCTTTTCCATTTAGCACGATTTAAAATTTTTTGTGCTTATTTTTTTTTGTCAAATTTAATTTTTGCAAAGTATGTTCATATCACAAATTTAAGGGAATTCCCTTTTTGCGCGTACAAGCAAATTTACTGGTCAAAGCAAATGTAAATGGCATGAATTTAGGGGAATTCCCTTTTTGTGCATACAAGCACAAAGGTCAGAGCAATTGAAATGTGTTAATATTTTATATTTATTAAGTTATTTATGTTTTTAATTTTGTTAAATATTTTATGAATCGCTAAAAGAAAATTTCAAATACAAAACTTCTTAAAAAATCCTTGTTTTTCACTAATTTTAATAGGTTTTAGAGATTAGGAACCAATCACCTATTTTTGCATACGACTAGTGTCTTTTTTTACACGGTTTTTTTTACACGGTTTTTTCTGGAACCAATCTACCGTGTAAAAACAGAATTAGGTGTACTTTATTTCTATCCAGCAACATTAAATTTGATGTTTTTTTTTACGTATTGTAAATCATGGAAACTCTGTTTACAATTTATATTCGAATATTCAAAAATTCGAATTTTTAGCTTCAGCGACTACTTGCAAAACTACTCGTTAAGTGTTGCTCACTTAGGCCGGGTTCACCCACAGGTTTCTGAAACATATTTGGTTCGGACAAAATTTTTTTTATATGGAGTTTGACGTTTCTCTCAGAGAGCGAGCGAAATTATTTTGTGCGAACAACTCTCAGTGTGAATTAAATTAATTTTAAATTTGGTCCGAACCATTTTAGAAAAGGTTGCCACACCATATGAAATTTATACAATACACAAATATTTGCAGAAGTTCATCGAAAGACCCAGGGTCCATGCGATGAAAATTTATAAATGAATCTACGTAATTTAAACGAATTTCGGAAACTAGTGAGTGAAAATACCCTTTGGCTTCTCTTTGTTTCAAAAGTGGTCCTACACCCGTCCTCTTGTTTATCTTTGATTTTCTTTTTCATAAATATATTTTGCAAGTAATTTTACTTTGGTCACTTCAATGGTGAACAAGAGTAGCAAATGATTTATATCCATTTTATCCATCGCAGAACAAGATGTTTTTATTCTTACCAAATAATTCACCACAAATACTGTTTATTTTTTGTTATAAATATTAATTTTTTTATTTCTTTATTTTGACACATATATAATTAACTTTCTTAAGTTTATGCAAATATGTATTTACGTCATTTTTAATTAAATATGGCAGCACTGTTTTTACGAACAAAGTTTCTGAAATGGGTGAATCATGTTGTGGAAAACTCTCAGTAAGCAAGAAATTTCTCCGAACCAAAAATGTTTCAGAAACTTGTGGGTGAACCCGCCTTTAACGCTACACATTCATGTCATATAAAGTTTAAAGTTTTGTCTGAAAAACTGAATTTAAAAATACCCATATAGCCAGATTTTTTAAAGCATGATATACATGAGTACCATATACAGCATTTTAAATGTTTTGATCAATTTTAAGTAAATACTAGTTAAATATCAGGTTTGAATAACCCTTTTAAAAAATTTAAGATCTTTGAAGAGCGAAAAGGCTTTTACTTCAAATATTTGTATTGTATTTACTAAGCTGGTTCTAATCAGAATATAGATTAAATCCCCAAACCGCATAAAATAGCAGAATATTGGCTTCACCTAATTGTAATTCTTTTTATAATTTTCAAATTTCAAAAAAATCTTCAACAGCATGAAAATTATACGAATTTTGTATGCATTTTGCACCCTGTAACTATTTTTATATGTATATTATTAAGAGTAAAAGATTAAAGATTTTTATACAATATGATGGGCGTCAGATCCCTTTTTTTGACAATACATGCAAGAATTTGTGTTTATCAACGATTTTCATATGAATTCTTCAGTAAATAGATCAATCACTCATAATCAAGAATATCAAGTATATTATTAGGACAACGTGAGATCTACAATGTATAACTAAAACTGTTCGTTGTGATAAAAAATTATTCATTTTATTTTCAAAATTGAAAGAGATAATAAAATTTATTTTTCAATTCTTTAATTTAAAACTTAGGTACAGTGAACTCGCAGAAACGTAAACTAATTTTTGTGAAATGTGAAAAATGTGATCAAGTTTTCGATTGTAATTGGTCTATGCGGGGATTGCCAAAATTTTTAAACTTAAGCATCGATATTGTAAATAACACAATTGGGGTGAATAGAAATAATAGAATTTCCTGAAAATTTGAATTAACGTTTTAGAGATTTAAAATTTTTTCTCATTTTAGAATAGAGAATGTAACGCAAAAGTGATCATGTTTCTGGAATGTTTACCTTTCTGGATATTTACGTTTTTTTTTTTCGCGGGTTCACTATAAGAAGTTGAAAAATATAAAAAACATAATTTATTGACTTTCCCATATAATTAAAACATTAATAATTTTACATATCTGTTTGTGCTAACCTTACCTAAATGCCTGCAGAGAGATAGCTTTCATCTACTTTTTTGGAATTTTGTTCTTCCACTCACTTCAAAAGCTCTCAATTGGATTAAGGTCAGCTGACTGGGGTTGCCATTTTAAATCATTTAAGTTTTGTACGTCCAAGCAGATCTTGACAGATTGCAGTAAACTTTGCTTCTCGTACTGTACTTATTTTATAGTATTGATTAACTGGACGCTATATACACATATGTATAGCGTTTGCTATCTGATACGTACATACAAAACGGGTCATTACAACCCTTTAGTCAGGATTACGACCAAGCTTCTCACAGCACTTATATTGACGTACTGTTTAAAGTGGTCTCCGAGCGACAGATTTTTGAGAAACTTTTTCATGGTAATTTTATTTAATCTGGCTACAGGCATTCACAGAAAAAATTTTTTTTCCGCTTTTCCTTTTGTTGAAGATGTCTGACCTGGGGTTTGAACCGTGACCTCACGGCTAATAAGCTAATACTACCTATTAGACTACTGCGACTACAATTTAGTACTCTTTGGCAAAATTTGGATTTGTCGCTCCACAAAATATTTTTTTAAATTTAAATTTTTTTATTTGGCAAGGTCTGAATTTGATTTAAAATGTTATATTGAAAATGAAAAGATAAGGATAAAGAAACTTCATTAAGCCGCCTCTAGATTATATATCAATTCTATATGATGAATCTGATTCAACTTTTCGCTGTTCAGAACTTTTAAACAAGTCAGCTTAGTCCCTCTTAGGCTTTGAAGTTCCAAACATATAAAAAATTTTCAATGCACTATATATTTTTCCTCCACCAACAAACTTTGTTTTTGATGGTTGATGTTTAAGCTCGTATCTTTAGAAACAACGAGTAAGTATAATTCTAGAAAATAGATAACGTATTCCGGATTATTGAATCTATAAAAAGGGTCTATATATGAATATTGTTTATTTAAACGACACAAAACACGCTTAACCTAATTCCGAAATTTCAATCGTTTGTTGATTTGAATTCCTTTTTTTTAATGGATGCTATCATGCTATCTGGGATAGCGCATTCACCCAATTTTAAATGTAAACATTTATACGGATATGAGTTATAACTTATTTGTAAATAAAACCCTGATGCGCATTATTTATTTAATTAATTATTTTTGTTGAAATATTAATCCAAAAAAAATGAAAATGTTATGGCATGTTTGCATGTACTTTGTATGTATGTTTGGTTTAAACAATAAATAAATGTGCTAACAAATCAGAATGTTTAGTTATCGATATTTGATACCAATTACTGACATATTGAATTTTGTGAAAATATAGGCACAGAGCTTGCAACATTTTTGCTCGTACCTATCATGAACAATGGCTGCAAGAAGAAAATGTTGGCCAGGAGATTATGATCGAAGATCTGACACAAACATTTGAGGAGTTTGAAAAATCTAAAAAGGAAGAAGATGAAAGTGAAGGCAAACCAGATCCATTGACTCAGTTGGTGACCACGTTCTGTCGTGGTGCAATGACAGAAAGAAGTGGTGCCCTGCAAGAAGATGTGCTCTATATGTCATATGCTCAGATTGCTGCCAAATCTTGCGGTGAAGAGGAAGAAGAAGGCGGCGGAGAAGAAGAGAGCGGTGAAGGTGGCGAAGAGGCTGAGGGTGAAGGAACTAGCATTCATGTAAGTTTTCAATTTTCTAGAACCTAGTAAACCAATGTACTCGTATAATAAAAATTATCATTTACACGCAAACCAAGAATTCAATGGCTCGTCTAATGGTAATTCTAATCACATGTATACAAATAAATTCCAAACAATTTTATTAACATTTTTTAAAAAAGTCAAATTGAAAATAAATTAAATCGTTTGTGTTTTGCTAAAAAAAAATTCCTCAATTCAATTCGATTTTTTTCCATCATAGGAACAAGAAATGGAGAAACAAAAATTGCTGTTCCATCAGGCCCGTTTGTCGAATCGCGGCGTTGCGGAAATGGTATTGTTGCATATTTCCGCATCTAAGGGTATACCATCGGAAATGGTGATGACAACTTTAAATCTGGGCATTGCAATTTTGCGCGGCGGTAACATTGATATTCAAATGGGCATGTTAAACCATCTGAAGGAGAAAAAAGATGTTGGATTCTTTACCTCAATTGCAGGCCTAATGAATTCATGCAGTGTCTTGGACTTAGATGCCTTCGAACGGAACACTAAAGCTGAAGGTAAAGTTTAGATTTATCACACAAACACACACTCGCCTATTCCATTCCGCCATCCTTACCCCTTCCCCAACCATGTAACAACCAAATCTATCCGCCCCTATACTCTTTTCTTCGAATTTGTTTAACATTTCGTTTAACATTTGATTTTTTCTCTCTCGACTATTAGTTAGAAATTCTATTGTATTTTAATTTTTATAAACTTCATCATTATCCTTGCACGCTTTTTTGTTTTTCAAAATTATCACTTACCATCACCTACTTTCCGATTATGTTGTTATAAATTTGCACTGAACCCCAAACTCCATTACGTCCATCACCACCACCACCACCACTACCATCAAAACCAATCCGCATGAATTACCCTGTTATCCCCCACACAATATTGTAAACTTTGCAAACAAAGAATACATTCCAAGTGCGGGTGCAGGTCTTGGCGTCGGTTCCGAGGGAGCTGCTGGCGAGAAGAATATGCACGATGCCGAGTTCACCTGTGCGCTTTTCCGTTTCATTCAACTGACTTGTGAAGGTCACAACTTGGGTAAGTATTAATCAAGTACATTTAAAAACAACAACACTAACAAACTTATTTGCATTGCAGACTGGCAAAATTATCTACGTACTCAGGCTGGTAATACAACAACGGTAAATGTAGTCATTTGCACTGTTGATTACTTGTTGCGACTGCAGGAATCTATTATGGACTTTTATTGGCATTATTCGAGCAAAGAGATTATTGATCCGGCGGGAAAAGCGAATTTCTTCAAAGCCATTGGAGTTGCCAGCCAGGTTTTCAACACACTTACTGAAGTCATTCAAGGTCCATGTACTCTCAATCAGCAAGCATTGGCCCATTCCAGGTTATGGGATGCCGTTGGAGGTTTTCTTTTCCTTTTCTCGCATATGCAAGAAAAATTATCCAAGCACTCTAGTCAGGTGGATTTGCTAAAGGAGTTGTTGAATCTGCAAAAGGATATGATCACCATGATGTTGTCTATGTTAGAAGGAAATGTTGTTAACGGTACGTTAATTTATTAAATCTATAATGAAAAAATATTTGAACTATAAAAAGCCTACTTAAAATTCCAGGTACAATTGGCAAACAGATGGTTGATACTCTAGTGGAATCGGCCGGCAATGTGGAATTGATTTTGAAATATTTCGATATGTTCTTGAAGCTTAAGGATCTTATTGAATCGCCCAGTTTCCAGGAAATTGATATCAAAAATGAAGGTTGGGTCACACCTAAAGACTTTAGAGATAAAATGGAACAATCCAAGAACTATACTCCGTAAGTTTGCTTGCCCTTATATTGTAAATTGAGGTCCTTTCAATAATTTACTTTTTCCCTTTTAATTTAAAGAGAGGAAATGGACTTTTTACTGGCTTGTTGTGAACGTAACCATGAGGGAAAAATTGATTATGCCGCCTTTGTTGATCGTTTCCACGAACCGTCTACTGAAATCGGTTTTAATTTGGCTGTATTACTGACCAACTTAAGTGAACATATGCCGAATGAACCACGCTTGGCACGTTTCCTAGAAACTGCTGGTTCTGTACTTAATTACTTTGAGCCGTTCTTGGGACGTATAGAAATCTTGGGCAGTTCGAAGAGGATAGAGCGCGTTTACTTTGAAATTAAGGATTCAAATATTGAGCAATGGGAAAAGCCTCAAATTAAGGAATCCAAGAGAGCGTTCTTCTATTCAATTGTCACAGAAGGCGGTGACAAAGAGAAGCTAGAAGCCTTTGTAAACTTCTGCGAAGATGCTATTTTTGAAATGACTCATGCTTCCGGCTTAATGGCAACAGATGAGGGCGGCAGTAATGTCAAACGTGATACATCCTACAGCTCGTACGTGAGTGAGGAGGATGAAGAAAGAGCTGCAAGACACCCAGTTACTCGGACAATAAATGCTGTAAAGGATGGTTTCAAGTTTGCTGCTGTAATGTTAAGTCCGGCAAATATAAAACATCAAATTGGCGTTATGCAAACCAAATCGGTACCTGAACTAATTATTGGATTCTTTAAGATTATTTTCTATATGTTTTACTATACCGGTTTTGCTCACTACGCAGTGGTACGTTACATTTTTGGTATACTAATGAATTTGATGCGTGGACCGGCTCCTGAAGAAGTCGAAGAAGCACCTGTTGAGGAAGAAACAATAGGTCGAGCACTACCGCCTCTACCTATAGAAGAACCGCCAGGAACAGTACAAGCATTTGGTTTAGACATAAATAAGGAAGAAAACGGACAATATAAGGTTACCGTTCATGAATCATCTGGTGGCAGCCCTTCAACCTCGGTTGAAGAAACCGGTGAATCTAGTCCAGAGGATGGTGGGCCTACGGGCGAATTACAGCCAGAAACTGAGGGCCATCATCCTGAGCCGATATCGATCGTGGACCTTCTGGGTGGAGAAGCTGCTAAGAAAGCTGCTCAAGAACGTCAAGAAGCTCAAAAAGCCCAAGAAGCTGCAATGGCTTCGATCGAAGCTGAAGCAAAGAAATCCTCTGCAGCACCACAAGAGACGCCCGCTGTTAACCAAATTGATTTCTCTGGCTATGCTCATCGCGCCGTTAGCTTCTTGGCTCGTAATTTCTACAATTTGAAATATGTGGCCTTGGTGTTGGCTTTCAGCATTAACTTCATGTTACTCTTCTACAAGGTTACTTCGTTTGCTGAAGACGAAGAAGCCTCGGGTGATGACGTCTTGATTTTAGGTTCTGGTTCAGGTGCTGGTATGACTGGTTCTGGTTTAGGATCTGGAGAAGGTTCCGGCGACGATGGAGGTGAAGAAGATGAAATACCAGAATTGGTACACGTTGACGAAGATTTCTTCTACATGGAACATGTTATACGCATCGCTGCCTTATTGCACAGTCTTGTATCTTTGGCCATGTTGATCGCCTACTATCATCTTAAAGTTCCACTAGCAATTTTCAAACGCGAAAAGGAAATCGCAAGACGTTTAGAATTCGATGGTTTGTTCATTGCAGAACAGCCAGAAGATGATGATTTCAAGTCACATTGGGACAAACTAGTTATATCGGCCAAATCGTTCCCAGTTAATTACTGGGACAAGTTCGTCAAGAAGAAAGTCCGTCAAAAGTACAGTGAAACATACGATTTTGATTCGATATCTAATCTCTTAGGCATGGAAAAAAGTTCATTTATGGCTCAAGAAAGTGAAGAAGGTGGTCTGGTTAAGTACATCATCAACATTGATTGGCGTTACCAAGTTTGGAAGGCTGGTGTAACATTTACCGATAACGCTTTCCTCTACTCTCTATGGTACTTTGTCTTCTCTGTTATGGGCAATTTCAATAATTTCTTCTTTGCTGCACATTTGTTGGATGTTGCTGTTGGTTTCAAAACATTGCGTACGATTTTGCAATCTGTAACACACAACGGTAAACAACTTGTACTTACCGTAATGCTCTTGACTATTGTGGTATACATCTACACTGTCATTGCCTTTAACTTCTTCCGTAAATTCTACATTCAGGAAGAGGATGAAGAAGTCGACAAAAAATGTCACGATATGTTAACCTGCTTCGTATTCCACTTGTATAAGGGTGTTAGAGCAGGTGGTGGCATCGGCGATGAAATCGGTGATCCAGATGGTGACGACTACGAAGTCTATCGTATTATCTTCGATATCACTTTCTTCTTCTTTGTTATCGTTATTCTATTGGCCATCATTCAAGGTTTGATCATTGACGCCTTTGGTGAGCTTCGTGATCAACTGGAGTCAGTGAAAGAAAATATGGAATCAAATTGTTTCATTTGCGGTATGGGTAAAGATTTCTTTGATATAGTGCCGCATGGTTTTGATACGCATGTCCAAAAAGAACACAACTTGGCCAATTACATGTTCTTCCTTATGCATTTGATCAATAAACCGGACACTGAATACACGGGTCAAGAGACATATGTCTGGAATATGTATCAGCAACGTAGCTGGGACTTCTTCCCAGTCGGTGATTGCTTCCGTAAACAATATGAAGATGAATTATCTGGCGGCGGTGGCGGTGGTTAAATTGTTCTCAACATGCTTCATGCTCTATGCGCCTTTAATACTACGTTGACGGACCATTTAACTATACAAGGTTTTTTAGACAAATTTCTCAATTGTTTTTTTTTTATACTATCCAATACAAAGGAACAAACTTATTATTATATAAATTTGTATTTATTTATGTGAAATCTAAAGAGGAAATATTAAAACAATCAATTTAATAAATAACCTAACCAAGGAATTTATTTTCTAAATCTAGTCAATTGTATTCGATCAAAACAAACTAACATCACAGAATACCCAAACAATTTTATGTATTTACATAATTAAAATGTACATGTATACATACATACATAAATATTTTATTACCGTTACTGTATAAATTTTATTATAAGCATATAAAATTATAATCACTATTCGAATAAAATCCTAAATTTAGAGAACCAACTAGAGAAAATCTAAAAAAGAAAAAAAAAACACTCAGAATAATAACCAAAAATGCATATAAAAACTATTTATTTATGTATTTAAAAATAAATTAATAGTAATCATTTACGTTTTATTAAATATATTTTATTTATTTTATGAAAATAAAAAAATATTTTCTAGTTTTTCTATTTTTTAATTCGACTGGGATTAAACTTTACTGGTAAGTGTGTAAGTTCCTACATATGACTACTACAGTTTAACCATGATACAAATACAGTATTCCCCGGATATAAGCATCTCGGATATAATAATTTTCCGCTCAGTAGCACTAAAACTTGTTGTGAATAACTCCAGGATCGTTAGGGAATGTCTCCGCTTTCTCTACCTTCTTTCTGGGCGATTCAGTGTCTCACTGGTCTGGGTCTCCGGGCACAGTAACATTCCGGGAAACTGCAGGGCCGACGAGCTCGCCAGAGCTGGTGCACTTCTTCCGAAAGCCTCTGCAATAGACTTGGGTATGCCACTCGCCCCAGTCAAGTTGGCGATTGCGCGGAAATTCTTTCGAGACGCCAACTTATCCTGGGTCAATGCATAGTCATACTCCACCGCTAGAAACACCTGGCTCCTGATGGATAGATAGTTACTAGGACTTCGTCGTGGCATCATCTCAATCACAGTGGTCATGCTTACAGGTCATTGTGTTACGGGAAGACACGCGTAAAGAACTTTAACAACTTCTGCAGTGGGTGCAAATCCGCTGAGGAAGATGAGACTGTTATCCATTTTCTTTGTTAATGTCCATCTCTTGCGAGGTTACTTGGCTCTCCATTTCTTGTCAGCTTCATGGAGCTATCATCCATTGATGTTAAGGATATACATACATACATACATAATTGGTCAGTCAGAATTACGACCTAGTTTCTCACACCATTTATGTTGTGTCTGCTAATTTTATACATGAGTGGTGAGACCTACAGTTTAAAGTCGACTCCGAACGACAGATTTTTGAGAAACTTTTCATAGCAATTTTATTTAATCTCGGAGTTTTTGCCAGAAACCTGTTGAGAGAAAGTCGCCGAAGAAATACTTTTTGTATTTTGTTTTGATGTCTGGCCTAGGGCGACGACTTCCGTCAAGGATATAGCTTCGTTGATCAAACTTTCCGGCGGGTTTTCCAGCGTGGGATAGTCGTACTTTTGATGTGCAGCTCTTGCGCTAAACAACTGCTTCCTCTCCCTGACTTTGGTAGAACTTGGTCAGTGCAGAGACTGAGTTCACCTGTGGCATCACAACCGGGCCGCTATGCGTGCTCAATTGAACTTTTTCATAACAGAGCTACCACTCCGACATAACCTAACCTAGCACTAAAACTTAATTTTTACATGAAACGTACTAAAACTATTTGGATATACGTGTCACGCTTCTAAGCTTTCTTCCTTACAAACGTGAAAAATTGTACTTCATACTCTAAATTTACTTTAAAAAAATTCGTTTATAGGCACCCGATGTGTGACAACTTACTTTCCAAAATTGATCTTGTTCTATAGCTTCCTTCGAGTTCGAGTGATTAAATGTTTCTGGATTTCTTGAGCCTTTGTAAGCCAATATTTACAATTAACGGTATACGACCAGATGTATTGGAAAAATTATTACAAAGCGCAGTGCAATTCCATAGAATGTTCTTTATGGGTTCATTCTCCTTGAGGTAGATTCTGCCACTCTGTCCCATCCAGAAGACATAACCCACTGAGCAACGCAATCTCAGCTAATTGATTCTTGATAGAAAACTTAACAATGTTCACCTTTCGTAATATGTAAAAATCTTCTTCTAATCTGACCTATTTCAGTTCTCGTGCAAGTCAACTACCCGATTCTCTGCCTAGTTAATGCTACAATAGGACTCTTGACTATGTCTATAAAGTATGCTGTGGGTTCATCTCCGTCACCAATTTCTTCGCAGAGATACCGAAGTAACACGCGGACCCAGGAAATTACAACTTTTTCTACAACTCCGAGCTGTAGAAGATGATCAAGCCCTCTTTGAGCAGCCGGCATTCCACCGAATACAAAGCTATTGCTTTCAATGAGACAAATAGAATTCTATCAGCTTAAATGAAACGCGGCTAATTGTTCTCAGGTGCTGAACTTCGATATAAGAATTCCCCGACTACAAGCACTCCGGGGAATACTGTACAAGTACTGTACCTTATAGTGCGTTTCCATTATGTCTTTTATCAACATATCGTATACTTTGATATATTTTGCTCACCCACATCTTTAAATCTGTGTTCTATCGAGACAACAATTTCCTAAATAGCTTCGGATAAGATCATATCCTACAAATATCAAAAAGGTAGTTATTTAGCATTAAAGACGAGAGGTTCTACTTTTTATAATTAAAATAGTTAATCACAACTGTAACAATCATAAAAAACAAATGTAAGTGACTGTAAGAAACTTTAAGGATCATGACACCAAGGGGGAAGTAATTTTTTAACGGTTTGAAAGAGATGAATTTTTAAAAGAAACTCCTAAAGAAAAATTGTTAGTAACGTGAATAAAAGTATTACAACGGTACGAGATAGAATAGAATAAAAAAAAAGAAATGTGAAGGTTCAACTAAATATCAAGTACAAGGAGATATTGCGAAGGCAGTAGGAAAATCTTGTTCAGTTTGTGGTGAACTTCATAATGCTGCATATAATGCTGACGTATAACAAAAAGTAATTCATCAGCCAAATGTACCCGCAGAAAAGAGTTAACTTCGCAAAAGAGCCCATAAACAGTACACAAATATTCTGGAATACTGTAACAATTTAGGACACAACAAAAATAAATATTCACAGATCTGATGGGCGCGCTGGAGTATGTCGTAAAATAAAGTCTAGTATCAAGCCAAAAAGTATGACTAAAAGTGTAAATTACAGGGGTAGTGCTGTATAAGTTGGGGCCTAAGGCATCAGGTGCGAAAAAATTATTTATATTGATAGAACTACGTTTAAATAAAAACGGCACCATAGTCACCTGAGATCGAGGTGATCGTTATTTTAAACAAAATAAAAAAATAAAATTTCAAACAGCGGTTAAAAAATTCAAAAACTGCATAATTCTGGCTTATGTATCATTTCTGATACATACTATTTTCCTAGTGATTCTATGGTGTTGTGTACGTAATATTTTGAAGAATCAGATTAAGATTTCAAAGCTTATGTGAAGTTTTTATCGTAACAGTTATCGTCAACAGTATTTAAGAAGAAAATGAAAGGAAAGTGTTGTATGTATGAAAGTAAATAGATTAAAGTTTCTGTTCATATTCCTACTGCTGAAGACTCTGAAGAAGAAGGTAACAGAAGCTCGTCTTATGAACTGACGATAGATACTATAGAATGGCAATATTTCGATCAACTACTTTGGTTAGGGGCTGCTTTAGTGGGAATAGAGCTCTGGAGAACGTTCGGTTATCAAGGTACCTTTCACCGACAGACCTTTTGACCTCTTTTATCACAGGAGAATAAATACGATGAATATTAGTGATACGGTGTACAACACTGCTCAATTGTAAATATCTTTTGTAAATAATTTTTCCTTCCTATACTCTTTTGTAAATATTAATATGTAAGTATTTTGTATTCAGTTTTAAGTTTTTTTCGCCTTTTATTGGGGAATTCAGTTAATGATTAATAATAAAGTATGAACGATGCTTCTAAGATGCCTCATATACAAAATTGAAGACTTATAAATCGCCGCAAAGCAAGTGTGCTGACATAAAGTCATGCTGCAATGTACAGTGGGGTGCACAAATGAGTATATGTTTGTACTCTGAGCAATTTTAATTAAAATAAAATAAAAGTGATAAAGCAATTCAAAAATTTTTTTCGTTTTTAATTTAGTATTTAGTCCTTAAAAAAATAATCAAGAGGAAAATAACACGGATGTACGCAATTTTGCACCATTGCAAAATTTTAGGGAATACGAGTATTTTTAATATATAGTCCAAAGACCCTTGTTATGTAAAACCTCATTTACGCGACTTGGCATGCTCGCCACCAAAATCTCTATAATTTCTTTCGGAATAGTTGTCCATTCCTGGTGAATCCGTTGCTAAAACTCATCTAAATTGATTGGGGCTGATCAGTACTGTCCCAACCGTCTCTTCGCGATTGACCACAAATTCTCAATCGGATTGAGGTCGGGACTTTGTGCTGGCCACTACACTAATTAAAAATTTTGCTCACTAAGTCATTCTTTAACGATTTTGGAGGTGTGTTTGGGGTTACCATCCAGCTGGAAAACTACTTCTTGCGCAGGATAGGCGCTCTTGTCGATAAAATCGGGAAGATGGGTCTACAAAGTTCTCAAATAATCTCCTTTTTTATAATGTTATTGATTCTTTGCAATGGTCCGAGGTGCCACCATGTAAAGCAACCCCATACCGTGTTTCACCGTTTCCTTATCATGGTGTCTTTCTATTCTTTCCCCATGGCGGCGCCAGCAATATTGCTTACCATTGGACTGAAAGCGGATGAATTTTGCTTATCTAAACAACAATTCAAATACAAGTGTAGGCGGAGGTGGAGATCCTAATAATGCTAATCATCTTTAAGTTTACAGCAACACTTTACATCACCAATATGTTCGACATCACAAAAGATCCGATTCAAGAGATGAATATATCCCTACAGCAATCAGAAAATCAATCACCAGCAGTGCCTATAAGATCCTTGATGCGACGTTACGCCCCAAGTAAACATTCACCTTCCTCAAAAGGGTGAGATGTTGACAATGCCACAAAAGTAGTATAATCTGGCAGCATTTAATTCTATTATTTTATATTTTATTATTATTATTTTTTATTTAATTATTTTTTTATTATTATTTTTATTTTATTTTATTTTTTGTAATACTCCAAGAAAATATAATACTTTCAATAAAATATTATTTTATTAACAAAATAAAAATGTTCAATCCAATATTGATTTATTAATAAATTAAAATAATTTGTTTTGCAGAGCACACTATATAATACATATATGTAACTCAAAAAGAATACTAAAAGAATAATTCAAATCAATCAGTGTTGCCACATCCCTCCTATTTTTTTCAACTTCATTATGGATTCCCTTGGCTGATCGGTTGACGTCGCCTCTGAAGGAACTGTTGTTGACGTATTAGTTACTGTCGGAGATGTGTCTTCTACTGTTGTATTTTCTTGGATCGCTAAATTTGGTATCTTCTTAACATGGCTTATATTTCTTTGAATGTTTTTCCATTGGCCGTTATTTCCACTTCATTTCCATTTCTACCTATTACCTCGTACTCCGTCACATCAAAGTTTGTTGTTAGTTTATGTGGAAATATAACATTTTTGAGCAACACTTTATCTCCAGCATTTATATTTGATTCTTTAGCTTTGCGTCTTCTGTCGCCTCTTTCTTTCCCTTTTTGTTTATTATGCAGTCTAAATCTCTCGCTGACGAATCAATCATATCTTCGGTTATATCATGAATACTAGGAATTTTGTCCCGAATCATCCGGTTAAACATAAACTCAGATGGAGCCGATCCCATAGTGCCGTGAGGTGTTACGTTGTACATTAAAATAAACTTGTATTTCTTGTTTATAATTGCTCTTGTTAGCACTGGCAATATTTAACCGTTTGACCAGAGACTTATTCATATTCTCAACTTCTCCATTAGCTTGCGGCCAATAGGATGGTGTAGTGATATGTATGATGTTGTTTATTTTACAAAAAGCTTCAAAATCAGCATTCAGTATTGTCGGTCGTTATCTGTTTTTAGAGATTTCGGATACCCAAGCCTGCAAAATACCTCCTCCATGGCTTTGATGATTTTCTCAGAAGTAATATTTCGCAGACCACTTCCTCATATCGCTAATAATAATCTATTACAACCAAGACCACAATGTAACCAGTGATGACAATTGTGACGTTTAAAAAACGCTAAAATCAGCTGCCTTAACCGTTTTCTTGGAGGGAGAAAGAATATGTTAAAAGTTTTGCGAATCAAATGTGTTAGAAGCAACAGATATACAGAGTGAAAACTTGCGGATAAAGTAGAAAAATTAAATGTAAACAAACAATTATTTTGTGTTAAAAAAGGGAAAATTTTGAATATTTTTTAATTTCTTCTATGAAAAGTTTAAAGATTCTTAAATATTTAAATATTAATCGAAATGTGGGTGATTTTCGGTCACAATGAATATAGTTTCTTGTGCAAGAGATTATTAAGAAGCTAAATATTACAAGATCAAAATAAGACGTACTGCTCATAAAAAAATTTTCTTGCTGAAAGTTGCCAATATTTTTTAATTTCTTGAAAGAAAAAGTTAAAAATTGTTATTGCTATTAGTTGTTTTTATTATTTATTAATAGTTTTACACAAAAATTATATTTTTTATTAACTCTCGCCAATATAAAAAACCCACCCCAAAACCTAAAAAAAACATAAATAAACAAAACAGACAGACAATCAGAAAGGGACAGAAATACTTTTTGGTAATATTTGCTGTCCCTTTTTTAGTATACGGTTAAATGTCAAAATCCCGAGTCGTCACTGTGTACATTGTGACCAAGACATATTCGTTGTTGGGTAGGGGTCCCAACAAATCCGTAGCTACACACTGCCAAGGGCCATTCAGAAACACATGTCTTTGCATCGGTGCAGGCATGGCATATTTATATATGAATGAATATGCCATGGGTGCAGGATTCGATATTCGAGAAACATGTAAACAGTCACTACAGCTGTTTTTTTACAATTCTTTATCCTACAAATACATTTGTATATAGGGTGAGTGATTTAAAAGTATAAATTTACAAATACAATAAAATAAAAACGGTTTTAAATTTTGGCAAATTTATTTTTTTGTTGCGAAGTACAATTGTTTCGTTTAGAAATGGAATATTATTTCATTCATATGGATGCCGCGGCTGGCCTCACAGTTTGAATCGGACCAATTTTCGCAAACTTTTTCGAGTGTATGGGTTCGTATCTCGGCAATGGCATCAAATGCTCAATTGTTGACCTTCAAATGCTCAATTGTCTCTGGTTTTTCGGCATATCACTTTTCTCACAGAAAATTGTTCAGCGGTCTCAAATCGCAGCTTCTTGGCGGTCAATTCGCCTAATTAAACGGCCATCAAACGTTTGACGAAATTAATCGATTGTGGCAAGTTGCACCATCCTGTTGAAATCAAACTTAATGCACATCAATACCATGAAGAGCGGTTAGAAAAAAATTGGTTATCATGGTGCGATAAGCGTCCTCATTTTCAAAGAAATAATGGCCAATGATGCCTCTGATCCACAAGCCGCACCAAACAGTCACTTGTAATGGATGCATTGGCTTCTGTATGACTACATATGGGTTTTCTGAGACCCAAATACGGCAACTTTGTTCATTAACGTACCCAACACGATGAAAATGTGCTTCATCCGAAAAGATTTTTTTTTTTTTTGGCAAAATCGACCTCATCGTTAATCGGCTCATTACGTTAAGTGGAGATAATATACTTAATTTTGTGGCAGAATAGAATGACATAAGTATTGCCAGATTCGATTAGCCGATGCATCAAATTTAAAACGATAGATGGCCCGCCCTATGTATAACTTGCATGAAATAAGCTGTAAGTTCTTTTTGTCTAAAAATACCCTCTCTTGCTGTTTGCAAAATGAAAAGTAAGTCTTCAGACTTTTTGTTTTTTATTACGCACTTTATTATATGTACAAATATTCAGCTTAAATTATTTAGTAAATCACATTTGTTTTCATACATATATGTATGTATGTATGTAATACCTCGTTTTATTTCAATGAGGTTGTTCCGCATATGAGCTGTGAACGAATAAGTATGGAAACTAAAAAAAGTAGAATTTTGAATGAATGTAAATGGCAGGTAGACATAGTCTTAAAACGTAATAAAATTTATTTATTATCTGAATGTTGTCCTATCTTAATAGTTATACAATTTATACTTTATCGTCATCTCCTATATCAACCCAGGTCAGTGTTTGATGACCATCACGATCCAAGTCTTCAAACTGTAAATATTTAACATCATCTAAATCGCCTTTTATTAAATGATCATCAACTGTGGTTATAACATTTTTATCAGTAATTGAAACTGGAACACTCTCGGCTAATAAGTCTTCAGCTTTGAATATGATTTTATCGAACGATTCTTCACAGACATCTTGCGGCTTCAAATCATTATCGACGTCAATTTCACATTCCTCTGTATTGTTGTAGTCGGCAGTATTTGAAGATATCGAGATGCCGCCATTTTCCTGTATCTGATGATGCGTAAACTGTGGTTGATTTACAATTATCGTATCATTTATATGCTTCGTTTGCTTCATATGTGTAAGAAGAAGTGGTTTACGCATAAATCCTGCACCACACTCCATGCACTCATATGGCTTCTTGTCACTGTGCACAAATCGATGAGCATTGCGATTATCACGACTGTTAAATTGTTTTCCACATACTTCGCAAGCATATGGCTTTTTGCCGCTATGTATTAGCATATGCTTTTTATAATGTTCTGGATATACAAAACCAGCACCACAAATTTCACATTTATGCGGTCGTTCTCCTGTATGGACAGCCTTTATGTGATAATCTAATAAACGCTTGCGTTTAAAAGACCGTAAACAGAGATCACATTTGTGTAATTTTTCATTTAAATGTGTTGACTTTTTGTGACTAGCCAAATTAGTTTTTTGAGCGAAAGCCATTGGACAGTAATCGCATTTGAATGGTCTTTCGCCAGTGTGAATACGTTCATGATCTTTGATTTCTGGTCTTCTTGCAAATGATTTACCACATATACGACAAAGGAAAGGCCTCTGACCCGAATGAACTATTTTATGAACCTGTAGGCAATGCTGAGTAGTAAAAGCCTTGTTACAGACATCACACTGAAAGGCCTTGACTGACACATGCAACTTTTTATGCTGGTTCAAGTTTTGTTGATTCAAGAAACGCTTCTCGCATAGATCGCATTGATATGGTCTTGGCCGTTCTTTGTGAATTTTCATATGCGTCTGTAAAGTACATTTTGAAGCAAAATCTTTCGGACAATCGGGACATTTAAACGGTCTGACACCGGTGTGAGTGTTCATGTGCTCTTTCAAAATTGTTTTGGAGACATACATTTTTTGACACACAGGACATTCGTAAGGCTTCCCATTATTGTAGTGCATACGTTTGTGAAGACGATAAAGGCGTGTATTGCTAAAAGTTTTATCACAATATTCACATTGTATGATGTGTCCAATTTCTGTGTGTGTTTTCAAATCTTGACGTCGCTCATAACCCTCCTGACATTGTTCACACATGTAAAATTTTGAGTTATGAAATGTTTGAAAATGTTCTATCAGCGTTTGCCGTTCGTAGCTTTGTGATGCCTCACACAGAAGACACACAAAGAAATCACCGTCCTTTTTACAAACAGGCTTAGGTGCGATAGGTGTAACTGCTTGTGTGCTTTCATTAGTTTCTGCTGCTATTGCTTCTGAAACACCTGAATGTTGCGTTTCTTCGCAATTTCCGTCACTTGTAAATATGTCCGTTGTAATTATAAAATTAAGATCATCATCTGAAAAAATCATTAAATTATTATCATTCGAAACATTATACACTCCTGCTACAAAATTATTATTATAATTATGTTACAAATGAAAATAACTTTCTACCATGCTTTAAGTATAAATCATTGGAAATGTTCTCAACACGAACAGAATAAATATCCTTCAAACGTCAATAGCAAACTAATTTAAAATTAATAAAAGAATATTTGTGCCCAGAAAGACTTTTTTATATTTATAGGCGCAAAAATAGAAAAAATTGTTGTTTTGTCGAACATGTAATTAAATTACAGATAACTTCAGTGTGACTATTACGAATTAGAAAACACAGAAGTTTAAATCTTGCTTCCCCAATGCCAGCAAGAATGCCAACTGCTTACAGCCCAAGATCATAAACAAACACACACCTGAATAAAATGGTAAAAAAAAGATTTGTAGGAGTAATACATACATATATAATTGGTCATTACAACCCTTCAGTCAGGATTACGACCTAGCTACTCACACCACTTATGTTGTGTGCGTTAATTTTATACATGAGTGGCGGGACCTACAGTTTAAAGTCGATTCCGAACGACAGATTTTTGAGAAGCTATTTATGGCAATTTTATTTACTCTTAGAATTTTTTGCCAGAAATCTGCTGAGAGGCAGTAGCCGAAGATTTTTTTTCATAATTTCGTTTTGATGTCTGACCTGGGGTTTGAACCATGGCCTCACGTCTAAGAAGCCAATACACTACCTACTAGACTACGACGACTACTGGGAGTAATAAGAGAAAGATAATAAACATTTTGAAACAGTTAGACCTCAACTTCAAGGTGGATCACCACAATTTTGAAAAAAAGCGTCCTGTCGGTGTGCTTCAATTATCGTGGCTTAATGCTTTCCTGAATGCCATCAAAGATGCTAGTAAAGCTGTTGTTAACCAGGGTTACGCAGAATATTAATCGGTTAGTCGGAAGGTCGATTTGCGTTCAAATAGATCAAATCAATATGCTTCGTAGTATTGTCGAAAAAATCAACTAATGGAAATCATTTCATTAGAAACTGCTTTCGATAGCATTGATCGTTAATGCAATGGATTGCTGTAGGACGTAGGCGTCTATCTAACAGTATTACGACTCTAAATGCAGAGCTCTTCACAACAGTAGTTATTCGGACAGGTTCGGCTTACCATCTCGTGCCAGACTGAGCCTGTCTATGATATAATTAAATCTGTTCCTGGCGATGTTTTGTACCAGACGCTTTCTATGAAACCTTAGGGACCATCTTGATCAGCTCGATTACGTCGATGATGAGGAATCAAATATTTTAATATTCGCGTTGTCCACCCAAACCACACCGGAAGAAGATTTTGTTTAATTAAGCAAAGTGTGTATATCAACAGCTTTATCCACTATTATGAAATTATGAATTTTTGTCTGATTCAGTGTATGACTGCAAACATTGCTGATTACTGAAAGCTTAACAAATTAATAAACCTTTGCTTAATACAAATACTGAAAATAAAGTGGTCAAGAATTGACCAAATACGTTGTGACAAATGGATGATCGGTCGCACCCTGAGAAAACTAGCGAATAACTGAAATATATATTTTTTGGCTAGAATCCTTAGAATACCAAAAAACGGAGGCGAAGAATAACATGGTGTCTGACGTTAAATGCGGAAATTAAATTTCTGACAAAAGTTACATAGAAATGTGAACAAAGTTAACTAAGGAATCGTTGTGGATTTCATAGTCGCCGATAAATGTGACATCGTTTCTTTACTCCCATTTCTATCCTAAATTAAGATTTATATGCAAAAAATGTAAATCGAAATTAATCCTAAGCATGAGTAGGCAGTAGATGAGAGCTATTACAGAAGTACTAACGGGGGGCATAGCACTTTTTTATGTCTTGTCATTTTGTAGGCAGACAACTGGTAGACCTGAAGGACTGCAAATTTTAAGTTCAAATAGGATTCATAAACAGAATAATCTGTCTGGGGGTATCTTTAGAAGAATATTTGGCTAATAACTGTTGTCACCTTAATTTTCTTGACTATCTTTTCACCGCTTTGTTCTCTTTTATATATTCATAATGTGGATATGGCGATCGGAGATATTCAAGAAAGTGTGAAAAAAAACAACATCTGGCTGAATATAAGGGCGAATTCAAGGAATCTTTAAAACAAAACGAAAACGAAATTAAAGCGCTACTTGAAGCAATCGAAAAAAGGTATGAAGAGAGATTGAGAAAATTATATGAAGCTCAAAGGCAATGCGATGTAACTGTAAAGGAAATAAGTAAGATGTATGGAGTGATAAATGAAAATCAAAATAAAAGTAAAGAGATGTGTAATATAATTGAAGAGAAAAACAAAATAATGTGTAATGAAATAAAAAAACAATAGAGGAAACAAGTGTCAAAACAAGTAAGCTATCATTTGCCGATGCATTAAAAAGTAATATAAGGATGCTAGACAAAAATAAACAAAACCCGCTTATTATTAAACCAAAGGGGAAACAAGATGTAAAAACTAAGGAGGATTTAAATTAAAAAAAGTTGATCCTATGAACTTCAAAATTGTTAATATAGAACAGCGAAAAAATGGTTCGGTAGTTATACAGAGCGAAAGTAAAGAAGAAAGGGAAAAAATAAAGGAAACAATGCAAAAGAAAATGGGTGAAGACTATGAAATTAAAGTTCCTAATCAAGATGATATGAAAATTAAAATAACTGGTATGTCGTTCAAACTAACGGAAACTGAAATTATCGAAAAATTGAGAAGGCAAAACAATTATCTTAATGATAGCCAAATGGAAGTAATAAAGTTTTTCGAGTATAAAAGAAATGGTGATACAACAAACAACGCTATACTCAAATTAGATAACGAGTCATATATGAAAGTAATGATGGCACAAAAAGTTAATATTGGTTGGGAGAAATGCAGAGTTTTCGATGGTACACACATTATGCAGTGTTTTAAATGTAAAGGATATAACCATAAAGTATCTGATTGTAAATATGAAGAGGTATGCATTAAATGTCATGGAAGTCATAAATCGAAGGAATGTAATAAAGATACAATAAATAAATGTATTAATTGTGTGAGAGTGAATAACAGGTTGAATCTAGGTTTGGATGAGAATCACTCGACCAATAGTAAAGACTGTCCCGTATATCAAAATAAATTGAATGCAAAAAAGAGGAGAAGTGGTTTAGTGGAATAACAATCACGGAAAATACATGGCATATACACAAATATACAAGGAATATTAAATAACTATAACCAATTAGAAATATTAGCAGAAATGAAAAAGCCTGAATTTATAATACTTTCGGAAACCCATTTAACCAAAGAAATTAATGAGGAAGAAACGCAGCTCATTGGTTACAACCAATTTATAACGGTATCAAATTAAACAAGAACAGGTGGAGTAATAACATATTTCAAAAAGAGTTGGAATGTGAAAAAAATCTTTGAAAAAATTATAGACTCAAAAATATGGATAGCTGCTTATATGGCGAAACATACTAACTACACAATTACAATTATATCTGTATATAGATCACCGAATAGTGCTGAAACGGAATTTTTGGCAGTATTTGAAGAAGTATTGGAAGAAATGAGTGAATTAAACTGCGATGTAATAATAGCTGGTGATTTTAATATAGATTGGTGTTAGGACGGTTTTTATAAAAATAAAATGCAATGTTTGCTGGATGATAATGGCCTTAAACAAGTAATAGGAGAGTTTACACGAAATACACAGAGTTCGAAAACATTAATTGATTTTGTCATAACAAATAACAACAATATATCGGCAAAGGCGAATAGTTCAAATAAAATTTCGGATCATGAAGCAATAGACATTATAGTTGATAATATGAGACACAACATTAACAGCATTGTACAGCAATATAACAGAGCAATATGGAGCATCCAAGAAATGAATATGAATATTGATTTAAATGACGTCGTGATTGTGTTTGATAGTTGTCTAGAAAATGCAGTTAAAAATATGACAAGGCGAAAAATTAAAGAAAATTGTAATATAAATTGGTTTAATGAGGAAGGAAGACGTTTAAAAAGAGAGAAAATTAATAAATACAATATAGCAAAAATAGAAAACTCTAGTGAAGCGTGGGCTATATATAAAGCGATGCGAAATTTATATAAAGTTAAAATTGAAAACGCAAAAAAAAGTTATATTAATAACAAAATTAATAACGCAACTGACCAAAAGGAAATGTGGAAGGAGATAAAAAATCTTATTTTAAAAAAAAATCGGAGTGCAATAGAAACTGTAATATTTGATCAGGTAGAATGTAAAGACAAATTTGATATAGCAGATAATTTTAATAAATATTTTATAAATAGTATTAAAATGACAAGAGATGGGATAGATAATGTGCAATATGTCAATAGAATAACTGTGATAAATTCCAAATTTAAATTTCGGGAAATAACATTAGAAGAATTAAAAACAATTTGTAAAAGCCTAAAGAAAAAATCGGACTATAATAAAATATCAAGTGACATGATCATAAATAGTTGGCATATCGTCGGCAGAATAATGCTAGGAATAGTGAACAAATCACTACAAACAGGAGTGTTTCCAGAAAATTGGAAAACAGCGATGGTAACACCAATTGAGAAGGTTGCAAAAACAAAAAGATGTGATGAATATCGGCCAATAAATACTCTTAAGACGTGTGAAAAGATAATGGAAAAAGTGGTTACGGAACAGTTGGAGCAGTACTTAGAATCTAAGAAAATACTATCAAAATATCAGTCCGGTTTCAGGAAAAAATTCTCATGTGAAACAGCAATTAATTATTTAACAGATGGAAAAAGACAGACAAGAATAATAAAATATTGGGTATTTTCCTGGATTTTAAAAGAGCTTTCGAAACCATCGATAGAAAAATACTTCTGCGAAAATTACAAGCAAATAACGAAAGTAAATGACATTAAGTCGCACATACATTACAACGAATACGGTGTGCCACAATGATCGATATTGGGAGCACTACTATTTGTCCTATATATAAATGATATGCCAAATGTATTGAACAAGTGCGAAATAGTTCTATACGCTGACGATACGCTTATTTTTACGGAAGGAGAATCTGAACAATTATGTTATAATAATCTCAACGAGGATATGAATAATGTTAATATATGGCTAAAAATGAATAAACTTAAATTAAATAAAAGTAAAACGAAAATAATGGAGGTAAATTTAGACAGCAATATAATTTTTAGAATAAATAATCAAATAATAGAAAAAGTGAACCAAATAAAATATTTAGGCTTTATTATTGCTAAAAACTTAAAATTTAAAATCATATTGATTACATATGTAAGAAGATCGGCAACAAGATTAGTTTTTATAAACGAATAAGAAACCAAGTCTCAATTTTAACGGCGGTTAATATATACAACACAATGATAAAGCCTCATTTCGAATACGGTTCGACAATATTATTCACATGTTGCACAGCTCATCAAATCGAAAGATTGCAAAAACTACAAAATAGAGAAATGAGAATCATACTTAAAGTCAACAAATATACGTCGATCCACTTCATGCTTGAATCACTTAAATGGTTAAATGTAGAACAACGGCTTAAATTGAACACACTAAATTTCATACACAGAATTAAAAACGGTGAAGCACCAGAATATCTAACCGAGCAAGTATCGTACGTGAGAAATTCTCAACCTTACCAACTTAGAAATGCGGAACATTTTAGAATTGAAAGAGCATCATCATCTGCAATGCAGCGGTAACTATTTTATAAGGATTTTCAACTTTACAACTCCCTACCAAATAATGTAAAAATGGAACCTAATTTTAATATATATAAGAAACATATTTTTTTTTTTGTTAAAAATAACATGTAAAAATATGTAATATTAGTAAATTTTATATGTGATGAAATTGTAGTACAATTGCTTTTTAAAAGTATTTTTTAATACTAATAAAGAAATAATAATAATAATAACTATTCCTTCTTGCTTCTTCTCTATTTTATTCTTCTAGCAATTGTAAATACAGTAAAATGCCATCCATCTAACCCAACCTAACCTAAGGTATATACATATGTATGTACATATAAGTAAACGTAAGCAATTAAATAATTTCGAAAGAACTAAAGCTGTTTAGTTTACGAGAAAACGTAAATCATGCTTTTCTCAAAATCCTATACAATTTGCAACTACAATATCAACTGGGAAAAAAATGTTAAATTCTATGGTGTTATACTCGACATAAAACTTAGTTTTAGGCGTCTATTGTAGACAAACTTAGCAGAATTATATACATATACAAGAAATAACTTCAAAGTTTTGAGAATTTTTCAATACAAATAGACGTTCGTCTTACATACCTTCAGTACTGTCGTAATTTTTCAAATCACTTTCATTCTTTTGGTTTTTCATTACCAAATCTGTTTGTTGCAATTGGTCCTGATTAACATCATAAATTATAATATCTACAAAAAAATATTCGTTATCTGTATTGCTTTTTGTCTAAAGAAAAGAAAACGTTTAAGAAATCACAAACACGTACCTTGGTTTTCCAGTGGTAGTTTGTCAGTTACCTCTAAGTTAACAAGACCATTAGAGAGATTTAAAACGCCAGCTGGAAGAGATGTTTGAGCAACGTGTTCATTAAAGGCAGCGAAGTCAAAATTTTCTGATATCATTGCTGAATCCACATTATCCACAAAACTAACTCCTCCAGTATCTTGATCTTCTTGTTCACTCTTTAGTATATTAATATTTATGTTATCTTCTTCCACTTCATCATCAGGAACTTCTTCTACTAAGTCCATTTCAATTAAACCTTCAAATTCTGCATTTTCTATGTCAACAGAATTGTTCATAAGGAAATTGTCAGCGTCATTATTCGATTCAGCTAAAGTTCTATCAGACAGAGACGTGGTTGGGTTAGGTGTATTCAAATTTTGAACTGTTGCATTTTCTTTATAAGAACTTAAAATGCGTTCCCGTATCTGTAGGATACGTTTCTCGACACTTTCATATTCCAAGACATCAGCATTACAAGAATCACACAGCAACTGAATTGTATTAAAAATATCAAAGGCCAAAAATTATACTTGTATCACCTTAAAACTTACTGTTGAATGGGCAATAGATTCCTGTAGGTCTCTTTGCAAAATCGGTGCCAACAAGTCAGCCAAAGAGCATTCAACTTGTCCGTCTTCACGCAGACGTTGTTCAAACATCAGCCAAGGCTCTTCACCATCCACAAATTCATGGTCACACAGATAGCACTTTACCGAGTCCATACCCGCTGTCATCTATATAGCCAACTGATGGACAACCCAACTACAATTATTAAATTAAACATTTTATCAACATTAGCAGCTCTATTGAACAGGACGAAAAAGAACATTTTAGTTCTTCTTCCTTCGAATTGACTAAACAAAAAGCACATGTGTTGCCAACATTGCAAATCGAAACATAAAATAGAAAGGAACTTGTCCACACTTCATAACGTACCTTTAGAGTTCAAGTTATTCTATATTTATTTACTTTCGGTAGAGATATTTATTAAAATTACACTTAATTAATTAAATAGTTTTTACAAAACGTAATAATTGCATTGTTCTTTTGTCTTTTATTAAGCAGAATTAAAAATGGCGTTAATATTGTTTTGCAATGTCAGCTGTTTTCAAACAACAACAGACAGAGTTGTATTCGCCCAAAAAAGTCCGTCAATTAACGGAAATTATTTGAATTAATGCGAGGTTTCTCTTAAAGATATAATTTATTTTACATTTAATTAATAATAATTAAAAATAAATAAATAATAATTAAAAATAATAAAATAAATAAATATTCATATATGCCACGAAATATGTATATAAAATATAAGCTTAAGTTTTGAAAAACAATTGATTATAATTTAAAGACATATTGTCATAATTTTAAATAATTGGTGAAAAATATAAATTATTTAGTTTGATGTAAGTTAGAATAAGATTCTGTATATTTTATATAAAATTACATAAATTGTTATTAATTTTAAATGTATATGTATAATATGTATGAAATAGATAGCAGGAATTCATAGCAAAAGAAGCTTCGTCTTGTTTAATAAAAAAATAAACAATTTAATCTTTCATATAAAATTTTTCAAGAATCAAGTTTTGTGAAGATTTATGAATTAACGTTTATAAAATAACAATAAATACATGTAAATAACAAATTAATAAAAATATTGCTACATGCAAATAACAATAAAAATTCAATGTTTTTACGTGCATTGATCAAATACATGAAAACTTAATAGATTTAATATAATATGAAACTACTAGAAAACTACTCTATATTTTAATTTTTTTATAATATATTTTATTTTTAAATTTTTTAAGTAGAAAATATCGGAATTTATTTGTAATAATTAGCAAAGCAGATTTCAAATTTGTTTACTTTTTTTATTACTCCAAACATAATTTTTATACTTAGTGCCCCCATAAAATGTTTTTTTTTATATTTCGTAGTAGAAAATTCAATATTTTCATGGTACAGTATAATTTTGTAGATGTTGTGAATAATATTCAATATTAAAAATAATAATGTAATTAAACTTAATAAATAAACTTAAGTTTCGAATATTTAAATAATTTTATATTTCTCCCTTAAAATAAATAATATAATTAAATATTAAAGTATTTGTAAATCGTGCAATAATAGCTAAATATTGCAAAAATTTGCATTTTATTTACTTTTTAATTCTGTCTAGTAAATCACTCAGTTTATTCTCGTATATCCAATTAGATAACATTAATTAAAATATACTTCTGTTATTATGTGAGTGTATCTCAGACCTGGTACTAGTTTTTGCAACTTTGATTAATTTTATGCATACTATTTAGTACAACGATGTATTAGTCACAGTGAAAAAAATGGCCAATACGGGAGTATTACCATTTGTACGAGGAATAGATTTTACTAAAAATGACTTCAGTGTAAGTGAAATAATTAACAAGTGTGTTAAATTATTAATATTAAGTGTCCCAGGAATACCGGACAATAGAAATATATGACAAAAATACTCGATTAATCCCAAAAACAGTGACCGAAAATACAGATGAGATTTCATTGGGTTGGTGTTGGTAAATGGAAAAGAGAGACAGAAAAAAATTGTGTCAAATTAGAATCGGTCTCTGCTGTCAAAATAAAAAAAAAAATAAAACAACAAAACGGTGCTGCACCAGCACTGCCAATAGTTTGTTTACAAACAAAATTTGTTTTGGTTTTTCGTAAACCATTATTATGTTTTGCCGAAATAAATGTTTTTTTTTTTTTTTTTTTTTAATTTAGGATAAAAATTTTCCCTCAGCGGTGAAATTAATGACCCGTGTGCAATGGCTGAATTTGGACAAGACAAATTTAAAAGAAATTCCCGAGGAAATGGGTAATCTTTTAAAACTGGAGCATTTAAGTTTAAAGAATAATCAATTGGAAAAACTTTTTGGCGAATTAACCGAATTGACATGTTTGCGTTCGTTGAATCTACGAAAGAATCACATCAAAAGCAGTGGAATACCACCTGAATTGTTTCGTTTAGATGAACTGACTACACTCGATCTATCGCACAATAAATTGAAAGAAGTACCCGAGGGATTAGAAAAAGCTAAAAGTTTATTGGTTTTAAATTTAAGTCACAATAACATAGAAGCAATTCCAACAGCTTTGTTTATACACTTGACCGATTTATTGTTTTTGGATTTATCCCATAATAAGTTGGAGACGTTGCCACCACAAACCAGACGTCTGGCCAATTTGCAGACATTGATATTGGCAGATAATCCTTTAGAGTTATTTCAGTTGAGACAATTGCCATCGTTGCAAAACCTTGAAGTGCTAAATATGCGCAACACGCAGCGAACGCTTCTAAATTTTCCGACAACACTAGATAGCTTATCGAATTTGGCCGAATTGGATTTATCACAGAATAATCTACCCAAAGTTCCAGATTGTGTTTATAATTTGCCAAATTTAAAGAGACTTAATCTAAGTGACAATGCCATTACTGAACTGAGTTCCAGTGTGGAATTTTGGCAGCGCTTAGAGGTTTTAAATTTATCGCGCAATGAATTGACCGTGTTGCCAGGTGCTCTTTGCAAATTAACTCAATTAAGAAGGCTCTATTTGAATGATAATCGTCTGGATTTTGAGGGCATACCATCTGGTATAGGCAAGTTGTGTTGTTTGGAAGTATTTTCGGCATCTAACAATTTGTTAGAAATGATTCCTGAGGGACTCTGCCGTTGTGGTTCGTTGAAGAGACTTAATCTCTCGTCGAATCGTTTGATCACATTACCGGATGCTATACACCTCTTGGATGGCTTGGACCAGTTGGATTTACGGAACAACCCCGACTTAATTATGCCTCCAAAACCAACTGAGGCCACCAAGGGCTCAGGCATTGAATTTTATAATATAGATTTCTCCTTGCAAACACAACTTCGCCTGGCTGGTGCAGCTGTACCACCATCTGTACCGGTTACATCCACACCAAAAGACTCTACTGCTCGCAAAATACGTTTACGTCGAGGTCCGCGCAATGATTCAGCTCAGGACTCAGCCAAAATACTGAAAGGTATGAAGGATGTAGCCAAAGATAAAGATGAGGCGGAAGCCAACCGTTCGTGGTGCAACGATTCTGATGAAACACGTCCCGAGTCGCTTAAGCCTAAACGATGGGATGAATCGTTGGAGAAGCCACAATTGGACTATTCGAAATTTTTTGAAAAGGAAGATGGACAGTTGCCTGGTCTAACCATTTGGGAGATTGAAAACTTTTTACCAAATAAAATTGAAGAAGTGGCTCATGGAAAGTTCTATGAGGGCGATTGCTATATTGTTCTGAAGACCTGCTTTGATGATATGGAGCAATTAAATTGGGAAATATATTTCTGGATTGGTAGTCATTCAACGTTAGATAAGAGAGCGTGTGCAGCAATTCACGCAGTAAATTTAAGAAACTTTTTGGGCGCCCGCTGCCGAACTATTCGTGAGGAACAGAGTAAGTATTTTTCAATAGAGTCGAATATCAACTAATAAGTACCTATAAACTTATCTTTTGGGATACTAATCGTATTTTAATTTAGTTAATTTCTAAATAAACATTGTTAAAAGAGATTTTTATCGTAAAGACATGCTTTCAATAGGAGAAGTGAGAATATAAGGTAGACCAGAAGATGCAATAATTAATTTTACACGGTATTCATTATGGTGAATAAGCCTCACCACACATGCTGTATTTAAAAATAAAACGTATCCTCAGATTAAATTATTGTTTGTTGTAAAGAGAATTTTAAATTTTATTTCTCATTTTATTTTTCCATTTAGATGACGAATCTGAAGAATTTTTGAATTTATTCGATACTGAAGTGGCTTACATTGAGGGCGGCCGCACAGCTACGGGCTTTTATACCGTTGAAGATATGCTGTACACAATACGTTTATATCGAGTGCATGCAGCTGGCGCTTCTATACATATGGAACCAGTCGCCGTTGAATTTTCCTCGTTAGATCCTCGTTATTCCTTTGTTCTGGATTGCGGTATTAAAATGTATATTTGGTTGGGAAGATGTTCCAAGAATACCCTGAACTCAAAGACTCGTCTAATGGCAGAGAAAATAAATAAAACGGAACGCAAAAATAAATGTGAAATTATTGTAGAAAATCAAGGTATTTAAAAATATTTCTTAAACCAAGAAGATTTACTACATGTCACAATTTTCTTTTTCCTTTTAGGCCATGAAACTGAAGAGTTTTGGCAACATTTAGGTTGCGATCCTGAAGAAGCTCCCGAACTTAAAGTTCCACAGCATGTCGAAGATAATTTTGTGCCACCTCCACCTAGGCTATATCAAGTTCAACTAGGCATGGGCTATTTGGAATTGCCTCAAGTTGAAATACCTGAACAAAAATTGGTCCATACACTGTTAGTTAGCAAAAATGTTTATATACTCGATTGTTTTACCGATTTATTTGTTTGGTTTGGTAAAAAATCAACACGTTTAGTAAGAGCTGCTGCAATAAAGCTCTCCAGAGAACTATTTAATATGATAGTGCGACCTCCATATGCATTGGTTACACGTTTGCAGGAGGATACAGAAACACAGATATTCAAATCCAAATTCATTGGTTGGGATGAAGTAATGGCTGTTGATTTTACACGCACAGCAAACTCGGTAGCAAAGACAGGAGCAGATTTAACAAAATGGGCTAAACAACAGGAAACACGGGCAGATTTAGCGGCATTATTTATGCCCCGGCAAAATCCAATGCCACTCAGTGAAGCGGAACAGTTAGAAGAGGATTGGAATTATGACTTGGAAGCTATGGAGTCATTTGTATTGGAAGGCAAAAAGTTTGTGCGTCTTCCGGAAGAGGAGTTGGGACACTTCTATACAGGAGAGTGTTATGTGTTCCTTTGTCGCTACTGTATACCAGTCGATGATGAAGAAGATGGCGCAGATTTGGATGACAGCAAACCTCCTCCTGACGATGAAATACAGTGTATTGTATATTTTTGGCAGGGGCGAAATGCTGGCAATATGGGATGGCTCACATTTACTTTTACTTTGCAAAAGAAATTTAAAACTATGTTTGGCGAAGAATTGGAAGTTGTACGCATTCATCAACAGCAAGAAAATTTAAAATTTTTAGCTCATTTTAAGCGTAAATTTATTATACATACTGGTAAACGCAAGGATAAATCAAGAACATCAGACGGCAAAGCAGCCGTGGAGTTCTTCCACTTACGTTCTAATGGTGGGGCTCTGTGCACTAGGCTAATACAGATACAGCCGGATGCCTCCTATCTGAATTCAGCATTTTGGTAAGCTATTAGAATATTAGAAAGATTTACGATCAGAAGCAATAATCTCTTCTTTCTTTTAGTTACATTTTATATGTGCCTTTTGAAACTGAAGATGAGTCCCAATCGGGCATAGTTTATGTATGGTTGGGTTCCAAAAGTTGTCCGGAAGAGGCTAAATTAATACAAGAGATTGCTGAAGAAATGTTCAACAGCCCTTGGGTCAGTTTGCAAATACTAAATGAAGGCGAAGAACCAGAAAATTTCTTCTGGGTAGCCTTAGGCGGCCGCAAACCTTATGACACTGATGCTGACTATATGAACTTTACACGATTATTCAGGTGTTCGAACGAAAAGGGCTATTTTACCGTTGCAGAAAAATGCACAGATTTTTGTCAAGATGACTTGGCCGATGATGATATAATGATATTAGATAACGGAGAACAAGTATTTTTATGGTTAGGTTCTCGCTGCAGTGAAGTAGAAATTAAATTGGCTTACAAATCTGCTCAAGTAAGTTTCTTTATTCTATCACTTTCACAGTTACGATGTTCTGAAATTACATTATGTCTCGTTTCTTTTAAGGTATACATACAACACATACGCATTAAGCAACCGGAACGTCCTCGTAAACTGTTCTTAACCTTGAAAAATAAGGAATCAAAACGTTTTACAAAATGTTTCCATGGCTGGGGTGCCCATAAAACACCGCCATAATTTTGCTGATTTTCTGCTCTTTGCTGCTTGTCTTGCAATATTTTTAATGCACAATAAGACATTATTCACTTCATAATCTTTGTTTTATATCATATGCTATTTTATAACAATTTTTTTCCTTTTTACTTAATAATCATAAAGTATTTAATATTAGAATTAAACTTCATTTTTTTTTGTATTTACAGCAATTTGTTTTTAAATAATAAACAAAAAACAAAATATATATTATGTAATCTGAAAACTATCACATATGTAATCACATAAATATACAAAAATGTATTCAATTTTGTTGTCTATTAATTTTATTTGAAAACAAGGCTTTTATAAAAGATTGGATATGAAGACATCTATACATCGTATACAGGCTCACAGTGAAATTGGAATACTTTGGACCAAATTGGCGAATTTAGTAACATGTATTTTTGTGCAAGTGACAGGCGTTTGAAGTCGCCGTAGTCAAGTGGGTAGTCTGTTGGCTTATTAGATTTGAGGCCACGGTTCAAAACCCGGTTCAGACGTCTCCAACAAACCTAATCATGGAAACATATTTCTTTGGCGACTTTTTCTCAGCAGATTTCTGGCAAAAACGTTGAAAGTAAATAAAAAATTGGCATGAAAAGTTTATCCAAAATCTGTAATTCGGAGTCAATTTTAAATAGCAGGACCACCACTCATGTATAAAATTAGCGCACACAATATAAGTTTGCAGTTTATTTTATGATTCGATGGTTTACCTATTGGCCGAACTCTTTAATATTGTTCGCCTTCACTGCTGATCGTACTTCATTAGTTCTGCAGTATTTTCGATTATCATTATCATTTAACATTTGCCCTGCGTCGTGGAAACTGCCCAAATGTATCTCTTAATAATTGCGTCATTCCGCAAAGTGATAACGTGAAATACTTAGGATTGCATATTGATCGTAGACTTACATGGCAAACACATATTAAAGCTAAAAAACAATATTTAAATATAAAAAGCAAACGGCTCTATTGGTTATTGGGTTCTAAGTCAAAACTGAGTCTTGAAAATAAACTAATAATCTATAAAACAATACTAAAACCGGTGTGGACTTACGGTATACAATTATGGGGAACCGCCAGTAATTCTAATATCGAAATCCTACAAAGATATCAATCAAAAACTTTAAGGTCAATTGTCAACGCTCCATGGTTTATATCTAACAAATCTATCCATGATGATCTATCAATCGCAATGGTTAAAGAGGAAATTTCCAGATTAAGTGAAAATTACATACAGAGGTTAAGTAATCATTGCAGTCTGCTGGCTATAACACTTCTAGATGACACAAACGAAGTAAGGAGACTGAAAAGGAATCATATATTGGACTTGCCATTTCGACGTTAATTAAATGTGTATCAAAATTTCTTGTATCTATTTGTAAATAACAATTTATATATAAATACAATATAAATAATGTAAATATTATTAGCTAAAATTTAAATAAGTTTATAAAAATTGTATTTTAAGACATTATTGTTGTTCTCATTGGAGTTCAACAATCAATGTTACTGTATTTAACTTTATATAATTTACTTATTATCCTTTGGGATAGATTGTAAATAAAAATGAATTATTAAAAAAAAATTTAATTGAATGTTTTAACGATCCTTGCAGCGTATTTTTCTTAGCCACTTTTTAAGTCCAAATTTCTCTTTCTGTCCATGTCATCACAATAAAAACTTCATTGTACAGTAAGAGTAAATTTATTGTAATTTATAATTTATTTATCCTTTGCTAAACAATTCGGGTTAAACGGCATTTAATTGGGATTTTTTAAATTGAATTAGAATTACGCTATGATTATTCAATCCCATTCCTTCATCCCTATAGCACACTACATCGTTATCAATTACTGATATTAAATCATTACTACATCATCGTATTCCTGGTGTTTGTTCCCCAATTGTTAAAGCCTTAAGCGCATTAACATATCATTTCTTGAAGGAAATAAAAAGAAGTTTACATCCAAGGGAACTGATAACAGACAATTCAACTGGAGTTCGGTTAACGTTCCCTAGTCGAGCCATTAATTAAAAAATTACTGTCAAAAGTCTTCCGCATGTACTTTCTTTTGGTTCTATTTCAATCAATTCTAGTTTTGAGTCAGCCTCGAAATTTTACTTATAGTTCGCACCAACATAACATGAACAATTTGACAAAGTAAAGTTGCTGTCTGTTGCCAGTTGAAGCCTTGTCGGTAGAAGTTTCGAAAAAAACTACTTTCTTAACATAACTTAACCAAAATACACATACAACTTGGTTGATTAAAATTTTTCGATTGACTTTCTTTTTCCAGTCACAGCAAAGGGAATATATATATATAGGGCAGAGCGCAGATTTCTCTCATGTACCTCACTTTTTCTCGATAGTTTGACAGAATTATAGTGTCTTGACTTCTGATAAACTGGTACATGCATACATACCTACATAATTGGTCGTTACAAGCCTGAAGACAGGATTACGGCCTAGCTTCTCACACCACTTAAGTTCTGTGTGTTAATTTTATAAATGAGTGCCGGGACATACAGTCGAGTTCGAATGACAGATTTTTTGAGAAACTTTTTCATGGCAATTTTATTTACTATCAGCGTTTTGCTAGAAATCTGCTGAGATGAAGTTACCGAAGAAGTGTTTTTTCATATTTCGTTGGAGATGTTTGTCCTGAGATTTGAACTGTGGGCTAACGTCAAATCAGCCAACACACTACTTACTAGATTACGACGACTTTAGTAAGTGCATGAACTTTGTCGTTATCTTCAATTTTTCAGTGTCTAGAAACCATGAATATGAGCGGAACCGCCTAATGTCTCGTTTTTTTTAGCTATCTCGCTATTTGATTACACCGTCTCTGTTGATCTAGACTACAACTGGTAGATTCATTAAACTCTAAGGCTGGTTTACAGCTTAATCGAAGGGAACCGTACTTTAAGGCGCTACTTTTATGCAACATTCATCATTTTTTAGTCTGGTCTTATCACTTAGTTCTGAGTCATCACTTCATATAGTATCACAACTGTCCGTTATGTGTGCTCAGCAAAGCAGCCGCTTTCTCTTCTCTTGTTTAATGCAATTGAAATTATCGCTTAAGTTATGACGATTAACATAAAAAAGATAGAAAAGATAGTTTAAAAAGATTTGCGTTAAACTCAAATTAAAGAAAAATACTTAGTTTTTCAGATATTTTTCAAGTTTTATTAAGATCGTAGATCATTAAGCCTTAGCTTAGGTTACATACATTATTTTAAATGTATAAGTTTATTAATTTTCTTAATTTCAAAACTACTGTTGTTAAATATTTTCTTTTTTATAAAATCACAGTTTAATTGTTTAAAATTTTTATAAGAGTTCAAAACTTGTCTAGGACCACATTAATAAATACACATTCATTTAACTATATAATGTCAGTTATAATAAAAATGAATAACATAATAACAACTTTGATGTATAAATTAATTAACAATTCAATAAATTTTAAATTTAAGGCTTACGGTGAAGAGTTTGAATTAATTTTGACTATCTATATACAGTATATGTATATATACAGTGAGCGTCAAATGAAACTAAAGACCCCCCATTCTATTTGGAAAAAAATAAACATTTTATTAATAATTATAATACAATATAAAACACATGTTACTTGATTTTAAATTACAACGAATTAAAAAATTCTGTTTTCTATATTTCACTGTTTATTTTCATTTGACGCTCACTGTATATAAGAAGGTTAGAGAACTTAAAGAAAACTACATTCTTTATGTATAATCCTTAAACGCTATCTTTCTCTCTATGTACTGTGTAAAGATATTAATATTTTTTTTTAGCAAAAAGTTACTGTAGATGATTAGATGAAAATATAATTTTCATTAAAGCTGAAGCATTAAAAATTTCACTTTAAAATATTTGTCTAACATCATGTACAATATAGATAGACACACAAATCACAAAGGGGGGACAATAATAAGCAATAAAATAATTAAAAAAAATTAATTCCAATTAATGGAAATTGTAAAGCTGGAAATAATAGAGAATAAATACAACGAAAATTGCAGCAAAGTATCAGTAATCTAAACGTTTCTTTATGCGAAAGAATTCCACATTGTCTAAACTGCCAGCATTGTCCATATTTAAATGACGTAAAGTTGATAAGTCAGATAAACGTTCTTCAATATCACTGTACATACGACGGCAGCGATGAACTGAGAGAGTCTGTATATAAATAAAAAAGAGATTTCTTATAATTCGTATAATCTTATGCTCAATTCTAACTTACCTGTAAACATTTGCAATTAACAAGAATAGCATCTAAACTATGATCGGTCAGTTGGGTACAGCCGCTAATGTGTAGTGAACGTAGACGGTTCAATTTGGCAGTGACCAATTGTATAGTTTTATCATTGATATTATAACAATCTGATAAGTCTAGTTCTTCAATGGACGGACAATTTAGAACCAATGTTTCCATGCCCAACAAAGTGATTTGTTGGCAATTGGACATAAATAAACCTTGCAGTTCGATAAATTTTAGGCCATACTTCAAAGAAACATCCGTAATTTTATTGCAGCCTTTAATATTTAGAAAACGTAGTCCCTTCAACTCTTGTATACTGAATCCATCAATCATGTGATCATCAATCAGATTTAGTTCGTAGACTGCAAATAAAGCACGTTTACGATTTGCATCGCGCACTATATCTTCCTCGGCTTTGCTGCGTAGAGATATTTTCATAGATTGCGTTGAGCTGGAAGATCTTAGATTTTCTCGATCCTGATAATATGAAGGTGTGGTTGGAAAGTTTTCGAGAGAACCGGATGTAGAATTTATAGAATTTTTTATTTCCAGCTTTGAAATATTTATGCCAGTTAGAGCAGCATCCGTTACCCGGAAACAGTCTTCAAGTGATAATTCTCTAAGCCAACGTAAATTTTCTATAATACATTGCACCGATGAATCGGTGACTCCGTTGACACAATGACCCACATTTAAAACACGTAGTTGTTGGCAATTGCGAGCAATACATTTTATACTTTCTTCGCATACGATAAGATGAGACATGTATAGATATTTTAGCATTGTATTGTGGGAACGGGCAATGCCCTGCATTAGACCATCGGCAGTTATGCCATCACATCGTGAAATATTCAACCACTGCAAGTTTTTCAAATTACCCAATAAAATGGCACCAGCATTCCTTATACCACCACAGCCAGCCACATTAAGATTCTTAAGGTTTGGTAAGCTTTCTACTATGGCTTCAAGGCAATCATCATTCACGCATAAGGTATCAGCCAAGTCTAGTAAAGTTAAATTTGGTTGAGTAAATAAAAATGATTTTACACCAGAAGTGTTTAGTTGTCGGCATCCTGTTAAACGTAATCTATGCAATGACAACCCCTTGTCATTTTTCTCTGTTACTGATAATGATTGCAATGCTGGACCGCTGATCATTGTATGACTAAGATTTAGTTCTTTTAGATTTTTATGCGATTTTGCCACAATCGATAAAAACTTAAAAGTTAATATCGATTCACTAGGATTGGTCGCTGTACTATCATTGGGATAAAAACGGCGATGAATGGCGTTATGATAGGCAATATGACAGCCTGACATGTCTAGAGTTTCAATGCCTTTAATAAGTGAAGTCAAACGTAGCAGTATAGCATCTGATAAATATTGATTGTGCTTTAGGGAAAGATGTCGTATATTCAAAAAAGCACCATTAAAATCATTGCAGACATCCAAAAATGAGCCGGACATAAAAAGAGAAGAACATCGTGTTACGGTCAATGATTGCAAGTGTGTTAACTGGCTCATAAACGAATAGAATTGCTTGTCGCCCATATCGGCATTATCAAATATTATTTCAGTGGCTGTTTTACCTATGTGACTTAGAAGTTCTTGCGTCTGTCCAAATGTCACTTCGTCTAAATGAAATGATCGATATGGTCTTTGACATTTAAGAAAATACTTTGCTGGAGCCACGCGATCCGACAGGAATACTTTTACAAAATGCACTACAATATTACGATTGAACTCCCCAACAAATAACGCTTCACGCCATCGACTACATGTACCACCGGCTGCTTGAAGATCTGAATGGTTGAGGAATCGAAAAATGTGTAAAATGATCTGAAATATAGAAATTATGGGACAAATTAAATTTATTCGAATTTCAAGTTTAATGTTAGTAATGATGATTAGAATATATTGAAAATGTTTTATTCATTCAAGTAAATAAAGTATGTAACCAAAGTCGGAGCATGGGGACGATTTTCATGTTTTTGTCAGTATTTGCTTGTTCAGGAGACTCTATTACTGATGCAAAGCTTCACATTACTACAATTATGATATTTTCGCACATTATCGTCTTACGCGATCCACTTTTTATTGCCCGTAATCATTCGCTGGATATATCTGGCGATTGTTAGACCGGTTATTATTTACGGTTGTGTTGTTTGGTGGATAGCCTTAGATAAGAGTTTTCAACGGAAAATCCTGGATAACGCTCAGAGGATTGCTTCCTTGCGTATTACTGGAGTGAGGAAGAGTTGCCTCAGGCTGCTGAAAACAGCGCTCAATAGGTCACTCCAGAGTTCTGAACGTCGTTCCTGAGGGGAGGTACGGTCTTTCGGAAAAAACCACCGACTATATTGTACCTGAGGCTATGTTCCTGTCTGGTTTGAGGATACTCATGCCGGATAGGGCACAATGTAATTGTGGGGTACTCCAGGGACAGGAAGGTATATCCATCTTCGCAGGTGGGTCTAAGTTAGGTGGAGGTACAGGTGCTGGGGTTTTCTGTAGGGAACTCGGTCTTGAACTTCACTTCAGGTTAAAAGATGACTGTAGGCAGAGATCTTCGCAATCTAGAAGGCTATTGGGGCCATAGATGGTGGGCCCGCTTCAGAGTCACAATCTTACGTGATCTTCGTTGACAGTCAGACAGCCCTAAGGCCTTTGCGTCGGTCTGGTGCAAATCACGTCTCGTTCGCGAGTGCAAGGAGTCGTTGATGACTTTTAGACCGGTCCGAATCTGTCTATGCTTGGTTCCGGGTCATAGCGGAATACTCGGTAATGAGACGGCGGATGCTCTTGCTAGATTAGGTTCGCTTTCTGGGAGCGATCTGGGACCAATCTGCCACCTCTATGGCCTCATCAACGGATGGGTCAGGGGGAAGAGCAGAGGCGTTGGGAGAATGGATCGGTCTGTTATGTTTCTAGGCGCCTGCTATAGACACTGTTAGAACAGGTGTGCCACTGGACTTGGATAAGGCTAGTTTGAAGTTAGTAATTGGATTTATTTCAGGGCACTGAGAGATTAGGTCACTGACAGCCGGACTATTGCAGAGGAGTTGGAGACTATCGAACACCTCCTCTGTAACTGTCCAGCCCTTAATAGGTTGAGGTTGAAGACCCTTGGCAGGGGCTTCTTTGAGGGTTTGAGTTCTGTGTCGAGAGCCGAGAGCCAAGGGCTTCATTAGTGTCGTCGCACTCTCTCTTGCGTGTTTGTGTTGGTGTTTGTTAGTGTTGTTGTTTGTTGGTGTTTGTGTGTGTCAGTCTGTGTAATTCCTCCGCTTCATTATTCTTCCCCTTTCCCACTTCCTCTCCTTTTTTCCCATCCCCTCTATTATCCTCTCACTTAAAGGACGTTTTTGTACAATGAGTCAATTTGACCTCCGGGTACTGCACTTGACAAGTACACGTCCTCTAACATAAACCTGAACCTAATCATTCGCTTCAGATTTGGTTGCATTAAGTTTCGTTTTCACAGCGATCGCAAATGGAAATTCAGTTTAGGTTTTCACTGTCAAGGAGCTTTTTTGTGTATCCAGCTGTCTTTAAAGCCATGTCGTTTATGTGTCAGTGTTTCTCAATTTTTATCATAATTTCATCCGTGGAAAATTAGACTTTTTAGATGGGAACCATCCAAAGAATTATTGACGGATATCTGAATGATAATTTCACACATATAATGTATTTTTTTCAAACGAATAAATTTTTTTAATGTTATGAAAGATAAAAAGAGCTTTACGAAAAGCCGGATATAATAAAGCTAAGCATTAGCCATGTAATAAAACACAGAATAGGCACTGTCGCTTTCAAGTAAAATATTGAAATGATTGCAATTGATTGATAGCTTACTATGCTAGGGTAGATCATTTGATCGTAAATAGGATAATTATTAACCCCAATGGGAGATGGCATAATCATAGAAGTGTCCCTATTTTTATGGCTATATTTCTTGTTAATAAAATTTTTGTAATAAAAAGTATAAAAACTACTTATTTTATTACTCTTGTGTTAATAAAAAAAGAAAAAAATATTGTTTCAATCATAATAAATTCAAAGTGCCAAAAACTTCAAAACCCAGAGCTAGTGTCAAGAAATTGCAGCTATTTTCTGATGACTGTAGAGAACTAGTTGTTTTAGAGGGAAAAAATTCCTTTCGACTTTGATAAAGTTATTTAGCGATCAGCATAGATTAAACGAAAAATTTTTCCAACATGCTTTACATATATTCCCCAAGTTATTAAACCAGTTCGATAACATACAGCTATTCTTCCAGAAAATATATTTTTATTTACAAATTATTATTATATTCCACTATAATTAATAATAAAGAATAAAATTAATTTTGAAAGTGATGTGAACATTTTCTATTCGAAAAGAATTTTAATAAAAGTACATAATTAAACGGTCATTCTAAATAATTGAATTAAATAACGTGTTATTAAAAAATAAAAAGATGACAAATCAAAGGGGGTTTTTATCTAATTAATTAAAAACGAAAAACAAAAGTAACAAACATTATATTAATAATATTAGGTTATGCGTATTTAGTGGAGTTGTGTTGCAATGTTGTGAAAGTATGTTTTCGTTTAGCTTCCAGGAGCAAGAAGAGTGAGAAGGATGTAAGTTTTTTGGAAAGTTAACATACTTTAAAGAAAATAGTTTAGTATGTCACCATGTCATCGTAGCCTCATTACAAAGTCGTTCAGTAAAACATCAATCGATTGTTTCTTTTAAGCAAATGTCTACATCGCCTATTGAAAATATTCTCACTTACTATATTACTATATATGTTATAGGAATGTATTTAAAAAAATCCAATCGAAATAGAGAGATATTTCCAAAGACGTAGCAATCTTTGACTATGTGAAATTTGAATAAGTTCTTAATAGCGATCTTATTAATATTTTTTGGTCGATAAACCTTCTGAAAAGCTTAAATAGTTAATATACACTTATGGCCAAAAAAATGGGTGTAAAAATTTTTTTTTTCAACTTATTAAAAAACGCAAAAAATTACAACCATGCTAAAATTACTAAATAAATAGTCTGGTATTATTGTTGGAAAAAGAAAAAAACCGTAATTCCACTAAAAAAAAAACTTGTCTCAGATAAATAGTGTGGCATTTTTCCTTTAAGTGCGAATTTTACTTGGATATAATAAATGTGTGTGATTTGTAATTTAGTTAAAATTTGATTTATTGCCAAAAAATTAGAAAAAAAGGCAGAAAGTAAGTGAAATAATATTAATAAAAATAAATTAAACATTATATCAGACATTATATCCATTGCAGTAATGAAGAAAGACTACTCGTTCTTAAACTTCGCGAGCAAGGTAAAACCTACAAATTCATTGCAGATGCTTTAAATCGGTCTGAGAATTTTGAAACCAACGCTTTAAAAGAAAAAAAATAACGTTGAAACACGAGGTAGACATAGAAAAAGTTCATTAACTACAGACGAACGCATAGTCACACTATCCAAACGGGACGCTTTTAAGTCATCTAAGGCGATTGCTAGAGAAATTGAAAATACAGTGTCATCACGAACTGTGCGAAGAAGATTACAGAAGGCAGGCCTAAAAGGTAGGATAGCTCGCAAAGTCCCCCTGCTTAGAACAAACAATTTAAAGAAGACGAAAAATTTTGCCTTGGCTCAGAAAGATTGATGTCCACATCAAAAGCTGGTCTTTTTTTGAATTCACTTTATTTTAAACATAGTTTACTGTTATTTTCCCTTCCTTTTAACTTTTAAGAACGTATAAATAAAACCGAAAGTATACGGATATAGTTTGCTATGTAGTTCACACCTATTTTTTTTTGGCAATATGTGTATGTATGAATGAGCACTTGGCGCTTTTCAATATAAAATTATAACTTAAAAAACGTGAAGACAATATGAATAAAATAATATTAACCTGTGGAACAAATTTCTATGCTAGACGAAAGACTCAAATATTTTTCTTAGTTTCTGAATTGAAAATATGAGAAATAATTTTCTTTTTTTAATGAATGTGCATATTACTATAAAATTTAATAAACATTTAATATAAAAAAGTTTAATTTAAAAGTAAAAAAATTCTTAAATGCCAGTTTCTTTTATAATATTTATGAAAATGTATAGACATAGATACATATTTATAGAAATTAATTATAGTTTTTCAGATTTGTTATTCAGTCTTTTGCTCAATTGTTAATAATTTAACTTTAGTAAATGTGTGTTTGAACTTTACTACTGAATAATAACTCCCAATAAACCAAATGGAATTTTTCTATGCGACTGATAAAATGCATTAACATTTTATCGTTATTAATCAAAATGATATATAAAGTTAATAATGATCAATCATATAAATACGTCATTATCACGTGAAAATATATTTGAAAAAAAATCTCTGGAATGGAATGTTGGTACGCGAGGTGTAGAAAGAGCGGATAGTAAAGTTTAGAAAGTAAAAACTTCTTTGTTCAATGATATTTGCATATATGCCCACGTACATATGTATATATCAAAAAAGATACAACCGCAGTTTTATTTGTATTTTTTTCTTTCATAATTCACTCTAATGAATGTATAGCTTACCTCCATTGGCAAATTGCCATAGTTCGGTGTCCACTCATTATAATCCGTATTCTCTGCTGTTTCCATTGCTGGTGAAGTAATTGTTTAATGCCTCTCAATAAACACACAAAATTAGGATAATTATCCTTTCCCTGCTTTTCTTGTTCCTGTTTGATTCGATTCTAAGTCAGTGTACCTATGAACAATTTGTTGCCGTTAGTTGACTTTCTTTACTGCAATAATTATTTTGTTTTCATTTCAATTCGTTTGATATTTTTCATTAATTTTCAACTTGTTAATTAAATAATTCTTTGCATTTCAAGCTAATGAACTTTTTTCTTACGTTACTTTTGTTATCAACAAACACTATTGTTGTTATTATTTAATAATTCTTTTCCATACTGAAAACAAAATTAATTGTTTTTCTTGTTAATTCCTTTTTTAGCCACTTCTTTTCTAGAGCAGTCAGTTGGTTTTGTTGGAGATGTTAAGTATACGATAAATTTTGTTATCAAACGAGCGTTTGCTTATACGAATAGTGTTGGAAAATGTTTACATATATATACGTTAAATTTGCTGTAATTCAAACAATTTTTGAAGTTTTTAATTATTTTTAAGTTTGGTATGTATTTATAAACAATATATAAAAACAAATAACATTTCCTTATCATATATTTAACGATTTTATTTACACAAAAAACTAATAAAAGAATGATGTTGCGGAAATGCTAAGTACTTTTTGAAAAACGTTACCACAGGTGCTCGGGTAATTCAAAGTGTTTTGTGCATTAAAAATTAACGTTAATTTATTAAAATAACGTTACTTTACTATTTATTTTTACTATTGAACCAACATCGGACGATGTAAAATATCTGCACATTATTACAGATGATCCTTTGTTCTAGATAATGTGTTTATGTTTCTTGGATCCAAATGTTTGCTGGTAGTCGCGCATAGAGACTGCCGTTTCTGAAGACATTAAACTTAAACTGATCATTCTAAACTATGAGTTTTGTAAAAATCTCAATGTTTTTTATATAAAATTCCTGCAGAGTAGCAGTAAAGCCTGATGATATAGGACAATAAACGTAATTGGAATTCTAACACATAATCCAGAATCACATACCAGCAACTGCTTTATAATTTGTCTAATATGAGGTATTTAGTGTCTACACTGGAGTATTAACCCATTAATGCCCGAATTACTTTTTTTTCTAACGGTTACCGTTTTGTTTTTTACACTCAATTTCCTCTCAGAGCATAAAATCTAAGGCAACCTCTACTGGCAACTTAAGTAGCCACTGGGCACTAATGGGTTAAGCTGACGGATTATAAAGTCGCCGTAGTCTAGTAGGTATTGTGTTTGCTTATTAGACGTGAGGTTGCCGTGCAAGACCCAGGTCTGACATCTTCAACAAAATGAAATATGAAAAAATATTTCTTTGACGACTTCCTCCCAGCAGATTTTTGGCAAAAACTCTGAGTGTAAATAAAATTGCAACGAAAAGTTTCTTGAAAATATACCATCCGGAGTCGACTGTAAACTGCAGATCCTGATATTTATGTATAAAAATTAACGCACACAATATAAGTGAGGTGAGAAACTAGGTCATAGTCCTGACTGAAGGGTTGTAACGACCAATTATGTATGTATGACTAACAACTTTGTAATCAAAACTATTCTATTCTACGGTTTGCCGGTTAGGTTTATAAATGTGCAAAATAGGCTAGATAATGGTGGCTATTATGGTAATAAGTACCTTTAGAACTCCACTTTCCAAAGTCTTGTTCATTAAATTCTTGAGCAATAAACAATTATTTTCGATGTGATCTGAGTAAGAAGCATACTGTAACACATAGACGCAAGGCTATGCCTAGAATTGCTACAGAAACAGGTATAATGCGGCCCCTACACGTTGCGATTAATTGTACATAATGTTGAATCAGCGATTGGTTCTCTTCTTTACGCGTTTTGATTTTTGCAATCAAATTTACTTATAAATTGTTATTGTAACATAATATTAGGCATCGGCATAGCTGCCAGATTTGACGATTTATCGTCATTTTGACGTTTTTGAGCTCCAAAAATATCATACTGACGATTTGACGATTTATGCCCTTATTTTGACGATTTTTTGGAAATTAAAAATTTACATCATATTTACTTTAGTACATTAAAAGCCACTTTAAGCTTTGTATTTACTTTGCAATTATTACTATTGGAAATTTATGTTAGTAAGAACAAGGAGTAAAGTATTAAATTTTTAAGTTACTTTCGAATACCTGTGATGATTTTTCTGTATTTTATTCCTTTTTAATCCCTTAAAAGACAAAAAATTACATCTCGTGAATAACCTCGTAGTTGAGAATAATTTATCACTTGTCGTTGCAGACAATTTTAAAAATTCGAGTATAGGTTCTAATATTACCATCAGAAGAACAAAGGCAAGCGTCGCTATTTTGTTTCGTACGACCATCACTCAGGGGATCGATGGCATTGTGTTTGGAACTATGAAAATATGTTACGTGAAGAAGAAAAGAGAGAACAGTGTTTATGGACACTAGGCTTGTGTATATTTATACCATAAGTAATAGGAAAGGCGTCTACAGTGAATTAGTTTCACATACGAATAGTCCGGTTAAAAGACGTATCTTTATTGTAATGCAGAGTGCGATCCACTGGCCAATCGACCACATACGGAAGTGGTGGCCGACAAGGACGAGCGTTACGTAGAAATATATGATTTACGGGAAAAGTCCTCTTACTACGTTCGAGCAAAATCCTTTTGTCGAAGCGATAGGACAGTGAAACACTGCAGTGTGGTTTGCAACGATGCTGCAATGATTTAATGGAGTTGGATACACTACCGTCATTAACGAGCTACTACGGCCTCTCCTGTACACGATCGAGAAACCTCAAAATAGACGTTGTGGCACCGACCCATACATGAGAGTTGTGTTCCAGTCTCGGTTACAAATGGTGTAAATAGTAAGATCATAAGATTTTAAGAAGAAGAGTGTCATGGTAGTCTAGAGAGTAGTGTGCTAGACTATTAGCGTAAGGGTCGTAGGTTCGATACCCACCAGAGACTCTGATCTGTGACACTTAACCGAGCATTTGGGTAAGATACTCCGCTCGTATATAATTAGAATATAATTTGTAATTGTATTGTAATTAATAAATAAATAAATAAATATGAAAGAACTGAAAAATGTGTCGGTTTAAGCCAACATTACACTGAATGCTTAGAATGCTCAGAATGTCAAGAGCTTCTGACTCCTTAATATTTACGCCACCCATAGATTAAGATGGTGCAATATTATTGCTGCGTTTATGTGCTAATAAACAACACTGGGATAGATTGCTTAATCCTTAAACAATTTTTTTCAGAAAATGATATAAAATATCTCCGTTTATGGAAAAAAATTAATTAATATTTTTTCTGACGATTTTTTGACGATTTTAATAAAAGTCTTTGACGATTTTTTCTCAAATATTTGACGGTTGTATGAAAATTCAAATTTGGTGATCCTAAGTCAACAGACGTCAAGATAGAAGCTTTCAAATATTCATGCGAAACAAGCTTGTAATATTTAATATTTGAAGTCTACTTTGTTGTAGGGAGAAGAAACCTGCCTAGTTTATAATACCATTACGAAAGCCTACAGAATCATACATGATGCTTTTTTACATCACCATCTACAACACAGATCTCAGAAACATAACCACTGAGAAATTTATACTGAAATAAGTCAAATAAACAAAATGAGGATGAATCGTCCATACTATCGGAAAAAGTCCAATAGTATTACAGACATGGCACTAGACATGACTAAAGATACATGATACGTCAAGCACGTTGACAGTGTAACCTGTCATACGAAGGCGCAAAAAAAACGTTAGCAAATCGAGTAAGAATGAGTAATATGCTTCCAAGAGGGTTAAAGATAAATTTTTTAATTAAAATTTTACGAATTTTTGGGAAAGTGATAATTTGGCGAACAATTTTATGTAATTAGATACCTAATTGTATATATGTATACGCTCCTAAATATGAGAGTTTTTAAGATGTTTATTTCAGTTTTGAATGGTATACTTCATACCACAAAAGCTGTTCTTGTCTATAACAAACAGTCTAGCGGACTGATTTCTTCCACTATCATATTCATTTTTTTTACGATTTTCTATACTCAGTTATTCAATTAGAATTTGCCACCAGAATACATTGTTGGCATCTCTTTTCCCATCATAACAACGCCAATTTGCTAGACATTAAATATTCATGTAAATAAACAGCAGGCACTTTTAACACATCCGTTGCAAAATTTTTTTGATTACCAAAAATTAAACCGCAAACCAATTTGTAGGCGAAACAAGTAGTAAACAGAGATTAAATGAGGAAAAAATATTTATTCGTAAGAGTTCTTGCAGACGCTTTAATCATATTGCAACAATAGCAGGTGCCTATAACTAACTGACTGGCAAACTTAAGAACTATTTGTTGGACTGAATGGTTAACAGCATGACTCAGACACGTGCCTCTACTACTACAACCACTAAAATTAACTTTGGAAATTCAAAGAAAGTGGAACAATTTCAATTTTGAATAAAGAAAATATTCATTTCGAATTCATTCATTCATTCAGTCAAAGTATGTGCTTGAGTAGGCAAGTGAACACTTGTCCGTCCAATGAGTACAAACAAGGGCATCTGTTGCTCCGTTTACTTATTTTGGAATGACGTCTGAAAGGTCACAATAAAAATAATATAAAAATGTAAACACACAAAAATACACACACAAACTAGTCACTCTTTTATGATTTCTTGTTTTTATTTTGTTTTTATTATCACAGCAACACGTTTTAGTTTTCATTAGTGAAAATTATTAATGTAATCTTAACAACAAAACAACACAAGTGTTCATACATTTTTATACATTTTCTTTATTAAATTTTGTCTATAAACTCATACTAGTACATGAATTGAAAGCCTATTAAAATGTTTTGGGTGTTTAAAGGTAAAAGTGCAACAAAATAAATACCATCTGACATATGTATTTATAATCTAGATGTGAATAATGAAAAGGCACTTAAATATCTGTGTATGTATGCAAAAATGTATTCATGTTCTACTAAAATGGCAGCTACAATTGTTAAAATCATCACTGACGGGCCATTGCATCCGCAGAGAACATCTCTGGTCTAAATATACACTTCATTTTTGCTCCAAACGTATGTGCAAGATAAGTTTGTGTGTTTCTCTTAGAAAATACAACTTTTTCAAAACCAAAGATTCAACATTTAAACACATTTGGCTTTCTTAGACAGACACCCTTTTGTTATCGAGGTAGTCTAGTAGGTAGTATATTTGTTGATTTATTAGATGAATCCCAAACCTAAACCTAATCCTAAATTTCACCGAAAAGTCATCATCAGCGGTGAGGCTAATTTATGGATGAGTGGGTACCTAAACAAACAAAGTTGTTGAATCCGAGGTGACACTAACCCACATGAGATCCAAGAGCATCCAACACATCCCGAATTATTCATGAATTTTGTTTTGGTGACGTCATCGGACATACTTCTTTGAGAACGATGTTGACCAGTTCTTCAGGATAAAAGACGAGCATTATACTATATGTGTATCATTATCAACTTCGTTTGGTCTGTATTGGGTAATCCAGTCATTAACGACATGATTGCAATAGAACGAAGTTACGTGCCACTGGCAGGTCATGATGGCATGAACTGAACCAGTAATCAGCAATGAATTGTTTTTCGCTACTCATAAAATTGTGTGGATGAGTTAGTCAACAGTATTGAAATTCAACTACTCTGATTAATTCGTACGCACTACAACATTGATTTATAAGTACAGTTTGCAATGAGTATGAGTACAGCTTTGTCATCAAACTCATAACATTCGAAATATGTTTGATTCATACGCCTACTCATTCAGATTCATAAATTTAGAAAAATATTTATAATACTCATAAACGATTCAAGTGATTCGAATTATTCATTAAAATTTACAGTCTTAGTTGTTGTTGCATTTACAAAAAAGAAGAAAGAAAAAGACAAAGACAGCAAGCAAACACACAACCTTTTAGTGAGTATTGTTGTGTTCGTAACCGAATCATACTTATTTTGTGATTCTTGTAAATGTTGAGTAAAGGAGAGTCGACATCAACGACAACAACATTGTTAAGTATGAGTACGATGAGTACTTCAAACTTTAAACATGAGTACTATGAGTATGATATTAAAATAAGTATGAAAATCAGAAATTATGAGTATGATTCGAATCTACTCATCTTTTTGAATACTCATTGCTGATCTCTGAACTTAACATTGTTAGACTTTATTTATTGGAATTGTCTTAAGCTGTAGGAGTATGCGAATAATTTATTAAACACAGTGGTCGTCAAAATCAATAAAACTCATGTCATCGATCAAACTCAGCCAGAGTGTTGGAAATTTGGACACTACGGATGGAAGTCAGTTTTGGAAATATATATGTGGCAATAAATGATAATGGCTAAGATTGACATAAGAGTTTTTCATTTTATTACATATTCTTATTCTCTTCTTCAAGATCTATCACTCAGCTGAATTTCATGTATATACGCATTTATATTTATATACTAGCTGGACCCTGCGCGTGTTACTGCGCCACCAACAAAAATTAATTTGAAGGAAAGACATTACACAAATATCCAATTAATTTTGAATCAGCTTATGGATTTTGTTTCCCGTTGTCCAGATGATTCAGACGAACGGGAATAAGTAGTACGCATTCGATCGGGTCTCAGCGGCTTGTACTCGAAGATTTTCCAATTGATTGTCGCTTTGGAGGCATGATTGCACGGGAATGACATGAAAAATTCGTTTAAATTTATTAGAATCTCACAATGTATCCAATCCAATTGAACCCAACAGCATTTTTAAAAAATTTTCAAAATTAAAATGTATCAAAGTTGTGATTGACATTTTACGGGAATGAGTTAAACTAAATGTTATTAAAATCATAAATGATGAATCCTAAAATGTCTGATATTTGTCCGATTAACACATGATCAAATGCATAGTTTACGATTCAATTAATTTTGAATAATTTTCAGTGGTGCTATCTATCGGAAATTAATCGCACTAACTTAGAAACCTCCGTCGACTTATGCGCAACAACTTTGCAAAAGTTCATATCATGATCAAATGCACAAATTACGATTTAATTCATATTGAGTAATTTTCAGTGTCCTAAATTGGTCATGGCAACTTATACAATTTCGCCGGCTCATGCGCAAGTACTTTGCTAAAGATCATAACATGGTTAAATACACAGTTTACGATTTAATTAATTTTTAGTAATTTTCAGTGGCGCCACCTGTCGGATATTGGTCATACCAACTTAGACACCTTCGTCGGCTCATGCGCAACAACTTTGCTAAAGATCATAACATGATTAAATGCACAGTTTACGATTTAATTAATTTTTAGCAATTTTCAATGGCGCCACCTGTTGGAAATTGGTCATACCAACTTAGGAACCTTCTCGGCTCATGCGCAACAACTTTGCTGAAGATCATAACATGATCAAATGCATAGTTTACGATTCTATTAATAACATACAAACAAACATTCATTTTTATATATAAAGATTTATATTTATCAAACACAATTTATTTTAGGCAAAACCCTTAATATCGCTAAACATGAAATTTCGACTTAAGCTATTATGTAATCCAGAGATATGTATTTTTTCTATTTAGTTTCTGTCTCACGAGGGAAAATGCAATAAAAAGCACACCAGGTACGATGATTTGAATCAAGATTTTTGAATTTTTAAAACCGCTTCCATATAACCCATCCAAGAAGCCCACTAACTTGACTACCCGAAAGGGTAATATCAACAACGATCAATATTATAGCAATGTGAAGCAGTGTCACCTCTTGAAAAAGGGTGGTAATCTATGAGTAATGTTATTTATGCACTTCATCCAATACAACACAAAGCAAATAACTCTTCCCAGACACCGTTGGTTTAGATTATTGTGAGCCTATTATTCTTGGATCTGCTAAAGTATATCAATCACATGCTTAGTTCGAATAATTTGATCAATGAAACTGAACCAAAGCAGTGTAATAATAAGAAAAGGGAGCAGATGATTTGTGGCAGCCCATGTTTCTTTAAGGAACAAAAAGGAATATTAAAAATGAAGAGGGCGCGGATACCAGCTATTGTTCTTGTATTACGCTGTTGTGGCACTCATCACACGGTCCGACAGTGAAAATAGTTTTTGAACTTTTTATACAAAATTGTTTATTACTCAAATATTTTTGAACCGATTTAGAAAAATCAATGTATTTTGGAAACGGAAGAGATAAATCTTTAAAACGATACACGTAAACACATTGTTAAGACTTTTACATTATATTATTTTTTCTTATTTTTTCGAGTTTAATCATTCTTAATTGCAAAATTTAACTAATGACACTTTCTTTGATAAAATCTGAAAAATATTGCCGTAGTTATTATTTAAAGAGTACAGTTCTTAAATGTGCCAATAATAATATTTGCAAAAAACGTAACTGTTAGCCGACTTCTGGTAGTGAAATTTGCACATTTTCCGATAAATGACGTCTTATTAAACCAAGATTTCTGTATAGGTTTTATTAAAATTTATTCTTCGTAGGGATGCATGATATCTTTTCAACCATTTTTACCAATACATCATATGTCTTGGCTGAAACGGCTGTTACATTAGCGATCTTCGCCTGCAGACACGGCCTGTTGGGAAATCAACCAGCTCGTGTAATACTGTAAAATTTGTGTTTGAAAATCCGACCTGATGAATATCAAAATCACACAGAACAAACACACAAACACGATGTAAATTTCTTGATGTTTGATTAACCTGACTGAATAGTGTAATAGCAAAACACTCTCTCTCATCAGGTCGTGCCTGCAGGAGAACATCGCTAATGTAATAGACGCTTAAGGAAACAATCTTTCTATATGAAACCAATAGAGACGTAGTCTTATCGTACACACAAATAAAATGTATCGTAGTGAGTGGTGAAGTGACTTGAAATTCTGAGAACGAAATGATACAAACACACACATATTAGTCATTACAACCCTTCAGTCAGGATTGCGACCTAGCTTTTCTTTTTGTTAATTTTATCCATAAGTGGCGAGACCTACAGCTTAAAGTCGACTCCGAACGACAGTTTTTTTGAGAAACTTTTCATGGAAATATTTATTTACTTTTAGATAAATTGCCAGAATTCTGCAGAAGCGAAGTCGCTGAAGAAATATTTTTTCATAATTCGTTATGTTCGATACATCTGATACCTGGGGTTTAAACCGTGGCCTCATGTCTAATAAGCCAACACATTACCTACTCGACTACGGCGACTTCTATTTATATGGACCTCATCGTGCTTGATTTTAAGCGTGAAATTTGTGTAGTGGACAGAGACAAGTAATTCTGTAATAAGAAATTTATGGCATATTCTGTAATGCCCATATAAATAATAAAATTATTTGATAATAATTTTGCAATTTTATGAAACAATACTTTGCGAGTATTTTATTAAAAGTCGTAAAACCAAACCTTCACAGTTGAGGTTTCAAAAAGTCAAGGGACACCGAGCATCAATTGTGTCAAAGTGTGATAAGTGATTACTTCTGTATCAAACCCAAAACTAAATCGGTAGAAAAAAAACAGGAATTCTGGCGAAGTAATAAAAGCCAGGTTAGTGTACAACATAACACGCTCGATAATTGTTTCAGTAGTGTTTGTGATGGGCACTTCTTCTATTAAAATGAACTTGAACGAGTACATAAATATGTACATACATACATGCATAAATATAATACATGTTTCGTATGTATAGCATGTGTTTGTTTAAGTGAGCATGTGCAGTTTTATGTGTGTTTATAAAGTGAGTTTTCATACATTTTGGTTTATGATAGATTTTGACCTCCGCGCGCCAACTAGTTTGTCACACTTTTGAGGCCAGGCACGTATACGCCAAGAGGTCAATTTTAGATGTCTTTTCTTCTGCCTCTTTAGAGTTGTAGTTAATGTTTTTCAGGTTTCATTACTTAGATTTTACGACTACAATTGAAAAGAATTGTAACTCCTTTTAATCCATGTTCATACAACAGACAGTTACAAATTGTCTTGTTGTAGTAGTTCAACAGGTTTTGGTTTTTTTAATTTCTTTTATTTTTATTTTTAATTTTTTTAAATGAAAATGTACATATTTTGTATGTAAGTAGTAGTCGCTTAAAAAGTTTAGGCCCAAATCATGTCTCGTTGTTGGTTTCTTTTTATTCTATAAAGAAGTAACACTATTTCTTTTCTTTTTTTTAACATCATGTTTAACATTTTTAAGTTCTTTACGCAGAATTGCAATTAAAGGACATTTGTGAGCATAAAAATAGTAGCATTATATTATATGACACTATTTTCTATACGTTTTTAAATAAAAATCATGTTTTTATAGTCGTACTTAAAAAACTTAGAATAGCTTTACATATTAACCATTAACCATCAGCCGTAGATCGAGCTTTAAAACACTTCATAATTCTAAATTATGTATCACTTTTGATCAAGGACAAGGTTATGTAAGGCCTTGACAATATTATACACCCATAGAACATCGACTATGTCAATAGCAATGCTCACTCTTCTCTGGTTTCAATAGCAATGGCCACACTTTGCTTCCCCTCTGGTTTCCCGAATACAGGTTTCCCTAAATCTAAAATTGCCAGTTCGATTTCAGTGGACGACCAAACGACCACGAAATTCAATTAGTTACTCATCTACACATGCATAATTGGTCATTACAACCCTTCAGTCAGGATTACGATCTAGTTTCTCACACCACTTGTGTTGTGTGTGTTCATTTTATACATAGTGGCGGGACCTACAGTTTAAAGTCGACTACGAACGACGAATTTTTGAGAAAATTTTCATGGCAATTTTATGTACTCTCAGAGTTTTTGCCAGAAATCTTTTTGTATTTTGTTATGATGCCTGGCCTGGGGCTCGAACCCTGGCTTTACGTCTAACAAGCCAACACACTACCTACTCATCTACAGCAGCAAATTTATTGGGATTATTAAAAGCTGAAAGACTTCAGCCTGTTTTTCGAAAAGACGTAATATGTGTAAATTTTACATCACTCCCAATTAACACATTATCAAAGTAAATGTTCAAGAAACAACTCCTACCAATCTGCACGTAAATTGATAACATTGTCTCTTCTCGAACTACTAAAGGCATACGGTTCGCTGTTTTAAGTAGTTCCATCTTTGGCGATAAAGCGCGGATTGTCATGTTTGTTGCTGCACATACTTTCGTCAGTTCATAAGATGAGATTCTGTTTTCTCCTTCTTCGGTATCTTCAATATCAGAAATATCAAGAACAGTAAATTCAACCTCCTCATTTTCGTCAATTCCTTCTCAAATCCCATAAATAATGTATTATTTATTATTATTTAAAGTTGTATTCAAGAGCGATTATTAAGTATCTACATCTACTTTAAATATTTCAAATATATCATAAATTCAATTAAATTTTTATTAAAGTGACACTCCTGAATCAAGCATTAGTATTAATTAATTGTTAAGAGTCAAATCGTGAGCGCACAGTGCAAATGCAAAATTATTCTAATCCCACTCATATGGTTTTAAAATTATAAACTTCCCGAATATAAGTTTGTCTTCTCTACAAGCCTGCGCCTCCATCTATGTACCACGCAGCCTGACGCGTCTATTCGTTCATTGAGGATTGCTATGAAAGGCATCTCTGCATACATTGAATTTCATGGGATTCATATTGTTTTTGTAGTATAACTTCACATTTGACAACAGTTACGTGGCCACCAAAGATGGACAATATAGCGCAGGGATCTGTTGACAAAGATAAGTAGTTTATTGTAGATGACAATAAATCTGAACCAAGTTTCGCATCCATATAACAATTAAAGTCGTCGTAGTCTAGTAGGTAGTGTGTTAGCTTATTAGACGTTAGGCCACTGTTTAAATCCCAGGTCAGACTTCAAAACGAAAATATGAAAAAAATATTTCTTTGGCGACTTCCTCTCAGCAGATTTCTGGCAAAAACTCTGATAGTAAATTAAAAAATTGCCATGAAAATTTTCTCGAAAATTCGTCGTTCGGAGTCGACTTTAAACCGTAGGTTCCGCTACTCATGTAGAAAATTAACACACACAACATAAGTGGTGTAAGAAGCTAGGTCGTAATTCTGACTGAAAGGTTGTAATTACCAATTATGTATGTGTGTATGTATAACAATACAACAACCATGTTGTCCTTATACAGACGTATTTTTGTTTTGACCCAGATTTAGTTAATTTGCCAAATTTCATACAGGCCAGCAGAACGGTTTTTAGACGTCATAATGTGGTATATCAAGTTCTTACTGGTGTAATTTGAATGTTTAGGCAGGTGAAATCTCAGGCTATGTCAGCTTCCTCCTAGTGAAATTTGGCTGTCTAGGTAGGTGAAATCTCAGGCAAATTCTATATTTTGGCCAGATGGTATAATATAAATTTATAACGTATATATATAGCGATTTAGTTATCTTGGCATTAATCTGAAGCTGTAGTCATTATCGATGTTATTTATTTTACTTTGAACATCAAATCGACAATTAAACATTAAAAGCACATCACCTGCATATGTGAGGTCATTCATGTATCCCTTCTCCATTGAAGTCACGATATTTTACGATAGTGATTGTTATCAATCAACCTAAATAGAAAATATGCGTTGACTATGAGAAATAGGAATTTATGACACAACCTTTTTTCACGTTAGATTTTACAGATGTAGAAGGAAATAGTTTGTTGCCATGCTTTACGAATACAAAACGCTGAGACTGTGGGTCGATTAGAGATTTTACTGCTTATAGCATTTCATCTCTTTTCTTTTTTGATAAGCAATTAGGTCAAAGAGCGATTTTTCCGTGCCATAATTCGCAGCGTTGCCTCAGTTGCTTAACGTTTCATGCCAAAGTTATTTCGACTCTACAGTCAATCGGTGAGAAATGCTACAACATCCTAGATTTTTTACATGAAATCGTATAGATATTCTAAAGTAATTCTAAAAAGCTAATCATGTACGTCGTCAACGTCAGCTGCCTTACATCTTTTCATGTTCTGAGTAGCTATAGCGATCTCGGGCATACTAGAATAATGGAAGCTCATGAGCTTTACTCAAGGAATTGCTAACGTCTCTGCAGCCTCTACAACCATTCGACATCTACCTCCAAACATGGCAGACAGAACTGCGCTGAGGCTTAAATTCTCAGATATGTTTAGGCCATGAAGAGAAATAAGACTTTTAATACCATGTTATCATGTCAAACGTGTATGGCATGTTTTTTTTAATAAATTAAAAAATTTTTCATTCAAAATTTTTTTATTTTTTACATGTCAATATATAATTTACTTAAAAAAATCTCGTGTGTTTTTAGTTAGTTTATATCAGGGCAGCTTGCAGTTCACAGGCAAGTTCACTCGATGGTCATATGGCCCATTGTGTTATCAAGTATGAGGTAAGTACCAGAGATCAGAAATGAATCGCTTTTTCGCTACTCATAAGCACTCATGAAATTTTGAATATAAGTAAGTCAACAATGTTGAAATTTAACTACCCTGATTCATTCATACTCACTACAACGATGTACGATGAGTACTTCAAACTTTGAATATGAGTAGTATGAGTATGATATTAAAATAAGTATGAATGCGTATAAGTATAAGAAATTATGCGTATGTTTCGAATCTACTCATCTTTTTGAATACTCATTGCTGATCTCTGGTAAGTACCCTTGTCATGATCCGTTAGTGGTGGGTTTGAACCACCCCGAGCTTCGGATAAAACCGGCCAGTTCCTTTAGTGGAAGTTCTAGCAGTCACGCTCCGGAGGAAGATGACCAATGGTTGCGGAGACAAGATGACCTCGAGCCCTGCCTGCGGCTTGTACTTCAGAGCACCCGTGATGCCCAAGCATCCAACCTCTGTATGGAGTATAGAGTTCTTGAAATTTTGTAAGAAAATAATTCTAAAGTGGTTAAATTTTTAATAAATTTTAATATTTGTTTCATGACATCAATACGATAATAAATCATCATTGAAAAATACCTCAGCGTCATCAATATATTATTAGAAAATTATTGAAATGGACGACTCAAATTGTAGTTACAATTTGATTCATTGATATTGATTATTGATTATTGATACGCCAATACCACTCTAAATCTGCTTCACTGTTAATACTTGAATTCTCTTTCAATTCAGAATTGTTGTCAGATGATACGAACTTATTTTTGGTTGGGTTAATGCCACTGTATGAATTATCTTTAAATTAGTCATTAAATTTGCGTTTCAAATGCGAAACTTCGTTTCCCGATTATAATGTGCTAAGTTATACAGCACGGCCCAATGATCTCGTTTTTTTGATACAAAAGACAAAGGATCGGTTATTGTTTACGAAATAGTTAAAGATTAAATTAAAGATAAATAGATTCAGATTGCATTAACAATTATTATACGACAATAGTAATCTATACTAAGTTTTACGTTATCTGAAACTGGAGAGGGCATATTAACTAATTACGCGGTGCAGCAGTGAAAATAGAACCGACTGAGGACATTGTTTAAGTTGTTAATTCTTACTTGAATAGAACTGTAAAATATTTTTGTTATATTTCTTGAATCGTCCAAATTTGTTTTATGTGAAAAAAACTAATTTTTTACCTTTTCATTCAGGGTACTCTGGAGATCTAGAGGGTAGTGTGCTAAACTATTAGCATGAGGGTTGTGGGTTCGATTCCAACTAGAGACTCTGGTCTGTTACCACCGAGCATGGGGTCGAAGTTACTCAGATCGCAATAATTAAGTATAATTTGGAATTGTATTGTAATTAATAAATAAAATAACATAACTTGTCTTACCTAAATTTACTTAAACTTTTTTAATCGATTTTCAAAATTATTTTTGTAAAAGAGACATATTTTATTAATATATCATACGTTTTGATTGGATAAGCTTGAAAGTGTGCTTTTTTCATTCTTTTTTCCAAATTTGAGCATTAGTAAAGGCAAAATTTTATTAAAAGTATCGAAAAAGTGCTCATATAAGTAAGGTGCATTCACTTGTGAAGAGGTTGACTTGTCGTTTGATAAAATCGGACAATAATTGCCGTAGTTATTACTCAAAGAGAACAACAGTCCCGCCAAGTTTTTTTTATATGTTTATTTTTTAAATGAACTTCCATTTTAAAATTTTTCTAAAAGTTTGCTGGATCTTTGTAGTTTAACGAAAATATTGCCAGTTTTGCGTTTGAGCGACTAGCAGTAGTCGGCTAATATATGTCCCTTTTTGTCTTCCATGGAAGCGCTTTTCAATAAAAGCCATCTCTTGACGAAATTCTTTACTTCATCACTTTTCATGACAATTTTATTTACTCTCAGAGTTTTTGTCAGAAATCTGCTGAGAGGCAGTCGAGAAGCAAATATTTTTGTATATTTCGTTTTGTTGAAGGTATCTGACCTGGAGTTTGAACTGTGGCCTCACGTCTAATAAGCCAACACACTACCTACTAGACTACGACGACTACTGGGAGTAATAAGAGAAAAATAATAAACATTTGGAAACAGTTTTTCTCAGAGTTTTTGCCAGAAGTCTGCTGAGAGTAAGCCGCCGAAAAATATTTTTCTTTCACATTTCGTTTTTTTTAATTTGTCTTGCCTGAAGTTTGAACACAGTCTGACGTCTAATATCCCAACTCATTACCTACTAGACTACATCGAAATTTTAGACATTGCTATATTTTTAATCATCACTGTCAACAAGTGTGTTTGTTGTATATGAACAAATAAATTAACTTATTTTGTGGTTAATTTTTAATTGTCTTGAGTTTAATGTCTGATGGTTTATACGTTACATGATTTCGGTTTCTGGAACAAGTTACCTTTTGACCACAGCCCAAAGGTTAGTTGTTGTCCAAACAACTTTGTTGGAGAAGTTGAAAAACTTAATTTACGGTGTCACTGTAAAGTACTGTACTGCTTCGTATAGGTATTGTATTTAAACTAAATTTAATTAAATTAAATGAAATAATTTTATTACATTTCTGGTTTATGGACTCTGTTTTGTATTTGAATCTGTTTTGACATTTTTCATAACATTTTCTTAGGAAATATGATTTAAGATCTCTGATACTGACAGCTCTTTAAATTGGCCACTTATTTCGTTTCGTTTTTTATTTGTTATTGCGGCCATTGACTTGTGAAATATGTTTTGAACAGCATAAAAATCTCTATTTTGCATTCAAAGAATTACAAATTAACTGTTTATGTTTGAACAAAAAAAAAAAATAAGTTTTTAATGACAGTTTATTATGTTACAATGTCGTGGAGGGCATATATAAATAACTCTATGTGTATATCAAGGCATATCAGTCGTGTTGAAATATCAAAGGACTTTCATTTTTGGCCTTTTTATCAAATTAAATACATTTACATCTAAATTGGAGACGCTGTAGTCTAGTAAGTAGTGACTTGGCTTATGTACTGAGAGTCCCTGGTTCAGGCATCTTGAGCAAAAAACGAAATATCAAAAAATATTGCTTTCAACGACATGATCTCAGCAGTTTTCTGGCAAAAATTCTTAGAAAACTTCTGAACCTTTTCGTTCGGAGTAGATGATAAGCGATAGGTCCTGCCACTCATGGGTAAAATTATCACACAAATTGGGTGGTGTGGTGTGGGAAGCTAGGTTGCAACTCTGACAAGTTAAGTAAGTAAGAACATCTTAAATGGATTTTCTAATACCTAAACTTATCAACTTTGTTGATATACATCAGAGAACTGCATGAGTTGATTCACTTTCACTGTCCATTCACATGTAATTTGCTTTTGTTATGTTGTTTAACATCAATATTTTTTAATGATATTGCTTGCACTGTTGACTATCTAACAACTGAATGTAACATACTCACTTTTGTTTTTTATGTACTGTTAGCATGAATATATAAAAAATTTTTTACTGTTGTTTGATTGTTTTGTATAGAAATCAAATAACTCACAAAAGCATATGAAATTTTGAGTTGACTCAGTATTAAACTTTAAACGAAAAAATGAAAAACAATTTGAAAGTTTTTAAAAAATTCAATACAATGAGTTCCGAGCTGTTAAGAAATATTGAAAATGAAGTTTACCGTATAAAAAAGAACACAAATAGTAGAAGCACGGCTTGTTTCTTGCATCCACCAACCAATTCTTACCTAAATGATAACAATTTAGAAGAAGTAAAAGCGTTTTGTATTTCCGAAATTACGAAGTCTGTATCGTCTTCTCCAAGTCCAATTCATTATTTAACGTTTGGTGAACCACCACAAGAATTCCAATTATTTTTCTCAAATTTTATTCAAGCATTATTTAAGAATGAATATTGATATGAACTTTGATGTGTTGCAATGGTGGCAAAACCACACTTCGGAATACCCTCGTTTACACAAAATTTCCCAAAAAATTTGGAGTATTCCCGCAAGCAGTGCGGCTTCCGAACGCGTATTTTCCGCCGCAGGTAACACATAATCACCAAAAAGCGTAATCGCATTGATCCACAAACTGTAAATAATTTACTTTTGCTGAATTCAGTTTATAAGTATGAGTAACGCAATTATTTATTTATTATATTTACAAAATGTACATAATATGTATGTACTAAATAATTACTTAGTCTACTTTACTTAGTGAAACTCAGACACGAATTAGAATATTTTTTTACGTTTTTTATACATAGATTTATCCTATGTAACTTCTTCTTTTTCCGAAATATAAATAATAAAATAAAAATTGAAATATATTTTGTATTATTTAATAATATTTATATTATAGTAAATTATAAAACTTCTCGGTTCACTTGAAATGTTACATAAAACAACATGTGTTAGAAGAGTTTTTTAAAAAGTATTCAAAACACTCATTCCGATTCGTTGCTTTTGTGAATCATATAAATAAACAGAAGTAGCAAGCAGTGACAAGCAATTCTTGCCAACAATCTCGTTTATTTGAATCATGTATTAGAATATTTAATTTTTTTACTGTCATGTGCTAGCTCAATATTCATTTTAGAAAATACAAAACTATGCCATTTGATTCACAATCATGCAGGTCTCTGATATACATACCTATTCAAAAGAAAATCACTTCTGTGTGAAAAAATATTTTTTTTACTTCCTAGTTGTCTTTTAAAATGGATTCACCAATGTTGTTCAAATAAAATATTTGTACGGACAACATTTTTTATATGTAGTTTGAAAGCTCTCTTCTTGAGAAGGAAAATATTTTTGACGAATTCAATTCGATTTGGTTTAATTTTATATTTTGTTCGAAAATACTTGAAAGTGCATAGTTACTTAAATATCGGGTGGGTCATCTATCGGTTTAAATTTGAATCATCGATTATTTCGAATATGGCAATACTTATGTCACTCTATTCTGTCACCAAATTCAGTGTATTATCTCCACTGAACATAATGAATCGATTTATGCTTAAGCAAAGTTGAGATTTATTGGGATGAAGCTCACTTTCACACTTTAATAAGCAAAATTGCCATAGTATAGTATAGGCTCAGAAAACCCACACGTTATCTTACAGAAGCCTATGTACTCATTACGAGCGACTGTTTGGTGTGGCTTGTGGAGCGGAGGCATCATTGGCCCATATTTCTTAGAAAATGTGGACGGCGCAACCATTGTGGTCAATGGAGACACCTATCGCGCTATGATAACTGATTTTCTGTACCCCACTCTTCATGCTATTGATGTGAACGATGTTTCGATTCAACAGGATAGTGCAATTTGCCACACAACTCATGCCATAATCGATTTATTGTGTCAAACGTTTGATGGTCGTTTAATTAACCGAAATAGTGATGTTAATTGGCCGCCAAGAAGCTGCGATTTGACACCGTTGAACTATTATCTGTGGGGCGCCATTAAAAAAAAGTGTTATGCCAACAAACCAGAGAAAATTGAGCATATTAAGGCCAACATTCGTAATGCCATCACTGAAATACGTACTCAATCAGTCGAAGAAGTGCACAAAAATTGGTCCGATCGAATGAGGTACTGTGAGGCTACTCGCGGCAGCTATATGAATGAAATAATATTCCATTTCTTAGCGGAACAAAGTACTTCACAACAAAAATTAAAATTTGGAAGAATTTCGGATAGTTTTTGTTCTTTTATTGTATTTTTAAATACAAACTTTTAAATCGCCCACCCTATATATTTTCAATAGCATGGTGTACGGATAATCGTTTGAGTCAATGTGTATTCACGGTTTTAATTTAAAAATGTATTTATGTACTATATTACAGCAAATTTTGTAACATGTTGTTCGAACTATTAAATTAGACAACTAAACTGTTATGTTGTAATATATAAACGTAGATATGTACGTATATAATATATCGAACATAAAACGTAAAGCATACGTATAATAACGTAAAATATTCACACATACGCATTGAAATATAATAAAGAAAAGTATGTATGCGTACTAGTTCATTCAAGCATACGAAATACGAACTACATATGTATGTACAATGTACAGACATTCCAGATACAATTTTCGAATCATCGACAAGCACTTTGGCTCCACCCAAGTTATTTTGTTCGCATTTTCTTTACATTTGTATCTATATACATACGTATATATGTAGAAATGTACCGTTATATAAATAAAATATGGGTGGTTCATACCATATATACCAAAATGTTTACAATTTTATACATACATTCATAAATGAATATATACATATAACGAATTGTCGAAAAAAAAACAAGTAAGGTAATGATAAATATCTTCTAGATACATTACTGTAGGTGCTGGTGCACGCCAATGGCACATATGTTACACGTTGTTGCATACCGTGATTCTTGCAACACAAAAGTTTTTCTTTTTTTTTTAATGAAACAGAAGACGAATTGTATTAAAATGTCGAATTTTTGAATTTACCTTCTTTTTGGTGAAAGGGCGACCCTTACTTACTTAATTGGCCATAACAACCCGTTTAACGGATTACGGCTTGCCACAACACATCCTTCTAGGCGCCTCTGCTTCGTGCGCGCCTACGCCAGGTGGTCACACCAATCGATGACAGGGCTTCCTCGATTTGGTCCTTCTAACGGATGCAAGGTCGTCCTCTTCACCGACTTCCGCAGATTCCCGCATCAAATACCCGTCTCGCCGGAGCATCCTCCTCCATTCGAACGACATGGCCGAGCCAGTGCAGCCGCTGGATATTAATACGCTGTACAACGTCTATGTCGTTGAGGAGCTCATACAGCTCACTGATGGATCGGATACGGAAATCATCGCCAACTCGCACTGGACCGAACATCTTGCGTAGTACTTTTCTCTCGAACATTCTCAAGGCCACTGCATCTGTACTTAATAGGGTCCATGCCTCTGCGCCATAAAGAAGCACGGGTAGGATGAGTGTCTTGTAAAGTGTTAGTTTTGTCGCACGAGAGAGGTCTCTGCTACTCAATTGCCTATTGAGACCATAGTAGCACCTGTTGGCAAGAGTAACCCTGCGCTTGATCTCCAGACTGACATCATTTCTGGTGATAACGGCGGAGCCAAGATAGATGAATTCCTTGACCGTATCAAAAGTATAGTTATCGGTCGTAATCTGAGAATCAATACTCCGCGAGTCTCTACTTGTCGATAACATATACTTTGTTTTGCCCTCATTTACTGCCAGATCCACCTTACTAGACTCCCGTTCAATAGCACTAAAGGCAGCAGTAACATCTCGCTTGGTACGCCCTATGATTTCAATGTCGTCAGCGTTCGCAAGCCACTGGACACTTTATTGAAAAATAGTGCCATTGCTCTATTGATGCTCTCCCGCCTTTCGCCGAACACTCTCCATGACGAAGTTGAAGAGGTCGCATGATAAGGGGTCGCCTTGTCTGAAACCTCGGACGGTACCAAAAGATTCAGAGAGGTCCTTTCCTACCTTGACGGAGCTGCAGAAATTGCTCAATGTCATTCTGCATAGCCTTATCAGCTTCGCAGGTACTCCGAGCTCAGACATTGAGGCAAAAACACGATCCCTTATGGGGCTATAGAAGGCTGCCTTATAGTCGACAAAAAGATGGTGTTTGTCGACTTGTTTTTCGTGGGTCTTTTCCAGGATTTGGCGTAGTGTGAAGATATAGTCGATGGTGGACTTGCCAGGTCTGAAGCCGCACTGATAAGGTCCAATCAGTGTTTTGACGAGTGGCTTCAGTCGTTCACACAATACACCTGTAAGAACCTTATATGCGATAGGGAGAAGGCTTTTACCCCTGTAGTTGGCGCATATCGTAGGGTCTCCCTTTTTCAGGACAAGGGAGACTCTGCTCCTATCAAAACACTTTCTGCCAGTTTGCACTTGACAACTTCACTTTTAGAGTAAATATTTTTATTAATTAAAAAATTAAATCCCTAACAAAACCAGTAATTTTTGCAATTGTGCTGTCCACTTTATCACGTTTCATTTAAGACATTTTGTGGTACATTTTTGAATAAAATATTTTTTTTCTACCGCAATTTGATAAACAGACTTCTCGTTAGATTTTGAAATTTGGCTTAGCAGAATACATTGGGCCTTTACTGTGTAAATTGGCCATTAGCATATTGGGGGTATAAGTTTTTCCATATTAGAAAATTATAGTTAGGTCTGAATTATTATAAGTACAATGGCCAAATATTGCATTTTTCGTTCGACACATTGATAAAGGTCAAGGTCAAGGACAAAATAAATGCTGAACCGAGAACCGCGGACGAGAATAAATGTACCAGAGCACTTACTTCTAGTGTCAGGAACTACTCAAATAGAATTTTGTGTCACTAAATACATCACGGAGATGAGTTGTTCGTCAATGCGGTAGTGTTTTTTGAAAGTTCTGTTTTATGATTGGGGACTGCTACGTATAGTATGACAGTGTGTTTGCTTTACAAATTTCGGAAGAGGCATTCCGCCTAACAAGTATTACGGCGTTTACAAAATTGCATTGACCTTCGCTTGGAAAGCACTGCAGTGGTTAGGTAGCCTTTATGACACTTTAATATCACAACCCTTAATATGCATTGACTTTCGCAACTGTTCACAAAAATGACCCCAAGCAACAGGCCAGGGAAACAATAAAGTGGCTTGCTGTAGACCACATCTAATTTGCGGATTGGCCTTCACAATCATCGGATCTTAATTCAACAGAAAATTTTTGGAATGTACTGGAAAAGAAAATAATAAGATATCCAGTTCTACAAAATTTGAAGAACTTTGGGTAAAAATTAATAAGTCGATTTTACGAAATTTAAACAACAAAGGCTTAAACAAGTTATTCAACCAAAAGGTGGCCACATTAAATATTCATAGGATCGCCACTATAATTAGATCGGCATTTGAAAAGAAACAATATTGTTCATCTCTTTCTATCGACATCTCACAAGCATTCGATAAGGTTTGGCATGATGGTCTACTTAGCAAAATAACACGACTGCTCCCCGCACACACAAACTTCTTAAAAGGTATTTGACTGATAGAACTTTTAAGGTCAAATTGAAGGACGAACTCTCTACAACAAAAAAGATCTCTGCAGGTGTCCCCCAGGGAAGCACACTAGGCCCTATTCTATATTTAATTTATACATCATATAACACATACACATCAACATATGCAGACGACACCGAATTTATAAGCGTCTACAAGGACCCGAAGGTAGCTTCAACACAACTGCAGTCACACATATACGATTTGGAAAAATGGTTTGAAAAGTGGAGAATAAAGTGTGCTCATGTAACCTTCACACTCAGATGACAAGACTACCCACAAGTAAAAATAAATAATATTGATGTCCCTGTTGAAAATCACTTCAAATACCTGGGAGTCCACTTAGACCGGCGTCTAACATGGTCCCGCTACATCGAGGCCAAATTAGCGGCCATGCACTGGATTATTGGTCCTAATTCAACACTAGACCTTGAATAAAAGGTTATTTTGTACAAATGCATTATAAAGCCAATATGGACCTACGGTATTCAGCTTTGGGGCAGTCCTTGCGCGTCTAATGTTTTGAAATTACAAAGAAGAAGAAATTAAAAAATTCGCCACAAAATACGTCGGTAAACTAACGATTCACCCCAACGCATTGGCAAGGGACCTGCTTCAAATCGACGGCCATCAGAGGTTAAAACGAAGTGACACATTGAGTCTCGCTCGACGGCTGCACTGACCCTAATTTTTAATGTAGTATTATCATAAGATTTGAATACAATATATAGTTAACACGCTGGTGCTAACTATTAACCTTCAAAATTAGCTTTAAGATTTGAAAACTATTGTAAATTTCTTTAGGAAAGATTCAATAATAATAAAAAAAACATTAAATATTAAAATTATGTTTAAGAATCTAAAATAGCCAGATTAACGTTGCCTTGCAAAATACGTTTACAATATATTAAATTTATTTTATTTCCTTTCTTTAAATTTTTGTTACTTGTATAATTTCTTATCAAGTAAGAAATATTATTAGAAATTATTTATTAAAAAATAATTAATTATTATGTCGAAGACTTCTGATAATTTATAGGTTTTTCTATATTTAGAACAGAATCGGCTTCCCTATATGGGTTTCTGATTTTAAACCATATCTCTCAACCCATGCATGTTAATAAATTGTTTAAAAATTAAAGAATTTTAACAAAAAATGCCGATATAAAGTTTTTTTTTTAAATTTTATTCTGTTATTTAACAGCACATTCCACAACCCAATTTCATTTATTTTATATAAAAGAAATTTTTCTGATATTGAATAAAAGAAAAACAGGCGTTTTGTTGCTGTTGATCGAACAATTGAACAATTAAAAAAGTTGCTGACATGTAATACAGCACCTCCGCCTACAATTCTCGCTAAAAATCTCATCCTTTTATTGCTTCTTTATTATTACCTTTTTCAATATCCCATTATCTTTTCTTATCCTATTCTCCTTGCACGACCGACAATGATTTTAAGCCACAAATATGTACAGGCCCCATTCTCAAAGCAGTTGTATCCTTCGTCATCCCATACAAATTATCACAATTTTTGTTTGTTTTTTGTGAGAGCACAAATAAAGTATTGCATTTCATTTTATAATATGGGAGTGCTATTATTTTGCGTTGTTTTCATATAAATTATCCTACTGGTTTCCGTTAGAGATGCCAGATGCGCTTCAAATTATACTCTCGTGAGAGATTGTAGCATTCTCGTATAGGAAGTCTGCGGGTGTTTTTTTGACCGTCTACGGTTTCTTGAGTCACGAGGATTCCAATTTAGCACCATCCTCGTCATACTTTTAGGATTATTTCCGAAAGTATGGCTGATCCACCATCATTTGCTCCATTTTACTTGTATTATGCGTTCTTCCTTGCAGTAAGGCCACAATATCCTGCATATAAAGTCGCCGTAGTTTAGTAGGTAGTGTGTTGGCTTATTACTATTATTGCACGATTCAAACCTTAGCTCAGACGTCCCCAATAAAACGAAGTGTGAAAAACTATTTCTAGGGTGACTTCCTCTTAGTAGATTTCTGGCAAAAGCTCTTTCGTTCGGAGTCGACTTTAAAGTGTAAATCTCGCCACTCTTGTATAAAATTAACACACGCAATATAAATGGCGTAAGAAGCTAGGTCGTAATCCTTAATGGAGGGTTGTAATGACCAATTAAATGTGTATGTATTCCTCATATGATGGCACTGGTTGATGAATTTCTGTAGTTTTTCTCGAAAGAAACCAGATTTCACTTCCGTACAGCAGAGTTTATTTTAAACAACAACTGAATATTCTAAACCTGGTTCATCTGGATATTTGTAAGTTTCTTTATATTGCCTGAAGGCATCCGTATGTCGCTGTCGTTTTACTGACCCTGTTATTTACGTTTGTTTCTACGTCACCATTATTGTCACTGTGTTCTGAATATCAAAAACTGTCTATACACTCGACTGATTGGCCTTGTAGCATGATGTTATCGGTGCTAACGATATTAATTCTCTTGAGATTTATATTAAATCCAGACCTTTTAATTTTGCCTTCGTGTTGGAGATCTTGGAAATCAAGATCATCCACAAAATGCACCGATACCGTTTCCTTCACATCATGGCAGCCTCTGCGGTAATCCTGGTTGGGGCAGTCCGAGCTTGTCAGATTCGCTGACAGATCTTCAAATGTTCTGTCACCCAAAAACCGATGACGTCTGTCCTGAAGTACAGGGTACTTGCATAAAGATGATGCACCGATACTGTTTCCTTCACATCATGGGAGCTTCTGCAGTAATCTTGGTGAGGCAGACCGAGCTTGATAGCGAATCTGACAATCAGTGTCCCGTTAGAATTCAAGTTAGAATGCTATCCACTGCTGGACGCAGCAGTTTTGAAATTCGGCAATAGGGTATGTCGGACCACCCACATACATATGTACATACATACATACATAATTGGTCATTACAACCCTTCAGTCAGGATTACGACCTAGTTTCTCACACCACTAATGTTGTGTGTGTTAATTTTATACATGAGTGGTGGGACCTACAGTTTAAAGTCGTGTCCGAACGACAGTTTTTTGAGAAACTTTTCATGGCAATTTTATTTACTCTCAGAGTTTTTTCCAGAAATCTGCTTCGTTTTGATGCCTGGTCTGGGGCTCGAACCCTGGCTTTACGTCTAATAAGCCAACACACTAGCTACTAGACTACGGCGACTACAGACCACCCACGGTTTGTTGAATTCCATGTTGTTTTTTCCAATTTGAAAAAGTATTCCTGTAGAGGCGCATACAATCCCTCTATTGTCTTCTCCTCAGACATCTCCTATCACTTCAGTGTCAGTTCGTCCGCATTAATTTTATTCTTGAGTGACGGGGCCTATAATTGAATTTCGACTTCGAACGACCGTTTTGAGGAGATTTTCATGACAATTACTTTGCAAGACTTAAGGAAAACACTGAACAAGTATACTCATCCAAATTCAGAACTTTGTCTACATTTTAGAATCCATCTTCTGCGTTTGGAATTATCTTTTGTCTTATAAGTTATAATTTATGTTTTCGGTGTTAAAAAATTAGTCTGGTAGCACCAATTGATATTGTTGTTATGCCACTGATTTGATAAGATAATTTATTTCTAAAGACAATTAAATTTAATTCATAAACCTGCACTGGAAATTGAAAGAACACAACCTTTGGTGTGTTGGTGTTGTAGATTCCGTAATGAACATCCTCTAAAGACAGTTGTCTCCTTTTGCACAATTCGTATTCTGCTTTAGATCACAACCGAGTCCCTGAGAATAAAAATTTAAAACAAGGGTACTCGTGTTTAGTGTTCACCGTTTTTTTCAATTCCTTTCAGTTGATTTCCTTTTGCCGCATCTATTTATCACAATTAAATTGCGCGAGTTTTAATCGAAGACATATGTACGTATGGTACATAGATTAGTACAGCGTTTAAGTTGAGGAGACGAACATCTTATCCCATTACTATCATGGTTGGTGATCAAATTTCATCGCGATCGCTTATTCTTTTTTGTTTATTATTATTCTCATCATATCTCACTATAAAAATCTTTAATGAATAATGGGACCATTTGATATACGTATGTATTACGTACTTGTATGGGTTCTTAAGAAATATTTTTATAAATAAAAATGTTTTGGAATATTTAATGGTTTGTTGTGTATTTTTGTTAAATTTGATCGGAAGTTGTATGCTGATAATTAAAGTGAATACATTTAAGGTGACAGTATGTAATTTTATTTTCATGAAATATATATACATATATAAATCACAAAATTATTATTATTATGATTAATAAATTATTTGAACGATTTATAAATTATTTTTATGATTAATAAATAATAACTTTATTATACTTCAATATAAAGAAATAATAAAAACTTTGACTCTGTTCATATTTTTAATTATTTTTTATTATTATTTATTATTACATACATACATACATACATACATAATTGGTCATTACAACTCTTTAGTCAGGATTACGACCTAGCTTCTCACACCACTTATGTTGTGTGTATCAATTTTATCCATAAGTGGCGGGACCTACAGTTTAAAGTCGGCTCCGAACAACAGATTTTTGAGAAACTCTTCATGTAAATTTTATTCACACCCAGAGTTTTTGCCAGAAATCTACTGAGGGGAGTTCGCCCGTGAAATATTTTTCACATTTCGCTTTATTCGAGATGTCAACACACTAAATTACTAGACTTCAGCGACTTACATATAATTTACATATACATAATTCAGTCTAGTCAACATTAAAATTTTGCTTTATAGTCCAAAAAAAAAAATCACATTTTTGTACAGCGGTCATAACGATAATGATTCTTTCGGATGTCGAAAATACCACTCAATGACACTCCGGACTGTAATGCGCACCAAACAGTCACATTTTTCAAATCCCATGTAATTTAATATTGCTTCTAGACTTAATCACCGACTCACACGCGAGCTTCATTGATGAAGATAATTTTGTTTGAAAAATCAGCATTGAAAACCAATTGCTTTAGTTCCCAATCAGTATATCTACGACTTTGCGGAGCGTTAGCCACTTTTAATTTTTTGTGTGAGTAGGATATTGTATCGCTGAAGGTCAAATACAAACACAAAAAGCATTATCTTAGAGATGCGATATTTTCTGCAGTGCTTCCAGTGTCTTTAAAATTATTTAAAGTCTGGCTTATTCACCTTCTTCAATTAATGGTTTTCATTTCTTGGGGAATATAGTTCTCTGCACTGTCATCGAAAAATTGATTAATACAGGGACTGCGTTCACCTGTGACATTACAACGGGTCGCTATGCGTCACCAAGTGAGCTTTTGGTATCATATGAATAAAAAAAATTTGAAAGACTTTGAATGCACAATTGGTATTATATATTCTGATTGCCACATAAGGACCATTGCCGAAAGATGATGCATTCAATCGATAATTCTTTTCCTTTCACACGATTAGTAAAGCACCAAAACGAAGTCACTAAGTACACGTACAATATTTTTATTCGTTGTTAAAAAATATTAAATATTATTGATTAAAAATAAAATGAAAAAAAAAAACTTAAGAAAATAAACAAAGTTTCCAGTACGTCCTAAAATTTCTATTTTTATTTGGTTATCTTCGTAGAGAAAGTACGAAACTAATTATTATTACCTTTATGACGAGTATTCTCAATTTTTTTGTAAATGTTCGCTCTGTTGAGTACACTTGACATAAGTAGTTAGAGGATTAAATATAAATGTTATTCAAGTAATTTGGAATTAAGAGCTTTAAAGTTTTTTTTATTAGTGAGGCAATTAAGTATATCCGTTTTCATAATAAGTATCCACATCTGAAGCGTGGTTATGGGGAACATTTGTGATACTAATTGAAAAACCCGCCATTAACAAACAAAACAGTTTATAACCTCGAGCAAAAAAATCAGTTAAAGTTGTTCTTGGGGTATTTCAGAGATAAATACTTCGTAACCCATATGATCCTAACTGCGTCGATGAGTATAAGGATGTACGATGAATATAATGCGGTACGATTTGCAATGGAGATAATCAAATCAAAGCACAAATACTACATTGGGTAGCGTGTGCATTATTAGTGTTTGTAACCACGCAGTAAGAAATTCATTCGCATCTGATCACGAAACTTTTTGAAACTTTTCATGGCAATTTTAATTACTCTCAGAGTTTTTGCCAGAAATCTGCTGTGAGAAAGTCGCCGAAGAAATATTTTGTCATATTTTCGTTTTGATGTCTGACCTGGGAATTGAACCGTGGCCTCACGTCTAATAAGCCAACACACTACCTACTAGGCTACGGCGATTTCACTTCGAATTAAATGGATGGTTATAGAAATACATTCTTCACCATGTTACTGTTGACTCTAACGGATATTGCGCTATTGGCAGTTTCGCTGACAAGCTCGGACATCCCGATCAGTATTACTGCAGAAGTTGCTGTGTTGTGGAAAAAACGGAATCTGTCTTGTAAGAATCTGTAAAATATCACCCATTGTAATCAAAGTGCCTATGAAAAGTTATGAAAAATTTTATTCAATAAGTCCAGACAAACAAAATGTATTTCAGTAGAGTATAGAGGATTCCGATGAAGAACATTTCTGATGTTTATTTGTATAATTGCCTGTCACTTTATTTTTATTTGTTGCTTTTAATTTTTAATTCAATTAACACCAAGACGGATACTTATTACATACATAGCTAATTATAAATTTGCCAATTACGACTTTATGCCCGAAGTTCCCTACAATACTTACTATCGTGATATACTGCATGAAGGGAACAATTAAAACTCAAAAGGGAGTTAGAGCGCGCGTGCTGTCTAAATTAAAAACAAGTAAGAAACAAACAAGCGCACCATGAGACTTTTACATCTTAACTGAAATTTGTGTTATCGTACGACGCGCGGTTACCAGCAAATGGAATGTTTGTAATAATGTAATGATATACTCATGTGGTGTACTTACTGGACATGTTGACGGGCTATTTCACAACATATTTGTTTACTGTTGTTGTAGCAACAACATACACAAAACCAATTATAATCGTCGAGTACTTTGTATGTTAATTTGACAAAACTTAAGATAATTTTACATTTACAAGCACGATTAACTGCCAGCAAGTGGTGTAAGAGGCAACATACAGACAGAACGAGACTTACTCACTCACTCACCAGTGGACAAGAGTACAAATTAAGGTTGATTGTTTACAAATTGACATGTGGCAATGGGGATGTAGTAATTAAAAGACGGTGTCGATAATACGATTGCATCATGACTAGAGTGGCCATATACTATGTTGTATAATAATGGCTTATTTTAAATATAAGTTTCGGATTGAAGTCGTAATTAGTCGTATATGTTGTGGACCAAAGAGGAAAAGGTTAGTGTGGAGACTAATTTCACACTTCTATTTTCAAATAAAATTGTTAAAATAAAAAATAAATTACAATATGGAACTTGGCGTATTTTTTAAAAGACCATCACTCAGTGGATGTCCCCTACTCATGCAGTGCACTGTGTTGGATTTATAAAAATAGGTAATGCAGTGTACAATCCACTAGCTAATCGACCACAAACAGATGTGCCTTACAAGGAAGACGGCTGCTATGTAAAAATCTCGCCAGAACAAAATCCATTGTAGTAGCGATATAACAGTGAAACACAAATCACGTTGCGATAATGCTCCAACGACTCAATAGAGTTGGATACCGTACCGTCATTAATGCGCACCTTCGCCTCCCTTGTACACGGTCGAAAAGTTTCAAAATAATCTTAGAGGCACCGGTATAAACATACATGAGAGTTGTACGTTATTCTCGTTAAGTATAGTATCGGTAACTAATTGTTAATTGACTAAAATTGAAGTTTAGTAACTCAACAATTACAAGAACAACATAAAAACAAGACTAGTTATTATATTAACAAACCATAATTTTGGTATATAATTTCCTACTTTTGGGACCGCATCCGTGACAGTTGGAGTGTTGTCTTCTAAGTGTGGCATTGTGATTTCACGAATTCAATAACGTGAGATTAATGGCTCACTAAACTCACCTGCCAATAGCTTTATGGTCGAGTGACCAGAGTGGCAGTGCGTTAATCACTGTCGATGCGAAACAATATTGTCCAGTTTCTTAAATGGATAAATGCTGATGACGAAGTAAGTGGTCGTGGTCTAATCTTTGTGAGCCAGTATAAACTGTGTCAAAACGAAAATATATATAGTGATACTTTCTTGAGTCAGATACAACAACGGCCACCTTTGATAAAAAGAGAGAAGAATATTATTTCCATCAGGAGTACTTACTTGCTTACTTACTTAATTTGTCATTACAATACTTTAGTCAGGAATACAACCTAGCTTCCAACACCATCTATGTTATGCATGTTAATTTTATCCATAAGTGGTGGACCTTCTGTTTAATGTCGACTATAAACGATCAATTTAAGAAACTGATAGAAAGTCACAAAAAGAAGTATTTGTCTTCATATTTCGTTTTATCCGATTGTATGATCCAGAATTTAAACCGCGTAGAAAATCAACGCACTACCTAACACATTACGGCGGCTTCACAAGTACTTATTTATATAAACTGCCGAATGTGACAACCCGGAATTCTAGGCGCTTCGCTCTTGTTTTTCATAACTGATGTTTTTATTTCATGTTACGACGGTACTAAGGTAGAAAAAACTTAAAAAATCCTTATAAAAAATACAATTCACTGAGAGCTTGCGAAAGTCGATTGAATAATTTTTTTATATTGGGATTTGTGATGGCATTAGCTTGTAAGTATCACACTATGACTTCACAAGAAGATTCCATTTCGAAAAGACAGGTTCGTAAAAAATGTTGTTACTGGAAGTCGATCACTACAGCGTCTTCCAAGCGGTGTTAGCTGTGATATATCTGAAAATATCCCTTGAAGCATGTTTGAACACCAAGGCGGAATATAGCTGTCGCAAGTCTCTCAATGTGGCAACGCAGTGATACGATATTCATATCATATTGCTACCGGGACATAGCGATATTCTAAGGAACTGAAGAGCGGATGAACAGAAAAGGCGTGGCACAACCATCAAACTTTTCGGTGAATGCTTTACATTGGAAACTACTTTGAGAACATTTGGGACCCTTCGAGCTTATATTTACTATGCATTTATGGACCCTGTCTAATCAGTCCAATCTAGAGACTCTAAATAAGTTCGACCAGTATTGTTGTTGTATGATGGGCAAGCGATAAGTGTGGGTTTTGGGGAAACGACTTCTGCAGGAGCTGTAGGAAGGAGGAAGAAAAAGCAATTATTCTTTTCCTTTTGAGTGCCTGCCCATAACTATGTAGGAAAAGGAAAAAATACCTTGGTGTCTACTATGTAATGATCAGTTGGCAATGAGCATTAGGAGGAGTCTAAGTCGATTTATCAGAGCTAGCAAATGATATCACAATGAGTCTTTATACGGTCTCAGTGTGTCTATCACATCTTCCTCAAAATGTCAATAAGTTATCAAAAGAAGCTATAAAGCCTTAAATACTCTTTAATCTTGAAGCCGCCACAATCTGGTAAATAGTGAGTTAGCTTGTTAGACTTGAGGATACGGTTCAAACTCCAGGTCAGACAACTCCAGCAAAACGAAATATGGAAAAATATTTCTTCGGCGACTTTCTCTCAGCATATTTCTGGCAAAAACTCTAAGAGTAAATAAAATTGCCACGAAAAGTTTCTCAAAAATTTTACGTTCCGAGTCTATTTTAAACTGTTGGTCCCACCACTCGTGTATAAAATTCCACACACAACATAGGTGTGTGAGAAGCTAGGTCGTAATCCTGACTGAAGGGTTGTATAATCGTTTGCGTAAATTATCTTAATAAAATTGAATTTTAATTTGGCTTAGTAACGGCGAAAAAAACGTAAATTTATCACTTTCAATACACTCGACCAAAAAAGTCTCCCTACCTATTAGACTACGGTGCCTATGAATATGTATTTTTTTTTATAAAATTATATTCTAATTGTTACGAGTGGAGCTTATGAACTTAAGCTACTGTGTATTCTAAAAGATGGGAATCGCCCCCACGACCTTTACATTAAAAGACTGGCACACTATTCAGTAGACTGCTACGAGACTCATCCGGCATTTTAAACGTATTTCTTTCCGCAACTTTGTAATAAATTTTAAGTGTAATATATAATTTTGAAATTTCACATTTAAGATAATCTTAGTTTTCACATTTAAGATAATCTTAGTTTAAGCAGGTCACCTTAAAGCGTTATTCGACATGCAGCAAAATTAAAACTTCCGGTTCTAATAAATTACGACGAAAAGTGTGGGATGATGAAATGTCTTCAATTAATAAGAAAAAGCAAACTTTTAACACCTAATGCACCATGGACGTATTCAGCACATCATTAACCATTCCTCAATTAAGTTGTAACAAATATAAATGATCTCTAACACAACAACAACAACAGCAAGATGAACAAATAAACTCGAGTTAGAGTCACCATATTACACATGCGAGTGAGTGAATATGTGTATAAAATGTGAAGATTTTTTACTGCATTTTATTGTTTAAAAATGAATAATTTTCCCATTTCTTAAATTGATATAAATGAGTTTGATATCATGTTATTAATATTATGGGAAATTTTCTTCAAGACCGCCATCATGGCGTTATAAAGTTCACATAACATTCTTTCATAAAATCACATGTAATTTGACCCCATTTGATGGTTGCTTTCGAAAATCCTTAACAACGCTTTTATGTAATAATGATGTACTTAATCTTCTGGTAACCTAACTGACTGACTGTCTGACTGAGATGAGATACCCACAGACAGTTTGATGGTATTTTTTTTTAAATTTCTTCCGAAGGACAAAAGCTATTATTGCGGGCTTCAGTGTAGTAGGAAGCGAAGGCCAATAAAATATTTCGCACGAGTTATTTCTTCATCAGAAAAATATTCAGAAAAATTTCAACAATAAGCAGTTACACTAAGAAACGGAAGCTTTTAAAGGTGAGGGTTGCAAACGTAAATTAATCAAGTCCTTTGCATGCACCCTCCCCCCCAAAAAATTTTAAAAGTTTTCTCATGCTCTCTTCTGTTTTCAAGATTTTTGCCCATTTGTTGGTTTCCTTAAGGAAACTCTATAATGTGGATGCTTATACATATGTACGTATGTGTAGAGGAAGTAAGGAAGACTCATCATTTTATTAATGCAGAGGACGGACAAATGTACATGCTGTCAGTGTGTGAAAATGTATACGTATAAAACATGCAACCTACACAAATTTTGCAAGTTTCTGTGCTCTTTTTGACACTTGAAGCAAAGCCAAGAACTGTTAACAAGTAATAACAATTCATTATATGATTAGGTTTCATGAATATGCTGCGTGAATAGGTCTGTCCAACCTTATTTATTGTGGTTATTTATTTGTGATGCTGTATTAGTATTAAGGAACGCTAGTCATAAATGTATACAATAAGCAGCGGCGAGCAAAGTTGGTATGGTACAAAAGTATTTGGCAATGTTTGATGTGCCAGCTGCATTAATGGGCCGTAAGCCTTCATGAACGACAAAAATTGCAACATTACGGTCAATACGTTAGGCTACTGCGGGATAATTTCTGAATTTTTTAAGCAAAATGGAACAATATCGGCTCGGATTGCGATACCATAAACCTATTGGTAGCCAAGTTTTGTGAGATATTTATCATGCATTTTGGAACAATCTTTTTACCGGCAAGATTAAGCAATTTGATACCATTAGATTATTTTTTGTGGGGACACGTGAAACCTCTAGAGTGTAGAAACAAGACAACTACAATTTCAGTCCTCAGTGCTTACGCATGGATGCACTTACCGCCCTAAATAAAAATTTCATAAATTTTTTCCTTTTCTTTTTTAATTTTCAAACTCAGAACCCCCCGCTTTTTCCAATAAAATTGGGGAACTAAATCCAGTACATTGGTAGTCGCCGTAGTCTTGTGTTGGCTTGTTAGACGTGAAACCACGCATCAAACCCCAGGTCAGACATCTCAAACGAAACGAAATATAAAAAAATACTTGTTCGGCGACTTTCTGTCAGCAGATTCATTGAAAACGTTTGTCAAGAATCTGTCCTTTAGAGTCGACTTCGAACTGTAGGTAATTAGTGTGAGAAGTTGGGTCGTAATAGTGTGGACTTACCTGTTATTAAATTTTTTTACAAACAGGGACATTATATCTTATATATAAAAATGAATGTGTGCTTATTTGTTTGTGGGTTTGTTTGTTTGTTTGTTTGAAGTCTATGGAAGGCTAAACGGATGGACCGATTTTCTTGAAATTTTAACAGTAGCTTCTTGTATGTCTAGAAGGAACTATAGGTTTTTTTATTTTAAAATTTCAAGTAGGCGAGGTGCCACGCCCACATACCCAATAATTATTTAATGTCGCATATCTCATAAACTGCAACAGCTAGAGTCCTCAAATTTTATATGGACGACTTTGACGTATATATGAACAAAATGGGCGGATTGGCTATAGTGGGCGTGTCACCTCCCACAGTCTATATATATAAAAATGAATGTTTGTTTGTATGTATCTTATAGAATCGTAAACTATGCATTTGATCATGTTATGATCTTTAGCAAAGTTGTTGCGCATGAGTTTCTAAGTTGGTATGACCAATATCCGACGGGTGGTGCCACTGAAAATTGCTCAAAATGAATTAAATCGTAAACTGTGGATTCTTTAACAAAGTTGTTGCGCATGAGTCGACGGAGGTTGGTCTGAACTGGAAAAACTTCGAATACATGCCGCTGAGACCCATTGGCATGAATCAGTTGAACAACGAGAAGTGAGATTAGAAACTGATCGAATGCGTACTACTCAGACCTGTTCGTCTGAATCATCTGGACAACGGGAAACAAAATCAATAAAATGATTCAAAATTAATTTGATGTTTGTGTAATGGCTTTCCTTCCTGCGTGGCGCAGCAACACGCGCAGGATACAGCTAGTATTTGATATAAGTTAAACTCGAAATACTACTGTGTAAATGGCTACAAACAAAAGAAAGAAATTGTACTAAGAAACTCATTTTAAAAAAATGTTTCAAGTACTATGGTGGAAAAACAAGTGGCGTAGTTTTGTGCATAAAATGTGTAATTGTAATCAGTGTTTGAAATCGCGCGAAAGTAAATAAATATTGATCATAGTCTTCAAATTTTATTAGTTAAAGGGATACAGTTCACTGACAAATAATGTAGCGTTAGGGGAAATGCTTTGTAATAGTCCTATGCTCCTTAAAGGAACGAAAAAGAGATTAAAAAATATACATTTTTATCAAACAAAAACGTGGGGTATTCATTATAGAGTCCTTCGTTGCTTAGTGATTGAATAAAATTTTTAAATAGAATTGAATTTAACGCAGCCATGGTTAATACGGAACATAACAGGGTTTAATGATATCCTCTGGAAACGACATGAAAGTAACGCGGGAAATTGTTTGAAAATAATTGTCTTTTTAGACAAGATTTAGCGCTGTAAGCCAGCATCATAAATGTCACAGAAATTAATCTTTTTTTATTGATAATAGTTCCAAATTTTATTTTTCCAGGACAAATGCCACTATGTCCTATTGAACGCCCCACCATGATTACTACAGAAACTACCATGATTTGGGGGCAACATAATCGGTGCAACACCTTTTATGCGAGTGCCCTGTACTTCAAGACAGACGTTATTGGTTTTTGCGTGACAGAACGTTTGAAATTCTGGGCAAGATGGCGAACGTGCCACTAAAGGGACTGGCCGGTTTCATGCGGAGCTCGGGCTGGTTCAAACCCACCACTAACGGATTATGACAAGGGGGCTTACCTCACACTTGGCAACACAATGGGCCATACGGTCACCGATTGAACTTGCTTGTGAACGGCAAGCTACCAGCTAATGGACTTAAACTCAATAGGCCAAAGTATCATGCCACGGTAGACCAATTACTGGTATTTGCTTAACTGGAAATACTGAATTAATAAAACTAAAATAAGGCTTTTTGCCTTGTAATAGAAAGAATACGGAGGAGATGTTTTGTGATAGACCTACATATGATCCTTAGAAATAGGAAGTTTTCAAAAGCAAATACTATTCAATCATCCTAGGTGAAGGGGGAGCTGGATGTTTAAATGTTACATAAATTTAATAATCCGAATTTATATTTTCAATTCACTGCTAAAGCTCTATAAAATTGTACCATTTCTGAAGCGACAATAATGTACAATAAAATCAAAGTGAACATTTGTAGACGGTGGAAAAAAGGCTGTGTGTGATGGGATTAAAAGAAAATTCTTCAATCTGGTAAAATTTTTGGTTTTGTTCTTTACATTCAACAATTAACGAGATTGATGCAAGCAATGTGATTAAAGCGGTCTAAATCGATCAACAGAAAAAGTATTGTGCTTCATCATGACAACGTTAAACCACCGAATCTGGAAGAGTTTGTTTGAAAAATTTGAAAAAAATTTCGTTTCGCAATAAGACGTATACATACATAATTGGATATTACAGCCCTTCAGCCATGATTACGACCTAGCTTCTCATAACACTTATGTTATGTATATTAATTTTATGCTTGAGTCGTGGGACCTATAGTTTAAATTGGATCCCGAACGACAGATTTTTGAGAAACTTTTCATGGTAATTTTATTTACTCTCGGAGTTTTTGCCAGAAATCTGCTGAGAAGGAAGTCGCTGAAGAAATATATTTTCATGATTCGTTTTGCTGGGATGTCTAAGCTGGAGTATGAACCGTGACTTCACGTCTAATAAGCCTACTAGACTACGGCGACTTCAATAAGAAGCAATATGATACAAATCTGAAAATATTAACAACACAAATCTAAAATAAACCTTCAACTCTTATTAGTTAGCTGGGGCCAAAGTTTTCCTTTTCCCCATAAAAATGTTTATGATTCTTAATCATTATTAGCGTGATATGTTTTCATTACTTCCCTACTACCCTCAAGCACCCGCCCCATTCTCATTACACAGCCATATCCGTAAGACATTATGTTGGGAATCTATTTGCAAAAGATATTTTCAGGTTCACTCGACTACAAAAACAAACCCACACAATCGAACATTTTCTTGTAAATTGTGGTGACTTATTTCTGCTCCTTCTCTCCTCGGCTCTGCTCTGTTCTGTTCTCTTCATGTTGTGTTATTGTTTTTGTTTTTTTATGATACTTAAACGGCGATAAGTGTTTCTCTTGCATTTTACGATATTCCGGTTGTCATTGAATTTACAGGATATCGCACAAATATTTCAAAACATTCCCTGCGAATTTCCGCCACTTCACTTCAATGTTCTCTCACTCTTGCATTTCTTGTTCGTAAAAGTATTTACGGATGTTTTGCCTTCTACACCACCATCATCATTATTTGTGTGTGATTTTCTATAGGTTGACTTCGTGTATCAATATTTAGGATTTTTGCAAAGATAAAAAAATGAAAAAAATTGTTGAAAATACTTCACTGATTGATGATACTTCGAGATTTTTATTGTTCTTCCACGAAGGGTAATAAACACATGCTATGCTACGTTCCTTTACGAAATATGGATTTGATATTGCAATAATGGATTTTCGCATAAATTATTAGATTTGCTGTAAATGTTTGTTATTATTTTAGGATTTCTGTATTTATTATGCATATCTTAAGATTTATTAACTAACAACACCTTTATCAAATTGACAATAATGACAATTTAATGTTCAAATATGTTAAGTTTTAAAATATTTGATGGATTATTATTTAGACATGGTGGGTGAATAAGCCACAAACATTCGATTGAATAAATAACATAGAAAACATGGTTAATGTAGTAGTAGTCGCCGTGGTATAGTAGGTAGTCTGTTGGTTTATTAGGCGTTAGGCCACGGTACAAACCTCAGGTCAGACGTCTCCAACAAAAAATAAATATGAAAAATATTTCTTCGGCGACTGCCTTAAAAAAGTTCTTAAAAATTTTTCGTTCGTAGTCGACTTTAAACAGTATGTCACGCCATTCGTGTATTAAGTTGACACTTACAACATAAGTGTTGTGAGAAACTAGGTCGTAATTCTGACTGAAGGGTTGTAATGACCAAAAATATATGTGTGAATGGCTAACAAATTATGTAATTTGACAAGCCGGAAGTTGGATTTGAGAGTTTATTGTTCCTTAAGTAAATGTTTTAAGAGGTATAAATAATGTACTGTATTTGCTAACCATGTTTAAAATAGTATTACTTGGTAATATATGTATCAAATGACTGCTCCTTTTGAAGAATTTTTATTCAACGATACTCTGCACAGTGCTAATTGATATTAAGGACAATACTGTCCTGTTTATACTGAAGGTTTAACACCGGGAGTATTGTTTTGTTTAATATATAAAGGGTAGGCCATTTCGATTCGAATCGTAAATCGATTCATTACGTTCATTGGAGATAATATACTGAATTTTGTGACAGAATAGAATGGCATAAGTATTGCCACATTCGAAATAACCGATGGTCTAAATTTAAACCGAAAGATGGGTGGGCCATAGAAATACAATAATAATAATAAGTTCCCAAATAATATTTTCTTCTGTCACATCTGGTTTGATGTACAAAATCATGGTTCCTAAGTTGTGGTCATTGACAGTGTTTTTCTTTCTGGGTTATAAAGTCACTGGGAATGCATTCGTATGTATGGTAGATCTAAGGCAGATCGATTCCTTCTTGTACTCATTAAGAACCACACGTCTCAGTTTGTTTTGCATTAGTGAAGTCGTCTTTGAGAAATAATTTGTTTGCTTCAACTATGCTGTTGGAAAGCCAAATATTCTCATGGAAGAGTAAAGTATATCTACAGTATAGATAGTGAATAACATTTTTGAACATAGATACATATATCATTGGTCACTACAACACTTCAGATAAGATTACGACTTAGTTGCTCACATCACTTACGTTGTGTGTGTCAATTTTATACATGAATAGCGGGACTTACAGTTTAAAGTCGACACCAAACGACAGATTTTTTGAGAAGCTTTTCGTGGCAGTTTTTTATTTAAGAGGCAATCTGTGAAAAAATATTTTTTCATATTTCGTTTTGCAGGAGATGTCTGACCTGGGGTTGGAATTGTGACCTACTAGACTACAGCGAATTCATTTCTGAAGCGTCCTTAAAATAGTGATTTTTTTTGAAAGTTAGTTTTTGCAAATAAAATGGTTTTAATAGTATTTGAGACGTCAGCAGCAATGACTATGGGAATGTAAATGAATTCGTGCCTGTGAATATGATTTAATTCCATTCTGCAGTTATAGTCCATATACATAAGTGAATATGTATGTATGTGTTCTTGGTGCTAGGTAATGTATGACAATAAGTAATGCCTTTATCCTAGCTACGTAATGGAAAAATGTTGCTTTTAATGAATCTTAGACTTCTTTCTGAATAATGATTCTTCATCATTTGATCACCCCCCATTAAATTAATTATAAAACAATTTGAATTTATTTTTACACTTCATTCTTATTATCGATTTATTATTGCATTTTAAATATTTTCTAGAATTTTTTCTACTTATTGTCGCTGCAGTAGTATTTCATACGTTTTCTTGCATCCTGAAGCCAACAATAATGATAATTCGATTCGATGAGCTGAAAAGCAAACCAAAATAAAACGATAATAATCATTTTTATTTTATCCTTGGAAAATAGAGACGCATCGCATGATAACAATGTATTTAAAATAAAACAGTAGCATATATTTTTCTGTATAAAATAAAAATACAAAAAATATTTCAAATAGTTTCCCTTACAATGAGTTGTGGAAGATAAAAGTTGTTTTATCGAATGTTGCACCCAACAATTTGAGAACTGCAAAGATACAGACCTACAATCCGCCAGCATCAGCATCCACGCGAAACAGGAGGGAAGTGTAAAACACATGAAACACTAAAATATGTCAACCAAATAAGTACACTTGAAAAATTTTACTAACTAGTAGCATAATTACAGGTAGATTATCTTCATCCATCCATCAATCCAATCCGACCGACAGACAGACCTGTAACGAACGACGGGAAGGAACGAATAACCAACCAAGCGATAATGTAATAAAAAGACGAAATGATTTAAAAGAGGCATGTTGTGTCAACATGAGAATTCGCACTTGTCAACAAGAACACAAATACAAAACAATACAATTCGAATTGTCAGTCAATCAGTCAGTCGATTAGTTATATCGTCAGTTAGTGTCAGTCAACTAACTGGTGAACGATTAAGTCCTACTAATATTTTTACCACCAGCATCGGTATCGGCATTGGTATCAGCATCGGCATCGGCATCACCACCATCGATTGCCCAAACAAGAACAACAACTATTCACACTTGTATACGATGAATTGAATCGAACTGAAAGTTTAAGCAAAAACCTGTCAACAACTGCGAAAAATTGTACAAATTTTAAACATACCACTTAGCGTATTAATCTTTTTGCTTCTCTGCTCTCATTGTTTTGGCCGCTTTCATTGCAACCAACTAAAACAGTAAATATATGTACGCAACATGTATTCGACCAATCCCAATTGGAAATATAAACTGAAATTATATTTGAAAACTATACGTATCTTTTATGTGACGTGGGATTTATTAGTTAATTTGGTTACATGGGGTAATACTATGTTCAGATATGCACTTTTATTGAGTCAATATTTGGTTTATTGAGTACAATATTTTAAGTGTTCGGACATAATAATAAACGCAGTTCAGGTGCTTATTCAATATTCATTTGACAGCTGGTAAACAAAACAGCTGGTTGTTTCAACAACATTGTTTTTATTTTATTTTGTTGTTTTTTTGTTTGTCGTTGTTGACATTTGAGTTGTCAAGTATCAACAGTATCCATTTGATTTTAACTTGACGCACTGTGGTCCAAAACCTCAACCTAGCCGGACAAAAGTAATTTTTTAAAATATTTAAAAAGTAAATTTTTTGTATGGTAATATGTTGACAAGTGTCTAAAGTACATAACGGCATATTTTTTTCTTTAAACAGCTACACTAGCATTGATATATTGCTTCAAATACAAGTAATTGCTTCTTTGCTAAAAAATTAATATTTCAAGTGACATTTAACAGTGCGAGTGAAATTGTCGTGAAAAAATAATAAGAACAATTAAAAAAAATTTTTTCGTGTAATTAATATAACAAAGGTATGAGTAAAAAAATACTGTTTAAATTTTTCATAAAATATGTTTTGTTTATAAATAAAATGCAATTATGTATTTTAAATGTGAAATTTTTGTTTAATATCCGAATTCAATTAGAATTTCAAATGGTAATTTATCGTACTTAAGCTTTAGTTTTTATGTTGTCGTCATCTGTATATATGTAGCTTTTTAATGTTTAAAAAATTAGCTGCCGAATTTTGCCAAAACGATTTTTATTTCATTTAGAGTTTAACATGTCCATTACAAGAAAAGAGCTGTATAATACTTGGCGTAATGAAAAACAACTAACTAAGGAAACTGATGCTGTTGTTAAACACGTTGTTGCTAAGATTAGTATTATGAATGATGAAACGGATAGCTATTACAGAAAAGTAAGGCAATCTGCTCTCAAGTGTACATATGCATGCCATCAAGTGTACATAAAATTCTTATCCATGGTGCTGATATTATTCAGTGTGCAGCACTTCCTATTGGAATGTTATCGGAAGAAGCTCTTGAATCTAGAAATAAAGATTTCATAAATATAAGAGAACATCATACAAGAAAAATGTCTCGCGAAAAGACAATGTATGATCTTTTTCGTTATCTTCTGTTATCTTCAGATCCTATTATATCCTCTTTTTCTAAAAAGACTTCTATTCATTCCCGCAGTACAGAACCTTCGGATGAAGAAGTTCTTGTCTTGCTATCAGATGCGTCAATGCCAGAGAGGTTTCTAGATTCTGAAAGTGAATCTGATATAGATTGAAATAAACATAATGTATTTCTTTTTTTTTCTTTTGTATAATCTTATTAAATATATTAAAATAATTTAAATAATTCTTTCTAAAGATTCTTCTTTCAATTTAAGTTATAATAATTATATATAGAGCTATACCCAGCGAGCTTTGCTACTCTCATTACAATATAAATAAAATTAGGTGTTCCCAGATATTCAAGGTTTAGTATCCATGTGATATGGAAAGTGCTACGCCTACTATTGCTAGTCCGTCTATTATTAACCAAAATATTAATATCGACATTAAATTTTATCATACATGATTTGGAGATTTTGACTGTTATTGTTTTTCCAGATATACGGATTTTAGTATTTTATTTATATGGGAGGTAACACGCCCACTGTAGCTAGTTCAACCATTTTTCCCACAAATGTTTATGTGGATATCAAAGTTGTCCATGCTGAATTCGAAGAATCTAGCTGTTGCAGTTTCCATGATATAAGACTTTTAATACTTAATCTTTAAGGTAGGCGTGACACTTCACCCATTTAAAACTTTTGAATCAAAATTAGCCTATAATTCCACACATACATACAGAAATACGGTGTGAAAATTTTAGGAAAATCAGGTTTGTCGTTTTGTCGCCTTTAGGCTTCAAACAGACCCCAAAAAAACAAATTTACATACATACACACACTCATACATACATACATTTGATTTTTTTCTCTCTAATTGTTTATATTGGTGAAATATATAAACGTACCAAGTTCCATGTCGGTACGGCTTTGCAAAAGCGAGTTATAACTTTTGTCCGGCTAGATTGAGCATTTGGACCACTGTGTGACGGTTGGTGTATAGCTCTAAAACATAACATCTCTGATAATATTAATTGCACTGGTCTTGACTATTTGAAAAGTGACATTTAAAATCTTAGATTATTAGTTAGAAAACATTATTAAAGTCGCGAAAATTTGAAATAATACCATTGATACTCTAACAGCCATCCCTAAATAAGAGCGGCAAGCATTTTTACCTGTCAAAATTTCTCATGTCCACAAAATTTGTATAGAGCACACCGATATAATTAGATCGTATTTTGATTTTGGAACGTCCTTAACTTTTTTTTTTTTGAACAGTGGCAGGATAGGCAATATTTACCTTATAAGTCATGTTTTTATCAAATCTTTCAGGTTTTTGTTCCATTGTACTGTGACATTAAGGTGACAATTTTGTTATATCTCCATGGAACAACGGAAATATCAAACTTATCAACACCAATAATAATAATAGTACACCAGAACTACGATTGCAACGTTGATGAATTTTTTTTATTATGTACATCGCGTACATAATGGCGTACATAATGGGCCTTCAGAGAAGCTAATTCGAATAACAATGGATCGTTTATTCTTACAGATGATATGTTCCTGTGAGACGTAAAACACTGCGCACTGAAGAAACTGTAGCCGCTTTATAGGAAAGCACTGAAGAAGATACAATTTAAAGCAGTTCACAACAAGCCGGTATTCCATCAAATGCGAAGCCAGTACTGTCAATGAAACAAATGTAATTCTATCAGCTTGAAATACAAGTGGCTATAAGCTCACAGGTGCGGGATTAATTTGTTCAACATTTGAGATTGACTCATTTCTAATCTCATGTATGCTTCGATTGAACTTTTATCATTTTTAATAAGTTTTTATAATCCTTTTTTTTCAATATTTCAACGTCATTGTTTCCAACTGGTTAATTGAATTAAAGTATGATTGTTACAAAAAAAAAACAGAAGTAAAAAAACAGTACTTATGATCAATACAATATTCGCAGTATTGATACGCTAGAGGCTAAGGAAAAATTCATTGGTGCTGCTGCCACTACCGATTACGTTGACGAGAAAATTCAGTTTAAAGTGGCAAGTGCGGCATTTAACATTTTCTTAGAAATTAAACAGAATATTCATACGAGTACCTATTCGCACGAATGCATTCATAGTGAATAGTCGATGACAATTGTTAAACATACGAATTAAACAAAAAAAAGAGAGAAACACTAATATTAGTATATACACAGATAGAGGCCATTTAACGATTTTTATATACTCGTACATACATACATATACTGTGAAAAAAGTATACAAATAATATTTATTTATTTATTAATATACAATTACAAATTATATTCTAATCATATACGAGCAGAGTAACTTGACCATGGAATTGAGCCTTACAAATTATAGTTATTAAATATGCGCATTGTTTCAAAAATCGAAATTTAATACAATACAGTATTCCCCAGATATAAGCACTTCCAAAAATGCTTGCAGGATTGTGATTTTAAGCGGAGAATTTTTGTATCGAAATCCTGCATCTGAGAGCAAATAGGCACGTGTCATTCAAGCTGATAGAATTCTATTTGACTCATTGGCAGCACTGCCTTCGCATTCGTTCGTTGGAATGCCGGCTTGATCATCTTCTACAACTCGGTGTGGTAAACAAAGTTGTAATTTGCTGGGCCCCCGTGTCAGTTTGGGATTACTGCGAAGAAGTTGCTGAAGGAAATGGATACGCAGCAGGGTTTGTAGACAAAGTCAATAGCCCTATTATAGCAGTAACAGACAGAAAATCAGGTCGTTGGCTCGCCCGAGACTTGCACCAAGCTAGATTAGTACAAGAGGAGCTATTGGTGGATTGTAGGTTTTCTATCAGAAATTAATTATCTGAGATTACTTTGCCTCAGATGGTTACGTCTTCTAGATGGGATATAGTATAGCCTCTGCCTCGAAAAGAATGAAATAAGCAAAATTTTATTGAATTGGATTGCGCTGTTCCATTTTTTACAACTTTGTCCAATAAATGGCTCAAGCATAACCCAAGCGAAACGTTTAATCGAACGACCGGTGGAGCTAGTGAACGGTCCATTTTGAAATTAAAGTTGTCACAAAGCGGACGCATATAAACCAATTTTTTTCAAGTAAGTTTAGAGTATGAAGTACAATTTTTAGCGTTTAAAAGTGGAGAACGCTTAAAAGCGGTTAGGTTAGGTTGGAGTGCCAAAAACTCACTTTAACACGCTTAGCGGCCAGTTATGACGTCACAGGTGAACGCAGTTTCTGTACTGACCAGGTTCCTCCAAATCAGATAAGAAGAATTTGGTCAGCGCAAGGGCTGCACATTTAAAGCACGACTACCCCACGTTGGAAAATCAGCTCGAAAATTTTATAAACGAAGCTATATTCTTCACATCAATGAACGATAGCTCCGTCAAGGTCACAAGGATTGGAGAGCCATATAACCTATAACCGCACCTCGCAAGAGATGGGCATTGACAAAGAAAGTGGATAATCGTCTCTTTTTCCTCAGCGGATCTGCACCCACGGCAGAAGTCGTTAGATGGGAGCTGTATTCTCTCCGCGTGTCATCCCATACCACAATAACACAACCAAGTCCGACTAACTGGTTGGTGCGTCTTCTATCCATGGAGGCTAAGTGAGATCAGCGGTGAATCAGGACTGCTCATTGACCCATTGACGTTCACGTCTCGAAAGAATTTCCGCGCAATGGCCAGCTTTACCGAAGTAAATGGTATCCCCAAGTCGACTGAAGAGGATTTCGGAAGTAGTGCACTGGTGAGTTCGTCGGCTTTGCAGTTTCCCGAAATATTGCTGTGCCCGGGGACCCAAATAAGTGTGACACTGAAGCGCTCAAAAAGGTCGAGAAAGCGGCGACATTCCCTGACGATCCTAGAGTTATTCACAACGTTCGACAGAGATCTTATGGCAGCCTGACTATCGGAAAAGGTCGTGATGCGGGTGAAAGGAACAGCGTGGACGAGGATCCATTAAACAGTCTGGTAGATGGACATTACCTCCGGCAGTCGGAGGGAAATGTTCAGGTCTAGTTTCCCAGATAGCAGGGTGTGCTATCGAGTTAATATGTGGAAATAGTTTCAATACATTTTAAAACAAAAGTTAAAATTTCATAGGCGTCAGTGCTACTAAGTGGAGAATTATTATATCCGGGTTGTTTATATCCGAGGAATACTATGTATTCGAAATTAATTATCGAAATTATTATCGGAATTTGTTTGTCCTTGAACTTCCTGTCTGCATAGTTAGAGAACTTTAATGGAGTGTCAGTAACAATAATCAATAAATAGTGAAAATAAATTTAAAACAAATAACTTTTGTTTTCTATTGACATAAAAAATTTGGTGAATTCTAAGCCCAATTCGAGATAGAAGACGAGATTATAGCTGATCGCATAAGTATTTTCTCTGAGTGTAATTTATTGATGGCTTAGCTAAATAATCTAGTAATGGTGGTAGTGGTAATGAGTTAAATAGACAGATATTTTGTCGACTTTGTTGGCGGCTATTTGATAAATCGATCATTTTTGCACTCGATCACTGTGGGCCACAACAATGTTTGTACGTTCGCTCGTGCATTCAATCGTCTTGACTCAAAGTGAACCAGTTAGACACAGTGGCAACTTGTTTCGAAAATGTGGCGGTCTTCGTATGCGTATGCGTATGCGTGTGTGCATTTATTAATGCACTCATTGGCATTCGTGGTATGACGTTAATTAACTACTGCCGGTCAGCCTGTTGATCCATCGAATGATCGATCGATCGCTGCAACGTTTGTATAAACAAACAAATCGTAACGTTTTGTTTTTCAGCTTGTGTTTAATGTGAGTGCGCGTGTGAGGCTGTATGTGTCACTTCGGGTAGAGTGATCAGTTTGCTGACTTTGAGCAGTTTGATTTGTTATTGATCTCTTTGATCGTAAATGGATGTGCTGAAGTGAATGTTTCTGATGTTGGCCGACAGGTGCTCTTTTATAATTTTCAACAAAATAAAATGAAACAGAAAAAAATGAGTTCACGTAACTTGATTAGACTTTTAAAGACTTTCCTAGAACTGTTGTTGTGGTGAAAATCGTCTCGAATTCGTAACCCAAGAGTTTGTGTTTCTGTTGAATTTTCTTCGTATACATAATAATTTTGTTTTGTTGAATGAACGCTCAAGCTCATGATCGTTAAAGAGAAAAGATATACTTTCGACGCTTGGCGTTTTTTTTATAAGTAAACGTGAATAATAATGACAGCAGCATTTGCAGGAGCGTAGACTGGGATGACTGTTTTTGCAAATTTTTAACACAGTTTTGATGCGATTATCAAAGTTAATGTATCTCTTAATCTACAAATTAATCACATATTCCACGCTTGTCTGATATGAATGCTAAAGATTTAGTAAAAAACACATTTCGACTCCACAAAAAATATTTAAGAATTCATTACTGAATTTTTTTAACATTATTTTCTATTGAGTACATGATTTTCATATAAACTAGAATACATACTAAGATTATGCAATTCAGTTTAAAAAAATAATAAATTTCTCCTACTCCTTCAATATTATTACTACTGCACTGTGCTCGAATTAAGTATCTCCTCATATCGCTACGATAATTGTTGAAATCATCGTAAAATAAACAACAAGAAACTACTGGTCTTGAAAACAGACACCGTAAACAGTCACCAAAAAATTATTCAAAACTGTCAACACATTCATAACACGATAAATCTACTTTAACTACTCGTTTCATAAGCTACGCTTTAAAGTATTTTTCAGTTGCCACGTTTATAAGGCCTCAACACAGTACACAGAAATTTGCTACAAAAAAAAACAAAATTGAAACAACAAATACAAAATGTTTGCTGTGGTGGTTGTGTTGATGATCTTTATTATGGACAATACTTCTTTGTACTGAGTTGTGCGAAAGAATTAATTTAACACACCAACATTCGTACTCGCCTTTTGACATTCTTATTTGAAAAAAAAACAGAAAATTTTTGCCAATTTACCTTCGCATAAATTTACTGCTACAAAGGAGGTATTTTAATATGAGATTGTAAATTGGTGTTAACAGATTTGCAAATGATTTCAAACAAAAATTCTTCAAATTCTTTTTGCAGTAGTAATTACGTTTAATATAATCTTCGTTTATTTTTCTAATGCATTTAAAGTTTTTTACAGAATGTAACCCTGCCGGCTTTATTATTACACCAGATGGTTAGAAAGTTTCTTTTTTCCATTACCCCACTTGGGAGCATATGGCTTCCACAAAGCATTTCCATCTTATCCGGTTGACTGCTGTAATTTTTGAGTCTTACTATGTAAGATTGCAATGTAATAGATCTTGGGGTATCGAACGCCTCCAGGTGTTCCTTCAATAGTCTTGAGAATACCACTCAAGTGCTATTCTTGTTGTACTATCATTATTCCTTCTGAGATTATGGCCGATCTATCTCCATTTTCTACATTTTATCTGCGTTAGTATATGTTCCTCATTGGTAAGGTTCAAGAGATCCATGTTGATGATGCTATTATGCCAGAATATTTTGCATATGATTCTGAGGCACTTGGTAATGACTACCTGCGTTTTTGAGTAACGATGTTCGATAATAATCGGATTTCACATCCGTCGATTTTACACATGCGTTGAATATTCTGAGCTTGGTTCGTCTGGATATTTCTAGTAGTCCGAAAGCCGCTCTCGCTCTATTGAGCCTGTTGATTGCGTCTGATTTTGCGCCGCCATTTGTTGTCACTATACTGCCTAAATAGCACGTATTCGACAGGTTAGGCATCTAGCATGATGTTGTTGGTGCTTACGTTATTAGTTCTCATGGCTTTGGTTGTCTTGATATTAAGTCCTTAAGTTTTCTCTCAGAACAGACTCTCGCTCATGATATCAGCCAGCAGCGATGGTGAATAGCTAATAGGGGGCATCCTTGTTTTACTTCCGCATTTGTGTTAAATAGTTGACTTATATTGTCAGCTAGAAAATTTGAAATTTTATTCAAACATTTATTTCTTGAGGGATAATTTTGGAGACTACAGTACATAATCAAAAGATTGACTTTAGTAGTAGTAGTAGTAGGAGCCCATATGAGAGTATCCGTTGAATGTGTCGTGATCTCTTCCAGAGACACTTGATATTCTTGAATGTCTCTCTATCACTCTCTATTAATTTACAGTCAACAAATTTGCTTGTATCTCCATTCGATATACTCGATATACCAGATCCTGAATGGCTATTTATTCAGACTGAACAATACTACAGTAATCGGTTAGTGCAAGGGACAATATTTGTTTCAGTTGTTCTGACAGAATTCTACAAAAGTATTTGTTGCATCATCTGGATCCATCAGTGTATACTTGTAACAAGTTCTCTGGGACCATTATCATATTTACGGTATTTTCGTTGAAAAAACCAGGATCGAAAGCCTGCACAGCTATTTTGTAGTTGAGAGTTATATTCATATCAACTATATCCAGAGTTTCGTCAAGACCATAGCTTCAACTTACATGCTCTTATTTCGATCACTCTTATTACCGTTTTCGCTGGCTCTTATTTCGCCGAAATGTCTGGTAGTAGCCACTTAAGGACTGTAGCAAAGGACTTTAGCAAAATTTCAAACTGTTTGTGTTTTATTGCTTTTTTAAATTTAAACTTTTAAATCACCCACCCTATAATTACAAAGTCGTTTAGCGAGCGTACATTTTTAGAGTTTATACCAGTGATTAGGCCAGTTACTCTCTAACAAGAATAAGTATGAGTTTCTGACCTCGTCGTTCTGCACTGTGTATTCATCAAGTTTAGTTTGCTACTCCATAAGATCCAAAGATATTTGGCGTTATTGGAACAAGTGAAAGCTACTCTGTTGATATTAGGGATCATAAATTTAGGGGCTTTGTGTCTTATTATGAATAGTATGTACTAATTTTGTTCTGAGAGCTAATTCTCACAGTCGATCTGATACGATCTCATGCGAAGTTTACTTTTAGCGATTTTTTTTTACTTTTGAGGCTCTGTCACTTCTTATCGATTAAATGTTTCTAGTGTTGATTAAGCCTTTCATTATCTTTTGCAACACTTTATTAAAAAATCGATTTGAAAAGCGGAATTGAAGTCGCCGTAGTCTAGTAGGTAGTGAGTTGGCTTATTAGGCGGGAGGCCAGGGTTCAAACCCCAAGACAGACATCTCGATCAAATCGAAATATGAACAATATTTCTTCGCTGATTTTCTCTCAGAAAAATTCTGTCAAAAACTGTGAAAGTATATACAAGTTGCCATGAAAAGTTTCTCAAAAAATCTGTCGTTCGGTGTCGACTTTAAACCGTAGGTTCCACCACTTACGGATAATATTAGCACACACAACATAAGCGGTGTGAGAAGCTAGTTCGTAATCCTGACTGAAGGATTGTAATTATTATTTGTTATGTTATGTAGAGATGGGCTTGCGTTGGTTCCGCTGGACTTAAGCCCGTTGTATATGGTAATATGGACCAGAGGCCATGACGGCTAAATTGGGATAAAGGCTGACAAGTGTTACATGTGAATCAATAGAGGGCATCGTGACCTGACTAGTAAAACCACGCAACACGAATGTATAATATCAGAGAACGGAACAATTTGGTTTCTGCATATTTTTTTTAAAGGTACTGGGCTTAGCAATACAATCTGTCGGTCAGGCTGTCGGTGAGTACTCAAATCATATGAAGTTGACTTAGGGTAATTAGCTAGGCACAGGAAATAGAGTCACCTTGACTGGATCTCATTTCATGTGGGAATTAGCAGCAATAAGTTGACGGATCATTTTATGAGGAGGCTAGTTTCCATGTTCCTGGTGAGACCAGAAACATTCTGTAGACAAGAAGAGTGGTTTGCATGGGTATTATTGGCGAAAAGAAAGAGTTTTTGCTCTTTGATGACAAACAGCATCCAGAAGTTTGCCAGAGCGAAAGAATGAAGACATCCTAGATAGTTTGAGAACAACACAATAAAACTTCTAGTCGCTTTGCTTTACTACCTCTATGCAACAATAATAACATAATTTTTACTACCATTTTGCTATGTATAAAAATGTATAGTAAACATTGATGTACTTTTTAATAAACCAATATAACATCGATGTTTCTTTGCAATGCATTTAATTGCATCAATTACTGCAATAAAGTTCACCATTAGACAAGGTTCTCTAGCCTGAACCACCCAGACTCACTTATAAACAGGGAAATATCGTATTTTCAAAAACCAATATCATCATGGCTGTCAAAATGGGGTTTACTAGTATTCCACACGCGCCCGCCATAGAGATGGTCTCCTCTTCCTTTCTATGGCTGCCAAGAATGGGAATTTCTAGTATTCCACACGCATCCAACAGACGGTCTCTTCTTCCTTTTCCGGCTCGCAATTTCTGCAAAAGTTACAATGTCTAAAAGGCATTTAAGTTTGTGACTATTCGGGAGAGAGAAATCAGATGTTTCGTTCTTACTGCGTAGAGATTTGATCAGCTAAACGTAGCAATCGAGCACGTCTTCTCTTGCCCACAAAGCGTTAGACAAGAAGCGGAATTTTTCCAATGTGATAACTTATTCCGTCCAGTGCGTCTGCAACACACTCTCTGGGTATATACAGTGAGCATCAAAAAAAACTGCCCATTAAAAAAAACGCCTTAATAAATTACAGTTATTTTTATTTTAAAATTGTTTCTTTGTAAGTTTTTAAAATTGGAAAAAAAATTTAAAAAAAATTAGAAATATTGTCAAATTTTTTCGCTCCCTCTCCTTTAGTGGTATAAGTTGAGTTTGGTGAATGTTAGAATTTTATCCATAGTGTACAGTTACTTTTGACGCTCACTGTACATGTGCCCAGAGAAAAGTTAACTGGTCATTGAAGCGAACTTCTAATGTTTGAGTCTTTGATGTGCATGTCTTTCCTTGTTTTCCAATCCAAATTTAAAGGATGTGATACATAACATACGTACACAATAGGTCATTACAACCCTTCAGTCAGTCGAGATTATGAACTTAGCTTCTCACACCATTTATGATGTGTGTGTTAATTTTAAACATGAGTGATGGGACCTACATTTTAAAGTCGACTCCGAAACTTTTTCTTTTCGCTTTCTTGTCTGAGCTGGGGTTTAACCCGTGGCGTTACGGCTAATAAGCCAACACAGCACCTACTATACTACGGTGACTTCATAGATGCTAGTGGTGTTAAACTGGAACCTTACAGGGCCCGCCGCCTTGCTGTTCCTCAAACATACTCTTGCATACTTTATACCGCCTATTAAACAGAAATACATTTGATTTGGATAGACGAACAAAAATTCTTGACTAATGGCCATTATTACAACTTACCGTTAACTAAAGGGAGGATTTTAACGAGCCGTTAAATTGTTTTTCATTATTATAAGTGGCCAATAAGGTAGAAGTCAGCATCAAGCTAAAGGGAAGATTATCCTACCTTTAACTTATGTTTGAACTTGCTATATTATATAAGTATTATTTTCAATATGGCAACGTCAAGTATAAACAAAATGAGCAAATACAACAAAAAAAGAAGCCCGTCGTTGCCATTGCGCTTAAAAAAGCATTTTTAATTGAGCAGTGTTATCGGCATTGCTCCGTCACTGCCATATTCTTGATAAAGTTAACTTTATTTTATCTGTAGGTTGTAATAACGAAAAGAAGTTAAAGGTGACTTTAACGTTCACTTTAGCTAAAGTTACATTTAACTAAATCCAACGGCAAGTTGTAATAATGACCCTAAGAGTTTTTAAAAATATTAAATTTAATTTCTAATCGCATTAGTAATTAATAAAACAAATAAAGCCTGTAAGTAAAACAAATAAATAAACTGGTCTGCTATTTAGTATTTGTAAATCGTTTGTTTAATGAGTGTTGTTTTAAGTGTAAAGAACGTCAATAAAAAGACCAAAAAAAAGACACTCTATTAAATTCTCAATAAATTTACGTCATAACACGTTTAAATATTGTCAACACGTAATAATTTTTATATAAAATTCTTAGAGAAGACCCATCAAATTTTAGAAAAACAAAAAAAACTTAAATTCTCCTTCCAAAGATAAAAATGACCACAAAAAAAAACAAAAAAAAATAAATGATATCTTAACATGTCTTTATGATCAGATAAATAAGAACTCGATTAAAGTAATTCGGAACTAAAAAAAGAAATAAAAACCAAGAAACAACTACAATAACAACAACAACAATAACCAGTAGAAGAGTCATAAAAAAGTGATTTAAAAGTTCAACTCGCTTTCCTTGAATAATGACCGAAGAAATCATATGAAAGTGTACACCAACCGCCGCAAAAACAGAAGAACGAAGTCACAAACTTAAATATGTACTCGAATTGTCATTTTTATGGCAAATTTTTCATTGTCTCCTGTCCATGGCACGTAACAGCAATAAAAAAGGTGCACATGCGCTGTGTTCAAAGTTGTTACTCAGTTTATTTTATTTTAATTCGTTTTTTCATTCTTTTTTTTTTCTTGTTCTTTTTCTTTTCATTTCTTTTATGTACAAAATATTATTATTTTTATTTCATTATTTGCTTTGATGACAAATGGGCGAAACGGAATACAAAAAGAAAATCTTTGCCAATATTAAAGATTTAAATTAATTGTAGCACAGTATTAGTGTGATGGGAATGGGCTAGGAGACGTTAGAAGACAAAATTAACCCTTTCGTTACGGCACTCCATTCTGACGAAGTGGTGCTACTAAACCGGGCAGCACGCTGCGAAGTGTGCACATTGCATTTTGAATTGAATTTCTCATTTAAGTGTTATACATATTTTTAAAGATTTTGCTGGCATATTAAATAAAAATTTAAATTGTGATAATTCTTAGTAATTTATTTGGCTGTGATATATCTTAAAACAGGGATCTTCACATAAGCCCACATTACAATCTTTACATTCATATTTAGATTCTCGTCTTTTGTCATTTGCACTACAAACAACGCACCTTCTACTTCGGTTTTCCCTACCGATTTATAAACCGAAGGAAAATGTCTTTCGGTTAATCTTAGTGGGTGGTTATTGCCCACTAGACGTTGAGGATTTATATTATGGTCATATTTCTGCAATATTTCTCGAATTAAGCGTAGTTGAAATGTTGCAATGGATATTAACTCATTTCTTCTTTTTTATCCTTCCATTTTATGACATGTTCCAGAGGTTGCATCTCCTCTTTTTATCATCCTCTTTCCTCCTCTTTCAACAACTTTTGGTATTCCTTTTCTTCTTTTTCTTACGGTCCCGCATGCATTTGCGCAATTATTATGTAGAAAGTGAATGCCGGCTAAAACTATGTTTAGATATGCACTCTTATTGAGTCATTATTCGGTTACTTGAGTACACTATTTTAAGTGTTCAGGCATAATATACGCAGTTCAGCTTATTCAATATTCATTTGACAGCTGGTTGTTTCAACAACATTGTTTTTATTTTGGTCGCCTTTTTGTTTGTCGTTGTTAACTTTTGAGTTGTCAAATATCAACAAAAATTGTTCGTTTAATTGTAATATGCTCACTAAACACACTTTTGGCAGTGCTCCATTTTAAGTTTTACTCAATATTATAACAATATGCGTATTTTTCTTTTTTACTAAAACCAGCACTCAGGGGATGGCCCCTACTCATGCAGTGCATTGTGCAGGTTTAGGAAAATAGGACGGTGGAAAGAGGGAGTAGAAATGATTTGCTGCTAGGTGACTATATAATGGCCAGTGCTAGACCTTCACCATTAGACAGTCTACAGCAATCGTCCCCAAGAAGCCCGCATCTTAAGGTTATTTGAGTTCAAACATTTAAATTTTTGCGGTTAAGTGTATGTAATAGGTATGTATGTATGTATGTAATAGGTTATTTTAATAACTATTTCGTTTGATGGTGTTGTTGTTTAAAAACTGTAATTCTTGACCGAGAAATTGTTATTGTTTTGGTATTGGTTTATTTTGATTTTGTTTTAATTTTGTTTTCTTTTTAATTTTAGCATTTTAGTATTTTTATGTTATTGTTTGTGGATTATTTTAAATTATTTGTGGATTATTTTAAATTGTTCTGGTTTTCGTAAAAACAAAATGTAATAGGTATGTACGTTGTAATAGGTTATTTTTAATAAATACACCCAAACCTTTTTTTACACGGTAGATACGTTCCAGTGGATACCGTGTAAAAAAAAACGCGTAAAAAAAGACAAATATTATGTATGTATGTAAGTGTATAAACTACATATGCCTAAAAAATTGTTCTGCCAACTTATTTGCCATTTGAAGGCCGTCAAGTATCAACATGGCAGTTATTGAAAAAAAACCGTGTTATTTCAAATTCGCGTAAAAAAAAATCGTGTAAAAACAGGTTTGGGTGTATAAATATTTCGTTTGATAGTGTTGTTGTTTAAAAACAAAAATAGACGGACGACACAAAATAGACGGACAGTGCGAATACATCATTATATCCCTAGCGATGGTGTACATCATCGCTATCTGATCTGATGTATCTTATAGCAGAAATAGTCAGACATTCGGCGCTTACTCTCATATGGGTTCCTGCACACTGGGAAATTGATGATAACGAAATTTAAGATAATACTTACTGAAGTCGTCGTAGTCTAGTAGGTAGTGTGATGGCTTATCAGGCGTGAGGCTATGGTTCAGACATCTCCAATAAAACGAAAAATGAAAAGATATTTCTTTGGCAAATGCTAGGTGTAAACTAATAATCTTACACCAGCATCACTCATATGAAAAGCAAAGGTGGGATAATGTAGAGAAACCAGACAAATCTGGCTAGATATGCCAGATGAGACTCTCTCTGAGAAATTTCTTGTCGGTTATGACGAGATACTGAGAGTGGCCATGTCCGGAATACTTTACAACGGCTCCTGTCATTTTCTGGTGCTTGGAAACCAGAAGCAAATGATTCTTGGACAACTAAAATTTATTCACAGAATGTGTCTAGTCCATAATCGCTATCGGTGTTAAAATGAACCTGAGTAGACCCAAGTGAGCCAAGCTCATAAAGTCGAAACCTACTATCAAAATTCATGCTGTCTGAGTCAGGTGTTTTGTATAGGACAATTATCTTCAGCGTCAAAGTTTATTTCTATATCACTGGGTACATCAACAAAATGAAATGCCGAAGTGAGTAGAGTAGCTAAAGACAGTTCGATGAAAATTGCAACGGATCAAGGGCGCAATGCAAGGATTAATGCTGCCAATACAATAACATGCATGAAATAGAGGTTTAAAAACGCGGTATGTGAAGTATACAGCTAAAGATCGTTTTAGTGGCATCATTGATAAAGACTTAATGAACTGTTTATTTTTGTTTGTTGTGCTTATGCTGTGCTGCTGCTGTATTTATTATAATTAATACACATGTAGCTTATCTAAGGCTGCATTTGCAAAATTGTTGTGCTTGCTGCGTTGTGTTTATTGTGTTTATAGCATTATAAAGTAAATATAATTCATTTATTTTGTAAATTTTCTGAGTGTTTTAAATTCGAACAAAATTATCAATTACAAACTTTTATTCTTATTCCGGTTAAAAAAAGAAAACTAAATGTTTTGTTGAATTTTAATTAAATTGTTTTTATTATTAATTGTTTATTTTTTAAAAAGAAATGCAGTTGATACTTAATTACAAAGTGCTTATGAAATAATTTTATTTTAGATTTGTATTTAGATTATTTATTTATTTTAAATATGAAATAAAAATATAAAATAATTAAAGTTTTTAAAGGAAAAGAGGGAAAAAAACAAATTGAAGAAAATGAGAACAATTTTTTATTCCTTTCACGATTTAACAATTTTCAAAACAAATAAAATAATGTCCGACATGTTAGGCTTATCACAATAATACTGGAATGTTTACTAAATATTTCTATATATGTATGTACTCGTATGTATGTATGTAAATAAACAATATACTAAAAATACTTAATAAACTAACTAACTAACTAAATAACTAACTACAGATTAATTAAATGAATGGAAAATTCTATAAGCGAATACTGGTAAAATGTCAATCAATAATACTTCCATTACAATAATTCTGCTTTTAAAATTAAATAAGATTTCCCTTTATGTTGTAGTTGTGTTATATGGTATGCTATAAATAGTATTGGTTATATAGAAAGGGTGGCAACTCCCTTACACGTAATAGTTTTATGTGCCTTCATTTCTTAGATGCTCTTCTGCTGATTGCTCTTCAATGCAGTCTGTTTTGTCTGACAATGCATCCATAATTTGCGTTCTGCCGCTGTTGTTGTTGTTATTGTTATTCTCATTGAGATTTTCCACCTCGATGTACTCATCTTCATCGGCATTATTTGAATTGTGATCAGTATCCACAACTTCCTTTTTTACCTCGCTTAATGGCACAGGTTTCTCTGACTTTATGCTGTCCGAATTGTTGTCATCTTTTTTGGTCATATAATTCTGTTCATTTTTCACGGCTGCCGAAGAAGATTCTCTTAAATCGTGATCGACTAGATGATGGTCCAACTCGGCTCGGAAGTAGAATTTCTCAGGGCATAAATTGCAATCGTATGGCTTTGAATTGACACCATGTTCAAGCATGTGATTTAAGAGACCACCGGGTGCAGTGAAAACCGCTGAGCAGATGTAACAGTTAAAGCCACGATCCTCGCTGCCGGCAAATGTGTGTTCCACTAAATGCTCTTGAAGTTTTTGTGCATGCGACAGTACCATTTTGCATAGGTTACATCGATTCTCAATGTGGGGACGTAAATCGGCAGAACGTTCAAAATTCTCTCGCTGCTTGAATTTCGTGTTGAGGTTATGTTTGCGACAACATTTCTCACAAACTTTGGCTTCAGTGGATGAAGCTGTTATAGGCTCCAGGCAAGGGGCACATACATTTTCCGTTACATTTGATTTTTTAACATGAAATCTATATTGGAGGATAGAAAGAATGGAAATAAAAAGGAAAAAAATTAAAATCTTACAACAAACTATTCAGAATTGTTTCGTTTCTCAAGATTGGGTGCGTGATACTTACTTTGCATGCAAACCGATCTCGGTCTACAGCAATCGTCCCCAAGAAGCCCGCATCTTAAGGTTATTTGAGTTCAAACATTTAAACATTTAAATTTTTGCGGTTAAGTGTATGTAATAGGTATGTATGTATGGAATAGGTTATTTTTAATAAAAAAAATACTTCGTTTGATGGTGTTGTTGTTTAAAAACTGTAGTTTGTTGTTATTGTCTTATTAATATTTAAATTATTGCTGTTAAGTGCATGTAATAGGTATGTATGTATGGAATAGGTTATTTTAATAACTATTTCGTTTGATGGTGTTGTTGTTTAAAAACTGTAATTCTTGACCGAGAAATTGTTATTGTTTTGGTATTGCTTTATTTTGATTTTGTTTTAATTTTGTTTTCTTTTTAATTTTAGCATTTTAGTATTTGTATGTTATTGTTTGTGGATTATTTTAAATTATTTGTGGATTATTTTAAATTGTTCTGGTTTTCGTAAAAACAAAATGTAATAGGTATGTACGTTGTAATAGGTTATTTTTAATAAATATAAATATTTCGTTTGATGGTGTTGTTGTTTAAAAACAAAAGTAGAGGGACGACACAAAATAGACGGACAGTGCGAATACATCTGCACACGACGAACGACGAAACACTACTTTATTGCGCAATTATTAATTGAAACTTTATATGAAATATTGAGCTCAATAATGGCGTTTATTGCGATTTACGTAATAAAGGAGCACATCTGAACACCATATAAAGCCGACGCTGGTACACACGGGACGTTTTGTGTGATCCGGCGCTGGTAACGAAAGGGTTAAAAAAACGATTCAGAGTTTTGTCATTACATACATAATTGGTTATTACAGCACTTAAGGCAAGATTATGGCCTAGGTTCTCACAACACTTATGTTGTAAGCGTACATGAGCGGTGGGATCCACAGTTTAAAATCGAATAGGTACAAGAGATTTTTAAGAAACTTTAGTTATGATCCTTTTTTTTATGAATTTGGGTCAATAAGTTGATCACCAAAAGTACGCGAAACAGAAATGATTTTCTCATCGAAAAAGTCACGGATTTATTGTTTCGCTTCCGTTTTTTTCATCTTTCAAGCAAATTGTGTTCTAGAGGCACTATTTTAATTAGATTACTTTGGCAACTCTATCAATTTAGATTGATCATCAGCATTTGCCTAGTTTTTAAAGGAGTCGATAATAATCAACTGTTTTGAATAAAAATCAATAGGCTGACAGACAGACCCGTGGTTTTTCAGCGTAAATTTCTTCAGTATAAGGAAAATATATGTGACATATGGTATTGAAAAAAGTGCTCAGTGACATTTATAATCATTAATACACTGGCAAAGGAAAAACGCTTGCAAATCATTTAAAGTTGATCAAAACTCATGCCGTGTGAGAAATGTTTTTCGATTAGAAAATTATCGACGAACCTCATTTTTGGTGAAAACCTAAAGAGTTTGGTATGAAGAGCAACCAGAGTAAGTTTTGGAGCTGTCAATACAGCATGAATGCATATCTTTGTTGTTCACAATTTCAGCTCTGGAAGACCACATACCAATAACGATTCTCTGGTGGATCCAACGTCATATGTGGAATCTTTTACCCAACTGTTGAATTTTAGATTCTCCCTTGCTTTAACCGATTACTGTAATACTATTCAGGCTAAATTAATTCCAAACATTTAAGAGAATGTCGAATGATGGCTATACGCATATTTATTGACAGTAAAGCGATCATTATATCCCTAGCGATGGTGTACATCAGGGTTCGTCAAAAAATTGTTGGTTATGTGTTAGTGAGTAAGAGAGAGAAAATAAGTTGAGAGAATTTATTTATTTACAGCCATAGAAAAGTGTTAGTAATATACGCTATTTTTATTTTCATTCCATCAGCATACATATGTAAAGCTATATAACTTTGGCTTAATAATTTTAGATAAATAAAAATAAAATAACAAATCCATTTTTTATTAAAAGAACATAAAGCTATCCATATTTGGCTTAAAAATTAGGCCATGTTTTTTAGATAAATAAAAATAAAATGGATAAAAAACCCATTTTTTTATTAAAAGAAAAAAGCGAGCATTCCAAAGCATTTAAAAAAAATTATACTATGCGACAAAATAAAAAAAATTAAAAACGCCCAGCTAATTTTTTGAGTGTCATTCTGAAATAAAATGATAAAGCATCCGCCGCACATTTGTTCTTGTCGCAGTCTGATCGACAACTTTACAACGGCTCCTGTCATTTTCTGGTGCTTGGAAACCAGAAGCAAATGATTCTTGGACAACTAAAATTTATTCACAGAATGTGTCTAGTCCAGGAACTAACATATACATTTACGAAACTTCATAATCGCTATCGGTGTTAAAATGAACCTGAGTAGACCCAAATGAGCTGAGCTCATAAAGTCGAAACCTACTATCAAAATTCATGCTGTCTGAGTCAGGTGTTCTGTATAGGACAATTATCTGCAGCGTCAAAGTTTATTTCTATATCACTGGGTACATCAACAAAATGAAATGCCGAAGTGAGTAGAGTAGCTAAAGACAGTTCGATGAAAATTGCAACGGATCAAGGGCGCAATGTACTGTTATTTTTTTTCGAATGCACAGGAATTGCATTTGGTTGATGTGTGGTTACGACAAGACACGCAAGACTTGTCCTGCGATATCATGTTATCAGGCGAGATTTCTAAGTAATTGATTTTAGGTTTTAGAACAGTCCTATGGCTGCCAAAATCAAGCAACTTAATGTCAGCAGCTTATTTTTTTAACCGTAATCATACCCTGTGGGGCAAGATTATAGATTTCAGTGGTGAGATGCCATTTTACATGCTGGAAAAAGTATGACAAAATGATTTCTCTGATGACAACCTTTTTTCTATATGCTATAAACACAATAAACGCTGCGCGGCAAATGCATTAATCTCTCAAAAATAGAATGCCAGGGTGTAAATGAGAGTGATTGTTTTAAAGGAAGCGCGACAATAATCAAAGATTTTTCTGCTTTGCATGTAGGCTAATTTCTATTTTTTTTCGTAGTAATGAGAGAATTAGTGTTCACAGTGAGAGGATTTGTTCTGTCAATGCAAGGATTAATGCTGCCAATACAATAACATGCATGAAATAGAGGTTTAAAAACGCGGTATGTGAAGTATACAGCTAAAGATCGTTTTAGTGGCATCATTGATAAAGACTTAATGAACTGTTTATTTTTGTTTGTTGTGCTTATGCTGTGCTGCTGCTGTATTTATTATAATTAATACACATGTAGCTTACCTAAGGCTGCATTTGCAAAATTGTTGTGCTTGCTGCGTTGTGTTTATTGTGTTTATAGCATTATAAAGTAAATATAATTCATTTATTTTGTAAATTTTCTGAATGTTTTAAATTCGAACAAAATTATCAATTACAAACTTTTATTCTTATTCCGGTTAAAAAAAGAAAACTAAATATTTTGTTGAATTTTAATTAAATTGTTTTTATTTTTAATTGTTTATTTTTTAAAAAGAAATGCAGTTGATACTTAATTACAAAGTGCTTATGAAATAATTTTATTTTAGATTTGTATTTAGATTATTTATTTATTTTAAATATGAAATAAAAATATAAAATAATTAAAGTTTTTAAAGGAAAAGAAAAAAACGAATTGAAGAAAATGAGAAAAATTTTTTATTCCTTTCACGATTTAACAATTTTCAAAACAAATAAAATAATGTCCGACATCTTAGGCTTATCACAATAATACTGGAATGTTTACTAAATATTTCTATATATGTACTCGTATGTATGTATGTAAATAAACAATATACTAAAAATACTTAATAAACTAACTAACTAACTAAATAACTAACTACAGATTATTTTAATGAATGGAAAATTCTATAAGCGAATACTGGTAAAATGTCAATCAATAATACTTCCATTACAATAATTCTGTTTTTGAAATTAAATAATCCCTTTATGTTGTAGTTGTGTTATATGGTAGGTAGGTATATATGCTATAAATAGTATTGGTTATATAGAAAGGGTGGCAACTCCCTTACTCGTAATAGTTTTATGTGACTTCATTTCTTGTATGCTCTTCTGCTGATTGCTCTTCAATGCAGTCTGTTTTGTCTGACAATGCATCCATAATTTGCGTTCTGCCGCTGTTATTGTTATTGTTATTCTCATTGAGATTCTCCACCTCGATGTATTCATCTTCATCGGCATTATTTGAATTGTGATCAGTGTCCACAACTTCCTTTTTTACCTCGCTTAATGGCACAGTTTTCTCTGACTTTATGCTGTCCGAATTGTTGTCATCTTTTTTGGTCATATAATCCTGTTCATTTTTCACGGCTGCCGAAGAAGATTCTCTTAAATCGTGATCGACTAGATGATGATCCAACTCGGCTCGGAAGTAGTATTTCTCAGGGCATAAATTGCAATCGTATGGCTTTGAGTTCACACCATGTTCAAGCATGTGATTTAAGAGACCACCGGGTGCAGTGAAAACCGCCGAGCAGATGTAACAGTTAAAGCCACGATCCTCACAGCCGGCAAATGTGTGTTCCACCAAATGCTCTTGAAGTTTTTGTGCATGCGGCAGTACCATTTTGCATAGGTTACATCGATTCTCAATGTGGGGACGTAAATCGGCAGAACGTTCAAAATGCTCTCGCTGCTTGAATTTCGTGTTGAGGTTATGTTTGCGACAACATTTCTCACAGACTTTGGCTTCAGTGGGTGAAGCTGTTATAGGCTCCAGGCAAAGGGCACATACATTTTCCGTTACATTTGAATTTTTAACATGAAATCTATATTGGAGGATAGAAAGAATGGAAATAAAAAGGAAAAAAATTAAAATCTTTACAACAAACTATTCAGAATTGTTTTGTTTCTCAAGATTGGGTGCGTGATACTTACTTTGCATGCAAACCGATCTCGAATTCCGAATGCAATGACTGGCGACAACATATGCATTGCACAGGCATTTGACCCTCTTTATTATGTTCGGATAAATGAGATTTGAATGCGGCAACATCAGCTAATGGTTTCGAGCAGTGAGAACATCTTCCCGACTGACCCACTTTAGAATGTTGTAGTTTGTGCTCGGCCAATATAGCAGGCGAGGGAAAGATTTCATCACATATTAAACACTTGTGTTTGCCAGTGGAATTATGACAGGTTTTCATATGGTGTTCTAGTTCGCTACGTGACTTGAAGTTGCCCGAGCAATAAGCGCACTTTAGACTAACCCCTGTCTTAAGGTTGTGCACAATCTTGCGGTGAGAGTGAACTTCGGATTCTGTACGAAAATCGTTGCGTTCGCAAATTCCACAGCTGAAACCGGTGTTGTTGAGTGGTGACGACGTTGGCAAATCGGAACGATGATGGGTGTCATGTACTCCTGATGTGGGCTGTTTGGGACTTATGAAGTAATTGCCAGGGACTTTACTTCCCTCTTGAATGTGTGTTTGCTGTTGATGCTGTTGTTGTTGTTGGGCCTGTTGCTGTTGATACATTTCCATAACCGTGCGATTGGTATCGAAATATCTCTGTGATAAGCCATACATCAGGGCCGAGTGTTTCATGGCATTTGTATCGATTTGCAGTGGATTATAGAATTTATTGGGGCCGGCATTGGGAAATAGTCCCTTATTAAGATGAGAAGCAAATGCCATATTGTAATCCAAAATGCTGTTGTTGTTATTTTGTGGCGCCAAAGGCATTAGCGGCGGTTTGCCAAACAGTGCATTTACATACAATGAGTTCATGGGTGAAATAGCATTTGGATTGGGTACTGGAGAAGCGTGATCCTCAAAAGCTTCCTTCGGAGCTACAGGTTGTGGTGGTGGTGGCGGTGGAGGATGAGCTGAGCGCTCCAAGCCGCCATGATGTGTTTGCATGTGACGGTCAAGTAAAAATTCAACGTGAAAAGTTTCCGGACAAGAAGGGCAACGAAATTGCCTAGCGTGTGCTGCCAAATGGAATTGCATTTCCAAGTCAGAGGAACATACCGTGCGACAAAACATACATTGCAAAGAATTAACCGGGGGAGGATTGTTATTGACGGCTTGATGACGAGACTTAACATGTACATTGAAATCCGTTTCCGAACGAAAAACATCCATACAAGCCGAGCATCTAAAAATTTTAGATTCCGCTGAATGAGTACAAGCAAAGTGTACCTGTATGGCTACTTTCGATTCAAACATGTCGCTGCAGAGACCACATTTGAACATTGTTATGGCATGCTGATCTAACAGATGTTTTTGTAGTTCTTCTGGCTTTCCAAATGACTTTTGACAATTTCCGGAACAATTGTACTCGGAGTTGGTGATTAGGAAGTGGCCAATAACATGTCTCTCATATTCAGCATGCTCTCTCAATAATAGGCCACAATGATGACAAACCAGGTTAAGGCCTTGAGCTATATGTGTCTTTAAATGATTGCGAAATGATTCAAAGTCTGGTAGACCAGCATTGCATTGATTGCAAAAGAACAAGCCTGGCTTTTCGGTGGTATTCAGAATTTCTTGAGGAGAATTCTGCGGCGAATTGGTGGGAGTTATGGATCTACGATTGTTCTGGCTCAGATCTGTGGGCTCATCATCGTTATGACGAGAACTGGCTTCTACAGATTTAGGACTTGATAAATTGTGTTCTTCTTTGATGGAATTCTCTTCGGTACTGGCCGAACTCCGGAGTGGATGTGCTGTTAATAAACGTGGACTGAAAGTACCAGAGGCAGCTAAGCGATTAAAATGTTCAAAGTACGAATTTGGGCTGGTCAAACGATCTAAATGAGCTGAACGCATGTGTTGAAACATGGTGGCAATATTGTGGAACTTCATGGTACAGTATTCACACGATAACTGGAAACTATGGTTGTCTAGCGGCGGATGGCTATTTGCCGCGGGCGGTGTCATGGAATGAGCCAATTCTTTTTCATGCTGTGTATGCAAGTGATTGTTTAACTGCTCTACGGCGGTAAAATCAGATTTTGAACAGAATGTGCACTTTAGCATATTCGATGATGCTGATCGTCCACGTTTAGGATAATCAATCCTACTGGGACTTTGTTCGGCAGCCGCTGCCAAACCGTAACGTCTCTTCTGTAGACTGCCATTGCTGGAGGCAGATCCCGTGGATCGTGGGCTGTAATTAAGAGCTTGAGGATTGCCACCAGCTGCCAAAAGAGCAGCTTGTTTCTTATGATTTTGCATGTGCGAAGTAAGAGCAGCAGCGGTATTATAGCCACGATTACATATGGTACATTGAAATGGTTTCTGATTATCATGGGTTTTCATATGGATTTTTAAATGATCGCTAAGGACAGGGATTAAAAAAGTTTAGTTGGAGGTAGAAAAAATATGAAAAAGAAAATGCCAATAAAAAGTGTTCGAAATATGGTGCAATAATTACCTCCTTGAGAAGGCTGCCTCGCAATGAGGACAACGATAACGTCGATCGCCTGTATGCAGTTTGGTATGACGATCCCTAGAGCGTTTGTGCTTAAAAAGACGAGCACAATAATCACATTTAAAAGGCAAATGCTCAGCATGACTCTGAAACAAAAATAAGTAAATTGTTCAAGGAAATATACAAAAAATTATAAAAAATTTCGTTTAAAATTACAATCGAATAAAAACATGCTACTCTATGGAGTTTTATTAAAGTGTTGCATTTGTTTTGCACCTCTTTGTAGACATTTGTTTGGTGACAACTGAAAATATTTTTAAACACAAAACACAACTGAAGCATTGTGAATTTATACAGTATTTCATCACTTAAATGTGTGGCAACGATAAATATTTTAAAGAAATTCTCAAAGTCAAACTGCAAGTATCTGTCATTTTTCTTAGCAGCGGTAGTTTTAAGTTTTTTTTTTTTACTTTAGTTTCATCGCCAAAGAGTTAAGTTGTTGAAACTTTTAAATTGTTTTTAAGCATCAAACGAATGAACACGTTGCTGGCTCCTTTAAGATTTTTATCTAAATGCGCAAATTTTTAGTAACAACTTTTGATGTTGTCGCTCGCCTGTCATCATACCGCACGTTCTGATTTTTCTTTGTTTTGTTGTTTTTTCTCAACATCTTTAAACGCTTTCGCCTGCACTCTACACTATGTTCGGTGTTAATTTCAAAGTATTACATAATGCTACTGCTACAATATTTGTTCTTACTACTACTGTGCGCATGAAGGTTGTTGCTGTTACTACTATTAATGCGATTATTTGGTAAACATAAAAATTAACCCGAAAATTTGAAGATTAGACAGAGTGAAAAGACTTTGCAAAAATAGGTCTCCTTGATCTTATCCGTTTGACAGTTTTTAAAGAGAGAACGTCAGTGCATTCTCAGTAAAAGTGTATGGTACTTCAATACGCAATATTTTAATTAAATGTTTGGAGAATTTTTACCTGTACTTGATCTTACAATTTCCAGTTGGAAGTATTGCCCTTAAAAGGAATAATATTTAAATGTTATAATAAACACTGTTTGCAATTGAATGTTTTTAACTTGCTAAACTTCAAAAGTCGAGGTTGTGGGTTCGATTCCCACCAGGGATTCTGGCTGTTTATGATTTTCTGATTGTTTGTCGCCGTAGTCTAGTATGTAATGTGTTGGCTTATTAGACGCAAGGCCACGGTTCAAACCGCAAGTCAGACACCAAAATGAAAATATAAAAAAATATTTCTTCGGTGATTACTTCTCAGCAGATTTCTGGCAAAAACTCTGCAAGGAAATAAAATTGCATCTAAAAAAATCTGTCGTTCGGAGTCGACTTTAAACTGTAGGTCCAGCCACTCATGTTTAAAATTCAAACACACAACATAAGTGGAGTGAGAAACTAGGTTGTAATCCTGACTGAAGGGTTGTAATAATGACCAATTATGTATGTATGATTGTTTGCCTGACATTATATGTGATTACTCATAATAGAAAAATCAAAGTGAGAATTATTACTAAAAAGCAATTCTCGTAGAAAAGTGACGAAGGTACATACACTGGTCATTAAAAAAATTATTGCACACTATTATCCCCTCTTTCCTTTCTCCTGTAAACTATATTTCCTATTTTCCAACACAATGCACTGCTTGGATAGTGGTTAACTCCTCAGTGGGGGTCTCAAAAAAAAAAATTATTTTAAACTATTAGCAGTTTAGGTTTATTTCGTGATACTATCAATTTTTTTGATTATTTGTATTTGTTCCATTTATCATTTTGGGCTGAAAAGTTAGGACGCTAACATAGAAAAATATTTGACTTGAGTTTGACATACAAATAGCTCAAAACACTGCTTAGAACCATCAATCGGATGTTTTATTTTATCGATCGTGAACTCACTCGGAAGATATGTTTAATATGTTCCTTTGATATCTTTAGAGCCTCAGATGTCGCGATCGACTTCACTTTGCGTTCACCCTAAATTATTTTGTGGTCTTTTTGTTGTTTTATGTTTCTAAATATGAAAAAATATTTCTTCGGCGACTTCCGCTCGGGAAGTTAGGTTGTAATCTTGACTGAAGGGTTGCAGTGCGTAATTATATATGTCTGTATGTATCCAGTAACAGCCTCGGTGCAGACTTCACATCATTTAAAATCAGTGAACTTAAACACTTTTCAATGGTTGATTTTCCTGGTTTGGCTTTATCAAACCAAATCTTAGCTGCGACAGTGTTTTTTTTTTCATTAAAAGAAAATGTTTTATTAACACACGAAATACCTTCTAACTCGTTTTCTTCAAACTAACAAAAAAGCTGCTTCATTCAAAATGCTCTGTCCTACAGGGAGTTCGTCATACGGATAGTTCCGCTAAAGAACGAATTCTGTCTGTAACGGCGTGTGAGATTTACTGACCAATTAACAATGAACGAATTTGTTCTACGTAACAGATATACTCGCATATCAGGGATCGGTAATGAATCGTTTTTTCGCTTCTCATAAGCACTCATTTGAATATAAGTGTGTCAACAATATTGGAATTTAACTACTCTGCTTCATTCGTACTCACAACAACGTTGATTTATAAGTACAGGTTGCAATGAGTATGTGTACAACGTTGACATCAAACTCATACCATTTGAAATACATATATTTGATTCATAAGTCCACTCATTCAGATTCATAACTTTAGAAAAATACTTATAATGACAAACACACACCCATTTAGTGAGTATTATAGAGTTCATACGCGAATCCTACTTGTTTTGTGATATTTGTATATGTTGAGTTATGGAGAGTCGAAATCAACAACATCATAGGCGTTGTTAAGTATGAATATGATGAGTATTTCAAACTTTAAATATGAGTAGGGATTCCATGATATTAAAATAAGTATGAATGAGTATAAGTATCAGAAATTATGAGTATAATTCGATTCTACTCATGTTTTTGAATACTCATTGCTGATCTCTGATATATATTACGTAGAAGTATGCGATTTTTGGCAACAAGTTCCTTTATTTCTCTGGAGCAGATTTCGTAGCGAAACCAAAGACAATTTGCTGCAGATGGATCAGATGGCTACCCTATTGTTATTAATTATTACCTTCGCTCTCTCCTGTACGCGGTCAATAATTCTCAAAGCAGACTTCGTGGCACCGGCCCATACATGACGGATATAGGCAGTGTTAACAAAAACAAGATCATGTGAAAAGAAAGTGGAGCTTTCCGAATTTTAGCTACAAATGTATTTTTTTTGTTTATTTCTACAAATAGAGCGACTATCCCTTGCGTCCATGTGGTTTTATGTATGCGATGAAGCCTCTTTTTCACCAACGTTGTAATTGTCTTTCCTTATAACTTTATTCTCTCTATTCTATTTGAAATTATGTACTCCTCTCACTCCGCAGTGTTCGATTTCGGACATTGTAAAAAAAATTTTAAGCAAGAATTGATCAACGGAATAATTTGTAGTTACCAACTTGAAAGCACTAGCTTACACACGCCTTTGATGATCCAGCAGAAAATGAGAAACTTGACTAAGAAATTTTCTTGAATATTTTTCGAGAACCCAGTATAAGAAAAAACTGTTTATTGTTTCGTTTTACTTGCAACGTTGTTCGAATTTTTTCGAACATGATATTGTCGTACAAATAAGTCATCAGCTTATCTTACGTCATAAGGAGGTTTCTATTTATCTCTGTACCTTTTTATATACCATTGACTGTCTCTGGAAATATTTGTTCTTGTCTAATGGGTCTGGAACTTGCAATACATTTCGTCCGTCCACCATTGGATCCAACTTGTGGACATACGAATTTCATCAAGTCTAACGTATTGAACAATATCAAAAGTCTTTGTCATTAATAGGAGTTCCGGTGTATTCATTTCTTTCTTAAATCCATATTGCAATGGACTGGCTATCTTCTCAAATTTATCAGATACGGGTATGAATTATTTTAATCATCAGTGCTATGTTTTTGTTGGCCTTTTCTTAGGAGTAATAATAGATTTTGATTTGTATCAATCTCAGTACGTATTTTAATGCGTTATATAACTATAAAAAGAGTCTGGAACAAGTCGGAGCCTATAGAGAAGTCGGTAAAAATATTTCATCCAGAATATATAACTAGGGTTCGTATTACGAGATTCTACTTAATTGAGTTTTACGATCAGATCGGTTGGTTCGACACTCAATACAGGGATGAGTTGAAACATATCACAGGAGATGCCGAAATATAACAGGAGTAGAACGCTGTTACTGTCATTGGTGTTATGAAATGACTCGGAGTATGTAACAGACAATAAGTGCCTTCAGCTGTTATAAAAGTTGTACGAATATAATACAATAATTTTTTGATGAGAATAATACCTAATTTAAAAAAATGAAGTTCCACTTAATAAGCCAAAGCAATGAAATATTTGTCTGTAGGGTGCATGAAGTATGGACACTATCAAGTGCCGACGCAGCAGTCTTGAGAATATTTGAGAGAAAAGTCCTACGTAAGATTTTCTGTCCATTGCAAGTTGGCGATGATTCCCGCATCCGATATAAGAATGATCTGTATGAACTCCTCAACGACATGGACGCTGTGCAACGCATAAACATCCAGCGGCTGTGCTGGGTCGGCCATGTCGTTCGGATTTAAGAGAATGTCCCGGCGAAAATGTATTTGATTCGGCGATTTTCACTCGTACCTTTTCTACGTTGGAAGTACCAAATTGAGGGAGCCCTGTCGTCGGTTGTTGTAACCAACTGGCAAATGCGAGTAAGAAGCAGAGGCACCTGGGAGGAAATGCAGAAATCCAATAATCGGGTTGTTAATGGTCAAAGCAAGAAAGTCTGTAGGGCGACACATTGTGAATTATTAATTGGTTGTTCGGAAAGTAGTTTCGTTTTTTCTCGACAGAGGATTTAATTGAATTTTTTTGCACTCTACTTTACACTTAAGCCGTATGATTTTTATATGCTTTGAGAGCTCATATAGCAAGGGTTGTGTGTGAAAAATTCCAATTAATTCTACGCTGTAGTTTTTGGTTGGTTCCCTTTTAAATATGGAGAGCGATAAGCAACAGATACAGAAAGGGTAAAAATGCTGTTCAAGCCAGAAAGAAATTGGCCGCTGTATATGGAGAAGCTATGTTGACAGCACGCCAGTGCCAGAACTGGTAAATTTCGATCCGTCAATTTTGATGTCGAAGATGTACCAAGTTCGATAAGGCCGGCTGAAGCTCATAAAGGAGCAAAAAAGACATTAGTTGATGCGAATATCAACACGTAAGATCGGATTGAGGTTAAATTTATCAAATTTAACAGTTTATGACCATTTGATTGATATTATACGAAAACTGTCTTTCATTTCCACAAGAATAAAACGAAATTACTTTCCGAACAACCCAATATTTAAATATAAAGTTAATGGTGACCATTTGCAGTGATGAAAATTTCATTTTAATTTCATGATTTTTCAGAAACTCTGGCTTTTCTCAAGTGAATTTCATTTCCTTTTCTATGCATAGCTAAATGCAAACAAATACTTCAATATGTATACAATAATTTTTTTTATTTAATTACCATGTCGTGCATATTCTGTGCTGCTTGTATTAAGGAACCATGAACAACTAACTAGACCTATATTAAAAGTTGAATTTGGTTAAAAATATTAAAAACAATTTAAGCCGTTTCAACGTGAAGTTGACAAAAAAAGGCCGCCAATGTAAGGAATGTTTGCTTTAAAAATTGTCAAAAGAACCTATCTTCTTCATAAGAGAGCTCACAGGGGTCATTTGCAGCATATTCTTTATTATTTTGTAATTATAAATGTTATCACGTCGTTGAAAAAGGTCATTGATGACTACACTTAGGTTGCGTTAGATGACGGACTCTCTCGAAGAAAGAGGTTTCTCTTAGGCCAGCATTGTGATACCACAGTTAATTCTATCCGGGGGTAAACCATTCCCTAGAGAAAACCATGCCGAGTTCAAAATAAATCTTGGTATCGTAGCAATTGCCGTAGCCTAGTAGGTAGTGTGTTGACGTGAGGCCATGCAAATATAATAAAAATATTTCTTCGGCAACTGCCTCTCAGCAGATTTCTGGCAAAAACTCTGAGAGTAAATAAAATTGCCAGGAAAAAGTTTCTTAAAAATCTGTCGTTCGGAGTCGGCTTTAAACTGTAGGTCCCGCCACTCATGTATAAAATTAACACACACAACATATGTGTTGTGGGAATCTAGGCCGTAATTCTGACTGAAGAGTTGTAATGACCTATTATGTATGTATTGCAGTAATTTTTATATTAGAGTGCTCGGTCAACGATGTCAGAAAATGAGAGGTCAGAAAACTCCGTTTCTTCATGACAAGAGCAGGACACTGACACATTGGGTGAGAGACAGTCTCTTCCTCCTCCACAAACCCACGCCTCCAACATATGTCATTAGTTAGAATGCCGAGTCTTTCGACATGCCCTACCAAAAGGCGAATGGCCTTGACTACACTCAGAAAATCGAGAAGCTGTATTCCTTGTCTATTCTTCTTGAAGTATTGGGCTCTACAATAAATTTTTGCTGGCAAATGTTGATGAATAAAACTAAAACCAAGCAGGGAAATAATGAGAAGAGAGAGTTCTGTTCTGTTGCATAATTTTTCAACTTCAGTATATGAAAACAACAAGTCCTCTTTTATATTTATGTGATGATGTTGTATGGCATTACTAAAGTCAACTTTAGCCAGCAAAAATTCGTCATACAACTTGTAATTGCTGACAAATTGAGAAAAGAGAAGGCGTTCTACAAAATTTTCCTTTTTATAACAAAAGAATACATACATATATATGTATGTATGTTATATAAATACATGCCATACATACATAGATATGTATGTGTACTTTCATATTAAAGGCAGACACATACACATCATTCATTATAATGATTTGTTTGTTTAGTCTTTAAAACAGTTTAAAAAACCATAATCAACACACAATAATTCTTTGAGTTTAAATCATAAAATATATGTGTAAACATATGTATAGCGAGAACAACAACAACAACACCAGCAATAATAATAACAATGATAATAATTTGTACATGTTATAAGAGTGTTGTTGTTACATACAACTGAACCGATGATCATATATGCATACAAATGGGCTCATTTTTTTCGATACAGAATTTTTATTGTTGTATCTAAATTGTGTCCGACTCTGACTGTGGCGGTCTGCCGCCGCCTCACTGCTTGTGTCTTTGCTAAAAACAAAACAAAAAACAATCAAACTGAACGGTAAGAATTGCTTAGTTTGGAAGAAGAAGTTTGTTTGGATATGTTGGGTTTGGTTTGTTTAGGTTAGGTTAGCATATGTATTTGGTAAGTGCTCATATTCTCATTTAGACTTCTGATTTTATAGCAACAAGCTATGACGCTACAGTTTTAGCATATCAAAGCATTTCAGCCGCTCTCAAAAAATGTTTAAAAAACTGTATATTTGTGCTTTTTGTTGAAAGGTTTGTGTAGTTTAGCGGTAATCATCTAAAACTGCTGATGATGAATCCCCACTGATGATTGTGATGATGACAAAGTATTAGAATGTCTCTTTGATGTTGTTGTGATTTGTTGTTGTTATTGTTGCAGCAAGTATTTTAGCCACCTACGGTCGTTGGTTAGTAGCCATTTATCACATTAAAATAAGTATCATTCATTCTCCAATCTTAACAAGATGTTTTGGTATGCAAAGGTCGTTTGGTAGCCGCAATTATTAAATAAATTTTTTTCTTGTTGTTACTATTGTTGTTGTTGTCCGTTTTGTTTTAATATGCTCAAACAGTTTTCTAAGAACATAAAACATTTGAATTTCTTCACAGCACTTCTTGCATTCATTGCCTTTATTTTAATTGTAGACTTTCAAACTGAAACGCAAGTGCATGGCAGTCACTGTCTGGAGCTAACTAACTGACTGTTTGGCTGGCTCTGACTGTTTGGCTGGGCTATTTTGACTTGTTTTGCAAAATACGTTAATTGCATAAAAGAGTCCAAAATGTTTTATTATACGTATTATTTTAATGTCATATACATTCATACATATGTACATACGTATACTAGCAAGTGTTCAGTATGGAAATGTTGGCTATTTCGATTAAAATCTAAATGAGTCTACAAATGCTCAACACATCTTCTGTAAGAAATATATGTGCATATACCTTATAATTTATATATAATCGTGTAAGAAAAGAAAAGATCGCAAATTATGAGTTGAACTAAATCGTTGAATATTGTGTGGAACGGGCACAAGCCTAGAAACGAATACAAGTTTAATTTGTTCAAACAAAATTCATAATTTTTGCATGATTCCACGCACTTTTCTGTTGACAAAATTTTGGACCAATTAATTAATTAATCATATGTATGTAAGTATCGCTTTGACGTATATACCAATAAATCATGAGTTTCAATCAAACTACTATCGATTTGATTATTCTACCACAATTCCTTTCCTATTGATTGAAAAGAAGTGATGTTTCTGGCATTGCACCAAATGAAAAATGTGCTCTTGTATAGGGTGGGTGAATTAAAAGTTTAAATTCAAAAATTCAATAAAACAAAAACGGGTTGAAATTTTGCCAAAATTATTTCTTTGTTGTGAAGTGTAATTGTTCAGGTTAGAAATGGAATTTAATTTCATTAATATGGCTGTGCGGCTGGTTTCACAGTACATCATTCGATCAGACCAATTTTCGTGCACTTCTTCGATTGTGTGGAATCGTAGCCAATGCCATCACGAATCTTGGCTTTCAAATGATTATCTCTGGCTTGTCGGCTTAAAACAGAAAATAATGGACAGAAAATAGTCCAATAGTCCATCACCATTTCGGTTAATTAAACGGCCATCAAATGTTTGGCGCAATAAATCGATTGTGGCATGAAAAGCGTGTTAAGTTACACCATCCTGTTAAAACCAAACATCGTTCACATCAATACCATGAAGAGCGGGTACAAAAAAATCGGTTATCATGGCGCGATAGTTGTCTCCATTGCCTATAATGGTTGCGTCGTTCTAATTTTCAAAAAAATATGGGCCAATGATGCCTCCGCTCCACAAGCCGCACCAAATAGTCATTCGTAATAGGTGTATTCGTGTGGGTTTTCTGTGCCCCGAATGCGGCAATTTCGCCTATTTACGTACCCACCATAAAGAAAAGGAACTTCATCCGAAAAGATGATTTCTTGGAAAGATCGACATCATCATGCAGTTTCGCGTTGGCCAATTTAGTAAAGCGAAAAAGAAGCGATTGGTCATTCGGCTTCAAATCTTGAACCAATTGAACTTTGTAAGGCGTTATACCGAGATCCTTTCGCAAAATTCGACATAAACTGATGCGTGAAAAGATCAATTCTTGAGAACGATAACGAGTTGATGTTGATGGATTCTCACGCACAGTCTCACTTCGATATTTTAGGGTGTACGCACTATACGAGCACACTCACTTCTTGGCGCATCAACCAGTTTCACGAACTTTAGCAATAAACTTGCATATACCATGCACTGTTGGTAGTTCTCTGCGACCAGATTTTTACAACATTTTCGTGCAATTTCCGACCAATTGTCTTTGTTTTGGAAATAAATTTCCAATCGATTCTAATGTTGCTCAACATACATACATAATTGGCCATTACAACCCTTCAGTCAGGATTACGGCCTAGCTTCTCACACCACTCATGTTGTGTGCGTTAATTTTATGCGTGAGTGGCGGGACCTACAGTTTAACGTCGACTCCGAACGACAGAATTTTTGAGAAACTTTTTCATGGCAGTTTATTTTACTCTCAGAGTTTTTGCCAGAAATCTGCTGAGAGGAAGTCGCCGAAGAAATATTTTTTTTTCATATTTCATTTTTGATGTCTGACCTGGGATACGAACCCGGGCTTTACGAATAGTAAGCCAACACACTACCTACTACACCACGGCGAATTGCTCAAGCGCAAATCAATTCATTACGTTCATACATAATTGATCATTACACCCCTTCAGCCAGGATTACGACCTAGCTTCTCACATCACTTATGTTGTGTGCGTTAATTTCATACATGAGTGGCGGGACCTACAGTTTAAAGTCGATTCCGAACGACAAATTTTTGAGATATTTTTCACGGCAATTTTTATTTACTCTCAAAGGATTTGCCAGAAATCTGCTGAGATCTTCATTACGTTCAGTGGAGATAATATACTGAATTTTGTGACAGAATAGAATGACATAAGTATTGCCAGATTCGAAATAACCAGTGATTCAAAGGTAAACGGATACCCTATACTAGATATAAATCTATCTTACATCTTCTTGTTGTGTGCAAGAATATTGAGCGTTCGGCAGATATCGGCGAGTTTGTTTTGGTTCTCTTTCCTTTAGATGTTTTTGTTGCGTGAAGGCAACTACAAAGTACGTCAAAGTTAGCATTGTGTCAATCTCATACATACGTAGTTAGTTTGTTGTCAGTTGATTAAGTCGAAGTACAAGGTGTGCTAGGTTGGTCGGTCTTATCATCATGAGATCTCGAACGCCTTGACTTGTAAGCGTAAGCCCACGTATATTATAATCGTACACCAAGTAAAGTTTTATAGTTATCGATGTTATCGTTCGTACACATCGAAGTTGGGTACTTAATCAGTACGTGGAAAGTGTATTTAAATATAAATTTTGTTTCTTAGAGCGTTTGGCTACTAATAAAACTGTGGAGTCCCATCTACTGATAGAGAGCGCTCCATGGTTAATTCCATAATGATACAAATCGACTGTTATGGATACGCCACTTTAACGAAATAATTTCCTTAAAATCATAAGTAATGTTGAAAGCTTTTCAAAACAAATGCTTTTAAAATAAAAACGATTTTAAAACCGTTAGCTTAACAGTTATTGAGAAATTTGGAAAGAAAATAAATACTTTCACAAGCACCCTTTTTGGCTTTTTAATCATTAGCGTAGCATTTCCCATTGGGAAATAACGCTACAAAGATTAAAACGCAACCCCATTAAATAATTATTTACGCATTAAAAACTTAAAAAACTTGAAAAAGTAAAAACTCCTTTAATAAAGACACCCCATTTTAAAGACAGTCAATGAGCACAAAAAGTAAATGAAAACAAGACAAAAGAAACAAGGGAAAACGCTTGAGTATCAAGAAAATTCCTTCAGCTTACCTGTTCATGTTTTTTCAAATAACCAAGACGCGGAAATGATTTATCACAGAATTGACATTTATAGGAACCGTCGGCACTGGCAGCATTATTGCCACCACTTTTAATGCCATCTCCTGTCAACTTATCAAACTTGACTGCACCACCACCACCACCACCACTACCAGCCGTCGAAGGAACACCGACGGTGCTGGCACCATTGCCAACCGTTGAATCCCTATCGATTTTACGTAATTTGGAAGGAATTCTTAAGGCATGTTCAGCATAACGATGATGACGACCATGACGTTTAAGATGATGTTGTTGTTGCTGATGTTGATGTTGCTCGCCACTTTCGCGCATAATTGCGTCTGTCTTTTTGTCTGCAACATCCGTTTCTTCGCCTTCATCATTTAACTTTGTATCATTTTTGTGAATCCTTTCGCTTTTGAGGTCTTTGCGGTCGTTGTTGATGTCACTGCTGCCTTTCTCATTGTCGTTGCCGTTATTGTTGTCTTCATAGTCAGCGCCATCCAAGAGCGACCCATTAGTTTTTTGTCTTGCCAGACGTTGTGTCTGTAGATTCATCGATGACGATGTTGTTGTCTCTTCTTCATAAGCAGACGTATTGGGAAATGGTAAATGCGGTGGCACAGCCAAATGCTGGTGATGCGTATGATGTTGATGCTGATGATGTTGTTGTTGTTGATTGTGTTGGGGATGATGATGTAAAGAATTTGGTGTGATGGTACCATCTGATATGGAAGGTGAATAACTGGAAGATGTATGGGTCGAATACATATCTGGAATAGCAAAAACAAACAAAAATTAAATAAAATTTGAAAAACAACTTCAAAAACAACAAAATAATATGCAATTAGTCATGTAAATCTAAGTGGGAAGACATTGAAAAGGACAGACAGATTAACCGTTATTAACTAGCTATTGTGAGTAGGTGGTATGGGGTGTGTATGATAACATCCTTATTATCGTCACTGTCATCATTGACTACAACAGGAAATGGTTCCTCTATTAAGTGCTGTAAAATGTGTTGTGTTATGCTCTAAGATCACATACATAATTATAACTGTACTAAAACTAATTTAATTAATCATTGCTGTGTTGTCTTATGGGTCGTGCATTGTGTAATCCATTTCTATTAAGACGTTTTAAAACAAGACCTTAACAAAAGCCGCTTTAGTTATTCATCACACTCACTGCTTATATACATACATATACAAACAGTGTGAAGAAAGCCTCCCTCTGAAGCCAGCCACTTAAAACACTATCATAGACAATATCACAGTATCATGCATAGTTTTTGTTTTTATTTCTGTTTTTAATTTACGATTAAAACGAACCTCCGTTTTTAATTCTTCATTTTAATTAGAATTTCGTTTAAATATTATAAATGATACACAACAGCACAACTACTACTACTAGTGCCACCACCAGTTAGTTGTTGTTATGGCTCATCGCCGAAATAATTATCATTTGTGATGGCTCATGGGAAGGAAGGCTAGACAGACGCCCCAATATTATTTCCATTTAACAAGGGAAACTACAAATTAATTTTAATTGGCATCGGTTACTGTTTATTTTTCTTGAGTGTAATCACTCACTTACTCACACTCGCCAACTGACTTTGTTCTCAATTGCAGTCTAAGTGTCGTCATGTAATTACTTGTTGTATTCTTTAATTGTTTCAATCAGTAGCAGTGTTAATTTCAATCTGTTTTTATACATATTTTCTGTTTTCTTTTGTTTTGTTTTGTTTATTTATTGTTTGTTGTTGTTGTTGTTAAGTGATTGGGTTAAAGGTCTTTTAAAGTTTTGACTCAGAATCTGAACTTTTATAAGCCATTGGTCAAACTAATTAAATGAGAGAGTAAATATGAAATTGATTCCTGATCACACTTTAATTTGGTTTAAGAAAATGTGTATCTTAGCATGAGGTGCAGCGATACTGAAATATTGAATTAGGTCTGGATTTGAATTGAAACAAATTTTTATACTGATCCCCTAAGAATTTAACATATCCCACTGATTAGGGGCCATTATTACAACTTGCCGTTAAAGTTGGGTTTAGTAAAAGATAACTTTAGCTAAAGTCAACTTTAAAGTCACCTTTAAAATCTTTTCGTTATTAAAACCTACAGATAAAATAAAGTAGACTTTTTCAAAAATATGGGAGTATCCAAGAAATATCGATAAATTTTGCCAAATTAAACAAGTTTCTTTAAAATGCAGTGGCAACAACGAACTTCTTTTTTTGTTGTGTTTGCTCATTTTGTTTATATTTGAAGTTGCCATATTGAAAATAACAAGTTGTAATAATGGCCTTAAAAATATTTATATATTGACAACATTTTTAAATATTCGACTAATATTTTCAACTTTGTACCCGATGTCTCTAAAAAATTGTGAATTTCTACTTGCATGTCATAAAATATTAAATAATAAAAGAAATTTTTTTAATTTTAATAATATATATTTAATTGCCAATTTATGATCAAAGAAGACAACCATGAGTATTTAATAAGAAAAATAAAACACTGAGTTGGGCACGTTTCTCTAGAATAATTAACATCTGGATATATTTTGCCAGATTAAATATTTATCCGTTCTACCTTTATATGATTGTAAAGCTCCTCTATATTTGCATTTTCTATCTGTCGAACCGCAGCGATTTTCAAAAGTTATAAGACGAAACAAGTTTCCACGCTATGCCTAGTGATTTTAGGTAGTGTTCTTTGTCTTTTTATTACCTGAAATTTTGTCCATACAATCAATTATTGTAAAATTTTATTGTTATATTTAGCCTAGAACCAAACATTGCATAAAACGGTTGGAACCGCTGTTTAAAACTATGTATTGAAACTGCTACCAAACCTCATGAAAGGGAAAGATGTCGACCTATGGGGCATACAATTTAATGGAAAAGAATTTATTGGGAAAAGAAAATCGATTGTCCCACTTAATTGAAAATATGGATGGCGGTTTTCTTGCGATTTATCTGAAAATCAAATGATGTTTTGAAATTCATTAAATACCTTCATTGAGAAATTATTTTTATGAAAATATTTCAGAACTAATAAAGCTAAGTCCAATGGCAATAAAACATTTATTATTGTGATCGTGTAAGTCCAGTAGTCAGTATGTTGGCTTATTAGATGCGAGCCCGTGATTAAAACAGCAGCTCAGACAATTCGAACAAAACGAAATATGAATATCTCACCATACGAATATTGATAACTATTTGGTACCTATAGTACGTGATATCGAAAGAAAAGTTTTGATTTTTCTCAGAGAGATTTCGTATGCTGTATTTTTATAATTTTTATGATGTTTCTTCTAAATTAGAAAGCATTTGCAGAAACATAAGAAAACAAATAAATTCCGATGAAAGAAATAATTCGAATCTCAAGGGTTATTCATTCCAAATACATTTGTTTTTGTTGGAGTCTATCTATCTAAAAGTGTCTCAACTATGCAAATGTATTGTATGAAAAATATTTGAGCTTGCTTGATTACGACTTACAACAGCTATGCCATAATAATTGGAATAACAGACGTATCGAAGATTAATTTTTTTAACCCAAAACACATAAACCAGGGATTTCAGCAAGAAAGCGACTCATTAACAATTTGTGGATGATTAATGCAATTGTCTTTATTCAGGTTAAATATTACTGCTGCTGATTATTTAGATATTCTATAAAGCAGTATAGTTGTCTAATTCGAGTACAAAAAGCCATCGTAGTGACAGTTTATGCAGGATAACCATCCCAAAGATTTAACTGGAACTGTAAAATCGCAATTTCGTGATATACGAATGCCTGTAATGGAGTGGCGAGATCTAAATCGTATTGATAACCTTAGACTAGTCTACAAGAATAAAGTAAAAAATTCAAAAAAATATGGTATTTTCTTTCTTCGATCTTTTCTCTTTTTCTTTTCAATCTTCTAAATTTAATGAAATGGTTATGCCAAGAGACTATGTAAAAAAACAGTTTCAACCAAAATAATTATACGGTTTAATAGTAATCGTTGCAGAATATATTTTTGAAATTATAAATTACCTTCTATTATTTCATGCAGACATATTTCCACCAACTAAGGCTTTGGATCTTAATATTAAAATCTGTACTCTTTTTATTTTATTTATTTAAAAAAAAAACTTCGGTGTGGCACTATCAGAGATCAGCAATTAGTATTCAAAAAGATGAGTAGAATCGAATCATACTCATAATTTCTGAGACTTATACGCATCCATACTTATTTTAATATCATGGAACCTCTACTCATATTCAAAGTTTGCAGTCCTCATCATATTCATACTTAACAATACTCAACATATACACGAATCACAAAATAAGTATGAATCCCGTACGAACACTAAAATACTAGAAAGTTGGGTGCTTGCTCTGCTTACTGCTCTGTCTTTTTTGTGTATTTTTCTTTTTTTGTAATTGCAACCCTAACTAGGACTGAAAATTTTGATGAATGATTCGAATCACGCGAATCACTCGAATCATTCATAAGTATTATAATTTTTCTAAAGTTATGAATCTGAATGAGTAGGCTTATGAATCAAACATATTTCTAATGGTATGAGTTTGATATCAACGTTGTACGCATACTCATTGCAACCTGTACTTAAAAATCAAAATTCTTGACTCACTTATATAGTCAAAATTTCATGAGTTCTTATGAGTAGCGAAAAAACGATTCATTGCTGATCTCTGGTTACTATTATACCGTTGTTAAATTAAAAACTTAGGATGGTTTGTATATACAACGTATGTTATAGAGCTCCTTCTTTAATTTATAAATTCAATCATGTGGTTTAATGTATCTCTGTTTTTAGCTGTTTAGCATCACTAATCTTCAAAGTACGTTTACTCCCACCGCTGGTGCGCAAAATTATTGAATCTATGATGTAAGATATCTGAGAATTAATTAAACGGCAATCAATTTTGGGATCAAATTTGAACTGCTCCATTGTAATAAATATTTGGGTACCTAATTATGTAAAATATTTTTGACTAAAGTATTTAATCTTTTGTATTGTCATATGCATGTATTGGAGTGTTTTTAAGAAATTGAGAACTTAAAATAAGGTAGAATTGATTGAACATTTTTTTATTATACCACAATTCAATTCTTATACGGGCTGTATTTTATTGCCTCGTATGCCAAGATTCTTACGAATCTGCGCTGGAAGTTCTATGGAAATTAGATCCGCTGCTCATGGTAGTGAAGACCAAAGCTATGATGATTGTGGTTTGATTGATGGGAGACAAGTCTTACCTGAAATTTATTAGAGGATTTCAGTTCCCTAAAAAGTTTTATAGTTGTGGCATGTAGTGCATGAGAGGTTACACTTTTCAATGAAATTTAGATTTTGATATTCAGAATTAAAAATAATTATTTGAGTTAAATAAACTCTCAATCTGGTATTTAATTTAAACCTTATTTTAAAAGCAAAAGTGTGTAACAATATTCCTTTAATCGATTTTAAAACACGATTAATAATTCGTTCATAACAATCGATTTTTTTCAAAGGCTTGAAAGTATGAATTTGGCAATATGTGGGGTCTTCTCACTTTGAATTGGTTTTCTAAACAAATTTCATTACTTTTAACGGAATTTTCTTTTGTTTTATATGTAGCTATCATTTATGTGTCAACTACAGTCGACTACATACAGACATTATTTGTCATTACGACCCTTTAGTCGAGATTGCCGTCTAGCTTTTTACACAACATTCTAAATGTAGTATGCGGTAATTGTATTCGTAAGTTAAAGTCGACTCCGAATGACAGGTTTAATTAGTATTGGCCATTTACTCTCAGGGCTTTTGCTTCTAACTGCTGAGAGGGTGTCGTTAAAATAAATGTTTTTGAACTTGGAGCTCTCCTCTACATAGTCAATTAGATTAATCAGTCAATTCGTTTAATCTAACCGCGATAAAGGAACACGTTGAACTAAAAATTTGACGATTGTGCGTTACGTAAGATTCTTTACATAATTGGTCATTACAACCCTTCAGTCAGGATTACGACCTAGCTTCTCACACCACTTATGTTGTGTGCATTAACTTTATACATGAGTGGCGGACCTACAGTTTAAAGTTAAAGACTCCGAACGACAGATTTTTGAGAAACTCTTCAAAGCAATCTAATTTACTCTCAGAGTTTTTGACAGAAATCTGCTGAGAGGCAGTTGCCGAAAAAATATAGTTTTCATATTTTCGTTTTGATGTCTGACCTGGGGTTTGAACCGTGGCCTTACGTCTAATAACCCAACACACTACCTACTAGACTACGGCGATTCCACATTTGCAAATTGTTGAATATTATTATCAAAATTTGTGTAGTGAGCGACATGTGTTTTCCATCGGAAAATCATCTTCAGTAGCGGTGGTCATTCTTGACGACCGAATTTCCGAATTTCAATTTCAAAAACTGTCAATGTACCCTGAAAGATGTACTGTTTGTTCTGGATAAATTGCAATAGATGAATTGGATTTTGTAGACAAATGGTTTCAACAAGCGTTGTCACGAACCCTTTGGGAGGCGAATTTGTTGAGCAAGTAGTCTGACGTCTTAGAGCAGTTTTTTGGTCTTCAATATCATGCGATTTAATTCGAATGGCCTATTTCATTGTAGTGCCGAGGGAAAAGCCAACCACAATTACTATACAATAATATGGTTGTGATATTTGCTGACATTGGTGCGTTATTAGCCGAAATGCTAAAAAAATTTCGCAATTTGGGTTTATGGCGATGCCATCTGCGGTATAGCAGTGGTTCATTTTCACATGAAATCATTCACTTTTGCAAATTTTTACAATCCAAAGGCGAAGAAGCTAATTAACGGCTGTCAGGTACTTAAATCTATTAATTTATTAGACCACCGTCTCAATGTGGCCTGTGTTTTACTGTTTTGTCGCTACTACAACGGAATGTGTTTAAAAGAAATAAAGGAACTTAGTCGCTTTAGTGAATAAGTGAAGTCGCCGTAGCCTAGTGGATAGTGTATTGGCTTATTAGACATAAGGCCACGGTTCAAACCCCAGGTCAGATATCTCCAACAAAACGAAATACGAAAACATATTTCTTCTGTGACTTTCCCTCAGCATATTTCTAGCAAAAACTGTGAGAGTAAATAAAATTTGCCATGTAAAGTTTCGGAGCCGACTTTAAACTGTAGGTCTCGCCACTCATGTATGAAATTAACACACACAACATAAGTGGTGTGAGAAGCTAGGTGGTAATCCTGACTGAAGGGTTATAATGACCAATTATGTATGTATTCGCTTTACTGTATTGACTTATTAGGCGCGAGCCCGTTAAACTATTCGTCCCACCACTCGTAGATAATATTAACACACACAACATAGTGTGAAAAGCTAAATTGTAATCCTGACTAAAGGGATTAAATTAGTAAGAATAGGAACTTATTCCCGATAATTGGATGTTTTAATGTAATACGTATCACTCACGTTCGTGGTCGTTTTGCCTATGGATTGCACAGTGGATTACGGAGAGAACTGATTCTTTATCAAATATTCTAAACTCATTAAAAATGATAATTCATAGAACGTCGGAGCACTTTGAAATTCGACTTAGATCGTTTCGATTTACGTTGACTTTTTTTGAAACCAATCATGACGTATATCGAGGGATTACTGTATTAGAATTGTTATTCCCAAATCAAACGTATTATAAATAGTATGTATTACATTATAATAATAATAAAACATTTTCTTAATTGATTGTTAATTGTTGTTTAATTACCGGCATTGACAATCTCCTTTGTGGCTTGAATTTTTTCAATTAAATTTTCTAATCTTGAACTGGGACCGCGATACAACATTTTTAAAGCCATCATGGCTTGTAGCACTTGATTATTGAATTGAATTTTTCTTTTTTTTTTCTTTAATTTATTTAATTAAATTCAGTTAATTTTTATTTGTTTTTAATTTTTTCTTAATTTTTCATGACACACTAACAAACACTTTAAATATCCTTTAGCAGCACCATCAGTAGAATTTTAATTTGAAACAATTGAAAGAAATTACACGATAACAATTCATAATTTTTGATTTTTTAATATTGAATTCTGTTTTGTTTGTTTATGAAACGGTTTTCTTTTATTTTAACGTCCATATAGAATGAGCACCAATAAATGACTGAGCATAACGGCGGCGTACGTTAATCAAATGCACTTTTCCGAAAATCCAACAGACCAAAGATGTATTTGGTTACACATTTAACGCAAATAACAATAATAAAAAAATTGTGAAAAAACGCACTTTAAAAGGCGTTACTAGACTCTTGAGCTCACAGCTCCACTCACACACCATACACACACTCAAACGCAGATAACAAGAATGCGTATGATGTTGAAGAGGCTGCTACTACTGTTTAATAGAGAATCTTAAAATGGGACTCTGCTCGGTAATACATGTTTATATGTATACGTACAAACGAATGAATGAATATTTCACTGCTCTGTTACACATAAAACACTAGGCTGAGGTGCTCTCAGAACCTTACGAATGAATGAATAAGAAACGAACAAGAAATCGACGAGCGCGTGCTAACGGGAACGTCCTATGCTTACGAACGACAACCCAAGACTGGTGGTGCTACAACCATCATTGTCATCGTTATCGTCACTTACTTACTTGAAACAAATAAACAGTTTTGTTGTAGGTAGTCATTCTTGTGTTTCAGTTGAAGTGCGCTATGGGATTGGGATGTCAGCAGCACACACAAATCAACCTGGCTTTGTTAAATATACACACTTGGCTAATACCTAAAACAAGTTACAGTTGGGTCCACAGTATAGCTATCTATGTACATACATACACATGTATGTGGCCAATGTAAAGAGGAAAAAATATGAACAACAAAAACACAAACATACAATACGAGAGAGTTAGTAGAGAAGATATAGTGAAGTGCAAGTGTATGAGTACAATAACTAACTGTGTATGGGAGAGGTGATAAATGGCGCCCACACAAGCAACGCTAAATGCTCACACACTCGCATACATACTCTCTCAGTGGTGAGAGATACTCATGCTTAAGTAAGGCAAATTAGTAAATGGGCTCTACAACAACAGCAAAAAAAGAAAACAAAACGATATGGTGCGGTAGCATAGTAACAACAACAACAACAAACAATAATGACAACAATGATGACAATTTAATGCCCATATTTAAGATGTATAATGTTCCAGTGCCATAGGAATGGTGTGTGTGGTTGGTTGCTTGGTGATGGTTGTGGCGGTGGTGGTGGTGACTGCTTGTGTTTATGGTGTTTTTTTGTTTTCCTCTTTATTGTTGTTGTGTGTCGATGTTACTCGTATTTTTCTTGTTTTATTTTGTGTGTGCTTGAAGCAAGAGCGAAAGAGTACGCTAAAAATTGTTGTATACAGGTTTTGACAGTACATACATACATACATAAAACAAAATAAAGGCGGAGCATGGGTTCTTGTGTGTTCACAATATATAGTTGTGTGTTCTTAGTTGCCTTGAATATTCAATCGTAAACTCGTAAATGTAAATAACAGCATGGTGTATAGCAGCAGCACGATTATCGTGTGTTCGTGTAACTGAATAAAGAATGATTCGACTAGGTATCGTTGTCGTACATATTATGGATTATTTTTTCATGTTGTTTTTGTTGTCTGTGGTTAACAACAGTGGTACTCTAATGGGTTATTCGTGTTCTTTTAGAAAACAAACGCCAATCTTTTCTTTCTTACGGTGTTGGCTGTTGCCAATTTTTTTGGAAATCAATTTATTTTTTGACGGTTTTAACATTTTATGAAGAGCAACAAATTTAAATTGAATTTGCATTCGTTGATTTTTTAGTGCATTTTGTACTTCTGACACACGCCAGCAATCAGCAGTAGTTTCTGTCAATAATAACGGGATGACATTATTAAAAATTAAATTTATGAATACAGTGGACATCGAATAGGTAATCCCTTTCGATTTACGGCGTATAATTTGTTCTATTTCTTCACTTAGTTTTACGTCGTCTTAGATGTTCAGTCGATTTTTGTTTGAATGTCTAGTAAAGGACGTTTGAAAAGTACAAGCTCAACTTCATAACATAATGGTTGTAGGAGCATCTGCAAATGCAGCCAGCGAAGACGATAAAAAATTACCCAAAAGCAAAAAGAAAAAAAGTGATGAGGATCGCTATACCACTCAGTAAGTTTTTAATGTCAACTTAACTGGATTGTATTGTAAACAAGTGCCTTAAGAGATATTTATATTAGAGAGTAGAAACTAAAGATTTAAAAATATAGATTTACGCTTCTGCTGGTGGAAATGTTGCTGAGGTTTTAAGATTAAAGCTTTGTAGTATATGGTAGAAGTTCAAACATTAATAGCTTTGAAAAACGATGCAAAAGAGAAACTACCGAACATTTAAACGTTTAACAAGAAAACTAGAACTACCTTCACGACATTTAGCTATTGTTTTAAGGAAAACATTTGACAAAGGAATTGAAAGCTATTGTAAAACTACTATATACTACATCGATAATCACAATACTACAAATCTTAATGCACAATTGAAGATGAAAGTGGCGACCACTTTAAAAACATGTCTGGGCAGAATAATAGGATTTTCTAGTTCTGAACTTGGATGATTAAACGCTCTTTCTTATGAGAGCAAAGAAACGTAAGATATCAAGGCGCAATCAGCAAGCTGTCTAAAGCCGTTGATTGCATGGAACGCAATTTTTTTAAAAAATTCAATTAGATGACCAAAGAGTTGAGTCGGCAAAAATAATAGTAAATTCTCGTTTTAAATAAGACAAAAAAAATTATTCTTATTACTGAAACGAATTGATACCTCTTTTAAGCCTACTTTATTAAGAAGAAGCATCGATGATAACGTAGAAAATCTTTTTACCTAAGTTTAGTAACTCCACGAGGTACATATTTACGTCTAATTTCGTTCCTAATGAATTTTTGTTTTTTAACTTATTTTTCTATTAATAAATTCGAATTTTATTTGATAAGACTAAGTTAATATAACTCTTATGAGCTTTTTTTAAAAAGATACTACTTGGTAGTACGTCTGAACAATTTGAAATTCGATTTACGATGTTTCGTATTACGGTACTATTTTTTGGTTTCAATCGAGACATAAATCGAGGGATTACTGTATTCTTGATACACGACAGCTCCATCGCTCTTGTCAATAATAACGAGATGGCATTGTAATTTTAATTATGAGAATAATATTACAATATTAATTTGCATGTCATGCAAAAAAATTACCTTAAAAAATCCTTGATGTATAATTTTAATAAATTTCCTACGAAATGCTTAATATACATATAATTTTATGGACAACTTTCCTACAGTAGCGAAAAAAATAACAACGATTTAATTTATTTTATTGCGAAAAACCTTACTTGTTACAGAGGCGTGTTGCCTTGATATGCAATGCACTAAAGTCACTCATTTCTATGGAAGTACTCAACATGGCCTCTGGATTTTCTTGTAAATATCTTTCAAGTTTATAGGTTTAAAATGGTTATGATTGTTTTCTTTTTTCTTATTATTTTTATTTTCTGTGGCATAACGCTTGACCATGTGTGGAGCGTGTTTTGGGTCCTTATAATGCAAAAGTAGTAAATTTTTTTCAGCATATGGAATCATTATGTCCAATTAACGCCATTACATTTTCGTTAGTAAATTTTCAACTCTCTGATATCATTTCCCGTTCTAACCAAAACGACAAATTTTCGTTTTAGCACTCCAGAGTATAATTTTTCCATTAAATCACTGACGAATAGAATTTACGAATTTAAAATTTTTATTCTGTATTGTACACACAATATTCTTTTCTGTCATTCGTGAAGAGATGTCATTAACAAATGCTGTTGAAAATATCGTTAAATTCCACTTGCGGTTACAAATATGGTTGCTAAAGAAGTGTGGTTTTTCCAGATCTATTATCCTCTAATATGTACATGCAATCTTTAATTTTATTTGTTTAAAAGTAATTAAAATTCATTTGAAAGTATTTCTACATTTTCTAGCTACTGTAACCTGAATGATTTTAAGCGGTAGAATACTAGCATAATACCCAGTTAAATTTCGACGATATATAATAATAACGATAACGTTTCGAAGGAAAAAACAGCCTGACATTTGCAGCCAATACTAAATCAGAGTGCATAACGTTGTCTTCTAAAAATTCTCATGTCCATACACATTGTATGATGCAAATCAAAATTGCGCAGCGCAAACGTTTTGCAATAGGAAAATACGATTTTAACAGCATCTGTTAACTCTTAATTATTTCATTTTATTTTTGTTTCAAATTAACAAAGAATTTTTGATTAGTTTCACGTTCATCGAGTGAATTAGTACAAATTAGTAGTGAAAAGTTAAGTTAAATTGTGACTTTTCCAACTGTTGCTCGGAGTCGACTTTAAACAGCAAATTCTGCCGCTCGTAGATAAAATTAACACACCCAACATGGGTGGTGTGAGCAAGTAAGTGGTAATCCTGACTGAAGGATTGTAATGACCAATTAAAGTAAGTAAGTAAGTAAGTAATACCAAAATTCTTATCTAACCCGTGGATCTTGCTATTGCAGCAATCTTTAGATTGGAGCCTTCAGTCAAGGGTGACAGAAAATTAGAAGTTAAGATACTGCACATTGTCATGGTAAGGCCCAACAGCTCCAGCAATGGCAAGTCCATTGGCATGCCTTCAAAGAAGACAGTGGCTCATTAAAATCGCAATTGTGAAATGGATTAGTCAGCAGAGTCTGGCAATTTTGCATGTACTTTACTAGTGCCAATAAAATTGAGGCTCTGTACACACAGTAAGCAAGTGGATAATACCTCGTGTAACTGAATCAATCGGAATACCCAGTAACATGTCGGAGATTTTAAATCACTGTACTCGCCATGCCCGGTTAATTACAATTTTTGATGTCTAATTGATTGATATAATTGACTCGTACATATGTGTCTATGTTTGCGGTTTATCCAGTATCAAGGTTGAGTCAGAAGTAAATTGTATTGAACCTTATTGTCATGAGATCAATTCTCTCCTTCAATAGAAGGTGAGTGCATTGGTGATAAGGACAGGTTACTGCCTGCCTGTCTTTTCGATCAGTTGGCAGTTTGTGTACCATCCACCAATCTAAAATCCTTAATTTCATTAAAAAAGGTTTCTGCAGCTGCCGTAATTTTAATAATAAATGAAAATACAACAACAACAACAAAAACCATTACATTATTGAATCATTCCTTGTGTTACAAAAAATTATTTTTAACTCTTGAGAAAACAAAACCAGTTCGTTCATTTACAATTAGGCTTGCCAGATTTGAAATAGTCAAAAAAGTACATCGAAGTTAAAAAACCAGTACAATTGAGTAAAAAGAAGTACAATTGTTTATTTTCAAAATTTATTTAATTCAATAAAAAAACTAACAAAAAATAGTTCACAACAGTAACAATGAAGAACATAAAAAAGAGATCATTACTATTTGTATTTAATATAAAAAATAAACTCAATATTTAATTTAATTTAAATCAGTTTTAGTGATTTTTGTGATTTATATATATTTCAAATTAGACTAAAATCAATGTATATTATGATAGTATTATTGGATTTTTAATTTATCTGAATAAAATTTCAAAAATCAAATTTTCATTGTTTAATACTTCAAAATTAATTTAAAAAATATAATTTTAATGGTATACTTTGATATAAGTACATACATATTTTTGAAAATTATTGATTTTAAAATTTACTGATACATTTAAATAAATTATAAATATTTATCATTATATTTATAAATTATAATATTTATAAATTTAAAACTCAGTACAAATGTATGCAAAGTTTGTTTTTATTATTAACTCGCTTTCAAAATTTTCTATTAAAAGTTTATTTCGTTCTGTCCTCCAAAAATTAAACATTAAACTAAAAATTCGTTCACTGGCTGCATTAGAATGAGGAATTGGAAATACGAAGCAACTAATCTTTTCAAAATTAGGAAATGATCCACTATTTAAGAATTCTTTCCATTTTTCTTCTGCAGATTTTTCTTTTTCAATGTTTTTAGCAAATGTTTTTAATGATATAAATTCATCAAAAAGTTGATCAAAATCAATATTTTTATCAATAAAATGGTATGGTAGAAATTTCAACATGACGTTTCATAAACTGTTTTGTTTTTTTGTATGGACATGTTTACCTCTATAAAATTATGGTGAAAGTACAAAAAAGGTAAAAGAAAAAGTACAAAAAGAAGTACAGATACTAAAAAGAAGTACATTTGCGTACTTCTTTAGCGGTTATGCAGTTAAAAGTACAAAAACTAAAAAAAAGTACGCGTACTGCTGAAAACAGAACGTCTGGCAAGCCTATTTACAATAGACACCCTATTTAATATAAAACCTTTTAGATCAAAATATCATTCGTTAGACACTTTTATTATCAGAAATGAGTATGATATTCGAATAACTATTGATTTTAGAACTTTGAAGACAAAGTATTTAATTGGATCTCTGTTTGTTAACAATTTTCAAGGTTTGATCTTCCATACTCATAACACAACATTGAAAGCCCATGACGTTGTACAGCGCATTAACATCCAGCAGCTGCACTGGCTCGGCCAAGTCGTTCGAATGGAGGAGGATGCTCCGGCGAGAAGGGTATTTGATGCGGCGATCTGTGGAAGACGGCAAAGAAAAGGGCATTGTTTGCGAGGAAATCCTGTCATCGATTGGTGTGACCAACTGGCATAGGCGCAAGAAGCATCCTTCAAAACAAGCAGTGCCAGAAGCTTCTGTACCAGAATACCTTTTTGCTTGAGCCAAGTTTATAATGTCTTACATCTTCAAGATTATCATCAGTTGTGTGTTCATGCCATACAATTTTTTTTTTCAATAATTTCTTATTGTCGATGCATATAATTACCTTCTCCCAACGTACGTACATAATATGTCATTCCAACATTGAGTCAATATTACGACCTAGCTTCTCACACCTCTTATGTTGTGTGCGTTAATTTTATACATGAGTGGCGGGACCTACACTTTAAATCCGACTATGAACGAAAGATTTTTAAGAAACTTTTCATGACACAGTTTTTGCCATCTGCTGAGAGGACGTCGCCGAAGAAATATTTTTTTAAATTTCGTTTTGATATCCGATCTGTGGTTTGAACTGTGGTCTTACATCTATTAAGCCAACACACTACCTACTAGACTATGGCGACTCCCAGCATACCTATTCCAAAATTGTCTGTCAATATGGCTATATTTTTTCCTTTTTTATTGCTTCGATCAGGTTATTCTAACTTTGCCGGAAATAGTATATTTTGAATGCAGTAATAAAGCCCTCATCTATGATGAATAGGAGTTGCTGTATTTGGAGGTAAAAATATGACTTAAAAATTTTCACTCAAGTTGTTGAAATTGATGGAGTGATCTGAGGTATGATCGATTATAAGCACTGTTCGGTGCATTAAATTATCCGTTTTACAATATTTCTGAATATACTGACAAAATCGCAAAGTCATTTGGACGTAATCCAGGCTTTATTGTTACACATCCAAACAGTGTATTTCGAATATCTTCTTCTACACAATAAAGTAGTTTATTCTTAAAATATGCTGCAGCATTTTCAACAGCAAAGGCAAAAACCTTATTCACGAAATCTTTTAACCCGCTGCTAGCCTCTTCACTGTTGAAATAAATGCCCTTCCTGGCATTCATTTCCAGAATAATCCGGCCTAGGTGACATTCTTAAGTTTGCTAAAAAGTTGTGCTTTTCTTTAAAAAAATTTCTAAATATCGTCCAGTGGTGTTAAAATAAAAATCGACTCAACATTTAAGATAATGTAAATCGCATGACGACGTCAATCGAACTGAGAAGGAACAACAAAATTTGACGCCATAAATTGAGACGTCGTAAAACGAAGGAGTGCTGTATAACATTGAAAGCCCATTACAAATAATTCAATTAAAAAATTTGTGCACTCATATGCATACTCGTTTATTGTATGCGTTGTTCGTTGAATCGCATGCAAATATTTGTGAAATAAAACCGTCAGCAAACAATGACTGAATGGATGTCAACAACAAACAACATAAACTGAACAAATCAAAGACATCAGCAACAACAACAACAACAACAATAACATGATGCACTATAACTCAACAGCAGAGGTTTGCACAGTAAATCAAGAGTTTTAAATGCTCCGTTTATAAAGTGCTCCTAAGAACAAGAGCAAAAAAAAAACAAAAAAACGAAGAAAAATACCCAAAAAAAACTTTACAAAGTTACATAAATTATGGACTTCAATATGAGTGTATCCATGTATGTATGCATGGATGTGTATGTAGTAGAACAGATAGTGTTGAAAGCTTTTTTCAAAAGACACAAACACTCAACAGTAAATACAAAAAAACCATGGGAAAAAATTTTTGGTGTTTCGAAAGCACTCCACTTGCTTAAGGCCTGTACAGATACTGTGTGACACTTGCAATCGCACATACACACGCACACGCACTATTCAACACACTAACACTGTCTCATAAAATCATGATGGTGTTAATTGAATTAAAACTGCCTTAATAAGTACCGTAATTGCCTTTTTTATTGTGCTCGCATACATACATATGTAGATATATAAATAGAAAAAACGGTAAATTCTGTTTGTGTGTGTGGTTTATTATTCTTATATACTCTGTCTTGTTTATTGGCTGTTGTTTGTTGGCTACTATTCTCAGTAAATGATATGCTTTAGCATGTGGGCGGAGTTGCGCATGTCTCTTGAATTGAATGTAAAACGAATGTTTTTTTTTTTGTATGTATGTATTGTACAATACATACAATACTTTATGCCCGCAACAACATTAACAACAACGATACAAAATCGTTCTTTTTCTTTTCACCACACACTTAACGGTCGGTGTAGTGTTCTCATACCATCTCCCCACTAATGTGGGAGAGTTCGGTTTGTTTTGTTTCGGTATTGACAGTTATTTGATGGAATTGACATGAAGAGTAAATTGTATCGCTATGTGGTATTTATTATTGTTGTTGTTTTGTGGGTGTTAACATGTTTGTGTCTTAAGTCTTTTGTTTTATTTGTTTTTTTTTTGTTTTTTGTAAATAAAATTCAGGTATTAAGTTCGTTTATACAATTTCGGGGGTTTGTTTTTGTAAAGTACGTAAAAGCTTTACATGGTTTTGTTTTAAAGTCTGAAAATTTACGGATATTTCGTCAAATTAGTTAAGTTCCTTAGCAAATAAATTCAAATGGAATAAGGAATTAACTCAACATCAACAAAAAAAAAAAAAAAATATGTGTCTCTATTTTCAAAGCAAATTCATTAAATGATTTAATTGGGTTATTTTCTAATACATAGACGGTTTCCTTGCATTCTACTTATCAGAAAGTGCTTTATTTGTTGGTTAAATTTGTTTAATGTCCGTTGTGTTATTTCTATTTGTAGCCGCCTTAGTCTAATAGGTAGTGTGTTGGCTTATTAGACGTGAGGCCACGGTTCAAACCCCATTTTCAACAATACGAATTATGAAAAATATTTCTTCGGCGACTGTGTCTCAGCAGATTTCCTGCAAACATTTTAAGAGTAAAATAAAAATGCCATGAAATGTTTCTCGAAAAAAATCTATCGTTCGGAGTCGACTTAAAACTGTAGATCCCGCCACTCATGCATAAAATTAATACACACAACATAAGTGGTGTGAGAGGGTAGGTCGTAATCCTGACGGAAGGGTTGAAATGACCAATGTATATATGTATGCATGTGTGTAAGTTCTGTACAATTGTGCTGTTTTGTTGAATCAAGGATAAAGGTACAGTAGACAGACTATTCTGGTATAAATAATTAAGGGGCTACTATGCTTCCTAAATTTCAACAATTAATATTTTGCACGGTTTTAGTTGCTTTAGAGCTATAGAATTAAGTTAGAAATGTTGTTTTCCTTCAAAAAAATAAGAAAGGAAGGAGAAAAAGGCAAAACTTACAACGCGTCCAGCAGCGTGCATTTCAAACGAATTTTTTGGAAATCAATTTTTTCGACCTGCCGACCATGATTAAGCAAAAGCTACTTGACCAATTTCACTGAAATTTTGGGACAATGTTTCAGCCCGAACTCGGATATTTGTGTTGCGTCAATAATTTATAATTTTATTATACAATTAGGGTGAAAAAAAGGCGAAAATGGGGGAAAAATTCAATGCGTAGCCAATTTGTTGTTTTTTGAATGTTTCAAAATATCCCAGTTCAGGTTATAAATAGCAAGTAACATATTCTATAAGAATCAATTTCGGTTTAAGCTTTCAGACACTCCTAACTCCTCAAATCATGATCCCCACCGTCGGACTTCAACACAATTGATAAAAAAAAAATTTTTATGAGCAATCAAATATCCTCTTTAACATATAAAGGAATTCACTTGTTCAAATAAATTTATATTAAAAAGTCGAAAAAGAACCGTTAGGACCCCTATACTAACCCCTTAATTGACGTCAACAACTATAGGCCCATTGCTATTCTGCCCCTTCTATCCAAAATTTTGAAGAAAATTATGAATATACAGACAAAATTAATGATTGTCTCAGATCATATGATAGACATCATGATAGGCAATCAGAGTTTGAAAAAATTTTGTTGACAATTTGAGATCTGATCTTCGATTAGGAGTAGGGTATCCTTTTCTAATTCTCTTGCATCATACTTAAGTTTACAATACATTTGATCATACAATTTTGTTGCAGAAACATGGGAAACTTTTTACTTTTCGCCTACGAACTGTAGACTTTTGTATAACTATCTTTCTGGACAACTTCAAACCATTGTATTGAATGGTAATTATGCGGCAGTCTGAAACGTGAAAAGCAATGTCACACAGGGTTCAATTTGCTAGTTTCTGTTATTCTGTCTGTACATCTAGGATATACCCAACATACGATTGTATGCTGATACGACATACAAATGTAAACTACGAATAATGGACTTTGAATTACTGCAACCAAATTTAAGTGTAAATTTATTAACAACATGAAATACCTGCCCCCTGATAATAACATCGTTATAAAGATAGATAATGATAAAGTTGTTGAATTTGTTAGTCAATTCAAATCAAATTTATGAATTATGTATAATAATAAGCTTTCGTAGACTAATCATGTATCTACTGTAGTTGGTAAAGCCAAAAAAGTTGGTTGCAGACAAATATCAGCGCCAAACTGAAGTACGCTCCGATTAATATTTTTTTGCATGGCTGTGAGACTTTTGAAAGCTGCTCCGGCAGTGATTTTAGCGGGCTGTTTGGGTTGCTGCCAATAGTATATTCAAATCCATCTAGGTCATAGGACCACATAAGTCCGTTTTAATTTTACCTATGAGTAGGCCTCCAGATTAAAGTCAACTCCGAGCAACAGATTTTCGAGGAAATTTTCTTAGCAATCTTATTTATTTCAGAGTTTTCTCCAGAAATCTGCTGATGCCCTTCTTTTTGTTTTGTTCGAGATGTCTAAGTTGCTGGTTGAACCGCGGGTTAGACGAATACCAATTGCACGCGTTAATGCAAATAATTTTTCCGTTATAACAGCATTTAAAGGTAGGCCGTGTTTGTTGTTATCTTCAATGTCGCTATGTTCAGCGACCCTTATGAGGGATATCGTCGAATGTCTTGCTACAGTAATCCTTCGATTTACATCGCCTCGATTATCGTTGTTTCCATTTACGTCGTCAAATTTTTTGTTCCTTCTAACTTCAATTTGCGTCGTCATTCGATTTAAGTCGCCTTTTTTTGGAACCAACTGCGACGAGGATTAGTGTAAGTTTTAAGTTCCTTGTTAAAAACATAATACTTTGTAGTATGAGCAATATGAAATTCGATTTACGTCGTTTCGATTTACGTCGAACCGCGACGTAAATCCAGGGATTACTGTATTTCCAAAGACACCCAGAATTTTTGGTTGATCTTAGATGTGCTATACACACTCTCTAGGGATCTAATGATCGCTTTACTGGTAGTAAGACGCGTACATACATATGTACGAGTATATCTCTATTCGATATACTCTGATACCGAATTTACACAGAGTTATTCTTTACCAAAAAAATTCGACGTAAATCGAATTTCAGATTGCTCATACTACAAAGTAGTATGTTTTTGAAAAAGTTACAGTAATCCCTCGATTTACGTCGCAGTTGGTTCAAAAAAAGGCGACGTAAATCGAATGACGACACAAATTGAAGTTAGAAGGAACAAAAAATTTGACGACGTAAATCGAAACAACGTTAATCGAGGTGACGTAATTCGAAGGATTACTGTAATCCTTATTTCATTTTTATATTTCATTATTATTTCAGACGGAATAGTACTACAACAATCGGGTAGTGCAAGGGACAATCTAAGATTCAAAAGTTATGAAATGATTTTACATTCGACTTCGTGGCGTAATCTGAATCCGTCAGTGAATACTTTAATAACTTTCCGTGGATAGTGTAAGCAGTTGCCATATGCTATTTTCGTTGGAAAAGCATTGTCGTAAGTAGTGGAGGCGATATCGTGCAGTTAATAGATATTGCCAGATCAGCTATACATACAATTGGCCCTTTAGTCAGGAATACGACCTAGCTTCTCACACCACTTATGTTGTGTGGGTTAATTTTATACATGAGTGGCGGGAACTACAGATTAAAGTCGACTCCGAACGACAAATTTTTTGTTGAGAAACTTTTCATGGCAATTTTTTATCTACTCACAGATTTTTGCCAGAAATCTGCTGAGTGGCAGTCACCGAAGAAATATTTGTTCATATTTCGTGTTGTTCGAGATGTCTGAACTGGGGTTTGAACTTTGGCCTCACGTTTAAAAAGCCAACGCACTACCTAGTAGACTACGGCGACTACCCGGATTACCTATACCCAAGGTTAACCTTAGCTTCTGTACTTTAGCTTGTAGAACACCCTTACTCAACTCACACCTTTTTTTGGCAATAGGGAAGAGAATTTAAATTTATTTTTGCTTTTTGTTTTAAATTTACTGACAAATAAATGAAAATCTGGCATCACGTCTCGATAGATTTCTAAGTCGAGAATAAATATTTTTGTATGCCATTATACCGGTGTATTTCATGCAATAATTAGTTAAAATTTTTGCTAAGAAATGATAATTTAAATTTAAAATTCTTCAAAACTGACAGTTCAAAACAAATGGAAAAAAGTTTCTTAATTTTCTTACGATTACAAGAAGAGTAATCAACGTAGTACTCTATTTCAATAAATATTTTAAAAGACTTTTAAAGAAATTCTAAAAAATGTCAAAATATTGTGAAAACTTGGAGACGTCAATTATAATTTAATTTCAATACAGAGAATACCTACTGCTTCTCACTTAACTTAAGTGATGGTAATTAGCATTTCAAACTTTTTGCTGGCAATTGATATTTGCGGGTGTTGCCCGAAGCCGTGATTTAAAATTTTTTCTTTTCGATTTAGAAGAAGAAGGAGGAGAACAAAAACCACCCATTGTTTATGGGTACAACTTCCCATAGAATATTAGAAATATTTTGTGTTACAATTTGTTTTTGTTTTTATAGAAAAACCTATTAAAAGAAAACAAAAAAAGAAAAAAGAATTCCGAAATCATGGTAATTCCAATAGTAAGTCTATCAACTGCTAATTACTCATGAGTGACAGACAGACAGACAGTCACATTTTTTGTTGACATTTCGTGTTGTGACAATTTAATGTTTTTGTTTTTTTCTTATTTTTGTTTGAAACGTTGTTTATAAATGTTTGACAGAGAATGGGTGTGAGCCTGAGTGTGGAGAAGTAACACCCAGACTGAACCCACCCAATTTAAATGTTGTGCCTTTTGTTAATTCATTATGATGGTTAAGTTGGTGTTTAGCCAACTAAATTGAAACTGACTGAATGACGGCAACAAAAAACAAACAAACAAAAAAAAAAAAGAAACAAATGAGGTCTGCCAAGTGTTTTTAAAAATTCATTTCGTATAATTTAGAATAAGTATTGCATTTGTAAAGCGATATGGAAAATGTAAAGGGTTCGTTAGCATACACACACACACCCTATTTAAACTCATGGCTGCTTTGCCACCACTTCTACTGGCATTAGGTTTAGGTTTTGAATATTTAATGCGCGGCTAAATGAGCGACCACTGACTGACTGACTGACTGTGGAGATTTGTAGCCACTTAAATAAATTGTCCTTTTCTGTTCTGTCTTCTGTTCTGTTACTGATTTTGTCCTTTTATTTTTTGTGTATGTGTTGACTGACAGTTACAGTAACAATTTTGTTGTTAGCACAAAAGTTCTCCAAGTTATGCTTGACAGTGATTACTTAAATCTTGTCTTTTGGTACTCATTTGAGAATCACCAAGGCATGTGTGGCTTTGAACAATGTGAAAGGGTTAGGTTAGCGGATGGGCCAGAATTGTTTGTACATCATATATGAACTTTATCATACATAATTGATAAATTATAAAAACGTCCTTAAAGCTCGGTTCTTTTTACCATAAAAGTGGAGTTGTATTGTTGTATCGCAAATTTCAAACACTCATGGAAAATTTCAAGTATATTTTTATGGTTACAGATTCATTTTCATTCATTAGAATTTGAAAAGGTTTGAGAACAAAATTATTTTCAGGGACTAGTAGAACAACAAAAATTCCTAGTTTTGTGTATCAAAAATATTTTAAAATACTCCTTTTTTGTTGTTATAAGATTGCTGCTACACATGAAATTGTTCAAACTTGTTTTACTACTACCTGAGAGGAGCATCCTAAGGAAGGGTAGTGCACTTCGACGCTCCCTCATCCATTACCTCGTAATTATTCTTCTTAGAACGAAGCTCGTTCATAAAGATTGATTCCTTAATGGATCGACATTTAACCAAACATATTTTGTAGATTCAGTTGATTCCATTAGCTCATGAGGATATGTATTGGGTGGGCCATCTATCGTTTTAAATGTGTACCCTCGGTTATTTCGAATGTCATTCTATTCTGTCACAAAATTCCGTATATTATCTCCACTGAATGTAATGAATTTATTTACGCTTGAACAACGTTTTGATTTATTGGAAATTTATTTTCAAAACAATGACAATTGATCTGAAATTGTACGAAAATGTCGTATAAAATTTGATCGCTGCGAAGAACCAACAGTGCCAGTATACAGAAGTGAAACTGATTTTATTGTTGATGTGCCAAGACGTGAGCATGCCTGTATAGTGCGCACACTCGATAATATCGAAGTTGTGGCTGTGAGTGTGCATGAGAATCCAGCAACATCAACTCGACATCCTTCTCAAGAATTAAACATTTCACACAACAGTTTACGCCGAATTTTGTGTAAAGATCTCGGCAGGACACCTTACAGAATTCAATTGGTCCAATAGTTGAAGCCGCTAGATGAGCCAATGAGGAACTGCACGATGATTTCGATTTTGCAAAAAAAAAATCAACTTTTAGGACGAAGCTCATTTTCATATTGGTGAAAACATTAATAAACAAAATTGCCGGATTTGGGGATTAGAACCCACACGTGGTCATACAGAAGCCAATGCAGCCATTACGAGAGACAGTTTGGTGTGCCTTGTGGAGCGGAGGCATCATTGGTCCATATTTCTTTGAAAATAAAGAGGCTGCTACCATTACTGTTAATGAAGACACCTATCGCACCATGATAACCGATTTTTTGAATTTCAAACACTCAAAAAAGTGCACGAAAATTGATCCGATCGAAAGAGGTACTGAGGGGCCAACCTCGGCAGCAGTGTGAATGAAATAATATTCCATTTCTAATCGGAACAATTGTACTTCACAACAATAAAATGAATTTGGCACAATTTCAAACAGTTTTTGTTTCATTGTATTTTAAACTTTTAAATGGCATTATGTAAAATGGATTTTTAGGGTAAATAATGATAATAATAATACATCGCACCATTGGATAAAGCATTTAGAGTGCCAATAAATTGATGTTATGAACTGACCAGATATAGCTCTGATTCCAATACAAATCATAGAACGATTTTGAGAAACAAGTTGAACAGAAAAAAAAATAAAAATTCTTCAATTCTTCCTTTGTTGTTGTTGAAGTGGTTCGAGCGTCATACAATTACATACAATAACAAGATGTCAGAGACTTCTTGGAAGTCTTCCTGGAAGTTTATAATTGTTTTTTAAAGAGCAGAAGTGCCTCCATAAATATTAAAAAACCCATATGATGGTTTTGTTCACCTTTAATTGGGGTGGGCTAATTATGTGACCAAGTAATTTTTATGCTTTTATGATTTCGAGAATTATTTATTGTTAAATAATTTTATTGAAGTTGCCTTTACATTATACATCGCTTAAGTATATTCTAGAGAATGTTTAACTGTCCTTAAAAAAAATGTTGAACAAATATTTCATCTTTATTTGTTACTGGGAAAATGCCCTAAGCTGCCAGGCGACAGATCGAATTAAGAAATCAAACGCAACTTTCAGTGATTGTGTTGCTAAAAAATACTCACAAATATAGAATGAGGTGAGTTTGAAGATTTTTACTACCTGCGCTGCAGAAATCTTATGTTCTCTGCTTTTTCACAACAACTATAAAATTAAGTTTGAAGATATGATTTTGAAGTGCTGCTGTGCTAAGCAAAATAGATATTACCAATATGTATGTAACTTTGATCTGTTAAATTTTGATGTGTCGTCCTGCAGCTTTATAAATGAGTGCGCTAATTATAAGAACACCACTATATATACTGTTTGGCATACGGCAGTAGTATTTTTCTTTGATATTCTTTCGATGGTAGACCAAAGCTTTAGGCGATTTGGCCGAAAGGGGTTAATATGAATGCATCTTTGCCTAGATTTCCAAGAGCGACTGCGACAATAACGTCCAATTTAAAGCGTGAGGTGTATTGTATTGACTCAAAAGATCAATATTAATGGTATCTCGTTTGAAATTATGACTGGTAAATTGGGAAGTCGAAAGTTCTTGATATTCTAGACGTAAAAATTCAATCCGATATTAGCTGTAAGCAGCATATTCTTCAAGTGTCGAAAGAAGCATGAAAGGGCCTTGGTTTCTTTATTACCTCTAATTTTCTTACTATCTACATATATATATGCCTATATACAGAGACGAAGTATAAACACATATATACATATATTGGTCATTACAACTTTTAAGACAGGATTACGACCTAGCTACTCACACCACATATGTAGTGTGTGTTAATTTTATACATGAGTGGTGGGACCAGCAGCTTAAAGACAACTCCGAACGACAGATTCTTGAAAACCTTTTTCATGAAGATTTTATTTTTTCTTAAAATTTTTGCCAGAAATTAGCTGAAAAGTCATATTTTTTCGTATGGAATTTTGTTGGAAATGTCTGACCAGAGGTTTGAACCGTGGCCTCCTCATACTACCTACTAGACTACGGCAATTACTTAGATCTGTGTATATGCGACCGAAAAGAGAATATAATTCTATATTATATTATATTATTATATCTGTGCCTTAAAGTTTACTTTGGGGGTTCTCAATAGTGTCAGAAAAGGGGCAAAAGTTCTTCTTAATGGCGGTGGAATTCATTGGAGTGCCGCTACAATACCTTTAGTCGTGATTGAACTTACAGCCAATATAAATTTTTATCAAAAGCCGGTCAAATTTAGCTTTTTCAAGTTCTCAATGAATTCATAACATTTGGGAGATAGACTGCTAATTCCTATTATAAGATAAATTAAGTTCAAATAATTTAATTCCATAATTGATTACAATTTACGCACAAGGAGCTCAAAATTTCACATAGTATAGAATGTTTCATCGATCAAGAGATCATGACAATAAGAATTTAGAAAACATTTATGATTTATCCAGTTCTCTAAACCACAGGGTCATTAAAAAGTATGTCGTTCAAAATCCTCCTCTTTTTGGCAAAATTGTTTCAAGTGTTTACATTATTTCAGCGTCTATTTTTCGAGTGTAAGTTTTTTGTTACCTCAGCATATACTCTCCTGTCGGTATGTATGTATAAATGTATGCACATATGTGTGTATGTTTGCCGTTGCTGTCATCAGTCACTTAAGAAACATTAACATGATTCAAGTGAAAAGGTCACCAACAGATTTATTTCATTATTTCGTTTAAAAAAAAACCCTGAGTTACTTCGAATTTTTAACTTTTTGGAAGTTTTTTTTTTATTTTACAAATCCTTGTCATTGTCTGTCAAAGTTTTATAGCAAATATTGTAATTTTTAAAAGTCCTTTTAGCCAAAATTTTATTTGTCTTTTTTACTTTTCGTAACTGCAACAAACAGTACATATTTGGAAGAGAATATTTAAGAAGATACACTTTTGACTCCGTTTTCCTCACTCCCATTTAAATATAATGTCCCAACCATTTGCCTGTCTGGTGGCCAAAAGGTTTCATAGGCAATATTATACTTTAAAATGGTTCGGTCTTCAAACACTCATTGTCATTTGAATGTCACTCTTTGATGGATTAGAAAATGTTATTGTTGTTGCATTTGTCTATTACAGCATCCTTCTTCTACACCAGTACACCAGTTTACCTTTTAACTCTTCTTATCTGGCTTCAAAGCATCTTTTTGACTTTCATTCAATCATTAATCTCAAGGATTAATTATTTTTTGTTGTGTTTTAGAAACGGAAAAACCAAAATTCTGTTTCTTCTTCTGCTGTGTCATTCATTCACTAATGATGTCAGTGGGTCTACCGCAATTGCTCGGTTGGCTCGGTAGTTAATTGATTAGATAATTACGGGTGTTTATTTCGTTTGTTTTCTTTCGTTTTCTATTTTCAAATGTTCAAAAGGGACATTATTTATCGGGTACGTATTGGTTTGTCTTGACATTTTTTCTCTTCTTTTTCAACAATTAGTCAAGTGTGTAATTGGAAAATGTAGCACCTTTTATTGAACATTTGAAAGCAGGTATCTCTTATAACCAACCTACGATTTATTATAGTGAAGAATAAAATTTGTTTTCGAAATATTTGGGAAACTTCTACTTTTCCTTTGTAATTCAAATTTTTCTCTTTTGATTCACTTCAGTTTCAACAGAAGTTGTATGAAGAGATGTTCACACACAGTCTCCAGTTTCCATTGCAACATACTTTCTTTCAGAAAAAAAAATGCCAACGATATAATGTTGAAAAGAGTAATTCCATTTAGGGTCATTATTACTACTTGCCGTTAAGGTGGGGTTTAGTAAAAGGTAACTTCACCTAAAGTGAACTTTAAAGTATCACCTTTTCGTTATTACAACCTACAGATAAAATAAAGTTAACTTTTTCAAAAATATGGCAGTGCTGGAGCAATGTCGATAACATTTGCTAAATTAAACAAGTGTTTTTAAAACGCAGTGGCAACAACAAGCTTCTTTTTTTGTTGTGTTTGTTCAGTTTGTTTATATTTGAAGTTGAGGCATAAACTTAACTTTTAAAGTTACAAGTAGGATGGTCTTCCCTTTAGCTTAACGCTCACTTCCATTGTCCACTTATAATAATGAAAAACAAATTATCTGCCCGTTAAGAAAAGGCAAGTTGTAATAATGACAGAAGAATATATTCTGAAAAAATTTTCTTACTTTTATCTCAGAAATACCAGAATGTATTTTTAAATATTGGGTGTAGTAAAAACAAAATCCCAATAAATGTGGAATTATATTTCATTAGGAGAACTCCTGGCTACACATCGAAGACGCCGTAGTCTAGTAGCTAGTGTGTTGGTTTAATAGACGCGAGGCCACGGTTCAAACCCCAGGGCAAAACAACTTCAACAAAACGAATTATGGAAAAATATTTCTCTGTCTATTTCCCCTCAATAGATTTCTGGTAAAATCACTGAGAATAAATACAAAATTTGTAGTTCGGAGTCGGCTTTAAACTGTAAACCCCGCCAGTCATGTATAAAATTAACACACACAGCATAAGTGGTGTGAGAAACTAGGTCGTAACCGCGACTTAAGGGTTGTAATGACCAATTTTGTATGTATACATACCGAAAGTTACTGATATGAAGCTGAATATTGATATTTTTCCAAAAATTGATTCTATTTCAGGGGAATAGTACTGCTCAAAGCTAAATTTTCTGCAGTTTACAGACTGTCAACAGGCTACTATAGGTATTAACGAGTATACAGAATAGATATTACGAATATCTAAGCAATGCTAGAGTAACTTGATGGTATCTACATGACATCCATCTTGACATCTCTTAACGAGCTATCGAGACACCGTAAAGTTATCTTTGCCTAGATAACGTGTCACTCAAATAATGGGGGAAGCCTAGTGCGATAAAATCGGCACTAAGTTGGTAATCAAGGAAACTCATTATATTATTGGTATCTCCTTCTTTTGAATCATAACTAAAATAAATTGATTGTTGTGGGAGTTAGCGCAGTCTTCTGGCAAAATCTCTGAGAGTAAATGAAATTGCCATGAAAAGTTTCTCAAAAATCTGTGGTTCGGAGTCGACTTTAAACTGTAGGTCCTATCGCTCATGAATAAAATTAACAAACACAATATGAGTGATGTTAACAAACTAGGTACCAATCCTGAATAAAGGGCTGTAATGATCAATTAAGTTAGTTAAGTAAGTAAGTAAATTATATATGATACCTGACCTTAGGCCTGTAAACATCGGAAGACTATATGGTTTCATAAGATTTATTGCATTGTCAATTCATTGCTTTTGTTGTTTTTACGACAGTATCGATGAAAAAAATTTTCGATCCTATACTTATTTAATTTGGTTATAACAACTCTTTAGTCAGGATTACGACTTAGCTTCTCACACCACCTATGATGTCAATGTTAGTTTTATTCATGAGTGACGGTTCATACAGTTTTAAGTCGATTCCGAATGACAGATTTTTTTGCGAAGCTTTTCATTGTAAATTTAATTACTCTCAGAGTTTAAGCCATAAGGCTACTGAGAGGAAATAGCTGAAAAATTATTTATTCATATTTCGATTTGATCGGGATGTCTGAGCTTGGGTTTGAATCACGGGCTCGCGTCTTATAAGCTAACACACTACCTACTAGACTAAGGCGACTTCTTTTCGGCCATATAACCTCTATAAAATATTGGTTTTCTGCTGCTACGCTTCCTAATATGTAACACAGTAGGATCACAGGCAGAATTTGAGGCTTATTCTGTGCTATCTTCGTACCTTAGCTTACGGCTTATATGAAGCCAGACTAAATGGTAACTAATTCAAAGTACTTTAGGTTAGTTTTTGAAAACTTTGGAAAAAAATAGCTGCTCGTTACCAGTTGAATTATTGCAAATGCAATCAAAAACTTAATATTTCTCTCAGTCTTACTATTGAAATTTAATTTAAGTTATACTGGTTATTGAAATCAACTTTAAAAATGTGAATTTTAGTCCTTTTACAGATTAAACATAAGACAACACGGTCGCTTTTGAAAAGCAAACACCAGTAATAACTAATAATTTCAAAACCACTCGTTTTATTCATTCAAATCCATGCAGGCAACAACCAGAAACCTCAAAACTTTAGCGCGTGTTTATTAAACCATGTTAAAGCATAACTTTAAATAAAGACCATCAACTTTAATTTTGAATACACCTGTTGTAAAATGGAATAATAAATTTTGCGGTTTCAACACAATTACCTCCTACCACAATGAAAAAATGGTCAGTTGAAGCATTTTCGAAACATTTTATAAAATAAAAAAGGAAAAACAAAAATTCGAAATCGAAAACATTCAGGGATTAAAAAAAGAGATTAAATAATGAGAAATGCAGGTTAGAAACGGTCTTTGTTTTGACATTAAAGACGCCAAAATATTCATTATTTAGGAACGTAGTCTGATTAACTGGTACATCTTAAGACGAAGGAAAAGGGACAACGCAACGAACATCATGACTTGTGAACATGTCATCATTAATTTCAACGCCTTTCAGAAGCCAGTCAGTCAGACAAAGGACATAAGAGGGATTATTGTAAATGCAAGACTTTTTAATAACATTTTAACAATATTAAGAGATGAACTGATTGATTGATTTGCGTCAGCGCCTGGTGCTTCAAATGAATTGTCTGTCAGGATTAGAAAACAAACAAAAAATAATTAAGAAAACTGATCCTTTAGCAATGATAATAAAACTGTGATAAGTGTCTTCTTCCATTTGGGCAATTAAAATCGTTACGTTTTCGTTTCCATCCGTACAGATCGTTGATAGTTATTGATGGCATATTTAGGTATTCATTTTTAAAAAATTTAAAACTATTTATTTTTAATTTCTTCTTCTTTTCAAAAATAATAAAAAAAAACTTATTGCCTTAATTCATCGTCCTAATGAAATCCAAATATAAACCATGTCTGACATCGTTTACCCAATCGTCGGATGTTTATCATTATCCAGCATGTAAATCTTTGGATTTCGAAACCGTTCTTCAACACTTTTGGCTTTTTCTTGCATTCAAACAAACAAACACAAGCTTTGTCACATACTGACATAAATCCATATGAAGATCTTAGTTGATATAGAATTCACATTCGACATTAATAAAATTATACGAGAGGTTTACATCCACAAATTTACTACTAAAGAATACTACACTGTTTCCAAAATAAAATAAAATTGAATGGTTTGTATTGTATTTTAGAGCAATTCTCTTTATAATTAGAAAATAAAATTAAATTATAGTAATCCCTACCCATGGGCGTGATAATTAAGACCCCAAAGAAAGGAGACCTGACAGAATTCAAGAATTGAAAGGGTATTACTCTTCTGAGCATGGTAAACAAAATCATTGCCAATATAATAAACAAACGGCTGTCAACCGCACTGTCCAACGATATTCGGAGTGAGCAAGCAGGTTTCCACGCAAGCAAGTCTGCTATCGACCATATTAATAGCCTTAGAATAATAACGGAACAATCAGTCGAATGGCGCTCCCTGTTGTATCTAACATTCATTGACTTTGAGAAGGCATTCGACTCGATTCACCAGGCTGCAATATGGAACGCACTTCGCTGTAAGGAAATACCAGAAAAGCTTATTACATTAATTAAAGCACTGTACGAAAATGTTAAGTGCCGCATCCTACACGAGGACACAATCAGCTGCCCAAAGTGGGTGCACGGCACTATCACCTCTGCTCTTCAATGTAGTAATCGACAGCATCATGGAAAAGGGTACAGCAACCCCAAGAGGCATCACCTGGCGACTAAACGGCCGCCTTGAGGATTTAGATTACGCAGGCGACATTTGTTTGCTCTCACACAGATTCGATGATATGCAGTCAAAGCTTAATAACATCGAAACCGAATCAGCAACTTGTGGTCTCAAAGTTAACATCCCAAAAACGAAAACCATGAGAATCAACACAACAAATACCCGACAATTCATGCTACAACAACAACTGATCGAAGACGTCCAATCATTCTGTTACCTAGGCAGCATAATAACAACAAGCGGAGGCTCTAGAGAGGACGTTGGAAATCGCATTAACAAGGCCAGGCAAGCTTACGGTCAATTAAAACACATATGGAAGTCGCCCCATATCTCAAAGCGCACCAAAATCAACATCTTCAACAGTTGCGTAAAATCAGTTGCGCTTTACGGATGCGAGTCCTGGAACTCAAACCAATGCGATATTAATGCCTTACAAGTATTCATCAACCGTTGTTTACGTCGCATACTAAATATTTTCTGACCAAACACCATCACAAACGAACGCTTAGGGGCCGAGTGCGGACAAACACGAGTAGAAGTTGAAATCCGGAAACGGAAATGGAGGTGGATTGGGCATGCCTTGCGAAGACCTCAAACCGACACTACCAGAAACGCAATAGACTGGAATCCACAAGGCAGCCGCAGGAAAGATCGGCCGAGTCATACCTGGCGTCGACAATTAGATATCGAAGCAGTCAAAGTCAACAAAACGTGGAACGAGCTGAAGATCGTAGCAGCAGATAAACATGAATGGAACGAAATCGTTAAGGCCCTATGCTCCTTATAGGAACAACAGGAACTTATATATATATAAAGTAATCCCTCGATTTACGTCGCAATTGATTAAAAAAAAATGGAGAAGTACATCGAAACGACGTAAATCGAATTTTAAATTGCTCATATGTAGAATGTAGTATCTTCTTTAAATTCGTATTTATTAATAAAAAATAAAGTTAAAAAACTAGCAATCCATAAAAAATTAATTAAAAAACAATAGTTAATTAAAAAATAATTAAAATTTTAATCACCGACGTTTCTTATAACACTTGTTCAGAATCTTTCAATAAAGTAAACTTGAAGAGTACATTAATTCGTTTATTTTTGCTTTCATACATACATACATACATAATTGGTCATTACAACCCTTCAGTTAGGATTACGACCTAGCTTCTCACACCATCGATATTGTGAGTGTTAATTTTACACATGAGTGGCGGCTCCTACAGTTTAAAGTCGACTTGGAAGGACCGATTTTTTGAGAAACCTTTAATAGAAATTTTATTTACTCTCAGAGTTTTTGTCAGATATCTGCTGATAAGAAACAGTTTCGTTTTGTTGGAGATGTCTGAACCGTGGCCCAACCAACACACAACCTACTAGACTACGGCGATTACATATCTCGGCATTATTTAAGATTAGAATTTATCGTTGTCCTTGGCAACTCAGCGCTTTCATTATCGTATTTAATTCCTTAAAAAAATTGCCTTCCATGGAATCACAGGGTTCAGATAGCTCTGCCAATGAAATCTATGAATTGTTTCTATGATTTGCGATATCTGGAGTTTCTTTGTCTTTACAAGAAAGTGCTCTAGGCTTGTATGTGGTTCATCATCCAAGTTAAAATATTTAGAACTGTCAGAATTTTCTGTAAATTCTACTATGTGGGTCAAGTTTTTCAAGCATTTCTCATTGTCGAGACAGATAACTGCTCTTTACTTTCATTTATATTGCGATTATCGCCTTTAAAATTATTGACTTTAAAATTATCGCCCATTTTGTTTAAATTCATGAAGTAGCACAGAGCAATATCGATTATTTGCAGCTCTTTTTGTAAGAAAATATATGTTTGACAATATTTCTCAATTTTCTGACAAAAGATAGAATTGTTAAATTAATAGGAAGTAATTTTTGGTTAAAAGTCTAGGTGCCATTCTTCTAGAACTATTATGTTAAGAAGTTCAGATTCCTTTTAAACCATCTTCCACTGGCGTTGAAACAATATCAATACAAATTTCAGTATCAGTTGTACAGCCAGTACAATAGCACGAGCACTACGTGAAAACAGATTTATTAGCCGATTCTCAAGAAAGCAAACTGTAGGAGAAAAAAGAAATGGTGAAGCTAAAATCCATAATTTGTCGAATACAACGTCTAACGGTGTGGGGTAATGTGGTGTCGTATACATAAAATAGGGAACTAAGAACTTTAAACTCCATTGAACACTTGCGAAAGTATCCTTATTTTAAAATCCGAAAACGGGTGATAAATAACAAGAAAATGCTGAAATTCGTTTTGACAGAGGAATGACAAAAAATCTCAGAATATTTTAGAAGGTTAGTAAAAGCGAAGCAAAAAGAAGAGTAATTATGGTACTAAAAAATTATGTCTCTGAAGAATTACTTTTCTTTGATATGTCCAATTAAGAAATAAAACTTATGTATATCCTGTACAATATACATATAACGCTTGTTTTTAAAGGATTTTAAATACTTCTTGAAAATAATTTTAATTATGTCAAGTAGAATAAACTTAAAATTCCGGGAAATAGCAGAGTGAATAAATTCCCCAGTCGTAGAGTAATCAACGCAATTTCGGGCGAATAGTAAAATTTGTCGTTCGGAATCGACCTTAAACTGTAAAAAGTGTACGAATATTGGTCCGATTGAATAAGGTATTGTGAGGCTAGCCGCAGTAGTCATATCAATGAAATAATATTCCTTTTCTAACCGGAACAAATGTACTTCACAACAAAAACAAAATTTTGCAAAAATTCAAACCGTTTTTGTTTTATTTCATTTTTAAATTTAAACTTTTAAATTTCCCACCCTATATATGGACCACTAATTTTCATTAAAAATACGTATGACTATAAAATGTTTAACAATCAATTTTCACTATTCACAAGGAAATGGTGTAGTCATAAACTTGTGTTAAGTGAATTCATACAACACACGATGGGTTCATACGCGTGCTGTTAACGTGTTTTATTTCATTCTGTGCAAGTATTATTTCGCTCTACATTGCCCTTTATGACTTGAATGGCGCATCTGTAAAATACAACCGACCAGTTGAAGACATACTACCACCGTTTTACTATTCCATCAGTGAGTTGCTAGTCAACGAATATATTTTAAGCATTCAGTAAGCTACGTATACCTATGTATTTAGTTTAGTAGAATAAAAATATTTTTTTTTGTTTATTTTTACTTCATAAAGCTCGTATATGTGACAAACGTGCTTTTTCTATTTGTTTTATTTTGTCAATTGTCAGTGTGTCCGTCAGTTTCCATCTCTTCAGACTTTATTAGTAATTTAAAGAACACTTTTGACTTCCTTCGTCAGTTTATTGTTTCTCTATTAGTTCTTCCGTTTTAGTTGTTGTAGTAGTTACCGTTTTACGATAATTTTATTTTCAGCTTGGAATTGCTTCATTCACGTCTTTGCTGGTTTTTTGATATTCATTATAAGTTTTGCATCAACATAAATACTACGTATGAATTATTAGCAATTGAAGTGAGGTTGCGATATTTATCCGGCGTTATATGTATGGGTTTTGCTTTTATGGCGTTATCTTTATTATCAGTAGAAAATTTTATTATTAGTAGTTAGTGTGTATTAGTAAAATTAAATTTTTTACCTTTCATATACGCACACACTCCCACACACACACAATATTATAATAGAATTAATATTTCCGGTCTTATTCAATTACCACTTATGCGTATAAGGTACTCACATATGCACGTAGCATGCATATCCGTGGTTGAATTACTACACCCTTTTGGGTTTTAAAGTACTGGAGTACTTTAATTGTAGATGGCCCATGGTTTTGAAGATTACGAATCCTTACATTTAAATTTTTTTGTTAACAAATTTATTAATTTTATTTTTAGCGTTTGTTTTTGTTTTTTCAAGATTAAATTTCTTAGCCAGCTGGAAACAATAGAGATCTTATAATACTTTTAATATTTATTTCGACGAAAGAGGTGTAACATGAAGCTCATGAACATTTATTCTCAAATGGTTGAGAAACTTTTGAGGCCAACGCCAAAGAAAAGAAAGAAAGTAGAACTTTTTTGTTTTTGTTTTTGTTTTTTTTTATTTCATTCCACTACTTTTCTTTTCAATGACGCTGTCAACTCCCAAGTTGTGTTCGAAATAAAACAAGTGAAAACAGCAAAATCTCATAAATAATATTCTTTTTCCCTTCGAAAACAGTGAGTGAGAAAAACAACGACACAAAATACCAGAACCAGAGAGAACTCTTTGTGCGAATCTCAACAAGGTGTTTTTAGTTTAAATTTTTTTGTTGTTGTTGTTGTTTCTTTATTGCACAATATTTTTTTGTGTTTCTTTCACTTGAAACCAACCAGTCAACCAGTTGTTGGAACAACTGAAAAGAAGTAGAAGAACAAGAAGAAGAAATGAGAAAAAAATAAGGATTCCATAAAATGCAAAACAAATCTCAGGTGTAAACAGCTTGACACCACCCCGTCTCTGGTAACAACAACAAACGAACGTTAAGAAAAAAAACTCTCTTTTTTTCGCCGTTACTTACAACAGATTTCGCGAAATATGATGGTCAGAAGGAATATAATGGCATTAGAAAATGTGCCACCACAACCATTTTCTTGAAACGAGCGAACGACAAAACAAACGTACAATAACCCGCCGCCAACCGTCGTATAAACATTGAAACAATCCTCTGGTGGAAATGTTAGTGAAAAGAAGAAAGAAAATAACAACGAAAACAAAAGCAGAAAAAAAATTTCGTTTTTTCACAGGTTTTGCATTTGTGGCGAATTCAATTACACCCTTCATTAAAATTTCATTGCAACGAGAATTCGGCGAGTATACTGCCATTTAGACGGAAAAATTATTTTCTAATAAAAGCAGAACAAGTTAATATTTTTGTGGCTTTTTTTCAAGCTTCGCAATATTTTTTCCCTTAAGAAAAAAAATATTTTTTTGTTCCTTTAAGAAACATCACTAGTTAGGGAGAAGATTGCTGTACTCAAGCTTACCTTAGAATGATTGGGCTAGGTTAGGTTAGGTTAGGTTAGCGTGGTAGCTTTAATTTGCCAAAAATCTCACTAGCGGCCCGTTGTGACGCCACAGGTGAACGCAGCCTCTGTACTGACCAAGTTCCTCCGATCCAAGGATGCCTGTAAGCATGGCCACTGTGATCGAGATGATATTACGGCCAAGTCCAAGTAGCTAGTTGGTACGCCTTCTATCCATTGTGGGCCAAGTGAGCCTAGCGATGGAGCAGGACTCTTCATTGATCCAGGACCGGGTGGCATCCCTGGAGAATTTCCGCGCAATGGCCAGTTTGAACGAGGTAAGTGGCACTCCCAAGTTGATTGAGGAAGATTCCGGAAGTAGTGCGCCAGCTCTGGCCAGCTCATCGGTCCTGCAGTTTCCCGGAATGTCGCAGTGTCTCAGACAAGTGTGACGCCGAAGCGCCCAGAAAGGAGATTGAGGCAGCGGCGACATTCTCTGACGATCCTGGAATTATCCGCAATCCGATCGGAGTAGATCGAGATACGGGTGAAAGAAATAGGAACACCACAGGCGAGGATCCACTGTGCGGCTTGGCCATTACCTCTGCCTGGAACACGCTGCAGTAGTCCGGCAGCCGGATTGAGATGTTCAGGTCCAATTTCCCAGAGTATACTCCACTGCCCACCCCTTTATCGAGTCTGGAGCCATCGGTGTACACATCCAGGAGTTCGGGTGGAACGGTCGTGTCAGGAGTCCAGTCGCTTCTGCTCGGGATCAGGAAGTCGAATCCCCTATCAAAACAGTATTCCACAGGGAGATAATCAATATCAAATGGGGCCACGGGATCGATCCCCAAAATAGAGGAATTACCAGAAGCGACAAAACGCCAACGAGACAGGGCATTGAGTCTTGTCGCCGTGAACTTAGCCACCTGCTTAGGGAGTAGCTCAGAGGGGAGCCAGTTGAACATTGCGAACAAAGCTTTTGTGGGGGTGGTGCGTAGAGCACCAGTGATGCGAATAGCTGCACACCTTCTGACTCTGTCCAGGAGTCTGACATTGTGCAGCTTGTCCAGAGCAGTCCACCAGAAGGTAACACCGTATAGTAGGTTGGGTTCGATGACTGCAGAATAGATCCAGGGCATGACCCTGCATTGCTGCAGCAGTAAGCAGCACAGCTCGCCTTTCGCGTCCTAGCAGCCAGATTGGCCCTCCAGTTGAGTGATTGGGCTAACATCTGTCATTGCCTAGAAACAAAATGTATGGAGTGTTGTAATGGGAAGTAACATTCTTTCTCAAGAGATGATACATTCTTAGTCGCCTATCAAGTGCATTATCGATGTTATTCTCTTTCGTGTATCAGGAATCAGAGGTCATTGTCTTTCTCGATATATTTTTTAGAAAGAGATTAAAATATCGAAACTATACACAAAATATTTGTCGTGTTCTTTTGGTCGCGCAAATAGATTGCTCCCGTTTATAGAAAAGCACAATTTTATTTTACTCTCAGAGTTTCCTCCAGAAATCTGTTGAGAGGAAGTCGCCGAACAAATTATCAATTTATCGTATTTCGTTTTGGTCGAGACGTCTAACCTGGAGTTTGAATCGTGGCCTCACGTCTAATAAGCCAACACACTACTAGGCTGTGGCGACTTCAAGTTCATTGAAAAAGAAGTGTATGTCTTCTGTTTGTTATGGTACGTATCTGGACATTGATCGCTAGACCATTTTAGTTCATTGAAAACTATTTTTTATATTCAACCGATTGCGACAAAGGTGCAATATGAAGAGGCACTTACAGTATATGGTATACTGGCTGTGGATGAATGAATCAGTCAGAGCCACAAATCGCTTCACCAGAGTAAAACTGTAATACTGGATTAATTTTCGCTTAGCGCGGAATTATCCAACTGGATATCTAACATATTAATTGCGACGAATTGCATCACTCAAACACCAGATCGACTTTCTACCGGAAGGGCTTGTTAATACACAGATTTCTCTAAACAAGAAGTTAGCACGTGACTGGTCCTTTATATAGATGAACCGGATACCAAACTATGATTTCGGAAGAGAAATAAGTGTGATCAGAGAATATATAATAATTTGTTAGTCATAATTTAGTAAACTTAACATTGATAGTTAAATGATATGCAGGACAACTGCAATGAAGGATAAGACATAAGGAATAATCCTGGAATGTAAGAAGGCGAATAACAATTACTGCACTCATGGCGTGCTATACATCACATACTACAAAACATAAACCTGCATCACTAAATGTATTTAAGTGCATTGAAAACTAGGCTACGAGAGTGGACATAAACGTCACATAGACTATTATGGAACAGCGACACAGGAGGAAAAATTGCACTGATACTTTGGAGCGACTCTGACAGGAGGAAAACCGAGGGTGTATTAAAAGTAAGTAAAGGCAAACTAATGAAACTTACAAAACTAACTAAAGGCAACTAACGAGCATCGTTATGGATCACATCGCCTTACACATACATCTGAGCCACAAATACGTGGTAAGTAGGAATGACTGCAGTGCATGTACATACATATGATATCAAAACGATAGAAAATTTTGTATGTCACTTCCCAGACTTCGTATGATCAAAATCGCGTTACTTTAAGGAGGCGAGAGGACTAAACTAGAAAGCAGTTAGTACAAGATATAGGTTTTGTATATGGAATATGGTTGCTACCTCTTAATGGTGAGCGAATAACAAGCCGATAGGCGTATGTCAATGCGCATGAGACCTTGCACCTTTATGTTTGCCTCTTGCCCTTCATCCTCAATACCGACCCCCATTGAACGATCACGACATGTTCATTAACATAGGTTCATGGCTGAAAGTCAATAAATACTAAAGACATTTCAATCAGTCTCAGCATCAGTATCTTATAAGAACGAGATTTCATATTTCTAATACATACATACATACATAATTGGCCATTACAACCCTTCAGTCAGGATTACGGCCTAGCTTCTCACACCACTCATGTTGTGTGCGTTAATTTTATACGTGAGTAGCGGGACCTACGGTTTTTTGACTCCGAACGACAGAATTTTTGAGAAACTTTTTCATGGCAGTTTTATTTTACTCTCAGATTTTTTGTCAGAAATCTGCTGAGAGGAAGTCGCCGAAGAAATATTTTTTTTTCATATTTAATTTTTGATGTCTGACCTGGGATACGAACCCGGGCTTTACGAATAGTAAGCCAACACACTACCTACTACACCACGGCGACTTCATATTTCTAATACGTATTGCAAAAACCCGATGAATTATAAACATTTTTTATCAGAGTCATTTTTTAATCTCGATGCTCAGTTTTACTTTAAGTTCATGTAGAATTGAATATATTAAACAAAATATTATTCCATAACTTAACTATCGATCTCTATGACGTTGCCCGACCGTCGTAGTAGTTTAACTGTATATCGATTTCTTATATCGGATCTTCCAATAGGCACTTTCGGATTTTGTCAGGTGATAACAATCATATTGTTAAAGAAAGGCGTATTCTGTTCGCGCGCTTTTCTTGTTTTATAATCATCGTAATCGTACTATCGAGAACACTACCAATGTGGTGGTTTACTGGTTCATTAAGCGATCGAGCAACACCGGTGTGTTGATGGAAAGAATCTACGAATTTATCGTCTTTGTCCATGAGAGTATGAAAGAGGCTGCCTTCCAAAATGTATCAATACAAAGTTTGTATGCAGTTCTACTACTGTATATAAACTACGTGGATATGCGAAGTAACCAAACAATGCATCAACTATAAATCCGATGCCTGATTGCTTTTTGACTGCGTTAAAAATACACATTGACGATAGAATACATTGTATATATTTTGTCCAGCGGCATTATGAAACACGATACTTTGTTCAAACACAAAGCAACTAACATTTTGGAAGGCAGCCAGAAAATCCGAGGTAGTCGATAATGCGTAGCTCGCAAGAACTTGTCCTTTCGCAGAACACGACTTAGTTAATTTCCGTCTTGCTTCCGTACAAAATTCAATTGATTCAGGAACTGAAGCTAAACGACCAAACACAACCACGTCTGTGGGCTCGGAAACAATTGATAACTGACATAAATTGTCATCGATAAATAATCTTCAGTAAAAAGGCCAATTTCTGAATATAATTGTCGAGCTGTCCACATGAGATTTAAGAGCGTGCAATGCATCTTGGAAATGTTACTGTTTGGTGTGGATTTTGAGTTGGCGGCGTCATCGGTTCATATTCCGTTGAGAAAGACATTGGCCAAGACAGGATGATTAGTACAAAACTACATGAGGTTCCAACAGGACGAAGCTAGATTCTATACAGCGTTGTTATGAACTGTTTACCATAATCTGAGTTTTGACCACGTTAAACTTTTCTTGTGCAGTTGTCTTAAGTTACAAACCACAGCGGTCCTCAAGGACAACATAACACATGCTCTTGGTCAAATATAATTAAAACCTTGAGGGTAAAAAAATTGTTATGAAATATTTCACAAAAATCTGTCGTTGGGAGTCACCTTTAAAGTGTAGGTCCTGCCACTCATGTATACAATTTACGCACACAACGTAAGTGATATGAGAAGCTAGGTCGTAATCCTGACGGAAGAATTGTAATGCCCAATTATGTATGTATATATGTATAAGAGGCGGAAAATACAAAAAGTCATGAACTTATAGAGCAATTTTCATATGTTTTTTTGTTTCCCGTTGTCCTGATGAAACAGATGAACGGGCCTGAGTAATACGCATTCGATCAGTTTCTAATCTCACTTCTCGTTGTTCAAGTGGTTTAAGCGAACGGGTCTCAGCGGCATATACTCGAAGATTTTCCAGTCTCAATGCTCGTCTGATTCTGAGACTCGTAATGCTATTTTCTGTCGTGCTTGAGGTGTAGGTCGACCAATTGCTTGTCATTCATTTTGAATAATTTTCAGTGACGCCATCCATCGGAAATTAATCGCACCAACCTCCGTCGACTCAAGCGCAAAAACTTTGTTAAAGAATGCACAGTTTACGATTTAATTCATTTTGAGTAATTTTCGGTGGCACCTCCTGTCGGAAATTGGTCATACCAACTTAGAAACCTTCGTCGGCTCATGCGCAACAACTTTGCTAAAGATCATAACATGATCAAATTCATAGTTTACGATTCTATAAGGTACATACAAACAAACATTCGTTTTTATATATGTATACTATGGGAGGTGACACGCCCACTATAGCCAATCCGCCCATTTTGTTCATATACACATCAAAGTCGTCCGTACAAAATTTGAGGACTCTAGCTGTTGCAGTTTATGAGATATACGACATTAAATACTTATTTGGTATGTGGGCGTGGCACCTCGCCTACTTGAAATTTTAAAATAAAAGGTAGCCTACAGTTCCTTCCAGACATACATGAAGGTAATGTTAAAATTTCAAGAAAATCGGTCCAGCCGTTTAGCCGTCTATAGACTTCAAATAAACAAACAAACCCACAAACAAATGAACACACATTCATTTTTGTATATAAGATACTTGGGTGATTTGTGGATTTGTTGAACGAATACAATGTTTTTCATTGTTCCCTAATTAATATATTTTTTTCATGTAATTTAAAAACACTTAAAAATATCGATCCTTAGCTCAACTGAAAAAAAATCAATTTTTTTTAGAAAGTCTTAAAATTTTTTTAAGTTTTTCTTTCTATACGGTCAGGTTAACCTAAAATGCAAATATTTGGACTGTTTGCGACAGTAACTGAGATACGATATTTCCTTTTATTTTAATTTCTTTACGGTGCAGGACACGAGTTCAGTTTGCTGTAAAACTGCGCTCGACGATATCAGTAAATCAGTTTGATTGACGCAACGGCTAATAAATCTCCAAGGGATTTAAATCATATTTATTAAAATAAAAATAAGAAATAAAAAAAAACGTAAACAATATAACGCAAAATTTAATTTAAGTAAGTGAAGCTAAAAATGCTTTGGTTTTGTTTTTTAATTTGTTAATTTTAAATTAAATATTTAAAGCAAATTTTCATGTCGAATCCTTTACGTTTCTGTGTCATTTTTGTCTTTTGCTTTTGCCCTTTTTTTTGGGGGGGGGGGTGTCCCTACTAAGTAATATTGTTGATGTTGTTGTACAACAATAAAATCTTGTTTATATTACACATTTTTCCAATTGGATTTTATCCTTAAGGGGCACTTTTGAAGCTGCATTATGACACACTCAGGAACAATTTCTTATGGCCGCTGGGGACCACCCAATCATTCTTAACGTATGAGCCAAAAAACCAGCGAAAGTAACATGTGTATATACACATACAAAGCATATGTGTGTGTGAGTTTGTGTATGCGTATTTCTACATATAAACGTGAGTAAAGAGAGTATGGTAAAGAGCAGAGAAAACATTTTATTTTATAGCAAAAAAAAGCGAAGAAACCCTCCAAATGAAATAACGAAACGAAATTTTTATTTGAGTTTCTCTAAAACACTCACACGCAAACACTAAAGCGTTCGTAAAAAACTTCATAAAAATAAAATTTGTTGAAAATGAAATTAAGGCACACGAACACATACATACATACATACCATGCATACACTGACACTTTTATTCGCTAGTAACAACACGGCAATTCCTTCAACAAAATTCAAAAAATGTGTGACTTTGTGGGTTTTTTCCTATGAGGTGCATATCGAGATGATGGTAATTTATTTATTATTTATTTGGTTCGTCTCCTCTAATTTAAATACTATAAACATACAATATATTTGCGTATATATGATGGAAAATATTTTTATAATCCAATGCCAGCCTTTTTAATGAAGCCAATTATCGTGCAACTTTTTTAACGCTGACCAAGGCTTTATTTTTTAGGTTTTCTTTCGCTGAGTTTATTTGTTGGAGTATTTACTGGGAAATGTATGCTAGGCACTCATAACAATACGGATACGTAAGGGACTTGTTTACTTAGTCAATGATTATGATCTAGGTTAGGTTTGGTTAAGTAATAGGACGTGTACTTGTCAATTAAGACAAGTACAGTACCCGAAGGTCGAATTGACCCATTGTACAACGTCCTAGTTTCTCACACCACTTATGTTGTGTGTGTTAATTTTAATTTTAAGAAACTTTTCATGGAAATTTTTATTTACTCTCTGAGTTTTTGCCAGAAATCTACTGAGAGGAAGTCGCCGAAAAAATACTTTTTGTATTTTGTCTTTGATGCCTGGCCTGGGGCTCGAACCCGGGCTTTTGCGTCTAATAAGCCAACACACTACCTACTAGACTACGGCGACTTCAATGTGGCACAATAAATAAGCGGATGGGCTTTTACCATGCAGTTGAACTTAACTTAGTTGCTTCATCAAGGTAAGCCCTATAAGAGTTCCTTAGCGCAGGGATATGGTCGTAAATTCCATTGCTCCATCCATTGCAAAGTTGAGACTTTTGCAGGTCACTGTTTTCTTAGAAGGTGCGGTGGGTCTGAGACTATTGTTCGCTTTATGTATCGGCGTTCTACTACTGTGTTGAGCAGGCAAAAGTTTTTGATTCTCATTGATTGATTGGAACCTTCATATGAAGATTGCTTCAAAGGCAAGATTAATTTTGAAGTCGATGGCCTCAGTTAAACCGAGTATTAACAGGTCGTTTTTCAACGAAGCTTAAGACTCTAGTAGATTTGTTTGGATAAAAAGTGGATTGATTGCCATCGATATTTAAATTACATAGAAATCCATGGCACAATTGCGATTCGCACAGGCTACAGGGAAAACATATTGTCAGCAGCCTGCGCTTATCGAGGTATCTGACCTCTTAGTTTATGTCATCTTTAACTTTCACTTTCAGAATAAAGAAATATTTATTTCTGCAATGAAATATTTATTTTGGAGTCGGGTTATTTTCCTTTAGCGAATGTGTTACTTCCGAATTTTAATTAATTATGATATCAAACCCTAACAAACCCTAGTACATTGGATTCAAATTCTGAATATTTGAAATTAAGAGGCTTAATTCTCTTGAAAATCCCTGCTACCTGCTTCCTGCTCAACAATGAGCATATAGAATGGGGATATGCATCGTGACAGCCGGATCTTCTTTAAAGATTCGAAAACTAATAAATAAAACAAAATTATTCGAATGTTAACGACCGTACAGTAAAATTCAATTTTTAAAAATTATGAGTTACAATACTTCTTACTATTCTATGTTGTTTACAATTATTTTACAAAATTTCAATAATTATTGCAGCCATAGCTGCCAAATAGATGGGGCACCAAATTGTCAAATATTTCAGAAAAAATCGTCAATATCGTCAAATACGTTTATTGTAATCGTCAAAAAATCGTCAGAAAAAATAAATAAACAAATTAAAAGTTTTTAAAAACCAAAATTATTTCTATTGCAGTAAAACATATAAAATCAATATGCATATGTACATATCTGAGTTCAAAAATAAAACATTTAACAAAAAATTTATTAGAAATTAAAAGCTAGTGTCCCTCATCTTCATTTATTAATTTTTTTCAAAAAAACGGAGAAATTTTATATCATTATCAAGAAAAAATTGTTTAAGGATTAAACAATCTATTCCAGTGTTGTTTATTGACACATAAGCGCAGCAATAATATTGCATCATCTTAATCTATGTGTGGTGTAAATATTAAGGAGTCAGAAGCTCTTGACATTCTGAGCATGAAAATTCAGTGTAATGTTGGCTGGAACTGACACATTTTTCAGTTCTTTCAGTTGATTCTTAAGATCTTATCATCTGAGGACGTAATAGCTCGTTAACGACGGTAGTGTATCCAACTCCATTGAATCATTGGAGCATCGTTGCAATATGGTTTGTGTTTTACTGTTCTATCGCTTCGACAAAAGGATTTTGGTCGAACGAAGTAAGGGGACTTTTCCCGAAAATCATATATTCCTATTTCACGCTCTTCTTTCTCGGCCAGGACATTCGTATGTGGAACTCAATTCCTGCAGATGTCTTTCCTGATACTTATGGTATAAATATATACAAGCCTAGTGTCCATAAACACTGTTCTCTCTTTCATTCTTCACATAACACATTTTCATAGTTCCAAACACAATGTCATCTATCCCTTTAATGTTGGTCACACGAAAAAAAATAACGGCACTTGCCTTTGTTCTTCCGATGGTAATATTAGAAGCTATACTCGAATTTTTAAAATTGTCTGCAACCACAAGTGATAAATTATTCTCAACTACGAGGTTATTTAGGAGTTGTCATTTTTGGCTTTTAAGGGGTTAAAAAGGAATAAAATACAGAAAAATCATCACAGGCATTTGAAAGTAACTTAAAAATATAAAACTTTACTCCTTGTTTTTACTAACATAAATTGCCAATAGTAACAATTGCAAAGTAAATACAAAGCTTAAAGTGGCTTTTAATGTACTAAAGTTAAGAATATGATGTAAATTTTTACTTTCCAAAAATCGTCAAAATAAGGGCATAAATCGTCAAATCGTCAATACGATATTTTTGGAGCTCAAAATCGTCAAAATGACGATAAATCGTCAAATCTGGCAGCTATGATTGCAGCACATAAAATATTCCTTCAATTGCAACAATTTCCCCAGGTTCCTGTCAACGGTGAGTGTTATAACCTCCTGACGTACTTATACATGGGGCAACGTTGGTCTACTAGCTCATATACATGGTGATATAGTGAGTCCAGTGTGTTAGGTAGTCGCCATGGTCTAGTAGGTAGTGTCTTGTTTTATTAAACGCGAGTCCACGGTTCAAACCTTAAGTCAGGCGTCTAATTAAAGGTCAAGTGAAAAGGAAATATAAAAAATATTTCTACGGTGACTTCCTCCCAGCAGATTTCTAGCAAAAACTCTGAGAGTAAATAAAAAATTGCCATGAAAAAAATTCTCGAAAATCTGAAGTTCGGAGTCCACTTTAAATTGTGGCTTTCGCCACTCATGCATAAAATAACATAATTGGTGTGGATAGTATGTTAGGTTGTCCACAATATTTCTGTTGCAGGATTGCAATTCAACAAACAACGTCAATTATATCCCAAACAAAAATTTTGACAGTGTTATTGATAAACCAGGTGGCTCTATTGTCATCATAAGCAATAGCATAATTAGAGTCCAAACGCTTTAAATATTATTGAAATTTTTACTATTTTTGACTACAAACATAATTAAACATTTTTGTCTTAAACATGCACTCAATACTATTTTATGGCAGCGAAACTGCGCAATGCCCAAATATTCTAGAATACACATCTCCATAGATTGCTGAAATTATTCGGGCTCAGCACAGTATCGAATGCTGTGCTCATGTCAAAAGGCGAGAACCAAAATCTATAAAAGTATAACTTGACATAATTGGTCATTAGAAGGCTTTAGTCAGGATTACGACCTAGCTTGTCACACCACTGGTGTTAATTTTATACATGAATGGCGGAACCTACAGTTTAAAGTCAATTTCGAACGATTGATTTTTGAAAAACTTTCGCATGCCAATTTTATTTATTCTCAGAGTTTTTGCCAGAAAACTGTTGAGAGGAAATCGACAGAGAACTATTTTCTCATATTTCGTTTTGTAAGATGTGTCTGACGTGGAGTTTTAACTGTGGCCTTATGTCTAAAAGCCAACACACTACCTACTAGGGTACGGCGATATAAATATACTCAGCTTGATTTAGGAACTTGTAGGATCCTGTTAGAAAACCAATATTCTACTTTTCAACCATGAAATCATTTTTCTGTGTGTGCTACGCCTTCCTTCAATTCAGATGTGAGAGTTATAATGATTGTACTTATGATTTCTCCTAATATGTTCCAGATGCTTAGTTTTCGTTTGTTTATCGCGTATGTGGCAAAATAAATACAAATTTTTTCGGTTACAGATAAAGTAAATTTAGGTCAGAAATTGGATAATTAAAGAAAGTTTACAAAAAATTTAATTCCCACATACGACGTTGTTCTTATTCTAAAGACGACATTTCCACATTAAGAAATGAAAAAAAACAAGACTGTTGTAAAACATTTCGTTTTTTCAACATCATTAGACAAAGTAATTAAAACGTGTATAAAGTAGACGTCGTTCTGGTCAACATCCTAAAGATTATTAAAGATAAATTTCGAAAAACTCGAAAAGAAAACGCTACAGACAGAAGCCGTTCTTTTTTAATGGCGAATTATTTTTTTGTTTTCCGAAAAGCAACTGTAACGACAACATTAAAAACAGGTTAAATGATAACAAAAAAAATATTTTTTTTTTTAAGAAAAGAGTTTCAGTTCTTTTTTCTTTTTTCTTTTTATTTTTAGAAAACATCAAAAAAGAAAAAAATTAAATACTTATACGAGCACAGATACTGATATAATAGTATGTATATGAAGATATGCGTACCATAATTTAAATCGTGGCATTACAACAGCGTAACAAACGACGTGTGTAAGTAATTGTGGTACTTGTGGTTTCAAGATACAGATTATGATTTACAATAAAATTAAAACAGTTTAATTCACATCATAACAAACAAACCCTTTTTAAATATCGTAACGTATCGTATCGTACATAAATATATTTGAAAACTAAAAATTTACTTTGTAACAATATACGTATTGTACGTCCGTATGTATTTGTTGTATTTCTATCTGTAACTGACAATACAATACATGTTTAAGAACATTTTCAAAGTGTGACAATGATATAAATCTCTTACTGTGTGTTGTTATATTTCTTATGAATGGCGGTCTTTTAAAAACTACTAAAAACACAACGATAAACTCTAAAAAAAAGAAAAAAAATCAAGGAACAAAAAAAATATAATCGCAGAGAAAAGTTAAGTTTCAAAACGGTATCTTAAGAAAAAGATTTTTACTCAAATAAGTCATTGTACGTTAAAAATGTCACATGCTTGACAAAGTATCTGTCGCCGTTAAACACAACTAAACACTACATAAACAATACGAGCACAAAATATAATTTATATTTAATGTAAACAACACTAATAACTAGTTTATCAAACACTATTATGCCGCATATATACATATGTACATACATACATATGTATGTATATACATATGTATGTATATTTACTGGCTTTAATGGGGGAAGTTAAAGAAAGTGCCGTTTCGAAAGGGTTCAAATTAAATGACATGACCACACACAAGCATTCCGCTGGTATACTGCATAAACTGAGAAGAAAAAGCCATTTTAAACAAAATTATAGCACAACAGAATATTGCCACTGGTATCACTTTTACCAACAATACATATTGTATTGAACTACTTTCTTAAATAAATTTGAGATTTATATCTGTAAACATGTCTAGTTTTGCAAGAGAAACTATAAAATTATGGCACATTAAAATACTATAATAATTATACTGAATATCAGTAATAAATTATGTACAGCAGAAACTAGGACGTTGTACAATGGGTCAATTCGACCTCCGGGTACTGTACTTGTCTTAATTGACAAGTACACGTCCTCTAACCTAACCTAACCTAACCATGTACAACAAAGATTAATTAAAAATTTAATGGACTTTTTGTTGTAATTTATTCATGGTGGGAAAACGTAATCTATTTTCATAGTTTAATATCGCAATAGCCGCCATAGTTTAGTAGGTAGTGTGTTTGCTTCGGTTCCCTTTCCTCAGGCATCTAAAACTAAACGAAATATTCCAAGATATTCTTGGGCAACTTCCTCTCAGCAAATTTCTGGCAAAAACTCTGAAAGTAAATAATATTGCCAAGGAAAGTTTCTCAAAAATCTGTCGTTTGGAGACGACTTTATACTATAGGTCCCGCCACTCATGTATTTATTTCAAATTTAACACACTCAACCAAAGTTGTATGAGAAGCTAGGTCGTAATCCTGACTGAAGGGTTGTTATGACTAATTCTGTATGTATGTCATAGTACATAGAGTTTGTCGTGCATTTACGTTCTTCTATAATACAACAAAGATTTCCCTTTTGCAACAAAAGTTAACAAAAAAAATTTGCTAAAATTAGGATTTAGGTGTCCTTCTAAAAAGGCTTTTGTTTCGGCTAATTTTGGCATGTATAAGGCTTACAAAACTTTTTTGAAATACGAAACAAATAATAGAAATAAGCAATAAAAAAATATCTTTAAAAAAATCAAATGAAATACCGAAATAAAAGCTCTCTTCAGTCTAACATTACGAGATATAAACAAGAAAATTGAGTTGTAAATACAGAAAAATCTGTTCTAACAAGAAATGATTCGCAAGAGATGTCAACAAAGTACTTCTTAATTGTCACAATTATAAGGTTCTAAAGTTTTGCAATACAATAATCTCTTTTACGAATCGTAATATAAAATGCTGAATATATGTACAACGCAACCTTAACACAGAAATTTTAACCAGAGAAATTCAAAGTGCTATTATATACAAAGCAGAAGAGGCGAACTTATAGTATATGCAGTGCAAGCAAAATGCGTAGTAAATTTAGTATCGTATGTGAAAATATCCTCAAGGATCAGTTGACTTCATTCGGTATACTATGAAGAAAGTACATTTAAGGCATAAGCTGGTAAGAATATTCTGCGTAAAACCAATAACTTGCTTATGTGAGCACAACTGTCTAAGGGCCATTATTACAACTTGGCGTTAAAGTTGGGTTTAGTTAAAGGTAACTTTATCTGAAGTGATCTTTAAAGTCAACTTTAACTTCTTTTCATTATTACAACCTACAGATAATATAAAGTTAATTTTTTCAAAATTGTGGCAGTGCTAGAGAAATGTCGATAACACTGCTCAATTAAACAAGTTTTTTTAAACTTAGTGGTTTTGTACAATGGGTCAATTCGACCTCCGGGTACTGTACTTGTCTTAATTGACAAGTACACTGCCTCTAACCTAACATAGTGGCAACGACGGGCTTCTTTTTTGTTGTATTTGCTTATTTTGTTTATATTTAAAGTTGCCATATTGAAAATAATATATAATATGGCAAGTTCAAACATAAACTTAACTTTAAAATTTAAAGGCAGGATGATCATCCCTTTAGCTTAACGCTCACTTCTACCTTATTGTCCAGTTATAATAATGAAAAACAATGTATCTGCCCTTTAAAATCCTCCCTTTAGTTAACGGCAAGTTGTAATAATGGCCCTAAGAGTGTTAAATATTGCGAAATTAATCTTTTAATTCTAACGAAACACACGTGACCCTCTGACATACATATTAACACGTTTTTTCTTTTGACTGTTGACTACTTCCTTATTTAATTGGTCGTAACAATCCTTTACTCAGGATTACAAACTAGCTTCTCACTCCAACCTTCTAATATATGTTCATTTTATCCATGAATGGTAGGACTTACTGTTTAATGTCGATTCCAAAGGTAGATTTGAGACACTTTTCACGGCAATTTTATTTACTCTCAGCCGTTATCGGGCAAAACTCTGAGAGGAAGCGGTGGAAGAAATATTGTTTCATATTTCATTTTGTCCGAAATGTATGAGCAAAAGGTTGAACCTTGAGCTCTCGTCTAATGAGCCAACACACCACACACTAGACTACGGCAAGTTCTACTTGAAAGTTGGATTGCAGATAAGGAAGTGAAATGCTGATTTCAAAACCCAAGAGTTGTTTTTATCAAATATTGATAAATATGACCGAGTGGCGTAATAAACAAATAACTTCGCCTCCCAGTGATTAAGAGCTTTTTATTGTCACTACTGGTATAGTTTCTGGAGCCTCGGGTCCGCATAAGAGATCCTATAAGTAAGCTTGAACTGGGAACCTATTACATACTTCTTCACATTGCTTGTACAGACTCTGTATATAAGAATGAATCATCAAAATTCATACTTTTTCATATGGAATCTTCTGATAGGCAGAAATTTTATTTGGAAAACATAAGATTATTATATACATCACATAATTGTAATGTACTACAATTGCGATTTGCTGTTATTCTGTAAAGGATATGTATTGAAGAGACAAATCATTTCTTTATAATTCTGATATAAAAGCTATTGAAAAAGTAATGGAAGAAAAAAAGATTTTTAAAATCTACTGATGATTTGCGTACACAAAACTTGAACACCAGGAACTGGTCACTACTGTGGCCCATATTCACTATCGTTTCAAAAAAGCTAACATATTTTATTATTCATATTATTATACATATTATAATCTGTTAAATTAGAAGTCGCCGTAGTCTAGTAGGTAGTGTGTTGGCTTATTAGATATGAGGCCTCGGTTTAAACCCCGGGGCAGACATCAAAACGAAAATATGAAAAAATATTTCTTCGGCGACTTTCTCTCAGCAGATTTCAGGCAAAAACTTTGAGCGTTAAAATAAAATTTTCATGAAAATGTTCTCAAAAAAAAATCTGTCGTTCGGAATCGACTTTGAACTGTAGGTGCTACCAATCATGTATAAAATTAACACACTCAACATAAGTGGTGTGAGAAACTAGCTCGTAATCCTGACTAAAGGGTTGTAATGACCAATTATGTATGTTATGTATGTAATTTAAATGTAGTCGTCGTAGTCTACTAGGTAGGATGTTGGCTTATTAGACGTAAGGCCACGGTACAAACTTCTGTTCAGACATCTCGAACAAAACGAAAATATGAAAAAATATTTCTGCGATGACTTTCTTTCAGCAGATTTCTAGCAGGAGCTCTGAGATTAAGATGAAAATGCCATAAAAATGTTCCTCACAATTCTGTCGTTCGGAGTCGACTTTAAACGGGACCTACAGTTTATGTATAAAATTAATACGCACAACATAAAGTGATGTAAGAAGCTAGATCGTAATCCCGATTTAAGAGTGGTAATGACCAATTATGTATATATAGTCTTGGTTCCTTGGGTAAATTAACATTCTTAGTTACAAATGCTAAGCAAATTGCCCACTTACAATGACATTTTCAGAATTAAACACTTATTTATCCATAAGCTTTTCTTGTGCTATTTATTAGACCACCACTGTATATATTTATTAAAATTATAAAATATATTCATTTAATTATTGCAAGAGCTATAGGTTAAAACGATTATTTATTACAGATCCCATCCGGTTAAATTACAAAACGTACAAATTTACATGTCATGTAAAACAACCATAATCAAAGTAGTTCAAGAAGAAATAAAACAACTTTAAGACAATTTACTTGAAATCAAATGAAATGCTTATACAAAACTGACCTAGGAGGAGTATGCATAAATAAAAACTACAGTTTCCTTTAAACTAACGAAAGATAAATGCATTTGTATTCAAATGTTGTTAAAAAAAGTAGCCTTGAAAGTAAGAGAATTTCTTTTGGGGTTTTTTTTTCGAAGGGCCAAACATACTCGTATGCCAAGTGGTAAGTAAGTAATTTAGTTTTAACTGTTTGTCTTGTAAGACAAATGCGTAATTAATTGCCAACATCAGAAGGAAACATGGTTTCAAAACATGAACTCATGCAAACGATATTCATGAATTCCAATCCTCCCGTTTTCTTTATGTCAAAACAGTCTTTATGAAGCATAACCAATGTAATGCCAGGGCATTTAAAATAGTTTCAGTTTTCTTGAGAAACTTTTAAAGATGTTGGCAAGAGTTATCTCTACTACTTTCTAGAGAGAAAAAGGAATACTTTTAAGGATGAAAACAAACAAGAGAAAAAAATTCAATTTAAGATGAAAGTAGGAAGTGGATTTGTTTGTTCATTAATAAATCACATGGTACACTCGCATACAACAAGTAATTTTTAAACTTATTTGTTTGTCATCCAACATTATTGTTGTTGTTGTTACAAAAACCTGTTCGAACAATAAAAGTACATTTGCGAAACATGCAAGTTTGTTTTTATTTTAAAAGTTTATACATGTGCATGTATAGATGACTAGAACCCTTAAAAATCTCTTTCATTTAACAAAACGTCGTCATTTGTTTGATGGGAAGAGTCAACCGAGGTGGAGACAATTCATTTAACCACCTACACCCATACATATTTTAATTTTATACAAAGAAGGCAGACCACTTGTTAAAAACGATAAAACAATTCATATGTATTTGTGTGCTCACTCTGACAGCATGTCACTTTATTTACACACACAATCGCATTCCCTCTCTGCGAAAGTGTTGAACACAGAAGCATTTCTCTCGTTGTCTATATCGTTATGTGTATTGTTGCATATTTTTAGGCCGTTGTATAAGAGTTACCACGTATGATTATGTTTTAAAGAAATATTTGATATTTAAATCAAGAAAAGATCTGGTTTTCCTAGAGGTAGTTCTATAAATAATAACATGGATCGCATTCTTTTAATTCCATCAAATAAGAGCTCCTGTGACTAATTCAACAAATCGATACATATATGTACGTCATTAAAAAAATAAATTTTAAATGTTTAATGTTTGTAAACGTTTGTTTAAAAGTCAGTATAGAGCCATCTATAATATAATATCGTATCCCTGTAATATTCGTTAAGCCTGTATTGTATTTAAAAGGTAAACTTTTAAGATTCGCTTTACTAAAACATAAATACATACGCATAATTGGTTATTGCAACTCTTCAGTCAGGATTACGACCTAGTTTATCTCACCACTTATGTTATGTCTGTTAATTTTATATATGAGTGGCGTGGCCTACACTTTAAAGTCGACTCCGGACTACAGATTTTTTGACAAACTTTTCATGGCAATTTTTATTTACTCTCAGAGTTTTTGCCAAAAATCTGTTGAGAGGAAGTCGCCGAAGAAATATTTTTATTCGTATTTCGTTTTGTTCCAAATGTCTGAAGTCTAATAAGCCAACTCTCTACCTACTAGATTACGGCGACTTCTTTGCTAGAAAACCTCCGTAAAATCACATTACATTCCTTTAAAAATTAAATTTAAAAATACTTGAAAATTCAAAATTCAAATGCCATTTTTTGTGAAACCAACACTCTGGAGATGACTCCTATTCGTGCTGTGCTTTGTGTTGGAATACAGAACAGATAGTAATAGAAGAAAGGAAAGAGTGGTGCGAGAATTTATTTATTAATTTTTTTTTGATGACCATTGTATATACCTTCGTCACTTTTTTCACACAAACACAAACATCCATAGTTTCTGGTAGGAAACGAACCCTCGGCCTCGGCAATTGAAGTTCTGCACACTACCAACTAGACCATCGGGACACACATATTTTACTTTTCAATTATAATTAATCCTTTAATTCGAAAACAGCAGTGGAACGATTTACTACTTCTCTAAATAATAATTTAAATGTTGAACAGCGCCTTGCCCTGGTCGAAAGAAAGATTGGCACATAAGCAGAATGGCCGCTGTTGGCGGACTAGGTATTCATTAACAAACAATTATTAACCATTTGAAGAAAACTGTATACATAGAGAAACTCGATGTTTGGTTGACGCATGAACTAATTTTCTTTGATTTGAATTTCCATTTTCAATTCATTTTTAAACGACGAAATCTAGCCATTTCTGAAACTCATGATTCTGACTTATCATGTACAAGAATAATGTGTTGAAAAATCTTGAACGAAGCAAAGGCAAAGCCAGGGAGTTGTTCCTTATGAACATCTACAATGTGTACAAATGATTTACACACACCTGTACTATATATTAGACGAGTTTTATGTTGAAACCTGTATGGATCTCTATTCTAAGTAAGCAAAAGTTTACTAATACTGAAGGATTAGTCGACAGAGAAGGTGTAGTGTTTCATGGTAAAAACGCAAGGGGGCCAATTACAAGATTCGCGATCGAATCAATTTTGATCAAGTTTGGTACAAATTAATTGCGATTACACAAGTTTTTCGTATTTCCGGAATTAGTCCCAAGATCATACATTTCTTTGACGAACCATGAGAAACTAAGAGAGCTTGGTTGAGAATTTTTCGTGCACCTCGCCACATCGTCCGGATTTTACATCTTAAGGCTATCCTTTCTTAATGGTGTAGGTTTTAAATTCGTAGTGGCCTGCAAATTTGTTTCTTTTTTAATAATTCACCAATACATCTTAGGCATGGCATACGAGAGTATCCGTTGGAAACCGAACGCACAATCCTTACGCAATCGGTGCCACTATTTTTGTTAAATAAATACACTTTTTTTGATCACAAAAGAATGAAGTTTCTAACATTTCAACAAAATTTTAAATTATTATTAGATAAGTACATAGTCGTGTAAGTTTTATGAAGTCACAGTAGTCTATTAGGTACCGTGTTGGCTTATGAGACGTAAGGCCACGGTTCAAATCCGAGGTCGGATATCTCAAACAAAATGAAATACGAAAAAATATTTGGTCGGTGACTTCCTCTCAGCAGATTTCTGGCAAACACTCTAAGAGTAATTAAAATTGCCATGACAAGTTTCTCAAAAATCTGTCGGTATGAGTCGACTTTAAACTGTAGGTCTCGCTACTCATGTATAAAGTACAAGACAACATAAGTGGCGTGAGAAGCCAGATCGTAATCCTGCTTGAAGGGTTGTAATGACCAAATTATGTATTTACATTGCTCTTCATATGATAAAAACGAAAGTAGTTTCCGCATGCAGCGTTTACGTCAAATTATTTATGAAAAGTTTGTGGTACCGTGCCATGACGCCAAAATCGTCCTCGGGGATTTTAATGCAAAGGTCGGGCGGGAAGGTATCTTTGGCCCCACTGTCGGACAGTTCAGCCTCCACGCAAACACTACCTCCAATGGTATGAGGCTGATCGATTTCGCCGCGGCGCGTAACATGGTAGTATGTAGCACTAAGTTTCAACATCTCGACATTCACAAGGACACATGGATGTCCCCTGATCGGTCAACATCTAACCAGATCGATCATATTGTGATAGACGGAAGGCACGTATCCAGTGTACTAGATGTGCGCACATTCAGAGGTCCAAACATCGACTCGGACCACTACCTTGTCGCAGACAAGTTTCGATTGCGCATTAGCGCTTCGAGGTCTGCGCACTCTAGTGCATTGCGAAAGCTGGACGTTAAGAAGCTGCGATCACAAAGGACAGCTGAGGCGTTCTCCGCTCAACTCTCGGATAAGCTCCGTCGTTCCCCATCTAATCTCAACGACATTGGCGGACTGTGGGCCAACATCTCCCACTCCTTGCGCACTACTGCGGAAACAGTCCTTGGTTTCGAACGCCCACCCCAACGTAATCAATGGTACGATGAGGAGTGTCGCGAGGCAACTGCAGCGAAAAACGCCGCATACAAGAAAACGTTGCAGTCTGCCGCTACGCGAGCCATTGTCGAGAACTATAGAGAGAAGAGAAGGGATGAGAGACGCCTTTTCAGACGCAAGAAGAGGGAGCAGGAAAGGCGTGAGCGTGAGGAAGTCGAGATGTATATATGTAGGAATGACGCTCGAAAATTCTATCAAAAGGTTAAGCGTCTAACCGAGGGTTATAAACCCGGAGCGTCTTCCTGCAAGGACGAAAATGGAAACTTAGTATCAGATACGCAGGGAGTACTGAGGTTATGGAGGAAACACTTCTCTACTCTGCTACAAGGCGATGACGACACCAATTCCGCCTTTAGAGATGATGTTCCGAACCCGATCGATGATGACGGCGTGGAGTTTCCGCCGCCTAGCCATGAAGAGGTCAAAGTCGCGATTACGCGCCTTAAAAACAATAAAGCGGCAGGTCCTGATGGCCTCCCCGCTGAATTGTTTAAGACCGGATGTAATGAGTTGGTAGGGCGCATGCACCAGCTTATTTACAAAATATGGCTAGAGGAAAGTATGCCCAACGATTGGAACCTCAGTGTCCTCTGTCCTGTCCTGAAAAAGGGAGACCCTACTATATGCGCCAACTATAGGGGTATAAGCCTTCTCCCTATCGCATATAAGGTTCTTACAGGCGTATTGTGTGAACGACTGAAGCCACTCGTCAAAACACTGATTGGACCTTATCAGTGCGGCTTCAGACCTGGCAAGTCCACCATCGACCAGATCTTCACACTACGCCAAATCCTGGAAAAGACCCACGAGAAACAAGTCGACACACACCATCTTTTTGTCGACTATAAAGCTGCCTTTGATAGCCCCATAAGGGATCGTGTTTTTGCCGCAATGTCTGAGCTCGGTATACCTGCGAAGCTGATAAGGCTTTGCAGAATGACGTTGAGCAATTCCTGTAGCTCCGTCAAGGTAGGAATGGACCTCTCCGAGCCTTTTGATACCGTGCGAGGTTTCAGACAAGGCGACCCCTTATCATGCGACCTCTTCAACTTCGTCATGGAGAGTGTTCTGCGAAAGGCAGGAGTGCATCGCAGTGGCACTATTTTTCAAAAAAGTGTCCAGTTGCTTGCGTACGCTGACGACATTGACATCATAGGGCGTACGAAGCGAGATGTTACTGCTGCCTTTAGTGCTATTGAACGCGAGTCTACCAAGATGGGTTTGGCAGTAAATGAGGGCAAAACAAAGTATATGTTATCGACGAGTCGAGACGCGCGGCGTATTGATTCTCAGATTACGGCCGATAACTATACTTTTGATACGGTCAAGGAATTCATCTATCTTGGCTCCGCCGTTACCACCAGAAATGATGTCAGTCTGGAGATCAAGCGCAGGATCACTCTTGCCAACAGGTGCTACTATGGTCTCAATAGGCAATTGAGTAGCAGAGACCTCTCTCGTACGACAAAACTAACACTCTACAAGACACTCATCCTACCCGTGCTTCTTTATGGCGCAGAGGCATGGACCCTATTAAGTACAGATGCAGCGGCCTTGAGAGTGTTCGAGAGAAAAGTACTGCGCAAGATCTTCGGTCCAGTGCGAGTTGGCGATGATTTCCGTATCCGATACAACAGTGAGCTGTATGAGCTCCTCAACGACATGGACGTTGTACAGCGTATTAATATCCAGCGGCTGCGCTGGCTCGGCCATGTCGTTCGAATGGAGGAGGATGCGCCGGCAAAACGGGTATTTGATGCGGGAATCTGCGGAAGTCGGCGAAGAGGACGACCTTGCATCCGTTGGAAGGACCAAATCGAGGAAGCCCTGTCATCGATTAGTGTGACCAACTGGCGTAGGCGCGCACGAAGCAGAGGCGCCTGGAAGGATGTGTTGCGGCAGGCCGAAATCCGATAAACGGGTTGTTATGGCCAATTAAGTAAGTAAGTAAAGTTGTGGTAGGCCTTCATTTAATGCTTCAAATAACAATTTTATTTCAATCATTTTAAAATTTTCGGCGTTTTTTACATTCAAAAACCAAACGATCAAAAACTAATCCGCAACATTCACCACAAGTTTTCTTAATATTGTTTCCTTTAAATGCTGTGTTGTTTAGTTTTGTTGAATTAATTTATTCGATGATTTCTTTGACTGACAACTTTAAAAAGTGTTTTGCAAATAAATTTAAAACGTATCAGAACGTATTCCCCAACATTACAATCAGAAAGATTTGTTTACTGGGGTACCTGAAATATTTTTAAGTGCATGTACGTTTGTATTCATACGTATGATACTTTGAAGAAGAAAAACAAAATGTTTCCAAGTGACAATAATGATGATGACAATAGCAATGATGACAGGATGTCTACACATACAATTACCTTCAGACACACATACATCACTTTAAGAACTCAAACCGGATATAAAAATAAACAATAAGAAAATTAAAAAGAGAACCAGACAGACGGCAAGAAATGAACCAAAGAAAAAACACAAAGAAAAAAACAAAACAAAACTGAAGAAAAAGTAAAAGTGCCAACTGGTGACTGGGGTAATCAACGAGTTTAACAGAAGTTTTTCTGTTTTTGTTTTTTATTTACACCCGTAACAACAACAGATTGTGGTGTGGTATGGTGTGGTCAAATATGAGTATCACATGCGAACAAGTGAATGGATTTTATATTCGACATGTCTTCTACGTTTAACATACAAATCTTATACACCCCCACTTGCCTCACATGTCGGATACTACGAGTATGAGCTTATCCTTGGAATGTGTGTGTGTTTTTTTTTGTCTACTTGTGATCCTTTCATGCTTCATGTCTGTATTATTTATTTGTGTTAAATGGATAGTTGAATGCTGAATGTTGTTGTTGGCTGTTGGTTGTTGGGTTGTTGGGTTGTTGTTCGACCGCTTGTGTGACTGCTTGACTCAATGGCTCTTCAATGATTGTTTGAATGTACTTTTTTAGCTTTTCGTTTTCGTTCTACTTTTATTTGGCATCTCTGTACGATTCCTTTCGAGTGTGAGTGGAAATGTATATATGTATTGTGTTCATTTTTTATTTGTTTTTGTAAATTTTATTTTTGTGAAGTTAAACTTGGCAAGGAAACGATACGATACGATACGGTACGGGTACTATCATTGCTTGGTTGGTTGGTTGAATGGTTGTATGGATGACTGGCTAAATGCTTTGGCTTTGGATTTGGGTTTATATGTGTATGTTTATCTGTGAGTGTATGACAGACTAACGGATTGGTTGGATGGTGTTGATTGCTGTTTTGGGTTTTTAAAATGTAGTTAGGCTGCCGGGTTTGTTGTATGGCTGCCTGCCATTGCAAAACGACTCCCTCGACTCAGGTGTAGAGCACCCCGGAGTGTCGTGACCAGCTCGTATATAACACCCAATACAGTAATTTCAATGGTTATGCGCTTATTGCTTCTGTTCAACAATATTTTTATTCTTTTACTTTCTGTGTTCTGTGTTCTGTTCTGTTCAGTTCTATTTTTTATTTTTTTTATTTGTCTTCTTGATCTTGTTTTTTTCTTGCTTTTAATTTTATTTCATTTCATTTTATGTTGGATCCGTATGGCAATGAATATGATTGTGTAGGTGAGTGTGTGTGTGAATGAAGATAAAACGTTGTCAGTTTAATGGCATATGAATGTATTGTAGGTGTAAAGTCGTATATTTTTTGGGGGAAATTCTGATCCTTTAGACAAAATGTTGTGAAAGCTATAAAATTTATTAAATAATAATTACAGTAATGAAAAGGACATCGCCATGAATGCTGTTATATTTGGATGTTGTTTCTAAAAACACTTGTAAATTCATAGTAAGTCATGGTATGCAGGCGGGCATGAAGCGTACCTCATCGAAAAGTATTTTCCATTTTATTTTTATTATTTTCACAAGACAATACACTGTTGCTTGCGTCAAAAACCAAAATACTTAGACTGCAAAGAACATAATTGTAATCGAATCTGTGAAAACAGATTAAAGTTCATTTCAACATGAACAAATCAAAGCTTTCTACTTTTCCTAGATTCATTTAAGATAAGGGTAACAGCAAGAAGAAAATTTTAGAAAAAGGAAATTGTAATTTTTCTATAATTTAATAACTACTTTGTCGCATCTAGCAGGACCTCCAACGCGTTATCCTGACTGATTTTGATCTGATTATCAGTATTAAATACGCTGCATGTGAAAGGCATAAATGGCTATCGATTCAGCATAGTATTGAATGAGCACCCTCCCGCTATTTCGACTACTAAATGACTACAACCCAGGAGAGCATAATGAATATTGGCGCGTCTGGGATCTGGCTAGTTGAGCAAATTTAACTTCTGTTTGATTATAATTAATACCGGCACCATTAAAAACAATAATCAAAACCAGGTGCCCCCCTTATGGTTACTTTGCGGGTTCCAGTTTTAGTTGTTTTTTTTTTTTAATTTATTTATTATACAGCTATGGACAGAGAAATAGCGCACTAATCTTGAGCTTTATACAATGTATTATTTCTTGAAAAGTAGAAAACTTAAAACAAGAAATGCGATGCTCTTAGTTTGCTTTACTGCATTTCTCTTAATTTTTTGTGGAATTGTACCGTTAAATAATGTACATGTTTGTTTTTGGTGTGTTTTGATAAAATAATTGTTTTATTGCTTGGACAATGAAATAGCGCATTAACTTTCGATTGTTGGCAGAAGAAGTTGTTTGGAATTGCGTTTCTTAGTTTGGTCGAAAATTAATTAAAATATTAATTTTAATACAATTTTTTTCATTTTGTAATTAAAAATGGGTAGAGACCACACTGTTCACTTGAGAAAAAAAATATCATCTGGGATCTTTATCAGAGAGGTAAAAAACAAGTGGAAATAGCTGAAATTATTGGTTGTTCCAGAAAAATGATTTACAACGTAGTCAAATGCATTAGTACTGATCATAGTTTGCTAAAAAGAAAGAAAGATCTAAAGATTCCCCTCGAAAAACAATCTTGCATCAAGACAGAGCAATTGTTCGGAAGAGTAAGCTTGATCCTTTCAAGTCCTCAAGAACAATAATGGCCGAAATAAATGAGGATTTTGGCTTAAATGTGTCGGCTAGACTTGTGCGAAGGCGGCTGAATGAAAATAACTTGTTTGGACGTGTTAGAAGAAAAAACCTCTTCTGTCAAAAAAGAATGTCAAGGCGCGATTATCTTTTGCAAATACTTACGGTAGCAAAGACATCAATTTTTGGAAAAGAATTTTATTTACGGACGAAACTAAAATTAATCTGATTGGTCGTGATGGAAAAACGTTCGTTCATCGTGAAAAGAACCAAGTATACAATCCTCGCTACACTTTAAAAACCGTAAAGCATGGTGGAGGAAATTTAAAGGTTTGGGGATCATTTTCGTGGCATGGCGTCGGAGCACTTGAAAGAATAAATGGCATTATGGATAAATTCGTCTATCTTAACATATTAAAAAACACAATGGAGCCATATTGCTTCGAAAATATGCCTCTGAATTGGATCTTTGTGCACGACAATGACCCCAAACATACGGCAAAAGTAGTAAAAAATTGGCTTTCCGATTAAAAGATTCCAGTTCTGGATTGGCCTGCACAGAGTCCGGACCTTAACCCTATAGAAAATTTGTGGAACGACGTAAAGGTTAAGTTAGGACAACAGAAATGTAAAAATTCTGATGATCTTTGGAAAGCCATAAAAGAAGCATGGGACTCTATTCCTTTAAATAAATGTCGAAAATTAATAGAAAGTTTACCCCGCAGATGCGAAGCTGTAAAAAGAAATAAAGGCTACAGCACAAAGTACTAACACGGCAAGCACATTCGTAAAAATAAACCAAGTTTATAATTAATTTACTGCTTTTTTTTGCAGATCAAGAAAAATGCGCTATTTTGTTGTCCACTCAAAATATAGACAAAGTCAAACTTTATAGATTTTATGTTGATTAAAATATCAGTTAGCATTGTTTTTAAGTTCTCGTTTTTACTAACAAGTTAAGTGAATTAATTTATGTAAAAATATTTAATGAATATATATATTTTTTTGAATTTGTCGAACCATTTCTCGAACGACTATGAAGTGCGCTATTTCTCTGTCCATAGCTGTATATGATAGCCCCGTCTATGTGGCTGCCGACCCAGTACTGTGTCTGTCAGGCGGAATTATCGGCAATATATACTGCAGCGATAATTACCATGCAAGATATTGCCATTTATTTCCGATAGCCAGACGGCTATACACAGCACTAAATTTCAACATAATAAACTACAAGACGGTGTATAGCTATCACAGATATCGCAATGAGATAACAAAACGGTATAATATCCACATCATATGGATGCCAGGACACAGTGACACTAGGCCATGTGTGGCGCAATTATCTCTCTGAGGACCTGCCAGCTTCTAATTGACAATGCAGTCAAGTAAACCATCAACACTAGATTTTAGGCTTCGGTTGTAGGTAGAATGGTGCAGAAAATTTGGCCAAAACTGAATGGAGGACGTACGATACATATTCATAATTGGTCAATCAGGATTACGACTTATGTTGTGTGTATTAATTTCATACATGAGTGGCGGGACCTACAGTTTAAAGTCAACTCCGAACGATAGATTTTTTGAGAAAATTTTTATTTACTCTCAGAGTTTTTGCCAGAAATTTGCTGAGAGGCAGTTGCCGAAGAATTTTTTTCAGATCTCGTTTTGTTGGAGTTGTCTGACCTGGGGCTTGAACCGTAGCTTCACGTTTAATAAGCCAACATAGTACCTACTAAACTATGGCTACTTCATAGACGGTGTACAGCTGTTGCAAATATTACAATTAGATGGTAAAACAATATGATGTCCATATCATATGGGTATCAGCAGTCAGATTTGGGGTATGGGCCTAAAGGCGCAGAAAAGCTTGCCAAAACTGAATGGAGGCCGGACGACAAGTCTATTTAAATTCTACAGAAGGCCAGCCGAGGCGGCCATATTCCATTTCTAACCGGAACAATTGTACTTTACAACAAAAAAATAAATTTGGCAATATTTCAAACCGTTTCTTGTTTTTTGCATTTTTAAATTAAAACTTTTAAATTTCCCCACGCTATATTCAACTTACATACAGTGAGCTTAAAAAACTGTACGCTATGGATAAAATTCTAATAATCATCAAACTCAGCTATTACCACTTATAGAAAGTGTCCGAAAAAATTTTACTATATTTCGATATTTTTTGTAATTTTTTTATGTTTCAATTTTAAAAACTGAAACAATTTCAAAATAAAAATAACGATAATTTATTAATGTATCTATATTTATTTTTTTGTGCACTTTTTTTTGACGCTCACAGCATTTGTAGGTGAACAATATTTTTAATTTTTATACCACTTTAACAAATACGTCAATGGAGATTCGTATACAATGAATTGAAATTATTTTATGATCGAACAATTCAAAATATTTTTATTATTTGATGTTTAATGTTCCTAAAATGAGTTATTGAATTATTATTTCAACTAACTATTTACAATACAACAAGCACAATATAACTGTACTAAATTTTTGATTCCACTATACAATAATAAATTTATTTTCAAAGAAATACAAAAATCTCAAAGAAAAATTTCATAAGATCTTACCATTCTTATGAAATTTTTCTTTTCCAAGTACCTGAATAATAGCTATCCAAACTTAGAAGATCTTCATCAATGTCTTCATCATCATCGATGTCGTCATCCAAATCATCAAATTCGTTAAAATTACTGTCGTCTGCTTCCTTTACAGTGCCTATGTTATTATTTTTAACTTCTGATGTCATTGCTGAGCTCTCTTCTCCTTTATGATCTCGATTATCAGCGTTTGATGTGACTTTATTTTGCATTTTATTAGACGAATCCATGAAATTCTTAATATGACCTGCAAAAGAAATAAATTAAAAAAAAAAAATTTATGAAACAAGGTTGCAATCGAATAAGCATCAGAGCATATTTATTATTTATAAATAGCGGGGTGTATGCACAGATATAATCAAATAATTAAATTTTAAGTAAAAATGCATTAACTAACGTGCATCAATTCCCAGAAGTGTAAATGGCAAAGAGGATAGCAAAATGAGAAAAAATACTTTCGCATAAATATTCGTATAAGTGTGCTTACAGAGTAATGCAAGGAATTCCCAAACATCGTGCTAAGAAATACACACATACACAACCACACATACACAATTCACATACGGAATACAGTTGTAGCGTGGCATATACTTGTGCACGCATAGACATTCTAGAGCACAAGATAATGTAACAACTTCTAGACACCAAGGAATGCAACAACAAAGTTTAAAACTACTACGCCATACACAAACACCAGTACTTACTCACACACTTAAGCAAAAATAATGAGTAAAAGAAGACAAAAAACCCACAAAAAAGAAGCAGAAAACAGTCCGAAAAGTGAAAGACGGCCACCAAGAAAATCAATATGTTTTTGGTTGTAGCTTCGCAACAACAACAACAGCAACACCAGCGAACAAGTAATCAAACCAGTATTTACAGCCCAATATACGTACGAAAGGAGCAGACTGGAGCAAAGTTGTGTTAAGACGAGCTACAATGTAAGAATATTTGTTTGTTTGTATGAACGTAGAGTATAATATGGTATGGTATGGTATGGCATGGTATGGAATGTTGATACACAAACTAAAAAGAACTGCTTCAACCCGTCTTGAATGCCATCGACTGACTTTCGTAGGAAGCCTGAAAGCATGCAGTATTTCATGCTGAATGCGAACATGAACATGAATACCAAAATGTTCGACATTGCTGCGGCTTGTCCCAGGTGTATGGAATTTTGATTAGTCAAATCCCTTGGGTACCATAATTCCCCCACAGTAGTGGCAGCCAGAAATGAAAGTCAAATTTAAAATTGTTGTTGTTGTTGTTGTTGTTGTTGTTGCTGTTGCTGTTACGGCCAACAATGTAGAGAGGCAAACAAACTTGGCGCTTTAACTATTTGAAAAAGAAACAAAAAAATTACGATTACTACTACAGACACAACAACAACTACAATTTAATGCACACACATGCTTATATCTTTGTATTTATATTTACTTTTTTAAGAGAATACTTTTTAAAGAGAATTAGCAGTAAAACATATGCATTCTCTGCGCATGCCATGTGTTTGCTTGAGTATTTCTTGTATTTCCAATTATTTTTGCTCTTAAATTCTTCTCTTTTATGCCATTACAGAACAGCTGTTTTCGTTTGTTGACATATAAACAAGGATTGTAAGGACAGTAACCATACACTAACCTTACGTGGTATGGGGGGTAAAACGTGATTTTAATACAAATTGTTTTTGTATTAGTGGGTACAAGTGCTTGTGGTATTTTAAAGTAATTTTATTTATAAACAATTAATATTGAATTCTCTATTTAAATATTTTAATATGTATTGTTCAGCATCTTATGGAAGTTCTACGTTGTGTTGTATTCACCGCACATTATGATTGTTTACTTTTCAACTCTCTTGTAATGCAATGGAAATGTATTTTTTGATATAAAAATTGTGCCGGAGTATTTTATCAGCTGACTCCAAAAATGTAAAGGGTGGACCATTTAAAAGTTTAATTTTAAAAATGCAATAAAACAAAAATTTTTTTTTGGTTGTGAAGTGCAATTAGTTTGGTTAGGAATGGAATATTATTTCATTTGTATAGTTGCTGCGCCTGGCTTCACAGTACTTTATTCGATTTGACCAATTTTCGTGCACTTTTTCGAGTGTATGGGTTCGTATGTCATCAGTAGCATCACGAATGTTGCCCTTCAAATGCTCAATTGCTTGCGGTTTGTCGGCATAATACTTTTCTTTAATGCCGCTGCAAAGAAAATAATCCAACAGTGTCAAATCGAAGCTTCCAGGTGGCCAATTGACATCACCATTTCCGCTTATTAAACGACCATCAAACGCTTGGCGCAATAAATCGATTTTGCCATGAGATGTGAGGCAAGTTGCACCATCCTGCGAAAACCAAACATCGTTCACATCTATACCATGATGAGCGGATACAAAAAAATCGGTTATCATGGTGCAATAGGTGTCCCCATTGACCGTAGTGGTCGCGCCGTCCTCATTTTCAGAGAGATATGGGCCAATGGTGCATCCGCTACAAAAGCCGCACCAAACAGCCACTCGTAATAAGCGTATTGGTTTCTGTAAGACCACCTATGGGTTTTCTGAGCAATTTTGCTTATTAACCCACCAAGAGGAAGATGAGCTTCTTCCGAAAAGATGTTTTTTTTTTTTTGGCAAAATCGACATCATCTTGCAGTTTCCCGTTGGCCTAAATTTCCAATAAATACCAACGTTGCTCATGCGTAAATCGATTCATTACGTCCTGTGGAGATAATATACTAAATTTTGTGACAGAATAAATAACATAAGTATTGCCAGATTCGAAATAAACGATGGTTCAAATTTAAACCGATAGATGGTCCACCCGATATTTCGGGAAATGTATACATATGTACGTATGTGAGAAACTAGGTCGAAATCCTGACTGAAGGGTTGTAATGACCAATTATATATGTATGTATACATATGTACGTATGTACGAAAAGTTTCTTAAAAATCTGCCGTTCCATTGCCACTCATGTATAAAATTAACACACACAGCATAAGACGTGTGAGAAGCTTGGTAGTAATCCTAACTGAAGGGTTGTAAGGACCAATTCTGTATGTATGTATTATAAAAAGAGTAAAGCAACAATGAAGAGGAATCGTTCTGTATTTTTATATGCACGACACTGGTGTCAAGTATACAGTAAAGATTGTAAAAATTCGATTAGAAAAGAATAGAATCAATATTATCTCTTGGCCCTTTCAACTTTCGTGTTTAAGCCAATTGAAAACAGAAACTTCCGTGACGCTCATGAATTTTTGCAACAAATTGAAATTCAGTCGCTACAGAAATAATGCGACTTTAGAGCGAATCGGATTCTAAAAACAAATCTGACTGTAGCTTACACGGCATAGTAGTTTACAGGCTACTGGAAGCGATAGATTCAAAATCTCTATAGAAATACATACCTATGCATCGAAGTTAAATAGAAAAACCGGATGTGATGTGCGTATTGAGAACTTGGCAATCAGGAGCTCATATAGACTTACTGATTACTGTAGTGACTTCCTTGTGGAAGTAAGGGCTGTCTTAATGACAATGAAATAGTTACTCAGCAACCGAATATTCCTTAATAATTTACTGATATATACGAACGTCATATCGAAAGCATGAAAGTCGCTTTCATTCCCTCGGAAAATGGCGGAATACTCAAAGATCTCCATTACATGGTTATGGTCTATTGCTGACGTACTAGAAAACATGGATTGAATGTTTAAAAAAATTATAGCCTCATTACTTCTATTGATTAATTTATAATTAGTAATTGATTAAACGAATTATTTAATTGATTAAAACGAAATATGACATCTAAACCTTCTCGGTTAAATACATTCTCGTTAAACTAGTTTATGTCTGTTCTTAATAATGACCACATATGTAGCTTCTAATATAATAAACTGCAAGAAAAATAATGAACACACCTCGTCATATTTCTCTTTATTTTCTATATTCAAGTTAAGCACCTCAATAACCATCTCAACAGCATCGAGTACTTTAGATATACGATTACATTCCTTTCCGTCTCAAGCAATTACAAAATTGGCGGGAATAAAATCCTACTTTTGATTTATTTTGCAAAGCTCATATTCTTAGAAATTGGACATACACTTACTTTTGTCTAGAGTTTGAAATCAGTTGGAAAAAAACTGGTAAATATTTTGCAAATGTCATATAAGGACGGCAGGGGATGCAAACTTATTTCCTTTAGTAGCAAAATAACCCCCACAAATTTCAACGATTCTAAATTGTTTCAAGGGAGAAAATTATCATGGAAGGTACAACAACCAAAGTTCTAAATCTGGTGGAACTAAAGTTACTAACATGTAATTCGAAGATCGCAGTGTTTTACTTTCTTGCTAAGAGAGTGAATTACTAAGTCCATGGTATTTTAAATGAAACAAAAGTTTTTGGAAAGCAACTTATTTTATTTATTGGCTTAACATTCTTTCTTTAGAAGTTGCCGTAGTCTCTTTAGAACTGTCCGTAGGCTATTTAGAAGTCTAGTAGGCTTAATAGACGTGAGGCCACGGTTCAAACCCCAGATCAGACGTCTCCAACAAAACGAAAATATGAAAAAATATTCCTAAAATTAAACACACACAACATAAGTGGTGTGAGAAGCTGGGTCGTAATCCTGACTAAAGGATTGATTAAAATACCCATTGTCCAAGTTCAAAAAAATACAATTTGCCGAGGTCAACAAAATAAATTTGTTTGCGTGATGATCGTTTCACTTTGAAGTAAGGTACCCTCATATAAACCAAATAATTTTATCGGTTATCTATAAGACAGTGACAGTTACAGATAAAATATTCAAACTTTGTCAGTAAAAAGTTTTATGTTTCCGATCTCTTTAGTCTTCTTGCAGAATGATGATTCACGGTATATCTTTTTCCCTCCGTCTCTTATATCCTCCCTATCCTACATCTTCTCCTTTTCCAATTTCCCTATCTCATTCACTATCATCTCTCCCTCGCTCTCTTTTCTAGGACGTATTTACAATGGGTAATTTTGACCTCTGGTTATTGTACATGTCCCAATAACAAGTACATGTCCTCAAACCAATCCTACCTTCGTAACTGTAGAATTAATAGCAACTAAATTTAATAAAAAATCGCCATGGTCTAGTAGGTAGTATGCTGTCTTATTACAACTACCACCGTGGTTCAAAACCTAGCGTAAAAACTCGTACAAAACGAATAAAAAAAATTATCTTTCGGTGTCTTCCTCTCAAGCAGTCTTCTGGAAAAACCCCTGTAGTAAATAAAATTGCCATGAAAGGTTTTTTAAATTTGTTGTTCGGGTCGATATTACACTGTACATCCCCCATTTACTTACTTTCTTACTTTATTGGTCATTACAACTCTTTAGACAGCACTACGACCTAGCTACTCACACCACTTCTGTTGTGTGTTAATTTTATTCACAAGTGCGGGGACGTATAGTTTATAGTTGACTCCGAAAGATAGATTTTTTTCGTCGAAGAAATATTTTTTACGTATTTCGTTTTGTTGAAGATGTCTGACCTGGGATTTGAACCAAGGCCTCATGTCTAATAAGGCAAGACACTACCTTACAATTTCAATGCATAAAATTAGCACCTACAAGATGGGTGGTGTGAGATGCTAGATTGTAATCCTGACTAAAATATTGAAATGACTAATTAAGTAAGTAAGTGCGTAAAATAATAAAACTCATTAGTAATGATTAGTAAAAGTGTTAAGTATAGTTTTTTGCAGGAAAATTTTTAATTATAACGGGTAACAAATATTTGCCCTATGTATTATAAATCATAGCAATATAACGGAGCATAGGTAGTACATTTCTGAAGAATATATTTAGTTGTGTGTGTTTTTGTATTGCCCTTATGTTGCACGTGCAAGTATTTTGTTTTTATTATTTTTTCTACTTCTCATCATCTATTGTTTCTTTTTTATTGTAAATTTTGTTGCTCTTTTGTGTGAGTTTCATTTATTTACGCAAATCATTACAAAATTAAAAGAGCGAAAGAAAGAGATTTCCAAAGAACATTTGTATGCTCTTTTAACAAAAATAACAAAACACGCTAAAACAAAGAGAATGTATTTTGATTTGCTACATAAAAACAACAGCAAAAAGAAAAGAAAATCAAGAACATAAAATAAGAAACAAAAAGGCAAAATGAAAAAAGAAAGAAAAAAACAAATACAAACTTAAGCACTTAACGAGTTGTATATGTGAGTAAGTGGCATGCCGCAATACAATGCCACCTCAGAGATTTACAAAAGTTTTTATGACACATGAAATATAACAAAACAACACACTGATGTATAACAAATACGCTTCAATGCTTGTGTGTTTGTTGCTCTACGTATGTACATGCATGAACCAGTGTGTGGGTGTGAGTATGGTTGTATGTGTTTAGGTAGTTTGATTATAACATTAGACGCAGCACATAATAACAAACCAGCCAACAGAACTTGACTTTTGCACTACTCAACTCGAATATTTGTAAAGAGTAACGAACACAAAGAAAATAATATGAAATGTAAAGTATCCATCGATACCAATGCATCTTAAAACTATGTTCTCAACCCCACAGAAATACAAATACAAAGTCATATTAGGGTGATCACTCCAATACACGTAGTGCAAGACTTCTTTTTTTGTGTAATACTCAAGAGATTTTGTTTGCCATCAATGCAAAACTCTATCAAGTCAGCCAGCCAGTCATCTCGTCATCGTCGTAATTTAGTCGCATGTGAAATCGTGTGAAGGCAATTCGTTTATGCGTTCTTTACTTTTTTTCTTTTAATAGCTCTCGTGTACCCTTCTCATCATCAAGGCTGTAAGCAACGAGAAATCATTTGAATACCACGGAATACCAACCTGAACTCATAAACTGTAATATTCACATACAAAGGGCAAGAGTAAAGCGAGCGAACGATATACATACATACAATGGAAAGACAATTTGAACAATTTTACTTGCATTTCATGTGCGCCTTTTTGCATGTATTCTGTCATCTATGCCATCCATGTCGTATACGTAATGCAATTTTTGAAAGCCATCAAATAAAAACCGCGAAACAAGAATTCCCCACGAAAATTACGAACATGCAGACCAACTACTAGCGTGCCATGCTATGTGTGTGACTAAGCGTGTTTCATATGATTTATATGCAGCAGCTTAACAAATTGAAAGTCCTTCTACTAATCAAACGTTATTTGCGTTCATCAAATCGCTCTCGTGTTTTTTTTTCTACATACAATTGATGTTTTAAATATGTTCGCTGTGAGTGCATATGCTGTGTATATGTGTAATACGTTTGTTTGTAAGTGTGTGTGTTCTCGTACTTTTTTATATTTTTCATATGAACGAACTATCGAACAGAATGTTAAGTAACTTGCCGGAAGCATTTTATCGCCAGACAAGTGATATATGCGTACAAAAATACTCCGTACGCTCAAAGACTAATTATGCTGACAACTTCTGTAAATTTATGATAGGAAATGAAAATTATTTTCATATTGGACTACAGTGGGCCAAAGAAAATTGTAAAGATAACGAATACCTAATTAATATCGGAATACAAGTGGGCCCGTATTATGAAGCTGATTAAAAAACTTAGCCCAACTCAGCCAAAACTAATGCAGCAAATTTTGCAAAATTTATCATTTAGTACGATACATTCTCTCTTGCGATATTCAATAGTATTTACATATACATACATTGAGCGCCAAAAGTGAGTAAACACCACTGAAATAATTCATTTTCTTAGGATAGCGAGAAAACTTAATGAGAATAGTCGAATAAATTTCCAAAAATAAAAACGTTTTTTTATTACTTATAAAATGTTAAAACAAAAACAACAATTCATGATAAAGGAACTTTTTTTATACTTAAGAACAAAACTGTTTTATACTTAAGAAAAAAAGTGTTGACTCACTTATGGCGCTCACTGTATATCGATATCGAGTTTGCCGTAAGACCTTTCTAGCTTTTAGAAATATCCACCAAACGAAGACCACACCGCATCTACTTATTTACTTAATAGGTCATTGACAACCCGTTTATCTGATTTTGGCCGACTTTAGCCCATCCATCCAGGCGCGACTTCGCCAGTCGGTCACACCAATCGATGCCAGACCTTTCTCAATTTGATCCTTCCAATGTAGACAAGGTCTCGCTAGAATATCCTCTTCCATCGGAACAACAAGGCCGAGCCAGCGCAGCCAATGGATACGCTCTACAAAGTACTTGATGAGCTGATAAAGGGCAATATTAGATCGTATGCGGAAATCCTATCCAACTCGCCAAGAATTTTCTCTCGAATACTTTCAGGACTGCTGTATCCCTATTTAATAGTATCCATTCTTCTGCGCCGTAAAGGAGCACGTGTTATTGTAATTGGTCATTGCAACCCTTTAATCAGGATTATGACCTAGCTTCTCACACCACAGATGTTGTGTGTGTTAATTTTATACATGAGTGGCAGGACCTACTATTTAAAGTCGACTTCGAACGACAAATTTTTCAGGAAACTTTTCATAGTAATTTTATTTTGTTCTCAGAGTTTTTGCAAGAAATTTGCTGAGAGGAAATTTTCGAACATTTCGTTTTGTTAGAGAAGTCTGGCCAGGGATTTTAATCGTGGACTCACGTCTAATAAGCCAACACCTTACCTACGAGACTGCAGCGACTTCATAAAATGATTCTGCTTTTTGTAATATCTTCAGTACAGCGATCCTTACTGCATCCTGCCGCTGAGCAAATTTCGGAAGATATTGATGCTTAACCAAAAACATAACCTTAAAAAACGTGAAACATTTTGAAATTGCGCAGAAGCTTTCTTCAGTTTTCTTAAGGATTAGGATTATAGTTTTCGCTTTGTAACGCAAAGTAAAAAGCTCTCACGTTGTAATTTAAGAAGCAAATTGTGTGCAGAAGACATTCTTTAACACCAGTGGTGCTGTGCCTTCAAGCTTTGAAGAGTTACTTAGAAAGAAAGATTCGGTTGAATATATGTACCAGACATCAGCAATCAATCGTTTTTCGCTACTCATAAGCATTCATGAAATTTTTAATATAAGTGAGTAAACAATACTGAAATGTAACTACTCTGATTCATTCATACTCACTACAACGTACAGGTTGCAATGAGTATGCGTACAACAGTTGACAACAAACTCATACCATTCGAAATATGTTTGATTCATATACTCACTAAGAATTATAACTTTAGGAAAATACTTATAATACTGTTACGTTTTTACCTTTTTAAAAGCGTTTAAACATGAGTTCGTTAATTACAAACCAAGTAAAAACAAATATGTGTTTAGTTTTTCTTAAACTCTCTTTATTATTCACACTACGTTTGTGCCACTGTTCACATATTATCCGAGTGTCTGGAGTGACTCGAATCATTCATCAAAATTTGCAGTCTTAGTTATTGTTGTATTTATAAAAAAGGAAAAAGACACATAAGCACAAAAGCCAGAGCACCAAGCAGAGCGATTACACAACCTTCAAGGGAGTATATTTAGTGTTCGTAGGCGATTCATACTTATTTTGTGATTCTTGTATACATACATACATAATTGGTCATGACAACCCTTTAGTTAGGATTACGACCTAGCTTCTCACACCACTGATGCTGTGTGCGTTAATTTTATACATGAGTGGCGGGACCTGCAGTTTAAAGTCGATTCCGAACGACAGATTTTTGAGAAACTTTTCATGGCAATTTTATTTACTCTCTGAGTTTTTGCCAGAAATCTGCTGAGAGGAAGTCGCCGAAGAAATAAATTTTTACATATTTCGTTTTGATGTCCGACTTGAGGTTTGAACCGAGGCCTCAAGTGTAATAAGCCAACACACTACCTACTAGACCACGGCGAATATGATGAGTACTTCAAACCAGTGGTGTTGTCGAGCCGGAACGCTCCGGAACATCGTTCCGGTACTTCCTTTTTGGACAGGAACGCGTTCCGGAACTAAAGATGACTTCTGATAACGAGAATTGGCTGATGTTTTGAAAAAAAAAATTAAAAGGAATTGCTTAATTTTTTTTTCTAATTTTTGACGAATTTTTATATGTATTTTTATAAACAAGGGTTTGAACCGAACCCGAACCGGAACAAAAACCGGAACGAACCGGCTTATTTTTCCGAACCGTGAACCGGAGTCCGGAACGCGTTCCGGTAAAAAATTAGCACAACACCACTGCTTCAAACTTTGAATATGAGTAGAGGTTCCATGATATTAAAATAAGTATGAATTCGTATATCTATCAGAAATTATGAGTATGCCTCGATTCTACTTATCTTTTTGAATACTCATTGCTGATTTCTGATATGTACTAGAAATTTTTTTATTTTATTTTTTTTACATGGTTCCTGCGTGTTTAAAGATACAAATAAAGTAGGGTTGGGAACATTTAAAATATCACCAAAAACAAAAAAAAAACTTCCAGGATTTTTAATACGAAATCAGAAACACAGTCCAGTTGTTGGGATTTCCATACAGAAACCTAAAGCTATATGTATTACTGCGGGTTTGTAAGTCCAATGCGTAGGGAAATTGGAAACCATTGTCATAAAATAAATTCGTTTTCTTTTAAGGAGAAAAGTTTTTGGAGCTTTGTTGTCTGTTGAGTTGTAATTGTAAAAGAATCTATTGAATTTTATCAAAGACACGATATGTTGTAGTTGTCCCACTGTTTTACAATTTTTCATTGTTATGCTTTTATTCACGCACACACACAGAAACACGCACACACACTTGACCGATTTTATGAAACACGCGTGTTCCGTGGCAGATAGTTTATGAAATTTTCTCACAAGTGAATGTGGTTGTATGAAGGATGTTGCTGTTGTTGTTGTTGTTATAGTTTTGGCAATATCTTTTGCTAATTTCGTATTGTAGGATATAAAAACGCCTCTAACTTTTAATATTTTTATTAGTTGGGAAAAATTTCTCGCTTTTGCTCGTCATCTCGTAAAACGTTGATTGTACCTTATGAACGATGAGAATGTGTTTTTTACAATATTCACTGACACACACACGCAAGCATACAGTAGTTGATAGTGTTTGAAATGATGACACATGTTGCACACATACAAGCAAGTATGTACTTTGGTTCTTGCTAGTACTAGTACTCTAGCAGCACAATTCATAGTTATTCACGCCACTGAGTACGAACGATAGAAATTCAAATAAGCTGGAACAACATGGGAATATTTTTATCGAAAAATTTGAATAGAAGCGAAACGTTGCAACCAACCAACCAACAGCGACCAGTGAAACATCATTACGTTTGATGTTTCTGATGGCAAACATTAGTTGTGGAGCATTGTGGATGATGACGATGACGACTGCTATGATGGTTGGATGGTTGAAATAGTTATAATTCTGTTCTTGTTGTCGTATTGTTGCATTCATGTGTTCTTTATGAATACCACCATAAACAGGAACAACAACTTGAAGTCATACCACGGCATGTGCATGTATGTATGTGCGTTTTTATATTCTGAACTTTACGAGTCCAAGCACTAAGACTATGCAAACGCGAACAATGATGCAAGCGCTGCCATTCATCATTTATTGCATTTTAAGCCAAATTATACGAATATTTTAGCTCCACGACTATACGACTCTACGTGTATGGATGATAGCAACCATTATTGACGAATGCAAGTGTGACTTTTAAATGTAACAGCAAATTTTTATTCCCACTTTTTTGGGTCTTCTCCCTGCTTCTTCTTACTGTTTCTTAATGCCGCTTTTAATTCAGCTGCTGCTGATTATTCAACGTTTTATAGTGTTCTTCAACACCGCTGGGAGCTAAATTTGGCATTTTGTGAAATTATTAATTCAAAAAAGGCGCTTTAAAACTTTTGTGATATAATTCTAGGAGTTTAAAAGAAACATTTTTGTAAACCACGTTGTATCAGTTACTGAACAGCGCTTATGCAACATAATAAATACCACCGATTTCATCGGCTTTATAGCATGAATAGTTGTAAGAACCACATGTGAGAACCAATAAAAATCAAGGAAAAAGAAGGAATATACAAAAAAAAGTGGCTTGAGATAGTAGTAACCTGAGTAACCAGGCTCAAGCCCTGGTGCAGGCAAATAAGTTTTCATTGCGCTTTATGTGTTAACGTTTAAAGTGTAAGAGGCTTTAATCCCTTATGCTGACCAACTTCTTCGATGTGGTTGGTGGAAGTTGGTCAGTACAGGGACTGAACTCACCTGTGGCATTAAAATGGGTCACTATGCGCGCACAAGTATGCTTTACTACCATTTCGACCTAACATAGGAGGCTTCAATCATTTTCAAATTATTCATTAAATAAGACGTCTAATAGCTGCTGCTCCGAAAAAGTATAACATCAACAATAAGAATTATACTGTATAAAAATTTAAGTGTCTTAAAAGTTAACCACACTTCATTTAGAAATTTTAAAAATATCATTTGACTCGAGTTCATGTTAACCTCAGGAGCGATGAAAGTTTCACAAATTTAAGAATTATAATTATTGGCGGCAATGTAGAAGTTTTTGATTAAAGGTTCAAAGATGAGAGATATCTACGCATCTCATATTTAATTTCTTTCAGTGTAATCATTTTTTTCCATTTAATAAAATTTTCTTAAAAATCTGTCGTTCGGAGTTGACTTTAAATTGTAGGTTGCGCCATTCATGTATAAAATTAACACACACAACATGGCTGGCGTGTGAAGCTAGGTCGGAATACTGTTGTAATTACCAATTCCTGCCAAAAGGCCGTTTACTAACCTCTGGTTAATTCCCTGCAGACTTCTGCCATTGTAATTAGTTAATAAAAGTTTAGATGTCCTCAAATTAAGAAGAGGGGTCTGGTTCTATTAGCGTGGGAGCAAGCTCATTTGGCTGTTCATTGCCACGAATTCAAACGTGACTTAAGGCCTAGCAGAGGGAATCCCTATTTCCCCTAAGTAGCTGATTCAGATTTCTTAGACAGTACGTGGGCAATAGGTCGTTATACCCCTTCAGTCAGGATTACCACCTAGCTTCTTACACTATATATGTTGTATGTGTTAATTTTATGTATGAATGGCGGGACCTACAGTTTAAAGTCGACTGCGAACGATAGATTCTTTTGAGAAACTTTTCATGGCAATTTTATATCGAAATGGCGATTAGACAGTCCCATATTATTCTTGAGTAAAGCTTATAAGAGTCGAGTACTCGGATGACGTCTGAATATCAGAAAATATTGTTATATCCTGCTCTTTCTACTTTCTGTTCAAGTCGAACTGAACACATATTTCACTGATATAAACTTTTGTTTGGAAGATACCACCAACCTTCTCCTCTGACTCAAAATTCTACATACATACATACATATGTAATTGGTTATTACAACCCTTTAATCAGGATTACGATCTATGTTGATTATGATCACACCTCTTATGTTGTATGCGATAATTTTATACATGAGTGGCGGTACCTACGGTTAAAAGTCGATTCCGAACGACAGATTTCTAAGAAACTTTTCATGGCAATTTTATTTCACTCTCCGAATTTTTGCCAGAAAGTCACCACAGAGATATTTTTTCATATTTTTGTTCGCTGGAGATAGCGGACCTAGGGTTTGACCCGTGCCCTTGCGTCTAATAAGCCATCACACTACCTACTAGACTATGGCGGTTATAGCCGTTACCTCAACTTGTTAGAGAATAAATCTCCAAGTGGGAAACTTCTCAAAATTTTGAGACCAAAAATTCACACTCCTCTCCCACCATTTGGTCACGTACCCCAAAGTATGGTCACTTTCTTAAAAAAGTATATTTGATAGGGAAAAGCGAAAAAGAACAAGAATAATAATTAAATAAATAATACGATGATTAATAAATCATTTCCAGTTTAAAAGATCGTAACAATGGGATATGTCTCCTAATAATAAAATTTGACGGTCCACTGTTTTATATCGTTTTAACTCCATAAACTATTTGCCTAATTGAGTACACCAAATTGTATTCGCTCTCTATACTAAGTCGTTGTGCATTACAGATTCAATACAAAAACAAAACCAAAAAGGAGATATAAACGTAATAAAAATTTCATTGAATGTAATTCCAAAAATGTATTAATCAACCGCAGAATCAACTTTTATCAGATCTAAAATGGCTGAGCTAAGAACGTTTTTATTACAATAGGATACAGTACATGTACATGTACATGTATGCTATTGGCGTGTAAATGCTATTGTGGTGTATAAAAATTAATGACTGAATGAATGAGTGAAACGAATAAACTGCATTCATCATCACGTTGGTTTAATACGTTTATAAATTTTTATATGCAATTATTAGCCAACACAAGTCAAATACAAAAGTACGTTAACCAGTAATGAAAATTGTTAAATCGTAGATGACAACGACTTTATTTATATTTACAATGGAAACGTCATTTTATAAATTGTGATTTAGATGCCCTGATAGTCTAGTGGGTAGTTTGCTGGACTATTAGTGTGAGGGTCATGGGTTCGTTTCCCACCAAAGTCTGGTCTGTTACACTACACCGAGTATAAGGTTTAAAGTTACCTAACTAGTAATATAATTTGTTATTTTATTCTAATTTATAAATAAATTGTCTTCATAGTTAGACCTCAAGACACGTACGTATATAACATTTGCTATACATAAGTTGTTGTCGTTAAGAGTATGATCGATTCAACACCATTTTCATGTCTTTATTTCCGTAATTAGAATTGATAGAATGTAACACTAAGGCCTGTAACATACATGTCGCCGTGGTCTGGTATGTAGTGTAGGTAGGTGGTGTGTTGGCTTTAGTAGACTTGAGGCCACGGTTCAAACCCCAGGTTAGACATCTCCAAATAAACAAAATATGAAAAAATATTTCTTTGCCGATTTCCTCTCAGCAGATTTATGGCAAAAACTCTGGGAGCAAATAAAATTGCCATGAGAATCTTCTCAAAAATCTAGCATTCGGGGTCGACTTTAAAATGTAAGTGCCGCCACGCATGTATAAAATTAACACACACAACATAAATGGTGTGAGAAGCTACGTCGTAATCCTGACTGAATGGTTGTAAAGTATGTATGTATCTCCATCATTAGGATTTGTTGGTTTGTAACATTAAAATAGTGATTGAGTGATTTATTCTATGGAAAACTAATTTTCTTAAGCCATTGCTTGTTAGTGGCGGGATTGAAAAGTTAAAATACAAATAAAATGACAATTTGAACCAAGCAATCGCTCTGTGAAGACAGGCACCTCTTGTATCAGTCACGGATTAAGGTGAAGTACTTGGCACAAGATGTTAGCTATTCGTTCTTATTATAAGGATATGTAGTAAGCCTACCACACGTAAATAACAGCACTTTTCAGTAAGACATGTTCCCGTCCAGTAAGTAGGAAAGTCGAAATGTTAACCACTACTTGGCTTTATAAACTTGGCCACAAATTCTCTGAACGTAAATCCAATGAACTTAGTTATACGATCAATTTTGAAGGTCAAAATAACAATTGAAGCATGTTAAGAAGTAGACACACTAAATGCCATTTGATCTTAAAATTTTTGCAAATAAGGGCTACAGTCAACACGTACTTACTATACAGTTCCCACTGGGTTTTTAAAAAGTTCGTTGGATGGTTTTCTTTACATCGATTAAATTTTGTAACAAAATGGAAGCGAAAAAACAGAATGTTGGGTAGATATACTGGAGAACCTGGCCAGACGATTTATTGTGCTACCGTTAGCCTATACAGTGTATATATCCTGTCTCCCTCAACCTAGTTGCCTTGGAAAACTTCAGGATACTGTTCTCTAGATCTCTGCTTTTGAATTAATAAACATCTAGGTTTTTCCATTAACTTTGCACAGATTTCAAGCACAGGTATTCTAAAAGTCTGCAACCCCTGGCAACTGTTTTGGGGCTACTCCTCGATAGTCTTAGGCATAATTCAAATTACCTCTCATTATAATTACTCAACAAAAATTAAAATTTTGTCATTCCTGTTTGTTTTAAGAAGAGTTATCGCCTCTCTTCACCTTCATCTTTTCGCCGAATATAATGTTTCAAACCCCTCTTACAGCTCCACAGAAAGTTGATTCATTTGCTAGTTGTCGTAAGCTTCTGAGATCCAGCTCTGCCTTAATGATTTAACTTTTCATTCCAAGCTCGAATCAAATTCATGGTAGCATAGTGCACTGTCAGATAGAATTGTTATCCTCCTCCTTTTCAAGTTTAATTGATCACATCTTCCGGTGACATAAACTTTAATTTGACAGGAACTCGTGGGTATCGCCATGTACTCTGCATATTTATCGCTTTTGTCCCACTCTAAGCCAGTGACCCATCTGTAAGCGCAGAATGGTCTCGCTCTCTTAAAAGATATGTAGCAATCAAATTGTTCTTTTCACTCTTTTTATTCATCCTCGTTGAGAAGCACTTCCCAAAATTACATTGGACAGTTAAGAGGGGCTCAATGCCAACCGAATCTTGTGTTAGACTATCACATGTAACGGCTTTAAATCCAAAAGAGTCTGCAGCGTCGTTATAGGATAGATTCTCAAGGTTTTAAAAATGAAAGTCCGTCTCTAGGTGAAGATATATACCTATACTCTTTGCATTTCACTACATTTATGGGTTGGTGTTTATTGAATGCAATAATTTCTATGTATCGAATAAAAACATGGATATTTTATCGATGTTGATCGAATTGTTTGGATAAGTTACATCGATGTGTGTATCGTACAGCACTAGCACAGTCCTATTGAATATCGTTCGACCTATGAAAACAGGCATACTTCTTACATCCGTCAGGCTATCCATTAGGCAAAGGAAGTTTACAAATCGTGGTTGCTTACAACACTGTGCCTATTCTCAGCCATCGTTAAATAATATCTATACTATAATGACCTATACATAGAGTAATGTCCAGATTATATGTCAATATCTGATGCTGGGTCGAAACAAAATTCTCTCATTATGCTCATCGTTTCTCGATCGTGTTACGGAGCTGTCGCTATTTGTCATCAAATCGATCACTGGATTTATTAAACTTTCATGTTGTTTTTCCGCCGTTCTTATTGCAAAGTTCTGTTTCTGATGATTCCTTAAATCGGTTAATCAGGTCTAGCCAATTAATTCTTGATCATCGCTCCAAGTGGAATTTCGATTTCAACAAAATTTTCAATCTCCTATCCTATCCTATGATTTCCATAGCTGAGGTCATTCAATACATTAGCCGCTAAAGAGCAGTCCTCGTACAAAAATACATCCTACATTAAGTAATCCATATGAGAGTAACTGATCAAAAAATTCCACTGACAAATCCTGGATCTTCTTGGAAGGGGACGGATGTTGAAGAGACGTTCATTAGGGATTTACGCGGAGCTTGAAATTTTCAAGGAGTATACAGGCAACAAGCATTACGCCCCTTTCAAAATAACCATTATCTTTGGCTGAAAAACACTGCAGTGGTCAGGCCTCAACTGTTGCCTAGCATTTTGCGGCCATCGGAGTAAGCCTCATGGGTAAAGCTGGGAACCTCTATATCTATAGGCCAGAAATCCGTAATTGAAATACATACATAACATACATAATTAGCCATTACAACTCTTTAGTCAGGATTACGACCTAGCTTCTCACACCACTTATATTGTGTGGATTAATTTTGTAATTGAGTGGTGGAACCTACAGTTTCAAGTCAATTCCGAACGACTGATTTTTTAGAAACTTTTGCATGGCAATTTTATTTATTCTCAGAGTTTTTGCCAGAAATCTGTTGAGAGGAAATCGCCGAAGAAATATTTTTTTTCATATTTTCGTTTTGTAAGATGGGTCTGACCTCGGTATGGAACCGAGGCCTCATACTAATAAGCCATCGCACTACCTACTAGTCTACGGCGATATACATATATTATAAATGAGTGGTGGGACCTACAGTTTAAAATCGATTCCGAACGACAGATTTTTTTGAGAAACTTTTCATGGCAATTTAATTTACTCTCATAGTTTTTGCCAGAAATCTGTTGAGAGGAAATCGCCGAAGAAATATTTTTTTCATATTTTCGTTTTGATGTCTGACGTGGGGTTTGAATCGAGGCCTCATGTCTAATAAGCCAACACACTACCGACTAGACTACGGCAACTTCGCGTATTTAGAATTCTAAATTTAAATCTTATTTGATCCGATTAACTCTCAGCTATCTATTCACTCTACTGTTCTAAATGAGGCTAATGCATCACATGTATAAAGCCGACAGTTTAAACAGGTCTTTCCACTATTCCAACATATTTCAGATGCGTTTGGATTTTCATTATGATTTCAAACACTCCTGAATCAAACACGTAGGGTGCTCAAAATTAACACATATGCACACACACACAAAATAGATGAAAAGAATGCAAAAATTAGCACATTTTGACATGCATTGCGCTATTAGGAGTCGTGTATTGAAAAGTAGCCGTTATTAAGCAAATATCTGTCCAATGTTTAGGTATTGTAAGTGTATTGCATGCAACCCATACATAAATGAATACGTTTGAATGAATGGTATGGTCTCTTCCTATATACGTATGTATGAGCATGTAAATGTAAAACGTTTGACTTTTATGGATGAAATGATCGTTGGTTAGTTGTTGCGTTAAGGTGGTGCCGTTAAAATTAATTGCAAGTGGATATTTATAATTTCAACTCAAGGATTATTAAGCGCTTAAACGAACACATGTAACTGGACTTAGACCAGTTATGACCATTTAGTTGGCTAACCAGCTCACATGCAATCCTTTATACACAAACATACACGCATACACACGCAAAGTAAATACCATACAGCGGTTGCAATGCTGATGATAATGATTATAATTGTGAAAATATGTGTGAGTGTGTGTGTGTTTTTTTTTGCTTCTTTTTTTGGTGGGGATAATCATGTAACAACAAATTGCGCGAACTGCAGCTTATGGTCCCTAAAGTCATTTTGTTCTTTTAGTAGCAGTTCCCACTAAATACACTTTCTTAGCCCACCACCCCACCTATAATAGTTTCAACTATTGAATGTCATCTCTTTAATGACACACAATCACACAGTCCCACAGTTAGTTTTGCTTTTGTCTAGAATTCTAGAAAATTTTCATAAAATTTTATTCCTTTTTTTGTTGTCAAGTAATCGTATCAACTTTATTCGTTCTTTATGCGTACCCTGAACACCAGTGTGCTGCAGTCCAGTGAGATTTTCTTTTCACAACTTGACTACTACTACCACTGCCACTACTACTACAACTACTACTACTGTGTTATGCTTTTAATTCGATTCGTTACTCTGTTGGCAATCGATTCCTTTGGGAATTTCCTTTTTACTTGAAAATATAATTTTTTTTCTGTGTTTGTGTATCGTTGGATTTGTCTGTGTGTGTGTGTGTATTTGTATTAAATGGAATATTACCAAGAGGAATGCGTTTGTATCTTTTTGGATTTGTAAATTTGAATGTATGTATGTATGTCTGTATGCGTTTAATGAACTATTATAATATTCTCGTCATTTAATAAATAATTGCATGAATTATTATTGCCCACTATAAACGACTATGCAAGGTTCTATTTATTTTTCATATTCTCATACTATTGATGTTATATCGATTTATTACTAAATACATCGATGTTTTTCTTGCATCGATCAATTTTTGTAAAAAGAAATGGAGGTGAAGAAATCAGAAAGCACCAGAATTCATGCCTAGAGGTATTGGGGTACCGCCACCAGACGATTTATTGTACGGCCCTATATAGGGTATCCCGGTAATGTCTCCCGCAACATTGTTGAGCTGGCAAGCTTCGGGATTGTGTTAGACCGCATTAAAGATAACTTCCTGCCGATTACTATCCTCTGGCTACTACTATGACGACTTCGACTGAATCGTCCGATGTATAATTCAAATCACTTCTTATTGTAATTACTCACACAAACTTTTGACTTGAGCCTCCCTTTATCTTTTCTTTCGCCGGGTATATTCTTTTAAATCCTACTTCCTATTCCATAGTAAGTTTCTAGTCTGGAAGCTATAGTCTGCTTGCAAGCTGATATACCTGTTTATTACCATGGCTTCCATTCTAATCTCGAGTAAAGAGTTAAACAGGTGGATGGCTGTCTGTTAAAGTTGAATACAACATATCGCGAGATTCCCCATATGCTCAGAATATTTCACACTGCAGGTGAACATCTCGCTTCTGTTCCACTTATGTCCTTGAGCCATTGGTATATCAAAGTATGGTGTGTCTCTCTTAACTACTACTAGCAACTAAATTAATTCCCTTTGTGAAGCATTTTCCAAAATCAGGGAGTTTCATTGTGACAAAACTTTTTCGTTTTCTTGGAATTTCAATTCATCATTGACTTCCATGCAATATTTATCAAAAGTTTTTCTTTATAATAAGAAGAGAACTTCTAAAAAAGACAAGATTACCTCAACAAAAAATCGTGCTTTAGCACAAAATATCTCAGACAACTCCAGGAATTTCAGACGATTCTCTCTTTATATCTCACAAGATATTTTCTAAGTATTGATTCCGCTTTACGTACTTAATTGGCCATTACAACCGTTCAGGATAATAACCTTGCTTTTTGCTCTACTCACGGTGTGCGCTTAAATTTCATGATCCATAATCTACTAATAGTCAAATTATAAATATTGGGGTCTTCTAACTGGGATTTCTGGGTTTAGACAGTTGATAAGATGGCCATTAAGGTTATATCTGTCAAATTAGTTGTTATTTATTCAGTTTATTTTGCTAAATCGCCTTGGATAACCACAAACAATGACGAGTGTTCGCTGAACAAGCTCTAGAACAGTTGGCAACTGAACTTTATTTACATCGACAAATCATCTTCAGTGGCACATTTCTGGATGAATGGGTACGTGCACAAACAAAATTGTCGACATTAGGACAATACACAAGAACATCCAGTCATATCACATCACGAAAAAGTCACATTTTGGTGTCGATTTTAAGCTTTCGTGCTCATCACTGTGAACGATTACCAACTTTTTTATGCCCTGAATTGGATGATGATGTACACCAATAACATACCATTTCAGCAAGACTTTGCGATGTACCACATATTGATTTGAGGCCATGGTCCTCTCATGTGGAGAATCGTGCGATGTGACCTCGTTAGTGTTTTTTCTTGTGGAGTTTTCTTAAGTCGCAAGTGTATGCGAATAAGCCACAAAGTCAACATAACCCATATCGGTTAAATACGACCCAATGACGATGAGCTCCACCCAAAGAAGTCGTGGCGGATATATGAACGATGTATATTTTACACATAATGGCATCAGTATTTCTTTGAAGTGAATAAAAAATTTCGATGATATCTGAAACACACTTAGTTGTATTTAAATTTGAAGATAGGAAGTGCTTAAAAAGAACCCTACGTAATAATAATGATACACATCTACCACATTGAAATGAGTAGATAATACTTAATTACTATATTTGGGGCAAAATATTATCGCCTATTATCATTCGTAATCTTTGCTATTACAATTGCGAATTCATAAATAGTTAACAAAGTGAGAAATGGAATAGTTTGACATTTATTATAAAGCTTCCAAAAAAATGGACCAACACATGAACGGCATTAACAACTGCTGAAAAGTCTAACATTTTTACAATTCTTCAATACGGAATTATTTGAGAAATAAGTTCGTACGCTTTTTTCACATAACATAATTGGCTATTACAACCCTTCAGTCAGGATTACGGCCTAGCTTCTCACAACACTCATGTTGTGTGTGTTAATTTTATACATGAATGGAGGGACCTACAGTTTTAAAGCCTACTCCGAACGACAGATTTTTGAGAAACTTTTCATGGCAATTTTTATTTACTCTCAGAGTTTTTGTCAGAAATCTGCTGAGAGAAAGTCGCCGAAGGAATATTTTTTCATATTTCGTTTTGATGTCTGGCCTGGGGTTTGATTAAATAAAAATTGTACTTTAATTAGTACTGATTCAGCGCCATCATTATTGCACTAACTGGCATTGTCTTGGTCATTTCTCAATGGTATATAATCTGTTACCTGTTTACATTTACCAAAGCAATATTTCACAAATGTTTTTCGTCACCTAGCGTATATGTGAGCTGATAAAGGCTATACCATTTACATCTGGTCTTTAGATATTTTTTTTCAATTTTACTAAAGCACAGTTGCAACTCCTCTGCGTGCGGCAATGATGATGCGTTAGTACTGTTTTTACAATAGATGCATGAAAAAAAAGGCGATGCTTGCAATATAACTATTAAAAACGCGAAATACAAATATTTTAGTGAAACCACTAGTAAAGAAATAATCAACCGTTCATTTTAAATAATTTTGCTAATATATTGACACTGTCGCCTTTACAATAATTAAAGCACATGCTGCTTATCTAGGGCAACAATTACAAAGTTGTTGGACAGCACTGGATGCCTCGAATATATTTACAGCATTACGCTTATTAACTTAATCGTCACTTAGTTAGCCGCGAGTGCACTTCCAAGACGGTGAATTTGTTTTCTTTCTTTTTAGGAGCACTGAAAGAAATTAAATACAATATGCGGAAAACTCTCTTAAATTTCAATCATATGGCTGATGCGACTGGCCTCACAATAACTCATACGATCGGATTAATTTTCGTGCACTTTTTGGATTGTATGGGGTGTATCTCAGAAATGGCATCACGAATGTTGGCCTTCCAATCCCCAATTGTCTTTAGTTTGCCTGCCTAATAGTTTTCTTTAACGGTATCCCACAGAAAATTGTCCAACGGAGTCAAATCGGAGCTTCTTGTCGGCCAATTGACGTCACCATTTCGGCTAATTAAACGGCCATCATACGTTTGACGCATGTGAGGCAAGTTGCACCAACCATGTTGAAACCAAACATCGTTCACATCAGTACAATGAAGAGCGGATACAAAAAAATCGGTTATCATGGAGCGATAAGTGCCTTCGCTCTACTAGCCGCAGTTAACAGTCACTCTTAATGAGTGCATTGGCTTCTGCAAGATCACATGTGAGCTTTCTGATCCCCAAATACGGCAATTTTGTTTATTAACGTACCCACCAAGTTGAAAATGAGCTTCACCTGAAACCAGGATTTTTTTTTGTTAAATCAACCTTCAGTGGAGATAAAATACTGAATTTTGTAACAGAATAGAATGACATAAGTATTGCCAGATTTGAAATAACCGATGGTTCAAATTTAAACCGATAGATGGCCCACCCTACATTACAGTGCATTTCTTGCTCTATCATCAACGCAATCATATTGTTATACTCATATTCATTCTATTCATATTCATATTCTAGGCATCACTAACCTACTATCACTCTGGAACCTAACTGTCATCCAATCAGACCCATTTAATAAAAAAAATTGGAACATAAAACAACGAATGGCGAGATGCCTAGAAAATGTGTTAAAAAAATTATAATTTATAATTCTACTAACTTAAATTCAACAAACCATCTTTAAATATATACATACATATGGTATGTTCCCATCGAGTCCATAATGAGCAGGAAGCCTCAATAAATTTATTTAACATACTCCTGACTGTTGTAACGCTATTTCCACAAATGTATCGGACGCTCCCTTCTTCGAGTTTTAAGCCATAGCTCTTCTCATAATGCCACTCTACAAACTTACTCAAGTGTGGTCAACCTATCGTCATTTACGTCTTTTCATTTCCGCATTCATAGGTTATTAAATAGGCCAGAATATTCGAAATATATTGCGAAGACATTGATTCGTGAATACCTTTGGCATACATTCATAACACGAAGATCAGCATTCCATAACATGCAGCCTAAAAGGAGGGTGAACTTGATGTTCTTCATGTTAAAAATTGTCAACTTTGTGCACTGAGAAGTTAAAGATGAATTTCAAAGGGCTATTATGCAACCGAAAGTCTGTCGTGGTGATAAAATAAAAATTGGCTATGAAATCTTTTCTTTCAAAAATTTTAAATTCATTTATGAAAATGTGCTATTACTTCTCAGTCTAGTATTTTATGTTTTGGGTGTAGGGTATGCAAAGATAACATACATACGTACATACATAAGTACAACAACATGGAAAAACATTAACTGAACTGAACCTACTCCCAAAGGTGTCCCAATAAATGTATAAAGTTTTTTTTTTCATTTTTTTTGTTCTTCTTCTTGTTCGTTTGCCTTAACAATTTATAACAACTACAACAAACGTGAAGCATACAACAGAAACACTTATACACCTATGCTCACCTTTAAAAAGTAATTCCTATATGTATAGAATTGATGTGTGTGTGCAGGAGTGTATTATATGTAATATACTCATTGCCTGTTGTTGCTGTTGCTGTTGTTGTAACACGTCAAAAAAGGTGTCACATACGCAAAATATGATAAACTTTACTTTTGTCTCATGTTCAATACCCCAGGGATTAATAATGGAAAAATGAGCAACTTCAATGACTGCAGAATAATACCTTTTCGGATGGCTGACAACGAGGAAGAAAGAGGAGGAGAAAAGAAACATATGGAACGTATGTATGTACTGTGTGCAGAGTATCAGTAATAATAATATTTTTAAACATTCACACTCGTACTCACACTCACACTCATGCTCACATTTTCACATACCCCCATACACAGTTTTGTAATGACTTGTGGGTTCCTATGAGTGTGAGTGTGTGTGTTGCAGTAATCGAATGGGTTTAACAAAGCTTGTACAAGAGAGAGAGTAAGGGTGCGTGTGTTCGTGTCCTGTCTCAAGATGTTTAACTTAAAAATATCCCACATCACACCACACATGCATGCATTGACTTTTTCCCAAATCTGCACCACCACCACCATCGTTCGTTTATGTTCTGTTTTTTTTTTTTTTGTTGTTGCAGATTACTTTGAATGAACCCAATATTCATTCATATTTTGTATTATTCACACACACATACACACACACTCTTCTTCATCACACTCTTTTTTATTTTCGTTTCGTTTTTAATCCAGACTACCTTGAAATCCCTTCACTTCTTTGCATCTTGGCGATGCTCTTTAAGTTTGTCTACTGTATTCAAAAGAGAGAAAGAAGGAGAGAATGAACGTTTGTGAGTTGTATACATACATATGTATGTATTTGTAAGAGCTGTTGATAATGTTTGTTGTTATGAAATAAAGCTTAAAAGTGTATATGAAACGCTCGCTTATAACAACAACAACAACAGCGGCAACAAACAAAAAAAAAGGAAATGTTTGCTGGTACGGCGTTGTGTAATTTTTTATTCGCACCAGAGTTACTCCCCAAGGATGGAAAACATCTCGCATGCTTACACACACATGCGCTATCATGCCGATGTGTGTTGGCACCAAAAGAAACATAAGACATACGGTTGTTATTATTGCTGCTTCTCTTTTTGTTTTGTTTTGTTTTCTTTAAATATTTTTTTTTTATGTGTTTGAAACATACATTACAGCATCCACTGTTTTCGCTCGTGTCAAAATTGTTATGGTTGCAGAAATTTCTCTAGACTCAGCACACCAAACAGTTACACGATTATTTTCCGATATATTTTTCCTTTGGCTGTAAAATAAAATCTATAAACAACTGACACTTGCAACCAATATGGGAAATAATTTTGGAACTACTGTCGAATCAAAAGGCGACAATTTTCTTATACAAATGTAAAGATGGATCACATGCTTCACCATTTAACACTGAATAAACAACAAAATTGCACTGTATTATCACATGACTATTATTTTCATAAATATAGGTTAAGAATTACATTTTCCAGTTACACTGTAAGTAACAAATTTTTATAACGCTTCTGTATTTTGGCCCACTTTGTCGTCTTTAATGCAAAATCATACTCCATATTACATTAAACTCGTTCAAACACAAACAAACAAGCATTCTTACACATGCTCTCCTTATTTTTCTGCTTCTTCTCACATACTTTAGAGCTGTAGTTGAAAATATTCAAAAATATAACTTTCGTAGACTCAACGGGAATTAAGAGCAAAAAAAAGACAATTTTCGGATCCCCAAAACTTATCACACACAGTCTCATTTCCCATTAGAACATTATACAACACCCGTGAGACAATCAAGCAAGAAGAGAAGAAACCAACCAAATTACACTGTGTATACGATGAAGTAATGAAAGAGTGCCAACCAAGGAAATAATATATTACATGCTCTATAAAAAATATATTTTCTCACTACACATACATTTAAACACACACACACACACACAGTCACACTCATTTTGTATATGTATAAGAACATCAAGAGAAATATTCAACTGTTGTGTGTGTATGTTTTCGTGTTAAGTTAAAATTTATACAGAATTGAGTAAAATCTCAGCACTTCTAGAATCTAGGCAATGACACATACGTATGTACATTACAGCCCTTTCGTCAGGATTACGACTTAGCTTCTCATGAACGACAGATTTTTGAGACACTTTTTTTGATTTAACTCATCTTTTTGAATACTCATTGCTGATCTCTGCTGCACACATACGTGCAAATATTTGTTGACTTCTTAAATCGATTGCACTTCTATACTATAATAGATTCTCATTTCATTGAGATTCCTTATCTTGTACCTTTACTTGCATGTTCAAAATAGCAAAAGAACAGACAATTATCATCATCATCATTATCATCCGCATTATTAAAATACATACATACATACATACATACATAAATCGTCATTACAACCCTTCAGTCAGAATTACGACCTAGTAATTTTATACATGAGTGGCGGGACCTACAGTTAAAGTAGACTTCAAACGACAAATTTTTGAGAAGCTTTTCATGGCAATTTTATTTAATCTCAAAGTTTTTGCCAGAAATCTGCTGAGAGGCAAGCTGAAGAAATATTTCTCCTTATTTCTTGTTGTTGAAGATGTCTGACATGGGCTTTGAACAGTGGCCTCACGTCTAATAACCCATCACATTACGAGTACCTACTAGGATACAGCGACTTCAAAATCACATTACCTCGAAGAACTAACGAGTTTCGAAACTAATTTTATGTATTAGTGTTAAATATTTATAATCATCGCTGCTACTAAGAATCAAATGACTGAGGTTTGTGATGCTAGGTAGGTAGGCAGAGGTACAAGGTCTGATGCCTATCGGCATGTTGTGTGATCATCAATAGGCGATATCAACTATACTTTCCATAGGAAGTCTCTATCTTGTACGAACTTCCACAACTTTTCCTTTTCCACTGCCTAATGTATAGGGAGCTATAGCATATCTTAATACATAACTTATGATATTCTTACAGTCCAGGAAAGTTCTCGATCTCGCATCTCTAGAGCTATTACTCTCATTATTATTTTGCAATCAGTGAAGATATTTAAATCCTTGGATGTTAAATTTACCAAATTATCACTGGGCCAGGCCATACATTCTTTGGTCGCATAGACTTATGCCATAGCCGGATGGATAGTAAGGTTTCTGGTTCTCTTATATAAGATGGGCCATTCAAAAGTTTGAAATTTTGTAAATTTTTGTTTGTTTGTTGTGAAGTACAATTGTTCCGTTTCGAATTGGAATATTATTTCATTCATATGGCTGCCGCAGCTGGCTTCACAGTATCTCATAGGATCATTTTCGTACACTTTTTCGAGTCTATGGGGTCGTATCTCGGCAATGGCATCACGAATGTTGGCTTTCAAATGCTCAATTATATCTGGTTTGTCGGTACAACACTTTTCTTCAATGGTGCCCCGTAGAAAAAAGTCCAACGGTGTCAATTTGCAGCTTATTAGCGGATAATTGACATCACCATTTCAGCTAATTAAATGGCCACCAAACGTTTGACGCAATAAATCGCTTGTGGCATGAGATGTGTGGCAAGTTACACCATCCCGTTGAAACCAAACATCGTTCACATCAATACCATGAAGAGTGGGTACAAAAAAAATCAGTTAGCATGGTGCGATGGGTGTCACCATTGACCGTAATGGTTGCGCCGTCCTCATTTTAAACGAAATATGGGCTAATGATGCCTCCGCTCCCCAAGGCGTACCAAACAATCACACGTAATGGGTGCTTCTGTAAGTACACGTATGGGTTTTCTGAGCCCCAAATACGGCGGTTTTGATTATTTACGTACCCGCTGAAATGAAAATAAGATTCATCTGAAATGATGATTTTTAGCAAAAATCGACTTCATCATGCAGTTTCTCCTTGGCCCATCTAGAAAGGCGAAAACGAAGCGGATGATCATGCGGCTTAAACTCTTGAGCCTATTGAACTTTGTAAGGAATCATACCGAGATCTTTTCACAAAATTCGACGTAAACTGGTGCGTGAAATCTTCAATTCATGAAAACGATGACAAGTTGATGTTGGTGGATTCTTACTCATTCTCTCAGCTACAGCTTCGATATTCTCGGGTGTACGCACTGTATGAGAACGCTCACGTCTTGGCGCATCAACAATGAATCCAGTTGCACGAACTTTAGCAATAAACTTGCACTGTTGGTCCTCCTCTGCGACCAAATATTGAAAGACATTTTCCTGCAATATCCTACCAATTGTCTTTCTTTTGAAAATAAATTTCCAATGAATTCCAACGTTGCTTTAGCGTAAATCAATTCATTACGTTCAGTGGACAAAATATTCTGTGACAGACTAGAATGGCATAAGTATTGCATGATTCGAATTAACCGATGGTTCAAATTTAATCCGATAGATGACCCACCTGGTATTTAAATCCCTGTAAGTTAATCTTAAAGTCGTCTTAGCTTAGTAGGTAGTGTGATGGCTTATAAGACATGACGCCTCGGGTCAAACCCCAGGTCAGAAATCTCTAACAAAACAAAATATGAAAAAGTATATCGTCGGTGATTGCCTCTCAGCAGATTTCTGGCAAAATTTCTGAGAGTATATACCAGTTCTATATTTATGCACATATCTGTTAACGTAAATATCAATGTTGTTTTTTGTATTTGTTTTGGGTAAGTAATTGTATAGAGTTTTAAAACTAAATTACTGGGTGGTATTTTTCAACATTTACCGGTGGAATTGGAATCTATTAGTACTTGAGTCACACAAATCGATTTGATTTGCTGGGCATGTCAATCGCTAAAAAAAAACTAGAGAAACTCGGAGTAATATTAACACAAAAAATAATTGCATTTGAGTCCTTTTTCAGTGTTACATTGAGAATCATATCAAATGTATTAGAGGAAAACAATAAATTTGAGCAGAGCAAATGCAATACGATGTACACCTACAATTGTTAAATTCAATAACAAAATATTTATTGAGGGAGTGTGAGTGTGTACCATATACATATATGTATGTGTGTGTAAAAATAGTATGCAGCAATATGTGCATCTGTGTGCAATATAATATTGTTTTATTTCATGATGTTGGCAGTTTAGGTCGGTTGCCCGGTTGGTTGGTTGGTTGGCTGCTTGTCATTATATAGGTATGACTGTATTTGTTGCTATTATTGCTGATGCACAAAATTGTTTCAAACCATTATGTTGCTCTATTGCTAGCTGTTGCTGCAGCTACTGTTGTTCGTCGTTCGTTCATGTTTGTTTGCTGTTATAGTCTGATGATGATGACGATGTTCTCGCTTGGATCGCATAAATTTCCCCAATGATTTGAGCAGTACATGAAAATGACACAAAAGTGTATAAATGGTAGGTGGTATACCATATTTGAACAACAAACTCATATCACTATGTGTCTCCGAGTGTAACTGTAAATATTTAGTAAATAGTTTCCATATGTAGTTTGTAGCTCATTTGGTTGTCAATATTTTTTTTTTGTTTTTGTTCGTATCGACGTTTGTTTGCTGAGACCCTTTCTTTAATAGCATCGAGTCGTATAATAAAGTGTGAGGCCTATAACAAAGGAGTTTGTTCATATGCATATGTACTTACATACATACATACCAACAAAATCAAAAATTTTCCAAGGCTACATATACATTTATGTTAGGTTATGTTATCCAACCAACCAACCCACCATTCCCTTAATAACCAACCAGCAGAGTAAGAAATTTTATTTGGATTTTTTCTCTCTTTTTTTATTTAATTTTATTTTATTCAACACTGTATGGCTTTGATCAAATGTGTGTGACATGTTATTGTGAGGCGCCCTCTATACACCCAAGTGCCATAATCATGGCTCACAGGAATATTTTCATGTAATGTACGAGCACGAGTACGTCCATGACACAACATGGACACATCAAAGTTTATTTCATTCAAGGCACAACACCACAGTCAAACTCTGTGTACAAAATACAATAACAACAATGATAATAGCAGCAATAGAATTGTGAGAACACCGTAGCAACAATGATAAAATTGTATAGAAATGGGCAGAGAAAGGATTACTTGTTGTGTGAAGAAATTTTGTGTTTTCGGTATGATTGCGTACACAAGTCGATTGCAAAGCCATTCACAAGAATTTGTTACTCACCCATTGAGTGTTGTAAATGCGTACGAAACTTATTTCGAAAATAGCTCATCATACGAGGGTCAATTAAAAAAGCTGTACCACTACAATATGGCTGTTATGTTAAAAATGTACAAGAATATCACACATGCAAACGTCTGGTTATTTATTGAAGCCGAAAGCTGTTTTTACTAGTTAAAACATAATCAACGAAAAATTCAAAGAAAATTTCTTCAAGAAATTATAATTAAAATCAAATCCCTAGTATTTGGTTTCCATGTTCATCAGTCAAATGTTTTCAAATAAAACTGTAGTTAAAAACGAAGTAACACACATCATTGCGAAATAAATTGTGTCGAATCTCCGTAGTTCCCCTTCTGCGTAAAATCTAATCTCTTGCTGCTGGCATTGCATTCACATGCGGCGTCGATTTGTGAATATTAGAGCCTCTACGAAAGTTATTAGCTAGTTGGGAGTTCGCTAGACAGTTGGTATACGATATTACATTTAAAACGCATTCGGAAGTTGTATTCTGCCTGCTAGTGTGCTGATAAATCAGGGATGCTTTGAGAGAATTTAGGAATTGATTCATAGAACATTGTTTTTTTATTTTACAATATAAAATACGTCAATGATGATCTTTTCATGATCATTGCAGAAAAAATAATGTTTTCAAACACCTCTATAACTTGGCAAATTTAATTTCTTAAATTCACATTCTTTCTCAATAATACTTGCGTTCAGATTAAATCGACAGTCAATTGACACCGCTGATTAATTCATAATTTTATGGAAAAGTGTTTCTGAAGCAGGGACGAACACGGTTTTGCTTTTGAAAGTTAATTACAGCGATGCAAAACCGGTAAGCAATATTTCTTGAGCGTATTGCTTAACATAATAAAATAGATTTAAAATGGAATAAATGAGTCCAAGAAGAGTCATTATATATCAGTTATATAGTGATATAAAAGTAATTTTTAATTTATCATAATCAAAACTTAAAACACTGATTAGAGGAAAATAAGCAAACCAGACAAACAACAAAATCCACATTTCATACGGTAACCAGAATTACACAATCAAATACGTAGAAATTTATGAGAAGGGAACAAACCAAAGATTGACAAATTTAATGACAACAATTAAATAAAAAGATCGTAATAATAAAATAAATAAATAATGGATTTATTTATTAATTACAATACAATTACAAATTATATCCTAATTATATACGAGCGAAGTAACTTGACTATGTGCTCGGTGTAGTGTCACAGACCAGAGTCTCTGGTGGGAATCGAACCCACGACCCTCACGCTAATAGTCTAGCACACTACCCACTAGACTACCAGGGCATCCAAATAATGGATTTATTTAAATAAAATAAACTATAACGATCAGAACTAAACAATTTCTTCTATTTTAATTGCAATCACGATAAATAAATATTTAAAAAAATTTAAAATAACAAATGTTTGTATCTCTCGACGAAAGCTAGGCTGTAATTAATTCTTTGTTAAAAAAATTCTAAAATTTAGATGTTCTATACGCTTGTCACGTTTGTTTTCACTCGTTAACTGTATACATTGTATATATTTTTAATACTCCTCTAGGGACTATAGAGCCATAACAAGGTTACTCCAAAAGTTTCGAATCGTCTACTCAATGCCTAATTAATTTCCATTACAGTACCGTACAGCTCCATCACTAGCTTTTTTTTTGAGATCAACACTAAGGGGATGGCCTTTATTCCTCCATTGCATTGTATTGAAATACTAGAATGTTAGTTATACGATGAGGAAAAATGTGTGAAAAATTGACATTGGCCTTCGTAAGTCCTATATTCAACATAATTGGTTATTACAACCCTTCAGTCAGAATTGCGGCCTAACTTCTCACGCCACTTATATTGTGTGTGTTAATTTTATAAATGATTGACGGAAACTACAGTTTAAAGTCGACTCTGAAGGACAGAATTTTGAAAACTTTTCATGGCAATTTTATTTACTCTCAGGCCCATTATTACAACTTGCAGTTAAACTTGGGTTTAGTTAAAGGTACCTTTAGTTAAAGGGAACTGTAAAGTTTTTTTTTTTTTTGTTGTATATACTCATTTTGTTAAAATTTGAAGTTGTCATAATAAAAATAATATATAATATGACAAGTTCAAAGTGACCTTTAAATGTTAAAGGTAGGATGATCCTCCCTTTAGCTTAACGATCACTTCTATCTTATTGGGTACTCATAATAACGAAAAACAATGTACCTGCCCGTTAAAATCTTACCTTTAGTTAACGGCAAGTTGTAATAATGGCCCTCAGAGTTTTTGCCAGAACTCTGCTGAGAGAGAGACACTAAAAAATATTTTTTTCAAGGCAAAGCAGGCAACTGAGTGAGTAAATTTCAGTCAGTCTTGTGTAAAGACGCGTTGCGTTTGAAGAGAGTAATCGTGGTTTGAAGATCATCGTTACAAAGATCTGTCGAACAATTGTCTAGTAATTTTTATTGTTTATGCAAAGGGTGTAAACCGAGGAATAACAAATAAAGCAATTGTTGTTGTTAAATCAAGTTGTCAACAGTGGCACACAGAATTGTGCGAATAATAAAGAATTTTAATTAAAACTAAACATAAACTTATTTTTATTTTATTTGCAATCTATGAGGATAGGTAAATGGTAAAAAATTAACATTACGTTTGCCTGACCTGGGGTTTGAAACTCCGCCTTACGTCTGGTAAGCCAACCTACTTCCTACTAGAATACTGCGACTTCCAACGTAAAAAACAAAAAAAATTAAAGTTTACAAACCAGAGTCTCACTCTCTCATTAGCATACTACGTACTGGACTATCGGAACACCATATTTAACTTCTTTGTCGACTATAACTTTGCATGTTGCACTCATTTTAAAATAAATACATTGCGTCCCTATACCAAACTATGTATCTAATTTGCTATATCGTACTCGATGGAATAATGTTTGGATCATATAAAGATGTTTATTACGAATTCAACATATTTGTTACATTCACAAAATGCGTAGTTGTAATGATGACAGAAGGTAAAGTTTACCCATCTAAAACTTCAGCCCTCGTATGAGTACAATATTGTATAATATTACTTTAAGATATCGTACCTCCCAGTTGGCCAAAAGAGAGGACACAAACACAACAAATAAATGCATATAAATTTGTCTCTCTTATATGTACTCATACATACATACATATGTACACCCCTATGCAAGAAAACGAAACTTTTAATGTCTGCATTAAAATGAGTATCAGCATGAAATGCATAAGTAGTTGTAAAGTTGAGAATATTTCTAAAACTAAAGTAGGGTTGCCATACTGATGCAAAGAAAAAAATGGTACAATACTACAAAGTCAATGGGGATAATACGACAACTAATTTAGGAATTGCAATTAAATTGCGGTGGTTTAGTAGACATCTCCAACAAAGCGATTGCCTCTCAGCAGATTTCTGGCAAAGACTCTGAGAGTAAATAGAATTGTCATGAAAAGTTTCTCAAAAATCTGTGATTCGGAGTCCACTGTAAACTGTATGCCCCGCCACTCATGTACAAAATTAACACAAGCAACATAAGTGGTGTGAGAAGCTAGGTCACATGTTGACTGAAGGGTTGTAATGATCAATTATTATCATGTTTTTTTTCTATTTCGTATACAATCATTTCGTATCAGAGATCAGGAATGAATCGTTTTTTAGCTACTTATAAACAATCATGAAATTTTGAATATAAGTGAGTCAACAATTTAACTACTGTAATTTATTCGTACTCACTATAACGTTGATTTATGAGTACAGGTTGCAATGAGTATGCGTACAACGTTGACATCAAACTCATACCATTCGAAATATGTTTGATTCATAAGCCTACTCATTCAGATTCATAACTTTAGAAAAATATTCACAAATGATTCGAGTGACTCGAATCATTCATCAAAATTTACAGTCTTAGTTATTGTTGAATTTACAAAAAAAGAAAAGAGACGGCAAGCAGAGCAAACACACTACCTTCAAGTGAGTATTTTAGTGTTCGTACACGATTCATACTTATTTTGTGATTCGTGTATATGTTGAGTTATGGAGTGTCGAAATCAAATCAACCACATCATACGTGTTGTTAAGTATGAATATGATGAGTACTTCAAACTTTGAATATGAAAAGGGGTTCCATGATATTAAAATAAGTATGAATGTATCAGAAATTATGAGTATGATTCGATTCTACTCATCTTTTTGAATACTCATTGCTGATCTCTGTTTCGTATTCAATAGTTATTCTTTATAGCAATTCCAATTGGCAACACTTTTACTACCACTTCACTACTTGGATTAAATCGTGTATACAAAGGCCAAAATATGCATTTGTATGGATGGTACTGTACTACTACTACTCATTGACTAAGAATGAAATTTACATTTTTTGGTATTTATGAGACTGTTGAGAGTTATTAGCTGGACAAACTATTACACGTGGGAGTGTTAACTTTGTTATATCAATACGACACAATAACTACCACCACCACTATATAGGAAAATAACTACGAACATTTGACCAAACCATGCCACACACTTTGTGTTAAACCCCAAGAACTTGGGGTAAGTGTAGGTATATATGTATGTATGTATATACATATGTATTGGTCCTTTGGTATGTTGACTTTCGTAATAAAAAGAAATTTTTACAAATTTGTACTTAAAACTTACCATTGTTGTTATTGCTTGTGATGGCTGGTAATATTGTTGTTGTGGTCGCAGAAACCTCCGGAGGCGGAGTAGTAGGCGGTGGCTCTGCTGGAGTATGTGTTGTATGTTTGTGGTTGGTATCCACAATTGTTGTAGGAACATTCAATACTGCCTTTTCATCTTCATCATCCATTTCCAAACTTTCTGTTTCACTCAATAACTCTTCTTTGGGATCAAGCAAAGCCAAAGGATCTTCACATGCCTCTAATTCTTCTGCAGTGCCTGATGCAGATGTCTCACCCACTATAGACCAAAAAAAAAAAGGAAATGAAGCCATTTTCGTAATTTTTTTCTTTTTATTTTTATTGTTTTTATTTTTATTCTCATATAAAAATTGGAGCAACAAATGGAAACAAAATAATTTAAATAAAATTTCAAATGCATGCAAATATTTGTATGTGGATATGTATGAGCTTGTATTGGTGCGTAAGGGTGTATGTGGGTGTATGGAAAACATTCATTCGAAATTATTATATAAGACGTAAAGATAGAAAAATAAATAAAATGCATGATGAAGCTTGTTTTGGGTTTTGTTAGACATAAATCTTAAAGTACCCCCACGTTACCCCTTTAATGGCCAAATAAAAATTAGTTATGCAATCGAATTTTAATATTTATATGCCCCTCGGCAACAGCTGGAAGCTAAACAACAACAATAGCAACAACTGAAAAACATATCCTTAAAACAACATGATTACCAGGCTAAAGAGAAAAGCGAGTAGAAGGCCATCGCATTCACCTTCATTAGAGAGCATTTTTGGTCTGTTTCTGTTTTTGGGGCTTATGGCACAAAACAAAGTATCGCCCAACGAAAGAAATTTGTTTTTAGAGCAAATTGGTTTCTTTTATTTGGATTTCCCGCTTCTTTTTTTATTCGTTGTTCTCCATCAGCATCGGTTACAGTTCTTCACGTACACGTACGTACGTATCATTCCATATGCAAAAAAAAAAACAGCAATAGGAACAGGAGTTGGAACTCGATATAGGAACAGCATAACTGGTAGTATGGATCGGTAATGGCAGCAGGAGTTGATGTTTCTGTTTCTGTTTCTGTTCTTGTTCTTATTGTTATTGTTGCTGTTATTGTATCAGCTCACTTTATGCAGATTACGCTTAAGCACTCCCTAGACACCCATAGAGGTATAAATTCTATTTACACGTACGTATATTTTATTTTTTACCAATAGCTCAACTTAAGTACCAAAGACACATAAACACACACACACACACTCGCACTCATATACACATATACCAACCAACAGGAAGAGCACAAATATATTTCTTTCCATATGTTCAACCAAACAACATAAAATTCTCAAAACAAATTCATTCATTCATTCATCTCTCTCTCTTCCTTAAATACCAACAAAAAAAAAAAAGAAAGAAAATATTGCACTCACACATATGAACATTCATATTGTATATGTTTGTATGTATGTATATGGCAAATATGTGTGTAGAAAAAATTATGGTATTATTAGCTGAAGGTGGCGGATGTGTCCTTTTAATGAATTGGACATAAAAGGTGCTCAACTAAAATTGGAACAGCATTAGAACAAGAACAACAGCGACGACACACATTCCCACATACAACATTCCGTGGGTGTGTGTGGTTATGTATCTGCGATTAACGATTTCTTTCCAGTTTTTTCCCCCAAAAAATATTTGATGATTTTGCACCAAAGCCATCACTTTCGCTTACCACTGAGCAAAATTGCCTTATGCAACCAACACCATTTCTAGTTGAATTATAAAAATATTCTTAAAACAATACGTCCTACATGTGCAATTTTATTGTAAAATAAATTTCTTTTAACATATCGGATAACAAATTTCAGAAACAGAAGAGGTGCTTACATCCATAATGACCATGAGCGAAAATAAAATGAAACTGAAATATCTAAAATGAATAATCAAGGTACACACATCAATCATGGAATGATAACAAACATACATACATAACACATACATACATACATTGGTCATTACAACCCTTCAGTCAGGACTAGGACCTAGCTTCTCACACCACTTACGTTGTGTTTGTTAATTTTATAAATGATTTGCGAGACCTACAGTTAAAGTCGCCAGATTTTTTGAGAAACTTTTAATGCAATTTTATTTTACTCCCAGAGTTTTTGTCGAAAATCTGCTGACAGGATTATAAGCAAAAGCTACAAAAACAAAACAATGCAGTAAACAACCCTGTTTACAAATTATATAACAACAAACAAACACCAGTATAAAAAATGGTAAACAAGTAAACCAAAATGCAACAACAAACACCAGTATAAAAAATTGTAAACAAGTAAACAAAAATACAAAAATACAAAAAAATACCACAAGAATAAACGTAAACAACGATGTTTACATTTATAGGGGTTTCGAGAAGACGAAGTCATGAACATTCGCCTGCTAGAACATTCATCAGACTGTTTACATTGCCATATAAAAGGCAAGGCGAAGCTGGCGAATGAGTTAGTGAAGTACAGTCAGTTCGTGGTTTGAAGATCTCCGTTACAAAGATCAGTGAAATAATTGTCTTGTAATTGTTATTGTTTATGCAAAGGATATAAACTGAGGAATAACAAAGAAAAGCAATTGTTGTTTACATCAAGTTGTGAACAGTGGCACAACTTGTGCGAATAATAAAGAATTTTAACTAACACGAAACACAAATTTATTTTTATTTTATTTGCAATCTACGAGCTCATATTTTAAACGTTTTTAAAACAAAAAGTTTTTAAAACAATATACTTGCGACAGAAAAATCAATGGGTGTAACGAAAACACAGAGAAAAACTTCGAAATCATACAACACTTGGCACCTGATGTCGTAATGAAGGGAACTAAAGATGCAGTTAAAAATAGCAATACCTTGAGACTTCAGTACCAATTGCTGGCTCAGCAAGTCAAGAAATCTTAACGGATAGCAATGATACAGAAGAAGCAGTTTGCCAGAACAACATAAGAAAATGATACCTCACCAAGCCTTTGCATTGGTGCACAACTAACGAATAATGGTGCACTAAAAACAGGTGAAGAAAAGATTTAGAAGAAATCAGTAACTATTAAGCAAAATAAATTTGAAAACAACAGCTCTGCAGAAAATATTTTGCAGAAGAAGCCAACAGGAAGTTAAGAAACAATAAGGCAGCAGACGTAGATGGAATGCAAGCGAAAATTCTGCTGCTGATCTTCTACGACCCAAGATCTCATTAGTCTGGAAGTAAGAATACTTCCAACTAGGAAGTTGTAAAAAATTTATAACAACTGAATAGGAATTACTCTACTTAACATCATATACAAGATATTAGCAGTCATAATATAGGGAAATTAAGTAGTGACTTGGGTTATTAGACATGAGGCCGCGGTTCAAACTCCAAACATTTCCTTGTCGACTTCCTCTCAGCAGATTTCTGGCAAAAACTTTGAGAGTAAATAAAATTGCCATGAAAATTTTCTCATAAAATCTGCCATTCGGAATCGACTGTAGGTCCTGCCAGTTATGTATAAAATTAACATACACAACATGGTGTGAGAAGCTATGCCATAATCCTGTCTTAAGGGTTGTAATGCCCTAGCAGGGTAGGTTTGCTGTCAAACAGAAGCTCTATGTTATACGCATTATAATAGAGCAATCTCTTGAATAGCATATTAATCTGTAGATACTCTTCGTCGATTTCAAGAAATGATACCATTAGACGAACTACCGCAAGGTAAACATTAAAAAGAAAAAGGATCTGAAATATCAGAGCAACATACGAGGATGCAAAACTCTCTATACATCACTACGGGACCATTTCACGCAAACAGTAAAAATTTATCACCGTGATAAAGGCCGCAGCCTTTTTTTCTTCTCTCACTGAAAACCTACAACATGCAACCTAAATTCAAAGACATCAAAATATTAGCGTGCAATATTGTTCTTGAGATAAATACCAAGAAAACCAAGGCCATGAGAATATCCTTAGTACGGACATCACATACATACATAATTGGTCATTACAACCCTTCAGTCAGGATTACGACCTAGTTTCTCACACCACTTATGTTGTGTGTGTTAATTTTATACATGAGTGGCGGGACCTACAGTTTAAAGTCGACTCCGAACGACAGATTTTTGAGAAATTTCTCATGGCAATTTTATTTGCTCTCAGAGTTTTTGCCAGAAATCTGCTGAGAGGAAGTCGCCGAAGAAATAATTTTTGTATTTATTTTTGATGTCTGGCCTGGGGCTCGAACCCTGGCTTTTCGTCTAATAAGCCAACACACTACCTACTAGACCACGGTACAGACATCATCATAGTGCAAAACCACCTAGTCGAGTAATTAGATATATTGTGTTATCACGGTAGTAACAAGAAATGATGGCGCAGAATAAAACATAAATAAAGGACTCAAGAAAGCGAGAACGGCACTCGGACGACTTCAGTCTGTATGTAGGAAATTCCACATACACATATGCACCAATCTTAGGGTATTCAATGCTTATCTATAATCAAATAGTTGTACGAATACGAAACCTGGTTAGTTTCACACATCATGACTCAAGAACTACAGATATTCAGAACAACAAAAACTCTGAATCACATGCAGGATATTCTAGCCTGTAAACAGCAGCAGCTTTCGAACTTAACCAACGAAGAAAATCAAATAATACTAATAGAACTTAGAAAATAGAGATGGATGAGCCATACTTTCGGTAAGAATGCATGTAAAAGGAGAATTGCACAAGAGAGGAATCATTAAGACTCAATAAACCAAAACAATACTTTGGAAACTATGGCACTGCAGGCTAACATGGGAAGACGCAAACATAAGAACAAATCGTGTAAGATGAAGATGTACTATGTGGAGTCCATACGCTTTTAAGAGGGGTAATGGAAAAAAGAAGCGACTCACTGAACAAATGTTATCTACAAAAATTGTGGAATTTGATATGAAGAGTAGTCAGAAGCATTTCAAAAGCTGTCAATGTACCTTGAGCGTACCTGTTTCGTGCTGTTTGTTGGTGGACGACCTAATTAGGCCTTACTTCTTCCATCACGATAGAAATCGCAACATTACAGTCAGTGGAGCAATGTACAGTGACATAAATACTAAGATTTACCTATAATGTAAGAATTTGACTTGACTTGATATTTGGTTTCAACAAAAGGGCGACCCATGCCAAACGTCATAGACCTATAGAGAGACTATTTTTTCCATTACCCCTCTTGGGAGCATATGACTTCCACAAAGTATTTTCCATCTTATTTTGTTGGCTACTGTTGTTGCCATAAGTTCCGCTCAGTTGTTATTCTGCCTTGTTTCCATTTCCTATAGTTGTTCCAGCTAAGCAGGTGAGTGGTCCTGCTGTAGCAGGTCAAGTAATGGTGTTGCCAAGTATCGTTTCCTAGAAAAAATGTAGTGGTGGGGAACATTGTTAACCGTTGATTTCCCCGGCACCGCCTTACCTTGCTCTGATGTTATCCTTTTTCTATTTGCAGGGGATGAGAGGGCATCATAGAGGGTTTGTATTGAAGGTAGTGAAGCCACTTAATTTGAAATTGGAAAACTAATTTTTTAACTCCCTCGGAATTCGAACCCGGGCTTCTTAAATTGTAGATAAACTGCTTGACATCTACATCACGCCGTCATGCTACGAGTATTAATTCCACGAATAATTACACGCTCTGGACCTGCATTTTAGCTGCTAAAATCATGTGATTTAAACCTACTAGACTCTTTTTTATCGAAATTCAAAAGGTCCCTCCATTGTCGGAACAAATCAACCACAATTTCAGACCTAGAAGAGAACATTATAGTACAATTGGTGATTTTCGGGCCGACATGCTGCTGACTTCACACATAACCTAGAACATGAAATGATGAAGAATATAAAGTATATATTGGAGAGTACTTTCTGATAGGGCGCACTTTATTTTATAGTGTCTGAGTCATTGGATAAACGGTAGGGGAATTATTCAATAGTAACAGCAGAAAACATTTGATTTTAACAAATCGGATCAGTTTGTTTGTTCTTACCAAAGAGATCATCATTTTAAACCATATTTTTTTGCAAAATATACAAAAAAATTTGGGGTCTAATTCTCGCAGTCGTGATCGAAATTGCGTTCGAATAGAAAATAATTTCGAAAGCGAGAAATTTTCTGATGATGTTACTCGATACGAAATGAATCGAGTTGTTGTGAAACGAGTTAATTATTTCATTTTACAGCACTAACTAAAATGCAAAAATTGTAAACAAAAACATATGTTTTCTTACAAAAATAAAAGCAATTTAATTAATCCAAGGAAGAAAAGTTTTATTAAAATTGTAATATTTCGTATGGATAATATATTTTGGTTTTACTTTATTTATTATTAGCTGGGGCTGAAGTTTCTTTTGCAGTATCATCTTCAACTTCTATAAAAGAAGATATGGTAGATTTCATTTTGTCTTCTTCATAATCCGAAAAACAGCAGGGACATACGTCAGGAATACTATATTTTGGTGAAGTTGTGGGGTAACATTTTCCTTGTCGCAATTCTCTTTTGGGCTGCCTTCTGATGTTTTTGAAGACCAAAAAGTTTGGACATTTTTTTGACCCTCAACAGAATTTTAAACTAAACAAGAGTTTGTTAAACTACCTTGCGCCACATTTTTACATCTTTGATTAGTGGGCCGGAAGCATTGAGCTTAGCTGTCAGCTGTTCCCATAACTGATTAACTCTTGCCTTTCCCTGAGAAGTATTTTGTGTAATACTCTTTGCCAATTCTGAATGCTTAATCATGAAATTTCCAAGAATTTCCTTATGGGTGTAATTAATTTTTGAAAGTTTTCACCTACAAACACTGGAATTAATTTTTTATTCATAAATTATTATAAATTTGTTATTTACATTTTTTATGTTGTCCTTTACAGCAGAAAAACGTTAATTCGTAAAGACTCGCAAGGTGGCATTCGAATGATCACACGTTATCGAATGCCTTCATTAGAAATTTCGATACACTTTACTCGATAACGAATAAGAGAATCCCAAAACAAAAAAAACTCGCACGTTCGAGTAAAAATTCGTTCGTATACGACTGCCAGAATTAGACCCCTGATATTAACTTTAAACATTTCAATGGACTGCTGCTTTTGGATATGGTGTTTCTATCTTTTATCCTCATTTGGTGGAACATGTGTAATCGCTAGTAATTAAATTGAATTTTTCATAAATATTCAAATATTTTTTTATTTTTTTGTTTTTCCCCGTTTCATTATTCCAAACATTCCATTTTGTTCTTGAATTTACAACACTTTTACAGAAACACTCAAAGAAAATAAGAATGACAACTAACACCCACACATTCCATGTCCCTCCCTCACTCAGGCTCTCAAACACTTACGCATTCACAACATTCATATGGTGGAACATTTTTGTCCTTTTCCATAAATGTATCGTTAAGATTTTAAACTGCACCTCAAGGAATCAAAGAAATGGCCATTCGGAGATCCAAAAAAAAAAAAGACAAAATGAAACGCAGAAATACTAACACATGCAAAGGTAATGAGAAATGAAATACAAGGTTTAAGGACTTCTTTTCATAAAACAAAAAAAAAAACAAAAGAGCAATTGCTGTTCGTATAGACACATTTTTACGTTTCTCATTAAATCGAGGGGTAAAATTTATAACGATCCACTGTAGCGTTACGTTTTGTTTCTTTTTTTTTATTAACATGTGTGCCATATTTACGGGGAATCAAATTAAAATTTTAATCACGTTGAAGTTTTTTTTATTTGTTATGGAGGAATGACAAAATGGGGTTAAATTTAAGACATTTTGGGAAAGAACTAAATTAGTGGTACTCCAGTTATTAATGCAAATTTATTAAAGTTCTTAACAATCTGTGGAAAAGTAAATTCGAAAACTTATTTTTAATACACCACAATACAAGATATTTTAAAATTTAATTTCAAATACACATTAATTAAATTCTTAACATAGCATACATAATTGGTCATTACAATCCTTCAGTCAGGATTACAATCTAGCTCTCACACCACTTATGTTGTGTGCGTTAATTTTATACATGAGTGGCAGGTCCTATAGTTTAAAGTTGACTCCATACGACAGATTTATGAGAAACTTTTTATGGCAATTTTATTAAGTCTCAGAGTTTTTGCCAGAAATCAGCTGAGAGGAAGTCACGGAAGAAATATTTCTTATTTTCATAAAAATATGGGCCAATGATGCCTCCGCTTATTAACTCTTTTTTGCTTATTAACTTACCCACTAAGATGACAATGAGCTTCATTCGAAAAGACGCTTTTTTACAAAAAAATCCATTTAGTGGATTTAATATACGGAATTTTGTGACAGAATAGATTGACATAAGTATTTCCAAATTCGAAATAACCGATGGTTCAATGTCCCCGATATCATCAATGTACCAAGAACTTTCGTATTTTCTGTGCGAACAACCGATTCAATTGAGTTTTTAATTCAGAGATATCTGCCATAAGCAACTGATGGTGTAGAGCCCGGGCTCAATTGTGGTTTCATAAACATTCTAGCCACGCTTTTTCAGCCGATATGTTTGGTCTAGTGTAGTTACATCTTGTGAAACATAGCACCTATTCTGTTGATCGATTTAATTGAAATGATTGTTTCAAACTCGATCATTTTTTAAAGCTTACGAGCACATCAGACGCATGTATTTATTTATAGGAGCTTATAAAGAACAACTTCTTTTCAATCACCACCACATACAAAGCATTACCTTTCTTAGTATCAAAAATGGCTTTGACACTCACCAAAGATATATTATTTCATATTTCGTTTAGATTGAGATGTCAGAGGTAAGATTTGAACCACGGGCTCGCCCTCATTTAATAAGCCAACACTATACCTACTATACCTCGACGACTTTATTAGCGAATAGCAAATTTGTTTCTATAAATTTATCACTTTTTATTCCACCAAGATATCGAGTTCCTTTGTGTATTCAGTTTCAAGTTCAATTTTTGACCACTTTTACAATAAATTTGGCCGAATGGCTTCAAAGAACATTAGACTCAAATGCTTCAAAAGTTGTTGCTTTGTCAGTATAAACCAATGACTGAGCATAGTTCCGTAAAAATTAATCCCGAAGGTGGCCCCCTTTTGTCAGCAAATTGTTAAGCTCGCTGTACGACAGGTTGTATCGTATACCTTCGATCAAAATGCCTGTACCCATGTTGTGTGCACAAATTTTTTTTCAGAATAAAATTATCTTTTACTGAGAGTTTTTTGCAGCGCAATTCACTCATTTCGAAAAATTTGATCGGAAAGTCAAAGCTGCCAGGCGATACTTTTTTAAAGCAAGTTTAGATTGTGCATGTTTTATACGCGCAAATCAGCTGATATTTAATATAAGATAGGACCCAATACACTCTCCTGTGACACACCGAATGGTTAACTGAATGCTTTCGGCCAACAATATCGTTTTCCAACCGCTTTTCAACATTAACAGATTAATTTAGTTTCAACTGTCTTCAAGGAAAATTCTATTGAATGCTCTGGAATCGTCAATAAAATGATCAGATTAATATTTCTTCTCTTCGTGTGTCCTTGTTAAGAGTAGAATTTAATTAATTGCACCATGTTTCCTTCTGCGGGTAAATTTATGGACTCTGTGAGTTGAGTTACAAAATTGTTTTATGAATCTCACAAAACTCAAATCTTAGCGGTACTATAGGTACAGTATAATTATTGCACAAAATTGGCTTAAGGATAGTTCATTACTTTGTGTCCTACCGCCTGGGGAATTCCATAAAGGTGGTTTAGATGTACAAGACATTCCAAGATTGCCAAGATTAATATTTTGTCTCTAGAATAGTATCAGGACTTTTTTCTAAGTATATATTTTCGAAGGGATTTTATATTTTAAGATTATAGGAGTCCTAAGCCGTTGTCTAGTAGGTAGTGTGTTAGCTTATTAAACATGAGACCGTGGTAAAAAGAAGTATTTTTATTCTTTCGGCGACTTACTCTCAGCAGTCTTCTGGCAAAAATTTTAATTGTCATGAAAAGTTTCTTAAAAATCTGTCGTTCGGATTCATTAATAAAAATTAACTCATGCAACATGAGTGGTGTGAGAAACACAAGTAGTCAGGTGTTATCCTGACTACAGGGTTTTAATAACTAGTGAAGTAAGTAAGTTTTCCACAGGAATATTTACCAAGTTCTGTTTTTCTTCTATTCATAGCAATAACTCACATGATGCAAAAAAAATCTTGACAGGATTAGGTTAGGTTAGGTGGAGAACCCTTGAATGCAAGGCTTCTCTTTGGACGGAGTTTGGACCCACCGTGATAGAACAACTAAAATCTAACCTGACAATCAAACAACCAGTAAAGGAAACCATCCTTAATCCAAAATTAATCTTCCTATTCCAGCAATCTTTTTATTGAATTCAGTGAAGGTTGGCAGGTTACTTGTACATGAGATGAAATAAAAACTCATCTTCATCGTTGGCTCCCTACAAAACTTATAAGCATATCTTCCAATAGGGCAGTGGAACGTGAGAATCGCAATTACGTGATGGATGACCGTAAGACAAACAGAACTCTGCTTATCAATACAAGTCCAGCAAAGCCTAACAATATTGCACGTATCTTTCTGTTGCCAACAAAGTTGAGCCTCTTTAGCTTAATTAAGGCAATCAATCGAGCAGGATTGAGCTGTAACATGTCGGAGATCGTGACCTCCGTACAAGGCCCAACCTTTTTTACCTTTTAAAAACGTTGAAGATATAAGTTCGTAGATTGTAAATAAAATAAAAATAAATTGTGTTTAGTTTTAAGTAAATTCTTTATTGTTCGCACAATTATGTGTACCACTGTTCACAACTTAATGTAAACAACAACAATAGCTTTGTTTGTTATTCTTCTTTACACTCTTTTGCGTAAACAATAACAATTGTTCGACAGATCTTTATAATGGAGATCTGCAAACAACTATTATTCTCTTTAAACACCGCCTCTTCACACAAGACTGACTGAATTTTTACTGACTCTTTGCCTGCTTTGTCTTGCCTTTTATATGCCAACGTAAACAGTACGACAAATGATCTTGAAGTCAAATTTTCGTGGATTCGCCTTCTCGAGATCTCTATAAATGTAAACATTGTTGTTTCATTATTGTTGTTTGTGTGTTTTTGTTTACATTTATTCTTGCAGTGTTTGTTTTTGCATTTTTGTTTACTTTATCCCTTTTTATACTGGTTTTTGTTGGGATATTTTTGTTTACTTGTTTATCATGTAAACAAGTTCATTGTTTTTGTTTTTGTAGCTTTTGTTTACAATTTTAATATTAAACGATGTAAAAGCAAAACACCACTTTTCGTAACAATATATTTTCGTTGAAATTCATTAAATTGAACGAAATTTATTATATTATTAAAATTTAATTGAAATTGTAATCTTTAAATTATTTTTAATTTTATATTCGGAAAACTCTACTATTTGACAACATCTTGATAAAAACAAAACAAACTTCACAGGAACGATTCCAAATGAATATTCTATGCAAGCGACAACATCTAGTTTTCAAATGAAACAATTTTTATGAAGCAAACGTAATGTTTTTCGCTTAGAAGCGAATTGTTCGACCATATTTACGACTTAACGGTGATAAAGCGACAGGGAATGGAGTGATTAAAAACATCTTTTTATTGTCACAAGTGCACACACATATACACACATTAACATATAATAAGTTTATGTAATAAATACGCGTATACATACATACATACATAGTTGTATAAGCGCCCATATGTATACTAGCAATTTTCATTTTTGTTTAAAGCCCCCAAGAGTGCATTTCGCACTCACACACATGCACAAATAGCAATAACAACCAACAACAACCAACAACAACCGACAATAGCAGCAATAGAACGAGCGTAATAAAAGTGCTCTTCTATGTTATGTGCTCTTACGTACGTACGTGAATGTATGTATGTAAGTATGAACTACATTATTAATGTTTGCTTGTATGTGTGTTAATAACAATTTTAATGTAAATGTTTGCTTTGGTTTATTTTAACACTCTCACTAACTGAATGATTGAATCAGCGAAGGATTAATGGAAGTATGAAAGGAATAGTATATGAAATGTTCTACCAGGCAATTATACTACATCGGCGTACTCAAGGGTTGACATGTTACTGTTGAATTTCATCAAAGAATTTAATGTTTTAAGCCGCAAGTGGGTGTTCAAGGGTCTCTAAAAAATATATGCTCAGCTATGTATACTTCCGTGGTGTATTTAGAAAAAATTAAATTCTTTACATTAGCATTTCTTCAAACCATATAAGCCACCTAAAATAAAAGCCAGCGAGTTTCCAAAAAGCACACTCGAATGAATATATTTCTGGTGTAGTTGTTGAAATATTAAGTGCTTGTTGTTCTTGTTATTCATTTGTCTAGTAGGTAACTCCCAAATGGCCATTAAGCGTCAAACATGTGGACCATACAACACAATAAACGTTCAGAAGAAGTTTTTAACGGTTTTGTTGCCATCAAACACATTGTATTTGTATGTTGGAGTTAATGTTTGTATTGCTCTTATACGCACTTTAGTGAATAAAACATGGAAATTAAATAAGCAAGTCAATGGAAAATACTAACCACGAAGGCGCTGCTATAAATTTCCAAAAAAAAGAAAAAACAACAAAAATGCCTTCATATTCAGCAATTTCATTCACCAGAAATTCATTCAATATTTCTGTCACAATATATATACGTCCTCCAATACAAAACTTATTTTTCTCTTTTATTTGAACGGCTCTTCATCAAACGTTGCCATCGACATGCGACAGGTATAACAGCGAATCCTTCTAAGGCTTTACGTTTAAGGTGGCAATAAAGTAGTATGGTTTTGTAGCCCACCTTTTTCTCCCAAAACCATTGATTTGTTCAAGTCTGCTATTTTCTATCTACAGTCGCATGGGAATTATTTTTGAAAAACGAGACACAAATTCGATTCATCAGTTTTCTTTTATATGTGTATGGGTTTGTGTGTGTGTTTGTTTGATTGTTGAATTTAAATGTTAAGGCAGGTTTTCTGTTGTGGCATTGCATTTATTTTATTTATTTACAGCAGCCACACACACACACACAGTAGCAGTATTTGTAACAGTAGCAACAACAATAATTTAATGTTACAAAGGACATAGAAATTATTTTACGTCAAATTCCTTAGAGGATCAACTTGAGGGATTAACATGATGGGGCTCTCATGCAGACAATCTGGTTTGAGGACATACACACATTTACTGGGTTGTTTTTTCAATGTTTTTACGAAAAATAAAATACTGACAATGAAGCCATGGCTGCTAGTGTTCGGGTCAATATTGGTATGGTCTTCGAAAGCAATATTCATACCGATAGACTAAGTATACTCTCGTAACTCTGTACATAACTTTGTGCCAATTTCAGTGAAAATCGCTTGGGCCAGCTTAGATTTTTAGTTACAAACTAGGAAATGAAGTCAAACCTATCAATAAGAACTAGTTTTATAACGAACATACCGAAAAGACCTTATTATGACAAAATTATAATCAATACCTTTCACTGAAGTATTCACTAACAGATCAAGGTCAAACGTGGAATCTTTTTGGATTATCTGAATATTAAATTACTGTTCTTATCTTTATATTTAAATAAATAAAAAATTTCAATTGATAACATTGCCTTACGACACAATCAAATTTCCCTGTGTGTATTCATACGTCGCAATTTTTACAATGTTTTCCTTCGTTGTATTTATACATCATTTGTTTGCGATCTGGCAACCTTCAGATATTGCTATAGATTTATTATTGTTATTTTTTCTACGTAGTTCTGTTATTGTAATTTGATTTTTGTTTATCCTTATTCTGGTAGTTCCTTTGTTGCTTTGTTACTGTTCTTTTTTGTTTTTTTTTTTTGTTCAATGGAACCATATTAGTGTTCATTCATAACAGACAGAGTTTCTTAATATTTTTTCAAATGCTTGACATGTTAGTTGCACTTTATCGATTGAAAATTCTTTTTAATTTGTGAGCTTCCTCCAAAGTTTTGTTATAAGTTTTCACCTCTATAACGCGTTGTTTTTTCGTAAAGCGTTTCACTTTTAGTAATGGTTCTACTAAACGTATTTGATAGATGCCAAATTTTAGAGTTGCCACCATCCGGGAAGACTGAGTATTGCTTCTAATGACTGAGTCTGCAATTTATGGATCTCAGTTTAGCAGTAAGAATTAGCGGCACGTTGATATTCATTACCACGATTCCAATCAGATTGCTTTTATAGACTTGAGAATTTTCTTCTATCCCTGTTATACTACCGGAATTGCTATCGATATTATGGTCCATCTCTGTGTTGTATGTTTTGGCTATTATGGTATTAGGCTTTGATTCGTTCACCTTTTGATTAAGGTGCAACAAGGTCTTAACAGACCTGGTGTTCATTATGAGGCTTAATCGTCAATCCTTAAAAACCCAAATCACAAAACTGTAATTAGAATACCAGGAGATATCGTTGGAAACTTGGCTGCTGATGAACTAGAAAGGACCGGTACGAAGTTCATAATCTCTAGCATGTTACAGGGTAACATGCCTCAATTAGACTATGTACTCTCCGCCCGTTTCAGGGCCCAGTATGCACACATTGTTGGATTTGTATGGGTGAAAAGAGGATTGATTTTCTTGCGCCCTGAAATCGAATTGTCATCCATAGCACTTAAAATTCCATCGAATGAATGAGCATTAGGAACACACTTTTTCTCATTTCCTGTGTCAGTGACCAGTTTGTGCCATGTAAAGGTGGAGGTTCCTAACCTCTCATTTTCTTTCCTTACTTTCATGCACAAATTGTTCAATGCACGATTTGCTGCGTTGTCATGTTGATTTTCATTGGATAATGTTTTAACTCCGGATTGGATATATACTTATATTGTGGTACCACAATGGGCCTATACGTTACTGTAAGTAGGACCTTATCCTTCAAGGAAAGTTTACCACCTAACCCAACCGACTTAACCTTCAACTTTTGATGCGTTATGGTGTGAATTATTTCATGGTTTAATTCCAGATATCAGTGTAGCCGAGATGAATGTAGTTGTATTCGAAACTAGCCAGTTTATCTTCGCACATATGTATGTACCTGCAAATATGTGTTGATTTCTTAAATCAATTGCACCTCTACACTAACTAGATTTAATTTCATTGAGATTCATCTGATGTCTAACAGTACTTCCTAAACTTTCCTGATCTTACATACATACATACATACATACATACATACATACATATATAATTAGTTTTTACATCCCTTCGGTTAGGATCACGACCTAGCTTCTTACACTACTTATGTTGTGTGTGTTAATTTTATACATGAGTGCCGAGACCTACAATTTGAAGTCGTCTCCAAACGACAGATTTTTTTGAGAAACTTTTCATGGCAATTTTTCTATTTACTCTCAGGACTTTTGCTGAGAGAAAGTCGCCAAAGAAATATCTTTTTCATATTTCGTTTTGTTGGAGATGTCTGGCCTGGGGTTTGACCCAATGAGTAGGCTTATGAATCAAACATATTTCGAATGGCATGAGTTTGATATCAACGTTGTACGCATACTCATAGCAACCTGTACTTATAAATCAACGTTGTAGTGAGTATGAATGAATCAAAATAGTTAAATTTCAATACTGTTGACTCACTTATATTCAAAATTTCATGAGTAGCGAAAAAACAATTCATTGCTGATATCTGGTATATAGCTTAGTAATCATTAAGTGTAAATGTTAGGCTTCAGAAACCATTTTTACCAAAAATTCTTTTGCAGAAGTAAAAGGCGGAAGAAGTGACTTTCTTAATAAATTTTCAAAATTTTTCTTAAATCAGTTTGAACCCATAAACGCTATCAAACATGAATGGCCATATAAATGGAACAACAATTTCAATGAGATGGTAATAGCCAATGTGTTATAGGAATCTGTTTTAAATATTTTAAATGAAAATTATATTCCCGTTAATATTCGTAGTAAAATAAGCACAGACTAAAAACAAACATTAAAATAAATTCAGTTAAGACACACACACAACTAAATAGGTAAACGTATTTTTTTTTTTTTTTTTTTTTTTTATAGCTTTACGAGCTAAAGGTTGGGAATCTTCGAAAGACATTGGTAGCCCGGCCTACCAATGTGCACGATTCGCCGCAAGACTTACTCTCGGCTTGCTAAACGCATACGTACTAAACCCAACCTAGTTCGTCATACTTCCATTAAGTCGCCCCCCCCGGGACCACAATCAAGTATTACATCGGGGGAGGTAAAGATTCAGCGAGTGCTGCTATCCATTTCTGCTGTTCTTGCTCTCTCTATTATTCTCTGTTGTACTAGAACTTCCTTCGCGAATAAACATACCGCGTTCCAGTTTTCGCGCGATGTTAACATCAGATTAACCACGTTGTCGGGAGTCACCTGGGAACCGATCGTCCTCTCAAGGAAATTTCGTCGGAATTCGTAGCGCGGGCAAGTGAAGAATATATGCTCCGCTGTTTCACTTGTATCCAGGCATGATGGACACGCTTCATCCACGTCATGCCCATACTTGTAAAGGTATGTCCTATAGCATCCGTGGCCCGTTAGGAACTGAGTAAGGTAAAAATTCACCTGGCCGTGCTTCCTTCCAGTCCATTCTTCTATATTCGGTATCAATCTGTAGGTCCATCTTCCCTTTGTGGAAGAAGTCCACTCGTGCTGCCACCTATTCATTACATCATCATTCACCTGGTCAGGGTGCACTAGCCCCGTTCTTCTACTTATTAAACGTTTTCTCCTCTCTATTTCTACCAACATTCGTAGCGGCATCATTCCCGCTATCACCAAGGCTGCATCCGTAGATACTGTACGAAAGGCAGAAATTACTCGGAGGGCAGATCTCCTGTAGGCCCCATCAACTCCTATTCTATATGTCTTCTTATCCATGGCCTCGGCCCATATAGGGGCTGCATATAGAGCAATCGATTTAACCACTCTCATCAGCAATTGCCTCTTCTCCTGTCTCGGACCTCCCAAGTTAGGCATTATCCGCGCGAGTGCGCCCGTTGCCGCCGCACACTTCCTACTAATATACGTCAGGTGCTCCTTGAATGTGAGTCTGTTGTCAATCATAACTCCTAAGTACTTGATAGACTGCTTCGATGTTATCCTTTGTTCGCCGACAGTTATGGTGATGTATTCCATTTTCTTTCTACTGCTTACTAATACGACATCCGTTTTATGATCAGCAAGTTTCAGACCTATACTCGCGATCCAGCTTCTAACTCTGCTAACTGCCGCATTGGACGTTCGTTCCAAATTATCAAGGTGTTTACCCCTCACCACGAGGGCTATATCGTCCGCAAATCCGAATATTTGTGCGCCCGTAGGAAGCCTAAGCCTCAGTACACCATCATACATGGCGTTCCATAGTATTGGGCCCAGCACCGAACCCTGTGGTACCCCTGCTGTTATAGCGTATGACTTTCTGCCTTCGTCTGTATCATACAAAAGTACCCTATCCTTAAAGTAGTCCACTATGAGTTCCATCAAATATCCAGGTACGCTCCTCTCATCAAGTGCAGCCAGGGTGGCGTCCCAATCTGCCGAATTGAATGCGTTTTTGACATCCAGGGTGATGATTGCGCAATACTCCTTATCACCTTCAAACCAGCGGTCACCGCTGATGGCCTCTTTCGCTACGGTAATGACCGCCTCCATTGCGTCCACTGTGGAGCGCCCTTTTCGGAAGCCAAATTGGCGATCCGACAGGCCGTCTCTCTCCAATATCGTTTCGAGTCTTCTACATATTATCTTCTCCAGCAGTTTACCTACGGTATCAATCATACAAAGTGGGCGGTAACCTGTTGCATCCTGCGCACCGTTGCCCTTCGGGATGAGAACCAACCTCTGTCGCTTCCATATCCTTGGGAATTTCCTCTCCTGAATGCATGTATCAAATACTTTCCTAAACACCTCAACGTTGTTCTCTATAGCCACCTTAAGTGCGACGTTTGGGATTCCATCAATTCCCGGAGCCTTCCTGGGTTTCATTTCCTTCCAGACTGCATCGAATTCCTGGCCGCTGACTTCAGGAATGTCATCGTGCGACATACTGTCTCGCACAGCATACGTGATCTCGGCCCTCTCCGGAAAGAGGCCTTCAACAATTGACTGCAGCTTCTCCGCGCTTTCCGTGGCCGGTGGTCGAAAGCAATTCAGCTTCCTCATTACCACCTTATATCCCGTGCCCCAGGGATTTTCATCCAAATCGGCACACATTTCCCTATAGCACCTTCGTTTGCTCCTGTCAATGGCCCAGTTAAGGTTGGCTCTGAGCACTTTGTATCTTTCCCGAAGTTCTATGAAGTCATTGCGACCCCTTGCTCTCTGGAATATCCTCCGCGCTCTATTACATTTCCTTCTTAATTCAGCTATCTCCGCGTTCCACCAATAAACGTGTTTCCTGCCTGGCAGGTGAGACTTCCGCGACATAGACGCGCTGCAGGCTTCCGTTATACAGCGCATAAGTTCCACCGCCATGTTGTTTGCGCTTCCGGTCACCCGAATGTCGCTCATCGCGAGAACAAAGGTTTCCTCATCAAAAGTAGAGTCCCTCCACAAGGGATTAGGAGGGGCGGCAGTAATGGGGTTCACTGCAGCGCGTTCCTGGATATCAAAAATGATCGCCCGATGATCGCTATGAGTGTAGACATCGGACACAGTCCAATTCGATGTCGTTGCCAGTGTATCGCTGATGAATGTTAAGTCAATCTTAGAACTCCTTCCATTTCTCGAGAATGTATCAATCTGCCCACAGTTGAGTAAGACAACCTCCAGAGTTGCAAATGCGTCAAGCAGGCTCTCACCTCTTTGGTTCGTGTACGCTGAACCCCATTCCACTGCCCATGCATTAAAGTCCCCGGCAATCACCACGGGTCTTAGATTTCTGGCCTCGCGAACGATGTCGTCCAATCTGAGTCTGTACTCCTCCATTGATAAGCTGGGGGGGAGATAACAGCTGAAGAAATGTACTCCATTAACAGTGCATTTCACAAAGCCTTCTCTCCTGTTGTCAACATTTCCCACTGGGAATTTACCGCATGACCATATCGCTGCCTTGTTGCATTTACTGGTAGCCCAACGCTGATTGTCAGGTGCCCTATAGTGTTCACTCAAAATCGTAAGGTCTATTTTCTGCTCCCGGACTGTCTGCTTAAGAAGCTCCTGCGCCGCTTCGCAGTGGTTCAAATTCAGCTGCAAGATCCTCATTTTCCTATGTTCATCATCCTCCGCCGAGCTGCCAGGTACTGTGGACACTTAGGTCCCCCCGTGACATGTTTTGAGTCCACATTACGATCGCTCCTACAGAGTAGGCAGTGAGGGTCACCACTACAAGTTTTGGCAAGGTGGTCTTGCCCTCCGCACTTGAAGCAGTGTTTTGACCAATCACTCCTACTGCGGCAATTTCTAGCTACGTGCCCGAATTCTAGGCATTTGTAGCATCTCCTTGGGAGAACTTTCCTCATTAACCGGCAAACTGTCCACCCGACACGCAGTTTGCTTACCTCTTCGGCCCTGCTAGCCAGCTTCGTTGGTATTACAATTATTGCCGTCCGGGTACCCCCTGGAGCACTTCTTATCGCCCTGATAGCCGATGGGTGTAAATCTCCTATTTGTTCTCTCCAAGCGGTTATTATTTCATCTTCCGTGGTAACCTCGTCCAGGTATCGCAGTTCAAATGTTGTCTCCTGAGTTATCGTCCTGACCTCTATATCATCGGACAATATGGTCTTCAATTTGGATTGGTGAGTTTCTGTAGACGCCTCAGCCGATCTTCTAAATTCCAGCAGAATTTCACCCTTTTGTGTTTTCTTAACAAGGTGAACGTCTTCGCCAACTGACTTAAGCTCCGGGGCATTCCTAACCTTCCTCAGGATGTCTGCAAATGAGAGCTTCTCCGTAGGTTTTATTATCATTGCATCCGGTCTTGGGGGCTTTTTGCGCTTCCTTGTCTTGAGCACCCAATCATTGGGCTCTGTGCTCATTTCCACTCCGGTACCCGGTACTTCAGCATCCCGATTTATTACATCTTCATTAGTACTTACTGCTCCTTTCTTCGTATCATTGCCTCCAATTTTTGAAGTTGGGTCAATTGATCCCTCCAGTTGAATTGGTCTGGTCCTCTTCGGAGGTGTTCTCCTAGGTTTTCCCAATTCTTCTCTCTGCCTCTTGGAAACACAAGGTGTCTGCTGTTGAAGGCTCGTCTGCGTGCTTCTATCATTAGTTCTGATCCTTTTCTCTTGTTCCGCAACTTTATCCTTAGCGGCTTGCTGATATAGTGACGATATAGAAGCCACTAAATCGCGCATCGCTTGGTGTATGGACCTCCTTCCTCCGCCCATCATCTCCACGAGTTCAGAAATTTTATCGCCTAGTTTGGTGAAATCATCCACCTCTTTTTCAGGATCCTTGTTCCTCTGCAACTCCGGTGGTGATGAGCGCGATCGCTCGCCGTTCTGCCTCAGCGGTGGTGAGTGGAGTAATCTCGAAGCTCTGCGGAAAGGATTCAGGAAAGGGCTGTCCTGCTGGGTCTCCTTTGCACCTTCGGTGCCGGCTGGAGAATTAGCGCCTGTAGGGTTGTGTGAAATGTTTGTTATATATTCCATTCTATTGGGTCCCAACTTGGAGCCGTTATTTTGGATTCGTTGTGTAGTTACCCTTGTTGTGGTCCCATGGTTATCTTTGCAATGCAGGGAGGCCATGCGAGGGTTGACACAAGTCCTCATGAGAGCTTGTGTTCAGAGCCAGACCGGGAGCTAAACAGAAGAATTACTTAACTGCCCCTACACCCCAACTCAACAGGACGAGTCCAAGATCGTTCTCCAAGGCTTGCCAGGTTTTAACGGGACGGAGACAGATGGTGTATTAGCCTGAAAGCCGTCTGTACCAGGTTTCACTCCAGTACATATTGGTAACAGAATACCCCATCCGCCAGCCCATGTCATCAAATCATAATATTTCAGCGTAGTCCAGTATGCCATAATCAGAATCTTACTGGTATCAATTCTGATGCCTATACGACTAGGCTCCAATCGTCCACATCCGTTAGGAGCGTGCTCACACGCATGACGGTCTGTGATTCCCACGGTGCTAACGTGATACCACGGTAGTTCAATGCTTTGAGCGGCATTGTTTCGCTTTGAAGCGTGAGCGTCATTGGGTATATGCTAGACTTTTCATCCGCACCCTCTACCCCTGCCCTCCCATTTAGTCGCCTTTTACGACAAGCAGGGAACCACTGTGGTAGAATTCTAACCCGCTACCACACGGGCAATAGGTAAACGTATGTGCAAATATGTATGTGTTTATGTGTACATTTACTCTTTACCAACCTACTTTGTAGAATATTTATAAACATTGTTGACACACAAACATGCCAACTAATGTACAAACACATTCTCTTATAAACATTAATACGGCCAACGACATATAAGAGTAATACAGAAAGAGAGAGAGAGAGAGAAAGAATAGTAAGAGAAGAGAAGAGTACATAACAGAACAGAACAGAAAGTAAAAACTAATACTCAAGGGAACTCCCTTGGGATTGGCTGGATGGTCCCTGGAGAAATAACGAACGATGGGTTTTCTATGTTATTTTGTTATTATTACTGCTGTTCTTGTTGTTGTTGCTATTTGCTGTTGTTGCCACAGTTATTGCTGATGTTGTTGTTGTTATTGTTGTTTTTGTTTTTATTCTTATTGTTGTTTTTCATGATGATGAACTGAAAAAGCAAAACCCAAAACAGAAACACTGCGTTGCGTTGCGCAAATCGAAAGCTACAGTAACAGCCCTACACAGGGTATCAATTTGCAGAGCATTCAGATAATGAATTCATATAAGCTGTACATATGAAGTACATAAGAATTGTCAACATATATTTATACTTTATATAGACATGCAATCAATTATAAAATTTTCAAATTCGAAAGATTTTTTTAAAGTCGGCAGATACTCTTCTAATCGCCAATAATTTTTGTTTTAATTTTGTAATCTGTCCATGATTTCCAACTCGTTGAAGACAAACGTATCAACTTTAATTATTTACCTTGGATCGGATGCAGAAATCATCGTTAACTTTCACTTGAGCGAAAATCCTACGTAGGGTTTTTCTCTCAAATGCTCTCAAGGCTGCTACAACGGTGTCTAACAGCGTCTACGCTTCTGCGCCATAAAGAAGCTCGGAGAGCAACTTGTAGAGTATTAGTTTTGTCATATGAGCCGGGTCTTTGCTACTCGATAGCCTATTGAGACCGCAGTAGCACCTACGCTACTAGAGATCAATCCAGACTGACATAATTTTAGCTGTTAACGACGAATTTAATATAATCAAATTCACTGACTATATTGAGAGCATAATTATCGGCACTAGTCTCTGGGATCCAATACCACTTCTTATCGACCACTTATATTTTATTTTACCATCATTTACTGTCAGACCCATCTAAGTAAATTTCCTTTCAATAGAGCTAAAGGCAACATCCCGCTTGGTACGCCCTATGATATCAATTCTGTCAGCGCACGAAAGAAACTGGACACTTCCGCAGAACACTCTGCATGACGAAGTCGAAAAGGTCGCATGATAAGAGTCGCTTTGTCTAAAATATCGCGCGTTATTAAAAGATATCAATTCTACTTTGACGGAGATACAAGAATTCCTCAAGGTCATTCTGCATAACCTTATCAGTTTCGCAGGAACACATACATACATACATAATTGGTCATTACAACCCTTCAGTCAGGATTATGACCTAGTTTCTCACACCACTCATGTTGTGTGTTAATTTTTATACATGAATGTCGGGACCTACAGTTTTAAAGTCGACTCCGACCGACAGATTTTTGAGAAACTTTTCATGTCAATTTTTATTTACTCTCAGAGTTTTTGCCAGAAATTGAGAGGATGTCGCCGAAGAAATACTTTTTGTATTTTGTTTTGATATCCGGCCTGGGGCTCGAACCCTGGCTTTACATCTAATAAGCCAACACACTACCTACTAGACTACGGCGACTTCAGGAATACCGTGCGAATATTTGTTCTTCATAACACCAATGAAATGAAAACAACACAATTTACAAAAAGATAAAAAATCGCTGAAACCTTGGCTTTTGAATACAACTTCGCTTCTGTGACCCAAAGTTTTCAGGAGTTTTTCGATTTTGGTTTGGGATATGGCATATAAAGCTGCCTGTGTGCCAGTTCACAGTTGGCCCATATTTTTACACTTTTTTGCGACATATCAAAATTAATATCTTTCTCTCTGTATTTAACCACTTCGCGACGGGTGCCGTGTATATGCTTCAGTTACTTTTAGCATCGCAGCGGACTTATTAGTACACAGAGGCTGACGCCGCATTTATACGACAGATATTTATTTGTTCTTTTGAGTCTTAGCGAACGATAACGACAATGTATCGTCAGTCTCGTCATCATGAAAGCTTACAAGGCTTAATTTTAAGCCCAAAAAGTTTTCATTCCTTGATATTCTGTAAACTGCAGGCTTTCCATAAAAATATTCATAAAATACGGCAATGGTTAGAGGGGGAGGTAAACGGGAAAGTATTATTTAGAGGAACGTGGAGAGATAGAGGAGAGATAGAGATACAGAGGAGAGGGAGCAAGTGTAAGAGCGAGCGTAGAGGCAGCTTTTTACAGTGAGCTGTGATGCTGCTTTGTTATTTGGGGAACCATATTCACATTCCATTGGGGATTTCTGAACTGAACAAAAAGGAACCTTTTTTTCTCTGTTTTTGTTTTTTCATAAAGGGATTTTGGGATGTGTAGGTATAAAACACAAAATACTATTTCATATGATGGTGATGCCGATGCTGATGCTGAATCTGCTGATGATGATGATGGGTAAATGCAAAAAAAACCAACAACTGGCCCAACAACTCAGGCTGGAGAAGAGATGACTTGGAAGGCTGTTTTGGCAGGCACTTTTCGGTTTGGTTTTGTTGTAAAATTGTATGTCACTTAAGAGTGTATAACAAACACTCACTCGCACACAAACACACACACAACTTTCGAAATGACAAAAATCGAAATCGATTTAAAAATTTATTTTTACTAAAAACTAAAAACACGTGCATTAGTTGGTATACATGTTGTCTTTTCAATACCAAATAGTGGGAGTAATTGAACACACACACACAAACACATTAGGATACATACATACATGCAGATACAAATTCCTCTTTCTCCACATCTTTTGCATGCTAAACAATCAGCAGGTGGTGGCGCATGGTATGCTGCAGAGTAGTATCAGAGGCAGAGAAAGAGACAAAGTTTGATTACAGCCAACAAAAATCCATTGATGAGTCTCTAAAGTGAATACTCTTGACACTTGCCAGAGTGCATGATTGGCATTACAATTTGTGTATAAATGTGAGTGTATGCGAATCCCTATCTACGTATGAAGCTTGTTAAATACTCATACATACACATGCGAGTTGGTTTCTTTTTTTCTTTTCTTATTTTTGTACAAATGCATCAATCATGTACATAAACACACACACACACTCGCACAATCACTCAGTGTTATAAATGAAAACAAAACAAAAAATGTTTAAAAGGAATAAAAACTTACACTTGAGAAAAGCTCGTGGTTTTGACTGTTTACGTCGCGACATTTTTCAGAATTTTTTTTGTTAATATTTCACAGTTTTCTTTCGTTGTTATTGTTATAGTTTTTGTTGTTATTTTAAATAATATTATTGTCCTTAATCCCCTAAGGGGTTAAGCTCAATTTGTTAACGTAAAATAATTTATTTCATGTGCAATTTTAATATTCTTTTATGAAATGTTTCTCATTTAATACTTTTCACAATACACATACACACACAGAGATATACATTTGTTTTTTTTATAAAATATTTTTTAATTTTTTTTTATTAATTATTCTTTACATAGATTATAAAATATTGAATTATTTTGTATGTATTTTTGTATGCATTTAAGTACTTGCAACACTCGCGCGCGCTTTTTTTGGTCAACTTTTATGTTTTTTGCTGTGTTTTCTTATTGTTTAAGGACTGCTGCCACAGTCTTTTCATAAATTTTTATGCAACACTACACCTCATGTGTGTGCTTACCCTTGCAGCTACATTGGCGGAATGTCTTCAAGTGGCCGGAAATAAAATTTTAGTTGTTACAAACTTTCATCTACCGGTGCTGACTGTTAGTGTATGTGTGTGTATTTGTTTTCTCTTAAATTTCATTTTAAACTCTGTTCTCTTATATTCAATGTTAATGCAAAGAAAAGAGAATAAAATTCAAGAATAAAGAGAGAGAGCTAGACATTGCACCCATTCCACCAATTGTGGCATTGAAATTTATAAACAAAACAGAGAATCGAATAAAGAAGCATAAACAAAAACAAAGAGAAAAGAAAAAAAAACAAAACAAAACAAAACTTTTGCCGGTATTTCCACAAATCCCAAGAGGGTTGGATTTTGTAGTAGAATTTCTGTTATATGCTAACGCACACGCAAACGCTCACACACACTTACATTGTCATACAAAACACGCACGTGAACATGTATCACAAACATACGTACGTACGTAAGAATAAAGTAAACAGTCGTCCTGTTAAAACCTACGACAATTAAATTGTAATGAAACATGCATTCACTCCCATCTCATCAAACATAAAGTTGAAAAGGAAACATAAAAATTTGAGGTTTGAGACAAATCAACCCTCCTGACTGCACCAATCACGTTGCAAGGGGTGCTTTTTAGAAATATATATCAGTGTGTGTAAGTGAGCATACACGAGTATGCTTTTATTCTATGTTCGTTTAGGTTCCTGCTGTTTATCAGCACTATAGGGTGCTTTGATTTTCTTTAACTCTCTCCCATGATTTCTTAACATTTCAATTTACTTTGACTTATTGGTTTATAAATTCATCATCATCATCGTCATCGTCATCGTCATCTCATCACCAATGTTCTCGTCAACAGTGTATGTCATTATTACATGTGATTGCGGCCCAGTTCTGTGTACTTAAACGTGCACATAATCGTAGGGGGTCCTGCTCGTGGTGTTATTTGGGCCTTGTTTTCTAGTTCGATTGTATGCAACTTGTGTAGACGTTTTTGTGACTTTTGAAAAAGTCACAGTCACAGAATTAAATGATTGAGTCATTTAGCGATTTCTCATCAGCGGGATTTTTCTTTTTTTGGTTTGTATATAATTGTGCGAAATTATTTGAAAAATAATTGCATTTGAATTAATTTATCTGGGAATAGCGTGAGAAATGTTGTTTTGACTCCACTTCAGTGATGATTGTAAAATTAAAAACAAGAAAATCTTCTTGTACCAATTAAAGAACAAATTTTAAACAATACGAAACATATGGTAGATTGTTAATAGCAAAATATTTTAATAATGTCTTCGTATTCATGTGTCCTTGTTGTTTGCAAATGAAGTTTAAGAAAACTTATAAAATAATAGAATATAAAATAAATTCTTACTTAACTGATCATTAGAATCATTTAGTCAGAATTACGATCTAACTTATTACACCGCCCATGTTATGTATGTATGTGTGATAATTTTTTCCAAGAGTGGCTGGACCCATATCTGCCAGATAAATAAAGCATCAAATCGTCAAATATTTTAGAAAAATCGTTAAAAATTTAGAATAAGTAAAGAAATCGAAAGGTTTTAAAAAAAAATTATTTTCATTTTAGTAAAACATACATATCCATATATTCAGTTCAAAAATAAAGCATAAAAAGTTTAATAAGTAATTAAAAAAATAAACTTAATAAACAAGTGTTTTATCTTATATATAAAAATGAATGTGTGTTTATTTGTTTGTGGTTTTGTTTTTTTTTTTAAGTCTATAGACGGCTAAACGGCTGGACCGATTTATCTTGAAATTTTATCATTAAATTCCTGTATGTCTGCAAGGAACTATAGGCTACTTTTTATTTTAAAATTTCAAGTAGGCAAGGTGCCACGCCTACATACCCAATAAGTATTTAATGTCGCATGTCTCATAAACTGCAACAGATAGAATCCTCAAATTTTGTATGGACGACTTTGACGTATATATGAACAAAATGGGCGGATTGGCTATAGTGGGCGTGTCACGTCCCATAGTCCACATATATAAAAATGAATGTTTGTTTGTATGTACCTTATAGAATCGTAAACTATGCATTTGACCATGTTATGAACTTTAGCAAAGTTGTTGCGCATGAGCCGAGGAAGGTTTCTAAGTCAGTATGACCAATTTCCGACAGGTGGCCCCACTGAAAATTACTCAAAATGAATTAATTCGTAAACTGTGCATTCTTTAACAAAGTTTTTGCGCATGAGTCGACGGAGGTTGGTGCGATTAATTTCCAATGGATGGCGTCACTGAAAATTATTCAAAATGAATGACAAGCAATTGGTCGACATACACCCCAAGCACGGAAGAAAAGAGCTTTACGAGCCTCAGAATGAGACGAGCATTGAGACTGGAAAATCTTCTAGTATATGCCGCTGAGACCCGTTCGCTTGAACCACTTGAACAACGAGAAGTGAGATTAGAAACTGATCGAATGCGTACTACTCAGGCCCGTTCATCTGAATCATCAGGACAACGGGAAACAAAATCAATAAAATGATTAAAAATTAATTGGACATTTGTGTAATGTTTTTTCTTCAAATTTATTTTAGTTGGTGGCGCAGCTACACGCGCAGGGTACAGCTAGTATATTTATATATACATAGCATATGCATGTAGCTACATAGTTTAAATACATGTATTAGAATTAAACATTTTAATCAAATCAGCAGCAATATTAAAGTCGAAGCAGTTACGATTGCAAAGTTTTAAATAATCTATTTATACAATATTGCTTCTAAGGGATATAGTTTAAGTTTTAAGAAATTACGTTTTAAGGAATTTAGTTTAGTTTGAATTAACTTGGCTTAATACTCTCTCTACATTAGCTAAAGAATGTGATAATACTAATATTTCTTGATAAATTTAGACAAGGCTGGAATATGAAAGCTACCATCCCTCATTTTAATTTCTGATTTTTTTTCGGAAAATGGAGAAGTTTTATATGATTTATTGTTATTTATTGACATATATTGTTGTTTATTGACACATAGGTGCAGCAATAAAATTGCATCATCTATATCTATGAAGTGTCAATAAAATTGTATCATCTATATCTATGAAGTGTCCGTAGTCTAGTAGGTAGTGTGTTGGCTTATTAGACGTAAAGCCAGGGTTTGAGCCCCAGGCCAGACATCAAAACAAAAATACAAAAAGCATTTCTTCGGCGACTTCCTCTCAACAGATTTCTGGCAAAAACTCTGAGAGTAAATAAAAATTTCTCATAAAATCTGTCGTTCGGAGTCGACTTTAAATTGTATGTCCCACGAATCATGATAAAATTAACACACACAACATAAGTGGTGTGAGAAATTAGGTTCATGGGCATGAAAATTCAATGTGATGTTCGCTCCTTAAGACGATACAAGAAATATTAGACCTCATCTGAGCTTCTTCCTGTTTACACCACTTATATCCAAAAGAGAATGGAATACAACGCTCTTGTATGGGCCAGTGCCTCAACGCCTATATTGTGACCTCTTGACCTGGCACAGGAGTGGGCGAAAGTTCTCGTTAATCAAGATAGGGTATCCAACTCTATTGATTCATTAGGGCATCGATGCAATGTGACTTGTGTTTCACTATCAAGCGAAATAAGGGGACGTATTCCCGAGAATCATGTAACACTCGTCTTTCTCGGCGAGCACCTACGTTTGTGGTCGGTTGGCCAGTAGATCACACACTGTATTACAGACAAAATTTTGTTCTTTAGACGGACTATTTGTATGTGGAACTCCCTTCCGGCAGATGTCTTTTCTGTCATTATGGTATAAAAGGTTTCAAATCTAGTATCCACAAATTCTACACCCTCTTTCCTTCTTCCCATAACATATTTTCCTAGTTCTAACACAATGCATTACATAAGTAGGGGCCATCCCCTGAGTGTTGGTCGTACGAAAAAAAAAATAATAGCACTTTGCCTTTGGTCTTCCTAGGGTAATATTAGAAGTTATAATCGAATCTTTAAAAATCATCTGCAACGGCGAATGGTAAACTATGCTCAAAATTTTTGATATTGCTATTATTTGCTGGATAATGTTAGGGTATTTGTAGATATTCACAGAAATTACCATTTTTCTTTAAAAATCTAATCATTAATTTTTAAATTTCTTTTACTAATTGGCGTTTTTATTTACTTAGGTTATTCAGCACTTTATGTAGTATCATCACAGGTGTTCGTAAATAATTTAAAAATATAATATTTTGCTCGTTTGCTCCTAACCTAAATTAAAGTAACAATTGCAAAGTAAATACAAAGCTTAAAGAGGCTTTTAATGTACTAAAGTAAGGGTATAAATCGTCAAATCTGGTAGCTATGGCTGGACCCACAATTTAAATTCGAACCCGAACGACAGATCCATTAGAAAGTTTTCAAGGCAATTTTATTTTCTCTCAGAGTTTTCGCCATAAGACTGCTAAGAGGAATTCATCGAAGAAATATTTGTTAATATTTTGTTGTCTTCGAGATGTCTGAGTTGGGGCTTGAACCATAGGTTCGCTTCTAAGAAAACAGCACCCTACCCACTAGATCAAAAAATATTCATCGAAATACGGTTGTTCACATCACAACAATTATTTTTTCTGAATCGATGTGCGTTATTAATAGCTTAAGAGCCGGATAGAACATTGTTTCATGAATAAAATATAAAGATACCAATGAGAGAAAGTAAGTACACTTAGTATTGTACACAGTGTTTATTGGTCTACTTACAATATAAAGGACGCGATCTGAATTAAATAAATTCATTATTGCCAATAATCCTAGTTTAGATACAATATTAAGATGGCAAAAGATGATAGCTGTAATACTGTTGTTTAAAGCTACAGTATCGTGCTATGGTGTTGGATCACTACATATGTATATCCTATGCAAGTCATTTAAAAAGGAAGGGATTATGCTCAATCCATTGAACTTTCATGCTACATGAAATCGACTAAAAATAATTCACTCGATGCCCGTTCCAGCAGAATAATAATCTCAAATATACTGCAAAATACCCTACGAAATATCAATGTGTTATACTGGCCCAGAAGTCGCCGTAGTCTAGTTGGTGTAGCGTGTTGGCTTATTAGGCGTAAGGCCACGGTTCAAACCCACCCCAGATCAGACAACATAACGAAATATGAAAAAAATGTTTCTTCGGCGACTTCCTCTCAGCAGATTTCTGGTAAAAACTCTCAGGGTAAATAAAATTGCCTTTTATAAAAAATCTGATCACTTGAAGCTAGAAGATAGGTTGCAATCCTGTCTGAAGGGTTTTAATGACTAATTATGTATGTATGTACACTGGACTAAATTTTTATAAATGATTCGAGTCAGTCATACCTTGCGAAGAATTTTTTTAAAGTTATGAATCTGAATGAGTAGGCTTATGAATCAAACATATTTCGAATGGTATGAGTTTGATGTCAATGTTGTACGCATACTCATTGCAACCTGTACTTATAAATCAACGTTGTAGTGAGTACGAATGAATCAGAGTAGATAAATTTCAATATTGTTGATTCACTTATATTCAAAATTTCATGAATGCTTATGAGTGGCGAAAAAACGATCCATAGTTGATCTCTGGTACATAACTACACGTCGTTAGCTTATTATCTGTCTAGCATTCTAGTGTTCGAGTTTGCTTGGCCGATCATTAATATGATCCAAATACAATAGAGTCTTTAGTTTTGAGCCCTGAGGAACAGTTCGACTTAAAGGTAAAATATTGATTTTGAAGAGACTGATTCAACAAATTGATGTCTGCCAGTTAGATGAAAAAGTAAAAATAAGCAGAAAAGGTTGGAAACTTATGAACGAATTGTAATTTATTAAACAAAATATGTATTATAATTGATCATATTGAACGCCTTCGAATGATCAAGATAAGTCAAGAACATAACGTTGCCACAACCAACCTGTTGTAGATTGAGAACATGAAAAAATGTTATTACTTTCAACGTAACGGGTCACCTAACTACGAACCAATCTTTTAAAAACATTTGAGAGAATGCTAGGATTGCGTTGGATCTGTACTCAGATTGTCAATGCTCTAAACAAACCTGTTTACAAATTATCGTACTGCTTAATATAACAACACCAGCATAAAAAATTGTAAACAAGTAAAAAAAATACACCAACAACACTACAAGAATAACTGTAAGCAAAATACACAAACAACACTACAATACTACACTACAATAATAAATGTAAACAACGATGTTTACATTTATAGAGATTTTGAGAAGGCCAAGTAATGAACATTCGTTTTAATGAACATTCATTAGACTGGTTACTTTGCTATGTAAAAGACATGGCGAAGCAGGCGACTGAGTTATCGATCTCTGTTGCAAAGATCTGTCAAATAATTGTCTATTAATTGTTATTGTTTATGCAAAACAGATGAATAACAAAAAAGCAATTGTTGTTTACATAAAGTTGTGAGAATTGTGCAAATAATAAAGTATTTTAATTAAAACTAAACACAAATTTATTTTAATTTTATTTGCAATCTACTAGCTCATATTTTAAACGTTTTTAAAGGGTAAAAACGTAACAATAGTTTGATGAACTGAATTTTTATAATTCTCTTTTTAATATTCGTTGTATTTTTCTATATTTTTTTTTTTGTTGCAATAAATCTAAATGAGAAAATATTTTTGTAAATGCAAACAGGATTAAAAATAATAATTATCGCAAAATTCTAAATTTAGACAACTTTTACTTTCAAATGCCAAAACATTTTCTGACAGTCTGTACATTCTCAAAAGATTTGTTAACATTTTGTAGATAATAACGAGGTGTTTAAGACGTTCATTATAAAACTATCGTATGAATGAATCAAAAAATATATTAGAAGTAAACCACGACTAAGGATATGGAGCCTCAATATGACTGACAAAATGTCCGAGAAAGCATTAAGAGACAGCTTGCATGTCATTACCTATTTAAAACCGTGAAAAACTTACACAATTTAAACACTGTGGATCACAATGATCTGAAAAGTTCTCAAAGTTACTTGAACATTGGTTTAATGGTTATTCCATCAAATATTTAGTGTTTTAGTTATTGTATGTTTACTTTCAGATTTTGTAAACAGGTTTGTTGTTGTAGCTTTTGTTTATAATTTTAATGTTAAGCGATGTAAAAGTAAGACACAAGAATCTAGATTTTTCATTTTCGTAACACTATGGTGATGGAGAAATTCAGAGATCGGATTGGGATTCAAAGCTCCTTAAAATTATAGAAATTGATAGTCTGATTTCTAGATTAAAAATCGTACCGGAATGTGTAATTATCAATTAAAATAAAGTTCCTCTCAGTTTTTCTATGTCAAAACATTTTCTTCCATTAACTTGGAAACTGGGAACATTATAATTGGACAATTGGCCAGAACAACTTTTCGTGAATTTCAATATTTAATATGGAAAAAATAACGGTTATAAATTTGATTCATGAGATATATACACTGATTCATGAGATATATACACAAAACTGAATCAACTTACATTGTGGAGCAATATTATGTTAAAAAAGTAACTTACAAAACACTCATGCTGGAGGAAAATCATTTAAAACTTCACAATGTCTAGATCAAAGATTAATTTGGGAAATGAACTGCATTAGTGAGAGAATTCATTGGACGTAAGCACAAGAACAGTAAGTAGACGAGGTATAGAAGCAGGTTTACGTGCTCCGAAACCAGTAAAAAATCCATTTTTCCAAAAAATCGTACCGCCAGATCAACTTTTGAAATGAATCGTTTTTTCGCTACTCATAAGCACTAATGAAATTTTTCATAATGACTCATGAAAACCCTTTTGGTAGTCACTAATAATTTGTCATTTAAGAAAAGTAGAATACTTTTTTCTAGTCATTTTTAAAATTAAAGTACAAATTACTGTAACTCGAAAGTTTACACGTGGTATTGTAAGTACAGTGAAGTCGGTGCAGTCTAATATGTGTTGGCTTATTAGACGTGAGGCCACGGTTAAAACCCCAGGTCAGACATCAAAACCAAATATGAAAAAAATATTTCTTCGACGACTTTCTGAAAGCAGATTTTTGGCGAAAACTCTGTGATAGTAAATAAACCTACCGTGAAAAGTTTCTCAAGACTATGTCGTTCGGAGTCGTATAAAATTAACACACACAACATAAGTTGTGTGAAAAGCTAGGTCGTAATCCTGACTGAAGGGCTGTAATGACCAATTATGTATGTTTTGTAAGTATAATTCAACAAAAATTATTTTTAAAAAGCCGAATAAGACCACAAAATGAAAATTAAAAATTTATCGACCTTATCCAGAATTCCCTATCAGGTATTGTTACATTCGGTGTATCAAATAAATGTACTTTAGTGGCCATATAACTCGACATTCCAACAGTCTAAATAATTTGATTGTTGATGCTTGGAACACCACTTTCATTAGGAACAATATATCGAACACGATCTTATGTTACGATCCCCAAAATAATGCGATTTTTTAGCGTTTTAGGACCACTATTGAGAAATGCGATATATGACGATATGTTTACTTCCGAAATCGACATCCGTTGTCGAATACGTAAATAATATTCTCCTATTCAAAGTCTAGCCGATTATGGAACAGAAGCTGTTATCACCAGTCGAAGGCAGAAGATTCAAGACTAACTAGTAAGTGTAATATAACAAAAGGTTGTAATGTATTATCCCAAATAGTGACAATTTTCGAGGCCATAAAGCACTCTTATGTCAACTTTTATTTATTCAGCGAAGTCATATCGACCCTAAAACACATCGATACATACTTCATTCGTCCCATTTCCTTCTCATGTAGTGTTCAAACTTTAATTACAACCATTTTTTAAGTTAAATACTCTCTCTACAGGGTTCTCTGGATTTTATCCAATTTTGCAAAGTTATATACGTTACTCCATTTATGCAACGCAAAGACTGAATTCAATGGCAAACGAAGAAAAGGCAGAAAACTCTCGCGGTAATATTATTCCAATAACCTGAGCAAAATAATTAGATTAGATAATAATTTTGAAAGTTCAAGTCAGAACGTCTGCTTTCTAGCAAAATTCGAAATTTAAGTGAGTACGTCCACCTTCCCTTTATGGTGACTGTCCAACGGCAGGCCTGTTGTTAGGCACGAATAAATAGCATTTTTAGTATAATAGCATTGTCTCGGACGAGGAATATCTAACTCAATTATAAAGAAAAGTTTGACAAGGCAGATCATAAATATAGCGTATATTTACTTGCATATAAGATTATGCCCCTCACCGGTGAGCAATTTGCTATGGAAATATTTTGGCCTTCTTGTATTCGGCATAATCCATAATAGTGTTAAGCAGGTATTTGATGTTTTAGCATCCAAGTAGCGCTAATGCTTCTTAAAATATAGACGAGTTAAAATCGTGACGCATTGGTTTTCATATAACATTTTCCTATGTTCAGGCTTTTGGTTTCTACTTATTATGACCGCCTTATATATGATGACAGTCAAATCGTATGATCTAGATGACGTAATATTATCTCCACTTTTATACACAATATATTCTAACCACATACTCATTGCAACCTGTACTTATAAATCAACGTTGTAGTGAGTACGAAGGAATCAGAGTGGTTAAATTTCAATATTGTTGTCTTACTCAAGCACTCATGAATATATGAGTGCTTATGAGTAGCGAAAAACGTTTGATTTCTGGTCTGATGCTATTCACACCTTACGTATGATTTTGGTGAAGAAGTATTTAATTCCCACATTTATATACGGATGTGAACTCTTCGTGGGCGAGGACTCTGTCAGCAGACGTTAAACTCAATGTTACGTTCAATAATAATACCAGATATATGTATTTATGGAAATATCCAAAGGAACCTATGGAACCCAGCTTCCATCAGATACTCAATTGCAAAGCAATATGCAAATCGGAATCATGGCACACCTTCTCTCATGTAGATAATAACAAAATAAGTAAGAAAGTTCTTTTTATTTGATAAAAAGAGAAAGAATTATTTCTTGTTCTTTTTGTTTACATTATAAATAGATACATTATATATTTATATTATATATATATTTATATACCTTATAAATAGAGAAATATAAAAACATTGTCTTACGAAAATGGAAATGGTGTTTTGCTTTTACATCGTTTAACATTAAAATTATGTACAAAAGATACAAAAACAAAAACATTGAACTTGTTTATATGATAAACAAGTAAACAAAAATATACCAACAAAACACCGGTATAAAAAAGTAAACAAGTAAATAAAAAATAAAAACTGCAAGAATAAATGTAAACAGAAATACAACAACAAGCAAGTATAAATGTAAAGAACATGCTAAAGGGCAAGACAAAGCAGGCAACGGAGTGGGTAAAAATTCAGTCAGTCTTGTGTGAAGACGCGCCGTGTTTGAAGAGAATATTCGTGGTTTGTTATTGCTAAAGGGATTGTTATTCTTTACGCAAAGGAGTGTAAAGAAGAATAACAAACAAAGCAATTGTTGTTATTTACATTAAGTTATGAACAATGGTACACAGAATTGCGCGAACAATAAAGAATTTAATTAAAACTAAACACAATCTTATTTTTATTTGCAATCTACGAGCTCATATTTTAAACGTTTTTAAAAGGTAAAAACGTAATATATTAATAAAAAAAATTACTGTCCGATCAAAATTAGAAAAAACGAATGAAATAAAAGTTATTTTTTTCTTTACAAATATTTTGTTTAATTTCTTTTTTGCTAAATTTTTTTTAAATAAAATTAAAAATTATTTTTGTTTTTTTATAATATTTATATATAAAATAAATATAAAAATATAATAAAAATAAAATAATAACAACAAAAAAACATAAAATGCAGTACGTTTTTGTTGTTTTTATTATACAATTTAAAATTTTGTAATACCCATCCCTGATAGAGTTAAATTATACAATGTTTGTTTGTTTATTGGTTTGTGTCTAAGATATGTGATGATATAAGGTGTTGTTGCGGTTGTTGGGTTTGTGGTGTGTGGTGGTGATGGTGACAGCAAAATTTTTTTTCTGTTTCTACGCTGTGTTGAGTTTCTAAAGTGATGAGTTCTGAATAATGTTAAATTCTCCAGTGTGGTGGATTAAATTGAAATTCACCAAAGTACCGTTACTCGCAAGATCTACTGTATTACCATCATTCACTGCACTATCAGTAGTGAATAAACCGGTGTCTGTCTGAAATAAAAAATTAGTGAACCCATTGGTTTTAAAATCTGAGAAAAGAGTAAAACTGTTGAGGGTATTGCCAACGGTATGTTATTTCCATTTGTGTCTGTACTCTGTGTCAATATATTTAAAATATTATGTTTCTTTTTGCTTTATCTACTAAGAGTTGGAGACAAAAACAAACGTTTTTGAACAACTGAATTTTCCCAAATTTTATTTCCCAACCTAACTTTCTTAAGGTCTGCTTGAAAACACTAGAGGGTATTAGTTTAAGAGAATAATAATAATTTAGGAAACAATTGAGATTACGAAAATTTCGAACAAAATACGAAATTCTCCGAAATTCAAGAGTGGTTGTTTGGTGAGCATGCAGTTATTGTGCTGTGAGAATAATTGGATATATATTAAGTACACCTAATTCTGTTTTTACACGGTCTTTTTTTACACGGTTTTGATATAACACGGTTTGAAAATAAAATATTTTTAATTTTTGTTACACGATTTTATTCCATTTAGCACGATTTAAAATTTTTTGTGCTTAACTTTTTTTGTCAAATTTAATTTTTGCAAAGTATGTTCATATCACAAATTTAAGGGAATTCCCTTTTTGCGCGACAAGCAAATTTACTGGTCAAAGCAAATGTAAATGGCACAAATTTAGGGGAATTCCCTTTTGTGCATACAAGAACAAAGGTCAGAGCAATTGAAATGTGTTAATATTTTGTGTTTGGTAAAGAAATTTTTTATTGGAAAATTTCTTTTTCTATCGTTACATTAAATTTAACGCATTAAGATGAAAGGTAAGCCAAAAAATATTTTATATTTATTAAGTTATTTATATTATTAATTTTGTTAAATATTTTATGAATCCCTAAAAGAAAATGTCAAATACAAAACTTTTAAAAAAATCCTTGTTTTTCACTAATTTTAATAGGTTTTAGAGATTAGGAACCAATCACCTATTTTTGCATACGATCAGTGTCATTTTTTACACGGTTTTTTCTGGAACCAATCTACCGTGTAAAAACAGAATTAGGTGTAATATATTAAGATACACTTTGAATTGGTTTGAATATACTTATGGTGAATATTTCACCTGTGGCGTCACAACGGGCCGCTGTGCGTGCTCAAGTGAGCTTTTGGTATCAATGCTACCACTCTAACCCAACCTAACCTATCATAATACAGACCAATAAATAAATACAGACCAATAATCGAAATGTTCCCGATTTTAGTTTCAAAATTAGGAATGTTTCTCTCACATCTCCTTTAATTTCTTTCATTGTACCCACAAAAAGAAAAATAAACCCATCTCAAATGTACATTTGTCTGTGGTAAGGTGACAATTATTTCTAAACAACTAAACAGAATTCAAAAATGTTACAAACTATCGAATTTGGAGGTACTACGACGTTGTTCAGGAATCTTTCAGAATATTTTCCAATCATAGTCTTGATTTTTTTCATGTCAAGATTTTTATGTATTTTTTATATTTCATCTATAATCATCCTTAAGGTATTATTTTGGTGTCCTTGAATGGGATGTCGGAAGTCTAAAATAAATATAGATTGGGACTCAAAATATTACTGGGAGACACACCAGCTGTAAATGAAGACTGACTATAGAAATTATCCTGTGAAGTATAGGAGAAGATAGGATAGGATGGGATAGTATAGTCGCCGTAGTCTAGTAGGTAGTGTGTTGGCTTATTAGACCCAAGGCCACGGTTCAAACCCCTGGTCAGACATCAGAACGAAAATATGAAAAAAATATTACAAAGGCTCTTGAAATCGTAAGAATAGTCGGCGAGTAGTAATCCGAAGATAAATTCAGAGAAGACTCAACTTGACTTTAGCCTCTGGACACCCCTTTGATCACTCCAAAATCATTAACAACTGAATTCTTCTGTCTGTCGATGAATAAGTTTGTTCTCCATTCTAAACTACGTCTAAATCCATTCTATCGAACACCACTCGCCTTCTAAGTGTAATAACCTATAAGAAGTTGTGTTCGGCATTGTAGTTGCCTGCAGCTAGAAAACGTGGTACTAAAGATTTGCAAAAGTTCCAAAACTTGTCTTCCGTAATAGGTAATCAGTGAGGCGAGTAAACCGGAGAAGCTTTTAATACAATAACAAAGTATTTTGCAAAAATGTTCGTATTTTTTTTTTTTTAATTAATGAAAGTGTACTATTATTTGTTTACTTTTGAGGCACTTTACATGATTCTAGTAGCTTTTGAAGAAATATAGTGTATTCATTAAGTGTTTTTATAAGCGGCAAGTCAAGTGTTTAATATAGTTTTAAGATCTAAAAGTGTAATGAGCAACTCAATCCAAAGACCATACAGAAAACTCGTTATTATATTCTTACGTTTTTACCTTTTAAAAATATTTAAAATATGAGCTCGTAGATTGCAAATAAAATGAAAATAAATTTGTATTCAGTTTTAATTAAAACTCTTTATTATTCGCACAATTATGTGTGCAACTCTTCGCAACTTGATGTACACAACAACAATTGCTTTTCTTTGTTATTCGTCTGTTTATAGCCTTTGCAGAAACAATAACAATTACTAGACAATTGTTTGACAGATCTTTGTAACGTATGTCTTCAAACCACGATTGCTCTCTTCAAACACACCGCATCTTCACACAAGACTGACTGAACTTCAATAACTTAGTTGCCTGCTGTCTGATGAATGTTCGTGGCTTCGCCCTCTCGAGATCTCTATATATCGATTTTTCCAATTTCGTTACAATAGAAACATCTGTAATATGAACAGCAAACTCTGTACCTTACTACATGGTTTGTTAAAATACGAAATGAAATCCTTCCTGTAAGTGAAATACTGTTCTTGAAAACAAAAACTTTATTAATGAAAGTAGACAAGACCTGCGCCTGTGCTGTGGGACGGCAGGCCTGTTGTTAGGCACGAATAAATAGCATTTTTAGTATAATAGCATTGTCTCGGACGAGGAATATCTAACTCAATTATAAAGAAAAGTTTGACAAGGCAGATCATAAATATAGCGTATATTTACTTGCATATAAGATTATGCCCCTCACCGGTGAGCAATTTGCTATGGAAATATTTTGGCCTTCTTGTATTCGGCATAATCCATAATAGTGTTAAGCAGGTATTTGATGTTTTAGCATCCAAGTAGCGCTAATGCTTCTTAAAATATAGACGAGTTAAAATCGTGACGCATTGGTTTTCATATAACATTTTCCTATGTTCAGGCTTTTGGTTTCTACTTATTATGACCGCCTTATATATGATGACAGTCAAATCGTATGATCTAGATGACGTAATATTATCTCCACTTTTATACACAATATATTCTAACCACATACTCATTGCAACCTGTACTTATAAATCAACGTTGTAGTGAGTACGAAGGAATCAGAGTGGTTAAATTTCAATATTGTTGTCTTACTCAAGCACTCATGAATATATGAGTGCTTATGAGTAGCGAAAAACGTTTGATTTCTGGTCTGATGCTATTCACACCTTACGTATGATTTTGGTGAAGAAGTATTTAATTCCCACATTTATATACGGATGTGAACTCTTCGTGGGCGAGGACTCTGTCAGCAGACGTTAAACTCAATGTTACGTTCAATAATAATACCAGATATATGTATTTATGGAAATATCCAAAGGAACCTATGGAACCCAGCTTCCATCAGATACTCAATTGCAAAGCAATATGCAAATCGGAATCATGGCACACCTTCTCTCATGTAGATAATAACAAAATAAGTAAGAAAGTTCTTTTTATTTGATAAAAAGAGAAAGAATTATTTCTTGTTCTTTTTGTTTACATTATAAATAGATACATTATATATTTATATTATATATATATTTATATACCTTATAAATAGAGAAATATAAAAACATTGTCTTACGAAAATGGAAATGGTGTTTTGCTTTTACATCGTTTAACATTAAAATTATGTACAAAAGATACAAAAACAAAAACATTGAACTTGTTTATATGATAAACAAGTAAACAAAAATATACCAACAAAACACCGGTATAAAAAAGTAAACAAGTAAATAAAAAATAAAAACTGCAAGAATAAATGTAAACAGAAATACAACAACAAGCAAGTATAAATGTAAAGAACATGCTAAAGGGCAAGACAAAGCAGGCAACGGAGTGGGTAAAAATTCAGTCAGTCTTGTGTGAAGACGCGCCGTGTTTGAAGAGAATATTCGTGGTTTGTTATTGCTAAAGGGATTGTTATTCTTTACGCAAAGGAGTGTAAAGAAGAATAACAAACAAAGCAATTGTTGTTATTTACATTAAGTTATGAACAATGGTACACAGAATTGCGCGAACAATAAAGAATTTAATTAAAACTAAACACAATCTTATTTTTATTTGCAATCTACGAGCTCATATTTTAAACGTTTTTAAAAGGTAAAAACGTAATATATTAATAAAAAAAATTACTGTCCGATCAAAATTAGAAAAAACGAATGAAATAAAAGTTATTTTTTTCTTTACAAATATTTTGTTTAATTTCTTTTTTGCTAAATTTTTTTTAAATAAAATTAAAAATTATTTTTGTTTTTTTATAATATTTATATATAAAATAAATATAAAAATATAATAAAAATAAAATAATAACAACAAAAAAACATAAAATGCAGTACGTTTTTGTTGTTTTTATTATACAATTTAAAATTTTGTAATACCCATCCCTGATAGAGTTAAATTATACAATGTTTGTTTGTTTATTGGTTTGTGTCTAAGATATGTGATGATATAAGGTGTTGTTGCGGTTGTTGGGTTTGTGGTGTGTGGTGGTGATGGTGACAGCAAAATTTTTTTTCTGTTTCTACGCTGTGTTGAGTTTCTAAAGTGATGAGTTCTGAATAATGTTAAATTCTCCAGTGTGGTGGATTAAATTGAAATTCACCAAAGTACCGTTACTCGCAAGATCTACTGTATTACCATCATTCACTGCACTATCAGTAGTGAATAAACCGGTGTCTGTCTGAAATAAAAAATTAGTGAACCCATTGGTTTTAAAATCTGAGAAAAGAGTAAAACTGTTGAGGGTATTGCCAACGGTATGTTATTTCCATTTGTGTCTGTACTCTGTGTCAATATATTTAAAATATTATGTTTCTTTTTGCTTTATCTACTAAGAGTTGGAGACAAAAACAAACGTTTTTGAACAACTGAATTTTCCCAAATTTTATTTCCCAACCTAACTTTCTTAAGGTCTGCTTGAAAACACTAGAGGGTATTAGTTTAAGAGAATAATAATAATTTAGGAAACAATTGAGATTACGAAAATTTCGAACAAAATACGAAATTCTCCGAAATTCAAGAGTGGTTGTTTGGTGAGCATGCAGTTATTGTGCTGTGAGAATAATTGGATATATATTAAGTACACCTAATTCTGTTTTTACACGGTCTTTTTTTACACGGTTTTGATATAACACGGTTTGAAAATAAAATATTTTTAATTTTTGTTACACGATTTTATTCCATTTAGCACGATTTAAAATTTTTTGTGCTTAACTTTTTTTGTCAAATTTAATTTTTGCAAAGTATGTTCATATCACAAATTTAAGGGAATTCCCTTTTTGCGCGACAAGCAAATTTACTGGTCAAAGCAAATGTAAATGGCACAAATTTAGGGGAATTCCCTTTTGTGCATACAAGAACAAAGGTCAGAGCAATTGAAATGTGTTAATATTTTGTGTTTGGTAAAGAAATTTTTTATTGGAAAATTTCTTTTTCTATCGTTACATTAAATTTAACGCATTAAGATGAAAGGTAAGCCAAAAAATATTTTATATTTATTAAGTTATTTATATTATTAATTTTGTTAAATATTTTATGAATCCCTAAAAGAAAATGTCAAATACAAAACTTTTAAAAAAATCCTTGTTTTTCACTAATTTTAATAGGTTTTAGAGATTAGGAACCAATCACCTATTTTTGCATACGATCAGTGTCATTTTTTACACGGTTTTTTCTGGAACCAATCTACCGTGTAAAAACAGAATTAGGTGTAATATATTAAGATACACTTTGAATTGGTTTGAATATACTTATGGTGAATATTTCACCTGTGGCGTCACAACGGGCCGCTGTGCGTGCTCAAGTGAGCTTTTGGTATCAATGCTACCACTCTAACCCAACCTAACCTATCATAATACAGACCAATAAATAAATACAGACCAATAATCGAAATGTTCCCGATTTTAGTTTCAAAATTAGGAATGTTTCTCTCACATCTCCTTTAATTTCTTTCATTGTACCCACAAAAAGAAAAATAAACCCATCTCAAATGTACATTTGTCTGTGGTAAGGTGACAATTATTTCTAAACAACTAAACAGAATTCAAAAATGTTACAAACTATCGAATTTGGAGGTACTACGACGTTGTTCAGGAATCTTTCAGAATATTTTCCAATCATAGTCTTGATTTTTTTCATGTCAAGATTTTTATGTATTTTTTATATTTCATCTATAATCATCCTTAAGGTATTATTTTGGTGTCCTTGAATGGGATGTCGGAAGTCTAAAATAAATATAGATTGGGACTCAAAATATTACTGGGAGACACACCAGCTGTAAATGAAGACTGACTATAGAAATTATCCTGTGAAGTATAGGAGAAGATAGGATAGGATGGGATAGTATAGTCGCCGTAGTCTAGTAGGTAGTGTGTTGGCTTATTAGACCCAAGGCCACGGTTCAAACCCCTGGTCAGACATCAGAACGAAAATATGAAAAAAATATTACAAAGGCTCTTGAAATCGTAAGAATAGTCGGCGAGTAGTAATCCGAAGATAAATTCAGAGAAGACTCAACTTGACTTTAGCCTCTGGACACCCCTTTGATCACTCCAAAATCATTAACAACTGAATTCTTCTGTCTGTCGATGAATAAGTTTGTTCTCCATTCTAAACTACGTCTAAATCCATTCTATCGAACACCACTCGCCTTCTAAGTGTAATAACCTATAAGAAGTTGTGTTCGGCATTGTAGTTGCCTGCAGCTAGAAAACGTGGTACTAAAGATTTGCAAAAGTTCCAAAACTTGTCTTCCGTAATAGGTAATCAGTGAGGCGAGTAAACCGGAGAAGCTTTTAATACAATAACAAAGTATTTTGCAAAAATGTTCGTATTTTTTTTTTTTTAATTAATGAAAGTGTACTATTATTTGTTTACTTTTGAGGCACTTTACATGATTCTAGTAGCTTTTGAAGAAATATAGTGTATTCATTAAGTGTTTTTATAAGCGGCAAGTCAAGTGTTTAATATAGTTTTAAGATCTAAAAGTGTAATGAGCAACTCAATCCAAAGACCATACAGAAAACTCGTTATTATATTCTTACGTTTTTACCTTTTAAAAATATTTAAAATATGAGCTCGTAGATTGCAAATAAAATGAAAATAAATTTGTATTCAGTTTTAATTAAAACTCTTTATTATTCGCACAATTATGTGTGCAACTCTTCGCAACTTGATGTACACAACAACAATTGCTTTTCTTTGTTATTCGTCTGTTTATAGCCTTTGCAGAAACAATAACAATTACTAGACAATTGTTTGACAGATCTTTGTAACGTATGTCTTCAAACCACGATTGCTCTCTTCAAACACACCGCATCTTCACACAAGACTGACTGAACTTCAATAACTTAGTTGCCTGCTGTCTGATGAATGTTCGTGGCTTCGCCCTCTCGAGATCTCTATATATCGATTTTTCCAATTTCGTTACAATAGAAACATCTGTAATATGAACAGCAAACTCTGTACCTTACTACATGGTTTGTTAAAATACGAAATGAAATCCTTCCTGTAAGTGAAATACTGTTCTTGAAAACAAAAACTTTATTAATGAAAGTAGACAAGACCTGCGCCTGTGCTGTGGGACCCTAAAAATACAAACAGAGAAGTGAACTTTGTCTACTAATGCACAGAAAAGTGAAACCTTAATTGGTAGATCAGTATTGAAGTGACCAGCTGTTCTATGCAGATAAGTCAGATCTTTTTGAAACTTCTCGCCAATTTATTAGGGATTCCTTTTAAACGACACAATATAGTGCTATAAATCACCGTATAAACAGTATCGAAACGCAATTTTGACGTTTACCAGCGAATTATGAAAGGGACAGCAAATATTACCAAAAAGTAGTTCTGTCCCTTTCTGATTGTCTGTCTGTTTTGTTTATTTATGTTTTTTTAGGTTTTGGGGTGGGTTTTTTTATATTGGCGAGAGTTAATAAAAAATTTAATTTTTGTGTAAAACTATTAGTAAATAATAAAAACAACTAATAACAGTAACAATTTTTAACTTTTTCTTTCAAGAAATTAAAAAATATTGGCAACTTTCAGCAAGAAAATTTTTTATGAGCAGTACGTCTTATTTTGATCTTGTAATATTTAGCTTCTTAATTACCTCTTGCACAAGAAACTATATTCATTGTGGCCGAAAATCACACACATTTCGATTAATATTTAAATATTTAAGAATCTTTAAACCTTTCATTGAAGAAATTAAAAAATATTCAAAATTTTCCCTTTTTTAACACAAAATAAATGTTTATTTGCATTTAATTTTTCTGCTTTATACGCCAGTTTTCACTCTGTATATCTGTTGCTTCTAACACATTTGATTCGCAAAACATTATAACATTTTTTTTTCTCCCTCTAAATTGGCTAGTAATTTGCTGCTATGAGCGTTTGTCAAACGTCAATGGTTTCGATACTGTTTATACGGTGCTATAAATATCCACAATCGAAAATGTGAACTACATTGTTTTCTATTAGTTCAGATTATCGTTGTATATGTGCTATTTACACACATGTAACGTCTTTATCAGATATCAGCAATGAGTATTCAAAAAGATGAGTAGAATCGAAGCATACTTATAATTTCTGACAATTATACGACTCATACTTATTTTAATATCATGGAACCTCTACTCATATTCAAAGTTTGAAGTACTCATCATACTCATACTTAACAACACGTATGATGTTATTGATTTCGACCCTCCATACTCACCATATACACGCTGCGCAAAATAAGTATGAATCGCGTACGAACGCTAAAACCCTCACTAAATGGTGGTGTGTTTGCTCTGCTTGCTACTCTGTCGTTTTTGCTTATGTGTCTTTTTTCTTTTTTTTGTAAATGCAGAAACAACTAAGACCGTAAAATATGATAAATGATTCGAATCATTTATAGGTATTATAAGTATTTTTCTAAAGTTATGAATCTAACTGAGTAGGCTTATGAATCAAACATGTTTCGTATGGTATGAGTTTGATGTCAACGTTGTACGCATACTCATTGCAACCTGTACTTATAAATCAACGTTGTTGTGAATACGAATGAAACAGAGTAGTTAAATTTCAATAATGTTGACTCACTTATATTCAAAATTTCATAAGTGCTTATGAGTAGCGAAAAAACGATTAATCTCTGTTACATACATACATGTAACGTCTGTTTTAAAACTAGGTTACAACTATTAAAGTGAGTAGTTAGTTTCACAATGATCTAAAGATACCGTTTTAAGACAGCCATAATATTGTATTATTTCCTTAGTTTTTAATGGGTTATGAGCACATGACTCTGTTTTCATAATAAAACAACAACAATTGCCACATGTATTTATTGTAACGTCAGTTCATTGATATCCATTCATGTTACTCTGCCCCATACAACAATGTTTGATTTCTCCTCACCTCTGAAGGCAATTAAATGAATCCAAACAAACAAAACAAAAATCAAAACTTTTACGCATGCGTACGATGATACTGTTGCAGAATATAAAAGTCGCGTAAAATGAAGAAGAAGAAAAAAAAACAATTCATTGATAAAACGTTTTATTTACTCCATCCACTTAAGAGCGAGCAGTGCGATGGTCGGGCACATTGACTGGATCGCAATGGACACAAAGTAGAGGAAAGTAAAAAAGGGCATAAAACCAACAACAAAAAATTACACAGCCACACACACACAATGAAATATAATTTTAACAGCTGTCGCTTTCATGATCGAATCAAATTAAACCAACCATCTGCAGGATAACATGTGTATGAGCCTGTAAACTAAAATGTATGCTTGTATGCATATGTATTTGCATGCAAATGTATGAACCAACTACCGGCTTTTTCGCTCATTCAGTATTAATAAAAAGCATAAATTAGTAAATGCACTCCTTCCTTATCTCCGTACCCCTTAGTTCGTTTTCTATACATGTATGTATGTACGTAAAATGAAGGTAAACAACAAGAGAAACATGCTGCTGTTGTTGATAACATAGATTTAATCAATCGATGGATACACCTTTCTTTCAGTTACAGTTTTATTTTTTTCTTCTTCTTGTTTCTTTGTTGTTTTTGTCTTCCTTTTGTTTTGTTTTTTATTCTTTATTATTGTTAAAGAAACAAAAACACCTTTTCTTATTGTTTAAAACATAATTTTTTTCTTTTCAAATTCTGCAGCATCTGCGAGTAAAATGTTTGAGCTCATTGCACTTTCTCACTCACAGCCAGTGTTGCCATTGCTATTATTTTTAAATAAATTTAGTAGAAGTAAATATTCGTACATATTTTTGTAATGCGGCCCCTACACGTTACGATTGGTTATACAACGATTTGTTATGTTGAATGGCAGGTGGTTGTTCGTCGGTCGTTTGAAGATATAAAAATTTTAATTTTCAGTCAACCGAAGAAAAATTTACAAGTAGAGTTAGTTGAAGTGTGAAGAAGACGACCAACTTGGTTATTCAACATGTTGTACAACGAATCGCAACGTGTAGGAGCCGCATAAGATGAACGATTTTAGACAATTTGAAGTTTGTATGACAATATTTGCGAAATTTAGTGTTTATAATACAAATTGTATATCATCTGAAATCGTTGATCTTACAAAAACAGGAGATATTATTGTAGTGAAGAAGTGGCTTAGTATTTCAACTATACGATCTATTGTACTCCCCTGATACAGCGTATTCCGGTATTGTCTCCTTCTAGCCTATTGCCTTCCCTAACAAATTCCAGGTGTTTCCTTCTGGTGCGTGCTAATGCTTCACAGGTTTCAAGAATGATTCACCGATCTAAATGCCCGCATTCTAAAAAAGTTTACTCTGAACTTACAATGTACTCAAAAGACCGTTTATAAACCTCGTGTTATTTCTTGATAGTTTAGTTCATGACCCTCCCAACAAAAGTTTTGATTACCTCAAACCTTTGCCACTCTTTATGTTTCCTTTTGTTGAGCACAGCTATCCAAACACCGACGTGGATAATAACGACGACGTGGAAGCTGCCCTACTCTGCGACAAATCCCACATGATCTGGAACCCACCATAGTACCTTTATTCTGCCTACCTAACTGATTCAGCTTTCTCAGATAGACCCATACTATTTTCTATTTAACCTCATAAGTGCCTAAAGCTCGAATGGCGGCGTGACTGTTATATAGTACTGCTATGTTCTGTCTTTTGTACCTCCTAACTAAGATGAATTGATAATTCGATGACATAAACTTCCATGAATTTTCTCATGGACGAGATCCGTTATTGACCAATCTGTATACCACAAAATAGGGTCTCTTTTAGGAGAATGTGCTTCCTCCGGATTATTCCATTCATTTTTGTCACTAAGTCTATTTGCGAAGCGCTTGCCAAAATCATAGAGTTTACTGGTTGCGTCCAGGCGACAATTATGGAGGGAGCTGTGAACCATTCGGTTTAATAAATTTCATGTTAGACTTGTCTCTCATCTTATTTCATGTCTCCCTCTCTCTCTCTCTCTCTCTCTCTCTCTCTCTCTCTGACCTAACCAAAAGCTTTGGTCTTTACACCCATGTAAAGCGGACTTAAATCCAACATAGCTTTCAGCGCCGCTGTGGCTTAGGTACTCATTGACCGTGTTATACTAATACAAGCAATATAAATAGTATAGTATAGACTCTATACTATAGAGTGATATATTGTTTATTTTTCCTCCTTCAATGCTTAAATAAGTAACATTTTGTGTTTACCTTCACACAACTTGATTACAAAACTGTGGCAACACTGTTCAGTACCAAATTTATTTCATTTTTTTGTTGATCTCTTTCTTGCAATTCTGTTATTGTGTTGGATTTTTGTTTTGTCTCCTGTTTCAAAATAACAAAAACAATAGTGAGGGAAAAATTAACAAAAAAAAATAGCGAACAAAACTCATGTCTTTTTATCCTTAATACACACGTAATAAATTCTTCCTCTCTTTTATGGTCCTTTTTCCGACGAAAACAATAACAAAAGAAATTATCCACACGGAAAAATAATAAATAAAAGAAGAGAAAAAGCACATGCTTTAATTCATTTATTATTTCAATACAAAAATAAGAATAAGTTGACGAAGTACTTCTGAATTTAACGAAAAAGTTGGTACTTTCGTTGTTCATTGAGTTTGCAACATGTGTAAAAAAATTTTCTTTTATAAATTAAAATGTATTCGAATTAAATTAAAGTAAAACCTTGTAAGACATTTTTGGTAATTTACAAACGCCAACTATATTTTTGGGGCTTTTAATGACATTTCTTTGAAAGGGATGCTGATCAGACTATCACTGTCAACTGCGAGCATTATAGATCGATAATTAGCAACTTCTTTTGGGTTATATTGGATGAACTGGACATCAACAACAACTGGTTACAACAAACTAGCATAATCGTCTATACCATGGTGGTGATACACCAAGAACGCTCTTTAAGATGCCGTTGCAATTTTGCTTGGGAGATTTTCTTAAGTTGCAGGTGTATGCGAATAAGTCACAAACTACTCCGGTCCTCAAAGCCGATACTGCCCATGCTATCAGTCAAAGTAAGTCCGATTATGCGTCAGAGCCAGGGAAAAATGGACATTTCGGATACGCTTTACCCTAAGAAGTCATGGTTAAACCATAAGAAGGCATTTAAACGATGTTTAAGAAGTTATGGAATGCATTTAAGATTAAATGATTGTGCGGTAGTCTAGTAGGTAGTGTGTTGTCCTAGCTCAAATGTCTCTAACAAAACGAGAGAAAAATTAGCGGCGATATCCTCTCAGCAGTTTTCTGGAAATAAAAAACTCGGAGTGTAATGAAAAGATACTCAAAAATTTGTTATCATTGCCCAGAAATAAGGCATTCGGTGAAAGTGTAAAAACTTTGTTGTATTTGGTGATGTGAAGCATAATTTCTCATACTGTGATATACTTAGCTGATGTCTCCTTTTGGATGCTTAGAGAGAAAGGTCCTTATGGGTTGAATTATGTAAAGCCTTTTCGTATTATTTACTAAATTTTGTCAAATTACAGCATTTCTCGCGATTGTAGGTATTTTTATTTGTAATAATCTCCCAATTGAGTCTTGTAAAAAATGTAAATTTAACCGGGATATCTTGCGGTTATTCCTCCCTTATAGTACATACATACATCCATACATAATTGGCCTTTAGTCTGGATTACGACCTAGCTTATCACACCAATGATATTGTGTGTGGGAATTTTATACATGACGGACGAGACCTGTAGTTTAAGGTAGATTCCGAACGACAGATTTTTGATAAGCTTTTCATGGCAATTTTATTTACTCTCAGAGCTTTTGCCAGTAATCTGCTGAGAGGCAGTCGCCGAAGAAATATTTTTTCATATTTTCGTTTTGATGTCTGACCTGGGATTTGAACCGTGGCCTTACGTCTAATAAGCCAACTCACTACCTACTAGACTACGGCGACTGTTTTTTATATCTTAAGAAAATAATGATTAAAGAATTTGAATTCGAATCAATTAAACATGGTAAAATTATTAAAAAAAATTAATTTAAATTAAATAAAACAGATTTTTAACATTTTTTTCTTTTTTACATTCTCTTTTATTTTTCATATGTAGAGTAAACTGCTGTGCGTTATTGCAGAACCTATAAAACACCTTCCATTTATTGCCTTGTTATTCGTTTCATAAATTTTTGCTGTATTTTCATGTTATTGTTGTTGTTATATTCTCTGTAAGAGTCTGTTTATATCGCTATTATGTTGAATACAACATCTGTCTCTTATTATTGGTGTTGTTGCCGTTGGTTGGTATTGTTTTTTTCTGTTTTTGTTTTTGCGTTTGTTGTTGTAGTTATGCTTACAGTACTTCTGTTATTCTCTAACTTCCTTTTTGTTAACTACATTTGCATGTACGTAACACACATACACATAACACACACCTCAAGCTCTGTTATCACTAGCAGAGTACCAGTTTTTACAGCTTGTATAGCGGTAACGGACAATTTGAATGGAGAACGTAAACTCTTTGAATTCTATTTGTGTGTGAGTAAAAATAAAAGAATTTTTCAATATTGATACACTGGTAGAAAAAAGTATTTCAATTATCCATTTTTTTCTGTAAGACAAGCGATTTAAAATTATTTTTTTTATTGAGAATTTCCGATCAGCAGATATCGCTTGTCTGAGGGCAACAGTGGGTTACTTTTTTCTGTTGATATAAATACTGAAAGAAAATGTTTTAATATTGCTTTTAATATATTGTTTTTGTAAAGATACTTCTAAATTGTTTACAGTTTAAAGCAACACTCGATAAGATAGCTATGGAGTTAACTTTTTAGCAGCTGGTTTTAACGAGAATTGAGCTTGAGATATCTCCAATGTGAAAAGGTATATTTTTTATAAATGTAAAGTTTCTTTTGACACCCACTGTATATACTGAGGAGTAGTTTATTTCACATACAATTTGTTCTTGAGCAAATGTTTATCTTTCAAAATCCTTTTATTACAAAAGTTGTTCACCTACTCTACCTCTATTAAGGTCTTAATATTTTAAACTTTGCGAAATGCACAGGTAAAATTAATTTAATTTATCCTCATTTATGACTTACAGGTAAATATGGTTTTCACGGCTTTGACTGTACAAAGGGTAGAATAGCTTTCTTGGAATAATAATTATTATACGTTCCAAGAGACAATTTCCTAATGTCTAGTGTTCTGTAATAAAAAATTGTGTTAAAAATACCTCAATACCGTCAGTCAACGTGGAGGTGATTAAATGGGCGGTCTTTCGTTTCAAAATCTTAAAATTCACCAGGACTTAAACCATAAAATGAAACGACTAAGAAATCAACGATCGAAACGACTATGCATAAAAGTTTTTACGTCCAATGCTGTTTTGTGCTATTTTAACCTAAAGATTTATCAAATGTGAACTACTCAGACGCAGCTGAAGTCAACTTATCTAAACTATAACTCACTTAAATCCTGTTGCAACTCCGTTAAACCTTATACCCATATGTGCAGGTAAACCATTTCAGACTAACATTTATCAGCCAAGTTGATCATTTTATAAAGGTATGGAATTTATCCGAAGTCGCCGTGGTCTAGTAGGTAGAAATCGAAAATATGAAAATATTTCTTCGGCGACTTCTTCTCAGCAGATTCGTGGCAAAAAGTCTGAGAGTAAATAAAATTGCCATGAAAAGTTTCACAAAAATCTGTCGTTCGGAGTCGACTTTAAACTGTATGTCCCGCTACTCATGTATGGAATTAACACACACAACATAAGTAGTGTGAGAAGCTAGGTTGTAATCCTGTCTGAAAGGTTGTAATGACCAATTATGTAAATACATATGTATGGAATTTATCCAAATCACATCCCATTATACAAGTGCTGTCCTTCGCCTCAGTGCCGGTAAATTACAGAAAATAAGTTCACTAACAGTTCTTGGCAAATAGTACATTTTCTACATGGCACCCGTAAAATAAAGAAGTTGAGGGCTCTACCTAACGATGTGATACTACAGAATACTTTTTTTTTTGTTTTTGTTTTTTTTTCAATGTAAATCGTAGTATTCTAAAGAAAAAGAAAAATAAGGATATCTAATTCGGCTTTATAGAACAATACACTCGAAAAACTATTGTGGCAAGAGCCATAAAGTATTGTAAAACAAAATTATGCTGTTTCATAGTATATGCTCAGACAATGCAGACATCAAACACAGCATGAACAGACGAGCCAAAGGGAATGGAATGTAAAACGAAGAAAAAAGGTTCATTACGAGTTGAGAACAGACAATGACAAGCCAAACTTCATTCGCAATTGAACCCTACAACGTAAAGGACGTGTACGTAAGAACTTCATACAGCTGAACACAGCAGTGCGTGTACAAGTGCGAGCCCTTCAAAACGAAATACAAAATTTTTTTTGTGTTTTGAAAAATAAACATATATTTTTCGCTCTCTCTCTCTCTCTCTCTCTCTCTCGCAACAACTAAGAGAATAACAACAGCTAGAGAGCGTAAGAGAATACAACAGTAGTTAAAACATATGACGTAGTGAAATACAAATAAGTGTGTGTGTGTGTGTGTGTGTATGCAGGGTTTTGCGCAATAATATTTGTGTATATCCTAAGGATTGTTATAGAAACCTGATGGAAATATTGAAAAAATAAAATAAAAAGAAGAAAACTTAATACACGTTCGGTACGACTAATGAGAGAAATACAAATAAAAATTTTTATTGTTAAAATAATTCAAACGGATAATTTAATTGTGATTTAAAAATAAATAAATTGAAAACGGAAAGTAGAAAAAATGTCAGAAAATTCATCGGAGTTTTTAAAACGCACCTGCCTCATCTGTGGTTGTCATACAAACCAGACCATTAACATCTATGAGCCGCGGAGTGGACCAAATATTGTACAACTTATACAAGCCAAGTTCAAATTTCAGGTATAGTCAATCGTACGCTCTAATTATAAAATAATTCTAAAGAAATATAAAATAAATTTGAATTTTTCTTATAGACTTGATTGATTTGACTTGATTTGTGTTTTTTTTCCTAAATAAAGGAAAAAATCAATAAGAGACTATTTTGTTCCTTTTCATTCGTTTTGTTTGTTTGTTTGTTTTTATATAAAAATGAGTCATCGTATCTTTTGAAAGCATTGAGTTTGGGGTGACTGACTTTCCTTAGTTTACCGTTAGCTATTCCACACGCTGACCAAATTCCAAAGTCAACCCAATTCACCACCCACCCATCAAACCATCGTTTGTACTTCTATCTGTTCTGTTTCTCACTCTCTCTCCCTCTTATTGCTACTAAAAATATCCTCTTTTTTTCTAATATTTTATGCGAAATACACGTACATACATACATACATATTTCATTATTGTTGCTATTATTATCAACAACAGCAACATCAGCATCCTGACGCTACTCCATCGCATTAAAATCCATCTCCATGATACTGAGTTTACTTTAGAGTACAACAGTTATTTATGAGTGCGAATGTGTATGTGTTACATGAGCCTGAATGTGAAGCCATTTGAAAAGTGTAAATATTAAAGCATATTTATAGGTCAATAAAGTTACGAGTGTAAAATATTTTTAGCAAGAAAAAAATGTCACTCAGCGTTAGAGCATGTCAATGTCAATAATATGCCCGTTGTCAGTTAGCTCAGCTAAATAAAGATTTTAAATAAATGGATAGATAAAATTGGAAATTAAAATATAAAAAATATATAAAAGATCCGTTAATCGGAGATCGATCGATAACAAATACATCAATATCCTAAATGTAAATATGGATTTCAGAAAAAATGTTTAAACAATTGTATGCATTTGAATACCATAATTTTTCTTTTAAGATCAAGGTACTATTGATAAATGCTGAATGCTTTGCAGCCAGTTGATTGCTCCAGACTTTCTTACAAACCTAAATTTTGTTGAATGAATTAATTAAACTGAATGTAAAAAATTACATAGCAAGGTCTCGAATATTAAAATTATGATTTTCTATTCAGCTAGAAGAATTTAACTAAAATCTCTTGTAAATCCTATTAGCGTGTTGAAAGGAGTATATTTTGGAAAAATATAAGGTATTCAATAGATTTAGAATAGTCAGAGGATAAGATATATTGTATTATATTGCTTACAGACAAGATTATTTAAGAATGTACACAACAAAGTAACAACATTTTCTTTAACTAATAATGCAGTAGTCTCGGTAGTCTACTGGGTAGTGCGTTGGGTAATAAGACGAGAGCCCATGGTTCAACCACTGGCTCAGACAACTCGAATAAAACGAAATATAAAAAATAATGTAGAAGTCAGCGTAGTCTAGTAAGTAGTGTGTTGGCTTATTAAACGTAAGGTAACGGTTCAAACCCCAGCTCAAACATCTTCAAAAAAAAAAACGAAATATGAAAAAATATTTCTTCGGCCACTTCCACAAAGCAGATTTCTGGCAAAAACTCTGAGAGTAAAAAAAATTGTCACGAAAAGTTTCTCAGAAATCTTTCGTTCGGAGTCGACTTGAAACTGTAGGTCTCGCCACTCATGTATAAAATTAACACACACTACATACGTGTTGTGAGCAGCTAAGTCGTAATCCTGATTGAATTGTTGTAATTATGTATGTATATATGCATGTATGAAAAAATATTTCTTTCGGCTACTTCCTCTCAGCAGATGCCCTGAAAAGTTTCTTAAGTCTGGAGTTCAGAGTCGACATTAAACCGTAGGTCCTGCTACTCATGGACAGAATTAAAACACAAAATCAAAAACAAAAAATGTTTTTCCAACTATTAATATTTATTTTTAAGTTCACCCTAAGCCCATCAATTGATGCCATTCCACCTTGCTTCTATCACAGAAGATCTAATTTTTAACAACAAGAACTTGAACCAACTAAATTCTCAATAGTGTGCAGCATCTGCGCTAACCAACTTCTTCGATTAGTTTAGTGGGATTCGGATAGTATAGATAGATAGGAAAGCGCAGTCCCTGTGGCGTCACATTGGGCCGCTATGTGTGCTCAAGTGAGCTTTTCTAATCAAAGCTACCATTCCAACATACCTCCATTGTCAATGTTTTCCTTTGGTTTATGAAAAATTGATAGAAATTGAAAAAAATGAAGCTCTCATAGCTTGAAATATAGTATTTGGTTTTATAACACGAGCGATTTCAGATGAACGTGTAACACGCAATTATTCAAAAATTTTTAAATTATTTTCGTTCATGTGAAATCCTTCATCTTACAGAAACGGGGGGATAGTTTCCGTTTCTTCCTCATCAAGACAACATTACAATGCACAGCAATAAGGTCAACAAGTAATATCGTATTCCACATACAGGCATCATAATAGAGCAATAAAAACCCACTTAATTTTGGCTCACTTAGAACTTATATCTGAGACATTTATTCATTCTGTGCGGGTACATGGCGTGGAGCAATTGTATCGGGCTCTAGAATTTAGTGGTAGCAGAAGTAGACTAACAACATTCGATCTCGTTTTCAATGTATTTTATTACCTTTGTATATCACTACAAATGTACAAATAATACCTGAAAATGTGTTTACCAACCGACTACTTATTTCTCTAAAAGCCGTAGAAAGAATTCATGCCGTACTAGTATGTGTCCCACTCTCAAGTTTCAATCATCAGAAAACATACTAGTGTGTGCCCCGCACACAATTTGTTAATTTCTTTCTATTTTAAAGGGTAAATACACTTCAGTACGATTGTCAGTCACATCATTACAATAAAATTCTCATTATTCAGGTATCCAATCGTGAGTAAATTTATTCTCTGCTAAACAATTCATAAAAAGAATAGAGTAATAAAGAACCCAACGCCTTAAACAATGCAAGATTATCCAAAAAAACTTCAATCTCCATAGCATCTAGGAGATCACATATAAATTTCCGCATACCTGGTGTATATTTCTGCCTAAAAAACAGAGCTCTAGTCGTGTAACCTAAATGAATTAGAAAAATGTAGGTTTTTGATTAAGATTCAGGCATTAGAGTCATCTCTGAAAAATAACACAGCACTGTTCCTGATGGCAGAGTACGCGATTTAGTCGTCTTTGTAGAACATGCATACATACATACATAATTAGTCATTACAACCCTTCGGTCCGTATTACGACCTAGCTTCTTACGCCACTTATGTTGCGTGTATTAATTTTATACATGACTGGCGGGACCTACAGTTTAAAGTCGACTCCTAACGCCAGATTTTTGAGAAACTATACCCGACAATTTTATTTAATCTCAGAGTTTTTTTTATATTTCGTTTTGTTGAAGATTAATTTCCGGAGTTTGGACCGTGTCCTTACGTCTAATAACCCAGCACACTACCTACTAGATTACAGCGACCTGTTTACTAAATACCCATTTTAAGACCTTGAGGTTCAACATCGTTTGGCTGAGACGTTCGCAATTGATTATAATCTTCATAAATTTGCTTTTATCTCCTTTTTATGTTTTTGTGAATTAATTTTCTGAAGAAACGATCTAGTATTGCGAATGGAATTTTGAAATTCTTTAAGAAACAATTCTTCAATGTTAATAAATTTAATTCCAACCAGATTGACGAATTCTGTTAAAAAATTTTAAACTTACGAAAACGTGTGTATGCCTCCCAAAAAAAATACCGGATATTTAATCAAATTATTTTTGTAGAGTATTTAGTTGTTGTTGTTTTTGGTTTTGCCATAAACTAGCAGATGTCACTTGTTCTCATAATTCCCACATATCCCGTAATTTGATACAGGCTCTCAAATTTTTTTCCTGTCTTTTTTTTACTTTTTTCTTTTTTTCTTTCTTTTTCTTTTTGCCTTAATTATGAAATGCAAGAACTAAAATGATCGATGAATTTCATTGTATTGATGGCTAAACCTAGGTATCCTTGTTAACACTCGTTTGTGCATGTATACATTTACACAGAGACATACATTCATACATACATATGTATGAATATACACCCTCATGGAATATCGATCACATGTTTCCCAAAAAAAATCAAAAAAAAAAACTTCTGTTAATGGTGTTGGCAAAGTGGCTACTTGTTTGAAATCTGATAGCTTGTCATTTTGGCCTATTTGGAGCACTTTTTTTTTAATCTGCCTTCTTCTCTCTCTTCTTCATAATGCATTTGCATGCGTATGAGAGAAATTTCTTAACCAGCAGGTTGCTGGTATAGATCGTTATTGTTGTAGGCTTAGTATTAAAGATCTACAGCGCAGTAATAAGAAAAATGTCAGCTGCCCTTAACTGGTGATAATCAAACTTCAGGTTGTTGTTGATGATGATGATGATGTTGAGGTTGACGACTATTATGCAGGTTGCTTACCATTGAGTTGCAACATAATGCAGACGTACGCAAGGACAGACACGCAGATGAATTTAAAACAACAACAGCAGCTGCTGCTTATTTTCCCAAAAGTACTAACGTACATACGAGTATATGTATGAGGAACAGTGATTTATTAAAGTCGATATCAGATAATTGTGGTTTATTTTCAAAGTGTGTAGATTTATGAAGTTCTGCACATCTTTTTCAAATGCAAAACACTTTTATTGAAGAACTAATTTGATCGTCTACGATTTACAATACATAAATAATATCCGGCAAAAGATCAATGAGTTCATTCTAGCTGCAGCTCGACAATCTCTCTCGCGGAATTTTATTTCTGATTTATTTGACTCATTTTTTGACTCATTATCAGACCATAAATGTAAATAAGCGATCCTAGCGCCTGAAATGATTCAGTATTGCGTGCAATTATTCTTTGCAGGAGAATTTTTTAATGCACAGCATATGATAGGCCCAATTACAGTGAAAATCGACCAACGATCGACCTTTAACGCTTTACTTCCTCTGCAGTTTGGCAATATGCACTGTAGGTAAGCTAGTGAATCTTTATTTTGTAGTGGACTTAAATAATTTTTATATTGTTCTCAACTAAAATTCCATCCCCCAGTAAATTTTACATATTCTAACTGTTATCTGGGAAAAGATACACAAAATATTTCTTATGTGACTTCCTGAAAGTTTCTCAAAAATTTTGTCATTCGCAGTGGTCTTTAAACTCTAAGACCCGCCACTTATAAATAAAATTAATACACACAACATAAGTGGTTTGAGAAGCTAGGTCGTAATCCTAACTGAATGGTTATAATAACCAAATATGTATGTATATAGGGTATTGAAACTTCTATTCTAAAACCTAAGATTATAATATGCAGCTGGATAGCACAATTAATTCTCTTATGAACTAATGAATAATTTAAATTTTAATATTGATTTGCAAATAATCGAACTAATAGAGGTTGAGGTCTTATTTTAACGTTTGGTTAGTATTATGTACTGTTTTACTGCCCCCGAGATATATAGGGTATCACCCCTATAATGTCACCTAAATGCTGATCGGTATCAGTGCTCCCACACGAATTGTGACCCTATTTTCCCTGGCTAACTGATTCAATTTGCCTAGACAGTTTCATAATTATCTCGAGTCGATCTTATAGAATATAATTTCTCGGATGGCAGCCTGAATATCTGATAGTGTTGCAATTTGCCGGCCTCTGTACTTCCTTGCTAAGTTGCATTCAATATATTTCTCAACGGCGTAAGTTTCCATTTGGAAGATACTCACGAATTTTCCCATGTGTCCTGAATATTACACTCTTGGACCGAATACCTCACTTCTTTTAAACTTTCTGATCTTGACCCAATCGCGTGACATAAAGAGGCCCCCTCTCTTAAAAAGTATACATGTTCATAGCTTTCAAATTCCTCTATTCAGTTTTATTAATTAGATCTGGAACAGAATATAGTAGTTGTAGTAGAAGCTGAGGCTGAAGCTTACCACGTAATGAGTAGCGTAGCAAAAAAAATGCGAACATAATAGTGAAGCTATCTTATAATATTGCCAAATATCCTTTCGAAAAACTTACTGAATAATACGAGAATAAAATTCATATCAAATTGTATAATAAAAGCATATCCAACAATATATTTCTCTCCAGCAACATTAAATTTTATGTTGCCTGTATTTAATGTTGAATATATTGGAATTCGTGGAAACCCCTTTTACAATTTATATTTGTCGCGCGACAAATTTGAAATATTCGAATTTTACACTTCAGCTTCTACTAAAGCGACTACTACAGCTACTTATTCTGTTGACATCAGTTTGAATTAGGTTTAGGCTAGTTTGCAGCGGTACTCGTTATGTTATACTGCAGCGACTATTCTATTTCCCACCTTAGTCTCATTGCAAAGAATTTTCCAATATTATAGAGTTTGCTGGTTTTGTCCAGGGGACAGTTAGGGAGAAAATTATCAGCTATTTGACTTGTCAGGTCATGATACCCTCTGATAGCTTTCGTATTAGATCTGTCATCCATTTTCCTAAATAGTTTTCACCATCATAAGCAACGGTCTTATCTACCAGAGATCAGCAATGAATCGTTTTTTCGCTACTCATAAGCTCTCATGTAATTTTGAATATAATTGAGCTAACAATATTGAAATTTATCTACTCTGATTCATTCGTACTCACTACAACGTTGATTTATAAATACAGGTTACAATTAGTATGTGTACAACGTTGTCATCGAACTCATACCATTCGAAATATTCATAAGCGAACTCATTTAGATTCATAACTTTAGAAAAATACTTATAAATGTAAATATAAATCGAATCATTCATCGAAATTTATACTCTTGGTTATTGTAGCATTTATAAGAAAAGGAAAAAGACACATAAGCAAAAGAGACAGAGCAGCAAACAGAGCAAACATACAAGCTTTTAGTGAGTATTTTAGTGTTCGTACGCGATTCATACTTATTTTGTATGGTGAGTATGGAGAGTCGAAGTCAACAACATCATACGTGTTGTTAAGTATGAGTATGATGAGCGTTTCAAACTTTGAGTATGAGTAGAGCTTCCATGATATTAAAATAAGTATGAATGAGTACAAGTATCGGAAATTATGAGTATGATTCAATTCTACTCAGATTTTTGAATACTCATTGCTGATCTCTATTATACACAACACGTTCTCTAGCATTGCCGTGGGATAGGTTCCCAACGTCTAACTACTTAAATTATTATTTATGGCCTAAATATTGCACATTTTTTCCAATTTAAATGAATACTTTACATTTATTAACTGCATTTTATTCCATCCGAACCACTGTTAATTCATAGTTAAGATAAACAAATCATTTCAGGATTTTTATATGTTTTCTTTTCATGCGTTTAAAATATTTCTGCTAATGCTCCAATTTCTGCGGGTCAGTTCAGGCGCTTCATTATCTGTTGTGGGAATGTCTGTCCGTAACCAAAAAAAAACTGCATTTAACAAACAAACATTTACAAAAACAAAAATTAAGAAACAAAAATTAAACAAAAAAAAAAATACAAAAAATTTAAGTTTTTTTGGTATGTATTGGGTGTAGTAACATAACATGCAACATAACGACAGCTGTATTTGTGGCAAAGTAATAGCACCTTTACTGGGTGCTGTTTTTACTTTTTTTTTTTTGACTTCAGTTTTTGGTTTTATACGAATTTGTTTTTATTATTTGTGTGTGTGCGTGTGTTTGTTTTTTCTTCATTGTGCGTATTTTGCACCTGGTGATCGATTCTTGTGCATTTTTTACATTAAAACAACAACAAGAATTGTAATAAAATTCAGCATATGACGTTTGCATCGTTTCACTGTGGCAGTACCGCTCACAGGTTTGCCTGTGTTTCTGTATACATTTGTATATGTGTGTGTGTAATTATTATTAAACCTTTTTTTCCCTGGTGTTTGTCAATGTAATTCCTGTTTACCACATACGGCACACGCGTCATCTGTCATTTATATCATGCAATAACAGCAACAACAACAGCAATAATAAGAATAACAATCGTATTATGAATTCAAATATGTTCTAATGATCGTTCAGGTAAACAATAAATGCTGGTATCTTATCAATTTGTTTTTGGTTTTCTTTAAGCTGGTGAGCATGCGCGGCCTGCTCTCTTTCAAACACCTTTCAATACTTTAATAACAAAGACAAAGCAACAATAACAACAGCAGCTGTTATCAGTCTCTTCTCTCGGCTAGCCAGTTTTATTTTTTTAAGAGCTGAGTTGTCGTAATTGCAACACCAGCCAGCCATACAGCCAGCCAGTTAATGTTAAGCCGCTTATTGTTGTTGTTGTATTGTAGGTTATGGTGTCTGTGGCAGGTGGTTTTGACCAATATTATTTATTGTTATTGTAAAATATTTATTTTGTACTGTTTTACTATGCAACGGTAATTATTAACGCTGGTTAATTAAACAAGACGAAATATTTACAGAAATTTCTGGGGCGTTACAATTATGATCTTCAATAATTGATTTGTGGTTTTCATATTCATATTAAATTCAAAATATATTTTGTACGACTGTGTTATATTCTTGAAATAGTAAATAATTTGCGTTCTCTCTCTCTCTCTCTTTCTCTTTTTCTTCTGTTATAGCCTTTGAATGAGGATAAATATTTGTGCTTCAGCTGTAATAATTGGCTCATCAACTGGCATTCGCTGCAGGCTCTAAATAGCAACGATGCGGAAAGTCCATCGGGTACCTTTCGATCCCATTTAAATAGCGGCAGTGTTGTACAGGATGAAAAAAGTTCCGGCTCAAAGAAACAAGTGGCCGTCTGTCGACCAATTGCTCAGGTCAAACCTAGACAACTGGAGGTTCACGAGGATGTTCAACAACAACTGGATGTGCAACAACAAGATCAACTTCACGGGGAGGCAACAGCAGCAGCAGCAGCAGAAACAAATAAAACTGCGTGTAAAATCAATTTCAGCAAGCGTAACTTCCGTTTGCAGTTGGCCAAACGTACAGGCACAGGTAGAATTTCGCACAAATCCATGCAACAATGTTCATGTGGCAAATATATGGTTGTGCGTAGTATTAAAAACTCCAAGAGAATCTCCGTACAAACACCATTGAAATGCCGTAAATGCCGGGAGTTTTCACTCCTAAAAGCTTGTTATTTGCGTAGCATTGTGCAAGTGGAAAAGGAGTTGGCCATTCGGGAATCTCCGCTAGTGCTTGAAAGTAAGACACAAAATCTTGATATACAATACGAAAATGATAGTCAGACGCAAACAACAGAAGCAGAAATAGTTGTAAATGAAACAAGAAGAACATCAGAAAATGAAAGCCAAAGCATAAACCAACAACAACAACAACAACAACGACAAAAACCTCAACAAATATGTAAACAATATTTGCCAAAGCCAACAATCGATGGCAAAGTGGTATCGATGTTAAGGCGCCTGGGAACTACGCTATCACGTGAACCGCAAGAAAACGGAAAAGAACAAAATAGCCATAACAACAACAACAACAAAAACAATTTACCACAAATTATGAGTCCCACTAAACCAAAAGCCAAATGGTGGCGTCCTTTAGATGATGATGAAATTTTAGTCAATTTCGATACAAGCATATCGGAAGTATTGCCTTCATTGGCAGATCAATTTACCTCGCACGTCAGAAAACGTTTGGCATTTCAAATGAACGAAACGGAGGAAGTAATCGATCTGTGCGATGAGAACGATAAGGAAGAGAATGAAAACCAAAGTGAAACAGAGGAATCAGAGGAAATTTTTGTAAAAGCGGAAGCGTTGAAAACAACTTTCAATTTGCCCAAAGGACTTTCTATTACACGGGTTTAAAGTGAAACCCGATAACTAAGTATTCATTATTAAAATATAAAAGAAATTTGAAAAGAAATGAAAAACAAACTCTATTCAATGCTACCAAAAATAAAGAAAAAAAATTAAAAATAAAAACAAAATAAAAAAATGCAACAAAAATTAGTCAAATTTCTAGCTTCATGAAATGATTTGAAACAACAAAAAAAAAAATAAGACAAATAAAATATGAAAAATTAAAAATCATTGAAAATAAAAAAAATTAGTCAGTCAGTCATACCACTTAATTTTATCATTAAATGTAAATTCTACGTATAAACCACTTACAAAACAGCACATATGGGGTTTTAATTAAAATAAAATTGAAAGATCTCAGTCAGCTACAGCTCACTTAATTATAATGAAAATTGATACATGCGTCTATTTGTTTAAAACCCCATTTACTTGAACACACACTATACATATTAAGAAAGAAAAAAATACAAATACAAATACATTTTAAATTCCACCGTTAAGAAAAAATTTTTTATTTAAAAAACTAAGGTTATGAACAAATTAAGAATAAATTGTTATTCAGTTTTTAAACAACTTTTTACAGAATTTAACAAAATAAAACATTTTTTTGTTGGCTTTTCATAATTAAATACAAATTTAGCAAATTTTTGTAAATTTTAAAATGTCACAAATTTGTGTTCGTTTGATTGTAAATTATTTTTAAAATCTTTTTTAAAATATTTTGTAAATTATTGTAAATTTCTATTTTAATTATTTAGAACAATTATAATTATTTTATTATTATTATTATTAAGTTGTAAATACTACTATATTTATTATTATTATTTAATTAATTATAAATAATTGTTTATTTATTTAACATTAAGCGACAAACATACAGGCAAACAAACAAAAAAAACTCTTTTCTAAAATGATTTATTATTGTGAATGCAAATTAAAAGAAAATAAACAAAAAAATAAATAAATAAAAATAAACAGAAAACATTATTAATCTATGCAAATACAAATAAAAATACATAAAACAGAAAAAATACAAAAAAAATATCTCCCAAATAAAACAAAATAATGGAAATAAAAACAAGCTTGAATTAAAAAAATATTTTATTTACCAGCAGTGTTTCTTGCCGCTTTAATTATTTTTTTTATACCAATTTTTTCCAAAAATTTTAATTCAAACTAAATTAAAAGCAAATAAAATTTTTTAAGATAGCCAATGTCAAAAAGAAAAATGCTTTTTTGGGTTACACGCATTGCTTAACAATTTATCTTACCGCAACATAGCTTACTTACCAGAGATCAGCAATGAATCGTTTTTTTCGCTACTTATAAGCACTCATGAAATTTTGAATATAAGTGAATCAACAAATATTGAAATACAACTACTCTGATTCATTCGTACTCACTACAACGTTGATTTATAAGTACAGGTTGCATTCTCATTGCATTCTCATTGCGTAAAACGTTGACATCAAATTCATACCATTCGAAATATGTTTGAGTCATAAGCCTACTCAGTTAGATTCATAACTTTAGAAAAATACTTTTAATACTTATAAATGATTCGAGTGACTCGAATCATTCATCAAAATTTATAGTCATAGTTGTTGTTGCATTTACAAAAAAAGACACATAAGCAAAAAAGACAGAGCAGCAAGCATAGCAAACACACAACCTTGTAATGAAATTACGAGTATCATTAAATTCTACTAATCTTTTTGAATACTTATTGCTAATCTCTGGTCTGAGGCCAGTGCTCTTTTTAAATTGGTATTTGATAAAGAACATATCAAAGCTAATTATGTTAACGACGGCTGCTTAGCGGGTTTTCAAAATTATTGTTTGTGAGCAAATATGAAAGGCGATATATATATATTATCATTTAGTCAATTTTTGAGTTTCTCTAAATAGTCGAAAAGCAGACATAAATTAAAATTAAATATGGAAAACGAAAGTAATAGTGAGTGCTTAAAAGTTTAAGAGCAAAAAATTTTGTTGAAAAAAATTGGTTTGACAAAAGAACTCATACTTCTGACATAACCTTTAGTTAAATATTTTTCTGAAAATTGATGTTTGGATAAGCTTTTAAAAAAATAGGCAAATTTGGTCGCGTTAAAATAATGAAAAACATGTTTTGGGTTTATTTTTGTCCATTTCATGTTGCAATTTTTTCCTTTTTTGAGGCATATCAATTTTTGTAGGCCAAAAAAAAATTTTTATATAAATTTATTAAAAAATAAGTTTGCGTTTGGCACAGTTAACAGTTTTACCCACTAAAATCAGAAGAAATTTTAATATTGAATATTGGATCCGGCATTTTGTAATTAAAAAACTGTACCTTAGATTCGGAATTTGCAACCACAAAAACCCTCGTATATTTTCATATAAATCTAAAGACATTTTATAATATAGGACCTCATATTGGATCCGCCATTTCGCCTCATCCCTAGTCAGTGATTCCTTATAATTTCGACTAGAAAATGTAGTCATTTTACCTATAGTGCAGTGGTTGAACCACGGCCTCTCGTCTAATAAATTAACCTACTACTTACTAGACTACGGCAACTTTATGTCGATATATACAGTAACGGTAAAAAGTAACAGAAGGAACTAACGCATAATAGTAGGGTTCGAAAAAGATCGACAACAAATTGTTGGGAAATGAAGTTAAAAATAAAACAGTTTCATTAGGCAACACCACACATTATTTGTGACATGACATCTTAAACTTCATTTTGCTAGAAGACATTAACCCTAAATCTAAGGCATCATTTTAGAATATGCATCTTCGTTCTCATCTACACAGTTTGTGCATATGGGAAGGCATTATGTCCAAATCTGTGCAGCTATTTCCTGAAGCAGCCATGGCCAGTTACGGATCGGGTCACGTAGAAATTCAGTTAGCAATGTTCGTTCTCTATCCAAGCGGTTATATTAGGGACAAGGCAAAATGTCCATCTTTCCGTCGAACTGTCCTGCCATCGTAACTGCCATTCGTTCTTTCGCTTTTATAGCTGCTGTTTGTCCTGGGTACTCGAGACGGCTAAAGTATATCTGCATCATCTCATCCGCCAATATGTCTATCGGTATTGTTTTTGCCAATACCAGTACCGCTTCATCAGAGGAAATCAATGTCATGCTTAATGGTAGATATGTGAGTGTGAATAAATATTAAATATAAAACTGAAAGTGAAGTTCAATCATTATGATATTCGACCGACGATGTAGCTTTCTAATTGCTTCACAAAACGTAACGAAAGCTTTAATTTATATATTAAGCTCTAGTATTGTATGCTTGAAAAACGTATTTTCTTATTACAGTATTTCCCGGATATAAACAGCCCAGATAAGAAGTCGCCGTGGTCAAGTAGGTAGTGTGTTGGCTTATTAGACGAAAAGCCAGGGTTCGAGCCCCAGGCCAGACATCAAAATAAAATACAAAAAGTATTTTTTCGGCGTCTTCCTCTCAGCAGATTTCTGGCAAAAACTCTGAGAGTAAATAAAATTGCCATGAAAAGTTTCTCAAAAATCTGTCCTTCGGAGTCGACTTTAAGCTGTAGGTCCCGCCACTCATGTATAAAAATTAACGCACACAATTTAAGTTGTGTGAGAAACTAGATCGTAATCCTGACTGAAGGGTTGTAATGACCAATTATGTAAGTATGTGTATCTTCTCCGTGGCCAAATTCATATTGTTACGAAAATGGATAAATCTAGATACACCTAATTCTGTTTTTACACGGTAGAATGGTTCCAGAAAAAACCGTGTAAAAAAAACGTCTAAAAAGACACTGATCGTATGCAAAAATAGGTGATTGGTTCCTAATCTCTAAAACCTATTAAAATTAGTGAAAAACAAGGATTTTTTAAGAAGTTTTGTATTTGACATTTTCTTTTAGGGATTCATAAAATATTTAACAAAATTAATAATATAAATAACTTAATAAATATAAAATATTTTTTGGCTTACCTTTCATCTTAATGCATTAAATTTAATGTAACGATAGAAAAATAAATTTGCCAATAAAAAATTTCTTTACCAAACACAAAATATTAACACATTTCAATTGCTCTGACCTTTGTGCTTCTATGGACAAAAGGGAATTCCCCTAAATTTGTGCCATTTACATTTGCTTTGACCAGTAAATTTGCTTGTCGCGCAAAAAGGGAATTCCCTTAAATTTGTGATATGAACATACTTGGCAAAAATTAAATTTGACAAAAAAATTTAAGCACAAACAATTTTAAATCGTGCTAAATGGAATAAAATCGTGTAACAAAAATTAAAAATATTTTATTTTCAAACCGTGTTATATCAAAACCGTGTAAAAAAAGACCGTGTAAAAACAGAATTAGGTATACTGGTATTTTGCTTTTACATCTCTTAACATTAAAATTATAAACAAAAGTTACAAAAGCAAAAGAATGCGGTATACAAACCTGTTTACAAATTATCGTATTGCTTAATATAACAACAAACACTAGCATAAAAAAATTGTAAATAAGTAAACAAAAATATACCAACAACTCTACATTAATAAATGTAAACAACGATGTTTACATTTATAGGGATATCGAGAAGGCGAAGTCATTCGCCTTTAAGAGCATTTATCAGACTGTTTACCCTGCCATATGAAGATCTCCGTTACAAAGATCAGTCAGATGAACACCAAAAACGACAATTGTTGTTGTTTACATAAAGTTGTGAATAGTGGCACACAGAATTGTGCGAACAATAAAGAACTTAATTAAAACTAAACACAAATTTATTTTTATTCTATATTATATTAATGTACGAACTCATATTTTAAAGGTTTTTAAAAGGTAAAAACGTAACAATATTAATGCTATTAGTTTAGGTATGGATTTGTATCATCGTTATAGTTTTAAATCGAGCATCCTTTCACTGTTAAATACAATTCGTAAAATTGCATAAAAAATGAAAATGAATACTTGTAAATGCTACATGGGACAGCTTCATAAGATACTGATACTGACTTTATCTACCATACCATATACACGAGCTTTCTTTGTTTAATTTTGTTTTAATTTTCGAGGGCTCCAAGCCAAAGCCAGCAATTATAAAAGTTTTACTCAAAACAAAGTTCCAAAATATAATGCAATTCCGAATTTATTTGTATGTAATTTAAATTATTGGTTGGCAACCCTAAATTAAACTGATAGCTTTTTGAAAATTATTAAAATTTATAAAATTCTTGACAAAATTTTTCAGTTTATTTTTTTACGCATTTTTAAATAATTGTGAAACTTCTGCTAATAATTATTAAACATTAAAATTTTATTTATTTGAAGAAATCTGCAATAAGAGATTATCTGTGTTTTTGTAAAATAAATTCGAGAATTACTGGTGGTGGTTTCAAGGTAAGTTTTTCTTTTTCATTTTAGTTTTCTAAACAAATTTAATCGATAAACGAAACAAATTATTCATGTGGCTTAAAAAAATCGCTTGCATAAGACCAAATAATTTTAAGAATTTTCTTTGTATCTTCGCCTTTTATTCCGGCAAGTTTTTCCAGACATATTGAAATTAAATAAAAAATATATACTTTGTACATACGAATCTATCGAAACTTTGCAGATTTAGATAGAACTGCAGACAAAGTCCGGTAAATATTTGTTTTACAACACGTTAAAGTAACCAAAAAAAATTTATAATACAGTTAAAGCTCGATCGTAAAATGTAATGAACATTGGTCTCGTTTGAAAAGAAAAAAACCGAAAAAATAATATTGCCTTATATTGTCACCACGTTTGTAAAGCTTTAATCTTTGAGGAACAACAATACAAATAGTATTATTGCCGGAGCCACTCAGACTGTCTTATATATAGCCTTCAGCCGAACTTCAGACAATTCCGTTTGGTATTTCCCTTCCTATTACTCTCGGGCGACTTCGCTCGATTGCACAGCGGTGCACAAAGTGACGGGTAGATTCTTCCTTCTGCTTCGAGTTACAATTGCTGAAGAAATAGTATCAGAGGGCGCTTATGCGACTGTAATGTTTCCCCATTAGGGGTCTATGCTTGATTAAAATTCTGCAGCTCAATATAACGGCTAAACAAAGGACCTGTTTCTACCCAGAAAGCATTACTCAAGGAGTGGAATTATTGTTAATTCGTTTTAACGTACCAAACTAATCGTGATTAAGGGTATCTATCTCTGCGCAAGTTACATAGGGGATTGTACAATTTGGTACTCGTTCTGGCTACTACATCCGCAATCGAAATAATGCAGACTTTCACATAATTTTGCAGTTAGTTTCGTAGTTGCTATACGCCAGCCAGGTAGCATTTTTTACATAAATTTCCAAAGAATGTTGGAAATATGTTGTGTGGTCTTACTTGCCTCAGTGAAGTGTATCGTGTGAGAAACATAGTTTTGCTCTTTCGAATCAAGCCATACATCGTCAATTTCTTCATTATCATTTTCATCATCGTATATTAAAGAGAAGTTTCAAGTTTAAGTGCCTGCTACAATGCTATTTTCTGGAACAAATTTGTAATATTGTTAGCATTAGACTCGTCATCCATTAGACTCATCATCCACACATATCGTCTTTCATTTTTAGACCGATAGGAAGTTTCCTTAAGAGCATTCCAGATTATGAACTAATGATGAACACTAAAAACAAAGATTAATGTTTTTGCGATGCTATCCATCGCATGGCATAATCGATGTTATATCGAATTATCACAAAATATATCGATGTTCTCTTGGTATCGATTTATTTTTGTAAATAAAACACTTATTGGTGGACGAATACCTACATCTAGTAGAAGGCAACCTTATTCATTTGTCAAAGTGTTGAAGTGGCGTCTTGGCTGTCAGATAGTTTTGCTGTGCCCCGTCCTCTGTCTGTAACTAGTATTCAACTTTCGCTTGGAAGAAACTCGTGATGTTGAAACTCGTTGGTGTTTAGCAACCAAATTGTTCCTTTCACAAATTTTCATTGCTAAGCATTTTCCATTGCGAAGTATATTCGCATTCTGGCTAGAGGACAGTTAATGAGGAAACCATCAACCCTTTGGTTTGTCATTTTACACAAATAATAAGTAAATATCTTGTCTCCTATTATTGTAACCATGGTCCCTATGGCTATCATCCTCCCTATCACAAGTAACGGCCTTAAATCCAACAAAGCCTCTAGCGACATTATAGAACATGTTCTCATTGCCACGACAATTCCAACCCAATTACTTCTCTATATCTTATAAAACTCCAATTGAGTTATTTTTGAGAAAGTATTTAAAGTGAGTTTAAGAATCGATTATGTATGGCGTATTGTACTTATACATATACAGTGAGCGTCAAAAGAAACTGTACAGTAAAAAAAAAATATAAATTAATAAATTACCGTTATTTTTATATTAAAACTGCTTCATTGTCAGTTTTTAAAATTGAAACAAAAAAAAAAACAAGACGAAAAATTTCGAAATATTATCAAATTTTTTCAGGCACTCTCCATAAGTGGTAAAAGTTGAATTTGGTTAGAATTTTATCCTTAGTGTACAGTTTCTTTTGACGCTCACTGTATGTATAAAGTTTTCAATTTCGAGCATCGAATAAAAGTATCGATATTTTATTGATGTTCACTGAAAAAAACATGAACTGTTTCAATGCATTGATCATCATCAAGTTTTTTTTAACATCGAATTATATCGCCCACCACTCTTTCATGAACTAGCTAAAAAGTAAATAATGTACTTCAGATTAATATTTCGGAAAAACTGATCAATAGTTCACATAAGACCGACAGTAATTTTTGAAAATTTCTCTTATAGCTGAGCCTGGCAATTCTCATAACATTTTGAATCTTTGGTTATATTAGAGCTGTGCACTTTGAGGAAAAGAACATCACCTATATATGGCCATTAAGACTGTTTAACCATTTATTAAGCGCAGTAGAGCATTATCCATGAGCACAAGTGCTTTTTGCAATAGGTAATTGCTAAGAAAAAATTCTGGCGCCATGTTTAAAATGTTATTTCAAATTTTTACATTAATATTTTAAAATTAACTAAATTAAGTATTTAAAATTGTCGTATTTTCAAAAAAAATCTTTCGTGGAACCATTCTACAAACAAAGTCAATGTAATATTTAATAACCATGTGGGATAAAATCATTAGTCCTACAAAAATAGTATGACGTTGTGAACATTATAGTTAAATTAATTAAATCAGCGAAAAATAAACTTTAGATCTTATAATGGTGGACTCGGCACAAGTCTCTAAATCGACAAAGTAATAAATATTAGCAGACAAAGTTTTGTTATTTTAAAACCATTTCTGTATTAATACCAACAACAATACTTATAAACCATTTAAAAATTTTTGAACATTACGACAATATGACATAATAGCACACATTGTGAATTCTCTGATGAATTCCCCGATATTCAAATAAGAATTAATTTTATGTCTTGGTGCCGAAACCTTCTTTTGGTGAATTTTTATTGTTTTTTCTCTGGGGACCTTGGGCGTTTTCGTTTTGTCTACTCAGTATTTAAAAATGTTTAGCATTTCTTTCAAACATGTCACACGAGCATACAATCTTATTGTAAGCACTTTAAATTCAATTCAATCGTCGCCGGATTTGTACTGCTGCTGAACTTTCGAACTTTATTGAAATACGGCATGAAATGTTTAAACAGATATGAGACAGAAAATCAGCATATTTCAGAATATTTTCAAATGTTGCAGGTACTGACTACGTAATGGGAAAAATGTTCGTGTTACTTAAGACGAAAATTCAATGTGGAAGCCAATTTTTATAATGTTTTTGCATTGATTCATAATGTTTTAAAAATTATAAGCCGTTAAACGACAATAGCATATGGCAACACCATGTACTTGCTTGTACATTTAAATGTCATCTTATGATTTTCATGGTTAAATAACATACGTTTAGGCTGTTTAAATAATTCCCATAAGCTTGTGCATCGTAGAAACATTTACAGATGACACAATCAAAGTTGCCATAAAATAAAAATTTTAATAACCAACTTCTGAAAAAGAAATCGCCAAAGAGGGGAACAAATAACCCATTAAATTAACTCATAGTATTTTTAGTAATTTTTTCTAATGTGAAATTTAGATCCGATATACATACCTTTCCAAAAAAAATTATAAATATTTCGACAAAGAATTTTCAATTTGTAGCTTTTTTGCAAGCATTTTGGATAAAATATAAAAGAAAGAAATTATTCAAAAATTCATTTACATAATAATTTAAATTTAATTAATTTGTATATGCAGTTTTCTAATTTTATTTTTTAAAGTTTTAAATAGAATGACACAATGGCAACACTATCTTACTCGTTCGTTGAGTGTACATCCTTTTATTCAGTGTTTCGCTAATCGAGATTAATTATCGTTAATGCCAACACAAACCACATCTTTGGTAATACGGTACATCATGGTAACCAGACATGTTGATGAATGTCTCCGCTAACAGAGGTGGAAAGTACTTATTCTAGACACATACCGTACAATTCACAATATATACTGCATTGGTGTATGGTAATACAGTACCGTTTCGAAAAACGGCACTTAGGTGAGTTTTGATTTTATTCACCATACCGGATAAATTCACCACACTTTGTAAAAACTCACCATACTTCCAATAAATTAGAAATTAAAAAAATTTAAAATTACTCCGACCGCCGTATTAGACTCGCAGCCAACAATTACAACTTTTGCTCATTTCTTCCCCCACTCACATACAAACAACCAACAACAACAAACACGTGCCCACACCCACACCAACCACACACGACATATTTATTCTATTATCTACTTACTATGTTTTCGTGTTGACGTCTGACCTGGTGTTGAACCGTGGCCTTTGTGTCTAATAAGCTACTAACTACCTACTAGACAGACAGACCATAAAATATTTTTTCTCAAATGAAATTAATTTAAAAATTTTCTGAATTTTTGAGGGATCTTGATTTTTTTACGACAAAATGGCTCAATTTCACGTTAGAAAAGAAAAACAAATATTAGCCGACTTCTGGAAGTCGTGCAAACGTGAAATTGACAAAAAGTTCGCAATCTCCGACATGATACAGGACATAAGTATTCCGATTACATCAGTCAGACTAGGTATTCCCTGCTCATTTAACAGGGTGGCTAAACTTCGTTGAGTATATATACAAATTTCTCCAAATGTTTTGTATTTGTACCTAAGTGCAGTTAGCATTAACGTTGAAATAGTCGTCAGTTAATTGGTTAAAGGCCTAACCATGCTGTATTCCCCAGATATAAGCATTTCGGATATAATAATTCCCCGCTAAATAGCACTGAAACTTATACAATCTTGATTTTTGCTTTAAATGTACTGAAACTATTTCAAAATACTATATATATCCCACTTATAAACGCGACAAATTTATTTATATGTACCCGCTTTGTGGCAACCTTCTTTGTAAAACTGATCCTGTTCTCTAACTCCCTCGTTCGTGTGATGAAACATTTCTGGATTTCTTTAGCAATTCGAAGCTAACATTCATCATTAATGCTATACGGCTGATTTATTGGAAAATGAAATGAATAGGACAACGCATAAAATGTTCCTCATTGCTTCATTCTCCTTGAGACGTAGGCTGCACTCTGTCCCATCCAAAAGACATAACCAACTGAGACAACTCAATTTCAGATAATTGATTCCTGATAGAAAACCTACAATCCAGCAATGTTCGGCTTTCGTAATTTGTAAGGCTCTTCTTTTACTAATCTGACCTGGTGCAGGTCTCGGCCTGATTTTCTGCCTAGTTAATGCTGCAATAGGACTCTTGGCTATGTCTATAAAGTCTGCTTCGGATCCATCTTTTTCATGATCAAAATCATCTACAACCGACCGGTATTCCATCGAATATGAAGCCATTTACCGCAATGAAATAAATAGAATGCTATCAGCTTGTATGACACGCGGCTTTTAGCTCTCAGGGGCGGGATTCCGATATAAGAATTCCTATGCATTAAGCATTTTTGAAAGTACTTAGGTATGTTCGGAGAATACTGCCATCATTTTGTAATGACTTTTTCAATACTTACAGTCAAATGAGTATAAACTATAACACATTTAACAAACTTTTTATCAATCATTTTTAATTATTAATGCTTTTAGCTTCAAAAAAATAAAATAAAAAAATAAATAGTAAACAACAGAAGTGGCTACATAAATTTTATAGAAATTTCAATAGAAAGTGTTTAGTGAAACAAATAAGAGCACTTTTATGACAAATGGAATTATTTTTATTATAACTGTGCATAAACTGACATGTAAAGGAGTGATCGGAAAAGTGCACCATTTTTACTTTCACTAATTTTCTAGCACTTTAATAACAGCTATTAGTGCAATAAAAAATAAAAATAATTAAGGTTTTATGACAGTTTTTAATATAATTTTTTTATGCATGATTTTATTTTTTTAATTAATAAAAATATGCAGATGTAGATTTAATTGTTTATGGTATAATGTTAATAAATTGTACATATTAAACCACATTTTGTGGGGAAAAGTCGTCTTATATTTTGGGAATATGCAAATCGTTAGTATAATTCGCAAAGACGCTAAGTCCACTTTTTTCCAAAATTGAGATTTTAATGCAAAACGATAATACTATACCAAATACATATTTTACGACAAAAAAAATGTCAGTATATAGTTTAAAGTTGTTGTAATTTTGTGGTTTGCAAAAACGCTAAGTCCACAAAACTGCGAAAAATATTAACAGCACGTGCTAACTCCACGAATATTAATTATTAATTATTCTTAATTTTTGATCTAGGTCATTTAAAGATTTTATAATAATAATTGCGTTTAAATAGTTTACAAATTTTAAAAACTGAAGAAGCCGCAATGTTTTTTGTGTCTCCTGTAAAATTTGAAAAAAGGGACTTAACACATTTGCGAATGAGACTAACGAAATATTTTTCATATAGAGAAATTCATATATGTATGTATATCGCTTTTTTTTTTGCTGATTTTTACAATATCTTTTTACAATAGGTTACCGATGGTTCTCACGATCAATTTTCTTTTTCAATTTTTAACACACAATTTTCTGCTAACATACATACACATATAATTGATCATTACAATCATTCAGTCTGGATTACGACCTATGTTGAGTGTGTTAATTTTTATACATGAGTGGTGGGACTTCCAGTTTAAAATCGACTCCGAATGACAGATTTTTAAGAAACTTTTTATGGCAATTTTATTTACTCTCAGAGATTTTGCCAGAAATCTGCTGAGAAAAAGTCGCCGAAGAAATACTTTTTGTATTTTGGAAGTGAGTAGAGGCTCTGTATAAGATAGAGTTGGAATAAGTACTTCTTGGAAGAACTGCCATGAAATAGTTTTAAGTTCTATGGTTACGTGTATGATTTGTCCATTATTCTGTTTTGATTCGCGCATCTTCTCTTCAAGGTGCAACCAGACATAAACCCAAACTTACAAGACAATATACGATAACTACCTTTAACTTACAGTGAGTTGTCTTGATCACCCGTGCGTTCTGTTTCACTCGGAAAAAGACATTTTTTGCTAAACTCTCTGATCTTGTACTGAATCGGATGGCTCAGCTGGTTGTAGTAAGTCCCAAAGTAGTTAAACCCTGGCCAAACCTGAACTGTGGACATATTACAACTCTGGGACGACATATACCCATCCAGAGCGTTTATATGGTTCCTTATAAGTTTTTGAATGGGACATTTGACTTCAAAATTTAATCTATGGTCTTCTGATCTGAGGATTCAGATGGCTCAAGTCGGACCCTTAAGGATGGGTTTTGGTGTATTTATTACACCAACGAATAAACCTTTGTATTTATATACTGCCGGAGATTATAAACATTTTAAAAGCGGCGTAATCTGAGAAATCTAATGATTTACTCGGACAGCTAAACCGCGAATAAATACCTAATATATGCCACATTGATGCTATAAACAGTCAATCTATATAAAAAATAATTATTCTAAAGGCAGCAGCTATGATAGGGTTAGTGCTGCCAACATAATAACATGCATGAACCAGAGGTTTTCAGAATATTTTAGTGGCAGAATTAAGAATTAACGAACTATTCATTTCTTATTTGTTTTACTTATTGCCTTACCGCTTCCGCCTTTAAAATAATTAAAGTCCACTGTGCTTGGCTTAGGCACCAAGCTCAAAATTGACTCGCATCATTTGCTGACTTTTATGTGTTTATAGCATGACATCTATTATTGTCCGTTAATGCAGAGTGAAAAATCATGAAATTACGGAGTATCCAAAGGTTATATTTATGTAGATTCCAGGGCGTAGGGATAATGTCCGAAATTAAATTGCTGGTGAACTGGCGAGTACGTAGCTCGTAATCTCCGACATGACACAGGAGATAAGTCTTCCGATTGCCTCAGCCAGGTATTCCCTGCTCGTTTTACAGGGTGACTCAACTATGTTTTGTGATATTGGTAGACTCTGCTGGCCGTAGGGGTAAGAAAAGCGCAATTCACTTCTATCCCTAAAACGCATTGCCATCCATAGCACGATTGCGATTCTTAAAGGAAAGGAGGAATGAGGAAGAGACTATCTTTTACCTCATGTATCAGTGGGACAGATTTATTGGAAAAAGTAGTAAGAAAAATTGGACAGCGCAGTACAATTCCACAGAATGTTCCTCGTGGTTTCATTCTCCTTGAGGTCTTGAGGCTGCACTCTGTCCCATCCAGAAGACATAACGAACTAAGGCAACTCAATTTCAGATAATTGATTCCTGCTAGGAAACCTACAATCCACCAATGTTCGCCTTTCGTAATTTGTAAAGCTCTTCTTCTACTAATCCGACCTGATGCAAGTTTCGTGCAAGTCAAGGGCCTAATGCTCTGTGTAGTTAATGCTACAATAGGATCCTTGACTATGTCTATAAAGTCTGCTGCAGATCCATTTCCTTCAGCACTTTCTTCGCGGTAATCCCGAAGTGACAAGGGGGCGCAGCTTTTTTCACCATACCGAATTGTAGAAGAAGATCAAAGCCCTCTACGGCCGACCAGCATTACATCGAGTACGAAGCCATTGATAGCAACGAGACTAATAGAATTCTATTAGCTTGAATAACACACAGCTGTTTGCTCTCCGGTGCGGGATTTCAATATAAGAATTCCAAACTTATAAACACTGTCCTACAAGCATTTTTGAAAGTGCTTACAGTCAAATGAGTATAACTATAACATACTTAACAAACTTTAATTAAATTGATTGATTTTAGCTTAAATAAAAAATAAAAAAAAATACATGTAAAGAAGTGATCGGAAAAGTGCATCATTTACACTTTCACTTACTTTCTAGCACTTTAATAACAGCCATTAGTGCAATGAAAGATAAAAATAATTAAGACTTTATGACAGTTTTTAATATAATTTTTTAAACCATGATTTTATTTTTTTAATTAATAAAAATATGCAGATGTGGATTTAATTGTTTACGGGATAATGTTAATAAATTGTACATATTAAACCACACTTTGTGGGTAAGTCCCCTTATATTTTGGGAATATGCAAATATTTTTCATATGGAGAAATCCATATTTGTAGCCAAGTGCAACGGACATTTAAAGTGCTGACATTTGTTTAGCATTTAGTGGTTGATTTTTACAATAGCTTACCCTGGAGTTTCACGATCAATTTTTGTCTTTCAATTTTTAACACACTTATAATTTCCTACTAACATACGAATATATATATAATTGGTCATTACAACCCTTACGATCTATCTTCTCCACAGCATTTATGTTGTGTGTGTTAATTTTATTCATAAATGGCGGGACCTTCAGTTTAAAGTCGAATCCGATTGACAGACTTTTGAGAAACTTTTCATTGCAATTATATTTACTCTCGGACTTTTGCCAGAATTCTGCTAAGATGAAGTCGCCGAAGAAATATTTGTTCTTTTTTTATTTTGTTGGAGATGTCTGACCTGGGGTTTATACCGTGGCCTTGCATCTAATAAGCGAAAACACTACGTACTAGACTGCGGCAACTTTTTCTTCTAGTGCACTAACAAATTCCAAAACTGAAACGAAATTGATATCAAATTTGCTTTCAATGAGTGTTTCAATTTTCGTTCAATAAAACAGTTGACGTATGTAAACAGGTCTTCTGAAAAACTCTGCGTTTGTAATTTTTTGTTATTTTCTTTCCCAATAAATTTTGAAAACGAAAATTGATACAAAATTAAATGAATTTTTTTTTGCAGTATACGTGAGAGTAATCAATTTCTGGGAATTTGGCAGGTAGTATGTCTGGGTGTGTAAAATATTGAAATAGAATACGAAACATGAAACTGCAGTGTTAGTTGGTCCTCTAGGTAAATGGATATTAAATACAGCTGTCAACCTAAGATGATAAGGTTAGGTTAGGGTTGAGGACGTGTATTTGGCATTGGGACAAAGAAGACAGAGAGTGAGAGGGAGAGGATAGTGAAGGAGATAGGGAAATTGGAAAAGAGGAAGAAGATATAAGAAACGGAGGAAAAAAGATGGAATACAAACAGGGAGCCTGTCCACAACCTTGATATCCTAGCAATTTGCAACCAGCTCGTCCTATTTATGAATCTATTGATAGCCCTAATGTTGGCTCTCGATGGAGAGTCAAATCTACGAAGAAGCCCTTTGCCCACGGTGCTAAACCTCAACTTACTAAGGACTGGAAATTTGCACAGGATGTGTTTGATAGTTGGATACAATTTGATGCTAAACTAGTTTGGCCTTTAGTTTTTAAATATTTGATATTTATGGATTTTTGAACAATTTTACAATAGCTTGATTAATCATAATACATTTTTTTTATTAGTTTTCAAATAAATAAAGAAATTGAAGAAAATTGCTAAATTAATTAAAATTATTTAGTTTCGTTTTTGTATCACGTTTAAAAATCTATTTTGTATAAAGCCTTGCTTTACTTTACTCCTAAAACAGCTAAAATCAATAAAGAAATCTGGCAACACTACGGTATTATTTTCGTTGGGTTTTCGTTAAGCGCAATTTGTATACATTCGTTCAGTCTGTTGGAGTCATTTCGCGAGTGAGGTTTGTTCATGTGTGTTTGCGTTCAATATTTTATACTCTTTTTTTTTTATCACAAACAAATGCTTTGTGTTCTTGGAGTTGTTTTTGTTTAAAACCTACAACAACAAATAAGAAAAAAGCATTTTTAAAAGACGGTGTGTGAATAAATTATAATTTTAAAGATATGTAGAATACAACAACAATATGATTAAAGTTGGAAGCAGAAGTTTCTAAACGAATACTAAATTACAAGAAAAAAGAATCCAAACAAGCAATGGCATTGACAGTTGAAATTGAAACACAAAATACAACAACAACCATTAATTTTGCAAAAGAATTTTAACAACACATGTGGGAGCGTGTGTGTGCGTTTGCATGAGAGAGCCTACAGTAGAGTTGGTGTTGAAAAGTAAACAATTTAATAAAAAAATAACACTTAATTTGCCTTCAATACAGAAATTTTTATTTTCATAATTAAAAGCAAGTGCAAGTGATTAATAAATATTATTAATAACGATATTGTTAAAAAGATTGAGAAAAAATATCGTGAATAAAACTTCCAATGAAGCATACAGAGTAAAGGCAAAAAATAACAAACGAACGCTAAACACAAAACAACAGTTATTGTGTTAAATTTTATTTTTATTTACAATTAGAATTTATAAAAATAGCAATACGGGAAACAAAACAAAAGCAATAACCAAAGCCACTGTACAACAAAAAAAATAGAAGAAAATATAAACAAATGATTAACCAAACAACAATAGCAACAACATTTAATACTGCTATTATTTTCAATATCACATTTCTATTCTGTATGTGTGTGTGTTTGTGTATATGCGTTCATTATACAGTAACTTTTAAAAACCAAAATGAACAACCTTTTTTTCATTTGAATTTAATTACAATGGTCAACTGCTTGTTGTGTGTGTGGATTTGCATAGTTTTTCGGTAAAGAATACAACAACAATGGGAACAGCGAGAATAAAAGCAAAAACATTGAAAATGTTTCCCAGAATATTGAAGGGCCTAAAATTGTGTCAGGTTTCGGAAATGAAACAATATTTTAGAAAACTGTCATACATACTTTTTTCTTTTTAACAAAGAACATGTCAAAAAAGGATTAAAGATGGCAACATAATAAGTTTAAATTATTTTATGGAATACATTTTGTTTTTATTTTACCAAGAATTTCAAGATAAATAGGAAAATATTTCAAATGAGGCATAACTGATGGCACATATGAAGAAGTGAATATTATGTGGTTGAGAGGTAGTGTTGAATCTGCATTAGTGCAGAGTCGAATGATGTCTTCGTCAGCATAGAGTATCGAGAACTTTCAATTGAGAATTCATTGTTCAATGAATGGTGATGATGATTAATGATGAATCTTACTTTCTCAAGAAAACTGTAATTGATGTTGAATTATGTGTATGCCAAAATAGGATAGTTCAAGTGGAAAAGTTCATTCATACGCTTAGATTGTGGTGCTTTGAAATATAGTGGCCAGCTAGTCCATCAGAAATTCTTATCACAAATACGTTTTCTTATGCAGTATTTCTCTATATTTTTGAGAAACTTTTCATGGCAATCTTATTTACTCTCATAGTTTTTTCCAGATAACTTCTGAGAGAAACTCGCCAAAGAAATATTTTTCATATTTCGTTTTGTTTGAAATATCTGACCTGGGACTTGAACCGGGGTCTCACGAATTGTGCAGTAAAAAGGAATTTTTTTATTTTTGCATAAAAACCTGGTTTGGTCGCTAATACTTTCGAAGTACTTTTCACATGCCTCGGAGAATCGTTAAATATTTTGGTTCATCAGGCTTTTGTTTTAATCTCTTAATCCTAACTAGTTCAAAGGGTTCTAAAGGTTTCTAAACTGTATGACGATCGGACTACACGATTCTCATATCATTGACATCTTCGTCATTGGCACCTTCGTCGATTCTCGTGTGTTTAACATCCTGATCTCCCACACATTAACAACAAATTCTGTGTCATCAATTTTTATCTCAGCCTGCTCTTGTAAATTTGTAGATTTGCCTTAAATTTCAATTTGATTCCCTGCTATGATTTCCCCGTTTAAAATGTAACTCGACTTAACGAAGAGTTGCTTTCCAGCTGTAGCAAAAATTGCTCTCCCTTACCATGGTCACACACACTGCCATAAACATACGAAGAGTACTTACTTCCCTATTTGTTGTTGCTGTTGTATTTTGTTCTTGTTTTCGTATATATGAAATAAACTCTTGTGATAAGAATAAAAAAACATCAGTTATTCGAAAAGAGAGCGAAAATGTTATAATTTCATGGAATATGTGTATGAATGCACATGCATGCGTATGTATGTATGTACATACAATATGTAAATTATTCGGCTTGCATTGATTAAAATTTTCAGTTTTTAAATTGTGCCTATTTTTTATTATAGTAATAAACAGTTGAACTAAATAATTAAATATAACAAAGAAAACTATAAAGGAGAACATAACCACCAATATCAAACAAAGTTAAGAAAATAAATAAAAAAAAATAAAAAATAATTTGAATAACAAATAACACAAGGCAGTTGAAACAATAATTTCAATTTGAAAAAATAATTTCAGCATAAAACTACACAATTCATATTGTAGCCACTATAATAGCAGCAGAAATACTGATAACAATAGTAATATAAGGGTAAGTTCACAACAACAACAACAACAATATCTACAAATATAGATAAAGAAAAACAAGTAAAATTGTAACAGTAACCATATTCCCTTTATATTATACCAGTTTTACGGTAAATTTCCTATTTATTTAACTAACGTTGTCATCTTTTTATTTATACTTTCTATTTCCTTTATTCTGTGTTTGTGTTCGTGAAATATAACAACGTTGCCAACTATTATTTTTACGCTTAGCAACATATCCTTGTATTTTAATACACGCGCACAACGTCATGTGTTTTTTGTTTGTTTCTTTTGTTCCTCATAGCCAGCAAATAACCTCGTATCGATTATTTTCAAGTTATTTCCTTTACCGGCTTTTTCCACTCTCCTTTAGATAAGTGTGCCTATTTTTTTCTTCTTTTCTCATTTTTTAACAACATTCTCACACCCTTTTCTCTTGTTCTTGTTCTTGTCATTTCATTGTATATGCTCTATACACAGTGGTGTTCAAAAAAATAGAACAAATTTTGCAAACCATTAATAATGAATTTGCTTCTTAATTAGTATTGATAGTGAATTATACTAATTGTCGTATTTACAGTGTTTAAATAAAATTTTCATTTTCAGAATTGTTTTTTATTTACGTCAGTATTTTGTACGCCTCAGTTGGCTTTAAGAGAGCAAAATTTTCACTTAACTGAATAAAATTTGCCCCTAACAGAGCACTGTTAGCTGTTTAATAGTATACATCCGAAAAAGCCCACTTGTTTAGGAGCTAATTTTAAGATATATACTAAGTCTATGAGTATCATTCAAAGGAAGGTTCCAAGACCTGTTAATATAATCAGCAATATAGTCACATATCAAATTCTATGGTATTGTGAAAATTGGCTTTGAAAATATAAATTTTTTTGCTTGAAAATTCTTTTGAAGATCAGTGACTTTTTTGGAACATACGGGACATCATACACCTACCCGACTATATGCAAATGGTAGTCTAGAGAGTCCTCTTTTGAACCGTGGTAGTGCGATAGCTGGAATAATTTTGAGATTTGAGAAAATTTGACCTCCATCATCCACCATCCATCCCATAGATTGCAATACTTTTATTCACAAATAATAAGAATCGCAATGAGAACTAAGTTTTATGTTAATAGTCTGCAATAATTGCAAAGTAGAATATTAATATACTTATTGCCACTGTCAAACAGTTACTAATGCACTGTTAATAGCAAATTTTGTCCTGTTAAAGGCAAAAAGTGGCGCTGCTAAAAGTGTGAGGACGCGTCTTTGGTTTTTAAATTCGAATTCATTTCCAGAAACATTTTTTAATAACAATAGAGTAACACATTTGCATTAAGACCACATATTTTTCAGAAGTCTCTCACTGAAATGCGATCAAATGAAGAGTTTTTTATGTCTCAAACTTAATCCAGTGTGGTCTAACTTATTCTTTTTTTGGTTTAGTGTGGTTCTATTTATTCAAACATCACTGCATATGTACATACATATGTAACCGATAATATAATAATTTATACTATTTTTATTTGATGTCATTGCCCAAATTCATTGTTGTTGTTACTAATGTTTTTTATTTACTTCAATATTCATCATTTAAATTCGTATTCAGTTGTTGCTTTCGCTATTAATTTGTCAAAATAAACACTAAAGTTGTTTACTTTTAAATTTTAGCAATGAATTTACAATAAATTCGAATTAATTTTTTTTGGCATTTTAGAAATTAATTTAATGTTTTGAATAATTTTTAATTGTAACACTATATTTGTATATTCTATTAAAACAGAAAATTAAATATATGTGAACATAAATTCGAATACAAACTAGCAAAGACAAGAACCGAAAATTATAACGGAGTCAATGTTAAAGTTAACAGAGCAATGTTAAGTGTTTAATAGAAGTTAAAAAAATTTCTTGGAAGCAATTACCCTAAAAAGTAATCATGTACTAAATCGGATCATGGAATACATAACCCACTCCCTAAAATATTATACTCCATACGTTCTTGAGTGGAACATAGTTTTGGTTATTGAGAAACACAAAAACATTTACTTTTTTTAACAGTGTTTGGGAAGGATGTTCGGTATTATGGAAAAATGGGTATCCATACAACAAATTGTAGCATAAGGGGTCCCTAATAAAACCCAATTAGTGGCATATCTCTCATCACACACAATTATTAGTTTTCAACATCATTTAAGGCCATTATTACAACTTCCCGTTAAAGTTGGGTTTAGTTAAAGGTAACTTTAGATAAAGTGAACTTTAAAGTCACCTTTAACTTCTTTTCGTTATTACAACCTACAGATAAAATAAAGCAACTGTTTCAAAAATAAAGCAGTGCCGAAGTTTTTATAAACGCAATGGCAACGACGGACTTCTTTTTTTATTGTATATGCTCATTTTGTTTATATTTGAAGTTGCCATATTGAAAATACTATATAATATGGCAAGTTCAAACATAAACTTAACTTTAAAAGTTACCGGGAAGAAGATCCTCCATTTAGCTTAACGCTCACTTCTACCATATTGTCCACTTATAATAATGAAATACAAAATTTATCTGCCCGTTATAATCCTTCCTTTAGTTAATGGCAAGATGTATAATGGCTCCTAAAATGTTATGAATAAGAAAGAAGGAGAAAAAGTACCGATTAAACCGATTAAAAAGTTGACTGTTGCTTTAATGTTATAAAAATCTTCATTTTTTGTATATGACCCACGTTTAGGGAAATAGTCTGATAGTACCTGGTGTAAACGCTGAAAATTCTAAAAAAAAGTACTGCATTGACAACAGCGATAAACATTTGTTTTTTAATCAGTAGAAAAAACACCCAAATTCATTCAATTGTTTGTTTTCCTTTAAAAATATTTGACAGATTTTAAATAAATAAATATGTAAACAATTAATATGTTTTTATTTTAATTGGCTAAAACCAGATTTAGTTTTCATTATTTACAGACGTTATAGAAGTAAACAAGAGCTTAGGAAATTTATTGGCATTTCTTTCAATTTGCGTTTAAAAATAACATATGAAAGGTTTATGTTTTGTAAATAGTTTTTGTTTTCGTTGTTTACGAAAAAAAAAATATTTTTTCTTCATATTTTAAAAATATTTTTACTTCAGTTTATTTCAAATAGATACCGGTCAAGTGACCCCACTCTATTGGCTCGGCAGGCTCTCAATCTTTTAATGTTTTAAGCTCTTGAATTATTGTAGGATTATTGCTGTACATACCACATAGTATACTCCACGTTTAAGTTACCAATTTTCCGCCACAAAAAGTTTCGGATTAATTCTGCCTGTAGCGATTTTCATTGATCGTAAACACATTTCCATTTTCGTTAAAATAATGGTCCAATGATACCTCCGTACTAGCGCCTACACCTTTAGTGAATGTAATGTTTGCTCTAAAATAACTTTAGGATTCTCTTCACTACGAATGCGGCAATTCTTTTTGTTGTTGTTGTCCATTTAGCTGGAAATGAGCTTCGTCTGTGAAGATTATTTTCTTAAAAAAATTCTTGTTTTTCGATGGCCCAAGAAACGAATTGACGACGTAATGCGTGATCAGCTGGATCTTATAAGCCACCACTATTTAAGTGGTGATCACGATGTAAAATGGTGAATAATGTGCAGTATGTTCCAATAGCTGAAATACTGATTTCTCCCTTAAGCGTCTTAGTACACTCATGTCACTTTGATCCGCCATTGCAATGCCTTGCTAAAAATTTCAATTGCCTCACTTGCGACAATTTTTTTTAACAGGATCATCGACAATGCAATCATCGTCGTTATTTTCTTCGTTTGGCCCAATTTCATGGATTTCAGTCGTACCATCTAGACAAGAATAATTATTCCATTCTTGAACAATTGGCAAGGGGATTCCCTAAACTTTAAAATTCGAATTTAATGTATTTTAGTGTTGCCCTCAAGATTAAAAACATATGAATGTAATGAAAAAAAAAATGTCTAAGTTTGTTTATGTTGACTGCTCTGTAACGTAAACAAATTCAGACATTTTTTGTCATTACATAATATGGCAGTGCCGGAACAATGTCGATAACAATGCTCAATTAAACAAGGTTTTTTTAGCAACGACGGACTTCTTTTTTTTATTGTATATGCTCATTTTGTTTATATTTGAAGTTGCCATATTGAAAATACTATATAATATGGCAAGTTCAAACATAAACTTAACTTTAAAAGTTACCATTAGGATGATATTCCCTTTAGCTTAACGCTCACTTCTACCTTATCGTGCACTTATTATAATGAAGTACAATTTATCTGCCCGTTATAATCTTTCCTTTAGTTAACAGCAAGTATTTTCGTTATTACAACTTACAGATAAAATTTTTCAAAAATATGGCAGTGCCGGAGCAATGTCGATAAAACTGCTCAATTATACAAGTTTTTTTTTAACACAGTGGCAACCGCGGGCTGCGTTTTTTTGTTGTATGTATATGCTCCTTTTGTTTAAATTTGAAGTTTCCATAATGAAAATAATATGTAATATGGCAAGTTCAAACATAAAGTGACCTTTAAATGTTAAAGGTAGGATGATCCTCCTTTTAGCTTAACGATCACTTCTATCTTATTGGGTAGTCATAATAACGAAAAAACAATTTATCTGCCCGTTAAAATCCTCACTTTAGTTAACGGCAAGTTGTAATAATGGCCCTTAAACAGTTAAGATTGCTCTGTTAACATCAGAATATATTCAGTTAATGCCAAATGTAACTCTGATGAAATTGCTGACTTGTGTCTTGGGATTTCAAATTCGAATATACCTTCACACACATCTGCTATAAATTTACAAACATAACATAATTGGTCATTACAACCCTTCAGTCAGCACTACGACCTAGTTTCTCATACCACTTATGTTGTGTGTGTTAATTTTATACATGAATGGTGGGACCTACAGTTTAAAGTCGACTCCGAATGACAGATTTTTGATAAACTTTTCATGGCAATTTTATTTACTCTCAGAGTTTTGCCAGAATTCTGCTGAGAGGAAGTCGCCGAAAAAATACTTTTTTTGTATTTTGTTTTTGATGTCTGGCCTGGGACTCGAAACCGGGCTTTACGCCTAATAAGCCAACACACTACCTACTAGGCTACGGCGGCTCTACTATTTTATTACATTTTATTTGTATTAATTTAATTTTATCGTATAAATTTTTGTTTCCATTTATTTAATAAATTTATTTTTACAACATTTTTAGACATTATTTTTGATTTAAAAAGTTTAATTAATTTATTTTTTATATTTTTAATAACTCTTACTAATTCTTAAATTATTTTAATTTTACTTAATGATTTTGTTTTGTACTGAAAGAAGTGAGTTGAGATCAAATAAAATAATTTCTAAAACACAGATTTCTACATAAAGATTTGTTTGGTTTATAGTTTTCATTAACTAATGTGTACATTAAACCTAAATTAACATTTTTTCTATTGAATATACACGATAACAAATGATTACACACAATATAATTAATTGTTATTTAATTAATTATATTTTAGTTATAATTTCATTAGATTCTCTAAAGAAAAAAAAACAAAAATCTTTGATAAATCAGTTTTTAAACAAAAACTGATGTGATTCGTTGACCTTTAAAATTTCTAAAAAAAAAAAACACGCTTTTTAACTTTGTTACTTTGTGTATGTGGTACCTTAATTAACAAAAACTAAAAAAAATTGGAATTATTTCTTCATCAAGTAGTCATATTCAACGATCTGTAGTAGTCGTCTATGCATCCATAACCATTTAATTGCAATTGAAACTTTATTTCACTGTTTAAAGAAACAAAATTAAATTAAATTAAAGCGAATGAGACGAAAAAAGTTGAATGAAAACTAAAACGAGAAATATAAATGGAAAAGGAAATAATAATGAAAATGTTGAACACAAACTTGAAGGAAAAAAAACAGTTGTTATTAAAGAAGAAAAAAAAAACGTTGATATTGAACAGCGCAGCACACGTGTTCATATGTAAAAATGTATTGATTGTTTTGAAAAAAAAAAAATGAGAGAAAAATAAACATTTTCATACCAACAAATACACCGACAACATATAACGATAATTGCTAAAAAAAATTACAACATTTAATACCAACACATACAATGCTGCTCGTGAGATGAAATACTTCTAACCCAACGAATAATTTTGTTTTCAAAGTGATACCAAAAGTATTCAAATGTTTTTTTTTTTCAATTTGGCAATATGTGTTAAGATAAATTTGAAACCCCAGACGGAATTACCACCTTGCTTCTCACACCACTTATGCTGTGTGCGTTAATTTTATACATGAGTGGCGGGACCTACAGATTATTGAGAAACTTTTCATTTTAATTTTATTTGCTGTCAGAGTTTTTGCCAGAAATCTACTAAGAGGATATCGTCGCAGAAATATTTTAATGTTTTCGTGGTGATGTCTGATCTGGGGTTTGAGCTGTGGCCTCACGTCTAATAAGTCAACACACTACCTACTAGACTGGCATTAACATAACAAATTCTAAAGTTAAAAGAACAATGTTAACACTTTAACAATGGCAACAAGTAGATTATTCTTCTGTTTTGTAATTATTGCAGACTATTGGCATAAAATTTAATTATCATTATGATCATTATTGTTTATGAATAACAGAGTTGAAATGTATAAATGAATGGAGAGGTCAATATTCTTAAATTCAAGAGTTATTTTAGATATCCCACTACCACGGTTCGAAATAGGACCCTCTGCATATAGTCGGGAAGGTTTATTGTATTCCACAATGTTTAAAATGGCCACTGATCTTCTAGAGAATTTTCAATCAAAAAATTGATATTTTCCAAACCAATTTTCTCAATACAATATCATTTTATATGTGCCTACCGCTAATTATATTAAAAGGCTTCGCAACCTTCCTTTTAATATGGTATGGCATGGACCATAGTGCATACCTTTATATTAGCACCTAAACAAGTGGGCTTTTTCAGATCGCTACTGTTGAACAGCTAACAGGGTTCTCTTAAGGGGATATTTTGTTCTGTTAAGAGAACATTTTGCTATTAACGCCAAATTCTAATTTATCTTCACACACATAATTTGGCATACGTTTTACTGCCATTGAACACTACTGGCATTAACTTTTGTCCTCTCTGTTTTAAGTCACATAAATGATGTCGTTGATCCCCATTGTTTCCAAAAAGTTTATATTCTTTAGCTAATACGTGGCTTTGTATTGCTTTACGAGAAGATCTAAAATAATTCGAAAATGATGCTAAACATGGAAATCAAAAGCTTCATTTCTTGAGTTGAAAATATAAATTTTGCTGGGTTTGCCTTCTTTCTAAGTTTCTTAAACTCACATTTTGGTCTTGGACATTTTAATCGGTAAATGCAAACAATTATATTGTAAATGAACCTAACTACGAACATATATGTATGTACGTATGAATGTAAGTTAACGTGTTATTAAATTTAATGCCTAGATTTAAAACAATACAATGAATGAATGGCCTTATTATTTTATAATTTGTTGCAAAATGATTAGGGTGACCATCCCATGATTTATTTTTTAATAATAATAATGTGCGATCTATTGAACTGCAATGAAACTATATTGCCTCCAAATTTCTCCTCCAATGCAATTGCTCTAACAAACTTATGCGTGTGAAGATAAAATCGAATTTAATAACCAAAGACGCAAACCCACAATTTTAGCAGCGGCACTTTTGGCGTAAACACAGCAAAATTTGTCTTTAACAGGGCAAGATTTGCTATTAACAGACTGTTAGCTGTTTAACAGAACCGATCTCAAAAACTCATAGACTTAGGAGCTAATTATAGAATATATACAAGGTCCAGGAGTGTCGTTCCACATCTAGACTTAAGCTACAAGATCTATTAAAGTAACAGTGACAAAATAGTTTCATAACATCACAATAAAAATATTGGGAAAATTGACTTTGCAAAAATTTTGTTTTCTACTATAACGAAAAATTTTCGGGTGGATCAGGATCAATTTTTAAAAATATGTGCATTATATCCAAATGTATAAACGGTGGTCCGGGGTGTCCTCTTTCCTGCCGTGATAATGTGGTATCTGGGATATTCGTGCAACTCGAGAGAATTGCCCCACCAACCATCTCATACATTTCAATTTTATTATTCACAAATAATAATGATCAGAATGAGAATAAAATAGTCTGCAATAATTGCAAAGTAGAAGACTAATCTATTTGTTGCCACTGTTGAACAGTTAACAGTGCTTTGTTAAAGGCAAAGTTTGCGCTGTTAATGCCAAAAGTGGCGTTGATAAAAGTGTGACTTTAAGTCTTTGGTTTTTAAATTCGAATTTATCTCCAAACACATAACAAAATTCTTAATATTATTCAGTATGATTAAGGACAATTCCCTTCTAAGCACACTGCTGTTTCTTTCTGGGATGCATTAATGCTTTACAGGTTTCACGTATGTGTACTGATGACTCATTTTTCTCCTCACGGAATGTACATAAATACAAGAGAATATCCATTCTGAGCAATTGTTCCTTAAGTCTACACAAGCCTGTCAAAAGGTCAATTGCTAATCTTACTTTAATATGCATATTAAGATTCCTCTCTTCGATAAGCCTTTGCCTTTAAACGTTTTATTTTAAATCCATTCGTAATTTGTTTGCGTCCTTTCTTTGTACGGATTTTTGTAACTGTGACAGTGATTGCACGCGAGTTCAGTTATAGACCATACTGCCCATTGTAGCACCCGCAAAATTTCACATCGCTCACCTAATTCTACCGAACCAAACAGTTCTCCTGGCAATTCCTATCAGATTTGATATGTGAAAATAGATTTTAAAATCTATTAACCTGGTCGCAACCCAAGCCAGTTAACAGAGCTCTGTTATGTTACTAACAGACCCCTGTTAAACAATTAATTTAAGACTTGGAAAGAAAAACACATTAAAATTTCTGGGTATAATTTGATAAAAAGGCACACGTTTGTAAAATAATTCCTATATTTAATTTAAGTCCTACAGATAATCACACTTTTCCGAAAGCTAATGCAATCCGTTAAATAAGTCAATAAATAAATCTGGACAACATGGGCGGACAAAGTCATTTGATTTTAATGCATATTACGTCCTATTAACTAAATTAATCGTCAGAACCCTTAACAGAGCGAGTTTTGATAGTAGATTTTGAAATTTTCCGACATATCTTCACATACATTCAGATTTGAGAGATATGATACATTTCCTATGCAGTCCGTTTCTGGAAGCTAGCCGCATCGAGCTGCTTTTTTCATTTTCTGATTGGGCTAACCATTCACGCAGAAAATGCTGTGACGTTTCACTTTCCACCTTATCCACAATAGCTTTCAAATTAGTCTTTATTTGGATAGCCTGCATGAATGGTTGGAGTTCTTACTAAGAGCTCTAGTTCCTTTTCTTGCAAATACATCAAAGGTATACTGCAAGTCGGAACACCTAGCGTAAAAGATCCTAAACTGGAAATTACAGTCCTCGTGAGAGCCCTTTACAAAATTAGACTAGATGAGTAAGGCAAACATCATTGACACTGTTCAGTTCATGGAATACACTAGATTGCCTCTTCTGCCATATTAAGCTTTTTGTTGCAAGTCATACAAATTTAACAATTTCAATATCGTAACCTGGTCACTCTATTATTAGTTTTGTTTGTTAACATTTTCCATTCATATGTATGATCACTTTGCAACCCATAGTAAATTTCAAAAGTAAAGTTCGTGTGCCTGTATGTTTTTATGTAATTTGTTTTATACAAAATGTTTGTTAATTACATACAATTTGCAGCATGATTGCATTTCTTTTAAACAAATAATCATTCATGTTTTTTTCGTAACACAATGAAAAAAAAAATAAAAAAAAAATAGGAAAACAATCGATTGTTAAAAGTGGTGAAATCGAAAAAAACGATTTTAAAGCAAATGATTATACAATTAAAAACAAAAAAAAAACAAAGAATTGTGAAATGAAATGATTAAAATTCATCCAAAAGAAGGATAGAAGAACAAACAGGCTCGTCAAATATAGAAGAGTGCTTTGTCAGCAAAATGATTCATTCACAAAAATCCATTGCAATGCTGTTCGCCTAACATCTCATTGTTGTCTGGATGACAATTCCCATCCTATGAAATGAACACAATACGCACAAAAAGACTACGTTGACGTTGAACATGCAACTTTTAAGATATTAACGAGTTTTCCCTTTTCTTTGAAAAGTAAATGAGAAGAAAAAAAATTTTGAAAATCTTGCAACAGAACACATAAATCTTTTCTAGACATGCTGGTTACAAAGCCATTCAAAACTTGAGGTTGTAATAACAAAGTCAGTTATGACATATTTTTTCTCTTTGTTTGTTTTTGTTTTTTGTCTTTGTTTTCTCACTTTTATACCACAACTGACTTCTTTTTTGTAGACAACACAAAACCGCATTAAACACCTCCACATTTATTTCTGTTTTCTTCTTTATTCATCTTCTTTAGTGTTTTGTTGTTTTTTTTCTCACATAAAATGTAAATCAAACAAATCGTCGTCATCAACCAAAAAACTATTTGTCGGCGTTGTTAGCTTACGTTAGCGATACGCAAAAGGCACGCCTTTTCCAAAGCCAGAAGAAGGAGTTTCTGAACTGCCTGACATCGCACGGATGTCTGTAAAAGTGTGTTGTTTGAAGAATTTTAAAGGAATTCCTTCTTTTATTTCGTTGTTGCTGAAGTACGATGAATTACGACTCTCGTACGTTATAGTAAGAAATCAGAGGCGCATACTAGATATACCCGACATAAGTTTTCAGTCACAAATAAACGTTGAGTCTAAGGTCCAAATTGTGAGAACAGTATTCTACAAAAGTGATTAAATATCGAACATTTTTTGAAGGTGACAATGAACAATGACATATCATTCACTAGCTCAATGGACAAGGCTAGTTTTTTAATTCATTTATTTGCGAATCATTTGATTCTTTGAAAACAATCAACCATTGTTCAACATCGAAAGAATATCGGTAACTGGGACATAAATTGCACCGCTCGTGCGCACTTAAAGGGTTCCATAAATCTCAACATAAGCAAACCATTTAAGTCAAAATGTACACCATCATTGGTTGTGAACCCACGCACTCTACTTTTGTTAATCCATTAGATGTTCGTTTTGTAAAGTGAGTCTAATAGGACTGAAAACAAAATGTTCTGAACTTTGTGAGCTTTTAGAAGAGTATACCATCAGTCATTCGCACATCGACAAGTAGCTGTAGATAACTTCCCTTTTGGATTTGTTGGCATTAATATTTGAAAACTGGATTCAGTCCATCCATCGATTTGGTAAGAGTTACGTTATAATCACAATAAACGCAACGCAGCAATCTCTCAAGAATAGAATACTGGATTTATATGAAAGTGATTATTTTAAATGCAACGCAACAACATTCAGAGATTACGCTGCTTTACTTTTAGACTAATTTCTATTTTTAGTAGCAGCAATGAGGGAATTAGTGCTTACAGTGAGAGGATTTGTGCTGTCAATGCGAATATTTATGCTGTCAATACAATAACATGCTTAAAAGAGAGGTTAATTAATGTGTGAAATATAACGCGAAAAAACTTTAAAATTTTTGTGCATGCTGCGCTGCATTTATTGCATAAAGTTGTAGTTCTAGAAATTTAACAGGATGCAACTTTTATACATACTATTGCTTTAGTGCAGTTCTCTTGGTTAATATCGAGTTTTTACTGCGATAGAACAATTCGAATGGAATCCCATTAGAGGTGTTAAGCTTACAACAAGGTTCGGTTCTTTTTGATTAAAAAAGCGTAAGCATAAGTGTTAAACGTCTTAGGGCCATTATTACAACTTGCCGTTAACAAGTTTTTAACGGGGAGATAAATTGTTTTCATTATTATAAATGGACAATAAGGTAGAAGTGAGCGTTAAGCTAAAGATCATCCTACTGGTAACTTATAAAGTTAAGTTTATGTTTGAACTTGCCGTATTATATGTTATTTTCAATATGGCAAGTCTAATATAAAAAAAGCCCGTCGTTGTTAACTTTAATTTTATTAACTTATTTATCTGCAAGTTGTAATAACGAAAAGAAGTTAAAGGTGATTTTAAAGTTTGATTTAGCTAAAGTTGCCTTTAACTGAACCCAACTTTAACGCCAAGTTGTAATAATGGCCCTTAATATAGTACATTTTACCTTCATGAACAAACGAAATACTTTACTTGGTCTGACCTCTTTAGTATTTACATCATCGATGCTTGTAGTTTGTATCACATTCTTGTTTAAAAAAAAATGGTCAGCGTAACTATTTTTTTTTTAAGAACAAAAAATGTAATCAAAATTTTAGGAATTAATTTTATTAAATATATCTTACATCACAAGATAATAATATTAAGGCCTGGAACAGAATAAAGAAGCTAAAGTTTACGACGTAATGATTAGCGGAAGCAGGGAAATGCGAACAGAATAATGATGATCTCTTATAATGTTGCCAAATATCCTTTTTAAAAACTTACAGAATAATACAAGAATTTTCTAACAAAATGCATATTAAATTGTACTATAAATGCATATCAAATTGCATTTTTCTCTCCAGCAACATTAAATTTTATGTTTCACATGTTTAATCTTGAATATATTAAAAAACATGGAAATCCTCTTTACAATTTATATTTGTCGCGCGACAAATATTTAAAATGCGAATTTTGTGTTTCGGCTTCTACTACAGTGACAACTACAACTACATATTCTGTTATACCAATTTGAAATCCAGTTTTTAACTTTTGACAGCTTTCAGCGCTACTCGTTTCGTGATACTACAACGACTATTCTGTTTCCCATTTAATGTTAGTGACACAGAATATACACAGAATTGAAACCTTTGACGTTTAAAAACGCTCAAAGCAGCACTTTAACCTACCTCGTAGAGGGAGAAAATAAATATTTTAATGTTTTGCGAATCAAATGTGATAGAAGCAACAGATATACAGAGTGAAAACTGGCGGTTAAAGTAGAAAAATTAAATGTAAATAAAGATTTATTTTGTGTTAAAAAAGGGATAATTTGGAATATTTTTTAATTTCTTCAATGAAAAGTTTAAAGATTCTTAAATAATTAAATATTAATCGAAATGTGTGTGATTTTCGGTCACAATGAATATAGTTTCTTGTGCAAGAGGTAATTAAGAAGCTAAATATTACAAGATCAAAATAAGACGTACTGCTCATAAAAAAATTTTCTTGCTGAAAATTGCCAATATTTTTTAATTTCTTGAAAGAAAAAGTTAAAGTTGTTATTGTTATTAGTTGTTTTTATTATTTATTAATAGTTTTAGACAAAAATTACATTTTTTATTAACTCTCGCCAATATAAAAACCCACCCCGAAAACTAAAAAAAAACATAAATAAACAAAACAGAGTTACAATCAGAGAGAGACAGAAATACTTTTTGGTAATATTTGCTGTCTCTTTCTCCATGGAAAGTTAAACGTCAAACTCTTGTTTCTATTCTGTGTATATTCTGTGGTTAGTGACTAGTACAAGAAGCGACATATTTATTTTAATGTAAAATATGCCGAGACCACGGTTTTGAAACACAAAATTAAGTAATTTAATATAAATAAAAATAAATGAAAATAAAAAAAAAATGATGAAAACAGTTTAAAATCTGTAAAGTCCATTTGAAAATTGCACTTTATTATTTAAAGTGATCCTAATGTGACCACTTTTATTTGGGATAATTCCGATGTTCAACAATTTTTTGCAATTGAAAATATTCTATCGAGAAAAAAATTTTATTTAAGAAACACAATTCTATTTAAAAAATGACAATTCAATTTTAAAACGAACAATTTATTTTAGTTTAATTTTAAACGGACATCCTGTCCCATAAAAGGACAGTCTTCTTAAAAAAGGACAAATGCTCACCGTAACTATGTATATCCAAATAGTACTCCAAGGGGTCTACTTCGTAACGTTGTTTGTGATGCATCGCAAATAATCGTGACATTCGAGAAACCTGACTTCGAAAAGAAAACCATTTTTTGATCAAATATCTGGAGGGGATTCAGGGGCCAACTCTTAAAAATTTAGAAGTGCACACATAAGCCTCAGTGAACCCGCAGTAACGTGAACTATTTTTTACAAAGGCTGTTCATGCTTTCGATTTTGTTTACGTTTACAATTGGTTTTTGGTAAACTAAGGTAAAACAAAAAAGTGCTGAGTTTCACGCGTGGATTCCCAAAATTTATAAACTTAATCATACATATCGTATATAACATGGCAGGGGTGAACAAAAATAGAAAAAATCCTTGAAAATAAATTCACGTTTTAGAGATTTCAACTTTTTTTCACATTCTTGAATAGCCAATCTAACACAAAAGTGTTCATGTTTCAGGAATATTAACGTTTCTGGATATTCACGCTCTTTGTATATTGTAGTTCAAGTGGTCTAATTCAAAATCCCTTCCACAAATTTCATGTTAGTCAATTCCTATCAAAACCTGAAAAAGCTGCAACGTTGAAATATTCAAAAACGTTTAAAAAGTCAACAATCCACTACGAATTTCTTTCATACCTGTCCTATCCTTAGAATTTAGTAACGAGTGGCTATATCTTGTTACCAAATTTGAATGACACCGCGGAAAGATATTTCGATAAAACTATTTCCCGTAGTATAGTAGGTAGTGTGTTGGCTCATTAGACGTAAGGCTTTGCTTTAACAACCAGATCAGACATCAAAACGAAAAAAAATATGAAAAAAATTTCTTTCGGCGATTTCCTGTCAGCAGTTTTGTGGCAAAAACCCATGAAAAGTTTCTCAAAAATATGTCGTTCGGAATCGACTTTAAACTGTAAGTCCAGCCACTCATGTACTATAAAATTAACACACACAACATCAGTGGTGTGAGAAACTAGGTCGATATCCTGACTAAAGGGTTGTAATGACCAATTATGTACGTATGTATGTATGATAAAATCATCTCACAAGCAAAGCTATTTTAGTGATCGCAAAAAATTTTTTTATTTTTGAAGGAATAAATGGATGGAGATTGTTAATAAATAAAATGATTTATAATCCAAACACCTTTGTTACATTGTAAAATGAAAAATGTTAAATGTAGAAATGGTGGAGTTAATATTTTAAAAATTAGAATAGTCTACGAACAAACAGATTAAGCGCCATTATAACAACTTGCCGTTAGAGTTGGATTTAGTTGAAGGTAACTTTAGCTAAAGTGAACTTTACAGTCACCTTTAACTTATTTTCGTTATTACAACCTAATGATAAAATAAAGTTAACTTTTTCAAAACTATGGCAGTACCGGAGCAATGTCGATAACATTGCTCAATTAAACAAGTTTTTTTTAAACGCAGTGGCAACGACTTTTTTTGTTGCAGTTCAAGCATAAACTTAACTTAAAAAATTACGGGTATGATGATCTTCCGTTTAGCTTAAAGCTCACTTCTACCTTATTGTCCACTTATAATAATGAAATTATCTACACGTTAAAATCCTCCCTTTAGTTGACGACAAGTTGTAATAATGACCCTAAATATAATGAAATATTATCAAAGAATTCATTCTTTTCGATGTCTGCTTGATGGAGGAAGTGTGTACATAATTTTAATTATATCAATTGTTTAAAGTATTGTTTTTTATTTCTGTCTTCTGTTGGTATTAATTTATTGTTGCTGTTACGTTGTTGTTATGTGTATAATTACTTATTTTTTTTTTTGTTTTCGATGCGATTCATTTACGGAATTGACAAATAAAATTTATTTCAAAAATTTAATTTTTGTTTTATAAAAACGTACTCGTGAAAAAAAACAAACGAAAACAAACAATTTACGCTTAACTTATGACGAGTTCATTAACCTCGTTCCTGCCGCAAATTAAAAAAAAATTAAAAAATAAAAACAATTACATTTTTCCATTAATTTCGACTGCCTCGTTGATGAAAATGTGACGTTTTTTTAAATATAAATTAACGTTTAATTAATTATTTCTTTTGGGGAACCAAAAAATTTTTATGCAAAATTTTAATAAAGAGGTGAACGAGTTAGATGTCACAATTTTATGATGGAGGAATAGTGGGTATTCTCAAACTATTTCGGCAATGGATAATCCTTAAGTAATTAATATTGAATATAAATGAAGAACAAAATGCCTTTACGTAGTTGCTTGCATGCAGTAATTTAGCATTATTTCAACGATATGGTGACTGTATCGTACTATGTTATGTATTTCATCAGGTCATTATCAATTAATCATTTAGCCGACAAAGCCAACTAATCCATATCGATTTCTCCAACTATTTTCTTTCCGACTGCATAATTTTCTTCTCCTTTCAGTTCATCAGTATTTAAGTATTGTTTAAGTAAACAGAATAAAATCATAGTAGGCTAGTAGGTAGTGTATTGGCTTATTAAACGTGAGGCCACGGTTCAAATCCAGATCAGAAATCTCCAACAAAACAAAATATTTAAAAATATTTCTTCCATTATAAAATATATGTAGATCCCGCCACTTATGTATAAAATTAACACACACAACATATGTAAGTGGTGTGAGAAGCTTGGTCGTACTCCTTGACTGAAGGGTAAGGGGTGACCAATTATGTAAGTATGTGCCACGTAAAATCCGCTCACAGTATAGAAATATATAAGAAAATTTAGTGGCAACATTACATTTGTTTTCTTTACTTTTTTCTTAATATGACTACCGTTATTTTATAGAATATAAATTTGCGCGCTTAGTAAGTTATAGAAAATCTAACATTGTTTTTCAACCTAAAAAAAAAAAAAATAAAACAAAAGAAACTAACCTAGTGTTAATTGAATTTGATTTAAGATGGAATCAAAGGTTGAAAAAAATTGTTCATTTTTCAACAGAATTATTCATTTCATTCATGATAATATTCTTAAGAAAATTATCAACTGAGTCACCACACAGTGTTAACATATAATCGTAAATCACAGAATTTGTTGCGAAATTAAAAACAAAGCAAAATACATACATACAAAATACATGTAAACAAAACTTCACTATTTGTTATTATAACAAGCATGCGCAGTTCTACTGCATTGAGAGATTTTATAATATGGCCTCTAGTCTGAATAAGATTATAATTTAATGGTCATACAACCCTTCAATCAGAATTCAGACCTAACTTCTCAAACCACTTATGTTGTTTGTGTTAATTTTATACATGAGTGGTGAAACCTACAGTTTAAAGTCGACTCCGAACCACAGTTATTTTGAGAAACATTTCATGGAGATTTTTTTTATACTTCCAGAGTTTTTGCCAGAAACCTCAGCAGATTCGTCACCGAAGAAATATTTTTTCATATTTTCGTTTTAAAGTGTAACCTGGGATATTGACCTCTCTCGGCCTCACGTCTAATAAGCCAACAATTTACCTACTAGACTACGACAACTTATGTACATACATTTCTACAAATTAGTTACACCAAGTTTTTAATCCGATTGTTTTAACTTAATTTCTGCCGTCATTCTACGAAAGGTTTTATAACAATATAGACGTTGGACTTCATGTTTCTAACGCCATCGTTGTCAGCATACAGCTTATGAAATCTATGATTTATTCGATATCTACACATAGCCACAGAAGTATACATACGGATAACAAATTTCAGAAATTGTTTTAACCAATCCGTTTTTTTTTTGAAAATATTTATAATTGTCTGACATCTTTCTTCGATTTTAAGACGGTCTTTTGCATTGGTTCAGAAATTTGTGAAATATGTAAATCGGATGCATACCTTTGTGGGCCTGTGCAGGGCCACAATTCAGTTAAATTTCAGAAATTTTTTAACCAATGTAAAAGACCATCTTAACATCAAGGAAACTGTAAAGATTTTCAACGAAAACGGATTAATTAAAAAATTAATATATTTTATATATTTTACGAACAAATTATTTTTGTAGGCTACTTCATCTGCCCATGTCTCCAATATAATAAAAGTGTAGTATCATATTATTGTACAGTGGGATTTTGGTTAAAAAGAGACATTTATTTTTAAACTGCTGAAATGGGATATATTAACAAACTGATCTTTTAGTTGTAAATATGGATGACTCGAGATCATTATATGCGTGCATTTTGTCGAAGTTGTATTTGAAAAATGTTCTCATGATAATATAATCTTAAAGGCTTTGATCGTTCTTTCTTGCCTTTTCATTCAATTCTTTTCCATATAAAGTTAAGTGTCTTTACGCGAATCGAACTATTAAAAGCGCACTTGTAATTGACGAGTGTGAATATACATATGTATGTGCATTTATTTTTCATGTAATAGGACTAAAAATATGCTGATATGGATCAGTTATACATATGTATCTTACAGTTTATGTTTTAATATATCACACAGATCGTGCGATAGAGTCTTCTTTTACGTGATGATAAGACTTATTGTTTTTAAATGATGCATACAACTGAGCCGTATTGAAATCAAGTAGGTAGTGTGCTGGCTTATAAGTCGTGAGGCTAAGGTTCATACCCTAGGGCAGACATCTCCAACTAAACGAAACATAAAAAATATTTCTTTTCAGCAGATTCCTGGCAAAAAATACCGAGTATAAATAAAAAATTGCCACGAAAGGTTTCTCAAAAATCTGTTGTTCGGAGTCGACTTTAAACTGTAGGATCCGCCACTTATGAATAAAACTAACACACACAACATTGATGATGTGAGAAGCTAAGTTGTAATCCTGACTTAAGAGTGTAATGACCAATTTTGTATATGTATTTATGTATACAGACTGAGCCTGACTGCATTTCTTCAAAGTCAAAATCTAATCACGTGCTAGATTTTTTTGTATAATTTTTTTTTCTGTATAAAGATTTAAAGCAAAATTATTTTGAAATAGCTTAGGTCTTTCTAAAACCCCTATAATTTTTAATTCTATTATTTGATTTCAAATCTACGCTTATATTTATATAAGCCTAGAAATTCAATAACAAACAATTGTCAACGTGATCAGAATGAATGACAATAGCATTTGGTGCCCCCATATTTATGTTCGTTCTTTATAATTTCTATTCTAACTAGCAAAAAAGGAAAAAGAAAAATATCCATTAAATGTTCCACTCAATTCCAATTTAAATATTTGGTTTTCCAACTACTGCTGGTAGTTGTTTTGCGCATTTATCGTCCGTTGTTTATGGACACGTGTGTCTATTCGAAACCCTTCCATTTATTGTATGAAGCGAAACGATATTGTATTTAATAAAGAGTACCAATTGAAACAACAGCAATAATAATAAATTCAAAACTACAAAAAAGGGTTTATTTTACGGTTTTTTTATTCTTTTCTGCTTTAACAACGAGTATCATGTGTCAAGACCCTTTTCTTTATTTTAAAGTCATGTTTTGTTGGTAACTTTTAAGCAGTTTTTTATGTTTCTACTGTTATCGAGGACAATAACAAAATGTTTCTTTTTTAATCCAGGCATATAAGAACATATGCATTTACATACATACATTGTAGTTGAATTACATACACAGGCCCACAAAAGTATGCATACGATTAACAAACTACAAAAATTTTTGTTTTTGTATCTCGCGACTTTGATGCACTGTATTCTTATTCTATTCTATTATCCGGCAATCGAAGGGAAATGTTCAGGTCCAGTTTCCCATAGTAGACTTCGCTACCAAACCTATTATTGAGTTTAGAGCCATCGGTGTATATATCTAGGAGTTCCGGGGGATGATCATGTCAGGGTCCCAGTCGTCCCTGTCCGGAATCAGAAAGTGAAAACCCATGTGAAGACTATGTTCCGCAGGGAAATAATCGATGTTCAATGGGGCCATAGGATCCATCTCCAAAATAGAGGAGTGCCCAGAAGGGACGATGCGCCATCGGGACAATGCATTGAGTCTAGTTGCAGCAAACTTAGCTACGTACTTAGCAAAAAACACAATAGGAAGCCAGTTAAATATTGCGAACAAGACTTTTGTGGGGGTAGTGCATAGAGTACATGTGATATAAATAGTTGCAGACCTTTTGACCCGGTCAATAAGTCTGACATTGTCTAGTTTGTTTAGAACAGTCCAGCAGGTTGGTTCGATGACTGTAGAATAGATCCAGCGCATGATCTTTGCATCTGCATCCAACCGCTCTACTGCAGCAGTAAGCAGCACAGGCCGCTTTAAGCGCCCTAGTAGCCAGATTTGCCCTCCAGTTGAGTTTGGGATCGACGATCAGGCCCAGATATTTAACCTCGGAACTCAACGTGAGTCTGGTCCCGCATATGCTAGGACAGGTGAAGGTCGGATTCTTGTATCTCCTAGTCAAGAGAATTTTATCGGCCTTGGAGGGGTTAATAGACAATCCAAAACCCCTACACCAGTTCAGTACAATAGACAGCGACAAGTTCAGCTTATCAGACAGCGTCTGCGGACATATTTCCGACGCAGCAATGGCAATGTCGTCAGCGTAAGCTATGGCATCATTACCAGAGGATTCGAGCCCTCTCAAGAGTGAGTTGACTGCAGGATTCCAGAGAAGTGGCGATAGAACACCGGCTTGAAGTGTACCTCTATAGACAATTCTCTGATAATGTGAAGCCCCCACTGTGGAGGTTACTATCCTCGACTTAAGGAGGAATTCGATAAACCTGACCAGATCCTGTCCCAGGTTGAGAGAACCAAGAGACAACTATAGCGTCCGGGTTGACGTTATTGAATGCACCCTCAATGTCCAAGAAAATGGCCAGAGTGTATTCCTTAACGTGCAGGTCTCCACTGATTCACCTTTCGTGTAGGCATGTTGGGGTTAGGATAGAAGTGATGGATCAATCGACCCCTAATTGAACTTCAAGGACTCTTTTCAGTGCCAGGAACAAAGACTGATTGGTCTAGAGTCATTTGCTTTAGTGTGTGACGGTTTCCCAGCCTTGGGGATGAAAGTCACCATAGATATTCTCCAGCTTCAAGGGATATAAAGGAGCCTTAGACTAGCGTTATAAATGGCAAGCAGCCACGAATGAATTATCCCTTCCCCTTGTTGGATGTCACCCGGAATAATACCATCCGGTCCTGGGGACTTAAAAGGTTTAAAGGATCTAACAACCCACTGCACTTGGCCTGGGATAAGAGTTAGGCGCTGTATTCTTAGAATTGAATTATTTTGTCTACAAAAATATCAACCGAAAAATGTCGGACCCTAAATTCCAATGAGTCCAAGATTACTGGATTTTTTTTTTTGCTTAAAAGAAGAATTGAAAGCTCGTTGACATGTGGTTTCCAAGTTTTACACAAGATAGTTCCAAGTACTAGACGGCACATGATGTCATAAAACTATTGAGACAAGTTTGTTGAGTTCTGAAGGCAACATCACAACTGTCATTGCTGAGGTACCATCAAAATGCTAGAACGTAATGGGCACACAGATGCACATGCAATAATCCTTAAAAAGTGTGTAGTTTTTCAATTTTCAAAACCCAAACGTTTAAAAAATCACCCTTTATATGATGCATGCAACAAGAGAACGATTCAAATTTTAGCGGGACAATGTGCAATTTGCGGTTTCGTTGACAGGCTCTGTCTGCCTCACCAGGATTCCTGCATAAACTATCATGAAAAGAAAACGTAATCCGTACAACACAGACGTCTTCGGTTTTTGGATGAAATTATGTTTGAAGATCTGGACATGGTAGCGAAAGCCAGTTTAGTCCGGAGCTCGGGGTGGTTCAAAAAAGAGGCTTACCTCACACAGGGGTAATACAATGGGCCATATGAGCCACCGACTGAATTTGCATGTGAACGGCAAGCTAACCGCTAACCTAACATAATCTAAGGTACATACTTGTCTAAGATTTCTCGAGTAGATTCAACGCTGTGATCCGTACTAAATTTACGGAAATTTAGAAATGTTATTTTATATATGCTAAAATATATGTGTTAAAATATAACAATGTGTGTCAAGATAAATTCGGATTTGAAAATCCAAGACGCAAACCAAAAATTTTAACAGCGCCACTTTTGAACTTAACAGAGCAAAATTTTCTCTTAACAGAACATAATTTGTCTTTAACAGAGCATTGTTAGCTATTTTACAGTATCCATCTAAACAAGCCCACTTGTTTAAAAACTAATTTTAGAATATACATACATATACAAGGTCTATGAGTACCATTCCACATTCAAAGAAAGGTTCCAAGTCCTCTTAATATAACATCAGCAATATACTCACATATAAAGTGATATGGTATTGAGAAAATAGCATGAAAATATCAATTTTATGCTTGAAAATTCTCTGGAAGATCATTTGTCATTTTGGAACATATACAACTACCCGACTATATGCAAATGGTAGTCCAGAGGGTCCTCTTTCGAACCGTGATAGTGGAATATATGGATTAATTTTCGGATTTGAGAAAATAAATTTTGATAATTTTGATGAAATGAAATGAAACTAGGCCTCCGGGTTCTGTACTTGTCTCAGTTAGTAAATACACGTCATCTAATCTAAACCTATTTCGCAACAATTTGGAAAGTAACACAAAATAATATCTAAGGGTCATTATTACAAATTGCCGTTAACTAAAGGGAGGATTTTAACGGGCAGATAAATTGTTTTTCGTTATTATGAGTACGCAATAAGATAGAAGTGATCGTTAAGCTAAAGGGAGGATCAGCCTACCTTTAACATTTAAAGGCACTCTATGTTTGAACTTGCCATATTATATATTATTTTCATTATGGCAACTTCAAATTTAAACAAAATGAGACCGCGGTTGCCACTGCGTTAAAAAAAACTTGTATAATTGAGCAATTTTATCGACATTGCTCCGGCACTGCCATATTTTTGAAAAATTTTATCTGTAAGTTGTAATAATGAAAATAAGTTAAAGGTAACTTTACAGTTCTCTTTAGCTAAAGGTATCTTTAACTAAACCCAAGTTTAACGGCAAGTTGTAATAATGGCCCTAAGAGTTTAAATTTAAATACCAATTTTTTATACGTATTTTCTATTTTATTTATTCAATACAATTAAATTATTATATATTTGTTTAATTACAGATTATTTATAAATGGTTTTAAGCTTCAAACCCATCAGCTAATTTATTCAATTGCTGGTAAGTGTCTATCGTAACATATTTCATCATAATTGTGCAATTGAATTTATTTTTATGTTCAAAACAGAAAATGTTCAACTAGTCATCATAAAAATCATCTGTGTCCAGATGTTAAAAATAATGATTTGTCAGTTAACCCTTATAACATTAGCCGATAATTTTCTATTAATACACTTATGCCACAGGTCGGTTAAAATTTCATCTCTCATGATATGTATAGAATTCAATTGATAGTTTCCCTTTTTGGTTAGAATTTTTAATGACTGAATCTGAAGTCCAAGGAACAGTATCCACACACTTAAAAATGTTTCTATTCATAGAAAAATAATAAAATAATGTGTTAATTATACGTTTTTTTTTTATCGTGAAGTGGTCGTAGTCTAGTAGTTAGTGTGTTGGCTTATAAGACGTGTGTCCACGGTTAAAATCCCCTTCCAGGTCACACTTCCTCTCAGCAGCTTTTTAGCAAAAACTCTGAGAGTAAATAAAATTGTTATGAAAAGTTTCTCAAAAATCTTTCGTTTGGAGTCGACTTTAAACTGTAGGTCCCACCACACATGTATAAAATTAACACACACAACATAAGTGGTGTGAGAAGCTACACTGAGCGCCATAAGTGTTCTTAAGTATAAAACAGTTTTGTTCTTAAGTGTAAAAAAAGTTCCTTTATCATGAATTGTTGTTTTTGTTTTAACATTTTATAAGTAATAAATAAACATTTTTATTTTCGGAAATTTATTCGACTATTCTCATTTACTTTTCTCGCTATCCTAAGAAAATGAATTATTTCAGTGGTGTTTACTCACTTGTGGCGCTCAGTGTAGGTTGTAATCGTGACTGAAGGGTTGCAATGACCAATTATATATGTTATGTACATATGTATGTTATTTATCGTGGATTCGGTGATTAAAATAAAAGAAATTATTTTTTCTGAACTCCATTTGTTTCTTTATTTAAATAACTTCTTTTTTTTTTTAAATAACAACACACTTCAACTAACACTGGGTTATTAACTTTATTCACGATCCTTACTAACATAGCATAACACAACTGTGCTTATCACGTCCTTTATAATACAACTCTCGGTTGCTATTTATAGACTCACGTCTCATCACTGTCTTACAATTCATGACTCTCTCGCAACATCGGTCTTGGCTCTATTTATACTGTCTTATTTTATGTCTGGCTACGTGGTGATCTTTTCGGGGAATTGTTGTTCTTATTTTCGATTTTTGTTGAGTCCCTATTATCGTAAATTTCTTTCCTAAGTTTTTTTTTTGTCTTGAGCCGGAGGTGGAAATCTTCGAAAGGCACTTTTGTCCCAACAACGATTAACCATCACTGGTGCCTACTACCCCGATATTCTTCAACCACTCTGCCCCCGCGAAATTGCTGTAAGGTATTACTTCGCGGAGGACTGGTTAGTTTTAAAGCTTTAAATTCCAACCTTCAGATTTCCACCATAACCTTAGCCATTCGCTGATTGTATTGGCTTCATAGAATTCCAGAATTCAACATCTCCTTCGTAAGCCTTGGAGGCAAACCGGCTCGTTTTCCCGGACCATCTAAATATGGGACAGCGTATTAAAATATACATCGTCATCCTCATCTAAATAGTTTGGCATTCAGATATATGTACATATATAGGTATATATAGTATATATATATAGGTATATATAGTATACATATATGAGTATCATGTCCAAATCTGTGCAGGTATTTCCTGTAGCATCCGTGGCCAGTCTGGAACTTGGTCACGTATAAGTTCAGCATCAGTGTGTAATTCTGTGTACCGTACGATGTGTGTATTTTGTTGTTTTTCATTTTATTTACATACTTATTTTCATTTGGTTTGCTTTTGTTGGCGTAACAATATTAATTGCGAAAAGTGTGACAGTTTTGTAACTTACAGGGATCAGTGGCCAAAGTATTGTCAAAAGCGAAATTCTGCATCCTTTTTTTATTTAAAAGTTTAGTAAATCAAAGATATATTTAAATTTAAGGAAAAAAGGACTTTATGGACAAAAATGATTTAAAAAAATTGTGATTCTGGTTAGTAAAAGTTATCGTGAAGTCAAATTCTGAGTGTTTTTTTTTTGTATCATGTTGGTATTTCTGTTGGTTATGTAGGGGTTAATCATAGGTAAACGTACAAAATTTTTTATATTCTTCCTTAGTATATGACAATAATTATTTGTTTTTTATAACGATTTTATTATTATGCTTGGTTTTGCTCATTTGTTATCGGCGTAAAAAATCCACCATTTGGTGAACAACAGCATTTAAGGCTAATTTGCAATAAACAGAGTGACTATTTAATTTTTTTTAATAGTTTATTATTTATTCTCGTTGTTGTCTTAAATCTTGTTCTTGTTTTGTAATGTTTTTGTCTTGTATTTACATTGCCAAACCCTTTTATAGTTTTTTATTGTTTAAAAAAATTTTTTTTGCAAATTTTTTTCATGCTTTTGTTCATATTTTGCTAATAAAAAGACCTTCTTTTTTATGTATTATGGTCGTTATTATAGATTTATCTGTTGCTCTTGCTATTGCTGCTGTTGACTGTCCGTCTAGCGACTGGTGCCGGCGACTTCCATGACTCGGCAGACTTTATTTTTTTTTTTAATATTTTTGTCTGTTTTGCTTTCGGTTTAAAATTTGGTTTGGTTTAGTTCCCGCTCAAGGTTGAAGGTCTTGTAGTAAAAAAATTGTTTTTTTTGCACATCATTTGTACATGAACAATGGAGACTTGGCTGTATTTTGTTTCTTTGTTTTCAATTCAATTTTCGTTTTTATTTGCATGTGTCCAACTCTGTTGTATTTTTTTTTTGTTCATTCTGTTTAAATGTTTAACGTTTAATATTTTCATGTTGTTGAAGAATTTTAATTAATTTTTTCCATTATTTTTATTATTTGACAAAAAAAAAAGTAAATTAAAATAATTATTTTAAGACTTATATTTTTTGTGACTATTTTTGAGAGTTTCAATGGTTTTTGTCATTTTAAAAACAAAGAAATAATAAAAAACTTCTATCTCCTTAATTATTTAAAAAAATAATAATAAAAATTTTGTTTTGTTTAGTTTGCTAGACATTTATGTCCGTATGATCTCAAACTACCAAACTTTTCTAGGCTTCATAAAAGCAAAAAACTTTGATGGAAAACAAAAACTTTGGAAGCATTTATTGCTTTCTAAATCGTAATAATGTACCAAAATGTATAGGGTGGATCATCTATAGGTTTAAATTTGAATCATCGTTTATTTCGAATCTGGCAATACTTATGTCATTCTATTCAGTCACAAAATTCAGTATGTTATCTGCACTGAACCAACGAGTAACTGCACAATGATATTTTTATCCTGGTGGGTACAATAATAAGCAAAATTGCATCATGATAACACATTTTTTTGTAGTACCCGCTCTTCATGGTATTGATGTGAACGACGTTTGGTTTGAACAGGATGGGGCAACTTGCCACACATCTCATGCCACAATCAATTGATTGCCTCAAACGTTTGTTGACCGTTTAATTAGTCGAAATGGTGATGTCAATTGGCCGCACAAAAAGCTGCGATTTGAAACCGTTGGACTAAAAATAAATGTGTGTTAACAATTGTTATTTACTTTTTTTTTAAGTTTCGTGCATTAATGTATTTATTTTGTTACTATTTGTTACTATTTAGGTGGTAGCTCCCCGCTTGCTATTATATTCGTTTTGTTTTACGCATACCCAATACTTGTCAATAGGATAGAGTTCTAGACAATTTAATGTATAGCATGATGCCATTGGATTATTTTTTTGTTCTCCTACATACATACGTTTATGTTTGATATTAAATGTGCTCATATTGCTTGATATTACAAATTTTTCCAAACATGGAATTTTTCATTAAAATTGAATTCAAAACAAGGCACACTTTCGAGGCATCTGAGAATTTCTCCATTTAGCATGAAATACTCTCATATGGAGTGACTGTTGTTGTTGTAGTTTTCATCCATTTCGTTTAAAGACTTGCTGGACCCTACAATCGCTATGACAGCAATACGACTAACCGTAAATAAGCTAATATCTCCTGGTATAAACACAATAAATGGAACATAGCAAACGCAGCAACCTCTTAAAAATAGAATACATGGGTGTATATGGAAAAATATTTATTTATACTTCATACTCGATGGTATAGAAAAACTAACGACTTATACATGTTTCTTATATACAAAACAAAAACAGCTAATTCGGAATGTAACAAAATGTAAAAAATCCGTTTACTCAAACGTCGACGGAATGTAACGGAAATACGTCCGTTTTTAGCATGTAAAGAGCAAATTTAATACTTACCGAAATTACATTACGGTTCTGCAAGCGTTCTCATTGCTAATCGTATTCTAAAAACGAACGTGGACGTTGGGCTAACAGGGTTTAGCCCCTAATTTTACCTTTAGTACAACGTTGTACATATTGCTAACCCATTAATAGCTGAAAAGCGCAGACCATAAAATATGTAATAATAAAAGAGTACCGAAGAAAGTAATAAAGTACTGAATTTTTCAACACTGGGCTAATTTCTATTTTTATTCGAAGCAATGACAGAATTAGTGCTCACAGTGAGAGAATTTGTGCTGGAAATGCAAGGATTAATGTTGTCAATACAATAACTTGCTTGAAATAGAGGTTTTAAAAACGCAATGTACGAAAAATAACGCAAAAAACGTTGTAGTGTCACCATTGATAAAGAATTAATGAGTTGTTGATTTTTATGCTTTGCTGCTGCTGCTGTTTTTATTATAATTAATACGCATTCAGCTTAACTAAGGCTGCAATTTCAAAATTGTTGTGCGTGCTGCGTTGCATCTACTACCCTAGGAGATAATAATCATCACTGTAGATAGTCAGTAGAGTCGACACATCCACCTGGAAGTCACTGTAGTGGTTGCGTAACCTTATTAAGTGATTTGTACTTGATAAATCCCTAAATATGTCTTTATCCGTAAAGATTTGTACAAAGTCTATGACAAGATGCTTCTAATCATTCTCTTAACCCCCCTCATCAGGGATGAGCCATAGTGTGATATCTTGTAGCCGGGAAGCCATAGTATGATATCTTGTAGCCAAAGCTGCAGAAAGTTTCCAAATAATTCGGGATTCTTGAACGAAATATTCGAACTGTGCTATATTATATATACATACATGCGTATTTTGTTAAAAAAATAATTTTTGTTTTCATAATTTAAAAACTTACCTGTGAATATCCCAGATTTAAGATATTCAACCATTACGAACACTTGTACCTGCGTACTCTTGTTGTTGTGGTCAATAATAATTTACAAAAATTCTTTAAAATTAAAGCGTATAATTATGGTTTGTATCTTAAATCTCTCATCTGTTCATTTACTGTTTTGGGTATGGAAACCAAAAAAATGGAAAGAAACCAGCGAAAAGAAAACTTTCTTTATAACATCCTTTGCAATTCCTTGGGGGGTCAGTCAGTCACTATTACAATAACCACTGACATAATTTCAAAAATTGTTGTTGTTGTTGCATTGTTTGGGTTATTAATCATGCCTCGAGAACATCAACTTAAAATCATAAAAATGCAATTTTTTTTTAAATACAGACACACACGGAATTAAAGAGAAACCTCAGTGCAGTAAGAAATTATCCACTTATAATCAAACACAGACCACAGGCAACACTCACATTAAATTGGGGATACAAACTTTTGCACATTTGGACGACCGCTGCATTCCATTGAGTGGTCGATCGGTCGGCCAGCCACTAAAACCAAACAGTGTCAGAGGCAGCAGCAACTGTGAATGCTTAAAAAGGGCTGTGACCAAGAGGCCACTGACTGACACATTTCCACCACACAACAACTGCAACTCAGTGTAAAATAATTATTTATTTGCACGTTGAGATTTGGGTACTTTTGTTAAGATTTTTATGACTTGAATATAACGTACCCGATAAGGTAGAAAGTAACCGAAGCCAAGTATTAAGCAAAAACAACATGAAAAACAGAAAATCAAAAACTGATAAATTGAAAAATTTACGACTGTTTGTGCAGTAACCAGGTGAGACTGACGACAACAGCACACTATTATTACAACAACGGCTAACAAACAAACAAACAACGAATGAAAAATACAACAACATTGTTGTGGTCACAAAGTTGCAATTGCTTCGGGAGTTTTGGTGGAGTATGAGAGATGAAGCAGCAGAAGAAGAAGCCAAACATCATGTCATGGATGACTCTGGCACATACACACACACACTCAGTCAACACCATTAGAAACTACGGAATGCCGAAAAAAAAAGAAACAAAATCTGTTTGTCCACAACTTTTGGCCATCATTGTTTGGCTGCCTGTTCGTTCGTCTGTCCACAGTCAACTTAAAAACTCATTTAACTTCAAAGTCAATTGGAGTCATACCAGCCCATCTACTTCTAGTGCCAGGAGTAGTCAAAGTGGTAGTAGACGTTGTAATACCACAAAAACATACGAGCCATGCCATTCACAGTTTCCACAATCGAAGTCACAAATATCTTCACACTCGTCCGTCTGTCTATTGGTCGTTATGAATGCCTTTAAGCAGTAGATACTTTCTTACATACTCTTACAATACCCCTGTAAAACCCTAATAGCATTTCTTGGACTTACGGATTGTTTTCGTACGACTATTGACTGTCTGGTTACTGGTTGATCTTTGTTGTGAAATTGTTTACTTTTGTACGAAACGTACAATTCGTTTGTTTTGATTTTTTTTTTTTTTTTTTTTTTGTTTGTTTGTTGTTCGCTACAACATTATGTGTATTTTTTTCCAGCTTACCCCACTCTACACCGTCTAATAATGTTACCTAAATGATCGCCAATAATCGAATAGAATCGAAAAGAAAGAAAAAACGTACAAAACTTCTACTTCTTCCTCTTCTTCGACAAAATACAACAGAACAGAAATACAGAAATACAGAAATACAACACACAGCTGTGTGACCCACTCCCAATTGAATTGAATGCAACGTGTTACTCATATATATGTATGTATGTATGTTGCATTCAACTGGTAAACAACTCCTCATACGGCGGGCATTAAGTTTATTGTTGTATTGTATACGAAAAGAAAAACTGTGCACAGTTTTGAAAAGAACTCATTCGCAAGAATTTTCAAAAACATTCAGGATTTCATGAACAAACACAACCAACAGTACTTTTCTAAATGAGATTTACTCTTTGTCTGTTATTTAATAAATCTACCTGAGCGATTACTTTTTTAATTTGCAATGGATATGGAAAATTTAATCATAAACTTAACACTTAATGAGGGGTTTGAGTTTAGCAATCTCCCAGTAGCCATGTTATGTTTCGATAAATTCGAAAAACGTACACAGGAACTCACTAAGGCAAGTCAAGCTTAAGCTTGATCAATACCATTGGAGTTGTGAGCCATCAATTTTAATGGTGAGAAAATAGTTTTTTTAACTGTACGAACACGGAAAATGCCGAATGTTTTAGGCCATACCAATTGAGAAATTAACATTATTGTGTTGCTCGATTAGGCATTTTGCGTGCGATTACCTCATTCGATCGGACCAATTTCTGACACTTTTTCGAGTTTAAGCGGTCGTATCTTGGAAATGGAATCACGAATGTTGACCTTCAAATGCTCAATTGTCTCTGGTTTCTCGGCATAATACTTTTCTTTAACGGAGCCCCAAAGAACACAGATCAACGGTGTCAAATCTAAGCTTTTTGGTGGCCAATTGCATTACCATTTGGGCTAATTAAACGACCATCAAACGTTTGACGCAATAAATCGAGTTATGTGGCAAGTTGCACCATTCTGTTGAAACCAAACATCGTTCACAACTATGCCATTAAGAGCGAGTACAAAAAAAAATGGTGGAATATGTGTCTGCGTTGGCCTCGTTTTCAAATAAAGATGGGTCACTGATGTCTCCGCTTCACGCACCACAACGTGCGGGTTTTCTGAGCCCCAAATACGGCAATTTTGCTTATTAACATATCCACCAATATGAAAATGAGCTTCATCCGAAAATCTGATTTTTTTTTTTGGCAAAATTGCAGTAAACGAAGTGGATGGTCCTACGGGTTCAGCTCTTGACCCAATTGAACTTCGTAAGGCGTCATACCGAGATCATTTCGCAAAATTCGACGTAAACTGACGCGTGAAATGTCGAATTCCTGAGAACGATGATTCTCGTGCACACTCTTATCCACAGCTTAGATATTTTCGGGTGTAAGCACTGTACTAGCACGCTCAAGTCTTGGAGCCGATGGTTCAAATTTAAACCGATAGATGCCCCACCCAATAAAACCTATAAACATCGCACATGCCTCAGTGGTTTCAATTTAAAATGCACACTCCCATACAATTTATTTATTTATTTTTTTTTTTTTTTGAGACCATCACTCAGGGATGAATGAAGTCGCCGTAGTCTAGTAGGTAGTGTGTTGGCTTATTAGACGTAAAGCCAGGCCAGACACCAGAACAAAATACAAAAAGTATTTCTTCGGCGACTTCCTCTCAGCAGATTTCTGGCAAAAACTCTGAGAGTAAATAAAATTGCCATCAAAAGTTTCTCAAAAATCTGTCGTTCGGAGTCGACTTTAAACTGTATGTCCCACCACTCAAGTATAAAATTAACACGCACAACATAAGTGGCGTGAGAAACTAGGTCGTAATCCTGACTGAAGGGTTGTAATGACCAATTATGTATGTACTCAGTAATGACCTCTGTTTATGGAGTGCATAGTGTTGAATACAGGAAAGGTAGTTTACAGGAGAAAGCAATGAGGGGGTAGTGTGCGACAATTTTTTAATAACATTCGTCAACTTTTTTTTTTGAATTGCTTTTTAGTAATAATTCTCACTTTCTTTTTTCTATTGTGCGTAAAGAGATCTAATCCTGTAAATCATTTTACAAGTCCGACGTTATTAAAAACAATTTTTGAGGCCACATACTTTAAGAACACAAACGTCGCTCTTTACTTACTTCCGGGTTAGAGCAACAGTTACTTAAGTACTGCGTATTTTCCAGTTAACAGATCACTATAGGGTAGAGTGGTAGCGTTGTGATTATTTTTGGCGCCACAACGGGCGCAGTCTCTGTACTGACCGAATTCCACCAAACTCTTCGAGGATGTTGGTCAGCGCAGAGGCTGTAGATGGGTGTTTGCCAAGATTTTTTTTCTGTAACTAAACCGTAATCTCACTTTGAATGCTTATGTTTGAACTCCTTTAAGATTCTGTATCAATTATTGTATGAAAACCTCAAAATAGTCGAATTGAAGACTGGTGGTGGTGGTGGGGAGTTGCAAGCGGCACAAGTGCTGAATCACAAAATGACCAGACACACAGACGTTTTAATGCATTCAATATTAGGCTTAAAAGGCATTTTGAATGCGGATATATTAAAAATAACAAAACCAACAACAACAATAACAGACTGTTAATAAAACAACTGCAACAATAAAAAAATAATAGTAAAACATAAAAAAGGTTGAAATAACGATTTATTAGCGATGCATGGCATTGCTTTATTGTTGTTGTTGCTGTTGCTGTTGCATTGATTGAAACAACAAAAAACGAACAGAAATACAAGGAATTTTAACGTGGACTTGGGATTTTAGAAAATTCAGAAAGAGTGTGTATGTGTGTGTGTGTTAATTAATAGTGAATTTCGTTCAATTAAATTCGATGGGCTTAGCGATTAATTTCCATCAGTGTTGAGAATTTAAATTTATTTTTACTACGAGTTTAAAAGTTTATAATAAAAGTTTGCTTTTCAGATTTCTCGAAAATAAGCAAATTAAACTGGGCTAATTAAAGTTTTATTGGAACTACTTCGTTAGGACTGTGCTACAATTCCGTGCTTTAGAGAGATTGGATCTAAAAATTCGTGAATTTTCTAATTGTTTCGTCTTTTAATTAAAAGTTCTACACTGACCCTGGCAACTTGGATCTGTTGGACACTATTCCCTCCAAACGTTAGGATTTATTCAGGTTTTGAAAATAGATTTCTTTGTAAGATGATTCCATTTGGGGAGTTAAACCTAAATCCACCGAGTTATTTCTGTAGATTTGAAAGCAAAAAGTGGTCTCTCGAGGCTATACCCGGAACATAGAACATACGGTGGAGCATTCCGTTGTGTAAAACATGGATATTTTTTTATGATTTGTGCACGAAATTCAGTTTTTTTTATCACTTTCTCCTCAAATCACATAGTAGTCTGAGTAAATTTTAACCATAATCGGCTGATAGATGCGTGTTGACAAGTGTAGTGCTGTTCTTTCAAAAAGTTAAAAACGTATTATTGATCACTTATATTTGCCAAATGTCTGCTCTGTACAGGCAATAATCTTACTGGTTTTAGCGCTCTATTCCTTTTTCTGTTCCCGAAATTGATGGGACCAATGAAATGACGAAAATGCTGCATCACTGTAAGCACTTTGCTTATCAAGGGATTGGGAATTTACTCAATTGTATCTGAATGTACCTGAAGTCAATAATTTGATATCTTTCAAACGGACAACCACCGGGCAATTGGCCAACGCTGTCACTGTAACTATTACAACTAGTTATAAAAACTTTTGTATAGAAAATTTTGATATCGTAAATTTTGATATCGTAAATTTTAATATCGTAAATTTTCCTATACAAAACATTATCAATAACATAAAATTATCTATTCCAAATTTTGTCGATAACAAAATTTTCGATAACAAAAATTCGGTACAAAATTTTCCGTACAAAATTTTCGAAAACAAGACTTTTTATTCAAAATTTTCGATAACAAAACAATAATACAAAATTTTCGAAAGCGTAATTTTCTATACAAAATTTCTGATAACAAAAATTTCGATAACGAAATTTCGATAACATAATTTTTTATACAAAATTTCTTATCGAAAATTTTCTTATCAGAAATTTTGTATACAAAATTAGGTTATCAAAATTATGTTATCGAAAATTTTGATATCAGAAATTTTGTATAGAAAATTAGGCTTTCGAAAATTTGGAATAATGTGTTATCGAAAATTTTGTAATGTTTTGTAAAATTTGTATTATAATGTTTTGTATACGAAAATTTCTGTTATCGATACAATTTTGTATAGAATATTTTCTGTTATCGATAACATTATGTATAGGAAAATTTCTGCTATCGATACAATTTTGTATAGAACATTTTCTGTTATCGATACTATTTTGTATACACATACAAAATGATTTACACCTAACCCACCACGGCCTATAAGGTATAACAACATGAGAGATATAACATCGTATAACAAGATCAAAAAATTCAAAGGAATTACATAGTATGTACTTCCCTGATTTATTCCAATGAACTCCGTAATGCCAAGTCAAGTCACCCAAACAATATTTGATTCTCATGCGTTCAAAAGGATGACAGAGAAAGTGTTTCATTATTTCGGTGATTTCTTCACATCACTGTTATTTGTTGCAGCTATAGGGTCAAATGTAAAGCTGTAGTGTACCGTAAGAACGTAAATAATCCTGGTTTACTCACTTTTATTTCAATTGCTCAAGCTCATGGTCTTACCCATACACTTCAAGAGTTTTTTTTGTAATAACTTATGAAAATTCGTAATAATTTTAGACGAAAACAACAATTTCCTTGAAATCTGTATTTGCGATAGTTGTGTTGCGATATACTTTGACTACTACTTCAGTTCAATTTAAATTTATCTTCATCTCGTTTGTAATTTTTTGTTTGTTTTTGATTAAAGCTTTTTAAAAATTAATAAATAAATTTTCACTCTGTTGTTGATTGATTTTGTACTCTGTTCGTTTAGATTTTAACATCTTAAAAGAGGAGGAAAGAAAAAACAGAAATCTGACCAATTTTCCATTTTCAATTTCACCTCCGGTCAATTTATTGACTTCACTTTAAAAACTGTGGCTTTTTTGGTTTAACCAATGATTGAAATGTTTGACAGCCTTAAAGATAAAAAGTGCCAAGATACGTACACAATATATAATTGAAGAGAGAAAAATCAATAACTACAACAGCAACTACACAGTGTTACCACTATTACTACAATGCTTTTGAAGTCCGTCCTTCTGAGTATACGTATGTATGTCCATTTGATGCTAAGACGACGAAGTGGAAAGAGAGGAGTAAAATAAAAATATTTACAGTTAAAAGGCAAGAAATCTATGGGTTAACATTTTTATAACGGCTTGAACGCGTAAACACAATCTACACGTTTGTCTTGTTAGATACATTTGAATACCGCGAAACACGCTTTGCTTTAAAGCGATTATTGATTTTAAATGTAGCATTTGTACACTCTATAGACGGCAATTTGTAGAAATTATATTGCAAATGAATGATAAACTGTATTCCTACAAAAAAAATATTTCAATAATAAGCCAACTTTAAGTGAGATCCGTAGATCCGTATAGTATTCAGAAATTTGTTTGAGCAAGAAAATATTTCAGCAGACGAAAATTTCGTGTGCATAGCGCTAAGATAATGCGTTTAACGTCATTGCCTAGCATTCATAAACTTCAGATCCACACATTTTGAATATGATACTGTACTGTACTGTACTGATTGATCTGGAAGAAGTTAACAAAGTTTAGATGCGATGCAGACTTCCTATAAAAAGTAAGATTGTTATCCCTTAATGGGATAACAACTTGATGGCTGAAGGGTATGATGATAGGCATGAGATCCTTGGTTGATCTCCTCTCCTTTAAGCTACCTACCTAGCGATATAGTAATAAAATATGGACTCGAGTAAAGGTGCAATGTAACTTTATTTGCCTGGTCTGACCTTACTTTCATTCCTAACGATTGTAAGATAATCGTAGTTTTCTGAATTAAAATCCGAATGAAAATTATTCCCAATTTTTGTTTATGTATTTCGATATTTTTTTTTTTGGCGAAAGTCGCGGTAGTCTAATAGGTAGTGTGTTAGCTTATTAGACATGAGTCTATGGTTCAAACCCCCGGTCAAACATCTCCAACAAAATAGCTTATGAAAAAATATTTCTTTGTCGCCTTCCTCTCAACAGATTTCTGACAAAAACTCTGAGACTAAATAAAAAATTGTCATGAAAAAGTTTCTTAAAAAAAATCTGTCGTTCGTAGTCGACTTTAAACTGTAGGTCCCGACAGTCATTCATAAGATTAACACATACAACATAAGTGGACTGAGAAGCTAGATCGTAATGTATGTATGTATGTATTTTACGGATATACAATCCGAGATGAATTATTCTAAGAGCGTGGAAGCCTCTTAATTTTTGAAATTCGAAAACCGTGATGATAACTTTTTCGCTTTTCCGAAGCTTAAATGTAGATTATTGGGGTTTGTATTCAAGCTATTTAATCACAATTTAGTGTGTTAACATTTTTTATAGTTTTTTATAGTTTCCAGGCGATATTTTTATAGTTTATTTATGACTGCCGGATATCAGCCAAACGTGTTCAAAAATGTCTTATAAAAATTGGAAAACTTACAAAACTGATATTATCTTTCGTGATTTACGAATTCCAAAGTCGATATTCGATAGATGGGCAATGTTAAATTGTACAGAAAATAAATATTGAAGTAAGTACTTTTCCGTCTGTGCTAGGTTCCGGATCATAGCGGAATACTGGGCAATGAGACGGTGGATGCCCTCGCTAGGTTAGGTTCGCTTTCTGGGGGCGATTTGATAGTTGGTCCTGACACCCGGTCTGTCAGCTCTATGGCCTCATCAATGGATGGGTCAGGGAGGAAGAACAGAGGCGTTGGGGGAACGGATCGGGTTGTTTTGTCTCTAGATGTCTATGGCCTGCTGTGGATAATAGGAGAACAGGTTGGCTGCACTGCGAGATTAGGTCACTGACGGGGATCTGGAACAGATCCCAGCCGGACTATTGCAGGGCATGTTGCGATGAGGAGGAGTTGGAGACTATCGAAAACCTCCTCTGTAACTGCCCAGCCCTTGGTAGAATGAGGTTGCGGTTCCTTGGCAGGGCCTTCTTTGAGAGTTTGAATTCTGTGTCGAGAGCCGAAATCAAGGCTCTCCACAGATTCATTACTGGCTTAGACTGGTTGAGGGACGCTAGGGCTTCATTAGTGTAGTCGCGCTCTCTCCCTTTTTTTATTGTGTCTTATCTGTGTAATTCCTCCACTTGCCATTCTCCCCTCTCCTACATCCTCTCCTTTTTAATCCCTTCCCCCTGTAAGGACGTTGTACAATGGGTCAATTCGACCTCCGGGTACTGTACTTGTCTTTATTGACAAGTACACGTCCTCTAACCTAAGTACTTTTAGTAAGATTTTATTCATTTCGAATTGCTCCAGAAAAACAACGGTTTATAAATCGTATTCAAACATATAGGAAGAGGTCTAAAAGGACTGCCTTATTTCGTGCTATTAGCAGAACATGAAATGAAAAAACATTTCGTGCTGTATTTAACATCAAAGAAAAATTTGAAGTCACGAATTTAGTTTGACCATGTGCAGTTAGAGAAGTCAATTTGAAAAATGTTACAATTTTGAGTCGTTGTACTTGGCATCCTTCAAACATGCTACACAACGTAAAGTCCTCATCAAAGACAGTAAAGTATGGTAGAGAAAAACTAATAACTTGCATGCGGTGTGAGTAAAATATACCACTTATATGACGCTTTATGGATAATAACGCCCCAAATTACGCTTGGTGTATCTTTGATTTCCAAGAGCTTGTACAGGTTAGTCGCAAACCTAATGCCCACAACAGTATATTGTATATAATAAGTCATAAATAATTTTGTATAAATAATATTTGATCAAACTGCTCAAAAATTCAGCCTAATTTTCTTAAGGCTAACATTGCTTAGCTACAGTGAACAGTGGCCGTCAGGCTTTGTAACGGTCTGGAAAGTGTTGCTGTGCATATGGGAGGCTGGCCATAAGACTTAAGGTATTTATTCAACCCGTCTAAATGAACGTACAGAGTCACATAGTGTCAAATGAGGATATGACAAGGTTACTTAGAAGCTACAAGTTTAAGAAGTTTTTTTCTGCGTATGGCAAATAAAATTTTTCGGTGAACAATTCTACTTAGTATCGCTTATAAAAATCACGTCAATGGATCATAAAAGTATTTTAAATTTTCGGAAAAATTTCTTATAGTTTGAAAATTTTTTAATTTTTAATTCGAAAATCCAAGACGCAATCCAAAATTTTTAGCAGCGCCACATTTGGCGTTAACAGATCAAAATTTTCTCTTAACAGAATAAAATTTTGCTTTTAACAGAGCAATGTTGACTGCTTAACAGTGTCCATCTGAACAAGTTCAATTGTTTGGGAGCTAATTTTAGGATATATACTAGGTCTATGAGTACGATAACATACTCAAAGGTAGGTTCCAAGTTCTTTTAATATATGGCAATAAAGCAATATAGTAACACATCAAGTTATAGGGTATTGATAAAATTGGCCTTGAAAATGTAAATTTTTTGCTTGAAAATTCTCTAGAAGATCAATGGCAATTTTGGAACATACGGGACATAGTACACATATCCTTCTGTATGCAAATGGTAGTCCAGAGTGTCCTCTTTCGAACCGTGATAGTGGAATAGATGGATAATTTTGGGATTTGAGAAAATGAATTTTGCTCAAAAACGTATGAAAATTCTCTAGAAGATCTAGTCCATATCTCAAATAATCATGGAATTCGAGGGACCTGGCTTTGAAAAAAAAAAAAAAAAATTATGAATTTTTTTAATGAAATTTCTGGAGGCGATTAGAGATCTTTGTTTGGATGTGGAACGGCACTCCTGGACTTTGTATATATCCCATATCTCTGCGCAGTTAACAGTGGTTCTTAATAGCAAATTTTGCCCTGTTAAAGCCAAATTTTGCTGTGTTAACACCAAAAGTGGCGCTACTAAAAATATGGGTTTGCACACATGATAGGCAGTTTTCCATAATATGCAACTTATTTTGTAATCAGACACACATAACAGTTTTTACCAATTTTTTTCGCCCCTTAAATTTAAAAACATTTCTCCCGATATTGCTTCGATACTTAAAGATGTTTTCACAAATTAACACGTTATCATTAGCCATTTGGAACAACTTCAGAGACCGATTCTGTGCAATAAAATGTTACATTGAAGTTTATAATAGTGATGAAAAAAGTCGTACAAAAATGAACAAAAAAAAAAAGAAAAAATTAAATGTTAAATTTATTTAAAAAAAACTTTATAAAAATGTTTTAAAACTTCAAAAGTGCGATTTTAACACAGCTGTCAGTTTTAAAAATTAAAAGAGGTAATCCAATCAAAAATCGAGATGACTGGTTACGTTACACGAGCAGTTTTACAGCCTATCGTACGAATTGGTTTTTAATTGTTTTGGTTGTTTGCTGTAAATTAAAGCCTGACTGTGCCTGACTAAATTGACTGATTGACTGAGTTTCCAGTTGATTAATACACGAATAATATGAATGGCTGTCTATATATGTATGTATTGTTTAAATTGATAATTACCACCAAAACTATTTTTTCATTTCTTTTTGTTTCTTCATTATTTTCTTTCTGCTCATGTGTAGCGCATTTAGTTTCATTTCGTTACGTTTATACATTTCGTTTTTACTAGCCAAACTCAAATTATTCTTTTTTTTTTGTATTTCTTTTGCTTTTGGTTGATATTGAAATAAAATTCGTGTTCCAAACAGCCATTAGACAAAAAGGAACGGACGGACGGACGGACGGAAATCTCATTTCAATTTTGTATTTTATTACCTCTTTTGCGCTTTTTATCAATGGCTTTTAGCGAAATGTGTATTAGAGATGGTCGCTCGTTTTTTTTTAATAGTTTTCTTATTTTGTTACCTTTTTTTTTAGTTGCATTTCGTTCATTTCGTTTTCTATTTTATTAGTGGCAATTCGTGATTTTGCCATTTTCATGCAATTAAAGTGGGAGTGTTTTATTGTATCGCAGAATATAAAACAATAAGATTTGACATGAAACTTCACTTAATTTAGTTTTACAATGTGAACCTAGGCAAAGTATTGAAGTACAACAACAACAAGGTTTGCAAAGAGTCATCATAATATTTCTCACCAACTATTCAAAGTTAATCGTTATTATTAATGTTAAACAGAGGTGTCAACAAACGGAGACGATAAATCTAAATCTATCTAAATCTATGGCAATACAAAAACTTATCGGTTTATATCGATTTTTTCAGTCCATTTTTCTATTACAATAGAATTACGAAAATAAATATTCTAAAATGATGCCATTCTGGTCCAATAAACTAAATTTTGCTAGTTTGAAAGTAATTTCTTTATGTCTCATTTATGGAAAACTTGGTCGTTATGGATAAAAAAAATTAAATTTTTAACCAATCAAATTATCAATTTAACCAATTATTATCAATCAAGCGCAGGATTACTCTTGCCAACAGGTGATACTATAATCTCAATAGGCACAATTGAGTAGCAGAGACCTCTCTCCTACGACAAAACTAATACTCTACAAGACGCTCATCATCCCCGTGCTTCTTTAAGGAGCAGAGGCATGAACACTATTAAACACTGATGCAGCAGCCTTGAGAGTATTCGAGAGCAAAGTACTACGTAAGATCTTCGGTCCAGTGTAAGTTGGCGATGATTTCCCCATCCGATCCAAAAGTGAGCTGTATATGAGTTCCTCAAAGACATAGACGTTGTGCGACATCCAGCGGCTGCGCTGGCTGGGCCATATCGTTCAAATGAAGGAGGATGCTCCGGCGAGACGGGTATTTGATGAGGGTATCTGCGGAATTCGGCGAAGAGGACGCCCTAGTATGCGTTTAAAGGACCAAATCGAGGAACCCCTGTCATCGATTGGTCCGTAGGCGCGCAAGAAGCAGAGGCGCCTGGAAGGGTGTGTACCAGCAGGCCGAAATCCATTAATTGGGTTGTTAATGGCCAATTAAGTAAGAAAAGTAAGTAAGAGCACACAAAAAGGCCTGTTCTGGAATATATGATAGATTCATAACAAGTTTCCAATCACTGTCGTTGAGTGTGGCTTGGCGTTATCTTTATAAAATAGCTCTTCTTGCCCAAAGCTATATACTTGCAGGCGATTGTCTTCCTCCGATTGTTGATAATATTATTGAATTAATTTCATGGTAGGAGAAGATGTTGCTGTAGTCTAGTAGTTGGTGTGTTGGCTTATAAGACGTGAGGGCACGGTTAAAACCCCAGGCTAGACATCTCGAATAAAGCGAAATATGAAAAAATATTTCTTCGGCCACTTCCTGTCAGCAGATTTCTGGTAAAAACTCTGAAAGTAAAATAAAATTGCTATGAAAAGTTTCTCAAAAATCTGTCCTTCGTAGTCTAGTTTAAAATGAAAGTCTCACTACTTATGAATAAAATTAACACATATAACATAAGTGCTATGGAGAGAAGATAGATCTTAATCCTGACTGAAGGGTTGTAATGATCAATTAAGTTTAGTTAAGGAGAGGATGCCATAGAAGATGTTCCCTGCCAGTATCATAATCTGACTCCTTATCGATCTTGCCTTTGAAATTTTTGTTACAGCGCTCTGGTTTATTACATTGTACATTCGCATTCGATATTCCGCGAAACTTTGACTACAACTACGTGTTTGAGAGATTCCCAATAAACAGTTATACTGTAAACGCTGCATATAACTCCCATAATCAACATATCATGTCGCACCAGCCTCTCCTAATGTTTTAACCGTCTTTTGGCGCTCAATCGTTATAAGCAATTGGTGAAACACATTCGCTTTATTCGTCGGTGCAACGTTCACAATTTAGTTAAATATGAAGTGCGTAATGTCATATTGCTTTTCCAGTTAAAATTTTTTAATTCCTTTCTGATTAGAACGCGCAGCTTGCTTATCATTCCTCTATAGAATGTGCGACGTTATCACACTCTGTACTACTCTCTAGAGATTCTTATCAGTTTTTTGTGTTAAACCAATACTCAGGAGATGATTCCTGGTAATCGAACCCGCGACATAGGCACCAAAGGCATTATATAGTTCTCAAAGTTTTCCGCTATTTTTAGTTAAAAACTTTTTCCCGATTTCGGCAAGTATGCCAGCCTTGTCAAAACTCGCTCTGTTAAGGGTTCTGGCGATTAATTTAGTTAAAGGGACTTAATAATCGAAATCGCCGTAGTCTAGTAGGTAGTGTGATGGCTTATTAGACGTAAAGCCAGGGTTAGAGCCCCAGGCCAGACATCAAAAAAAAAAAACAAAAAAGTATTTTTCGGCGACTTCCTCTCAGCAGATTTCTGACAAAAACTCTGAGAGTAAATAAATAAAAATTGCCATGAAAAGTTTCTCAAAAATCTGTCGTCCGGAGTCGACTTTAAACTGTAGGTCCCGCCACTCATGTATAAAATTAACACACGCAACGTAAGTGGTGTGAGAAACTAACTAACTAACTAAAGGACTTAACATGCTTTAAAAATAATTCACTTTGTCCGCCCATGTTGTTCTGCTTTATGCCTTTATGGATTTACTACCGGATTACATTAGCCTTCGAAAATATGTGATTATCTGTTTATTGTAGTTCTTATTATGTAATATTTTGTAACAGTGATTAACTATAGGACTTATTTTACCAACTTGTGATTTTTTACCTAATTTTGCCCAGAAATTTTAATCCTTTTTTCTGTTTTTCTTTCCAAGCCTTAAATGAATTGTTTAACAGAGTTCTGTTAGTACAGAACTTAGCTCTGTTAACTGTATTGGTTTGTTTCCAGGGTAATAAATTTCAAAATCTGTCTTCACACATTAAATTTACCATCCCTGATTGTAAATAACGCAATACTAATGAAGCCTTTTATACTCGTCAGTGATCTCTGAACTTGACATTTTTACTTTGCAACTTTCTTTGTTTTTTTTTTTTTGATTTGGGTTTTTTATTATTGTTTAATAGATTCATTGTTAAATGGCGTATTAGGTTGTCCCTTTGAACAAAAAGGTACCAATGGGCAAAAAATTTACTTAGTGACTGATTGATTGACATTTTAGAAGGAGGGACAGATAGATATTGAATTGAATTTCCTTTAGAATCATTGTTATTTCTTTGTCTGACTGGACCCTATGTTCTCAAACTATTCCTTTGTTTAACACTTTAGAATTATTTCACATGCATGTGTTTTTTAATTTCTTTCTCTCTGTATTGTCATTAAAAAAAAACAACCGGTTCCGTTTGTTATTGTTGCTATTTAACTTAATTTTTTATTTTTGCTTGCCACACATTTTTTCCCAATGCTTTTTGCTATTGTGTGAGTATTTTTTTTTGTCTCATTTGATATCTTTAACACAATTTTGTTGTTTTCTTTTTTTTTCCTTTATTTATTGGCATTCGCTTTAAATCAAGAGACGACCACAAAATAATTTGTATCATTGAGTCATTCATTTGCAATTTGTTTTTGTTGCTTTTGTTTTCGTTTATTTTTGATTTAAACAGGTTGGCGGTGGTGTTGGTGGTTCGATATTGTTGTTGTATGTATCTGGTTCAGGTATTCAAATTATCAAGTTCAGAGTTGCCAATGTGTTTATTAATAATTAATTTTATTATCAACCAATCAGAGTATAAAACGTAATTTGAAATTTAATCACAAAGAAAATAAATTCAACGTGTGTGAGGATACATAAATTCGAATTTAAAAATCCAAGATGCAATCCAAAAATTTTAGCAGCGCCACATTTGGCCTTAACAGGTCTATCTTATAACGAGAGTTAAGTTTTATGTAAATAGTCTGCAATAATTGAAAAACAGAAGACTATTCTATTTGTTTCCACTGTTAAAGTGTTAATATTGTGCTGTTAACATCAGAATTTGTTAAGTTAATGGCAAAGGTGACTTTGCTGAAATTATTGGTTTGAGTCTTGGGTTTTAAAATTCGAATTAATCTTCGCTTAATTTATGGACTTAATTTCATATTTTAATGTAAACTATTACTGACTTCATCTACTCTCTGGTATTTTACATGATTTCCTATTTATTTTCAAATCATACTTAACATCTAATTACTGTCTTTTGATGTTATTTTGTATGGTAAGTTTTACTTTATAATTTTCGCCTTCATCTGAGACTTAATCGCGAACAGGTCCGGATGATTGTCTTCTATTAACCTTTATAAAATCAACGGTACTATGAAATTAAAGAATAGTTTTCGCGATAGTATGAATATGCCGCAGTAGGCTTATTAGACGTAAAGTCACGCTCCAAACCACAGGTTAGACATCTCCAACAAAACGAAATATGAAATAATATTTCTTCCTCTCAGCAGATTTCTGGCAAAATCATTGAGAGTGAATAAAATTGCCACGAAAACTTTCTCAAAAATCTGTGGTTCGGAATCGACTTTAAACTGTTGGTCCCGCCACTCGTGTATAAAATTAACACACACAATATTAGTGGTGTGAGAATGACCAATTATGTATGTATGTACCGTGATAGGACATTAATCTGCCAGCACCTCTTCTTTATCTTTGTCTAGGGTAACACCATACAAGTCTTTGATTCTTAAGGAATAGAAAATATTTACATTGTTTTATTAGACTTCTTGATATATGGTAACCCTGTTTAAGCAAAACATTGCCAGTAAAAACGCCGAGCAGACAGACAAGCAAGACTCATTGTTCTTGTGATGGATAAAAAATGATGCTGCAAATTGAGTTTTTTTTTCTCCAATAAATTTATGTGTTAAATTATGCTCTTTTTATTTCTTTTTCTTGTTCAAGGTAAAATTTTGTATACAATTTACTAGCGTTTGTATTTATTTCTTTTTCTTTTCCATGTATTTGGAGATTAATACTCTTAATAACTATAAATAGAGATATGAAAAGACAAAAGTGTGTAAGTAGAAATAGTTGAGTATGTTAAAGTTTGAAAATACCCTACATTAAATACATAATTGGTCATTGTAACCCTTCAGTCAGGATTATAACCTAGCTTCTCACTCCATTTATGTGGTGAATGGCGGGACCTATCGTTTAAAGTCGACTCCGAACGACAGATTTTTTTTGAGAAAATTTTGATAACAATTTTTATATACTCTCAGAGTTTTTGCCAGATATCTGCCAGATCCAGGTCAGGCATCTCCCGCAAAACGAAATACGAAAAAATATTTCTTCTGAGGATAATTGAAAATTGCCATGAAAAATTTCCCAAAAAATCTGTCGTTCGGAGTCGACTTTAAACTATAGGTCCGGCCATCCATGTATAAAATTGACACACACAGCATAAGTAGTGTGAAAAGCTAGGTTGTAATCCTGGCTAAAGGGTTTTTAATGACCAATTATGTATGTATGAATGTATGTGACAAAAGGCAATACATCTTCATTATCTATGATGCTGATGTAGGGTATACACCACATATATTGGCAAGAAAGATAAAATTGAACTCTTTTGAATGTGTAAGAAATTCAAATTTATTTGGTACCTGATACGATACACTCGAATCATTTATTTAAATAAAATACTCTTAACAATATTTAAACGTTAATAAATCAATTGGAAAAATAAAACATACGAATATAATATAAAAATATATGTTTTTAATTATTTATTTATAGCTTTACATATGCAAATTATGTACGCTATTCAGCTTAACATGAAATGTGTATTTAATAGCTACTAATCGCTTGTATTATATTTTGAATTAGTTTCTATTTTTATTTTTGCCCGTTTTTACACGCGTTGTACAGGTTAAGATTGTTTAAAGTGGATTGAACTCTTGTTTTTTGAATTGTTTAGTTTCAAAAGTTTGCAGTCAAGAATTTTTTTTACGATTTATTATAGTTTTTATCAAATTTTTATAATTGTTTTTTCTTTGTCTAAACATAAATATTAATTTTAATAATAATTATTTAAACTTTTTTAAACTTAAGCGTGAAATTTCCTGCGTACTAAGTTTAAACAAAGTGATCATAACTATCCTTGAGACTGATTATTGTCCAAAAAACTAAAAGGCATTCAACTTTATTGCTTGACTTTAAACACACTTTGCGAAAAGTAAGTATGCGTTCCAAGTTCCAGCAATTACTTTTATTTTTTTATTGGCTAATGAACTTAATGCCTTTTTGTTGAGGTATTAAAGAAAATATTGTTTCAATCCTAAAGCACAAATAAGTATTAACATCTTTAATAGGCCTTAACAAACTTCTGCTTTGATTTCTGAAGTCCCATCAATTTTATATTTTCTGAAATTCCTACCAGTAGGGATACTTGTACGGTCAGCTTTCCACTTTCTATTAGCTAACTAAGCCTTTTGTGTCATTGATATTATTGCCATGATACTGTAGTTACAAGATAGAAAATTTGGTAACAAAATTTTTAATACACTCTCACATAAATATTCTTGTTGCTAGAACCTTTTGTAATGGTTCTTTTAATTCATGTCGCATCCATTTTCCAAACTTTTGCAACTTTCGCATAGCCTTGAAACGGTCAGAAAAAGTTATCTCTGAACCGTCGATACCATCTTGTGCTGTTGAATCATCGGTTATTACGAACCTGTCAATACTTTTGTCATTCTATTCTGCCACAAAATTCAGTATATTATCTCCACTGAACGTAATGAATCGATTTACGCTTGAGCAACGTTGGGTTATATTGGACCAACGAGAAACTGCACGATGAGGTCGGTTTTGCCAAAAAAAAAAAAAAAACATATTTTTACATCTTTGAAGCTCTTTTTCCTCTTGTTGGGTACGATAATAAACAAAATTGCCGTATTTGGGGCTCAGAAAACCCACACGTGGTATTACAGAAGCCAATGCACCCATTATGAGTGACTGTTTGGTGCAATAATGGAGCGGCGATGTCATTGGCCCATATTTTTTTGAAAATGAGAACGGTGAGACCTATTGTACCATGATAACCGCTTTTTTTGTACCCGCTCTTGATGGTATTCATGTGAACAATGTTTAGTTTCAACAGGATGGTGCAAATTGTCACACATCTCATGCCACAATCGATTTATTGCCTCAAACGTTTGATGACCGTTTACATTTAGTCAGGATTACGACCTAGTTTCTCACACCACTGATGTTGTGTATGTTAATTTTATACACGAGTGGTGGGACGGACCTACAGTTTAAAGTCGATTCCGAACGACAGATTTTTGAGAAACTTTTCATGGCAATTTTATTTGCTCTCAAAGTTTTTGCCAGAAATCTGCTGAGATGAAGTAGCCGAAGAAATATTTTTTTGATGTCTGACCTGGTGTTTGAACCGACGCCTCATGTCTAATAAGCCAACACACTACCTACTAGACTACGGAGACTTGATGGCCGTTTAATTAGTCGAAATGGTGATGTCAATTGGCCGCCATAAAGCTGCGATTTGACGCCGTTGGACTATTTTCTATGGGGCGCCATTAAAGAAAAGTGTTATGCCGACAAACCAGAGACAATTGAGCATTTAAAGGCCAACATTCGTAAAGCTATTGCCGAGATACACTCGAAAAAGTGCATGACATGCACTTCGTATGCGTACATCGCATGTGGTACTGCGGGGGCTACCGCGGCAGCCATATGAATGAAAGAATATTCCATTTCTAATCAGAACAATTGTACTTTACAACAAAAAAATAAATTTGGCAAAATTTTAAACCGTTTGTGTTTTATTGCATTTTTATATTTAAACTTGTAAATAGCTCACCCTTTATGTATAAATTGTTAATATTTTTACGGAGAATGCAATACGTGAGATGAGTAAATATTTCTTAATGGGGTTTTAAATACAGTAGGACCTTGATTATCCGTGATGGTCGGGACCGGAAGCATGCTGGATAATCGATTTTCCTGGTTAATTGAGTACCAATTTTGGCTAGTTTTTTAATAGATATTTTTATTAGTTAATAAATGAATATGTATGTACATATTTATATAAAAACTAAATAATTCAAAACTAAATGTTTCAAAAATATAAAAAAACCTCACTTCTCAAATTTCTAAATTAAACTAACCATGTATGCTTCCGACTCACCGTATACTTAAGAGGGAATTCAACTTTTTCGATTGTTTGTCCAAAATAAAAAAAAAATTGTTTGCTTATAATCACGGATAATAGAGGTAATCACGGTTAAACGATGCAGAAAAATTTAAGTCGATCCAAAATAAAATAAAGTCGATGCAAAAAATTTTCTTTTTCCATCCCGGATAATTGATGTTGCCGGATAATCGAATCACGAATAATCAAGGTCCTACTGTAAAATCTGTAAATCTGTCGCCATGGTTCTTTATTGGTATGTTTGTTTTTTTTTTAAATTTAATTTTTTTACGATTTTTTAAAGAAAACTAACCAACATAAAATTGTTTGCGTATTTATAACAATTTCTTACGTAATTTATTACATTATGCGAGAGATCATGATCTGCATAAACTTACGTTTTAATTATACAATTTAATTTCTTTTTTAATTATTATAAAACGAGAAGATTGTAAAACGAAAGCTTGTCCATAAATTATATAATACAGTTATTTACGAACACGTGTAATCAGTACACGATCTCATAAAGTGAATTTAAAGACTTCTTTCTTTTATGCAAGTTGTTATTGATTAAATTTTTTAAACACTGCCTATTACATGTCGTAAAAGTTATTTTTTTTTTCGTTTTATATGTTAATGACGTTGCTTTACAATCAAAATTTAATTTTTTTATTTTGTTCAGTTTTATTTTAATGAATTTTTATTTTAATTAAATAAATTAAGAAGGCTTTACGTACATAATATTAATAAGTAATTAAAAAAAAGTTAAAAGTAATAGTTTTGTTTTATTTTTAATGACTTTTTGTTTTTTGTTAAAACAAAAGAAAAGTATTACGTTTCTACAATACAGGCCTACTACCTCTCTTAGTCGACCTGCAATTAGTCAATGTACGTTTCGTTCGTTAAGTTTTTTTAGTGCTATGCTAACTTTTATGAACCATTCATCGCGTTAGCGTATGCATGTCATTTATTTTATGTACCATTTACCAACTGTATACAATTTGTAGAAAGACTTTCATTTGCTGTGATTGAAATATGACAACGCCAGTCAAATGAACAGAAAATAAAAATTAATTTATGCCCATAAAAATTATGAAAAGTTTCTTTGAGGTTGTACTTAAACTTCGCTAGGTCAAGTGAAAATTGTGTCTTATTAATGAAGCCTAACACAGGTAATTAATTGATTTTTCATGAATAAAACACATTTTCTTTTTAATAAACATTGTTTTCAATTTGTGTAGTCATAAAAGTTGTTTAAAAAGTAATTAACTATTGGACTGCCGTGGTAATTTGTGATTTTTAATTTTCTTTACTTTTCTTTTTATATTCAAATGAACATTTTTATTGTTCTCTCGAGAAAGTTCGATTACAAATTGTCAGTAGATTGATTTAAAAATGTAATATCACTTGTGGTATGGCATTAATTGCCATTGTTTTTTTAATAGTTGAAATTTTGTAGCTTCACTTTGTTAAACTACGTTATTGAAATCACTTTATTCTGTCCAAAAAATATCTAAAAATTAATGAAAATTTTGATCATTACAGCCTTACAGTCAGGATTACAACCTAGCTTTCCACAGCACTTATGCTGTGTGTGTGTTAATTTTGTATATAAGTAGCGGAACCTACAGTTTAAAATACTCGAAGTTTTTTGAGAAACTTTTTCATGACAATATGTTACTTACACTCATAGCTTTTGCCAGAATTCTGCTGAGAGGAAGTGGCCGAAGAAATATTTATTCGTATTTCGTTTTGTTGGAGATGTCTGACCTGGGGTTTGAACCGTGGGCTGATGTCCAATAAGTCAACGTACTACGATTACGGCAATTACATTTCGATGTTGTAAATAGAAGCACGAAAATGGTATACTCGTTTCTGATACGGTAATTTTTATGTTATAGATGCGAATAGCTATGATAGATCAACCATTAAAAATCCAACGAAATCATAGAAACCAGGAGGTTACTCCGTAACTCGATTCGAAAAGTAAAAGTATTCGAAAATTTTCCGTACTTTCGAACTACAGAGTACAATTTTTACATTTTACGTAGATTTAAATTTTCGTATCGAGTTACAGAGTAACGTTCCAGGTATGGATTTTGCTGGTGAAATAGGCGTTGATCAGCAAAACAGTTATCAATTATTTGAAGAAATCTGGATATTCAATAGTGAAATATTTAATAAAATAATTTCCATTTGCAATGCTAAAATGGCACGAAATGTAATCATTCCTGAAGAGGTCATTACAACCCCAGCTTCTCACATCACTTATTTATATTAATTGTACACGTTAGCGGCAAGACCTACCGGTTAAAGTCGACTCCAAATGACGGATTTTTGAGAAATTTTTTAGTTACACTCAGAGAGAATTTTTTTGGAAGGATGTCGCCGAAGTAATATTTTTTCATTTTTCGTTTTGTTACGTATGCTCTCGTTGGCGAATTATATTAGACGGTGAAATGTGGCTAAAGTACCGCAATGTTAAAAAAAAAGATCATGCACGATTCAAGCTTAGCAGACGATGTATTTGCACCAGAACAAGTTAGTGCGATGTATTTCGTGGGATTGGAGGGAATTGTTCCATTATGATCATCTACGAATTGGCCAAACGACTGATGCTGATCTCCAGTGGTAATAAATAACGATATTATATCATGGAATTTAAACAAAATGGTCAGACTTAATCAACAGCAAAGTTATTTTATCTCATTGAAGATCCGTCAGATGGCTTTACTGAAAAATTTTAAAACATTCACCGTTTAGAGCGGACGTTGCCTCATCAGATTATATTGTTGTCCATCTTAAATTCTGTAATCTGACAGTTTTTCGCTTAGAAAAACCAGAAGTCCTTTGAAGGAGTAACGACTTCGGTTAGAAAACCCAGAAGTCCTATGAATGAGTAACGACTTCTGTTAGAAAACCCAGAAGTTCTATGAAGAAGTAGTGACTTTTTGGATGTTTCAACTGAAGCTTCCCACTTAAAATCAAACAATTATTTCAATATATCGTGTATATTTGTTGTCTGATAATCTATAAATCTGATGATTTTGTGAATCACTCGCTTTTGAAATAACTTTTTCCTCTTATTTTTTTAAACACAGTATTACCCGGATATAAGCAATTACAAAAATGTTTGCATGATACTGCTTGTAATTCTTATATTGAAATTCCACACCTGAGAGGAAATAGCCGCATGTCATTCAACCTGATAGAAGTCTATTTGTCCCATTACTGTAAATGGCTTCATATTCGATGGAATGTCGGCTGGTCGCAGAGGGCTTTGATCATCTTTTACAGCTCGGTGTGGTGAACAGTGTTGTGATTTGCTGGGCCCCATGATACCTCGGGATCACTGCTCAGAAATTACTGAAGGAGATGGATACTTGTGGGCATAGTCGAAAGTCTTATTGTATCATTAACTAGGCTGAGAATCATATCAGATTAGCAGAAGAAGAGCTTTACGAAAGATGAACATTGGTAGATTATAGGTTTTCTATCAGGAATCAATTATCTAAAAATAAAACCATAAGGAAAAGTCTATGGAATTACATTGTGCTGTTCAATTTGTTTAACTCTCTTTTCAATAAATCTGCCGTATTATGTTAATGCTGAATATTGGCTTCCAATGTCTCAAGAAATCCAGAAACGTTTCATTGGAGGAACAAGGGAGCTAGAGAACAGGATCAGAATTGTAGGAAAGTTGTCACAAAGCGGGTGCAGATGAACGAATCGTTTTTAAAATAAATTTAAAATATTATGTACATTTTTTCACTTTTATAAGAGGGGAATGTTTAAATTGTGATGATGCCTTTCAGTACAGTTTTAAGCAAAATTAAGATTTCTTAAGTTTTAGTGCTATTAAGCGGGGAATTATTATATCCGAGGTGCTTATATCCGGGGAATACTGTATTTACTTAAAATGTTTCCTAGGTTTACTGCTAAACTTCCAACTGCTAGAACTGCATATTCTTGAAAAATTCAATTCAATTTTAAAAATGTATCTTTTTTTTTGTTTTTATTGTGTATTTTCATTCACCAAGAGGTTGACATCATTTAATGTGTTTATTTTGTAAGAAAATCTGTTGGCTGGCTTTGCGTGTTGAATCAGTCAGTCAGCCAGCTACATACTTATGTACATCGACAATAAGTGGAATGAATGCGAGCGCGTCTGGGCCAAGACAAATGAATGGATGTGTATCTTTTGTTTGAAAAGTTCAAATTCATTTAGCTTTTCGGATTTCCAAATGTTTTTATTGTTTCTTAGTTTCGGCATTAAAACTCATAAAATATGTTTGCAATTTAAAATAAGTGGCGACCTTATGAACATTTAATATGGGAGCTTTATTTGCAACATCTATTACAAGCGACTAATCTTACCGAAAACATCTTTTTATGTGTTTTCCTCTATATTTCTTGAAAGATTTTTTTGTCTTTTTTTCCGTGGTGGTTTGTTACGATTGCTATTGCAACATGAGTAATTCTAGCTTGTGAGTGAGTAAGAGGCATTATTATTATTATTATTAAATGATGATCATGCAACTTATATTGCAAGTCTTTGTTCATATTGTCTGGGGAGATACATACATTTTCCTTTGTTTTATTATTTCATCTTCTTTTTTTCTCAAATATGCACATGTTCTTTCATTGGTATTTTGCTCCTCACCTCATTGCCGTACATATGTATATCAAGAATCAGAGTAAAACGCGTTCTAGTTTTTCGTTTTTTTTTTCTTACCCATTTTTTCTCATTTCATTGTTATTGTCCGTCCCGTCCCGTCCGTGTTAATATCTCAAATACAATCTCTTGAAACAATAGAACGTGACAAATATTCTACATTTTGTTATAAGTTTTTAAGTTGCTATCGCTTTTGCACTCTGTCTTCTTAAAGAAAATCATCAGCAACAATGGCAGCTTCCGCATGCAACAAAAATAATAACTACAATTGCTGTTTGCTAGTTGCTGTTTGCTGTTGCAACGACGTCATAAAGTCATGATTACAATTTGTTAAAGCAGTTGCCACAATTTTTTGTGTTAATCGCGTTATATTTTACTCGTTGTTGGCCACATTTGTTAACCATGTTTTCTAAGCTGCTGAAATGGAAGCATACAATTTAGTTGGCAACTGTGTAGCAACATTGGTGGCAGTAACGGCAATTATGAACGCCACTGTTTATATGGTGTGGCAGAAATAACAGAGACTTAACAATAAAGCAAACAAAATGAGCGAACGAAAGAAAACGAAACAAATTTATTATTGGGGCCACACTTTAACTGTCAACAAGTGATTTCGTAAAACTATAAACGTCAAGACTGACCGTTAGTTTTAGTCTGGCCATGAGCTGTGGCTGGTGCCTAAAAAGTTTTGTTGAATTTCACAATTTTTAAATTTAATATGCAACATTTTAATTTTTTTCTTTATACAACCGACGACAAACAATCAGTCACATGCTCAACGAAATATGTATATGGCTTCCGTTATACAGTTTTAAATTGAAACTTTTATTCAACAATATTACAGGGAAAACTCGTGTCAAATTTTAAGAAATTTAAAAAAAAATCTATTTCGAGGACATAAAGCTTTAAGTTCTCTTATTTCAATAAAAATTGGTTTAAAATTCTGGCTTGGTCAGATCAAAAAAGTTTTCTAAAGTCTGGAAAGTTTAACTGTGCTTCGATTAGACCACGTAGTTATAATAATTGCTCACTTCTGGTCAAATTTTATTCAGCATATAGAGATGCAAACAGAAAAGCTTTATTCTCAAGGAATATTTTATAGTTTTAATTAGAAGTGATTAAATTTAAATGAATTCGCCGTAGTCTAGTAGGTAGTGTGTTGACTTATTAGACTTCCACTCACCAGATTACTGACAAAATCTCGGAGAGTAAATAAAATTGCCATAAAAAAGAATCAAGAATCTGTCGTTCGAAGTCGAACTGTAGGTCTCGCCACTCTTGCATAAAATTAACACACACAATATAAGTGGTGGAGGAATTAGCTCGTAATTCTGGCTGAAGGGTTATAATGATCAATTATGTTTGTATGTGTGATTAAATTAACATTTATTCTATACCGAAACTTTTAAATAGACAAACTGTACAGTTACAAAGAAGGAAAATAGAAAAAAATTGATCTATCGATGTCAGATGAATGATATATGAAACACATCGTAATATAAATAAACATATGAATTGCTCCTCTTTTAATTCTGTATGCAAACCCGCGAATCACATAAACCCTTAAGAGTGATTTCATAATTTCTTGCGCTTTTTGTTTTACGTCTTTCAAGATTTATTCTTTCAACTGTAACAGATCATAGTAGATGGATAGTCCCTCGGCAATATTATCAAATACTCAGTAAAACCTTCGCGATTTTAAATGCTGGTTAGGCCTCGTTTTATGAAACATTGTTCTAGATTTTGTATTGTTGTAGATTTACGATTCAGAATTGGTCACCTGAGAGGAATTCGGCAGCGGTTGATGGCGTTGAGTCATATTAATTATACTTCTATACTATTTTTGTTTAGCTTTGTTTAAAGCTATTGGTGAAAAACATTGATGTAAACAATCGGAAATATACTAACAGGGAGATTTTATCGTCACTTTCAGAGATTAGTCTTCTAGAGCGTGGTAAATTTTTCACATTTAAATTGAGGGAATTAAATCAGTGAAAAGAAAATTATCTTCTATAGCATTAGGACCGTCAACGCTTTTTATGCTTTCAGCCACCTGGCTTGATATTTTGCCTCTAAGAGCAAACAGTATTAAGTCAAGCAATCACAAAACAGTCACAGAATATAATCGTACTTATAAAACGGTATGGTGTGATGGCGAAGCATGAATCATGGGTGAATCAATATATAGAGTGGTCCACTTAAAAGTTTAAATTTAAAAATGCAGTAAAACAAAAAAAATTTAAAATTTTTGTTGTAAAGTACAATTGTTTCGGTTAGAATTTGAATATTATTTCATTCACATGGCTGCCGCGGTTGTTCTCTCAATGCCTAATTTCAAACAAATTTTGTGCACTTTTTCGAGTATATGGCTTTCAAATGCTCAATTGTCTCTGGTTTTTCGGCATAACAAATTTCTTTAACAGCGTCACACAGAAACTAGTCCAACGATGTCAAATCGCAGCTTCTTGGCGGTCAAATGACGTCACCATTTCGGCTGGTTAAACGGCCATCAAACGTTTGACGCAACAAATCGATTGTTTCACGAAAAATGTGAAAAGTTGCTACATCCTGTTGAAACTAAGCATTGTTCACATCAATACCATGAAGAGCGGGTTCAAAAAAATCGGTTATCATAGTGCAATAGGTGCCTTCTTTGGCATTAATATTTGAGACGTCCTCATTTTCAAAAAATAAGGGAAAATTACGCCTCCGTAGCCGCACCAAACAGTCACTCGTAATGGGTGCATTGGCTTCTGTAAGAGCACGTCTGAGTGAGTTTTCTGAACTGCAAATACGACAATTTTGCTTAGTAACGTACCCTCCATGAACTTTGTAAGACTTCGCGAAATTCGACGTAAACTGGTGCGTGAAATGTTCAATTCTTGAGAACGATGACGAGTTGATGTTTATGGATTCTCACGCACACTCTTACTCACAGCTTCAATATTTACGGGTGTACACACTGTACAAGCACGCCCACATTTCGGCGCATCAGCAATGAAACCAGTTTCACGAACTTTAGCAATAAAGTTGCGTATACCGGACACGGTCGGTCCTTCTCTGCTACCAAATTTTGTACGTCAAGTCAAGCCATAGAATGGAATCCACTAGATTGTTGTCGTTCATGCTAAGAGACTGGAAATTCAAATCAAAATTGATGTAAAGTGAAACAACGAGTACCAAATCGAAGAGTTCCTTGTTGCAGTAAAAGGAACCTTGTCACATAGTGTAGGTACATGTAGGTTATTTATTGAAGAAAATAAAAAAATAATTCATTTCTAATTCTATTGCTTTGTTGTGACTGTTGTTGGTGATAAAAGTAATTAAAATTTAAACTTTTTGTCACCGCGAGTTAAAATTTACATGTTAAGCTTGCGGCAATTCGCCAGCCTTGTATAACACCCCGCCTTGCCTTAAATATTTAAATTCCTCTGTTGGCATTAATTTCTTATTTGATCGCTCAGTTTTTTTTTTGAGTAGCCGCAGGTTATCTTAAAATCCACGATACCTGGCTACTCCTGTTTCTCTGTTTTAGTTTTTCTTTTTTGTTCACTTGTGTCCGATTCGGTTTCGTTTTTATGACATTTTTTTTTTTAATGATGATGATAATCTCTTTCGTCATTATCGTCTTTGTCATCATCTCCTTTGTAGTCACTTGAGATTTGTGTCGTTTCTGTTTTTACGTTTTGCTGTTGTCTCCCAGTTTTTCGATGTTTACAATTTCCCAAGCTCTCAACATAGTGAGTGCAACAACCCAATACCGCACAAATGTCAAGTTTATACATATATTTTCTGAAATAAATTTAAATTTAAATAATACAACAACAACAACAATAGCAGCAATAACAACTATGGTATGGCATTGCATTTTGATACGGTTTTATGATTTCTCTCCATTGGTCATATCATTTTACTTGTCACCAGTGATTCACTGCCAACAAGCCATACGTACAGCATTTCTAAATGCTCTCCATAACTGCTGTTGCACACTGACAAACATATTCACTTGAACATGCAACACTGTAAGAGATTCATTCAAGAATACGTATTCATTTCATTGTAGATAAAATATTTCCTGTTGGTTTCATAAAGAAAATCTCTTCATTTATGACAATATCGTAACACAATTGAGAGATTTAATATATGCCTGGACAAAAGATGTCTTTAATTATATTAAAAATATTAAATCAAAATGCTTTACTTCTTTTTTTGAAGACAGAATAAGAAGAATATTTCATATCCATTGAAAGTTTAAATGTTTTTCAGTTAGACAACGCACAATGGGGTTTTTGATGCCTAAAATGGGAATTAATTGGAAAATGAAATTCTTGAGTACCAAATATTTTTTTACATGAGCTAAAAGTGCACAAAATTCTGCATCACTTTCTTAAAAAAATGTGTCTCTAGCAAGTACCATTACATTACTACGTCTTTTTGAAGTGTGAGTTTTTTTTGATATTTTTTATCTTTCGTGAAAAAACTAAATTTTCAGTGTTTTCAAAATTAGTTCTCGGCAAGTTTTTAAGTAAAAATATTAAAAAAATATATGGAGCCTTCAACAACAGACGATTGAGATTATATTTGCTTCGTTGTTTTATCAGTTTATATAGTTTTGTTATTTTTAAAGAAATTTTTTGTGAAGGTCTATAAATTTCCAAATTTTGTAGCATATATGGAAAAATAGTTGTGAGTTAAGCAAAGTAACGCCAAAAAATTTGTCTTTTTTTAAACCTAAGACACCTTGTGAAATAATGGAAAATTTTTTTTTGCACTTTCTCGCACCTGATTAAAAAAAGAAGATATATTTTTGCATATATAAGACCATATTTATTCAATCATAGCTAAAAACGTGAATACAATTTTTAGTTCTCGAAGAGAACTTAATGAAATAATTGCAAGTTCTAGATTTGAAACCTTTACTGAAAAAATTGCATTTCTTAAAGAAAAAATGCTTACACGTTTATTGCCAACCACAAAAAAAATATTTAATATAAGTTTTATTTATTTATTTATTTATTTATTTATTTATTTATTTATTTATTTATTATAATTAACATAACACAACAAGATTTTAATCTTATAATCTTTAACGATGCATGGAAAAATTATATTTCCCAATTGAAGAATCGCTGGAATGCATCTTATAGAGTGTCTGAGCCTTTTATTCAGAACAATATGTACTGGTTAGATTCGTCAATAGGTTTCCCGTGCCAATCTGGTGTTAAGCGTGGTAGATCGAAGGTTGATTTCGAGGATTGCATTGAAAGAAGAAGAAACCAAACGACAAAAGAGTAAAAGAAAGAAAATTCCTCATCTATGCTGGCGCGGACCAGAAGTAATAAACTACTCTTTAATACCAATAGGGTGTTAACTGAGGAAGCGCAAGAAGCCCGAAACAAAGACTTCAAAATGAAATGAAAACTTTCATACTCAAAATGATTTATTCTAATTTGTATTAACATTTCTATGTTCAATTCTAATTTTATCTGGTTGGTAGATAATCTTTGAGAGTAGGATTGTAAAATTTCAATCAAAAATCAAAAAATGCATTTCAGGTCACGATTTTTTTTGTTATTGTGGATTTATCTTCTTTAAGCGAAATAAACCAAAAAAGGTAAAAAAAAAAGCAACCAGGAAAGCTCCCACGATTTAATTCCCGTTTTTGGCATCAAAAACCCCATTGTGCAACGTTTAAAAATTTGGACCAATCTACCATCAGCACATGTCGAATTTGTAACACTCTTAACTGCACGTGCTTTTTGGTAAGCATTGATTTCTTTTTATTATAAGAGACTTCATTTAGCAGTTAACCTACTGATGCCAATATTTACAAAAGCAATGCTACGGGAGTTATTCCATCGTTACTGGTGGGTACGTTTGAGGTCATAGCTATCGCAAATTTTCCTTGGACGACATGCCATATTTTTAATTACACTTCCTGTAATGTTCGTATTTAACCTCTACCATCACGTGGCTAATATTAAATTTTTGGCCACTTTTCTTACCGACTCAATCTTCATCAATGAATGAATCATTTGAGTTTCAATGCCTCAATTTATCATATCAATTATTCAAGTTTATTTTTTAAATATGAAAAAAAAGAAGTCGCTGTAGATAGCAGGTAGTGAGTTGGGCGTGATTCAACCCCTGGCTTAGAAATCTAAAGCAAAAAATTAAGGAACAATTTTTTTCGGTGACTTCCCGTCAGAGTTTTTGTCAGAGCACTACTGTCAAGTTTATCAAAAATCTGTCGCTCGATGTAGACTTTAAACTGTAGGTCCCGGCACTTTTTGAGACAATAAGTAGGGTTGTAATCCTGACTAAAGAGTTGTAACGACCGATTAAGTATATAAGTATGAAGTTGCCGTGGCCTAGTAGGTAGTCTGATAGCTTATTAGACGTGAGGCCTCGATTCAAACACCAACTAAACGAAATATGTCAAAATATTTCTTCTGCGCCTTCCTCTCAGCAGATTTCTAGCAAAAACTCTGAGAGTAAATATAATTGCCATGAAAAGTTTCTCAAAAATCTGTCGTTTGGAGTCGACTTTAAACTGTAGATCCCACCACTCATGTACATATAAAAAAATTAACGCACACAACATAAGTGATGTGAGAAACTAAGTCGTAATCCTGACTAAAGGGTTGTAATGACCAATTATGTATGTATGATTAAGTATGTAAATAAGTAAACAATAAATAAAAAATTCACGAAATCCAAAGATGGTCCAGCGATTACAAAACTGAAAAACAACTTATTTTTGGTAATATTCCTTATCTTATCTTTCCAACACTAGCTCACATTATACAAAAAACAAAGTCAGTTTAATTTCTGCTGTTCGAATTCCGGTTTTCTGCACCTCAAATTCTTACCGCCTTCGTATAGTTAGACCTAGTATCCTTATTGTCATTACAGGTACTTATGCCCATTCCACCAAGGTTGCGCGGACCCAGATTTCAAGTTTCCTGATCATAAGTACCTCTACTTGGAAAACCGTATTATGTTGAGACAAAAATATAGTCTAGTTTTAAAATCAGTCAAGTTATATTACCACGTTTAGAGCCGTTCTTGTTGTAACTAGTCACCACGGGCAGTTGCGCCTTGGTTCCGTTTACCCCGGATTGTCGATCGGTATCAAAGCACCCGCATCTCTATTGGCTGCGCGGCTTTTAAGTTTTTGTATTATTCTGTTGGTGCATTTTCTATCCAACGTACGTTAGGGTATAAAAATCGTTCTTGGTTTTAGCGCTATATTTAACCTATGGCATTTTTAAATACGAACCAATATCTAACTGCTTTCACAGCCCTTTCTTGCTGTTGTTGCCATTGCAATCTAATCTAGATTTAGATCTAATTACACTATGCGACAAAATAAAAAAATGAAATACACTCAGCTAATGACATATTGTTCTTTGTGAGTATTGTTGAGTAGAACTCAAATATATTTTTTTATATTTCTTGAACCCTCCAAACTTTTCTTATTTGACAAAAATAAGTACCAAGTAGTCTAATAGGTAGTGTGGTGGCTCAAGATCTCCTACAAAACCAAACATGAAAAAAGATTTCTTCGGTTACTTCCTTTCAGCAGATTTCTGCCAAAAACTCTGAGTAAACAAAATTGACATGAGAAGTTTCTCAAAAATCCATCGTTCGGAGTCGAACTTAAATTGTAGGTCCCGCCGCTCATGTATAAAATTAACTGACTCAACATAAGTGGTGTGAGAAACTAGGTTGTAATCCTGACAATGCGTCGGATGCTTCCAACTAAGAAAAAAAATGAAATTCAAATTACTGCCCATGACAGGAAGACTATCGGAATGCTGGCATATAATTTTCTTTTTTTTTTCTTCTCAAGCTTTCTTATTTAAATCCAATTAATTTGGAAACATATTCGTACGTGTAACAAAATTCGTTACAATAAACATTAAAGAGGCACCAATAAGGTGCCAAATTGTCACTTCGTTTCAGTGCAGCTGGTTGAAAACGAGCAAAAGAAATTTCATTTTGTTTCTTTCCCAAGGCTACTGTTATAATTATTTCGCTACAATATTAAGACGATAATAACTAATTAAGTTTTAATACATGTTGGTGTTTTGGCCTGGCCGGTGATCTGTAACACAGTGAATTATTTGTTGCTTTGGGACGATAACTGCCATATTGTATGGCATTGACAGTCAATCGAATAAAGATAATCACACGTTTCCACCATAAATGGGAGAAAATTCCATTTATTGTAATTGCCATAAAAATGTTTCTTTCACTTTTTCCATTTTTTCCATTTTTTTTTTGTATTTTGATTGAACAGGTAATTTGATAAAACATTGTTTGATTAAAAGGTGGCAAATTAATTGGTTTCGCTTGCTCGTACATAAGTGGCCATTTAATTGTCAATAAGTAGGGAGGAGGGGTTGTACATTTATTGAGATCACCATAACGGCGTTGAAAATTATATTGACCATTAGAAGTGGCCTTGGGTGATGGCATGTGGCAAAACATGTAACAAACACCAAATAACAAATTGTTGTTAGTCCCTCCTACTATTTGTTACGATATAAAGTTTAAAGAAATTTCCTTGAATTTCCATTTATTATTGAATAATTTAATTCTTGCTTTCATATTTTAACTGCATAGCATTGGATGGATAGCTATTGGATGTAATTCATTACATTCGAAGAAAGAATTTGCCAATAAAGAGCAGAATTTTAAATCAATCGGGTGGGCCATCTAACGGCTTAAATTGGAACCATCAGTTATTTCGAATCAGGCAATATTAAGGTCATTCTATTCTGTCACAAAAAACTCAGTATATTATCTCCACTGAATGTAATTTATTTCCAAAACAAAGACAATTGATCGGAAACTGCACGAAAATGTCGTACAAAATTTGGTCGCAGAGAAGGATCAATAGTGCCCGATATACGCAAGTTTTTTGCTAAAGTTCGTGAAGCTGTTTTCATTGTTGTTGCGTCAGCGTGCTCGTACAGTGCGTACACCCGAAAATATCGGAAGCCGTGGTTAAACGTGTGCATGAGCATGCATCAACATCAACTCGTCATCGTCCTCAAGAATTAAACATTTCACGCACCAGTTTATGTCAAATTTTTTTTAAAGATCTCGGTATGGGGAGAGTTAAAGCCGCATGACCATCCACAATTCGCTTCGCTAGATAAGCCAACGAGAAACAGCACGAAGATGTCGATATTAAAAAAAAAAAAAAAAAAAAAAGCTTTTCGAATGAAACTCATTGCCATCTTGGTGGGTATGTTAATAAACAAAATTGCTGGATTTGGGGCCTTGAAAATACACATGTGGTCTTACAAAAGCCAATGCATCTATTACGAGTGACTGTTTTGTGCAGCTTGTGAGGCAAAGGCATCCCATATGTCTTTGAAAATGAGGACGGCTCAACCATTACGGTCAATGGAGATACCCATCGCACCATGATAACCGATTTTTTTGTACCCGATCTGGTACTGATATGGTCCATGTTTGGTTTCAACAGAATGGTGTAACTTGCCATACATCTGATGTCACAATCGATTTATTGCGTTAAACGTTTGATGGCCGTTTAACTAGTCGATGTGATGATGTCAATTGGCAGCCAAGAAATTGCGATTTGACACCGTTGGACTATTTTCTGTAGGGCGCCATTAAGGAAAACTGTTATGCCGATAAACCAAAGACAATTGAGCATTTGAAGACCAACATTCGAGATGCCATTGCCGAGATACGTTTCCATACACTAGAAAATTGGTGCGATCGTATGAGGTACTGTGAGGCCAGTCTCGGCAGCCATATGAATGAAATGATATTCCATTTCTAACCTTAACAATTGTACTTTACAACAAAAAAAAATTAAATTTGGCAAAATTTCAAAGCGTTTTTATTTTATTGCATTTTTAAATCTAAACTTTTAAATAACCCACCTTTTATTTGTTGATTTTAATTACATTTAATATACGAATTAAATATAAATTCTACTTCATACTTTACTCTACCCCATGCATAAAATTATGTTACTTGGCTACCATCTGAATTGACTGGCTTCATTACGAATTCATTGTAACAAATAATAGCGAATATAATTAAAATATTTATTTGAATTGAACCTTAAACAAAACAAATACAAAAAAAAGCTCATAGCGTCTGTGAAATTTTAAATAAAATTCTACGAACCTTGTTTTATGTATTTGAATACTACAATCCTTCCTCACATGTCCTGGATACTTTTTCAGTTCGTCTCTATGACTACAGGCTAATGGGTTTTGATTAAAGGTATGTTTGTCTTTCTTCGCTTGTCAATTGTATCGAAAGCAGCAACGATAGCTAATTTTAATAGGTGTGGTGTGGTACAAGAAGTGTACTTTTGTCAGGCCAATGGCTACCATTGAAAATCATTTCCTGAGTGGTATTCAGCCATACTGCTCTTCTGTTTGTCAGTATTTTTTTTTTCTAGGTGTGCCTATGCAAATTTATATGGTATCGTATCTGAAAATCGTTTTTAATTATTTTTAATTTGTACGAAATGTTCAAGTTTTTTTAATATTTTTTTTTAATTTTCATTTTAAATTCTTAACTTCAAAATATTTTTTCTCCAAGTTAGTTGCAAGTATTGTTGCCATAATATATTTTATTATTTAGTACAGTGTAGTATACCTCAACAATTTTTTTCGCTTGTTTACTTCACATCTCTAATAAGTACTCTAGATTAGGTTAGCGACTAGCATGCCGTTCACAGACTAGTCCACTCGGTGGCAATATGGCACATTGTGTCTCAGTGTGAGTTAAGTCCCCATGTCATGGGTATGAATCACCGCGAGTTCCGGTTGAAACTGGCCAGTTCCCTTAGTGGCACATTCGCCACCATGCCCACTACTTCAAACGTTCTGTCATACAAAAACTGATAACATCTGTCATGAAGTGCAGGGCACTCGCATAAAAGGTTTTTCGCCGATTCTGTTTCCTCCACTTCATTGCAGCTTCTGCAGTAATCCTGGTAGAGCAGACCGAGATTGTCAGCGAAACTGCTAATTGCGTAGTATCCTATTAGAATTCCTGTTAGAATGCGAACCGCTTTCTTGTCGAACTCAAGTAGTTCCCTGTTTCTCCCGCTGTCCACTGCTGGATACACGTGCATACATACATAATTGGCCATTGCAAACCTACAGTCAGGATTACGGCCTGGCTTCTCGCACCACTCATGTTCTGTGTCTTAATTTTATACATGAATGCCCGGTCCTAAAGTTTAAAGTCGATACCGCACGACAGATTTTTCAGAAACTTTTCATGGCAGTTTCATTCACTTTCAGAGTTTTTGTCAGAAATCTGCTGAGAGGAAGTCGCCAAAGAAATACTTTTTCTTATTTCGTTTTGATGTCTGACCTGGACTGAGCAGTTTTAAAATTCGGCAACCAGGTATGTCGGAACACCCACGGTTTGTTAAATTCTAAATTGCTAAAGTCTGAAATTTCTATTTCTCATCGTTTTGCAATCCCTTAAACATCCTTGCTACCTTCCTGGAAACCAGTATTTTCATCTGTAGTAGTATAAATGAAAATAGACATCGGATTGGTCGCTTAATATCACGATGGCGGCGATAATCGATAACTACGAAAGTTAAAGCGTCTATTACTAGTAAATTTCGTCTGAAAACTCTACGTGATAGCAAACCATCAATCTCATGTAATGGAGCAAAATTCGTGTTTGCAAACTTCACCTGACTAATATCAAAAAGTTTTGATATTTGGCTAGATAGTGTAATAACAACACAAATTTTCTCATCAGGTCGTGTTTGCAGGCGAACTGCACAAGTGTAATAGCCACTTTACGCGATTCAAACATTAGCAGCTGCCTATATTGAACACTGAAAATATTCTGACAAGTGACTATCTGTTGTCTTTGATATTATGATCATATATCACAAAATTTGGTATTTATTTATTAATTGAAATCATAGCTGCCAGATAAATGAGGCACAAAATCGTCAAATATTTGAGAAAAAATCGTCAAAACCGTCAAAGACGTTTATTGAAATCGTCAAAAAATCGTCAGAAAAGTAAACAAATAAATTAAAAGATTTTAAAAACCAAAATTAATCTATTGTAGTAAAACATATAAAGTCAATGTATGTCCATATGTATCTAAGTTCAAAAATAAAACATTTAAAAAAAATTTGTTAGAAATTAAAAGCTAGCGTCCCTCATCTTCATTTATTATTATTTTTTTTTTTAATAGAGAAATTATATATCATTTTCAGGAATAAATTGTTTAAGGTTTAAACAATCTATCCCAGCGTTGTTTATTGACATCATCTTAATCTACGGGTGGTGTAAATATTAAAGAGTCAGAAGCTCTTGACATTCTGAGCATGAAAATTCAGTGTACTGCTGCCTTCAACCGACAAATTTTTCAGTTCCTTCAGTTCCTTCTTAAGATCTTATCATCTGATCTTACTATTTACATTAATTATTTATACTATTTATGAGGTCGATGCCTCAACGTTTATTTTGAGGTTTCTCGACCGTGTACAGGAGAGGCCGTAGTAGCTCGTTAATGACGGTAGTGTATCCAACTCCATTGAATCATTGGTGCATCGTTGCAATGTGGTTTGTGTTTCACTGTACTGTCACTACTACAAAAGGATTTTCCTCGAACGAAATAAGGGGACTTGTTCCCGAAAATCATATATACCTAAATAACGCTTGTCTTTCTCAGCCAGGACATCCGTATGTGGTCGATTGGCCAATGGATCGCACACTGTATTACAGAAAAAGTACGTTTTTTAGTCGGACTATTCGTATGTGGAACTGAATTCCTGCAGGGGTCTTTCCTGTTACTTATGGTGTACAAATATACAAGCCTAGAGTCCATAAACACTGTTCTCTCTTTCCTTCATTCCATAACATATTTTCATAGTTCCAAACACAATGCCATCCATCCCCTGTTGATGTTGGTCGTTCGAAAAAAAAATAACTGCGAACAAAAACAACAAAAGTGATAAAAAACGACAATTGATAAATTATTCTCAATTACGAGGTTATTTAGGAGTTATAATTTTTTGGATTTTAAGGGATTATAAAGGAATAAAATACAGAAAAATCATCACAGGTATTCGAAAGTAATTTAAAAATATAATACTTTATTCCTTGTTTTTACTAATATAAATTTCCAATAGTGACAATTGCAAAATAAATACAAAGCTAAAGTGCTTTTAATGTACTAAAGTAAAAAATGTGATGTAAATTTTTAATTTCTAAAAATCGTCAAAATAAGGGCATAAATCGTCACATTGTCAAAGTGATATTTTTGGAACCCAAAATCGTCAAAATGACGATAAATCGTCAAATCTGGCAGCTATGATTGGAATACAATTACCAATTATATTACGATCTGAGTACCTTATTGCTCGGTGTGGTGTATCATACCAGAGTCTCTGGTGGGAATCGAACCCACGACTCTTATTCTAATAGTCTAACATACTACTCAATAGACTACCAGGGCACCCCTATCACAAAATTATACGTCTCGCACACAGAATACATTGATTAGGATTTTATACTATTAAAATCTTTTCAGGCTACGTATTTTTATTATTTATTAATATTTTTATGTTGGTAAACTCGTCTCGAGCATATGTTTACAGTTTTAGTTAAATGTCGAGTTTAGTTTGCTTGTTAGAGGCATAAATAAGACGATTTGTGACGTGTTCCATCAATGATGTGATTGGCGATTTTCTGTTAACAAAAAATATAGATCAAAAAGTTGTATCAAATTTTGTGTAAAAAATGGGATTAAGTACTCGAAAATACTGAAAATGTCCACAGTGGCTAGATCATCGTTCACGTCATTCAACAATTCCTGGGCGATGCTCATGCGACGTAAATTTTGATCAAAATTCAGCAATTTTGTAACAAACTTCGCTGCCATAAGATTCATACCCAACAATATCAAAAAAATTGCATGACATAAGCCAAGCGATACGCCAAATTCCTCAGTAACTTCTCTAATTGCGATTCGACGATTCTCCATTAGCAGTTTCTTTACTTTTTCAACAATTTCATCGCGTGTTTTTGTACTGAGGCGTCAAGGGCGAGCGTCGCCAGTCACTGTTATACTCGACATAATGTGAAAAGCTTATTCCACTTGTAAACATTTTTCTCGCCTCAGAGTACTCTCACCGTATGCCACTGTCAACATTTCAAGTGTTTTTGTGCACTTAATTCTATTTCTTACACAAAATTTATTGCAACTTCTTTGATTCATTTCTGAATTTTTTTTTTTTATTGAAAATCATTAAATCGAAAATCAGTTGTCTTATTTATGCCTCTCTCAAGCAAACTAAACGTGCCACATAACTGTGAACATATGTATGTTCGACCCTAGTGTATCAACAACAATGTAAGCAGCGTGCGAAAATTTAAAATACATCTTATTTTTTGAACAGATCTCGTACATCTCCATAAAAGAATTCTATTTTTGGGGCACTTATAAAATTATACCATTATATATGGGGATTCGAAGATTAAAATAAAAGATATTGTTTTCTTTTCAATCGTTATTTATTTCCTTATTTAAATAAATCATTTATTTATTGAAATAATTCCTGTATTTAAGTAATAACACACTTTTGTTGATAACACTGCATTATCAACTTTATTCAGGGCACTTTATTAACCCATTAATGTCCGAAATATTTTTTGGAGTTTTAGCACCAGATTTTAAACACTCTTTGTTCAGCGACTTTGCGAACAAATGGGGGTAAGGGGATGTTTTAGCCTGGCAACTTAAGTTGCCACTGGGCAGATACCTATCAAACACAACACACAGTTTAATTTGTAACAAAACTTTATTCATGATTTTTTTTAATGGAACCAAATTAGTTATTCGAACTACACTAAATTATAATAAACTAAACATAAATTTCTATTTATTTATTTGAAATACTTGAAAACAATAATTAGCATGAAGAAAAATTTTTCATTTTTTGCACATATGTGAAGTCCGACCAGGACAAACTTTGCAGCGATGGTATTTTGATTCACCTCTTATAATAATGTGATCCTTTCTATCTGAACGGAAGTTATTTATTGCATCGTTTTGAGTACGTGATAATAGTCTAACTTTTCTTTTAAATGTTTATACTCCACATGATCTTAAAAGAAACATTGCACATTTTCTTTTAAATTCCAAGTAGGTTATATTATGGCCCAACATTCAGAGCGGAAACCAACCAGTTACTTCTGTATCCGAATTGTCTGAATCCACATCTGTATCTTGTTCAGCCGTTTCTATAGGGGGAACTAAAACAATATCTGTTGGTGTTTCTTCATTTTCCGAAAGCCTCAGCTCATCCAAAATTTCTTCAAGTATTAGCGTTATTTTGTGCGATGACCTAGTATATTAAAAATTTCTATTTATGCGCGAAGATAAAATTGATTGACACTGATATTTCACAATTTCGCTTCATAAAACTATATAAAATAATACAACACAAAAAGTACACCTAAGTGCCCATTGGCAACTTAAGATGTCACAATCACAAAACATTCAATTATAAGAAATATTAAATCCAAATTGATAAAATTTTAGTTAAAAACAAAGCTAAGGTGTATTTCTATCTCAAACATACGTCTTTTTTGCAAAAATATTTATAATATTCGATAAACTTACATTTGAATCCCGCAGCCTCGGTTAAAAACCGACAAGAAAAAATACTTAAAAATTAACATCTTTTGTCTTCCAAACTGTAAAAGCAATCGATTCAGAATAAAAAGAAATAAAGAAAACCACGTGTTATTAAAAGTTTCTAACGGCTACCGATTTGTTTTTTACTCTCAATTTCCTCTCAGAGCATAACTTAAGTTGCCACTGGGCACTAATGCGTTAAGGAAGATCAAACGTACAATTTTCAAAACTTTATTATTTATACGCACTTATTTTACACTTGGCAACTTCGCGATCTTTCTATGTAGTGTTGTTCTTGAATTTTTGTACTTGTGTTGTGTAATTTATTGTATAATGCGATTTAAATGTTATTATTGTCTATTTGTCGTTTTCTTATTTTATTTACATTTTCATTAAATCTCAATGAGCCAAATTGGCATCCTTATTATTTTTTATATTAGTGCACGTTCAACTGATTAATTAAACCATTATATACCATGAATTTTTTAAAGTTAAATTATTATCACGCACCAACTATTTTATCCGGCAGACCTATTAAATTTTAACAATTTTATAAAAAAAAAACCATCCATAAATAGTTCATATTTATGTTAACAAATTGCTTTTAATATTTAAAATGCAATTTGTTTTTGTCTATTTTCGGTCTTTTTACATTTCTCCTTTAATTTTTCTTTATGGCGGTCTGCTGCTGCTGCTGCTCTGAGTGATAAATTAACTTGTTGAACATGATGCTGCAGAGTGTATTTAAACCGGTGCTATTAAGGCTTTAAAGCAAATCTCTGTTGATTGGCTAGTTGCAGAGTTCAACAAGTTCACTTTCATCACTGCCATTTCCACAACGATCATAATTTTTTCACTTTTTTACGTTTTTTGGTGTTTCATCGACGTTGTCGATCGTGTTACAAGGTGTTAAGGTCTTAGCCTTCCTTAATCCCTCTCTATTTCTTGGCTTTGCTCATTGCACTGCAATATCAGTAAATAAGATCAATAAATTAAGCGATTAAAGATGAAGAATGATGGGGTTTTATTTGGAAAGAAGTTTTAATAATTGTTCAAAGAGAAAGAGACCAAAAAAAAAACAAACTTCAGTTGACTTCCTTTGCTTTAGCTTTTCTACGAATAATGATGATGATCATCTCATTGAGTTGAATTGAACTGCAATAAAGAAATAAAACGTGATTGAACTTTAACTTTAATTTTTATTATTTTATGTTGTATTTATTGTCGTTGTTGTTGTTATTATCGATAGTGCACAGAAAGTAGCAAAAATTGAAAACCAAAAAAATCGCAACAAAAAAAAATTGATCCACATCTATCTGGGTAATTTGATGACCCCATTTATCCGTTTACGACTGTTGTACAACAATTGAATGACTGTCTGAATGACTTTTAGCTTGATTGCTTATAAGACAGCATTGATATGCAACTAGTTGTTGTACTGTTGCAAAATTCTAGTGAACTTCACACTTTTTCATTGTTACCGGATCTCAGAGGTAGTGTACTGACAAAATTGTAGTTAAGTAACCTGGTGAATACAAGAATTTTACAAATTTTTAAATTTTAAAAAGAGTAATCAATTGAATGGATTTTTCTGTCGTATGATTTCTGGTGATGATGGTATTCATGCTAAGAGAGAATTTGTATTTCAATTGGACAAGAAGTCGCCGTAGTCTAGTAGGTAGTGTGTTGGTTTATTAGACGTAGAGCCAGGGTTCGAGCCCCGGCTAGACATCAAAACAAAATACAAAAGGTATTGCTTCGGCGACTTTCTCTCAGCAGATTTCTGGCAAAAACTCTGAGAGTAAAAAAATTGCCATGATAAGTTTCTCAAAAATCTATCGTTCGGAGTCGACTTTAAACTGTAGGTCCCACCACTCATGTATAAAAATTAACACACACAACATAAGTGGTGTGAGAAACTAGGTCGTAATCCTGACTGAAGGGTTGTAATGACCAATTATGTATGTATGTATCCAAAAGGACAATAAAAACTTTTAAGGTCGAAATAAGTGCCTCATGGTAGATTTAAAAGTATTTTAAATTAAGGAATTCACAATCTATTCATCATCTAGAAGGTTAAGGTATTCGCCTATATATCTCAGTGCAATCCATAATGCTTATAACATCATCCGTATTGAAATCCCGAATTTCACTTGTTTTTGCATAATGAAAACTATTTAAATCTTGGTAGATCCTAGAGTCTATTCCACAAATTGCAAGCTATGTTAACAATTAGCCTTTTAAAATTATTTTTTATGAGAGTCGTTTTCGAATGTTCAACTATTCCACAATTTGGTGAACACACAATAAAGGCAACGCAGCAAACACAAAAATTTTGCAATTGCAGCCTAAGTTAAGCTGCACGCATACTAATTATAATAAAAACAGCGGCAGAAAAGCATAAGTAAACAATTGAAATATTAACAGTTCATTCACAAAATAAATTTTTCGAGTTATATTTCACACATTACGTTTTTGGAACCTCTACTTCATCCATGTTATTGTATTGGCAGTATTAATCCTCGCATACGCCAGCACAAATACTCTCACTGTAAGCACTAACTCTCTCATTGCTGCGAATAAATATTAAAATTAGCCTTAAAGCAAAGCTGCAGAATCTTGCATTGTTGTCTCGCTTCCCATAAAATAACCACTTCCATATACACCCATGTATTCTACTTTTAAGAGCTTGCTGTGTTGCGTTTATTGTGTTTATAGAATTACAATTCATTATAGGCACATAATTTATCTCTTTGAAAGACAACGTAAACATTTAAATAGATTCGTCGTGCGAGTGTTAATATTTTTAGTATTTTGGATCATTAACTATATTTTTTACACGCAATTTGATGCCAATTTATTGAAATAGAAAAAGTAGATGTAGACACCGAAAACTTTTAATATTGAAAATATTTTTTGGTACAAGTATACTAATAAAGGGTCCGACAAATAACTTTTTTTTGAAAATGCTTTAAAAAAACTACTGCCTTGGCTGGCCATGCAGTAGCCTACACGATCGGTCCAATTTTTAAGCACATTATCGATTGTGTGCAGCTGTATTTCACCAATGGCTTCACGAATATTGTCCTTTAAAGCGTCTCTGGCTTGTCGGCGTAACCTTTATCTTTGACGGCACCCCACAAATAATAGTCCAACGGTATCAAATCGCAGTTCCGAGGTGGCCAAACGACATCAGCTCTGCGGCTGATAATGCGATCTTCAAAAACAGGGCGCAAAACATCGAGTGTAGCTTCTGTGTGGCACGTAGCGCCGTCCTGTTGAAACCAAATGTTGCCAATATCCTCCTCTTCAACTCTTGTGAACAAAAATTCGTTCAACATGGCCCGATAACGATCGCCATTGACTCGTTTTGGGTACGTCGGCGGATTTTCTGTGCCCCAAATGCGACAATTTTGCTTGTTTACATACCCGGAAGGATTGTACTTTCGAATAAAAAAGAAATTTGAGAAAATATTCAGTAGTTTTTTTTTAAGCATTTTCAAAAAAAAAAAGGTATTTGGCGGACCCTTTATAAGTGAAGTCGCCGTAGACTAGTAGGTAGTGTGTTGGCTTGATAACCTCTAGCTATGTATACATTTCATCGGTGCCCTCCTCTCAGCAGATTTTTGGCAAAAACCAATTAAATTGCCATGAAAAATTTCTCAAAAACCTGACGTTTTGAGTCGGCTTTGAACTGTAGGTCCCGTCACTCATGTATAAAATTAAGACAAAAATGAGAAACTGGGTCGTAATCCTGACTAAGGGTTTGTAATAACCACAATATCGAATTTAAAGTTTAATACTGTAACTATAAAATACTTGCAAGACTAACTGTTTCATTAAACTAGGCCTACAAATTTGATTTACCTGTATTAACTTGATTGTCATCGTTCCTGTGTGCTTTTAGTTATTAAAATTAATCTGGCATCACTGTCACTTCACTAAGTAGTTTTTATTTTAGCTTTGAAGTTATTTTCTTTAAAAAGAACAGAAACAATATTTAGCAAAGAGAGTAAGCTCATGTACAAAAATTTTATACATATAATGTAAAACTGTCAGTCATTTAGACTGTCCATCAGTGTTTAAATAACGTTGACAGTGATGATGATTATGGCCCATCACCTTTAGCTTAACTCCATAAGTATCTCTTGCCATCTTCTTTAGTCTAAACTCTTTTTTTACCAAACATTTTAAAATTTCATATTCTTTCGAAGCGAATAGTAAGTTTTTTAATATTTTATTTCTAAAAAGAAAATTCATTCTATTGGCAATAAAATTCATCCAGATTAGACAAGTTTTCACGTCTCGTCTTGTTTTCTATTTTTTTTTTTTTTTTTGTCTTACGCATCAACTTGTTGGGAAGATTTTATTTTTTTGCGTTTTTACCCTCTCTTCTGTATGTAAGCTTAAGTCGTTTGGACAATTTATGAACCATTAACCGATTCGATTTACAATACAATACACAAAAATTATTCCCAGACTATATGACCACCTCTTCATACGTTCAGCGTTTCTATAATCATCATCATCATTATGACAATGATGTTTAGCCGGTTACTATTCATTAGTAGATGCGTTTACAAAATGTACAAACTAAACGGGGCATTAGTTGCTTTAGGCATATTTTTTTTTTGTGGATCATCATTTTTTATCGAATTATTATTTATTTTGTTTTCTTTCTTCAGATCAGTTACGGTTCGGTTGGTTAAGCACACCGATTCGTATTAATATGGTGAATAACGAATAGTATGTTGCCCCTCTCATCAATTGGCAGGTGTTAAGTTAACAAAATTTGTTAAATTTGCCTTTAATTATCGGAATTACTTACTGACAGAAACAAATTTTAAAAACATCTTATGTTTCCTGGCAGGTTAAACTTGTATTCAATGTTTATACTTGTGAGAGTCTAATTTAAAATCATTAAATCGAGAGAGATATTAAGATAATAATTAGTTTTGCAACTGTATGAATATATAAAAAACTTCTTAATTTATAACTGTAACATAAGATTTTGGAAGGAAGAAATTATAATAAACACGGCATTTTAAATGATTATAGAGGCAGGAGATTTAAGTCAGCCTGAGAATAGTAATTGTACACTCAAAAACCATTTGTTCGGAATTGGAATTGCTTCAAGCTCAGTATGAGGAAAATGAATTATCAGTATCTCTAAATACGTGATATTTGTGTGGACTTAATGCGCTTAAAAAGGAAACACAAAGTATGCTTATCAACTACAAGGTTGAAAGTTATCCATACTGGCTGACAGGTAAGTGTAGCATTATTAGGTTCCTTAGCGCATTATAAATTTAAGTTGAGTCATACGAGTAATATTGCTCAATCAAAAGTTAAATGAATTTTTGCATCTGACTTACTATTCGCAGATGTCATCAGGGATGTGATTTTTCTTTACAAAATATTTGAGGGTTAGTTATCTGACTGGTATTTTTCTCTTAGGGCCTTATCTTATTACAACTTGCCGTTAAAGTTGAGTTTAGTTAAATATAACTTTAGCTAAAGTAAACTTTAAAGTCAGCTTTAACTTCTTTTCGTTATTGCAACCTAATGATAAAATAAAGTTAACTTTTTCAAAAATATGGCAGTGCTCAATTAATAAAGTTTTTTCTTAAACGCAGTGGCAACGACGGGCATCTTCTTTTTGTTGTTTGTGTGTTTGCTCATTTTGTTTATATTTGAAGTTGCCATATTGAAAATAATATATATGTATGGCAAGTTCAAACATAAACTTAACTTTAAAAGTTGCCGGTAGGATGATCTTCCCTTTAGCTTAACGCTTACTTCAGCCCTATTGCCCACTTATCACAATGAAAAACAATTTCTCTGCTCGTTAAAATCCGCGCTTTAGTTAAAGGCAAGTTGTAATAACAGCCCTTAAAGTAGCATTTAATACAGGCTCGGTGTTCTTACAATAAGTTTCGCTTTCTAGTGGCGGGAAAGGTGACTTTACTGGTTAGTAATTGTTTTATTAGGTTTTTTCAGATTTATTATTATTTTAAGGAGTAAAATTAACTCATTCTATCAGTTTTAAGGAATAGCGTGGTGTAGCTGGGGAACAGAACTGAAACAAGCCAGAGAATATTAATAAAATGGGGAAATGCTTTTTGGCGGCCCTATGTGACAAAAAATAATACGATTGATTGCTAGCCAATGTTTTTGATTTTTATGGCAGAGATTATTCGTTTTGAGTATTTTCTTTGACCAAAATGCGTCAAAAATGTGCAGAAAACTTGAATTTGTTAAGGTAACTTATTTACGATTGGCATTAGCTTACGATAAGCTTCTCAAATACAAAGCCTCGATTGGCCAGACGTTCACGGAACGTACGTTCGTTTTTAGAATACGAAAAGCATATGTTAAAAGCGAACGTACATTCTGTTACGTTTCGTGGACGTTTTGCAAACCGGGGCTTTAGGCCAACGCTGCAGTACTGCTTGATTTTAAAGTGCTTGGTGGCTGTCTTTGCAAAATCTATTGACTGAGAGCTTGGTTTAGTTATGAAGTTTCTACGCATTCTTCAGATACATTTTATTTCTTTTTTATAAGATAATACTGTCTCGCTGAAGTTCTGATGATTTAATGTAAATGTAAAGTCTTGGTAGAAATTTAAGGTTAAAGTGAGGTCAAAGTGTAATTTTAGTAAGAGAGTTATTTATTTTGCATGACTTCGTATGTCCAAAGAGAAATCAGACTTGAATTTTGATTTGCTTTAATAAAATTTCGCAAGTAAAATATCAAAGGACATGTGTTTGATATAAAAAGAAAACTTATGGTATCTGTACTTTTTTTTTAATTACTTCCAAATGATTATATTTTAAAAGGAATAATAATTTCAAAGTGTTTTTTATAACAAAAAATAAAAAATTTTAAATTACCTCCTGTTTTTGAAAATTTTCAACTTTTTTTTGTGTTTTGACGCCACATAAAGTCTGCTTTTTATTTGAGTGCGTTTTGTGCGACGTGTTTTCTTATCAACAAAATAATTAATTACAGAAATTGTTAAATCAATTACAAATTCAAGTCAATAATTATTTCTGTTTTAACAATATTTACAATGTCTCAGTTTTTATTTCATCGAATAGTGGCCAGAGGCAACAACCACGATAGAGTGACAGTGAGAGTGGTAGCTGTGTAGCAGTAGATAATTACTCGCAGAAAAAGTAACCGATTAACTTGTTCATAAATGCCATGCATTAAACATCAGACCGACCACTGGTGTTTGAAGGCGGATTAGACTGTCTACCATTGTGACAATGTCTGTTGGCAATAGCCTGCTAGCTGTTAGTGTTGTTGTTGATCTTGACAATAACAAGGATCTCTGACGATGACGGCAATGGCAAAACTGGTAAATCTTATGTTGTTTACATTTATGTTGTAAATGGTTTCACAAATTGTGCTCATTGAAAAATGCATCAACACCACCACCACCACCATCACCACTAACCGTCCGCCTAATCGAGCAATCCTCTAAAAGTCTCGCTGGTTGACTTGCTACAGTTGCCATTAAACTTCACTGGTCTTTAGCAGTCACTGTTATTTGAAAACTTGTAGCTCAGCATACGTTGTGTTATTTTGTTTTTGTACGGGCAGAGATTAAATTTCTACCAGACGAGACTGGATGGCTTTCAAAACAAATACTAGAAAATGTCTTTATTGAGATCATCATTATCATCATATTTTTAATATTTTTTTTTTATTGGATTTTATTTTATTTCAATCTGTTTATCTTTTCAATATCTTCTTAGTCATCAGGCATTTCTTTTTCTTGTTGGTAATATTTTATTTTATCGTTGGTGTTATTTGAAAATTTATCATTTACAGCAAGTATCGTCATCATCATCATCATCATCATCATCACCATCATGGTCATTATTATTGTCGTCGTCGTCAAATTGTTAGTTAAACGTAGAAACATGAACTTGTTTTAATGTATTTTAGCCATTACGGGTTGGTGGAACTGCCCTTGTATGTACAATACCCATTGGAATGAACTGAACGATGTGAATATGTTTGTTTGAACACATTCGTTAGTTTTAAATCCAATCCAATCCAATCATATCCACTGATCTAATCACTGTCAATTGTTAAAGTGTCTGCTTTTTTTTTGTATAAAATATTCGTATAGATTATCCGCTCTGCCTCTTAAAAATAGTGTTCCTAAGCGCGTTTTCTAATACACCAGTCAGTCTGTTGGACAGTCAGTCTGTCATTCGTTATACGTTTTATATGAGCAACTTAACAAAAACAACAATTTAATCATGTTGTTTCTATTTTTTTTTGTTTTCGTATTTTCAAATATTTATTGTGTTTGATTTTGTATCGTCGTTTATCGCAAGTCGTGGGTAAAAGCAGTTTAAAACATTCGCACCATATGTGTATGATATTCTGTTTTGTTTTTGTTTTTTATTATTTTTGTTTTTTATTTACTTCTTTCTTAAAACACTGAGAGCGTTGTCTTCCCGCTAATGCAACACTTTCTTCATCACATCGATACAAAACGCTAGTTGTCCGCCTCCCCTGCCATCTCGCTCCGAAACAGTGTTTCTGCTTGATGCCTTCCAGCCATCGTCATCGCATAGTCAGATTCAACAATTTATCATGGAAGTGTTAATATCGTGCCAATACTTAGTGTTTTTTTTTTTTTGTTTTTCTTACTTCACAGTTGTTTTTCCAATTGCTGTTGTTGTTGTTGGTTTTCTTTTGTGTAAATTGTGTAAATTTTCTATCAACATTCGAAATCTCCCGCAGATGATTTGTGGTCATTTCTTTTATTTTATTTTTTTTTATTACTTTTCCTCTGTCTGCTGAACTTTTTTAATGACATCATTTCTCTCTTAAAAGCATTTTGTTTAGAATCAATAACTGCCAGTTTGTGTTTTTAATGGGTGTTTTACTCAAAACACCCACCTTCACTTTAGTTTGACGCTGACTGACTGTGGTTTTAAGCCGCTATTTATTTGCCACGATTAGTTACTTCATTCACCGGCAGTGAAGTCATACAACAGAAGTATAATTTCTTTAAAAAAATTTATTCTATTTTTGAAAGATTTTTGTTTTTGACGTTTTAACACAATAGGGGGCGCCTTACAAATTATCAGCTTCGCCCTGTAGTAGCAATCTGTTGAATGTAGACAGCAGTTGTCTCTTAGTCTTCTGTCATCGATTTTTCGTTTCTGTTGCCAAGTTACTAGAATTGATGTCTGGTAGATGTTATATTCTCAAACGCCGTCGTTGTATTCATTGTATAGGGTATTTTTAAGCGCTTTCTCTCTTTAAATTTAAATAAAACAAGATGTGTGCGAAATATCAACGAACTTTTTTATTCTTTTGACAAACCATTATTTGTGAAATATAACGTTATTCAAATCTCCGTCCCGGATTCTCGTCGTTTAGCTCACCCGAAGTGTCCTATTTTCCATGATTCTAGCACATAAATCAGGTTGAATTGGACCAATGAAATGGATTATGTTGGCTTTGTGAACTGATTTAGTTTGTGGCTACGAAACCTGCGACTTAAGAAAACTCCACAAGAAAAATCGCAGTATCTCGGTGGCCAGTTCATATCGTTCACCTACCCATTAGGATAGGTTATGTTTACGGGTAGATTGCCGTTCACAGGCAAGTTCACTCGGTTAGAGGTAAGCCCTCTTGTCATGATTTGTTAGTAGAGAGATGAACCACCCCGAGCACCAGATGGAACCGATCAGTTCGTCACCATGTCCAGACCTTCAAACGTTCTGTCACCCAAAAACCGATGATGTCTGTCCTCGCGTAAATGGTGTTGCACCGTTTTCGATTCCTACACACCATGGCAGCTTCTGCAATTATCCTGGTGGGGCAGACGGAGATTGTCAGCGAAACTGCCAATAGCTCAGTGTCCCGGTAGAATTCCTATTAGAATGCGAACCGTTTTCTTGTTGAACTTAAGTAGTTCCCTGATTCTTCCCCAGTCCACTGCACAGCAGTTTTGAAATTCGGCAACCAGTTATATCGGACCACCCACGATTTGTTGAGTTCCATTTATTCGATGAAAATTAAATTTAAAAAATTATCAACTGCTTTGAAATGCATTCAGTAAAGACATGTCCATGATAATTTGTCAAAACAGATGAACAAATAACAACTAATTTGGCAGATGTATTCGCCGTAGTCTAATAGGTAGTGTGTTGGCTTATTAGACGTGAGGCCACGGTTCAAACCCCAAGGCAGACGTCTCCAACAAAACAAAATGTTAATAAATATTTCCTCGACAACTTCCTCTCAGCAGATTTCTGTCGTTCGTAAACGACTTTAAACTGTAGGTCCCGTCACTCATGTATAAAATTAACACACGCATAAGTGATGTGGGAAACTAAGTAGCAATCCTGACTGAAGGGTTTTATTGACCAATTATGTAAGTGTGTATGTAATAAGTTATAGGATGACATCAGATCCATATGTAGCTGGCTAGTTATATCAAAGAATATGGATATAAAGAATACGCATCATGTAGAAGTAAAATTTCTTATGGCGGGTCGTAATGTTACGCTCTCACCAAAATCTTTTTAAAAAACATTTCATGATGAGGGGGGGTGGAAGACATAAGGAAAATGAACACAAACAAAGAGCGTAACAATGTGTTGCTCTCATCGTACGTGTATGTATTCCTGTGTTTTTGATTTAGTTGTCGATCAGACTGCGACAAGAATACATGTGCTGCGGATGCTTTATCATTTTATTTCAGAAAAACACTCGAAGAATATTTTGTGTTACAAATGTTCTATGTCGTTAGCTGGGCGTATTTTATTTTGTCCCATAGTATAATTTTTTTAAATGCTTTGGAATGCTCGTTTTTTTTTTAATAAAAAATGGTTTTTTTATTCTTTTTATTTTTATTTGTCTAAAAAACATGGCCTAATTTTTAAGCCAAAGATGGATAGCTTTTTGTTCTTTTAATAATAAAATCGATTTTTTATTTTATTTTTATTTATCTAAAATTATTAAGCCAAAGATAGATAGCTTTACATATGTATGTTGATGAAATGAAAATAAAAATAGAGTATATTACTAACACTTTTATATGGCTGTAAATAAATAAATTCTCTTAAGAGAGAGAAAATCTCTCACTCACTAATCCATAACCATAGGCATGTGTTAACCTAGAGGAAAATTGTTAGTAATAATTTCAATTCTACCTATTAACCCAATGATATCTATATGTGATCGGAAAATATAGAAAAATTGTATTGCACTAAATCCCTAAAGACACTGTATTTAACTTGGCAAGCATTCTTCCAAAAATCGAAATCATTTCTCATTGATATTAGTGAATACTGCTGTGATATTTCTTTGGGTGTATAATTGAAGTCTGAAAAAAGCGACATGAACCTTCTTCTTTAAAAGCTGACAAGATTTTTACGCTCTTTTTAACGAACATTCTTGATGTTCGTGTCCTATGTGTGTAAAAACCCGAAGATGTTCTTCCCCTGAGGGACATCGGTGCCACCAGAAAAATAAATAAAAAGTGGTCAAACAACAAAAACGAACGATGAGAACAACGCATTGTTACGCTCTTGGTTTCTGTATCCTTCCCTTCTATCTTTCCCACGGTGTCATGAAATATTTTTTAAAAATATTCCAAAATATGTTATAATGCACATTCTTTATACTTTATTTTCTTTGGTTATATGTATATGTTTTGGCTTTTTAGATGGACTATTGAATGGGATTGACTATTAATCTTACCACTAGATTAATGAAACATCACAAATTAAAATATCACATCGCGGTTTTAACTACTACTTGCTGACAAAGTTATCTTTCGCTGTATCTACATTTACTTTATTTATGTTCTGTTGGGCAACTTCTATAACTACACTGTTGATTTGTTATTGTTAATTTTTTTCGCGGTCTTCCTATGCAATTTTGTTATTGTATTTGAAATTTGTTTATCGCTATGTTCGTGTTTTCTTTATTGCATTGTTGGTTGTTCGTTTTTTATTTTTCCAAAATAAATATTTAAGGTAGTTTCTTTTGAATTAAATTTGCCAAAGCCACAAGTACAAATTGAAATCATCTCCTTCAAAATTATTTTTTCCAGAAAGTCTTACTCTTAGTGAATATAATATATTCACTATAATTCTTGCACCAGCTGAACGTGGTTGTTGCACATTAGCACATTTGTAGTTAACGTTATCCAAATTATGTTAATCTGCAAGTCTTTCCCCTCACAGCGATGATATGTTTAGTTGAACGACTTTAAGTGTCTTACATAATTGGCCATTATAACCCCTTTTAGCCGAGATGACCATCTAGTTTATGACACCACCCATGTTGTGTATGTTAATTTTATTTATGAACCTCATTTCGAACAACAGATTTTCATGGCAATTTTACTTTCAGAATTTTTACCAGAAATCTGCTGAGCGAATGTCTCCAAAAGAAATATTTTTTCCTTTTATTCGAAATGTCGGTGGTTTGAACTATGGCGGCTTTGTTAGCCTTAGTTGAATTCTTTTGTGGATTACAATAATTTTTAAACTGTTCTCAAGTTAAATTGAACTTATTTTTGTAAAACTGTCGATAGATAGAACAAGAAAAATTGCCAATAAGAAATATCAGTAGGAATGATATGGTCAACCTCTACTATAGTGTACCACGTAGATAAGATTGCTCATGTATCTGTCATTCGATTAAAATCTAAGGAACTTGCTGATCAATGTATTATATCAATCATTTTTTATATAAAGCGATTCTTTGATTAAGAATTTTTGATAATTGCCACGTTGTTCTACTGAACTAATGTTTAAAGTTGGGACATAGACGATGCACTAACCGGATTGCCAGCAACTCGGCTCCACTAAATGTTACCGGTACCATAAGTAGTTAATCATCAATTTCTCTACAAAAAATTCTCAATATCCGTGCGTGAAATTTTCGATTCGACTTTTGGTTTTATCTGTCATACGCTATAAAAAAAGAAATTTTAAATTTCCCTTCAAAAACTGGAATGGAGAGATGAATGAGTAACTTCTTTATGATGAAGGAGAATATTTTGTGTAAAATGAAAAGCCTCGATCAATCCTCAACTCTGGAAAATGGAAGTGGCTTTATAAATATGTGACGAACATATAGTCTTGGTAGCCCGAATCGCTTGATCCGAACTTTACTGCCACATAATTTTCAGTCGTAAATGAGAGAATAGACTTCCTTGGATAGAGGAGCGCTTTTAAATGAAGTTATTGAATTACATAACTGTGACCATTTCTCATACTTACAAATTCGTTGAATCGTTTATTTTTAATGGCTCAAAAAAGGAGCCTTATAAACACTAGAATAACTGTTTTTTTATTTTATACAAACGATTATAAAACTATTTCAATAAATTGTGTAATTGTTGCTCTGAATTTATTTCACATTTTTCTTATCTTTCCAGATCAAACCAATATAATGACTAATTCTCTCCTTTCATAAAGGTAAGACACATGAAAAATTTATTCACAGTTTTTTGCCACCAAATGTTGTGCAATTACTAATAAAATGGTAAAGTTTAAAACACCTGGATTATAACAAGTATTACAAATTTTTATTATCGTTACTACTATTACGTTATATGGGGTGAGCGCAATTAAAATTGAAAGAAAAACACATAATAAAAGCATAGAGGCCCATTTAAATGCACAACAAACCCGCGGTCATGACTAAACAATTAAAATAAAAATGAGAAAAAGCACAACAAAATAAAGGAATTACGGAAATTTATTCCGAAATTCTAGCACCATTGGCACATAAGCAGACAGCAGGAGGACATTTTCCCTCCCTCCCATACATTCGAAAACATAAATTATATAAAATAAGGAAAAAAAATTGTTCACAATTATTTCTTTATTGTCCATTATTTTTCTTTTTTGTGTTTTAAATACAATTCAAGTTGAGTTGAATCGTAAAATTCTTGAAATATTTCCAAATAAAGATTTTCATTGATGATTGAAAACATGAATGTGCGGCGTGTATTTGAACAATGTGCCACAATTATTTGCACACTTTTATTCAAGAAACACATGATAATGTACAAACAGATCCATACATCTTGGTTTCTATAAATATTTTGTATTTTTTTTCTTTTTTCTTGCTATTGACGCCATATATTAATAGTGACAAGAAAACACGAAAAATTCGCCAAAAATACAAGTAAAAATAAAACATAACGAACTCGACAAAAATTTTATTTTTAAAAACGAACACATGACTCGCGTCCTCCTTCTGCCTGCCCATTTTGCTGCCGGTGTTTGGGTCTTCAGTGCGCCATTTTTGCCGGCGTTTAATATTTGATTCTCATTTTTTTTTTTGTGTGAAACATATTCATTGAAAATTTTATGAAATTGGTCTAAAGCAACATTTTTAAATTGAATATTAAATATTGAGTACTAAATTTATTTTATAATGCCTTTAAAATGAAAGTTATGGATTAATCGGTTATGCGGGTCAATGATTAATTCAATTGTTATCGATAGAAATATTTTTATTTATTTATTTATTAATTACAATATAATTGCAAATTATATTTAATTATCTATGAGCTGAGTAACCTCGATCTTATGTTCGGTGTAGCGTAGCAGACCAGTTTCCAGTCTCTGGTGGAAATCGAACCCACAACCCTCATTCTAATAGTCAAGCACACTACTCAATCAATAGAAATAGCACTTATTTGCTAAAAATATTTGCATAGCCACAATAACTAGATATTATATAAGGTATAGTAAAGAGCAATCCACAAGATTTCCTTGAAATAAATGAGTTCATTGAACATAAAAATTTATGATCATACTGTTCAGAAACCTATTTCGCGTTATTGATTACTTGTGCTAATTTTGATGGTAACTCCGTAATTCCACTGTCATGTGAACTACTGTGCGTAAAAAAAATGAGACCTTTATTTGAGAACATTTATTTAAGAAGACATATGATGCACTCGAGTTACGTTCAAATCACTGTTAATGAGTTAGGTCTAGACCTAACATCCTTACATCTAGATGTAATACAAAGTAGTGTAATAATGTAATTAAAATGAGGTCCTGCCCAAGACAATCAATGGTCAATTTTCCATGGCCTTACCAATCACAGACAACGATAAAAGCGTCTGTAAATCCTGTTAACCTGTGCAACGAAGATAGGGTGTTGACTTATTAGACGTAAGGCCACGGTTCAAACCCTAGGTCTGACATCTCAAACAAAACGAAATATGAAAAATTATTTCTGGCAAAAATTCTGACAGTAAATAAAAATTAACATGAAATGTTTCTCACTAAATTCTGTCGTTCGGAGTCGACTTTAAACTGTAGGTCCCGTCACTCATGTATAAAATTAACACACACAACATAAGTGGTGGGAGAAGCCAGGTCGTAATCCTGACTATATGCGTGAATGTGCTACACAGCTGGTGATTAACAGCTTCAACGGTTCCTCTTCCTTACAGCAAAGTCTACAGATACTAGTATCGGATATGTACCAGGAATCTCTAAAACCGTCTTACAGTCAATACTCTCAGATCACCAAGTGCAGCGGATCGCCCGATTCGTTTTCATCCGCCCGTCCCTCTCAGAAATAAGTTAAATTTGTGGCTTATTAGCAAGCAAGTATAGTTAAATAGAAATTCAATGCATGAAGTCTTCCGCTAATATCGCCTCATAAATCACCTGAAATCACATTTCAAATATTTTATAAAAATTCGTTTCGTTTGCAAAAAATCTGTTTCTAAAAAACTTTAAAGCGCTGGATTAGAATGTAAAAATGGAAAAAAGACAAAGAAAATGATTTTGCCAAAATAATCAAACACTTCTCGAAGAAAAGTGGCGCAAAAAGTAAAATATTTCGGGTCTTTTGTCAAAAAAGGAAAAAAAGCTGGTTTAAAACTTTTATGCAGCTCCTGCGCTGATCAAAATCTTCGATGAGTTTGGCGGAATTCGGTCAGTGCAGAGACACAACGGGCAACATGCGTGCTCAAGTGCGCCTTGGTAATAAGTCACCTAATACTATGTTCAGACATTCATTTATATTGAGTAAATCGCAATAAACGCCATTATTGATCTCAATATTTCATATAAAATGTCAATTAATTATTGCTCAATAAATTCATAAATTGTTATAATATTGATTAAAACTTGAAATACAGCACTGTCATAAGTACGTTCCGTGAGCATATTACAATTTTCCGAACACTTTCTATTGATATTTGACAACTCAAATATCAACAACGACAAACATAAAAAACAATGTTATTGAAACAACCAGCTGTTTTGTTCACTTAAACACTTAACATATTGTAATCAATAAACCGAATATTGACTCAATAAAAATGCATGTCTGAACATAGTATAAGACTTTTAAAGTACAAAAATTGCCTGCCAGGGATGTTTACCAGGCGATGTGAAGAGGAAAAAATATGAGGATTAACATTTCATATTTACATAAATTATTTTATTGCTCAAATTTCATTGCAGCATCTTTTCATTAATCCTACCATTCAAAACCTTCTTTGAAATTTTTTTTACGGCAATTTAAAAAAGTACAGTCGATAGCTATAAATTGTTACATACGTACATGCACTTTAATAATGAATACCACCCTAATTAATAATGAATACCACCCTAATAAAAATCTTTAAATTATTATCAATAAATGTTTATCGCCGGTCCATAGATATTATACTTGATTTTATTTTATTTTAAAAATTTCTTCACTATTGACTAACAGACTGCTTGCTCTCCCGCTCTCTTTTTGAATGTTTGCCGCGTGACGGCTCTATCTTATTTTGCTTGTCTTTCTTCTTTCATTTAATTTTGAAAATAAAAGGTATTTTAAAAATTTTCACTTTGCACCCCACTTGTGAATTTTGTGTGTTCTTTTGGCTAAAAATAATTTTTAAAATATTTTGTTTTAATAATTTTGTATTTTTTTCTCATTATGACTACAAATATAATGACGAATCATATTCACATTATTTTTTTTATTTTATTTTTATCCACTATATTTTGAAATAAAGATAAAATTGTTGGGTTGTTTTGTTTATTTTGAGAAACGAATCTGGCCGCAATTAAATGTCGAATTTTGGCCATTTGGTTAGATTTTTACTTAAGGTATGAACGAACATTTCTAATATATTTTGGATTGTTTTATTTATTTTTTTCTTTTTTGTTGCTGTGAATAAATTATTTTTAAATCTCTCTAAAAATAGCATAAAAATTATTATATTTTTAACATTTCCACCACAAATGTTTTGTACTTATTCAGGCTACAGGTTTATTATTCATTAAATTTGAAATCGTTTCTATTTTTTTTTTTCGTTCATTCAGTTTTTGTTTATTTAGTACGTTTTTTTTCGAATTACCATTTTTTTTGTTTATGTTTAAAACACAAGCAAGCAGATTTCTTTTAATATTTTTTCTAATGTTCGCTACAGCAGAAAAAAAAATAAGTTTTTATTTTCTCAAAACACAGTTTTAGTGGTAATTATTTGTGCAATATTTTAACATTATTGGGCAGGTCATTTTATGACTTTGCAACATTGTTTAAAGCTATTATTTTCTAATTCCGTTGGGGTCTTATTGGGCCAACAAGAAAGTGCACGATGATGTCGATTTTGAAAAAAAAAATCATCTTTTCGAATGAAGTTCGTTTTCATCTTCGTAGGTACGTTAATAAGCAAAATTGCCGTATTTAGGACTCAGAAAGCGCCCATGTAGTGTTATAGAAGCCAATGCGCTAATTAATAGTGACTGTTTGCTACGGCTTGTGGAGCGGAGCATCATTCTCCCATATTTCTTTGAAAATGAGGACGGCGCAACCATTACGGTCAATGGAGACACCTATCGCACCATGATAACCGAATTTTTTGTACCCGCTCTGCATGGTATTGATGTGACCGATGTTTGGTTTCAACAATATGGTGGCACGCACCTCATGAAACATTCAATTTATAGCGTCAAACGTTTGATGGCCGTTTAATTAGTCGAAATGGTGATGTCAATTAGCCAATTACCACCGTTGGACTATTCTTTGTCGGGCGCCGTTAAAGAAATGAGTTATGCCGACAAACCAGAGACAATTGAGCATTTGAAGGCCAATATTATTGGTGCCATTGCCGAGATAAGACCTCAACCAATCGAAAAACTGAAGAAAAATTGGTCCCATCGAATGTGGTATTGTGAGGCCAGCAGCGGCAGTCATATGAATGAAATAATATTCCATTTCTAACAAAAAAATTAATTTGGCAAAATTTCAAACCCATTTTTATTTTATAGCATTTTTAAATTCAAGCTTATAAATTTCCCACCCTATATAATGGATTATGATTAGTTCAGTTTTATAACTCTTGATTTCATAACGTGGCTGGTCAGTATATTCGAAGAAAGAGGCCTGAGGCATCGGTTTATACACTTTATATAGTCATAGAAAATCACATTGCATTCAAACCCTTAACATGTGTTGAAATGTTTAGTTATTTCAAAAATTTTTTAGAGTTCCATAAACTTGTTATGACATTATAGCTTAGCTTCTGCCACTTTTTAAGTTGACGATCCCCATATAACAAACAAGGGGTATACTGAAAGGAGGAGGAGCTCGCTGTTTAATAAATTTACATACATACATTGACTTGTTTTATTGGTATATGATTTGTAGGCCAACTTTGTCTGCACACCTAGCAAATACCTGGATCTCGTACTGCCTTCTAGAGAAGCGATTAAACACCGAAGTCAAACGATATCGGCATAATATAATTCGTTTAAAGAATATTTACCTAAAAAAGAGGGAAGATGCGACAATATGGCTGCCTTCCAAAATGTTTCAATACAAAGTTTGTATGCAGTTCTACTACTGTATATAAACTTTGTAGATATGCAAAGTAACCAAACAATGCATCAACTATAAATCCGATGCCTGATTGCTTTTTGACTGCGTTAAAAATACACATTGACGACATTTTGAAATAGCATACATTGTAAACATTTTGTACAGCGGCATTATGAAACACGATACTTTGTTAAAATACAAAGCAACTAACATTTTGGAAGGCAGCCTATTACTTCGTGCCAGCTACATTTTACCACATATTCTAATTAACTGGCATTGATTTTCATTATTTGTTCTTATCATACTGTTGGGATAAATATGAACAGTAATTTCTGTCAAAGGACCGTTTTTATTGTCTTGATTATCCTTAACATAAATGGGTCCTAGGGACCATTGTCAAAAAAATTTGTAACCTTCAGAAAAAGCTTTTTTTGAAAGGGTTAAGCACAACAAAATAAAATCCATAGAATTAATATTTTTATTCGAGTTTAAAGAGTCGCCACTTCTTAATTGCTTAGATAAAAAAACACTTGATTTACTGAATTCCCATTGTCTTGGAGTCTGTGATTTTGTTAAGAGTTTCTTAAAATACGATACTGGAAAGCAGCTATTAGATTAAAAATAGTGTGTAAAGATAATAAAGAATTCAAAAACCGAAGACGCAAACCCACATTTTTAGCTATGCCAGTTTTTGCGTTAACAGGGCACAATTTTGGTTTAACTGGACAAAATTTACTATTACCAGACCACTGTTAGATATTTAACAGAACCAATCTGAAAAGTCCTTAGATTTAGGTGCTAATTATAGGATACAAACTAGGTTCATATCACCGTACATGAAACTATTTTGTGAATGTTACATTAATTGACCTTTGAGCTTTCGTTTGAATGTGAAATGATGCTCTCGGACCTAGCTCTGTTAATAGTAAATTTATCTTTGTTAAATACAGAAAGATGTGCGGGGAGTGGAGTGTGAAAGTGTGGGTTTGCATTTTTGTCTTTTAAATTCGAACTTATCTTTACACATATGATGAAATATTGTATCTTATAGTGAATATTGTTTCTGCAATAATACTTCCAAAGGTAGAAAATTAAAACCTGCATATTTAGAAAAAAAAATTTTTTAAATTCTGAAATTTTTGTATTAATTTCAGACTGAATTTAACAGTTGTGTTACATACAATATAAACCACTCTTTTCATTTCTCTCGCTATGGGCATTAACTTTATTACTGAAGTGTTGTGTTGACATCTGTGCGTCTTAAATTTTATTAGTATTTTTTTTATAATTTCAAAATTTTCTATATTTATCCAATAATAAACATGCATACATACATACATATGTATGTAAAGTATTTCAAGAGTTCTGTCATTATTTATAATTATTTTTAATTTTTTCTTATTTTTTGTTGCAATTTCTTTTTGTTTATTTACATCCATATTTACTCAGTGGTTCATCGTGTGATTCTCTCCGTAAGATTTTGTTTTTCTCTCCCTTTCTCTTATTGATGTTTATTTTGCTCCTATAAATTTAATTAAATGTGAAAAAATAAACAAAATTATTTAAATATTGAAATTCATTTCATTTCAATTACATGTGTTTGTTAATTTGTTTATTGCCAATGGATGGATACTGGCATTAGGCAATAACACCAAAGCAAACAAACATAAGCATGACAATAACAACAACAATTCGTATAATTTGTTATATTGAAATTGTTGTAATAAAAATAATTTCTTTAAAAACACTCAACATTTCAATTAAATGGTTCTCATTGTGTAAGTTTTCCGCTATTAAAGGAATTATGTTCGACAAAAGATACCACAACTAGTATAGTTTTCTAAAAACTGATTGGTGTTGCCACAATTTTTAAGTGTTTGTAAACAAATCGCTACAAAAAAAATAATCAAATTTAGAATAGTAACCAAAATTTCCTTAGCTTTCTTTTAAATACTTACATTTAAGCAAACCCGTGACTCCCCCAAGCTTGATCAGCGAAAATCAAAAGCGTCACTTCTTGAAGAAAAAGGAGGACTCAATGAACAAAGTTCTCATACAGCCAATATCGGCGATAACTTAGCGAAAGCTGGCTTTCAAATGCTTCAACGTAAGGACATTACCCGCGTTGACACAGTCGTATGATGTTGGTCGTATTGTTTCAATCTCAGCGCCGCATAAAAAATTTTGTTGTCAAAAGTCGTGGCACTCTGAACTAACTTTTTTTCAAAAAAAAAAATTATGCACTTAACATCTCAATCACTTCTGTGTTCTTCGAGCTCCGTAAATAAACAATTTCATTTAAATAAATCAGCATTTAAAGCCTTTTGCTACAATATCCAGTCATCAAATCTATGATCTTATGAATGGTCAACCGACTTTAATTTTTGCGTAGATTAAATTCAAAGGAAAAATATTCGAAAATGAGTCGTGTGATATGGCCAATTACTAAAATCATAATCAGAATTAAATTTTATGTCAATAGTCTGCAATAATTGCAAAGTAGAAGTGTTAATAGCAAATGTTGTCCTGTTAAAGGCTAAAAGTGGCGGTGCTGGAAGTCTGGGTTTGTGTCTTTGGTGTTTAAATTCGAAATTGTCTTTACACACCTTAAAGGATATGGAATCTATAATTATTAAAAATGTTTCATAGCAGAAATAACAATAACAAATCAGCAGTGAGATTATAGAAGTTGTCAGACCGAAAATATGTATAACCAAAGAATATGGATATAAAGAATACGCATCATGTAGAAGTAAAATTTCTTATGGCGGGTCGTAACATTACGACATGTGTATGGACATGTGTATGTATCTTGTGTTTTTTGATTTAGTTGTCGATCAGACTGCGACAAGAACACATATTTAGCGAATGCTTTATCATTTTATTTCAGAATAACACTCGAATAATATTTTGGTTTAAAAATGTCATTAGCTCGGCGTATTTCATTCTTTTATTTTGTCTCATAGTATATTTTTTTTAAATGCTTTGGAATGCTCGTTTTTTCTTTTAGTAACAAATGGTTTTTTATTCTTTTTATTTTTCTAAAAAACATGGCCTAACTTTTCAGCCAAAGCTTTTAAGCTTTATGTTCTTTTAATAATAAAATGGATTTTTTATTTTATCTTTATTTATCTAAAAAACATGGCCTAATTTTTAAGCCAAAGATGGATAGCTTTTTGTTCTTTTAATAATAAAATCGATGTTTTATTTTATTTTTATTTATCCAAAATTATTAAGCCAAAAATAGACAGCTTTACATATGTATGTTGATGAAATGAAAATAAAAATAGAGTATATTACTAACACTTTTATATGGCTGTAAATAAATAAATTCTCTCAACTTATTTTCTCTCTCTCTCACTCACTAATCCATAACCATAGGCATGTGTTAACCTAGAGGAAAATTGTTAGTAATAATTTCAAGTCTACTTATTAACCCAATGATATGTATATGTGATCGGAAAATATAGAAAAATTGTACTGCACTAAGACACTAAGACACCGTATTTAACTTGGCAAGTATTCTTCCAAAAATCGAAATCATTTCTCATTGATATTAGTGAATACTACTGTGATATTTCTTTGGGTGTATCATTGAAGTCTGAAAAAAGCGACATGAACGTTCTTCTTTAAAAGCTGAGAAGATTTTTACGCTCTTTTTAACGAACATTCTTGATGTTCGTGTCCTATGTGTGTAAAAAGCCGAAGATGTTTTTACCCTGAGGGACATTGGTGCCGACGTCTGTTTTTAACACCAGAAAAATAAATAAAAAGGTGGTCAAACAACAAAAACGCACGATGAGAACAACGCATGATGAGAGCAACGCATTTGGTTTCTGTAACCTTCCCTTCTATCTTTCCCCCCGCGTCAAGAAATATTTTTGAAAAATATTCCAAAATATGTTAAAATGCACATTCTTTATACTTTATTTTCTTTGGTATAACATGTAGTTAGAGCGTAGGGTAACGTTGCCATCTTGATGCAGCAGAAACCGCGACGTATGAATGGAAACTATTGAAGACTTACAAATTTTAAATTATAGATCCTAGAAAAAAAAATTTTCCTATTGAATTTATTGAATTTATTAAATTTTAGTCAAATTGAATAGAATTATTCAAATAATACGTTCATGATTCATAAATTCATGACCTTTCATCGAATTCAGAGTTACATTCTGCATCAACCACTCAGCTTTGATGGTACTTTGAACTAACGTATCATTATTTTTTAAATTTATTATAAATTATTCATTATTTTTTAAAGTTTTCTGCAAAAATTCAATTCATTATAAATTCCATTCTAAAATATTTAGAACTCAGTACCTACAATGCGGGTGCAAAAGCACAAAATCTGGCAGCCTTATTCGAATTTGTATTTCTTTTCAGTATTGCTCTTCTCTATAAACGATATTTTTTTTGTTGCTTTTTATCTTTGTTTTTTTCTAACTCCGGTAAATAATAGTGAATCATTAAGCAATAGAGCGCAATTTAATTAAAAATATTGTGTTTTTTTTTTGTTGTTATATTTTTTTATTTGATTTTACGACTTTGTGATGTAGAAGATAAAAAATAACAACAACAACATTTAAGCTATGAGAGTGTGTGTAAAAAATTAATATGATTTACTAGGAATAGGAAACTTAATTTATTGTTAAATTCTATAAAAATTTTTATTTCCTTTTAAATGTCGAATAAAAAAGTGATTTTTTTTGCATTATTTGTTTATATTGTGCGCTTCAATAAATCAATGACCGACAAAACTGAATATTTTATTTTTTTTGAGAGGACAATACCGTGATACCGAAGATAATTTGCATATCCCCTATTTGAGGATTATTGTCTCCATGTGGTTGGTGGTGAAATTTATGTATTTAAAATACGGTTAGGTCCAACCTTTGGTTCTTTGAAATGTCGAAAAACCTATATTGTCATAACGCTTTTGATTATTTCTTATGATGTGCCTCCACAAGGGTACGGCGATCGAAGTATTCAAATGCAAATAAAATTAATTTTAATTTTTTTTTTTTACATTTATTGAAAATTTTAGTACATGAGTGCTTCATGTTTTTGAATAAACATTTTTCAACATAGTGAGTGTCCCTCCTTTCAGCTTCACACACTTTGTCGAACGTTTATCAAATATTTCTTATTTCTTTTAAAAAGTAAGATTTGTCGGGGTCATCATCATCTTTTTTCGCCGAGCCTTTTCTTCAGGTTTGGAAACAGGAAATATTTTTTATTAATCCGTAAAATATGGTGGAAACCTGATCTATTGATTTTCTTTCTTGCATTGTCGTGGTTTCTTTGTCAAATGAACTCATTTTACTTTTTAAAATCTTCAGTAAATCGATCGAATAAGATGGTATAACACTCCCCGCTTATTGTTTGAAGGTCGCCGATTACTTTTAGTGGGTTGTCCCGCAAGAAACCCGTGTTTTACGGCTGTTTGAATTTTTTTGAATCCACATTTCAATGGTTTTGCCAATAGTTATATACATACATACTATGTATGCACATACATACATACATAATTAGTCATTACAACCCTTCAGTCACGATTACGACCTGGTTTCTCACACCACCTATATTGTATGTGTTAATTTTATACACGAGTGGGGGCCTACAGTTTAAAGTCGACCGAACGACAGATTTATTTACTCACAGAGTTTTTGTAAGAAATCTGCGAGAGGCAGTTGCCGACGAAATATTATTTCATATTTTGTTTTATTGGAGTTGCCTGACCTGGGGTTTAAACCATGGCCTTACGTCTAGTAAGCCAACACACTACCTACTACACTACAATTGGCACTAAATTGCGTTTGTGGCCGATTGTGAGCAAATGCGTTATGAATTTTCATACTCAAGTGATCATCCTAAATTGAAACCATTAATCCATGTGAGACGTCTATGGCTATCATGCATCTGTCTCCGATCGGCTAATATCGTATCGTGAATTTTTCCACTCTTTCGAGTGTAGATAACTGAACTCAGCGTCCAAAACGTTGTATAATTTCTATTAGGGTACGACATTTTTATCTTTGTAATTATTTGTGCAGTAGTCCCAAATTTATCAAGTTTAGTCTTTATAGACTTTGACAGGAGTAAAGTGGACTGTGGATAGAAAAATTGTTAGGTTTTACGAAAAATATGTTAGGGATCGTTTTAAAATCCAAGTTCGCACTCTCCCATAATTTAGTCCAAGGAGATTTCACTCTAAATTTTTAAAATCTCGTAGTTTATTAATATTGTCGGTTAATCTTTCTAGAAAGAAACACAGTTGTTGCGATTAAACTCTATTTTAATTGTGGTACATACTTCCATTTGCAAATACCCATAAGCAATGTTACATAGTATAGATGATCCATCTGAAACAAAGACCTTTGTGAAAATATATTGAGTTGTTGTATTAGGTATCGAGGTGAAGAAGTTTAGTCAACGAATTCTATTCTTTCTCAAAAGTCCCCTGACAGAACTACTTTTATTTACTGGTTGGTTACGAGTGATCGTGGAGCTGAAGCTTCCTGGTTGGATTATTTTCAGCGAGTATGAAGCCACTTTATTTTCGAATTAAAAAAACCTGACGATATTTTTTAAATTTAAAATTTTTTTAAAATAAATTTAGTTGCACTTTGTCGGTAATTATAATTTAAATATGTGTATGTTGTGGTCAGGTTTTTAACTTAGCGAATAGAATCAATTCATAAATATTGTGTATTAATTAATACTTAAAAAATTTGTTATAAAATAACCCCCGTTAACGTATAGGTTGGTCATTTCAGTTTTGCTCGTTTAATTTTCGAAGAATGGCTGCTCCAACGAAAAAAAAAATTGCAATTAAAATGAAATTAAATTATGCAATTTAAAAACCATACGAAAATGTTCACAACGACACACAAATACACATTCGTACTTGAACTTGAAAAATTTTTTATGTAAAAATAAATTAAAAACTGCAATATTTTCTTAACTTTCAGTTAAGCGAGCAAGAAGAAGAGTAATTGTAATTTAACTTGATGAGAGTTTTTTTTTGTAACATCAATAATAAATTGCTTTGAAAATATTGTATATAAAAAATAATTACACTATGTGACAGAATAAAAAAAATTAAATACACCCAGCATAGTCTAGGTTGTGAGTTTTGTTGAGTAGAACTCAAAAATATTTTTTTTATATTTCTTTGACCCTCTAATCTTCTTTTATTTGATCAAAACTGTTTTTTGGACTTTACGCACAAATTTATTGATTACACAACCGTTTCTGAACCAATGTCATAAATTTAAACTTTCTTAGAAAGGGGAAGGATGGGCCTTTAAAACAGTATATATATGTATATCTATATTATTCGACGTAATACTCTATGAGGTTTGATGAGGTGAACTTGGAAAATGCGAATTTTTTTTTCATATTTTTTCAATTTGTCCATTCATAGTAGCAAACTTTAATTAAAAAATATAGAATAAGTGATGATATTCTTAAAGTGCATTCTATTGTGAAGAGATTGACACTTCGTTTGATAAAATCGAACAAAAATTACCGCAATTACTATTTATAAATTTTTTTCAAATGAACTTTCAGTTAAAAAATTTTCAGAATTTTTGATGGATCTTGATTGTTTATTGAAAAATGTGTCAATTTCAAGTTTGAGCGACCACCAGAAGTTGGCCAATGTTTGCAAAATTTTAACCGACTTCTGGTAGTCGCCGAAACGTGAGACTGACACATTTTACGGTAAACAATCAGGATCCATCAAAAAATGTTTAACGGAAAGTTCATTTGATTAGGTTACATTATAAAAAATATAACACGACTTTTATACTATTTAAATAACAACAACGGTAATTTTTGTCCGATTTTATCAAACAAAGTGTCAATCTCTTCACAACATAATGCACTTTCAGAAAGGCACCCCTTTATTTATATTTTTTAATAAAATTTTGCAATTAAGAATGGCTAAACTTTAAAATATAAGAAAGAAATGTATTTTCCAAGTTTACCCGATCAGAACTCATAACATTTAAGTTTGAATCATTTATTTACAAAAAATTTAAAAAAACTTTGGATTTTTAAAATAGGTTAAAAAATATTTGGGTAATCAACAATTTTGCGTGAAACGAATAAAAATACGGTTTTTATCAAATAAAAGAAGTTTGGACGATTCGAGAAATGTAAAAAAAATATTTTTGAGTTCTGTTCAACTAAACTCACAACCTACATTATGTCATTAGCTGGGTGTATTTTGACTGTCGCACCGTGTTATTGGTATCGTACAAAATACATATTACAACGAATCAATTTAGAAGTCATAAGGTTTTGACTGACTAAAGAGAGCAAACATTACAAAAATTAAAAAACTTCTAAAACAGTTTAAAGTTGACTCCGAACGACAGATTTTTAGCGGAACTTTTCATGGCAATTTAACGTTAATTAAAAAGAAATATACTGTCAACTCGCGAAAACGTGAACATGCCAGATACATCAACACTTTTTTGTTACACCGACTATTCTAGAACTGAACAAAACTTGAAAGCTCTAAATCGTGAATTTTAATTTCCAAATCAATTGTTTTTATTTATATTCCCCACTATAATGTTATTTATCACCTCTTTGTTTTGCCTTAGTTTACCAACAAGCAATCGGAAACGTGAATAAAATCGAACATCCTTCGTTCATGTTCACGTTTCTGCGAGTTCACTGTAATAGCTCCTAAATTAATGATTACAATTTTGTAAAAGTTAAAGCATTTCTCGACCTTGATTTATTATTCGAAAGAAAATTAATAAGAATTTGAGTATTTACAAAGGGTTAATCATTAAGTTAAATGAGTACACCTAATTCTCTTTTTACACGCATTTTTTCGCACGAATTTGATATAACACGATATTCAATTTCTCATGAATTTTTCTTGAATTTCATAAAGCCAATGGAGAGAGATTGCGCGAAGCGTTTTATTTCTTGTAACACGTTTAATGAATTTAAGTGTGTAAGCACGTAATAAATTCTTAATTGAACTTTAAATACATACATAATTGGCCATTACAACCTTTCAGCCAGGATTAAAATCTAGCTTCTCACACCACCCTTGCTGTGTATGTCAACGTTATACATGAGTGGTGGGACCTACAGTTTAAAGTCGACTCCGAACGACAGATTTTTGAGAAACTTTTCATGGCAATTTTATTTACTCTCAGAGTTTTTGCCAGAAATCTGCTGAGAGGAAGTCGCCGAAGAAATACTATTTGTATTACGTATTGATGCCTGGCCTGAGGCTCGAACCCTGGCTTTACGTCTAAAAAGCCAACAAACACACTACCTACTAGACACGGCGACTTCCTAATTTTCTTTTTACAAAAATTGTTTGGAAACATATCTGTCGTGTAAAAAGAAAATTAGGTGTATTAAATACCATAAAACAACTACAAGAGAATCTGTCCATCTGCCATAAATTAATAATTAATTTTGTTCATGGACAAGTAAGATCAATTTCGATCAGTATGTTGTTTGAGATTTATAATACGATGTCCATATAACAGTAATTATATTGATGCGGAAACAACGTATGAAGAGAGAATTGTATGAATCTCACTATTATTTAGAGTTTAACCTTCACTTAATTTATTTTATATTCTCAAATAATACCCTCTTATTAAACTTAAATTGGGTGCCCTGGTAGTCTAGTGGGTAGTGTGCTAGACTATTAGAGTGAGGGTCGTGGATTCGATTCCCACCAGAGACTCTAGTCTATGACACTACACAGAGCATATGGTCAAGTTACTCCGCTCGTATATAATAAGAATATTATTTGTAATTGTATTGTAATTAATAAATAAATAAACTTAAATTTCCTCATACTTTCTATGCGAAATAAATTTTATTTCGAAAAATCTGGCTTCCAGGGGTTGCCTTAAACGTTATAAATTTTTGTGCGTATAGTTTCCGCAAAGCCTTTCTTTCTTGTTTTAAAGTATTTTTGTTGCGCTAGCTAATGGGACTACCATAATATCGTTGCCTACACAGAAGGTCCTCCGAGTACTTGGTGTAGTTGTGAGGAATCCCGCTGATAGTTCGCTTCTACCTCTTTTTCCCACTAGGTGGCGGCACTGCCGGACCTTTGTGTGATTTTATCCTTTTTCCATTTCCAGATGGTGACGACGCTTCTTATATGCTTTGTATTGGAAGAGGATGACGCCACTTAATTTTGCAATTCTATAATCATGATGAATAATTTTTTTTTACATCCAAAAAAAAAAAAATTATCAATTTGAGTCTCAACATAATTTCTACTTTTTTTATTTATTCGATCCCGTCTTTGTTTTGATTATATCCTTCCAATCTTAATTTGTTTCATTGTGATATCAAGAAATGTCATCAAAAACTTTGAATATATAATAGCGCTGTGCCTACCGGTTTTTTTGGTTTTAGATTTAAAGGAAATTCTTATAACATCAACACCCATACCAACACTAACAGTGTGTCTAAAATCCAATTTTATTAATGTGATCATTGTTATCGTTTCAATCGTTATCGCTTTCTTTATCGTTGTTGTTTTAGCTAAAAATAACTGCTTTTGTTTTTTGTTTATTTCTGTTATTTGAACAAGAATCAGTAACGTTTGAGTCACATTTTTAATTCAAACGCGGTAACTGTCATTCATTTAGAAAATACATGTAAAAAATGTATAATTCTGTTGGTTATTCTTCTTATTCTTCATTATCAATTCAAGCGAAAAAAAAAACTATTTTTAACGCCACTTTATCATCGTCATCCATTTCGTAAATTCATTCATAATTTTTGTTTTATTGTTTTTATCTAAAATAAATACATATGTATGTTTGCAGTGCTTAATAAATGAAAGGTATTTCCAATTCTTAATTAAAAAATATCGGGTGCAAATATTCAAGATCCAATTTGTAATTCCCCATTGTGAGTCACCGTTAAATGTTCTCATATTTACACTCTTTCCATACTAAACTCGGTCGACTGTTTTGTAATATTTATACTACAACACGTCGTACTGTCAGATCGTAAATATTTGTATCATCACCAATCCATTAAAAAGTTGCTAACATGTCACAATTCAGTGCAGTGCTGCAAAAACAAATGAAACGCTGTAGAAAGGAAACGCTAACTGGGAAGCTTCTGTACTGAAAAAAAAATGGTATTTTCACTTGACACGAAAGTCTTAATTTAGCACAGTCAAGTATGCATGGGTTTGTTCTACGTGAAAAGTCGATCAGTATATGCGTAAATTTTTAAATAGAAAATTTAGGTTTCAGCATGCTTCCCTTGGTTTTATATAATTTATCCAACACTGTTCTAATTTTTTATTCCTTCTAAAAATAAATTTTGTCAAATACATCAAAATAGATTTGTTTCTTCAGGTTTGAAACAAGAAATGGTATAAATTCGGAGGATAGGGCAGATAAAGAATTAATTTATAGTCTAATTCATGTATTAATTTGACCATTCTCTGCTCAAATCACTTTACCAATTAATGTCAAACAATTCTTATATCGAAATCCCTCAAGAAATCCGGAAACGTTTAATCACACGAACGAGGAAGATATAGAACAGAATCAATTTGGAAAGAAAGTTCTCACAAAGCGGGTGCATGGAATTTTTTAAAGTAAATTTAAAATATTTTTTTTGCTTTTATAAGCGAATATATATCGAAATGGTTTCAATACCTTTTACAGCAAAAATCAAGATTGTCTAAGTTCCAGTGCTACTTAGCGGGAAATTATTGTATTCGGGGAATACGGTATTCAAAAGATGTAACTAATAGTTGCCTATTCAAATTAGCTGTGTTGGCTCTATAAAAAGTTACGGACTTATTGGCTCGTCCTCGTGGAATGTTACCATTTTCATAGTAATACTGTTATATGTACATCTCTAATAACCTTGTTCTTATATTTAAAATTTTTATTTGGGAGGAATTTTACAACAACTATTTTAATGTCCACCTTGTAATAACCATCTGGTGAGAGAACGGAAAGTGATTTGACGAAGGCCTTAGAACTACAGGCGAGATTCGCCATTTTCAAGTTTTTTCGCGCTGCAACCGTTTTTTTGCGTTGATGTTGGAGGTTCTTTACTAAGCTTCAAAATTTAGTTGATTTTATTGCGATTCTTCTTTTGCGTTTTTTGCCCATTCATCTGTTCTGAATGTATTGAAAATGTATGCGTCAACATCCAATGTCAAACAAGGAATTTCTTACAACAGTATAACAGGCCTAATGGACAAAAATTGTTCCCCACAAAATATAACCTAGAAATTATTGGGAAAAAAATAAAAATTGGCGGCAAAAAGTCTACATGCAGTGGTGTACGTAGACTTTTTTCTTTGCCTGTACAATACATTATACATTTCTTTAAAGGCGCTCTTTTGAAATGATTAACAAAAAAAGTTATTTAAACACTAAGTCGCCGTAGTCTAGTAGGTAGTGTGTCGGCTTATTGGACGCAAAGGTCACAGTTCAAACCCCTGGTCAGAGATATCCAACAAAACGAAATATGAATATTTCTTCGGCGACTTCCTCTTAGCAGATTTTTGGCGAAGACACTGAGAGTAAATAAGAAATTGACATAAAAAGTTTCTCAAAAAATTTAGTGTTTGGAGTCGACTTTAAACTATAGGTTCCGCCATTAATTTTTAATATTAACATACACAACACACAACAGTGGTGTGAGAAGCTAGGTCGTAATACTGACTGAAGGGTTGTAAGGACTAATTATGTTTCTTTAATTTCAAATTTTTAATTTTTTAAAAAAAGTTAAGTTTGATAATTTTTTATTAACCCGCTAGGTACACTGGTAGTCTAGTGGGTAATGTTCAAGGCTATTGGCGTGAGAGTCGTGGGTTCGATTCCTACTCTGACTCTGATCTGTTACACTACACCGAGCATATGATCGAAGTTACTCAGCTTGTAACAATTAGATATAATTTATAACTGTATTGTAATTAATAAAAAAGTAAAAAATATAATATTAACACGCATAAAGAGTCTGGTTGAAAGAAGCTGTGACCCACTGTACTTCGTTGAATCTGATTCACTTATTAAGTCACATTTTCATACCTGTTCTTATTTTGCTCTCCTTGGAATTCTGAATGATTAAGCATATTTTTCCATAGATCGCAGAAATTGATATAAAAAATAACAAGTTTTTCAAGTTTCTATTGTTTTGCTGCTGCTTACTTATGCTGGTATTTTACCTTGAAAAGAATTTTAATTTATACTTCAGAATAGCAAAAAAAAGGCAATACTCTTAGCGAATGCTCTCACTTTTGCTAACCTCATTTTTATTTTCATTTCTGCGGTATATTTCCGCACAGAATTTTTACACTTTTTCTATTCTGTTTCACTTTTCCTGGTTTTTTTTTATTTTTTTTATTTATCATCGTGTCATTAATGAGGAAATTTTTTGCCTCCTGGGTTAAATGAAATGGAAAATATCATATGAAGTATAATGGCAAAGAAGTTTTGAAATTTACATTCTTTGTTTAGTGTGCTACGTTCCTTATTGATTTTCTACAAAGTATTATCCGTAAATTCTCTATTTAGCTTGATTATCAAAGAGCTTGAGAGTGGAAGAGAGCGTTAGGTGTGACAGTATTGAGTAGATTTAATCATTTCATTGTTATTCTTTCTCATTTCGTTCTTCACATTGGAATTGTTTTAGAAATTTGTTTACGTAGAAAAAAAGAGAGAAGTTTTTACCTGTCCGGTTGTGTTTATTCTCTTGCCAACTAATGCCTTCAGTGCCTTCTAGATAAGAGAAAAAAACTTTGTTTTATATACGATATGGTTTGTAATGTAATGAATATTTTAATTACATAATTACCGATTTATTTAATTAATTAGTATTTAAAAAAATTACTAATAATATGTACACACATATGTTCGATCATTATCGGTTTTTCTAGCATTTTACATACGAGTGTAATTATTCTCACGTTTGCACATTGCGTATGTAAATATTGAATGTCTACGTGTGCGTGTAATATGCATATTACCACCAATTGTTTGTGTTACTCATTGTAAATGTTTATCGTAGCCAAGAACTTGATAAAAACAAAACCAAAAAAAACCCTATTTTTCTTTGCTTTCTTTCGTGTTGCTTTTTCTATTTTTTTCTTTCTTCTAATAGCTAAACTCTTATGGGTATTTTTTTTTTCAATAGCAGCTCGCTCCTCCACTCGGGTATTACAAATTGAAAACTTAAAGTTCATGACTTGTTAATTTTTGTTGTTTTTGTTTGTGCTCCTCCATCACTCTTGGTTAAGTTGAGCACGAAGGCACAAGTTGCTACTTGTATTGTAAAATTGGTGTTGCTGTTGTTGTTATTTCATTTATAAATACCACCATCACCTTTACCAACAACACCATCTTTACGCTCCCAAAATTTCTTTTAGCTCATCATTGTGCTAATTTGAAGGTGAGTGAGTGTGAAGTGTTGGTGATCGAATAAAAAAAAATCTAATAAAAGCAACAACAACTACAGCAACATTGAAATAATAATACTTTTATAATTTCAGTTAAAATAATAATGTTCGCGTGCTGTGTTTAGTTGTTATTGTTGTTGATTCGTTTTTGTTTTTATTTTTCTAACTTGTTGAGATCTTTTTCTATGCTTATTGTGCTGTCGGTCTTTGCTTTGTTAGTTGGCTGGCTGCTTGGTAGTCATCATTTGCAAAGACCCAAGAGTATTTAATTAAGAGATTGCCAGATAGTGATAAGGAAATGGGATTAAAGGGATTTTCTAGTTCATCAACACCATGGTTCCAACGTTTGACTTCCTTAGAGACTTTATTTAAATCCTATTGGACATCTATCTCCTGACAATTTTTGTTGGAAAATTTTTTAACGGAATGGACACAGTTTCATCAACAGCTTAGTATAGGGTAGGCGATCTATCTGTTTAAATTTGAACCATCGGTTATTTCGAATCTGGCAATGCTTATGTCATTCGCAGTATATTATCTCCACTGAACGTAATGAATCGATTTAGGCTTGAACAACGTTAGGATTTATTGGAAATTTGGGCCAACAAGAAACTGCACGATGACAAACTATCATTTCGGATGAAGCCTATTTTCATCTTGGTGGGTACGTTAATAAGCAAAATTGCTGTATTTGGGGCACAGAAAACCCACACGTGGTCTTACAGAAGCCAATGCACACATTACGAATGACTGTTTGTTGCGGTTTGTGGAGCGGAGGCATCATTAGCTCATATTCCTCTGAAAATGCGGACGACGTAACCATTACAGTCAATGGAGACACCTAACGCTCCATGATAACCAATTTTTTGGTAACCGCTCTTCATGGTATTGATGTGAACGATGTTTGGTTTCAGTAGGATTGTGCAACTTGCCACAATCGTTTTATTGTGTCAATGGCCGTTTAATTAGCCGAAATGCTGATTTCAATTGGCCCCCCAGGAAGCTGTGATTTGACACTGTTGAACTATATTCTGAGGGGCCCCGTTAAAGAAAAGTCTTACGTTGACAAACCAGAGACAATTGAGCATTTGAAGGTCAACATACGCTCGAAAAAGTGCACGAAAATTGGTTCGATCGAATGAGGTACTGTGTGGTCAGCCGCGGCAGCCATATGAATGAAATAATATTCCATTTCTATCCGGAACAATTGCACTTCACAACAAAAGAAATAAATTTTGCAATATTTGAAACCGTTTTTGTTTTATTGCATTTTTAAATTTAAACATGGCCATGACGCTTAAAATAGATTGCTCGTTCAATTTCTTAATTTTTTTTCTGTGAATACGTGAATTTAATTCGTTTCTGTTAATTAATTTATAATCGACAAAATAGACAACCATACATAACTGTTGGGCTGAAAAGTTCATAGACTAACAAAGAGAAAACTTTATCTTTTAAAACTTGATTCCATTATTCAATATGATTTCATGCAATGTCACATATCGACGCTTAAATTCGAAATTTTGTGGTGGAAGAGCTTCTTACACTACTCAGAAGCATTCTTTGGTGTTTTCATCGATTATGACTTCACGCGACTCATCTAGTTTGTACAGAGCTTTCGTAAATCCCTAATCTTAGTGCACGATAAGTCTAACACGTTCCTTTCTAACCTTTACAGCCTTAGCAATCTTAATAAACTTTCTTTTCTTCTCATATATTTTCGCCGTTAACAGTTTCTTTGGGGCATACATTGAGTGCATAGTTCCCTGTGCTTATTTTGTCTTGTTTATACTTAGCAAACCACTCTTCAATAGCTGATTTTTCAGAAGTAAAGTTCACCGTAGTCTAGTAGGAAGTGAGTTGGCTTATTAGACGTGAGGCCACGGTTCAAACACCAGGTCAGAGTAAATAAAATTGGCATGAAAAGTTTCTCAAGAAATCGAAGTCGTATTTAAACTGTAGGGTTACACCACTCATGTATAAAATTAACACACACAACATAAGTGGTGTGAGAAGCTAGATCGTAATCCTGACGGAAGAGAACAATCAGTTATGATGTACATACACACAGTTACTAAATTATACATACGGTTAAAAAATTGCCGACATTTTTTCGTTTTCGTTGAAAATCTTTATAGTTTCCTTGATGTTAAGACGGTCTTTTGCATTGGTTAAAAAATTTCTGAAATTGAACTGAATTGTGGCCCTGCACAGGCCCACAAGGGTATACATCCGATTTACAAATTTCACAAATTTCTGAACCAATGCAAAAGACCGTCTTAGAATCGAAGAAAGATGTCAGACAATTATAAAGATTTTCAACGAAAACGGATTGGTTAAAAAATTTCTGAAATTTGTTAACTTTTGTGGGCCTGTGCAGACCCACAAAAGTGTACATCAGGCCCACAAAAGTTAACAAACTTCAGAAATTTTTTAACCAAGACCGTCTTAAAATCGAGGAAAGTTGTCAGACAATTACAAAGATTTTCAACGAAAACGGATTAGTTAAAAAATTTCTGAAATTTGTTATCCGCTGAGTGTATGTATGTAAATGAGTCTATGTATGTAAATGGCAGTCAATTTAGGTCAATACTTTCGCATATAAAAATTCCATTTCGTTTGCTAAGTAATTTTTGTTGGGGTATTTAAATGCATAAAAATGGGAATATACCACGTTTAAGAGTTTGGCAATATTGTGCTTTCGATAAATGACGTTGTTCGGTTATAAATTTTAAGAGAAGACCATTAAGAGCGTTAAACACACACTGCACACACATAATTTCGAAAACTTTTGCTTGCTTTTTTATTACCACTGTTTTTGTAGTTGTTATTCTTAGTTTATTTATTTCTTTGTGAGTTTTTTTTTTAATTTTTAATTTTTTTTTTTATTTTGATTGTGTTAAACACGACCGACTCATTCAACAGAATTTTAGTTTCGTCTGAGCACTCGCTAACAGCGTTTGTACGTTGTGAATATTTTTGTCTTATCGGGGAAATTGAGTCGTTATTATATCGTGAGTGTATATTTCTTGCATAAAAAAGTCAACCTTTTTTTGACGAGACGACAAGACCTACAAACTGACGGACTGACATGACAACAGCAACAATTACAATGATAAAGAAGTCAAAATAATAAAAGACGGACGGACATTTATTATTATTACGAATAAATAAATAAAAATCAAAATATTAAAAATAAAAAAATCACATTCGATACGTAATGATAAAATTCGATTCGATACGACTCAGTTCAATTGAACCATCAACAACAAACAACACCGCAATGTCAGTGTCATAATTTTCTTTTGTTGTTTTTTTGTGTCATTCTTTTATTCTCTCGCTGTTGTGTTACGTTTCTGTATATTCTTGTGCTTGTATTTCAATCACAACACAACGATAAAAGTGTTTAAAATTTTTTTGTTGTAATTCAAGTGCATGTGAGAATAATTTTTTTTAAAAATTTGTTCGATTTGGCTTTGTTTACAAAAATTACAAGTAAAGTAAAATTAAAAAAAAAAATACAAAATTACGGTATTAGAAATAAAATACATTTGAAAAAATAACGGCATAAATAAATTGTTTTTTTTTTCTTGTATAAAGAAAAAATATGTCTATTAATTGTAACATTAATATTCAACAAGTGCAACAATTTTATCAACATTTCACAACTCTACAACAAAAACAACAACAACAACAAATATAACATCAACAAAAACCAAAGTAAGAATATATGAAACGAAAATAAACCAACAACAATAACAATAGCAATAAATGTGATAAAGTTAACACTAACAAAATATAAAGTAAACAAAATATCAGTACATATTTATTTATTTTATTAATTAACCAATAAAAACAACAAAAACAAGTAAAACGCTTCAAAATAAATAATCTATTATTATTGAATTTGTTTATTTTTCTTGTACGCGTTCTCTCTCTCTTTCTCTTCCTGTTATTCATAACAGTTGTATAACAATACTTAACGAAAACAGGATTAATTTGCAAATTATCAAGAAATTGTATTGAAACTTTTAAGAAAATTGTTGTGTTATAAATTAAAATGTTATTTATTTTAAAAATTTGTTAAATAAAGATACAAAAAGAAGCTGTATTAATGGAAAGAATTTCTAATCATACGAAATAAACCATATGGTATCGCACAGCTGTGGTTAGAGCACTCAAATATGAGATTATTTGGAATATTTTTAAAACTTTGGTAAAAATCGATTAAACGCCTCCACTACTATACAATAGTCGCTTAAAATAAAATAATGACCAGTAATGGAAAATAACTGTTTGACGTAATTCTTTCTTATTTTAATAGTTCATATTCAAATAAAAGCTAGTAGAGCCGGCTTATCCGGATTAAGTACTTCAGTGAACTATCATTTCAAATGGCTTGTTTCCTTTCACACCTTTCATGGAACCAATAAATGTTTTAAAATAGAAATATTACTGGTGCTAAACTCCAATTTATAACCTGCTATTTGGCCACATGTACATACATAACTAGTGATGATAGTTAAACCCATATTGTTATCTCTAATGAAATAATATTCAAATACGATATTTCTTCTAGGCCTCTATAATTTTTTTTCCTTAACGTTCAGTGTTTATGTTATTGAAGAATTAAAAATTTAACACAGACATATTAGGTTATCGTAAGTTCGGTTGCAAATTGCCGATAGATGGCCTAAAAATTAAATATCTCTGCTTGAAAGGTGTCTTTTTTAGCTTAGACATTTAAGAAGACATTCAATGAAATATTGTCTACGTTCATAACCAAGCGAACATTCAAAGCATTACTGTCATATTTCTTTCTGTTAAAGAAAGATGTAAAAATACATCGCAGGCTATCGAAAATGTTTTTAAAACATACAAAGACGATGCAGAAAAATTGGCAGCATTATGATTTTCGTAGATAATTTGTATATGTTTTTCACCAAAAATCAATTTTTTCCAAAATCATTTTCTCAAAGCCCAAAGCTATTCCAGCCAGCTATCCCACTACCATGGTTCGATCTTGTAAAGAATTTTCAAGCCAATTTTGTCAAAACCATATCACTTTATATTAAGAGGACTTGGAATCTTTCTTTGAATATAGTATTGTACTCATAGACCTAGTGTATACTCTAAAATTAGCTGCTAGTGGACTTGTTCAGATGGATACTGTTAAACAGCAAACAGTGCTCTGTTAAAGGCAAATTTTGTTTTGTCAAGAGAAATTTTTGCTCTGTTAACGGCATAAGTGGGTGGTGTTGCTAAAAATTTTGGTTTGCCATCAATGGTTATTAAACACATTCTAAATGACGCACCTTGTATACCCAGTACTGGCCAATGTTAATGTTTGTTTTTAAAATTATTTTTGTTGTGTTTTGTGTATATTATTATCAAATGTAAGTTAGTACAATTTTTTTCTATTTCTTTACATACTTTCATAAAATACGTATCAGATTTACCTATCCTAATCATTTTCTGCATTAGTACTTTATTTACAAACTATCTCTTTGGCATAATAAGCAAATTTGATACAATATTTATTTGACATATTTGTTTAACTCCACTGAGATACATATATGCACTTATACAAATTTTACCTATAAATTAATAGTAATATATACAAAATAAATACGTAATCAATTTCTAAATGGCAAATCCAGAATGTGCTGTCTTTTCAGTCGATTTATTTCGTTGGTGTGATCAAGTACAGCTATGGTTAATGGATTGTCGTAGTGAATTAGCCTGTCCAAATAGTTCTCACTAAATCTTCTTATTTCGTCTATTACCTTAGGAATGGAAAGGGCCAAGGAGCGATGACAATGAATCTCAGAGTTTTAGACTGTTATCGTTGAAATATGTCAATATGTATTCGAATTGCTGGCCGTTCCTCAAAGTTGAATTCCATAGGTCCAAACTGCTTTTATGATAGTTTTGTAAATCAGTACTTTGTATCTTAAGCTCATACGAGATTTTGGGCCTAATAGCCAGAATAGACGTGCTTTTCATTTTAATATGAATTTTCCTCGTTAACCTCCTGCCAATATGCATTCTTAAATATTTCACGCAGTCACTTTGACGGATAGGATGGATTATGTATCAGTGCAGTTACCTCATCGTAATGAAAATGTGACATGTTTTGATTTTTCGCTGAAGACTTTGATGTTCCATATGTTTAACCAAGTTGAAGATATTTTTTGTTTTCCAATGTATCTCTTATAAATGCAGCGGTACGATGGCATTGTTCCGGAGTACCATGTTTGTTCCAAGAGTCAAATTGGTGGTCAGGAATGATGTTGTTCTTTTCTAAATTTGGCAATAATCTCTTCCAAAACATTTGGTCAATTCACACAAGCCGTTGTATCGTTGTATTCATTGTATTGTTGGAAGAACATACAACAGTGTATGATTGTTGTTGATATTTTTCATATAAATATCCGATACACTTATACACATTTTTTCCATATGTTTTTAAAAGTTGTATTGGTTTCGTGCTATCAAATTGTGTGAGTGAAAAAAATGTGTATATGTTATCATATGTTTTTAAAAAGTTGTGTTGGTTTCGGGCTATCAAATTGTTTGAATGCCACGAGATAGGCAATACAGCATAGTATTGAGCGTTCACAAACAAACAAATGTATTCAATACAACATACACGATACAAAGTCGTGTGAATTGCCCAATTCTTTCGAATACTATGGAGAATATAGGCAGTAAACTTATCGGTCTATAGCAGAAATCAAAATGAGTATTTAAAAAGATGAGTAGAATCGAATTATACTCATAATTTCTGATACTTATACGCATTCATACTTATTTTAATATCATGGAACCTCTACTTATGTTCAAAGCTTAAAGTACTCATCGTACTCAACTTAACATGTATGATGTTGTCGATTTCGATTCTCCATAACTCAACATATACATGAATCACAAAATAAATATGATCGGCGTACGAACACTAAAATACTCACTAGAAGGTTGTGTGTTTGCTCTGCATGCTGCTCTGTCTTTTTTTGCTTATGTGTAAGAACTAAGACTAAATTTTGATGACTGATTCGAGTCACTCGAATAATTTATAAGTATTATAAGTATTTTTCTAAAGTTGTGAATCTTAGTTAGTAGGCTTATGAATCAAACATTTTTCGAATGGTATGAGTTTGATGTCAACGTTGTACTCATACTTATTGCAACCTGTACTTATAAATCAACGTTGAAGTAAGTACGAATGAATCAGAGTACATAGTTATATTTCAATATTGTTGACTCACTTATATTCAAAATTTAATGAGTTCTTATGAGTAGCGAAAAAACGATTCTTTGCTGATCTCTGTTACAAAGATGTGAAAAACAGCCGATCTTTTTTAAACCTAAAAGCCTTCAAGTGAACCGATTTATATTGTAATGTAACTCACGTTTTACCAAACAGTTTCACTCCAGTTATTATTACTCTACGTCACAACACAACAGGTACTTACCTGTATGTTTTATGTTAATAATGAAAATCCATATCGAGAAAGTTAAAACGATAACGACCAAGGCGAATTCATTACGAGGTGGGACTAGTATTACAATAAGTACAACAATACAAAAACAACAGGGATTTTTTGTTGTTGAGAAGAAGTAATGTTGTCAAAAACAGCTGACTTAAGAATGACGATGGGAAGAAAAATGTTAAAAAAATTTATAAAAATTGTTAAAGAATGACGATGGGAAGAAAAATTTTGATTAAAGAATGACGATGGGAAGAAAAATGTTAAAAAAATTTATAAAAATTGTTAAAGAATGACGATGGGAAGAAAAATTTTAATTAAAGAATGACGATGGGAAGAAAAATGTTAAAAAAATTATAAAAATTGTTAAAGAATGACGATGGGAAGAAAAACGAAATTGATTATCAAAACAAAATACACAAAAACCAAAAATTTTTTGACATTGTTACTTACATCAGCTGGTAAACAAATCCCACCTCGTAATGAATTCGCCTTGATAACGACCTTCACATACATGGTTTTAATTGTCTGTCAATCAAAGTGAAATTTAGATTTCAAAGTTTTTTTTTTTTTTTTTTTTTTTTTTTTTTTTTTTTTTTTTTTTTTTTTGTCAAAAGGGTTTTCAAATGCATTTTCTTTGCAAATATGAATTATATTTCGTTCATCTCTTCTTCGACTTATTTATGTGATAGACACAGACAGACTAGTCTATTTAATAAATGTTTATTGAGTGCAACTTCAGTGTTAAATGTATTCCATTGTTTATAAATCAAAAAAGAAAAAAAGAACACAAATAATATTGTGTGTTATAAAAAAAATTGCATAGTAATGTGACTACTTTGTTGTTGTTTTATTTTATATTTATTGCCGTTTTTTACATGGCCAAAGACAAAAACTGATAATAAAATTGAAAAGCAAAACAAAAAAAACGGAAAAAAAGGAAAATGATAGACGAACAACAATCCAATGCCTGTAAGCACAGTGTGTGTATGTGTGTTTCTTTGGAAAAACGTAATGGAAAAATGAAAAATTACAAAGTCTGCAATGTAATGTTGCGATGTCGTTGATGACAATGGTGCGATGAGGATAACTTTAACAGCAACGAACACATTGACGGCTGCTTGTTGTATGTAGTTATTGGTGATGTGTGGTTGGGGATGTAGAAGATACGATGACTTCATTAACAATTTAAAATAGAAAAATTTCTTTTGTTTTTATGTGTGTGTGTTTTTTTTATTGTTACTAACTGGTGTCTGGTGATTGTAGTGCTTGCTTGCAATACATCAATAGATGATGGTTGAATTGTAATACGAATCGAGCAATAAAACAATACCAGAGGCACATTTCAAAGTTAATAAAAATAAATTTTGATTTGTATCGTTTGAACATGATAAATAGCAAAAAAAATATGTTATGTGCTCTGTGCCATATAATTTGCATGTCACCGTATCTATTAAAAGTAGAATTAAAAAAAGCAAATCTTTAGATTTCTTGTATTTCAATGAATTTGATTTGCATTTCGTAATTTTCCATTTCCTGCCGAAGATGAAATTTCTTCTGATATATAAAGAGTGGGCCATTTAAAAGTTTGAACTTAAAAATGTAATAAAACAAAAATGGTTTGTACAAGTACAAATGTTCCGATTAGAAATGGAAAATTATTTCATTCATATGGCTGTCGCGGCTAGCCTCACAGCACTTCATTTGATGGGGTCGTATCTCAGCAATGGCATCACGAGTGTTGGCCTTCAAATGCTTAATTGTTTCTTTGTTTCTCTAAACGGGCCCCAAAAGAAAATAGTTCAACAGTGTCAAATCGCAGCTTCTTGGCGGCTAATTAAACCGCCATCAAATGTTTGACTTAATAAATCGATTGTGTCATGAGATGTGTGGCAAGTTGCACTATCCTGTTGAAACCAAATATAGTTCACATCAATATTATGAAGAACGGGTACAAAAAAATCAGTTATCACGGTGCGATGGGTGTCACCATTGACCGTCGTCCTCAGTTTGAAAGAAATATGGGCCAATTACACCTCCGCTCCACATGCCGCACCAAACAATCACTCGTAATGGGTGCATTGGCTTCTATAAGACCACGTGTGAGTTTTCTGAGCCCCAAATGCGGCTTTAACTCTTGAACCAATTCAACTTTGTAAGGCGTCATACCGAGTTATTTTCGCAAAATTCGATGTAAATTGGCTCAGTGTAAGTGTGTACGCGCTGTACGTGCACGCTCTCATCTTTCACATCATCAGTGAAACCAGTTTCACGAACTTTAGCAATAAACTTGGTATACCGTGCTCTGTTGGTTCTTCTCTGCGACCAACTTTTGTACGACATTTTCGTGCAATTTCCGATCAATTGTCTTTGTCAACCGTAAATCGATTCATTAAGTTCCGTGAAGATAATATACTGAATTTTCTGACTGAATAGAATGACATAAGTATTACCAGATCCGAAATAACCGATGATTTCAATTTAAACCGCTAGATGACCCACCTGATACTGCCCATCTAAGTAACAAACCAACAAATATAGATATTGTAGTCGCCGTAGTCTAGTAGGTAGTGTGTTGGCTTATTAGACGTAAAGCCAGGGTTCGAGCCCCAGGCCAGGCATCAAAACAAAATACAAAAAGTATTTCTTCGGCGACTTCCTCTCAGCAGATTTCTGGCAAAGACTCTGAGAGTAAATAAAATTGCCACGAAAAGTTTCTCAAAAATCTGTCATTCGGAGTCGACTTTAAACTGTAGTTCCCGCCACTCATTTATAAAAATTAACACACACAACATAAGTGTTGTGAGAAACTATGTCGTAATCCTGACTGAAGGGTTGTAATGACCAATTATGTACGTATCTTTTTTAGCATTATTTTTATGCAGCCATAGAGATCAATACGTCATCTTTAGAGAGGATTTATAATTTAAAGTTTTATTTTTTTTGCAAAATTAATTTTTAATGTTTCGTTGCTAATCATTATTTAACGCTTATTTATCGAATAATTTCTCTTCTCTAATACCTAAACCAATACTCTTTTAATAACTAATATTGATCGACCATAACACAATGAAATGTTTTCGTACAAATAATTTAAACAATTCATAAACTTTTTTTTAGCTTTTTATAAAAGAAAACAAACAACGGAAACAAACTCATATCAAATCAAAATGAATCAATATGAGATGATAACAAATGATAATTATTATGATTGATAGATTGTATCTATAAATGCACAACAGATAATTGAGGAAATGTCTGTACCCACGCAACATACATATATTTTGAAAAGTAATCAGAAATCGAATTGACTGTAATTAATCGAATGATAAAAATTTATTCGTTTAAAAAATTGTGGCAATGACCTATAAAAGCGTTTACAAAGTAATTGTAATCAGTTTGTTTTCAAAATCTACTATCAAAATTCGTTCTGTTAAGGGTTCTGGCGATTAATTTAGTTAAAGCGACGTAATATGCATAAGAAACAATTCACTTTTCCAAATTGTGTTTTTCTACCTAATTTTACCCAGGAATTTTAATCCTTTTTCCCGTTTTTCTTTTCAAGCCTTAAATTAATTGTTTAACAGAGTTCTGTTGGTAAAATAACAGGGCTCTGTTAATTGAATTGGTTTGTGTCCAGGATAAAGATTTTAAAATCTATCATCACACAAATAGTTTTTGCAGACTTTTTACTTTGCATTGCACTTTGTAGGTCAATCATTTGCTATGAAAGCATTCTTATGCTCTGCCTATTACAAACAGATGTCAAATGCTCCATATAGAGTGCAACTTCGTCGGCGAAAACTTCGTCATCGCCCATAAAGTATTCTTCATTTAAAGTTTAGTACATATCTCAGATTCTCTCTGTATGATTTCCGGCAGGTTATTAGTACATACGGAAAAACGTTCTTTGTTTAAAATAATCAGGTGCCGAGATTCCTTTTGAACGCACAAGATTTTTATCAGCTAATCTGATTTCATAAACATTATATACCCGCTGTTTTCTTGATCTGAAGCGATTTGAGGGCACGTTCATTTCACGTGAAAGTGATGTGAACTTGACAGCGAGATATGACGAGTTGACCCTGTCATGCGTCAGAGTAATAGAAAATTGGATCTTTCAGATACGCTCCACCCAGGGATACCTTGACGGCCATTTGAACGAATTACATTACACACATATTAAAGCCATTATATATCGCTCCTGTTCGACAATTCTCTACGCATTTTTGGCTTCGTATTCCGCAGCCTAACCATAACTAGCGATAAACGGCGATTTCTTTTTACGTTTTCGAAAACTCTGAAAAAGGTCGTTTCCATTTTTCCAAGGCCAAATTCGGATTGAATGACGTCTACCGCGTTGTATGGAAACCGCGCTATAAGAAATTCGTAATTAGTACAAATCACATCATTCGTACAGCGTTATATGCTCTGAGATGACAAACCAAAATCGTAAACGGCTATGAGATAAGCTGGCATGTTTATATAAACATGTTGTTTACACATGTCGACTGTGCTTTTGTGTGATATTAGACCCTCTTATAATATCTAGTTGCTAGAGTCATTCATAGGCTGTTTGGAAGGAACTTATGGGATGTTGTTGAACGGAAACCGCGCTGTGAGAGTACTGCGTTATAGGATGGCTGTCGCAATTTCAGCTCCGCGTTATGTGGAAACCGCTTTATATGGAAACCGTGTTCTGAGAATACCGCGTTATAGAAGGGATTACGCAATTTCAGATCTGCGTTATATGGAAACCGCGTTTTGAGAGTACCACGTTCTACAGTTTGAAGTCAACTGCGAAAGGCAGATTTTTGATCAACTTTTTCATGACAATTTTATTTACTTTCAGAGTTTTTGAAAGAAATCTGCTGAGAGGAAGTCGCCGAAGAAGCATTTTTTTCTTATTTCGTTTTGTTGGGGATGTTAGACCTGGGGTTTGTACTGCGGGCTCACGTCTAATAAGCCATTATATTACCTACTATGACTATGACTATGGCGACTTCAGCCCAATCATACCTAGCGTTAAAAACGATTTCTTCATTTTCGAAAACTCTTGAACAGATCATATTCGACCTTTCAAAGTTAAATTCTGATTGAGTGACGAACTCGTTTATGAACGATTTATTTTTCTTAATGAAACTTCTTTCAATATAATTCGTTCCCTGTTTTCCCCGAACTTTATTGAATTGAACTTATTTGTTTTTCCAATAATTTCTAGGTTATATATTTTTTATTTTCGTTTTTACCTTCAAACCTTCTTAATTGTGACTGCCTTAAAACTCCTGTAACACTTTAATTTGAAAAAATTGCCGCTGTATGTAGACTTTTTTCTTGATAGTATGAACAAAAAAATCTATGCTATCAGGATCACATATAAAAGAAAATGTTGCAAGTATTGAGATGAACATTTTCAAATGTTGCAAGTATTGAGATGAACATTTACAAATGTTGCAAGTATTCAGTACTTAAAGAGACAAGTTGACGTATCGCAAGCAAATAATGATTACTTACAAGGAAGAATAAAGTTTTTTCTGTATATACGATATATGAGCCGTTTATTTTGAAAGTGGCATAAGTCACTTTATATTAAATATGTTGATGGTAAGAATTACTATTATAATACACATGTGTAAAATATTTAGCAACTTTGGTAAATCACTGCCCTTTCAAAACATCACTTCAGTAAAATACGTCGGATTTAATTGATAAGTGTTAGTCATTTTTCTAAACTACTTATGAGAGAGTGGCTTAAGTCACTTTACCTTAATGAAAAGTGGTGATTTTTTTAATTTTTATACGAAATTATTTATACTAAGAAAAATATCACTATCATGAGATAACAAATACAAAAAAATCTTACCGAAAGTTAGCGTCCATATTTTTTAAATGTGTTAAAACGCAAACCCTTAAATATCTCGACTTAAAAACAAAGTGACTTATGCCGCTTTCAAAATAATAAGCGGCTCATATTAATGAAACGTTTCTATAGAAATTGTTTACTGGGTATTTATTTCTATTTATGATTGCAATTATGTGTGCATTGCATTGCGTCGGTATATAATTCTTTCTGTTTTACTTCGTTTTCTTTCAATATTATTAGTTTGTTATCTCCTCTTTCAAACCTCGCTATTGTTATTCTTCAATTATTTGATTGTTTTTCAATAATTAGATGATAATTGTTAACAGCGGTTTTTTATTGTTGTTGTAAGTGTATAAAATTTCATTTTATTCCGATTTTCTTTTACTACTACTACAGAAAAATACTCAAATATCATTATGAACGTCATTCATTCTCACCATCATTATTATAATTTGTATTATCATACATACCATACATATGTATGCATGTACATATGCGAGTATGTGTATATTTCTCTTTGTTAGACATTGCAATTGATCAAATTAAAAAGAAAACTGGGTTAGATTAGTGTTACACTTGCTGTTGATGTTGTTGTTGTTTTTTTGTTTGTTTTTTTTTTTTGTCGTTGTAATGTGTTATTCACTGTTCACTTACTCACGAATTGACGTGTGCAGCAGACAAAGCGACAAGTGAATTGTAGGCTAAACTGGCGGACAATTTTAGGTGCGGTACCATTGACTCGGGCAACCGTTCTTTCTTTTATTTGTTTTATTTTTTTTTCTTCTTCTTTTGGCTCACTATGCATGCATGGACCAATAAAGCTTTGAAGAAAAACAAGGCAAACAAAAACAAATACAAATATCAACAAAAAAAAGAAAGAAAAAATGATGTCTGCATGCCAAGTTTTGTTTTGATTTTCTTTTACGTACATATTGTTTATATTTTAGAGTAAAAGTGCCAGCGTCCGACAAGAGATAGAGAGAGAGATGACGTAGAAAGAAGTGAAGTGGCTGACTAGCTGGCTGAGTGGCATTAGAAAGTGCTGGCAATTGTGCGTTAATTATACAAAGCATTTTACAATCAGCAATAACAACGAGAAAAGTAACAGCAACATTGACTGTTAAATTAACATAAACATGCATTTAAACATTTATGTTATGTTTAGAAAATAACAATCATTAACATTATTTTTGTTTGTTTATTGTATTGTATTGTATTGTATTGTATTGATAAATTCCTTGTTGTTGTTGTTACTGTTGTTTATTTTTATAAACAATTGCTGTCCAATTAAAACTAACAAACTCACATTTATTATCTTTCCTAACACATTCGTTTGATATCACAGTTGCGTGCAATATAATAGCATTATTGTGTTTTAACTTCCATATAATTTAAATGTTGAATTTTATTTTGCCATTAAACTAATTATAGAGTAGAAATGTTTACAGAAACAATGGAATCTTCGACATTCTAAACAGATAAGTGAGATTTGTTTGTATGTTTTTTTTTTTTTCGTTTAATAAGAATATCCAATGCTTTAGAAATCTATTGTTTAATTTTAACTTTTTTTTTTTGTTTTTGTTAAATAAAAATAAATCAAAACTTTCGTGGTGAATGTTATTACGTTTGTTGAGTTAGATAGATACATAGTTAATAATGTCAGATTATGATTAAATTTTCACATAATTTTACTAATTAAAGTAAATTTAAAGGTCTATACATTTTTGAAAAAAAAAAATTGTTGTAGAATTAAATAAAAACGCTTTTAACATGGGAAAATCTGAAAAACAAAATAATTTTATTTTCTTGTGACTTAAAAATTTGTTTCAAAGATCTGAAATATCTATCTTTAAAAATTTCAGTTTTGTTTTTTACCAGATACCTATGGATATGTCAAAATATGAAGTTAGCTGCTTTATTTTCTGTCACTTAGTTTGAATATTATGTGGTTTAGAACAGTAAAATAATGACACCTCGTTCCCATTGGCAAAAAAGGGAAATTTTGAGTATTTTTTTCTTAGCATAATTGCTAAGTCGCCGTGGTCTAGTAGGTAGTGTGTTGGCTTATTAGACGTGAGGCCTCGGTTCCAACCCCTGGTCAGGCATCTCCAACTAAACGAAATATGACAAAATATTTCTTCGGCAACTTACTCTCCACAGATTTTTGACAAAAACTCTGACAGTAAATAAAATTGCCATGAAAAGTTTCTCAAAACTTTGTCGTAAGGAGTCGACTTTAAACTGTAGGTCCCTCCACTCATGTATAAAAATTAACGCACACAGCATAAGTGGTGTGAGAAGCTAGCTCGTAATCCAGACTAAAGGGTTGTAATGACCAATTTTGTATGTATGCATGCATGTACGTCGCCACCTAAAAATTTATGATGCATTGAAGCCGCCGTAGTCTAATAGGTAGTGTGTTGGCTTATTAGACGTAAAGCCCGGGTTCGTATCCCAGGTGAGGCATCAAAACGAAATATGAAAAAAAATATTTCTTCGGCGACTTCCTCACAGCAGATTTCTGGCAAAAACTCTAAGAATAAATAAAAATTGCCATAAAGTTTATCAAAAATCTGTCGTTCGGAGTCGACTTCAAACTGTAGGTCCCACGACTCATGTATAAAAATTAACGCACGCAACATAAGTGGTGTGAGAAACTAGGTCGTAATCCTGACCAAAGGGTTGTAATGACCAATTCGTTAGTATAATTCGCAAAGACGCTAAGTCCACTTTTTTCAAAAATTGAGATTTTAATGCAAAACGATAACACTATACCAAATACATATTTTACGACAAAAAAAATGTCAGTATGTGGTTTAAAGTTGTTGTAATTTTGTGGTTTGCAAAAACGCTAAGTCCACAAAACTGCGAAAAATATTAACAGCACGTGCTAACTCCACGAATATTAATTATTAATTATATTTAAATTTTGATCTAGGTCATTTAAAGAGAGCTACTTTGTAAAAATAATTGCGTTTAAAAAGTTTAAAAATTTTAAAAACTAAAGAAGCCGCAATGTTTTTGTGTCTCCTGCAAAATTTGAAAAAAGGGACTTAACATATTTGCGAATGAGACTAACGAATTACGTATGTATGTAGCAAAATTTCCCTTATGTCCGGTATTGACCGCTAATAAGTGATAGCTTTCCCAGGATTTTTCGATTGTTAATAACATTAGCTCGAAAGCGGCAGCTTATAATAATTATTTCCTTTACCAGACATTCGCTATAGAAAGAAGCAATAATCACTTAACATATCTGGACGAAATGTTATATGCATTATATACACTATATATATATATATACATATGTGTGTTGCTTAATTTTACGGAACAACTTCACTCGTATTGTGCTAAATTGGTCACTAACGGGTCTGAACAACCGTACTGTTTTTTAAAGTTGTACAGGTTAAAGCATTTGATTACCTGTTAATCTCACCAAGCACAAAATAATGTTTCAAATCTCAATTCGGGCAAGACCTGTTCCGCATATGTAGCGATAAGTGATAGATTTCATTGCGATTAGCTGAGGTGCGAGCGAGTTGCAGACCACTATTATAAAACTAATGGATTTATTTTTATTACAATGCATGTATGCGGTCTTCCATTAAGCGCTTCCAACCTCTAAATTTAAATAAAACAAAGTGTGTGTTGGGATTTATTAGAGATTTATTTCCAACACAAAGACAATTGGTAGGAAAATGCACGAAAATGATAAAAAAAAAAAAAAAAGTATCTTTTCGGATGAAGCTCATTTTCAACTTGGTGGGTACGTTAATAAGCAAAATTGCTGTATTTGGGGCTCAGAAAAACCATACGTGGTCTTACAAAAGCCTATGTACCCATTACAAGAACTCTTTGGTGCGGCTTGTGGAGCAAAAGCATCATTGGACCTTATTTCTATAAAAATGAAGACTGCGCAACCATTGCGGTCAATGGAGACCCCTATCGCACCATGATAACCGATTTTTTTACCTGCTCTTCATGGTAGGGAAGTGAACGATGTTTGGTTTCAACAGGATGGTGCAACTTGCCACATATCTCATGCTACAGTCGGTTATTTAAGTCAAACTTTTAATGGCCGTTTAGTAAGCCGAAATGCTGATGTCAACTGGCCGCCTAAAAGCTGCGATTTGACACCGTTGGACTATCTTCTGTGGTGCGCCGTTAAAGTGAAGTGTTATGCCGGCTAATCAGAGACAATTATGTATTTTAAGGCCAACATTCGTGATGCCATTGCCGAGATACGACTCCATACACTCAAAAAAGTGCACGAAACTTGGTTCGATCCAATGAGGTACCGTGAGGCCAGCCGCGGTAGCCATGTAAATGCAATAGTAATCCATTTCTAACCGGAGCAATTGCATTTCACAACAAAAAAATAAATTTGGTAAAATTGCATTGTTTTATTGCATTTTTAAATTAAACTTTTAAATGGCCCACCCTATATAATATGGCCGGCTTTTCTGAGTGGATCGCGTTCGAAATGTCCAATTTTCCATGACTGCCGCATAAATCAGGTTCAATTTGACCGATGGCATGCAACATATTAGCTTTGAGGACGGCTGTGGTTTGTGACTTATTCGCATACACCTGCGACTTAAGGAAACCCCACAGGAAAAGTCCAACGGTGTCAAATCGCATGATTTCAGTGGCCTGTTCATATTAACTTCACGTACGACAACTATGGCCTCAAATCGCTCTTGCATTATATCCAATGTGACATGAGATGTGTAGCAAGTAGCATCGTCCTGTTGAAACGTATGTCGTAGGTGTTCAGATCATTGAATTTAGGCCAACAGAAGTAACGTTATTCTCAAAGAAATATGAAGCGATGACACCGCCAGCACAGAGACACCAAGATTTTTTCGAAATGCATTGGACCCTGTTAGATCTCATGTGGATTGGTGTCGTCCCAAATTTGACAATTTGTTTATTCACGTACCAGAAGAAGATCACAACGGGACGCTATGCGTGCTCAAGTGAGCTTTGTGATATCAGAGCTACCACTCCGACCTAACCAGAAGAAGCCTATATATTTCGATGAAAGGAACACCCATTTTGATAAAACAATTTTATTATTTGCACGTGCTGTTGAAGGCAACATTCACGCATGGTGATATAGCGAAACAGACTGAATTAACTGTCAAAGGATGAAGGGAAAAAGTGTGTAAATCTGTCCTAAAGTAATTACTTAATAGAGGTACAATGAACGCCAAAAGAAACTGTACACTAAGGATAAAATTCTAACAATCACTAAACTCAACTTTTACCATATAAGCACAGTACCCGAAAAAGTTTGGCAATATTTCGAAGTTTTTTGTAATTCTTTTTTAATTTTTAAAAACATAATGAAGCAATTTTAAAATAAAAATGACGGTATTTATTAATGTATACTTTAATGTACAGTTTCTTTTGACACCCACTGTATATTCCCATGAAATATAATTGTTCAGTAACAGTAGTGTCACTTTTAATGCGTATCTCTTTCTTTGAAGACAAATAAAGAAATAATTCTGGAAATCTCTATTGATAACGGGCACCAAGCCTAATGGTATATAGTTTTCCCACTATTTAAAGTTTTGGGATCATTTTCAAAATATGTAGAATGAATAAGATATTCTTTATCTTTAACGGAAATCCCTAAAATTTCTTCACACCAAAGTGAAGGTGAGGTTATCGCTATTAAATTAGTGTGAAAATTAACGGTACACTTGTGTTTAATTTCTAAACTGTGTGGTAGTGTTCCTAGAATAGCATACGAGTTTATACGTTCATCATAAGTAAGTTTTACTGTACTTTTAGTGTTTTATGATTTGAACAACATATAAACCTATTAACCAGATAACACAATTCATTACAAGCCATATTACATGGTTTAGTTTTTTTCGATATTACGACGTATCCTCTCAATTACATACTTTTATTACACTTTGTTTGTATGTAGAAGTAGTAAAGAGTGTTGTATTCTGTTAAATAATAGTGGTGATGTGGTTTATTGTGGATTATTTTTTAGTTGTTTCATTTTCCTCAAAGCGATTATATGAGCATTATTAAACTTCTAATGGCTGGAAATTGATCAAATTACCGCCTCATATTTAACTTAACTTTTCACAAGCATCAGCGTAGACAACAACAGTCAGTCACTAAGTGAAGGCGTCTGGAAAAAAGTGCATTCGTTCGTTCAGTCTTATGGTTTTACTATAATACCTCAGGTTTATCTTTTTTTGTTTTCGTTTTCTTCGTTTGTCGTGTTTGTTGTTTGCTTGTCGTTCATTTAATCACGCTAATGCCCAATTTAATATTTAATACCTCCATTTTGGTTCGTTGGTGTTAATTTTGGCTTTATTGCGGATCATTTTTCTTAACTTTTTAATGGCGAGTGTATTCACGTCTGTGTGCTGTGATCACAAAGACAGTTTTTCAGTATCATACAGTTGACGGATCATAGACTACTTTTAGTTTCATTTTCAAATGCAGGAATGGGAATAGTAAGGCCCTGCAGAAAATAGTATTGATTAAAATAATGTTATAAGTATGTGTGCAATTGTGTGTTAAATACGGCTAAGGAAATGCATTTCCTAACTGAAAGGCTTGAACTTCTCCTGTCGGTATTCGTTTGTCAGTTAACTGCAGCAAGTTAACTGATCAATAGATAGCAGGCTACCGCATAATTTTAAAAGACAATAACATCTATTTTCGAGTACTCATTACGCATTATTATTGGCGAAAAAACTATCACTCAACGCTATGCTTTAGAGATAGTATTTGGATTGTACGCTATCAGATTCTATGATAACATGTGGTTAAATGAATTGCTCTATGTTTGTAGTTTTGTCCAATCGGAGATTGAAAATCTAAGAGCTTATAGAAGCCATAAATATCTCACAAGGCTCAATTGTTTCAATTTTGAATGATCAGTGATTATGAAAAATACAACCACAAACGATAACTCTCCGAGAATGCTTGACGTTTTTCCATTGAAATGTAAAATTTTTTCCATTGTTTCGTAACCCTAACGAAACATTAAAGCATCACAACACACCAAAGACCAAATTGTAGAAAAAATATTTCTTGGGATTAATCAAAGCCATAGAATGTCTACTTAGATTTATTAGTCAATGAAGTCATCTCTGCGGTTCTAAAGGATTCTTGCGATGTAATCCACATTGACTATCTTACAAACGGGTAAAGCAATCAGTTGCAAATGTTACACCAACTTAATGCAGGCTGAATGCGAAGGAGGACAACGCAAAAGTGTCTACATTAGCAGTTTGCATCCTTGCTATACTTAGGAGTGAGCACCGAGTTACTATTTCTTGTTTCCCAAACTGATTCCATTCCAAAGTCGCGGACTTATTGATCCGCCCTCGTGTAGGTCCTCCCTATAATCTGTTATTTTTTTATAATTAGTGGGTATGGTTGGACTGAAGTCGCCGTAGTTTAGGAGATAGTGTGTTGACTTATTAATCGTGAAGCCACGGTTCAAACTCCAGGAGGCAGACATCGCCAACAAAACAAAATATGAGAAAATATTTCTTCGGCGACTGCCTCTCATCAGATTTCTGGGAAAAACTCTGAAAACAAATAAAATTGCCATGAAATTCTCAAAATTCTCAGTCATTCGAAGTCGACTTTAAAGTGTAGGTCCCACAACACACACAATATAACATGTGTGAGAATCTAGGTTGTAATCCTGGCTGAAGGGTTGTAATGACTAATTATTTATGTATGTATGTATAGAGAGCGTCAAAAGAAACTGTACACTAAGGATAAAATTCTAACAATCACCAAACTCTACTATTACCACTTAACGAGAGTGCCTGAAAAAATTAAACAATATTTCGAAATTTTTTATAATTTTTTTTTTTGTTTCTATTTTAAAAACTGGCAGTGAAACAATTTTAAAATAAAAATAACAGTAATTTTTTAATCTATATTTTTTAATGTACAGTTTCTTTTGACGTTGACTGTACATAGAAGCAACGTATTTATAAAATGTATAAATATCTCACTAAGAAAGTTCACAATGAATTTGAATTTTATTTCAAACTTAAATGTCAAGATCGCGGGAAATTACCACTTTACTCTGGAAATTACTTCCACGTCAAGCAGAAGGCCTTAATAAAAGGTCCATAATAAATCTCAAGAGACATTAGCTACTACTGGCAATTAGTGCGGATAATCGCGGATAGTGTTGCGGTTCAAATACAAATTTGCTCTTGATTGGTTTTGGATTTCAAATAAAATTTCCATAAGCTATTGACAGTACATGTCAATTTAATCATTCTTCTAAGCACCACTGCTACTAAAGTTAGTGCACCTCTGGTTTGGAAAAGAGTAATGGGTGTTAAATGTTATACAACGATGACAAATACAAAAAAAAAAAAAAAGGAAAAAATAAAAATGAAATGATGAAGATGAAGATGACGATGACGATAAAAAGTTGGTTGCCACCACAAATGATGTAATAATTTATTATTATTGAAATGGCATGGAAAAGACACAGAGAAATAAATTAAAGAACAACCATTCTTAATCAATGAAACAAAATGAAAACATGTTGCAAAACACTGAACTCATGTTAACCATCAAGATGACATGGACGTAAAATAGTCAATTGCCTTTAGGACAATTTTTTTGTTTTTGTGGACGTTGTTGGTGTTAAAAAAAAAACTATCACACGATCAATTTCAATGTTTTATTTTTTATTGTTTAATTAAATTTATTTCTGTTTTTGTGTTGCTTTTTAATTTCTTTAAAATGCTTTCAATTAATACCGAAAGAAATATTTTAAATTATTATTCATCATCATCAACATCATCTGTTCGGTTGGGATTTTATCAAGCATGGCAGATCAAATTTAATTATTTTCTGCAGATGTTTGTACTTTTTTACTCTCGAACATAGGCATAATTGTAAGCTATTGTTTCATCTTTAATGCCAAATTAAATTAATTTTAATTCATTGTTCTTTATTTTATTCGATAGTATATATGTAGTTATGTATTTATGTATGTATAAATAGTAAATGTATGTATTTTGAATACTTTTTCCTTTTATTGATGATTTCTTAAAATATAAGAAAAAAAACTTATCAACAATTAACCCGATGCGACAGTGAAAATTATAATTTTTATATATGCTGTCTCATTAAATGAACTTTCATTTCAAAAATTTTCACAATTTTTGATGGATCTTGATTGCTTATCTGAGAATTTGCTCTTTGTACGTTTGAACGACTACCAAAAGTAGCCTAATATTTCCGGATTTCACAAATATTATTATTTCGCTTTGCGAAAACATTAGCCAACTTCTGGTGGTTGGTTCAATCGGAAAAACTCTTTTTTCAATAAACACTTAAGATACATCAAAAATTTTGATAATTCTTAACCTCAAGTTCATTTGATAAGAGAACATATATAAAAAATATGACTCAGCTGTTATACTCTTTAAATAATAACTACTGTAAGTTTTGTCCGATTTTATAAAACAAAGTGTCAATCACTTCACAAGAGCATGCGCTTCAAGAATTTCACCACTTATTTTATAGTTTTGAATTAAATTTTCCAATTAGGAAGAGCCAAACTTGGAGAAATGAGAAAAAAATAATATATTCCAAGTTTACCCCATCAAAACTCATAACATATAAGTTTGAACAAATATTGTATGTATGTATGTATATGAAAGGCTAATTTCTCCCCTTTCTAAAAAAGCTTTGGACTTTTAAAATAGGTTCAAACATATTTGGGTAATCAATAATGTTGTGTGAAATGATCAAAAAAACCGTTTATATCAAATAAAACAAGTTTGGAGGGTTCGAGAAATATAAAAAAAGTATTTTTGCGTTCTACTCAACTAACTGAACAACTTAGACTAGGTAGTTACTCGGGTGTATTCAATTTTTTTGGTATTTTGTAGCATACTGTAATTCATTCGGTTTCTTTTTCTATATATTTTCCCAATCAGATTAATTTTACTTTTCAAACCACGTTAAAAACAAATTTTGCTTCCTTTTTCTCTGAAATGTGAGAGAAAAAAGGTCGGAACGTGTGCTGCAAAAACAGAGCAACGTAATCGTCGTAAATCTTTAAGATGCTTTTTCCCTGTTTTAGTTGTTGTTAATTCCAAGATATTTTGCAATTTGTTATCTTAATCCGCCCACTATTTATGCCGACTGACGACTAACCCGCAAGGCTGGCAAACAGGCAGGCTGGCAGACTATTGCTCTTTTTTTTTCTTTTAGATGCCGTAGATTATTTTCGTTTTCTTTCCAGAAAGAAAATTGAAATAATTTTTTTTTTTCATTTTTTTATTATATTTTTGGTTTTTATTTTGGTTAATTTATTTCTTTTATTAAATTATGCATTAAGGAATGTAACTTTAAACACACCCTACAATACTTTAAGGCTTCTCGCTCTCTCTGTATTCGAAAGTATACTTTCGTTTTAAACGAAACTAACGTATTAATCAAATTAAGTTATTTGAAGTTCAATGAAAGAAAAAGTTGGAAGAAAGTTGAAATTCTTTAATAATTAATTTAATTTTCATAATCGAGTATTAAGTGATACTTCGTAGTTTACATTTCAAAGTTCAGATTTTCGAAAAAAATTTATAAAAAAGGCCAAACAATTCGGATAAACAAAATTTTTTATAAACTTTAGTTTGAACTTATAAGAAATTCGTAAAAAGCAAGCAGCGTCAATCAATATTTTATCTTGCATTTTCATTACAATTGCAGTCATCAGTCTTTTGGTCATTGTAGTCTAGTGGGTAGTGTTTTGAATTACTTATACCTCGCCTATGGCATATACATATAAAATAAAATATTATTTATTACGGCCCTCCCTCTCATCAGTCTTCTGGCAATAATTTTACGAGTAATTAATTGTAATGAATAATCTGTCGTTCAGAGTAGACGACGAATTATAGATCCTACCTCTGATGTACACATGAATACTTTAAAAAAAAGTAGGGTTATGTTTATTAGAGAAATATTGTCGTAAACTGATCGGTCATAAAGACTTATAATGACTAATTAAGTTTTCATTTTACTAAATATAATTATGTATGTGAAGATAAATTCGAATTTGAAAATCCAAATCCAAAAATCCCGCAATCCAAAAACTTTAATCACATTTGGCGAAGAAAGGTTCCAAGACCTCCTAATATAATCAACAATATATGTAGTCACATCTAAAGCGATATGATATTGAGAAAATTGGCTTTGAAACTATCAATTTTTTGCTTGAAGAGAAGATCTAGAAGATCAGTGGCCATTTTGAAACATATGGCACATAGTACACCTACCCGACTATATGAAAATGGTAGTCCAGGGGATTTTCTTTCAAACCGTGGTAGTGGGATAACTCGAATTTGATTTGAATAAATGAATTTTGAAAAAATCGATTTTTGTTAAAAAAAAAAAAAAAAACTCTACAAGATCAGTAACCACTTTGGGACATACACATGTATGTACACATACCCGACTACATATATGTAAATGGGAGTGATTATCGACGACAGGTTGAACTTCAAGGAGCACGTGAAATACATCGGTGAAAAAGCATCTGTAACACAGGGAGCACTGGCGAGGATGATGCCAAATATTGGAGGACTAGGTCCATTTAAAAGGAGAATAATTTCGACGGTAGTAACGTCGATAATGCTGTATGCTTGCCCAATATGGTCGGAGGCACTCTCAGTGGGGACGACGAGGAGGATACTGTCCTCGGTGTATCGTCTAAGCGCGATTAGACGGATAAGTGGCTTCAGGACAGTGTCTGATGAAGCAGTTTTGGTATTTGCAAAGACAATACCAATAGATATACTGGCGGATGAGATGAGAAGGATATACCTTCGCCGTCTCGAGTACCCGGGACAAATAGCGGCTATAAAAGCGGAGGAACGAAGGACTTCCATGCACAAATGGCAGTCACGATGGGAGAGCAGTCTAAAGGGAAGATGGGCATTTCGTCTTGTCCCTGATGTAACCCTTTGGATGAAGAACGAACATTGCGAGTTTAACTACTACGTGACCCAGTTCCTAACTGGTCATGGGTGCTTCAGGAAGTACCCGCACAGATTTGGTCATGACACTTCTCTTATATGCCCAAACTGTGTAGATGAGGAGGAAGATGCGGAGCATATTCTAACATGCTGTCCCAGATTTAGATGGCCGGGAGAAACGAATTTGGAACCAAACTGGCTAATGGAAGAGCTGTTGAACTGTAGGATTCTATGGAGTCAATATAGCCAGAGAATGGCTGAAGTTTTGATAGTACTCCGAAGGGGGGAGAGTGGTTGAAGTGCGTAGGGGGTGGGTTTAGTACGTAGGCACCAGCGATGGTAAATCGTGCACTCTTTTGTTGGAACAAAAGTGTCTTTCGAAGATTCCCACCTCCGGCTCAAGACAAAAAAAAAATTATATGTAAATGGTTGTCCAGATGGTCCTTTTTCGAACCGTGGTAGTTTAATAAATTTCAATTCTTTAATCACAAATAATAATGATGATAATAAGAACTAATTTTATGTCAATAATCTGCTATAATTGTAAAACATAAGATAAGGATTTTAACGGGCAGATAATTTGTTTTTGATTATTACAAGTGGACAATAAGGTAGAAGTGAGCGTTAAGCTAAAGTGAAGATCATCCTATCTGTAACTTAAGTTTATGTTTGACTTGGCATGTTTTATATTATTTTCAATATGGCAACTGCAAATATAAGCAAATACAGCAAAAAAGAAAAAGAAACTCATCGTTGCCACTGCGTTTTAAAAAAAAATTATTTAATTTGGCAAATGTTATCGACTTTGTTCCGGCCAGAATTTGTTGTGCTAATGCCAAATGTGACTCTGCTGAAATTGGTGGTTTGCCTCTTGGGTTTTTTAATTCGAATTTATCTTCACACACATAATATAATTTAGGTGCCTTGATAACGTAGTGGGTAGCATGAGGGTTGTCGGTTCGATTCCCACTACTGGCTCTAGTCTGTTACCCTACATCGAGCATAACGTGCGTGTTATTCAGCTTGTAAATAATTCTAATATAATTTGTAATTGTATTCCAATTAATTAATAAATAATTGTAATTTGTCGATAAATTTCTGATTTGTTTTTCATAGACCTTTCAAAGCCCTTTAGAAATTTAGTAGACCTCTGTAAAACTTATTGCAGGTATTGTACTTAACTCAAATTAAATTAAATAAAAATTCCCTACATAAGATACAAAAAACTTTAAGCAAAGTTGAGCAATTTTAACATATCATGATTACCCCTTGAGTGACTAACTTAAAGCAGCTTATATTAAAGTACTCAACCTTACATTAATTATTCAGCTTTAGTTTAAGTTTACGTATTATATTTGCATTCAGAATTGCTCTTAAATACGATTAAGTAAAATAGAACTGAGTTTACAACAGTTACACCCACTCTACTCATATAATTGAACTTCAGTATATTTACAAAACAAAACCTAAACTTTCTTATTTTTAATGCAGCAAGAGAATATTAGAATTTATTTTTATTTCCCTTCATTAGATTTAAATGAATTCAACATACTAGTGGGTTTTGTTTAGTATGACATAAAATTTTTTATTTAAAGTTTACTACTCAATAATCTAATGCTAGGCTAATTAGCAGAGTCAAATTAACACCATTTAACTGTTAACCTCAAAGATATGTATGTCGTAAATAAGTTCCACTAATTAGAAAAATATACGATCAAATAATATATTGAATCGTAAGTGAATTATCAGTTCGTATATTATTCGTTCAATAACGGAGGTGTATCAGTTATGCAGTTGTTTTTGTTTGCAATAAAAACACTCACTCGAATAGATAAATATTTATCTCATCACCTCACAACCACCACCACCACCACCACCGGCAGTTACGGCAGCAAATAAAATCGTCATGTTTGTCTTATTAACCACCTCCAACTATTTTATTCGATATTTAATTTAAACAAATTTTTAAAATGTTTTCCTCTGTATTTTGATTTAGTCATACTGACTACGAGTTCTGCCTGCCTCTATTGTACTGGTAGATCGCTTTAACAACCACAAAACAGTCCAGTCAGTCAGACAGCCAAACAAAAGAACGTCTTCTGTGACTCTTTAGTATTGTATTCATAGACGAATGTTTGTCTTTCTGTCTGTTTTTTCTTGTGTTTTTTATTTTTTATATTTTGTATCACGTACACCTGAAAGAAATTCTTGCTTCGTTTTTTATCTTTTTTTTTTGGTTTATTTTTCTATGCGTCTTTTATTTTAAAAACGTTCTGCATATTTTATATTTATTTTCGTATTGGAGTTTGTTTTTGTTTGTGTTTTTTTCTGGTCGGTTTTAAACATCATTATCATCATTACAGTCGTGATCATGACGATGGTTTTAAAGTTTGATATCCAAAAAAAACAGAGTTTGTATTTTGGACACGTTTAAAATACGGCAACGAAAATATTTTTTTAAATAAAACAACAAAAAAATTACAAACAATTTGTTGACATTATTGTTGTACTGCATATTATTGTTAAACATTTATTAAAAAAAATAAATAAATGAAGTTGTTTTCAAGCAAATTCTTCAGGGGATTCTTTGTGAGTCAATAAAACACAAAATATTACACAAAATACGTTAATAATTATTAACATTCAGGAATGCTAAAAACTCGTTAGAATTTTTAATTAATTAATGCATAGAATAATTTTCCTTAGAATTTCACACAGTCATAAAGAACATGAGTTTTCTTTCAGTGTACGCGTATCATACAAAAATCATTACACACTTGTTATCATCCATTTCGCTAGAATTTAAATTGTAATTGAAAACATTTTTTTCATTTCCAAGTATTTAACAAACTAACGTTTGTCAATAGCATGTATTATAACGGTTTTGAACATGTTTTTCTCTCAGTGTAATATTTGCTAATAGTGAATTTATTTGTAACAAATTGTTGATAATTTTTTTTTGATTTTTGAGAATGGAAATTAATTGATAGAATTCAGCTATTCATGCTTTTAATTTTGTCAATTAATTAATGAAAGTCATTAGTTTCGTAATTAGTCTCATATTTAAAGAGTTAATTATTTAGGAAAAGAAGCATTTAACAAAAGTCTACTAAAATGTTTCCCGAGGTGGTGATATTAATTTAATTTAATTAATTTTTTTTTATTATAATTTCAACAACGTAAAACAAACCTGATGGTTACTCCCATAATGCAGGCAAGAAAATATCTGGTCATGGTTAATTTTAGAAAAACATACATATTTATTATGCTTATGTAGTTAAAAGATTCATTATGTGCTTATATGCTTTATTACCACCGTAAAATAATAATAATAAATTGGAATAATTTAAGTTGTACAAAATTTTTTGTTCTAATTAATAAAATTAAGTTTTTAAATAATTAATCAAAAAAAAAATACTCTCTAAAAAGTGTTCCTCAAATTTACAAATATTTTACTCTACTATGTGTGTAAAGATAGATTTTAAAATCTATTACCCTGGATGTAAACAAGCCAGTTAACAGCGCTCTGTTATGTTACTAACGGAATTCTATTAAGTAATTAATATAAGGAAGCAAAAACAAAAAGGGATTATTAAAATTCCTGGGTAAAATTAGTTAATAAGCATAATTTGGTGAAATAAGTCATATACTTAATCACTGTTACAAAATATTGCGTAATACGAACTACAACAAACAGATAATTACACATTTCCGAAAACTAATCCAATCCGTTAAATAAAGCAATATAGGCATCAGGACAACATGTGCGGTCAAAGTAAATTGTTTTTAAAGCAATTTACGTCCCTTTAACTAAATTAATCGCCAGAACCCTTAACAGAGCGAGTTTTGATAGTAGATTTTGAAATTTTCCAACAGGTTAGATTGTTCTTTCCAATCTTAAATTAATTACTTAACAGAGTTCGGTTCATAACATAGAACAGTTCTGTTAACTATCTTGGTTTGCGTCCAGAGTAATAAATTTTAAAATCTATCTTCCCACACATTACTTTACCATTTTACACGAATTCACGATTGCTTCGGCATGGATTAGTCTCTGAAGTGATAGAAGCAAGATTGATTATCGTTTAGATTATTCTATAAAAACTTATCTTATCGATAAATTGAAGCTTGAAAATGTTTTAATGACCTGAAAGAGAAATATGTACTGATTTTAATCATATACGGAATATTTTCTGAAGATTATGAATAACTTAGTTGCCGTAGTCTAGTAGGTAGTGTGTTATCTTATTAGACATGAGGTCACAGTTCAAACCATATCCTCTAAAAAAAAAAATTTTTTCGTTGACTTCCTCTCAGTAGATTTCTGGCGTAAACGCTGAGAGTAAATAAGAAATTGCCATGAAAAGTTTCTCAAAAAATCTGCTGTTCGGAAGCGACTTTAAACTGTAGGTCCCGCCACTTGTGTACAAATTAACACACACAACATAAGTGGTGTAAGAAGCTAGGTCGTAATCCTGACTAAAGGGTTGTAATAACCAATGTATGTATGGATGTATATATGTGAATAACTTATAAATTCTAATAGCCTTTTACAATCTTTGCAGCTAGCAAACACAAGGTTTTTAGGTTTACTTAACTTACATGAAACTCAAATGCATTTCTATGCGCCAAGTTATTTAACATGCAGGTTTTTTAGTGTCTATTTAATAACAGACTGAAGTTTTTGTCAAACAAAAATTAATTATTGTGCAATGAGAGCAAAAAACTTAAACAATTACTATGTATTTGTTGTATAGCAAAGAAATAAGATTTAAAATAGTAATTCGATAAGGAAAATTAATTTTTCAAACCTGTTAATGGACGGTAAATATGTTTGCACTTTAACCCCTAATAATTTGAATTAAAAAAAATTTTTTTTCTTTTTTAATTGTTGGCTGTACACTTTAAGATCTTTAAATTAGGTGCTTGTCTTGGATATTTAAGTGGAGTTACATTGTAACTGCTTATGTTTTTGGATTAACACGTTCATGCCGGCAAGTGTTTCTAGTATAACAAAACTATTTCAATAACAAATCAACTGTGAGGTTATAGAGTTGCCAGATTGAAAATGTATGAAGTCTAAATAGAGCATAAGGTATCGTTGCCAGGAGTAGTAGCAAAAAGCGTGTTTTATAGGGTGGAGCATTTAAAAGTTTAAATTTAAACATGCAATAAATCAAAATCCCGTTGAATTTTTGCCAAATTTATATTTTTGTTGTGAAGTACAATTGTTCCGATTAGAAATGGAATATTATTTCATTCATATGACTGCCGCGGCTGGCCTCACAGTACATCATTCGATCGGACCAATTTCCGCGCACTATTTCGAGAGTGCGGGGTCGTATCTCGGCAATGGTATCACGAATGTAGGCCTTCAAATGCTTTCCTTAAACGGCTCCCCGCAGAAAATAGCCCAACGGTGTCAAATCTCAACTCTTTGGCGGCCAATTGACATCAATTTTTTGGGCTAATTAATCGACCATAAAACGTTTGACGTAATATATCGATTGTGGCATGAGATGTGCGGCATATTGCACCATCCTGTTGAAACCAAACATCGTTTACATCAATACCATCGGTTATCATGGTGTGATAGGTATCTCCATTGACCGTTAAGGTTGCGCCGTCTTCATTTTCAAATAAATGACCAATGATGCCTTCGCTCACCAAGCTGCGCCACATAGTCACTCGTAATGGGTGTATTGGTTCCTGTAAGACCACGTGTTAGTTTTCTGAGCCCCAAATACGGCAATTTTGCTTATTAACGTACCCACCCACCAAAATGAAAATGAGCTTCATCCGAAAAAATGATTTTTTTTTTTGAAAAATCGACATCGTTGTGCAGTTTCTCGTTGGCTCAATAAATCCCCAACGTTGCTCAAACGTAAATCGATTTATTACGTTCAGTGCAGATAATATACTGAATTTTGTGATAGAATAGAATGAAATAAGTATTGCCAGATTGCCGTTCAGTGCAGATAATATACTGAATTTTGTTATAGAATAGAATGAAATAAGTATTGCCAGATTCGAAATGCCCTATGGTTCAAATTTAAAATGATCGATAGTTTCTTAACAAATAGGAAAATAGTAAGAGAATCTAGAAAAAAATTCTGTTAGTGCGTGGGTCGTAGCTTCGATTTCCCCCAACGATTCTAGTCTAGAACACTACATCAGCCTTATAGAACATATAATAACTCGGCTCATAATAATTAAAATATAATTCTATTGTGATTAATAAATACATATGTATGTATGTATGTATCTGTGAAAGTATTTATAACAGTGGCATAAGCAAACCAGCGTTTGACTTAAAAAAATTGGCCACCAACATTTTAATTTTAATTGCTTTCATTAAAAACTTTCAAATTAAGTTCCAACTTATAACAAGGCCCAGCGGGTGTGTGTGTGTAAAAGTTTTTATGGTTAAGGTGTATGCACAGATGAAGAATGAATGGCTGGTAGTAACAGCGCGAATACCTATTCAAGAATTTAGATCTAAATGAACTGATTCCAATACAGTTGAAAGTGTGTGTGTGTGTGTGTGCGTGGTGTTTGTTCATTATATGTACATATGTATGTAGACCATGTTGCCAATGTTTCCTAGAAGAACACGCCTCAATTTTAATTGACCTTTTTTTTAAATAATTGTTCCAACAGCTAAGTTTTAATTGGAGTTTTTAGAAAATTGAAGGTTCCTTCAAACACTGTTATCACAACAACTGAAGTCGTAACATTAAAGACTTTTTCGTGGTGTTTCGTTTTTATTACAGACTTTTTCTTTTTTACAAGTGAAAATACAAGCACATAACACCACATCATAACATATCGAGACACACACACATGTAAAAACCCCACTAATTATCTTGACTTTCCGATAAAGTGGCGTGCAAACAAACAATGTTTGTTTGTTCGTTCGTTCGTTCATTTGTTGGTTGGTAAAGTGAATTATTTTTTATTGTTGTTGTAGTACTTAATTGTTAAACTTATAGTTGAAATAGAAATTTCCTTGACACAATTTCTGCAAAATTGTTGATTTCAAAGCAACAATTCTAAAAAAAATTTCACATGCTGTTGCTGCTACTTTTTTCTCAAAAACATTTTTTTTATCATTTTACATGTTGTTGTTGTTGCTGTTGCTCTTGTCTATAAGAGACACGAAGGTTCTGTGCGTAGGTTCTCAAGTTCATTTGGTTGTATGACTAAATTTTTGTTAAATTTTTTTTTCTCTTGTTTTTTTTTTATTCTTTTGTGATTGAATTACAAAAAATTCAAGTTGTTCTTGGTGTTGTTGCTTGTGTATCTCAAATTTCACATGACAACTGAAGTGTTAATGAATTTAATATAAAATAGAGACATTATTCCAATCGAGTTATTTTTTATTTATTTTTTTTTTTCAATATTTCTTCAATATTTTTATAATAGTTTTAAATATTGACTTGAATTATTTAAATTAATAAAATCTTTTATAATGATACTCAATTTTCTTTATAAAGTGGATTTTAATTTTTGTTTTGCCAAACATTTCCTTTGTCATTCAAGTGTCATATTAAAACTGGTTAATTAAAGTAACATTCAGTGCTGACAGTACATATTTTGAAACTAAAAAAAAATTCAAGGCCGCTTTAAATACATTATATTGTATGTATGTATGCATGTACATACATATGTATATACATATAATTTAAATGATTTTTTAAATATTCCCATCAATTGTTTTCTGTGCTTTTTAAGCAGATGCAAAACAATTAATCGCCAAATCAACATCAGTGATCATTCCCTCCTCCATAGCTGTGTATTTCGTTGACATTTAGTCAAGAAACATTTCTAAATTTGCTAAATTGATGTTGATGTTTGAGTATCAGTCTATAGATTTAAATTTGAAATTAAAAATAATTAAAAAACTACTTAAATAGCAGCATTCAACATTCGGTTATGCTTGCTTTTCGACTTGTCGTATTCGAAGATTGTTCTAATCGGTATTATAAGTATTTATAGAATATATTTTTTGTTTTATAGAATTCTTTAATTTACTTATTGTAGTTAATTTTATTATTTAATTATAAACTGTTATTTAATTCTTTGTTTTGAACTAAAAAATATACATACCTGTGTGTATTTGTTTTGACATATTTGGCTCACAATATGTGGGAGTAATTCATTTCGTTTCTCTGCTTGCTTTGGTGATTGTCACATACATCGTCATTATCGTTGACTCGTAACGCTATTAATACCATATCCATACCTGACGTGTTTGTTTGACGTTATACACGCTCTCTTAAAACATGACATAACAACAATGAACTTGTCTATTTAATAAGATTTATTTTTTTTTTAAATACCCTGAGAAGGGCATCCTTTTTTCCTTTAATTAAAAAAAAACAAATACAAAATGAATTGAAGAATAGCTTTTGTGTTATGTTTGTACTCGAGTATTTTCTGTGGATTTAAGGATTGCAATTTGGAATACCGGGTGGGGCCCTCTATCGATTTAAATTTGAATCATCGGTTATTTCGATACTGTCACAAAATTCAGTATATTATCTCCACTGAACGTAATGAATAATCGATTTACTCTTGAGGAACGTTGGGATTTATTGGGCCAACGAGAAACTGCACGAAGATGTCGATTTTGCCACACAAAAAAGTCATATTTTCGTATGAAGCTTATTTCCATCTTGGTGGATACGTTAATAAGCAAAATTGCAGTATTTGAGGCTAAGAAAATCCAAACGTGGTCTTACAGGAGCGAATGCACTCGTTACGAGTAACTGTGAGGTGCCGAATGCACTCGTTACGAGTAACTGTGAGGTGCGGCTTATTTAGATTAGGCATCCTTGGCCCACATTTCTTTGCAAATGCGGACGGCGCAACCATTACGGTCAACACAAATCGCACCATGATAACCAATTTTTTGGTAACCGCTCTTGATGGCATCGATGTCAACGATATTTGGTTTCAACAGGATGATGCAACTTGCCACACATCTCATGCCATAATCTATTTATTCCGTCAAACGTTTGATGGACGTTTAATTAGCCGCCAAGAAGCAGCGATTTAACACCGTAGGACTGTTTTCTCTGGGCCGCTGTTAAAGAAAAGTCTTATGCCGACAAACCAGAGACAATTGAATATTTGAAGGCCAACTTTCGTGATGTCTTTGACGAGATACGACCTCATATACATCGAAAAAGTGCACGAATGAGGTACTGTGAGGCCAGCCACCGAAGCCTTATGAGTGAAATAACTTTCCATTTCTAACCGGAACAATTCGACGCCTCCGTTCTATAACATTCTAAGTCGAAAAATTGTGTTTTGAGTTATGAGCTCTCAAAGTTTTCACGCGACATACGACCATATGTATATTCTAAGAAGATTTTTCCCTATAACTTCTTAACTGATCGGCGCATCTGAACCAAATTTTGACAGTATTTAAGTTGGAGAACGTAGAAAAAACGTTATAGAATGGAGGCGTCGAATTGTACTCCACAACAAAAATATAAATTTGGCAAAATTTTAAACCGTTTTTGTTTTATTGCATTTTTAAATTTAAACTTTTAAATGATCCACCCTGTATTTAGAAAATAATTAATCATTGTCGTTCTATGATATTTACAAAAAAAAAACTTGTCTGTTTTTATTTAATATCTACTATCTATGCTTTCTACATCGCCAAGCGCATAGCCTACGCTATGACCCAATAATCAATAATATTGGCGATAAGATAATACGACAATTTTGTTGGCAACACTTTCCCTTGAGCCTACAATAAAAATGTAATCAGAAAAATGTAATAAGAAATGAACGAATTACATCCTAAACCAGTGGTGCTCAAACACATACTATCATAGTTTTGGTTGTGTTGGGAAAGCAGCGGAGAACAAAATTCAACTTAATTTTTGAGAATCGTACACTGGGAAAATAAAAAAAAGAAAAAAAATTGGTTTATTGTGTTGCGTGCATGCACATAATGAACTTATGTATGTATGTGTGTATGTATTGATGAATATATTGATGTATGTGTGTATGTATTGATGAATATATTGATGTATGTGTGTGTGTGCGTGTATGTATTGATGAATATATTGATGCATGTATGTATGTATTCATGAATATATTGATGTATGTATGTATGTATTGATGAATATATTGATGTATGTATGTATTGATGAATATATTGATGTATGTGTGTATGTATGTATGTATTGATGAATATATTGATGTATTGATGAATATATTGATGTATGTATGTATCAATACGTCTGTCGTCAAATTCAAAAAGAAATTTCTGTCATCGAATGGACGGCACTGCTTTGCTAAAGCCAAAGCAACTATATATGATGCCTTTTTAAAAGGCAACGACAATTTATCGTTATTATATGGTAAATTATTGTAATCTGGTACGTCCGTTTAGTCAACCATAAATTTCAAAAAAATTCTGCTTTTAATTGCAATAATTTTAAAGTCCTATCATTCCCTTTCATGTTGTTGAAAAATCCATGGCTAGCCTCGTAATGTCTTTTTATAAAAAAAAAGAATTACGACATAAAGAGCGATAACACACAATACAATGTGCATTACCATCCATATTCTCTATAAAAAAGAAATCATATTCCCAATTTTCATCAAAAATTTTGCTGCGTGTATTTGCAAATAACAAAAAATCATTCAGAAAAGTTGCGTAGCGAGGTTTTGTCTCATCAAGTGTTAAACATCAACTGAATTGATTTTGTTCTCTGAGTTCAACACAAAACAACAAACAAAGCAACAAACACACGATCATTATAAGAAACCACACAAGTAAGCTTATAATGTAGGTGTGTCAACGCAGCGTCAGCAGAATTTTCTTTGCCTATCACATGTGATAGGAAATTTGGATTTTGAGCATCACTGTCCTAAACCAATAAACTAAAGAATTGATCTAGAAATTCAAAATATGCTGTGTTTATTTATTACTTACTTTCTTGCTTAATTAGTCAGTACAACCATTCAAGTCAGGACTAAGAACTAGATTCTCATACCACTTATATTGTGTGTGGTAATTTTATACATGAGGCATTAGGCATCCAATTCTCAGAATTTCTTCCCGAGTGCACATTTCTTGTTTCCAAACCCGGAGAAGCCATTCTGCGAAAATACATTTGATTTCAACAATTATATCATCTCACAAACTAATACCCAACATGTGACTTTGACAAACGTTGCTAAAATTACCATGGCTGTTCAATAGGAGCTACTCTTTCATAACACCAAACGTGCTTGTCTATATTCAAATGGTTTTAAAAAATTGAACTGAATTTACTTTTGTTTCCATAATTTTTTTTCACTCTATTGTTCCCTTTTTTTTGCTTGTATACTTTGCCGGTTTTTTTTTGTGTTCACACAGTGTATTAGCTCACTGGCAGAACAAAAGAAAGACAGACAGACAAACTGACTGAATAACTGTCTGAATGACTCCGTTAGTGGGTGGCTAACACATACGAACTGTGAGTGAGTATACGACCGTTGCCATTATGTGGTGTTGTTGGCCGACATTGAACTCGAACTGTCACAAAATTTTTAAACTTTACATATGGATCTGCCTTGTAGCGTGTTATAGTTCAAGAGCCCGTTTGTTATTTTTGCGAAATAATATGGAAAACAATTAAATAAAAACGTGCTTATTTTTTTATGGCCATTTTATTTACAATTTGGAAGAATTTTTTGTTTGTATTTTTTAAGAGACTGGTGGTGGTCTCAATTTGAGGCTTTTTTTCTTCTTTTATCTTTTGTTGGCAATTTATCTTTACTTAACGGCACCAAATTAAAGATAAAAAAATTCTGTTTTAACGCTTTATTTAATTTACTTGCCTTTGTTTTTACATGTGTATGTGTCACACCAGCTAGCAATTCTTTTTTTAGTTTATGAGTCGCGTCAAATTTTGACAAACTCATCCATAATAATTTAATGACTTTTGGTTTAAATATTTGTATTTAAATGCTTTAATAAATAAAACTAAAAGTATTAGCAACAGCAGCCACAGCGCAACAATAACAACATTTATAAGTACATAACAATAAATGTTTTTATTTTTATTTGATTTTCTCTTTAATAATTATTTAATTGGTTTGTTTGTTTTGTTTTACTTTTACTGCTCTTACTTACTTATGGTACTTGTAGAAAACTATCGATAGTTTTCGTTTTGTTTTTCACTACTTTTTGTTTTTTTTTTCTCTTTCAATAAATGATGATTTATTACTATTACTGACCTATATTCGTATTGTTGTGTCTATATTTCGCATGTTTGTAAGTTTTACTTCGTTTCCTGTATTAGGTTTTCTTTTTTTTTCTTTGCCTTTTGTTAGACATGATTATAAAAGCGTTGCATTCGTTATTAATCTTGGCTTAAATCAATCTAGGCTTGAAGATATTGAAACATGAAACTATTTAATATTATAAGGCTCTTTGTTTTATGGAAATGTGCAAAATATTGTGCCTGTGTAAATTAATATCAAAAAAGAAAGAAACAATTTATAACAGTTTTATTATTGCAATATGTTGTATTGCAAGCATAAAGCCCTGGTTAGTCAAACGTCCATGATACGTACGTCCGATTTTAAAATACGAAAATCAATGAGAGCGATTGCCGAACCGTAATGTAATTCCAGTAAGTATTTACATTGCTTTCCATATGCTAAAAACGAACGTACGTTCCGAAAACGTTTGGATAATCGGAGGTTAAAAAAAAAAAATAAAGGGCGGGCCATTTAAAATTTTAAATTTATAATTGCAATAAAACGAAAAACAGTTTGAAATTTCCGAGTTTGAGTTCCGATTAGAAATGGAATATTATTTCATTCATATGGCTGCCGCGGCTGTCTTTACAATACCTCCTTCGATCGAACCAATTTTCGTGCACTTTTTTGAGTGCAATGGCATCACGAATGTTGGTCTTCAAATGCTCAACTGTCTCTGGTTTGTCGGCATAGCACTTTTATTTAACGGCGCCTCAGCTTCTTGGCGGCCAATTGACATCACCATTTCGGCTAATTAAACGGTCATCAAACGCTTGACGTAATAAATCGATTGGCCAATAATGCCTCCGCTCCTCAAGCTGCACCAAAAAGTCACTCGTAATGAGTGCATTGGCTTTTGTAAGGCCACGTGTAGGTTTTCAAGATGAAAATGAGCTTCATCTTTTTCTTTTTTTTTTCTTCATCGTGCAGTTTCTTGTTTGCCCATCTAGCGAAGCGGAAACGAAGCAGAACCCTTGAACCAATTGAACTTTTTAAGGCGTCATACTGAAACCTTTAGCAATAAACTTGCATATATCGAGTACTGTTGGTCTCTCTCTGCGACCTAACTTTGTACGATATTTTCGTGCAATTTTGGAACAATTGTCTTTGTTTTGGAAATAAATTTCCAATAAATTCCAAGGTTACTCAAGCGTAAGTCGATTCATTACGTTCAGTGGAGATAATATACCGAATTTTGTGAAAGAATAAAGTATTGCCAGTTTCGAAATAACCGATGGTTCAAATTTAAACCAATAGATGGCCCAACCGATATTTCTGAAAATATTAAATTTATATTACTTTATTTTATTAAACAATTTTATCTGTTATTAATAAAAAGGTTTTTTTTTATTATCTTTCCAGAAAACATCATCATTAGTTTTAAATAATCATTAAATCAAATACAACACAAAACATTGACATTGACATTTATTTATTGAACCGTTTAAATCGAGAAAGAAGGGTCTTTGGTGTATTAATTCACCATTGGGTACTTAAAAATCAGAACACAACTTTAAACTTGGAAATACTTACAAATTCAAACAAAATGGTTGACTATTACAAAATTTTAGAGGTACCACGTCAAGCCACAGATGCAGAAATTAAAAAGGCGTAAGTTTTTCTCTCAAATCAATACATATGATATTTAAATATTAATATCCATACATATACAATTTTAGTTACAGAAAATTGGCATTAAAGTGGCATCCAGATAAGAATCCAGATAATTTAGATGAGGCCAATAAACGCTTTCGTGAATTATCAGAAGCTTATGAAGTTTTATCAGACGGTAAGCTTTTAATGTTTGCAATACAATATAACCACGTTAACATACCAATCTTCTATAGAGATAAATTCTTTTTTAAATTGTAAATATCTTATTATTTGTATACATATTCTAATTATTTTCTTTCTGTCTGTTATAAAAAAATATTGAAAAAAAAAACTATAAATTCTTAACAAACAATCCTATCAATGTTTTGTCTGTGTGTGCGTGTGTGTATGCGTAAATAGAACGCAAACGAAAAACTTACGATTCACGCTCGACTTTGCATAAGAGCAGTTATTCATCATCATCTTACTCGTCCACTGGTGGCTATGGCAATTCAAACGGTTATCGCTATCGTACAACAGGTACCAAAGACTATGATGACTACATACCTAGCTATAGTTATGGTTCAACAAAACGTGGAAATCGCTACCAAACCTTCACCTTTAGAAATCTGTTTGAAAACACACCATTCCACAAACTTTTCGGTAAAGGAAACAATTTAATTTCGAAATGAAAAATCACAAACGTTCTGCGTAATAACAACAGTTTGAGTTTGTTTACTTTCTTTAATACCCAATAATTGTTAATAATTGTTCGTACTAAAACTAAACAAACCAAAATCCCAGAGACTAAAAAATCAATGCACCTGTGTGTTAATAAAATAAATACAATATGTACCATTTAATAGAAACCATGGTGGTTTCTTTGCTGCTAGCAATGCGCTCTATATGTTCTGTTGGTTGCGCTGTGTTGTCTAGTCTGCCGCCTGCCTGCCTGCCTTTCGGCTTGCTACCGTTTTAATATGTTTTACGTTGAATTTAATTTATTAATCTTGTAGTTTTACTTGTGTTTTCTTTTAATCTTATAACCATTTTAAAACTAACAAACTTTTCCAAGACAATTTGGGAAAAGTTTCATTCGTTATTTTACTTAATTTCCTATTATATTCAAAAGAAAAGCAATTTTCAAGTTTGTTTTTATATTAAAACACCAAAAAACAAATGTTTCTACTAATTTGACTTAAAACAAAGATATTAATTGTTACGAATAACAGCTTATCTAACCTTTTAACAAATTGCAATTTGTTTTTTGAAATTCAAATTAAAGTGTATTCATTCAAAATTTTATTCATCTTCATTTATCTTGTAATAATACAAACGTACTTCTACTTTGTTTAAAATCGTTTACTCCTGGTCTCAATACTTAATAACTGTAATTTGCTATTCTGTAATAAATCGAATAGCACGAATCTTCTGAAGATTTATAAATTTAATTGAAATTTCTATTCAACTTCTCATTACGTTTGTGTCTATTATACCCAGAATTATTTTATACTACGTACGTTATTTTAAAATAACCATAAAAAATTCATTCCTCATTCCATACGCCACCATCTCATTACTTAATTTATTAGATTCGGATTAATACCAACGATCCTTATAAGCTTTCTAATATGCTGCAAAACAAAAAAAAAATAAAAAATTATATAACTTGTTGCTTATTTCTTCCTAAGTTTAAAAACCAAATAACGATAACAAACATAAATAAATTGTATTGACTTGCAATACATATGTATAACATATTTCATCATTACGAAACAAGTGCGCAATACTTCAAAAAGTTTAACATACATCAGAGATCAGCAATGAGTATTCAAAAAGATGAGTAGAATCGAATCATACTCATAATTTCTGTAGGCATATATAGTAGGCATATGAATCAAACATATTACCAATCGTATGAGTTCGATGTCAACGTTGTGCTCATACTCATTGTACTCATACTCATAAATCAATGTTGTAGTGAGTACGAATGAATCAGAGTAATTAAATTTCAATATTGTTGACTCGCTTATATTCAAAATTTCATGAGTGCTTATGAGTAGCGAAAAAACGATTTTTGCTAATCTCTGACATACATACATACACAATTGGTCATTACAACTCAGTCAGTTAAGATTACGACCTAGCTTTTCACACCATTTATGTTGTGTGTGTTCATTTTATACATGAGTAGTGGGACCTAAGTTTAAAGTCGACTCCGAATAACAGATTTTTGAGAAACTTTTGCTGGCATTTTTATTTTCACAGAGTTTTTGCCAGAAATCTGCTGAGAGGAAGAAGATATATATGTACATATAGAAGAAATATTTTCTTCATATTTCGTTTTGTTCGAGATGTCTGACCTGGACTTTTTGAACCGAGACCTCGCATCTAATAAGCCTACACACTACCTAATAGACTACAGCGACTTAACATACAGTGGTGAACAAAAATAATTGGGGACCCACATAAGTTTTAAAATTTTCTTAATTTTTTATTTACCATTATGAATACAAAACAAAGTATACAATTTAATATAAAGGTTTTCGTGGTTAAAACTAAAATCTTTGAAACTAATGCCCCCATAAATAACAAGAATATTTTACAATATCGAATATTACTATTCTGAATACTATACAAATATTACTTGAAGAAAAAACTATTCATAGTTTTAACACTTCGTTGAAGTTCTATTAATTTTTATGATTCCTTAGCAAAACCTGTTTGTTCATTTTCCAAGATTTTACTAAGATTTACCAAAAGTACAAATTTTAAGAACATCAAGTTTCCTGGATATTATTCTAGAATTCTCTCTTATTTTTAAGCTGAAAAATAATAATTCATCGATTGTCCTTTCAAGCATACGACTCTAAGTTGCCTCGTAAACTTATAAGGCTTTGACAAATGAAAATGTGGGAGTGGAAAAAGAGACTTTTAAACATTTCCATGAAGCCCCTTATTATTTATATTATATGGGAAAAAACTATGCATATATTTAAATAAGTACTTTTAACAACTTAATATTCTGGCATGTGGTCATTTAAAATCTATTCAGAACTACAATCCCATCATTTTTCACCTGTCGACAAAGTTTATCGATATTTTTGCAATTACGGCATAATGCCCTGGTCTATAATTTCCCATTTTAAAAACAGATTTATTTGTGCAGATTTATCAATTAATGGTCATTTCCTGCTCTGCATATGAAAGTATGACGTTATGCAAAATGTATCTGCACATTTATTCTATATAGTGGGCCAACATGCCTTCTTCGTTTTCTACTGTATTTAGTGGGCCAATACCATTCGTTGTAAACAGTCCTCAGAGCATTATATGCCCTCTTATATTCCCCGCATTCTACTGTGCTTCTTCAGTATTTTGGATTAAGCTGCTGTAGTCTTGATCTTCGTCCAAAATTTATTCCCTCAGAAAATTTAAATAAAAATTTTGATTTATCAGAGAAGCATAATTTTCCATTGGGAGGTAATATGGTGCTTTGCGAATTCAATCCTAGTTTTTTTTTTTATATAAGGTTATTACAGCTCTGTATGGATTTAAGCCACCTTTTACTGTTTTACTTTTTGAATGCTTTTGATTGTAATATTTAAAGGCAATTGGGAAGTTGTTTCTTTAGAGGATACAAAAGGTTAAAAAGGAAGGTCATCTATTATTAAAATAATATGCAAAATTAAAATATTAAGTTAATCTACAGTCAAAGAAAAAAATCTACATACAAAGGTGTACGTATTTTCATGTTGTTTTTTTTAATTCCTACGTTATATTTTTTTCAAATTCGTCTTTTCTTCAAACGTTCTTAATTATAAATGCCTCTAATTCGTCTTTTCTTCAAACGTTCTTAATTATAAATGCCTCTAACGACGCTACAACTAACATACATTTCAATTTGATAAAAATTAGTGGGAAAAGAGTCTAAATACACCACTTTTTTCTTTGACTGTATTTTTTCCTATTAGCTTAAATGATTTCGAATTTTCTTCTTCGATTTTTTTTTATTTTTTTAATGTTTTAAAAATAAATGTTAAATAATAAATTAATAAAAATAATCTTAAACCAGCAAATAAAAAATAACGGTATTTATTGTTAATAGTCTCTTACTATTAACTGGAATAGAAATATTCAAATTTATGTGCATTAAGTTTGTCGCTGCGTTTTTTTTTTTTTTTTTTTTTTTTCGTTATGAACAATGAAAAATTGCAATGCAAACAATAAAGGATAATTATGATATGGGCAATAATTTTTGAATACAGCAATTTGAACTTTAGTTTTGTACTTCACCTTAAATTTTAAATTTCAATAACGAATATGAATAATAATAGAATACTCTGTAAACAATTTTTATGGGCATCCTTTTGCTCTTAACACCAGAATTATCACACCCTGCATGGTAGTCCCCTTCCCGATACATTCGTAGGGATATCACAAGTTTCTATCCAAGACTCATATACCATCAATTTTTAAAGCTACGGCAACAACAAACGCTCTAAAAGTACAATATCAGCTTGCTTGCGTTACAGTTTAAATAGGGTTCTGAATGCCTATCTACCAGATAATGATTGCTAACTGCGAGAAACAATATCCAAGGCACTCTCAGCTACTATCGGAATTCAATCAGATGTTGAACGCCAGTAAAGATCACATAAAATGTTCCTTATACATTCGCTCTTTTGTCATTTAAAATGTACCGTTAAATTATTATACTATCTAAACCAATTGTTGTTTATATGTCTGTACATCAATTCGAATCCATAGCTTTCAAACAAGATATCGACAAGTTGGTATTTAAAATAACCCAGTTTTAAATTGTTTTTGCATTTTTATAGTTTTTCTTTCTTAACTAATATAAACATTTTATAAATTTAGTACACAAATTCATTAATTTCGTTTGTGTTTGTTTGTTTATTCGTTTACAGAGAAGAAACGTCGTGTATATGACCAATATGGCAAAGAAGGTTTAATGGGAGATCGCGGACACCATCGTTCTTCAAGACATTATTCACATGATTTCGATGAGTTTGATATAATGAATGGTGGTTTTCCGTTTGTATTCCGGCCGCCTGAAGAAGTTTTTCGTGAATTTTTCGGCGGTAACTCACCATTTGCTGATTTATTTAGAGGTAAACATAATAATTTTTATATTTTCTGTTGTTTCTTGTAATTTTTTATTCCTTTTGATGTTTCATTTATAGACGCTCACTACAGTTCACATCATAGTAGTCGGCGCGGTTCTTCTACTAGTCGCAACCATCATCATCACCATCATCATGGAGGAAATTCTAAATTGGCTTCATCGTTCCCATCCCCTTTGCTCAACTATTCAACGATGGACTTCTTAATGCCCAACAACGGCTTTACCTCGTTCTCATCTTACAGTATGTCGAATGGTAGTGGACGCACTAACGGAACTAGCGCAAATCCTGCAGTCAAACGTACTTCAACATCGACAGTATTTGTAAATGGCAAAAAATTAATGACAAAGAAGTAAGTTATCATTGCTTTGAAAAAACACAAAAATTAGTTCGTTTGGATAATAAATTAAAAATTCTTTTTGTTTAGGGTCTATGAGAATGGCAAAGAAACTGTATTTTCATATGAAAATGATGTCCTGAAATCAAAGACTGTGAACGGAGTTGCCCAAAAACTCTCTTCAATAACAAATTAAATCTACAAAAATCAAATACACCCACGTCAAAAAGTCATTTCTTATAGATGTTAACTCAAGACCAAGATGTTCTTTATACGTTTTAGCAAAATAAACAAAACAAAAACAAACAAACAAAAAAAAACACTTGCTATACAACAACAAACTCTTCAACTCTTATAACACACAAAATTTAAAATAATTTTTAATTAATTTTTGCCTTTTTTAATCTTAATTTTCTTTTTTTATTTTATTATCGTTTTTCCTTCATCTTAAATTAAATATTTTACTTTTTAGTAATTAGTTTAAATTTGTATGGAATAAATGAATAGAAAAGAAACACAGAAAGAGATTTTGGAGTTAATAATATTGTAATAAAAACATAATTCTTTTGTAATAATAGAAAATAATCTCTTTTATAAATAAATAAAATTAATATTTAGTTATTAGAAATATAGCATTATACTGTACTGCTTGCTTGCTGCCTGGTGTGAATCGTTGTAAAATGCGTATGAGTGGCCGAAGATTGAGAAGATAATAAAATAATATGTATAAAAAAAAAAGAAAGAAAGAAAAACAAAATTTTAAAAATAACACAAATTTTTGTTGCATAGTATTTATGCCCTTTTCCCCTTAATAAATGTGTAAAGGAATAGTTGATTGATTGATTGATTGTATGTATGTTTAATACAAAATTTCCTTTCAAATCATTTATTAATTTTGATTTTTTTCTTTCTTTGTTTGAATATATTCTAAGTTTAGTTTATAATATTTACAAATTTAAGATGTTCTCTAGTTTATATACTTTAATTTGTCTGCTTAAATAATTTACAACCAATAAATAATAGCATTAAAATAATCTAAAAATATTTAAGATAAATACATACATATACACAAACAAGAAAATTTTAATTCAATCCAATAAATAAAATGGATTGAATTCATATGAAATGCCAATTAACTAAAAAAGAAAAATGGAATTAATCTTAAAAACAAAAACAAACAAAAAAAGATACAATATTAATAAACTTACTTACTATATACTTTTAATTTTACTTACAAATTAATTTATTGAATTTATAAAAACATAAATAAGCTCTTGAAATTATTAATAAAAAACAAAACAAAAATAAAAACAACTTGAAAATAAAAACAAAATCCTTTTAAAAGTTGATAAACGAACATGTCTTATTACTTTATATACGTGTTCCCTAAACGACAGTAGATAGATGGTATAAAAACAATATCAACATTCTTAGTTATAAGTTTTGTAAACAAATTTATTTGTGTTTGTCCTACAGACGAAATTCTTTTATCAAATATCATACACTGTGGTTCATCAGGATAGAACCAACATATTTTAAATTAAAAAAAACTGCATAAATTGCAAATACAGATAGAATCAAAAAATTTTGTTTTGCAGAAAAATAGTTAATACCGTAAATGATAATTTGAACACAAAAAATAGTATAAAAATGAATTATAACGGTACTTTTTCACTTTCTTTGTAGTCAAGTATTAAATTTTTCATTTATTTTTTGGTTCAACAGAATATAACCACGTGCATTTTTAACTTAAATCAGTAGGCGGTTGTAATAAAGCTTTATAAAAACCAAATAAAATTAAAATCACAGTTTGTGACTGCAGTTAGCTAAATCAATATGGGAAGAAATAGTTCTTTAAATTCGTCGGAAATGGTAAAAATTGATGCTTACCATTCTAAAAATTATTTTTATCGCGAAATCGGTAGAAAAATCGTACGAAATCATAATGTGGTAATGAATTACATAAAACATCGTGAACCATATAATAAAAATTACAAAAGAGGTACTTAGACAGCTCTAACACCACAGGACAAGCAAAAAATTCTTCGAATTGCCTCAAACTCAGTCCATTCTACATCTAAAATTAAGCATTTAGCAGGAGTTAAAGCAATTAAATCAACAGTTCGTCGCGCTATTTTAAGCAGTGAACATTTACAACTCTGAAAACTAAAGAAACAACCTCCATTAAATGCAATCCGTCAACAACAGCGCCTTCAGTTTGCCAAAGATCATATGGCATGGGATGTTCAAAGGCAATTAAGCGATAACGATCGGCTAAAAGTAATTTTATCTGATAAAAAATTTAATTTGGATGGCTATAACTTTTATTTTCACGATATGCGTAAGGACGAAAAATTTCTGAGCCGCCATCACAGCATAACGCCCCCTATGTAAATTATCATTTACGGTATTAACTATTTTTCTGCAAAACAAAATTTTTTGATTTTATCTGTATTTGCAATTTATACAGTTTTTTTAATTTAACTCTATAATGGATGAGAAATTAAATTTTTTTTTTAAGTAAAAATTTAATTCCAAAATTTTCTGAATCCCACGATTTTAAAATATGTACATTAAGTATAATTCGTAGTCTAGTAGGTAGTGTGTCCACGGTACAAACCCTAGGTCAGACATCTCCAACAAAATGAAATATGAAAGAATATTTCTTCGGTGGCTTCGTTTCAACAGATTTCTGGCAAAAACTCTTAGATTAAATGAAATTGCCATGAAGTTTCTCAAAAATTTTGTGTTCACTGTCGACTTTAAACTGTAGGTCCTGCCATTCATGTACAAAACACACACAACATAATTCTTATGTTTGTATGGTTGGAATGATCGGTTATTAATGTATGTATGTTATTATTAATCTGAAATTATACCTAATTCAAGCTCACGTAAAACGGCTTGCACCGAATAAAGATAAAGAGGCAATTAAAATACTACTTAGCTTACAGTCGCAAATAAAACAAAAATAAATTTTGTGTTTGGTTTTAATTAAAATTCGTTATTATTCAAAAAATTCTCTGTGTCACTGTTCACAACTTGATGTAAACAAAAACAATTGCTTTTCTTTGTTATTCCCATGTTTATATCCTTTGCATAAACAACAATTATTCGACAGATCTTTGTAAGGGAGATCTTCAAACCACGATTACTCTCTTCAAACGCACCGCGTCTTCACACAAGACTGATTGAACTTCACTAACTCAGTCGCCTGCTTTGCCTTTCATTTTACATTGCAAAGTAAACAGTCTGTGAATGTTCTTGAAGGCGAACGTTCATGACTTCGCCTTCTCGAAATTTTTATAAATGTAAGCATCGCTGCTTTTACAATTTTGCTTATATCTCGGAAACTGTGCGCGTGTGTATGTATGTCGTAAAATATTTTCAAATTTTTCGTTCAAAAATTTTCTGCCAATACCAGGCCAACAGAATTCAGCAGGAAGTGTTTTCTGTTAAACACTTTTACAATTTTGCTTATAACTCGGAAACTATAAGAGATAATGGCATTGAGTTTTCGCTGTACGATAGAAAAAAACATCAGCTATTTTGCAAAATTTATTTCCGCCCACAAATGGCACGCCTTCTAAGAAATATACTGAATTCTTATATAATGCCTTATATTTCAGGCGGTATTTAATATTTGGGGGCGAATTTATTTATTGTTGGAAAGCTGATGTTTTTTCCAGTCGCATGGTGAAAACTGATTGTCATTATGGCCTGGTTCACCCACAGGTTTCTGAAACATTTTTGGTTCGGACAAAATTTTTTTTATATGGAGTTTGACGTTTCTCTCAGAGAGCGAGCGAAATTATTTTGTGCGAACAACTCTCAGTGTGAATTAAATTAATTTTAAATTTGGTCCGAACCATTTTAGAAAAGGTTGCCACACCATATGAAATTTATACAATACACAAATATTTGCAGAAGTTCATCGAAAGACCCAGGGTCCATGCGATGAAAATTTATAAATGAATCTACGTAATTTAAACGCATTTCGAAAACTAGTGAGTGAAAATACCCTTTGGCTTCTCTTTGTTTCAAAAGTGGTCTTACACCCGTCCTCTTGTTTATCTTTGATTTTCTTTTTTCATAAATATATTTTGCAAGTAATTTTACTTTGGTCATTTCAATGGCGAACAAGAGTTGCAAATGATTTATATCCATTTTATCCATCGCAGAACAAGATGTTTTTATTCTTACCAAATAATTCACCACAAATACTGTTTATTTTTTGTTATAAATATTAATTTTTTTATTTCTTTATTTTGACACATATATAATTAACTTTCTTAAGTTTATACATATGTATTTACGTCATTTTTAATTAAATATGGCAGCACTGTTTTTACGAACAAAGTTTCTGAAATGGGTGAATCATGTTGCAGAAAACTCTCAGTAAGCAAGAAATTTCTCCGAACCAAAAATGTTTCAGAAACTTGTGGGTGAACCCGCCTTATCTCTAATAGTTTCCGAGTTATTCGCACAAATGTAAAATTGTTATACGATTGTACATGGGCGTGTGTGTGTGTATGTCGAAAAATATTTTCAAATTTTTCGTTCAAAAATTTTCTGCCAATACCAGGCCAACAGAATTTAGTAGGAAGTGTTTTTTGTTAAACATTTTTACAATTTTGCTTATAACTCGGAAACTATAAGAGATAATGACATTGAGTTTTCGCTATACGATAGAAAAAAACATCAGCTATTTTGCAAAATTTATTTCCGCCCACAAATGCCACGCCTTCTAAGAAATATGCTGAATTCTTATATATAATGCCTTATATTTCAGGCGGTATTTTTTATTTGGGGGCGAATTTATTTATTGTTGGAAAGCTGATGTTTTTTCCAGTCGCATGGTGAAAATTGATTGTCATTAACTCTTATAGTTTCCGAGATATTCGCACAAATGTAAAATTGTTATACGATTGTACATGGGCGTGTGTGTGTGTATGGCAAAAAATATTTTCAAAATTTTCGTTCAAAAATTTTCTGCCAATACCAGGCCAACATAATTCAGCAGGAAGTGTTTTCTGTTAAACACTTTTACAATTTTGCTTATAACTCGGAAACTATAAGAGATAATGACATTGAGTTTGCGCTATACGATAGAAAAAAATATCAGCTATTTTGCAAAATTTATTTCCGCCCACAAATGCCACGCCTTCTAAGAAATATACTGAATTCTTATATATAATGCCTTATATTTCTGGCGGTATTTAATATTTGGGAGCGAATTTATTTATTGTTGGAAAGCTGATGTTTTTTCCAGTCGCATGGAAGTGTTTTTTGTTAAACACTTTTACAATTTTGCTTATAACTCGGAAACTATAACAGATAATGACATTGAGTTTTCGCTATACGATAGAAAAAAACATCAGCTATTTAGCAAAATTTATTTCCGCCCACTAATGCCACGCCTTCTAAGAAATATACTGAATTCTTATATATAATGCCTTATATTTCTGGCGGTATTTAATATTTGGGAGCGAATTTATTTATTGTTGGAAAGCTGATGTTTTTACCAGTCGCATGGTGAAAACTGATTGTCATTATCTCCAATAGTTTCCGAGTTATTCGCACAAATGTTAAATTGTTATACGATTGTACATGTGCGTGTGTGTGTGTATGTCGAAAAATATTTTAAAATTTTTCGTTCAAAAATTTTCTGCCAATACCAGGCCAACAGAATTTAGTAGGAAGTGTTTTTTGTTAAACATTTTTACAATTTTGCTTATAACTCGGAAACTATAAGAGATAATGACATTGAGTTTTCGCTGTACGATAGAAAAAAACATCAGCTATTTTGCAAAATTTATTTCCGCCCACAAATGCCACGCCTTCTAAGAAATATACTGAATTCTTATATAATGCCTTATATTTCAGGCGGTATTTAATATTTGGGGGCGAATTTATTTATTGTTGGAAAGCTGATGTTTTTTCCAGTCGCATGGTGAAAACTGATTGTCATTATCTCTTATAGTTTCCGAGATATTCGCACAAATGTAAAATTGTTATACGATTGTACATGTGCGTGTGTGTGTGTATGTCAAAAAATATTTTCAAAATTTTCGTTCAAAAATTTTCTGCCATGTGTGTGTGTGTATTTCGAAAAATATTTTCAAATTTTTCGTTCAAAAATTTTCTGCCAATACCAGGCCAACAGAATTCAGCGGGAAGTGTTTTTTGTTAAACATTTTTACAATTTTGCTTATAACTCGGAAACTATAACAGATAATGACATTGAGTTTTCGCTATATGATAGAAAAAAACATCAGCTATTTTGCAAAATTTATTTCCGCCCACAAATGCCACGCCTTCTAAGAAATATACTGAATTCTTATATAATGCCTTATATTTCAGGCGGTATTTAATATTTGGGGGCGAATTTATTTATTGTTGGAAAGCTGGTGTTTTTTCCAGTCGCATGGTGAAAACTGATTGTCATTATCTCTTATAGTTTCCGAGATATTCGCACAAATGTAAAATTGTTATACGATTGTACATGTGCGTGTGTGTGTGTATGTCGAAAAATATTTTAAAATTTTTCGTTCAAAAATGTTCGCACAAATGTAAAATTGTTATACGATTGTACATGTGCGTGTGTGTATGAGTATGTTCAAAAATATTCTGCCAATACCAGGCCAACAGAATTCAGCAGGAAGTGTTTTTTGTTAAAGACTTTTACAATTTTGCTTATAACTCGGAAACTATAAGAGGTAATGACATTGAGTTTTCGCTATACGATAGAAACAACATCGGCTATTTAGCAAAATTTATTTCCGCCCACAAATGCCACGCCTTCTAAGAAATATACTGAATTCTTATATATAATGCCTTATATTTCAGACGGTATTTAATATTTGGGGGCGAATTTATTTATTGTTGGAAAGCTGATGTTTTTTCCAGTCGCATGGTGAAAATTGATTGTCATTATCTCTTATAGTTTCCGAGTTATTCGCGCAAATGTAAAATTGTTATTCGATTGTACATGGGCGTGTGTGTGTGTATGTCGAAAAATATTTTCAAATTTTTCGTTCAAAAATTTTCTGCCAATACCAGGCCAACAGAATTTAGTAGGAAGTGTTTTTTGTTAAACATTTTTACAATTTTGCTTATAACTCGGAAACTATAAGAGATAATGACATTGAGTTTTCGCTATACGATAGAAAAAACATCGGCTATTTAGCAAAACTTATTTCCGCCCACAAATGCCACGCCTTCTAAGAAATATACTGAATTCTTATATATAATGCCTTATATTTCAGACGGTATTTAATATTTGGGGGCGAATTTATTTATTGTTGGAAAGCTGATGTTTTTTCCAGTCGCATGGTGAAAACTGATTGTCATTATCTCTTATAGTTTCCGAGTTATTCGCACAAATGTAAAATTGTTATACGATTGTACATGTGCGTGTGTGTGTGTATGTCGAAAAATATTAAAATTTTTCGTTCAAAAATTTTCTGCCAATACCAGGCCAACAGAATTTAGTAGGAAGTGTTTTTTGTTAAACATTTTTACAATTTTGCTTATAACTCGGAAACTGTAAGAGATAATGACATTGAGTTTTCGCTGTACGATAGAAAAAAACATCAGCTATTTTGCAAAATTTATTTCCGCCCACAAATGCCACGCCTTCTAAGAAATATATTGAATTCTTATATAATGCCTTATATTTCAGGCGGTATTTAATATTTGGGGGCGAATTTATTTATTGTTGGAAAGCTGATGTTTTTTCCAGTCGCATGGTGGAAACTGATTGTCATTATCTCTTATAGTTTCCGAGATATTCGCACAAATGTAAAATTGTTATACGATTGTACATGTGCGTGTGTGTGTGTATGTCGAAAAATATTTTCAAATTTTTCGTTCAAAAATTTTCGCACAAATATAAAATTGTTATACGATTGTACATGGGCGTGTGTGTGTGTATGTCGAAAAATATTTTAAAATTTTTCGTTCAAAAATATTCTGCCAATACCAGGCCAACAGAATTCAGCAGGAAGTGTTTTTTGTTACCCACTTTTACAATTTTGCTTATAACTCGGAAACTATAAGAGGTAATGACATTGAGTTTTCGCTATACGATAGAAAAAAACATCAGCTATTTAGAAAAATTTATTTCCGCCCACAAATGCCACGCCTTTTAAGAAATATACTGAATTCTTATATATAATGCCTTATATTTCTGGCGGTATTTAATATTTGGGAGCGAATTTATTTATTGTTGGAAAGCTGATGTTTTTTCCAGTCGCATGGTGAAAACTGATTGTCATTATCTCTAATTGTTTCCGAGTTATTCGCACAAATGTAAAATTGTTATACGATTGTACATGGGCGTGTGTGTGTGTATGTCAAAAAATATTTTCAAAATTTTCGTTCAAAAATTTTCTGCCAATACCAGGCCAACATAATTCAGCAGGAAGTGTTTTCTGTTAAACACTTTTACAATTTTGCTTATAACTCGGAAACTATAAGAGATAATGACATTGAGTTTGCGCTATACGATAGAAAAAAACATCAGCTATTTTGCAAAATTTATTTCCGCCCACTAATGCCACGCCTTCTAAGAAATATACTGAATTCTTATATAATGCCTTATATTTCAGGCGGTATTTAATATTTGGGGGCGAATTTATTTATTGTTGGAAAGCTGATGTTTTTTCCACTCGCATGGTGAAAACTGATTGTCATTATCTCTTATAGTTTCCGAGTTATTCGCACAAATGTAAAATTGTTATACAATTGTACATGGGCGTGTGTGTGTATGTCGAAAAATATTTTCAAATTTTTCGTTCAAAAATTTTCTGCCAATACCAGGCCAACAGAATTTAGTAGGAAGTGTTTTTTGTTAAACATTTTTACAATTTTGCTTATAACTCGGAAACTATAAGAGATAATGACATTGAGTTTTCTCTATACGATAGAAAAAACATCGGCTATTTAGCAAAACTTATTTCCGCCCACAAATGCCATGCCTTCCAAGAAATATACTGAATTCTTATATATAATGAATTATATTTCAGGCGGTATTTATTATTTGGGGGCAAATTTATTTATTGTTGGAAAGCTGATGTTTTTTCCAGTCGCATGGTGAAAACTGATTGTCATTATCTATTATATTTTCCGAGATATTCGCACAAATGTAAAATTGTTATACGATTGTACATGGGCGTGTGTGTGTGTGTGTATTTCGAAAAATATTTTCAAATTTTTCGTTCAAAAATTTTCTGCCAATACCAGGCCAACAGAATTCAGCGGGAAGTGTTTTTTGTTAAACATTTTTACAATTTTGCTTATAACTCGGAAACTATAACAGATAATGACATTGAGTTTTCGCTATATGATAGAAAAAAACATCAGCTATTTTGCAAAATTTATTTCCGCCCACAAATGCCACGCCTTCTAAGAAATATACTGAATTCTTATATAATGCCTTATATTTCAGGCGGTATTTAATATTTGGGGGCGAATTTATTTATTGTTGGAAAGCTGGTGTTTTTTCCAGTCGCATGGTGAAAACTGATTGTCATTATCTCTTATAGTTTCCGAGATATTCGCACAAATGTAAAATTGTTATACGATTGTACATGTGCGCGTGTGTGTGTATGTCGAAAAATATTTTCAAATTTTTCGTTCAAAAATTTTCTGCCAATACCAGGCCAACAGAATTTAGTAGGAAGTGTTTTTTGTTAAACATTTTTACAATTTTGCTTATAACTCGGAAACTATAAGAGATAATGACATTGAGTTTTCGCTATACGATAGAAAAAAACATCAGCTATTTTGCAAAATTTATTTCCGCCCACTAATGCCACGCCTTCTAAGAAATATACTGAATTCTTATATATAATGCCTTATATTTCAGACGGTATTTAATATTTGGGGGCAAATTTATTTATTGTTGGAAAGCTGATGTTTTTTCAGTCGCATGGTGAAAACTGATTGTCATTATCTCTTATAGTTTCCGAGTTATTCGCACAAATGTAAAATTGTTATACGATTGTACATGGGCGTGTGTGTGTGTATGTCGAAAAATATTTTCAAATTTTTCGTTCAAAAATTTTCTGCCAATACCAGGCCAACAGAATTTAGTAGGAAGTGTTTTTTGTTAAACATTTTTACAATTTTGCTTATAACTCGGAAACTATAACAGATAATGACATTGAGTTTTCGCTATATGATAGAAAAAAACATCAGCTATTTTGCAAAATTTATTTCCGCCCACAAATGCCACGCCTTCTAAGAAATATACTGAATTCTTATATAATGCCTTATATTTCAGGCGGTATTTAATATTTGGGGGCGAATTTATTTATTGTTGGAAAGCTGATGTTTTTTCCAGTCGCATGGTGAAAACTGATTGTCATTATCTCTTATAGTTTCCGAGTTATTCGCACAAATGTAAAATTGTTATACGATTGTACATGGGCGTGTGTGTGTGTATGTCGAAAAATATTTTCAAATTTTTCGTTCAAAAATTTTCTGCCAATACCAGGCCAACAGAATTTAGTAGGAAGTGTTTTTTGTTAAACATTTTTACAATTTTGCTTATAACTCGGAAACTATAAGAGATAATGACATTGAGTTTTCGCTATACGATAGAGAAAAACATCAGCTATTTTGCAAAATTTATTTCCGCCCACAAATGCCACGCCTTCTAAGAAATATACTGAATTCTTAAATATAATGCCTTATATTTCAGACGGTATTTAATATTTGGGGGCAAATTTATTTATTGTTGGAAAGCTGATGTTTTTTCCAGTCGCATGGTGAAAACTGATTGTCATTATCTCTTATAGTTTCCGAGTTATTCGCACAAATGTAAAATTGTTATACGATTGTACATGAGCGTGGGTGTGTGTATGTCGAAAAATATTTTCAAATTTTTCGTTCAAAAATTTTCTGCCAATACCAGGCCAACAGAATTCAGCAGGAAGTGTTTTTTGTTAAACACTTTTACAATTCTGCTTATAACTCGGAAACTATAAGAGATAATGACATTGAGTTTTCGCTATACGATAGAAAAAAACATCAGCTATTTTGCAAAAGTTATTTCCGCCCACTAATGCCACGCCTTCTAAGAAATATACTGAATTCTTATATACAATGCCTTATATTTCAGGCGGTATTTAATATATGGGGGCGAATTTATTTATTGTTGGAAAGCTGATGTTTTTTCCAGTCGCATGGTGAAAACTGATTGTCATTGTCTCTTATAGTTTCCGAGATATTCGCACAAATGTAAAATTGTTATACGATTGTACATGTGCGTGTGTGTATGTATGTCGGAAAATATTTTCAAATTTTTCGTTTAAAAATTTTCTGCCAATACCAGGCCAACAGAATTTAGTAGGAAGTGTTTTTTGTTAAACATTTTTACAATTTTGCTTATAACTCGGAAACTATAAGAGACAATGACATTGAGTTTTCGCTATACGATAGAAAAAAACATCAGCTATTTTGCAAAATTTATTTTCGCCCACTAATGCCACGCCTTCTAAGAAATATACTGAATTCTTATATGTAATGCCTTATATTTCAGGCGGTATTTAATATTTGGGGGCAAATTAATTTATTGTTGGAAAGCTGATGTTTTTTTCCATTCGCATGGTGAAAACTAATTGTCATTATCTCTTATAGTTTCCGAGATATTCGCACAAATGTAAAATTGTTATCCGATTGTACATGGCGTGTGTGTGTGTATGTCAAAAAATAATTTCAAAATTTTCGTTCAAAAATTTTCTGCCAATACCAGGCCAACATAATTCAGCAGGAAGTGTTTTCTGTTAAACACTTTTACAATTTTGCTTATAACTCGGAAACTATAAGAGATAATGACATTGAGTTTGCGCTATACGATAGAAAAAAACATCAGCTATTTAGCAAAATTTATTTCCGCCCACAAATGCCACGCCTTCTAAGAAATATACTGAATTCTTATATATAATGCCATATATTTCAGGCGGTATTTTTTATTTGGGGGCGAATTTATTTATTGTTGGAAAGCTGATGTTTTTTCCAGTCGCATGGTGAAAATTGATTGTCATTAACTCTTATAGTTTCCGAGATATTCGCACGAATGTAAAATTGTTATACGATTGTACATGGGCGTGTGTGTGTGTATGTCAAAAAATAATTTCAAAATTTTCGTTCAAAAATTTTCTGCCAATACCAGGCCAACATAATTCAGCAGGAAGTGTTTTCTGTTAAACACTTTTACAATTTTGCTTATAACTCGGAAACTATAAGAGATAATGACATTGAGTTTGCGCTATACGATAGAAAAAAACATCAGCTATTTAGCAAAATTTATTTCCGCCCACAAATGCCACGCCTTCTAAGAAATATACTGAATTCTTATATATAATGCCATATATTTCAGGCGGTATTTTTTATTTGGGGGCGAATTTATTTATTGTTGGAAAGCTGATGTTTTTTCCAGTCGCATGGTGAAAATTGATTGTCATTAACTCTTATAGTTTCCGAGATATTCGCACAAATGTAAAATTGTTATACGATTGTACATGGGCGTGTGTGTGTGTATGTCAAAAAATATTTTCAAAATTTTCGTTCAAAAATTTTCTGCCAATACCAGGCCAACATAATTCAGCAGGAAGTGTTTTCTGTTAAACACTTTTACAATTTTGCTTATAACTCGGAAACTATAAGAGATAATGACATTGAGTTTGCGCTATACGATAGAAAAAAACATCAGCTATTTTGCAAAATTTATTTCCGCCCACAAATGCCACGCCTTCTAAGAAATATACTGAATTCTTATATAATGCCTTATATTTCAGGCGGTATTTAATATATGGGGGCGAATTTATTTATGATGTTTTTTCCAGTCGCATGGTGAAAACTGATTGTCATTATCTCTTATAGTTTCCGAGTTATTCGCACAAATGTAAAATTGTTATACGATTGTACATGCGCGTGTGTGTGTGTATGTCGAAAAATATTTTCAAATTTTTCGTTCAAAAATTTTCTGCCAATACCAGGGCAACAGAATTCAGCAGAAAGTGTTTTTTGTTAAACATTTTTACAATTTTGCTTATAACTCGGAAACTATAAGAGATAATGACATTGAGCTTTCGCTATACGATAGAAAAAAACATCAGCTATTTTGCAAAATTTATTTCCGCCCACTAATGCCACGCCTTCTAAGAAATATACTGAATTCTTATATATAATGCCTTATATTCCAGACGGTATTTAATATTTAGGGGCAAATTAATTTATTGTTGGAAAGCTGATGTTTTTTCCAGTCGCATGGTGAAAACTAATTGTCATTATCTCTTATAGTTTCCGAGTTATTCGCACAAATGTAAAATTGTTATACGATTGTACATGGGCGTGTGTGTGTGTATGTCGAAAAATATTTTCAAATATTTCGTTCAAAAATTTTCTGCCAATACCAGGGCAACAGAATTCAGCAGAAAGTGTTTTTTGTTAAACATTTTTACAATTTTGCTTATAACTCGGAAACTATAAGAGATAATGACATTGAGTTTTCGCTATACGATAGAAAAAAACATCAGCTATTTTGCAAAATTTATTTCCGCCCACTAATGCCACGCCTTCTAAGAAATATACTGAATTCTTATATATAATGCCTTATATTCCAGACGGTATTTAATATTTAGGGGCAAATTAATTTATTGTTGGAAAGCTGATGTTTTTTCCAGTCGCATGGTGAAAACTAATTGTCATTATCTCTTATAGTTTCCGAGTTATTCGCACAAATGTAAAATTGTTATACGATTGTACATGGGCGTGTGTGTGTGTATGTCGAAAAATATTTTCAAATATTTCGTTCAAAAATTTTCTGCCAATACCAGGCCAACAGAATTCAGCGGGAAGTGTTTTTTGTTAAACACTTTTACAATTTTGCTTATAACTCGGAAACTATAAGAGATAATGACATTGAGTTTTCGCTATACGATAGAAAAAAACATCAGCTATTTTGCAAAATTTATTTCCGCCCACAAATGCCACGCCTTCTAAGAAATATACTGAATTTTTATATATAATGCCTTATATTCCAGACGGTAGTTAATATTTAGGGGCAAATTAATTTATTGTTGGAAAGCTGATGTTTTTTTCCATTCGCATGGTGAAAACTAATTGTCATTATCTCTTATAGTTTCCGAGATATTCGCACAAATGTAAAATTGTTATCCGATTGTACATGGCGTGTGTGTGTGTATGTCGAAAATTATTTTCAAAATGTTCGTTCAAAAATTTTCTGCCAATACCAGGCCAACAGAATTCAACAGGAAGTGTTTTTTGTTAAACACTTTTACAATTTTGCTTATAACTCGGAAACTATAAGAGATAATGACATTGAGTTTTCGCTATACGATAGAAAAAAACATCAGCTGTTTTACAAAATTTATTTCCGCCCACTAATGCCACGCCTTCTAAGAAATATACTGAATTCTTATATATAATGCCTTATATTCCAGACGGTATTTAATATTTAGGGGCAAATTAATTTATTGTTGGAAAGCTGATGTTTTTTCCAGTCGCATGGTGAAAACTAATTGTCATTATCTCTTATAGTTTCCGAGTTATTCGCACAAATGTAAAATTGTTATACGATTGTACATGGGCGTGGTTGTGTGTATGTCGAAAAATATTTTCAAATATTTCGTTCAAAAATTTTCTGCCAATACCAGGGCAACAGAATTCAGCAGAAAGTGTTTTTTGTTAAACATTTTTACAATTTTGCTTATAACTCGGAAACTATAAGAGATAATGACATTGAGTTTTCGCTATACGATAGAAAAAAACATCAGCTATTTTGCAAAATTTATTTCCGCCCACTAATGCCACGCCTTCTAAGAAATATACTGAATTCTTATATATAATGCCTTATATTCCAGACGGTATTTAATATTTAGGGGCAAATTAATTTATTGTTGGAAAGCTGATGTTTTTTCCAGTCGCATGGTGAAAACTAATTGTCATTATCTCTTATAGTTTCCGAGTTATTCGCACAAATGTAAAATTGTTATACGATTGTACATGGGCGTGTGTGTGTGTATGTCGAAAAATATTTTCAAATATTTCGTTCAAAAATTTTCTGCCAATACCAGGCCAACAGAATTCAGCGGGAAGTGTTTTTTGTTAAACACTTTTACAATTTTGCTTATAACTCGGAAACTATAAGAGATAATGACATTGAGTTTTCGCTATACGATAGAAAAAAACATCAGCTATTTAGCAAAATTTATTTCCGCCCACAAATGCCACGCCTTCTAAAAAATATACTGAATTCTTATATATAATGCCTTATATTTCAGGCGGTATTTTTTATTTGGGGGCGAATTTATTTATTGTTGGAAAGCTGATGTTTTTCCAGTCGCATGGCGAAAATTGATTGTCATTAACTCTTATAGTTTCCGAGATATTCGCACAAATGTAAAATTGTTATACGATTGTACATGGGCGTGTGTGTGTGTATGTCGAAAAATATTTTAAAATTTTTCGTTCAAAAATTTTCTGCCAATACCAGGCCAACAGAATTTAGTAGGAAGTGTTTTTTGTTAAACATTTTTACAATTTTGCTTATAACTCGGAAACTATAAGAGATAATGACATTGAGTTTTCGCTGTACGATAGAAAAAAACATCAGCTATTTAGCAAAATTTATTTCCGCCCACAAATGCCACGCCTTCTAAGAAATATACTGAATTCTTATATATAATGCCTTATATTTCTGGCGGTATATAATGCCTTCTTATATAATGCCTTATATTTCGGGCGGTATTTAATATATGGGGGCGAATTTATTTATTGTTGGAAAGCTGATGTTTTTTTCAGTCGCATGGTGAAAACTGATTGTCATTATCTCTTATAGTTTCCGAGATATTCGCACAAATGTAAAATTGTTATACGATTGTACATGTGCGTGTGTGTGTGTATGTCGGAAAATATTTTCAAATTTTTCGTTTAAAAATTTTCTGCCAATACCAGGTCAACAGAATTTAGTAGGAAGTGTTTTTTGTTAAACATTTTTACAATTTTGCTTATAACTCGGAAACTATAAGAGACAATGACATTGAGTTTTCGCTATACGATAGAAAAAAACATCAGCTATTTTGCAAAATTTATTTTCGCCCACTAATGCCACGCCTTCTAAGAAATATACTGAATTCTTATATGTAATGCCTTATATTTCAGGCGGTATTTAATATTTGGGGGCAAATTAATTTATTGTTGGAAAGCTGATGTTTTTTTCCATTCGCATGGTGAAAACTAATTGTCATTATCTCTTATAGTTTCCGAGATATTCGCGCAAATGTAAAATTGTTATCCGATTGTACATGGCGTGTGTGTGTGTATGTCGAAAATTATTTTCAAAATGTTCGTTCAAAAATTTTCTGCCAATACCAGGCCAACAGAATTCAACAGGAAGTGTTTTTTGTTAAACACTTTTACAATTTTGCTTATAACTCGGAAACTATAAGAGATAATGACATTGAGTTTTCGCTATACGATAGAAAAAAACATCAGCTGTTTTGCAAAATTTATTTCCGCCCACTAATGCCACGCCTTCTAAGAAATATACTGAATTCTTATATATAATGCCTTATATTCCAGACGGTATTTAATATTTAGGGGCAAATTAATTTATTGTTGGAAAGCTGATGTTTTTTCCAGTCGCATGGTGAAAACTAATTGTCATTATCTCTTATAGTTTCCGAGTTATTCGCACAAATGTAAAATTGTTATACGATTGTACATGGGCGTGTGTGTGTGTATGTCGAAAAATATTTTCAAATATTTCGTTCAAAAATTTTCTGCCAATACCAGGCCAACAGAATTCAGCGGGAAGTGTTTTTTGTTAAACACTTTTACAATTTTGCTTATAACTCGGAAACTATAAGAGATAATGACATTGAGTTTTCGCTATACGATAGAAAAAAACATCAGCTATTTAGCAAAATTTATTTCCGCCCACAAATGCCACGCCTTCTAAAAAATATACTGAATTCTTATATATAATGCCTTATATTTCAGGCGGTATTTTTTATTTGTGGGCGAATTTATTTATTGTTGGAAAGCTGATGTTTTTCCAGTCGCATGGTGAAAATTGATTGTCATTAACTCTTATAGTTTCCGAGATATTCGCACAAATGTAAAATTGTTATACGATTGTACATGGGCGTGTGTGTGTGTATGTCGAAAAATATTTTAAAATTTTTCGTTCAAAAATTTTCTGCCAATACCAGGCCAACAGTATTTAGTAGGAAGTGTTTTTTGTTAAACATTTTTACAATTTTGCTTATAACTCGGAAACTATAAGAGATAATGACATTGAGTTTTCGCTGTACGATAGAAAAAAACATCAGCTATTTAGCAAAATTTATTTCCGCCCACAAATGCCACGCCTTCTAAGAAATATACTGAATTCTTATATATAATGCCTTATATTTCTGGCGGTATATAATGCCTTCTTATATAATGCCTTATATTTCGGGCGGTATTTAATATTTGGGGGCGAATTTATTTATTGTTGGAAAGCTGATGTTTTTTCCAGTCGCATGGTGAGAACTGATTGTCATTATCTCTTATAGTTTCCGAGATATTCGCACAAATGTAAAATTGTTATACGATTGTACATGTGCGTGTGTGTGTGTATGTCGAAAAATATTTTCAAATTTTTCGTTCAAAAATATTCTGCCAATACCAGGCCAACAGAATTCAGCAGGAAGTGTTTTTTGTTAAACACTTTTACAATTTTGCTTATAACTCGGAAACAATAAGAGATAATGGCCTTGAGTTTTCGCTATACGATAGAAAAAAACATCAGCTATTTAGCAAAATTTATTTCCGCCCACAAATGCCACGCCTTCTAAGAAATATACTGAATTCTTATATACAATGCCTTATATTTCAGGCGGTATTTAATATATGGGGGCGAATTTATTTATTGTTGGAAAGCTGATGTTTTTTCCAGTCGCATGGTGAAAACTGATTGTCATTATCTCTTATAGTTTCCGAGATATTCGCACAAATGTAAAATTGTTATACGATTGTACATGTGCGTGTGTGTGTGTATGTCGGAAAATATTTTCAAATTTTTCGTTTAAAAATTTTCTGCCAATACCAGGCCAACAGAATTTAGTAGGAAGTGTTTTTTGTTAAACATTTTTACAATTTTGCTTATAACTCGGAAACTATAAGAGACAATGACATTGAGTTTTCGCTATACGATAGAAAAAAACATCAGCTATTTTGCAAAATTTATTTTCGCCCACTAATGCCACGCCTTCTAAGAAATATACTGAATTCTTATATGTAATGCCTTATATTTCAGGCGGTATTTAATATTTGGGGGCAAATTTATTTATTGTTGGAAAGCTGATGTTTTTTCCAGTCGCATGGTGAAAACTGATTGTCATTATCTCTTATAGTTTCCGAGTTATTCGCACAAATGTAAAATTGTTATACGATTGTACATGGGCGTGTGTGTGTGTATGTCGAAAAATATTTTCAAATATTTCGTTCAAAAATTTTCTGCCAATACCAGGCCAACAGAATTCAGCGGGAAGTGTTTTTTGTTAAACACTTTTACAATTTTGCTTATAACTCGGAAACTATAAGAGATAATGACATTGAGTTTTCGCTATACGATAGAAAAAAACATCAGCTATTTTGCAAAATTTATTTCCGCCCACAAATGTCACGCCTTCTAAGAAATATACTGAATTCTTATATAATGCCTTATATTTCAGGCGGTATTTAATATTTGGGGGCGAATTTATTTATGATGTTTTTTCCAGTCGCATGGTGAAAACTAATTGTCATTATCTCTTATACTTTCCGAGTTATTCGCACAAATGTAAAATTGTTATACGATTGTACATGGGCGTGTGTGTGTGTATGTCGAAAAATATTTTCAAATATTTCGTTCAAAAATTTTCTGCCAATACCAGGCCAACAGAATTCAGCGGGAAGTGTTTTTTGTTAAACACTTTTACAATTTTGCTTATAACTCGGAAACTATAAGAGATAATGACATTGAGTTTTCGCTATACGATAGAAAAAAACATCAGCTATTTAGCAAAATTTATTTCCGCCCACAAATGCCACGCCTTCTAAAAAATATACTGAATTCTTATATATAATGCCTTATATTTCAGGCGGTATTTTTTATTTGGGGGCGAATTTATTTATTGTTGGAAAGCTGATGTTTTTCCAGTCGCATGGTGAAAATTGATTGTCATTAACTCTTATAGTTTCCGAGATATTCGCACAAATGTAAAATTGTTATACGATTGTACATGGGCGTGTGTGTGTGTATGTCAAAAAATATTTTCAAAATTTTCGTTCAAAAATTTTCTGCCAATACCAGGCCAACATAATTCAGCAGGAACTGTTTTCTGTTAAACACTTTTACAATTCTGCTTATAACTCGGAAACTATAAGAGATAATGACATTGAGTTTGCGCTATACGATAGAAAAAAACATCAGCTATTTTGCAAAATTTATTTCCGCCCACAAATGCCACGCCTTCTAAGAAATATACTGAATTCTTATATATAATGCCTTATATTTCAGGCGGTATTTAATATATGGGGGCGAATTTATTTATTGTTGGAAAGCTGATGTTTTTTACAGTCGCATGGTGAAAACTGATTGTCATTATCTCTTATAGTTTCCGAGATATTCGCACAAATGTAAAATTGTTATACGATTGTACATGTGCGTGTGTGTGTGTATGTCGAAAAATATTTTCAAATTTTTCGTTCAAAAATATACTGCCAATACCAGGCCAACAGAATTCAGCAGGAAGTGTTTTTTGTTAAACACTTTTACAATTTTGCTTATAACTCGGAAACTATAAGAGATAATGGCCTTGAGTTTTCGCTATACGATAGAAAAAAACATCAGCTATTTAGCAAAATTTATTTCCGCCCACAAATGCCACGCCTTCTAAGAAATATACTGAATTCTTATATACAATGCCTTATATTTCAGGCGGTATTTAATATATGGGGGCGAATTTATTTATTGTTGGAAAGCTGATGTTTTTTCCAGTCGCATGGTGAAAACTGATTGTCATTATCTCTTATAGTTTCCGAGATATTCGCACAAATGTAAAATTGTTATACGATTGTACATGTGCGTGTGTGTGTGTATGTCGGAAAATATTTTCAAATTTTTCGTTTAAAAATTTTCTGCCAATACCAGGCCAACAGAATTTAGTAGGAAGTGTTTTTTGTTAAACATTTTTACAATTTTGCTTATAACTCGGAAACTATAAGAGACAATGACATTGAGTTTTCGCTATACGATAGAAAAAAACATCAGCTATTTTGCAAAATTTATTTTCGCCCACTAATGCCACGCCTTCTAAGAAATATACTGAATTCTTATATGTAATGCCTTATATTTCAGGCGGTATTTAATATTTGGGGGCAAATTTATTTATTGTTGGAAAGCTGATGTTTTTTCCAGTCGCATGGTGAAAACTGATTGTCATTATCTCTTATAGTTTCCGAGTTATTCGCACAAATGTAAAATTGTTATACGATTGTACATGGGCGTGTGTGTGTGTATGTCGAAAAATATTTTCAAATATTTCGTTCAAAAATTTTCTGCCAATACCAGGCCAACAGAATTCAGCGGGAAGTGTTTTTTGTTAAACACTTTTACAATTTTGCTTATAACTCGGAAACTATAAGAGATAATGACATTGAGTTTTCGCTATACGATAGAAAAAAACATCAGCTATTTTGCAAAATTTATTTCCGCCCACAAATGTCACGCCTTCTAAGAAATATACTGAATTCTTATATAATGCCTTATATTTCAGGCGGTATTTAATATTTGGGGGCGAATTTATTTATGATGTTTTTTCCAGTCGCATGGTGAAAACTAATTGTCATTATCTCTTATACTTTCCGAGTTATTCACACAAATGTAAAATTGTTATACGATTGTACATGGACGTGTGTGTGTGTATGTCGAAAAATATTTTCAAATATTTCGTTCAAAAATTTTCTGCCAATACCAGGCCAACAGAATTCAGCGGGAAGTGTTTTTTGTTAAACACTTTTACAATTTTGCTTATAACTCGGAAACTATAAGAGATAATGACATTGAGTTTTCGCTATACGATAGAAAAAAACATCAGCTATTTAGCAAAATTTATTTCCGCCCACAAATGCCACGCCTTCTAAAAAATATACTGAATTCTTATATATAATGCCTTATATTTCAGGCGGTATTTTTTATTTGGGGGCGAATTTAATTATTGTTGGAAAGCTGATGTTTTTCCAGTCGCATGGTGAAAATTGATTGTCATTAACTCTTATAGTTTCCGAGATATTCGCACAAATGTAAAATTGTTATACGATTATACATGGGCGTGTGTGTGTGTATGTCAAAAAATATTTTCAAAATTTTCGTTCAAAAATTTTCTGCCAATACCAGGCCAACATAATTCAGCAGGAACTGTTTTCTGTTAAACACTTTTACAATTCTGCTTATAACTCGGAAACTATAAGAGATAATGGCCTTGAGTTTTCGCTATACGATAGAAAAAAACATCAGCTATTTAGCAAAATTTATTTCCGCCCACAAATGCCACGCCTTCTAAGAAATATACTGAATTCTTATATACAATGCCTTATATTTCAGGCGGTATTTAATATATGGGGGCGAATTTATTTATTGTTGGAAAGCTGATGTTTTTTCCAGTCGCATGGTGAAAACTGATTGTCATTATCTCTTATAGTTTCCGAGATATTCGCACAAATGTAAAATTGTTATACGATTGTACATGTGCGTGTGTGTGTGTATGTCGGAAAATATTTTCAAATTTTTCGTTTAAAAATTTTCTGCCAATACCAGGCCAACAGAATTTAGTAGGAAGTGTTTTTTGTTAAACATTTTTACAATTTTGCTTATAACTCGGAAACTATAAGAGACAATGACATTGAGTTTTCGCTATACGATAGAAAAAAACATCAGCTATTTTGCAAAATTTATTTCCGCCCACAAATGCCACGCCTTCTAAGAAATATACTGAATTCTTATATATAATGCCTTATATTTCAGGCGGTATTTAATATATGGGGGCGAATTTATTTATTGTTGGAAAGCTGATGTTTTTTACAGTCGCATGGTGAAAACTGATTGTCATTATCTCTTATAGTTTCCGAGATATTCGCACAAATGTAAAATTGTTATACGATTGTACATGTGCGTGTGTGTGTGTATGTCGAAAAATATTTTCAAATTTTTCGTTCAAAAATATACTGCCAATACCAGGCCAACAGAATTCAGCAGGAAGTGTTTTTTGTTAAACACTTTTACAATTTTGCTTATAACTCGGAAACTATAAGAGATAATGGCCTTGAGTTTTCGCTATACGATAGAAAAAAACATCAGCTATTTAGCAAAATTTATTTCCGCCCACAAATGCCACGCCTTCTAAGAAATATACTGAATTCTTATATACAATGCCTTATATTTCAGGCGGTATTTAATATATGGGGGCGAATTTATTTATTGTTGGAAAGCTGATGTTTTTTCCAGTCGCATGGTGAAAACTGATTGTCATTATCTCTTATAGTTTCCGAGATATTCGCACAAATGTAAAATTGTTATACGATTGTACATGTGCGTGTGTGTGTGTATGTCGGAAAATATTTTCAAATTTTTCGTTTAAAAATTTTCTGCCAATACCAGGCCAACAGAATTTAGTAGGAAGTGTTTTTTGTTAAACATTTTTACAATTTTGCTTATAACTCGGAAACTATAAGAGACAATGACATTGAGTTTTCGCTATACGATAGAAAAAAACATCAGCTATTTTGCAAAATTTATTTTCGCCCACTAATGCCACGCCTTCTAAGAAATATACTGAATTCTTATATGTAATGCCTTATATTTCAGGCGGTATTTAATATTTGGGGGCAAATTTATTTATTGTTGGAAAGCTGATGTTTTTTCCAGTCGCATGGTGAAAACTGATTGTCATTATCTCTTATAGTTTCCGAGTTATTCGCACAAATGTAAAATTGTTATACGATTGTACATGGGCGTGTGTGTGTGTATGTCGAAAAATATTTTCAAATATTTCGTTCAAAAATTTTCTGCCAATACCAGGCCAACAGAATTCAGCGGGAAGTGTTTTTTGTTAAACACTTTTACAATTTTGCTTATAACTCGGAAACTATAAGAGATAATGACATTGAGTTTTCGCTATACGATAGAAAAAAACATCAGCTATTTTGCAAAATTTATTTCCGCCCACAAATGTCACGCCTTCTAAGAAATATACTGAATTCTTATATAATGCCTTATATTTCAGGCGGTATTTAATATTTGGGGGCGAATTTATTTATGATGTTTTTTCCAGTCGCATGGTGAAAACTAATTGTCATTATCTCTTATACTTTCCGAGTTATTCACACAAATGTAAAATTGTTATACGATTGTACATGGACGTGTGTGTGTGTATGTCGAAAAATATTTTCAAATATTTCGTTCAAAAATTTTCTGCCAATACCAGGCCAACAGAATTCAGCGGGAAGTGTTTTTTGTTAAACACTTTTACAATTTTGCTTATAACTCGGAAACTATAAGAGATAATGACATTGAGTTTTCGCTATACGATAGAAAAAAACATCAGCTATTTAGCAAAATTTATTTCCGCCCACAAATGCCACGCCTTCTAAAAAATATACTGAATTCTTATATATAATGCCTTATATTTCAGGCGGTATTTTTTATTTGGGGGCGAATTTAATTATTGTTGGAAAGCTGATGTTTTTCCAGTCGCATGGTGAAAATTGATTGTCATTAACTCTTATAGTTTCCGAGATATTCGCACAAATGTAAAATTGTTATACGATTATACATGGGCGTGTGTGTGTGTATGTCAAAAAATATTTTCAAAATTTTCGTTCAAAAATTTTCTGCCAATACCAGGCCAACATAATTCAGCAGGAACTGTTTTCTGTTAAACACTTTTACAATTCTGCTTATAACTCGGAAACTATAAGAGATAATGGCCTTGAGTTTTCGCTATACGATAGAAAAAAACATCAGCTATTTAGCAAAATTTATTTCCGCCCACAAATGCCACGCCTTCTAAGAAATATACTGAATTCTTATATACAATGCCTTATATTTCAGGCGGTATTTAATATATGGGGGCGAATTTATTTATTGTTGGAAAGCTGATGTTTTTTCCAGTCGCATGGTGAAAACTGATTGTCATTATCTCTTATAGTTTCCGAGATATTCGCACAAATGTAAAATTGTTATACGATTGTACATGTGCGTGTGTGTGTGTATGTCGGAAAATATTTTCAAATTTTTCGTTTAAAAATTTTCTGCCAATACCAGGCCAACAGAATTTAGTAGGAAGTGTTTTTTGTTAAACATTTTTACAATTTTGCTTATAACTCGGAAACTATAAGAGACAATGACATTGAGTTTTCGCTATACGATAGAAAAAAACATCAGCTATTTTGCAAAATTTATTTTCGCCCACTAATGCCACGCCTTCTAAGAAATATACTGAATTCTTATATGTAATTCCTTATATTTCAGGCGGTATTTAATATTTGGGGGCAAATTTATTTATTGTTGGAAAGCTGATGTTTTTTCCAGTCGCATGGTGAAAACTGATTGTCATTATCTCTTATAGTTTCCGAGTTATTCGCACAAATGTAAAATTGTTATACGATTGTACATGGGCGTGTGTGTGTGTATGTCGAAAAATATTTTCAAATATTTCGTTCAAAAATTTTCTGCCAATACCAGGCCAACAGAATTCAGCGGGAAGTGTTTTTTGTTAAACACTTTTACAATTTTGCTTATAACTCGGAAACTATAAGAGATAATGACTTTGAGTTTTCGCTATACGATAGAAAAAAACATCAGCTATTTAGCAAAATTTATTTCCGCCCACAAATGCCACGCCTTCTAAAAAATATACTGAATTCTTATATATAATGCCTTATATTTCAGGCGGTATTTTTTATTTGGGGGCGAATTTAATTATTGTTGGAAAGCTGATGTTTTTCCAGTCGCATGGTGAAAATTGATTGTCATTAACTTTTATAGTTTCCGAGATATTCGCACAAATGTAAAATTGTTATACGATTATACATGGGCGTGTGTGTGTGTATGTCAAAAAATATTTTCAAAATTTTCGTTCAAAAATTTTCTGCCAATACCAGGCCAACATAATTCAGCAGGAACTGTTTTCTGTTAAACACTTTTACAATTCTGCTTATAACTCGGAAACTATAAGAGATAATGACATTGAGTTTGCGCTATACGATAGAAAAAAACATCAGCTATTTTGCAAAATTTATTTCCGCCCACAAATGTCACGCCTTCTAAGAAATATACTGAATTCTTATATAATGCCTTATATTTCAGGCGGTATTTAATATTTGGGGGCGAATTTATTTATGATGTTTTTTCCAGTCGCATGGTGAAAACTAATTGTCATTATCTCTTATACTTTCCGAGTTATTCGCACAAATGTAAAATTGTTATACGATTGTACATGGACGTGTGTGTGTGTATGTCGAAAAATATTTTCAAATATTTCGTTCAAAAATTTTCTGCCAATACCAGGCCAACAGAATTCAGCGGGAAGTGTTTTTTGTTAAACACTTTTACAATTTTGCTTATAACTCGGAAACTATAAGAGATAATGACATTGAGTTTTCGCTATACGATAGAAAAAAACATCAGCTATTTAGCAAAATTTATTTCCGCCCACAAATGCCACGCCTTCTAAAAAATATACTGAATTCTTATATATAATGCCTTATATTTCAGGCGGTATTTTTTATTTGGGGGCGAATTTAATTATTGTTGGAAAGCTGATGTTTTTCCAGTCGCATGGTGAAAATTGATTGTCATTAACTCTTATAGTTTCCGAGATATTCGCACAAATGTAAAATTGTTATACGATTATACATGGGCGTGTGTGTGTGTATGTCAAAAAATATTTTCAAAATTTTCGTTCAAAAATTTTCTGCCAATACCAGGCCAACATAATTCAGCAGGAACTGTTTTCTGTTAAACACTTTTACAATTCTGCTTATAACTCGGAAACTATAAGAGATAATGACATTGAGTTTGCGCTATACGATAGAAAAAAACATCAGCTATTTTGCAAAATTTATTTCCGCCCACAAATGCCACGCCTTCTAAGAAATATACTGAATTCTTATATATAATGCCTTATATTTCAGGCGGTATTTAATATATGGGGGCGAATTTATTTATTGTTGGAAAGCTGATGTTTTTTCCAGTCGCATGGTGAAAACTGATTGTCATTATCTCTTATAGTTTCCGAGATATTCGCACAAATGAAAAATTGTTATACGATTGTACATGGGCGTGTGTGTGTGTATGTCGGAAAATATTTTCAAATTTTTCGTTTAAAAATTTTCTGCCAATAGCAGGCCAACAGAATTTAGTAGGAAGTGTTTTTTGTTAAACATTTTTACAATTTTGCTTATAACTCGGAAACTATAAGAGACAATGACATTGAGTTTTCGCTATACGATAGAAAAAAACATCAGCTATTTTGCAAAATTTATTTTCGCCCACTAATGCCACGCCTTCTAAGAAATATACTGAATTCTTATATGTAATGCCTTATATTTCAGGCGGTATTTAATATTTGGGGGCAAATTTATTTATTGTTGGAAAGCTGATGTTTTTTCCAGTCGCATGGTGAAAACTGATTGTCATTATCTCTTATAGTTTCCGAGTTATTCGCACAAATGTAAAATTGTTATACGATTGTACATGGGCGTGTGTGTGTGTATGTCGAAAAATATTTTCAAATATTTCGTTCAAAAATTTTCTGCCAATACCAGGCCAACAGAATTCAGCGGGAAGTGTTTTTTGTTAAACACTTTTACAATTTTGCTTATTATTGTTGGAAAGCTGATGTTTTTTCCAGTCGCATGGTGAAAACTAATTGTCATTATCTCTTATAGTTTCCGAGATATTCGCACAAATGTAAAATTGTTATCCGATTGTACATGGGCGTGTCGAAAAATATTTTCAAATTTTTCGTTCAAAAATTTTCTGCCAATACCAGGGCAACATAATTCAGCAGAAAGTGTTTTTTGTTAAACATTTTTACAATTTTGCTTATAACTCGGAAACTATAAGAGATAATGACATTGAGTTTTCGCTATACGATAGAAAAAAACATCAGCTATTTTGCAAAATTTATTTCCGCCCACTAATGCCACGCCTTCTAAGAAATATACTGAATTCTTATATATAATGCCTTATATTCCAGACGGTATTTAATATTTAGGGGCAAATTAATTTATTGTTGGAAAGCTGATGTTTTTTCCAGTCGCATGGTGAAAACTAATTGTCATTATCTCTTATAGTTTCCGAGTTATTCGCACAAATGTAAAATTGTTATACGATTGTACATGGGCGTGTGTGTGTGTATGTCGAAAAATATTTTCAAATATTTCGTTCAAAAATTTTCTGCCAATACCAGGCCAACAGAATTCACCGGGAAGTGTTTTTTGTTAAACACTTTTACAATTTTGCTTATAACTCGGAAACTATAAGAGATAATGACATTGAGTTTTCGCTATACGATAGAAAAAAATATCAGCTATTTAGCAAAATTTATTTCCGTCCACAAATGCCACGCCTTCTAAGAAATATACTGAATTCTTATATATAATGCCTTATATTCCAGACGGTAGTTAATATTTAGGGGCAAATTAATTTATTGTTGGAAAGCTGATGTTTTTTGCAGTCGCATGGTGAAAACTGATTGTCATTATCTCTTATAGTTTCCGAAATATTCGCACAAATGTAAAATTGTTATACGATTGTACATGGGCGTGTGTGTGTATGTCGAAAAATATTTTCAAATATTTCGTTCAAAAATTTTCTGCCAATACCAGGCCAACAGAATTCAGCAGAAAGTGTTTTTTGTTAAACACTTTTACAATTCTGCTTATAACTCGGAAACTATAAGAGATAATGACATTGAGTTTTCGCTATACGATAGAAAAAAACATCAGCTATTTTGCAAAATTTATTTCCGCCCACTAATGCCACGCCTTCTAAGAAATATACTGAATTCTTATATATAATGCCTTATATTTCAGACGGTATTTAATACTTGGGGGCAAATTAATTTATTGTTGGAAAGCTGATGTTTTTTCCAGTCGCATGGTGAAAACTGATTGTCATTATCTCTTATAGTTTCCGAGATATTCGCACAAATGTAAAATTGTTATACGATTGTACATGGGCGTGTGTGTGTATGTCGAAAAATATTTTCAAATATTTCGTTCAAAAATTTTCTGCCAATACCAGGCCAACAGAATTCAGCGGGAAGTGTTTTTTGTTAAACACTTTTACAATTTTGCTTATAACTCGGAAACTATACGAGATAATGACATTAAGTTTTCGCTATACGATAGAAAAAAACATCAGCTATTTTGCAAAATTTATTTCCGCCCACAAATGCCACGCCTTCTAAGAAATATACTGAATTTTTATATATAATGCCTTATATTCCAGACGGTAGTTAATATTTAGGGGCAAATTAATTTATTGTTGGAAAGCTGATGTTTTTTTCCATTCGCATGGTGAAAACTAATTGTCATTATCTCTTATAGTTTCCGAGATATTCGCACAAATGTAAAATTGTTATCCGATTGTACATGGCGTGTGTGTGTGTATGTCGAAAATTATTTTCAAAATGTTCGTTCAAAAATTTTCTGCCAATACCAGGCCAACAGAATTCAACAGGAAGTGTTTTTTGTTAAACACTTTTACAATTTTGCTTATAACTCGGAAACTATAAGAGATAATGACATTGAGTTTTCGCTATACGATAGAAAAAAACATCAGCTATTTTGCAAAATTTATTTCCGCCCACTAATGCCACGCCTTCTAAGAAATATACTGAATTCTTATATATAATGCCTTATATTCCAGACGGTATTTAATATTTAGGGGCAAATTAATTTATTGTTGGAAAGCTGATGTTTTTTCCAGTCGCATGGTGAAAACTGATTGTCATTATCTTTTATAGTTTCCGAGTTATTCGCACAAATGTAAAATTGTTATACGATTGTACATGGGCGCGTGTGTGTGTATGTCGATAAATATTTTCAAATATTTCGTTCAAAAATTTTCTGCCAATACCAGGCCAACAGAATTCAGCGGGAAGTGTTTTTTGTTAAACACTTTTACAATTTTGCTTATAACTCGGAAACTATAAGAGATAATGACATTGAGTTTTCGCTATACGATAGAAAAAAACATCAGCTATTTTGCAAAATTTATTTCCGCCCACTAATGCCACGCCTTCTAAGAAATATACTGAATTCTTATATATAATGCCTTATATTCCAGACGGTATTTAATATTTAGGGGCAAATTAATTTATTGTTGGAAAGCTGATGTTTTTTCCAGTCGCATGGTGAAAACTAATTGTCATTATCTCTTATAGTTTCCGAGTTATTCGCACAAATGTAAAATTGTTATACGATTGTACATGGGCGTGTGTGTGTGTATGTCGAAAAATATTTTCAAATATTTCGTTCAAAAATTTTCTGCCAATACCAGGCCAACAGAATTCAGCGGGAAGTGTTTTTTGTTAAACACTTTTACAATTTTGCTTATAACTCGGAAACTATAAGAGATAATGACATTGAGTTTTCGCTATACGATAGAAAAAAACATCAGCTATTTTGCAAAATTTATTTCCGCCCACTAATGCCACGCCTTCTAAGAAATATACTGAATTCTTATATATAATGCCTTATATTCCAGACGGTATTTAATATTTAGGGGCAAATTAATTTATTGTTGGAAAGCTGATGTTTTTTCCAGTCGCATGGTGAAAACTAATTGTCATTATCTCTTATAGTTTCCGAGTTATTCGCACAAATGTAAAATTGTTATACGATTGTACATGGGCGTGTGTGTGTGTATGTCGAAAAATATTTTCAAATATTTCGTTCAAAAATTTTCTGCCAATACCAGGCCAACAGAATTCAGCGGGAAGTGTTTTTTGTTAAACACTTTTACAATTTTGCTTATAACTCGGAAACTATAAGAGATAATGACATTGAGTTTTCGCTATACGATAGAAAAAAACATCAGCTATTTTGCAAAATTTATTTCCGCCCACTAATGCCACGCCTTCTAAGAAATATACTGAATTCTTATATATAATGCCTTATATTTCAGACGGTATTTAATACTTGGGGGCAAATTAATTTATTGTTGGAAAGCTGATGTTTTTTCCAGTCGCATGGTGAAACTGATTGTCATTATCTCTTATAGTTTCCGAGATATTCGCACAAATGTAAAATTGTTATACGATTGTACATGGGCGCGTGTGTGTATGTCGAAAAATATTTTCAAATATTTCGTTCAAAAATTTTCTGCCAATACCAGGCCAACAGAATTCAGCGGGAAGTGTTTTTTGTTAAACACTTTTACAATTTTGCTTATAACTCGGAAACTATACGAGATAATGACATTAAGTTTTCGCTATACGATAGAAAAAAACATCAGCTATTTTGCAAAATTTATTTCCGCCCACAAATGCCACGCCTTCTAAGAAATATACTGAATTTTTATATATAATGCCTTATATTCCAGACGGTAGTTAATATTTAGGGGCAAATTAATTTATTGTTGGAAAGCTGATGTTTTTTTCCATTCGCATGGTGAAAACTAATTGTCATTATCTCTTATAGTTTCCGAGATATTCGCACAAATGTAAAATTGTTATCCGATTGTACATGGCGTGTGTGTGTGTATGTCGAAAATTATTTTCAAAATGTTCGTTCAAAAATTTTCTGCCAATACCAGGCCAACAGAATTCAACAGGAAGTGTTTTTTGTTAAACACTTTTACAATTTTGCTTATAACTCGGAAACTATAAGAGATAATGACATTGAGTTTTCGCTATACGATAGAAAAAAACATCAGCTATTTTGCAAAATTTATTTCCGCCCACTAATGCCACGCCTTCTAAGAAATATACTGAATTCTTATATATAATGCCTTATATTCCAGACGGTATTTAATATTTAGGGGCAAATTAATTTATTGTTGGAAAGCTGATGTTTTTTCCAGTCGCATGGTGAAAACTAATTGTCATTATCTCTTATAGTTTCCGAGTTATTCGCACAAATGTAAAATTGTTATACGATTGTACATGGGCGTGTGTGTGTGTATGTCGAAAAATATTTTCAAATATTTCGTTCAAAAATTTTCTGCCAATACCAGGCCAACAGAATTTAGTAGGAAGTGTTTTTTGTTAAACACTTTTACAATTTTGCTTATAACTCGGAAACTATAAGAGATAATGACATTGAGTTTTCGCTATACGATAGAAAAAAACATCAGCTATTTTGCAAAATTTATTTCCGCCCACTAATGCCACGCCTTCTAAGAAATATACTGAATTCTTATATATAATGCCTTATATTTCAGACGGTATTTAATACTTGGGGGCAAATTAATTTATTGTTGGAAAGCTGATGTTTTTTCCAGTCGCATGGTGAAAACTGGTTGTCATTATCTCTTATAGTTTCCGAGATATTCGCACAAATGTAAAATTGTTATACGATTGTACATGGGCGTGTGTGTGTATGTCGAAAAATATTTTCAAATATTTCGTTCAAAAATTTTCTGCCAATACCAGGCCAACAGAATTCAGCGGGAAGTGTTTTTTGTTAAACACTTTTACAATTTTGCTTATAACTCGGAAACTATAAGAGATAATGACATTGAGTTTTCGCTATACAATAGAAAAAAACATCAGCTATTTTGCAAAATTTATTTCCGCCCACTAATGCCACGCCTTCTAAGAAAAATACTGAATTCTTATATATAATGCCTTATATTTCAGACGGTATTTAATATTTGGGGGCAAATTTATTTATTGTTGCAAAGCTGATGTTTTTTCCAGTCGCATGGTGAAAACTGATTGTCATTATCTCTTATAGTTTCCGAGATATTCGCACAAATGTAAAATTGTTATACGATTGTACATGGGCGTGTATGTGTGTATGTCGAAAAATATTTTCAAATTTTTCGTTCAAAAATTTTCTGCCAATACCAGGCCAACAGAATTCAGCAGGAAGTGTTTTTTGTTAAACATTTTTACAATTTTGCTTATAACTCGGAAACTATAAGAGATAATGACATTGAGTTTTCGCTATACGATAGAAAAAAACATCGGCTAGTTTGCAAAATTTATTTCCGCCCACAAATGCCACGCCTTCTAAGAATAATACTGAATTCTTATATATAATGCCTTATATTTTAGGCGGTATTTAATATTTGGGGGCGAATTTATTTATTGTTGGAAAGCTGATGTTTTTTCCAGTCGCATGGTGAAAACTGATTGTCATTATCTCTTATAGTTTCCGAGATATTCGCACAAATGTAAATTTGTTATACGATTGTACATGGGCGTGTGTGTGTGTATGTCGAAAATTATTTTCAAAATTTTCGTTCAAAAATTGTCTGCCAATATCAGGCCAACAGAATTCAGCAGGAAGTGTTTTTTGTTAAACAGTTTTACAATTTTGCTTATAACTCGGAAACTATAAGAGATAATGACATTGAGTTTTCGCTATACGATAGAAAAAAACATCAGCTATTTTGCAAAATTTATTTCCGCCCACAAATGCCACGCCTTCTAAGAAAAATACTGAATTCTTATATATAATGCCTTATATTTCAGACGGTATTTAATATTTGGGGGCAAATTTATTTATTGTTGCAAAGCTGATGTTTTTTCCAGTCGCATGGTGAAAACTGATTGTCATTATCTCTTATAGTTTCCGAGATATATATACGATTGTACATGGGCGTGTGTGTGTGTATGTCGAAAATTATTTTCAAAATTTTCGTTCAAAAATTGTCTGCCAATATCAGGCCAACAGAATTCAGCAGGAAGTGTTTTTTGTTAAACATTTTTACAATTTTGCTTATAACTCGGAAACTATAAGAGATAATGACATTGAGTTTTCGCTATACGATAGAAAAAAACATCAGCTATTTTGCAAAATTTATTTCCGCCCACAAATGCCACGCCTTCTAAGAAAAATACTGAATTCTTATATGTAATGCCTTATATTTCAGACGGTATTTAATATTTGGGGGCAAATTTATTTATTGTTGGAAAGCTGATGTTTTTTCCAGTCGCATGGTGAAAACTGATTGTCATTATCTCTTATAGTTTCCGAGATATTCGCACAAATGTAAAATTGTTATCCGATTGTACATGGGCGTGTCGAAAAATATTTTCAAATTTTTCGTTCAAAAATTTTCTGCCAATACCAGGGCAACAGAATTCAGCAGAAAGTGTTTTTTGTTAAACATTTTTACAATTTTGCTTATAACTCGGAAACTATAAGAGATAATGACATTGAGTTTTCGCTATACGATAGAAAAAAACATCAGCTATTTTGCAAAATTTATTTCCGCCCACTAATGCCACGCCTTCTAAGAAATATACTGAATTCTTATATATAATGCCTTATATTCCAGACGGTATTTAATATTTAGGGGCAAATTAATTTATTGTTGGAAAGCTGATGTTTTTTCCAGTCGCATGGTGAAAACTAATTGTCATTATCTCTTATAGTTTCCGAGTTATTCGCACAAATGTAAAATTGTTATACGATTGTACATGGGCGTGTGTGTGTGTATGTCGAAAAATATTTTCAAATATTTCGTTCAAAAATTTTCTGCCAATACCAGGCCAACAGAATTCACCGGGAAGTGTTTTTTGTTAAACACTTTTACAATTTTGCTTATAACTCGGAAACTATAAGAGATAATGACATTGAGTTTTCGCTATACGATAGAAAAAAATATCAGCTATTTAGCAAAATTTATTTCCGTCCACAAATGCCACGCCTTCTAAGAAATATACTGAATTCTTATATATAATGCCTTATATTCCAGACGGTAGTTAATATTTAGGGGCAAATTAATTTATTGTTGGAAAGCTGATGTTTTTTGCAGTCGCATGGTGAAAACTGATTGTCATTATCTCTTATAGTTTCCGAGATATTCGCACAAATGTAAAATTGTTATACGATTGTACATGGGCGTGTGTGTGTATGTCGAAAAATATTTTCAAATATTTCGTTCAAAAATTTTCTGCCAATACCAGGCCAACAGAATTCAGCAGAAAGTGTTTTTTGTTAAACACTTTTACAATTCTGCTTATAACTCGGAAACTATAAGAGATAATGACATTGAGTTTTCGCTATACGATAGAAAAAAACATCAGCTATTTTGCAAAATTTATTTCCGCCCACTAATGCCACGCCTTCTAAGAAATATACTGAATTCTTATATATAATGCCTTATATTTCAGACGGTATTTAATACTTGGGGGCAAATTAATTTATTGTTGGAAAGCTGATGTTTTTTCCAGTCGCATGGTGAAAACTGATTGTCATTATCTCTTATAGTTTCCGAGATATTCGCACAAATGTAAAATTGTTATACGATTGTACATGGGCGTGTGTGTGTATGTCGAAAAATATTTTCAAATATTTCGTTCAAAAATTTTCTGCCAATACCAGGCCAACAGAATTCAGCGGGAAGTGTTTTTTGTTAAACACTTTTACAATTTTGCTTATAACTCGGAAACTATACGAGATAATGACATTAAGTTTTCGCTATACGATAGAAAAAAACATCAGCTATTTTGCAAAATTTATTTCCGCCCACAAATGCCACGCCTTCTAAGAAATATACTGAATTTTTATATATAATGCCTTATATTCCAGACGGTAGTTAATATTTAGGGGCAAATTAATTTATTGTTGGAAAGCTGATGTTTTTTTCCATTCGCATGGTGAAAACTAATTGTCATTATCTCTTATAGTTTCCGAGATATTCGCACAAATGTAAAATTGTTATCCGATTGTACATGGCGTGTGTGTGTGTATGTCGAAAATTATTTTCAAAATGTTCGTTCAAAAATTTTCTGCCAATACCAGGCCAACAGAATTCAACAGGAAGTGTTTTTTGTTAAACACTTTTACAATTTTGCTTATAACTCGGAAACTATAAGAGATAATGACATTGAGTTTTCGCTATACGATAGAAAAAAACATCAGCTATTTTGCAAAATTTATTTCCGCCCACTAATGCCACGCCTTCTAAGAAATATACTGAATTCTTATATATAATGCCTTATATTCCAGACGGTATTTAATATTTAGGGGCAAATTAATTTATTGTTGGAAAGCTGATGTTTTTTCCAGTCGCATGGTGAAAACTGATTGTCATTATCTTTTATAGTTTCCGAGTTATTCGCACAAATGTAAAATTGTTATACGATTGTACATGGGCGCGTGTGTGTGTATGTCGATAAATATTTTCAAATATTTCGTTCAAAAATTTTCTGCCAATACCAGGCCAACAGAATTCAGCGGGAAGTGTTTTTTGTTAAACACTTTTACAATTTTGCTTATAACTCGGAAACTATAAGAGATAATGACATTGAGTTTTCGCTATACGATAGAAAAAAACATCAGCTATTTTGCAAAATTTATTTCCGCCCACTAATGCCACGCCTTCTAAGAAATATACTGAATTCTTATATATAATGCCTTATATTCCAGACGGTATTTAATATTTAGGGGCAATTTAATTTATTGTTGGAAAGCTGATGTTTTTTCCAGTCGCATGGTGAAAACTAATTGTCATTATCTCTTATAGTTTCCGAGTTATTCGCACAAATGTAAAATTGTTATACGATTGTACATGGGCGTGTGTGTGTGTATGTCGAAAAATATTTTCAAATATTTCGTTCAAAAATTTTCTGCCAATACCAGGCCAACAGAATTCAGCGGGAAGTGTTTTTTGTTAAACACTTTTACAATTTTGCTTATAACTCGGAAACTATAAGAGATAATGACATTGAGTTTTCGCTATACGATAGAAAAAAACATCAGCTATTTTGCAAAATTTATTTCCGCCCACTAATGCCACGCCTTCTAAGAAATATACTGAATTCTTATATATAATGCCTTATATTCCAGACGGTATTTAATATTTAGGGGCAAATTAATTTATTGTTGGAAAGCTGATGTTTTTTCCAGTCGCATGGTGAAAACTAATTGTCATTATCTCTTATAGTTTCCGAGTTATTCGCACAAATGTAAAATTGTTATACGATTGTACATGGGCGTGTGTGTGTGTATGTCGAAAAATATTTTCAAATATTTCGTTCAAAAATTTTCTGCCAATACCAGGCCAACAGAATTCAGCGGGAAGTGTTTTTTGTTAAACACTTTTACAATTTTGCTTATAACTCGGAAACTATAAGAGATAATGACATTGAGTTTTCGCTATACGATAGAAAAAAACATCAGCTATTTTGCAAAATTTATTTCCGCCCACTAATGCCACGCCTTCTAAGAAATATACTGAATTCTTATATATAATGCCTTATATTTCAGACGGTATTTAATACTTGGGGGCAAATTAATTTATTGTTGGAAAGCTGATGTTTTTTCCAGTCGCATGGTGAAACTGATTGTCATTATCTCTTATAGTTTCCGAGATATTCGCACAAATGTAAAATTGTTATACGATTGTACATGGGCGTGTGTGTGTATGTCGAAAAATATTTTCAAATATTTCGTTCAAAAATTTTCTGCCAATACCAGGCCAACAGAATTCAGCGGGAAGTGTTTTTTGTTAAACACTTTTACAATTTTGCTTATAACTCGGAAACTATACGAGATAATGACATTAAGTTTTCGCTATACGATAGAAAAAAACATCAGCTATTTTGCAAAATTTATTTCCGCCCACAAATGCCACGCCTTCTAAGAAATATACTGAATTTTTATATATAATGCCTTATATTCCAGACGGTAGTTAATATTTAGGGGCAAATTAATTTATTGTTGGAAAGCTGATGTTTTTTTCCATTCGCATGGTGAAAACTAATTGTCATTATCTCTTATAGTTTCCGAGATATTCGCACAAATGTAAAATTGTTATCCGATTGTACATGGCGTGTGTGTGTGTATGTCGAAAATTATTTTCAAAATGTTCGTTCAAAAATTTTCTGCCAATACCAGGCCAACAGAATTCAACAGGAAGTGTTTTTTGTTAAACACTTTTACAATTTTGCTTATAACTCGGAAACTATAAGAGATAATGACATTGAGTTTTCGCTATACGATAGAAAAAAACATCAGCTATTTTGCAAAATTTATTTCCGCCCACTAATGCCACGCCTTCTAAGAAATATACTGAATTCTTATATATAATGCCTTATATTCCAGACGGTATTTAATATTTAGGGGCAAATTAATTTATTGTTGGAAAGCTGATGTTTTTTCCAGTCGCATGGTGAAAACTAATTGTCATTATCTCTTATAGTTTCCGAGTTATTCGCACAAATGTAAAATTGTTATACGATTGTACATGGGCGTGTGTGTGTGTATGTCGAAAAATATTTTCAAATATTTCGTTCAAAAATTTTCTGCCAATACCAGGCCAACAGAATTTAGTAGGAAGTGTTTTTTGTTAAACACTTTTACAATTTTGCTTATAACTCGGAAACTATAAGAGATAATGACATTGAGTTTTCGCTATACGATAGAAAAAAACATCAGCTATTTTGCAAAATTTATTTCCGCCCACTAATGCCACGCCTTCTAAGAAATATACTGAATTCTTATATATAATGCCTTATATTTCAGACGGTATTTAATACTTGGGGGCAAATTAATTTATTGTTGGAAAGCTGATGTTTTTTCCAGTCGCATGGTGAAAACTGGTTGTCATTATCTCTTATAGTTTCCGAGATATTCGCACAAATGTAAAATTGTTATACGATTGTACATGGGCGTGTGTGTGTATGTCGAAAAATATTTTCAAATATTTCGTTCAAAAATTTTCTGCCAATACCAGGCCAACAGAATTCAGCGGGAAGTGTTTTTTGTTAAACACTTTTACAATTTTGCTTATAACTCGGAAACTATAAGAGATAATGACATTGAGTTTTCGCTATACAATAGAAAAAAACATCAGCTATTTTGCAAAATTTATTTCCGCCCACTAATGCCACGCCTTCTAAGAAAAATACTGAATTCTTATATATAATGCCTTATATTTCAGACGGTATTTAATATTTGGGGGCAAATTTATTTATTGTTGCAAAGCTGATGTTTTTTCCAGTCGCATGGTGAAAACTGATTGTCATTATCTCTTATAGTTTCCGAGATATTCGCACAAATGTAAAATTGTTATACGATTGTACATGGGCGTGTATGTGTGTATGTCGAAAAATATTTTCAAATTTTTCGTTCAAAAATTTTCTGCCAATACCAGGCCAACAGAATTCAGCAGGAAGTGTTTTTTGTTAAACATTTTTACAATTTTGCTTATAACTCGGAAACTATAAGAGATAATGACATTGAGTTTTCGCTATACGATAGAAAAAAACATCGGCTAGTTTGCAAAATTTATTTCCGCCCACAAATGCCACGCCTTCTAAGAATAATACTGAATTCTTATATATAATGCCTTATATTTTAGGCGGTATTTAATATTTGGGGGCGAATTTATTTATTGTTGGAAAGCTGATGTTTTTTCCAGTCGCATGGTGAAAACTGATTGTCATTATCTCTTATAGTTTCCGAGATATTCGCACAAATGTAAATTTGTTATACGATTGTACATGGGCGTGTGTGTGTGTATGTCGAAAATTATTTTCAAAATTTTCGTTCAAAAATTGTCTGCCAATATCAGGCCAACAGAATTCAGCAGGAAGTGTTTTTTGTTAAACAGTTTTACAATTTTGCTTATAACTCGGAAACTATAAGAGATAATGACATTGAGTTTTCGCTATACGATAGAAAAAAACATCAGCTATTTTGCAAAATTTATTTCCGCCCACAAATGCCACGCCTTCTAAGAAAAATACTGAATTCTTATATATAATGCCTTATATTTCAGACGGTATTTAATATTTGGGGGCAAATTTATTTATTGTTGCAAAGCTGATGTTTTTTCCAGTCGCATGGTGAAAACTGATTGTCATTATCTCTTATAGTTTCCGAGATATATATACGATTGTACATGGGCGTGTGTGTGTGTATGTCGAAAATTATTTTCAAAATTTTCGTTCAAAAATTGTCTGCCAATATCAGGCCAACAGAATTCAGCAGGAAGTGTTTTTTGTTAAACATTTTTACAATTTTGCTTATAACTCGGAAACTATAAGAGATAATGACATTGAGTTTTCGCTATACGATAGAAAAAAACATCAGCTATTTTGCAAAATTTATTTCCGCCCACAAATGCCACGCCTTCTAAGAAAAATACTGAATTCTTATATGTAATGCCTTATATTTCAGACGGTATTTAATATTTGGGGGCAAATTTATTTATTGTTGGAAAGCTGATGTTTTTTCCAGTCGCATGGTGAAAACTGATTGTCATTATCTCTTATAGTTTCCGAGATATTCGCACAAATGTAAAATTGTTATACGATTGTACATGTGCGTGTGTGTGTGTATGTCGAAAAATATTTTCAAATTTTTCGTTCAAAAATTTTCTGCCAATACCAGGCCAACAGAATTTAGTAGGAAGTGTTTTTTGTTAAACATTTTTACAATTTTGCTTATAACTCGGAAACTATAAGAGATAATGACATTGAGTTTTCGCTATACGATAGAAAAAACATCAGCTATTTTGCAAAATTTATTTCCGCCAACAAATGAAAGCAAAAATTTGGGATGACCAAAAATGAGTGCAAGGAAGCGTGAGAAGGACTTTTTATAGAATTGAATAGCTTGGGTCCACCTACAAGAACCCCCTCCGAATGGCAACGTGTAAGTATATAGCATCTAAAATATTGTAAATAGGCATCTTATTAGAATCCGGGAAATCCACATATTTCAAAAAACCATACTTTGGAAGCATTTATTTCGTCTTCGATCATTTGTGTTTTTATCTATTTTCTACAAATGCGATCCTCTATTGCTGGTAACACTTCCTTTAAAATAAGTGACATTATGGATTGAACTACTCCAACATAGAAGTCATTTCCATTGCACTTTTGATAGGTTCCGTCAGCCAAAAATCGAAGTACAGCGCACAGCTTTAATATCGGTGGTATAGCTGCTATATGTACAGGTTTCTTTAAGTGGTCCTTAATTTCATCCAGCACATAACAAAATGCTTCTTTGTTCAGTCGATAATAGCTAATAAATCTATAAAAAATCACTTGTTTTAAATATTTGTTAATAATTTTGGACATTTCTTACTTCGCGATGGGTAGTTCAAGAGGATTTGAATCATCGCGTATTTTCCTACGTATACGAAGAACATTTATATTAGCGTCATGATTCTCATCTTCGTAAAATAAATCTTCACTTAAATCCATTTTTAATTTACTTTTATTTCTACTAAAACTTGATTTCCAAATAAATTTCATGGTGCTACCAACATGAAATTGAAATTTCATACCGACAATACCATAACAATTACAACTAAAAAACGTTGAGTTCCGCAATATCAAAAAATAATTTAGTTGAGTGAAAGTTGGGTTGACTGGCAGACGACCGAACTGAGTTGAGTTGAGAACGGCATTAGGGACAATAAGTAGTGTGCGAAGCTACATACATACATACATATCGTAATCCCGACTGAAGGGTTGTAATGACCAATTGTGTATATACATATGTATGTAAGTAGGCCTTTATCGGCCACACACACAAAACATGCTGGAAAAACATTTGGAAAGAACGATATATAACGAAAGTAAATGTCGATAATTGACTTGGCACCAAGTAGCGGATAGGTGAAGAGAACTTATTGACGCCTAGTCCTGTCACTGCTCTTCGTAAACTTTTATTTAATCTGTAACTATCATCAGTTAATAAATGAAATAAAAGAAATTCAAACAGTATTTAATTCGTATTAGTGTTTATTCATTATTTTGACACAATAATTTATTTAGTATTTACTACATTCATTGATTTAATTAATTAAGGAAATATTTTTAGGTTTCATTTTAATTTGAAATGTTTAAATATCTTATGATTCTATATGCAGATATAATTTATATTTTATGTATATGTACTCGTCGTATGTAAGCATAATATTACGCATATTTGTACATCAACACATATACATAAATATTAATTGGATAGTTTTTTAATGACTAGGAATACTGTATTGTGCATAACTACTCTACATATATTGTTGGATGAGAGAAATGGCATTCAGAAGTTATTGTTAATCAATCTAAGGTTGCTCTTTCTTCCTTTTTGTTTAAGATAAAAGACAAAATTTAAGAAAATTAAGAAATCAATTTATAATTAAAGCACAAAACAGATTCCAACACCTGTATACAAATCAAGTCCATATGTTTTATTTCTTTTTTTGTTTGTTTTAATTAAATTTAAAGGTTTAAAAGTTAATTCTTTAAGTTAATATCATTAATTTTTTGTTTGTTTTTATAGCAAATATGAATACAACAAGTTGCTACACTTTTTAAGTGCTAACTACTTTTTGATATTTAAAAAAAAAAAATGTTTATAATATTTTGTTTAAGACGTTAAATTACGAAATATAAACAAAAAATAAATAATAATAATATAATTATTAAGTTTTTGTATATTACCATTATTAGTATACAAAAGACAATATTGCTAAATATTTCATTCTAATATAAAATCGAAATAAATACACAGTTTAAATTGTAAGTTATATGAGTTAATTCTTTAAATTAATATCATTAGTTTTCTTTCTTATAGCAAGTCAAAATACAATAATTTGCTTAACTTTCCAAGTGTCATTGCATATATTACAAAATATAATAAAAAGGAAAAGTCGAAGTATGGATATACTTTTCGTATATTAATATCTGTAAACTGCAAAGACTATATTGGTAAATGTTTGTAATCTGTTATAATATCCAAATGACAAAACTTTTCTCTTTAACACGTTCATCGCCATGTCAGTCATATGTGTCTGACGCTAAGTAGTTCTACATGAGCTATGTCAGTCATATGTGTCTGACGTACGCGAGTTGGTAAATCACAGATGTCCGATGCAAACGACGCTGTGTTCAAAACAATAGGTTAATACTTGTTGTATCTTGTTTGGATGCGTCAGACATATAAGACTGACAAGGCTTGTCGAGAAAAAAAGTTTTAATATGGGGCCATGTCAGTCATATATATGTGTGACAAAAAAAATAGTGTTTTTCCGGGAATTTTGGCAAAAAAATTTTTTCTGTAATACATTAAGTTTCCTTGATACATTTTTAACTAAATTTTCTAATAAAGCTACCGTGGCCGACATGAAAATTTTTATGATATAATCGTGGCGATGAACGTGTTAAAAAACCGTGAGTAATCAGAGTCCTAGGTAAGGGGGAGAGTATTCTGCGCTTACAGTATTAGTATTAGAGTGTAATCTATAACGAGTCTTTTACGGCGTGTGCGATTTATACTTAAAATTAAATTAAACAAAACTATACTAAATTATAGAAGAAAAAAAAAATTAAAAACATATTCAAACAAATAAATATTCGTTCTCTTTCATAAACTCTCTAATTACTTTAAATAAATACGATAACAACAAAATTAAAAAGTCTAGATATTGTCATTAAATTCATAAGGAAGATGAATAGATGAGACAGACAACAGAAAGGAAAACAAACAAAAAGAATCTATTAGCAAAATAGTTGTAATGGTTAAAGCGCCGGTTGTAGCAGCAATGGCAGCAGCAGCATCTTGTGTAAAGACTCAGCATTGCATATTATAAATCTATAGAGAGGCCATCGTCACCTGTTATGAGAATGACCGACTGCATGGGCCTTTGCTTGTTTTTGATTTGTTTGTCCAGACTGTGAACCACTGGAATGACTAGATGTATTGGCCGCTGCTGCCACTGACGACGATGTCGCCGAAGGAATGTGATTATGCTGAAAACGTTCCCGGTCACGTTCCGATTGCTGCTGATTATGGTGATGATGATGATGCCGACGTCCACCACGGAATTGATGACGCCTACCGCCATGCTGATGGTGATAATTGTTGTTAGTCGGATCATCGCGTTGTGTGTGTTGTACAACGGGAGCGAAATTGGTTCGCGTAGTTAACGAAACGCTGGAATCCTAAAGGATGGGACACAAAGTTATTGTACAAAATTTAGTTTCTTAATTAAGAAAAAATAAGAAAAATAATACAGTCTACTGTTTTAGAAATTATTGTTAATGAATAAGGAATTGGGTCCAAAAATGTATTGTATTTAACTAAAGATAAGGTAGAAAAGCTTTAAGGATAACAATTTCAACCATACATACCACCCGTCTTAAGTTATTTTAAAGATTCAAGGTGAAGTGAAAAAAAACGTAATGCAGTGTCGCACTTTTTGCTTATTTTTATGGAGCAATGCAGAAATTGTTTTAATATCATTTTAATCAATATTTTTTTTTATTAATAATTCCTGCTGAAACTAAACATCGTTCACATCAATACCATGAAAAGCGGGTACAAAAAAATCGGTTATCGTTGTGCGACAGGTGTCTCCTTTGATCATAAAGCTTGCGCCGTCCTCATTATCAAAGAAATATAGACCAATGATAGCTTCGCTCCACAAACCGCCCCATACAGTCACTTATAATGGCTGCATTGTCTTGTGTAAAACAACGTGTGGGTTTTCTGAGCCCCAAATACGACAATTTTGCTTATTATAGTGACCACCTAGATAAATGAGCTTAAACCGAAGTTTCGCATTGGCCCAATAAATCCTAACGTTGCTCAAGCGTATATCGATTCATTACGTATAGTGGGGATAATACACTGAGTTTTGTGCCAGAATAGAATGGCATACATAAGTATTGCCAGATTCGAAATAACATATGGTTCAAATTTAAACCGATAGATGGTCCACACTATACTAAAATAGTTTTGAAATCTTCACCTTAATTTTTAAATATTTCAATACTTTGGTTTCGAATGAAACTCTTTTGTTATTGATAGAGAAACTGATACTGTTTCCAAAAGTGATAAGCGATCAAATAGGGAACAAACTGTGTAATACAGGCTGATGAACTTGTACCAGATGGCTTCATATCTGAAAATTCTCAAAAGTTATATTAAAAATCCTTTTCTACCTTATCAACATAAAATTTAATTCTGTTTTGATTAAATAAAATAAATAACTGTAGTTAAATGCATTTATAGATTGTATTATTAACTATTTTTTAGTTTCTAAACAGCTAGAAATTTGTCATAAGAGTTTAAGCAATATCCAGAATTTGACATTTATTTTTCATTTAGTTTTACCACAAAGACAGAAGACCATAGTTTTGTCATTTCGTAAAATGCATGGATATACAACACCAGAAGAATACAATATAACAACATCATAAATTAAACATACCTTTTGCATTTGCTGTTCAGCTACGGATCCTGTTTCTGGTGTAGCAGATCCGCTACTACTTCCACCACTAGCATCGACTAATTTGCTTGCACTTTCTGCTGTTTCGGCTGCTGTTGCCTCGTCTTGCTGCTTACGCTGTAAACGGCGACGTATTTCTGCTTCCGTTTCGATCGACAATACCGCTCCAACATCAGCTTCCGAATCAATTATGGCACCACGACTCTTTTGATGCAAAAACAAAGAAGACATTCTTTGTTGTAGTTCTCTCAGCTCAGGTGTGGGCTGAAAGTCTGGAGCATTTTGCAAATCAGATGGTGGCATAGCACAACGTAAGCTATCAGTTTCATCTTTAATATTCTCCCGACAGACTGGGCAATGGGCCTGAAATGGTTTAGCAGTTTTTTGCTGCCAAGCTGGCAGTTTATTAAATTCATCTTGATAGTTGCGCCGCATTGCATTCAAATGACGTGCTAAACAGTAGCTATGCAAATAATGGAAGCATTCCGTGCGTGTGAATTCATCGCCATCGCAAAATCCGTACAAACAAACGACACATTGGCCACTCGGTAAATTACTGCCCGTTAAATGTTCACGAACAACTTCAATTAAATCAAAGACAACGGGAAACCCAATGGATTCACTTAGTTTAGCCTCTATAGCGCTTCTTATATCAGCCAGACGCGTATCATCCAGTCCACGTGGACGTACCAACTTATATTCGGGACTCACTTCTGGATATCCAGGAGTTGGTATAACTTGCAGTGTAACGCAGACATATTGTTGATCTGTGTCTTCGCCTACTACTGGAAACACAGTAGTTTCAATCAACTTGGGAATACTGGAAACATACAAATATTAGTTACAAATTATAGTCTGCCTTACATTAATGATTTTTCACTGTCTTTTCACCTTTCAGCATTTCGTTCTATACGCACATCATCCATTAAAATTGCCTCTAACGACTCTACTTCGTCCAATAATCTGTGAAACACAGAAATGTTAATTTACTTTAATGCCTGTAGTTTGTGACGACGTCTGTACTTACGCATCCATTTTCGAGTTTCGGATTTAAATTAATTTTTCACTTTTAATGAAAACTTGAAGATTTTTCCTTTTTCTTTCCAGTTGCATCAAAAAATCGATTTTCAACGACTCCTTCCACTACTTTTTTGTCGATGTTAATGAAGTTTGTGACAGCAGCAGAGCAGAAAACATTCAAAACAACAACAATTGACTCCTTTTAGTTTTGACAGATAACCAAATGCATTTATACCAGTATGGGTTGCCAAGTGCATCAACTACACAATATTCACAGAATGGTCGAAATGAGTAATATTTAATATGTTTAAATGTAATGTTTTGAAAATGCTTATATTTTAAGGGATCACTTTACAAAGCGTTTGAAGTTCATATGTTTACAAAATGTACGAATACCATACCATATATTGAGCAGATGTTCGCAATAGTACTGTATGTGGAAGTGAATAAATCACAATTGTAACAGCATTGCCAGATGCGCATGTGAGCAAGTTGAACAGTATGAAAGATTCACTACTTTTGTACTTTTTTCAGTACTTTCTCATTTCAAAAATTCATCAGTACCCCCGCTACGCTTTCAGTACTTATTTATTATTCCATATTATTCCATGCATTAGCAACACGTTGAACGTAATGCTAAAGTAGAATTAGGCTTTTAGCCCCGGTTAGACAAACGTCCAGGGAAAGTACAATAGTTTTTAGAATACGTAAAGCAATGAAAAAAAAAAACACTAGTCAATGTAATTTCGGTAAGCATTTTCATTGCTCTTGTAGTTAGTTGTTGTTTGAAATTGTGGTTATGTTGCTAATGCAATCGATCTTTGTTGTTGTTGGAGTTTGGGTCCATATACGAGGGACGGAGATAAAATATATTTTTTGAAGTTTGGTGAATTTTGCTGTTGTGGTGAGTTTTTACAAAGTGTGACGAATTTATTCGCTGTGGTGAATAAAATCAAAACTCACCAAAAAGCCGCTATTTGAAATGGTACTGTATTATCATATACCAATGTACTATATATTGTGAATCAGACGGATTATCGGAGGCATTGAACGACATCTCTGGTTACTATTATGCACTTTGCTTATTTATAATTTTTTCTACTTTGTTCGAAAGGCATATCAGATCTATATTTAACATCAGGAAAAATTATTAAAGAGAATTATGAATGAATTCATAAAGATGGTTGGTTTTTGGTTGGTTTTTCTCTTTGGTGATTTCTTTTTCAGAAGTTGGTTACTGATTTTTAGTTTCCTGGCAACATTGGATATAATGTTAAGCACCAGTGTTGAAAAATTCAGTACTTTAGTACTTTTTTCAGTACTTGTCCATTTCAAGACTACACTTTCAGTACTATTTTGTTATTACAGATTTTATGGTTTGCGCTTTTCAACTATTAATGGGGTTAGCAACAGTTCAACATAATGCTCAAGGTCTTTAGCCCCGGTTAGCCAGCCCAACGTCCAAAAGCAATGGGAACGGTTGTCAAACCGTAATGTAATTTCGGAACGTATTTAATACGTTGTACGATTCGAATCTTCTGTTTTTGTTTTGTATATGAGAAACACGTATAAGTCGTTAGGTTTTCTATTCCATTCCGTAACCTAACCTAACCTACAGTTTGCAATCAATGTTGCCAGTTCACAAAAAATTTTGTAACCCAAATATAAAAGATAACCAAAATATGTGCTCCGTAGTTTTTTCATTATTCCTGATGTTAAACACAAAAAATTATAAATTATTTCGAAAAAGAAATTCGAATTTGTAGCTTTTTTGCAAGCATTTATTTAGGCGATAGATGCAGATGATGTGACAGAAGGTAGGACAGACAGTATTATATTTGTTTATTTGTTAATATAAATTTTTCTTTAGATTTAGTTTGCAGTTTAGTTTAACTTTGGTTAGTTTGTGGTAAAGGAAAATTTTTGGTTTCATGCCTTATTAATTTATGCACAAGCTCTAGCTTTGAATATGTTTAAAAAGTTAAACAAAATTATTCAAAAATTTAATTACAAACAATATTTAAATATTTCAATTTACTACTGACACAATGGCAACACTCCGTGCTTCCACGCATTCCTGTTTTGCAACCCCAATTTATGTATGGTGGGTTTGTTTCAACCCAATGGCTTCCCTAATATGGATGTGAAAATAACTTATTCTAGACACACACCGGTTAATTCACCACTGACATTACAGTGATCTACGGTAGTAGAGCATACTTTTCGAATTTTAATGTTATTGGGCAATCACAGAAGAGAACAATTATACATGTATACGATTTTATGCCAGATGAAATAGTCACGTGTGTGACTGAAAGAATAAAAATTGTGCGGCTTAATAAATAGTCTCGTGTGTGATAGCGCATTCATCACAATCACTACATTCACAAACTTACCACACTTTGCAAAAACTGACCATCCTGAAACTCACCCCACTTTGCAAAGATTCACCACCCTGAAAATTCAGCACGCCGAAAAAATTCACCACGTTAGAAATACACCACTCTAAAAAGTAATTAATTTTAATTTTCCGTCAAATCGGACCAAATTTGAACAACACGCCAACGATGGCAGCAGCCACACAAGCAACAAACAACCTATCCCGCCGTTCTCCTTGCCCGACGACGCACAACTCGAATTCACACAAATTCATTAGAACAAATTCATAACACACACCACACAAAAAACAAACAATGCACGCACTCTTCTTAAACGGTATGGGCTTAATTTTCATTTCAAATCGGATACGTGAAAAGAATGTGCGAATTAATATTTAACTTTTGATTTTTGAACGAATAAAAAATGAATATTTCTAACCACCAGTGTTGCCAAGAAGAAAAAAAGTTTTGATATTAACTTCTAAAAAAATCACTAAAATAGGCAAAAATATTCTAAATGCACTTTTCTTAGCGATTGCTGCGAAGGAGATAAAAGAATAAAATGTGAAAAACTATGATGTCAACCGTACTCACACCGATTAAAATTGGAAATTTTTGAAGCCTTTGTAAAATCAGCACTTCTATATGGGAAAAGAAAGAAACGTGGCTAACGAATATCGACTTGACACAATTTAACGCAAATTCTGACCAGTGTCATACACAATTGGTCATTACAACCCTTCAATCAGGATTACGACCTAGTTTCTGACACCACTTATGTTGTGTGTGTTAATTTTATACATAAGCGGAGGGACATACAGTTTAAAGTCGACTCCGAACGACAGATTTTTGAGTCAATTTTTTATTTACTCTCAGAGTTTTTGCCAGAAATCTGCTGAGAGGAAGTCGCCGAAGAAACCCTGGCTTTTCGTCTAATAAGCCAACACACGACCTACTAGACTACGGCGACTTCTGACCAGTGTCACCATTTGCAAAATCGCAGAAGGAAATTGAGATGGATCGGTGATACACTTCAAATATCCCGAAGGGATTTGTAGAGCAGCCTTCGACTTGACATCCATTCTGAAGGACGATACATAGCCAACAATGAAGTCGTTAGCTTTAAAAAACGTTCGGTAGAAGATAAGATTTGTTGTAGGAGCTCCCAAGAGGAATAATCAAAACATTCCTTTAAATAAAAATGCGTCGTTATTCTTATGAAGTTTATGTAAAAACTTCAAAAAACAAAGAGAGCCGTACAACAGCTTTTCTCATATTTTTTAAAGTTCTCATTATTCTCGACTATAACCTGTCAAAAATAGAACACATGTGTGTATACGAAAACAAAAACCACCAGTGTAATTGTAGCCATATTAGACCAATTTTTAATTTTTGTTGGCTACGTTGAGCAGCTGTAATAAAATAAGTTGCAAAATATAAAAATTTTGAAAACGCATTATATGCAATATAACAATTAAAAAATGATAGTGGTTACACAGGTAATAAATAAGGTAATTATGTATTATTTCTAAATGCCAAAATTAGAAAAGTAATTGAGTAGGTGATTACTTGGCGACATTTGTAGGCAGCGGAGTTGGTAGCCGTGTAGTCGGTGACCTGTAGTTTTGAATGCATTACATTTTAATAGCCTGACTCACGATGATGTAAGAAAATATAAATGAAAGAAAGTGAGTAACATCAGCCCACTATTAAAAATGCTTCGTTATATGGTATAATAGTATAAGAAATACCTTAAGTTGAAATATCTGAATTCCAAAAATAAATCGTCAATATATAAGAGCTTTACAATATTAGTAGCCAACAAACTTTTATTATTAGTAGGTATTATTATTATAACGATGTCATTATTATTCATATTGTAATTGTAATTATAAATGTTATTGTTTATTGGTATTATAATAATTAGAGAATGCTTCAAAAAGCAAAAAACTAAATACATTCGGGTAACGACTTGGTGTAAGTTATGAATATTGTGGAATAGTCATCAAATTTATATTTTTTTACAGCATTATAAGCAATTTATTTGCCAACTTCTTTTCTACAACTTATTCGGATGCAACTTATAATGATTCCACTGATTATTCCATTAAAATAAATACAAATTCCACAGTGTCAATAAATTTAATCAACGTTCCTACTATTTCTATGGAATTGAGAAAACTAAAGTTCTCCTATAACTTTGGACCTGATAACATTCCTAGTAGCATCTTAATTAATTGTGCCGACGCTATAGCTGTTCCACTATCGTACTTATTTAATAAATCGATTATATGTGGTTATTTTCCTAATGTTTGGAAGGATTCATTCATTATTCCTTTGTTCAAATCAGGAAATAGATCCGATGTTACAAATTATCGTGGTATTGCAAAACTGAGCATAATTCCAAAACAGTTTGAAAAAATGGTTACAGATGATTTATGTTATCAAGTTTCTAACTTGATATCTCCTTATCAGCACGGTATTCGAAAAAAGTGTTCTACTACAACAAACCTGCTTCATATCTCAACAGTTGTGTTTCGAGGATTTTTTCATCAGCAACAAACAGACGTTATCTACACGGATTTCAGCAAGGCCTTCGATAAAGTCAATCATGTACTTTTGAGGAAGAAACTTTATTTAATGGGATTTTCTGATATTAGTCTAAAATGGATTTACTCGTATTTAACTAACAGAAAACAAACCGTACTTTTTAAAAACTGCTGTTCCAGAAGTATTGATGTCCTTTCTGGGGTACCTCAGGGTAGCCATCTTGGACCGCTTCTGTTTTCATTGTTTATTAACGACTTACCTGATACGATTCACTATTCCAATATCCTAATGTACGCTGATGACGTAAAAATTTTCTTGAGTTATAGCCAAAGTTCCGATCAGAAACTTCTTCAAAATGACCTAAATTCGTTTCATTTATGGTGTAATTTAAATCTAATGCAGCTTAATCTCAAAAAATGTAAACACATGAGATTTGTAAGAAAGAATCCGATTCCTGCAAACTATACTTTTGATGGATACTAGCTTGAGCTTGTAGATAACTTCCTGGATCTAGGAGTTCTACTTGATCCCAAACTAAATTTTATCCCGCAAATAACTATGACAGTAAATAAAGCTAGAAGCGTACTTGGTTTTATAAAACGGTGGGCTAAAGAATTTAACGATCCTTATGTTACTAAATTGCTCTACACATCTCTTGTAAGGCCTATACTCGAGTATGGTTCCATAATATGGGATCCTCTATATAAAAAATATTCCGACGTCATCGAATCTGTACAAAAGCAATTTTTGATGTTTTGTCTCCGAGGACTGAATTTTAATCCTACAAATTTACCTTCTTATTCTGCCAGACTAGCATTAATTAAACTTCCGACACTTAAAAGCCGCAGAACTATGTTAAATATCTCGTTCATATTCAATGTAATTACTGGTGATATAGGCTCCAGTTTTTTAATCCATAACATCACGTTTAATGTTCCTCAACGTCCGTCACGTCATTTTTCCCCATTATCAATACAATTTTTTAGATGCAACTACGCTGGTGCTGATCCAATAAGGAGAATGTGTAAAGAATTTAATAAATTGTATATGCTAATAGATTTTTCTGCATCAAATAATGTTATAAAAAATAATGTAATTATATATTTAAATTCATAGCTTTTAAAATTGATATGTTGTAACTTTATTAAATTGCCTGCAAGGAATATTTCCATAGGCAAATAAAATAAAATAAAATAAAATAAAATAAAAAAATAAAATATATTTCTTGAACTCTTCAAATTAGTTTTATTAAAAAAATTGTTTGTTTAAACCTTACGCATATGTTTATTTCTTATTCATACATTTTTGAACCGATTTCAAAAACTTAATGTTTTTAAAAATGAGTATGATAGAAAGATCTTTAAAACGATATTCAGTGGTGTGAAAAATAATAAGACCACAACCCTTACGCCCACTACTCACTCGACTACCAGGGCACCCAGAATCATACTGTTATTTGTGAAAAATTTTCAACAAAAGTAGTACATCTAAACTCAACATCTCTAAAAAGCCCGGCAAGCATTCAGTGATCTCAAATGAGTCTAGAACTCTTCACATAATAATATTGTTAGGAAAGTGGAAGCGGTGTGCATCGTTTAGCATTGGAATGAGCAAAAGCTACACAAACAAATACAACGAACTTGTTACAAGTAAACTAACAACATGAGTAATAAAAAAGGGGATAGACAAGTAAGCGAGAACGCAACAACAAGCCATGTGAAAAAAATACACAACAATGAAGTCGCGACAGAGTTCTCGAGAAGGCGACCCCGAACGTTCGACTTCAAGAACCTTCATCAGACTGATTATGTGGGCATATAAAAAGGCAAGACAAAGCAGGCAACGAGTATTAAGAATTTAGTCAGTCTTGCATGAAGACGGGTTGCTTGTGAAGAAAACAGTAGTGGTTTGAAAATTTCCGCTGTAAACATCTGCGTTGTTATTGTCTACGCAAAAGAGGAAAGAAGAATAATTAATAAAGCAAATTATTGTTGGATTCATCAAGTTGTAAATAGTGGCACACAAAATTGTACGAACAATAAAAAGTTTAATTGAAACTAAACACAAATTTATTTTTATTTTGTTTGCAATCAACGAACTCATATTTTAAACGTTTTTAAAAAGGTAAAAACGTAACAATATCAAGAATGACGAAGATGATGTAGGCCAAAAGATATGGAATGTTACATTTACAACACATAAATATGTTACAAAAGTTTTTGTAAACACACTGTTGAGAAAAATTTTACAAATATTCTAGCCAATAACCACACCAAGATGTCGTTTCTGACCAGAAAATGGTCGATTAACTTGGCTTAATCGAATAAAGTTTCCTTTCGGTAATATGATCGTAATAGAAATAAAAAGTTGTTCATTAGTGTGTCATTGTAACTTAGCATTGTGACTGATTGCCAAAATCGGCATCAATCATTCTAGTGTAGGCTACTGCATGGCCAGCCGAGGCAGCCATTTGAATGAAATTATTTTCCATTATTAACCGGAAGGATTGTACTTTCAAATAATAAAATAAATTTGAGATAATATTCAGTAGTTTTTTTTAAAGCATTTAAAAAAAAAGTTATTTGGCGGACCCTTTATATTCAGTTTTTTGTTACAAAAATCAATTGATACAGAATTCATCGACCTATTTTGGTGATTTGGATAAATTCTTCAGATAAATATTCTTTCAAGGACATTAACATAAAATTATCCGAGGAAGTCATTTTGACTGTTTTTTAATTAAATATAAAAGGAGCACAAACAGCACGAATCCAGGCTATCTTAAGATAATTAAAGTTTGAGTATCTTTTGTGGAAGCTCCATGGCGGTTTTTGCGCAAAATGATAAGAGCGCAGTCAAGTGTAAACAAGTTTACTGCAACAGCTTGCGAAAAGCAAAAAAAAACCTATGCTTAATACATATGGGAAATGGTGAGTAATGAATTGGATCACTTTTCGAAGTAAGCGGTAGTTGGGCGGTTTGCTTTTGACAATATCCAATAAAATCAGGGATATATGTATGTCAGGTTTTCATTATTTTCAAAAAAGCAAGACAAATTAATTGGGGCCATAGCTGGTGGACCCGCTTCAGATTCGCAATCTTACATGATCTTCGTTGACACAGTCAGGCTGCCCTGAGGGCCATTGCGTCGGTCTGGTGCAAGTCACGGCTCGTTAGCGAGTGCAAGGAGTCGTTGAGAACTTTTGGACCGGTCCGAATCCGTCTATGCTGGGTTCCGGTTCATAGTGGAATACTCGGTAATAAGAAGGCAGATGATCTCGCTAGGTTAAGTTTGCTTTTTGGGGGCGATTTAATAGTTGGTCCTGATCCCCCAATCTGCCACCTCTATGGCCTCATCAATGGTTGGGTCAGGGTGGAAAAGCAGGGACGTTGGGAGAATGGATCGGCTTGTTATGTTTCTAGGTGACTATGGCCTGTTATAGAAAGTGTTAGAACAGGTATGATACTGGGCTTGGATAAAGCCAGTTTAAGGTTAGTTATTGGATTTATTACGGGGTGTAACTGTCCAGCCCGTCTTTGAGGGTTTGAATACTGTGTCGAGAGCCGACATCAAGGCTCTCCATAGATTCATTAGTAGCTTGAGCTAGATGAGAAACGCAAGGGCTTCATTAGTGTAGTCACACTCTCTTGCGTGTTTGTGTTGGTGTTTGTTTGTTATATACGTACATAATTGGCCATTACAACCCTTCAGTCAGGATTACGGCCTAGCTTCTCACACCACTCATGTTGTGTGTGTTAATTTTATTTACTCTCAGAGTTTTTGCCAGAAATCTGCTGAGAGCAAGTCGTCGAAGAAATATTTTTTCATATATAGTTTTGATGTCTGACCTGGGGGTTTGAACAGTGGCCCTACGTCTAATAAGCCAACACGCTACCTACTAGACTGCGGCGACTTGGTGTTTGTATGTTGGTCTGTGGAATTCCCTCGCCTCCTTATTCTCCCTTTTCTACTTTCTCTTCCTTTTTCCCATTCCCTTCTTTATCCTCTCAATTAAAGGGCGTTTCTGTACAATGGGTCAACTTGACCTCCGGGTACTGTACTTGTCTCATTTGACAAGTACACGTCCTCCAACCTAACCTAAACCTAAGACAAATTAAAAATATCTTTAATGTTATCGATAATTTCATTTAATTTGCTTTTGATTCTTCTTTTATTTAGCTATTCAATTATATAAATTAGCGAATAAATAATTTGATTAACTAAGAAAAAAATTTACTTTTTGTAAAAAATAAAAAGGAACTGCAATTAACTATGGTACATATGTATATCCATATATACATACATATACATATCTACTATAATAATGCAGGATAAGAATAATTTTGTAAAACCAAATTCTTATGAGTAATTTAAAATACACTTAAAATTATAATCGAAATAATCTCTATAATAAAAAAGAAATAAAATCACAATGTTTATTATTGTAAATTATTGATTTACACGTAACAGTTTACAATTCAAAAATTCGAATTAATAATAATAATTTTTTTATATTACAATACATTATAAATATTCTACAAATAATTTGAATATTTTACATACAAATATGGTCAATAAATAAGTACATCTGCTTATTTTTGCTTTATGTTTAATTTTAGTTACTTTAACGGTAAATATGACAATTCTTTTTTATTTAAATAACTTTAATATGGTAATGCCTTTAAAAGTAAAAACAAAACTAGGGCTCCCCGTTGTCTTCATTGTGAGTTAGTTTTGTTCAGGTGTGAATTTAGTATTTGGTCAAAATAATAAATACATTGCTCAATTCTTTAATATTTTCGCAGTCTGCTTCAGTTTTTTTTTTGGAAAGGCTAATTATTTTACAAAAATTATAGTAAAAATCATGTAATCATCCATGGGTCGAAAAAGTCATTGTTCTCCGGAGGAGAGAAACATTGTTTTAAGACTAAGAGAAAGTGACCATAGTCTTCGTTCCATTGCAGAAATTATGAATCGATCACTATATTTTGTACAAAATGCCTTAATGCCTCAAAAGCCCGTCGAAACTCGCGGAAGACTCAAAAAGTGTCAAAAAGAAAAGGACCCGTTTGAGTCTTGAAGTGCGATTTCAGCAGAAATTGGAAATGTAATTTCATCATGAACGGTTCGTCGTAGACTACAAGAAGAGTTTCTTTGCTTAGACAAAACGTTTAGACAAGACGTTTACAACAAATCTTCCCAATTCGTCCAGAGCAGACGGAGAAAACTGGCGAAACATTTTGTGTAGCAATGAAACATGAATTAATTTATTTGGAAACGACTGTGGTAAGTCGCCGTAGTCTAGTAGGTAGTGTGTTGGCTTATTAGACGAAAGGCCAGGGTTCAAACCCCAGGTCAGACATCAAAACGACTTCGGTGACTTCTCAGCAGATTTCTGGCAAAAACTCGGAGAAAAAATAAAATTGCCATGAAAAGTTTCTCAAAAATCTGTCATTCCGATTCGACTTTAAACTGTAGGTCCCGCCACTCATGTATAAAATTAATACATATGAGTGGTGTGAGAATCTAGGCCGTAATCCTAACTGAAGGGTTGTAAAACAAAATACAAAAAGTATTTCTTCGGCGACTTCCTCTCAGCAGATTTCTGGTAAAAACTCTGAGAGTAAATAAAAGTTGCCAAGAAAAGTTTCTGAAAAATCTGTCGGTCGGAGTCGACTTTAAACTGTAGGTCCCGCCACTCATGTATACAATTAACACACACAACATAAGTGGTGTGAGAAACTAGGTCGTAATCCTGACTGAAGGGTTGTAATGACCAATTATGTATGTATGGAAACGTGTGTGCCCGGAATATTCGACGACCTACATACATACATACATAATTGGTCATTACAACCCTTCAGTCCTAAGGGTAAGAAATTCCATGTTTACTTTACAAAGAAGACGGTCAAGCACGGGGGCAGCAAGATTATAGTCTGAGGTAGTTTCTTGTTGTACGGTGTCGGTCTGATACATCGAATTACCGAAACTATGACCAGATTCCACTTCAAAGATATCTTGGAAAATACGATGTTGACCTATGCTAAGGAAAGTATACCTCTTATATGGACATTCCAGCAGGATAACAATCCGAAGCATACTTCTAAGTTAGTAAAGGATTGGTTCCAAGATAATAATGTTGCCCTTTGGCCAAGGATTTAAATGCAATCGAAAATCTTTGGGGAGAGTTGAAACAAAGAACTGGAAAGGAGGTTTTTAAAAATAAGGACCAGCTATGAAATTTTGTTAAAAAAAAACTTGGTATGAAATACCTGTAGAAACCTACTGGAAGCACGACAAAAAGAGCCAACAAAATAATTCAAAAGAAAGGTGTATATACTGTCTTTTTTGCCTATTTTGACCATATGTCCAATATTTTTTGATTAATTTCCTACTTTTTGAAAAGGGCTGAATTTAATTTTTGTTTCTTGTTATTGTTTTAGCAATTATTTTATTTCTAATGTTACAACAAAACAAATTAGATTTGTGGTTTCTTTTAATTTAAATAAATCTTCGTCTACGAGCCTTTAACAAGAAAATATAGGGCGTACTTATTATTTTCGCCATATGTGTACATATTTCAAATATGGTTCTATTATTACAATGTGTGTTTAGTAATTGCGGTTATTATAACATAATTAATAGACGATCGATTTTAGAAATAAGAATAAAGGTAATAATAAAATAACAAAAGATTTCAATTAATATTAAAGCTCAGTATTGATATTCGAAACGTGCTAATCGATTCTTACCAGAGGCTCCCGTCTTTTACACTATACCGCACATGAGTTTCCCTCGTCTTAATTACATATTCATATATAGTCTCTAATTGAATCGTACTATATAACGAGGGAAGAGAGTGGTATTTAGCAAATGCTACCCGCAATTAGGAAGGTTGAATTTGTTTGGAAAATTATCGACATTCAACGTAATTATGCCCGATTATATCTCGTTGATTAATTTTTTCAGGAATGGTTGTTCCAAAGTTTGGAATCCAAACAAACCTAAACCTTAAAGTCGGAGTCTTAAACAGCCTGCAATATTTAATCAATAATAATAGAATTATTATTAATAGAATTATTTTCTTAATTTGTAATTCTATTTTACGATTTGAATATTATATTATTTGAAAATTGCACTTGTAAAAATGATATCGAAGCCAGGTTCAGGGGTCACTCGAAAGCTCATTCTTAAAGGCCAATAAGTTTACTACCAACAACATCAAAATCTTTTGTAAACTACTAATGTCTATTGAGATTTGACATTATTTGTGTAAGTTTTACGTTTAGGTTATGTTAGGTTAACGGATAGCATACCCTTCACAGACAACTTCATTCGGTGGTCCTTATAGCCCATTGTTAGGCTTGAACCGTCTTGAACTTCATATGAAAACAGTTCCCTTAATGGCACGTTCGCAGACCAGATTTTCAAACGTTCTGTAACTCAATAGCCGACTATTTCTGTTTTGAAGTACAGGGCACTTAGATAAAAGCCGTTGTATTGATTTTGTTTCTTTCACATAATCCTGGTACTTTCTGCCATAATTCTGGTGGGATTTTTTCGTTTACTTGTAATAATATCTCGAAAATAAATTATTTTGTTATTGCGTATAGAACATTTCATATTTGCCTTTGGAGATATTGTAGCCTATTGGGTAAGTCGCCGTAGTCTAGAAGGTAGTATGTTGGCTTATTAAACGTGAGGGCACGGTTCAAACCCCAGGTAAGACATCAAAACGAAAATATAAAAAAATATTTCGTCGGCGACTACCTCTCAGTAGATTTCTGGAAAAACTCTGAGAATAAATAAAAAATTACCTTGAAAGAGTTTCTCAAAAATCTGTCGTTCTGATTAGACCTTAAACTGTAGGTCCCGCCACTCATCTATAAAATTAACACACACTCCATAAGTGGTGTAAGAAACTAGGTTGAAATACTGACTGAAGGGTTTTAATTACCAATTATGTATTAGGTTAGGTTAGGTCTGAGTGGTAGCTCTGATTTCACAAAGCTCACTTGAGCACGATTAGCGGCCCGTTGTGATGCCACGGGTGAACGCAGTCCCTGTACTGACCAAATTCCAAAATTAGGGAAGAGGAAGAAGTTGGTCAGCGCAAGGGCTGCACATCAAAGCACGACTACCCCATACTGGAAAAGCAGCCAGAAAGTTTGATGAACGAAGCTATATCCCTGATATCAATAGATGATAACTCCGTCAAGCTGACAAGAAATGGAGAGCCAAATAACCTATATCTACACCTAGCAAGAGACGGGCACTGACAAAGAAAGTGGATAACAGTCTCCTCTTCCTCAGTCGATCTGCATCCACGGCAGAAGTCGTTAAATGGGAGCAATTATGTATTAAGTAAGGTAAGATCCTTTGTCATGATCGGTTAGTGGTGGATGAAACCAGTTTCCGTAGCGGCACTTTCGCCACCATGTCCAGATCTACAAATGTTCGGTTACTCAAAAACTGATGACGTCTATTTTGAAGGGCACTTCCACATTCTGTCTCTTCCACATTTTGGCAGCTTCTGCAGTAATCCTGTTGGAAATTTTTTTTTGGAAAAAACCTCGAAAACATATTTCACTGGTGCGTAAAGAACATTATATTGTATTCCTAATCAATTTACATTTTGAATTTTTTAAACGTTTGTATGTTCCACCAAAATAAGTGAAACTGTACACACATTTTGACTATTCGCAGATGTTCATATATTAGCATAGGGAATTTTGATTGCATTTTTCTAAAGGCAAGATTTTTATTTGTATTCTTTCAAGAGTTTTTAAATGAAATTTCGTTTTAATTTTTGATGTGAATTTTCTAATTTCTAAAATTTGTTTGTTATTTATTCCAAGTAATTGAGTACGTATTTTCTAAGTGTAATTAATATTTCCTTTAGTTTTTGCTTTTGCTTGCACGTGTTTTTTATTGTATGCTTTGCTTACCATATCCTTAAAACCATGTGGATAAAAAGGACGAAAATAAAAGAAGAAATACGAAAAGCTTTTGTTCATTATTGCAATAAAAGAGCGCATACGCACACAGGCACAAGAAGCTTTTTGCTCTTTAGTTTTGGTTTTTTTTTTTTTATTTGAATTTCGCATTTCATTAAATGCTTCAATTCTGAAATGTTTCTGCACACCAATTCAATGACAGTTAATGGGTCTGACGACGCTTGCATGTAGATATGTGTAAATAACAACAACGAATATATTAACGTTTCACCCTTTTGCGGTTCATAAGAACGAAACGTACGGCGAAATTTTCATAGAATAATTCGTTTCAGTTTATTGCGGAAAGTCCTAAGCGCCGGTAGTCATTGAAATTATAAACGCTGTGCTCTAAAAGACTATATTGAATAGAAAATATTGAAGAAAAAAAATAACACAATAAAATATTAATAAATTCATAACAAACTTAAAAATAAATAGAAAAAAAATTGAGAATAAAACAGACAAAGAAATCTGTTTTCAAATCGTATGGAATTATTGTTATTTTCATTGTAATACCGAGTCAGTTATTAATATTTGTGTGAGTTTGTGAGTGTTTTTTTAATTTATCGTTTAGGATTTATAATAAAAATTTAATAAAAAATTTTAATTTCTTTTACTTAATGGAGTATAACTTGAGATTTTTTGTTCTTTCTGTCGTGAACACCCCTCTATCGTAATACTCTCCAAATATTTTCGTATGTACGTGTAGATACATATATATGTATATGTGTATGTGTAAGTGTGGATGTGAATATATTAGTGCATATAAAACAACCCTTATACGAATATAACCAACCATCAACGACTGGAAGAAAAAAGTTTTAAATTTAAGAAAATTGCTTTTTGTCTTCAATTTTTTTCGGCTGGAAAAACCTAGTAAAAGTTTAAGTGTTTTTCCTGACCTGAAGAATTTCATTAAAAGTAAATTAAAAATATTTATATTTTAATTACAACAAAAGAAGTTTGTGAAAAAGTTTAAGAAGCACAAAAAAAAATTCAAGAAAAAATTCCATATTTAACGTGAGTGCTTTTCAATTTTGTTTAAAATTTATTGTATAATTACAAAGAATAAATAAAAAAATTAATATTATTATTTATGTTATACATTTTTTTTGTTTACAATAATATTATTTAAACAAATATTGTTGATGTGCGTGTATGTAATTTTTTTATATGAATGTGAGAATGTGTGAGCATGTAGTGTGTCGTGTCTGAGTACGTTTTAAAACCAAAAAATTAATTAATTTTTATGCAAGAATTTTCATTATCGCAAACGTCATTAAAAAATTTATAGTTTTTTGTTATTTCTTGCTCGCAAAAAAGTTGTATTGTTTAAACAATTTAATGCAATTTTTCTAGTCTCCCCTTTTTTCCTCTATCTTTCTCTCTCTTACAGCATTTTTACTATTTTTTTTATTGTTTTCTACTTTATTTGTTTAACTACAAATATAATAGAAAAAACGCAAGCAAAAACAGAAAAATATTGTATTTAAATTTTCTTTAATTGATGTTCCACTTTAGACAGTTTGCAACAACAATTTTTATTTCTCCCCCCAAAAAAAAACCAAAAAAAAATCCGAAAGAAATGGTGAAATTGCCAAAAAAAAAAATCGAAAACGTTGTTCCGAAATTATGAAATAAATTTTTGCATTTTTCCAATAAATTTGAGTATATTTTGCACTTGAAATTCTGTTTCTTTTTTCATCGTAACCGAAAGATGCGGTCACAAAAATAATTTTGCTTTCAACTGAAAACTCGTGTAAAAAGTAAAATAGATAAATGGTTTCATTAAATAATCTGATAATTAAATATTTGCATTAAAAAACACTCTCAATTATTCAAAATAGCAAAAAAGTAAAGAAAACATTCCCAAAAATCTCTTAATTTTTTGCCAAAATTAGGGTGGCGAAGGAGGGTTGTCTATTTACATCATCGCCACCATCATCATCATCGCCATAATTATCAAGATTTTCATTTACATTCGGTTTTCATAGACTGTTTTTCGTAAAACTTTTATTTGAAAATGAAAATGCTCATACACTTAAAGAAAATCTCAGCATAAGGAAAAAAATTAATTCGTATAAAAATTAGAGAATTATTAGACTTTAAGAAAAGGAATTTTAATGCAAAAAAGAAATGTTTTAGTTTGTAAATTTCTATGAATAGAAATAAAATAATATTCTCTGTAAGACTCAGTTCAAAAAAATAACTGTTGTTTTGAATATTATGCTGAAAATTTATTGATGACTCAGATATTTTGCAACCGAATTTTAAAATTAAAAATTGCTAAACTAAAAGCATAATTCCATCAAGACCCGACTGTTTTTTAATCATACATATGTATGTATATGCATACATATATAATTGGTCATTACAACCCTTCAGTGAGGATTACAACCTAGCTTGTCACACCACTTACGTTGTGTGCGTTAATTTTATACATGCGACCTACAGTTTACGAACGACATATTTTTGCGAAACTTTTCACACCAATTTTATTTACTCTCAGAATTTTTTCCAGAAATCTGCTATGAGGAAGTCGCCGAAAAAATATTTGTTTTGATGTCTGACCTGGGGTTTTAACCGTGGCTTTACGTTTAATAAACCAACACACTACCTACTAGTCTACGACGACTTCATAATCATAACCAATGGCAATCTCCTCAGTGACGTCTTCACTTTACGAATATCGCCACTTATTTGATATCTTCTTTAAATTTTACAATTATCGGTGGATAGATCTGAAAAATAAGGAAATAAGTACACTTTCTCAGTTTTTCTGTTCAAAATTCACAACATATTATCTAGAAGTACAGTCAAAGAAAAAATTCTACATACGCAACTGATTTTTTCCCGGTGATTTTCATCAAATTGAAAAAGATGCTATAGCGTTGTTAAAGGCACTTACAATCAAGAATGTTTGAAGGCAAAAGCGAATATAAAAAAATATCACCTGGAAATTATTACAAAACTAGACAAAAAAAAGCGGTGTATGTAGACTTTTTTCTGTGACTGTATATCGTTTTTAAGGTCTATCCGTTCGCTTTCCAATAAAAAATCGATAAAAAAATATCAAAGTAATTAATAAGTTTCTGTGTACAAGTAAAAAAAAGTTGAAAGTTCAAAAAACATAAAATCTAACCTGCTAGACTATTATGTCCTTATTATCCCTATCCCTATATTGATTTATTTATCGGATTACATTAGCTGTCGGAAATGTGTGATTATCTGCCTTTGTATTTCTTTTTACACAATATTTTGTAACGGTGGTTAATTATAGGATTTATTCTACCAACTTGTGCTTTTTTACCTAATTTTACTCAGGAATTTGAATCCTTTTTCCTGTTTTTCTTTCCAAGACTTAAATTAATTGTTTAACATAGTTCTGTTAGTAACATAACAGAGCTCTGTTAACTAACTTGGATTGCGTCCAGGGTAATAGATTTTAAAATCCATCCTCACGCACATCACTATATCGTTAGTTGGTTGCATTTTCATGTAAAAGTGAAGGAAGCATAATAAAGACATTTTAGTATTAGGATGATAGGTGTTCACTTTTATCTAGTAGACAGTGCGTTGACTCAATTGTGGGTTCAAGACTGAGTTGTAACATCTCGAAAAAAAAGAAATATTACATGTTAGGTATCATCCTCCCAACTATCTTCTGGCAAAGAGAATAACTGCCATAAAAATGTACCGAAATCTGTCGTTCGGAGTCGTTATTAAATTGCAAGTTCCAATAAAATTAACAATCACACTATGGGCCATTATTACAACTTGCCGTTAACTAAATTGTTATTCGTTATTATAAGTGGACAATAAGGTAAAAATGAGTGTTAAGCTAAAGGGAGGATCAGCCTACCGGTAACTTTTAAAGTTAAGTTTATTATTGAACTTGCCATATTATAATACGGCACCTTGAAATATGAAAAAACCTCGTCATATTTTTGGAAAAATTAACTTTATTTTATCTATAGGTTGTAATAACGAAAAGAAGTTAAAGGTGACGTTAAAGTACACTTAGGCAAAAGTTACCTTTAACTAAACCCAACTTTAACGGCAAGTTGTAACAATGGCCCTAAGACTGATGTGAGAAGCAGCCAAATAATACAAAAAAAAAAAATATTCCCCATATCAGAACGCGCTCGATAGCAAATATTTAACACTACCATACCAAATGACAAACATCATAATGTTTCCCTCAAATTTTGTTTTGGAGATCACTGTGAAATCTTATAATGGAACGATACAAAAAACGTCTGCAGCTGAGCAACATATTTTTATCACTCACTCAAGAAATAAGGAAAAATTTAAATCCATCCGTTGTTTAAAACTAAAGGCGGGTTCACCCACAAGTTTCTGAAACATTTTTGGTTCGCACAAAATTTTTTTTATATGGAGTTTAACGTTTCTCTCAGAGAGCGAGAGAAATTATTTTGTGCGAACAACTCTCAGTGTGAATTAAATTAATTTTAAATTTGGTCCGAACCATTTTAGAAAAGGTTGCCACACAATATGAAATTTATACAATACACAAATATTTCCAGAAGTTCATCGAAAGTCCCAGGGTCCATGCGATGAAAATTTATAAATGAATCTACGTCATTTAAACGCATTTCGGGAACTAGTGAGTGAAAATACCCTTTGGCTTCTCTTTGTTTCAAAAGTGGTCTTACAGCCGTCCTCTTTTTTATCTTTGATTTTCGTTTTTCATAAATATATTTTGCAAGCAATTTTACTTTGGTCACTTCAATGGCGAACAAGAGTTGCAAATGATTTATATCCATTTTATCCATCGCAGAACAAGATGTTTTTATTCTTACCAAATAATTCACCACAAATACTGTTTATTTTTTGTTAAAAATATTAATTTTTTATTTCTTTATTTTGACACAAATATAATTAACTTTCTTAAGGTTATGCACATATGTATTTACGTCATTTTCAATTAAATATGGCAGCACTGTTTTTACGAACAAAGTTTCTGAAATGGGTGAATCATGTTGCAGAAAACTCTCAGTAAACAAGAAATTTCTCCGAACCAAAAATGTTTCAGTAACTTGTGGGTGAACCCGCCTTAAGAAATAAAAAAATATAAATCAAACAAAATATTTTACCCGTTATCAAGTGATAAACTGTTTAATATTTACCCTGCGTTTTTCTTTACGTGTGAAAATTTACCATTGATGGCATAGAGAAGAGATATTGGAAATTAAAAGAGCTGATATGTTAAGAAGAGAATATATATATAGAGAGAGAGAGAAATGACGAAATTGGTACACTGTACACACAGTGATAAATGTGTATCTTTTTTTAGAAGAAGCAGTCATACACAGAGAAGAGACGCAGTTCCTATCTATGGCACTATGATAATAAGTATGAACTTGGTGATGCCTTTGCTATGATTAAGGGGGTGTTAAATGGTTGGAATTATTGTTATGAAATGGTGCACCTGCGTATAAGAAAACAGTCATCATCCTACTCTGCAGTGAGGCTGGCAATGGCATTGGATCTTTTACTTTTTTGTTGCAAATTTTTATGTTACAATTTTCATTTTGCTCCACACAATTTGCCAGCCATTATAAGTACACACTCATTGCTTCAAAATTTTCCATTACAATTTGATGTGCGTGTGTGTGTGTGTGTAAAGCTGTTTATTTGTTTGTTTCGTGTTGAGTTTACCTTCCCATTTGGTATGTAGGATTTGGTTTTTTTTATTATTTTGCCATGGCCTTAGACTCGCTCTCTTGACTTCAGTGTGTGAATTTTAGATTTTTTGGCAAAAAATCAATTTTTACATTTTGTTTACAAATGTGAGCGTGTGTGTGTGTGTGGGAAAATGCTTCCCGCAAAGACGTACCAAGAAAAGCCAGATAATATTCAAAAATTATTATTTATTAAAAATTACAAGAAAAAAAAACAACAACAAATTTTTAGCAATTCATTATTATTTGCCTTCCCTTTTTTCCATTGCTTCTTATTCTACGTGAATGTGACATGTGAACATTTACGTACCAAATCTTTGGGAGGGTTGGGTAGTGTTTTTTGTATTTTGCAACGGGAAAATAATGAAAAAACAAAACTGATGTGGTAAATGTTGCAAAAATGTGTTTCTTTTTATACATTTTGAATTTTTCCTAAATTTAAATTTATCTCCCAACATTTTCCTAAAGATGGTAAAATAGATTTGTTTTGAAAATTACTCAAACGTTCCACCACATGTATAAACAATCAATTTTGACTTTGCCAAAAAATGTAACGTAAATAAATTTTATGAAAACTTAGTGATTCAATTACTAAACGTTGTTTTTCTTATTTCAAGATCAATTAGCGTACAAGTTATTCAATTTTCTTTTTATAGGTAAAAGTGCATCTTATTATATACCATATGACAGTTGCCTAAAAGAGTGCGTTAAATATGTATGAAATATTTTTGCGTTATTATTTATTTTTCTAACAATAATTTTTATTTCTCGTAATATAAAAATATTAAAACATTGGCCAGACTAATATTTAAGTTATAGAACCCTTCAGTAAGAATTAAAACCCATCTTCTCACACCACTTATGTTGTGTTTGTTAATTTTATACGTGAGTAGCGAAGGCTCTACAGTTTAAAGTCCGAACGATAGGTTTTTAAGAAACTTTTCACGGCAGTTTTATTTAATCTCAGAGTTTTTGCGAAAAATCTACTGAGAGGAAGTCGCCGAAAAAATATTTTTTCATACATACATAACATCTACATAATTGGTCATTGCAATCCTTCAGTCAGGATGACGACGTAGCTTCTTACACAATTTTTGATGTGTGTATTAATTTTGTACTTGAACCTACAGTTCAAAGTCGACTTCGAACGCCTGATTTTTAAGAAACATTTCATGGCAAATTTTTATTAAACCCAGAGTTTTTGAGCGGAAGAAATAATCTTTTAATATTTCGTTTTTAGTTCCAAATGTCTGACCTGGGATTTGAATTGTGGCCTCACGTCTAATAAGCCAACACTAAGGCGACTATATAAACTTACGCTCGAATAATAACCGTGAATTTTTCCATTAGTTTTATTAATATCATTTAACTCAACAACTCGTAACCTGACTTGTGGTTTGATCCTTGGCCTCACATCTAATAAGCCAACATGCTGCCTACAAGACTACGGCAACTACAATTTAGGAACATCAATACATATATTTTATTATTATTATTTGTGTGAGATATCTAGAACAGGATTTATAATTTGTTTAAAATATCATAAAATAAAAATATTCTAAAGATCGAAATTTAGTTTTAATTAGGGTATCTTGATAGACTATTGGGTAGTGACCTAGACTGTTAGGGTGGGGGTCGTATGTTTGATTCTCACTCTGGTCTGTTATACGACACCGAGCATATGGTCAAAGTTATTCAGCTCGTATATAATTAAATACAATTTGTAATTGTATTGTAATTAAAAATTAAATTAAAAAACAAATAATTTTAATTAGTTTAAATACTATATACAGTATTCAGCAAAAGTCTTAGCATCCCAATACGTTTTAGCAATTTTATTAATTTGAAGCAAAAGTTTGTGTAAATAATTAAAGTTTTTATATTTATTTTATTAATGTATTTCTGTTGTATTATAAAAAAAAATTATTAATGTATTGCACGAAACAATAAAAACATAAGAAACTGTTTCTGATGATTCCTTATTTTTGCGCCGCAAAAGTGTAGGTACCCCCAAGAAGAACTCAGAGTAAATTTTAAATTCAAAGGCCTAATATATGAAAATTTTATCCGTTATATTTAGTAAAATACCCCTAAAGTTCAAGTACTCCATTTAACCCATTTGAAATTGAATATACGAGTTTTGTTTATTGTTTTCTGGTAATATTTACCGCCATGACTCATGAGCAAGTTTTTTGGTTGACTTTTGTTTGAGGTTTAGCGACTACGTAAGTGTTTTTCCAAATGATATGCTAAATACCATTTTGGAGTCTTTTCGGAACTTTGTGCAAGAAAATTATATTATTAGTATCTTTGGTAGGCAAATCACATATTCTCATTAACAGCCCTATGATTGATTTCATCGACATGTTAGAAATAACAAGCATTACGAATTCTTAAATCTACCGATCTTTTAGGGAATTTGTTATTTAGAAAGTTTAAATACTCTCTCTAATTAATTATTTCCTTATAAATTCTAAACGATATATAAATGCCTATAAATCGTATTATAATGATTCTCTTCGACAACATTAATTCGTAATAAACAAACTTCGCTAAACCGTGGACTAAAATTTCACTTAATGATTCCCAATTTAATTATAATACGACCTCACTAAGTATTAACAATCTTTTGTTTAAACGAACTGTTACATTTGGTAAACAATTTAATTAAGAAATATGTTAAACAATTAATTACGATTTTCTTTGTTATGTAAATAACAGATACGGCTTAAATAATCAATCATTAGTTAGTTCAGTTCAACTAATGGTTTTATTAGATGTGATGTAAAGGACCTTTTAAAACAAATGCGAATTTCAAATTAAACAATATTATTCTGTCAAGAGAAATGTGTCACATTTCTATTATATTTGATGTGTTATTTATTTAAAAAAAAATAATTTTTTTCTCGTTACTAGCGTTTTAAAAAAATCTCAGTCTCAGTACTTTTCCACTGTTATGACAAAGAGCGTATGTAACTGCCTGTGTGTAAGTTAGTTGTGTGTGTATATATGTATATGTATGAGTGTAAATATAAAACATGTGTCTACATAGTACATAAGTAAAAGCGTTATATAAAATTGTACAAACAAATTCTGTAAAAAAGTGAAAAGATTCTATTTTAATACACTGGAATTTGAGTGTTTTTCAGAACTTTAAAAGAATGAAAAGGATTTAAAAAAGTTATGCTTTACTAAATACATATTGTATACCGTGAAATTAAATATACAATGATGGATGATTTTTTAATCGTTTGGTTCTGCAAAAAATAAAAAAACAAGAGAGAATTTGCAAAAGTTAATGTTTAAAATGCCTACCATTTAGCTTTTAAAATTTAATCATTATGTATGTAGATGGTGAACGTCGTAGCCATATTTTTCCCAGCTTTCCGGTATCTCATAAATATCAGATGTAATGGTTTGTCTCTATATACGAGGGACGTCTTGGTAGCCAATGTAGTGCTGAGATTAGTTTCACTAGAAGGTTCATGATATTGCGTGCCATTAGGCGTGTGGAGTCGTCTTGTAGACCACATCAGGGGTGTTATAGTTATTTGACGATTTTATGTCATTTTGACGATTTTTATTGCCAATTTACTAATATGACGAATGACGTTTTTTTCCATACAATTTCTAACATTTTGACGATTTTTTGGCATCACTTAAATTTTGTATAAAACCACTTTTTTAAAGAAGGAAGATATTTATCTTGGTGTTTATGTAAAAGTAAAGGTTTCTCAGTGTGCAATTGACTTAGAAATTTATAACCAATTTATTGATAATTGTGTATCATTTATGTAGAATTATGTTCTCAAATTAAGAAAAGGTTTGATTTTCAAAATACGATAATAAATAACTTAAGTTTTATTGCACCCAATGAAATTTTAAATAAAAAACTTCTATATTGTCTTTGTTGAAAAGTTTTCCTAATATAGTTACTAAAGATAAATATCAGGTAATAGAAAGTGAAATAAAAGAATTAAGATTGCTGAATTTTGGTGAACATTTACTTGATTTCAAAAATGTTTGCAAAAAGATTAAATCACTTAATTTATCAAACAATAACCCGGCTTTTCCAAACTTATGTGATTCTGTTAATAATTTAATGACTTTACCAAATTCATCAGCTAAAGTTGAATGCATATTTAGTACAATTAATATAAACCTAAAATAAGGAATTCTTTGGATTCAAAAACCATTGAAGGAATTTTATTTTCAAAAGATTATTTAAAAAATAATTCTTCTAATTGTTTTAATGTTAATATTACTAAAAAATTTATAAGTAAACTTTGTTCACATAATTTGTACGAACATTAATTAAAAATATATGTAAATTATAAGTCTGCTCATTTGAACACAATGTTTTTAATATTCTTACTAGTTTTTAAAGTTTTCCGTCTAGTAAGATTTTCAAAAGAAAATATGTTATATATTTTTTATTGACTTTTTTGTTTTTTATTGGTTTTATAAATTAAAAATAGAATTATACTTATAGAAAAATATAGTATTCATGTTTTAAATTATGACGATTTTTTGACAATCTTTCTTAATATTTGTGACGATTTTGACGATTTTTTATACCATTGTTTATAACTTACCTAAAAAATATGGTCCAAGTTTTTTCGGAATTTCCTCACGTCAAGAACTTTTTTTGCAATTTAAACTAAAATTTTCCCGTAGTCTAATCCCTGGCTGAGACATCTCTAGAACATAACGAAATACGAAGAAAATATTTCATTCGGCAATTTTTTCTCAGCAGTCTTCTGGCAAAAACTATGAGAGTAAATAAAATTGTCATAAAAAGTTTCTTAAAAATCTGTCGGTCGGAGTTGACTTTGTACTGTAGGTGGCGCTAGTTATGAATACAAATTAACAAATAACAATACAATGGTGTAAGAAGCTAGTTATAATCTTGACTAACGTGTTGTAAAGACAGACAGTGGATAGGTGGTTTTCAAAAGATGTCCTCAATTTAGGTTAGGTTAGAGGACGTGTGCTTGTCAATTAAGACGGAGGTCGAATTGACTTATTGTACGACGTCCTAGTTTCTCACACCATTTATGTTGTGTGTCTTAATTTTATACATGAGTGGTGGGATATTTCTTCGGCGACTTCCTCTCAGCAGATTTCGGGTAAAAACACTGGGAGTAAATAAAATTGCCATGAAAAGTTTCTCGAAAATCTGTCGTTCGGAATCGACTTTAAACTGTAGGTCCCATCTATCATGTATAAAAATAACACACACAACATAAGTGGTGTGAGAAGCTAGGTCGTCATCCTGACTGAAATGTTGTAATGACCAATTAAGTTATTTATGCGAAAGTTGAAACTGTAAATGATTTATTTACATCTCTGTAATCGCGTTATTTTCTGAAGTCATAATAGCTATTTTAATTATTTATTTTATTACACATCGATATCAATTGCCATGACGCTATTTAAATCAAGTCATATTACACTTAATGGAATTAAATGAAACACAAGTTATACCAATAAGAAAATAATACGTAGAACAATTAGACGACTCTTCAATTTAACGAAGCAATAATCGAAATTAAAAATTTTGTACATATCCTGCAAACATAGTACTAGACACTGGTGTTTTGCTTTTACATCGTTTAATATTGAAATTATAAGCAAAAGCTACAAAAACAAAACAATGAACTTGTTTACAAACTATCGCACACTACAATAAAAAATGGGAAACAAGTAAACAAAAATATACCAACAAACACCAGCATAAATAATTGTAAACAAGTAAACAAAAATACAACAAGTACTACAAGAATAAAAATTAAACAGAATACACAAACAACAATAATGAAACAACGATGTTTGCACTTATAGAGATCTCGAGAAGGCAAAACCATGAACATTCGCCTTCAAGAACATTCATCAGACTGTTTACGTTGCCATACAAAAGGCAAGGCAAAGCAGGCGAGTGTGTTAGTAAATGTTCAGTCAGTCTTGTGTGAAGTCGCGGTGTGTTTGAAGGGAGTAATGGTGGTTGGAAGATCTCCGTTACAAAGGTCAATCGAACAATTGGCTAGTAATTGTTATTGTTTATGCAAAGGGTGTAAACAAAGGAATAACAAACAAAGCAATTGTTATTGTATACATAATGTTGTGAACAGTGGCACACAGAATTGTGCAAATAATAAAGGATTTTAATTAAAACTAAACACAAATATATTGTATTTGCAAACTGCGAGCTCACATTTTATACGTTTTTAAAAGGTAAAAACTTAACAATATATTAAGATTGTATTACATCATGAAGCCAAACTGACTAAGATGGATTTTGTATTCGCTTAAAAATGCATGAATTAATACCTTTAGAAACTGAATATGTTTTGTGTATGCAGCGTGAAAGGGTAAGCTCACGGGGTTTAACACTGAAAAGCTTTTTTGCCACCAAAATATCGAAAACATACTGCGACGCAAAAATTTATTAAAAGCAATACAACTACAACAAAGATAAAACAAAAAATAAATACAACTACAACACTACATGAAGGATTAAAAGAAGAAAAACAACAGTTCTAACAACAAAGCATTTTTAAGGACCTTTTTCAGGTTTTATTGGTTGTACTATGCTTTGTTTAACAATTGTTTTGTTGGTTTCTTAGCTTTTAGTACCAAATATTACACATACACATACACATTTACACATAGTATTCTGTACTTCAAATGTTCATTAGAAAAACGTGGACTACTATAACAGAAGAGTAGAAATACAAGGGATGACTAACATACATACATAAATACATGAAAAAAATATGTTTTTGGTTTGAATACAAAACATAGAGTATCTGACGTGTTTAATAGTTTATAAAGTAAAGTTTTTCATTAATAATCCAAATATTCTACGGATTAAAACACACACACACAAGGTATTCGTATTCTTATAATAATTTATTTGTTTTAATTTTTTTCTGCTTTTAAGTTAGACTAACTGGTACATATATACTAAAGGGAAATAATTGCTTGTCTTTCTAAGAATACTGAATCATATCGTCCACCTTTTTGTTGAGTTTTGTTTTCTTTTGTTTTTACGAAACAAAAGGAAATTCAAGGTGAATGTGACAATTTACAAAAGAGCACATTTTTTGAGAGCAAATAAAATTTGCCAATTTTTTTTTCTGGTCAATATAATAAATATTTGAATAGAATCGTAAATCAATATTTTTGAAAATTTAATTTAGCATAATTTAGCATTGTAAAATGACCGTTATTGGGAAGTCTATCAATTTTGTTTTCTTAAGCAACTCACCTTCTATAATTAAAAATTACTTACGAGAATTTTTGCAGTTTTAGTTATTCTAGTCAATTAGCTACTGACATAATGAAGGGTGGGATATTTAAAAGTTTAAATTTAAAAATGCAACAAAACAAAAACGGTTTGCAATTTTACTAAAATTATTTTTTTGTTGTGGAGTACAATTGTTCCGGTTAGCAATGGAATATTATTTCATTCATATGGTTGCCGCGGCTGGCCTCATGGTGCCTTATTCGATCGGACCAATTTTCGTGCACTTTTCGAGTATATGGGGTCGTATCTCGGCAATGCTAAGGCTAATGTTAGCCTTCAAATAATCAATTGCCTCTGGTTTGTCGGCATAGCACTTTTCTTTAACGGCGCCCCACAGAAAATAGTTCAACAGTGTCAAAGCGCAGCTTCTTTGCGGCCAATTAAACGGCCATCAAACGTTTGACACAATAAATCGATTGTGGTATGAGATGTGTGGCAAATTGCACCATCCTGTTGAGACTAAACATCGTTCACATCAATACCATGACGAGCAGGTTAAAAAAAATCGGTTATCATGTTACGATAGTTGTCTCCATTAAACGTGATGGTTGCACTGCCCTCATTTCCAAAAAATATGTATTCATGATTCTTCCGCTCCACAAGACGCACCAGTTACTCATAATGTGTGCATTGGATTCTGAAAGACCACGTGTGCGTTTTCTGGGCCCCAAATACGACAAATTTGCTTATTAACATACCCACCAAGATGAAAATGAGGTTCAAATGAAAAGATGATTTTTTCGTAAAATCGACATAATCTTGCAGTTTCTCGTTGGCCCATCTAGTGAAGCAAAAACGAAGCGGATGATCATGCGACTTCAACTCTTTAACAAATTGATCTTTGTAGGACGTCATACCGAAATGTTTTCACAAAATTCGATGTAAACTGATGCGTGAAATGCTCAATTCTTAAGAACGATGACGAGCTGATGTTGATGGAGTATCACGCACACTCTCAGTCACAGCTTCGATATTTTCGGGTGTACTAACTGTACCAGCACACTCACGTCTTAGCGCTGAAACCAGTTTCACGAACTTTAACAATAAACTTGTGTATACCGGGAACTGTTTGTCCTTCTCTGCGTAAAAATTTTGTACTACATTTTCCGAAAAAAATTTTCTTCGTTTTGGGAGTAAGGCTGCCTTCCAAAATGTTAGCTGCTTTGTGTTTGAACAAAGTATTGTGTTTCATAATGCCACTGTACAAAATATATACAATGTATTCTATTCTAAAATGTCGTCAATGCATATTTTTAACGCAGTCAAAAATCAATCAGGCATCGGATTTGTAGTTGATTCATAGTTTGGTTACTTTGCATATCTACATAGTTTATATACAGTAGTAGAACTGCATACAAACTTTGTATTGATACATTTTGGAAGGCAGCCTAAATTTCCAATAAATCCCAACATTGCTCAAGCGTAAATCGATAGTTTACGTTCAGTGAAGATAATATACTGAATTTTGTTCCACAATAGAATGACATTAGTATTGCCAGATTCGAAAAACCCATGGTTCAAATTTAAACCGATGACCTACCCGATATATCTATTTTTTTAATTAGTAATGCAATAACTGTGATACATTTTTCATTTATGAGTTTCCATATAATGCAAGGAGAACTTCAAAGAGAATAAGAAAAGAATACGGATCAATGAGCTGAAGCGGACAATCTAGTTCAAAATAAAAAATAAACATTTTTCTGAATTATATATTTTTTATTTTTAATGATTTTCACTTTACTTAATTACTTCCGTATTCATTGGTATAAGAATGTATGTATATAAATGCTATTCCTGTGGAACAATATGATTGTTTAAAGGCTTTCAATGTATCTGTTTATTTAAATTTTTAAGAAATTTATTTAATTTTAAATTTTTATAAAAACTAAAAGCAAATAAAAATGAAATAGTTTGCACGGAATGATTACATCTTAACAGAAGTGTTTCCTAAGTGTGTACCTCTCACTATTTTTATACGTCTTTATTTGCGGTTCTCTTAACGAAATGTTTATTCAGGAAAATAAAAATGCAAATAAAATTTTAATAGTGTTCCATTAAAAGCAAAAAAATATAAAAAAGTATAAAGGAAATTCTAAAATCTGACACATCTTTTTGTACAATGACTAAATGCTTATGGCAATATTTAAAAGGTATTCATACTCAACAATTGCTCTCTTACATGCTGCATTACGTATTAAATGAATTCTTCGCAATCTGCTAGTCGGTTAATGACATGGTATGATTATTTGTTGTTTTTATATTTAATTAGACTATGAGATGTTTATAGCAGGATAGCATAGAGTGTAATTTCCCACATTCAACGATTTAGAGGTTAGTTGTTGGACAATTTCGACGTATGGATTCTATTATGCAAAGTAAAAGATGAGTCCAGAAACCAATTACTAATTATGGTCGAACAATTCCTTATTTTTAACGATTACTTTTTATAGTTGAAAGTTAAATGAGTAAATGACGTTACGGGATCTCGCCTATCAAGCCTACTTGGTACACTACTATACTTCTGATTGCTAAAGCAAAAGAGTTTATATGTGTGCAGACAGATTTGAAATTTTCCGACACGTCTGATTTATTAACTTTCTGAAATATGTGATTATTTGTCTATTGTATTTATTTTTACACAATATTTTGTAACAGTGATTAAGTATAGGATTTATTTTACCCACTTGTGCTTTTTTATCTAATTTTACCCAGAAATTTTAATGCTTTTTCCTGTTTTTTCTTTCCAAGGCTTAAATTAATTGTTTAACAAAGGTTTGTTAGTAACATAACAGAGCTCTGTTAAGTGACTTGGTTTGCGTCCAAGGTAATGGATTTCAATTAAACACATGAAATGATTTACTTGTAGATCTTTAAGATACCAAAAATTTGTTGTGATTACGAAGTGTCGTTTTCTAAAACCATGCTGAAATAACTAGTATCGGATCCGCCATCTAACGTTTTTTTCAACTAGTGCTTATTTCGTGAATGGTAACACTTAGCTCATGTCTGATTTGACAGATAATTAGTTTTATCCTTCCGCTGAACGAATATGGTTGTGTATACGCTTGAACAACGCTGGGAAATATTGCGATTATACTTTGAAAATCATGGTAATGTTGCAGAATCTTTGCGAAAATTGCGTACGGATTTTGGAAGAAGATAAGCACCGTCAGCTCCGTATGTTCGTTATCTTGTAAAAAAGTGAAAGAAACTGGTATCCTCATCGATAAAACATAGCATGAAAAGCCAAAAACAGTGCGTATACCCGAGAATATTACTGCTGTGGCAGAAAGTGTGCGTAAAACGCCATCAACATCAATTCACCGTCGTTCTCAGCAATTTAATATTTCGGAGACATCATTGAGACGAATTTTGCATAAAGACCTTGGTATGGCGCCATACAAAGTCCAATTGGTTCAGGAGTTGAAGCCAATTGACCATCCAATGCGTTTTCGCTCCGCTAAGTGGGCCTGCGATCGACTTACAGAAGATGCCGACTTTGGCAAAAAAAAAATCATCTTTTCAAATGAAGCTCATTTTGATCTTGGCGGGTATGTAAACAAGCAAAATTGTCGTATTTGGGGCACAGAAAACCGCACGCATACATTGAAAAGCCTACGCATCCAAAACGAGTCACTGTTTGGTGCGGATTTTGGTCCAGAGGCATAATTGGGCCATTTTTCTTCGGAAATGAACAAGGACTGGACTGGAAGAGGAGGATATTGCCAACATTTGGTTTCAACATGACGCCGCTACGTGGCACACAGCCGAAGCTACACTCGATGTTTTGCGCCCTGTTTTTGAAGATCGCATTATCAGGCGCAGAGCTGATGTCGTTTGGCCACCTCGGTGCTGCGATTTGACACCGTTGGACTATTATTTGGGGGGTGCCGTCAAAGATAAGTGTTACGCCGACAAGCCAGAGACAATTGACGCTTTAAAGGACAATATTCGTGTAGCCATTGGTGAAATACAGCTGCACACAATCGATAATGTGCTTAAAAATCGGACCTATCGTGTAGGCTACTGCATGGCCAGTCGAGGCAGCCATTTGAATGAAATTATTTTCCATTATTAACCGGAAGGATTGTACTTTCAAATAAAAAAAGAAATTTGAGAAAATATTCAGTAGTTTCTTTAAAAGCAAAAAAAAGTAGACGTGAGGCTACGGTTAAAACCACAGGTCAGACATCTCCAACAAAACGAAATATAAACAAATATTTCTTCGGTGACTTCCTCTCAGCAGATTTCTGGCAAAAGCTCTGAGAGTACATAAATATTGCCATGAAAAGATTCTCAGAAATATTTCGCTAGGAGTCGACTTTAATTTAACTGTGGGTCTCGCCACTCATGTACAAAACTAACACACGCAACATAAGTGGTCTGAGAAGTTAGGACGTAATCCAGAATTAAGGGTTGTAACGGCCAATTATGTACACTCAGTCACAAAGGTATACATACGGATAACAAATTTCAGAAACTTTTTAACTAATCCGTTTTCGTTGAAAATTGTCTGACATCTTTCTTCGATTTTAAGACGGTCTTTTGCATTGGATGCATACCTTTATGGGCCTGTGCAGGGCCCATTTCAATTTCAGAAATTTTTTAACCAATGCAAAAGACCGTCTTAACATCAAGGAAACTATAAAGATTTTCAACGAAAGCGGATTAGTTAAAAAATTTCTGAAATTTTTTAACCGTACGTATAATTTAGTAACTGTGTGTATGTATGTATGTAACAAATAAATTACATAATCTTTCAGTACTCAGCGAGAAGGCTTTATCCATAGGATACGTAGAATAAAATTTCTTTTAATCAATTAGGGGCCTTTATTACAACTTGCAGTTAACTAAAGGGAGATTTTAACGGGCAGATAATTTATTTTACATTTTAATAAGTGGACAATAAGGCGTTAAGCTAAAGGAAGATCAGCCTTTTAAAGTTAAGTTTATGTTTGAACTGGCCCTACATATACATATATTATTTTCAAATATAAACGAAATGAAAAAAAGCCCGTCGTTGCCACTGCGTTTTAAAAAAACTTGTTTAATTTGGCAAATATTATCGACATTGTTCCGGCACTGCCATATTTTTGAAAAAGTTAACTTTATTTTATAATTAAGTTGTGATAACGAAAAGAAGTTACAGGTGACTTTAAAGTTCACTTTAGCTAAAGTTATCTTTTACCAAACCTAACTTTAAGGGCAAGTTGTAATAATGGCCCTAAAAGAAACATCATCAACATTAATTACTGGCATACTATTTCCAGTCCCATGTTTCTAATATCTACTTTCCAAATTTCATCACAATACAATCCCTGAATGGTGTCATTTTCTAAGAAATTTCCCTAAAATGAAAAGAATAAAAAATAAAATACTTTCTAGTTTAGAAGTTTCGGTGTTCTGTCGAAAATTTACGTTTTACTTTACTGAAAAAAATATTATTTAATACTTTATATTTATTGTGTGTATTTTTTGCTTTCTATTTAAAATATAATTGTAATGTTCGTATTATAGGAAAAACAAAAAGAAAATAATTAATTATACAAGTACAAAAATATATGGAATTAAAAGCAATTTAATTTTGCAAAAATTTTAATGAGCACTTTTATATTGAAACGCATTTCATTGGGTATTTTGGACAGAAATTTATCAGTGAAATGTCCAAAGACCATTTTTACATCTTGAATTTTAAGAATGGGTGTTTTGGGACGCCAATACCGTAGCCACATGAAACATGTAGAAAAAATCATTCAACTACCTTCCATGTTTAAAGTTTTGGATAGAATATTTGATTTCGTGTGATATTCTTCACATCAGCATTGTATATGTATATATGTATATATATGAGCGAATATATAGAATATAATTCTATTATAAGTGACTTTTAGCACTTTTCTACCGCTAACAGAAAATGCAATTCTATTGATGCATCAGATAACTGTCTTACAGATACGATTGATTAAGTTTAATGACATATTTTTGCGTAGTTCTGATTTCTCACAAAGAGCCCCTACATCGTATATATAGATTGCTATTCCTGTACAAGTCTCGCACAATTTAACACGTTCATCGCCATGTCAGTCATATGTGTCTGACGCTAAGAAGTTCTACACGAGCCATGTCACACTTATATGTACGTACGCGATTTTTAGTCCACACTATTTTGGAATTGTATTTTACAAATTTATTTTTGGAAAATACGCATTTTAAATAAATAAAAAAAGTTTTAATATAGGGCCATTGCAGTCATATATGTGTGACATAAAAAAGTGTTTTTCCGGGAATTTTGGCAAAAAAAATTTTTTTCTGTGATACATTAAGTTTCCTTGATACATTTTTAACAAAATTATCTAATAAAGTTACCGTGGCCCATGTGAAAATTTTTCTGATATTATCGTGGCGATGAACGTGTTAAATATAATGTTAATATACTCCGATTTTTCTCCAATAACTAGCTGCAATAGAATGCACTGCGTGACTTCGTCGAGTTTTTGTAGTAGTGACATCAAAAAAATACTTTCTTTACCTGAATACTTCTTTTTAATGTTCAAATTAAACCCAAATTTAGGGATCCGCAATAAATAATTTTAATATAAACGATATCATACATAATTCGGGGTTAGCTCCAGCTAATTAAAAAAATTGGACAAAGGCACCACCAGACCAAAATGAGCGTGAACGTTTTTCTATTTTTTTAATGAACAGTTCCTTAAACTTACATCCCAAACGTTTATTTTAATTTGACGAATGCATTGTAACTTAAAAGATTGTTTTCTAGTGAAAGCATAGATTTTCAAACAAGAAACCACTATACATACGATCACTGAATTCAGATTCAGTTTTTTTAAAAACGCAACATTCAGGGGATGGCTCCTACTCATGCAGTGCGTTGTGCTGGAATTAAGAAAATAGGTTATGGGAAGGAGGACAGATGGAGCAGTGCTTGTGGACATTAGATTTGAAGCTTTTTATATTATAAGTGGCACGACGGACCTCTATCGGCAATCCAGTCTGCGATAAGCTGGCCAATCACCTACAAACGGATGTGCTTTGCGACATAGGCGGGTGTTTCGTAAAAAAAAACGATTTTCGGCAACAAGTCCCCTTATCTCGCTAACACAAAATCCGTAGTAGTAGCTATAGAACAGTGAAATACAATAGAACTTTTGGTTTTTAAGTCGTGTTGTCATTGGAATTTCCTGTCGAAGTGAAGTCCCAAAGATTTAATGTTTTCTCTTTCTGATATTCCATCATTAAAACAGAATACTAAAAGCGGATTGATTCCGTTGAATTAACTGTTTTACGATTTATGTTCGTAATAAAAACTGTAGTTGTGATGTGATCTATAGCACAACGTCAGCCATAACAGATTGTCCTGTAGTACCCTTGCATTAATTGGAAAATATTGGAACTTTGATCTTCGCTTTTAACATGGAAATTAAAGTTGAAAGTCGCCTGTAAATGTATTATCAGTACTGCATAATCAAAATACGATAATATCTGGAAAAATGATTTTTCTCAGCAAAACTGTTTCCAAAATATATAAATCAGTTGTCATGGTCGTAGCTGATGTTCGTTTAACTTCAGTTTACTAGCAGAACCTTGGTTGTTATAAAAAGGCTAATTCTCCCGCTATGTAAATCTCTAATATACTTCAACAATTTCCTTTACAAGAGCGATAATTAAAGTTAGCAAACTGGACGAACATGAGCTAAAGTTTCTATGCTAACTTTCGCAGTCCATTCTATATGGGACTTTAAACTGCTAGAGTTCGTAGCGAAGCCACATCGGTCAAATTAATTTTCACTTATGCATTATATTTTGCCAAATCATCAAGGATGGCCATAGATAACGACCTGTGTTTGCATGAAGCCACCGTAATCTAGTAGGTAGTGTGTTGGCTTATTAGATATGACGCCTCGGTTCAAACCACAGGTCAGACATCTCCAACAATGCAAAATATGAAAAAAAATTGGGGTGGGGGGGGGCGACTTCATCTCAGCAGTTTCCAGGCAAAAACTCTGAGAGTAAATTAAATTGCTATGAAAAGTTTCTCAAAAATCTGTCTTTCGCAATCGACGTTAAGTTGTATGTCCCGCCACACATGTATGAAATTAACACGTACAACATAAGCGGTGTGAGAAGCTAGGTCGTCATCCTGACTGAATGATTGTAATGACCAATTATGTATGTACTCGTATGTATGTAACAAATAAATTACAATGCTTTATTTGTGAGCTACGTGTAATAATATTTCACTTAATTAATTAAAAGAAACATCATCAATATTAATTACTATTTTCTGTCCCCATGCTTTAAGTATCGAATTTTCGAATTTCATCACAATGCATTGCCTGAGTGCGGCTATTTTCTCAGGAATTTTTCTAAAAGTGAAGAGTTTAAAAGTTTCGGTGTTCTGCGTGGATATTTCCGTTCTACTTTACTGAAAAGAAAACTATTATTTAATACTTTTTATTTATTGTGTGAGATTTTTGCTTTCTGTTTAGAATATTATAAGAAAATATAGTTTTATTATGAAAAACAAAAAGAAAATAATGAGGTATACAAGTACAAAAATATACAGAAATAAAAAGCAATTAATTTTTCAAAAATTTTAATGTGCACTTATTTATTGAAGCACATTTCATTGGGTATTTTGGACAGAAATTTATCAAATAACAGTCCAAAGACCATTTTTACATCTTGAGTTCTTAAATGTTTGGGTTTTAGGACTTCAATAGTATTTGACAGGCAATAATATTTGACGGTAGCCATATGGAACAGAATATTATTCACATGTCGAAAAAGTCACTCAAACAACTTCCTTGTTTAAAGCTTTGTGTGGAATATTTGATTTTATGTGATATCCTTGCCATTAGGTCATTCCATATTGCATATTCAGCACCAGCGATTTAGGGCAAAAGCATCTTACGTGGAAGTGATGTGAACTAGTCACCGATATCGTGCATTTTAATGTCGTTTGATTATTTCTTGTGAGATTTTCTTAAGTTCCAGATTTATGCAAATAAGCCACAAACCACAGCGATTCTCAAAACCATGTCATCGGTTAAATTCAGGTTTATTTATGCGATGCTTTATTTATGCTTTTCTTATGGGATGCTTTCCACCCAGAACAACCTTGACGGACATTTGAACGACGTAATATTTAACACATAACGGCATCAATAGGTACTTTAGAAGAACATCAATTTTTGACGATATCTAAAAACCTCTTTGTTTGATTTAAATATAAACACGGGAATCGCTTAATGAAAGATCCTATATTAATTCATTTGAATTTTCAATTTCCGGAGTTTATGATGACTTTAACAAAACTCAGTAGAATTTCTATAAGTTTTTTTATTTCAAACTCTTCCTGTCAAGGATTTTTAGCGAATTTGATACAGAGTGAAAATCATGTCAAATTGATTTCCACTGATTTTTGTTTAAAAATTAAAATAATTATTAAATTGGTTAAAATCTTTTATTTTAATATGTAAAGTTGTTAAGTTTAATAAAGCTTGTTATTTGATGGGACAATTTCTATTAAACTGAAAGAAATTAAAAATTATACCGTGAAATTTCTAACGATTTCCTGCAAAATTATTTTTGTTACGCCCCGTTAAATTATTATTTTACAAGTATTAACTTTATATTCTCAGAATACTTTAATAGTTCCAATACACACTAAAGTATTTCTCAAGTTAAACTGGTTATTCAAAGGGTATGCCAATAATAGAGTTTATAAAGTTTCTTGCATGTCTTGTGGTTAGAAAGCCGTTTCGCTGACAATTATTGTCAATGATTTCATAAAATTTGTCGAGACATAATGGCTTAAACAGACAAATGTTGCGATTTTAAACGTAAAGATTTGGCTTGTTTTCGGAAAATGAAAGGGTTGTTCTTGTCTGATTATATCTTCAATATATACAATTTAGGCTGACTTCCAAAATGTATCAATACAAAGTTTGTATGCAGTTCTACTAAGATATATAAATTATGTAGATATGCAAAGTTACCAAACAATGCATCAACTATAAATCCGATGTCTTATTGCTTTTTGACTGCTTTAAAAATACACATTGACGACGTTTTGAAATATGTAGTATAAATTGTAAACATTTTGTACAGCGGCTTTATGAAACACTATACTTTGTTCAAACACAAAGCAAGTAACATTTTGGAAGTCAGCCTTAATTATACAGTATAAGCTTCCAATTTGACATTTACACATTCTTCCAACAATTTTCGTAATTTTCTTACTTTTTCATAAAGTTGCCATAGTCTAGTAGGTATTGTGTTGGCTTATTAGAAGTAAGGCCACGGTCCAAACCAAGGTGAAACATAGCCAGCAAAAGGAAATATGAAAAATATTTCTTTGGCGACTTCCTCTCAGCAGATTTCTGGCAAAAACTCTGAGAGTATTTAAAAATACCATGAAAAGTTTCTCAAAAATTTTTCGTTCGGAGTCGAATTTAAACTTTAGGTCCCGCTACTTATGGATTAAATTAATAAACACCGCAACCATAGCTGCCAGATTTGACGATTTATCGTCATTTTGACGATTTTGAGCTTCAAAAATATCATTTTGACGATTTGACGATTTATGCCCTTATTTTGACGATTTTTAAAAATTAAAAATTTACATCATATTCTTTACTTTAGTACATTAAAAGCCACTTTACGCTTTGTTTTTACTTGCAATTGTTACTATTGAAAATTTATGTTAGTAAAAACAAGGAGTGAAGTATTATTTATTTATTTATTAATTACAATACAATTATAAATTATATCCTAATTATATACGAGCGAAGTAACTTGACTATTTTCCTCGGTGTAGTGTCACAGGCCAGAGTCTCTGGTGGGAATGGAACCCACGACCCTGACGCTAATAGTCTAGCACACTACCCACTAGCCTATCAGGGCGCCCAAGGAGTGAAGTATTACAGTTTAAGTTATTATTGAATACCTGCGATGATATTTCTGTATTTTATTCCTTTTTGACCCCTTAAAAGCTGAAAAATTACAACTCGTAAATAACCTCGTAGTTGAGAATAATCTATCACTTGTCGTTGCAATTTTAAAAATTCTAGTATAGTTTCTAATATTGCCATCGGAAGAACAAAGGCAAGCACCGTTATTTTTTTTTCGTACGACTAACACTCAGGGAATGGATGGCATTGTGTTTGGAACTATGTTATGAGCAGAAGGAAACAGAGAACAGTGTTTATGGAGACTAGGCTTGTATATTTTTATACCATAAGTAACAGGAAAGGCCTCTGCAGGAATTGAGTTCCACTTACGGATAGTCCGACTAAAAAACGTATTTTTACTGTAATGCAGTGTGCGATCCATCAACCACATAGGTATGCGCTGCCCGAGATAGACGAACGTTATGTAGGAATATATGATTTTCGGGAAAGTTCCCTTATTTCGTTCGAGCAAAATCCTTTTATAGTAGCAACAAAACAGTGAAACACAAACCACAATGCAAGGATGCTCGAATGATTCAATAGAGTTGGATACACTACCGTCATTAACGAGATACTACGGCCTCTCCTGTACACGGTCGAGAAACCGCAAAATAGACGTTGAGGCACCAACCCATACATGGGAGTTGTATTCCATTCTTTGTCGGTTATAAACGGTGTAAATAGTAAGATCAGATGATAAGATCTTAAGAAGGAACTGAAAAATGTGTCAGCATTACAATGAATTTTCATGCTCAGAATGTCAAGAGCTTCTGACTCCTTAATATTTATACCACCAATAGATTAAGATGATGCAATATTTTTTCCTGAAAATGATATAATATTTCTTCATTTTTGGAAAAAAATTTAATTTCTAACAAATTTTTTTTAAATGTTTTATTTTTGAACTCAGATATGTACATACATTGACTTTATATGTTTTACTACAATAGAAATAATTTTGGATTTTAAAAACTTTTAATTTATTTATTTATTTTTTCTGACGATTTCAATAAAAGTCTTTGACGATTTTGACGATTTTTTCTCAAATATTTGACAATTTGATGCCTCATTTATCTGGGAGCTATGACCGCAACAATCGTCTGAGAAGCACACATTAATGAAAAATTGTTGGCCGATAACATATTTTTTTCCAACAGCACCACAAAGTTAAAAGTAAAATTTTGTTTGAACCTAACTGATGATCAGGAATACTTCTGCTCGCATATAATATTGGCGTTCACTAGCTTAATTATTAGCAGCCTTTCAAATGTTTTAGGCTTTCATGGTGATACTTATGAAGTTAATCCATGTTAAGGAAGTGGATATAATAAAACAGTAACATGACCTTGGTGACTTCCGAAGTATGCTCACCACATATTTTCAGTGTTCAGGGTACTTTTACATCCAACTCAGTTAACAGAAATAACTACCGCTGCTATTGTCTTTCATTACCTCAAAGACAGAAGGAGAAATTTGAAAGGAATTTTACTTAATAAATTCACTACATTAAGTTTATAGCGTTCACTTTGTAACTCTCGTACACTTAGAGCAGTTCAACGACATGATAAGGAGGGGTGAAAAGGTACGTTAGGTTAGGGTTAAGGATATGTACTTGTCATTAGGACAAGTACAATATCCAGAAGTAAAAAAAAAACATTGTAAATGCGTCTTAGAAGAGAGAATGAATAGTGAAAGAGAAATGAAAATGGAGGAATGGAATGAAGGAGAAGAGATAGGAATGGAAGGATATAGAAAACGGAGGAAAAAAGATGATCTACAAACACACAAGAGAGCGCGAGTATAACCTTTATATCCTAGCATTCCTCAACCAGCCCAAGCTTCTTATTCTTAATGTCGGTTCTCGACATTAAGTCTTAAAAGAAGACCCTGCCAAGGATTCTCAACCTGCTACGAAGTGGCAGGTGCCCTGTAATAAAACTAATGACTAACCTCAGGCTGGCCTTATCCAAGCTCAGCAGCTAAACTGTTCTACGCAGGCCATTCCCTCCATGCATCTGCTTTTTCTCCTTGACCCAACTAGTGATGAAGCCGTAAAAATGACAGATTGAGGGATCAGAACCAACTAAGGAGGTCAATAGGAAGCTAAATAAACAAAACATTTTTTTTTGGTATAGTTGAAATAAAAAAAAAGAAGACCAAAATAAGACAACAAAATCGACTTTAAGCTGGTAACCCTTCGTAGTAAACTTTTATAGTTTTTTGTTTTTAATTTATAATTGCGTTCTGCATTGTTTAATATGTATTAAAAGTGTAAAATTGGTTGTTAGTTTAACACTTATTTGGAAATAATATTAAAAAGAACTTTTTGAGTAACCACGTAAAATATTCTTGCCTCTGTTAAGGCCAATTGAAGAACTCTTACGTGATTTTACTTGTTTTAAATTGTTTGCAGTATGTTCGCATAGTTTCGTAGGAATTGTTACGTGATATTTTAAAATATTTTTCTTTCGTAAAATATGTTTACCATTTGAATGAAGTTGCAAATGGAAAATTTTAAAATATAATTTACTAGACAATTTGATAATAATTTTGTAAAACTTTTAATTGTAACTGTTTTATGGAAATTGTTTTAGGTATGTACAGATTTATGTACTCGTTAATATTTTTCAAAGTAAAGATTAATAAATTAATTTAAAAATAAATAATATGAGAGCTTATTATTATTAAAATTTTAAAAGGGTTGCAGAGCAAAATAAGGTGGATATATGGAATATACGATATATCGGAATTATATGTTCATGTCGATTAATAGTATAAATGAAAAAAATTATAAAATAAAAATATACACAAATACATTACATACAAATACAATACAAATTCTTCGTAGTGATCTACAAAGAGTCCAATCACTAACGTGTTTATTTATTGCCTTGGCTGCTAATTTTTGTGTTCTAGTATCCCTATTTCTCATTAATCGCTCAATATGCCGAGCATCTGCGTCTATTAACAACCTTGGCCGACCAGTTATGATACATTTGGATGATATATTTCGTCTTTTACGAACACTTTGCACAGTACTATGGGCTATTTTTAAAGAATAATGTATAAACATGCGCATTTTCGTTAAAATATCTTAGCTAGAAAAAATTTTATTGACGTTTAACTAGAAAATTTACCAACATGAAAACACTTTTGCACGCCACTGTACGTAATTGGTCATATCACCTCTTCAGTCAGGATTACAACCTAGCTTCCCACACCACCCATGTAGTGTGTGTAATTTAATCCATGAGTGGCGGGACCTACAATTTCAAGTCGACTCCGAACGCCAGATTTTGGTGAAACTTTTCTTGGCAATTTTAGTCATTCTCACGGTTCAAATTCGGTTTATTTTTGACTCCGATTTTCGACTTTTGCCAATCAAAAATCTTTCAGAATTTAGAAATTTTGAAAATTTCGATTTTAATTTTTAAAATGGTTGCTAGCGAACGAAATCAGACATGTCCCGTTAACTGTTTTTTATAGGAGTAGCAAATAATTAAACTGCCGAAGTAGTAGGAGTAGTTTTAAAAGAAAGTATTTCGCGGCTTTATAGGTGTGTACTTGAAGATCCAATAAATAAAATAAAAAAATTGTTTACTGGGGACCTACTTGGTTTTGTCCGCCAGCTCCACAAATATTTAAATGCCAAAATGAGTCCAAAAATTGGCGAGTTTCACTTAGTAATTTTAATCATTTAATAAACATGAACAATTATAGAACACTTGTAAAACTAAAAAAGCCATTACGCTACATAAAATAGACGTCGCCCTTGGGAGTATCATAGCTATATGCTAACGGACCCTTGGTTATGAATTGTGGAACGCCTATTAGATACATTGGGTAGCTGCAAACCAAACAAGCTTTTGCAGATAGCAGACATTTCGGCAGTTCTAATATAAGAATCTTGGTAAACTGTAGTAGCGAATGTCAATTATATAACCTAGTTACCAGTAATTCCTGAAACGAAGAGGTGAATAGTCGGCGCCTTGAGACATTAAAATCCACGCATACATTGCGTTGGCTGCCTTAAACTCGCAACCTTATTTCTAACCTATGATCCGATGGACTAACAACCTTTTTTATGATAAACCTACTCTTTTCGAAATTTCTACAAGAGGATATTAGACACCAAACCCAATACCGTTCGAGATCCTTGGCATGCGAAAATGACGCGAATAGAGTTCATGTCATCAAATGGAAAAACTTTTACAATATATAGCGAGAGGCAGGAGTGCTGTTGTTGTCTTGCTAGCTAAAGCTGCTGTGTAAACAGTTAGTTTCTGCAAACTTGTTAATATTGCAAGCCACAATTAAGGAAACATTAACTATTATTCAATGCTACGCATGCACTGAAGGCGCAGTTGATACCAAGACATTTTTTACATGAAATTAATTACAACTTACATCAAGCAGCAATGCGCGTCTTTTAAAATTGGTCTAGTGACTTATATTATGGGAAAACATGGCTTTGGATTGCGAAACTGTGATGGAAAACTCCTTATTGCATTGGCACAAGAAATTGTATGGATACTGGAGCACCCCTCGATGAAAAAAATATCTGCACATTAGCATTCATCAAAGTTAAAAGAGTTCACTAATGAACTTACTTACTTAATTGGTCATTACAACCATTTAGTCAGGGTTACAAACAAGCTTCTCACATGTTGTGTGCGTTGACTTTGTTCTACTGTTTAAAGTCAACTTCGAACGACAGATTTGAGAAACTTTTCATGGCAATGTTATTTACTCTCAGAGTTTTTGCCAGAAATCTGCTGAGAGGAAGTCGCTGGAGATGTCTGACATGAGGTTTGAACCATGGCCTTACGTCTAATAAGCCAACACACTACATACTAGACTACGGCGAATTCTGTTATCTACATATGGTATAAATTTTGCATCAAATTTGAAGTTTTATAAGTTTGTTTTTTAAGGCAGGCCAGATAATTTAATCAATAGTTGTGTTGAAAAATTCTAACCTGTTGAAAATGGAGATGATTTTTGTTAATAGAAGCATCAACATTCTAGAGCTAAGACTTTATGCTCGGTGTAATGTAGCAGGCTAGAGTCTTTGGTGGGAATCAAGCCCACGGCCCTCACGCTAATAGTTTAGTACACTATCCATTACACTACAATGGTACCCAAATTCTAACATAACTGTATGCTTTAGGTGAGAATAACATTTTTTAAATCGAAAGTTATTTACATTTTAACGGACTTATCATTTTCGTCCTACTGTTTTCTAATCACCTTGTTAAAGTGGTGTCATTGCGCTGTATTTCTTTAAAATGGAGCTGGATTTGAGCTTATTTTGAAAATATTGAGTTGTTTGAAAATAGTTTGGGGCAAATGTTGACGGCATGGAGAGAGAAGCTCTGAGGTGTCTCATGGAACTCAAAGTAATAAATTTAAAGCCAACAAAATTTCAGAGAAGAATAAGTTTCTGAAAATCTCACCATCAAGATCGAATCGAAAATTCAATTCAAATCAAAATAATTTACAAGTGTAAGGGCCATTATTACAACTTGCCGTTAACTAAAGGGAGGATTTTAACGGGCAGATAAATTGTTTTTCGTTATTATGAGTACCCAATAAGATAGAAGTGATCATCCTACCTTTAACATTTAAAGGTCACTTTATGTTTGAACTTGCCATATTATATATTATTTTCATTATAGCAACTTCAAATTTAAACAAAATGAGCATATACAACAAAAAACGAAGCCCGCGGTTGCTACTGCGTTAAAAAAACTTGTATAATTGAGCAGTTTTATCGACATTTCGCCCGCACTGAAATATTTTTGAAAAATTGTATCTGTTAGTTGTAATAACGAAAATAAGTTAAAGGTAACTTTGCAGTTCCCTTTAGCTAAAGGTACCTTCAACTAACACCAAGTTTAACGACAAGTTGTAATAATGGCGCTTAGTGTGCCTAGGGGAAATATTTGCCAGGCTAACAGTGATTTTATTGTTATCACCATATCGGAAAAGAATTTCATTGAAACAAATGTGAACAAAATAATACAAACATGGATGCGGATAATGCTCATTCGATATCATTTATCATACTGATATTATACAACCTCTAGTATACGTTTAGAAAACACATTTACGAACCAGCATTTGTATATGTATATATTATTGTATTGTTTTATATCGAATATTAAAATGTAAATATTTTATCCTTTCCATTTCATATACTTTGCTACACCTATGCATCATTTGGTAAATTTCGAATTTTTGAGGTCGTATAGAATACACTCTCAATTCCATATGGTGGCGTCACAAGTCACTGATTTTTCTTGTTTTTTTTTGTTTTGAATTTTTTGTTTTTCTTTTTCTTTCAACTGAGTATGCAAGTATATTTTATTATTTTTCTTGCCGATTTTTTCTACTTCTTAGAGAAATATTTACGTAACTCATAAAAAGTTGTGTAATAAAATGAATTACATTTCTGTCCAACAATTTCCATTGTTATTACATTCTGTTCTGTTCTTTCTTCGGGAAAAATTGTTTTTTTTTGTTGTTGTTGTGTTTTTTTTTGCGAACTGGAAAGGAGGGAATGAAAAGAAAATAATAGCACTGAAGTCAATAAAAAAATAAAACGTAAAATGATTGGACCGATTATTGTTATTTTTCGTTTGCTGCTGCTCTACAGAATTGATTTGTTATATGCTTTTGAACAGTAAGGGAAATATGTTTAGAATCATAAGTTGTGTTAAATATAAATATATTAAATAAAAAGCTACAGATCTACTAATACTTATATACTTATTTAAAATACTACTGTATGTATATTATGTGGGTCATACTTTATTACAACATTTCAGGAAGAACTGGAAACAATTTGTATAAAAAAATTTCAACTGCATTTGGCTACAACAATTGAGTTGTAATGGATGAGTGGACAAGTTTATAGGAATATTCAATAAAACATATTTATGACTTCAACAAAAGGCACTCAGAGAATTGCCCATACTAGACTTCTGTCCTCCTCGAAAGAGCCTCAAAAGAGACCTTGAAGTACCAAAATGTTCATGACATTTATATGTTATTTTTGATAAGATATTTATGAATTATTATTAATATTTAGGTCACTTTTCTAAATTTATGGTACGTGCTCATACGGAAGAGATAAAAAAGATACATATCAAATCAAATTAATCTAAGCGTCACTTCTGCTTCTACGCCAACCTCTTCGAATGAAACCGGATTTGTAATCATTCGTATAGTATGATCATGAGAGGCAACGGTTGAAGCCCCGTGTTAAACATCTCCAGCAAAACTTATTAAAAAAATTTTTCCTTGACTTCTCAGCAGGTTTTTGGCAAATATTTTGCGAGTAAATAAAATTGCCATAAAAAAATGTCTCAAAAATCTGTTGTCCGGATTCGACTTTAAACTCTAGGTCCCGCTATTTATGGATAAAATTAACACACACATCATAAGTGGTATGAGAAACTAGGTCATAATCCTGACTTGAAGGGTTTTAAAGACCAATTTAGTAAGTAAGTAAGAAAGCTACTTCAGTAACAAGCCAACCGCTAATGGCAAAATGTTATTTATTTTCGTTAATTGCTGTTTTTAAATATATATGTTCTTATATTTAAAAGAACATATCTGGGGAACATACCGTTTTTTGTCTCAGCTAAAATCATTTCTAGGAATCAATTTTCGGTAAAACTTTGCAACGTGCCCTCAAATATTTGAAAAAAAAAATCAACATTTTGTAAGAAACCATCATATTGATGGTATCGAATGAAATGAAATGAATATACAAAGAGCAGTTCATATTCATTGAGTGATTCAAAATGGAAAACACAGCAAGACGTTACAGGATACTCTAATTTGATCTCGTCTGTTGAATAAAATCTAAGATTCCAGAAATACGTAAAAACATAATGTGATATTGCAGGTTTAGAGTTTTAATCAAATAGCAATTTTTATGAAATCAAACCGTGTGAAACAATTCTTATTAATACTTTACACATCCCCTTAAAGGCTGCCAAACACAATTTAAATTTTTCTTAAATTAGAAATATAGGATGGGAAATTTACAGTTAAAATCTAAAAATGCGATTAAAACAACAACGATTTGGCAAATTAGTTTTTTTTGTTGTGAAGTACAATTGTTCCGGTTATGGAATATTTTTAATGGAATATTTTTTCATTCATATAGCTGCCGCGGCTGGCATCACAGTACTTCATTCGATCAGACAAATTTTCGTGCACTTTTTCGAGTGTATGGGGTCGTATTTCGGCAATGGCATCACGAATGTTGGCCTTCAAATGCTCAATTGCCTCTGGTTTGTCCACATAACACTTTCTTTTATCGGCGCCCCACAGAAAATAATCAAAACGCAGCTTCTTGTCGACCAATTGATATCACCATTCCGGCTAATTAAACGGCCATCAAACCTTTGAAGCAATAACTCGATTGTAGCATGAGATGTGTGGCAAGTTGCCCCGTTATGTTGAAATCAATCATAGTTCACATCAATATCATCAATACCATGAAGAGTGGGTGCAAAAAAATTTTTTGTCATGGTGCGATATGTGGCCCCATTTATCGTAATGGTTGCGTCGTCCTAATTTTCAAAGAAATATGGGCCAATGATGCCACCGCTCCACAAGAAGCACCAAACAGTCACTCATAATGAATGCATTGGCTTCTGTAAGAACACGAGTGGGTTTGCTTAGCCCCAAATACGGAAATTTTTCTTATTAACGCACACACCAAGATGAAAATAAGCTTCATCCGGAAAAATGATTTTTTTTTTGCAAAATTGATATCATCGTGCAGTTTCTCGTTGACCCATTTAGCGGAGCGAAAACGATGACGAGTTGATGTTGATGGATGCTCACGCACACTCTCAGCCACAGTTTAGACATTTTCGGGTGTACGCACTGTACTAGCACACTCACGTCTTGGCGCATCAGCAATTTTTTTTTGAAAATGATTTTTTTTTTATGCATCATCGTGCAGTTTCTCGTTGGCTCAAAATTTCCCAACTTTGCCCAAACGTTAATCGTTTCATTACATTCAGTGGAGATAATATACTGAATTTTGTAACAGAATAGAATGACTTAAGTATTGCCTGATTCGAATTAACCGAAGGTTCAAATTTAAACTGATAGCTGCCCCATTCTATATTCTTATGAAAGAATATACCGAAGTATTTTAAATATAAAAAGTATTTCGGCATTTAGGAACCTAACCACCTAAAGAGCCATTTAAATAAACAATCTTTGAATTATTCTGTATTAAACTCATGCCGTTGAGTCTTCAAAAGCGATTAATCGATATGAGAATACCTCTGTAAATCACTATGTAGATATTTCTAAACAATTATAGTTTGTTTATATTGAAATCATAATTAAATTAATCGAAATGTTTCAATAAACAATGCCATTCGATGAGACGGCATGTGTGTGTGTGTGTATTGATTGTATTTTTATTTTATTTTTTATATTATTATTGGAAAAATATGTACGGAGAGAGCGAGAGAGAGAGAGAGAGAAAGAGAATATAAACTATTCAATAATGTGTATTAATTAAAGTAAACAATTGATAAATTTATACAGAAAATTGCTAACAAGTATTTTTCTATTCGCGTATATACAATTATTGTTGCATTTCTAATTGTAATTGTAGAAAAAAAGAAAACTTTAAATGATTGAATAGATCACGTGAATACGATCATACAGTTATTTTTACTTGCCTCACAGTTCGAAATGCATTCTCGTACTTGAATGGTTGGTTTGGTTGGCTGGTTGGCTAATGACATAAAAATATCGTCAACTTAAATTTATTTTCATGTGCGTTATATATGCACACAAACATTTGATTAGTCAACTGGCAAACTACATCCATACATATATCACTGTTTATATATAAATATTAACGGAATATGGAATACCCATGTCTAATGCAGTTTACCACGAAATTTAGCCAAATAACTGCCATTTTATATGTGAAGAAATTTGATTTAAATTAAAATATCATAACAATTATAATTATCTACAGCACAAATATATAAATTGTTGCGAAGAGAGAATAAATACTAAATGTTTATATTGGAAATATGAAAAAAGAACAGATAGGGGAAACAATAACAAAATGAAGATAATACGGGGATAGCTATAAAAGACATCAAATTACAATAAAAAAAACTTCGTAGAAAGATCTTGAAAGATAGAAAAAAATAATAATGTTAGAAGTTGTCAGATTGAAAATGAATCAATTATAGGGTGGCACATCTATCGGTTTAAATTTGAACCATCGGTTATTTCGAATCTGGCAATACTTATGTTATTCAATATATAATCTCCACTGAACGTAATGAATCGCTTTACGATTGAGCAACCTTGGGATTTATTGAGCCAACGAGAAACTGCACGATGATGTCGATTTTGCAAAAAAAAGAGAAAATCATATTTTCGTGTGAAGCTCATTTTTACCTTAATAAGCAAAATTGTCATATTTGGAGCTCAGAAAACTCACACGTAATTTTACAGAAGCCAATGCATCCATTACGAGTGACTGTTTGATGCGGCTTGTGGAGCGGAGACATCATTGGCCGATATTTCTTTGAAAACGGTTCAACCATTACGGTTAATGGAGATACCTATCGCACCATGATAACCGATTTTCTTGTACTCGCTATTGATGTGAACGATCTTTGGTTTCAACAGAATGGTGCAACTTGGCACATATCTCATGACACAATCGATTTAATGGCTGTCAACGTCAAACGTTTAATGGTTGTTTAATTAGCCGAAAAGGCGATGTTAATTGGCTGCCAAGAAGGTGCGATTTGACGCCTTTGGACTGAAAGTGTTGTGCAGACAAAGCAGAGACAATTGAGCATTTGAAGGCCAAAATTTGTGATGCCGTTGCCGAGATACGACCTCACACTTTAGAGCGCGTAAATTGGTTCGATTTAATGAGGTACTGTGAGTCCAGCCGCGGCAGCCCATGAATGAAATAATTTTCCATTTCTAATCGGAAAAATTGTACTTCACAACAACAAAATAAATTTGGCAAAACTTCAAACCGTTTTTGTTTTAATGCATTTTTAAATTAAAAATTTTAAATCGTCCACCCTATATAAATAGAGTGAAAGGTAACGTTGCCACGAGTTGAGTTAAAAAGTGCGACGTGTATATGACTCACTATGGCTAGAGTTCGAGTCAATTGAGTATCCAACCTGGGTATTAAACATTTCGTATAGGAAAGCAAAGTTTAATCTTTGTAATAAAATAATTGGGTAAGAAAATTGATATGTGGGTATTGTTGTAAACAAAGAAACAAAAATGGATGTAAGTAAACAGTGAGTTTTATTTCAAATAACAATCCTTGGATCCACAACATACATATATGTACATACGTAAATGGTCGTTACAACCCTTCAGTCAGAATTACAACCTAGTTTCTCACGCCGCTTATGTTGGGTGTGTTAATTTTGTACATGAGTGGTGGGACCTACTCCAAACGGCAGATTTTTTGAGAAAGTTTTCATGGCAATTTCATTTAGTCTTAGAATTTTTTGCCAGAAATCTGCTGAGAGGAAATAACTACAGAAATTTTTATATTTCGTTTTGTTCGAGAGGTCTGAGGCAGGGAGTGAACCGTGACCTCCCGCCTAATGAGTCAACATACTACCTATTATACTACGATGCCTTGCATAACATGTTTACTTACATTTTTTTTTTGCTATTTTCCAAGATTTCGTTTTCATAGTAAACCAATTCATACAGTTCTTTTATTGTTTTTCTATAAAATGAAATTTTTCTTTGTATATCAGAATTATTATTGAATCACTAAATGTTCTAGATTGCAACTAGATATCGATGAAATCTCGTGATCAAGTAGATTTTCGTTTATATGGAATTCTTCTAAATTTTGATTTCGTTCCGGTACAAACATATGCAAAAAAGCAAAGCAATGTCACGTATACACTTTATTTAATTCCAATTAATTTTAATTTCTTTTTAATATTTATGGTTTCATAGTTCTGTTTAATATTTATTTGCTGCAATGAACAATTTTAGGGAAAATACAAATCAAATTAAGATTTATGTAACAGTGTATTACTTGTCGATTATCGTATAAAATTCTTCTCTGATTTTATATATGTAGTTATGAAAGCCATTATTACTAGACAATGAATTATTTGCCATTTGTTTTCAATTCAAAATATTTCTTTTTATTAAATTTGTTTAAATTTTTTAAATTTTTTCGCTGTATATCACAGCGTATCACATAATGTATGGTAAGAATTTTTTTTGTACGACCAACACTCTGTTGATGGCCCCTACTCATGCAGTGCATTGTGTCTGTAATGTGGAGTGCGATCCACAAACGGATGTGCTCGGCGAGAGAGACGAGTAATACGTGGGAATACATGATTCGTGGGAACAAGGCCCCCTATTTCACTGGAGCAAAATCCGTTATAGTAGCGATAGAACAGTAAAACACAAGCCACATTGCCAGAATGCTCCAATGAATCAATAGAGTTGGGTACTGGGGATGCCAAACGGGATTGATTTGTTTCGGGATAATTCGGGTTCCAAAAATCACGGAATTTTTAGATGTTATATAACGTAATACTAAATAAAAAAAACAATGTCCTAAACCAATATTTTTTCTTACTTCATAAAGTACATACAGTAATTTAAAATCCCGAAAATCCCGGGATTCGGGAGAGTTGTCTTCCATTCTCCGTCGGATATAAGTGGCGTGAATAGAATAGAAGATAAGATGAACTGAAATATTTCTTGCACCGTCTTAAGAAACCGAAGTACTTGAATGTTTTTTCAACGCTTGAAAAATGTGCTGTTTCCCGCGAAAAACATACTGAATTTCCATGGCCATCAAGAGCTTCAGACTCCATAACATTTTAACTAGCCATAAATACAGATGATGTAATATTATTGCAGTGCTTATAGAGAACGTCAAAAGAAATTGTACATTAAAAAAAAATATACATTAATAAATTGCCCTTATTTTTATTTTAAAATTATTTCATTGCCAGTATTTAAAATTGAAACAAAAAATTATTAAAAAAAAACTTTAAAAAATTTCAAATTTTCTCGGGCACTCTCCTTAAGTGGTAAAAGTTGAGTATGTTGATTGTTAGAATTTTATCCTTAGTGTACAGTTTCTTTTACCGCTTACATCATATTACACCATTCATCTTACACCATTTGGAGATTGATTGTATATCGGATGTGACCAACACAGAAATATTTGAGCATTAGTTACTAAGGATTTTATTCTAAAAACATATTAAAGAGACTTGTTCCCGAAAATATGTATTCTTACGTAGCACCCGTCTTCTCGCAAGGCACATCTGTTTGTGCTAGATCGCACACTGCATTACAGACAGAATTCGGTTCCCTACCAGCAGAGATCTATAAAAAGATTCAAATTTAATGTCCACATCCACTACTTCCCATAACCCATTTTCCTAATTCCAACACAGTGTACTGCATGAGTAGGGACCATACCCAGAGCTTTTTTTTAATTTTTTTTTAATTTAAAAAAACTTCACTGAGGTGTAATAAATATTTTAAGATTAAAAATGGTGTTAAATAAATTGTATTGAAATGATTTATAAAATAAACAACATTTCAATTAAAAATAAATTCAATGTGGCGTGTTTTCTTGATAAGATTTTCTCGATAAAGTTCTAAAAGAGAGATCCTAATATAAAGAAAAAAAATTAATTTTTTTTTATTTTATACAGTTGAGAAGACATGGCTTTAAAATCGCATGCATGAATATGAATCTTACATTACTTATACGCCATTCCGATTTATTTTCAATTAATCATACGATAGTTTTTGTTTAATTTCAATTTCGATAGATTTTTTATAAACAAATCAATGCCATGCATGAGAATGTTGTACTCTGTTTACATTTACAGGTTTCGTACTCTCATCTTGTTGCCATACTGTCTCTCTCGTTAGAGTTTCTCTTTATTCCAAACAAAGATTCCTTTTTATCTACTGCGCATTTACTGAACTCACACACACTCGCGCACGTACACCTAATTGTACCAACAAAATGTAATTTTTAAGACGGAAATGATAATAAGAACTGAATTTTGCAATTCGCTTTAAAATTTTGTTTCATTTTTAACGTTTCAATCTCATCATCATGTGCTCACGCATACTTAAATATTATATACGTATAATTAAATTAGCACAAAGAGAATGCACACACTCATGTGAGCTCAGCTGGAATTTCTATTTTGTGGCCTTTTCTATTTCGATTATATTTTTAATGGTTTTTGTCGTTGCCTCCTTTTTATTTGAAAATATTTCGTGGCGTCACTAATGTTCTGGTATTTGTAGAGTTACATGTATAAGAGGAAATGTTTATTTGGTATTTTTCCTTCTACCTATATTCGTATCCTCCTAAAACGAATCATTATTTGCTACACACATATACACTAATATTAATGTACATATATATATGTATGTACAGAGTACATATATAATTTCTTTTGGCATTTTGTATAAAAATATTTTCTATGTATATGTACTGCATATGTATAGTATTGCATATATTTTTTTTTGTAATTGTGTACGTACGTCGTTAAGTCTGTCCATTTCGGTATACAGATATTTAAATAAAACGACGTCAGCTTAGACGAGCCTCCGTCATTATATACAATTTGGTGTGTATAAATAAATGAATATATTGTATAATGCCTCTGTTTTTTCTTCTTCTCCTTTCACTTCTCATTTTCAACTGAATGTCAAAAATATGGGTGAATGAATTTAGTACACATGCTATACAAAACATTAAGTATGGTTATAAGGATTTTTGCGTATAAATAGTGTAACTGTTTGTTTTTAATGAATTAATGTATTATGTAAACAATAGATTAACATTTGGAAGAATATGTATGAAAAATTTAATGATCATTTCTTAAGTACATATTTTAAAGGACTGTGCTTTGGACATGAAAACAAGTGGTCCTAATAATGAAATATTTTATTTAATGACTGCTAAATTGCGTCATTTTTCACTAATTTTTGGTAGTTTGACGATTTGTATTACGCTTTAATTTGAAATTTAATCACTTAAACGTTTTATTGCTATACCGTTAGCATTAGACATTTTCTAACCTTCAGCTCACATGTAATAATAATAATCAATTAATTCCATCATGAGATTACATACAAAGATCATTACAACCCTTCAGTAAGGATTAAGACTTAGCTTTTCACATCACTTATGTTAGGTGTGTTAATTTCATACATGAGTGGCGGGGCCTACGGTTTAAAGTCCACTCCGAACGACAAAAATTTGAGAAACTTTTTCATGGCATTTTTATTTACTCTCAGAGTTTTTGCCAGAAATCTGCTGAGAGGCAGCCAGCGAAGGAATATCTTGTCATATTTCGTTTAGTTGAAGATGTGTGACTTTGGGTTTCAACCGCGGCCTCACGTCTAGTAAGTCAAAACTAGTCTCTCTATAACAAGATTGCTATCCCGATGTTAATCACCTAGTATTCTATAGTTCGTTGCCTCTTAACTTAGTTGTATAGACTTTTAAGAGCAAATTTTGAAGTCTCTGCCCAACAGTTGTACAATTTAGTTTAACACTCTTGTAAAATTTTATGCTTCATATTTAAATTTTGCATACAATATTAAAGAAATTTCAAATGAGATTTTATTATTTACAACCTACACTTAAGAGATGAGACCTGTATTCACGGAGTGCATTGTGTTAGAATTAAAAAAATATGTTCTGGAAGGTAATGTTTGTGAATTTGAATTCATGTATTTATATTATAAGTGATAGGAAATACTTAATCAAGAAGAGTACGCAAACGGATAGTGCGGCTTAAGAACTAATTCTGCCTATAATAATTTTTATAATCTAGTGGTTAAAAGATAATGAACAGATGTGCTCCACGTAACAGACATGGGCAATTTCGTGTCAAGTGACCCAATTTTTAAAATCGATGTCTTCCGATTTGGATAACCAAGGTTAGTACTATTGGATAGTAGGCCAGACACAAATTTTCAGCTCTGTCAGTCAAGAACTGCCGGAGTTAGAGGGGGTCAAAGTTGGATATTTTGGTCATACAGGGTTTTTTTAAAATGTGTGTAACTTTTCTCCTATTTTTCCTAGCAAATATTAGACAGCTATTTCTTCAATCTTTCCAAAAATAATTTTTTAAATTTTTTAAAAAAATTTTTTTATATTTTTTTTAAAATTAAATTTTTTTTTAATTTTTTTTCAAAATGGGCCCTTTTTCAAAAGAAAGCTTATACAATTTCCTTTAAGGCCTTTATAATCGCTTAATGGGATGCGAGTGGGATATCCATCAAAAAAAATTATTTTTTAACTCAAGAATAAGATTTTTCAATATTTGGCATAAAAACGTACTACCTAAATGATCTTAAAAAGTATTTATTTGCATTCTAAGGACATTTGGACATGTATGTATTACATAAAAATATGAGGTTTTCGAAAACCAGGTCTTTTAATGCCCCAAGCATATCCGGTAGCAGTAAATCGGCGAAACATAAGCCACACTACTGTGGTAGTCTTATGACACAATAGAGTTGGATATCTATAGTTATTATTAAGCTCGTTCACTGTCCTCTATACACGGTTCAGAAGCCTTAAAATATACTTCGTATCATCGGCCCATACATACCTAAGAGTTGTATTTTATTTTCGGAAGTATACTTGTACCTCTTAAGGAACGATGCACTTGAAACCTCTTTCGACCTGAACAAATAAGTTGGTTAAAGCGACAATTGTATAGAATTTTAATGTCTAGGACATCAATAGCTGCTGACTCCACAATATTTACGCCACCCAACCGACGTAATATTATACTCACGCTCGCAAGTTGGTAAAAAAAAACATTGGCTTTTTTGTGCATTATTATCGACATTCAGAAATTAAAGAAGATTTTGTACAAACTTTCTTACTCAGTACTTCCCAACCGAAGCAAATATTAAATGTTGGGATATTTAACTCGCCATAGTCTAAGCGGTAGTGTGTGCGCTTATTAGACTTTAAGCCACGGTTCACTCGCTATATCAGACATCTCCAATAAAACGGAATACGAAAATATATTTCTTCGGCAACTTCCTCTCAGCAGATTTCTGACTAAAACTCTGAGAGTAAATAAAATTGTAATGAAAAGTTTCTCAAAAATCTGTCGTTTGAAGTCGACTTTAAACTGTAGATCCCGCCACTCGTGTATAAAATTAACGCACTCAACAATAAGGGTTGTGAGAAGCTAGGTCGCCCTGAAAAGTTGTAATGACCAATTATGTTATGTATGTAATATTTATAAAATGATATTTATAAAATGATATTTGTAGTTTTCCTAGCAATTCAAAGTTATACCTTCTGAATATTATATTCATCATTGCACAGAATTATGAAATCTCATTGTAGCATACAGAGATAATTTTGACCAATTGCATGCTTGATGCATGCAATTAGATTTATATTTCATAGAGACTGATCAATAATCTGCCCCCTACTATAATACGACTTAAATAGTTGACACGAGCAATATTAGAGTGACGTAATATGGAGGTAAACAGTTCACCGCTTTTCAGATCGATATGAAATAGAAATTCAATTCTCTTCGACATCAGTTTCATGCTACGGTACGATTGACATGAACGATTTAGCAAGCATTGATATGAAAATTATCGAATACACCCAAACCTTTTTTTACACGGTAGATACGTTCCAGTGGATACCGTGTAAAAAAAAATCGCGTAAAAAAAAGACAAATGTTATGTATGTATGTAAGTGTATAAACAAACTGAAAAGATATACATAGGATTGATGCAGCAGCCTACATATGCCTATAAAATTGAATAACTTTATAAAAACGCACAGATTTAGTTCAATAGTATACATAGAGTTTTTATTTTATTTCATTTTATGATTATAAAAAAATTAAGAAAAAATTTAAAAATTCTCTTCCATTTATAAAAATAAAATTATTTATCAAACTCTTAAGACAAATAGGAACGGAATTATTTTCAATAAAATTTTTTTTTTTATTTTATTAGGAGTCAGTTTCTGATAGCAAGCGCATTCTCTTTTCTGGGGTGGCTCAATATCAGTCTCGTCAGTAGAAATACTTATTACTTCTACATCTTCAGAAGCTGCTTCTGGCGCTGGTTTATTTCTTTCAGCAAATTCTGTTATAGTGCGTTGTGATCCAACTTTGGAAAAATCTTTATAGAGCTCTCTGTATCTAGCCATACATGTTTGTAGGTCTGATTGAAATTTCACAGCTCTTTCAATTATGTTATCACATGTCACAAAAACTGGGAGTTGAACGGGATTAAACGATTTTATCCGTATAAAAAGGAGCGAACAAAAAATGGTAAATTTGTTAAAAAAAAACCGTGTTATTTCAAATTCGCGTAAAAAAAACCGTGTAAAAACAGGTTTGGGTGTATTTGTAATATTCTGAGAACAGTGTTTTATTGTTGGTATAATTGCACGCGTCGCATATATTGTTTTTTAAAAATTTTAATCGTTCTTTTTCATTTTATTTTTTAGAAACGAAGAGGAATTTTAGTAAAAAATTAATTCTCTTCTCTTATTAATTTTGAACATATTTCTAGACCTATGTTTCCTTAGTTCATTTTATACACAGTGGCTGGTCCTACAGGTTAAAGTCGACTCCGAACGACTGATTTTTTAGAAACTTTTCATTACAATTGGAGTCTGTCGCCAAAAATATGTTGTTTCATATCTCGTTTCATTCGAGATGTCTGATCTGACTACGTCGACTACCGTTGCATCAGAAAGGGATACTAAAATTCTTGGATGCCATTGTTGCATCATATGAGATGAGTTAAGACCTCTAAGCTTAAGTACTAGAATCGGAAATGTTCATTATTTTATATTGGATTTAAATTTTTTCTTTTGCATTTGCAAATATAAGTGCTCAAGTAAGTATATCGAACTTTCATTTCTCTATAAAAATTGCAATAAGCTATGACAGGAATAGTGGAATCTTATTTTGGGCATGACATTCTTTTTTTATTGCCCATGTTTTTTAAATATATACGATCTCTTATAAATTTTTATACATCACAATGTATGTATAAATGCACACATCATAATATATAAACAATATTATTCTTCTGAATGAGACTTTTATTCTCTCTCAATAGAAAATTGTAACAATCAGTACCAACCACATCATGGAGTATGACTCATGGCCAAACAGACCGACTACCTTTATCCCAGTATGTATACCATGCACTGTATAGTTCGTGCCAAATTCATATAAAAGTGGTGTAGGAGTACTGTTAGTACGTTTTCTATACAGTTAAATGATTACTGTGATTTAAGACATGGCTTTTATTTTTAGCCAAATGCGATGTACATGTAATTTTCTTTGTTAGTGCTTTATTAGTTAACATGTGTTAGTGACTCAAAGGCTGAAAATCAATATTTTAAAAGTAAAATTAACCTTGAAAATATAATAAAAATAAATGGTAATGACGAAAATAACAATAAAATAATTAAAAAAAGGCACACTACTGAAGAATGCTTTGCTAAGAATATAAGAGGTAGAGATTAATAATCGAAAAATGTTAAACAAATATTTAAAAGAATAAAAAACAAAACTGGACAGACTTTTCCAAAAAAAAAAAATATTTAACATAAATTGCATTAGAGTCCTTTGATTATTTCTTTAAGACGTAAAAGAATTTTGGCAAAAACAGTATTTCAAATACCATTTTGTAAACCTCTTTAAGTAATGTGTTTGATTCGAATGTAGAATTCATATTTATTCACATTAAATCTATCGGGTGGGCCATCTATCGGTTTAAATTTGAACCATCGGCTATTTCGAATCTGGCAATACTTATGTCATTCTATGCTGTCATAAAATTTAGTATATTATGGCCACTGAAAGTAATGCATCGATTTACGCTTGAGCAACGTAAAACAATTGGTCGGAAATTGCACGAAAATGTCGTACAAAATTTGGTAGCACAGAAGGACTAACAGTGCCCGATGTACGTAAGTTTATTGGTAAAGCTCGTGAAACTGGTTTCATTGTTGATGCGCCAAGAAGTGAGCGTGCTTATACAGTGTGTACACCCGAAAATATCGAGGCTGTGGCTGAGAGTGTGCGAGAGAATACATCAACATCATCTCGTTATCGTTCTAAAAAATTGAACATAATTTTCGCATCAGTCTTCGTCGAATTTTGCGAAAAGATCTCGGTGTGATTCCTCACAAAGTTTAATTTCTTCAAGAGTTGAAGCCGCATGACAATTCGCTCGCTAGATGGGCTAACGAGCAACTGCACGATAATGTCGATTTTGCAAAAAGAAAAAAATCATCTTTTCAAATGAATAAAAATGCCGTATTTGGGGCTCAGAAAACCCACCTGTGGTCTTACAGAAGCCAATGCTCCCCTTACGAGTGACTATTAGATGCGGCTTTTCTCTGAAAATAAGGACAGCGAAACATTTACGGTCAATGGGAACACCTATCGCACAATGATAACCCATTTTTTTGTACAAGCTCTTCATGGTATTGATGTGAACAATGTTTGGTTTCAACTGGATTATGCAACTTGCCACACATTTCATGCTACAATCGATTTATTTCGTCAAATGTTTGATGGCCGAAATGATGAAGTCAATTGGCCTCCAAGAAGCTAAGATTTGTCATCGTTCAACAATTTTCTGTGGAGAGCCGTTAAAGAAAAGTGTTATGATGACAAACCAGAGGCAACTGAGCCATTGCCGAGATACGACCGCACACACTCGAAAAAGTGCATGAAAATTGCCAAAATTATAAACCGTTTGGTTTATTGCATTTTTAAATTTAAACTTTTAAATGGCCCAGCCTTTACTTATAAGATGCATAGTCACTCTTAAATTTTTCGACATCTTCTTTCCTTTTTTAAATACATATTGATTTAATATATGGAATATTATGTGTATGTTAAAATAGTTTCATATTTTAACATGTCCATAGTAAAAATAAAAATGTAGTAATTTTAAAGATGTTTTATGCTGATTCAAATTTTCTTGCCAAAGGCCTTGTGCCATATTAATAAGAAAGTATAGAAAATAACTGTCTTTCAGCAGCATTTTGTCATTTTGAAAAACTAAAGGCTGCAGCTACATAGTAGATTGATTATTTGACAAAGATGTTGTTGTTATTTTTTTTCCATTCCTATACAAATTCATTCAACATGTATTGAAACCTACATAGTTGATTCACAATAACAGAATGACAACGACAAGCGAATTGTTTTTTTTTTTAAATAAGAAAACACTATATTATCTTAAAACCAAATACCTTAAAATTTTAAAGTAAAAGAGGTATGTGTCCACCCCATCTAACATTTATATTCATGTATGAATAATGTGTGCCCCGACAATAGTGTGTTGAACTTCAAATCCCTATGCCGTGGGTTCGATTTACACCATAGACCGTGGGTGTTTTGTGATTGTCCGGTTGTTAACATTATATGATTACCAGAAAAAGAAAAAATGATGTGAGAATTATAACAGAGCAATTCTAGAGAAAAAAAGTGACGAAGGTTTACACAAATATTAAAATTTGTCGCGCACTACCACTATTGCCTCTTACCTTTTCCCTATAACTATATTTCTGTTATTGCAACACAATGCCCTGCATGAGTAGGAGTTCAATCCTGAGTGCAAACGTTAAAAATTTTGTTTTATGTGGGGAAAGTACAAATTAAAAAAAAAAATATAAATAAAAATAATTAAAGGGTGGGCCGTTTAAAAACTTTAATTTAAAAATGCAATAAAACATTTGAAACATTGAAATTTGCCAAATACATTATTTTATTTTGAAGTACAATTGTTCCCATTAGAAACCGGAATATTATTTCATTCGTATGTCTGCCGCGATCGGATCAATTTTTGTGTACTTTTTTGAATGTATTGGGTCGTTTATCGGCAATGGCATAACGAATGTTAGCCCTGAAATGCTCAATTTTCTCTAGTTTGTCGGCATTACACTTTTCTTTAACGGCGTCCCACAGAAAATGGCATTTAATCGCAGCTTCTTGACGGCCAATTGGCATCATCATTTCGGCTAATAAAACTGCCATCAAATATTAAACGTAATAAATCTATTGTGCCATGATATGTGTGACAAGTTGCCCCATGAAACCAAACATCCTTCACATCAATACCTTGAAGAGCGGATACAAAAAAATCGGTTTTTTTGTTTTTTGTTTTATTATTTTAAGTTCTCAGGCTCTTAAAAAACACCTTATTATACTAACACCAAATGTCTATTTACTATAACTGTTAGCTTATTAAAATGATTGTGGCCATCGCCGTTATTCTGTGCGTAGGCCATATAAAATTCATGGGGATAGGCAAAAATTTAAATTAATTTGCGCATTAACTCAGTGAAAAGCAATAAAAATAAAAGAAAATCAGAAAGAAAAGGAAAAACAAATAAAAAAAAACAAAAGCAGAAGGCAAAACTTACTGACTTAAATAACCTTAAACTAAAGGAGAATATATTGATCAAACATCAAATTAACAACTACAACGATATTTCATTATTTTGATATGAAACTAGCAAGCAGTAGCTAAAAGTGCAGAGACGTGGACTGGAACATTATTGTTTTGCTGGGATAAATATTAAATTTATAGAGTAAATCAAACTGAAGACATTGTTGTAAAAATATTTTTAAATTTTGTCGCCGTAATTGGTGGTTGTTAATTGGATTCTTGAAATCCTTCATTAATAAATGAAATAGAGTATAAAAAATTAAAGCAAATAATCTTAAAAATATATTTAAATAATAAAAACTTGATATTAAACACCAAACAATCTTCCCCACTAAATATTTTTCTTTTTCGTAAAATTTACCCGCGAAAAATTTTTTTTTTTAATTTCAGATCATAATAAACACAAGCGTGCTCAAATATTTAATAGGCATTTTTATTATTCGTAAACGTTACGAAATTAAAAATAGACACCCATTCGGATTGGCGTTTCTTTTATTTACTTGTTGATGGCTGCTACTAAAATTATAGATGCGCCTCGCAATGGCCATGAAATGGCGCCGCTAAATACTCGAGCCCGCGGAGATGGTACGCATGGTGTGACAATTGTACTGACAGCACCTCAACGAAATTCCGTCAGTTCTGTGGAGATACCGGGTGAACCGGAGCGTGCAGCATGGTCTGGCAAAATGCAATTTTTTCTCAGTATTATTGGATACTCAGTAGGTTTGGGTAATATTTGGCGTTTTCCCTATTTGTGTCAACAGAATGGTGGAGGTAAGTGGAATGTAAAATATAATTCATACAGATTTTTTGTTAATAAATTAAGAAATTATTGTATGGAAAAAAATTATATTTTTTTGATTTTAATATCGCATCGTAAATCAAATTTTGATAAAATTGTTTGAATTACAAGTACCAATCAAAGAATTTTTTATATGAACTTGTAAAGGAAACTGAACATAATTTATTTAAAATAAATACATATTTTTACCTACGTAGTTGCTATAGGGATGACTATTAAGATGATAATAGGAGCTAGAAATCAGAATATGCTTCAAGCTAAGCTAATGGAATGCATTATCTGGGTCAGAGATAGTTTGGTAAACTTGACATATCTTCACTGATGTATACAATTACTATAGACATGGAACGGTGTGCATTATAATAGGTTCCTGGTCATCAAGGAGTGATCAGAAAGCCAATTACATACCATCATAAATACATACATAATTGATAATTACAACCCTTGAGTTAGGATTACTACCTAGTTTCTCTCACCACATATGTTGTGTGTGTTAATTTTATACATGAGTGGCGGGACCTACTGTTTAAAGTCGACTCCGAAGCACAGATTTTTGAGAAACTTGACATAGGAATTTTATTAACTTTCAGAATTTTTGCCAGAAACCTGCGACTGCCTCGAGTTGCTTTGTTGGAGATGTGAGGACTGTGGCCTCACGTCTAATAGGCCAAAACGCTATATACTAGACTACGGCAACTACATACCATCAGCTTGGGCATATCAAACCTTTCAGCTCATTAAACACCAAGCTGAGAAAGTTTATGGAAACGTTGCTTTGATCTGGTGCTGTACCGATAAAGGGAATGCCACTAGTATTTTAAGACTTAATAAGGCAGCCATGAGTACACCAATAAGAGCACTCACGGGATACTTTGATTTTCTTGAACATTTGCATCGTATTGATTAGTAAAAATTATGAAAGTAGGGCATATGGTATAGACATAAAAACGATGGAACGCTTTTTATGTCAGTCTTGTTATTGTAGGGTATCCCAAATACAACTCGTTTCAGAGGAGTGGTTGGCATCTCCTAATGGGGTGCACACAACAAGCTTACTAGATGACTTAGGCACATTCCGAGATGAGACCCTGTGCCCTACAGTCGGCCTCCACCTCTTCAATATACCAACCTATGTACATGTGTAATGTATTAATAAATGCGTAAAGTTGTGCTTTAATTATTAAATGTGGACCAAAATCTTGTTCCATTTTGATTTTTAAATTTCAAAGTCTTTCTTCAATCATATTCCATAACAAGATTTTTAGGAGATTATGTTTAGATTAAGTTTAGAAAACGAAAAATTGAATTTGGAGCTAATGGATAGACTTCCTAAGCCTAAGCCGTGAATAATATACACAATTGGTCATCATAATCCTTCAGTCGGAATTACACAACCTAGCTTCTCAAACCACCCATGTTCTGTGTGTTATTTTATCCATGATCGGCGGGACCTGCAGTTTAAAGCCGACTGCGAACGACAGATTTTTAAGAAACTTTTCATGACAATTTTAATAACTCTCAGTGTTTTTGCCAGAAATCTGATGTCTGACTTGGTGTTTGAACCGTGACCTGACGCCCAATAAGGCATCGACTTCAAAGCCGCGGATAACCTTTATAAGAAATGATCTTTAAAAATAAATGATTGACAGACATTCGTTTAACGTTACGAATACATATTTCTTTTAATTTTACATTTATTTTGTGTCCTTTTCAATTTTCAAAATCTAAACGGTTAAAAACTCATCCAGTAACTATTTTAGCGAGCAGTAAGGCTTGGACTGATTCCAAATTATCCAATAAAATCAGTTAAGAAACTATAAATTTATTTTCAATTACAAAAATTTCTTGGAAATATTTCAATTGTTTATTTCACTCCTTCTACCCAATCCGCCGCTCTGATCCGTCTAATGGTAACGTTTAAAAAAACGAAAAAATTTCCAGATGGAATTTGAGATTTGATTTAGACGTCTGTATTTAATTGCAGATTGTAGAAAAGAAAAATCAAATGTGTGCATAAGTGTATGAATATAAGCGTGTTCGGTACAAACGTTTCGTTTGACTTTGTTTTACACAAATAAATATCAATTAACCCAGATTCGGTAGTAAAAAAATAAAAAATTAAATATATTTGTCATTTGATTTATTTATTTACATTAAAATTAAGGCAGAAAAAAATGTGTTAACCAACACTTTTCTTTTTGAAAAATTTTAATCTAAACACACGTCGTCTATACCTTGAACTTGATCTGATACACAATCGTCCATAGAATGCAACAGTGTCGGTGACAAATTACAAATCCAGACAAATCCAAATAAATAATAAAAATCAAAAGGAATGAATTCATTTGATTCTGAAATACAAATTGCTTTTAAATCAAATTTACAGAATTGAGTTCATTTGAGTTGAGTTGAATTCAATTCGCATTTCATTTGCATTAATTAAGTGTCAAAAACCTTTTTGTTTAGTTACCCATTACTTTGCATTACGATTTCTTTTTTTATTACATTTTTTGTTGTTGTTAACAATTCATTGTCATTAACTTTGTATTGTTCGAATTAAAAACGCATCAAATGACGTGGAGGCTATGAAAACTATTGGTTGGAATGTGCAGAGCAGTGAAAATCGCTGATATAATTTGCTTTACAGGGCAATGGAATTTTATCGAAAATTATAAATTTATTTCAGTATCAATATAGGCGTTTTAACACAATATTACATACGCATATATAATTGGTCATTACAACCCTTTAGTCAGGATTAAGACCTAGTTTTTCACAATATTGGTTATCTTTATTTTAGGTGTGTAGGTATTTTGTTGCAGTTCATCAACTTTTGTTATTGATTATGAGTGAACACGGCACTTAATTTGCCGGTAGGTTTTTCATAGACATACATACATTCATAATTGGTCATTACAACAACGGTCCTAAATCGCATCTTCTTGGCGGCCAATTAACATCAGCATTTTAACGGCCATCAAACATTTGACGCCATAAATCGATAGTAGGATGAGATGTGTGGCAATCTGCACCATCCTGTTGAAACCAAACATCGTTCACTTCAATACCATGAAAGCGGTTACAAAAAAATCGGTTCTCATGGTGCGATAGTAGCCACAATTGATCGGAATGGTTGTGCGGTCCTCATTTTTGAAGAAATATGGGCCTCCGCTATACAAACCGCAGCAAGCAATCACTCGTAATGGGTGCATTGCCTTCTATTAGTCCACGTGTGGGTTTTCTGAGTCCCAAATACGACAATTTTGCTTATTAACGTACTCACCAAAATAAGAAAGAGCTTCATCAGAAATGGTGATTTTTTTTGGAAAAATCGGCATCATCGTTCAATTTCTTGTTGGCTCAATAAATCCCAACGTTGTTCAAGCAATGAATTTTATTTCATTCAAATTTAAGTCAGTTGATGGCCCACCCGATACATGAATGGCCTACAGATTTTTTGAAAAACTTTTCATGTCAATTTTATTTTCTCTCAGTGTTTTTGCAGGAAATCTCCTGAAAGAAAGTAGCGGAAGTAATATTTTTTAATATTTCGTTTTGTTGGAGATATCTGATCTGGGGTTTGAACCGAGTCCTCACATCTAATAAGCCAACACACTGCCTACTAGTATACGGCGACCTAATTTCTCACATTTTGAATGCCTTACTGGCGAACACTATATATAGCGAAATTTTACAATTGCTTCTGATGTAGATGTCCCAGCTGGGCATCCAAAACGTTTGACACTTCTGTCCTAGTATGGCTATAATGTAATTCAATAAATCAATTTCGTATCATTGAAATTAATGGTGCAGGACTCTCATAATAATTGTATTTATTTTTTATTCAATTTTATTATTCGTTCATCACAATCAACGACGATCGTACAAGTCGCAAGACGTATCAAGATTTTGTGTAGAAGAGAGCGGCCCCATTGACATCGATTATCTCACTACGGAATCTTATTTTGACATAAGTTTTAATTTTCTAATTCCGATTAGCGACGACTGGGTCCCTGACATGATCAGAACTCCTGGAGGTAGACGCTAAATTCGATAACGGGATTGTGAGCGGAGTCTACTCTGGGAAACTGGACCTGAACATTTCCCTCCGACTGTCGGATCACTGTAGCGTATTTCAAGCGGCCATTTACCGCGCCGCTCAATGGAATCTCAATCAGGGTGCTCCTTTCAACCGCATCTCAATTTTCTTTGATAGTCAGGCTGCTATAAAATCTCTATCGAGCGTGATGATTAACTCTAGGCGTATTAGGGAGTGTCGCCGCTGCCTCGACGTTCCCTCTTGGCGCTGTAGTGTCTCACTAGTCTGGATTCCTGGATACAGTAACATTCCAGGCAACTGCAGGGCCGACGAGCTCGCCAGGGTTGGTGACCTCGACAATCGATTACCACTTACCTCGCTTAAATTGGCCTTTGGGGCGAAAATTCTTTCGAGATGGTAACCTACCAGACCTGCCGGACTCACTTAGCCCACGATGGATAGAAGGCATACCAACCAACTATTCGTACTTGATCGCAATGTCATATTGGTCATAGTGGCCATGCTTACAGGTCATTGCGTTATGGGAAGACACGCGGAAAGACTGCAGCTCCCATCTAACGACTACGGCCGTGGGCGTGGATCTGCTGAAGAGAAGAAAGCTGTTATCCAGATTCTTTATCAATGCCCATCTCTTGCGTGGTGTAGATATAGATTATTTGACTCTCTATTCTTTGTCAATTTAACGGAGTTATCATCCATTAACGTCAAGAGTAAAGCTTGTTGGTTTATGAAATTTTCAGCGTAGGGTAATCGTGCTTTTAATGTGCAGCCCTTGCGCTGATCAACTTCTTCGCTAGTTTGGTGGAATTCGGTAAGTACAGGGTCTGCGCTTACCTGTGGATTCACAGCGGGCCACTAATGGGCCTGCTCACGTGACCTTTGGCAATCAAAGCTACCATTAAACTCTAGGTTCTACCACACATGGATAAAATTCAAAACACAACCTGAACGGAGTGAGTAGATAGGTTGTAATCGTGACCAATTAATGCAACAATATCTGTTGTCTATACTATATATAGAATATTTTCTCCCCTATTTTACGTTCTGAAATAGCTATCCTGTGACTTGACCTTTCTAGCAATCAACGCAATGTAAATTATGTACTGGAGATTAAAAGCAAACTTAGGAATGTTGTAACCTTAATAGACCGTGTAACACGTGTTTGACGAAAATATCGAAGAAATTTTTGTTTTCAAATTCTAAAAAACTGAGATCGACGTTAAGTGTACAAATTTCGAAACTAAATCTGATTCTGTTATGAAATTAATTTTTAAAAGTGTACGGCATTGATATTAAAATTGAAACATAATTTTGAAAACATTAAATCGTTTTTAAATTTAAATAAATTACCGTCATATTCGCAATGAAGGCTATTATGGCACATTTAATCGCATGGAAGTTCATTCATTTACTATATTACACGAGTATTACAATGTTATTTGTTGTAACACGATTGTATTGGTATTTAAATGATTTGTTTGTGTTATTCCAATAGAAATACCTGCCAATATAATTCAAAAGTGCAATGTTTTTTTTTGTTTTTTATTTTCAGTTTAATTGACAATAATTTTTTTATTTTTGTCATCTCGTGTTTACATGTATTGCAAAAGGGTAGAAATGTTATTCAATTGTTGTAAACAATAATAACAATCATCATCTGGTTCTATTGAAATTTTGTTTTCTTTTTTCATTCAACTTTCAGTTGATTGCACTTTATGTTGAATTTTGTACTTGACCCAGCTAAACTTTTTCTGCATCATTTAAATGAACCCGTATGATTAAGCAAAAAGTTAATTTAGTTGCTTTGTCGGTCTGTAGGTCAGTTTTAGTGAAAGTTTTTTAAAAGAGTCTCAATATAAAATTCATACAAAGAAAATATGGCATTGAATTGTATATGTATTACAACCCTTCAGCCCGGATTACGACCTAGCTTCTAACGCCAGTTAGGTTGTGTATGGTATTTTTATGTATGAGTGGCGGGTCCTTCAGTTTAATGTCGATTTCGAACGACATATTTTTTGAGAAACTCTTTTCAGCAATTATTTATTTCCTCTCAGAGTTTTTGCTATAAATTTGCTGAGAGGAAGTCGCTGAAAAATATTTCTTCATATATCGTTGGAGATGTCTGGCCTGACGATTAAAATGTGGCCTCACGTCTAATAAGCCAACAACCTACTAAATAAGTCAACATTTTATGCCATACAAAAATCATACAATATTGAACGGAAAGCTATTTCCGCTCATTTCAAGAACAAATTTTATCGTAACAGGCAACTCTGAAAAAAGATTGAAGGGGAAAATAAATTCTACGAATAGAAAACCTTAGTAGCAGAGAAATATAATGAAATTCGGCTCAGATAAATACTTCGTAATTAACCTTCTCCAGCTAAATGATAAATTCTTGGGTAAGGTAAAGGGTAATGTTTTTACCAGACGGGTGTGCTTTGAGGTGAAATTTCTCCGGTGACATTTAATCCTCAGTCAGCCGTTTCAGAACATTAATAAGTTTCTCTAGCAGATCTCTGAATTGTATTCAGAAACTTAATTACTAAAACGGTTTACTCCTTAAACTGACTTTCCGGATAGGGTTTCTTTTAGGAGTCAAGTTCTCTATCTTGCGGATAATCTCAAATTAAATATTTTGGGTTATTAGATCTTTTAAATAATTTACACCCCCAGGATCAGATGGTATTATACCTGGTGACGTTCAAAATGACTACGAATTTATTCTTCCTTGGCAGGCAGCAATTTTTAATGCCTTTCTAGGACTCGTTTATATTCCTGTCGACATGAGCATCCCCTGTCCGTAAGTAGCAGTGACTATATCTCGTTAGTACTTAATGTTGTTGAGGAATTCACACTAGAATACCCAACAGATAAAATGTATGATGAGCATAGTATGACAATTACTGAGATACCAGAAACTGGTGCAGTCGCTTGTTTTCGCAGATTAATTCGCTTCCCAAAACACTTCTGTGATTAGCACTCCAACTATACATGGTTAATTTATTTGCCTAGGAATTGCTGACTCTTAATAAGCTTGGTTGAACTTCCATAACTTAAACCACCATTGTCTCAAAAAATATTTCGGCTGAGACTTTGAGCTACGAAATCTTTTTAAAGATAAATTGTAAATATGTGTGCATGCAGGAATAGAAAAAATTAATAAATTGCCAACAGGCAAGACTGAGCCTTAGACTGTTTCATCTCCGAGGATTTTGTAGAAATTTACAAACACGGTCCTAAATTTGATAATAAGATTGGCTGTGGAATTGATCTTCGAATTTTTCTCAGCCTTACAGTCTATTATGGTGTGTTTCAGGTTTTTAATCATGCTGCAGAATTGATACTGAGTTCTTACAATCAAGCAGTAATCTCTTGCAGGTGCAACGTTCATGTCTGTACTAGTTGGTGCCTGCCCCAATTTACTTGATAACAACTCAGTGTCAATCACGCAAGGGTTTCTAATCAAAACGCTATTTTTGGTATGTGATAGACTTGCTAGAGTAGGCACAATGGTACCAAAAACTGATTCACGTACGAAAATCGGCAAACTTATTACCAAGAAAGCCAAGAAAGAATTTTGCTTCTTTGTCAGACTCACAGAGGCTAACTTGCTTAGGAAGCGATCCAATCCTGATACAGTTTCAAAGGAAAATGGTCCAATGATACCAATAAATCCCAAATTCTGATTTAAATGACGATTGGATTTTTTTTTGACAAAACGTGAATGAAATAATATTCACAACAAAAAAACAAATTTGGCAAAATTTCAAACCGTTTTTGTTTAATTGCATTTTTAAATTTAAACTTTTAAATTTTCCACCCTATATAATTAAACAATAAACAAACAAAAAATACTACGATAAAGTCATGTGCGTTACCAAATATCAAAAAACTAGACTACAAAATTTATTCATGTGAAAACCTACTACTTTAGTATTAAAAAAACACGATTAATTTGTATTCAACTTATGCGATTTGGAAATAAATTCGAATCGGAAATATGCTTTAGGAATACAGCGTAAGAATAGAAGCCTCCGTAGTTTAGTAATAGGTAGTGTGTTGGTTTATTAGACGTGAGGCCACGGTTCATGCCCCACGTCAGACATCTTCAACAAAACGAAATAAAAAATATTTCCTCGGCAATTGCCTGGCAAAAACTCTGAGAGTAAAATAAAATTGCCATGAAAAATTTCTCAAAAATTCGGTCGTTCGGAGTTGACTTTAAACTGTAGGTCCCGCCTGTCATGGAAAAAATTAACACACATAGCATAAATCGTGTGAGAAGCTAGTATGTGATCCAGACTTAAGGATTAATGACCAATTAAGTAGGTAAGCAATATAATGTATGTATAGATGATGTGAAATTTTATTTGGGAGACCTTTTTGTAGTGCAGAGTTGCATTTAACTGAAATTGTTTTCAAGTATTTATGTTAAGCTGTTGCAGTAGGAGAATTCCAGATAAGCAAACTTATCTGTTTTTTTATATAAAAAATATCTAAGCTAATGTGTACATGGCAAATTGAATTCTTATCTAAAAAACATGTGTAATTTGTTAATTGAATTTGATTTTACTTGGGAGTCCCTCTATACGAGACACACGTATTTTGTAATTTTTAATCCAATTTGATTAGACTGCAGCCGTTGCACATGATTGAGTAATAAGAGAACAACAAAAAAAAAATAAAATAAAATCGGACTACAAAACACTCAAATTGATTTTCTGCCATTTGAAAGTGAAGGAAAGTGAATGACAGTAAGAGTACGTATCTGTTTATATGACCTATTCATGTCCATGCTTTATAACAATTACAAATTGCAACTACGTCAACCATTATTTTCTAATATATTCTGCTATTCTATCATACTTACTTTTAATTTTGTACAATTTGTCTCTTACTAAAGTTTTAATCTGTTCTTTGCTTTGTATATACAGGTGCGTTCTTGATACCATTCATGGTAATGTTGGTGCTGGAGGGCATACCACTCTTTCTCATTGAGCTGGGCATGGGACAGCGCATGCGTCTAGGTGCGTTAGGCGTATGGAATACCATACATCCTTGGCTGGGTGGTATTGGCATCTCGTCGTGCATAGTAACGCTGTTTGTGGCATTGTATTACAATGTCATTATAACGTGGGTGTTCTTCTATCTCTTTAACAGTTTCCGAGTGAGTAGGCGAAATGAAGCTTAAAACTTTTGTTTGTTGCTTTAAAAAAATTAATTTCTTAATTTCTTGTTCTTCTTTTTTCTTTTTTGTTGTATTTTAGTATCCATTACCATGGGCATCATGTCCTACAAACGGCACAGGCGCCGTGGTGGAAGAGTGTGCTCGTTCATCGGAAACAAGTTATTTTTGGTATCGCACAACATTGGATGCCGCACCGTCTATGGATGATGCTGGCGGTTTCAAATGGTGGATTGTTTTGTGTCTGCTACTGTCATGGACAATTGTTTTCTTTATTGTGATGAAAGGTATCCAGAGTTCGGGTAAAGTGGTGTATTTTACTTCACTCTTTCCCTACATTGTCCTCACAATCTTCTTTATTCGTGGCATAACATTACGCGGCGCCAGTGCGGGTCTAATGCACATGTACATGCCGAAAGTTGAGAAACTAGCCGATCCTACCGTATGGCTGGATGCCGCTACGCAAGTATTTTATTCGTTTGGTTTAGCCTTTGGTTCACTAATTGCCTTTGGCAGTTACAATACCCCCAAGAATAATTGTGTACGCGATGTACTTTTGGTCTCTGTCTGCAATGCCATCACCGCTATTTACGCCAGTGTCGTCATCTTTGCTATTTTGGGCTTTAAGGCAACCGTTAATATGGATCGTTGCATTGAAGTGTAAGTAAACGAAAAAAAAAGAAAAATAAATTGGAACTCAACTAAATGCCTTAAATGGGAACCTTGTAAATTATCGTGATGTCAAATAAATTTTTTTCAAGATCATTGTTTTTTAATTTTTTTTTTTTTTTTGAAATGCATTTTTTCCCTCCTCTTGCTTCAGCGCATGCATGACAATGTTATTCTATTTTAGATTCATTAATGACCAGACCAACCAACCAAACAACCAACCAACAGACAGACGGACCAGTTTTCAATCAATGGGGCGCTAGTGTGATTAAGTGTCTGCAATTGATTTGTATGTGTTTTGCTTATGCAAGCAAAACAATTGCAATTGTTGCAAATATTTACAACACAATACAATTATTCCCTGCATAACGTGAAAAAGGGCTTAAATAACAATTTGATTTTGGTAATCATTACCAATCAAGATAAGCGATGAAATTAAAAATGTATTCTTAAGCCATTGCATTACGTGGAGTACAGTGGAAAGAAAGCACATTACATGTAATTAATATAGACTGTCGGTTACAAGAAACGAATGTTTTTAAGTAAACATAACATAAAACGTTTCCTAAGACTTCAATCTACTCGCCACTCCAATAAAAACTATGCAGAATTATTCCAAGAAAAACTATTTTTGTTAAGTGTATAAGACAGATGTTCAAATACCACTTGAATTGGGTGTATTTAAACTATAGGGTGGGCAATTTAAAAGTTCAAATTTTAAAACACAATAAATCACAGACGGTTTGAAATATTCCCAAATTTATTCTTTGTTGTATTTGTTGTAATTGTATTGTTCCGCTTAGAAATAGAATATAATTTCATTCATATGGCTGCTGCGTCTGGCCTCATAGTACCTCATTTGATTGGACCAATTTTCGTGTACTTTTTCAAGTGTATGGGTCAATGGCAATACGAATGTTGGCCTTCAAATGCTCAATTGCCTCTGGTTTGTACACATAACAATTCTCTTTAACAGCGCCCAACAGAACATAGTCCAACGGGGTCAAATCGAATATTTTTTGTTGTCAATTAACATCACCATTTCGGCTAATTAAACGGCTATCAAGCGTTTGACGCAATAAATGGATTGTGGCATGAGATGTGTAGCAAGTGGCACTATCCTGTTGAAACCAAACATTGTTCACATCAATAACATGAGAAGCGGGTACAAAAAATATCTGTTTTCATGGTGTGATAGGTGATGAAAATAAGCTTCTTCGGAAGAGATGATTTTTTTTTAGCAAATAATAATGTTTTGGAAATCGATTTCCAATAAATACCAAAATTGCTCAAGCGGAAATCGATTCAATACTTTTTCGAGTGGATGAGGTCGTATCTCGGCAATGGCATCACGAATGTTAGCCTTCAAATGTTCAATTGTCTCTGGTTTGTCGGCATAACAGCTTCTTGGCGGCCAATTGACTTCACAATTTCGGCTAATTAAACGGTCATCAAACGTTTGACGCAATAAATCGAAGTTGCACCATCCTGTTGAAACCAAACATCGTTGAATGCCATGAAAAGCGGGTACAAAAAATTGGTTATCATGACCGTAATGATAGCGCCGTCCTCTTTTTCAAAGAAGTATGGGCCAAAGATGCCTCCGCTCCAGAAGCCGCACCAAACAGTCACTCGTAATGGATGCAAGGCACCACGTGTGTGTTTTCCTAGTTCCAAATTCGGCAATTTTGTTTATTAACGTACCCAATAAGATGAAAATGCGCTTCATCCGAAAAGATGAATTTTTTTTTTGTCAAAATCGACATCATCGTGCAGTTTCTCGTTGGCGCAATAAAGCTCAATATTTCTCAAGCATAAACCGATTCATTAAGTTCAAACATAATTGGCCATTACAGCCCTGTAGTCAGGATTACGACCTAGGTTCTCACACCGCTGATGTTGAGTGTGTTACTTTTATACATGAGTAGCGGGACTACAATTTAAAGTCGATTCCGAATGATAGATTTTTGTGAAACTTTTCGTGGCAATTTTATTTACTCTCAGAGCTTTTGCTAGAAATCTGCTGAGAGAATTCGCCGAAGAAGAGTTTTTCCATATTTCATTTGTTTTGCAGATGTCTGACCTGGGGTTTGAACCATGGCCTCATGTATAATAAGCCAACACACTACCCACTAGACAACGGCGACTTTAATGCACACATAACATCCCAATTCTTCACCCCAGCGTTTCTGCTGAGAGGAAGTTGCCAAAGAAATGTTTTTCATATTTTCGTTTTGATGTCTGACTTGGGGTTTGAACCGAGGTCTCCCGTCTAATAAGCCTATTAGACCACGGCAACTTACAGTTCAGTTCGACTTCATTACGTACAATGGAGATAATATACTGAATGACATAAGTATTGCCAGATTCGAAATAACCGATGATTCAAATTTAAACCAATAGATGGCCCACTCTATATTAAAAAATTAATATAAGTCTATTTATATCCTAAAGCTAACACTTATTGTACAACCAGCTGTTGATAAACCCCACATTTTTTTCTAATTATTACACAAAACCCAAGAGGTAAAGCTTAAAAAATGAAACAAGGAAACGCATACAAATACTATTCAACCACAATCGTTTTGTTTACTCTTTTGAGGAAATGAACAACATTTCCTATTTTTAATATTGACAGTTATGGTCTTATTCACCTCAGTCAGACCTTTTTCAATATTTATTACTATTAATTGCTATCGTTGTTGATGTGTATTGTGTATGTTTTATGAGACGCAATTACTTTTGACTGCAGTTTTTTTTTTATTTATTTTGTAGCTTTTGCTTTGAAAGAAATCTTTTTTAATTGAATATTATTTTTACAAATATGTCATGATTCAAATTGTTTATTGACATAAATGAAGGTGATTTTGTTTTAAATTATATTAAAATGCCTTCCTTAACAAGAGTCCAGTCCAATAATAATTCCAACAATTTGTTTTCCATAATGAAAGAAATAATGCGCTGAACATTATGTCCATAATAACAAATTATTTAAAACGTATCAGTACTATTGAAGTCGTCATGGGAGCGGCTTGCCTGAAGTGTTGCCAATTTATAATGGTTTATCATTTTTACTTCAAATTTTCAGAAAAATTAATTTATGCACTACTTTTAAGTCGTGTGACTGCAACGGCAAGGCTTTACATTCTAACAAAGCCGAGCATGAGAACAAAGCTGACCCATTCTCGGTGAAAAGTAATGTTTAAATTATTGATCGAGTCATATTCATTTTTTTTTTTTTCATTTTTAAATTCTTCTTTATTTACATTACTATTTACATATATATTTACATTTTCGAGATATTATCTAATGATATTACAGCGAATTAGATTTGTAATCATAGATATTGATCGTATTTTTAGTCATATATTATTTAAAGGAAAAATAGGAAAACCTTTATTTGAAAAATAAGAAAAACAAAGATTCAAATATAATTAGAAAAATATATATGTATATAAGTGAATTATATAAAAATAATACACCCTATACATATCATTTTCTATTTGGTGATTTTTGTTTAAAAAGCTGCCTCAAGCCGACTCACTGCAATCTCTTATCAGTTGATAAGAAGAATTTTCCACATTCTCAAAATATTTTTTATTAAATGTTTTGATAAAGTCTTCAATCCTTTCATAACCGGTTTCACTGTGTAGAAGCTGTGTCGAGTATCTCCAATGTTTGTTGTTTATTATTTTAAGGCATTTGTTTTGAATTATCTGAAGTTTCTTCAGATGACTTTTGGCAGCTTTGTACCAAACGGGACATGCATATGTTAAAGATGGACGTAAGACACTTTTGAATAACAAATTTTTGTTGCTTTGATTGAGTAATGAGCGTTTATTTAGCATTGGCCACAGAGCTTTGAGCGTATTAAGAGATTTTTTACATGTTTCGTCAATATGTTTTGCAAAATTGAGTTTCTTATCCAAATGTATGCCCAGATACTTTACTTCTTTTTGAATTGTTAGACTCTCATTTTCAAAGTTTAGCTGACGGCTTGGTAATCGTTTGGGAGAGTTATTGTATGGAAATATAATGGCTTGCGTTTTATTGGGGTTAATTTTAATTTTCCACTTGTATAAATACTTCTTGCAGGCAGCCAATCCCTTTTCCATTTTCTTTTGTAAAGCTTTCGTGAGTTTGCTTGAAGTAATAAGGGCAGTATCATCCGCGTAATATGCAGTTTTCAAGTATGAGGGAGGAGCAAAGTCCGACGTATAAATTGAATACAATAAAGGTGACAATATAGAACCCTGTGGTAAACCTGATGTGACTAATTTTGAAGAGGAAAAAGTTTCATTAACTGCCACAACAAATGATCTGTCATCAAGAAAATCTGAAGCAAGCCTGCACAGATATCTTGGTATATTAGTCTGGAGCAATTTGTATACAAGCCCATTATGCCAAACGGTATCAAATGCCTTTTCCACGTCCAAAATTATTAAACCAGTAGATTTTTTTAACCGCTTATTAGTTTTGATTGTATTAACTATTCTATTAATTTGGTGTACTGCACTGTGTTGTTTCTTAAAACCAAATTGTTCATTAGCTATTATCGATGTGTTTGATATGGCATCACACAAACGATTATGAATGATTTTTTCATAAAGTTTACCCAAGTTACTCAGTAAACTGATAGGTCTATAATTGCATGGATTGTTCTTAGGCTTATTTGGCTTTGGAATGGCAATAACTTTAGCTTTTTTAAACACTTTTGGAAAGTAGTTTAATTGTAAGCAGTTATTAAAAATAATCTTTAGTAGTTTCACTGCCTTTAGGGGTAGATTTTTAATCAAAACATTAGGGACACCATCCAGACCAGGTGATTTTGATGCCTTTAGTGATGCAATTAATGTATTGATCTCACTTACCGATGTGAGAGCCAAGCCTTCAGGTTCGATATCTGACGCCTTAAACAGATTGACTTTGGAGTTGACAATTTTGTCAATGGAGTGTTTGTAAGTTGAAGTAAGACTATTTGAAATTGAAAAGGTATCGGATAGGAGTTGTGCTTTTTCATCATCAGTAACAATTTTTCTGTTGCCTTGGGTAAAATGTGATATTTTTTTGTTTTTAATCCCTCTTAAATTTCGGCTAATTTTCCAAAACGATTTGTCACCTGGCCTTAATTTTGACAACATTCTGCTCCATTTAATGTTACGGTGGGTATTAATTTTATTATTGATCATAATAGTCAGTAGTTTAGTGCACTGCTCATAAAAATTTGCTTCAGAAATGACCGATGTCCGTTGACGCTTCCTTATAAAAGTTTTTCGTGTTTTTATTAATTTAACGATGTCTAAAGGTAAGTTTGTATCAGCAGCGATATTAAATCTTGGGGTGCAATGATTTCGTGCCTCCAAGATTATTCGGGTAAACTTTTCAATTTCTAGATCAATTGTAGGCTTTGAACTGTAGATATCTGTATTTATAGTGATTGCATTGCTAATAATGTTTCTGAATGCTACCCAGTCGGTTAGTTTGTAATCGAAGTGACCAGTGTTTAATTCAGAGGCTGATCCATTTCTAATTTTGCAGATAACAGGTCTATGGTCTGATGGAATGCTGGGTCCGATTACACTTAAATCAATATTTAGTGAGCTATTACTCAATGCTAAGTCAATTACTGAGCTCATACGATTTCTTTGGTATGGATAAAAAGTTGGACTGTTTGGATGATAAACAAAGAAGTTATGTGTCTGTTGAAGGTTGTATAAAACATTTCCCGCAGGGTTACTGTTATTACAATGCTAAGAAGAGTGTTTTGCGTTAAAATCGCCTAAAATAATAAAATCCTTGTTAAAAGACGTTAGTTTTATAATGTCGTAAGCGAAACTAGTTGCATATTTTGGCGAATATGCAGTAGAAATGATAACCGGTCTATTATTTATCATAATTTCAATTGAAAGGTTTTCTATTCTCCGCGTATTTACAATTGGTAGTAATTTATGTTGGACTGATCTGCGAATAACTAGAGCTACTCCTCCCCCTCTTGAGTTTTGTCTGTCGTTACGGTATATTAGATAATTTTTGAAATATGTTTTATGGTTTTCGTTGAGATGAGTTTCGTTTAAAGAGGCAATATGGATTTTTTCTCTTTCGAGTAGGTTTTCAAATTGAACCAAATGAGAATAAGTTGTAATGCCGTTAGCATTCCAATGAATAATTTTGATAGAATGAGAGTTATCGAAGACCATATGCATATTTCACCATTGACATCACGACTTGAATTTGTTGTATTTTTGTTGTGCATTGTTGAAGATCATCCAATGCTGTTGTAAAAATGTTAAAGAGTTCATCTACACTAAAGAGATCGTTACTTCCTCTCACACAATTTGCATAAGATAACGTGTTACGATAAGTATTAATGTTATTTTGATTATTAATAGGAAGATCAGCATTGATAAATTGTGAAGAGTTTTGTGGTTTCTTGTTGTAGCTTTGTACATTCTGGGCAGTCGCTTTTGCTCTGGTTTCTAAATAAAGAGAGCGCAAAGGGCATTTGACATCATTTGCAGAGTGATCTGTACGCTCTTTACCATATTTTTTACAGTTAAAGCAGGAGAAAACAGCTGGTATTTTATCTTTATTCCTGAGTGGGCAATCTTCAGTACGGTGTCGATTTGCGCATATCATACAAGCAGGAAGGCGATTGCAATGTTCACCTCCATGACCATACATGAGACAATTCCAACATTGTGTTGGGTTATCCCTTTTCCTTGGTTTATACTTCTTCCAAGATACAATAACGTTGCATATTGCAGTCACATTATTTAGCGCTTTGGGATTAAAATTTTTTCTTGTAAACTGTACTTTGTAGACCGCATTGTTCACAGAACTAAATCGTGTGTTAATTTCAGTTATAGCTGAAGGAGTTAAATTATAAGCTCCCATATCATTTTTAATATCATCAATACTAATTTTTGGAAGGCCATATAAGAATACCGTGTAAAGACGATTCTCTTTGGAATTAAAAGTATGGAATTCTATTTTATTTTCAATAAGAATCTTTTTGCACATTTCATAACACTCAGTGTTATTTGGGAAAACTTTAGTTCCGATTGATGTGCGTTTATATATTACATCACTTCCCATTAATACTTGGAGTTCCCTTAGAGAAAAGTTTTCATCGACAACCAGAGGTGGAGGCTTAACTTTCTTTATTTCATTTATGTTGGAGGCTGGGTCCAACTCCATGTCACTGTTATCAGCCAGGGTACTAAACCGATTTTTTGATGTGGAAGGTAAGTCAGATAACATACCTAAAGAAATTTGTCGCGACCATTTAGATCTCTTCATGTTCACTTTTTTTAAAGAAGAATTATTTGATTTGGCCCCCGGGGCCATAGCAATAATGCTATCCCTGCAGTTATAATGTAAATTGCCTCGCGAGTGAGTTCAATAATAACAACAGATGACAATTACAAAAATAAAAGAGTTATTTGCAGTTTTTTTTTTTTTTTTTTTCTTTTAATATTATTTTTATCACTTTCCTTTTGTTTCAGTAACAATTATCCGCTATTAAGTTAGAGACGACCGTTCTAATCGACATTTAGCATCGGACTGATCGAGTCATATTATTAAATTGGCAATATAAAGGAATTTTAAATAATTTTAAACAAATTTATTAAAAGAATCTAAGTATGAATTAAATATAAAAAATCTTTTAATAAAACGTATGATAAGCATACTATGGCAATTACTGAGATACCAGGCACCATTGCAGCAGGCTCTTGTTTTTGCAGAGGAATTCTTTTCCCAAAACAGTTCTGTGATTAACAATCCAACTACACATGGTTAATTTATTTGCCTAGGAATTGCTGCACCCTAATAAGTTTAGTTGAACTTCCGTAACTCGAACCATCATTGTCCCAAAAAATATTTCGACTTTGACTTTGAGCTACGTAATCTTTTTAAGGTTAAATTGTAAAAATGTGGGATGCATGTATGGAAATGAATAAATGGTACAGTAGTGACTTGGAATTTTTTTATTAGACATTTTCATTGAAGTCTAGATGTCGCCGTAGTCTAGTAGGTAGTGTGTTGGCTTATTAGACGTAAAGCCAGGGTTCGAGGCCCAGGCCAGATATCAAGACAAAATACAAAAAGCATTTCTTCGGCGACTTTCTCTCAGCAGATTTCTGGCAAAAACTCTGAGAGTAAATCAAATTGCCATGAAAAAGTTTCTCATAAATCTGTCGTTCGGAGTCGGCTTTAAACTGTAGGTCCCATCACATAATACATACATAATTGGACATTACAATCCTTCAGTCAGGATTTCGGCTTAGCTTCTCGCCACTCATGTTTTAAATTAACACACACAATATAAGTGGTGGGAGAAGCTTGGTCTTAACCCAGACTGAAGCGTTGTATTAAAAGACCACACGTGGAATGTAATTAACAACTGAAGAGTGTGAATAAATGGATGTGTATCATGAATGTGGATCTTTAATAAGAATAATTGCGATTACAGAGTACCAAATACAGAAATATTTAGCAGATCCAAAATTATATGATTCTAATGAGAGGCATGCAAGACAGATTGAGTCAGATTGTAAAAAACATCAATACAATGACATTACAATTTTATTTATTTTAAATACAAAATCAATTAAATTATAGCGCTCATCTTATGGTACAGCATATGAATTATTTTTTATTTTTAGAAATATTTTCTGAAACCGAACTGTTATCTTTTCTGCCTATGTCAGACCCTCTGTAATACTCAACAATGTCATTATCAGCAGGTAAAACAATTGGGTTATCTACCTCAATGTAATTCCGATGAGTAGCATTGTAAGTTATTTTATACGTTTTAGGCGCGACAAAGGTAATTCAGAAACACTAACGAAGGCCAACTTTTTCGATACAATGAGCTGATTTGTTATGATCAAGCTTTACTGAAATGATTGATTCAATGTATTGTATTTCATTAACCACTGCTCGTCATTCGCCATAGGCTAATAGATTGTGTTTTGGGTTACTAGATTCAAACTCGTAAGTTCAAACCTCAGTTCGGAAATCTCAAATTTCTTTCTTCGACTTTCGCTCAGCAGTATTTTGGTAAATTCATAGAGAGTGAATAACATTGCATTAAATGCTTGCAAATGGTTTTTCGGCATCCTCCCACAGAAAATAGTTCAACGGCGTCAAATCGCAGCTTCTTGGCGGTCAATTAACATCACCATTCCGGCTAATTAAACGGCCATCCAATGTTTGACGCAATAAATTGATTGTGGCATGAGATGTGTGGCAAGTTGCACCGTCCTGAATTGTTTGGCGGTTTCTGCTCGGAATCTGTTCTAAGTCCTTTACTACTTTATTCGTATATGACCTACTTTATACTTTATTTGGCTTATAAGATTTTACTTCCTCCTTTAGATCTATCAAGTACTCGTATTTTTCGACTAACATACTTACTAAACATAACAGTAAAATTCCGTAATATTCTTCATTCGTTTGTCTAGTTGAAATAAAAAAAATTTCCCAATTTTTTTTTAATAGTTTTTCGATTTTTTCAGAAACAAAGACATTTTATTTAAGCACGACGTCCTGCCGTCTAATAATGTCACCGATGAAATTTACGAAGCCGCCTTGGGCAAAATAAACGAAACCCAAATAAAAGATTGGGAACTCGGTGAATGTAGTTTGGCGCATGAACTGGACAATGTAAGCTCATCATAAATGGCAATAACTTGAAATAAGCATTCAAACTATTCTATTTTTAGGCTGCCGAGGGTACGGGTTTGGCATTTATTGTTTTCACACAAGCTATTGTGGAACTACCAGGTGCTCCTTTCTGGGCTGTACTGTTCTTTACGATGTTACTGTCTTTGGGCTTGGGTTCACAGATTGGTATACTTGAGGGCATGCTGTGCACACTGTTTGACATCGACATCATTAAGCGGGTTAAGAAACAACATGTTACTGGAGTGGTGTGTCTTTTCTGCTTCATTGTCGGTTTCATCTTCTGTACAGGTGCTGGCGAGTATTGGCTGAAGATGTTTGATTCCTTTGCCGGTACAATTGGTTTGGTTGTGATTGCTCTGATGGAAATGATAGCCGTCGTCTACATATACGGCCATGAGAGGTATTAATTCTATTCGCTGGGTTCTTATTTCTTGAACAGCTTAAAATTGTATGACGTTTTTTTAGGTTTACGGAAGACATCTACCAGATGACTGGCTACCGTCCTGGCATATATTGGCAATTGACTTGGCGCTACTTTGGTCCCCTAATTATGGTTGCCATTTTGGTGTCATCCATTGTGTGTATGATTATAAAGAATCCAACATATAGTGCCTGGAATGCAGAATTGGTAATTTACTTGTTAACTATTCATATACATAGCCATGTGTAAATATATATACGATAATTATATCATACAGGGTGCTGTTGAAGCTAAAAGTTATCCACCATGGGTTATGGGCATTGCTTTATCAATGATTTTAGCTGGCATCTTACCGATGCCAATCGTGTTCCTAATGCGTAGCTTCCAATGCCTCAAAGTCGATTTGGATATACATCAAGGCTCAATTAGAAGAAACGAAACAACCGCCTCCACTAAGGAAATGATTGATAATGATGATGACGTAAGTACACCTATAAACCGTAGGGTAGCTTCATAATGTATTTAAAGCACAAATTTTAAGGAAAATGTATAACTGGTATGAACAAAATTGTATTTTAGTATTGTGGGAGGTTATGTCAATTATGTATGTATGTATTTATGTATATATAATTAATTATATTATGTATGTATGTTGTGCTAACAATTTAAGTATACATAGTATACATATACATATTCATGTATGTATGTATGTATATATGTATACAACAATATAATGATCACATAAATTCATTCTCTATTCACTTTAATGTTTCGTCTCATTTTCGTTTTTGTTTCTTAACAAATGCTTACCTTGCCTCGTATTTGATTTGAAATTAAACCATAATCAATCAAATTTAACAAAAAACAAAAAAAAAACAAAATTTTTAAAAATTGAATTAAAACAACCACGTACAGATTGTGAGTCCAGATATGCCACCACAAGATTCATTAGCGGCGACACGTTTTACAATTGGAGACTTTGATGTAAGTTGTAGATATCTAGAATGCTTTTTACTTTCTTCTTTTGCTCAAATCGATTATATAAGTATGTAGTGATGAATTTTACAATATGACTCTTATTGAACCACTTGTAACCAATCAAATTCAAACTAACTTTGGTAATTGACAGACTCTGTAAATTATTTTTGTTATTAAAAATGACAACGAAGAGGCGGACGTTTTTAACCTCACATTTTCTGTTATCCTTGGTAGAACATTGTTTGGCATTGTTTGACATGCTTGGTTGGATAATGATTGTAATATTACAATGGGCCTAACCACTGAGCTTTAGTGCGGCGTTGCTGTTCAAATAGGGGTCTTCCGCCTGATCAGATTTAACTAACCTGTAAAAAAGGGATACTAGCAGACATAAAATATACATTATTTTACAGAGTCTCATCAAATTCCGTGAATTTTGATGCGAATTATTCACCAAGCTATTGATATTAACAATCAACAAAATAATGAAAAACGTGCGATCATCACATACCGGGTATAAGCACCCCAGGTATAATAATTCCCCCTTAGTAGTAGCACTGAAACTTAGGCAATCTTGATTTTTGTTTTAAAATGTACTGAAACTATTTCGTTATACGCAACCCGTTTTTATGCATTCCCCGCTTAGAAAGGCGAAAAAATGTACCTCATTTTACCTTAAAAAATTCATTTATATGCACCCGCTTTGTGACAATGTTTGCGCAATGAAACATTTCTGGATTTCTTTGAAGCCAATATTCACCATTAACGCCATACAGTAGATTTATTGGAAAAAGAAGTACAAAATTTGTACAGCGCAATGCAATGTTCGTAATAGTTTCACTCTACTTGAAGCAGAGGCTGCTCTCTGTCCTATCCAGAAGACATAGCTAACTCAGGCAACGCCATCTCAAATAATTCATTTCTGATAGAAAACATACAATTCGACAATTTTCGCCTTTGTAAAGTTCTTCTTCCACTAATCAACGGCCTGATTCTCTGCCTAATTAATGCTACAATAGGACTCTTGATTATGTCTATAAAGTCTGATGCGGATCCATTTATTTCAGAAATTTCTTCGCAGCGATCCCAAAGTGCCACGGGGGCCCAGCAAATTTCAAGGTTGTTCACCACAGCGAGCTGTTGAAGATGATCAAGACCATCTCCGACCAGGCTACATTCGATTACAAAGCCGATAACATCAATGACTCAAATAGAACTCCATCAGTTTGAATGACACGCGACTATTTGCTCTCAGGTGCGGGATTTCGGTATAAGAATACCCCGCTTATAAGCACTGCCTGCATGCATTTTTGAAAGTGCTTATATCCGGGAAATACTGTACTTAAATTTGGCTGGTGATAATAATGCTTTAGAATAGAATATCAATGATAAATTTTATGTCCCAAATCACTGCTGAATTCCAACAATATCGCACAATTACTGGTGAGGATAGGCTAAGGGCTCCAATCCGTCTTAAGCGATAACCGAGATACTGGTCAGAATTTCCAAGTTGTCGTTAGCTTTGAACTGTTTTTTTATGGTTTATTTATGTTTGGACCTACAATATTGGAAATGTAACCAACCATCTCAGAAAAGCTGTCAGCAAAAAGCGAAATAAAAGAGTAATGGTGATTGTTAAAACCCATACCACATTTGGGAGGAAATGTCTCTTAATAAAGCCAGAAGAAGATTCTCTGACAAACTGTGATCAAATATGGATTCATTTGTTATATGAAAGCATAGCGCATTAAAAAGTGTTTTGCTTCTCCTATGAAATATCAATGCGGCCCTATGCTCCTAGAGGAGTAAAGAGTGTCGTTAGAGAGAGTCACCGTTGTCTCGACGTTCATTTTGGGCACTTCAGTGTCTTACTTGCCTGAGCTCATGGGCACAGGGACATACCATCAGCTGTAGAGTCAAAGAGACCGTTAGTTCTGGTACATTCCTTCCGGAACCTCTGGCCAATCGAATTAGGTATGTCACTTACTTCGGAATTTTTGGCCATTTGCCAAAAATTCTTCCGGGATACCAAACGGGATAACGCGTTATGGGAAGATTGTAGGCCTGCTGAAGAGGAGGAAATTGTTATCCACTTTGTTAGTCATCGCCCATACCTTGCGAGGTGCGGATTTAGGTTACTTAGCTCTCCATTTTTATCAACTTAACGGAGTTACCATCCATTGATAGCAATGATATATGTAGCTTCGTTTATTAAAATTTCTAGCTGGTTTCCAGCTTACGGTAGTCGTGCTTTAATGTGCTGTCCCTGCGCTGACCGACTTCTTCGACAGGTTTAGTGGAATTCGGTTAGAATTCGTGTGATGTTACAGCGGGCCGCTATGCGTGCTCATGTGATCAAAGCTACCACTCCAACCTACCTACCTACCTACCCGTAACATACTTTCAGTGCAACTTATCATTTGACGATAAATACTAGACAAATATTATTTTAAATAAAAACAAACAAGATGCGCGTCGTTGCCGCTGCGTTTTAAAAAACTTGTTTAATTTGGCAAATATTATCGACATTGCTTCGGCACTGCCATATTTTTGAAAAAGTTAACTTTATTTTATCAGTTAGTTGTAATAACGAAACAAACCAAAAAATTTAAAGGTGACTTTAAAGTTCACTTTAGCTAAAGTTACCTTTTACGAAATCCAACTTTAACGGCAAGTTATAGTAATGGTTTTCAAATTCATCGCCGATACATCGTGCATCAAACAAAAAACATGTTTAATTTGGCGAATGTTATCGACATTGCTTCGGCATTGCCATATTTTTGAAAAAGTTAACTTTATTTTATCAGTCAGTTGCAATAACGAAACAAAACAAGAAAGTTAAAGGTGACTTTAAAGTTCACTTTAGCTAAAGTTACCTTGTAATAACGAAAAAAGTTAAAGGTGACTTTAAAGTTCACTTTAGCTAAAGTTACCTTTTACGAAATCCAACTTTAACGGCAAGTTATAATAATGGACGTTAGAAGGCTTTCAAATTCAACGCCGATACATCGTGCATCAAACTTCAATGTATCGTCAATCAAAAGATAGATGTATTGTTTGTATCCCTAGCTATAATCGACTTTTGCTGTACATAATTTTAGAAAGGAAATTTAATGATAGAGTAAAAAATATAAATCGTTTCATAAATTTAATCCAAGTTTTTATTAAACGATTTGTTTAGAAATTCGTTATACTGAATTCCAATCAACAGTGACTGATTACAAGTGGTTAACAAAAAAAAAAAATAAATAAATAAGACATAGTGTAAAATTAATTGCAATTAAACATTTTTTGTACTAATTTCATAAACCTTTATTGTATTTCTTTGTATTTTTTCCATTTTTCCACTGCCAAAAAAAATATAAAATTCTTTTTGTACAGAATTAAAACAAAAAAATAAAAAACAACATATAATTTAATGTCAACTGTAATAACACAACATTAAAACGCTTTTAATAGAAAAAAAAACAAAATTCGACAACACCAACATACAATTTCTACATACGGTAAATAAATTTCCGAATTACGATATAAAATGGATCTCATTTACGATATTTCAAGGTTTAGTTTGTTTTAAATAAAACGGTTATACCTCCTCATTGAAGAGTATATGAAACAAATGCTCTATCATACGTCATAAACGAGTATAAGATGAAAATAAAACCAAAGTACATATACATATGCAAACTTCCTTTACATGCAACGTTTAAAAATACACTGAGAAAAATTACATGACATATAAAGTCCATACATTAATAAAATTTTCAATGAAAGTGCTTTTTAACAAAGAAAAACGTTAAATAAATTAATAAATAAATAAAAAAGAATAGACAAACAAATATTAAAACTTAAAATTTAATTTGTTATGGACAACCAGAAAAACTTCAAGTCTTTGATAAAAAAAAAGAGAAAAATATGTGAGAACGCCTTTCTTAATGATTTATTAAAACAAGGAAAAAACAACTTAAATTATACAATTAATCTAAAACTGAATGAAACTATTTTACAACAACAACAAAAACGTAATAATATAGATTTTAATTAAACGGCAATTATTTACAAGAACAAGAAAACAAAACCAAAACAATTTATAATTTAAACTTTAAAACTAACATGGTATGGGTATTGAACACATCATTTTAAATTAGAAAACAAAGAATTTTTATGGAACAGTGGTTTGCACACTTTAAAATTCGAACACAAACTAACATGAAAGCGTATGACGATGATGCTAATGATGATGATGATGAATGATGTTACAAGAGTGTATACATAGTTTTAATGTTAAATTAACTGAAATTATAATTATTATTAACATTAATACGATAAAAAAGAAAATTCAATAAATTATTACGACTTGAATATAAATTTAAAAACCAAAAAATATAAAAAAAACTAAATAACAAAATATATAGAAAATCTAGAGTATTCTTAAAAAGTAAAGCCCCCCCTGCTGAAAGCTCAACATTTTTAAAAAAATAAATTTTTATTTGTATTACCCGTACAAGTACTATTTAGCTCATTAATTAGTAAATAGTTCTATTGAATGATATTAATTAATTAATTAACAAAAATAAATAACAACAAACTAACATTAACAACAATTAAATTTATATGATTAACATACTTTACATATACATACAGTCAGTGCCTATGCCGTATAGGATGAGCGAGCATACACACTGTCGGAATGGAATGAATGATTATTTTTAAAATACATACTAGTGTAGTACAGTACTAGTGTATTAATTAACTGTACCAGCTGTAACTGTAATTCTATTTGTTTAATTGTTTATTTGTTTGTTTGTAATGCTGCAACGATTGTAATAAATATGAAAATCACTGCTAAACTAGTATTTAAAATTAATAATTCGCATACACTCATGCTGACATATTATTAATTATACACATTCAATTACATCATAAACTACTTACATACATACCAAAAACCCATACATAAATCCACATCGAATTCAGAGTTTCGTGTGTATGTTGTACTGGAATCGGTTAAATATATTGTAATAACAAAAAGGTAATTAAATAATTAACTATACATACTAACATTAACATTAATTATTTCCAAATTTTATACACTTTAATCTTATTTGTATTATATTCTCTATAAATTTTATGTATGATACAATATTTATGGTTGATTTTAAGTTCCTTATTTATCACTGCGAAAACAAATTTTGAAGATTGAATTAAAAAAAATATTATAATTCGTTCATAATATTTAAGCTTTTACGATATACGAAATTATACTCTTCTCTTAAAAATTTATAAATAAATCAAGTACAGGGTGGGCCATTTAAAAGTTTAAATTAAAAAATGCAATAAAACAATAACGGTTTAAAATTTTGCCAAAATTTTATTTTGTGTTATGAAGTATATGGCCATATGGCTACCGCGGCTGATCACCCAGAACCGCATTTAATTGAACCAATTCTCGTGCACTTTTTCAAGTTTATGGGGTCATATCTCGGCAATGATATCACGCATGTTGGAGTTCAAACAATCAATTGTCTCTGGTTCGTTGCCAAAACAGTTTTCTTTAACGGCGCCCAAACATAGTTCACATCAATACTATGTAAAGTGGTTACAAAAAAATCGGTTACCATGGTGCGATAGGTGTCGATGATGGTTCCGCTGTTCTCATTTTCAAAGAAATATGGACCAATGAAGCCTCCGCTCCACAAGCCGCACCAAACAGTCAATCGTAACCACGTGTGACCTGTTCTTCATGAAAAGAAAGACATTTTTTTTAATTGGTCATTACAACCCTTTAGTCAGGATAACGACCTAGCAACTCACACCACTTATGATGTTTGTGTTAATTTTATACATGAGTGGTGGGACTTACAGTTTAAAGTCGACTCCGGACGACAGATTTTTGAGAAACTTTTCATGGCAATTTTATTTACTCTCTGAGTTTTTGTTAGAAATCGGCTGAGAGAAAGTCGCCGAAGAAATACTTTTTGTATTTTGTTTTAATGTCTGCTCGAACCCTGGCTTTACGTCTAATAAGCCAACTACGGCGAATTCAGTCAGTTTTCTTAATGTTCGTAAACATTCAGTTACAGTTCTACAGTTCGCTCTAAAATGTGGTATTTCTGGTAATATTAACTCCATTAGGCCATACTATAGATGGTTTAAAAAGTGACGTTTTGTTCTTCACCTTGTTACAAAACATAGTTAAAATCACATTATTTTTTTAAAGCTTAACTACGTTTTAAAATTAGAGAAAATTTGGAATATTTCCATCATACCTTGCTTTTCAATCGTAAAAAAGTTAAGAAGAAAATTCAAAATTACTGGCACATAGAGAGCTTCGGAAGCTTGATACATAAGGAAGGGAGTACGATCTTTATGTTCCACATAAATTTACAGTCAAAAATAAATTGGTTTATATCGAAGTCGAAACACAAATTTCTTATTTCTAAAGAATTAGTGGTTTAAGTTTAATTTTTATAGAGACCTACAAAACTAAATTGGATCAGTTTTCTATCAGAAAATCCAGAGTTTATCAATGGTGGTATAATGGCTTTACCCAGATCGTAACAAAATGTTTTCGACCAAAGAGACTAATATTTTGGTTGAGTAAAACTTGTTTGTATAAGCAGAAGTGTTTAAATTTTAGTCGTCGCCGTAGTCTAGCAGTTAGAATAATTAGACGTGAGCTCACAGTTCAAAGCCAAGGTTAGAAATCTCTTATGAAAAAATATTTCTTCGGCGACTTCCTCTCCGCAGATTTCTGGCATAAACTCTCTGAGAGTAAATAAAATTGCTACGAAAAGTTTCTCTAAAATCTGTTGTTCGGAGTCGACATTAAACTATAGGTCTCACATACATAGTGGTGTGAGAAGCTAGGTCGTAATCCTGACTGAAGGGTTATAATGACCAATTATGTTATTTATGATGATATAATGAAACTCGTTTCAAATATAAGAAAAACGTGCTTAAGTTTTAGTTTGATCATCCAATTTTTATTTATTTTTATTTTCTGAGCCAATTTTTCAGTCATTTATGTCCAAACCAATTAGATTTGTGCGGATGTCCTCGAATCATGTGGAAGTAAACATATATGGTTGGCGCAATTAAAATCGTTAAGTGATGTAAAATAAAAAGCGTACAAATGTTGCTTAAACATGAACGATCATCTCAGAATAGCGCTTGCTCTTTTCGAAGATATGGTTCAACAACATTGTGTGTAAAAATAATAGGGATAATAATTTCTTGATAAATTTCAAAAGTGTTAAGCTGCTAAAGTTCTTGCAATAGATTCGCCAATGTAATACTCACTACTGATCTCCGAGACTCGAGATACTGCTAATCTCCCAGGGTTTTACAATTTAGCGGATGATAAAATTGCATCTGTATGTACCACCTGCGTAGCATAGGAACTAGAATTATTAAAAGATTTTAGTCTTTCGATTGTAGGCCTTGGGGGCCTAAATACGGGGCTAAACACAACCAAATTTTCGATTGTATGAATTTTTCATAATAATGAATATTGAAATAATTTTAATACCATGTTCCAAAATCAACCCCCCATTTGTTATTCGAATGTTGGTTATGACTTATACCGAACCAAGGACAGTTATCCACATTAAATTCTGGAGCAGAATTGTTGGTCGTGTTTTTTATTCTTTTTCTCTCGAGATTTTTTAAAGCGATTTAAACGCCAGGTATGGAAATGGAATTTAAGTATAAGTGTTCTGTAGTTGCGTCTTACATTGAGTGTATTATTATGTATCAAGTCACCATATTCTAGTAGGTAGTGTGTTGGATTATTAGACGTGATGCCACGGTTCAAATCCCAAACATTTCCAACAAAACGAAAAAAATATTTCTTTAGGCGACTTCTCTCAGTATATTTCTGGCAAAAACTCTGAGAGTAAATAAAAAATTACCATGAAAGAGTTGCTCGAAAATCTGTCGTTAGGAGTCAATTTTCAACTGTAAGTGCCGCCGCTCATGTATAAAATTAACACACAAGTGGTGTGAGAAGCTATGTCGTATTCCTGACTGAAGGGTTGTAATGACCAACTATGTACATATGTATATATTGTGTAGCAAGATATTATGACTACTTTTAGTATATCTATGGCTCTTTGTTGTTGCGGGAATCAGTTATAATAGTTCAGTTGGTAGCACCATTGTCAAACAAGTTAATTATTTCCTTAGGGAATATATGATGTTGCAATTGATGAGATGTGTAAACGATTAGTATTGAATCTAGTGAGACTTTATGCTGCCTAGTTGATGATGAAAGAACAGACAGAACATTTTTACGATATTTTTAGAAAACAAAAAATTAACACGATAACAAAAATGATAGAAAAAAGACAAACTTTAAAAATTTCTTAGAGATTCAAGCCTCATTAAATCAAGGCATATTGCAGAGATCAGCAATGAGTATTCAAAAAGATGAGTAGAATCGAATCATACTCATAATTTATGACACTTTTACGCATTCACACTTATTTTAATATTATACTCATACTACTCATATTCAAAGTTTGAAGTACTCATCATACTCATACTTAACAACACGTATGATGTTGTTGATTTCGACTCTCCAAGGCTCAAGATAGAATCACAAAATAAGGATGATTCGCGTATTCACTCGAATCATTTTTAAGTATTATAAGTATTTTTCTCAAGTTATGAATCTGAATGAGTAGGCATATGAATCAAACATATTTCGATTGGTATGAGTTCGATATCAACGTTTTATTCATACTCATTGTACTCAGACTTATAAATTAACGTTGTAGTAAGTACGAATGAATCAGAGTAGTTAAATTTAAATAATGTTGACTCATATTCAAAATTTTATGAGTGCTTATGAGTAGCGAAAAAACGATTCATTGCTGATCTCTGCTATATTGACGAGGGTGTGTATTAAGCTGTCTAGGCGAATAATATAAGAGTCAATCTCCATTTTTCTAATATGTTTTTATTTTAAAGGCAATTAAAATCATCGTCAACGAAAATCAGCTGACCCCACCCAACTGAAGCCATAGCTCTCAATAATAATGTATCCCCTAACGCGTTTCGTAGTCGGTTTAGCAATTTTTTGGGTTTTCCTTGTATCTTTGGTTTGGTTAGTGTTTCCCAATGTGTGCATATTGATATACATTTTTTGACAATAAGAAAATAATTAAAATAAAAAAGGGTGCCCTGGTAGTCTAAGGGGGAGAGCGCTAGACTACTAGCGTGAGGGTCTTGGGTTCGATTCCCACCAGAGACTCTTGTGTGTGATACTACACCAAGGATATGGTCGAAGTTACTTACTTGGTATATAATTAAAATATAATTTGTAATTGTGTTGTAATTAAAAAATTAATAAAATTAAAATAAGAACTTTAATTAAGTATATTACAAAGAGAAGGAAACCAAATTATTTAATATTTTAACACACATAAATATACAATAACATATTTGTGTAAATATACATATAATTTAGCATGACACAAATTAATATTTTCTAAATATTTATATGAAATTAATGCCATTGTTTTTGTTTTTTGTTTTATTTTGAATTGCTTTAAATAATAACTACAGGACGATGATGATGATAACGATTTCAGTGGTCCAGCTTTAGGAGGGCATGTAAAAACGCACAGTGATGCATCCGATGATGATGATGATGACGATAAGCCGGTGACAATGCGTTCAACAATGATGCGTGTCACCGGTAATCATCTTGATGTGCCAACAAGCAAAAAACCGTTTAAAATGGAAGTATTCGATTTGTAGACCTAGAACTCTCATTAAGTTTAATTTAATTCTCAAAAATAAACACAATTAAATTACGTGAATTATAATGTCAAGTTTTAAATTTTGCTAAAAAGTGTTTCAATAACAAATTTGAGAAATTATATGTAAATTTATACACAATATGAAGGGAAATTATAAAATATGATTAAAGTTTTTTTTTAATAAGTTTCAAGATATTGACAATGATGATGAATGTGAGGAGTTGAGGAGAAGATACAGTTGATAATTGAAAGTATTTTGTAAATTATAATAAATTCTATAGTTTTTAATTTATAAGTAAGTAAAGTAGTAACATAAGACTTAAGATTAATGCAAACCAAAGCCTAATTCGTTAAGGTTTTAAACTTTACCAACAAAAAAAAAAAATAAATAAAATAAAATATGAAGAAAATAAACACAAATATATATGAAATTTTATGTTTCAAGTTTAGATTTTAGTTACAAACATAAATTTATTTATTTGATTATAATTAAAACGTTTAAATACATGCTTGTATTAAAAAAACAAGAAAATTAATTAACACTTAAACCATACACCTAAAAAATTATATTTTAGCTTAAATAGTTTGATATTTAGAACGCATTTCCAAACAGAGTGTAACTCTACAATTTTCTTGTTATAATTCTGATTTTGTTTTTAAGTCCTACAAGTTTATCCTACAAAGAAACATAATAAGAATTTCATATATACAATACTTGTTTTGTTTTTAAATAATAATTTTATTTTATTTTTTATTAAATCCTAAGAGTTTATTAATTATTAATTTGTTAATTGTAAGGCTTAATAATATTTGTGTTTTTTTTTTGATTAAACAACAAAACTTTGTTTAATTTGAATTCAAAATAGTATGAAACTAAACTAAAACTAATAAATACACTTAAATTAGTTTTTAAATATTCATTTCTATTTCAATTTTATTGTACTATATGCAACAGTATAGTAAGTGACAAACAAAATAATAAAAAAATAATTAAACATCCCACCTAATGACTAGTGTAGGCTGTGGCTTTCTCCCTTTAAACTTGTTTTATTTGACAAAAAAAGTTTTTTTTTTATTTGATTTTACGCACAAATTTATTGATTACTCACTCCAACATTTCGGAAAACTTAAATTCTGTTAGAAAGGCGAGGGATGGACCTTTAAAACAGTATACATATATGTATTATTTGACTTAATTTGCTATGAAGTTTGATGAGGTTAACTTGGCAAAGGGGATTTCTTTTCAAATTTTTGCAAGTTTGTCCGTTCATAGTAGCAAACTTTAATTAAAAAATAAGAAATAAGTGATGACAATCTTAAAGTGCATTCTCTTGTAAATAGATTGACACTTCGTTTGCTAAAATCGAACAAAAATTACCGCAGATATTATTTAAAGAGTACAATAGTGACGTCATATTTTCTAACTTAACTTTCAGTTTTAAAACTTTAAAAATTTTTGAAGGATCTTGAATGTTTATCAAAAATTTTGTCGGCTAATGTTTGCTCAAAGCGAATTCAAAATATTTGTGAAAATCGCAAATATTAGCCGACTTCTAGTAGGCGCTTAAACGTGAAAATGGCAATTTTTTGATAAACAATTACGATCCATCACAAAAGCTGAAAATTTTTAACTTAAAGTTCATTTGATAAGATGATATATAAAAAAATTAACACGACTATTATACTATTTAAATAGTAACTACAGTAAGTTTTGTGCGATTTTATCAAACGAAGTATCAGTCTCTTCACAAGATAATGCAATTTCAGAAAGTCACCCCTTTATTTATATTTTTTAATAAAATTTGCAATTAAGAATGGCTAAACTTTAAAATATAAGAAAAAAAATATATTTTCCAGGTTTACCCGATCAAAACTCATAACATTTAAGTTTGAATCATTTGTTTATGGATACCGTTATAAAGGCTCTTCTCTCCCCTTTTCAAAAAATTTTGTATATTTGAAATAGGCTCAAAAATGTTTGGGTAATCAACCATTTTGTGTGAAAAGATTAAAATACCGTTTTTGTCAAATCAAACAAGTACTTTGGGTTCCAGAAATATAAAAAAATATTTTTGGGTCCTATTCAACAAAACTCACCACCTACACTATGTCCTCAGCTGGGAGTATTTGGATTGTCGCACCGTATTAGTATTGTACTGTGTTCTACTGCACAGTACGAGACCGATAATTAGGTTCCCTCAATTAAAAATTAAAAATGTTGAATAATTCACAATCAGTACTGTTGCAGTTCCTAAAGAAAATCAAATAAGCAAGCGCAAATGGATATGTTTACGAAATTAAAGGAAAGAAAATAGTGAAATTGAAAGATTTTAAAAAAATTATAATAAATTAGCGCTTAAATCACTACAGTATACATAACTGAAATCCAAAGATTTGAATTAGATTTCTTCTGCTATAAAAAAGTTTAATTTTAAATGTTGTAATTAATAAAGAAATTCAAATTATTTGTTTTATTTTAAAATCTTAAAACTTTAATTAAACAAATTTATTTATTTTGAAAACTTTAAAATTTTTATTAAACAAATTGAAAGACTTTAAACTCTGCATAAACCTGGTAACTATTTTATTTGTTAATAAGATCTTAAAACGATGTATTCTTAAGCAATTATTTTGAAGCATTGATGCCTTTTGCACGTTCAAACTACTTTGCAAAGTATTTTGAAAAACTTTTTTGCATTTCCTTTGAAACTTTGTTATGGTTTTGAACGTTCAAAGTTTACTTTGGCAAACTCTTGATATTTTGTTGAATATTTTATAAAGAACGAACAACAAAGCAGAGTATTGCAGAGTACTTTGAACTCGCAAAAGGCGTCATTATAACAGTCCAATGAGAGCTAACAGTTCTTGAACAATGGAAAATATGAAATGAATATTTAAAACTATACATATTTGCCCTCAAATCAATTTGCAATTTCTATGGTTTCCTTATGCGCACAATTCTCTCAATAAAAAAATAAAATATTAAAAATAAAAAATATGTTCCGTTATGCTTAATTATTATGAAAAATAAAAACAAATTACATTGTAATAAAAAATTTATTTAACCATGTTTCGTAAGACAAAAAAAAGAATAAACTGCTGTGAATAGTTTATAGTGGTTTTAATATTAATAATGAAAACAAAAACAAGTAGTTTTTAAGTAAATAAAAGCTATAAAAAATTAAAACTATACATACATATATATTTTGTTTCAATATTTTTATTACACATCTGTTTTTTTCCTGCTCCTACTTAATTTAACAAAAGAAAATAAAAACAAATAAAAAAGAAAAAACCATTAATTATTACAAAATTACAAGCACTGATGAACAACTTTGAAAAGATTCGTCTAAGACAATAAAGGAAATTTGTTTCTAAAAAATTTCAAATTAAATACCAAATACCCCATAGAATAATCACACTTTTTTTACAATAAAATTCTTTTAACAAACGAAAAAATTCAAAAGCATACAATGTAATGTAAAAGTTTTCGGACAAATGTTTTTTTAAAGGAATAATTTTTATAAATTTAATTCATTAATAATTTTAAAAATTTTATTTATTAACAAAAAAAAATAATCAAAATGTCATATGAAACGCAGAGATAAATGTACCTTTTTTTGTAAAAAAAAGTAAAAACAAAAAGAAAGAAAATAATGTATGAATAATGAAATTAACAAAATTCACTTTGAAACAGGTCATAATGCTGTTTTATGAAAATAATTACAAAAAGAAAAACAAAAAAAAACATTATATGATATATAGTTAATAAGTTTATAATAGTTGAGGCTAAATTATATAAATTTAATAATTATTTCTAATGACTACTTAAACAAGACAACAACAAAACTTTAAATATATTTTAATTATTTTGTTTAAAATTATTTACAAAACAATACTCAATGTTTTAAATATTGTTTAAAATAATCGGTATCCACTGTAATTTATATACAAATGTTCATATAATTTCCAAAACATACCCTTAGGCGCAGTATATATTTTGTTTTATTAATAAAACTATAAGTTTATGTGATTGTTTAATTGTTCAAATATTTAACAAATACATTCTAATGCATAATTAAATTGAAATTCAATAATAATAATAAATAAATACAAACCATTACAAGAGTACAGTATAAAAATAAATAAATAGAAAAAAAACAATATACAGTCTGCACATTCATACAAAATTATAAGAGAAAATAAATTAAATGGAGATTAATAACATTATTGTTCGAAAGCAAAATAAATAAATAAGAAAAAACAACAGAAAAGTTTATTAAATAAATGAATACAGAAATAAATAATAAATTATATAGTTGGTTAAGTTAAAATCAAACACTGTGTTTTATTATCATCATTATCGATGACTGGCAATATACATACATAATGGAATATCATATGATCCCTTTGAAGGTCTACAGGTCAGGGATGGCAATATGAATCAGATTTATTAAAAACATTTGAAATAAGAGAATTCAATTTTATTTTAACTAAAATGTGATAAAAAAAACTAAGAAAAATAAGTTTTTGGTTTCTTAATTCTCTCTATTTGTGACCATTGAAGTAATTTGAATATTGAATACAAACTAGTCTAGTAGGCGTTAGGTCGCGGTTCACACCAGAGATCAGCAATGAGTATTCAAAAAGATGAGTTGAATCGAATCATACTCATATTTTCTGATACTTATACGCATTATTACTTATTTTAATATCATACTCATATTCAAAGTTCGAAGTACTCATTGTACTCAAAACGTATGATGTTCTTGATTTCGACTCTCCATGACTCAACATTTACAAGAACCACAAAATAAGTATGAATTGCGTACGAACAGTAAAATACTCACTAGAAGGTTGTGGGTTTGCTGTGCTTGCTGTCTTTGTCTTTTTCTTTCTTCTTCTTTTTGTAAATGAAACAACAACTAAGAAATTAAATTTTGATTGAATGATTCGAGTCTCTCGAATCATTTATAAGTACTTTTTATAAGTATTTTTCTAAAGTTATGAATCCGATAAGTAGGCAAATGAATCAAACATATTTATTATGGTATGAGTTCGATGCCAACGTTGTGCTCATACTCATTGTACTCAACGTTGTACTGAGTACGAATGATTCATAGTAGTTAAATTTCAATATTGTTAACTCACTTACATATATTCAAAATTTCATGAGTTCTTATGAGTAGCGAAAAACGATTCATTCCTGATCTCTGGTGCACACCCCAGATCAGACATCTACAGCAAAACGAAGAAAGAAAAAAATATTTCTTCGGTGACTGCCTCTCAGCTGATTGCAGGCGAAAAATCACTGATCGTCTGATTGTAAATAAAATTGCCATGAAAAGGTTTCTAAAGAATCTGTCGTTCGAAGTCGACTTTAATCTGTAGGTCCCGCCACTCATGCATAAAATTAACACACGCAACATAACTGGAGAAGCTAGGTTATAATCCTGACTGAAGGTTTGTAATGACCAATTATGTATGTCATATTACAAAAATGGAAGTAAAAATTATTTTTCCATCTTTTTTCTTCATTTTCCAAAAACCCTTAAAATCTTTTACAAACGTTTTTTTGTTTTGGTAGCTAAGTAGGTAATGTAGTAATAATTTGCATTAAAAATTAGAAAAGACAGAAAAACCCTCGTGCTTGGCGAGTAGAGTCAAATTGAAAGGGAGGATCGCTGAAAAATTTGGATGTCGAAATAATTTGTTTCAAAAATAGTTGGGCCTCATAACGTGAATGGGAAACTTAAATTATTCCGATCGCGAGCTGTAGTCAGTCATTCGTTGTTGTCTACAGTGTGTTGGTTCAAATCCCAGCTCAGTCATCTGGAACAAAATGGAAATTCAAAAAAAAATTTTCGGCGACTTTCTCTCAGCACTCTTCTCGCAAAAATTCTGAGACAAAACTGCCGTGAATAGTTTTTTATTCTGATTGCGTCATATAGATGATGTGAGAAGCTGGATTATAATCCTGTCTAAAGATTTGTAATCACCAATTCAGCAAGTTTGTAAGATATCTTATATAAGCAACAAAAGTTGCAATATATCACTGTAATATTATTATCAGGGAGAGTAGATTTGAAACAGATGAAAATATAAACATATTTCCATTAAGTTATCTAAAAGATTTACCCGTTGTTTCTGTAAGACTAACAATTCCAAACTATTGTCAATTTATAATTAAGTAATTGAGTATTTTTGATATATATTTTAGTACGTCATTAAAAATTCAAATGAAAATGCTTAATAACGTAAATAATTAATGGGCAATTGCGTGTCAAGTGACCCAATTTTTAAAATCGATATCTTCTGATTTGGATGAAATTTGCACCAAGGTTAGTACTATTGGATAGTAGGTCAGACATAAATTTTCAGCTCTATTTTTTTGCTCAAATGAAAGCTTATAAAATTTCCTTTAAAGCCTTTATAATCGCTTAATGGGATGCGAGTGGGATATCTATCAAAAAAATTATTTTTTAACTCAAGAATAAGATTTTTCAATATTTGGCATAAAAACGTACTACCTAAATGATCTTAAAAAAGTATTTATTTGCATTCTAAGGACATTCGGAAATTAGTTTTTTTTATAAACAGTGTTAAAGTTTGGACGTGCGTTATTTACAATGGCTTCCGCTTCCAAAAAGGAAATGTTTACTTCTTTTTGTTGTAATCACTTAATTTCCGACAACTTATTGAAAAAATTCCCAACGCTTTCAAAACGTTTGCTAATTTGTGGGTCGTGCAGGAAAATGGTTGGGAAAGTTGAACACATTACCGGTTATTCCAGATGAGAACAAAATCAATTCTGAGTCCGTTGATGCCAGGAATGAAAGACTGGGTGTCTGTTCGAATCGATGCACAGAAAGTCCAAATGCAGAAGAGGATGGTTCTCTGTAACCTAAATGAGTTATATGCAACATTTCAATCTGAACACGAGGACGTAAAAATTGGATTTACAAAATTTACCCAACTGAGGGCAAAGCATTGCGTTTTGGCAGGAAGCAGCGGAACTCACACAGTATGCGTTTGCATTTACCATGAAAATGTTAAACTCATGTTGAAGGAAATCAACTTAAAGTATTTGACGGATGATTCCTCAGAAGATTTGAACGATTACCGTGATTGCCTTAAATTGACTATGTGTCCTTATGTAACAACTTCGTGCCACTTAGGCGAATGTTCAAATTGCCCGGAGACCACATTCATTAAGGAGAATTTAATGAACTCTTTTGATCGAGAATGTATTGGTGAGATAAAATTTGAATCTTGGCTTCAGACTGAAAGATGTACCTTAAAAACAGTAATTTTAAATGTGGATGATTTTGTGGAAGAAATATGCAAAGGTTTGCTAAATTTGAGAACCCATGACTTTTTAGTCAAACAGCAATGGTCATTTTTGAATGATTTGAAGACACATTTGAAGCCTGGTAAATTCGTGATTTCATATGATTTCGCAGAGAACTATAAATATGTTATTCAGGATGCCATATAAGGATTTCACTTAAATAATGACCAAGCAACTACATTCACAGTTGTTATTTACTATATAGAAGATGAAAAACTGGAACACAAAAGTATGACAATCATATCCGATGATTTAAAACATGATATCGCTACAGTTTATGAATACCAGAAGATAATTCTAAATTATCTAAAATCTAAATTTATAGTGCAGAAGATTTACTACGTTTCGGATGGAGCTCGTCAACATTTTAAAAACAAAAATAGCTTCGCAAATCTTATAGCTCACGAAAAAGATTTTGGAATTCCAGCTGAATGGCATTTTCATCTAACTGCACATGGCAAAGGAGCATGTGATGGCATAGGAACAAATCTCAAACGAAATGTAGCAAGGTATAGCCTGCAGTGCTCTCATCAAGATCGCATCTTAGATGCGAACGCTTTATTCCGATGGACAAAGAACCATTGTAAAGAAACTGAAATAGTTTTTAGTAGCATAGATGATCATGAGGAAACATTAAAAACATTGAAGAGTAGATTCGACGCTTCTGTAACAATTGATGGTACAGCTCATGCTTTTATACCATTTATCGATGGAAGACTTCAGTTGAAAAAGTTTTCTGCATCTACTCAATGCGATTTCTTTCCAAAGCCAAAAAAGAAAGCAGCAGCAAAATCAGCAGCTGAACCTAGTAACTCCAAGAAAGGATTGGCAAAAAAGCAGAAAATGAAGGCAATAAATAAGAAGGACGGAAGATTGGCAATTTCAAAATTTATACATTAATTTTATTTTTTTAATTTTTTAATTTTTTATTATTATTGTTATTTCGTATTATAAGTAATAAATAAAATATTGAAATAATATTGAAAAATCTTATTCTTGAGTTAAAAAATAATTTTTTTGATATATATCCCACTCGCATCCCATTAAGCGATTATAAAGGCATTAAAGGAAATTTCATAAGCTTTCTTTTGAGCAAAAAAAGAACCCATTTTGATAAAAAAAAATTTTTTAAATTTTAAAAAATTATTTTTGGAAAGATTGAAGATATAGTTATCTAATATACTTTGGAAAATTTTTGCTAGGACCAATAGGTGAAAAGTTACACACATTTTAAAAAAACCCTGTATGACCAAAATGTCCAACTTTGACCGCCTATAACTCTATAAAAAGGTTGAATGAAGAAAATTGCAAAATGGTAATGCCGTGACAAATTATTAAAATCAATGCCTTAAGCTATGCTTAAGATAGAAACAATGAACACAGTGCGAGATAAAAATAAACAGCTTCGACTTTAAATTATAGGTTTTGAATTGAAGGTTTTATAGTCTTTATAATGAGATTTTTCCGTTATAAATATTAATTATGCCATAAAAATTTCCATTTGAAGACAAGTGAGCACAGTGGGCACTAATAAAGTAGTTATTTAATTAGTTCATAAATTTGTGGCACACTGCAAAAGAAATGTGTATACAACCTCTTAGGTACTTTAAACATACATTTTTAATATTTCAACTCTTCAAAATATATTTTACGTTATTCCTGTGATACAGAAAACCAGTTTAGATGAAAATGCGCCAAGATCAGTAGCCGTTACGATAAATAAATCTGGACCAAACCAAACCAGAAGTTTTGTAAAATGTAAGCCTCTTTATATATTTTGTATGACTACATAACCTTGGTAGTACAGTTGTCACCTTTTTGACAAAAATTTTTGTTTTTAAAATGAACGACCGCTTACGACGGCTAACTCCGACTTTACGTAATTTTGAGTTATGCAAATAGTGTGAAGGCTTAGATACAATGATCCGACTTTCCCATACTGACAGAATTGCCTAGGCCGAGTAGAAACTACTACTGCTCCCTTTTTTTCCTATATTCTACCCCTGTCTCCAAAACCCAGAAGCTTCTATCGAACATTGGGCTCCCTGGTCTACATCTGAGCCAAGTGGGAGGCAGTTTTAAAAATCTGGCAGTAGTTATAAAATGCAACGCTATGGCATAGAGGAAAAGGAAAAGGCAGACGAACTGGCACAGAAGGGATCGAAGATGTCTGAGGAAGAAACGATAGAACTATACACCCCTACAAGAATACTTTTTCCAATTTGAAAAATAGCATGAAATTCAAGAAACCATAGGTGGTCAGACAAACCTGGTTGCCGTACTTCAAAACTTTTGTGTCCAGCAGTGGACCGTAGGAAAACAAAGGAACTACTTGAGTTCGACAAGACCATGACACTGCGCTATTGGCAGTTTTGTTGACAATCTTGGCCAGCATCACCAGGATTACTACAGAGGATGTAAGGATGTGGAAAAAATGGAAGCGGTACAACACCTTTTATATGAGTGCCTGCACTTCAAAGAGAGATCGTTTGAAGATCTGAGAGAACTGGCCGGTTTCGTACGGAGTTTCATACGGGTTGCTAAAACCTACCACTAACGGATCATGACAATGGAGCTTACCTTACACTGGGTAACACAAGGGGCCATATAAGCCACCGAGTGAACTTGCATGTGAAAGGCAAGCTACCCTCTAACCTAACCTAACCTGCACTCTTAAAACTACTGGCCCTTTTAGGTGTGAATTAAAGAAAATTCGAGTTATAGAACTTCGAGTTATGGATGTTTGACTGTAATTCCAATTGTGTTTAATTGACTTTAAATATATGTATGCAATAAATAGCAAAGTGTATGCGAAAAAGCAAGATTAGTACAAAAATTTGATCGATTTAATGAACATGGACTTTGCAACTGACTGTTTTTTGTTGTTTTGAACCCAAAAATTAATGCATATAGTTAGAGATTACAAAAAAATCTTCAAAATAATCCATAAAATACCCTACTTAGAGTAGATACCTTAAGGTCAGTTTATGAGACCCATACTGAACTGGGATATAATGGTCGTACATAGTTCGAAATCAAATCACACCACATACTCTGTCGAAAGTTGAATTATTTACACATGTTTGAAGGCATATACATACCATATATTGGCTTAAATTTCATTTCAATTTCTACCATGAAATTTATAAATAATTTGCTTGTGTCTAAATAATTCGTCTACGTCTACATTATGGTATACAATAAAAAAAAACGAAAACAATAATAAAAGCTAAAAGAAAATAAATCCGCTTGATAACTTTATCAGAAATGATGAGGCAAATTAGGTGTTTGTTTTGTTTTGTTTTTTGTTGCTCTAATTATAGGAACCAATTATTAAATAATTCCACATTAATTGCGTCTACACTTGATACGAGGGTCGTAAATAAGAATTACATGCAATATTGAAGAACTAGACATACATGTATGTATGTATACCATAAATGCTATGAATATTGGTTCATTGTTTTTTTACATAAAAGTAATTACAATATTCCCTGAGATATAAGCATCCCGGATATAATAATTCTCCGCTTAGTAACACTGAAACTTAGGCAATCTTGATTTTTTTTTTAAATGTACTGAAACTATTTCGATATATGCATCTCTCTTTCAAGCATTCTCCGGTTATAAACACAAAAAATTGTGCGTCTGTCTCTGAATTTCTTGAGCCATTGGAAGCCAATATTCACCATTAACGGTAAACGATAGCTTTATTGGAAAAAGTAGTAAAAAAAAATTGGACAGCAGCATGCAATTCCATAGAATATTCATTATGGTTTCATTCTCCTTGAAGCAAAAGACATAAGCCACTGAGGCAATGCAATCTCAGATAATTGATGAATGATAGAAAACTTACAATCCACCAATGTTCGCCTTTCGTAAATTTCTTCTACTTTTCTGACTACTAATCTGACCTGATTCTCTGCCCTGTTAATGCTACAAGAGCACTCTTGACTATGGCTATGCTGCGGCTCCATCCTCTTCAGCAGTTACTTCGTAATGATCGCGAAGTGACACGGGGGTCCAGCAAATTATAACTGTGTTTATCACACCGATGTATAGAAAATGATCGAAGCCCTCTCCGATCAGCCGGCTTTACATAGAATACGAAGCCATTGACAACTTTGAGACAAATATAACTCTGTCAGCTTGAATGGCTCTCGGGTATTTGCTCTCAGGTGCGAGAGATTCTTTATATGCACGCGCTTTGTGACAATTTTTCTTACCTAAATTGTTTCTATTCTATAACTCCCTCGTTCGTGTGATTAAAAGTAACCAGATTTCTTGAGCCAATATTCACCATTAGCGCCATACGGCAGATTTAGTAAAAAAATAATTGATTTTTGACAGAAAACCTACAATCTCCCAATGTTCGCCCTTCCGTAACTTCATAAATTCTCTTATTCTACTAATCTGACCTGGTGCAGATATCAGGCGAATCAACGACCTGATTCTCTGTTCAGTTAATGCTACAATAGGACTCTTGACTATGTCCGCTGCGGATCCACATCCTTCAGCTATTTCTTCACAGTGATCCCGAAGTAACATGGTGGGCCAGCAAATCACAACTTTGCTCACCACACCGAGCTGTAGAAGATGATCAAAACCCTCTCCGACCAGACGGCATTCCATGAAATATGAAGATATTGCTGTCAATAACGCAAATATAATTCTATCAGCTTGAATGGCGCTCGGCTATTTGCTCTCAGTTGATATAAAATTCCCCCATAGAAAAATTCCCCTCGATATAAAAATTCCCCGCTTATAAACACTATTCTGCAAGCATTTTTAAAAGTGCTTATATCCGAGGAATACTTTTTCAAATATTATATATGTATACGGTGATGCGAAAAATAATAGAGACGCCTATGTGAAAGCTTTAGGACTTTGGTTTGCTATCACATACTCAATCTATTGGGCCCTGGTGAACCTTGTTTTACAGCAAGTTTATCAAGAGTGGTGAACGGTGTCAAAACCTAATGTCACTGCAGTCTCATGTACAGAATACGCAGATACTTGGTCGCCTTAGTCATCAGTGCACTCTTTTCTACTCGAAGTCAGGTATTACTTACATACATAATTAGTCATTACAACCTTTCAGTCGGGATTACGACATGGCTTCTCACATCACTTACATTTGTGTGTGTTAATTTTATACATGAGTGGCGGGATCTACAGTTAAAGTCGACTTCCAACGACAGATTTTTGAAAAACTTTTTCATAGGAATTTTTTTACTTTCATAGTTTTTGCCAGAAATCTGTTAAGAGGCAGTCTCCGAAGAAATATTTTCTCATATTTTCGTTTTGTTGGAGATGTCTGACCCGGGATTTGAACCGTGGCCTGATGTTGAATAATTTACATACTACTTACTAGACTACGGCGACTATCTTTTACTATACCTAAGTGGTTCCCCCTGAGCTTCCATTGTACCAGAGTGCTTAGCTGGTGACCGTAAGGCTCAATAGAGTTAAATCCTGATCCTACATAGACTTGGACATGCTGCAACTCTGGGAGGGCGTAGACATATATGGGTGAATTCTTAATAACTTAAAATTTTTTGCATAGTTTTCCAGAAAGTGACCACCGTCATTTGGTAGGTGATGGGTTTTAAGGTTTTAATCCATCCATTACATAATTGCGATTTTCACAAGCCACTAGTCTGTTGAAATCCTTCTGGAACCCTTTGATTGAGAAGGAAAGAGAGAAGGTTGTTAACTTTTCATAGTTTTTCATCTGTTAAAGCAGTCTTTGCTCCCAAAGGACATTAATCGCATTGCTGTACGGATTATTTTTTGAGTAAGTGTTTTGAATTGTGGCTTTTAGTTTTTTATATTAAAAATAAATAAAACTTTTTAAAAAAATTTTTGTATCTCATAAACACAAATTGAACTTTTTAAAATATTATGAAAGCAGTCTCCACTTGCTTGGTATACGGACAATTGTTCCAGTCAGTGTAGTTGGTTAATTATTCAATAAGATTGTACAGTCCAGTTGCTACTAATAAGCCATTATATTTCATACAGTTTCAGCGTCATTTATAACAACGTTCCTTCTATGCAAACCACTTGTTTATCAAGGTCATATTCAGTTATGAGAGGTTCTTGTGTAAACTAAGGATATGTCCAAACATGTCTACTTATTGGCATTTCCGAAGTATACAGTAAATATAGAATGGATCCCAAAGTACTATACTATGAAACAGCGGCTGTAATTGGCTGCGGGAACTCACATCTTTGCCGTCTTTAATTACAAACCTTAGATCTATTATGTTCTATTCAATAAATTCACTATTTTACTATATAAGTTTAGCCTCAATCTAGGTGTATTAGTGTATATGTGGCAGTTGTGTTAAACCTTGCGTGATATCGATATACAATATTTCTTTTCTTCGAATGATTTTTTTACTGTTTGCCGTAATTTGTGAGTTTCTTCAATAGTGATATCAGTTTGCGATAGCTGACAATAGCTTACGGAGTCCATTGGATTTAGAAGGTGAATAAATATGTACTTATGGTTAGTTCTGTAAAACCAAATTTCATCCAGATATTATAACAGTTGTGACAAGAACTCGGAATGCTGAGAAAGAATAGCCAGCCTCATGTTAACAATAAACATACAGATTCTGCAATAAAAATAAATAGTTGAGTGTGTTGGCTTATTAGACGTGAAGCCACGGTTCAAGCTTCAGGTCAGATATCTCGCTCAAAACGAAATATGAAAAAAATATTTCTTGAGCAACTTCCTCTCAGCGGATTTTTGACAGAAACTCTGGGAGTAAATAAAAATTGCCATCAAAATTGCCTTTCGGAGTCAACTTTAAACTATAGGTCCCTCCACTTTTGGTTAAAATTAACAGACACAACATAAGGATATATGCAAAGTTCCGCAAAGCCGCAGCTGAGGATGTGAAAAAGTAAATGGGGATATAGAACCCTTACTATGTTACTCTTCCACTCTTGATGGAAAATACCCTGTGAAAGTGGAACAAACTGCTTTCGAATATCTATTTGAACTGATGAGTGTTTCAATTTTTTTTAAAATAACAACAAGAACGATAGGGTCTTTGTGGAATTGGGATATAGGGTAAAAGGGGATGTAGAACCCCTGCTATGTTACTGTTCCGCTCTTGGTGGAAAATACCCTGTGAAAGTGGAACACACTATTTTCGACCATCTATCTGCACTGATGAGTATTTTAATTTTTTTTAAATAACAACAAGAACACTGGGGTCTCTGTGGAATTGGGATAAAGGGTAAAAGGGGATATAGAACCCCTGCCATGTCACTGTTCCGCTCTTGGTGGAAAACACCCTGTGAAAGTGGAACCCACTGATATCGAGCATGTATCTGAATTGATGAGCGTTTAAAACTTTTTAAAAATAACAACAAGAACGATGGGATCCTACGGAATCTCACAATGGATTGGCGAATTTAAGTGTGTCCAATCTGATGTAGTGTTACTCTTATTTAACCTACCGCCACCGGAATAATGATGATGAGAAAAGAAAAACTTCATAAAACTCTGAAACAGTTCGTCGGATTTAGTATTTATAGTTCATAAGTTACTATAAACGGCAGGGCTATCTCAAATTCATGGTCTACACAAATAAATCAATCGAAATGGAAGACACGTATTTCGCAGATATTACGTTCTGGAGTGGATTTTGAATGTACATATCTGAGTGTGTGATATTTTATCACACTTTTAATCTTACGATTTTCTTAAGAAATAAAGACCTAATGGAAAAAACATGTTTTCTTTTTATCTATGTAATTAGAAAACCATTGTATCGATTTAAAATTGAAAAGATTCTTCCAAATAGTGTGTAAGAGAATATTCACAATCAAAGTAAAATAAAAACAGTTAGATTATCATTCATAGGAGAGGGAAAATTTTTAGGAAAAATCAAGAAAAACAATTATGTGTCATTGCCATTAAATTCGATTACATTATTGATTCATTCTCTTTCTCTCTCTCTTACTTACACTGGACTATATACAAATATTTACTCTGTTATCAATATATGTATGATTACAACAATAACAGTCGAAAAATACTATGACTTGAATGGAAATAAATCGGAACAACAACAAATATAAAATCAATCGAATGCTGCCACGTTATGGCGTATGAAACCGGTCAAATTTTTATAGTAACTGCTTCATTATAATATGTAAACTATAAGCAGCTACAACTAGCGTCTCTTTGCTACATGAGGGCTAACCAAGTGGAGGCTCGTCTTATCTTATCGCCAGCACACACAAACAACAAAATCAAAACAAAAAACATCAACATTCAAACATCTAGAAGAGAGATAAACAAAAAAAATAAAACAAAAAATGGGAATGAAAGGAAAAATAAAAACAGAAAAAGAAGAGAGAAAAACAAAATAAAAAAAAAATAAAAATCGAAAATAAGAAATATTGTTGCAGTCTAAAGATTTTCAGTAGCAACTGTTGCTTGTTGCCGTACAGATCGTTAAAACAGTATCTCAGCATTCTGTCTGTTAAAAACCGTTCCAAAAGACTGCATTTAAATCGGGGAAAATATATTTTTGTTGTTGTTGTTATTGTAAGTGATAAAACGAAAACGAAAGTTAAAAAACACTTTGCTGTGTGACACTTTTATATTTTGTTTTTGGTTTCTTTTTTGTCTTTTTGGCAAAACATCTGGTTGCTAAACAAAAACAAGAGAACAACAGATTTAATTAATTTATTGGTTTATTTACTAAATGGGAAACGAGTGATTTATTTTGTTTTTTTATTTGTTTCTCTGAATAGAGCAACGTACGTTGAAGGTATGTAAAAAGAAATTGTATCTAAAATCTACTGAAGGAATTTAATTTAATTTTATTTTTATTTAAAAATAGAACACATAAGGTGCAAAAGTTTGTCAAGTACATCAGTAGTAACAGCATCATCATTATCGTCATTATAATCAACGACAGAAACAACAATAAAAAATGCTGATCAAAACAATACAACTGCTGAGCAATGGGTATGTCAAATTAAATTAAAAAAAAAAACAAAAACACAATTTTAGAACAAAAACCGTTTAGTTTTATTCAATTAACTCAAAGCGCAATCGCTGCTTAAATACAGTGAGTCTCAAAACAAACTATACACTAAGGATAAAATTCTAACAATCACCAAACTCAACTTTTACCACTTAAGGAAAGTGCCTGAAAATTTTTTAAAATATTTCGAAATTATTTGAAAAATTTTTGTTTGTTTCAATTTTAAAAACTGGCAATAAAACAATTTTAAAATAAAAATAATGGTGATTTATTAATGTATATTCTTTTTTATTAATGTACAGTTTCTTTTGACGCTCACTGTACCATAAGCATGTACACATAAAATAAATTTCATTTTCCCTATTAAAGTAGAAAATTATTGCAAGAAATTGAGTGATTTCAACTGAATCGAATACACAAAAATAATTTAAGTAAAATCGTTACCAGATTTTAATAAAAGAGGTAATAAGCTTTCATAGTATTGAAAACCATATTTACCAATTTAAAATGTAATTAAAATTATATACAAATGTAACAGTGGTTTTACTGTGTAATTTGTTGAAAAATTGCAGTTAGCCAGCCATTATTCATGACGTACTATAATACAATGTTTGCGTGTAAACAAAACACTTGTGTAACATACTACAACTGACAAAATGTATAAAAGTGGCGGGGTTGAAAATTTTATTTCGTCCTATTAGACCTGATTTTACAATTCAGGCTCATGTACAATGGAAATTAATCAACAATCCATCCAACGGTGAAATGATTTTAAACGGTGTACACAGTTTAAAAGTTACTAATTTTATATCTTCAAACAAAATTTGTTACCATATGGTAACTTCTAGAGATTAATAATTGTTTTGCGGCGAAAATATGACATCACCATAGTCTAGTAGGTAATATATTGGCTTATTAGGAGAAATCTCCAAAACTCTAAAAGTAAATAAAATTGACATGAAAAGTTCCTCAAAAATCTGTCCTCCGAAGTCAAACTGTTAAACTGTAGGTTCTGTCACTCATAAGTGGTGTGAGAAGCTAGATCGTAATCCTAACTTAAGGCTTGTAATGACAACATATTGTAGGTATGTATTTATGTTTCCAGCGACAAACACTTCAAACAATTTATCAAATTTTTCTCTAAAATTACAATATTATTCTGATATTTTTTGAAGTTTGTAAATTGTTAACACATCAGTTGGCGAACCCTATAGAAATAATTAAAAAAATGATGATAAAAAAAAGTATAACAGGTATTACTTTATAGTTGAGGTTATAAATATTTTGTATGTCATTGGGAAAAATAATAAAAGATTTTCAAGGCAAAAAACGTTTTATATTTCAAAAATTCAAAATCTTAATTCTTTTAAAAACAGCATTATTATATGCTACACATAGTTTTATTGTTCATTAAATATTTAAATTAAAATTTTGTAAAACTAATAGAATTTTAATTAAAATTTGAAAATAATTTAAATGTATTTCAACAAATTTCGAAGTGTTGTTTATGCCTAATTTACACGATTTGTGTATACATACGTATCATGTAAAGTCAACAGTGTTGCAAAACTAAAATTTTAAAATGGTACTGAACTATAACTGAAAAAGTACTTTTTTGCATCAAATGGTACTTTTGTAAAAGATACATACATATACACATAATTTGTCATTACAACCCCTCAATCAGGATTCTGAACTAACTTCTCACACCATTAATTTTGTGTGTGTTAATTTTATACATGAGTGGCGGGACCTACTGTTTTTTATAAGCTTTTTCATGGCAATTTTATTTACACTCATAGTTTTTACCAGAAATCTGCTGCCGGCGAAGAAATATTTTTTCTTATTTCGATTTTGTTGGAGATGTCTGACCTGGGTGTTTGAATCTGGGCTTACTTCTAGTAAACCAGCACGCTACATACTAGACTTTTTATTTATTTATATTTAATACACATACAGGACAAAAAAAGCTGATTCGAAACATGACAAAACGTAAAAGCCCCGTTTAGTTATACGTCGATGAAACGTAGTGTAACATACATTCGTTTTAAGCGTATGAAGAGCAATGCAAATGCTTACCGAAATTACATTACGAACGTACGTTCCGGGACTAAAGGCTAATTCTACCTTTAGCATTGCGTTGAACAGGTTGCTAATGCATTAATAGCTGAAATCGCAAGACATAAAACATTTAATAACAAAAAAGTACTGAAATAGTCGCGGGGGTACTGCGGTATTTTTGAAATGAAAAAGTATTGAAAAAAGTGCAAAAGTACTGAATTTTTCAACAGTGAAACTCAATATATAATGAGAGCGTACGACATTGAGAGTAAATGGTATAAATCTCTTTTTATTAAAATACGCTTGGAATTCTGTAATATTTGCTCTTTGAATTTACACGCCTAAACGCTTAAGCCCCGGTTATTCAAACGTCGACGGAACGTAACGTTCGTTTTTGGAATAAAAAAAAATTAGAGCGATTACCGAACTGTAATGTAATTTCGGTAAGCATTTACATTGCTCTTCATATGATAAAGACGAATGTTCGTTCTGTGGACGTTTGATTAACCCGCTGTTTATACTATAAAGTGAACTCTAATGCCTAGTTTACACGATAATTGTTTCCGTTCGACATGTCATATTCTCATTTATAAGAGAACGGATAGTATTGCGTAAATTCAGTATGTATTGGGAACGTACAGCATTGAGGGAAAATACGGATGAAAATTTGGTGGTATGTAGTATGGCTCTTTTCGTTTTTTCTTTTTTAGGAATTTTTCAAAAACTATCATTGTCCATTTGATCAAAGATTTGTTTTTACGCAAACAAATACCTAAACATAGAAATAACTGTTTTCATTTCACTTTGTTACGATTTTCTACTAATGGTATAAACGCAAAAGAATCTGGCGTATAATTTTTACTCTCATTTTTAAAACACGGATGGAATTCTGCAATATTTTCTCTCCGACTTTACACATATAAAACTCAATGTCGTGTAAATTACCCTATAGCAGGATTTACATTATTACACAAGTCGCACGACATGTCAAGTTTTTGCTTAGAAGAGAGGGTATAGTACCGTATAAACTTAATACATACATATGTAATGAGAGCGTATGACATTGAGAAAAAATATTTGGCCTTCACGCTTCTTTAGATCAGGGATGTATGTATTCATTTTACAATCGTGCAAGCACAAAAACACTCGTAAGATTTTTAGTTTCATTTTTAAAATATGAATGGAATTCTGTAGTATTTTCTCTCTTTTTTTACGTACGTAAACACTTACCGTGTAAACTGGGCATTATCAATACAATTCATTTCAATATGGAGAGGTTTATCAGTCAACAAAATAATATCATAAATCATACTGATTACTTTAGTACTACAGTATACTTTTCTCCAAATCAAATTGAAACCTTTTTTTAAAAAATCTCTACATATATTGACTCATGGATAATTAAATTCCAATGTTTTGTTGTTTTCTTATTTTGTCACAGTACAATACATGCATTTGTATATACATATGTATGTAGAAGAGATATGATTTTGTTTATGCTTTTCCAACAATATGTAGAAATATTGTATTTTTATGAACTGGTTTAGCTGGTGGTCATTGTACTCACGTTGTTTTTCCGTTTGGAAATTTCCATGGTTTCAGATTAAAAATTCAAATCTATAGGTTGTGTTTTATTTTTCTTATTTTTGTTCTTCTTCTGTTCCAATTATTTTTCTTTCATTTGGTTTTTATACAACTAGAATTGTAGATACTTCGCGCAGGGTCTTGATAATAAAACAACATTGTATTCAGCGCCTTTTGTGAACAGCAATTTCATTATTGACAGCATAACAAACACAATAAAACTTTTATAAAAAAAAAAAACCTGTAGCAATACAATCTCCAGAAAGAAAGGTATATATAAATTTCCAATTCTATTACCTTGAGTTATGAATTTCTCTGAAGCGAATAATGCTTTCTAACATATTTATATGCTTTTAACAACATTATCCCAGAAGCTATAATAGAGACACCATCAGATCCAAATATTGATACTGATGAACTTAAAATCAACCTTCACAGAGACTGATTTCATCTGTTTTAGGTTGCTTCACTTTAAGGCGTTTTGTTGTTAATTGAGTGCTCATCCCGATTTTTAAAATTATAGCTCTGAGCTCATTACCATTTGAACTGACATGTGATCGTTGTTAAGACAAAATTTGAGCTCAGTATACGCAACATCCTGCAGAGTGGTGAAATCAATGTCTCCACGCCGCTGATAAAGCCAGAACGTTTCAGTGAAGTGATAGAGTAAATCTGGTGAAAGGAAAGATGAAAAGAGAAGGGCGTCCTTCTTAGGTCAAAAGTGTTTGATTAAGTAATTACAATGAGAAGCAATTTGAGTTATGTATCAGACTAGTTATTATATCAGGGCAACAGGGTTGTGGGAAACATTTCCGTGATACCCTATATACACTGAAGGAAAAAAATCTACATACACCGCTGTATGTTGACTTTTTCCTGGTGATTTTTATCAAATTGAAAAATTTGTCAGAGCGTTGTTTAAGGCAGTTACAATTAAGAATGTTTTAAGACAAAAACGAGTATAAAAAATATAACCTAGAAATTATTAGAATAAAAGTTAGAGGGAAAAAGTCTACATACAAAGGTGTACATAGACTTTTGTGTGTGACTGTAGGTTGAGGGCAATGCAATGAATCATCTCTACGCATCAATTTTAATTCCTTTTCTTTCTTTTGTTTCCTTTTCTTTCTTTTTTTTACTAAAACCAATGGATGTACAGAAGAAAACATCGATGTATTTTGCGATAAATTGAAAGAACATCAAAAAAACATCGACGTTTTATTTTAATGTCCATCACTATCTTAGAGGCAATTACTATTTTTTCTCCTAAATATATTTTTTTAAGCCACGAGTTTAAATACAAATTATTGCAATTTCCAGAATGAGAAACTCTCACTTTATTTACTCTTTCTATTCTTGCAGTTTAGCAGCATATATACAGTAAAAGGAAAAGTCTACATACACCACTGTATGAAGATTTTTCCCCCTGGTTTTTTCCAAATTGTAAAGGATGTTATGCAGTGTTAAAGGCATTTACAATTAAGAATGTTTGAAGCAAAAGCGAATTTAAAATAAATATAACGTAGAAATTTTTGGGAAAAAAATATCAAAATTAGCGTGAAAAAAGACTACATACAGTGGTGTATGTAGACTTTTTGCATTGACTTTATTTCGATAGATGACAAATGTGAAGTTCCTTAATATAGACCCAACTGTCAAGCGTTCATCAGAAACAAATTTCATTACGGTTTTATTGCGCCTAAGATTATGCAATAATTAAAATGTTAATTTTACTTTTCAACACTTATTCTCATATTTTATTGTTTATCGTAATTTTACCGTTTCTTTGTTTTGATCAGCAAATTTATTTCATAGTATTTCTTTGCCAATGGTCCGTTAAAAAAAACTCACGGCTACTCTGTACCCTGCCATATTAACACCCACTTTCGTACAGATACTCAAGCCAAACAAAAACAAAACACATTTACACACACTCGCCGACTACTGATAAACTTGTAGAACAAGAGTTGTCGGTTTCGAAATATCAGTAGCCACAAAAGCAAAACAAAACAAAACACATTCAACGACACTAGCACCATCGCCAGCAAAAGCCCCAGTAACACCAACTGCAGACACATATTCACACAAGCAACGATGTTATATTAATACAGCCATAGAAATGAAAAGAAGCAACAAAAAAAAGAAACCAAAATAAAATGAATAAAATAAATACAGACATTCACTTGGCAACAGAGAGATATGAAGTTAAGAAAAAAAGATTAAAAATGTATTTATACACACACACACACACGCACATGTTTTGCCAAATGGGGTGTGAGGATGTTGGTGTTAATGGTAATACGACACAGATATTTACTATTTTTAATTTTTTTTGATTGATAATAAATCAATAATAAATACACGCAAGTACGAGTGTACACGTGTAGTGTATGTAATACGCATTGAAAATATATTATCAGTGCGTGTGTAATTGTTTTAAATGCGTAGAATACTGTAGAATCTCGTACTGCTCGTTCTTCTCGCTATTATTCGCTTGGAAATTTCTTTCGCAATTAAATTGAAAAAACAAAGACAACTTCACTATCAAAAGGCATGGAGACGTATAATCAAAACAAAAACATTAAAAAAGTAAATAAACTATAACGGGTTTTAGCAGACGACACGCGAGTGGAGCTCTTGCAAGTGAAGAAAAAAAACTATTGAGATACTCGTACAGAATTGTGTACCTTTTTTTGGCGGAATTGTACGATAATACATATGTATGTATGTACATATGTAATTATTTTCATTTGGAATACATAAAACATTTTAAAAATATTTGTTTAATAATTTACAATGTTTGTTTATCAACCTTTGTTCAAGATAGCGTATGAAAGATAAGATTTTTTCTGTTATTAATTTACACCGTTTTGTTTGAGGAATGGATCAAATTTTTTTTTATGCAGAATTGCCTCAATGCTAAATACTGGAGAAACCAATTACCGCTGATTACAAAAAGAAAAGAAAGAGCAGTTAAGGATCCACACAATGTATCGGAAAAGTTTCGTGAATAGAATTTCTGTTTGATAACCGCTCAGTAGAAGAAACACAGAAAACTGTGACATGTTTAATTATCATACGCCCACGAAGTATCCAAGTGTGTTGTTTTCAAAGCTGACCTTGACAATAAAAATTCAAATTAAGAGTTTGAATGAAAAGGAGCAGCATTGAATAGATAATTCTCTGTCAGACTCATGAAATTTAAAATTAAATTTTACGTTCTGTCAATCAGGATTTGGTCGCACTGGTTTGTTTCGATTCGAATACATTTGAAAGTATCTTAAGTAATGGTAGTCACTGTAGTCTAACAGGTAGTTTGTTGGCTTATTAGACGTGAGGTCATGGTTCAAATCACAGGTCAGACATCTCGAACGAAACTGTGAATGAAAAAATATTTCTTCGGCGACTTTTCCTCAGCAGATTTCTGGGAAAAACTCTGAGAGTAAATAATAATAAATTGCCATGAAAAATTTTGTTAAATATCTATAGTTCGGAGTCGACTCATGTATAAAATTAACACAGACAACATACATATGTAAGTGGTGTGAGAAGCTAGGTCGTAATCCTGTATGATGGATTGTAATTTCCAATTATTGTATGTATGTATGTATGAAAGTGTATAATTTCGACTGGTCATTGTAGCATCGTATTGGTCGTCGGTGGAACGAAAATCAAAATTTTTTGATCTTCAACCATTCAACGACCAACCAGCCATTTAATAATAACAACTGATTGCACGAAATAATAAAATTGTACAACCATCCAGAACTTGCAGGGGCCGCAAGTAAAAGACCAAACTAAGAGCTTGAAGTTAAAAAGCAAGACAGAGTAGGTAATTCACCGCTAGATCCACCAAACATGAAGCAACATTATGTTTTGGCTACCTTCCATCATAAATCATGACAAAGTGTATTGCGGTTCATCAGCGTCAGTGTACTCATGAGGACACTAGAAACACAGACCTTCTTTATATATCCAGCGTTATGGTAATTTATGATTTTATTATTTTGATGTCAATTGTTGTCAGCATAGAGGAAATTAAAGTTTCGAGTTATTTGCTGTTACGATATCGAATATATTAACACACTATTCACATTTACAACTATGCTGTCCACTTGAAAGCCATCCAGACGCCATCTAGCGTGATTTTAACACACGTTTGTATGTTACGCGAGTTTTAGAATTCTTTTTAATACACCTTATATGTATGTATGCGTATATCTGAAACGGTTACGAGTAGCTTGTCACTGCTTACTAATAATAATTCCACATTTTAATTATTTAAACATTTTTCTTATAAAAATTGCTTAAAAATTTGAATTTTCTTTAAATGTTCCTTGCTTAAGATTATTTTTTTCTAATTGTCAGTTAAAATTTTGAAATTGATTTTTTTTACGCGTACCAAATTTACAATGAAATACAAAAGTGGATAAAAAGTATAGCAATTAGGTGTAAAATGAAAATGAAATATCAATAAATATTGTATGTATCTGTATATATAAATTAATTTAAAATAAACATTTAATTATGAAATCCCTTTATTTTGTGTAGAAGGGGCCTGTTTACAATACGTGCGTACTGCTCTATTGTCTTTAAAATACTAGACGCAAACATTTCTATGCGAATAATGTTGAGCATGTTAGTATTGTTGTTGTTGTATTGTAGTTATTTAAATGTGTACATAAACGAATTAAAATGCGAAAAACAAATTGTTAAACAAACATTTCATACACTTCTGCACGCTCGTCGCTGCTTGGTCTGCCTATTTAAGAGTGTATATGAGTATGGATATGAATTTTTTGTGTGTGCCATTATAGAGTGTTAATGTTTAAAATTAAATAAAAAAAACAAAAAGAAACAAAAAAATTAAAAATACCAAGTATGTAGGTTTCTGCAATTTCTTGTATACATGCATACATACTCGTAAATATTAGAAATATATTTTGTATTCTATTGTGTTAAAAATTAAACCAAAATAAATGGGCGCGGCATAGGGAAAATGTCAGTTGGGCCTTTAACATTTGATAATATTTTACACTCTTGATGTGAATCAAATGTATACACAACAGGTTTTACTCCCCCCATCGCCGGCAAATGGAAGCTACAAATTGAATATTTCTATGCATGTGTGTGTATGTGTATGTGGAGTATAATTTGTTATTGTGAATATAAGAAGTATTGTTGAAGAAGATTGCTTATTTTGTTATGAGAACACCGTCACTAACAGACAGCAAAGAAAACAAGTCATGGTGATAACCTCGAATAAAATGAGGCGAGCCCCTCTTCAGTTCATTTTTCGCACATACATACAAATATATTTTTATTATTATTGTTTTCTGTTTAATGCCTACAGTTAGTGTATGTGTTTGTAAATTGCAAAACATATGTTAATATTATTGCTATTATTGCTGTAGTTTGTTTTTGTTTGATTTTTGTTTTTATACAGTTTCTTAGTAGATTGTTCTTCTCATCACTCTTTGTCTCCTTTTCGTACTTGTTTGCCTGTTGTTTGTTTGTTATGTTTTGAATTTTTGATTGATTTTAATAGAAAAAAAGAAGAAAAAAAATACAAATTTTTGTTTAACTTGTTTTTAAATTATTTTGTTTTGGTATAATTTTGTTTTGATTATTTCTTCGTTTAAAATGTTTTTAGTGAGCCAAACATTTAAAAATATTTTAAAATGAATGTACAGTTATTACAAAAGCATTTTTTAAAAGGAGGGTGTATTGTAAAGCATTTTAATTTAAGTGGGCGAACTTATTTAAACAAAGACTTTAGAAGCCCGTTCAATATCGTTGAAATGGCATTGGATTGTAGGTATTTTTCTTATATTTTTATTTTTGCTCTTTGTAAAGTAAAAATGCTTATGGAATGTTATCAATTACATACCTACATATTCTTCTGAAAGAGATAAGAACAGTGGATTATTTCTGCAGTATGTTACTTTACACGTACAAGGCTTTTGTGCCAGAGATTTGCTATGTTCCACCACCTAGTAACAAATTAATCTACAAATGCAATTGAATATTCTTTCGTCAATCAGTTTAACTACAAGGAATGGAATAATCCAGCCTAATACGTACATAAATATACATAATTGGCCATTACAACCCTTCAGTCAGGATTACGGCCTAGCTTCTCACACCACTCATGTTGTGTGCGTTAATTTTATACGTGAGTGGCAGGACCTACAGTTTAAAGTCGACTTCGATGGACAGTTTTTTGACTTTGCCTTTTCATGGCAATTTTATTTACTTTTAGAGTTTTTGACAGAAATCTGCAGAGAGGAGGAGCCGAAGAAATATTTTTTTTTCATATTTCATTTTGATGTCTGACCTGTCTAAGGATTAGGATGTGTATAAGGATTACAGTGGAGTTTCCTCTAGGGGACACATTCCTTATATTAACGCCATCTCTTATATTTTGATGCAACTTCTTTAAGGATTTTGTAAAATATTTAAAATTCGAACTGGTTGTTCTTATTTGATTACTAGTTTGTTGTTTGTGTATGTGTAATCGCCTTAGTAAAGTAAGTAGTGTTGGCTTGTTAGACGTGAGGCCTAGGTTCAAATCCAAGGTGAAACGAAATATGAAAAAATATTTCTTCGGCTACTGCCTCTCAGCAGATTTCTGGTTAAAATTCTGAGAGTAAATAAAATTGCCATGAAAAAGTTTCTCAAAAAATTAGTCGTTCGGAGTCGACATTAAACTGTAGTCCATCATAAGTGAAAAGCTAGGTCGTAATCCTGACTGAATGACCAATTATGTATGTATGCATATAGTTGGTGTATGTTATCTTACCTTATCCAAGCAATTATTGGATTTCCCAATTTCGAAAACGGTTGACAATATTTTCAAATAATTATTTGTAAAGTTTGATTAATTAGTCTAGTGGTCGGCTTACGATATTACATTCAAAGAGATTCTTAGTGAACTACCTTTTATAAAAAGAAAACGTCAATTCAAACGATAAAGGTTTTTTACAAGTCTATTTAAGGAGTGCGCACGATAAATTTCAGCATATGCGAAAATCTTTAAACTTTGTACTAAAGTATACCTCGATCTGAACATGGTTCTAAACTTTAAATACTTTCTGACAATTCATGTACTGGGTTGTTTAAAGTTTAAGAAAAAAAAGTACTGAAGGAATAGCTACTTACTAAACCAATACGGAAGTCTACTCATAAACCATTTTAATTCATTGTTGGATACATACTGCATATTAAAAGTGTTTGTTTTACAAATAATGGAATCGACAGTTTTCTTTTAGAAAAACATTCTCCTTACACAGAGATATTACAGTGCTACCTACAAAGTACCACTGTAATAGTACAAAGTAAACTGTACAGTCGAAAGAGTTTTCACTTCTAAATAAATCGTAACAGTCCTCACTTATGGCTTCAAACGGTTCACAATTAAATACGAACTCATCATATAACATTTCGCTAAAATTGTGATATAAGAGCGGATTTAAATCTTTTATAAACTCGGAATACATGGTCTTTTTTTGGTATTTTCCTGGATTTTAGCTAGAATTACTGTGTTTTGTGGTCCAGCATTCAAACCACTACACCATGCCATTACGTTACGTAACAAGTATTAAGTACCTCCTGTTATGATAACGCACTTACGTTTCTTACTTGATCTTGACTTATAAAAAGTTTGAGTTTTATTTATGAAAATTTCCCAAAATAGGTTAATAAAGACGTTTTATTTGTTTATGATTGTCTAGAAATAAATTAATATCTTATCGATACAGTCATTTGATAAACAAAAAACACTTGCTTATAATCGCATTAAACATTTTCGATTTCAATTTTATCAACATTTAATGAATACGAGTATATACCAGTTCCTATATGTTGTTTAAAGTACAAAAACTATTTTAATTTTCTCAGATACATGCATACATTTTTATTAAAGTCACACGCCATTCTTACATACTTATTAATATGTTTATATGGATGTGTATGACACTTTTAATGAAACTTCTTTATAATGAAATCGATGTTTACCACGCGCCCTTATATTCTATACGAATTTTTGAAAACAACATACAAATATTGTTAACCTTATCAATAAATATGAATGAAACGTTGTAAAAAAACGATAATAAAGGTCTTTAAAAAAAATCGATCAAGGTAATCGAATACTTTAAATACTCAGAAAAAAAAACGAAATCATTTGACTTTAAACACCAACTTGTGAAATGTTTTTCGCATTTCCTTAAGAATAATATTCACACGGTGTGAATTTTTACCATTGCATGTACACATATGTACATATACATATGTATAAAAGTCATTAAATTTATTGAACAATAATTAAATTTTTTTAAATATTATTTATCGATTAATTCTAAAACACAAACGCAAGCAATTAAAAATATTTTTATCAACAACGATGTACGCCGTAAATATTTCCCACCATATAACTGCCTAACCTTTCAAAGTTGTAAAGTAAAGCTTGTGAAAGTGAATCAAAAATATCTTTTTATACATAATCCGCCATTACAACCCTTCAGTCAGGATTACGGCCTAGCTTCTCACACCACTCATGTTATGTGTGTTAATTTTATACATGAGTGGCGGGACCTACAGTTTAAACTAGGCTCCGAACGCAGATTTTTGAGAAACTTTTCATGGCAATTTTATTTACTCTCAGAGTTTTTGCTAGAAATTTGCTGAGAGGAAGTAGCCGAAGAAATATTTGTTTTTCATATTTCGTTTTGATGTCTGATCCGGGGTTTGAACCGTAGCCTTACGTCTAATAAGCCAACACACTACCTATTAGACTACGGCGATCTTTTTATACTAAAACTTTAAGAACTAAAAAGAAAATCACTGCCAAAATCTAATTATTTTAAAAAAAATTTGTTCAAGGCATACAGATATATCAATATGTATATATGTATTCTTATATAGAAATCTGGCACCTGAGAGCAAATAGCCGTGTGTCATTCAAGCTGATAAAATTTTACTTGTCTCATTGCTGTCAATGCTTTCGTATTCGATGAAACGTCGGATGGTCGGAGAAGGCTTTGATTATCTCCTATAATTTGCTCGTTCTCCGTGTCACCTCGGGAGCACTGCGAAGAAATTGCTGAAGGATATTGTAGATCCGCAGCAGACTTTATAGACATAATCAAGAGTCCTATTGTAGCATTAACTAGCCAGAAATTCCGGCAGTTGATTAGGCCGAGACCTGCATTAGTTCAGATTAGTAGAAGAAAAGCTTTACAAACTACGAAATGCAAATATTGGTAGATTGTAGTTTTTCTATCAGGAATCAATTGTCTGAGACTGCGTTGCCTCGCTTAGTTATGTGTTCTGTATGAGACAGAGAGCTGCCTTTGGCTTAAGGTGAATGAAACCATAAGGAACATACAATTAACTTGTATTGCGCTGTCCAAATTGTTTGCTATTTTTTGTAATAAATCTGCCGCATGGTTTTAATAGTGAATATTGGCTACCGGCTCAAGAAATCCAGAAAAGATTCATCGCCCGAATGAAGTCGCTAGAGAACAGGATCAAAGCGGGTGCCTTAAAACGAATTCTCTTTAACGTAAATTTTAAATACGAAGTACAATTTTTCCCATTTATAAGCGGAGCATGCTTGGAAGCGGGATACATATATCGAAATAGTTTCAGTACAACCTGAAGCCACAATTAAGATTGCATAAGTTTCAGTGCAACTAAGTGGGGGATTATTATATCCGGGGAATACTGTATATGCTATCTGGTTTGGTTACAAATGGCAAAATTTAAAGCAACATTTTTAAACATTTTTAAGACTATAAATATGAGAGAGGGATAAGATATTAAGATAATGGAAAATTTATAATTAATTTTTTACAAAAATTTCTTTTTAAAATGTTTTAAATTCAACAATAAATAAACGAAAATACAAATATTTTCTTAAGAAATAGAATTTAATAATGATGTACAGAAAGTGGAAGGAAAGACAACAAATTTCTTTTAAGGATCCAATGTTTAAATATTTAAAATAAATAATAAATAAAATATAATACGATAATGCAATACTTATTTAATATTGCGTATAATTATTAAATATTTGAAAAAATTTTATTTAATTATCAATAAAGAAAAAAAAATATTTCAATTTTACATTTACATTTAAGTCTACATTGTGGACTTTGTCTACATTTTTTTTATTTAAGAAACGGAACTTTGGAGTTTCGTTTAATTTTTGTGGCGCGATTTTGATTAAATTTGTTGTTAAATTTCCTGTCTCAGAACAATAATAAAAAAACTTTTATTGTTGTCGTTCTAAATTACAAAATGTTTAATAAAAATAGAAAAATTTGCTCTAAATTGCGCAGTTATAATTATAAATTCAATATCAAATCAGACGAAAATGATTACAGACACATCAATTATGAGTTGCGATAATATGGACGCGTGTGAGCCTTAATACCAACAACTGCAAGATATTATATTCAGTCTGTGCTTAAAATATTTACATAATTTTCATGTATTATGCTGATGAATATTCATAGCAAACCTATGAAGGTAAAATATTTCATTAAAACAAGTTATAACCGGTCAAACTATGGGGGTTAATGAAGAAAATTAAAAATTTTAAATGTTCTTTTCCAAAACATAATTTTTTTTTCATTATATTTTTTTATTTATAAAATATATCGAAGTATCTCAAATTTCTATGCCAATTCAGATAGATATTTTAACACAATAATGGTTCTAAGCGTTCAACCGAATTATTAAATTGGACATTAAAATCATTTGATTTTAGGCCCTTAAAAATTGCATTGGAGCTTGAAAATTAAAAAGTGTATGAGAAATACTACGGTTTTTTTATACAATTACAAATTATATTCTAATTATATACGAGCTGAGTAACTTTGACCATATGCTCGGTGTAGTGTCACAGACCAGAGTCTCTGGTGGGAATCGAACCTACAACCCTCACGCTAATAGTCTAGCACACTACCCACTAGACTACCAGGGCACCCACTGCTATTATTTTTTTTTTTTGTTAAAAAATTACAGTTATTGTAGGAATAAAACAAGATTACGCCACTAGTTGACTCTAAGTCCCCTAAATTAAGTGCGCTAATAGCAAATAAAGTATACCCGATGAAATATAATATTTTATCGGGTGGGCCATCTATTGGTTTAAGTTTGAAACATTGGTTATTTCGAATTTGGCAATACTTATGTCATATATTAACTCCACTGAACGTAACGAATCGATTTTCGCTTGAACAACGTCGGGATTTATTAGGCCAACCAGAAAGTGCACAATGATGTCGATCATCACCTTTCCGGATGAAACTTATTTTTATCTTGGTGGATACGTTAATAAGCAAAAATGTAGTATTTTGGGGCTTAGAAAACCCACATGTGGTCTTACAGAAACCAACGCACCCATTACGAATGACTGTTTGGAGCAGCTTGTGGAGTGGAGGCATCATTGATCCATATTTCTTTGAAAATTAGGGCGGCGCAACCATTACGGCCAATCGGGACAGCTATCGCACCATGATAACTGATTTTTTTGTATCCGCTTTTCATGTCATTGATGTGAACGATATTTGGTTTCAATAGAGTGGTGCAACTTGCTACAAATCTCATGCTACAATCGATTTATTCCGTCAAACGTTTGATGTCCGCTTAATTAGCCGAAACGGTGATCTCAATTGCCCGCCAAGAAGTTACGATTTGTTACCTTCGGACCATTTTCTGTGGGGCGCCTTTAAAGAAAAATGTTATACTGATAAACCACAGACAATTTAGTATTTGCAGGCCAACATTCGTGATGCCATTGACGAGATACGACCCCATACACTGGAAAAAGTGTACGAATATTGGTCTGATCGAATGAGGTAATGTGAGAGCAGCCGCACAGCCATATTAATGAAATTAGATACCATTTTTAACCGGAGCAATTGTACTTTTTGTAATTTTGGCAAAAATTCAAACCGTTTTCGTTTTATTGCATTTTTAAATTTAAACTTCCATCCTATATTTAAGCATTTGCAATTTTATTAGAAATAAAAATTGATTGCATTTCTAGGATGATGAATTAGGCTTACTTTTATCTACTATAACTATAGTTACTCAAGTACATACTTGTAGTGGTCCCTTTTACATTCATAATCATAATAATTTTTTTATTTAAATATTTTAAGGACAGCCGGCTTTATTTTTTTTTTAACAAAAAACAAGTAATTTTTAAATTTTTTTAATGAACACGTTCAGTCATTTGCATCTGTTTTCCCATTTATTCTCCTCCACATACTTGGCCCAACAAAAATATGTTTCAGATTCTTACAAAAGGGCAACGTATTTTATAGAGGGTAACCAGTTGATTTCAGCGGTGCTCACTTTTATTACCTTCACATACATTATTCGAGATACAGTCGACAACAAAAGTCTTAGTACGGCAATATATTTTAGCAAGAGAAAAACAAGAGAAAAATTAGAAAAAGTTTCAAATGACTCAATAGGTACCCCCAAGGAGAACCAAGGAGTAAATTTAAAATTCAAAGGCCTAATATATGAAAATGTTATCCTTTGTATTTAGTAGAATATCCCTTAAGGTCAAGCACTCAATTTAACCCATTTGGAATTGAATGTACAAGTTTTGTGTAGTATTTTCTGGTGGCATCATGAGCAAGTTTTTCGGTTGACATTTGTTTGAGGTTTAGCCATTACGTAACCATTCTTTCAAATGAGCTCCTAAATACTCCCTTAAAGTCATATCGGGACTTTGTGCAAAAGTATTAAGCCTGTGCGGACTTATTTGTCAAAATATATTGCCGTATTTTGCTGACCACTGTACATAAGCAAACGATCTCCTATATTTTAAAATGTTCAAAAGTCACTACTTGAACGAAGAACAAACATTTATTTTAAGAGAGCGAGAAGGAAAGAATTTGTTGTTCTTTGTTACGACTACAAGTTCTTTACAAGTTAGACAGACAGATAGACACAAGTATACAAAAAAAATTTATTTTACACTGATTGTGGAGGTACAAAGTCCATTGATCATGGTCATTTGATAGAATTGAATTATATTGTGGGTTGTGTGTGACGTCACAGCAAATTTACACAATTAGCGGCGATAACCAGAAATAAACCAGAAATAAAAATAATTTTTTTTATAGAATAATTTAAAAAGAAAAAACACATACTTATAGTTACATACATAAATATATACATGTGCGGTATGTACGAAATATATTTTTTTTTAGTATGTACATATATATGTACAAAGTTTAAATAAGAAATTCTTATAACCCTCTTTCGAATAGTCTTAGGTCTATAAAGATTGAAACAGTGTAGTTTTTTATACAATAAAAATTATAAAATTATACAGGGACTCTCAAGATGAGGTAAATGCCAATTTTGTATTCAAATTTGTGAATACTTGCTAACTTTGCCTCTCCTTAAGCTTAACATATTTCAATGTTTAGTAAGAATTATTCTAGAGAAAATAGTTTAGTGTTAGGGCCATTATTACAACTTGCCGTTAACTAACGGGAGGATTTTAACGGGCAGATAAAATGGTTTTCGTTATTATGAGTACCCAATAAGATAGAAGTGCTCGTTAAGCTAAAGGGAGGATCATCCTACCTTTAACATTTAAAGGTCACTTTATGTTTGAACTTGCCATATTATATATTATTTTCATTATGGCAACTTCAAATTTAAACAAAATGAGCATATACAACAAAAAAACGAAGCCCGCGGTTGCCACTGCGTTAAAAAAAAACTTGTATAATGGAGCAGTTTTATCGACATTGCTTCGGCACTGCCACATTTTTGAAAAGTTTTATCTGTAAGTTGTAATAACGAAAATACACTCGGCCACAAAAGTATACATACGGGTAACAAATTTCAGAAAATTTTTAACTAAAATCATCTTTGTAATTGTCTGACAACTTTCCTCGATTTACGAAAAGTCCAACACAATACATCTAAACTTTTTTTGCTGATATTGAAAAAATTTAATATTTGTTTCCTAATTACTAGGCTTTATTTTCCTTTAAACATAATATTATATCATATTGTTTGTTTTCGATTTTTACACTTCTTGATAATCGTTTCAAAAGGGAATGATAATAAGATAATGCTATTGAATTTAAACCTTATCTTCGATGCTAATTATTTGTTGCCAAAGTCTTCCTCATTTTATTTTAAATATTTGCACTTGTTATCTGCAAATAGTTAGTTAATGGGCCAGAAGTCGGCACTGAATTGAATATATTTTGTCTATTATAGATAGATAGTTATCACTACAGTGCGAATAATCGCTGTGTACTTTGTCTTTTAAAGATCCGTAATTTTATACGCGTTTGATTTTAATTAGCATTTATTTACTACTTTACAAATTGCTTTTCAATTCTCTTTCTTTTTCAGTCACTGATTAGTTTTAGAAAAATTTAGGATTTTATTTTTCTAGTTTAAATGCGTTCATGAAATGTTATCAGGAGGAATGCGCGTGTAATAGTCTTCAACAACAGAACACTGTTTGAAGCCAAGAAATGTCAAGCCAAATGCCCAATTAATATAAGCATTTTGGAATTCTCTGACAGCAAGTGCCACTATAGCTTTCATTCCGAATATAATTTAAAACGTATGTATGCATGTATATGTGTATTTTCTAACGAATTGATAAAAATAGATTTTTAATGTCTTGTTTTTAAAATAAAAAAGAAATTCGAAAATCACGCGTGTTTTTGTACATGAAATCTTAAAGCGAAATGAAAGTGATTTTGAATTTAAAAATATTTTGACAATCTATTTTAAAAATAGAAATCCTTTTTGAATGGAATTGGTGTAAAATTTATATATTAAAAGAGAATTAATTCAATAATTGACGATAACTTTGTAAAGGGAAATTTATAAATTCCATTTTCTGCAATAAAAAGATTTGCTTTAAACGTAACTTAACATTGAACGATAGTTTGATTTACATAACTCAGCAACGGGTTGGAGTCTTCGATAGCACATGCATACTCATTATCAATAGCAAGGTGATTGTAATAGAATAGCTTTGGCTTTTGGACAAATGACTGATGTTAAATATGACTTGAAGGACAAATAATTACTTATCAGGTGGGCCATTTATCTGTTTAAATTTTAACAATCGGTTATTTCGAATCTGACAATACTTTTGTCATTCTTTTCTGTCACAAAATTCAGTATATTATCTCCACTGAGCGCAATTAATCTATTTACGCTTTAACAACGTTGGGTTTTATTGGAAATTTATTTCCACAACCAAGGCAATTAGTTGTAAATTGCTCGAAAATTTCGTACAAAATTTGGACGCAGAGAAGGACCAATAGTGCTCGGTATACGTAAGTTTATTGCTAAAATACGTGACACTGGTTTCATTGTTGATGCACCAAGGCATAAGCGTGCTCGTACAGTGCGTATACCCGAAAATAGCGAAGCTGTGCCTGAGATTGTGCGTGAGAATCTATCAACACAATTCGCCATCGTTCTCAAAAATCTGAAGGACAAATAGTTACTATTCGGGTGGGCCATAAATTTGAACCATTGGTTATTTCGAATCTGGCAATACTTGTGTCATTCTATTCTGTCACAGAATTCAGTACATTATCTTCACTGAATCGATTTACACTTGAGCAGCGTTGTGATTTATTGGCAATTTATTTTCAAAACAAAGACAATTATTTGTTGGAAATTGCACGAAAATGTCGTACAGAATTTGGTCGCCGAGAAGAACCAACAGTGTCCGGCATATGCAATGCTAAAGTTCGTGAAACTGATTTCATTATTGATGCGTCAAGACATGAGCGTGCTCGTGCGCATACCCGAAAATCTAGAAGCTGTGGCAGAGAGTGTGCGTGAGAATCCATCAACATCAACTCGTCATCGTTCTCAAGAATTGACCATTTCACGCAACAGTTTATATACAATTTTGCGAAAAGTTGTCGATAGGACGCCCTACAAAGTTCAATTGATTCATTTTCACTGCGCTAGATAGTCTAACGAGAAACTGTACTATGATGTCGATTTTGTAAAAAAAAAATTATCTTTTCAGATGAAGCTCATTTTCATCTTGGTGGGTACATTAATAAGCAAAATTGTCGTATTTGAGGTTCAGAAAACCAACACGTGGTCTTACCGAAGCCAATGCACCCATTAGGAGTGAATGTTTGGTGCGGAGGCATCATTGGCCCATATTTCTTTAAAAATGAGGACGGTGCAACCATTACGGAGACACCTATCGCACCATGATAACCGATTTTTTTGCACCCGTTCTTCATGGTATTGATGTGAACGATGTTTGGTTTCAAGAGGATGGTGCAACTTGCCACACATCTTATGCCACAATTGATTTATTGCGTCAAGCGCTTGATGGCCGCTTAATTAGCCGAAATGGTGATGTCAATTGGCCACCAAGAAGCTGCAATTTGATACTGTTTTTTATGGGGCCCTGTTAAAGAAGAGTGTTATGCCGACAAACCAGAGACAATTGAGCATAAGAAAACCAACATCCGTAATGCCATTGCTAAGGTACTATCACGCCAGATATGAGGCTACGGTTCAAAGCCAATGTCAGACATCTCAAACTATGAAAAAAAAAATTTCTACGGCGACTTCCTCTCACTAGATTTCTAGCAAAAAAACTCTGAGAGTAAATAAAATTGCCATGAAACTTTAAACTGTAGGTCCCGACATTCATGTATAAAAATTAGCACACACAACATAAGTGGTGTAAGAAACTAGGTCGTAATCCTGACTGAAGGGTTGGAATGACCAAATTATGTACATATGTATGTATGTGCTCTCAATGTCATACAACTTATGTGATAGTTTAAATCTGTCTTAAATAGATTGTCAACTGCCATTGCCTGATAACAACGCCATCTGTGGAAATATATTGTTTTATGGACCGTAGTGATCGGTAGCCTTATATCAGGAAAACAAACAGAATATTTGTATACATACATATTCTCAAACATTTCTCCCATTTCTAATAAAATTTTGACCTAATCAGTGCAAAGCAAAAATTAATAGAGACGTCAACCATACATACACATACATATGTATGTATATACTTTATAGTTCATTAGAATTCAGAATAATTTATTTTGTTTACCGTTTATACCGCCTAAAACTGCTTGTCATCATTGTTATTATTGTTTATATTTTTCAAATTGTTCTCACGTACTTCTATAAATAATAATTAAAAAAAAAAAGGAAAAAGTCTCAAAATGTTATCAGAAACAGACATAATTGTGCTAAATTTTACGAGGCTAAACGAATATGCGTTTAAATTGCCTGAAAAAAACCCGCAAAGAAAATACAAAAAAAGAAAAAGAATCTGTGAATTTTTTCTTCAAAATACCACATCTGTTAGTAGCAAAAAAAAAGAAAGATAAAAATAATCCACTATACATACATACGTATGTATGTACGTAGCATCTAGAACATATGCATTGCTTAGTATGCGTATCTCTAAAATACAAGAGGATCATTGCACTGTTGATACTATTTTCTGTATTGAATTGAATTTTACTTCCAACATTACCTACATATGCACATATATACATACAGAACCTTAGCATAATAAACAAGTGAATATTCATGTGTTTTCAAAACAAAACAAAAAAATCTTGGCAAGTATCTCTCTTAAAGCGAAAGCGAAAATTTCTTAAACACAACAATGTCTAGAAAACGTATTGGTTCCAAGCGATACCAAGCAATGATGATGAAACATTGCATCATACAATCTATACAAGCAAAACAAGAGGCCTTTAAAATACACTCGAAAAAGATTTTTTACAACTAGTTGATGCAAATACAATACGTAATACAACGGAATACAAATACAAAACGCTGGAAACTACACGTAAAGAAAATTCAACAAAACAAACAATTTGCTAGACACTCTTTATTATCTCTCTGACTTTTCCTCTCATTCGAGAAGCAAATGGATTCTCTGTATAACACGCGAATTTTAAATATACATACGTTTTGAAATATGTATGTACATATGTAGGCATGTACTTATTCATTGAGTTAATATTGGTGGTATACAAATACTCAAGCACCTACAACAGACGTGGTGTGACATTCAGCCATAGCGTATGAGTTGGTGCGACTATTTCGCACGTCAACAGGAAATCATATTCGTTATCGAATTTGTGTTTTCAAATAAATTTTATCGATAATGATGTTTTTATCCAGTATATCGGAATATAACAAATAAAGAATAATAAAATACAGTTTGAAGGTCATATAGTACTGTAACTACAGTCCTTAAACTATTTCAGATCCCTCTCCCTCAAGCCATTGTCCTGACGAAGCACAGTACTCCCCGCTGTCAGTAAGGTTACCGCCTAGTACCTGATAAGCCGCCAGATGTTTCCTTCTAATGGTACGCAGCTTCCAAATCTCTGCCCTTGAAATTTATTTTGCTCATCACACAGTTTAAATTTTGGACTTAAGGATTTATTAATCTATCAAAAGATCGGCTAATGCAACTCCTTAAGCTATTTTTGGATAGTCTGATGCAAGACTAAGAAAAAATTTATGAGTTTTTGACTCTCTCCATTTGTCCTTTAGTTGAAGATCTCTCTTCCTATTCCTAGTTACTTGATACAGCTTGCCTATCGTATCAATTTCATCTCAACTTTTTAGCAGCAAACTGCTCGGATGGCAACCTGACTGTCTCCATTGGTTCCCATTGGTTCCGAATATTCTACCCTGGGTCTGAACAACCACGTTCCTGTACCGCTACCAGTTTTTACCTATCTGTACAAAACAGAATAGTTCCTCTCTTAAGGGAGTATTCAACTTCTAGTGACCTTATTCACTTTCTTTATAGAGTCGTGTTGTAGGGTATTTTAAAAATTATTGTGACAATTGGTTCTGTCCAGAGGCCAATTGATTAATCAATCCATCAGGGGATATCGCGACGTGTTATAATTATAGTTTAGGTACAACGGCCTTAAAATCCAATAGAATCTCTAAAACAAAAGGTTCTAAGCCATCGCCTACCAGTCTCTGCATTCTATCCAACTCCACATGAATTGTTTTTCATTATTTATCTACCCATACCACGACCTCATAGGTCATGGCATGACCATTATTGTATATATTAGATGTAGTACATCGTATGATTTTCTATTAAGCCTTCTGCCGTTTCTTTTTCGTAAATGGGCCTCCATTTGCTAGAGCTATGACGAAAACATAGCCTTCTCAAGCAAAATCCGCATCGGATAATTTCATTTAGAGTTTCCCTTGTGGACGAGCTCTCATAATGCTGTCACTTATTATTTCGTATTTGCAATGACTCTCGACAGTAACATCGGTGATACTCAAAATGATCGTATATAGGCATTGGAAAACCTACCTGCGTTTCTTTTAGGGCGCATTTAATTTAGCGGTGGATATCATTGCGCTGAAAAATAACCAGTTTTTAGTCAACTATTGAAAATTTCCTTGTTGACAAATTCAATTGGAGTGTCTACATACTGCAAACAAAAATGCTGGGAAGAATAATACAGCGAAGTTCAAATATTTCAGCAGCCAAACTAGCATAATTTAATGCCTATGATCAATTTTCTGTACGGATGTCGATCCATTTTTTAAATTTGGTTAATTGGCATCTGAAAGAGAAACTTTAACCTTCACATAATAGTAGTTGTGAATTGGTTTTTTTAAATGGACCTATTATATGTATATATATTTGGGCTTTTGTAGTCCATATATATATAAATCACAGTATTCCTCGAACATACATAAGCACTTTCAAAAATGCTTGCCGGATAGGCGGAGAGTTCCAGTATCGTATCAAAGAAAGCTGTAATCTGCTGGCCTCCCGTGTCACTTTGGGCAGAATTACTAATGGAAATGGATCCGCAGCAGACTTTATAGATATAGTAAAGAGTCGTATTGTACGTTTAACTAGTCAGAGAATCAGGTCGAGACTTGCACCAGACCAAATTAGTAGAAGAGCTTTACAAATTACGAAATGCGAAATTTGGTAGAATGTACGTTTTCTATTAGGAATCAATTATCATAACGTACGTTGCTTCAGTTGGTTATGTCCTCTGGATAGGACAGAGTGCAACCTCTGCCTCGAAAAGAATGAAACCATAAGGAACATTCTATGAAATTACATTGCGCTGTTCAACTTTTTACTACTTTTTCCAATAAATCTATTGAGTCACGTTGATGGTGAATATTGGCTTCCAATGGCTCAAGAGCTGCTATTTTATCAGCTAAACCTAATGTCTTAACATATCCCCATAAAAAGAAATGCAGAAACGTTGAATCACACGAATGAGGCAGCCATTGAACTGGACCAATTTCGGAAAGAGAGTTCTCACAAAATGGGTGCATATGAACGATTTTTTTTAAAGTATATTAAGATATACAAACAGATACCTTTATTTAAACTCAGCTCTGTTTTTATTAAACTAACAATAGTAAGTCCAAAGTCGTTGTGCACCGAACTAATAAAACATCTGTATTAGCCGCAGAGATACATATGCTCCATAAGAATACAGGCTTGTTCTTTTGGGTATTTGTATGCCACTGTAATGAAAGAAAAAAAAAAAAGATCAGTAGGCAGTCTATCTCTGTGACTTTACGCATACATACATATACATATATATACGTTCGTAGTCTGTACCTCATCGTTTATTTCAACAAGAACAACAACAGGTGATCATTATTGTATTCGTTCATGTTGCTATACGAGTCGAAATTGAGAAAAAAAAAAATAAAAAACAAACTCAATTGGAAAAAACGTGTTCTCTAGTTTGTTTTGATTTAGAATTCGTTGCCGCCACCATTTCTGTGGAATATTTTTGGTAAAAAAATAATACACAATAAAAAATGTACAGTTTCTTGATTTTATTTTATTTTTTATTTCAAATTTTTTTTTAACCTAAAAATAGAAAATTGCGTTGTTGCCTACCCGAAAAGGCCAGACTGCAGAAATATTTTACAAATCGCCAAAAATAATCGATTAATTGTACAAAATATTCAGATTATGTAACGATTGACATACAAACCGAATATGTTTTCGAGTTACAAACTAAGCTTGTATAATTATTAAAAAATATTAAAAGAAAAGGAAATTTTAATATGAAAATGAGATACGTATTGTATCTTCGAAAAGGTAAAACAATTACTGGCAGATATGAGTACAGTTTTGACCTCCAAATGGATCTGAGATATAAATTTCTTTGAAATATCTTTTCTAGTGTTTTTCATACAATACTTACTTACTTTTAATCCCTTTAAAAACCTTTTAATTGTTATACAATTTCCTTTTTGTACATTTCTTTGCAGTTCAAAATTTTCAACATCGGGTCTAAAATACAATTTCCGCTTGTTCGATCGAGGCTTTTGCTCGTTCCAATATGGAAATCCAAAGCAACTTACAGCGGCTGTTAAGTCTTATGTTGATGAATGCATAGACCTTTGCCGACCAGAGCATGTTCATATCTGTGATGGTTCCAGAGAAGAAAGTTCTTTGCTAAGAGATCTCATGGTTAAACAGGGAACTATTGTTCCCCTAACGAAATATGAAAACTGTTGGCTTGCGCGTACAAATCCATCCGACGTAGCGCGAGTAGAATCACGAACATTCATATGTACTGCCAGGAAGGAACAAGCTATACCAGTTACGAATGAGGCGAAACCTGGTGCTTTGGGAAATTGGATATCCAAGGAGGATATGCAAAATGCTATTAAAGAACGTTTTCCTGACAGCATGAAGGGCCGTACCATGTATGTGATACCATTCTCTATGGGTCCGGTGGGTTCTCCTCTCTCGAAAATTGGCATTGAAATCACTGATTCACCCTATGTTGTCGAATCCATGAAAATAATGACCCGTGCTGGTGTTAAGGTTTTGGAAGAGCTTCATAAAGGTAGTGGTGAATTTGTCAAGTGTTTGCACTCTGTAGGTACACCTAAGAATGGTAAAATTCAAGTGCCTTCCTGGCCTTGCGATCCGGAGAGAACTATTATTTTACACAAACCCGACAATAACGAAATCGTTTCGTATGGCTCTGGCTATGGTGGCAATTCGCTGTTGGGTAAGAAATGTTTTGCATTGCGCATTGGCAGCACCATTGCCCAAAGAGAAGGATGGCTTGCCGAGCACATGTTAATATTGGGCATTACCAATTCTCAAGGTAGAAAGATCTATATTGCAGCTGCTTTTCCATCAGCCTGTGGTAAAACCAATTTAGCCATGATGACTCCCACATTACCTGGTTATAAGGTAGAGTGTGTGGGCGATGATATTGCCTGGATGAAGTTTGACAGTAATGGCGTTTTGCGTGCTATTAATCCCGAAAATGGTTTCTTTGGCGTAGCACCTGGTACATCCATGTCTACTAACCCCATAGCAATGAAAACAATATTCAAAAACTCCCTATTCACTAATGTGGCATCCACTTCAGATGGTGGTGTTTATTGGGAAGGCATGGAAAAGTCTAACATTGAAGGTGTTACTGTAACCGATTGGTTAGGTAAGTTATGGTCTCCAGAATCTGGCAAAGTGGCTGCTCATCCCAATTCACGTTTCTGTACGCCTGCTAAGCAATGTCCTATCATTGACCCTGCCTGGGAGGACACTGCAGGAGTACCGATAAGTGCCATATTATTTGGAGGTCGTCGACCGACTGGTGTGCCTCTAGTCTATGAGGCTCGAAACTGGCAACATGGTGTATTCATGGGCGCATCAATGCGTAGTGAAGCTACTGCTGCAGCCGAGCATAAAGGCAAAGAAATTATGCACGATCCCTTCGCAATGCGTCCTTTCTTCGGTTACAATTTCGGTGATTATCTAAAGCATTGGTTAAGTATGGAGCCTCGCGGAAATGTACCAAAAATATTCCATGTCAATTGGTTCCGCAAAGGCAGTGATGGTAAATTCTTGTGGCCCGGATTTGGCGACAATTCAAGAGTTCTCGACTGGATATTCCGTCGGGTTGATGGTGAAAACTGCTATACAGAATCACCTATCGGCTTATTACCCTCCGAGAATTCTATTAACACAGATGGCTTGACTGCTCAGGTTAATTTAAAACAACTGTTCGACTTGCCGAAAGATTTTTGGCAACAAGAGGTGAACGATATCGAGAAGTACTTTAAAACCCAAGTGGGTTCTCATCTGCCCAAAGAAATCGAAAATGAATTGCAGGGACTAAAAGAACGTGTAAACAATTTATAATTTAAGAAACTTTAGACTGATTTTTTTTAATTCTTTTATCTTTTGTTATTTTGTAAATAAATCTTATAATTCGAGAACAATAATGTATTAAATAAACGAAGTAAATGCAAAAAAAAAATAATTTTTTTATAGTTCCGTTGATGTTTTGTACAACAAATAATGAATATTTCTGGTAAGTAATATAATAATAAGTGTTAATTATTAAAATTATTAGTTTTAAACATTGTTAAATGGATTAATGGATTTAAAAGTGGGTCATTTAATTTCTTAGATATCAAAAAAAACTAATTCTTATCTGAAATAGTAAAAATTATAACCCTTAAAATTACGACCTAGCTTGTCACACCATTTATGTTGTGTGTGTTAATTTTATAAATGAATGGCGGAACCTACAGTTTAAAGTTGACTACGAACGACAGATTTTTGATAAAGTTTTCATGGCAATTTTATTTATTCTCCGAGTTTTTGCCAGAAATCTGCTGAGAGGAAGTCGCCGAAGAAATACTTTTTGTATTTTGTTTTGATGTCTGACCTGGGGCTGAACCCTGGCTCTACGTCTAATAAGCCAACACACTAGCTATTAGACTACGACGACTTCCTTCAATTGTAATACCAATTTAAAATATGCGCTGGAACATTACATACATACATAACTGGTCATTGCAACCATTCAATCAGAATTACGACCTATGTAGCTTCTCACATCACTAATGCTGTATGTGTTAATTTTATACACCGGTGGCGGGACGTACAGTTTAAAGTCGACTCCAAACGACAGATATTTGAGAAACACAGAAATCTGCCGAGAGGCAGTTGTCGTAGAAATAATTTTTTTTCAAATTTCTGTTTGCTGGTGATGTCTGACCTAGGGGCTCGAGTCTACTAAGCCAACACGCTACCTATTAGTTTACGGAGGCGAACATTCCGGATCGATAATATGGTTTCGAATATAAGTATGTGAACTCAAATGTCGCCATATAAAAGAGATATTGCAATATTATTATTGATTGGAGTATATGTTGCTTGGGCTTCGATTCCCGACTTTATAGCAAGTGGTAAGTTTTAAGAGGCCTGTTGTAGGATCATTCAAAGGGGAGTTGAGAAATGTGTTTACATAGGGCCGCTGTACATCCTACGCATGCTTCAGTATACCGGTACCATCGAAAGATGTGCTCAATTCAACTTGGAGAGGAGGTACAGGAGATGGGACATAATAATACTATCTGACAATATCAATATCTTTCATGACTAATATACATATATTTAAGAACTTAACGTATAATAAATACTGACAATGATAACAACGGTAATCTTAAAATTAAGACAGTTTTTCGTATATCATGTTTAATTTCTTTCAAAATTTCCGGAACACTTGTGCATTTGTCGCTTGCTAATGCTATGAACACGCACTATTCGTCAAGTGCCGCGCAGCAAAATGTTAAAAATAAAATACATGTGTGCATATCTAAATGATTATTTTAGAGGCAGCACAAGAAACGTTAACGCTGTACATTTGGGCTAATTTTTATTTTTGCACATGACATTAAACAATTTGGTGCTGTTAATACAATAAGATGCCTGCGACTGCAGGTGCCACTCCGTACCTTATTGGCGTGCTAGACTGTTAGCATGAGGGTCGTGAGTTCGATTCCTACCACATACTCAGGTCTGTTACACTACACCGAGCATATGGGCAAAGTTATTCTGCTCCGTATATAACTAAATATAATTTGTAATTGAATTGTAATTAATAAACAAATATGAATAAATATTTTACTTATATTTTAGCGCTGCCGCGTTTAAAATAATTAAAGCGCATGCTGGCTGGCTGGCTAAGGTTGCAATTGCATAATTGCTTCTCGGCAAGTATGATACCGATTGTTTTATAGCATAAATGAAAGAGCATAGGAATCTAGATATTGATTGGATAAATAGAGATTTGAAAAAAGATTTGTTTCAGGCTATCGGGGAATATCGAAGAACACTTGCACAGAATTTAATTGCTTTCAGTTTCTGTAATTTGGAGACCGCATCATTAAAACGCCTACTTAGAAACTATGGGTCGTTCATGAATTTCAAAAGGATCATATAAAATGAAATTCAGAGTGTGCGCATTACTGACATCGAACACAATTTTGAGGCCAGATAGGGAAACATGGTTCGGAAGTAATTCTTATATATGTATGTAAGTTGAGGGCAAAAAATACGCGATTTTGTCAGAATACGTTGGTGTCCCTAAAATGCTATAATAATAATAATTTTATGGACGCAATATCTATCACTTTTTAACACTTTCACGCCGGCACTTTAATTCATGTTTGTCGCCTACTGGCTGCTATTATATTTATAGGACGTTATTAATTATAATTGTTATTTAAAATAAATGTTTTTAAGACGTATTCAGGTATTTTTTTCGACAGTCGAAGTGTTAAAGATCTAAATATTTGGTATTACGTATCGTCTAATTGTATGATAAATTACGTACCACCGGTGTTACACCCCCAGATGGGACAGTCTAGTGCGGACCACAGTTGGTACGTGCAGGCGTGAACGTGTTAAGCTCAACTAATTTTTCATAGGTGTATACTACTCGAATGCTGGTTTTCCGAAGATAGTTCTAAAAGCTTATAATAATATTAGCAAGGATTTTGGATTTTTTTTCGTTTGTATTAAGCAGAAGTCATTGTATATATTGCAGATTGAATGAAGAATACATTCATAATAAATTTCCCAACCGCTTCCCAAATATTGCCATGAGTGGTCAACATGTGTTATTTTTCCCCACATTAAAAATAGAACAATAATGTTGTTGTCTTATTGTTATTATTATTAATATTTTTTTGTTTATAAGAAATTAACAAAAATAGGCAAAAAAAATCTAATATACTGACGGCTCGTTATATGAATTTCCGAAAAGATTTAAAAAATCACATGCATTGATGAAAATGTAAACAAAAACAATCATACTCAAAATACATTTCTTCTCTGCTGAATAATAGTAAAATAATCAAAACAATAAATCTGTACATATTCCTGCTAAATTATTAATAGGTACACATAGTATATAAATAATAATAATAATATTATTTGTTATTTACGTTCTCTGCACGTGTAAATTTAATAAAATAGGAAGGCCGCAGTTTTTTCTATGAAATCGTAATAAAACACTTCTGAAATGATGTCAATTGTTATGGGTGAGTACACCTTCTCGACACGGCCACTTCAGATTCAGACACTTATGTGATCTTCGTTGACAGCCAGGCTACTGTAAAGGTCATTGTGTTGGCCTGGTATAAATCAAAACTGATTCGTGATATTAAGAAGCCTATAAGAACCTATGGATCAGTTCGGATCTGTCTGGAGTCCGGGAACGAGGCGGCGGATGCTCCTGATGGGTGAGGTTCACTTTCTGAGTGAAATTATGTAGATGATTCTTAGCTTCTAATCTGCCACTTCTACGGACTTGTCGAAATGTGGATCAGGTGGAAGGAGCAGAAACGCTGAGGTGAAGAATTGGGTTGTTATGTGTGCATTAAAGTCGCCGTTGTCTAGTGGGTAGTGTGTTGGCTTATTATACATGAGACCATGGTTCAAACCCCAGGTCAGACATCTGCAAAACAAATGAAATATGGAAAAACACTTCTTCGGCGAATTCTCTCAGCAGATTTCTGGTAAAAACTCTAAGGGCCATTACTACAACTTGCCGTTAAACTTGGGTTTAGTTAAAGGTACCTTTAGCTAAAGGGAACTGTAAAGTTACCTTTAAGTTATTTTCGTTATTAAAACTTACAGATAAAATTTTTCAAAAATATGGCAGTGCCGTAGCAATGTCGATAAAACTGCTCAATTATACAAGTTTTTTTTTTAAAGCAGTGGCAACCGCGGGTTTTTTATTGTATATGCTCATTTTGTTTAAATTTGAAGTTGCCATAATGAAAATAATATATAATATGGCAAGTTCAAACATGAAGTGACCTTTAAATGTTAAAGGAGGATGATCCTCCCTTTAGCTTAACGATCACTTCTATCTTATTGGGTACTCATAATAATGAAAAACAATTTATCTGCCCGTTAAAAATCCTCCCTTTAGTTAACGGCAAGTTGTAATAATGGCCCTGAGAGTAAATAAAATTGCCATGAAAAAGTTGTTAAAAAATCTGTCGTCGACTTTAAATTGTAGGTTCAGCCACTCATGTGTAAAATTAACACACACAACATAAGTGGTGTGAGAAGCTAGGTCGTAATCCTGACTGAATGGTTGTAATGACCAATTATGTATGTGTACTCGTATATGTCTAGGAATCTATGGATTTCAGTAGATTGTGTTAAAACAGACTTGCTGCTGAATTTAGATAAATCCGGCGTGACTATGATTATTGGGTTTCTCACGAGGCAGAAGTCAAATTGCGGACTATTGCAAGAGGAGTTGGAGATTATCGAACACCATCTGCCCAGGCGTTAGTAGGATAGGTTTGATGACCTTGGGTATAGGTTTCTTTTGTGGTTTGTATTTTCTTTCGTGAACCGACATTTGGGTCTCCTAACATTCATTATGCGATTGAACTAGTTAAGAGTTGCCAGGACATTACTGCGGTAGTTTGTTGCTCTCTTGTGCGTTGTGATTATGTTTTTCTTCAAATTTTTCTCCGTCTTACATCTCTGTCATTTTTCAATATCTCTTTTTCCTGCTTCTTATTAGGATGTTAGTAACGGCTCAGTTGGTCTTGTCCTTGATAATAGTAGACATCCTCTAACCTAACGTATCAGCTGTTTTTCATATCGACTTTTTACCAAAAATTTAAATTATTCTTGATATTTTTACGTCCAGAAATTATAATTTTTTTGGTGAGAATACTGATATTATTCATTTAGAATTATGTAAATGGCTCCATAATAATAATGGCCTATTATTTATAGACATTTAGTAGCACTTTTTAAAAAAATTTTAAATTTTTTTCTATCGTACCTAATTTACCTCAAAAATTAATTCCAGACCACATAGACTAACATTTTTATAAAGTAGCGTTTATGCGCAGTCTTGCCTTTTTTGTTCCTATTTGGAATGGCTTTTCATTCTTAGAAGTAATTCTAAAATTTTCTTGAAATGATTTCTTTCAAGGCCAATTTTCTCAATAATTTGGATGTAGCATGCTTTCCTGGGTTCAGCCTTTAAGTGGATAATCAATTACATACAGTATGATACGTTGTGAATACTGCTTTCTAAACTCCAAAATCGGCATTTCTAAATTTATTGTCTGCCTGTTTGGTACTCAAATACAAATTTATTTTTAATAAACATGTTTTTCTAAAATAAATAAGCAAATTTTTTTTTCTTTCAAAGTTTATAATTTTATAAGAAAAAGTAACTTGCCAGGCCCTCTTAATATTACTAATTGACGTCACGTTTATAAATATTCAAATATACATACAAATTTCTAGTTTTGGAAATAATTAACCTCGACCTTTAATTTAATTCGGATTTTGGTAAAAAAAAAACAAAATTTGATTAATTTTTAAAATGCTTTACTTCATTTGCTAAATACTTTCTTACAGGGACATAAAAATGGAGAATAATAAAATTATGTGTTAAGTTGGAGAATATTTTGGATGTTAACATAATAAAAAACAAAATATTTTGTTATGAACTACGATAAAATGAAATTTCAAAAGAATTGGCATGCTTACGAAATGCATGTTCTTCCTAGTTAGAGTTTATTTATTGAAATGAAAAAAATGTTGCTGGGTGTACAACTTTTAAATGACAAATGACGTCTGAGAAATATTCTCCAGGAGTAGTATTTTCCTTTGTAAGTATTTTGTTCAAGTTTTTGATTTTTTTTCGTTTATCTGACTAATATCTGTTTAAGAGACCATAGAAATATATATATATATATATATATTGTAATATCGAAAAATTATTATTTGAAGTAGCATATTTTGATAGTTAATATCACAAGAAATAATTTTTTAAATTTAAATAACATCCATTGGTATAGTTACTAACGTTCTTGACCTAAGTCATCCAGATTTGAACACGTTTAAAAATTAAAAAATTTCATCATACATAAATTGGTCATTTCAATCCTTCAGTCATGATTAAGACCTAGCTTCTCACACACACCACTTATATTTCTATTTTAACGTTATGAGTGGCGGAACCTACATTTTTAAGTCGACTCCGAACGATAGATTTTTTGAGAAGCTTTTCATGACAATTTTATTTATTCTCAGAGTTTTTGCCCAAAAAATGCCTAGAGGAAGTCGCCGAAGAAAAATTGTTTCATATTTCTTTTTGTTAGAGATGTCTGACCCGCTATTCGAACCGAGGCCTCATGTCTAATAATATGCCGACTTCAAGAGCTTTCAATATCCTCCAAGTAATTCATCCAACAAGATATAATAGGTAGTGTCTCTCCTCATACCAAATAGGTATGAGGAAATTTGAACTTTCGTTGGATTATTACAAAAAAAGGTTTTTAATTGGACCTTTGAAAGGCTGTGCAGTTTCTGTGATTATAAGAATTAATCTACTATCGTGTACAGCGTTTAAGCATCTGAAAAAGAAATAACTGTGATGTCCTTGAAGTGCTGAAGTTTATCATGCAATATGATTGAAAGAGAAATTGTGGGGATAAGCAGTGAGGGTAATACAATATATATTATGGATGCTATACTATGGCACTTCTACACGGTAATAATAATAATCAGATTTGAACTTTAATCTCTTTATACAGATTATCTTGAACAAAGAATATAAAAGAAATTGTCAATTAGCGCCACCTTTTGAGAAAGATCAAGACTCAATTCACGATATTTCTTATCACTCTACCCAGATTAATTCCTAAAATTGACCTTTATATAATTGGTCATTACATCCCTTCAGTTAGGATTACGACCTAGCTTCTCAACTACACTTATGTTGTGTGTGTTAATTTTATACATGAGTGGCGGGACCTACAGTTTAAAGTCGACTTCGAACGACAGATTTTTTGAGAAACTTTTGATTGCAATTTCATTTAATCACTGAGTTTTGGCCAGAAGTCGGCTGATAGGAAGTCGCCTAACATTTCTTTCATATTTCGTTTTTGCGAGAACCTGGGGTTTGAACAGTGGCCTCACGTCTAATGAACCAACACACTACCTACTCGACTACGACGATTTCGATCTTTGATTTTAATTATTTGTATGCGTTTTTTAACCAAATCCACCTGGCACTTGTCGAAAATTTAAATGTAATTTTTTTCTAAGCGAATACAAAACTATTAAAAGAAACTGAAACTTTTAAACCCATGTCAAATTTAATTTTAAAGTTAATTCTTTTTTTCTCTAGGGCAAAAGTTTAAATTAAACCACAAAAGCAGTGAAATTTAATGTTTTTATTATATGTGTATAGAATATAAGAAATTTTATTAATAGCAATTTATGAGGTTAAACCAGACGAGGACAAATGCTTAAAAACACCGGCCCCTTTGTATAATTTCAAAAACATTTTATAATTCTTATCTGTGTACTCGTATGTATGTATATAAGAACCAATTTGATGTTTTTGTTATACAAGTTACTTTGTACAAGCCCCTGTACTTGGACCAGAAACTCAAAGTAACACATTTTATATGTACGCACGCAGGTACAGTGAACGTCAAAAGAAACTGTACATTTCAAAAAAATATACATTAATAAATTACAGTTATTTTTATTTTAAAATTGTTTCATTGCCAGTTTTTAAAATTAAAACAAAACAAAATTGCAAAAAATTTCGAAATATTGTCAAATTTTTTCGGGCACTGTTCTTGAGTGGCAAAAATTGAGTTTGGTAATTGTTAGAATTTTATTCTTAGTGTACAGTTTCTTTTGGTGCTGACTGTATGTTTATGAATATTTGATAGCACCTATACATGCTTGTATTAACACACGAAATTTTAACATATTGATACTAAAACGTAAATACATATACTATAGCATAATGCGCTTGGCTAGTAAGCATATTCGTTTATTAGAAGAATTTTATCATATCGTCAGTTAATAGCAACGAAATGAACACACCTCTTTTTCTTTTTTGTGTTGGGAAAAAAAACAAAAGAAGAAAACAAAAATCATCATCAACAACAACTGAATTTTGATAAATCGGCAATAAATTCAAGTTGTTGACGAAAATATGTATGCAACAACAACAACAGTATTTGCTTATCACTTTTATTATTATTGTTGTTATTAATACTAATTTATTAATAATATTGTTGTTAAGTGCCTAATGTGATCAGATTTTTTTTAAATTAATAAAAAAAAGAAAATCTTGTGTTGTTTTGATTTAAAATAAATTCCAGAGCATTTGTTTATTATGCCCCCCACGGGTGAGAATAAAAAAAAACCGATCCCCCTCTAATTTTTTTAATAGCAATTGATTAGTAATAACACACGACATTAGTTCACGGCATTTGTTTATAAAAACTATTTAAAAAGAAAAAAGAAAATTGTTTAATCAAATGAGACAACTTAAAATCCCTACGTTTTGTAATCTGTGAATTAAATTTTTTACAACAAATTATGTCAAGGTCTTAACCATTTTGGCACTAAAATCCTAATTAAAATAATTAAACAAAATATAGTAAAAATATTATATACAAACGTGTTCTTTTGTCAATCATGAATATTTATAAAAAAAGAAAAAGAAGACAACAAAACAATTAAGAATTGACGTAAATTCTAACGTCTGAAATTGCTCTTAAAATATGTATATAATCAGCAAACCTTTTTTTTTGTTTTACTAGATAAGCTTAATTTAAATAATTATTAAACATTTATTTTTATATTTTATTTCTTTGTTAATTAAAACACGTTTGTTTTGGTTTAACTTGCTACCAATTTAAACTTGAGTTTTTAATACTTGCAGAACAAGAACTGTGTTTCAAATGGCGTTAAACAAATCAACCTGCCTCTAGAGGTTGTCATTTATACACACCCTACAAAACAAAAATGAAATGAAATTTTCCCATGGAAAAATTTTTGTATTTTTACATGATGAAATCGTTAATATTATTAGAGGAGACTGTTTTTTTTTTATTCAATATTTGTTTATTTCTTCAATACACTAAAAATATTTATAAATAATTAACAAGCGATTACACAAAGTATTTTAATCGTTTCAAGCCGACGTGATAGCTTAAACGAGTGTCCTGACGGATAGGTAAATTGTGAACAGAACTTGGAAATGGATAAAGCTTTCGTTCCGAGCAAAGGGATGAATAAAGTATTCTCCAGTATTTATGCCGTGGATAAAAAAATTTTAAATATTTACTTTTAATGGGGCCCCTACACGTTGCAATTAGTTGTACAACAATTTGAATCAACTGTTGGAGGACTTCTTCGGTCGTTTTTCCTTTTCAACCAAATTTACTGATAAATAGTTATTTTAGCATCGTATTTTCTATTGGTTATATGAAAAGCAAAATTTTTTGATCTTCAAGCAACCAGCCATTCGACATAAGAATTGTTGTACAAAATTGTACAACCAGTCGCAACGTGTAGAGGCCAAATTACTGTAAGAGCATAGTTTAAATTTTGTGCGAAGTCATTGTTATACATACAGTATCTTCGCCTCTTGTAAGGCTTCTTCAGAGGTTTCCAAAATAAAAAATCTTTACATTATGGAAGTTTAAAGTATATTAAACATGGCCAGATAATGGAGCCAAACGTCCATGGAACATCACTTCGTTTTCAGCATTTGCAGAGTAAATTAAATGCTTACCAAAATTACATAATTACATACGGTTCGGTAATCGCTCTCAGTGCTTTTCGTTTTCTGAAAACGAACTTACGTTTCGTTACGTTCCGTGGACGTTTGGCTAAGCGTTGCTTTACTCTCCATTATCTGGCCATGTTTAATATACTTCAGTATTTTTTGCAGCTCCCTATCACTCTCGTACATATTAAAAATGATAACTAATTCTTGTTCAATCATGATTACGTAGTTTTGATGGGTAATTTTAAATATTTTTTGTTGCAATAAGTACGTCTTTTAACGAAACAATATTTATTATCAATTTAAGGCCAAGTTAGGTTAGGTTTGGTTAGGTGGCAGACCCCCTCGAAGGAAAAGGTCTCACTTAGGCCAGCATTTAGGTCCATTGATATATCATAATTAATTCTACCCGGGGATCAACCAATACTTATAGAAAACCATCTCGAGTCTAAAATAAATTTTGCTATTGCAGCAATCTGTATATAAGACAGCTCGGTCAACGATATTCGAAAATAAGAGAACAGAAACCTCCGTCTAGAAGTCGCCGTAGTCTAGTAGGCATTGTGTTCGCTTATTAGACGTACAGGCAGGGTTCGAGCCCCAGGCCAGACATCAAAACAAAATACAAAAAGTATTTCTTCGGCGACTTCCTCTCAGCAGATTTCCGGCAAAAACTCTGAGAGCAAATAATTTTTGCCATGAAAAATTTCTCAAAAATCTGTCGTTCGGAGTCGACTTTAAACTGTAGGTCACTCATGTATAAAATTAACACACAAAATATAAGTGGTGTTAGAAACTAGGTCGTAAACCTGACTGAAGGGTTGTAATGACCAATTATGTATGAAACATCCGTTTCTTCATGACAAGAGCAGGATACTCACATTTAAAAGAAAGACAATATCTTTCTACTCCTCAGACAAACAGCTCCTGCAGAAGTCGTTAGTTGGAATACCGAGTCTTTCGGTATGTTTTCCAAAAGAAAAATGGACCGTAAGGATCACTACCTTGCGATGGATGGCCATACGATTGAAGGAGAGAAGTGAATCAGTTCTCTTCTTGTCCATACGTGTTCACCAAAGTCTGGCAATATTGCACGTACATACCTTCCTGCTGCCAACGATATTGAACGTCCCCGTAAAACAGTTGGAAATATTCAAATCAAACGAACCATATGCCCTGTAATATGTCGGAGATTGCTAACTTCGTACCGGCCTTCAGCAGCTCATCCGCAATGCAATATTCTACACTAATGATAACCTTATGAAAATCTGAAATATTTTGATGGTCAAGATCGTATATTGCGCTGGGACTATTCTATTTTAAGTCTATGAAGATACATAGAGTTTAGATAAATAAAGTATACGGATGACAACGGCAGTTGGTTTGAAATTTTTGAGATCGAACGCAGAATAGAATCCAAAGAAATGATTCTCGTAAGAATCCTTCTCTTCTTGTAAGAAGAATATTCAAAAAAAGTTTAAAAATCCGAAAATCCTTATGTATGTATGCATTATTGTGTTAAAAATTTAAAGATATATTCCAAGTAAGTAACGGAATAACCTAAAATATTGCAAAATATTATGAATTTTTCAATTAGCAACAGTCCATCAAAATATTTTTTTGCAAATGAACAGATAAAATTTGAATTAATCTGTAATCGAAATTAGGATAAAACATTGAATACCTTAATGATAATTAAGCTAATTACGATAAATTTGATTAATTTTCAAGTACACGGTATTAAAATGCACTATGGGAACCTGATATTAAGCCCATTAGACTGAGTCATAGGAAAGTGTGTTATTTTTTTTTGGAGTGTTGGTGATTTAATTATTAATTGTTTATAGAAAATTATTATTGTTTGTGTTAATAAATTGTTGATGAATTCGTCAACAGGCGGCAAAAGTAGGTTTGGTAATCTATCAATATACAACAACAAGGATGGAAGATAAGGAAGCGTGTGTCAAATTATTTCGTCAACATTTGGATTCAATTAGACATTAGTTTGAATGGAATTTTGTTTCTCCGCCTGAAATTGAAATTGAATTTTCATACGTATTTAATCGCAAGTATGACATATTTTTGTAAACATTATTCTATAAATTTATAACACATTTCCTTTGACGACAAAATATATTCAGTTTTTGCAATGCTTTTGTAATATTTGATTGACTACAAATCAAAGTTTGAATTTTAAATTGTTGTTAATTTTGTTGTAATACTTCCTTAAATAAAACAAAGCAAATAAAAAGTTTCCGGTTAATTTAGATAATAAAACAACTTATGTAAGCAAAGGCAATTCAATAACAATTAATTAAGAACAATAAAAAAATGAATCCATATATAAGCCACATGTACCGGTATGAAGTGAGTGCCAAGATACAAATGTTTCCATTGTGAACGAGCCTTATACATTTTTCAGATATGCACCTTTATTGCGTTAATCGCAATAAACGCCATTATTGAGCTCAATATTTTATATAAAGTTTCAATTAATTATTGTGCAATAAATACGAAAATTGTTATAATATTGAGTAAAATTTAAAATGCAGCATTGTCGTAAATATGTTCAGTGAGTATATTACAATTAACCGAACACTTTCTGTTGATATTTATCAACTTAAATGTCAACAACGACAAAAAAATAAAATAAAATAAAAATAATGTTATTGAAACAACCAGCTGTTTTGTTTACCAGCTGTCAAATGAATATTGACTGAACACTTAAAATATTGTATTTAATTAACGGAAAATTGTACTCAATAAAAGTGCATATCTGAACATAGTATTAATTTTCTGTCAAAAATATTCAGTATACATCAAATCAGTGCTAAAACAACAACAGAGAATGATAAATTTGTTTTCATTTGAAGAAAAACGCTGGAGAGTCGAATTGAACGCTTGTCGCGGCATATGCTGATCATGCTCTATTAGAAGCAACATGCAGAAGATGCTTTCGACTGTGCAGAGACAACGAATTTCACATGGGGAATGAAAAACGTGGAAGACCACCAAAAGAAGTTTGATGACGCCGAAATGCAGACAATATTGCATGAGGATGGAACTTTGAGTCAAACACAAATGACAGAAATGTTAAATGTGGTACAACAAACTATTTCTGATCGTTTAAAAGCTAGAAAATAGATGCCACGTGAAATGAATGACAGACAGATGGAGAACCGAAATATTGCTTCATAAACGCGTTAGAAATTCAATGATGCAATCGAATTTTAAAAGAAAAAAAAGCATGGGTTAATCCGGCACAACCATCAACTTCAGTTGCAAAACCAGATCGATTCGGCAGGAAGGCAATGCTGTGTGTCTGTTGAGAGCAGAGAAGTGTTGTGTACTACAGGCTTCCAAAACCTTAAAAAGCCGTTAATACAAATCGCTACAGACAACAAATAATCAATTTGAACCATGCATTGATCGAAAAAAGGCCTCAAGGCTCGACAAGACAATTTTGCAGCATGACAATGCCCAGCATTAGACTGGGAGCTGCTATTCCACCTTCTAGACTGCTAAGTGTTTTCATCGATGGCACACGCATTGGCTGAGGAGCATGTTGATTCCTACGAGGAAGTCTAAAATTGTGGAACTATTTGGTTTGCTTTAAAAGACGAACAGTTTTCTTGGCGTGGAATCCACAAGTTACATGAAATATGGAAACAAACTGTAACTACCAATTACGAATACTTTGCAGAGATTTTTTTACTTTCCAGTTAAAAATTTGTGTTTTATTTTCACAAAAATCTCTCGTTTTATACCGGTACAACTGGTATATTGCATTGCGAATTAGCATTCAATATGAAATTTAACTGTTTATAATTTTATAGGAGTCCTGCCGATATAGTTTTTAAAGGCCAAGTCATATAGAACGTGTGAACTCAGTATGTCATTGAGGGAAAATGCAGTGATGAATTCATTTTACTTTGTTTTGGTATTTCACAAATTTTTGCCCTCATTTTTAAAGTAGGGGATGGAAATCTCTTAAATTTTCTCAGGTCTTAAATTGTCCACGCTTTTTACGAGAAGGCTCAATCTCCTTGGTAGCTGGAAGGTACGTGCAATATTGCCAGACTCTGCAAGACACAAATTGACATGAAGAGGACTGACTCACTTCTGTCCTTAAATCGTATGACCATCCATGACACAATAATGATTCTTACGCGACATTGACGAGGAAGAGAATTATTTTTACCTCATGTGTCAGTGCTCTGCTTTAGTCATTAAAAGACGGAGGTTACTGATTTCTCATTATCTGACATGGTTTACCGAGTTTTCTAACACAAAGATTGCAGCGTTAGTAAGATTTATTTTAGGCTCGGGATCGTTCTATCTACGGAATGGTTTACCCCCGGGTAATATTATTTCTAGTTTCACAATGGTCCTAACTGCTGGCCTAAATGGGACATATTCCTTCGAGTAGGTCTGCCACATAACCCAGCCTAAGGTTAGCATTTCGTTTGCAATACTTTTAATAACCGATTGTGATATGTGGTAATGTCAAAAAAGATCCAGTAAGGTTTGCCACTTAACCATGAATATTAAAAAAAAAGAACGCTTGCAAGTAAATGAATTTTATTATCACATCTCGTGCCGAATATATTTCGAAAAATTATGTCCGGAATTGCCGGTTTTTTTTGTGAAGAGCATATTGAGACAAGAGCTGCTATTGCGGCATTAGTTCGTACTCCTTTCCGAAGGATGAAAATCGTAACGTTATAGCCAAAAGAGTCAATTACCGTGCGATTATTGCTGATTTGGTTGAGAATACGACAGAACAAGACTGTGTCACTTGCCAAACACTACAAAATATTATGAACCTATCGACAAACGAGTTTGAATGAGTAATTAATTTCCTGTTTCAGAGCATTCCATTAGACTCTTTGATTTCATGAACTCACTTGCATACACAAGCACTAGCCAGACACAATCTCAACCCTGGAAAATAGCACCACAGCTGCCATTGGTGAGTTATCGGCCGAAATACTTGATAAACTACGTTAAAATTTATACTCTTCGAGAGGCCACTACACCAACGGTGTAGAAGAAAATAAGGAATGACTGGCATTCAAAAATATATGTTTCCTTCACTTTGAAAATCCTAAACAAATCACCCGTTGCAAACTCTCGATACTCCGATAGCCTTATACCATAGAAAATAGTCGACAGGGATTATATCAGACTATCTTGACCACCTAATTGTGTAAGAGTTTTATTATTTCGCAGGCTTTTTGGAATATGCCACCTTTCTTATTAACGTTATAAAATAGTTTTTCTGGCAACGATGAATAGATGCGCGATTAAGTAGATATACCTACATACATACATAATTGGTCATTACAACCTTTCAGACAGGAGTACGACCTAGCTTCTTAAGGCGCTTAGAAGTGTGTGTGTTAATTTTATTAATAAGTGACGGGACCTACAGTTTAAAGCCGGCTCCGAAAGGCAGATTTTTTTAAGAGACTTTTCATGGCAATATTTATTTACTCTCAGAGGTTTTGCCAGAAATCTGCTGAGAGAAAGTCGCCGAAGGAATATTTTTTTTTCATATTTCGTTTGAACTGTGTCCTCACATCTAATAAGCCAACACTTGGTAGTATGTTGAGACTACGGCGACTTTATAAACAAAACAAAAAAGATGTGGAATGCTTCACAATTTTGTGTGACATCCTTGCACAGTGGCGATGATAATTGTTCCAATTTTTAGTATATGTACAGCCGAAACAAGAACAAGTAGAGATAATTAGTATTAAATGAACTTAAAATAAAACTAAACATATACATTTTTGGCACCCGTTATATACATATGTACATACATAATGAAAAATTAATTTTGAAATACAGGAACCACCTGTTAAGATTTTTTTGTATTATTTTTGAAGAAAATTTTTTTCTTTCGATTAGTATGTGCTCAAGTGATTGTTTGTTTTTAGCTTGACTACCATATATTTTCGATTATAATCTTTCCACTTAATATTATGTTATCGAAAAATCGAATGTTTTTTAAGGTGATATGGTCAAAATAACGAAATTATAAATGTTTTTTTGTTTTGTTCAAAATATATTCTTGTTTTTTTTTTATCAATTAAAATTTCTTGTTGATCATATGATTTTCTATATGAGGCAATTTGACGACATCATCGATTGTGCAGAATATAGGAAAACAAATTTTGCTTAATGAAATGTCGCTATTGTTAGGTGACCAATAAAATAATATAATATATGTATATGCATCGATATATATGTATGTGTATACATATGTATGTATATGTTGTTATACATTTTCTAGGTGTGTATGTATGTATTTATTTGGAAAACATGTTCCTAGAACTTGTGCGATTCCAAAATATCGTCAACAGATTTTCATTTAACAACAATACATTGAATTAATCGTTGTCAAGTTGCCAAACAAAGAAAACCACACACACACACACATTTGCACATAACGCGTTCAAGTATGAGCGTGTGTCGCCCAGGAAAAATTTTTATTTTTAAGATCACATGGAAGTCATTGTTAAAATCATAAGACCGCACGTATGATATGAGGAAAAACAAAATGGAAAAATGAAAATATTTTGTTTTAATATTATTTCTTGTTTATTTTATTATTCAGAGAACAATTAAATAACTTTTAAATGTCCTCTCGATTTTTAAAGTACGCGTGTTAATAATGAGAACAACACTTTGTTATTGAACAAATTTTATTAGCCAACAGAACAAAACAAATAATCATACTCAGTTTTAATTTTTTATATACGAAATATGCAGTTTAAATAGGAATTTTTTAATGAATCAAATTTCTCAAGAATCTTTTGTTCGGAGTCGACTTTAAACTGTAGGCCCAGCCCTTCAAACTAATACGCACTACATAGATGTTGATAGAATCTAGGTCGTAATACTGACTGAAGGGTTGTAATGTCCAATTATGTATGTATGTATAAATAAATAAACATTTATTTTCAAAACCGAATTTCATGCTATTGCTATTGTTTTTATCGCAACTGTATGGTATATGCCATTACAAATTTCATAGCCTTTGAACAACTTCCAGATACGTTCTATGGTTTTAAATATATTTCAATTATTAGCAAAACATATTGATCTTGTGCTCTCCTTAATTTCATTAATAGGCTGAGCTAGTTGAGAGTGCTACGGGATCATAAGTCATATTTCATCCGTTTGTTATATCCTCCTTTTCCCACCTTGTGTCCTTATCCATTTTCCCTATCTCCTTCACTACATCTCTCTCTCTCTTCTAGGGCGAAAATACAATGGGTCATTTTGACCTCTGGGTATTGTACTTGTCCCAATAACATATACACGTCCTAACCTAACCTATTGTTCTTTGAACATTATTTCAGATATTATCATGTAGTACTGATATATAAAAATTCTTAGGCCTTAGGGAATGGCTATGTTAAGTAAGCAATTCAGTAAAGTTTAAGGGAAAATATTTTAAAATCTTTATGAGGTTTAAGTGCAAATTCCTGTATAATTAGATTATAAATGATATTGTAGAGGTACAAGAGTTGTGCTTAAGACAATATGCAAGGCCTCTATATAGTGTGGGTTGCAACCAGCGTTGCCAGTCCTTTTTTACTTTTTATTCCTGTTTTCAACAAAAGTAAAAGGAGACACCGGATCCCGGTGCTCTCGATTGGTGTTTCTTTGCTACCATTGCCCTGGACTAATAAAATACACAAAATTTTATTTACAAATGTAAATATTTCTTGTTATTATTATTGAATTTATTGAAAAAAAATTAAAATACCATTTTTTTGAAAAAACTTGTTTTGTTAGAAAACAAATTTAAAGAAAGCTTTTTCGCGTATCAAGAAAACTTTTCAAAAGACAATGCTGGTTACAACCACTACACTACAGACTAGTCCAATCTATTAAGGTTTTTGAAAAGGCTTCGAATCTGAAATTTTTGCCATAGCAAACCAATGAAAAGAGAAATATTTTGGTAATTTTATCCAATGAAATTAGATTTTAAATAAAATTAAATTAAAGTCGCCGTAGTCTAACAGTTAGTGTGTTGTCTTATTAGACGTAATAACGGTTGTAATAACCATTTATGTATGTATGTAAAATTAAATGAATTTAAAAAATTCTTACAAAAATGTCATTTCCAAGAAATGGAAAATTTCAAGAATTGTTATCTTTATTTTGCAAAGTGATTGTTTCAAAGTTGAAGTAAACAATTTTTTCATGATAATTGATTTTAAACACCAATACAAAACAAATATACATACATACATACATGTATACGTCTCTATGTAGATATGTATATGATATCGTTCTAGAACATGCCCCTTTTTTAAGGTACAAAGTCTCCTGCAAAATTTAGAAACTGAAGGCGTAGTTCTATAAAAACAATATTGAAGAGTAAAACAAAAGTTGGAATAAGAAAATTTCTTCTGCGATAAAGATACAAACAAATAAGAAAGTGAACAAAAGTTAGTAAAAACTGAATACCATTGAATTTCACTATCAATACCACATTTTACTGGTATAGGCAATTACAATCGAGAGTTGTAAATATGAACGATAGCTTATCTGGCAATATACATATGTATGTGTACTATTAACTTTAAAAACTGTTATTAAAACCTATAAAAAAAAATTATAAAAAAATTCATACGAATTCGCGGACTTTTCTTGCAATTTTTATTTGAGAAACACTCTTGCAGAGGAGAAATAAAACTAAAATAAGAATTTCAAGTTGTTGCCATACACGCAAAATGATTGAACCGTTAAAAATGAAAAAAAAACCAAAACAATAACAAACAAACAAAGAAATAAAGAAGTCAACAACAGCCGTAGCAACAATAGAAAAAGATACACAATTCAACTACAATGAAATGTATACAAATTTGTGGTTGTATGCGTTTATTTTTTGTACACATTTCTTCCACTCTTAAAAACAACACAAACACAATTATTAGCTACTACAGAACACGTTATGGCCAAAACAAAGTGACGAGCCTCCATAAAACAACCAATCGGCGTGCGTAGTTTGACCCTCTGTGCGATATTCGTCTCGAATACACTCTCACACTGTTATAGCACAGTTTAGTGGAGCGAAAACAAACAATAACAAAGCACACATATTTACACACTGAATACAAGAACAAGAAAATCGAAAAAAAAAGCGCACGACCAAACGATCTTCAAAATGTGTATACATACTACGGCGATATAGTATTGTGAGGAGATAACACAACAATAACACAACAAATCGAACTAAACTAACGAGTTCTAGCTGCCTCTAGTCAACATATGTACTACGTGCACATATACATTAACAAATATAATATTTTTTTACTACGCGTTGTCGCTGGCAGGCTACCTGCTTTGTGCTCTGCAGCCTACCATTCTACATTCGTATACGACTCTGGCTGGGGTATAAAAGCGTTGTTCGCACTGAGTATGGCATCAGTTACTCGAGGTCTGAGTAAATGGAAAGATCAAGTGAAAGTCTCAGTGGTCTGAAAATAAAATTGATATTTGACAAAAAACTTTGGAATAATATATGAAAAATTGTAAAACAATCACAATTAAAAGCCAAAAACAAAACAAACCTAATTTATAACAAAAATAAAAAATTTGTGATATTTTCAATTGTGATCGTGTACAGTGTTACGCATAAACATTATTTATAATAATTTATTTCTATAAATATTTTGTAAATTTCAAAACAAAACAAACCAAAAAAAAACAAAATGCCTGAACTCATCGATCAAAACAAACAAGTGTAAGTATTATAAATATGTACATAACCTTCATCAAAATACAGAACCTCAGACAATATTTTTACTTTCAAATTCCCATGGATGAGTTTTAATTTTGAATTTTCTGTATATTTACAGTACCAACGGTGCTTTGCCTACACAAAACAAGGCCAAACAAGATGACTGCGGCCTTTACAATCACATTCGTGGCACAAATGTTAGCTATGGCTCCGTCAATAGACTTACCCCTGGCGTCAAGGCTTTCGTTGAGGAATCTGTAGCTCTTTGCCAGCCTGATCAAGTTCATATCTGTGATGGCTCTGAAATGGAAAATAAAATGCTTTTGAAATTGATGGTTGAAGCTGGTACCATTGTTCCCTTGCCAAAATATGAAAACTGTTGGTTGGGACGCACCAACCCAGCTGATGTTGCCCGTGTTGAATCAAAGACCTTCATCTGCACTGAACGCAAAGAGGAAACCATTCCAACACCCCAAGAAGGTATCAAGGGTACTTTAGGCAACTGGATCTCACCCGATGATTTTGAGAAGGCTGTTAAGGAACGTTTCCCCGGTTGCATGAAAGGTCGCACCATGTATGTTGTACCTTTCAGCATGGGTCCTGTTGGATCTCCCCTCTCTAAGATTGGTATTGAAATCACCGATTCTCCCTATGTCGTTGGTTCCATGCGTATTATGACCCGCATGGGTGCTGCTGTCTTAGATGAATTGCAGAAGAACGAAGAATTCGTCCGCGCTTTACACTGTGTTGGTACTCCAGCTAGTGGTGTTATTGAGCGTGCCTCTTGGCCTTGCGATCCCGAACGTACCATCATCTTACACAAGCCAGCTGAAAACTTGATTGTTTCGTATGGCTCTGGCTATGGTGGCAACTCCTTGTTGGGTAAGAAATGCTTCGCTCTCCGTATTGGCAGCACCATTGCAAAGCGCGAGGGCTGGTTAGCTGAACACATGTTGATTTTGGGCATCACTGATCCCAAAGGCGTTAAGAAATACATCACTGCCGCTTTCCCATCTGCCTGCGGCAAAACCAATTTGGCCATGTTGAATCCCTCTCTTAAAAGCTACAAAGTCGAGTGTGTAGGAGATGATATTTCATGGATGAAATTCGACAAAGATGGTGTTTTACGTGCTATTAACCCTGAAAATGGCTTCTTCGGTGTTGCTCCCGGTACTTCCATGGAAACCAATCCCATTGCCATGAACACTGTCTTCAAGGATACCATCTTCACAAATGTTGCCTCCACCTCTGATGGTGGTGTCTTCTGGGAAGGTATGGAAAGCAGCTTGGCCGATGGTGTTCAAATCACCGATTGGTTGGGCAATCCCTGGACCAAGGAATCTGGCAAACCAGCTGCCCATCCTAACTCTCGTTTCTGCACACCCGCCAGTCAATGTCCCATTATCGATCCAGCCTGGGAGGATCCCGCAGGTGTACCCATCAGCGCTATGCTTTTCGGTGGTCGTCGTCCTGCCGGTGTTCCCCTCATTTATGAAGCCCGCAACTGGACACATGGTGTCTTCATCGGCTCTGCTATGCGCAGTGAAGCTACCGCTGCTGCTGAACACAAGGGCAAAGTCATCATGCATGATCCCTTCGCTATGCGCCCCTTCTTCGGTTATAACTTTGGCGATTACGTGAAACACTGGTTGAGCATGGAATCTCGTGGCCAAGTACCCAAGATCTTCCATGTCAATTGGTTCCGTAAAGGTGCTGATGGCAAATTCATGTGGCCTGGATATGGTGATAACGCTCGTGTTCTCGAATGGATTTTGCGTCGTTGCAACGGTGAACAATGTTTCGTTGACACAGCCATTGGTCAAATTCCCGCCGAAGGTGAATTGAATGTTGAAGGCCTCAGTGGCATCGATTTGAAAGAACTGTTCTCATTGCCCAAGGACTTCTGGACCCAAGAAGTCGAAGACATTCGCAAATACTTCGAGACACAAATCGGTTCTGATTTACCCGTTGAAATCTACAATGAATTGAACAATCTGAAGCAACGTGTTGCTGCCATGTAAGAGTGTTTTTTTTTGCAAAGAACATGTTACCTGTTATCGGTAGTACAGATTCATTTTTCATTCTGTGCTCCCTTATTTCTTTTGTACATAAAAATTTAAAAATTCTTTCCTTTATTATTATTATCGACAAAGAAAATTCTATTTATTCATTATCAAATCCTACATGTTAGTTTTAAGCATATTTAATCTACCATATGTTTTATATTAAATTATTTTAAGTGTTAATTTAGAAAACAACAAAAACAAAACAAAATTGTTATTTTCTATTTTCGTATATTTTAAGTTTATTGACTGTAAATACAAAAACTAAAAGAAAAAAATCAAAAGAGAAAATAAAAAAAAAATTATGTGCCAAACAATATTTTTATATGAACAAAAAAAATTCAAATTGTTTTTATTTTTATTAAAAAAAAATCAGAACTATTTTCTCTCGCCTTTCAGTGTGATGATAATCAAAGAGGCTTTAGTTTCCTTATCAATATTTGTCAAATTAGCGAGTAAATATTAGACCAGATACACTAAACAGACTTCAACTTTGTATTTTGACAATCATTATAGTTTTTGACAACATCGAGAAACTCTAAGAATACAATTCTAAATAATTTAAGCATAGAAAATTCGAATCTTCTTCAAACTTTTATTAGGAATCTCTAATCATTCCTACAACGCGTCACCCAACACATCTATTGTATGGTGTACCTCCGTAAAGCATTATGGTTAGTCGTTCGGAAAAGTTGGAGTTAAATCGTTAAAGCAATTTAATATACAGTATTCCTCAGATATAATAATTTCCCGCTTATTATACTAACATTTATGCAATCTTAATTTTTGCTTGGAAATGTACTGAAACCATTTCGATATATTTGCCCCACTTTTAAGCATTATAGAGGCGAAAAATTGTACTTCATATTTTAAATTCACAAAAAAAATTCTTTTATATGCACTGGCTTTGTGATCTCTCTTCCGAAATTGATCCTGTTCTCCAGCTCCTTCTTTCGAGCGATTAAAGTTTCTGGATTTCTTGCGCCATTGAAAGCCAATATCACCATTAATACTATACAGCAGATTAAAAATTGTACCGCGCAATGTAATTCCAGAAGTCATGATCAACTGAGGCAACGCAATTTCAGATATTTGATTCTTGATAGAAAATATACAATTCACCAATGTTCACTATTCGTAATTTCTAAAACTCTTCTACTAAACTGACCTGGTGCAGGTCTCGGGTAAGTCAATGACCTGATTCTCTGCCTAGTTATTGCTACAATATGACTCTTGATCATGTCTATAAAGTCTGCAATCAGGGGTGTCATAGAATCCAAGTCGGTTTTGCCTTTTGTCGTTTTTGAAAACCAATATTGGATTCATTTGGTGTCACAAAACCAAGTCGGTTTTGTTATTTTCGAATTGAAATAAAAATTTACAATTTAAATCATTTAAAATTTTTATAAATTTTTTTTTGACAAAATATAAAGTGTTTTTATTAAAAATTGCTTTTAAAAATTTTATTAAAATAATAAAAAAAAAATAAATCCTTTTAAATAAATAAATAAAAAAATGAGTACTACTGTTATCGCATTTTTGTTGTTAGAGGAAATTGCAGCAACCCACTTGAGTTGCCGGAGGCTTATATTTGTTATACTGTACATTCATATCTAAAGCTGCTTTGCAGATTTATAGCATATTACCGGTTGGACAAAGACGCTCTTTGTATGGTCCTAGACACAGTAAAAGAACACCTTTCCCATTCTAACATCCCGTCATTGCTACAACTTCCAGCTACGTTGCGATTTTGAGCTGAAAGATCATACCAAAGATCTGTTGGAAATTACTCTAGCATATCTCTGGGTAGAAACACAGTTTCTACAATTTTAGACGATATGCTCAAAGTTATGGAGCGGTTCATTTTAGAAATGAACTCCAACGATGAGCAAAGATCAAGGGACTATTTTTTTAATAAATTTAAAATCCCTTCAATAATTGGTTGCATAGACTTGACTCATATAAAGAGAATATAGCCCAGCTTTAACGAGCATTTATACTTTAATAGAAAAGGAATACAAATAGGAGTGTTGAAAAGTCGATTCCGTTGCTTAATGAGCACATTACACTACCATCCGGAAAAGGCAGTAAGAATTATTAATTCCTGCTGTGCTCGGCACAACATTTGCAGGAGCTATAATGTGCAAACCAGTGAGGATGAGATGACTTTATGATTACCTGATAGTGAAGACAATGTTATTTTGTCATCAAGCACGTCTCTGCAAAGTGAAGGTCAGAGAATCAGAGACGAAATAGCCAACACATTGTATGACACCAAATTGATTTTTGTGTCGTTTTCAAATCCAATTCCGACATTATTGGATTCTGTGACATCCCTGAATATCTTCGGAGAGATCTCGAGGTGATCGAGTTGATCAAGGCTCTCTTTGACCAGCCGGCATTCCATGAAATACTACAATGGCAATAGAATTCGGCTATTTGTTCTCAGGTGCAGGATTTCAATATAAGAAAGAATTCCCCTCTTATAAGCACTGTCCTGCTAGCATTTTTCGAAGTACTTATATCCGGTGAATACTGTACATTTAATTATTTTTTCTATTACTACTATTCTTTAAATTAGATATTAATCTCAAAAACTGCAAAAAATTCGAAAATGGCCACCAAATAAGAAAGCAAATTTTTAATACAATAATGTTGAGTAAAATCAAAAATTCTCTGATGCTATAAAAGGGGACAATTTTTCATTATCATTTTGGTAGTTTTAGCAAATAATTCAAAAATTAATTTTTATTATACACATTAATAAAAAATATATAATATATACGAATGAATAAAAAAATGTATTTTATATAATCACATCCAAAATAAATTATCTCCCATTATTTCCTACTATAACATTAATGAAATGTTCCCAATTTAGTATTTAGAGCTGGTCCATCTCTGTCATTTCTATTTGACAAATTGTATTCTGTTTAGCATACTTTTAGGCCAACAAAGAAAGTACATTATATTTAAAATTTAATAATACGGTACTTTATTATTGGATGCGCTGACAATTCACTGAAATTGTTCGTCCGTGTAAACAGAGCAAGCAAGTTTGTAAAATTGAAATATTGAACTGAAACTGTAACTGAAAGAGTACCTTTTTGCATCAATGGTACTTTTATAAAAAATATTTATTAATCTCGTACGAAATGGAATAGAAAAACTAATAAAACTGAACTAAAAATATGTTTCTCTCATATACAAAACAAAAACAGTTGATTCGTTTAGTCAAATGTTTGTCGACGGCATTCGGCAACAACCATTCTCTTCCATTGCTTTTCATAATCTAAAAACGAGCCATACGTTATATGGCTAACCGAGGCATATATTGAACTGCTGCCCTGTAATAATAAAAAAGTACTGAAAGTGTAGTTCTGAAATGGAAAAGTACTTGAACACTGGGTGTTATGTATATATATGTTGCCAGGAAACTAAAACCAAACTGTAACCAATTCTAAAAAAGAAATCACAAAAAAGGGAAAAATAAATTAATTGAATGAAAATAATAATAATTAATTAATAATTTTTCTTGATGTTAAATTTAGATCCGATATTCAAAGCAAAAAAATATATACTTCGACAAAGAATTTCAAATATAATAATACATAAAAGAAAGAAATTATTATTATCAAGATTCTTTTACAAAATAATTTAAATTTGATATAATTTTGTTTTTTGTATGCAGTTTTCTAATTTTAGTTTTCTAGAATTTTAAATATAGAAATGACGCAATGGCAACACTTCTTCGTTCGTTGAGTTCCCTTCCACTAATCGAGGTTATTGTCTCCACTAACATAGGTGAAAATTACTTATTCTAGACATGCACCGTCCAAATCACCACATACAATACATGCATTTATGATAATACAGTACCAATTTCGAATAACGGCACTTTGGTGAGTTTCGATTTTATTCACCACCCCGGATAAATTCACCACATTTTGTAAGAACTCACCACACATAAACTCACCACAACTAAAAAATTTAAAAAAAAATAAAAAAAAAAATTAATTTTGCTTTTCTTTTTTTGCCACAACAACACAACACACCGCATTCTGTTTTTGTTTTTTTCGTTTTTTGTTTCGTTGTTTTTTTCTCTGCTTTCGTCTGACCTGGGTGGGAGTTGAACCCGTTGCCTTTAGAAAATAACTCACTCTAACTAACTAAACCTACACTTTAGACAGACAGACCACGGTGGTTCATTAAACAAACGGGGCTTAATTTTTGCTTAATAAACCCGGAAACGGAGAAAGAAAAACGGAAGAAGTTTTTTAAAGAAGTTTTTTAAACGAACAAAAACGAATTTTAAACGTGAATTGTTTTGTTGTTGAAAAGCATTCATTCTCTTTGTTAATAAAAGCTCTCTCTTTGGAAATGAAAAAACTTTTTGTGATTGGAAAAAACTTAAGAATGACGCTTTAAAGCTACGAGAACGACGACGTATTTATTCCATGGATGGATGCATTCAAATGCTTTAAACTGATTGGAGTTAAACAATCAGTTCTATACGAACCTTCAAACCGTTAAAACGTGGCCAAAAAACAAACGTAAAGTACAAAGTCTAGAAGCCGTCTCCGGTTGTGTAAAGGAATAAAAAATTAATAAATAAATAAGAGAAGGAAAGAAGAAAAAAGAAGAAAATTACAAAATTGTCGAGATATTTAAAGTGTGTGTGTGTACCTAAGTTTAAGTACGGATATAATAAAAAAAACATTGTAAAAGTACCAATGTGTGTGTGTGTGCGTATTTAGCCAAAGATGCAAATATAAATATTTAAAGATAAAAAACGCAAAACCAGCACAAAGTAAAAGAAATATACCACAACAACAACAACAACAATAATAATAAAATTGTATAATTCCATTTAGACCCGTAGAATTAGTGGATGCGTTCGTTGTGTTGTTGCATTTATGCATTATGGGTGGGTGGTTTTTTTCAAATTGAAATTGTAATCATTTTAAGTGTGACAACAGCAAAACAGAAAAAGATTTCGCAGCAAGATACATAGACAGACAGACAGACAGACAGACATACACAGAGAAAGACACAGATTTCATGGACATCCAAGCAAGCACAAGTGTGCTCAGCAACAGATTAGCCATGTCAACGACAATGTATGGTACTTAAAAGCAAAAACAAGAACAAAAATCATCATCAAGATAGAATGAAAAACACTTGGGAAAATAGTAAATAAAACAATTAAGCGGTCATAAACAATATACAAACACATGCACACAAATAGACGGGCCTTCAAAAGGGATGGTAATGGATTATAGTACGGCAGGATTACATAGAAAATATATGAAGATACACTTACACAATCATATTACGTATATGTTATATGCACAGAAATGTGTGTATAAATGTGTATATATGTATGTGTTTAAAGTTATGCTTCTTTTATTCCTGTTCTCTTTTTCTCTTTCCTTTTTACAAAGTAGCAACACTTGTTGCTGCTATTATCCGTATTTCTTTGCAAAGTGTTGTCAGTATATATGTAGGTGTACGTGTGTACATATATATTTACATTTACAAATATTCACACAAATACACATACTCTTCTAACGCACTGAAAATTGGCCTGATGACTGACTAACAATGAAAGACTGGCATTTGCCATGGATTTTACTTGTAAAAATGTGTAGGTGTGTGAGTATTTCATTACTACTACGTGTCCATGAATAAAGATTGTCTCTGTTTTAAAGTGACATGATTTTGCCTGAGTCTTTAACTACACAGGTACAGAGAAGAAGAACGTTTTTCCGCAACATTTTCAATTCTCGTCGAGTAGTGTGTGGTATTTTGGTCTTCTCTATTGTTTTCAATATTTGCATACGAACAGTTATGACTTGTAGACAAATCGAATGAAAAAAAGTAGTAGAAGAAGAAGAGTACGACCTTTGAATAAATTTGCATAATTTTAAAGGAACCATAAAAAATAAAAACAAGTCTTCTTGTTTAAGTACTTTAGACACAGCAAAGAGTAGATACCGACCACCATAAGTAACAAAATTTCTCATTGGACGTATGTACATAGATATGTATGTACACATATGGTCAAAATAATAGCTTTTTTAAAAGGCTCGTAGACAAAAATTTATTTCAATTAAAAGAAAAAACAAATACTAATTTGTTTTGTTATAACATTAGAAATAATTTAAATAAATACAAAATCCAAAATTAAATTCAGCCTTTTTCAAAAAGTAAGAAATTAATCAAAAAACATTGGACAAAATAATAGTTAAAATAAGCAAAAAAAGTAAAAAATCAAGTTTTTTCTGCTAAATTGGGGCTGAGTTTCGTGAAAAGCCGGTACATCCATCTTTCTTTTCAATTATTTTTTGGCTCTTTTCGGCATGCTGGCATTAAGCTGCCTGCAGGTTTCCACTGGTATTTCTTTCATAACAAGTTTTTTTTAAAAATTCCTTAACTGATCTTTATTTTTAAAAACCTCATATCCTCATTTCATTTGTTTCAACTCTCCCCAAAGATTTTCGATTGCATTTATATCCGGAGATTGACTTGGCCAGTCAATAAGGGCAACATTATTATCTTGAAAACAATGCTTTACTAACTTAGAAGCATGCTTCGAATCGTTATCCTGCTGGAATATCCATCTAAGAGGCATACATTCCTCAGCATAGGTCAACATCTTTATTTCCAACATATCTTTGTAGTCATGATTACGACCTAGTTTCTCACACCACTTATATTGGGACCTACAGTTTAAACGAAACGACAGAAATCTGCTGAGAGAAAGTCGCCGAAGAAATACTTTTTGTATTTTGTTTTGATGTCTGGCCTGGGGTTCGAACCCTTGCTTTGCGTCTAAAAAGCCAGCACACTACCTACTAGACTACGGCGATCACTGGTCATAGTGTCAGTAATTCGATGTATTGGACCGACACCATACCACGAGAAACAGTCTCAGCCCATAATATTGCCGCCCCCGTGCTTGACCGTCTTCTCAGGGTGTCGAACATTCCGGGCACAGTCGTTTCCAAATAATTTAATTTTTGTTTCATCGTTTCACAAAATGTTTCGCCAGTTTTTTCACCGTCTGCTCGGGACCAATTCGAATAAATTCTTGTAACCACCAATCCAGCCTCTAATGTTTTTTTGTCTAAGCAAAGGAACTCTTCTGGCTATTCTTTCTGGTAAATGTGCTTCTTGTAGTCTACGACGAACCGTTCGCGATGAAATTACATTTCCAATTTCTGCTGAAATCGCTCTTAAAGGTACAAACGGGTCCTTCTTCGCAAGTGTTACAATACGGATATCTGTTGTTTTTGAATTTTTTTAGGGTCTTCCACGAGTTTCGACGGGCTTTTAAGGCTTTACAGCATTTTGTACAAAAAATAGAGACCGATTCATAAATTCTGCTATAGAACGAAGATTTTGGACACTTTTTCTTAGTCTTGAAACAATTTTTCTCTCCTCCAGAGAACAATGACTTTTTCATCCCATGGCTTATTTTTTTCCTATATATTTTGCTATGAATAAATATAAACAACAGTAAAATAAATAGCCTTTCCAAAAAAGAAAACTGCTGCAGACTGCGAAAATATTAAGAATTGTGCAATGTATTTATTATTTGCTTGTATTTATTATATGCAGGTGTACTTACTTTTTCGACCATATGTGTATGTTTTTGTATATGTAGGTGTCTAAGAGTGTACATTTGTAGAACAACAACCGTTAAGTGGGTGTCATGGTGTTATCATGCAAGACAGCATACTATACTAAGCAGATTGGCACATTTAACCTGTACACAAGACTGTGTCGGGGTGGTGTTACCCCGACTCGTAAATATTTCTTCACTTAACAAACGTTTAAAAACAAATCACACAATTTTTTAATTGGCTAAAATATAATTAAACTTAATTATACTGAAATAAAATTAGCATTAGAAATTTTACATTTAATAACCGAATAAAAATCAAAATTTTAATCTTTCCCAAATTCCATTAAGATTAACATAAATTGTGCAGGTTTAGAGGGGTCTTTAATTAAAACTCGAAATTCTATTTATTTGATGATTTTCTAAAGGAATGCTTGGAAAGTCTAATTCTTCGCATTATCCTTGTTTATACATATTTCCATTCAGGTAATGAATTTTATTTCAATTTGTTACGTATACGTAGAGATGGCACATTTGGCAATGGTAACACTATTTTTTTTTAAATTGGTTGTTCAACTTATTGGAAACTTATGAAGTAATATCGGGTGGGCCATCTATCGGTTTAAATTTGAACCATCGGTTGTTTCGAATCTGACAATACTTATGTCATTCTATTCTGTCACAAAATTCAGTATATTATCTCCACTGAACGCATTGAATCGATTTACGCTTGAGTAACGTAAGGATTTATTGGAAATTTATTTCCAAAACAAAGACAATTTGCACGAAAATGTCGTACAAAATTTGGTCACAGAGAAGGACCAATAGTGCCCGGTATATGCAAGTTTATTACTAAAGTTCGTGAAACTGGTTGATGCACTAAGACGTGAACGTGCTCATAAAGCTCATACACCCGAAAATACCTAAACTGTGGCTAAGAGTGTGCGTGAGAATCCATCAACATCAACTCGTTATCGTTCTCAAGAATTGAATATTTCATGCAGCAGTTTCATCGAATTTTGCGAAAAGATTTCGGTATAACGCCTTACAATGTACAATTATTTTAAGAGTTGAGACCGCATGACCATTCGCTTCGTTTTCGCTGCACGATGATGTAGATTTTACCAAAAAAACATCTTTTCGGATGAAGAGCGCTTTCATCTTGGTGGGAATGTTAATAAGCAAAATTGCAATATTTGGAGCTCAGAAAACCCAGTGTACAGAAGCCAATGCACCCACTACGAGTGACTGTTTACTGCGTCTTGTACAGCGATGGCATCATTGGCCCATATTTCTGTAAAAATGAGGACGGACCAACCATTTCGCAACCATAGTTGAAGACACCTATGGCACCATGATAACCGATTTTTTTGTACCCGCTCTTCATAGTATTGATGTGAAAGATGTTTGGTTTCAACAGCATGGTGCAACTTGCCATACATCTTATGCCACAATCGATTTATTGCGGTAAACGTTTGATGGACGTTTAATTAGCCGAAATGGAGATGTCAATTGACCGCCAAGAATCTTTGGTTTGACGCTTTTAGACTATTTCCCGTGGGACGCCGTTAAAGAAAAGTGTTATGCCGACAAATCAGAGGCAATAGAGCATTTGAAAGCCAACATTCATGATGCCAGTGCCGAGACACGACCCCATACACTCAAAAAAGTGCACGAAAATTGGTCCGATCGACAGAGGTACTATGAGGCCAGCCGCGGCAGCCATATGAATGAAATAATATTCCATTTCTAACCGGAACAATTGTACTTCAAATAAAAATAATTAATTTGGCAAAATTTGAATCCGTTTTTGTTATATTTCCCTCCTATATTTCACTTTCATTACAGATAATAAAATTGGCATATTTGTGGCGTTGATCTGTGCAAAACTTATATCAAGACGTCTGTGTGTAAATCAGAACTACGTATGTTACGCAATTGATTGTACATAAAGAAGTGATTTGCTAGTTATTTTATTTCGCAAAAATCCTGTTGTTGTGTTGTCGAATTTTCAATTATATTTCTTGAACTTTTTTCTTCTTCTGCTCTTTCCATATAATTATTGTATGTAGCATTATGGTTGGATACTTTACTGTATTGTCAAATGGAATTTGGTAACTATTTATGAATAACGATGATGGATGAAAGTCCTCTTTGGTTGTAAATGTATGAATTGATTTGATTGCATTCAATTTGATTCTCTGCGGTTTTAAGCTTAGATGTGAGAACTCGTACCAATGCATGATTTTCTAATATAGCAGTACCAACTACGATACCTTCGGGCATTCCAGTATTTTTTCTTTTTTTTTTTTAAATGAATGATGGCCTCTCAACATCAATCTCTATGGTAGAATTAGAAAAACGTTGACGGAACGTACGTTCATTTCTAGCATGTGAGAGGCAATGATAACGATTATATAAACGTAATGCTGATTCGCCTTAGTCTAGTATGTAGCGTGTTGGCTTATTAGACATGAGGCAATGGTTGAAACCCCATGTCAGACATCTCCAACAAAACGTAATTTGAATAAATATTTCTTCGGCGACTGGCTCTAAGCAGGTTTCTGGCAAAAACTCTGAGAGTAAATAAAATTGCCTTGAAAAATTGTCTCAACAATTTGTCGTTCGGACTGTACGTTAAGCTTGTGACTTAAGGGTTGTAATGACCAATTATGTAGATGTGTGTGGAGTTTCGGTAAACACTTGAATTATTATCGTATGCTACAAACGAACGTACGTTAAGTGAATGTCAGGCGAACTCTACCAATACCTACCTGATTAAATACTTACGTTTAAGCAGGAATTAATTTTTTTTTATTTGGGCATTAGAACCCTTTAGTCAGGATTACGACCTGATGACAGTATATGCCGTGCTGTACCAAAATTTTTCTTTAGAATTGACGGCATCTACCGTCTTGTCCGTAAATGGGTTAATAAAGTTAGTTAGCAATTAGAAGAAGTTGCTGAACACTATGTGGATTAAAGCTATAATTTTATTTAAAATATACACTCCCTGACATCGACCAAAAGAAAAAACAACATAGAAAATATTGTAAAACGAAATACGATGATATAAAAACAAAAACTGTAGCTTGAATGAACCTGAGAATGATCTAACAGTACAGAACTTCTTTTTTGAGTTTTTTAATATCGATTGCCTTTTTCTAATAAAACTGTATGTAGCTCTTCTACGAGTAGTCCAAAATGAAAGAGTCCTCTATGTCTTCCTCCTTGGGAAGCGCATATGTATGCTTTTTGATAAGTTTAGTTCCACTACTAGTCAGACATGAAATCGAAAATATGAAAATATTTCTTCGGTGATTTTCTCTCAGCAGATTTCTGTCAAAAACTCTGAGAGCAAATAAAATTGCCATGAAAAGTTTCTCAAAAATCTGTCGGTCGAAGTTGACTTCACGCTGTAAGACCCGCTACTCATGGATAAAATTAACACATACAATATTGGTGATGTGAGAAGCTAGGTTGTAATGCTGACTGAAGTGTTGTAATGACCATTTATAAAAGTTTTCATGATCATTCTGATGATTAAATATAATGAAGTTGACTATCATATTCTAAACTCAAAAATATAGTGACATCATCAGCATATAACAGTGTGTTACAATATTTAATTGATTAAGGAATATAATTTATAAATAGCAAAAACAATATAGACCCAGATGACTTCTGATGGCTTGAGTTCGATAAGAAAGATACGATTTGATTCAGTTGAAATAATTACCATCAGAACCCATTTTATTCAGTTTTGTTAATAAAAATTCACATTTCGAACACTTTGCTAAAACCAGTGTAAATAACATCGGTCCATTATTGACTCTTTTATTGACAAATTTTGTGAACTGAAGCATATTGGTTGTAGATGATAAGCCTTGGTATTAGTAACCAACCAAACTTGTTAAGTAAGAAAATCGTAGAGTAAACTCATTACATTAGATTTGTTGCTAGATTTTAATAAAGGAACTGTGTATGGTTCTTTCCATTTTTGAAGAAAATATCCATGCTTTAACTAAGTAAGGAAAGTGGTACAGCCAAAGCAGATGAACAATTAATTAAAATGTAACTCGGTACGTCGTCGGGTCCATTTCATGCTGATAGTATAAAAGTTTTTATACAGTTTACTATATAAGATTTGATAAAAAAAAAATTGACCTCTCCGAAACTTTTGATACCGAGAGTGGTTTCAGACAAGGCGATCCCTTATCGTACTACCTTTTCAACTTCGTCGTGGAGAGAGTTCTGCGGAAGGCGGGAGTGCATCGCAATGACACTATTTTTGAGAAAAGCTGCCAGTGTAGGGCAAAACGAAGTATATGTTATCGACAAGTAGGGACATGCAGCGTATTGGACTCAGACTACGGCCGATAACTATACTTTCGATATAGTCAAGGAATTTATTTATTTTGGCTCAGCCGTTACCACCAAAAATTATGACAGTCTGTAGATCAAGCGCAGGATCACTCTTGCCAGCAGGTGCTACTATGGTCTCAATAGCGAATTGAGTAGCAGAGACCTCTCTCGTAAGATAAATTAATACTCTACAAAACGCTCATTCTCCCCGTGCTTCTTTATGGCGCAGAGCCATGGACACTATTAAGCACTGATGCAACAGCCTTGAGCGTGTTCGAGAAAAAAAAGTCCTACGTAATATTTTCGATCCAGTGCGAGTTGGCGATGATTTCCGCACCCGATTCAACAGTGACCTCTTTGAGCTCTTAAGTAACATGGACGTTGTGCAGCGTATTAATCCAGCGGCTGCTCTAGTTCAGCCATATCGTTCGAATGGTGGACGATGCTCTGGAGAGACAGGTATTTGATGCGGTGATCTGCTCCTGGAAGGATTTGTCAAAGCAGGCCGAAATCCGTTAGTCGGGTTGTTAATGGCCATTTAAGAATGTAAGTAAGTAAGATTTGGTAAAATGTTGTAGGGATACTGTTTAGAGTCATCATAATGGATATTAGAGTATGTGGAGGCAAAGAGTTTAGGCATTTAATCATATTTACCTCAATAAATAAATGAAAAATACCCACGAAGATTGCGCGTTGAGGCCTCAAAACTACATTTCCTAATCTGGGCAATGTCATTTTCTTCCGCCTTCCTTCACCCGGATTTTCGATCTTTGCTACAAAATATGTTCGTATTCATTTCATAAACCTTTCTTATGTTTACCGGAATCGATTATATCCTTTAGATTCTGGCTAAACGAAAGTGCGTTTTACTTTTCTTTTTATCACAGTAAACTTAAAGTAAATCATTTGAAAAGCGTAAGGTTTTTAAATGCGATTTTATGGTAGAATTAAAATAGGACCGAAATTACAAGTACATTTTCTGTCTCTTAAATAGTAAAATTTTTTTTTTTACTTTTGGACATTTCGATTTCATTTAATAGGTTATATGGTTTTTTTTATCGAAATGTTACAGCAACATTATAACGGTTAATTGAAAAACGAAAAACTGACAGAGAGAATGAAAACGAAACATGCAACAGCAAGACCTAGTCGAAATCACTTATTGCAAGTAATAACAATGAATTAACAAGAAATGTAGCAATATTTTGACAGTATTTTTACCGACATTGTCGAGTTAAAATCACACAATGATGCCACCACTGCAAACTTTTCTCTGAAAATTATTTTTCCTGCAAAACTATCTCTTTGTTCTTCACTGAAACTAATAAGTTGTGGCCGTTAACGATGTAAACTTTAAGAACAAATTTCTGTTTTTGTGTTAGTTTTTAGTTTGTTTCATTAATTGAATTTTCAAATTCTAATTCTAATGAATATTTAAAAATAAAAACAATCTAAAATTGTTTGAAATACCTGACCGGAAACGGTATACCGTGCCACGAAGCCTAAATTAATTCCTAAAGCTTATTTGTGGGACACTTTGTTCAGATTTGGATCTGAAGACTGATTTGTATATTGATATTGCTCTTCGAACCACTTCTTAGTGTAGCAGTGTATTTAGAGACATTAGCAAGATAACTCAAAATCGTAGGGACATATTTTCTTCTACAAAATGTGGCATGCAATTTCGAAGGATTACAACATAATCCGTTTTGGCAAAAACTCGGAGTTAATAAAGTTGCCATGAAATGCTTCTCAAAAATCTGTCGTTCGGGGTCGACTTTAAATTCCAGGTCCCGCCACTCATGGATAAAATTAAAAACACACTCAACATAAGCGTTGTGAGAGGCTAGGCCTTTATTCCTGGCTGAAGGGTTGTAGTGATCAATTATGTTTGGTTTGCCACATCACCACAGACGAGCATAGATAATGACGAGTGTTCGTTAAATGGGCTCTGGTCCCTAGTTATTATTGAATAGTCATCTATGAAATGCATTTTTGGATGGAAAATTGTGTGAATTTGGGATGATACCAATCCACATGACATCCAAGTGCAATCAAAGCATCCTGAAAAATTCCCGGTTATGATCTGGGCACTAACGACTTGGGGTTTCAACAGGACCGCGCTACCTGTCACATAGTTTATGACACATTCGATATTTTGCTCAAGTGACTTCAAGACATGGTCATTTCTCATATATGTAATTTGAACTGGCCACCGTTCACACGTTAGACTTTTTTGTGGGGTTTTATTAAGTAGCAGGTGTATGCGAATAAGCCACAAACCATAGCGGTACTCAATACCATGCCATCGCAAAATTGTATATTTCCGAGGCGCTCCACCCTGAGCAGCCGTGGTGAACATTTGAACGATGTTATATTCCACTCATAATACTGCCAATAGGTTTTTTAAATTAACTATAAATTTAGATATACACGACGAGTATAAATTTATCAGTCGCCGAAGTCTAGTAGGTAGTGTGTTTGTTGGCTTATTAGACGCAAGGCCACGGTTTAAACCCCAGGTCAGACATCCCCAAGAAAACGGAATTTTAAAAAAATTTCTTCGGCGACTTCCTCTCAGCAGATTTCTGGCAAAAAGTCTGAGAGTAAATAAAATTGCTATGAAAAGTTTCTCAAAAGTATGTCGTTCGCAATCGACTTTAAACTATAGGTGCAGCCACTCATATATAAAATTACCATACACAACATGAATGGTGCGAGAAGGTAGTAATCCTGACTGAGGATGATGATTAACGTTAACTTAATGAAGGACCCCATATTCCAAACATTCCAAAAACAATTTAAAAGGTAGTCAAGGATAAATAATCATATCAATCAAATTCTAATTGCTTAAATTTTGCTTTGTGTTGAAAGCCTGATTATGTATGTCCATATGTAGATGCATACATATGATATTCTGTATTATTATTGTACAAAAATATATAATCTGATTATAAGAATAAAAAATTAATCAAATCGGATAATAATACGTATTTATTTAACTAAGAATTCTATAAAAGCTACAGAATTATTAAATTTTTGGTATGTTGTGTTGTGCAGAGAAGAACAGAAGAAGAAACTGAAATGGACACAAAGAAGCCACTTATAATCTCACAAACTCTCTCTCTTTGCATTGAATGTTGAAGCGTAATATTGAATACTAATTGGAACAGAGAATGAAAAGTATGAGAATAAATGAAAGGGTGTGCTAACTAACGGTGTTAGGAAGTTAGTTCACTTATGGTCCGTTATACTACATATACGACCCCATAAGTGTTGTAGATGTCAATATGAATGTAATTGTATTTGTTAACAAAGATTCACCTACACATTCATACATACATTCATCTGCAAAATAAATATGTATGCAAAAAGAAAAAGAAACGAGTGTAGTTACATACTCGCACACATTCTAGTGTATGTGTATGTATGTATGTATGTACGACTGTCATGCTGGAAAAGAAACATTTTATATTTGAAAACTCAATAACAAAGTGAACGTAAAATAAACAATAGCAGGTAACAGGTATCAACGGAAAAGAAATAACGGCAACGTAAAGTAGTCAACAAGGCTAAAAGACTGACAGGAAGGTAGGGTTCGAAACAACAACAACAAAACAAAAGCCTTATGAAAAGAAAAAAATGATAGAGGAGTATACATACAAACTTGCTTACTTGTACAGACATCCATTCATACAAACATACTATCTACACACATTATATATTGAGTTATAAGGGGGAAAAAATTGAAAGATATCATGCATATCATTGCAAATATACATATAAAATCAATAAAGAAAAGTTTCCAATCTTTCCCCTATTCTCACTTCATTCACCATATCCTTTTTTAATGTAGCCGTGCTCCTCTTGCTGGTTTCGTATTGTCACGATGTGTTACTTGAGCCACCACAATATACGCACGCACTAAATGACAACTTTCTTGAGAAAAGTTTGTTTTTTATTTTGTTTATTGTATTTGTTGTTCACAAGAGGCTATTACCAGCAAACATCTATCACAGCATATCTCAATCACTCTTCTTAGCGCCACTTATGCTGCCAATATGGGTAGTTAGTTTGGAGACGTACAGATCTTTTCTAATTTTTGAGAATTAATGTTGAAAAAAGGTTCTGGCAAACATATGAACTCTTGCATTATCTACATACATACATATATACATAATTCGTCCTTCAGTCAGGATTACGACCTAGCTGCTCAGGTCACTTATGTTGTGTGTGTTAATTTTATTCATGAGCGGCGAAACCTACAGTTTAAAGTCTGCTCTGAGAGAAAGTCTTCGAAGACATATTTTTTCATACTTCGTTTTGTTGGAGATGTCTGAATTGAGGTTTGAACCGTGGTACTTCAAAGAGTGTAACATACTTTCCGCTCGACTATATTGATAATAGAGATCAGCAATGAATCGTTCCTTAGCTACTCATAAGTACTGATTAAATTTTGAGTATGAGTAAGTCAAAAATATTGAAATTCAACTACTCTGATTCAATCGTCGTGAAGTCGCCATGGTCTAATAGGTAGTGTGTTGGCTTGTTAGACGAAAAGCCAGGGTTCGAGCCCTAGGCCAGACATCAAAAATAAAATACAAAAAGTATTTCTTCGGCGACTTCCTCTCAGCAGATTTCTGGCAAAAACTCTGAGAGTAAATAAAATTGCCATGAAAAGTTTCTGAAAAATCTGTCGTTCGGAGTCGACTTTAAACTGTAGGTCCCGCCACTCATGTATAAAATTAACACACACAACATAAGTGGTGTGAGAAACTAGGTCGTAATCCTGACTGAAGGGTTGTAATGACCAATTATGTATGTATGTATGATTCAATCGTACTCACTACAACATTGACTTATAAGTACAGGTTGCAATGAGTAGGAGTACAACGTTGACATCAAACTCATAACATTCGAAAGCTGTTTGCTTCATAAGCCTGCTCATTCAGATTCATAACTTTAAAAAAATACTTATAATACTTATATGTAAATGATTCGAGTGACTCGAATCATTCATCAAAATTTACATTCTTTGTTGTTGTTGCATTTACAAAAAAAGAAGAAAGTAAAAAACAAAGACAGCAAGCCAAGCGAACACACAACCTTCTAGTGAGTATTGTAGTGTTCGTATGCGAATCATACTTATTTAGTGATTCTTGTAAATGTTGAGTAAAGGAGAGTCGAAATCAATAATATCATGCGTATTGTTAATTATGAGTACGATGACCACTTCAAGCTTTGAATATGAGTAGTATGAGTATGATATTAAAATAAGTACGAATGCGTATAAGTATCAGAAATTATGAGTATGATTCGAATCTACTCATCTTTTTGAATACTCATTGCTGGTCTCTGATTGATACCCAGTATTTCCAATTAAAGTTTCGGGCACTACTGGCATTAAGTGTCTCGATAAAATATTTTTAATAACCGATCTACGATTGCAGTGAAATGAAATGATAGATGAAAATTTGTTGTCTGCTTCGGTACCCTAGGTTTGTAACCAAGCACTTTAACCGCTGTACATGTTCCTTGTCTTGAGGATTATAAAGTTGCATTCATTTATCTCTTGGAAACACTCTCTTATTCTCTGTCGTTTATAAGTGTGGGACTTCTATCAGCTGCATTATTATTTATTCAATTTTTAGTGGTGTCTGTCAATCTAATTAAGAATAAGCTTTTAAGCTTTTGCCCTTAATGGAAAAGTATTTTAAAAACATTACTTAACAAATTCAGAAGGTAATAGAAGATCAAACTAGCGAGCACATAGGAAGAATAGGTCCACTTGATAGAAGATTTTTCCAACTTCAAAATGGTGCTTACACTGTAGCTGTATTATCTAGAAACTGTTGCGGTTGTTGAGCGGAGTTGAGCAATATGCAGCAGAATATTATGCTCTTAAACCAAAAATCGATGAAGTGTTATTAAAAGCCGTCATTTCAAAGCTCATCATGTAAAATTAAGGAATTTTTTTTTGAACTGTGCGACATGCCTCCAAGACATGGTTTAAGCTTGAGTTCAGAAATTTATCGATGTTGTGGTAAAATTTAGAAGAAAAAGTATTGTGGTTAAAATAATAATTAAGAATAATGATTCCCATGATGACACTAATTAATATTAATGCTCGGGTTAATTTGAAATAGTATTTATTGCTCCAGATTAGTTGTGCTTGGAGAGAATTATCATTATTATTCACCTTTATTTAACTACTCATGCTTCTCCAATGATTCTTTAAGGATTAACTTCTATTTTACTAATGGTTCCTACTACGGTGTACTCTCTAGTCCGTTGGACTTTACTAACGGATTGAACAAAAGTTTTTTAAAATTCTCATACCACAACTTAATTTTTTAATTTTCAACAATTGTCGTAAAATATGGAAACTTTTGGGAATACAAACCTTTTCTCCCTAATGTGTTTGTTTTAGGATCAGATGGACCGACAACTTAAAAGCCAATCTGGATTTCATAATATAATAAATTTCAGTTTTTTCGTAAGTGTTCATCTGACAAAAATTTGTTGAATCAGAAGCAGCAACTCAGCCCTCTTCTCTTTTCGGTTTACGCTAATGAATTGCGAAGTCAACCTGAACATTGTAATGTTCAATTTTATACGCTAACGACGTGCAGCTTTAATTCTATAAGTTGTAATATGACATCAAAAAGTTGTTGCATTTAAGCCCCACGGTTCAAACCCCAGGCCAGACATCTCTAACGAATCGAAATATGAAAAATATTTCTTCCGCGACTGTTTCTCAACAGATTTCTGGCAAAAAGAGTAAATAAAATTGCCTTGAAAAGTTACTCAAAAACCTGTCGTTCGAAGTCGCCATTAAACTGTTAGTCCCGCTACTCATGTACAAAATTAACACACGTAACATAATCCCATAATTGATATAGAAATATGCATGAGTTTTAAGTCATATGTTTCACCTTGTTTCGCCAAATATCGACATTTCATCGCCTGAAGTCATTCGTTTCAGAAATAATTCGATCTCGTTAAGTTCTCACAGCGAATTCACTGTTTACTTATGTTTTATAACTATAAGAGATGATAAGAGGGTGGTACTAGCTGGTGAAGTTTTGTTGGAAGAGGAAATAAACGGAGTACAGATTATAGCGAATCCCTTTCCCTAAGGTGACACTTCAATGATATTTGTGAACAAATTTCTTTAGAAATTCATACACATGTCATATGTTGTAAACTTGTTTTGGTTGAAATTTTATTCAAAACAATGTTAAGTGATATCCTTCTAGAGTGAAGTTTCATGAGAACTTGAAGTAAAAATGTTTGCTTGGTGTGCATAACCGTACAATGCATTAGAAATTATGTGTTGTTTGTGTTGCTTTATGTAGAAATATATTCATACATAGATATGGTATACATACATAGTATATTTAAGTTCTTATTGTATTTTAAAGTTTTCTAAGGAAAGAGCAACCACATCAAAAGTTTTTTTGCCTTTTGTTTACTTTACGCCAACGAGTTGAGTTGAGTAGAGTAGAGTTGAGTTTCCTAAAAGTTAAAGTTGATAATTTGAAATAAATTTCAAAGGAAATATAAATTTGAATGCAAAGAGAGAAAAATAAAAATGTTTTGAAGTAGGGTTTATCTTGAGATTCGAAATGCAATTAAACCTTGTTAAATTGAACTCTTGTACATAAATTAAAAGAAACTTGAGTTCATAACTTATACTTTCGAATTGAAATAAATCTTTCTTAAGTTATTACAATATGACTTGATTTGACAACATTCATTTATTTCGTATAATTTATGCAGTATTTTAAACTTTCTCGTCATTATTCTAAAAACGACCGAAGAAACACTGCGTAAGCTACGTTTGACTAATTTGCAGATAAACTCCAGTAACTGTAACGAGCCTTTGTCCAAAAAATAGTTTCTAAAAATTCCACAGGTAGGTACTTAGATTGAAGTGGTAGCTTTGCCAAAGCAAACGTGAGCACACGTAGCGGCCCGTTGTGACGCTACAGGCAGGCGCAGTCCCTGTACTAACCAAATTCCCTAAACTAATCGAAGAAGTTGGTCAGCGCAGGGGCTGCATATTAAAGCATGATTACCCTATTCTGGAAATCAGCCTGAAAGTTTAATAAACGAATATATGTCATTGATATCAATGGATGATAACTCTGTTAAGCTGACAAAGAATGGAGAGCCAAATAACATAAATCTGCACTTTGCAGGAGATATACAAAGAAAGAAAGTGGACAACAGATTCCTTCTCTTTAGCAGCGGCCACACCCATGCTAGAGGTCGTTAGATGGATCTGCAGTCTTTCCGCGCGTCTTCCCCTAACGCAGTGGCCTGTAAGCATGGCCACTGCGATCGAGATGACATTGCGATCAAGTTTAAGTAGTTGGATGGTACGCCTTCTATTCATCATGGGTCAATCAATCATACTATTGTTATTAAACATAATGCTAATCTAAAAGGCCTGTAATTTTTTAATTTTTATTTAAAATTTTAAGAAAAGTTTTTTTGTCCGATAATAGCCAAAAATTAAAGTGGACCATTCAGAGGTTTAAGTTTGGAGAATATGGTGACCAATATGCTGAAGAAATAAAGTCGTGTATGTCTTCCTGTAAAGAATCTTAAGTTTCATAAACATTATCCTAATGTCACTGACGAATTGCTTTATTTATTGGAGTTTAAAAGTCAATTCTTGTAATCTTTTGGAGGATAAACTAATGATTTTGCTTTTTAATGCCAATATCAATGCATGAATTCTAATCACAAAGATCGTAGCTCTTCAAAAACTTAGACAAAAAAGATTTAAAAGGAACGGCATAACACTATAAAAATCAAAATCGTGGTGATCAATATCTTGAGGAACGATATAAGCTAAACAAATGTTAATCAGCCAGTTGCTAACGATTTCACTCTGAAAGCGTGCGAGCGTTTTAAAAGTGCGTAGACAAAATTCAATTTGTGACAATAATTAAAGTCTATAACATTTCCTTTATTTGCCAGAATACTTACTGCAATTGCAACAATAGAAAAGAAGTAGAGAGAGAGTTACAAAAATTCCAAGTATTTGCGGCCACCATCGAGACCAACATCTACTTTGGATTTGTCAACCAATTGTATCTACAAAATAAGCAACGGCAACCATCGCTGCCACGAAGCTTATAGTGCACTCGCAATTGGTTGTGCGACCACTCTCACTAACCTGCAACAATAGAAAAGACTGATTCCGTTGAGTGCACTGCTTTTACACCCTTTCCAATATGGGTGTTTTCCTAACATTAATCACAGCAAGCGCTGCTATTTCAAATTTAGTTTCAAATTCAACGAAACAGTATTCCTCTTGCAGCGTTGTATTAAAATATTTACAGGGCTGCATTTTAACAAAATCACACATGCTAGTGACGTACAATTTAATAGTAATCGGTATAATGATAATAATATTTCACTTATATAAAAATATGCTACGCTACAAGTCTAGAATATATTTTGTTTTTGGCTAAAGCTCATTTTTATCTGTATGGAGACAATAATTCGTTTGTGCAGGATCTTATTAAATGTTTTACTAACTATCCACGTCAATACAATATCTGGCCAGTTGCTTAACTGGTTTAAACCTCCTTTTTTATAATTTTTATTACTTGACTCTTTTTCTGAAATATTCCCTTGTATTGCCAGATTTGCTTAAATAAATTTATCGACAGCTCTGTTCCATAGATGGATCCAGCATGGATGGACTTAGTAATAAAAGTGAATGAGGAAATCTAGAGCCTCCAAACTCTCTTAAAAGAGGGACCATTCCGTGGTATATGGATAGAGTCTAGAACAGACATTTGGACAGTAGTGGAATTTTTTGGTCAGACTGTCATTTTGACTCTTCAGCCAGATTATAACCTAGCTGTATGTGTTAATTTTTTGCATGAGTTGCAGAACCTACAGTTTAAAGTTGACTCCGAACAACAGATTTTTTCAGAAGCTTTTCATGGCAATTTCATTTAATCCCAGAGTTTTTGCCAGAAATCTGATGACTCTTAATTTGTTAACTCAAAAATTTTTATGAAATAGTTTGGGAAATTGAATTAGTTAGGCAGGAGAGTATTTATTTGATTACAGGTCATTTGGGAATTTGCGGAAAAGAGCAACCAGATGAGATTGTGGGAAGGGAAACTTTCAACTGAGAAGTGGAATAAGATATGTCAAAAAGTATACTTAATAAAAGGAAAAATAAAGAGTACCAAAAACTCTTCTCAAATCAAATGCGTTTAAGACAATCTAAACTACTGTTGGGTAGTTACAATAGAAGAAGATTTGATTCATGCATCGGGATATACAGAAACGTCCTTACACAAGTAACCTGCCTTTTGCCAGTGCTCTATATATGCATCTGTTCCGAATGGTGATCGCCTCGAATCCAATATATAGGATCTGTGACGATTAGAATAAACTATCACAACATATAATCGGCACCTGTGCGTCATTAGTGCATTCCATATGGAAATAACAAAGGGAATGCCTGGTTCGGTTCAAATAAAGAAAATTGGTCCATTTATGACTTAATTGATAGGCGAGTGCACAAGCAATTTAGAAATGATTACATAAGAGTACACACATAAATAGGCTGTAGTATTCGTTAAAAGTATAACAACTGTTTTTTTACTCATCCACCTGTTCTACTACTTCATTCTAGTGTCTCTTAATGCATTCAAAAAATTAAAAAAAAAATAAAAACGGTATCGAAAACAAAAGACTACTTAACATGTGTAACGATTCTCCTTTACGACCGACATTGAATCCAATTATGGAAGGAAATTCATGGTTGTTGCCACTATATTTTGTTAAATGCTCTCCAAAGCATAACAGGAATACAATATCGTTACAACCCACAGACATTTAACAAATAATATATACAGTGATGTGAAAAATAATAAGGACACTAATATTATTATTTGTGTAATTTAGATTATCATACTGTAAGGAAACGAACAAAAACTCGGTAAAACCCTCAGTTCACAGTAAAGCTTGACAGCGGTAATGTTGTTATTTGGAGATAATTTATCTAAAGGGTGGGCCATTTCAAAGTTTAAAGTTAAAAATGCAACAAAACAAAAACGGCTTGAAATTTTGCCAAATTTATATTTTTGTTGTGAAGTACAATTGTTCCGGTTAGAAATGGAATATTATTTCAATTATCTGGGTGCCGCGACTGGCCTTACAGTACCTCATTCGATCGGACCAATTTTAGTGCACTTTTTCGGGTATATGGTGTATTATATCGGCAATGGCAACACGAATATTGTCCTTCAAATACTCAATTGTCTCTCTCTTTGTCATCATAAATTTTTCTTTAACGGCGCCCCACAGAAAGCAGTTCAACGGTGTCAAATCGCAGTTTATTAACAGCCAATGGAGATCACAATTTCGGCTAATTAAACGGCCATTAAACATTTGCCGCATCAAATCGATTGTGGCATGAGATGTGTGTCTAGTTGAACCATCTTGTTGAAATTAAACATCGTTCACATCAATACCATGAAGAGCAGGAACAAAAAAATCGGTAATCATGGTGCGCTTGGTGTCTCCATTGACCGTAACGGTTGCGCCGTCATCATTTTCAAAGAAATAAGGGCCAATGATGCCTCAACTGCACAAGCCGCACCAAACGTTCCACCGTAATGGGTTTCTGTAAGATCATGTGTGGGTTTTCTGAGCCCCTAATACGGCAATTTTGCTAATTAACGTGCCCAGCAAGATGAAAATGCTCTTCATCCGAAAAGATGACATTTTTGGCTAAACCAATATCATCGTGCAGTTTCCCGTTCGTCCTTCTAGAGAAGCGAAAACGAAGCTGATGGTCATACAACTTCAACTCTTGAATCAATTGAGCTTTGTAAGGCAGCATACCGAGATTTTTTCGCAAAATTCGACGTAAACCGGTGCGCAAAATGTTCTATTCTTGAGAACGATGACGAGTTGATGTTGACGGATTCTTATGCACACTCTCAGCCACAGCCTCGATATTTTCGGGTGTACGCACTGTACAAGCACACTCACGTCTTGACGCATCAACAACGAAACCAGTTTCACGAACTTTAGCAAAAAACTAGCGTATACCGGGCACTGTTGTTCCTACTCTGCGACCAAATTTTGTAAGACATTTTCGTTCAATTCCCGACCAATTGTCTTTGCTTTGGAAATAAATTTCCAATAAGTCTCAACGTTGCTCAAGCGTAAATCGATTCATTACGTTCAGTCTAGATAATATACTGAATTTTTTGATAGAATAGAATTTACATAAGTATTGTCAGATTTGAACTAACCGATGGTTCAAAGTTAAGCCGATAGATGGAGCACCCGATAAATTCGGGTCAATTTAAATTTTAATTTCATAAAAATTTTAAATTAAATCAATTATAAAACAACAATGAAATTTTTTTTGTGATATATAAACTGAAAATAAGTGCAGTTATTTATCAACTATTTCAGATTTTATGTACTTTCTCATCAAATCTCTAAGTATTACATTGGTGTCCTTATTATTTTTCACATCACTATATATTTAACCATGCAGGTACAAATGTAGAAATGTGTTGTATGGGCATGTACGCATGTTTATGTAGTTGATGCAATATCTCCGGTAATGTTGCTTGTTATAAGGCAGTTAACAGCATTCAAGTCAACACTTCAGTTGTCATCGTAATGCCAACAAAATCACTAGACGTGCATATGCAATCAGAACAGCGAATATACTGTGCAGCCATTTTAAATAAATTATTACGGTCTTTAGAGAGCCATTTATTTTATATACATACAATACGTAGAGAGATTATTATAGATTCTTTTCATATATAATTTATACACAGACACAAAGGAAAATATTATTGTTACTCCTTAAAATATTCTGGTATGCTGGCATAAGTAAATAAAATAAAATAAATTTCATTTCTTAGATACCCTTTTTATACGGATTTATATAATAATGATATGCAGTTTTTATTGTTTATAAGTTTTTATTTCCATTTCTTTTGCTGTATTTATAATTTGATTTTATCGGGTGTAAATATTCAAATAGGCACGTACAGAAATTGTATGTAAAATATATGCACAAATATTCTCACACAACAAAGCAAAATTATACGGAATGGTTTTAGTATTGAGTGATGCACTGGGATATTAATGGAACAGTTGCCTCGGGACAAATCCACAACTTAAGCAATCAGAAACACTGACACAAATACTTACAACGGGTAATGAAGCACTATTGTAGACGTAGTAAATGAGCGAATGAATGAATGAATATGAAAATTAAAATGAAATAAAAAAACTATTCTTTAAATCACTGTATTTTATTTCAGAGAACTATAAATAGATTTAAAAAAGAAGTGTGTAATTTCGTTGAATAAATAAATGCAAATTAATTTATTTATAACATAAAAAATTATTTTTAAACTATTATGCTGTTGAATATTACTCCACAAATCCTGAAGTAAATAGATTTGAGATTAAATTTACAGAATAATATCAACAGTTGACGTAGTCTAGTAGGTAGTGTTTTGGCAACGGTACAAACAGACCTTTCAGACATTTCGATCAAAAAATTTTCGGAAATTTCCTCTCTACAGACTTCTGGCAAAAACTCTGATAGTAAATAAAATTTTCATGAAAAATTTTTCAAAAAATCTGTCGTTCGAAAGACGACTTTAAATTGTAGGTCTCGCCACTCATGCATAAAATTTACACACACAACATTAGAGGTGTGAGAAGTTAGGTCGTAATCCCAACTGAAGGGTTGTAATGACCAATTATGTATGCATATACATATGTATGTATCTGACAGTGTTAATCAAAGCTAAAGAAAATGTTTTATCTTTCATCGCCAAAGATCGATTTTTTATCGCCGAAAATCATACGTTTCAGAAATAGTTAGATTTTGTTAAGAGAGTTTCTAAAAAATCTATCGATAGTAGTCGACTTTTAAAACAGTAGGTCCCGACACTTATATATAAAATTAACACTCAGCATAAGTGGTGTGAGAAGTTAGGTCGTATTAATTCTAACTGAAAGATTGTAATGATCAATTATGTATGTATCTACGCTGTCGTCAATATTTTTAGCTGTGATTTGTATGAATTCAGCAATTTTCAGCTGGTAAAATATTTAAAAGTTTCCTATATTTTTTACAATTACAAAAGAATTTTAAAAATTTTGGTATAATAAAAATAATTTGTATACCTACATATTAAAAAGTGTAAAAGGACTACAAAATTGTTGGTCAGGAAGCGGTGAACTCTGGTCTAATTACCCAGGGGTTTAAAAGAACAAAATGTTTACAACATAATAAATCTAAGAAAAATTCCACAATCAATGTTTCGAGTGGAACTGGAGCTTACAGATGCCAAATTAAAAATAAACGCATGCTATGTACAATATAAAATATCATTTACACCGAAAAATTAAGAACTCCTGAAACGATCACATTCGATTCAAAGCCGTATAGGCCATAAAAATGTATTTCATGGAGACGTATTTCAAGTTTCCCCCTGTATTCTTTTACTCACATGTGGGCTATTAACACCAATCAAATTAATTTTTCTACAATGACGCGTCCTCATGCTGGTAGTTAGAGTACTAATGAGGTAGTCATCTTTAATGACCAGTTTATCAGCAAGTGACACCTCTGGTCTCAATATTTGAAGCTATTATTGATAATTTGGTGTAGTTGGTGTGTTAAATCAGGTCGAAATCCGATAATCGGATTGTTCATGGCCAATGAAAAAAGTAAATAAGTAATTTTGCTTTTTGCGGTCACTAGCGGAAGTACAACAACGATTATCGTTTGACTTCAATTCTTGTATGAGCTAATATTTTGTAGGTGTCTAAACTAAGGACCTAGCGCGAAATGACATAGGCCGACAAGTTGAGGACTACGAATTGGCATTTCGGCATCTTTTTCAAGACTTCGCGCTACTGAAGTAATATTCTGCATGAATTGCTTGCTCACTAAATGGATTATACTGACCGTAAAATGAACGAATGAACTTCACGAACTAGTTTATTTTTTCAATGTAAATTTCTACAATTTTTGGAGCCTCGTTCCGACGAAGCATGATGATTTGCAAAACTTTAAAAAAACTTTAAACAAAAATTCCAACACAGTTTGACATTCTTAACGGGCAAACCATAATTATCGATATCAATAGTTCTCATGCTGTTAAAAATATTAAAAATTTAATTAACTCTTATATGGTGTTCAGATATGAACCTTTATTGCTTAAATCGCAATAAACGCCATTACTGAGCTCAATATTTCATATAAAATTTCAATTAATTATTGCGCAATAAATACACAAATTGTTATAATATTGAGTAAAACTTAAAATGCAGCATTGGCATAAGTATGTACAGCGAGCATATTACAATTATTCGAACACTTTCTGTTGATATTTGACAACTCAAATGTCAACTACGACAAACAAAAAAAAAAAAACAAAATAAAAGCAATGTGGTTAAAACAACCAGCTGTCAAATGAATATTGAATAAGCAGCTGAACTGCGTATATTATTATGTCTGAACACTTAAAATATAGTACTCAATAAACCGAATATTGACTCAATAAAAGTGCATATATGAACATAGCAATTTCGAAAAAGTATCATAAAAAGGGTATTTAATGAAAAAAGGGTCAAAAGAGAGTATTTTAAAGTAAAATAGGGTCAAGTTTTTTGTGAACAAAATATAAGATTTATTTCAGTAAAAAAAAAACAAAACGAATTATAACAGTTCATTAGATACATTAAACTAAAATAAAAGTAATTCACAGGTACATTCAAATATTAGTCCCATTATAAAAAACGTTTGACAATATTTATCACTTTTGAGGAATACCTATTCCATTCTTCCAGCTTTGATTCGAGCAAATTGAAAGAGGAAAGCATGGATTCACAAGTTTCTATTTTAAGTTTGTTAGTAAGTTTATTTTTAATTAGTGATAGTTGTTTTGAAAAAATTCTTTCAGCGGAAGCACTACTATGAAGTGTTAGTTTTTATTTCTATAACATCACATCTTGGATACAAATTAATACATATTCCATGATCTATATATGTATATCAAAAGGGTCTTTTGCATAAAAAATATTTTCAAAATCAATATCCTTTACTTCTTTTTCAATTGTACTGAGAACTTTCGTGGGGAATTTTGGAACTTTTATTCATTTTTAAAAAGGGTCAAAGCTGCCCTGATAGTCTAGTGGGTAGTGTGCTAGACTATTAGCCTGAGGGTCGTGGGTTCGATTTCCATCAGAGGCTCTGGCCTGTGACACTACACCGAGCATATGGTCAAGTTACTCCGCTCGTATATAATTAGAATATAATTTGTAATTGTATTGTAATTAATAAATAAATAAAAAGGGTCAAAAAGTGTCATATATTTCGTTAAAATGATACAATGGAATAAATTAAAAAAAAGGATCATAAAAAGTGTCATTGGCATGAAAAAGGGCCAAAAGTGATACTTTAGTGTCACAACGGCAACTCTGTAAGGAGACCCAGTTCCAAGTAGCTCTTAAAGATAATTGGTTGTGGTTTAATAATAAATTTGATTTTTTTGTTTTATTTCTCTACCGTCTAGCACACTTACTTACGTTTATAAATTGCAAAGAAATATATTAAAATTTAGGTTGGTATTGCCACTTTTAAGCTATTTTGCTTGCGCATTTTGACACAAAAATTCTAAAATAGCTATTTAAGTTTTATCGCGAAGAGGACGAAACCAACCATACCTATTGGAATACATAGAAGCCATCAAGCTAGCTTTTGGTGCGCTCGTAATTAAGGTGTATAAAGTATATTTTCCGTATATCTTCCCTAAAATATTGTCAATATGTTTCAACATATGACATAAAAAGTGTTTCATCGCTTTGGTGTCCTCACCATATTTCCTGTATTCATTATTATGTACGACACCTATTCGGTTCAAATATCCATGTAAGGCAGAGTGTCCCATAACGATGCTTATTAGTGTTCTCAAGTCTCATTTACTTAGTCACAATGTAATCATGGCTATCAAGAATACACTTCTACGGTTTTCACGGACTTTAACTATGGTATATCGTATTTACATTACATTACATGGACAGTGTCAAGCAAGCATGTATTACTCTCATATTCCCAACCGTAGCTTTTGACAATCTTTAGAACATTTTTAGTTTGTGACATTTTCTTCGCAATGGATGGTTTATGAAATTCTTTTTATGCCTAAAGAGGGTAAGTCTCTCTATACACTTTATTAGCCTAGTTTTCAATGCATAGTCCAGATTTATTTGCTTCATCATTTTCGATCACTCCTTAAAGGCTAAATTGCCATGTAATATGCACCGTGCTCTGACTGGAGTAGTTTTTAATAGCTTTCATACATCCCAAGACCCTCATTATCATTTGACTATAGTACGTAATTGGCCATTACAACCATTCAGTCAGGATTACGACCCAGCCTTTCACGCCACTTATGTTGCGTGTGTTAATTTGATCCATAAGTGGCGAGACCTACAGTTTAAAGTCGACTCCGAAAGACTGATTTTTTTGAGGAACTTTCAATGGCAATTCTTATTTACTCTCAGGGTTTTTGCCAGAAATCTGCTGAGTAGAAGTTGCCGAAGAAATATTTTTCATATTTCGATTTGATAGAGATGACTGACCTGGGGTTACTTCTAATAAGCTAACACACTACCTGCGTGTACTTTGAAATTCGTATTATGGTCCGGTGTCGAGATCATGGTTTAGATTTTTATTGTCCTATACTATCTCCACTTTTAGAGCCATCAGTATAGCGCAAGCATCTGTGCCTTGGATCCGTTTGGCAAAGAAAAACAAGTGGTGCAATTGGCCGCGACAGATAACTCTCTTTAAAAATTATAATGTGTAACAATTTTGGTGAAAGTCGTTGTGGGGTTGTAGGTAGTGTGTTGGCTTATTAGACGTGAGGCCTCGGTTCAGACCCCAGGTCAGGTATCTCCAACTAAACGAAATATGAAAAAATATTTCTTCGGCGGCTGTCTCTTAGCAGATTTCTGGCATAAACTCTGAGAGAAAATAAAATTGCCATGAAAAATTTATCAAAAAGTAATTCACAGGTACATTCAAATATTAGTCCCATTATAAAAAACGTTTGACAATATTTATCACTTTTGAGGAATACCTATTCCATTCTTCCAGCTTTGATTCGAGCAAATTGAAAGAGGAAAGCATGGATTCACAAGTTTCTATTTTAAGTTTGTTAGTAAGTTTATTTTTAATTAGTGATAGTTGTTTTGAAAAAATTCTTTCAGCGGAAGCAGGGTTTTTGCCAGAAATCTGCTGAGTAGAAGTTGCCGAAGAAATATTTTTCATATTTCGATTTGATAGAGATGACTAACCTGGGGTTACTTCTAATAAGCTAACACACTACCTGCGTGTACTTTGAAATTCGTATTATGGTCCGGTGTCGAGATCATGGTTTAGATTTTTATTGTCCTATACTATCTCCACTTTTAGAGCCATCAGTATAGCGCAAGCATCTGTGCCTTGGATCCGTTTGGCAAAGAATGAAAAATTTATCAAAAATATGTTGTTCGGAGTCGCCTTTAAACTGTAGGTCTCGCCACTCATGTATAAAAACAATTAACGCACACAACATAAGTGTTGTGAGAAACTAGGCCGTAATCCACACTAAAGGGTTGTAATGACGAAGTATGTATGTATGTACATATGTAACAATTTTGGTGTGATTACACTCAGCAACAATGTTTCTTTCATTCACTTTAGCTTGCGATAATAATTTTCAATTCTGGAATGCGTATCTCTGCCGTATGAAATTTATTTGCTTAGAAAAGATATTTGTTAGGCCACAGGACGTATAAGGATTCTTCTTTTTAATTGTACATGTTTACAGGGGCTGAAATATTCCAAATATTCCTTTTTATAGACGTTCTACGAATTCCTTTATATTTTTTCTACTTGTTTGTGCCTTAAAAGTTCTCTTGTAGCCGAGAGCGTGTGTAAATATTGAAACTTTTATTTTTATATGTATTCTTTAGATTCATAAATCTTTATTTACTTATACATATAATTGTATACATCGTATGTATGTATGTATATGGGATTTATACGTTTGCAGAAGCCAAAAGTAACAGGTATATTGAAAAACATTTAAGCCATACGCAAATAAAGTAGTAAACACGAGTATGTGCCACATTTAAATGTGAATATATTTACAATTAATAATTTGCTTGTGATTCCTTTTATATATTCTTATACATATACTCGTACACTAAAATGTACAATTTAATGAAATATTGAAATACTTTTCTACATACTTATTTATGCCTTTTCATGTACATATAGTACATAAACATGTGTGGTTTCATATATTTTACTGAAATTTATTTATAAAATGTATGAAAAACAAACCATGTTACGGGTATACTGCCTAATAATATGTATATGATAGCAAATCAGAGTAAATAATTCTTTTTTGTAATGCACATGGGGCTTTTAAAACGTTTCAAAGAAATTTTGTATTTTGCAAATAATATAAATGTACTAGATTCTTAGAAAATATTATTAGAAAATGGATAAAGGAGTGAGTAGTGCTTGTAAAAGATATGAATACATATGAAAACCAAGTAAATGAAATGCGAGTGTGGGAGAGTTAACATAAGAAAGAACACTGAGTCTCGCTATAAACCGAAGTTGTGATTAATATCAGAGATCAGCAATGAAACGTTTTTTCGCTACTCATAAGAACTCATGAAATTTGGAATATAAGTGAGTCAACAATATTGAAATTTAACTAATCTGATTCATTCGTACTCACTATAACGTTGATATATAAGTACAGGTTGCAATGAGTATGAGTACAACGTTGACTTCAAACTCATACCATTCGAAATATGTTTGATTCATAAGCCTACTCGTTCAGATTCATAACTTGAGAAAAATACTTATGATACTTATAAATGATTCGAGTGACTCGAATCATTCATCAAAATTTACAGTTTTAGTTATTGTTGCATTTACAAAAAAAAAAGAAAAAAGACGCATAAGTAAAAAAGACAGAGCAGCAATTAGAGACAAACTTTTAGTGAGTATTTTAGTGTTCGTACCCGAATCATACTTATTTTGTGATTCTTGTAAATTTTGAGTCATGGAGAGTCGAAATCAACAACATCATACGTGTTGTTAAGTATGAATATGATGAGTACTTCAAACTTTGAATATGAGTAGAGGTTCCATGGTATTAAAATAAGTATGAATGCGTATAAGTATCAGAAATTATGAGTATGATTCGATTCTACTCTTTTTAAATACTCATTGCAGGTCTCTGATCATTATTCATAAAGCTTAGGCATATACCGTGGACAGCAAAAGTGTAGGTACTTCAACATACACTGGCTGAAATAAGCCTTTGTACATCAAGCAGACAATTTTCACAATATTTCAAAATCTCATCAAAGACACTTTTTTGGGTTAGCAATTTGGATTGTTTCTTAAGTTTTTTTTATAAAAAATATATTAAACTTTTAAAATAAAATTTGTATCTATGTATGTAAGCAACTTTATGAATTTTAATCCATAATTTATAAAAATAATTGGTGTTTTTATATTTATTGTATTAATATCTTCAACGAAACGGCATATGAAACAATATTTCTTCGGCAACTTCCTCTCAGCAGATTTCTGGCAAACACTCTGATGGCCATTATTACAACCTGCCGTTAACTAAAGGGAGGATTTTAACGGGCAGATAAATAGTTTTTCTTTATTATAATTGGACAATATGGTAAAGTGAGCGTTAAGCTAAATGGATGGTCATCATACCTTTAACTTTTAAAGTTGAGTTTATGTTTGAACTTGCCATATTGTATATTATTTTCAATACGGCAACTTCAAATATAAACAAAGTGAGCAATTACAACAAAACAAGAAGCCCGTCGTTGCCACTGTGTTTAAAAAAAACTTTTTAATTGAACAGTGTTATAGACACTGTTCCGGCACTGCCATATTTTTGAAAAAGTTTGCTTTATTTTATCTATAGGTTGTAATAACGAAAATATGTTAAAGTTGACTTTAGCTAAAGTTACCTTTAACTAAACCCAACTTTAACGGCAAGTTGTAATAATGGCCCTAAGAGTAATTAAAATTGCCAGAAAATTTTTAAATAAATTCTGTCGTTCGTTAGAAGCTAAACCGTAGTCCTGACAGAAAGGTTGTAATGACTAGTTATGTATTTATGTATGTAGGTTGTCGTTTGTTGCCAGTTGAATTCTATTTGGGACTTATCGACTACGCAACCGTATAATCTTATAAACATTCACTTCAAATTATATCGGCTGTTTATGAAGGAGTACTAAAACTATTTGAAGCTTGGTAAGCAAGCCTCATCTTCACATTAACAGGATTATGCTTAGGATCAAAAAACGATGAGGAGCTCAATACAAAGATATAGGGAAATAGTTCTAGTGATTGTATTCGGCTGTGGAAGTAATTATCTTTTTGTTTTTATATATTTTTCAAATACAATACAATTGCAAATTATATTTAATTATTATGAGCTGAGTAGCATAGACCTTAGGCTCGGAGTAGTGTAGCAGACCATAGTCTAGCACACCTGGCTGTGGAAGTAATCAATACTTTTGGAAGAAAATCAAACCCCTTGATTTTGTTAGAAATTGTGGTGACCTTCAGAGTTTTATTCAAGTTTATTTCTTAATGTTTTACTGAACACATTCTGGTGATATTCATGCCAAACAGAAATCACAAAATCATAAGGCTTCCTTAAACAAAATTTCGCTTAAATCGTATAGTGCTTTCCTGGTTCAAATCATGCCAATAACGACTGCAGAAGAGTGGACCATCCAGATTTAATTTTTTCTTTGGCATAAAATAAGTTTTACTCTCAACGTCCTCTTTCACTCTGTATAATTGTTCACCTTCACGTAGATTTCTTTTTTATCCATTTTATTTGGCAGGAGATGTATAGAGAGAGATTTCAGAATATCTGGAAGATTTTTTGTTTCTTTCTTGACTTGATAACCGATTCTTAATGGTGTCATGTTAAATCTGCGCTTTTTTCCTCTCTCTTTTTATTTTTTCTTTCTAATTTATTTTTTTTCTGTTAAAGCCTTAATTCCACAGTTTTTTCAAAGAATTTGAGAATTTATTATGATTCTTTTAGAACGCAATATTTTTCCGCCAATTTTTTTTGTAAACTAACCCTTTTGCTTTAGAACACCGCTTGAGCCCATTTACTTTAATTGTTTACTAATTTGTAATATTTTTTATTTAAAATTTTAACTTTAAACGAAAAAGTTAGCAAAACATTTTATGATTAATTACTGTGGAACTAAAAAGGTATTGTTACGTTTTTACCTTTTAAAAACGTTTAAAATATGAGCTCGTAGATTACAAATAAAATAAAAATAAATTTGTGTTTAGTTTTAATTAAAATTATTTATTACAATTGCTTTATTTGTTATTCCTCTGTTTACACCTTTTTCCGAAACAATAACAATTACTAGACAATTGTTCGACAGATCTTTGTAACGGAGACCTTTAAACCACGATTACTCTCTTCTCGAAATATCTATAAATGTAAACATCGTTATTTCATTATTGTTGTTTGTTTATTTTGTTCACATTTATTCCTGTAGTGTTTGTTGTTGTATTTTTGTTTACCATTTTTTTATGCTGGTGTTTATTGTTGTATTTTTGTCCATAATTTTAATGTTAAGTGATTTAAAAGCAAAACCCCAGTATATAGATTCTTCATTTCCGTAGCAATATCAAAAGCCCTTTTCTAAAGGTATCAGCATCACGTAAATACTAAACAAGCATTTTCTTTTTAAGGTCAGTTGCTAAAAAATTAGGGATTAATACTTGAGTACTTTTTTGTCGAATAGAATACAAATTGATTTTTGGATCACTAAGCTTATGTCTTATCCCACTATACTTCAACAGATAAAATCTTTTTATTATGGAATATGCACATGTGTAATCCAGACTGTCGTCCATAAAATATTTTGCAGCGAAATTCACACATACTTATATGAACACACACATTCACACGCAGTGACATTGAAATAAAAAAATATAAAAAATTGTGAAATTGAATAAAAAAAAGAGAAAAGAAAATATTTACACTTTTGCACTTACATAATGCGTATGTACGTAAAAATTTGCAAAGAAAAAAGGAATTACGATGTTTACTTAAGAAATTCGAAGTCAGAGCAAGAATAAGGACAAGAACTCTATATGCAGCATAATATTTTAAGTTTTTATTAAAGTGTGATGCAATTCGAAAATTAGAAATTTTGATGTAAATACTTAAGACATTTATTGTAAGGTTTACCTGTAACAAGCAAGGAAAAAACAGAATGTCAACCCAAAGCCTTTTAATGCATTAAAAACCAGGCTAATGAAATGGTTGGATTTAAGTACACTGATGAGAGTCCTTACGAGACACTACAGGGTCCGCCAAATAACTTTTTTTTATGCAAATGCTTTAAAAAAACTACTGAATATTTTCTCAAATTTCTTTTTTTATTTGAAAGTACAATCCTTCCGGTTAATAATGGAAAATAATTTCATTCAAATGGCTGCCTCGGCTGGCCATGCAGTAGCCTACACGATAGGTCCGATTTTTAAGCACATTATCGATTGTGTGCAGCTGTATTTTACCAATGGCTACACGAATATTGTCCTTTAAAGCGTCAATTGTCTCTGGCTTGTCGGCGTAACACTTATCTTTGACGGCACCCCCCAAATAATAGTCCAACGGTGTCAAATCGCAGCACCGAGGTGGCCAAACGACATCAGCTCTGCGCCTGATAATGCGATCTTCAAAAACAGGGCGCAAAACATCGAGTGTAGCTTCGGCTGTGTGCCACGTAGCGGCGTCATGTTGAAACCAAATGTTGGCAATATCCTCCTCTTCAATTTTCATGAACAAGAATTCGTTCAACATGGCCCGATAACGATCGCCTTTGACTGTAACGGCCAGTCCTTGTTCATTTCCGAAGAAAAATGGCCCAATTATGCCTCTGGACCAAAATCCGCACCAAACAGTGACTCGTTTTGGGTGCGTCGGCTTTTCAATGTATGCGTGCGGGTTTTCTGTGCCCCAAATGCGACAATTTTGCTTGTTTACATACCCGCCAAGATCAAAATGAGCTTCATCTGAAAAAATGATTTTTTTTTTGCCAAAATCGGCATCTTCTGTAAGTCAATCGCAGGCCCACTTACCGAAGCGAAAACGCATTGGATGGTCAATTGGCTTCAACTCCTGATCCAATTGGACTTTGTATGGCGTCATACCTTTATGCAAAATTCGTCTCAATTTCTCCGAAATGTTCAATTGTTGAGAACGACGGTGAATTGATATTGATGGCGCTTCACGCACACTTTCTGCCACAGCAGCAATATTCTCGGGTGTACGCACTGTTTTTGGCTTTTCACGCTTTGGTTTATCGATGAGAATAGCAGTTTCTTTCACTTTCTTCACAAGATAACCAACGTACGGAGCTGACGGTGCTTCCCTTCTTCCAAAATCCGTACACATTCTGCAACATTACCATGATTTTCAAAGTAATGTCGCAAATTTCTCCCAGCGTTGTTCAAGTATATACACAACCATATTCGTTCAGCGGAAGGATAAAACTAATTATCTGTCAAATCAGACATGAGCTAAGTGTTACCATTCACGAAATAAGCACTAGTTGAAAAAAAAAACGTTAGATGGCGGACCCGATATATAAGCCTGGTAGAAAATTATGAATGCTAGTCATGTGCTGAGGGCATCGAAACGTTAGAAGACTTTCATCTCAGATGAGTAAAATCGAAGAAGTCAATGAAGTTTTTAGAATTTCTAGAGAAAAATATGGTTTCGAATGGCTTAGGTATATATTCACAACAATAAGACCTTGGATACTATGACGAGGTTCCTCCTTCGGCATACCGAAAAATTAATAGCTTAGGAATTATCACCGATAAACAAAGTAACGTAGTCGAGGTATTGAAGTAGATAGTCTTATTAAACGTAAGGCCACGGCTCAAATCCCATATATAAATATATATATATACATATATTTATAGTCTTTGCTAGAATAACAATTTATAAGCCAATTTGGTTGAAAGGAAAAAAAAAGAAAAGAAGACTTCCAACCGTTGATTCAATATGTTGTACAACTAATCGCAACGTGTAGGGGCAGCATAAAGAAGTGTGATGGTTGCCAAATTTTCATCCACATTTTCTCTCAATGTGGAACGCTTTCTTTACATAATGATTACCGCCTTAAATAGGGATGTGATGTATGATTTTTACTATCATTTTTATAATATGGATGAAATACTGTAAGATTTTCCTTAGATTTTACATACATACATAAACCCTTATATTAATCGCCTTCTTTTACATTATAACTTGACATTTCGTATGAGTTGTCTGACCGTCTAAATATGCCTTGAAGAGGGATGTGATGTGTGATAAGGTTTTTACTCTCATTTTTAAAATATGGATGGAATTCTGTAATATTTTTTCTTTGATTTTATGTACGTAAACCTTTATCGTGTAAACTGGCCTTAATTTGTACACGTAAAATATATTTATTGTTGAATAACATTATATTGTAAATTTTTAAATAAACCTTAAAAGGGACCATAACCAGCTAACGGTGCATAGCGCTTTTAATGAAACAAAGCGAAGTGAAGAATAATTTTCGCAGCTCAGCCACAGTTCATACATAACATTCATAATTGGTCATTACAACACTTTAGTTAGGATTACAATCAAGCTTCTCACATCACTTATGTTGTGTGTGTTAATTTTATAAAGGATTGGCGGGACCTACATTCCGAATGACAAATTTTTGAGAAACTTGACATAGCAATTTTTATTTACGCTCAGAGTTATTGACAGAAATATGCTAAGAGACTACGACGACTTCCACTTTAACGGTAGGAAATTACTCAAATTAATCGAATCACTACGGAAAATTCGAAATTTTCAAATGGTTTTACGGTAAACTTCTCAACAAAAATTGTTGATATTTGGCGCGATTGTTTCTTCTTGCCAAAGGCTTTTTTCCGAATTAAAAAAATCTTACTATTCAGCCATCTACACACTTCACCTATGCATCTTGTTATGTCGGAATAATGGTACGCTATCAAGTTACCTTAGCCTAGTAGGTAGTGTGTTGGCTTATTAGACTCAAGGCCGCGGTTCAAACCCCATGTCAGACATCTCCAAGAAAACGAAATTTGAAAAAATATTTCTTCGCTGACTTCCTCTCCGTAGATTCCTGGCAAAAACCCTGAGAGTAAATAAAATTGCCACGTAAAAGTTTCTCAAAAATCTGTCGTTCGGAATCGACTTTATACTAAAGGTCCCGCCATTCATATAGAAAATTAACACACACAACTTAAGCGGTGTGGAGAAGCTAGGTCGTAATACCGACTGAAGGGTTGTAATGTAAGAATGAATCTTTCAAAGAAATTTTAGTCCTCTCTTTGACAAAGCCTATCTATTATTTTTATTTAAAAATTCTTGAATATTATTTTTTACAAATTCTGATTGAAAAATATTTTCATGTCTGATTTAATGTACATACATGGTATGTAAACGAATGAATGTATTTTCATATGTACATATGTATAAGTAAATAGGCACACTTAAACGAAAACAAATATATGTATTTAGGCAAAAACACCTAACAAGTGCACACGTATGTATACATGTATGGGCACATAATGATACTCATGTGTTTACCTGTAAATTCTTTGTAATCTGAGTAAATAATAAATAAAAGTTTGAAAGCAACAATTTTTGCTTGCGGACACAACAGCCTCTAATTTTATTACCCTCATCTATTTACATCAGTGGTGCTCAAACACATACTATCATAGTTTTGGTTGTGTTGGTAAAGCAGCGGAGAACAAAATTCAACTTAATTTTTGAGAATCGTACACTGGGAAAATAAAAAAAATAAAAAATTGGTTTATTGTGTTGCGTGCATGCACATAATGAACTTATGTATGTGTGTATGTATGTATGCATGTATGTATGTATGCATGTATGTATGTATTGATGAATATATTGATGTATGTGTGTATGTATGTATGTATTGATGAATATATTGATGTATGTGTGTGTATGTATGTATTGATGAATATATTTATGTATGTATGTATTGATGAATATGTTGATGTATGTATTGATGAATATATTGATGTATGTATGTATTGATGAATATATTGATGTATGTGTGTATGTATGTATGCATGATGAATATATTGATGAATATATTGATGTATGTATGTATCAATACGTCTGTCGTCAAATTCAAAAAGAAATTTCCGTCATCGAATGGACGGCACTGCTTTGCTAAAGCCAAAGCAATTATATATGATGCCTTTTTAAAAGGCAACGGCAATTTATCGTTCTTATATGGTAAATTATTGTAATTTGGTACGTCCGTTTCGTCAACCATGAATTTAAAAAAAATTCTGCTTTTAATTGCAATAATTTTAAAGTCCTATCATTACCTTTAATGTTGTCGAAAAATCCATGGATAGCCTCGTAATGTCTTTTTATATAAAAAAAAGAATTACGACATAAATAGCGATAACACACAATACATTGTGCATTACCATCCATATTCTCTATAAAAAAAGAAATCATATTCCCAATTTTCATCAAAAATTTTGCTGCGTGTATTTGCAAAAAACAAAAAAACATTCAGAAAAGTTGCGTAGCGAGGTCTTACCTCATCAAGTGCTAAACATCAACTGAATTGATTTTGTTCTCTGAATTCAACACAAAACAACAAACAAAGCAACAAACACACGATCATTATAAGAAACCACACAAGTAAGCTTATAGTGTAGGTGTGTCAACGCAGCGTCAGCAGAATTTTCTTTGCCTATCACATGTGATAGGAAATTTGGATTTTGAGCATCACTGATTTACATACATACAGGCATACTCATAAAATCAGATAAATATACGTACATACATATACGGCAAACAGTCATACAATTAAATTCGTGGCAGGGAGTAGATAACAACATAAATCCTGTTTTGACATGTCGGGCATTAACTAATACGGTCAGGGGACCTTTTCTGTTTAGAAGGCTTATAAAACGAAAGCACGCACACACACACAATTTGTTATGTAAATACGATATGTGCGCGTGTAAAATTGCGTCTGGCTGTGTTAATGTGTAGACGTTAATTTAATTGCTTCTCTAATTTTAGTGTTATTTTGCTACCATTTGCACATTACACATACATATGTATTGTAGTTGCTACTAAAAGAGAAGCTCTATTAAAAAAATAACAGACGCAATGAATTGAGAGTGCAAATTAGTGCAAAAACAGAAGGAATAGAAAAAGAATCACTTGTAATTTGTCAAAATGTCAAGCCCAAGACATCCTCCAACCAGCCCACGTTATATACCCAAAATGGAACAGCATCACTATAGTTGGGACGAAGGCACCACAAATTGCAGTAGTAAACCTTTGCCAGGCCAAAGTCAACCATCAGTTAAAGTTCCAATTCGGGCATCATCTTCACCGCTTCCGTACAAGTGCCCGAAACCATCAAGGTGAGTATTTATTTAACATTTCAAACGATACACGATAAAATTTAAAACAAGCATGACATTAAGGCTTCAAAACATATCTAAAGGGGAAGGTATACCTAAGCAGCAGTAATGTACATTATAATATTCGTTTGTACATATTCAGCTTTCGTATTAATTTCAATATTTTCAAGAGTTATTCATTAACAAACAAGAAAAGAATCAAGGCTAAAAGCTATTTGTGGTGCGCCGATGGTAAAGACTTTAACAATGTTAAACCGACGAACTTTTCAAAGTGTTGTATCCATATTATGGCCAACAACGCTCACGTTATATATCGGGTGGCCCATCTATCAATTTAAATTTGAACCAACGGTTATTTCGAGTCTGGGAATACTTATGTCATTCAGTATATTATCTCCAATGAACGTAATGAATCGATTTACGTTGGGATTTATTGGCAATTTATTTTCAAAAGGAAGCACCAACAGTGTCCGGCATATGCAAGTTTTATGCTAAAAAAAGAATTATCTTTTCAGATGAAGCTCATTTCCATCTTGGTTAATAAGCAAAATTGCAGTATTTGGGGCTCAGAAAACCTACGCGTGGTATTACTCAAGCCTATGCACCCATTACGAGTGAATGTTTGGTGCGGAGGCATCATTGGCCTATATTTCTTTAAAAATGAGGACGGCTCAACCATTACGGAGACACCTATCGCACCATAATAACCGATTTTTTGTAACCGCTCTTCATGGTATTTATGTGAACGATGCACTATGTGGCATTTACCCTGAAAAGCTGGCCAAAAAGGCAAAAATGAATTTAAAGAAATTTAAGAAACTGAATATGCAGTTCGATAGACAACAAAATTCTGCATTATATAGTGAATTTTCACGACTTTCAGTTGAGATTTGTAGATTTGAGACGATCTCAAAGTCAGGAAAGTGAAGAAAATTAAATGCGTTTTTTTTTTTTAATTTTAATAGGTTTTATGATATTTTTTTGTGGCTAAACGAATAGAGGTTTTATACTGATTTTTTTATTTGAAAGGTATGAGCAACTGCTACTTTCAGCTTTCTTTATATATATATACATCTCTTTTTACCCTACCAAAAAAAAGATAGGGATTTTAAAGGTGAAAGTAGTTTTTAGTAGTTTAATGTTATATACCACAAGAAAATATGAACTCTCCACATTCAGGAACAAAAAGAAAAGTTTGCCCAAATTTGCGCAATTATTTTTGGCAACTTTTTGAAAATTTTACTTTTTTGAAAAATTAAAAAAAATATACACAGTGTAATAAAGCCATAGGCAATAATGCCATATGGTGTACGAATTATGCGAGGAAATTTAGTAGAAGCGATACCAATCGAGGTGTCCTGAATAGGTTACTTTTACGCAGTGACACTTTTATAAGCTGCAGTACACAAAAATCGCGAAGGAATAGAAAAGCATTTTCATCAGATATTATCAAATTACTCCTTCCTGACATTGGTGATGAAAATGATAACGATTTTAACGATTGTAGTTAGTTTCACTTTTTAAGTATTTTTAAGTAAAGTATTAAATAATGTAAAATAAATATTATGAATAGAAGTTTAAAAACTTAATTACATATCGACTATTATAATAATATAAGATGTATGTTAGATTTTCTTAATGGACCGTATGTGGTACCTAGAGGCACTTATGATCCGATAATAATAAAATGTGATCATAAATGATTCACATTCATATTAAACATGTTCATGTCGAATTTCATCGAGGTAATAAAATTTTTAAGCCAATTATAATTGCTAAACATATTTTCTTAAGGGGCCCTACTTTGGACCAAAATTCATACCGAATTTCATCACGATACCGATGTTTTTAAGCCATTTATAAGCGCAAACGTGAATTTCTGAAGGGGACTTTATATGGGGACTAGGGTCAAATGTGATCCGATTTTTGCCAAACTTTACACCATGATTTCTTAGTACACAGAACTGATCCATGTTAAATTTTATCATGATTGTTGCATAATTACCATTATTATGTGTAAATAAGTGCAATTTCGAGGAGAATTTGTATGGGAGCTAGGCGAAATCACAGACCGATTTGAACCAAAATCAGTTGAGTTCATCCTTGGGCCTAATTATCACTAACACTATCAAAAAATTCCAGCCATTAACTCATAAAACACTTCTATTAATTTTGGCCAGGTTTTCAGGCAAAATGCCACATAGTGCGATGTTTGGTTTCAACAGGATGGTGCAACTTCGCACACATCTCATGTCACAATCGATTTATTGCACGGTAGTCATTTTAATGAAATAATATAACTTGAAGAATTTCAAACCGTTTTTGTTTTATTACATTTTTAAACTTAAACTTTTAAATGGCCCACCCTTTATGAATATGTTCTTGAAATAAGTCATTACGAACCAATTTATTGCTGTTGGCGCAAACGGCGTATACATAAGACATAGAACGTAGCAAACATACCCTGTATTTTGTATTTTTAATGGAGTCTTCCACAGTGTACCCAAAAAATAATGACCATATTGAAAAACATGAAGTTCTTAAGTTTTACGAGACTGTTTTCGACAATGTTAAGCAGGGCAACTGTGTTGAAATGTTTTGTAGAACGATTACGAACTATTGAAAAAAAAAAGTTCTCAGGCAATTTTAATAGCTAAAATAGGTTTTCAAAAATGTTGCACCGCTATTAATGCAACGCTTAAATATTCAAGCTGTTTATCTCTGTGTTTTAGAGCTTAATGTCACCAAATTGTCGGGCGTAAACTAAATCTTATATTTTTAATCGCAAATGTCTGTAAGAATTCTTCTGATCCGTATAATTTAATTTTACATTATGAAGCAATCGTACAGTAAATCGTCATTAGTGTTGTTTCTATTTAAATATAAATTAAATGACTTCTGTGTAATATACCACAAACTTAATCAAATTAATGTAGAAAAGTTGGTTTACCTTCCCCGCCTTTTAGTTTATGTGTGACAGTAAATAACTTTTACACCACCAATAGTATCACCATCATCATACTCACTTACCTTTTATACACTCACATAAACTGAAAGAGTAGCATTAATTCTGAAGATAACTTTAAGATGTCACCGCTTTTATGGTCCATAAATTCTAACAAGTTGAGTGTATTTTCCTCATTAACCTGCATTTGTGTAGAAACTTTCAAGTACAAGCTGGCAGTAGTGGAGGTAGCGGAAGTGCTTACGAGTCCGGTGTAAAGACATCATCGTTCCCACAACGCAGTCCTTCAGTGCGTAGTAATTACAGTTGCCAAAGCAGTTATTCAGATGCTGCGTCACCTTCCTCCTTGGGAAGTAGTCGTTCGAGTAGCCGCGATAATCCACCACGTAGTCCCAAAATAACAACCACGTTTGCCAATGACTGTAGTGATGATGGTGGACAATCGTCAGCTTCATACTACCACACGCCCACATCGGGTGCACGTAGTCCCAAGGCAGCTTATTCAAAAGAAAACTCATTGGATTCTCCCTCTTGTTTACTGTACAGTGGCAGCCAAACTCCGATATCACCGCGTCGTAGTCCTCATGCTGCGAGTAAGTTTGTTTTTGATGCCATTAGTCCAGTAGTGGATTCGCCTAGTCGAAAATTTGAGTACTATGAACCAGTTTCACCAGATGATGATAGAGATGATGAGAACAAATACGATAGCCAATCGCAGCCACCACCAATATCGCCCAAATTGTATGAACATAGAAGACAAAACTCTAAGAAAATTGTACGCTCATCGCCGCTGGAGTCATTAAACCGATTTAGCAGCACTAATCAGTCTAACAAACGTAGTGATGAATGGGAAATGACGGTGTCTTCAAATATGGGCAGTGATTATCAGGGGTTAGGTATCAACAATTACTATGTGAAACGCGATTCATGTGTTACTGAGTGTACTCAACTTTCGGTAGAATCCGAAACTAGTACATTGGCCACAACCACAACTTCGTTTAGTTACTCAGATACTTCAACAAGACAAACTTCGTCGGATCAGGCTCAAGATGTCAGTCCGTTGGTTGAGCCAAATGCTACAATGCACCAACGTAGACATGCTATCAATATTACTTCGAATCCCGGCTATCAGGTACATATATTCAGCGTTTGACCTATTTAGCCTAGAATATTAGTTTAAAATTCGATTTAGGTTCTGCATAGTTCGCATTCTACCTTGGATCGTACCTGTTCGGATAGTGTTGTTTCGTTACGTTATCGAAAATCTACAAGCGATTTAACACAAGACTCTGAAAACGAAAGAAATAAACATAAACATGTGGCTGAATCATCAACACCTACTGCTGGTAGCTACAAGCCACGAAGACGTGGTAGTTCCAAAGGCGGTTTAGCTTATTTGGCCAGTCGTCGCAGTTCTCGAGAGTCGATGAAGAGCGCCTGCTCAAATGCTTCATTAGTATCGAATGATGATATTGGTCCCTTGGCCTTTCAAGCTTCAAATCGTGGTCGTCAACGTAGAACTTCGAATTTTCTTGAACTACCAGGTTAGTTCGAATACCAACTTAAGGGTGGAGGATGTAAATTTATTTTTTTATTTTTCTTTAGTTCCCGATCACTTTCGGCCGCGAGTCTGTTCATTGCCAGACCGTCCTTACAATCCCAGGGCTAGTGATGACTTGTATCGCCTCCGACACTTTTCCATTAGCAAAGGCAATGTTGTTAATTGTGGCGATTCGATTATATCGCGACGTTCGCGCAGTAATACAAGTGTTAACTCAACCAATAGTCGGTAAGTAAGATAATGGAAGTTTTGATTTAAAGTTCAACTAGTGGAGGGGTAAGCTCCATTAGTGTTAAACTGATAATATTATGTGTGTAAATAAAATATGTTAACTTTTTAATATTTTAAGAAATATAACAAATTGTAGTACAAGGTACAAAGAATTGACAGTACGCACGCCCACTCTAATAGGATAACCGTAGATTATTTATCTGAGGACAATTCTTTATATGAACACCATCCCAATGATGTTTTATCATTTCAATTTACATTAAATTTATTTTCGATCAATTAGCTAATAAAACAAGGTTCTAGAACCTATGCAGCGTGACACAGAATGTTGCCAGATCCTACTATATTGTCAATGAAGTGTGGTAATATTTTTTAATATTCGTGTACACTAGAAATTTTAGCTTGATAGACAAAGAAGAAGCACTTATAGTCTGTCATTGTCAGAAGTTGAAAGCTCTATTTTTTATTGTCAGATATGCGAGATTTGTTTTGTATGAGAATAATAACGCTTAACAGATATCTATTGTGCCTATATTTCAACTTTCTACGATATTTTCATAAAATGCTGGAAAATATAAAATATTTACTTACTGTATAATAATCCGTGCTACATATTGGGTGGGCCATATATCGGAATAAATTTGAAGCATTGATCAGTTCGAATTTGACATCCACTGAACGTAATGAATTGATTTACTCTTGAGCAAGTTTGGTATTTATTGGAAATTTATTTCCACAACCAAGACAATTGATCGGAAATTGCTTGAAAATGTCATACAAAATTTGTTCGCAGGGATGAACCAACAGTGCCCGGTATATGCAAGTTTATTGCCAAAGTTCGTGAAACTGGTTTCATTATTGATGTGCCAAGACGTGAGCGTAATTGTACAGTGCGTACACACGAAATTATCGAACCAAAAAAAAATTATCTTTTCTGAAGCTAATTTCCATTATACGTATAATTAAAAATCCAAAAGGGAATGTTGTAAGACAACCATATAAGAGATGAAGTCGCCGCCGTCTAATAGGTAGTGTGTTGGCTTATGGCCTATGGTTCAAATTTCAGCTGAGACATCTCGAACAAAACGAAATATGGAAATACAGCGAACTCGCGAAAACTTGAATATACAGAAACGTGAACATTCCAGAAACATGAACATTTTTGTGTTACATCTCCTTGTTTTGACTTAGTTTAGCAAAACCCAATGGGAAAGGCGAACGAAATTGAACACAAGATCTCCCTTTGCAAAAATTCGTTCACGTGTCTGCGAGTTCACTATATTTCTTTCAACGACTTCCTCTCAGCAGTCTTCTTGGAAAAACTCTGAGAGTAAAAAAGTACAAATACGTCGTTTGGAATGGAGGTTAAGCTCTAGGTTTCGACGCTCTTGGATAGAATTAATACGCACAGCTTGGGTGGTGGAAGAAGCTAGGTTATAGTCCTGACTATAGGGTTGTAGACAATGATAAGGCACATCGACAAACCTAACAAAAATGTTAACCAAAGAAAAGGGGAATCGGGTAAATTATATAATATAATGACACTGCGACTTCATCTCAACAGATTTCTGGCACAAACTCTCGGAATAAATTGTCATGAAAAGTTTCTAAAAAATTTGTCGCTTAGAGCCGACTTTAAACTGTAGGTCCCGTCAGTCATGTATACAAATTAACACACGCAACAGTGGTGTGAGAAACTAGGTCGTAATCCTGAACCAAGGGTTGTAGTGACCAATTATGTAATTATGTAACGCCACGAAAAGAGGTTTCCTAAAAATACAATGACATTTAAAAACCTGTGAACAGGACTTGAAATTAACGAAGGTTCGCATTGAAGAATAGAAGATTCAAAGATTCAGCCATATTGTAAGAAAGCTAGTCACCCAAAGTGGGTGACTAGTACTTTTCGATTAATACAGATCACTTTAGATTCCGATTTCACTAACCTACTTCAAGGAATATTTTTCCCCTATTAAAATTGAAATTCTTTTTATTTCATTCAATAAAGTAAACATTTGCAGATTATTAATGAAAATTTCTTATTGATAGTGCTAGCGAAAGATCGCCATTTGAGGGCTCCTGCTGTGGTGGTGGTTATGCTAATGTCGATTCGGTGCCAGCATCACCGGAAGAAGATGATGATTCAGAGAATATGGAGCCACCACCACCACCTCGTTATCGTGTCGTTATGTTAGGAGATGCGGGTGTTGGAAAAACTGCACTAGTCAATCAATTTATGACATCCGAATATATGCACACATACGATGCCAGTCTAGGTAAGTACATATATACAATTTCGCAAAGGTATTGCTGTCTTTTTTTGAACTAGCTAGCTAGCTTCCTACAAGTATCTAGAATGCCACGTTTTATTAACAAATTTTAAATTAAAAAGCACAGCAGCACAGTAAGTTAAAGCCCCCCTTTGTGTACTAACAATCACAATCACAACCAATCCAACTTCCAACTTTCCAAAAACCCAGTCTAAGCCAGCATAACACTATTTCGTGAAATGTATGTAAATGTAGAATTTTTTTTTCTGTCGAAATTTTTTATAACTTAAACTTGTTGTCACTTCAGTTTTAAACAATACTTGGTGTTTTTTAGTTAATAATACAAATTTGAGTTTTAGATGATGAATTTGGGGAGAAGACTGTTAGCATACTGTTGGACGATGAAGAATCCGAATTGGTGTTCATTGATCATCCCAGTGTGGAAATGAGTGTAAGTACAATGCAATATAAGTGGCCTAATTTACCATAAATGTATCACACCGTATGGTGTACAATACACACATACAGTGAGCGTCAAAAGAAAATGTCCATTAAAAAATATAAATTAATAAATTACCGTTATTTTTATTTTAATATCGTTTCATTGCCAATTTTTAAAATTGAAACAAAAAAAAAATTACAAAAAATTTCGGAAATCTATTGTCAAATTTTTTCGGGCACTATCTTTTAGTGTACAGTTTCTGTTGACGCTCACTGTATGTACGATTCGATTAAATTAAAACCAATGCCTTCATTCAGTATAAATGTATTTCACTGTATGGCATACAATACATACAGTGAGCGTTAAAAGAAACTGTACAGTAAAAAATATAAATTAATAAATTACCATTATTTTTATTTTAAAATTGTTTCATTATCAGTATTTAAAATGGAAACAAACAAAAAAAAATTACAAAAAATTTCGAAATATTGTCAAATTTTTTCAGGCAGTCTCTTAAGTGGTAAAAGTTGAATTTGGCGATTGTTAGAATTTTATCCTTAATGAATAGTTTCTTTTGACGCTCACTGTATCTGTATGCTAATGTGTATACATTTGTAAAGCACAAATTGAATGAAAAATATGTTGTGCAGCTCCTACATTTAATTAGAACAAATAATACGAACCGTAATAATAATTATGTATATTGGTTTCTCTATTTAATTATTTATTGATTGATTCATTTATTTGTGTGGCTATCTGTCTGTCTCTTCATAAAATTTAAGGTGGAGAATTCTCTATCAACATACGAACCCCATGGATGTGTTGTGGTCTTTTCGATTGTTGATAAGGCCTCGTTTCGTGTGGCTGAGGAAATTATAAATTATTTGTGGCAGGAAAATTATACAAAAGATAAGGCTGTAATACTAGTCGGCAATAAAGCAGATTTAGCTCGTTCCCGTGCTATAACGTCTCAAGGTAATATAGTCAAAAATTTCTATTTATTGCCTTTTATGTTGTTTTCCTTTATCTCTTATTGCCAAACTCTTCTTTGCCTTCTTTGTTATTAATTTATTGTCGTGTGAAATACAATAACTTATTATTTACACTAACTCTACTGCTAATAATACCTACCATCATAAATTAATGTTTTATGTACGTATTAATCTTAATACATAATAATAATTCATTATATTTTCATTTCGTTTCGTTTATTTTCGATTTTTCTTTCCATTTCTTGCGTCTTCGGTTTCTGTGTAATTTAATTATAAAGAGGGCAAATCATTGGCGGCTTCACGCGATGCCAAATTCATAGAAACGTCCAGTGGCATTCAGCACAATGTGGATGAATTACTTGTTGGCACTTTGAAACAGGCACGTATATATGTCTACATATACAATATTATTTACATACATATTTCATTATTAATTTATTAAGTATTTAAAAATGGTTGTGTTCTTTTCAAATGTATTTTTATGTAAACGAAATTGAATATGAAATTTGCAAAATTTTTTAAATATTCTGTTTCGTAACCATATACGTTGTTTTTAACGTTTAAAATCGAATTATTTTCAAATTTTTGTGGAAAATTGATTTTCATTTCATAAATTTTTGAAAATAATTTCTGTGAAATTAATCACCAAGAATAGATTTATGTAATAAAGATTTATGTAATAAGAAGTGTATGAAATACTGTAACGTTGTTCCATGGCAAAATTATAGGGTGCTCGATTTAAAAGTTTAAATTTAAAAATGTAATAAAACAAATACGGTTCGAGATTTTTCCAAATTTATTTTTTTGTTGTGAAGTACAATTGTTCCGTTTAGAAATGGAATATTATTTCATTCATATTGATGCCGCGGCTGGCCTCACAGCACCTTGTTCAAACGGACCAATTTCCGTGCACTTTTTCGAAAGTATGGGATCGTATCTCGGTAATAGCAACTCGTATGTTGGCCTTGAAATGCTCAATTGTCTCTGGTTTGTCAGCATAACACTCTTCTTTAATGGTGCCGCACAGAAAATAGTCCAATGGTGTCAAATCGCACTTTTTAACGACCAACTAACATCACCATTTAAGCTAATTAAGCGGCCATCATTGTGGGATGAGATGTGTTTCAGGTTGCACTGTCCTGTTGAAACCAAACATCCTTCACATCAATACCATGCAGAGCGGGTACATAATAACCTGTTATAACGGCGCGTTAGGTGTCTCCAATCTTCATAGTGGTTGTGCTGCCCTTATTTTCAAAAAAATATGGGCCAATGATGCCTTCGCTCCACAAGCCGCATCAAACCGTCACTCGTAATGAGTGCTTCTGTGAGACCACGTGTGGGTTTTCTGAGCCCCAAATACGGCAATTTTCCTTATTAACGTGCCCACCAAGATGAAAATGAGTTTCATGCGAAAAGATGATTTCCTTTTGGCAAAAGCGATATCATCGTGCAGTTTCTCGTTGACCCATCTTGCGTAGCGAAAACGATGACATGTTGATGTCGATGGATTATCACGGTCACTCTCCGCAACAGCTTCGATATTTTTCGGTGTACGAACTGAAGAGCACGCTCACGTCTTGGCGAATCAACAATGAATTCAGTTTCACGAACTTTTTTGTACGACATTTTCATACATTTTCCGACCAATTGTCTTTGTTTTGGAAGTAAATTTTCAATAAATCTCAACGTTGCTCAAGCGTAAATCGATTCATTACATTCAGTGGAGATAATATGAATTTTGTGACAGAATAGAATGGCCTAACGATTGCCAAATTGGAAATAACCGATTTTTAAAATTTAAACCGATAAAACGCCCACCTACATATATTTTTAATGATAAAATGCATTGTAATGAATTTTTTTGGCATTACAGAACAATAGCTCGGATTTTATAAGCGAAATTTATAAAGGCCATTCACGATAGATTTGTGAGATCATAAGCATAATAAAAGGCCAGGTGCTTTTTTATCCTGCGACATTACTTACTTACTTAACTGGTCATTACAACCTTTTAGTCAGGATTATGATCTAACTTCTCACACCACCCATGTTGTGTGTGTTAATTTGAACCACGAGTGGTGGGATCTACAGTCCAAACTTAAAAGTCGATTCCGAATGACCGTTTTTTTTCAAAAGCTTGTCATGGCAATTTTAATATTTCATTTTGCTCAAGATGTTTGAACTGAGGATTGAACGACGATCTCGCAACACTCTACCTACTAGACTACGGCAGTACGATGTGCAAATGTGTGCCCAATAGGCTAACAATAGTTCAATGCACTTCCACTTATCTGCATCGTCTGCAGAAAAGATTGGCCATACGGCCAAGACCAACATGTCTTGCTCAGGTACCCAGAGTGCAATGTCCAGCAATGACTAAGTTATTTAAACTAAACTTGTTCTTTTGGATTTTGACTTTTCCAGCATTGGAAATGGATTGGATTTGCTACAAAATCCAGTAATTTCTCCCTTCGATTTTCATTGGCAGGTTAGTCATGTTTTTTATTCTGAATAAGTTTGCAGGATATCCTACCTTTAAATACGGTAAAAAGTAATCCATCAACTTTATTGACTACAGATCTTTTGAATAAAGAGGTTATTTTCTCTATTTATTGGCGGGATAAGAACTGCTGACGTTGCCTTTTTGTGACGTAGATTTATTTGGGCTACTCGGACCTTGATCACTTCAATTTACCACACTCTCCAACATTGTTTGATCGATTGATTGTTTTAATAAATTGAAGCACATTCTCACTTAACAAGCTAACTTGTCGTATATAGGACTAGGTGAACCTAGTAGTTATTATTATGAAAAATCTTTTTGCCTTCGGAAAAAGTGAAATTTTCATAAATTTTATGGTCTGGAGCTACGATTAAGCCTTATTTCTTTTGGAAATCACTCTGAGAGAAACTTTACCGCCAATGCAGAGCGCCATGGTAACCGATTTCTTTTGCCCAGCTATCTCTGAGGATTCAAACTGATGTCAAAACCTCCTATTGCCATTCCGATCCAGTGAAAAAAAGTAAATCGGCTTTGGATCCGGTACAGATCTGTATTAAGGTAAATGGTTCGTGGACTTTTTTCAACCCTATATTCAATGGAACATAGGGATTCTTTTAACAGTGATTCCACTTGAAAGGCACTATAGTAGGTCTCTGAGAGACGTGAGTCCTTTGGGTAATGTAACGGATATGTATCAAAGTAAATAGTTCGTCGACTTTTTTTCGACGTAATCTTAATGGATTCCTTGTTCACTACAATAGTCGTACAACGGGTTCCATGGTGCTTGTCTATGGCGGTCTTCTAATTATGAATTGGTAAGTTTGGATTGGACATTCATGTTCAAGACTTTTCTGGCTCCTTCGTATTCGATGGTATTCAAGCGCGAGTTCGTTATTGGCTAAGGATGCACCCTTTGTAACCACATCTCTCCATCCACGATGTGGCAATAGATAAGAGATTTAGTAATGTGTGCCCATTTTTCGGCACACATTACTAATTAATTTTTCGTCTGATATTCTGGTTTTGGCCCTGGCTTCGCCTCCTTCATAACAGTGAAGACATCCGCTAAGGTGTCCTCCACAACTCTCCAGCTGGACTGTGTAATGCTACCATTCACTTCTCAGTTGTCGACTACCCCTATATCATCTTTCAATATTTCGCTTTAAAATAAGCGAAGTTCGTTACTTTTCGGCACCAGGTGCGACATTTTCGGCCGTTATCTGTGTCTCTGCTTGTCACGCAGTATTCGATTATCTTTTGTGGTCTTTGAGACTCACTCGAGAACAGTTCCGACTCTGTGAAGTGATTGCGCATAGTATCAACCATAGTCTTGGCCGCCTTTGTCAGAAGAATTTCCAACCTAGTATTACTCTAGAAAACGCTTTTGTCCGGATTGAGCTTTTCCATCCTAAAGTACGCCAAATGAGCTTTGGAGTCAAAAGATGTTTTCAAACGAGTCATTTTTGGCTCGGACAGATGTATTGTAGTATGAAGGAAAAAGATATGAGAATCCAGTCCAAAGAAAACGATTAGGCATGGTGGCGGTAATAAAATGCTCTAGAGATGTGTGCTGGCCAGTTTAGAATTTATTGAGGAACTAACCTCAAATTAAGTGCGACATAATTAGGAATACGTAATGATTATTACTCCCAAAAGGATAATGGTCCTAAAAAGACTACTGCCAATATCCCCATAGGTCCACAACGTCCCAATATGAATCCATGCATTTAGAAAATTATTTGGAATAACGGATCGAATGTAGTCGATAAAATTGTAAAGCATACATACATAATTGGTCATTACAACCCTTCAGTCAGGATTACGACCTAGCTTCTCACAGCACTCATATTGTGTGCGTTAATTTCATACATGAGTGATGGGACCTACAGTTTAAAGTCGACTCCGAACGACAGAATTTTGAGAAACTTTACATGGCAATTTTATTTAATCTCAGAGTTTTTGCCAGAAATCTGCTTAGAGGAAGTCGCCGAAGAAATATTTGCATATTTTTGTTTCGATGGCTGACCTGGGATTTGAACCGTGGCCTTACGTCTAATAAGGCAACACACTGCCTACTAGACTACGGCGACTTCAAAGCATGGTGGCATTAATAATGCTGTTTGGAGGTAATTTTCCTGCTATAGTGTTCGGTCAGAATATCGTGTACATGTCATTTAAAAATATTTCATGCTACATTATTTCGAATAAAAGTATGTTACTTCAATAAGCATGTCAACGTGATAATAATCCTAAATACAGTGGAATTCAGATAAAAGCACATCGTTTTATTTTAAAAATCGCACAACTGCAAATGAATATTATTTTTTATTATTTTTATTAATTTACTGGAACTCTACTTCATTCAAAAGAAAATTCTGTTAACTGCAAAACCGCTTAAATGAAAAAGATTTTCGTTGTAAAAGCACATTTTTATATAAGGTGAATTCCATTTAAATGCAAATTAAAGCGCTAGCTCAGTTTTATTCCAAAATGCTCCCTTAAGAATACTTTTTTTTAAATATGCACGAAGTCAGATATCAGCAATGAATCGTTTTTTCGCTACTCATAAGCACTCATAAAATTTTTAATATAAGTGAGTCAACAATATTGAAATTTAACAACTCTGATTCATTCGTTCTCACTACAACTTTTATTTATAAGTACAGGTTGCAGTGAGTATGAGTACAACGTTGACATCAAACTCATACCATTCGAAATATGTTTGATTTATACGCCTACTCATTTAGATTCATAATTATAGAAAAATACTTATAATAAAGGGCGTTTTTTATAGAGGTATAGAACTTTAAGTTGGCATTACTTTTCAAGATGGCGACCGATTTAACACCTGTCAAGTGATTTATTCTCAGTTTGGTTTGGCAATTCATCATGAATAGACTCACGCCTGAACAACGCTTGCAAATAGTGCAATTTTATTTCGAAAATAATGGTTCTGTGCGGAAAACGTATCGCGCACTACGTCCATTTTATCGTCGACAAAATCGTCCATCAGAGCAGTTAATTCGATTAACCATGGAACGTTTTCGCACCACGTTTACTCTTATTGATAACTCGCACCCCCGAAAAACGCTGTACGGTGCGTACAGAAGAAGCTATTGCTGCTCCGCCATCGAGCACAGGAATTGGATCTGTGTCCATCCACTTTATGGAAGATTTTGCGGAAGGATCTTGGTTTGCGTGCTTACAAAATCCAACTCGTGCAAGATTTGAAGCCAAACGATCATCAAGTAAGGCGTAGATTCGTCGAATGGGCCCAAAACGAGATTACCGTTGTTCCCGATTTTCATAAGCGAATTTTGTTTAGCGATGAAGCGCACTTCTGGTTGAATGGCTACGTCAACAAACAAAACTGCCGCATTTGGAGTGAAGGTAATCCTCAAGTGTATGTGGAAACACCGTTACATCCAGAAAAACTGACTGTTTGGTGCGCTTTATGGGCTGGTGGAATCATTGGTCCGTACTTTTTCAAAAACGATGGTGGCCAGAACGTTACAGTCAATGGTGATCGGTATAGAGCCATGATTACAAACTTTTTCATTCTTGAATTGAATAACCATGATATCCAGGAGATGTGGTTTCAACAAGACGGCGCAACATGTCACACAGCTCGTGCCACAATAGATTTATTGAAAGACGCGTTTGGTGACCGCCTAATTTCACGTCAGAAATCATATTTAAAATGTAATGCCACAAGATTATCTTTCAGATAAATAAAATTCATGTCAATCGAATAATCCATCGTTGTTTTATTGCAACTTACAGTTCTATACCTCTATAAAAAACACCCTTTACTTATAAATGGTTCGAGTGACTCGAATCGAAATTAAAATTTACAGTCTTAGTTGTTGGGCATTTACAGCAAAAGAAAAAAGACACAGGGCAGCAAGCAGAGAAACACACAACCTTCTAGTGAGTACTTTAGTGTTCGTACGCGAATCATACTTATTTTGTGATTCGTGTATATGTTGAGTTAACGTGAGTCGAAATCAACAACATGATACGTATTGTTAAGTATAAATATGATGAGTACATCAAACTTTGAATATGAGTAGAATTTCCATGATGTTAAGAAAAGTTTGAATGCGTATAAGTATAAGAAATTATGAGTATGATTCGATTCTAGTAATCTTTTTGAATGCTCATTGCTAATCTCTGGTCGGTATTCCTGCAAAAGATAGCGCTAGTTACCGTCATATGAGTTTCTGCACGGGCATGGGGTATTGCATATAACAACAATGCGGAGGCAAATGCGCTGAGTCAAAGCCGTATTTTTCTAAACCTATATGACAGAATTTAATTGTACTTATAGAACTCTCTATATAAATTGGTTAATTGATATAGATAACGTCATTATCAATACTATTTGTTTGTAATGAATTATTTGTTTATAATTTTTCCAGATGCGTCTAAAGGAATCACGTGAGAAGAAGGCCGCCTCAAAAATGAAAACATCTCGTACTCATATTTCTTTGCAAATGGCTAAAGAAATTCTACACAAAATCTGCCTTAGCGACATTTCAAAATCCAAGAGCTGTGAAAATCTTCATGTTTTGTAAGTTTTTTTTGTTTTCTACTTTAAACAAATCAATAGTAAAATACCAAAATAATAATAAAATAATAAGGAAATAAAGGCGAAACCGCAAAATGTTTTAATCAGGTCAACGGTATGAGTACAAATAAGAGTTGATGGAACGAATAACGAATATGAATACATGAATTCGAGAATCAATCAAACAACTATTGTGTATTACAGTAGGAAAGGAAAACATACAACATACAACAACATAATTGATAATTAATTAATCAAAGCAGAATTTAATTAGAAAATAAAAACATATCGCTACTACTTATACTATATGAAAACAAAAAAGATAGGAGGTTTTTTTGAGAAAAGGAAAAAAAAGCATTTAATTTGCAAATAGTTTTTTGAAATTTTCGTTTGGTTTAGTTGTTAAAGAAAATCTGGTATTTAAGACAATCACATGGAAATAACGAATACAAAATCTGACTTAATCTTATCGTTGTTAATTTCCTTTCTCTGTATACATATTTACCATATATATATATACCCACCTTAACTATTGAATACAAAATATATTTTACTGCTACTACTGCTGAAACTTTAAAACTACATTGCATTTTCAATAACAGTCAACATTTTTTTTTTTATAAAGTTTGAAGGCGTTTATAAGTTTTGTACAACAATTAAAATAATGTTAGCGCATTAGAAGATTAAGACAAAATTGTATTGAATTTAATTTAACAGTAACACTTCATAAAAGGTACTCTCAACTCTTTTTTGAAAAATTATTCCTGATTACCCTGTTAAGGTCACAATAAAAAAACTGCTAAATTAAAATAGATTAAGAGCTATTACTACAACTTGCCTTTAAAGTTGGGTTTAGTAGAAGGTAACTTTAGCTAAAGTAAACTTTAAAGTCACCTTTAACTTATTTTCGTTATTATAACCTAATGATAAAATAAAGTTAACTTTTTCAAACATATGGTATGGTGCCGGAGCAATCAATGTTGATATCATTGCTCAATTAAACAAGTTTTTTTAAAACGCAGTGGCAACAACGACTTTAATTTTTTGGGTTTGCTTATTTTGTTTATCTTTGAAGTTGCCATATTGAAAATAATATATATGTATGGCAAGTTCCAACATAAACTTAACTTTAAGGGCCATTATTACAACTTGTCGTTAACTAAAGGTAGGATTTTAACGGGCAGATAAATTGTTTTATTATTATGAGTACCCAATAAGATAGAAGTGATCGTTAAGCCAGAGGAGGATCATCCTACCTTTAACATTTAAAGGTCACTTTATGTTTGAACTTGCCATATTATATATAATTTTCATTATGGCTACTTCAAATTTAAACAAAATGAGCATATACAACAAAAAAACGAAGCCCTCGGTTGCCACTGCGTTAAAAAAAAACTTGCATAATTGAGCAGTTTTATCGACATTGCTCCGGCACTGTTATATTTTTGAAAAATTTTATTCGTTGTTGTAATAACGAAAATAAGTTAAAGGTAACTTTCCAGTTCCCTTTAGCCAAAGCTACCTTTAATTAACCCCAAGTTTAACGACAAGTTGTAATAATGGCCCTAAAAGTTACAGCCAGCTTAACACTCACTTCTATCTTATTGTCCGCTTACAATAATAAAAAACAATTTATCTGCCCGTTATATAAACGTTTATTGATCCCTCATAAGAATGAAATAAGTTTTCTGGCAGAAAACCGATTTAAAGATCTTAAAATGAACTCGGAATACATCTGAAATATAAACGTCTTTGGTAGCCTCAACAATAATTCTTCTAACATTCCCAAAGCCATTAAGCTTATTTACTTACTTAAATGGCCATTAACAACCAGATTAACGGATTTCGGCTTGCCCTAACACATCCTTGCAGTCGCTTCTGCTGATTACGCGCCTTTGCCTGTTGACATGACAGGGCTTCCTCGATTTGGTCCTTCCAACGCAAACTACGTCATACTCTTCGCCGACTTCTGCAAATCCTCGCATTAAATACCCGTCTAGCCGGAACATCCTTCTTAGGAGCATCCTTATTAGACCGATAAGGCCGAGTCAAAGCAGCTGCTGGATGTTAATAGGCTGCACAATACCTCTCATTGTTCGATCGAATGCGGAAATCATCGTCAACTCACACTGGACCTTATGTAGGACTTTTCTCATGAATACTCTCCAGGCTGCTGCATCAGTGTTTAATAGGGTACATGCCTCTGCGCCATAACGAAGCACGGGGAGGATGAGCGTCTTGTAGAGTATTAGTTTTGTCGTACGAGAGAGGTCTCTGCTACTCAATTGCCTATAGAGACCATAGTAGCACCTGTTGGCAAGAGTGATCCTGCGCTTGATCTCCAGACTGACATCATTTATGGTGGTAACGGCGGAGCCAAGATAAATAAATTCCTTGACTGTATCAAAAGTATAGTTATCGGCCGTAATCTGAGAATCAATCTCTACTTGTCGATAACATATACTTTTTTTTGCCCTCATTTAATGTCAAACCCATCCCCTAGTAGACTCCCGTTCAATAGCACTATAGGCAGCAGTAACATCTCACTTGGTACGCCCTATGATGTCAATGTCATTAGCGTACGCAAGCAACTGGAAGTTTTTTTTTTTGAAATACAGTGCCCTTGCTATGCACTCCTGCCTTCCGCAGAACACTCTCCATGACGAACTTAAAAAGGTCGCATAATAAGGGATCGCCTTGTCTGAAACCTCGCACGGTATCAAAAGGTTCGGAGATGTCCATTCCTACCTTGACGGAGCTACAGGAATTGCTCAACGTCATTCTGCATAGCCTTATCAGATACGCAGGTATACCGAGCTCAGACATTGGGCAAAAACACGATACTTTATGGGGCTATCAAAGACTGCCTTATAGTCCACAAAAAGATGGTGTGTGTCGACTTGTTTTTCGTAGGAGTATTCTGCAATATAAACTACTTAGTGGGAATATAAATGCTCACTTGAGAATTGCCAGAAAATTTATTTCACTTATTAAAGTGAAATCCTCTAAACAACTTATTTAAACGTTGCATATGTATTTGACTGTTCAATAAAATCAACAACAATAGATTAATAATTGAGGCCCAAAACTTTTCAGGGTATTACAAAAAAGAGTTGGGCAAGGACAAACCTTTTTTTTGTTGGAAAAAGTTTTTTAATATCTTTAACAAGAAGGAATGTTTTATTAAGTTTGTGATTTAATCAAAGTTGTTAAAAAAAAACTATAATATAATAAATTAGAATAATATATATACATACGTATATAATTTATAACAAAATATATTTAATCTCTAGTACATTATTATTATTATTGAAAAAAAATAAACAAAACAAAAAAAATACAATCTAAAGAAAATGAAAAGAAAATGTTAAATAAAAGTTATTTTAAGATTATAATACATACATACATATGAATAAATGTCAATTTTCTATTAGTATTTATAAATTGTTATAAATCTGCTATTGCTTCTATCTACATACATACTTACATATATACATACATAGGTTTTGAATGAACAAAATATAATTGAAAATTCATTCATACATATATAAATAATTCTATACAAATATCTTTAGTAGAGTAAAACTAATTAATTCTCTGAAAAAATCTCTTCCATTAAATTAAAAAAAAAAAAACAAAACAAAAATCATATCGAAATGACTGTTTAATGTTGACTGTATTTTACACAAAAAACAATTTTTTTTTTATAGAAAATAAAAAGTTTAATTAAATTTAATTGAATATCTAACATCTAATGAATATTGCATAATTATAATATAATAAAACAATAATTACTTTAATATTATTGTTAATATTATTGCTAATGTTGATGTTCTATTTGGTTTGTGAAAAAATCAACAAAAAAAACAAAATGATGGCTGGTTGAAAATAATCTACACACACCTATGGTTTTAACAATAACCCTCTAAATAATAAAGCTCTTGCCAAATTTTTACAGAATATTGAAGGAATTGATTTTATTTTTAATTTTTTAGTATTTTTTGTTTTTTTGTTTTCGTTAGCAAAAATTAAAATATTGTTGTGCATACAGAAATTAACTAAAAGGAAGTAAGCAAACAAGCAAAAATGGACAACAACAAAGAACACACATCGTACGGTACACAAAACTATTCAAACAATTATAAAACTATACAAACAACTATGTACGTAACAGATCAGTAATGAATCGCTTTTTCGCTACTCATAAGCACTCATGAAATTTTGAATATAAGTGAGTCAACAATATTGAAATGTAAATACTCTGATGCATTCGTACTCACTACAACGTTTATTTATAAGTTCACGTTGGGGTGCCCTGACAATAGTGTGCTAGACTATTAGCGTGATGGTCGTGGGTTCGATGCCCACCAGAGACTCTGGTCTGTGACACTACACTGAGCATATGGTCAAGTCACTCCGCTCGTATATAATTAAAATATAATTTGTATTGTAATTAATAAATAAATAAATAAGTACGGGCTGCAATGAGTATGCGTGCAGCGTTGACATCAAACTCATACCATTCGAAATATGATTTAATCATAAGCCTACTCATTTGGATTCATAACTTTAGAATAATACTTATAAACGATTCGAGTGACCCGAATCATTCAACAAAATTTACAGCCTTTGTCGTAAGGCATTTGCAAAAAAAAATATTGAAGAAAAAAGACAACCAAGCAAAAAAGGAGAGAGTAGCAAACAAACCAAACACATAACTTTCTAGTGAGTATTTTAATGTTCGTACGCAAATCAAACTTATTTTGTGATTCTTGTATATGTTGAGTTATATATATGAGTCGAAATCAATAACAACATACGTGTTGTTAAGTATGAATATGTACTTCAAACTAATATGAGTAGAGGTTCCATGATATTAAAATAAGTTTGAATGCGTATAAGTATCAGAAATTATGAGTATGATTCTATTCTACTCATCTTTTTGAATACTCATTGCTGATCTCTGATACAAGCAACTATGTACGTAATAATAAGTAACAGAATATACAGAAAGAGACAAAACAAGTATTCAACAAAAATACTGAAAAGAAATATTGCTAAGTTGCCAGGCGTGAAATAAGGGTGTATAAATATATCGAAAGATGATACTGTCAGTCTCTTATAAATTGCCATAATGAGACGTGAGTCTGTAATTAACTCACCACGAGTTGTATTAAAAAGTGAGTTTCAAGCTCAGTGGTATTGAACATTGGAAAGTTTAATCTTAGCTAATAAGGATTGTGAATAAAACTGATAGCTCAGTGTTATCAGGATATTTATTTAAATAACAACGCACTTCATTTGTTTAAATAAAGAAACAAATAACAAACAAAAGGAAATAATTTCTTTGTCAATTCTTATTCAATTGCAATTATCGAATTCACGATAAATAAAAGATTTGCAAAATTTAAAAACATAGGTTTGCCTTATATTCGTTTTATTGAATCTCAAGATGGCACCATTGTTATGTCTGGCTATAAAAAGGGATTATAGGCAAAATTTAAGGCATCAAATTATCAAACGATTTTCATTCACTGCATAGCTCACAAATAAAATATTGCGGCTATGGATTCCTGTTCAAACATAAGATAATTTTTTAACATCAAATTAAAAAAGGTTTTACAACCACTTCTATTAAATACTATTTTAGTTACAAGTCTCAGTACTACTAGATGGAGCTATCGGTATTAAAATTGCAAATCTATTATTAATAATTTGGTTCTTATTAAAGGTGCATTGAAAAAGAACATAAATAAATCAAGAGATAAAAATGCAATTGAGGCTATTGGTATTTTACCTGAAATAACAAAACCTGATTTTATTGCTAAATTAACATTTTTTATTTTGCACTCCGAACCATAAATATTTTAAGCGAATTTCATAAAATCATATTTTACTGGAACCTCTTATAAAACGGAAAAGAAAAAGCGAAGCTCTCTAGAAAAAGATTTCTTGGGTTAAAGATCAGTTTCTGGATATTCCAAACAATTCTTCTACAGCAGAATATTAGAAAATTAATACTTAAAATAATAATAAATCATAATAATAATGAAAATAAAATAAGAAGATAATACTAAACAAATTTTTTTCTTAGAAAGGCTATAGACCGCCCCTCGTAGGATAAAGGCCTAGCTACTACTATCATTGGCTATTAATAACTTCACAATCTGTATATCTATAGTAGAGTTGGTTTCGTTAGCTCTTTTAAGTGTTCGCTATTTCTATTTCAGTTCTCTGTAATGAACTAGTTCGTTCTTTTAGTTCAATAATTCAGTTCTTTTGAACAACTCCGCTCTCTTCCTCAATTTGTGTAACTTCTTTATGGCAACGTTTGCTCATTTATAAACTGATGTGAACAATACCAAGAAAGGAATTAATGTATACGTGTAAATTTATCATACTTGGAATATGATTTTTCATTTTAAATAAATTGTTTTTTCATTTTTATTTGTGCTTGAATCATTTTAAAAGCATGTGATTTATTTTTAAATATTAAATGAGAATTTCTGTTCGTATTTCTCTTCTAAACCATTCTTTTAGTTAAATAGAAAAAAAATATTTTATATTTATTTGCTTATTTTTTTGTAAAAATGTTTCCATAAGTTCTTTTTTTAATATGTGGTAGCACCGCCACCATTCGAATAGGAATGTTACACATAAGAACGATAAACAAAATAATAAAACGAATAAGAATGATATGAACGAATAAGAACTACGGAGCTAAAAGAACAACTGAGCTAAAAGAACTCATTATTATGACCGGCTCTCTTAGTTCAATTGTGTGAATAGTTCAATTGAACTAGTTCGTTAGTGAACTACACAACTCTAATCTGTACTCCCAAGCAATAACAGCCTAAGTCGAAACTGATACTTTCGATAAAAATCACTGTATATAAAGGCAGTGTTTCTGAAAAAATTGAGAAAGTGCATTAGAAAAATTGAAGATCTTTTCAAAAACGATAATTAAAGCCACTTTTGTTATATTTAGGTACTTACTTTTAATAAATATTGTTAGAGAAATGGGGATTTCACATAAATAAAGGTTTTGTTAATAGAATATGATACATACGTAATTCATTGTGACCGAAGTCGACTTAGGCCCACTGTCTATGCCTTTTTGTCTTGATTTAAAAAGTATAATGGAATCGCTAACCCACTTAAGTAGCACTTTGCACTTATTGAAGTTGCTGCAGTAATAACTTCTGGTGGTCAATCAAAGGTGAAATTGATACATTTTGCGATAAATAATCAAGATCCATCAAAAATTCTGAAAATTTTTGAACTAAAAGTTCATTTGAAAAAATATGTATAAAATATATAATATGTATAAAATATAACTCGACTGTTAGACTCTTTAAATAATATCTAAGCTACTTTTTTTCCGATTTAATTAAACGAAGTGTCAATCTCTTCACAAGTTAATACGCTTTCAGAATGTCATCACTTATTTCATATTTTTTAATTAAAGTTTGCTACTATGAACGGACAAACATGAAAAAATATGAAAAAAATTCCCATTTTTCAAGTTTACCTTTGGTTATGTGAAAACGTAAAAGAAGGGCTTTCTGATCATCCTCAGTGTCCAGACCTTAACCCCATAGAGCATCTATGGGGAGTTTTGGAGAAAAAAATCCGTCAGCCTACAATCACTGGCAAGGAAATAGTCAAAAACGTTATTACCGATTAATGGCTGAATATTGGTTAAGAAATTACTAGTAAATTATTATTATCAATGAAGAACCGTTTAAAAGAGGTTATTAAAGCCAAAAGATATTACACCCGCTATTAAAACCACATTAATTAGTTTTAAGGTTTAAATATTATTATGTACGGATAATTTTTTGAGTTTGGTTTCTAAAGTATTTTTTTAATTTTGTTAGTTCAATAAAATTTATTTCTGTTTTAACCTTTATGTGTTTGTATTTGTGTAATATGCATGTTGCACTTTTTAAAAATCAAAAACTCATTTTCATTGGATATATATTTTCCGAACTACATTAAATTATATTTTCAATACCTTAGTGTACGGGCAATTGTTTGAGTAGTGTATATTTGTGATAATTTTTACATCTTATTAAAAAAATTGTATGTCCATGATAGGTTTCTTAAGATTTTAGTAATATTAGGAAGAAAAATTAATAATATTTTGCAACCTATATTTTGTTTATTTTATTTTATTTTTGTTTATTATTATTTTATTTTTTTATATTCCTGAAGCAAAGGCCTTTGATATATCTTTTATTGATCAACGTACTGTTTCCAAGTATATACAACAATTGAAATCTTCGCATGTAGTTGGTCCGGATGGGGTTCCTAGCAGTATTTTAAAACACCATTTTCAATTATTGAGTACTCCATTAACCTACTTATTCAATAAATCGCTTAAATTGGGCTATTTTCCCTCCTTTTGGAAACAATCATTTATCATTCCACTGTTTAAATCAGGATCTAAAGCTGATATTTCAAATTATAGAGGAATTGCTAAACTCAATATTATACCGAAATTGTTTGAAAAACTCATATGTGATACACTGTCATTTCAAGCATCGTCTATTTTATCTGCTTCCCAGCATGGATTCTGTAAGTCTCGATCAACAATCACAAATCTTCTTGAATTTACAACTTTGGTAAATGATGGATTTATTGTAGGCAAACAAACTGACGTCATTTATATCGATTTCAGTAAGGCATTTGATAAAGTAAATCATAACTTACTCGTTCATAAGCTTAATCAACTTGGTTTTAGTTCATCTTTATTGAATTGGATTAATTCGTATTTAGTAGACAGAAAACAGTGCGTTAAATTCAGGAATACGCAATCTAACTTTATTGATGTACTGTCAGGCGTACCACAGGGCAGTCATCTTGGGCCGCTCCTATTTACTCTTTTTATAAATGATCTCCCTTCTGTTATCAAAAATTCAAACACATTAATGTATGCAGACGATGTTAAAATATTTTTATCATTTAATAACATTGAAGACCAAGTACTTTTACAAGAGGATATTACCTACTTAACCTCTTGGTGTAGTATTAATTTAATGGAGCTGAATGTTAAAAAATGTAAATATATGTGCTTCACTCGATCATCACCAACCAATGGATTTTACACAATGAATGGTGCCGCTCTTGAACTAGTTAATACCTTTAACGATTTAGGGATAGTTTTCGATTGTAAATTGGATTTCAGAAATCATATTACATCAACTGTTAGCAAAGCTACATGTACCCTGGGATTTATCAAACGATGGGCTAAAGAGTTTTCTGATCCTTATGTTACTAAGCAATTGTTTACCACACTGGTTCGCCCAATTCTTGAATATGGATCTGTAATATGGGACCCTCAATACGCTGTACACTCTGATAAAATTGAATCAATTCAAAAACAGTTCTTATTATTTTGTCTTCGTGGTTTAGGGAATGGATGGGATCCTAATGAAAGGTTACCACCTTATGAAAAACGCCTAGCACTCATTAAATTACCAACTTTAAAAAGCCGTCGTAAAATGCTAAATGCTGTCTTTCTTCTGAAGCTGTTTAATGGTGTTATCAACTCGCAATTTCTTCTAGAAAAACTTTCCATAAAAGTACCTGTTCGTCCGACCAGATACCATAATTTCTTAAATATAAAATATTACACAGTTAACTACGCGAACTTCGATTCATTTCGTAGAATCTGTAATGATTTTAATAGTCTGTATCATCATATAGATTTTAATAAAAGTATGGAATCCATTAAAAAGGATATAATTTTACAATTAAACACATTTAATTAATATTTTCAATGATGTCTCTTTTTTAACTTATTTTTTGAATTGAAATCATAATAATAAAAATTCTGAATTGTTATATAAAATGAATTGAAATATAAAATGAATTGAAATATAAATTTAATGAATTAAGGATTTTTTTATATAGATCAACAAAAAATTTTATCTTGGTCATGAATTTAAGACATAGGCAAAATGAGACTTAATTCACTAAAGTAAAGCTCAGCTTCATAAAAAAATTCTAGTATTTGGTTTTAAATCCTTTATTTTGGATCACAGCAGCACATCTCCTGGGTAAACTTTCGACTAATGCCATACAATATTGCTTTAGAATCGAATACTAAGCCTTTTGGATTTCTTCCCACAAATCGTTTAAATTTTTTGGTTTTACTGCTCGTACATGTTCCTCAACATCATTCCACAAGTTCTCAATTAGATTGAGGTCCGGGAATTGAGCTGGCCACTTTAAAACAGTGATATTGTTTTCCTCTAAGCAACTCTTCACTAGATGTGAGGCGTGCTTAGGGCCATTATTTTTTCTTATTAGGGCATTTTGTCTTCAGCGAATGGTAGCATAGTGTCTGTTAGAATATTTCTGTAAACGTGCTGGTCCATTTTAGTATTAATCTTGTAAATGGGACCTACACCTTGCCAGGAAAATGCTGCTCACACCATCACATTTCCACCACCATGTTTGACCGTTTTAAGAGTGTACTTTGGGTGATGCTCCAGGTTAGGAGGGCGCCATACGTACTGCTTTCCATCAGAGCCGAAACGGCAAAACTTCGACTCGTCGCTACAAAGTATATTTTTCTAAAATATTTATTGAGATGTTCTCTCGAAAACGCTAGTCGAGATTTGACGAAATATCAATACCAAAATCCAATCCAATTTTATTTTTTATTTTACTTGAGCTCGTGAAAGGATACTTTAGGGTGTAATTTTTCGGGCTCTAGTTTGCTGTTTGACATTTTTGGTGGTACCATGTTGCTTGATGTGTTCCAGCGCGTTGTAAATCTTGCATCTAGAACATTTAAGCAGCTTGGATATCTGCATTACTATTTTTCCCTCAAGTTTTAGTTGTTGGATCAGTTTTCGCTCGGCATCGGAATTCCAAGTACTTCTGGCCATTTATAACTAATTAAATATTTCTATGTATTCCAACATAAAATAAAACATTCGTTGCTCACCGTTTAGCTTCAAAAAACAGAAAAAAAACACTAAAAAACCAGATATTTCTGAAATGTCTTAAATTCGTGGCCAGTTTCAAATAAACGTTTTTACAATAATATGATCAAAAAGCAACAAAATATAGAAAGAAACAAAATAAAATAATGGTACTTTTTCTTAATATTACAGGGTACATAGAAGAATAAAGAATATCAAATTTGATATTACAAGATTGTAAATATTACCACAACTAAGTCAGTCATATGTCGTGTCTTAAATTCGTGGCCACCACTGTATATGTATGTATATCGTTTTAAAGGTCCATCTCTCTCTGTAATCAATAAATTTCTTCGTAACGTCCAAAAAACAGTTTTTTGTCAAAAAAAAAGTTTGGAGGGTTCAAGAAATATAAAGAAAATATTTTTGAGTTCTACTCAACAAAACTTACAACTTACACTACATCATTAACTGAGTGTATTTCATTCTTTTATTTTGTCGTATAGTGTTATTAATATAAATACCTGATAATTTTTTTAGATCGGAAAAAGTCACATAATCTGTATTCTAATCCATATCGCTACTTTACTGGATATTTTTTAATCGTTTGATTTATTTAAATTTAAAAACCGAACAGTTGCAAAGGTAAATGAAATGAAGCAATAGACTCCATTATTAATTTACTTTTTAAGCATATTTCAGACTAGTATGGCTAGTATAGTGTGCTCATTTATTAGTTCAAACCCCAGGGCAGATATCCCTAACAAAACGAAATATGAGAAACCGGAACCTGCAAGAATCTGACTCCTGGTAATAAAATAAAGTATGTGAACGAGAAAATCGTAACATATTCAAAAAAAAAACCGTCGCTTATATATTATTAGTATAGAATGATGTTCTAATGTTTAGAACGTTCCGAAACTCTGAAAGGAGGATTAAGTTTTAACCCCACCCATGGAGCTGATTTCATTGTTTAAGACAAACTCCATGAAAATATAAAACAAGCATAATAGAAATATTAAAATCTAAAATCTGTACTCTGAAATAAATCAATCAGATATATTGAAATTGAAAATTATGTGAAAAACAAATTATATTCGATCCTATAGCATTTTCTACATATTTAGATAACATTTTAAGTGCCATTATTACAACTTACGGTTAAAGTTGGGTTTAGTTAAAGGTAATTTTAGCTAGAGTGAACTTTAAAGTCACCTTTATTTATTACAACCTAATGATAAAATAAAGTTAACTTTTTCAAAAATATGGCAGTGTCGGAGCAATGTCGATACATTGCTCAATTAAATAAGTTTTTTTAAACGCAGTGGCAACGACGGGCTTCGTTTTTTTGTTGTATTGTGCATTTTGTTTATCTTTGAAGTTGCCATATCGAAAATAATATATAATATGGCAAGTTCAAGTATATAGTGAACTTTAAAAGTTACCGGTAGAATGATCCTCCATTTAGCTTAACGCTCACTTCTACCATATTGTCCACTTATAATAATGAAAAACAATTTATCTGCCCTTTAAAATCCTCCCTTTAGTTAACGGCAAATTGTCATAATGGCCCTAAGTGACATACAACTTCAAGATTTCTTTTTTATTTTATTCAAAAGTAACTTCTTTAAATAAGATTTTTCAATCAGCTATCCTTTCAAAACAAAAGTAATTTAAAGCTACGCTCTAAAACACAATAACAGGGCCGAGTATATGAACGTTTATGTAACAATAAATCTATACAATTACAAGTAAGTACGCTTTAAAATATGAAAATTCATTTATATTAACATTAGAATTTTTATTTATACGCTTGTCGTTGTTATTGTGTTTATGAATCATAAAAGCGTAGTGTAGCCCTTAAACAATAAAATACAATTGAATACGCTTATATTACTTAAAAAATATTTAAAATTAGTTAATTATACAATATGTATGTGTGTTAATATTATAAATGTTTACAATTAAAATGTTACTATTAACAATTTATTATTCAAATTAATCAAAATAGAGTATATAAATATATATTTACTATAATATATCATATCTACTACTAAATATAACAACAACTACGGCTATCTTTACATATTATATTTAGATTTAAGTATAAACAACTATTTTCATATACAAATTTATATCATAAACTTTATAACAAAACAAAAACAAACTGAAAAAAGAAAATATTTTTACAAAAATAACAACTAAACAGGAAACCCTTTTTTAATTTTGCGTTTAAGCTTTTAAGCAAATACAATAGCAATATGATAACTTTTCCTTTTTTTTGCCAACTCTAATGTGAAAAGTTCGTATTTCACTCTATAAAACTTAGTAATAGATAAACAGATGAAAAATAAATGGAAAAATAAATACAAAACAAAAGCTAGAAAAATTCAAACCTTTTTTAAATTGAAAAAAAAAAAAATAAATGAATTTATAATGGAAATGAGAAAAAACTTAAATTCCAAACGGGGAAAGAAAACAAACAACTTTTAAAACTTTCAAGAACATTTTCATATACATATTCATTCATAACCACATTTTTCTATACAAAAACCTTCTCGAAGTTGTCATTCAAGTATACATTAAGACTTTAAATACATACACATGCACTTATATTCTTTTATAAAACCATTATCAACAGAGCTTTACTTTGCTTCTTTTCAATTCTTTGCTGTTATTGCATTAGTGTATGTGGTGGTTAATAACAGTAAAAGATTTCATTTTATCACATCATTATTTGACTTCATTGTGTTCGAATAAAAATGTGTTTGTGTCTAAGACTCTATTCATAATACACTGTTCAACAAAAAATATATTGAATGTAAGTGAATGCAACCAAAAAAAAAAGACAACACAAAAGCTGAAATTTCTCTATGACATCTCAATATTGGACTGTTAAATTTGTTACAAGTTTAAAGCTATTCGTTTATTTAAGTGTCTTAACTAAATTCGACTTAGACTATTCTTCAGATAAGAACGTACTTAAACAAATAAACCTGAGAATAAAAATTTGTACAGAAATTTCGCGAAAAAATTGAATTCTTCAGCATATTTATATAAGAAGGTATCTTGAAGATTTAGCAACTGAGGCTGAAAACGCAGTTGTAGTCAATGTGAGACAATTATACCAAATTATGGCCCAGTCATCCAACCATACCACAATCATAGAGCCTACCTTTGGTAGGCGAAAATAGAAATACCTTAACTGATTGATGTCGCCGTAGTCTAGTAGGTAGCGTAATGACTTATTAGAATTAAGGCCCCAGTTCAAACCCCAGATTAGATTTCTTCAACTAAACGAAATATGAAAAATAATTCTCTCAACAGATTTCATGACAAAAACAGCCGTGAAAAGTCTTTCAAAAAATCCGTCGTTCGAATCGACTGTAGGTTCAACCTGTCATAAATAAAATTAACAGACACAACATAGGTGGTGTGAAAAGCTAGGTCCTGACTGACGCGTTGTAGTGGCCGCTTATGTATGTTATGTGTGAATATTAAAATGAGTACTGCGAAAAACATGAAAACTGCAGAAGTTGAGAAGAAGATATTATTAGAAATAAAACAATTTCTCGTATTTGTATTTAACAATTTATTAATTGATTAGAAAAGGCAAAAGTGAAAACAAGATTGTCTTCTTTTCTGTTTCTCATCCTCTTCTATTAATTTGTTTTTGACCAAAGTCATCGTGAGATCCTTTTCAGCCCTTACCTCAAGGGCCGTGATTAAGGTGTCTTATGTTTTCGGCAAACTACTCAACAGGATTGAAACCATCCATGATTCTCCAAGCGATTGTAATTTTGAGAACAACAATTTCATCCCATTTATATGTTTGTCCATGTCACCACCAGGTTGAAGTTTCAATTCACAAATAGTTCTCATCAATTTTACCTTGTTACTTAAAGATGATTTCTCATGGTAAGCCTTTAAAATGTTCCATGCATCTTTAGCGTTCTTGCTACTCGCAATACGGAAAACTTCCGACTCTTCTACAGCCAAGCCAATCAATATAGAGGCATCAGTGTCACGCTCTTTCCACTTTGCATCAGGATTCACGGGAGTTTCATCTTCAATAACGTCCCAAACCTTTTCTCTTTTCAACAGCAACTGCATCTTGTATTTCCACAGCTCGTAATTGTCCCGATTCATCTTCGTTATCAGAAGTCTTGCATCAGCCATTTTCAATGACAAAAAAAATCACTTTGTGCAATAGAACAAACGAAATAAAATCGCCTTCTTTATACAATACAATGCAGGCACACAATGGAATTATTCCTTTCTTCACAAAATGAAAATAAAACAATTTCTCGTATTTGTATTTAACAATTTATTAATTGATTAGAAAAGGCAAAAGTGAAAACATAGTTTGAAGTGTAACACAACGAGTTCTAGAATAATCTAATTTTGAATTTATTGTCTGTGTTTATGTGATTTGAATACTCAAATAATTTTCAACAGATATTGACACTGATTCTCCTCTCATAAAATCTGCTGAAAAAAAGTGATGAGCCTCAATGTCAATTCAATGATCATTCAATGCTAAATAGAATAGAATAGAGTTGCTTTAATATACCAACGTAAAACGTATTGTTGTATCCGAATCGAATGGATGTGTCTAAGATATGAAAATGTACCGTATTTAAAATGGTTAAATCTAAAACTGCATTCGCTAGGCTAAGCAAATTATGGAAATCACTTCAAATCTCACTGAACAAAAAACAACGTATATTCACCGAATATGTGAAAGGAACACTTCAATGTGGTAGCAAGACTTAACACATCAAAAGTCCAATCACAAATTAACAAATTAGTTAATTAATATGCGTAAATGTAAATTGATATAGCTTACTCTCTAAAAATTCACAAATCAGGAACACACTGGACACTCAAAGAGGACTATGTTGAAAAATGAAATGATGTTTTATTCAAAAAGTTGCGTTGGTGAAAAATTTAAATAAACATTTTTGTATAAAACAGTTTAAAACATTTAATGGAAGCATAAATATAAATGCTGCAATTACGTAGACTTAACGTTTTCGATCACAGTCGTTATCTTACTTACCTATTTAGTTGGCCATTAACCACCCGTTTATCGGATTTCGGCCTGCTTTAACGTATCCTTCCAGCCGACTTCGTTTCTTGCGCGCCTTCGTTATTTGGTCACACGAATCGATGACAGGTCTTCTTCAATTTGTCCTTCCAATGCAGTCAAGGTCGTCCTCTTCGTCGACTTCCTCTAATAGCCGCAGCGAATACAGGTCTTGCCGAAACAGCCAGCGCCGCAGTTGGGTATTATTGCGCAGCACAACGAACATGTCGTTGAAGAGGTCATACAGCTCTTTATTATATCGAATGCGCAAATCAGCGCCAACTCGCACTAAAACCGAAGATCTTTCTTGAATTTTCTCAGAGCTGCTACATCGTGCTTGCTTAATAGTGTAAATGCTTCTGCGCCGTAAATAAGCACGAGGAGGATGAGCAATAGCGATGGTATATATTCCGTCCTATGAGAGACCTCTGGTACTGAATTTTTGTATAATAAATCATTTATTAAAGTTTACTTGGGTTTTAAATTACAACTCTAATGTAATTTAAAAAATAAAAAATATTTGTTTCCTATGGTGTAGAGAATTGAACAAACGAAATATGCTGTGAGCCACTGTATATACTATTGTCATTTGCCTACTACAGATTCTACAAGGATTATTACTGTTATGTAAGTAAGCATTGTCCTGTCTTTTGGAGTATTATATAGATGGGCGGCTTTCAAGATTTCACTCTATTTCCATAAATTTGATACTCGGTCTTTTTCCTGATTATCTAGCCAATTCGACTCAAAGTTTCTGGGTTTATTTGTCTGCCCAGGGATTCCTGTTACTGATATATTTAATTTTTAAGTGATTGAGATTGATATTAAGCAGTACACACTTCCATACAACAGAGTGTACTTTAACTATGTGTTGAATAGTCTAAGTTTGATTCATGTGATTATAATAGCTTCTTAATTTAAATTGCAATTCACCAAGCATCACTACTGCTTTGTTAAGCCTGCTATTTGCATGTGTTTCCGCCGTCTGTGGTATCTTACTTACTTACTTAATTAGCCATAACAACCCGTTTATCGGATTTCGGCCTGCCGCAACACATCCTTCCAGGCGCCTCTGCTTCGTGCGCGCCTACGCCAGTTGGTCACACCAATCGATGACAGGTCGTCCTCTTCGCCGACTTCCGCAGATTCCCGCATCAAATACCCATTTTGCCGGAGCAAAACTACACTGTCTAAATAGCAGATCTTCTTCGTGCTAACATCGTTCATGTCTTTGATTTTCTTAATATATGTTTCAAATTCAATATTACGATCTAACCTTTACAGCTTCCTAGAGTACATAAATACCATTTGTATAATCCATAGCCCGGCCTTCGAGACAACAAGCGATTGCTCTTTTTTTAAACAGAAAGAGAGAGATTTGTGGGACTTCCATACCAATTCCTAATATCCCTAGACGATCCAGTTGATGACTGTTTTAAGTTTAACGTACTGCCATGGTTATTCGAGTTGCTTACAGCATTTGCAGCATGTGTTTTATAATTTCTTTCACAATATCTTCGACAGTTTCAAAAGTCAATTGAGAGTCTATATCGTTTTGAAGATAACAACTTTCATCTTGAAACTAAGAATTTAGTTCAAGACGGTATTTATGTGACTAAAAACAGTATTCGATGCAGATGGAACTTTGTACCGTCTGTGAGGCAGTAAATTGAATGATTTTGTTCCTTTAAAAAACTTTCTGTATAACATTGAGGTTAAGCCTGATCCCCTGAAATTATGTATGTCCGTTTGTAATTGACAAATAACACCTTAAATTGCAAAAGAGATGACCCTTTAAAAGGATGGCATTTGTATTTATTGTGCATGCATATGCTAAAATAACGTTAATAAAATATTATGTATGTACATACGTATGAATTTTATTAACGTGTCTATATTAAAATTTTATATTTTTTTAAAAAATTATATCCCTAATGTACACTCGTACATGCTTAAATTCTAGGAATCACTTTTAGAAATGGCATGTAATATTTTACAATAAAAATGTAATAAAAATTTACGAAATTAAGAAATATGGAAACGCATTTGAGAGAATTTGTTAAAAGCTTACCACCGCCTTAACATTATGGTTAGCATTAATAAAAATTTGCTGTTATTTGTAATAAAAAAAAAAGATGAAATAAAATAAATTGAATTACTTGCTTCTGTAATGCCACTTTAAAAAAGATGATGGTAGACTTTTGAGTTCTATTTAAATAGGAGAATACTTTACCAATGCTGCAGATATACATATAACCAAAGGTCTTTTGAATAACACATAACATAACATAACATAATAACACAAAAATTTATTAAATCCATTTAATTTTGTTATTGTACAATGACATATGAGGGTTGTAGGTTCAATTCCTATGCAAGTCTCTAAATACAGAAATCTATTCAATTTGTGCGACAATAAAAATACATTCGAGTAACTACATAGTATGTAGACTCCGTAGTATAGTACGTAGTACGATAGGACGAAATATGAAAAAAGTTTTCTTTGGCGACTGCCTCTAGCAAAAACTCTGACTATAAATAAAATTGCCATGAAAATGTTTTTCAAAAACCTGTAGTTCGGAGTCAACTTTAAACTATAGGTCCCGCCAATCATGTATAAAGCTACCACACAACATAAGTAGTGTGAGAAGATAGGTCTTAATCCTGACTTGTGGGTTGTAATGGCCATTTATGTATGTATGTATTCAATTTCTGTATTGTAAAAAACGATAATGAAGATGTAATACTGGACTGCAAAAGAAAATAATAATTCAACATGAACTTGCCGCACTTTACTATCAATTTCACTTCCCACTCAGCTTTCTTTTCGATTGCCTATATATTGCTATACATGGGTTTGGACATACTTAATAGATATTTCCTCAAACCCTAGATCTCTGTATTCCATTTTAGTCAACTTTTTTCCCTGGCATATAATTTTTTTTTAATTTAAATCATTTCATATTTAAATATTTAAAGAGTTTTTAGCTTAAATTTTTTCCTTGAACCCCCTGGGTCTCAGAATTTGTAACTGAATGACAAAAAACAAATTTTATTACTATTGTAGCAGCAGTAGAATTTACAATTAAACCCCCTTGTTTACCAAGTTTTACTCGGTGTTATGGTTTATAATATTCCTGAACATTAGAAGCGTTTAACTTAAATCTGTATTTTGTTCGTTAAGGCCTCAAGCACACCGAAACGGTAATAGAATCCTATAAGATTGAAAAATAAAATCAAAATTTACAACTTTGGCACATCATCAGTCTTCTTATTCAAGTTCAAACTGTCTTGAGGTTTTGAAGAACTCATGATGACTGCCATCGACTAATTCATCGAGAAAGTTCATGCACAAAAACCTTTTCCTATGCCGAGTAATGACAGAAAGTCGGAGATATGCTTTTAAAGCAATGTCAAGGGATCGTGGATATTTGTGAGAGATTTCTATAAATACTCATTATCATCAGCACAGATTATATTTTGGAAGCATAATGAAACCTAGTATGATATGCGGAAGTCGCCGTAGTCTAGTAGGTAGTGTGTTGACTTATTAGACGTGAGGCCACGGTTCAAACCGTAGATCAGACATCTCCAACAAAACGAAATTTGAAGAAAATATTTTTCGGTGACTTCCTCTCAGTAGATTTCCGCCTCTGAGATTAAATAAAATTGCAATGAAAATTATCTCAAAAATCTGCGGTTCGGGTTCATTTTTAAACTGTAGGTTCCGCCATTTATGGAGAAAATTTACACACACAACATACGAGGTGTGAGAAGCTAGGTCATAACCCTGACTGAAGGGTTGTAATGACCAATTATGTATGTATGTATGTATACTGCTATGTCTAATCGCACACATCTTATCTTTTTCATCCGGCCTACACACGCGTTGCATACACTTCTGAGAAACAGAGCCATGCCGAGATAAGCCGAGATTCATCAGAGGTTATCGTATTAACGGAAGTCGAGTGACTATCAGTTCTCTCCTTAAGTGCCCCCTACACAATACTAGTAAACTCCATGATTTTTGGAAATGATTCTCAATAACAAACTCTTTTCAGAGAGATAACAGATGGATAGACGTATAGTGGGACAGAAGCAGGATTAACACTCCCAGACTGAAATACTCAGAGACCATTGAAAAACTCACAAAATTCTAACAAACGAAACTTTACGCAATCGAAAGATGTGCTCAATTCAACTTGGGCATGATTTACATATTACGGTAAATAGTAATAGTATCTGATATCTTCTAAGAGGTTGCCATCAGATGGAATAGAATGCATAGTTGAATCAGATAGACAGACCAGGATTACAGGTCAATGATGAATTCGTGGCAATGAACAGGCAAATCAGATCACGAGGAGCGCTGTTTCTACGCCGCTGATGAGATCAGCACCTTCCAGCGGAGTTGTGAAAGGGGATTGGATGGATATACTTGACGAAAAGAAAGATGTTGAAAAGCAGACGTCCTTTTAATATCAATTACAATGATAAGGGATTTGAGTTATACATCAGGGTACAGAAAAGTAAACTGAGCATAATAACCAGAATTTTTTCTGGGCATTCTAGACTCAAGGAACACTAGTTTTAGAATGGAGATCGATTCAAGCTGTTAATGATGAGGAGAACGAATCACCAGTACACATACTTTAAACTTGTGCGGTGTTAATGTATCACAGAGACACTAGGGTATGTATTTAACAATAGGTAGGCAGTTATACTTGCCGAAGTCGAACAGCATAGCGAAATTTGACAGGGCAAGTTTTTAATGACAATCGCCGTTATGGGAAATCCCTATAAATCGTCTGGTTGCCTTTTTCCACTATATCTACCTAACAATAGTACATTTTATTAAAAACATCAATCCATGCACAAGAACATCGATGTATTTTGTGATAAATAGATATAACTTACTTACTTAATTAATTGGCCATTAACAACCCGATTGTCGGATTTCGGACTGCAGTAACACATCCTTCTAGACGCCTCTGCTTCTTGCGCGACTACGCCAGTTCCAATCGATGACAGGGATTGCTCGATTTGGTAATTCCAATGCAAACAAGGTCGTCCTCTTCTCCGACTTCAGCAGATCCCCGCATCAAATACCCGCCTCGCCGGAGCATTCTACCCCATTCGAACGACATGGCCGAGCGAGCGCAGACACTGGATATTAATACGCTGCACAACGTCCATGTCGTTGAGGAGCTCATACAGCTCACTGTTGGACCGAAGATCTTATGTAGGACTTTTCTCTCGAATACTCTCAAGGCTGCTGCATCAATGCTCAATAGGGTCCATGCATCTGCGGCATAAAGAAGCACGGGGAGGATGAGCGCCTTATAGTCGACAAAAAGGATGGTGAGTGTCGACTGGTTTTTCGTGGGTCTTTTCCAGGATATGACGTAGTGTGAAGATCTGGTCGATGGTGGACTAGCCAGGTCTGAAGCCGCATTGATAAGGTCCAATCAGTGTTTTGACGAGTGGCTTCAGTCGTTCACACAATACGCATGTAAGAACCTTATATGCGATAAGGAGAAGGCTTATACCCCTGTAGTTGACGCATATCGTAGGGTTTTCCTTTTTCAGGACAGGACAGAGGACACTGAGGTTCCAATCGTTGGTTATACTTATATATATAACGATGATAAGATATAACGTCGATGCTTGTATGTGATGTTTTTCATCGAAAAAAACATCGATGTTTTACTTTAATGTCCATCACTAGTACAGTGTATTATAAATAAATTTTCTGATAAACACAAAATTAAACAATCGTTATAAATTAAAATAAATTGTTTTCAGGCAGCATTTGGTTCCTAAGGGTTAAAGAAAATTCATTACTAAAAATGTGGCCAACTATTTTTTAAATATTTGTTGTTTCTTTAATGAAATAAGCAGACCTAGTAAAAAAATAAGTATGAGTAGATAACAAATGCCCACAAAATTATTCCGTAGTCCTGTGTAATTGTTCATTTGTTCAATAGGATTTTACAAAGTCTACATTTGTTAAGTTTCGATTTCGATTACTCTTCTATTATCTTCGCTTTGCTTTTAATTTTTCTTTGGGTCGTTGTAGCAACTTTTCTAAATCAACAGACATTAATGCAGATTAAATCCTCAACGATGACAAGACAAGTTTCTTTTTCTCTATCATTTTAATTCACTTATAATTAAACACCCTCTCAGTTTAACATTCCAGTCTAGTTATCCTATTAAATATCAATTTTTTAAAACTGGCATCACTTTGATTTGTAATTTTTAATGGCACTCTCTTTTTTTCTTCCTACTTCCTCCTTCATTATCAATAATTATGGATGTAAAGGATTTTTTATAAAATTATTTTTAATTAAGTAAACAAGGGCAGCTATGGGGACAAACACTGTATTAAACAACAATATTTATGCAGAACAGAATGTAAAATTTGTTCATATTGTCGATTTTTGTTAATTAATGGTTGATGATTAATTTAGTCGTTAGGAATTTTAAATAATTGAGAAAATGTTAAAACATTGCTTCCATTTTATATGTATTGGCTTTTGTTTTAAAAAGTAAAGGGTGAACAATAAAACAAAAATGATTTGAAATTCTGCCAAATTTATCTTTTTTGTTGTGAAGTACAATTGTTCCGGTTAGAAATGGAATATTATTTCATTCGTACGGCCGCCGCGGCTGGCCTCACAGTACTTCATTCGATCGGACCAATTTTAGTGTACTTTTCGGAGTGTATGGAGTCTTTTTCTCTGTAATGACAGCACGAATGTTGACCTTAAAATGCTCAATTGTCTCTGGTTTTCCGCATAATACTTTTCTTTTCTTTCGGCCTATAAAAGCTAATCCAACGGTGTCAAATTGCAGCTTCTTGACGGCCCACTGACATCACCATTTCAGCTAATTAAACGGTCATCAAACGTTTGACACAATAAATCGAATGTGGCATGAGATGTGTGACAAGTTGTACCATCCTGTTGAAACCAAACATCGTTCACATCAATACCATTAAGAGCAGATACAAAAAAATCGGTTATCATGGTGTGATAGTTATCTCCAATGACCGTAATTGTTGCGCCGTCCTCATTTTCAAAGAAATATGGGCCGATGATGATTCACAACCTGCACCAAACAGTCACTCGTAATGGATGCATTCACTTCTGTAAGATCACGTGTGGGTTTTCTGAGCTCCAAATACGGCAATTTTGCTTATTAATTTACCCACTAAGGTGAAAATGAGCTTCGTCAGGAAAGATGTTTTTTTTTTGTTGGCAAAATCGGCATCATGGTGCTATTGCCCCATCTAGCGAAGCGAAAACGAAATGCATGGTCAAGCGGCTTCTACTGTTGAACCAATTGAACTTTGTAAGGCAACATACCGAGAATTTTTCGTAACATTTGATGTAAACTGGTGAGTGAAATGTTCAATACTAGAGAACGATGACAAGTTGATGTGGCACACCCTCTGCCACAGCTTCGACTGCACGAGCACGCTCATGTCTTGGCGCCCCAGCAATAAAACTAGTTTGGGAATAACGGGTACTGTTACCAAATTTTTTGCGACATTTTCGTGCAATTTCCGACCAATTGCCTTTGTTTTGGAAATATGTTTCCAATAAATCCCAACGTTGCTCAAGCGTAAATCGATTCATTACGTTCAGTGAAGATAATATACTAAATTTTGTGACAGAATGGCAGGACATAAGTATTGCCAGATTCGAAATAACCGTTGGTTCAAATTTAAGCCGATCTATGGCCCACCCGATATATTGCAAATGTAGTTTTCAAAACTTAACTTGCGTCAAATTAAATTACTTCATATAATGATTATTTATAAATTTCATAGGACTTTACAATTGTGTATTTATGCCGCATAGCAATGAATGTGGGCTAAAATATTCTGTTTGAAAGCTTGTCTAGTTTCTGAATATGTACTTGCATTTGCCTAGTCCTGTCTTGTTCTTTTTTTATTTATAATAAATTGTCTGTCTATACTGTAATAAAGTTCTTATAAAATTTATTAAATATTCTTTTTACTTCCCAATTTTTTTTTCACTTCCTAATTTATATTGATTAACTACAAGTATTTTAATTTCACTGATTTAATCAAATAAATTTTGCTGGCCAATAACATATCAACCAACAATCATAAGAAAAATAACACAAACAGCAACTGAAATCATAAATAGTTAACACAGAGAATACCTTTTTCTAAAATAAAAATAAATTAATTTAGAATAAAAATATTAACTTAAATAATAAATAAATATCGAAAATATATTTTTCAATTCCATTATAAACTTTTAAAATTAAAAACAATAAAATTAAGAAAATGTTAAAATTAAATTAAAATTAAAACGAGCAAGTATACACATTGTGTGCTTGAAAAGTCTTAAAATTGAAACATCTTACTACGCTTATTAACCGAAACTTAAGTGAAATAAAAAAAGTAATAATAATTAAACAAAAAAAAAAAAATTAAGAATATACCCACCGAATTTAAACAAAAAATGTATTAAAATATCTAGAGATTTAAACAAAATATTTATATTTACAAACAAAAATAAGAATTATAAAGAAATACTTTTTTCTCCTGTTACATTGCGAAAGTGTAAAAAATTAAAAACAATGTTTATCCAATGAATACAATATCAATTTATTATTGTATTATAAAATAATGATCAAAAAATTTATCTTTTTCAAATTTATTAAACAATTTATTTTATTCCATTCCATATTACAAAAAGAATCAAAAAATTTGATTTAAAAATCGAAAATCTAAAAATTATTCGCTCTTCTGTATAATTAAGGCATACAATGAGGACGACTATACGAATATTCAAACTAATAAATATTAATGGACAATATGAAAAAGGGTGTCCTTCACTAAAGTGATCATTATATAAATAAATTTATATACAGTCAAAGCAAAAAGTCTACACATACTATTTCTTTGACTGAAATCTTTACACACCGGTGTATGTATACGTTTTTCTGTGACTGTACCGGTGTATGTAGACTCTTTTGTTTTACTGTAGATTGTATATCTACATACATCGGTGTATGTAAATTTTTTTCTTTGACTGTATATATCCACCAAGTATCATAACATGAGCACTTACAAATTTGACTCTATTCTAAATTGTTAACGCTTTTCTATCTGGCCATCATTATTCCGGTGCGTAATGAATTAAAATTTTTAAATCCTTTCTTTCCATAGGACTGTTGGAAAGCAACTCAACCTTCTTTTCATTAATTCCTTTCTTCTTCTTTTTTCAACTTAATCAAGCTTTCTCATGTAAACATATCCGTCTATTGTATGAGATTCTAAGATGATAAGCTAGATTTGAAACAACACCCACCTTGCAAATGTATTGGTTTCTGGTATCCGATACAATGGTGAGAAACTTTTCTTATTAAATCCTGCAAACTTCTAACATTTTTATGGCATTCGTTGTTAATGTCATCCTCTCTGAAAGGAGTGGAGTCTTATTAAATGAATTATTTATTAGGATTTTGAATTTTTATTTCTAGAATTTTAAATTCCTGTTCAATATTTTTACTTCCCTTCCAGAACACAAACATAGATTGCTCGGGTTTATAGCCCTTTAGCTTCTATATAACACCTTCTAGCTAATTTTAGCCTGATAGCTTGTCCTTGCATGACGTCTAAAGAACAATTTTGTATGATGTTAAATAAACTTCGAACTTGCGTGCTTACTTAATTGGTCATTACAACCCTTTAGTAAAGATTACAACCTAGCTTCTTACACCACTAAAGTTATGTGTGTTAATTTAATCCAAGAGTATTGTGACCTACAGTTACATGTCGACTCCGAAAGATGAATTTATGCAACTTTTCATGGCAATTTTATTTACTGTTCCTGAGAGGAAATAGCCGAATTCAACAATATCAAGTCTAACGGGGTCGAATCGCACGACCTCAGTGTCCAGCTCACACTAACTCTACGTAAGATGACCATACCTTTAAATCATTCAAAAAAGTTGGTAATTATCAATCTATATCTCGCCGTACACATGTGATGACCTGGCCAAGATTGTTCCGTTTAAACGGTGATACCGCCAGCCAAAAATTCGCACCAAACAATGACTTCTTCGAGTAGCATTGAACGCATTACATTGCATAATTGACATCTGTCTAATAGCATGAAGAAGACGGACGTTATCAACTCTCAAAGTTCAAAAGTCCCTTGCTGGGAGGCTCTACACAAAGAAGTACCACATGAAGAGCTAATGCAAAAATTATCTCTCCCGCTTCTAACTCATCTCGGCCTATATGTGTGAGTATTTTTTACGAACACATTCATAAATAGGTGAGTTTGATTCGTTAATTTGATGTGTGGCTACGCAGTTTTAAGAACAACCTTCAGTTCGATTTGATTTAATTTTATTTTTTGTCAGGACAAACTTGAACAGATCTAGCAATAGGTTATGTTTTCCATACCAAATTGAATTCAATGCCCATAAAAATCATAAAAAATTTGAATATGCTTTAAAAATTTCGTATGGCAAATTTCATTCTCTTTGATTCTTTGGAAGTCGCCGTAGTCTAGTAGGTAGTGTGTTAGCTTATTAGACGTAAGGCCACGGTTCAAACCCCAGGTCAGACATCAAAACGAAATATGAAAAAATATTTCTTCGGCGGCTTCCTCTCAGCAGATTTCTGCCATAAACTCTGGGAGAAAATGAAAAGTTTCCTAAAAATCTGTCGTTCGGAGTCGACTTTAAACTGTAGGTGCCGTCACTCATGTATAAAATTAACACACACAACATGAGTGGTGTGAGAAGCTAGGCCGTAATCCTGACTGAAGGGTTGTAATGGCCAATTACGTATGTTGTAACTTTGATTCTTAAGGCAAATTTTACGAAATGAGTGAATCGTGCTGCAGGAAAAACTCAACCATATAGTTACATCCAGATGGGGAGTAAGTAGAATTACTTTCTCGTGTTTAGAGTTGACATTGAACTGCATAAAATGGGGGGTTTGAGAAGCTAGGTTGTAATCCTAACTAAAGGGTTGTAATGACCAAGCATGAAATCTTTTCTGAAATTTACATATTTTATAACAAAATTTTTTTAATTGTTTTAATACTACCATAACATTAAGCATATACTGTCTATGCTAAAATATCTTATCCTCACGATTATTATATAAAAACATATTTTTATTTTATTTCATAAACATTTAAAAAATTCGTGTTTCAAGAACATAATATATACAGTAAGCGCCACAAGTGAGTCAACACTTTTGTTCTTAAGTATAAAACAGTTTTGTTCTTAAGTATAAAAAAGTTGCTTTATCATGAACTGTTGTTTTTGTTTTAACATTTTATAAGTAATAAATAAACGTTTTTATTTTTGGAAATTTATTCGACTATTCTCATTTACTTTTCTCGCTATCATAAATAAAATGAATTATTTCACTTTTGGCGCACAGTGTATATAATATATTCCTCCCTTAAGAAAGACTAATTAACGGAAGAATAAAACATAAAGACATTGTCTTTAGCATTCTTTCTGTACATTTTAAATATTATTTGTAAAACTTATAAGACTTGACATTAATTTAAAAAAAAAATATAAAAATTTCTCAAAATACTTCTTTTATATTTTTAATAGAGGGACACCCTAATTTATATACGAGTTCTACTAAATACATACTGACATTCGAATTGAACACAATAGTTAAGAATAATAAGTGTTATACATAAGTAAGTAGAAAGAAAAACTATATATTTAAATAAATAAAAATTAATTTAATAATACATATTTATGTTTGCTGTTAAGAAAAAGAAAACAAACAAAGAAACAAAAAATACGTTTTTTATTGAGCGTCTACAGATGACATCAAACAGTAAGTAACACAATTGGTCGAAAATCTTTTAAAATTTTGAAATAAGTTGATAAAATTTTAAAAAGTAGCATGAAATCAATTGGATGCCTACTTAACACTTTCTTCTCCTAGAGATTTAAAATACTGTAGTCTTCGGATACAAGCGTTTTTAAAAAAGTTTTCAGGACAGTGGGTATTCTTGTATCGAAATTCCGCAGCTGAGAGCAAATAGCTGAGTATCCTTCAAGCAGATAGAATTCTATTTGTCCCACTGACAGTACTGGCTTCCTAATCGATTGAATGCCCGCTGGTTGGAGTGGGCTTTTGATCGTTTTCTAGAACTCGATGAGGTGAACAAAGTTGTAATTTGCTGGGACCCCGTGTCACTTCGAGATTACTGCGAAGAAATTGCTAAAAAAAAAAGATGGATCCGCAGCAGAGCCTATTGGCATAGTCAAGAGTCCCATGATAGTATTAACTATTCAGAGTCAGGTTGTTGATTTCTCAGACATCTGCATCAGGTCATATAAATAGAAAAAGAGCATATTGGGGAAAGGCAAACATTGGTAGATGGTTGGTATTCTATCGGGAATCATGCATATGAGATTGCATTCTTCAGTTGATTGCATCTTCGGGATGGGACAGAGTGTACTCTCTGTCTCTAGGAGAATGAAACGTTCTATGGAATTGGAATTGGAAATGCGCTGTCAAATTGTTTACTACTTTTTCTAATAAATCTGCCGTATGGCATTACATACATACATACACACATAATTGGTCATTGCTACCCTTCAGTCAGGATTACGACCTAGATTCTCACACCACTTATGGCTTACGTCTAATAAGCCAACACACTACCTACTAGACTAAGGCGACTTATGGCATTAATGTTGAAAATTGGCTCAAGAGTTGTTATTTTATCAGCATAACCGAATGACACCATACATCCATAAAAAGATTTTGTTTTATTGCCGTTTACTACAAACATAAAATAACTATACGAGGTTCGCGCTTAGACAGGTAAATAGGTAATAGTGGCCGTCAATCCAAAAAATGAAATCAAGGCTCATTGCGATACAACAATATATAATTATCTGAAATCCTGGACTCATTCGGAGCTGCTGATAAAGCTGCCTAGTCTACCAATGTCCATACCCGACAGCCCATGTGCTTTCTTCTCCTACATCATATCACTGGGCATGAACTCTCTATTCTCTGCAATTTCTGCAGAAGTCATAAGCTAATGACCAAGGCTAATCTATCCGAGCGGAAACTATCCTTGGCCAAATTTCCCTCTCTATCTCGCGTGTATCCGAAACTTGCGATATAACGTTAATGGAATCTACTGCCACATCGTCAGATTCCCAACAATATTCCTTATGCAATCGTAATCTATTGACTTATTTTCAGCTGCATTTTCAATGAAAAATTGGCCAACATTTTAGCGTGAATCTTCTTGTTCTCTATTCAATAAGTATCCTTTCAAATACTTTGCCCGAGAAAGTGGTCTCTACAGCAAAACCATTCTGTTGATTGAATGAAATTAGTGAGTTTTTACATTCATTGACTGGGTAAGTATGAAACGTGTTGGATTATTTAATTTGTTTATCTATACTACGATTCCCTACGATTCTTTTGCCTAAAATTCGAAATTCGTAAGTATGTGGTTATTTTTTGTAAACGAATCCTTTTTAATTAAAATTCCTTTTTAAACCAGAAATTTTAACAGAAAATTTCCATGACTTTTTACAAAGATGTGACAATATCACACCGGTAACACGTAGGATTTTAAATTTCTGACTGATTTATTTCCATAAACCTAAGATTTCACAAAGATGATGAGAATGTGATTCATAGGAGAAAACTACTTTTTTGAAAAATTGATAGGACTTCACATTGTTCCATTATCAATTAAACGAATTGCCTGTGCCTTTCAAAGTCTGCTGTTTTGAGCTCTTGAGGAAGCTGAATTTTGTACAAATGAAGGTGCGAGTCTATTGTCAAAATTCGCTGAATAAGACTTTGTGAAATTTTAAGATGTTGAGCACAATGTCGAGTTAATGTTTTTATTTTTTCCGTATCACTCTCGTTTGCAGAAGCAATATTTTTATAGATCGACCGATACGTTGATGAACAGGAATCTGACTATCCATAACGGAATAAAATTCCTTTAGTATGCGAACGGTCTCAGAATAACTTTCGATTTAATTTGTTTTTACAATTAAAACGCGTTGTAATGGGTGATTTTTTAAGAGCTATAGGAAAATTTTTCAAAAAAAAAAACACATAAAATTAAGAAAAATGCATGAAATCTTTATTTGAATCGATAATACGGTCCATATAATTTAATGTTTGAAGATTATTTCATGCAAATGTTGACCGCGACTGCGCCTCAAATGGTCCATCTGCTTAGTCAAATTTTGGCATACACTTTCCAACATTTCGGCCGGTATCTCACGAATTGAAGCGGGCTTGTCTGTATAGACATGAGCTTTAACATAGCCCCACAAAAAATATTCTAAAGGCGTTAAATCGCACGATCTAGGCGGCCGATTGACTGGTCGTGAAAGTGAAATAAAATGTTCACCGAACTCGCCTCTCAATAAGTCCATTGTTACGCGTGCTATGTGGCATGTAGCACCGTCTTGTTGAAACCACATGTCAAGCAAGTCAAGCTCTTGTATTTTGGACAAAAAAGTTGGATATCATCTCACGGTAGCGCTCACCTTTCAAAGTTACGTTACGATTCGCAGCATCTTTGAAGAAGTACGGTCCAATGATGCCACCAGCCCATAAACCGCACCAAACTGTGACTTTTTCTTTATGCATTGGTAGCTTTTGCAATGCTTCTGGCTGATCTTCACTCCAAAATCGACAATTCTGCTTATTTACGTATCCATTGAGCCAAAAATGAGCTTCGTCGCTGAACACAATTTTTAGATAAAGAAGTGGATCTTCGGCCAACTTTCCAAGAGCACATTCACCAAAAATTCTGCGTTGCGGTAGGTCGTTCGGCTTCAATTCTTGCAGCAGCTGCATTTTGAAAGCGTCACAGCTAAATCCTTTCGCAAAATTTTCCACGTTGTTGAGTAACAGAGGCCCAATTGCTGCGAACGGCGACGAATCGATAATTGATGGTCATCATTAACACTGGCCGATAGAGCCGCGATATTTTCTTCAGTTCGCACTCTACGTAAGCGTGTTGGTGGTTTAATATCCAACAATGAAAATTTGGTGCGAAATTTAGTCACAATAGCCCGAAAAGCCGCTTCAGTGGGTCGATTAAACTGACCATAAAATGGAAGAAGCGCGCGATGAACTTTCTTAACAGAGCACACATTTTGATAATAAAATTCAATGATTTGCAAGCGTTGTTCGTTTGTAAGACGATTCATGGTTAAATTATAGACCAAACTGAAGATGTTTGAGAGTGAAACAAAACACGAGACGTGCGTGAGCTGTTTAAACCAGTGTTGCCAAAAAGATAACAGCTAAAAAATCACCCGTTACTTGCGTAAAGTGTTCCATTCGCTAGAATTGAAATAAATGCACGTGAAAGCTGTCAAATTTAAGAGCTACCACTTGCACAAGCCTATTGACACTAAATTTAAAAAGTGCAATCCTTCTGAGACACCTTTTATATTAGGGGGAATAGGAGCTCCTCAAAGTTTTTTGCTAAATGTATCTGAACCTCTGTTTGATCGCACTGAGATCTTGTGTGCGTTTGAATTTTTGATACTCCACGGTGTTGCTATAATCATGCTTAAAATTTTGTTTTGGCGTTTTTGAATAGTTTTTGCGTAGAAGCAACATAACAACCTCTCGGTTTTAAGAGTAAATGTATGTAATGTAATGTAGAATTTTGCAATCCAACTTCAATCATGAGTTTCTGTCAATTATCCCATAAATTACGAAGAAATTCAATTTAATTGGAGTTAATTTTCCAATATAAATATCAAGATATTTTACATCATCATTTATGCTAACGGGAGCATGATTCCTGTCATATTGTGCTATGTGAACACACTTTTGTATCGATTTAGTTCTATTGGATCATAGTAAAACTTTCGACACAATTAATCATAAAATTTTTTTGATAAAACTTAGGAAACTTTTTAATTTTCATCAGTGGCATGAGGACTTTTGCATAACTATAGGATTGGACAGCTTCAAGCTGAATTGAATGTCAATTGTTCCACAGCAAGCACAACAGTGTGCCATGTGGACTCAATTCTTGGGTCTGTGTTATTTTGTCCATACACAAATAATTTATTATGGATCACACGGTACAGATTTACATACATACATACATACATAATTGGTCATTACAATCTTTTAGTCAAGATTACGACCTAGTTTTTTACACCACTGATGTCGTGTTTGTTAATATTATACATGAGTGGCGGTTAAAGTAAGTAAAGTATAGTTTAAATTCGATTCCGAACGACAGATTTTTGAGAAACTTTTGATGGCAGTTTAATTTACTCTCAAACTTTTTGCCAGAAATCTGCTGAGACGAAATCGCCGAAAAAATATATCATCTTATTTTCATTTTTGAAGTCTGAACTGGGGTTTGAACCGAGGCCTCATGTCTAATAAGCCAACACACTACCTATTAGACTACGGTGACTACACACTTTTGTTCTTTTATTATAATTCTTTAAAGCTTTGACCATATCTTCAGCTTCATAAGGATTCTCATATGTTCAAAGTACCCTACCCTACCCTGCGACACAGCGGCAGCAATCTGATAAAGAGTGATTACAAAATCAGCATTATTAGTGATAAACTCAATGTCAATGTTAAAAGAAAATTTAGTTTAAGCTTATGTATCAGAGTCTTATATTCTGTCGAAAATTTGAAAAACGTCATTATAATATTGAATACAAAGTCATTGGCTTAGATCAGCTTGTTTATTATACAGCTTTTTGATTACATTGGTCATAACATTTCATGGTTAGACAAATTAATGATTATCTCAGGCAATCAAATCTTTTACCTGATAGATAATCTAAATTTTCAAAAGGAAGGAACTGTATCAAAGCACTTTCGGCTACCAATAAAAATCGGAGATACCATATTGACAGGAGTATGGTATCTTTTTTAGTTCTATTGGATCATAGTAAAACTTCCGACACAATTAATCATACAATTTTCTTGAAGATACTTAGCAAACTTTTCTACTTTTCGCCAATGTAGACTTTTGCATAATCAATTGATTGGACAGCTCCAAGCTATCTTGAATGTCATTTGTTCCACATTAAATTTGGAATGTGCCACAAGGGTTAATTCTTGGGTCTGTGGTATTTTGTCCATACACAAATTATTTATCATGGGTACAGACTTACAAAAGTTGTAAATAAATCAGTCCATGTGCAGATCATATACACAGTAGTGTTACTAGAATTAACAAGTGGAATTATTCATTATAATTCATCCACCAAATAATTCAAAAACCCTATAAACGTTGCATTGACACTTTAACGAAGAGTGATAACAACAGGAAAATCCTGATTCCAAGAAACCACAAGGTTCACAAGGACATTTTTTATTTTAAATAATTTGACCAAAACAAAATTATGGACGATGTAAATAAATTAAATATTTTATCCCAACGCACAAGGAATAGAAGTGAAAAAAATACTGATGAATATCCTAAAAAACAGATGACAAAAGATAAATAGAAAAAGTCAAAGTTCATCCCAAAGAAGTGAATAGAAGATAAAATTAAAGACACAACAATTTTATACTTGCAACATTTCCTTTATCCGCTTCCTGTGATTCTTTTTTCTTGGATTTTTCATTTTCAAGCGGGTAGGAGCTGTTAAGCCAGCACAGTTGCTTGTTTCTATTGGTTGTTCCATGTAATGGAAAATTACGAATAATGTGGTAGTAGTGCGAATAGACAAAAAAATTTTACATTTTGTTAGTGTGAGTGTTTGTTGATTTGTTTGCGATAATTTTTTGCCACGAACTGACTTTCCGCCTGTAGACAAGATTTTCTTCCTGTTGTTTAACCAAAAATGAAAAATAAAAAAAAACGCAAATAAAAATAAAAATTATTGTTTTTATACTCAATTTTAAACCAAAAAAAATTTTCGTTATGAATTCCTGGTGGAACCTTGAAAGTTGAAAAGTAAAATAAATGAATGCGGGAATGAATGAATGAATGAATGTTTGTTGAATAAATTTCAACAAGTTTCAATGAGAGTGTTTTTACTTTTTGCCCAATTTAAGTTTACGGGTAAAAATTTGTTTTAAATGAAGCTGCAGATGGAAATGAAAAGCAACGTTGATGACGGTGATGACGGCAACGACCGTTTTTTTTTCCTCTGTTTGCCATTCGAAAACTGAAATTGTTTTTGTTTTTTGTTTTTTATTTCTTGATTAGTTTTCAGGGAATAAGCCATGGCTTACTTTGCAGACATTTATACTAAAAATATAAATATCTTTATGGATGTATAAGTACAATATTTATGTATGTATGTCATAAGAAAAAAACAAAACAAAAAAAAATTGTAACCTATGGAACTGAAAATGTATTAAAGTACGCCTGTAATGCCACCATTCTTTTGCCTTCCTCCGTTTCTTCCGTTTCATTTCGCACAATTCATGACGGTTTATATTTTTTTGTTTTTTTAACTGTTTTCCCTTTACTGTTTGTAATTTTCTTTAAGAAAATTACTTTAACGGCCATAAATTGTTGTTAAGAATTTATTTTCGACAGTTGAAAAACATTTGTTTTTTTAAATTTCTACAAGTAAGTAAGGGAGGGTTTCAATGAATATGAATTTGTTTGTATGTGTGAAAAAAAATGTTTTCCATTTCATACCCCCTTTTAATCTTTCGTTGATGTTTTCGTAATGTTATTGTTCATTTAACAGTGTGCAACAAATTAGTACAAACGGAAAGTGCAAAATCATTTAGAACCATAAACTGAGTAAAACGTGTATTTTAACTATAAAGAGTTCAAACGTTAAACACATGACTTAATGATTTTGTTAACGCAATAACATATGTTTTATACTTCCCGAAAAAAACACTATTTAGCTTTAAATAATTATCGCATGTTAGCAGTATGAGCAATATATTAAATTGTAATCCCTTTTATACATATGGTATGTAACGCGTTATCCATTTCGTGGTTTTAAAAGTAAACGTAAATAAAACACATATAACGGGTGACAACAAGGTTTAAACAGCTCACGCACGTTTCTTGTTTTGTTTCACTGTTAAACATCTTCAGTTTGGCCTATAATTTAACCATGAATCGTCTTACAAACGAACAACGCTTGCAAATCATTGAATTTTATTATCAAAATGCGTGCTCTGTTAAGAAAGTTCATCGCGCGCTTTTTCCATTTTATGGTCAGTTTAATCGACCTGCTGAAGCGGCTATTCGGGCTATTGTGGAATGAAGATCAGCCATAAGCATTGCAAAAGCTACCAATGCATCCAGAAAAAGTCACAGTTTGGTGCGATTTATGGGCTGGTGGCATCATTGGACCGTACTTCTTCAAAGATGCTGCGAATCGCAGCGAAACTGTGAATGGTGAGCGCTACCGTGAGATGACATCCAACTTTTTTTTGCCCAAAATGCAAGAGCTTGACTTGCATGACATGTGGTTTCAACAAGACGGTGCCACATGCCACACAGCACGCGTAACAATGGACTTATTGAGAGGCGAGTTCGGTGAATATTTTATTTCACGTTCGGGACCGGTCAATTGGCCGCCTAGATCGTGCGATTTAACGCCTTTAGACTATTTTTTGTGGGGCTATGTTAAAGCTCATGTCTATACAGACAAGCCCGCTTCAATTGACGCATTGGAAGACAATATTGAAGCGTTTATTCGTGAGATACCGGCCGAAATGTTGGAAAGAGTATGCCAAAATTTGACTAAGCGGATGGACCATTTAAGGCGCAGTCGCGGTCAAAATTTGCATGAAATAATCTTCAAACATTAAATTATATGGACCGTACTATCAATTCAAATAAAGATTTCATGCATTTTTCTGAATTTTATGTGTTTTTTTTTTAAAGCTATAGCTCTTAAAAAATCACCCATTACATACATAACATACATAATTGGCCATTACAACCCTTCAGTCAGGATTACGACCTAGTTTCTCACACCACTTATGTTGTGTGTGTTAATTTCATACATGAGTGGCGGGACCTACGGTTTAAAGTCGACTCCGAACGACAGATTTTTTGAGAAACTTTTCATGGCAATTTTATTTACTCTCAGAGTTTTTGTCAGAAATCTGCTGACAGGAAGTCGCCGAAGAAATACCTCTTGTATTTTATTTTGATGTCCGGCTCGGGGCTCGAACCCTGGCTTTTCATCTAATAAGCCAACACACTACATACTAGACCACGGTGACTATTAAACACATATAAAATATTTTTTCATGATATTTCTTTTTTATTGTAAAGTTTGAACGTTGACATTATGTGTGAAACACATAAAATGACCTCCGCGTGAAGTGTTGCAAGCATTGATTCTTTTGAGGTAATTTTCGACCACTTTTTGACACATATTGGGCGGTACCTCAGCCATAACTTGACGAATGTTGGTTTTTAAGTACTCAAGAGTTGAAGGTTTATCTGCATAAACGCGGTCTGTCTCGTAACCCCACAAAAAAGTCTAATGGTGTCAAATCGCATGATCTTTGTGGCCAGTTGATAAGTCCACGACGAGAAATTACGCGACCAGGAAATGTCTTTTGCAATAAAGCCATATTCGCTCGAGTTGTGTGGCATGTAGCACCGTCTTGTTGAAACCACATATTCTCCAAGTCGTATTCTTCAATAGCAGGCAAAAAAAAGTCGGTTATCATATGACCATAACGCTCCGAATTGACGGTGACAGTCGTTCCATTGTCGTTTTCTAAGAAGTAAGGTTCAATCACACCTTCGGACCAAAGATCGCACCAAACAGTGACTTTTTCTGGATGTAATGGCCTCTCTTCAATTACTTGAGGATTCTCAGAACCCCAAATATGACAATTTGTTTTATTAACATACCCACCGAGTGTGAAATGTGCTTCATCGCTGAAGAAAATTTTGTTTTAAAAATTGCCGTCCACCGCCTGTTGTTCAAGCACCCATTCCACGTACCTACGACGTTGTGAATGGTCAGCTGGCTTTAGTTTTTGCGTGAGCTGGACTTTATATGGATGTAGGTGTAGATCTAAATGCAAAATACGCCATAATGTGCCGTAAGACAGTCCTAATTCCTGAGAACGACGAAGAATCGACACATTCATACCTACTAGACTACGGGGAGTTACTTAATAGCCTACTAATAATAGTAAATTAGTGGAAAATTTGAATGAAATTAGGTGGTGTTAAAAAGATAAAAATAATTTTATCATATACTGTGATTGCTTGACTTAGTACTCTTTGGGCTATAGTTAGAAAAGTACACAAATATATTTGTGATCTACCCGTGGGTATACAAACACGGTTAAAAACCAGGATTAGTTTTACTGTATAATTGGTGGGATTGGAAAAAAATTATACACCAATACTCAGTTTGAAGGTAGCAAACGCCTACAAGCAGCCATCTTTGATGTTATACCATCATCGTATCACTAAATAAATTCTTGAATTTCTGAATAAAGCTTGAAGGCTTTTCATGCGAAAATTATGGACTATTTTTACTACACCTTATATTAAATTTTTTTCTTAATACCATGTAATGAGCGTTTAACACAAAGTATAACTGAGTTTGATAAATTACTCATACACAAATTAAGTTTATCGTCGTCACATCTCTGCAATCTTAAAATATGTATCAGAACCACTTGTTTGTTTCAGTCACATCTTCATCATGATGCCTTACACGCAAAATGAGAGGATTTAAGGTCTTATTTTATATAAAATGGCGAATTAAAATGTTATGACGAGTATCAACAAACAAAATTGTTATAATTTTCGGTAATAACAGTTAAACGAAACGAATTCATATTTGGCAACAGGCACACGTACGTAGTACATTAAACATCACCTAATATAAATATGTGTGAATAACACATGTACGTATGAATGTGAACAATTTTATTTAACAGATTATGAATAAATTAAGAAAATTATGCAAATTTAATATTAATAACAATAAAACAACAAAAACAATTAGAATAAAATGTCTAACAAATAAATAGAATTTGATTCGAATGTCATTAAAAGTTTAATTTATGACAGACAGAGTAACAGTTCATTAAACTTGATTGTTTTATATTCAATCCATAATAATTTGAACTTTTCTTGGAACATATAAAAAGTACACGAGATGTTTTTAAACTAGTTACTGTTAATGCTGTAAACGAGGATAGCGCAAGTTATCGGGAAATAAAAGTGGAAAATTACATCAAATGCATCATACTGTTAAAAAAATGGAAAAATCTACATACTGGTATTTTGCTTTTACATCGATAAAAAAATTTATAAACAAAAGCTACAAAAACAAAAACACAAACAACAATAAAGTAAACAACTTGTTTACATTTATAGAGATTTCTTGATGACTATCCCTTCAAGAGCATTCATCAGACTGTTTACCCAGCGATATAAAAGGCAAGACGAAGCAGGCAACAGGATCATAAGGTTTTTGAAAGGGTAAAAACGTAACAATATTTAAATATAACAATAAACACCAGCATAAAAAATTAAAAACAAGTAAACAAAAATACAACAAAAAACACTACAAGAATAAATGTAAGCAAAATACACAATCAACAATAATGAAACAACTATATTTACATTTATAGAGATCTCGAAAAGGCGAAGCCATAAACATTCACCTTCAGCTTTTAAGAACATTCATCAGACTGTTTACGTTGCCATATAAAAGGCGAGGTGAAGCAGGCAACTGAGTTAGTAAAAGTTCAGTCAGTGTTGTGTGAAGATGCGGTGTTTGAAGAAATTAATCGTCGTTTGAAGATCTACGTTATAAAGATCTGTCGAACAAGTGTCAAGTAATTGTTATTGTTTATGCAAAAAGGTAAACAGAGAAATAACGAACAAAGCAATTGTTGTTGTTTACATCAAATTGTGAACAGTGGCACACAGAATTGTGCGAATAATAAAGAATTTTAACTAAAACTATACACAAACTTATTTTTAATTTATTTGCAATCTACGAGCTCATATTTTACACATTTTTAAAAGGTAAAAACGTAAAAATACTGTAGTTTTAAATAATTTAAACCAATATTTGGCTACTCAAAGAGAACCTTAGTTTGAGCGCCATATGAATCAAACCAAGCACATTTGATTGATCCAACTGCAATCTGTGAAACTAGATCAAACCCAACGAAATCAAACTATATTTGAGACATGATGCCATTTAATGAATGAATATTAAATGAAAAAATCCAAGATGATAAGTTAGTAAGAAACACGCATTAAATTGCTTCAGGCGAGTGTCACGTAGGAATACATGATTCTCGGGAACAAGTCCCTTATTTCGCTCGAGCACAATCCGTTGTAATAGCGATAGAAGAGTGAAATACAAGCCACATTGCAACGATGCACCAATGAATGAATAGAAATCGATACCCAACCGTCATTAACGAGCAACTTCGCCCTCTCCTGTACGCGATCGGTAAGTCTCAAAATAGACGTTGAGGCACCGACCTATACATGAGAGTTGTATTCCATTCTCTTTCGGATATAAGTGGTGTAAGTAGTAAGAAGAACAGATGAAGTGAAGTATTTTTTGCACCGTCTTAAAAAGCTAAGTTTCAGCGAAAATCACATAAAATGTTCACGCTCAGAACATCAAGAGCTTATGCTTAGATTTAGATGATGCAATATTTATTTGTTTATTTATGAATTTCATTACAATTACATTCTAATTATATACGAGCGGAGTAACAGACCAGAGTATCTGGTGGGAATCGAACACACGACCCTCGCGCTAATAATCTAGCACCCCAGCCACTAGACTACCAGGGCACCCATCATGAAATATTATTGCTGCGGTTATGTGTCAATAAACAACACTGGGATAGACTGTTTAAACCTTAAACAATTTTATCAAGAATATGATATAAAACTTCTCGATTTTTGGAAAAAATATCAGAAATGCAAATCAGAGATGGTAACTTTTAATTTCCAGCCTTGATTTATTTAAAAATATTAGTATTATCATATTCTTCAGCTAATGTAGAGAGAGTATTAAGCCAAGTTAATTTAAACTGAAATTCTTAGAAGCAATATTATATAAAAAGATTATTTAAAACTTAGCATTCGTAACTGCTTCGACTTTAATATTGTATCTGATTTGATTAAAATGTTCAATAATATATTTATATGTATGTATATATAACTATGTGTTTTTAACATACAAATATATTGTATAAAACACTCGTTTTTAAAGTTATTTTTATAATTGAAGCGTTAAAAGGACTTGTTAAATGCTTTTCTTATTTATTTTTAAACTAAAATATGTGCATTGACTTAACTTTATATGTTTCACTACATTTTTTTTTACTTATAATTTATGTATTTATGTTTTGTGACGATTTTATTTTTCGATTTCCATGAACGCTTTTGAAGATTTGTTTCTAATATTTGACGATTTGAGGCTTTATTTCTCTGGCAGTTATTCATACGAAGGGCATCTTAGGACAAGAGGTAATCTTTAAAAACATTTCTCAAGCAATCGACGTATGTAGTATAGCACGAAGAACATAAGCTGAAATTTAATATTCTTTTAAATATTACGTTTGTACTAATGGAAAACTACAATATCGATTTCAGAAGCTTTATACACACTGCTTTCCTTTGTACTCATAAACAATTTCATAAATCATCTCAGTATCTGCAGGAAAGCGTTTTCCAGATGGAGAAATTGTTTAAAATTCATTTTGAACTAAATGAATAAAAACGTGTTCAAGTTACATTCACATTATGACAGTATTATCCCCAGTTCGGATTGTTATAAAGTTATGTTTCATGATTCATAAAAAAATTCGATAATACAAAGGTACCTCAACGTGCCATCTATCAAAACAGAAATTGGAAAATTTATGACCAATACTTAAAGAAAACTAATAATTGAAAAATTTGTAAGAAATGTTTGGAAAAACTCCATATAAAATTGAGTATTTATCAATATTTGCTTACTGTGTTTTAAAGAAAACTGCAATTTAAGAATTTTGTTTAGTGTTAAAAACATTCTGGTTGAAAATTAAATTAAATGAATAATACGAACGACCCTGACAACAGTATATACAGTGGTGATCTTGTAATTATCAAACGAATCTATACGACCTTTTTCCATTAACAAACAAAGATGAAATATTTTTTCAAAATTTATTAAAAGTGGTAATAAAAGAAATGACACTAAATCATAAAAGCAAATAATTCCTTGGTCACGTAATTAGCACACCCACATTAAAGGTGGACAAAAGTATGGCTACTTCTCTTTAAAAACCAATTATAAACTTCCACGAGGACTTTCAAAAGTCGTTCATATCTTGCATATTGTTACGGTTTTACCTTTTAAAAATGAGTTCGTAAATTGCAAACAAAATAAAAATAAATTTGCTTTTAGTTTTAATTGAATTGCTTATTGTTCTCACAAATCTGTGTGCCACTGTTCACCATTTGATGTAAACAACAACAATTGCCTTGTTTGTTATTGTTCTTTACACTCTTTTGCGTAAACAATAACAATTGTTCGTCAGATCTTTATAACGGAGATCTTCAAACCACGATTATTCTCTTCAAACACCGCGCCTCTTCACACAAGACTGACTGAATTTTTACTGACTCCGTTGCCCGCTTTGCCTTGCCTTTTACATCGCAGAGTAAACAGTCTGATGAATGCTCTTGAAGGAAAATGACTTCGCCTTCTCTCTATAAATGTGAACACTGTAATTTTTTGTCCAATTTTATCAAACGCAGTGTCAATCTATGCACAAGATAATGCACTTTCAGAATGTCACCACTTATTTCAGATTTTTTTAATTATATTTTGCAATTAAGAATGGACAAACTGGAAAAATTATGAAAAAAATTCGCTTTTGCCAAGTTTACCCCATCAAAACTCATAACATATAAGTTTGAACAAAATGCTTACGTATAACGTTTTAAAGACTAATCTCTCCCCTTTATAAAAACTTTAGATTTTTAAAATAGGTTCCAACATATTTCGGTAATCGGTTGTATTTTCATTGTCGCATCGTGTTATTTATCACAATAAATTTACTTATTTTAATTCAATTTATTTATCAAAATAAATAAAAATCTTATTAAATATTTGTTAATGTAAATTGTTTATTTATAATATTTAATTATCGCTTTAAATTATAAAAATTTATAAAAATATAATTAATCCCACTTGGGTTACTAACAAATATTTTGCTAATAAAATTTTTATTTATATTCTCTTATTAAAATCAAGTTGATTCCGTTTCAGGTATGAGTATTTAATTCACTTTTACGTTTTTCTACAAGAGCATAAAAGTAAAAGTATGAGTATGAATAAGTTTTTATATGTGTTTGTATAATTGTATGTTACCAGGTACATAAAACGATAACAAAAGGACGTTATTGTAGTTTTCATATAAAAACAAAATGGAAAACCACTTGTTGAATATTTTTTTTCAAAGAATTCTCTGTAGAGTAAATCATTTCTTTTTTATTTATTTTGTATTTCACATTTTTTTTTGTTCTCCCTTTATATGGTCTTTAAAAATGAATAGAAAAGAATGGAATATCAAAAGCTAAAACCTTTTGAAAAACAAAACAAATAATAAACGTTCAAAAAAGTACTTCAGGTTTAAAAAGCATCAAAACAAATAGTTAAACCCACAATCATCACCCACATCACCATTTTAGGTCAAACCAAGTTAAAATCTATTGTGTGTGTTTATATTAACGTTAAAATTTTTCTCTTTCTATAGCTTAACGAAATGAAAAAAAATGCATTCGAATCCAAATTGCATTCACATATAAGCATACATATTATATTTTTAATTACCTTTCGTTCTATTAGCCTAAACAAATCTGGTACTTAATTACCTTTTTTTTTGGTAATTTTTAGTATTTACATACCCAAAAGAAAATTTTACAAATGAAATCCATAATGACTACAACAAAAATATGATTTTTCTACCAGCACGGACTAGGCATGAACAAAGGCAGTAGGCTTCCGACAATACTACTGCCAAATATGCGATAATAGCTACGCCATTTTGGCATTAATTAAAATTTTCAAAATTTCAATGTTAATCGGCAATTATAAATTTCTTCATCTCCATATAAGGACTTCCTCCTACTCTCTTCTGATCTGTTCGGATTTCTAATCAATTCTCCTTAGTCCAGGACAGTGTTGGAGTTTGGCACAAGTAGTAGACAATAATCTCATCCTCCTACACAAACTCAAATTATTATGCGGAATATTACGACTTCACCAACGTGTGTAGGCGACTTCATTGCAGGTTCGTGCAGGTCCTATACACTATATTGTTTATGTTTTCATTCTAAGTAAACAATCAACCCTAAATTTAAGCGAAGCAATAAACGTCCGTAACAGACAATCTATTAGAAATTAGGAACAATTTATAAAGCAGGATCCTCTCAATCAAATCCAAGAACAAGGAATTGTCAAAAGTCATTAGTCATTACAGCAAGAGTTCCTCAAGATTAAATTTGAGCAACACTGAATGTAAAAAACATTACATAATTGGTCAATACAACCCTTCAGTCAGGATAACAACCTAGCTTCTCACACCACTTATGTGAGGGGTTAATTTTATTGATAAGTTGCGGGACCTACTGTTGAAAGTCGATTCCGAGGGACAGATTTTTGAAACACTTTTTCATGTCAATTTTCTAAAATTAGGAACTATTTATCGAGCAGGTTCCTCTCCAGCAAATCCAACAACGAGGAAATGCCATAATTATAGCATAAGTTCTCAGTTAAGTTTGAGCAACAGTGCTGTGAAGTATAATACGTATTAATAAAACGTATTATTTTAGAATTTGAAGAAATCAGGGTGGTTCAACTATAAGATAAAGTCAATGAATCTAAATCTGACGAAACATAAAACAGAAACTGTACTCAAAAATTAGAAGCAAGAGCTGAGTAGTATAAATTCCACAGCGTACATCAAATTTGTAGGCATAACGATGTTCGATCGTACTTAACGGCAAGAGTCAAATTAAGTGAAGAATTCACGCATTTGTAGAAAGAAACATAGGCAGAAGTGACTATCACTGTATAACTTAGTGTTTTAGTTTTTTAGATTTACGTTCATCTGGAGTATTTTATCATTTTTGAAAAATTGCTGCTGCTGAAGGGTGTAGAACATAGCACATCGTGTCTTTGATTGTGGATATTATGCTATCAGGAATTATTTCCAGAGATATGGCGCCAAAGAAAATTGCAATAGAATAGTTCAAACGGTTGGTGAACCAATAAAGTAATCTCAAACGTTTAAAATTAAACACAGTTGATGGTAGGACATATTGGTTATGGAAGGCACCTTTTAACGTTTCTTCCAAGACATCTCACTAAATGTTCTCAATGTCCAAATGAAGATATGTAGTATTCAAGTGTACATAGTAGACAGCATTTTTTTGGATGATAAAGTCTGAGAAAAACTGAAACGCACTGGAGAAGTTCATTCAAAAAGCTTAATATTCTGTTTTTTGAATCGGACAAGTTCAAATATAAGATTTTCTTTGTACATTGGCTCAAATATATAATTGGACACTAGGTTCGAGATTATTTAAATGCCGATTTTACTACTTCAAAGGAAATATTTAAAAACATTTGGATGCAGACTTATAGATAATTAAAAAACTTATAAACATGTATAATACTTTAAATTTTTTATTTAAAAATATTTCTAAATTTCATGTCAAACGCATAATTGAACAGTCAAATAAAAGGCGCTGTTTTAACACTTGGAACCAAAACCTTTTGCTTTTATTACTGCTTTCAAACTGCACGGGATTGGCATAAAATTGCGCGGTTATATTGTTCCATTCTCGCCAAATTCCTTGTTTAAACTGCTCCACTGGGCTGATATTGGATTAATACTCAATAATGTTTAGCTCAGGGGCCTATGCCGGCATTTGGAGTAGTTTTGAACAGTTTTGGATAAGCTACAGCTTCGTAACGTGCTTCGAATCGTTGTCCTAGTAGAAACAAATGTTTTCAATAGATTTAACTTATCGGCACTTTGCTTCACATTTTGCTTTAAGATGTCCAAATATTGAAATGGATCCATTGTACTGTCTAAATATTGAACATACCCTACTCCTGCACTGGAAGAACATCCCCACACTCCCCCATGCTGGAAAATAGAGTGGATATTGTTAGGCAAAAACTCAGTATTTGGCTTACGCCAAACATACTGCTTTCCATCTGATCCATACAGGTTAAATTTACTTTCATATGTAAAGCATACTTACTTAGGCTATGTATGCACTATGCAATGGTGTATGCACATAGCTAGTGTCCAATTATACATTTAAGCCAATCTATTTATTTTAGAAAAATATTAATCGTTCAAGTAGCCTTATGCTAATAGTGATTGAATCGAATAAGGAAAGTTAAGGGAAATTTTTTACATAATAATATGTATATATATATATTTATATACATATTGATAATCAAAAATATTTCCACTTTGGTTTCAGACCATGTTTTGACAGGCAGTTTGCTTCTTTCGGAGAACAACAGCAAACACATTGTAGTTTTATTGTACTTCCCTCCAACAGTGCCCAAACAACGTTAACCTTGACATTTTTATTTCAATTAAGATAGCCTCACTAACCGGTATCGGTTAGTCCTATGCATTCCAAAGCACTCAAAACATTTTTTAACTCTTAAAAGTTAATCCTACATCTTGATGATAAATTTAACAAGGCAGTGACAGAAGGATACATAAATTTACTTTAAATAAGAAATAATTTGTGAAAATTTATTTGTGGTCTTCAAATGTTCATAGCGAAACAGCAACGGCAGCCTGAACATACAAATGGATTTCAATAAAGAAAATAAAATTACATTTAATTTCTAACAAATCCCGAAGCTTACAAATGACCACATTTAAATTCATATTCATACATACACAAAAACACTTTTCTCCCCAATGGATGCAAAGTTTTACAGTCATTTACGATGATTTTGAATATTTTATTTGCTCACTGGGGAGAGAGGAAAGAAAAAAATTTGTATGATTTTTACTCATGAGAAATAAAGGATCACGCAGACCGAAGAGTAGTAATTTCCAACAAATGTCGCATTACACAGCTATGAATATACACACATATGTACATAGTACATATATGTACTGCGGCTAAGTTTAATACAAGTTCGTGACCACTGACCGAATTGATTTAGACTGTGTGTTGAACACAAAAAATCAAAAGAAAAACACTTTAAATGTGTGAAAACTAGAAAAAACCCTTTTTCATCGTTGTTACCGAGATTGTGGCAAATGAGTGAGATGAGCTCCATAAAATTATTATTAAAGAAAGTGCTGCACGTGCTTATTCTATTCTTTTGATTATAGGCCTTTAGAATCTTTACAAAACAACAATAAAATTAAGGGAAAAATATGGATTTAATCCTAAAAGCTTTTAAATCTTCCAAAGATTATATGCCATCTTATTTATGTTGGTTTTAAGTATTTTGTTTAATTTTAAGAAATTTCATCCCAACCTTCATGTGCATACAGTATCGGACAAAACCTAAGCACCCCCTCAGTACATTTTTATAAAATGATTATTTTTTTAAGAAAACAAAGTTATTAATATTTTATTTTTTATTTTTTTTTTTATTTATTTATATCCTTATTATTGAAAAACACAAACTTAAGGAATTCAGAATTCAATAAAAAAAGTTGTGATTGAAAATACATTTTAAGTCGAAAATATAAGCGGACAAAACTAAAGCACCCCCCATTTAAGGTACAGATAAAAACTGTTGAAATTAATATTTCTTTGCGAATCCTTTATTCTGGATGACACACGCACATCTTTTAAGCATAGAGGATTTGAAATTATTAATTATTTTAGGTGATATTGCTTCCCAGTCTATTTTTGCGGCTTCAAATAAATCTTTTTTAGTTTTGCAATTTTCTCGGTTGATTTTTAAGTTAACGATCTCCCACAAGTTGCAGATTAAGTTAAGATCAATTGAGTGCAAGATATTCGATCAACAGATCAATTATTTCTAGGCCAATTAAAAAGTTTTTGCAGATTGGTCGCACATCTCCTACTTATCCTGGCGGAAGGCCACGTGAAACTTCGCGATATGAAGACTCCTTAATTAAAAGGACAATCCAAAATGATCCCACAGCATCTACTAGTCACATACGAAACCGCTTAGATTTAAAAATTAGCGATAGAGCTATTCGCAGAAGGACGGTAGATGCCGGATTATTTAGTCGCCAACCAGCAAAAAAAAAAACTTTTATATCGTCAAAAAATAAAAAAGCGAAACTTGAATTCACCAAGGCCCATCTCCACTGGAGTGTCCAAATATGGAGGATTGTACTATTTTCTGACGAATCTAAGTTTAATTTAAAGGATTCAGATGGCATAAGACGATATGATGTGTTTCACGATATGAAAGTTTTTTTGCTGGTCGTCGACTGAATAATGCGGCCTCTACCGTCCTTCTGCGAATTGCTCTTTCGCTAATTTTTAAACATAAACGATTTCGTATGTGGCTAGAAGATGCTGTGGGATCATTTCGGATTGTCCTTTTAATTAAGGAGTCTTCATATCGCGAAGTTTCACGTGGTCTTCCTCCAGAATGGGTAGGAGATGTGCGACCGGTATGGAAAAAATTTTGAATTAGCCTAGAAATAATTGATCTGTTGATCGAATATTTTGTACTCAATTGATCTTAACCCAATCTAGAACTTGTGGGAGATCGTTAACTTAAAAATCAACCGAGAAAATTGCAAAACTAAAAAAGATTTATTTGAAGCCGCAAAAATAGCCTGGGAAGCAATATCACCTAAAATAATTAATAATTTCAAATCCTCTATGCTTAAAAGATGTGCGTGTGTCATCCAGAATAAAGGATTCGCAAAGAAATATTAATTTCAACAGTTTTTATCTGTACCTTAAATGGGGGGTGCTTTAGTTTTGTCCGCTTATATTTTCGACTTAAAATGTATTTTCAATCACAACTTTTTTTTATTGAATTCTGAATTCCTTAAGTTTGTGTTTTTCAATAATAAGGATATAAATAAATAAAAAAAATAAAAAATAAAATATTAATAACTTTGTTTTCTTAAAAAAATAATCATTTTAAAAAAATGTACTGAGGGGGTGCTTAGGTTTTGTCCGATACTGTACATACAAATATAAAGAGCCTCTATTCTCATCTATTGCGGTTGTTTGTCACCATTGTTCTCCTAATCTCAAAGTAACATAAATAAATATGTTTCATTATTTTTTTATACTCGTATATAGGGTGGGCCATCCATCTAACGGTTTAAATTTGAATCATCGGTTATTTCGAATCTGGCAAAACTTATGTCATTCTATTCTGTCAGTACATTATTTCCACTGAACGTAATGAATCGATTTACGCTTGAGCAACCTTGGGATTTATTGGGCCAACGAGAAACTGCACGATGATGTCGATTTTGCCAAAAAAATCATCATTTCGGATGAAACTTATTTTCATCTTAGTGAGTACGTCAGTAAACAAAATTACTGTATTTGGGGCTCAGAAACCCCACAAGTGGTCTTACAGACGCCAATGCACCCATTATGAGTGACTGCTTGGTGCGGATTGTGGAGCGGAGGCATCATTGGCCCATTTTTCTATGAAAATGAGGATTTCGCAATCATTACGGTCAATGGAGGTAGCTATCGCACCATGATAACCGACTTTTTTGTACCCCATCTTCATGGTATTGATGTGAACGATGTTTGGTTTCAACAGGCTGGTGAAACTTGTCACATATTTCATAACATAATCGATTTATTACGTCAAACGTTTGATGACCGTTTAATTAACCGAAATGGTGATGTCAATTGACAACCAAGAAGCTGCGATTTGACACCGTTGGACTATTTTCTGTGGGGCGCCATTAAAGAAAATTGTGATGCCGACAAACCAGAGATAATTGAGCATTTGAAGGCCAAAATTCGTGATGCCATTGCTGAGATACACTCGAAACTTATAAACTTCACGAAAATTAGTCCGATCGAATGAGATACTGTAAGGCCAGCCGCGACAGAAATATGAATGAAATAGTATTCCATTTCTAACTGGAACAACTGTACTACACAAGAAAAAGCTATATTTCAAACCGTTTTTGTTTTATTGCGTTTTTAAATTTAAAGTTTTAAATAGACCACCCTTTATAAGGTGTGGTAGAAAGAAATTCTTTTTTTTAATTTATCATACCATTTACGATAGCAGAACTAACTTGTTGTCATTTTTATTGTATTTCCATCTTCTATTGTATTGTTGGCAAAAAAAACTGGGAGAATTGAATTTCAAAAGGTTTCCTCATTGAGACGAATTTTTCATCGTCTTAATTGTACGTAGAATATACAGCCTTGGTGGCTGGTTTGAACTGACATTGAGCAATTGACGACTGCTTGTTTCATAGGTCTTTATAGGTCTGGCTTAACAAATTAACTTTAATATACGATTCCCTACCAGTTTCACCAGACCCAGTAAAACCTTAAAATTACTCAAAATTACAATTTACTCAAATTTTGACTACCATTTACACTAGCTGACAGCTAGTGCCTATATCTCAACCGTCTTATTGTGCATGGTGTGGATTGCTTGTAATACATTCAGACTGTAAGATTTTAATTATTTTATCAACATTCCTGATCTTTGACCTAAAATCAAAATTTTTGCAACGGAATATATATCGAGACCATATACATTATTCACAGTCGTTTGAAAACTGTCTCGTTCGCCTTTAACTAAGTAAATCTCTGATATCTGGTGTGTTTCTACTTTGGTGGTTCTCATTTTTATCGTCATATCATATCGTACCACAAAACTGTCATAAAAATCTTTAGCACCAACTTGATCAGAAACGCTATCCCATGGATGGAGATTACTGAAGTGTCTCTCTTTAATACTCATTGTAATGAAACCAAAGATTTGAAAACTTGATTTGATTGATGAGAGGAATTTTTTGTTAAAACAATTTTTACTGTACTTAGTGAAATTAGAAAACAAAAAAAAAAATAATGAAACAAACGTTAGGTTTAAAAAGTACGGGAGTGGTTAATAGGAGGGTTGTTTAATAAGGCGTTTAAAAATATTTTGTAAAATATTTTATGATTTATATGCGATTTAATAGAAACTGAACGCAGAGAATTGTGCGAACACAATAGGAAGGAAAAAACAAATGGGCATTGTAAAGAAGTAAACAACTGTCAGTCACTTTATGATGACTTTTAACTTAAGGGATGAACCTGGGGACAAATGAAAATAATTGTAAAAGGAATTTTTACATCCATGTACAGAGAATCTATATTCAACAATCATTTTCGACTGATTCTAGATAAATTAGCTAACAATGAACTACTCGTAGACCCACCCATGTCGATGGACAGGATACGCTACATCGAATTCAAAGAGCAATAAGGCTGTAATGTATGTATGTATTAATTACACAGATAATAGAAAGTTACATATGTATACATAGGCAATCCTTTTCAACTGTCAACAACACCCGAACCTTGTTGCCGTCTGTTATGCTAATTTAGTTGCGATAGTCGATCGGTGGCAGTGATTATGTTAATTTACAACTACCGAGGACCTTGCCTTCTTCTAAACTAGGAACATAACAAACCTCGCACTAGTATAGTTGATAATAAATTCTTAAAAGCCTCGAAATCTGAAACCATACTCCGACAGAATAATAACAGAAAAATTGCGGAGGCATTGTGTGAACTGTAGAGTATTAACAAGAGATCTGCGTTTTAATAGTGAAATAAAAAATGTGACACAAAAAATTGAATCAACAATCTTGCAAAAGATGCACAATCTGGGGCTGATGGCCGCCCCATAGGAAATCTATACAATACGGCAAGAAAATTACTAAAAAGCGATAATTTTTGAGAAACAGGAGAACTCATCACATCATCACGTTTTCTTTGTAATTCTGGGAAAGAACTCTACAAGGACGTATTAACGTCTTTTATAAATAAGCAACTGACTATACGCAATTGTAAGTCACACACACAATTTAGATTCTTATCAAGTCACCGCAGTCTAAAAGGTAAAGTGTTGGCTCTTATTAGACGTAAGGTCATGGTTCAAACCCCAAGTCAGACATCTCTAACAAAACGAAATATGAAAAATATTTCTTCGGCGACTCCTCTCATCATATTTTTGGCAAAAACTCAGGGAGTAAATAAAATTGCCATGAAAAGTTTCTTAAAAATCTGTCGTTCGGAGTCGTCTTTAAACCATACCTGTTAAATTTCGATTACGATTAGTAATCAATTACATTACTTTTTTAAAAGAATCGTAATGATTATAATGGCTGATTTTTTAAGAGCTATAGGATAATTTAAAAAAAAAACACATTAAATTCAGAAAAATTCATGAAATCTTTATTTGAATCGATAGTACGGTCCATATAATTTAATGTTTGAAGATTATTTCATGCAAATGTTGACCGCGACTGCGCCTCAAATTGTCCATCTGCTTAATCCAATCTTGGCATACTCTTTCCAACATTTCGGCTGGTATCTCACGAATAACTGCTTCAATGTTGTCTTCCAATGCGTCAATTGAAGCGGGCTTGTCTGTATAGACATGAGCTTTAACATAGCCCCACAAAAAATAGTCTTAAGGCGTTAAATTGCACGATCTAGGCGGCCAATTGGCCGGTCCCGAACGTGAAATAAAATGTTCACCGAACTCGCCTCTCAATAAGTCAATTGTTACGCGTGCTGTGTGGCATGTGGCACCGTCTTGTTGAAAACACATGTCATGCAAGTCAAGCTCTTGCAAAAAGTTGGATATCATCTCATGATTTGCAAGCGTTGTTCGTTTGTAAGACGATTCATGGTTAAATTATTGACCAAACTGAAGATGTTTGACAGTGAAACAAAACACGAAACGTACGTGGGCTGTTTAAACCAGTGTTGCCAAAAAGATAATAGCTAAAAAATCACCCGTTATAATTCTATGACCAATTTTTTCGAATTACTAATTGATTACGATCACCAAAGAATCAAAAAATAATCAGTATTACTGGCGTTTAGTCTAATAATCAAAAATAGTCTAAAAAATAATCAAATTGTTTTAAATAATTCTTTTTGACTATTTTCAAATATTCAAAAAGAATTGAAATTAATTATTGAAAATAATTTGATTACTTTTGATTATTAGGCTAATCGCTAGTAATCCTTATAATTTTTTGATTATTTTGTGATCGTAATCAATTATTAACTATTTTAACCAAAAATAATCGTAATTGTAATCATTATTTCACCATTCAAAAAAAAGTAATCAAATTACTAATCATTACGATTACTAATCATTACTTAACAGGTATGCTTTAAACTGTAGGTCCCAATACTCTTACGTAAAATTAATACATACAACATAAGTGTGGTAAGAATCTAGTTCGTAATCCTTTCTGAAGGGTCGTAATGACTAATTATGTATATAAGTCACACCCAAGAAATAAACCTACTGAATGTCCGATTATCAGAGAAATGTGTGAAAGAGCTTCAAAATTCTCCTATTTTGTAGTCAACAATTCAGGATTGAAGAAATTTTTCTAAAAGAAAACGCCGAGGAATGATCATCAACTTGCAAAAAAATTAAGATCTGATTACAGAAATTAGAGAGAGAGAGTGAGATAGAGAGAGATCGTTTTTATGAGCTGAATGAACAAATTGAGTGCACAAATTCTATACAAAAGATAATGAATAAATATCATGCTCAGAATCGATAAAAAGGGATTATCGACTTCAGGCATAAGAGATGGTCACCTAAGAAGTAATCATCAAATGTCAAAGCTTATTCTCAAAGACGAATTCACCCAGTGATAAATACAAAAGCAAAACAATTTTAAAAATATTACTCGGAAACTGACATATGTATAACCACCATCCTAAACATCAAAATTTTTTGGCGAAAAATCAATTCAAAAAAACGTAATTCACACAGCAAATAAACAGAACTTTCGCCAAGGCTAAAAACACCATCTATCTCAATTCGAGTTGCTCCCACCTTTATAAATTAAGCTTGATTGAAAGATAAATTATTAAAATTACTTTCTCAAGTAATAAAAAAATTTAAAATGAAAAATTATTTGACGTGTTTAATGTGTTACACGTTTTCAAAAATAAAATTCTACGAATTTCCGCTAACTTCGAAACTTATTGGTTGCTTGATACATAGAGAGAGAGAGAGAGAAAGGAAAAGAAAGAGGGAACATGGAATTACCTTGGCTTATTTGGAAACGAAAAAAACCATATGTTTAAAGAACTTTTCTTAAAACAAGCTGTCAAATTATACATGTCACTTTATTTGCGTTTAATGGTTCGAATTTTTTTTCCCTTAAGAATTTGATTGCAAATTAAAGATTTATACTTACTTCAATATTTATTTAAATTCAATTTATGTTCAATATTGAAAATATTTCCTTTAAAATTGTTTAAAATGTTTACAATAAATTGACAGCAAATACAAATATACAAATTTTGTATAAAAAGTTATGCAAAGTTCTACAAAATTCTGAAAAATTAACAGCAGCATACGATGAGTCAGTCTATTCTGCTTAAAACCCTGGAAGATAATTAAACTAACTTCACTCTGGTTGCCTTATTCCATAAACAAGGTATGGAACAAGTTATTCCATAAACATTGAAGAATTTTAGAAATTATGATTAAAATTGTGTTCTTACATCTAACTCTTCGTGCTAAGTCAACCATAAGCAAAATTTGTTTCCGTAATTGTTTAATTTAGAATAGAAGGACTCAAAAATAGAATCTCAGAGTGCTCACAGTGTTCTGCTGCAAGATCGAAGTAGTTTTCACCTTCGGAGATCGCATAGACCCTTAAAAGTGAGTATTACCTTGGATTTAGGCGTCGTTTAGAAATAAATATTCGTGCGCTATTTTGAAGAAAAATTCATGTGCCTCGCTCCCCTGTCTGACATTATGAAAATAAGGTAATAACCAATGGTGTTCATTAGTATATTATATCTCTTGAGGCCACGGCTCAAACCATAGGCTAATCTGTAGGTCCCACGGCACATGTACAAAATTAACACGCACAACATAAATGGTGTTAGAAGCTAAGCGGCGACTTCCTCCCAGCAAATTCCTGGTAAAAACTCTGAGATTAAATAAAAAGGCCATGAAAGGTTTCTCAAAAATTTGTCGTTCGTAATCGACTTTAAAATTAACACACACAACATATGTGGTGTAAGAAGCTAAGTGGCGACTTCCTCCCAGCAGATTCCTGGTAAAAACTCTGAGAGTAAATAGAATGGCCATGAAAGGTTTCTCAAAAATCTATTGTTCGGAGACGACTTGAAACTGTAGCCCCGCAACTAATGTATAAAAATGAACACATACAACATAAGTGGCTTGAGAAGCAAGGTCGTAATCCTGTCTGAAGTGTTGTAACAACCAATTTTGTATGTATGTGGTTTATATATTTAGTTATCATTTAATTAAGGTATATAGATAGGGCTGTCGTCAAGACTGCTCCCCATATTTTTTATTCACCAAGTTGTTTCAGCTAAGTAGGTTTGCCATCTGCCATGATAGGTTTGCCATCTACCATGTTTATCAATTAATAACGTCTTTTTCGAATATAAATTGAGTGTAGTAGTAAGATACTTTGCTAATTGAATCATAGTCGATTTGAAAACATAGCGAGGCTCAAGCCGACATTTTTATGACGTGTATTATCAATATTATCCTCTCTGGAGGGCAATGGTCAGCGAGCTTCCGGGATATATAATTCGAAGAGGTAAGACTCTTAATTTTAAATATTTTAGAATCATATGGCAATGCCGGCTTAAACTTGAGATTGCAGGGGTTTTTGTTTTAGTACTCTATAAGTAGAAGTTGCCGTAGTCTAGTAGGTAGTGTGTTGGCTTATTAGACGTAAGGCCACGGTACAAACCCCAGCTCAGACTTCAAAACGAAATATGAAAAAATATTTCTTTGGCGGCTTCCTCTCAGCAGATTTCTGGCAAAAACTCTGAGAGTAAATAAAACTGCCATGAAAAGTTTCTCAAAAATCTGTTGTTCGGAGTCGACTTTAAACTGTAGGTCCCGCCACTCATGTATAAAGTTAACTCACAAAACATGAGTGGTGTGAGAAACTAGGCCGTAATCCTGACTGAAGGGTTGTAATGGCCAATTATTTATGTATATATGGGTACTCTATTAGTAGGTACATAAATAGTCCATTATATAATAGTAACTAGTATTTCAATGTAAAAATATTTCTCAGAAATTAAAATAAAAAGAAACAATCTTCGTATACCTTAAAGTCATCATTAATTATTTGTAAAAAAAACACACACACAAATTCTGTGAATTAAAGGCAATGTGTTGCAGACATTTGAATGCAGAGATTAAGCGTATTACAAAGATAATTATTTCAGATTCTTAAACTCATTCATCATTTTGCAGTTATGGTTTCAGCGGCTTTATGATTGGCAGTAATCATTATTAAGGTTTGAGTACAATTATACCCTGTAATAAAGTATAAAATGAAAATTACACGCATTAAGTGCAATATAGTTTACTTTAGTAGATTTTCTAGGTACCCATGTTTAATAATACTGCACATGCAGCATATTAATCTGTCTGTAATGAGATAATTGTTGTTAGTTAGATTGAATTTAATTTCCATTAAAAAATGCTAAAACTATGAAGGACCTCCATCATATTCACTTGCAAAAGAATACATGTATGTTGGCGTTATACCCTTATACTATACATCGCCAACTTAAATTTGTTAAGTTAAAGGATTAACGTTTGTTTTTCAATTTGTCTACCTAAACTTATTGATAGCAGATGTAAATGTATGTATATATGTGCATACGAAAGTTACATGAAAATGAAATAAATAAAGGGTGGGCCATTTAAAAGTTTAAATTTTAAAATGCAATAAAACTAAAACAGTTTGAAATTTTACAAATTCATTTTTTTGCTGTGAATTGTTCCGTTTAGAAACATTTCATTTATATGAATGCCGGGGTGGTCTCACAGTACCACATTCGGTCTGTTCACTTTTCGTGCACTTTATCGAGTATATTGTGTCGTATCTCGGCAATGGCATCACGAATGTTGGCCTTCAAATGTTCAATTGTCTCTGGTTTGCCGGCATAACATATTTTATAACAGTGGAACAGTGTCAAATCGCAGCTTCTTGGCGACCAATTGACATCAAGATTTCGGTTAATTAAATGCCCATCAAACGTTTGACGCAGTAAATCGATTGTGGCATGAGATTTGAGGACAAACCAAACATCGTTTACATCAATACCATGAAGAGCGGGTATAAACAAATCGGTTATCATGGTACGATAGCTACATCCATTGACCATAATGGTTGCATCGTCCTCATTTTCATAAAAATATGCGCCAATGATGCCTACGCTCGACAAGCCAAACCGAACAGTCACTCGCAATGAGTGCATTGACTTCTATAAGGCCACGTGTGAGTTTTCTGAGCCCCACATGCCTCAATTTTGCTTTTTAACGTACCCACCAAGATGAAAATGAGCTTCATCCGAAAAGATACTTTTTTGTTGGCAAAATCTACATCATTGTGCGATTTCTCATTGGCCCAATAAATCCCAACGTTGCTCTAGCGTAAATCGATGCATTACGTTCAGTGGAGATAATATACTGAATTTTGTGACAGAATAGAATGACATAAGTATTGCCAGATTCGAAATAACCAATGGTTTAAATTAAAACCGATAGATGGAACACCCGATATTTAATCTTTATCTCAACAGCACAGTAAGTCAGTCTTAAATTCTTTGTATTTCTTTTATGCAATGTTTCATCCGTTTTGTATTAAATCCAATACCTAAAACTGTTTTAATAAAAACTTTATGTACTGTTATATACACAGAACTACATACACACAATGTACATCAATATATGTATATGTATGTATGTATATAAAACCCTTTTATTATATTCGAATTTCCTAACGCCATAAAAATCAACAAAAATGCCAAAACAAAAACTGATGTTGGCATGATATGATTGACAAATAATGTTTGATGTTAAAATAAATATTGTAACGGAAAGGAAAAACAACAAAATATTTTCAATAAACGAATAAATTTTCCAAAAAAAAAGAAAAAAAGAAAAGAAAAGTCAAATGATGACAGATAAGATTTAAGCTCTTTACAGCTTTTAAAAGATTACACACTTTTCATTCAATAGACATAACCTTACTCTTTAAACAAAAAAGGAAACTTTTTTTACCTACTAAACTGTATAATTTAATAGCACTGACATTGTTATTATTTCAGATAATTTATTTCGACTAGATTTGTCAAATTCAGTTGTTAATTAATTAATTAAATTAATATTTCTTTATTTGTGAGAAGCTAGGCCGTAATTCTGACTGAAGGGTTGTAATGGCCAATTATGTATGTATGTAATATTTCTTTCAGCTGTTGAATACATTTGGTAATTGAAATGCAATTGAAAGAATCATATTTTTGGTTAATAGTACAGTTACGAGTAAAAAAATGCAACGCTGCATCGTATATAGGGTAAATACGACTACGAGTTACGCAGTTACGTGACGCGGTAAAGCGTCAATTCTGTCTAGAATATTGACTGCCAGCAGTTGCTGGTTTTTCATCATAAACTGATGGCCTAACATAGCTTCATAAAAAGTATTTCAGAGGCGTTAAGTCGGACGAATTGCCATTAAATTGATTTGACAATAAATTTATTTGCTAAGCTTACTGTAGGGCCAAATGCCGCACAATATAATAACAATACTTCAGTTAACATACATACATACATTCATAAATACATACATATATAATTGGTCATTACAACCCTTCAGTTAGGACTACGACCTAGCTTCTCACATCACTTATGTTGTGCATGTTAATTTTATACATGAATGGCGGAGCCTACAGTTTAAAGTCGATTCCGAACGATAGATTTTTGACAAACTATTCACGGCTATTTTATTTAATCTCAAAGTTTTTGACGTTAATCTGCTGAAAAGAAGTCCCCGAAGAAATATTTTTTCGTATTTCACTTTGTTGGAGATGTCTTATCTGGGATTGCGGCCGTGAACTCAGACCTAATAAGCTAACACACTACCTAATAGATTATAGTTAACTTTTACGATAAATCACAGTGAAATAAGAACCGATAACAATGGTCGTTATCGGTAAACCGCATTACAGACAATTTTAATGAGTCTACCATAATGGTGATTCTTTCACGACTTGAAGATTGACTTCGCTCTAAATATGACAATTTCGCCATATAACCAGAAATCAGCTTGAACTTAGTGATGATGGTCATCTTCAGTTAAATCAGCTTTATAAAACCAAAATTACTTGAATGATAACATTTTGCTACTTTTGAACTGTACAACTTTTGGTTCTGTAAACTTACAACATTAAGCGACATCGAAAGAAAGCGGTAGAAGTAAATGAAGATGAAAAGTTCGGAATATCTGTCTCAGCAAGTTCGGGTCATAAAAATCTGTGTGTGTGGTATGGCCTTGAAATGATGAAACACAACACCTTTTCTTTAAATTAATTCTGGCCGTTTTAAATAAATTGCTTGCTGTAATATCATTAATCCTCAAATGCTCAAGTGCTCAAGGATTATAAAGATTTGTATGATGTAAATCTGTGGATTTTAATGATTCGAAAGAAGTCACTCCCTTATATACGTATTGTTAAGTTTAAGAGAAAATACGAAAAATAAAACTTTATACTGCTGAAATGCGGTCTTAGTAGAAATCAAATTTGTTTACAGTTTCACTAGACACACTGTGCTATCATTTTTGTAGTATTAATTTCACTCTGAAATTGTATCAACAACAACCTGTATTTGTTGCTGTTTCCAAGTTCACGTCCTGTCAAGTCTGAAACACACATAAAACGTAAACATTAACAAATCTTTCGCCTTGTTTTGACATGTCAGAGACAAAATAATAATAATAAATTTACAAATATGTTTATATCTTGAATTTACTGCTGCTATTTTATTATCCATCATTGTTATGACTTTTCTGTGGAAGGTTAAAAAGTGAAATTAATTTCTTAATATTTTTCAATATCAGTCTGACAGCACAATCTGTCTAAAACATTAGAAATTTCTTTTAGAAACATTTGATACTGTCTGTAGACAATACAAAAAAAGAATACAATCAGTTGAATAAAAAAGACAAATTAACGCATAAAAATGTAATAGATTTAAAAAGTTAGAATTATTTTTATTAATAACAAAAAAAATTTAGGTAAAATATTATAGATAACAGTAAAATTTTGAATTTCGAATTAGAATAATTAAAACAATTAAAAATATATACGAAATGTATAAACAATCATATGTAGCTGCTAGATAAATAAAACATAAAATCGTCGTATATTAGAAAAAAAAAATTTTAAATCCTCAAAGACGTTCATTGAAAACATCGAAAAATCGTCAGATAAAATAAGTATATAAATTCAAAGGGTTTTAAAAAAGTTATTTTTATAGTACTACATTTAACAAAAAAAATGTATCAAGTCTTTTTAACGCTTTAATTATAAAAATAAGCTTAATAAACGAGTGTTTTATATACATATGTAGTATGTAATATATTTGTATGTTAAAAACAAAATGGCATAAAGTTTAAAGATATGTACATAAATATGTATTAGAATTGAACATTTTAATCAAATAAGGCACAATATTAAAATCGAAGAAGTTACGATTGCTAAATTGTAAGGAATTTAGTTTAAGTTTTAAGAAATTCAGTTTTAAGGAATTTAATTTAAATTAACTTTGCTTATAACTCTTTCAACATTAATAAAAAGTTACCATCTTATGAAAAACGCCTAGCACTCATTAAATTACCATCTTTAAAAAGCCGTGGTAAAATGCTAAATGGTGTCTTTCTCCTGAAGCTGATTAATGGTGTTATCAACTCCCAATTTCTTCTGGAAAAACTTTACATAAGAGTACTTGTTGGACGAACAACAAGATACTATAATTTCATAAATATAAAATATTGCATAATTAACTACGTGAACTTCGATCCATTTCGTAAAATCTGTTATGATTTTAATAATCTTTACCTTCATATAGGTTTTAACAAAAATTTGGAATCCATTAAAAATGCTGTAATTTTACAATTAATCACGTTTAATTAATAATTTCAATGTTGTTTTCTTTTTTAACATATTTTTTAACTTATTTTTTGTATTGAACTCATAATAATAATAATTTTGTATGGAAATATAAGGAAATGTAAGGATTTTCCATAGATAAATATAAAATAATGAAATATTAAATATAAAAAAAAATTAGCTGAAGTGTTATCACATTCTTCAGCTAATATATAATAATATTGTAATAATACTGTAATAATAATATGTAATAATATTTCTTAATAAATCAAGGCTGGAAATTAAAAGCTACCATCTCTAATTTTCATTTCTGATATTTTTTTCAAAAATCGAGAAGGTTTATATCATTTTCTGGAAAAAAATGTTTGAAGTTTAAACAGTCTATCCCAGTGTTGTTTATTGACAATTAAGCGCAAGAATAATATTGCATCATCTATACCTATGGGTGGTGTAAATATTAGGGTGTCAGAAGCTCTTTACGCTCTGGGCACGAAAATTCTGGGTGATGTTCGCTGAAACCGATACATTTTCTCTTGGCTCCTAAGACGATGTAAGAAATATTTCACTTCATCTGATCTTTTTCCTCTTTATACTACTTACACCCGGCCGAGAATGGTATACAACTATTATGTATGGGCCGATGCCTCAACGTCTATTTTCAGACTTCTCAACCGCTTACAGGAGAAAGTAAAATTGTTCGTTAATCACGATATGGTATCCAACTAAATTGATTCATTAGAGCATCCTTGCAATGGGGCTTGTGTTTCACTGTTGTATCGCTACTACAACGGATTTTGCTCGAGCAAAATAAGGGGACTTGTTCCCAAGAATCATGTTTCCTACGTAACACTTGTCTTTCTCGGCGAACACATCCGTTTGTGGTCGATTAGCCAATGGATTGCACGCTGCATTTTAGACCTACTCCCTCTTTCCTCCTTTCCATAGCATATTTTCCTAGTTTCCACATAATGCACTGCATGAGTAGAGGCCATCCCCTGAGAGTTGGTCGCACGAAAAAATAAAATAATAGCACTTGCCTTGGTGTTCCTAGAGTAAAATTAGAAGCTCTATTGGAATCTTTAAAAATGGTGTGCAACGTCAAATGGTAAATTATGCTCAACTAGGAAAAGTACCAACCTTACTTATTTCACAATTCTTGGTATTGCTACTATTAGCTGGGTAATGTTAGGGTATTTGCAGATATTTTCAGAACTTACCATTTTCTTTACCAATTAACGCTTTTATTTAGATTATATAGCATTTTATATAGTATCATCACAAGTGTTTGTAAATAATTTAAAAATATAATACTTTAATTATGTAAATTTTTTATTCCTAAAAATCGTCAAAATAAGGCCATAATTTTGGAGAACAAAATACAATACATCAGCAACTTGGATCTCTGGAACAGAACCTTACCAACGAGAAACCCATAATTAAAAATAGGAAATGACGATGGATCGGCCATACCATCAAGAATAATGCTGATAGTATAACATGAATGGCACTAAATGGAGTCTTTGAGGCTCAAAATCCATGGCAGGCCAAGGAACACCTAAAGACGTGCGATACTCCAAAATATAGGACAGTGCAGTCGTACATAGGAAGACGCAAAAATAATAGCCGTCAACTGGATAAGATGGAAATGCTTTCTGGAAGCCATATGCTCACAAAAGGGGTAATGAAAAAAAATACAATACACACTACATACAAAGAAAAGGATTTTTTAAGGGAGAGATAAATAAAAAACTTTGTTTTATTTATTTTCACTTTTCTTTGCTTTCTTTTTTGTCAAATACTATGTAAAGTGTGTACAATTTACTAAAATGAGTTGAGTTCCAGCAAATGAAGCACATTATCTTCTGAATCTTTACAAAATTACAAAAATTTTTGTATTCGACCATTAGGAAATCCACGTTTTCTTAATTAAAATAATTTTCATTTATATTGCAAAGAGTAATATCTCTTGAAATTACATCAACCATTAATTAAAATAAGTTCTTGTTACCAATAACAAATTAAATAAAAATCTTTACACTAAAAAACCCACGAAAATCACAACCAAAAATATACGAAAAAATTTGCGTGTGGTTTTAAAAGTAAATTTAAAACTTATTACATTTGAGACGTTTAAGTTTTTGTAACAGCTAGCATGTTCATGTGCAATCCATGTTGTGTTTATTAATTTTAACCTTTGAACTCACCGTAGTCTAGTAGTAGGTTCAAACCTCAAGTCAGACATCTCTAACAAAAGCAAATTTAAAAAAAAATATTTCTTCCGTGACTTCCTCTCAGCAGATTTATGGCAAAAAAGCTCTGAGAGCAGAATAAAATTGCGATGAAAAGTTTCTGTGGTTAGGAGTCGACTTTAAAATGTAGTTCCCGCCACTCATTTATAAAAAATTAACCCACCTAACATAATTGGTGCGAGAAACTAAGTAGATTCGAATCATACTCATAATTTCTGATACTTATACGCATTAATACTTATTTTAATATCATACTCATACTACTCATATTCAAAGTTTGAAGTACTCATCGTACTCATACTTAACAATACGCATGATGTTGTTGATTTCGACTCTCCTTTACTCAACATTTACAAGAATCACAAAATAAGTATGATTCGCGTACGAACACTACAATACTCACTAGAAGGATGTTGACTCACTCATACTCGAAATTTCATGAGTACACCTAATTCTGTTTTTACACGGTAGATTGGTTCCAGAAAAAACCGTGTAAAAAAAACCGTGTAAAAAAAGACACTGATCGTATGCAAAAATAGGTGATTGGTTCCTAATCTCTAAAACCTATTAAAATTAGTGAAAAACAAGGATTTTTAAGAAGTTTTGTATTTGGCATTTTCTTTTAGGGATTCATAAAATATTTAACAAAATTAAAAATATAAATAACTTAATAAATATAAAATATTTTTTGGCTTACCTTTCATCTTAATGCGTTAAATTTAATGTAATGATAGAAAAACAAATTTGCCAATAAAAAATTTCTTTACCTTTGTGCTTGTATGCACAAAAGGGAATTCCCCTAAATTTGTGCCATTTACATTTGCTTTGACCAGTAAATTTGCTTGTCGCGCAAAAAGGGAATTCCCTTAAATTTGTGATATGAACATACTTTGCAAAAATTAAATTTGACAAAAAAAATTTAAGCACAAAAAATTTTAAATGGTGCTAAATGGAATAAAATCGTGTAACAAAAATTAAAAATATTGTATTTTCAAACCGTGTTATATCAAAACCGTGTAAAAAAGACCGTGTAAAAACAGAATTAGGTGTACTTATGAGTAGCGAAAAAAGATTAATTGCTGACGTCTGGTCCTAATCCTGGCTGAAAGGTTGTAATGACCAACTATGTTGATTACTATGACTGGTGTAAGACGCTTTTAATTAATATATATAAATATAAATTAATAACAATAAAGAAGAAAATTCAGCTCAGTAGACGTAGTCTGTGTTGCTTTATAGACAAAGGCCCGTGGTTCAACCCATGGATCTGAAATCTCGAACATAACGAAATACGACTTCCTCTCAGCAGTGATGTGCAAAAATTCTGAGAATAAAGTACAATTGCAAAGAGACGTTTCACAAAAAATTGTCGTTCGGAGTCAACTCTAAACTGTAGGTCTGACCACTAATGGATAACTAGGTTGTAATCCTGACTAAAGGGTTGCAATAACTACATAATTAAGTTATGTAAAGATCCACCGTAAGCAAAGAATTTATACGTAAACAAATTAAATGTAAACAAATTAGTTTTATTTACTACCCATTTTGGAGATATTCGAGTGCAAAGTCAAACAATGAAAAATCGCCTCTTTGGGATATTTCTATAGCAAGTTTATTGTGATAGAAGTTGTTAAAAACAGACAATGGGCGCTGACTATCAAGAGGCTATGTCCGCTGATTCTTTTTAATACTTGTACAAGCTGCATCATTTCAATTCTGTTTGATAGCCATTGTAAGCAAACTATTATCTGGTAAAATATGAAAAAGTATATTAAAAACAACGATCTCTTCTTCGAACCGTTCCCTTATCCGCCCTATTCTCCGAATTTAGTCTTGAGTGACTATTTCTCGTTTTCAAGCTTTAAGAGATAGTTCAACAGAATGGCAATTAACTCACATAGTAAATATTTGAAGCTATTTATATGATTTAGTTTTATCGCTTCAATAACACATACGTAGTATGTATTACCACTGAAATAAAAAGAATAGGCCAACAATTTTCACGTTAAATATTTCGTTAACATACAAGGCATATACTGCAAAACTCTATTTCCCTATTTTAATTAGTTTTTCTAGAACTGTAGACATTACCACGTTTAAAGTGCATTCAAATGAAAACTGCACTTGAAAAACGCATGCCAGATATTTATGGATTACTAATTTCCTTTCCTTAAATATCCTACCTCCGCCATTAATAGCAACAGTTAAAGCACTAACTATACATTTAGTAAATTTACGTATACAATATAAAGCATATATATATATATGTACGTATACATAGTACATATAGATACGCGAATGCAACAATTATCCATCAATAGTAAAGTAAATATTTATATACGATATTCAAAAAGCCACAAGTATCAGTCATTTGGGGTCTGTTCATAATGGTTAACCAAATAAATATTGTATAAAATTTCCGGTACAAATGATACAGCTGTTAAGTAATTGAAGAGCTTAATGGAATGCAACTTTGAAAGCTTTCATCAATAAATTTTCAAATATTATTTAAGAGAACATACTATGTTTCGTCTAAGAGAACGATTTCAAATGCAAAGCTTTTTGCATTGGCAATCGTTAAATTTGTTCAATTCAAATTCCCTATTTTTTAATTTATGCGCGGTATAACTGATTGATTTATTTAAGGTTAGGTTAGGTTGAAGTGGCAGCCTTGGTGCCAAAAGCTCACTTGCGAACGTATAGCGGCCCGTTGTAACGCCACAAGTGAACGCAGTCTCTGTACTGCCGAAGTTGCTCCAAATCAAGGAAGATGAAATTAGTCAGCGCAAGGGCTGCACATTTAAAGCACGACTACCCCACACTGGAAAACCAGCCCGAAGATTTGATAAACGAAGCTATATCCTTGACATCAATGGACGATATCTATAATATAACATATATCTGCACCTCGCAAGAGATGGGCATTGACAAAGAAAGTGGATAACAGTCTTCTCTTCCTCAGCGGATCTGCACCCACCGCAGAAGTCGTTAGATGGGAGCTGCATTCTCTCCGCGTGTCTTCCCATAACACAATGACCTGCAAGCACGGCTACAGTGATTGAAATGACACCACGATCAAGTCCGAGTAAGCCTTCTTTCCATCGAGGGCCAAGTGCATCTAGCGGTGGAACAGGACTCCTCGTTGACCCAGAATAGGTTGGCGTCTCGAAAGAATTTCCGAGGTAAGTGGCATCCCCAAGACGACTAAAGAGAATTCCAGAAGTAGTGCACCAGCCCTGGATTTATTAAAATAATTTCAAGAAATATTGGTTCAACGAGGAAAAGGAGTGAAAGAAATGTTTTCGTTATTAGAAAAAAATACATTTCTTGAATAAAACATAAAACAAAAGTTTAGAATTAAAAATTTAGAAGTTTATCCCTACCAGAACATAACTAGTCAAATGACTAGTTATTTGACCGTAAAGTGTGACGTATAAACTAGTCACAACTTCCCATCAAGTTATTAAGGGCAATGTGAAAAACTTGACGTAAACATTCGTGTACATGTGATTTTGCCTTTCTTTCTAACATATGAATTCTTACGACTGTAAAACATATATCTAACCTGCTCACTCTTGCGCTATTTGAAGTCACAAATGACTAGTTAACTGGTTACACTTGACTATAGTCAAGTATAGTTGACTAGTCACAGTTGACTAGATAACTGGTTACACTTGACTATAATCAAGTATAGTTGACTAGTCACAGTTGACTAGTTAACTGGTTACACTTGACTACTATATTGAAGTCGCCGTGGTCTAGTAGGTAGTGTGTTGGCTTATTAGACGAAGAGCCAGGGTTCGAGCCCCATGCCAGACATCAAAATAAAAATACAAAAAGTATTTCTTCGGCGACTTCCTCTCAGCAGATTTCTGGCAAAAACTCTGAGAGTAAATAAAATTGCCATGAAAAGTTTCTCAAAAATCTGTCGTTCGGAGTCGACTTTAAACTGTAGGTCCCGCCACTCATGTATAAAATTAACACACACAACATAAGTGGTGTGAGAAACTAGGTCGTAATCCTGACTGAAGGGTTGTAATGACCAATTACGTACGTACTTGACTATAGTCAACTATAGTTGACTAGTCACAGTTGACTAGTTAACTGGTTACACTTGACTATAGTCAAGTATAGTTGACTGGTCACAGTTGACTAGTTAACTGGTTACACTTGACTATAGTCAAGTACAGTTGACTAGTTAACTGGTTACACTTGACTATAGTCAAGTATAGTTGACTAGTCACAGTTGACTAGTTAACTGGTTACACTTGACTATAGTCAAGTATAGTTGACTAGTCACAGTTGACTAGTTAACTGGTTACACTTGACTATAGTCAAGTATAGTTGACTAGTCACAGTTGACGCATTATACCCCCTTACAAAAGAAAAATGTTTTTTGTTTTGATATATTTTTATTAAAAAAAATATATTTTATTCTAAATTAAAATATAAATAAGTTAATATTTATATATAATTATTTCGATAATTAATCTACTTCTTGTAGCGGCTGCACTCTTGGCCTTAGGGGTTTTTGTTTAGTTGCTGGGGCCTTTTTAGTTGGTTTGGACTTAACAGCACCAGTCTTCTTTACAGTCTTTACCTTAGCCTTTTCTGTCTTCTTCTCCTCAGCAGTCTTTTTTGGATTTTTACTACGAGTGCCTTTTTTGTCAGCAGCAGGCTTTTTCTTTTCAGCAGTGGGTTTTTTGCTTTGGGTTCCTTTGAAGCAGCAGCTGACAATTTGAATGAACCAGAAGCACCCTTACCTTTAGTTTGAATTAATTTTCCACTGACAACAGCACTCTTCAAATATTTCTTAATGAATGGAGCCAATTTTTGGGCATCTACCTTATATGTGCTGGTGAGGTATTTCTTGATAGCTGGCAAAGATAAGCTTCCACGTTCTTTCAAGGTTTTAATGGCAGCATCTACCAATTGGAACACTATACAAAAAAAGTAACCAAAAATTAGAGGACTAGAGGAAATTCACAAATAAATCACACAAAAGAAAACACTTTCCTTCCTTGTTGCATGTCCGACTTCTTACTCTTCTTTCCGTATAGAAAAACTTTAGAAAATTGATTCACTTTCTTTCTTTAATTAAATTCAAACTTTGGTTCTATTTTTTTTTCCAAACTTCTTCCTTCTATATCCTTCCAATTTGTTTATGAAAACATATATACAGTGATGGATAAAATAATAGCTACACACCGAAATGTCAATGTTTATTAAATTTTTAATTATCGTTACATAACCCGGTTAAATTGACCATTAAACAAAAATTCTTTCGGAATACAAATCTATCCTGGGATTTCAATGAGGAATCTGTTCCACTGTGAGACTCACTTGGCCCACTATCGATAGAAGGCGCACCAACCAACTACTCAAACTTGATAGCAATATCATCTTGATCACAGTAGCCATGTTTACAAATCATAGCGTTATGGAAAGTCACGAGGCTCCCATCAAACGTCCTTTGTCGTGGTTGTGGGTCTGCTTAAGAGGAGAAAACTGCTATCCACTTTCTTTGTCAATACCCATCTCTTGCGAGGTGCAGATTTAGTTTATTTGACTCTCCATTTCTTGTTAGCTTAAAGGAGTTATTATCCATTAATATCAAGGATATAGCTTCGTTTAAAACTGGCTCGTTTAGATCATAGGGTAGTCGTGCTTTTAATTTGCAGCTCCTGCTCTGCCCAATTTCTTCGATGGCTTTGGAAAAATGCGGTCAGTACAGGGACTTCGCTTATCTGTGACTTCACAACAGGCCACTATGCGTGCTCAAGTCTGCTTTGGTAACCGAAACTACCACTTCGGCCTACTTACCTACCTACATAAATAGTGTTTTTATTGTACAATAAAAAAATATTTTAAATTTGTGGTCCCAAGCAATAGCAGCGTAAGTCGAAAAATATACATATGTACATACATAGCTAGCTCCTCGCTCACCTACATATATTGTGTGTGTTTATTTTATACATTTTTCATGGCAATTTTATTTTACTCTCAGAGTTTTTGCCAGAAATCTTCTGAGAGGAAATCGTCGTAGAAATATTTTTCCATAGTTCGTTTTAAAGGTGATGTCTGAACTAGATTTTAAATTCTGCTCTCAAGTGTAATAAGCCACCATACTATCAACTAGACTACGGCGACTACTAGTCGAAAATGATACTTTCCAGAAAAATAACTTTTTATATACTGAAGTGTGGAAGGGGATTATGATGTTTCAATGGGGGTTCAATAATGATTTGGGGAAATGCACATCGAAATTACGAAATTGGCTGGAAAAAAATAGTCTAACACAATGGCATGGCTATTTTAAAATTGAGATCTCAATCCAATCCAAAACATCGGAACAAGGAGAACATCATAGGAAAATCAGACAGTGACCACTATCTTTTGTGGAAAAAAGCTATAGAATCAAGGTTCTCCACAACTACACTAATACACGGAAGACATTGTTTTTAAGCAATGACCGATGGCAACACTATTATCCTGCTACACCAGACCAATTATCTTCGTATCTGGAAAAAAATTATTAAAAAAAAACATAAATAATACAATATAATAACAAATTAGATCGTTTCACAGCCATCAGGTTTAGCAGACATCAGATTACATTATGTAAGGCCGAAGTTCTAGACAAAAGTGAAATGAGTTTGATTACAGTACATGGTCATAATGTAATATCCAGTGGCGGAATTGGAGATAGAATGATAGCATCAATGATGATTAGAAACTGCTTTCAAATATATATACATCAGGTAATAAGTAAGTCGCCGTAGTCTAGTAGGTAGTGTGTTGGCTTATTAAACATAAAGCCACGGTTTAGGCTCTATAATATTTCCTTAGCAAATTCCTCTCAGCAGATTTTTGACCAAAACTCTGAGAGAAAAAAAATTGCAATGAAAAGTTTCTCACAAATCTGTCATTCGGAGTTAACTTTGAAAATTATAGGTACCGCCACTCGTTTATAAAATAAACACGCACAACATGGTGTGAGAAGCTAGGTCGTAATTCTGACTGAAGTGTTGTAACGAGCAATTATGTATGTATGTATGTAAGTAAGTAATAATGGCTCAATTCATGTATCATACACAGAACAGTATTATGACTCAACGTAAGGTGTATAATATACTAAGAAAGGTGAATTATACACTAGAGGTTAGCAATGAGTATTCAAAAAGATGAGTAGATTCGAATCACACTCATAATACTTATACGCATTCATACTTATTTTAATATTATTCTCACACTACTCCTATTAAAAGTTTGAAGTACTCATCATACTCATACTTAACAACACGTATGATGTTGTTGATTTCAACTTTCCATGACTCGACATTTACAAGAATCACAAAATAAGCATGATTTGCGCACGAATACTACAATACTTACTAAAAGGTTGTATGTTTGCTTTGCTTGCTGTCTTTGTCTTTTTCTTTTTTTTTTGCAAATGCAACAATAATTAAAAATGTAAATTTTGATGAATGATTCGAGTCACTCAGTTATCATGTTAAGGCTTATGAATCAAACATATTTCGAATGGTATGAGTTTGATGTCAACGTTGTACTCATACTCATTGTACTCATAATTATAAATCAACGTTGTAGAGAGTACGAATGAATCAGAGTAGTTAAATTTCAATATTGTTGACTCACTTATATTCAAAATTTCATGAGTGCTTATGAGTAGCGAAAAAACGACTAATTGCAGATTTCTGTACTACACATAACGTGGTTGAATGAACGAGATTTTGTAATGCGAGAAGGAGTTTTGTAATTCTCATGGCTTGTTGCAACGTGAAAATATGAAGTGAAAATACCAACATCAGCAGTACCACTGGATCAGATTTCAACTCGCCACAGGCAGCGCTATATCCCCGCATGAGATACAGAAATATACGTAAACATAATCTAGCAGCAACTCACGTAGTCAGATCGATCATATACTTATACATACAGTATCGGCCAAAACCTAAGCACCCCCTCAGTACATTTTTTTAAAATGATTATTTTTTTAAGAAAACAAAGTTATTAATAATTTTTTTTTATATTTTTTTTATTTATTTATATCCTTATTATTGAAAAACACAAACTTAAGGAATTCAGAATTCAGTAAAAAAAGTTATGATTCAAAATACATTTTAAGTCGAAAATATAAGCGGACAAAACTAAAGCACCCCCAATTTAGGGTACAGATAAAAACTATTGCAACCAATATTTCTTTGCGAATCCTTTATTCTGGATGGCACATGCCTTCTTTTACGCATAGAGGATATGAAATTATAAATTATTTCAGGTGATATTGCTTCTCAGGCTATTTTTGCGGCTTCAAATATATCGTCTTTGGTTTTGCAATTTTCTCGGTTGATTTTTAAGTTAACGATCTCCCACAAGTTCTAGATTGGGTTAAGATCAATTGAGTACAAAATATTCGATCAACAGATCAATTATTTCTAGGCTAATTCGAAATTATTTCCATCGGATCGAGCGATTCGCAGAAGGACGGTAGAGGCCGGATTATTCAGTCGACAACCAGCAAAAAAAAAACTTTTATATCTTCTAAAAATAAAAAATCGAAACTTGAATTCGACAAGGCCCATCTCAACTGGAGTGTCTAAATATGAAGAACTGTGCTGTTTTCTGACGAATCTAAGTTTAATTTAAACGATTCAGATGGCATAAGGCGTGTGCGCAGACAATATGAAATGTTTCACGATATGAAAGGTTTTTTGCTGGCCTTAGACTGAATAATCCGGCCTCTACCGTCTGCGAATCGCTCCATCCCTAATTTTTAAACCTAAGCGGTTTCGTATGTGGCTAGAAGATGCTGTGGGATCATTTTGGATTGTCCTTTTAATTCAGGAGTCTTCATATCGCGAAGTTTCACGTGGTCTTCCTCCAGAATGGGTAGGAGATGTGCGACCGGTATGGAAAAAATTTTGAATTAGCCTAGAAATAATTGATCTGTTGATCGAATATTTTGTACTCAATTGATCTTAACCCAATCTAGAACTTGTGGGAGATCGTTAACTTAAAAATCAACCGAGAAAATTGCAAAACCAAAGACGATATATTTGAAGCCGCAAAAATAGCCTGGGAAGCAATATCACCTGAAATAATTTCATATCATCTATGCCTAAAAGAAGGCATGTGCCATCCAGAATAAAGGATTCGCAAAGAAATATTGGTTGCAATAGTTTTTATCTGTACCCTAAATTGGGGGTGCTTTAGTTTTGTCCGCTTATATTTTCGACACTTAAAATGTATTTTGAATCATAACTTTTTTTACTGAATTCTGAATTCCTTAAGTTTGTGTTTTTCAATAATAAGGATATAAATGAATAAAAAAATATAAAAAAAATTATTAATAACTTTGTTTTCTTAAAATAATAATCATTTTAAAAAAATGTACTGAGGGGGTGCTTAGGTTTTGGCCGATACTGTACATACAAGAGCGGCAATAAATAATACCTAAATATATAAATCTGGCCGTATTTAGTATACTTTTTCCTTCATTTCTGCGCTGACTGCTCGCTACATCTAAGTAGTTTTGACTTACATATGTATATCGAAATCTGTATCAATATTTCTGTATTTTGTAGTAATCTTTCTTAATATAATTTCAGAAAAAATTTAATTTGTTAACCACTTAAGTATTCAAAAGTAAATAACTAAGATAAGATGTAAAATATAATAACAAATTATTTTCATACTTTCTAATAAATAATTATAAAATTTCAATATCGCTATCGTTGTGTATTACCATTGAGTCTATCCCTTAATATTGTTCTAATCGTTTCCTCTTTTTGAGCCAATTTATTTTCTAGTTTATCAATTTCCTCCAAATGCCTGGAATGTAGACCACGTACTTGTGCCTCTTTATGTTTGACAATAGTTTCTAAGCGCTTAAGAGCATCCCATGTGCCTTGTAAATTAGCCTGACCCTCTTCAAGTTTTTGAGCCCACTGTAAAGCAATTCGCAGACGGGCCTTTAGTCGATCGCGAGAGCGTTTTATTTTTTCAGTCGAGCGTTGCAGGGAAGCATTTCGTTTACGTAAATCATTTGTTTGCGATATATGTTCTTCAAGATCTTGTTTCAATTTCAAGTTGTCTTGTTTAAGTTTCTCGATATTTATGTCACCGTTTGTATTACGTTCTGTGAGCTCGCCAATTGTACGTTCAAGTGAATGTTTTTCTTTGCTATGTTGTTGACGCAATTGCTCCAAAAGCTCCTTGCATTCTTGCAATGATGTAGCAATAGCATCTTGTGGCAAAGCTGCCACACTTTTAAGTGAGGCCAACTCGGATTTACAACGTGTATAGGCACTCTGCAGGTGTTCCATGTCAAGTACTAAACTTTGGATTTTCTGCTCATAACAATGCATTACTTCAACAAGTTTTTCTTTGGCCAAATCGGTTTTACGTGTTTGTGAATCTGCTTTTTGGCGACAAATGTCTAGTTGGGCTTGTAGTCTAGCGCGCTCTTCTCGCCAGTTACCACCGTCCCTTTTAAGATTCTCAATTTCTTGCTGCAAACGATTATTTTCCTCTATGACTCCTTTCAATTCACCTGTAAAATGCTCAAACTCTTGGGTATATTGTTGTATTAGATCATCTTTATCACGTAACATTTCGTCGTAAGCAGACAACAGTGGTGACAAAGTGTGACTATGTAAGGGACTTTGTTCCCATTGCAAAATGGAAGGCTTGGTGTTTAAATTTTGATTTGTCTTGTCGTCGGGTGTTTGTTTTAAACGCAAACAATCTTGATAGCGTTCTATTTGAACATTTAAACGATACACTAAAGTTTTCATCATATCCACATCGGTTTTTAATATTTTATTTTCCTCTACACTTTTTGCAAATTCATGTTCTAATCGATTGCATTTGTCACAATCCATTATTTGCCGTTGCAATTCAGCAATACGTTGCTCCAGACATTTGGCATCGTTTAGAAGACGTTGATTTTCATCGGCAAACTGTTCATTAAATTTATGCAAAGTGGCTAGACGTTGCAACAATTTTTCCATTTGCTGGTCCTTGGACTGTAACTAAAAAGAAGAAATCAAAGACAATTATAACATTTATTTTATTATTTGAGAGACTTACCAGTTCATTGATATAACTCGTCTTTTTTAAAGATTTTCCAATGCTACTCTCCTGCTGCTTTAGGCCTTCTGCACTATAAGACCGACGATTAAAATTTCCGGAAAGTGTCTGCAAATTTTTGTCTTTTGAGCGTTTTTTGTGCACTTTGCGATGATGACATTCTTCATTCTTGCCAACCTGTGTATCTGATTGATCCAGATCAGTAATTATAACATTTCTCCTTGTATTTATTGACATTTTTGTCGAACTTTTATTTTAAAAAATAGTTTTATCGTATATTTTAATATTTTTTTTTAGAAAACAACAACCACCCTGCCTAACTTTGAACAGTGTGTCACGGGTAGTTATCATTTTTTGTGAAAATAAAAACTAAATAATAATGTCCCGTTTCCATGGTAACACTTCTTTGTTTATTTTCAACAATTGGCGCGATGTTTTGTTTCTAAAGGGGTTTTCTGGGATAAATTACTTTAAAGTCTATAAAAACCATTTCCAATACTTAAGTAAACGAAGCGAATGCTCGTTTTATTTTACAGAGTTTCACCACAAGGTGAACCTGCAATTTATAATGTTTATAGTGGACTTGCCTTATAATTTTGAAAAATATAAACTTATCTGCCTGCAATGGATTAAAAGTGAACAAAGTTAGGTAGGATCTTGTATTCCGGGTTTCCTTTACTTTCTTCCTTTGAACAATAATTCTTAAATTTTAAATTATTTTATTTTTTTATTTTGTATCTTTATTCTCATTTTAACAAAACAATTTATAAAATTAATATCGCAGCCTTAGAGATGCGGTTAGTTATTGAGGGGGATTTATAATTAGAAAAAAAAAATAATATAATAATAATAATAAACCTGTTAAATTAAAATTAATAAAAATTACATTAAATAATTTACATTGGTATCAAAAATTATAAATGATTAGAATAGTAACTTAGAAATAAGCAACAGACACCAAACCCTAGTTGCACGTGAATAATTTAAATCATTGGCAATTTACAGTTGGCATCTTTTGTAGAAACATTTTTAGATTCTATTTATTTCTAGGCATCGGTAATCCATCCATGAACGACGTATACAGGTCGCGTTTCACGCGTTACTTATTAATGGGAAATGTTATTTGTATATTCGTAAATTGTACAAATCTTTCCAAGACGGCTGGATATACGGAACGCATTAGCTGTTGATAAGCTTCATCGCCCAGTTGGGTGCGAAGATTATTTAATTGCCATTCGATGTATTGTGGTAGAGCGATTTTGTGTACAGGATCCTTAAGGGAAAGTTGCCTACAGCGATCATAATGGTATGTTTTATAGTCGAAATCATCCATAGTACAGTAACTGCTTGTATCTAAATCGTATTCATCAACGAATACCAATGAATCACAATATTTGACCGATTTTGTTTCTTTTGTTTTGTTCGGATTATTGGCAGCCTCTGGTTCATCGTCATCCTCACGCATTACTTCAAACAATGTATCACTAATATTCTGCATAATAGCGGGAAATCTCTCTAAAAGTATTGGATTATTAGAGAATATTGATAGGAAGGCCAAACAGAACAATTTCAGTTTCTCTAACTCTGTTACCAAAGGCATCTTTGTGATCCATACATCTAATATTTTCTCCAAAGCATCGGGTTGTTGCAACTCTAATATACATTCCATGAACACCTGTTGACTTATCAGCAATACACGAGCAACCATTGTTAAATACATACCCATAAGCATGGGAAAATCTTTGTTACTATAAACCTGCTGGAATATATATGGTAATACAGGTCGCACTAACTCCAAACCATATGTCGCATCGGTCTTAAGGCATATTTCCAATACTTTCACCATGAGAATTATACCCTCGGGACGAATATCGTCAAACATACGATTACAGAAAGCAACAAAACCTCTTCCGTAACGCTCTAAGAAAGCATGTGCATCAAGCAATATGTAGGCCTGTATTAATACCAAAACAGTGCGTAAATTCTCCGAAGACATTTCTATGATAGGCATAATATTGCGACATAAATCCATGAGATGTTCCGACATACTTGTCGAATTTTCCACTACAGCCACCCAAAGCGATAAACCTTCTTCAATGAGGTAAATATGTGATGGTTCCTAAAAACAAAACATATTAAAAAATTTAGATTTCAGTAGTCGAAAAAAGAAATAAATGACAACATTTGATTCTATTCTAATCCTAAAAAACCACTTTCAATTCGAAAGAAGTGTTTAAAGGATTACATACACTAAGCTTTTGAGACATGAATTATGGCGTTAAGCTTCAAAATATTTTAGATTTTTCATACACTACTGATACATGATAACATAGAATACTATTTTCATATTTTGAAAATGAATGAAATAACAAACTAACCTGCATATCTGTACTTAACGCAATGACACTATACAAGAATGGACGCATTTTTTCTGGAATATCTCGAATTGCTTTAACCACTTGCTGTAGTGTGCATATTATGGCACAGCGTAACATGCTGTAATCTTCGCTTTCTTTCCACAACAGAGGTAAGTATGAAATTAAATTATCTGCTTGAGGTTCAATATTATCGCTCATTTTTTCTACCAGGGACGACATGATTGTCAACACTTTCATTTTTGTATCGCATTCTTTAGATTCACGCAACAGTACGAACAGAGCGTTAAATGAGGGCTCTAGATATGGAAGAAATGCATCGGGTGCAAAATCAAAATCAGATATTAAAATTGAGAGCGTTCTAGAGGAAGCCAGACGTATGGACATGTCTTCTGTTGGCCGTAGTAAATGTAAGCAGGCCTCGTACGCTAAGGGTCGTAAATCACGTGAGAATTTTACACCAGCCCATTCACCCAATAACCAAATGATGCGTCTGCGCAGGATGCGGAAATTATCTGAATCTATTTTTAGTTCATTTAAAAGTTGACCGCTAAACCAAGCATCAAAATCAAGTTCATTAAAGAGATGTAACGCAGCTTGACCAGCTGCATTGTAAATGGCGTCCTTTAATAAAATATCCTTAAGGTCTGATGTCGAAGTGAGCTGTATTTGTTGTGCTTTTTGTATATATTTCACTACCTCTGTAGACATTTGTGTTTGGTAACTAGTAAAACATGCAGCAAAGAGTGTTTCCACACAAGGCCTTAACGCATACTTCCACGCATCTCCTCCATTATCATCTTGAGAAAATTCTTCCGGATCCTCTAACCATAAATCCAATTCAATCTGTGTTAGTATAAAATAATGAGTTATGATCTTCTCGCATATGTAACTTAGACGCTCCTCTGTAAAAAACTTTTCTAGTGACGAGCGTATCTCTAATTCTCGATTATTATCCGTGTCCCATGAGTTGTCAATCTTTTGCCAATAAAAGGGAGACATTAAACCTTTTATTAAGTTTATACAGTGTATAGCGAATTGACGAAAATTTATAATGTTATCGGTGAAAATAAGATAAGCACTTATGTGAAAGACGTGATCGAAGGAAAACTGTAAAGCAATGGGTGTAAAATTTTTAAATGCCTCAGCATGCAATTCATGAAACTCCAATAACGTTTTCATCTGCTTCAATATCAACTTCTCCAATAAAGCTATAATCTGTTCATCGGCATTCAATTGCCTCAACTCATATCGACAATTCAAGCATTGTTTAAGGCTTTCAAATAGTTTCTCTACAAATCGTAAGCATATTTCGGAATTTTGAGGCCTTGAATATCCATATATTGTTAGTTTTCGCAAAATCCTTGTACATAACACGGAACGTTCCAGTGTAGCCTTTGCCAAATGGGGAGCTTCTTTAAGTTGATGGAAGAATAGGGGACAATGAGTGTCCCATAGTTGATAAATAAATTCATAAATGTTGGTCGTTAATTCTTCAAAAACCTTTTTCTCGGCCATCATACGCCTGGACGCTAACGCTTTTACCACATGATGTAATGTAAGAAGAACTCTTTGTTGTTCGCCTGTGTCGTACACTTCACAACCACTAGCATTGCCCGCAAAGTCCTGTAATCGTTTCAATAGTTCAGGCAATAGTTGTGGCCAATCTCGGGGACAATCTATACGAGCTATACGTGCCATTAACACTGCTATTTGTAATGAGATTTGAGGTACTGGTTCATTGGCAAAATGCATTAGTAGCAAATCCCTAATTTGTTGTTTCTCCTCCAGTGCTAACTCCAGACGCGTACCTTTTCGCCAAAATTTATTTATGCCATTCTTCAAATATACCACAGCCATCCAACGAACATTTACGTCCATTTGCTGCACCAGGGCAGCATCCATTCCACTGATAGCCGCCAGACAAATCCGCGTTAAGGTTGTAAAGAAGCCTGGTTGCGCTTCCCATTCGGCCAGTTGTAACTCAGCCTTACGTACAACTTCATGATTGGCATCGGTAGCGGCGCGCAGCGCTTGACACACCATTAGTTCAGGCGACGAGGGCTGCATATCCATGACGGAGATGGTCAAGTAACTGTAATAGAAAAATGCATTTGCATCAAAGGTGTGGCAAAATTGTGTCTCTATTAACACTATTCCGTTGATTTTCCTGCTCTATCAGATACTTACATGCCGAAAACATTAAATATTTTCTTTCAGCAGAATATTGATTGTATTGGTTCCGAAAAAATCGAATATATTTCGTGAAAATATGAAGAAATAATTGGCAACAAAAAAAATTTTTGCAGAAGTCGTGATGTTTTGTCGGCGAAGAATGACAAGAAAAGTGCAACTGTCACAATAAGTATGTTCAGTGAGGATTATATTCAAAGTAACACCTGAAGGTGAGTAGTTCTATCGCACACACATTAATCGTATTCTAACACTGAAATAAACAATGAGTTTGTAATTAGAAATTAGAATTAATTAGGCAATACTAAAAAAATAATTTTTTATTAGAAAGATAATTATTTAATTTTTATGCCAATAAGACTTCAAATGGAACTTTATTGTAAACAAATTGAAGCTTTAAACTTTAAATTTGCATCAAAATTAAAATACATTTTCTTACATTTTATTTACTTAAATTTCAAAATCAATTCCTACTACCTTGTTGTCTATTAAATTACTTTTTTAACACAATTTTCAATAAATTCAAAAAATTAATTGCAATATAGTAAGTTCTTTCGAGATAAAACGAATTCAAAAGATTTTAACGACATGTCCTACAATACCATATTATGCAGCCCACATTCGTTGCGATTTATTGTACAAAACAGATGAATAAACAAATTATTCCGTTTTTTTCATACGTCTCGATTTTATCCAACTGACGGCAGATTTGAAACACATGTTTTCCAGCTATCAGCCGGAATGGTTTGCTTTACTCTTTAAATTTTCAATACACATCAAAGTAGTGACCAAGGCGAATTCATTATAAGATGAGAGCGAAAGACCAGCTGATAGCCAGTAACAATGTCAAAAAAATTTTGGTTTTTGTGTATTTTGTTTTGATAATCAATTTCGTTTTTCTTATTGTGTCAGGTGTTTGTATATTTTTCTTCTTTTTCTTTTAACATTTTTCTTCCTATCGTCATTCTTTAATCAACATTTTTCTTCCCATCGTCATTCTTTAACAATTTTTATAAAAATTTTTAACATTTTTCTTCCCATCGTCATTCTTAAGTCAGCTGTTTTTGACAACATTACTATTTTTCAACAACAAAAAATCCCTGTTGTTTTTGTATTGTTGTACTTATTGTAATAATACTCTCACCTTATAATGAATTCGCCTTGGTAGTGACTGTTCAAATTTAGAATATATTTATACAGGCAGTAGCAGCATCAATTCATTTCGCTTTGTATTTTTATTTTATTTATTATTTTGTATTTGTTGTTTTTCTCAATCCACGGGCCTGTCAAATTTTATTTGCATTGCCTATTTCGCCTGCTAAACATGACAATTGTTTGGTAAAAGTAATAACAAACACATAAAAGTAAATTTAAACAAACTTTTCGCATTATTTTGAATGTGAAATCGACACTTATAATAAAAAAATATCTTCGTATTTATACAAAAAATAAATAGATACGCCTTTTATAGTCCTCAACTTATTTGCTTTGAATTTTACAATCCTAATTCATTGTTTTTTCAAAAAAAAAAAAAAAAAAAAAAAACTAAAAAAGTGTATTTCCGCTGTTGATATTGGCAACACTAATAAAAAAATCTCACTTTTCAACACTGTTCATATGGCTGGCAAAAAAAAAAACAAATTGTGATCAAAATAAATAAAAGGAAAATTATTCATACGAAAATATTGATAAGAGCCGGTTCCAAACTAACACGTAGCACAAATAGAAATTATTTATCCTTTTCAAAACAATAGAAGGACACGTTCACATAATGTTAAAGGCTGTAATTTTAATTGGTGGACCACAGAAAGGTAATACAAATTGCCAAGCTTGTGAATATTCGTTTATATTTTTTTTTGTTTGCCTTAGGAACACGTTTTCGTCCCTTGTCACTGGACACACCTAAACCTCTTTTCCCTGTTGCTGGTCGCCCCCTTATTCAGCATCACCTAGAGGCTTGTGCTAAGTTACCAGATCTCAAGGAAATTCTTATAATAGGTTACTATCCTCAGACGCAAATGGAAGGATTTGTCTCTGACATGCAGACCTTGTACAGCATAAACATTCGTTATTTACAAGAATTCACTTCATTGGGAACTGCCGGCGGGATGTACCATTTTCGAGATCAAATTCGTACTGGCAATCCAAAGGCATTCTTTGTACTTAATGGTGATGTCTGTGCTGATTTTCCATTACAAGATCTGTACAACTTCCATATGCAGTTGCCAACTTCAGCACTGGTGACCATTATGAGCACTGAAGCCACACGTCAGCAGGCAGTCCATTATGGCTGCTTGGTTTTCGATCGTGATACTGGTGCTGTTTCTCATTACGTCGAGAAGCCGAGTTCCTATGTGTCGACATTCATCAACTGTGGTGTTTATGTATGTTCCATGGATATATTTGCAAAACTATCTGAAGTATTTCACTCTAAAGTGCAAGAGTACAATGGCACAAATTATTACGTTAATGGAGGTTCTAACGGTAATGGTAAAGATCAGGGTCATATTCAGTGGGAGCAGGAAGTATTAACTCCTCTTGCGGGCACGGATAAGCTTTATGCCATGCCAGTACCAAATTGGTGGTCTCAATTGAAGACAGCAGGTTCAGCTATTTATGCCAACCGACATTATTTAGGTGAGTCATTAAAATATGTTTTTCTTTTATCTGTTAAGAGAGATAAAGGTTTTATAAATTCTTTTTACTTCACACTGAACTTCAATTAATTTAAAATTAAGATAAACAAATTTTTTGATACAAATTACTATGTTTTATGGCTATTCTTAAATGAAAATGTTTCCTTTGTCTTTGCGCTCTAAAATTATGTTGAGATTCCAAAGAGTAAAAAATGCATAAGATGTTAAACATTTGCAAACAACTGCTTTGCGTTACAGCAGATTACAGAAAATTAAAAACAATGTTAGAAAATAATAACATGATAGAAAATTAGTCCCTTGTGACATTTGTATTGTGCTTAACAGACTTTTGTTTTAAGTCGTGTATTAATTACTATTGGAATAATTTAAATCAAGATGAACAAAAACGACGTTGAGAAGCAAATCACAAAAAGAAAAGTTGAAGAAATATTAAATAAAATTATAAACCAGTAACTATAATTAAAACAAAGAATTTCGAATGTTAGGCATTAATTTCAATTTAAAGTTATTATAATTGCTATTAAGCTTCTTTATATATGTACATATGTATCTTTAATTACATAAACATAAATATTATGGTAGAAAAAATAGTTCCTCCCATTAGGTTAGGTTAGGTTAGAGGACGTGTACTTGTCAATTAAGACAAGTACAGTACCCGGCCATTAACCATCCCTGTTTCCAATTATTGGTCTAATTGACAGCTACAGTTAGGTTGGGTTATGTCAAAATGGCCCATTGTAAACTCGTCCTAGAAGAGAGAAAGAGAGAGAATAGTGAAGGAGATAGGGAAATTGGAAAAGAGAAGAGGAAGGAAAGGGAGACGGAGGAAAAAGATGGACCACAAACACTAGAACCTAGAGGCCCTAGCACTTCTCAACCAGCTCAACGTATTTATGAACCTATGGAAAATCTTAATGTCGGTTCTCGACAGAGAGTCCAAACCTTTGAAGAAGCCACTGCCCAGAATCCTTACCCTCAACCTACTAAGAACTGAATAGTTGCAGAGGACGTGTTCGATAGTTTTCAACACCTGCTCATCGCAACATACCCGGCAATAGGTTAGGTTAGAGGACGTGCACTTGTCAATTTAGACAAGTACAGTACCCGGAGGTTGATTTGACCCATTGTACATAACGTCCTTAAGAAGGAAGGATAAAAGTGGGGATGGGAAAAAGGAGCGGAAGTAGGAACGGAGAATGGGAAGCGAAGGAACCACACAGACCAGAACAAAACAAAATGGGAGAACACGACTACATCGATGAAGCCCTAGCACTTCTCAACCAGCTCAAGTTACTAATGAATCTGTGGAGAGCCTTGATGTCGGCTCTCGACACAGAATTCAAACCGGCAATAGTCCGGATAAGATCTGGAACAGCGATCTAAGCTGGCAGTGCCCTGTAATGAAACCAGTAACTAACCACAAGCTGGCGTTATTAAGCCCAGCAGCAAACTGGCCATTGACACTTAGACACATAACATCTCCATCTAACTTCGACCCGTCTGTGAAGATGGGTATGCCCCTCTGTCCCTGGAGTACCTCACCATTTCATAGTACCATATCCGGTAAGAGTATCTTCAAAGGCAGGAACATAGTAGCCTCAGGCACAATATAGTCGTTGGCTTTTTCCAAAGGTCTGTTCCTCTCCTCAGGAAAGACGTAGTTCAGACTTCCAGAGTGTCCTATCCAGCGCTCTTTTCAGCATCGCGATTCCCTCAGACGTATATCACTGCGCGCTGCACACGGCTTGACATACAAATCAAGCGGAGTTAGACAGAGAATAGTATCAAGAGCAGCCTGAGGACAACTCTTCCTCACTCCAGTGGTACTCAAGGAGGCAATCCGCTGAACCTTATTCACGATTTTCTGTTGAAAAGTCTAATCCAAGACACTGCATCAAACAACACAACCATAAGTAATATTTGTTTTTAATTAATTTTTGTTCATAAAATCTTAGTCTAAAAATAGTTGTAAAAAAGTCTAAAAATAGATTATGCAGTAAAGAACTTATGTATTTTTAAAAGCTATTTAACCAAGATATTGGCTTAAAAGCGCACCAAGGTTCGAAAAAACGTGTTATACAAATCAATTTACAATAAAAATCTTATAATAAAAGATTCTTATTGTGCTCGACAAGAAATTCAAGAAAAATAGTACGTACCACTTCCATGGTGTTTCAATTTCATTTTTTAAGTTTTATGAACGTGTTAAATTCTTAAGGTCTCGTTAAGCGATAATTATTATATAATCTTTCCTTTTACAGAATTGTATAAGAAAACACATCCTGAACGTTTAGCAAATGCAGGAGTTAAACATGGAGAGGGAGATGGAAATCTAATTTGTAGCATAATATCCGATGTCCATATACATCCAAGTGCAACAGTCCACCACACGGCAGTAGTAAGAAAAATGCATTGTTTGAAATTGTTACAATTTCTATAAAACAGACATATTTATTAAAGTTAGGACCTAACGTATCCATTGGCCCTGGCGTAACCATTGGTCCAGGTGTAAGAATACGCGAGTCAATTATACTGGAAAACGCTGTAATAAAGGATCATACCTTAATACTACACTCGATAAGTATGAAACCGTTAAGAAAATAAAATTGAATGACTACAAACAATTTGATTGTTTCTTTAAGTTGGTCGTGGTTCTACGATAGGACAATGGTCTCGAGTTGAGGGCACTCCTAGTGATCCAGACCCTAATAAACCTTTTGCCAAAATGGAAAATCCACCACTTTTCAACAAAGAAGGGAAACTTAATCCTTCAATAACTATATTAGGTAAGTTGTCTAGTAATATTATTTACCCTTTGGGAGTGTATCACACAGTGCTTATCATTACGTATGTTTATTAAACAAATATAAGGTATACTTACTAGGCTTTTAAAGAGCACATAGAAATAAACCTTTATAGTTCTATTTATGTATGATGAGTTCTCTATAAATAAAGTATTCGTTTCTATTAACATATATTTTCTTTTCAGGCTGTTTTGTACAAGTGCCTTCGGAAAAGATTCTTTTGAATAGTATTGTTTTACCGCACAAAGAATTAAGCAGAAGCTTTAAAAATGAAATAATTTTATAAATGTTTTCACTTTAATCCTTACAATTGTTTTTATGTCGGTATTTTAGTTTTGGTTTTTATTAAAGTTTAATAATTTTTATAATCACGCAAAACATTTTATGTGTTTTCTTTATATAACCAACCATTGAAAACAAAATTACACATTCGAAAGAGATTAATTTCTTAAATTAAGCAAATACGTTTGTAATCAAATATACATATATTGTGAATTCATGTTTTGTGTTAATATACATCTCTAAACCAGTAGTATAGTAACATTTTTTAGTTGTTGCAGTAGGTCGACATGTTACAATCAAATATGTCTGAGTCAATCCAGAAACATTAAATCACTATTTAAGAAAAATTCGTTATTTAAAAAGCCAATTTGTTAACTTTATTATTAATCTTAAGCTCTTGAAGTCGCCATAGTCTACCAGGTAGGCTTATTAGACGTGAGGCCACGTTCCAAAACCCAGGTCACACATCTTCAACGAAACGAAATATGAAAAAATATTTTTTTGGCGGCTTCCTCTCAGCAGATTTCTGGCAAAAACTCTGAAAGTAAATAGAAAATTGCCTGAAAACTTTCTCAAAAAATCTTTAATTCGGAGTCGACTTTAAAACTATAAATCCCGCCACTTATGTTAAAAATTAACACACACAACATAAGTCGTGTGAGAACCTAGGTTGCAATCCTGACTAAAGGATCTGTTTGTAATCTGTTAGTCTTAATATTTTTATGTTGAATTAAAATTTTCTGTGATAATCAAACTGCTACGCGGGTCCTGACCTCGCCTAGAATCGACCATAGTTCTCCGACATAATATAGAAATTACTTTCTTAATATGGGCTCCGGGAGATATAGGCATTGTTGGTTAAAAGCTGACGATGGAATTTGTCACTTCAAGGCGGAAAATTTGCATATATTATCGCAGACCAAATGGGGTGTCATCCGTACCTTAAGATCCGTACTTTCCATGTGAAAAAAATGGGTTTACTCTACAACTTTCACTGCAGAAGCTGTAGGGAACTTTTGAGAGCGAGGTAATCATTGATTTTCTCTATAAATGTCCAGATCTAGCAACTAAACGATTAAGGTTCTTTGGTGTCACTTTCTTCGATTTTTTGGCACATATGCATAAATAAACAGTTCAGGGTGGCTGTAATGCTTTTTCCGTTTCCTTTTCATTTATATTTCAGAAGCCTTCTGGCTAGAGCTTTCAAGGTAAATAAAATTGCCGTAAATAGTAAGAAATAATAATGTTATCTTCCAATGCATAAAATGAATAAACGACTTTCTTAATAAATGCGGTAAATTAATTGTATAATTACCACTGTAGGTACTAGGGCAGGTACTGAGAATTTGAGGATACAATTTTTTTTTAGCAATTTCTGGCCTGAAATCCTCTAACGTTCGAAGCAAATTTTTAATGACTCACAAAACATAACGGACATAGGATTTGAATAGAGAATTAATTATTTGCAGGGTCTTTAAATATTGGTTTGTTCTGTTAAGAAAAACAGCATTTTAAATCGTTGTAGTATGCCCATATAAACGAAAGAATTGAACAGTATAATTACTGCCGCTAATTATTAATCATTAAAATACTAAACAAAGGAAATTTAACAAAAAAGATATAATTATTTAAGAATCTTTTGAATTTGTATAGCAGTTTCGACTTATTTATTCGAACTGCAAGAAAAAATGTTTAGAAATAGCCAAAAATTACGATCTAAAAAAATCAATAAAATATTACCTGCATGCAATCAGGTAAATAAAACAAATACTCAACACTACATAAAATATGGAACGTGATTAGAATTATATCAAGAATCTTGGAATTGAACTCTATTTGCAGTGCAGAATCGAATTTTATATAAAATGGACAATTTCAAGCGATCGAAAATATGTAACTCCAAACAATTTGAATAATTGATGCAAAAAAAATAATTATATGAAGAGTCCATGCGTCAAAAAAAAAAATGTTGCCCGAACTTCCGCCTCGTTTCGAAAGCGACTGATATTCGGTGGGCAACTAGCGGCAGCGTCAAGTGTAGCCGTCGTTGGGGAGTAGGACGCAAATGGTGTTAAAGTCAGTATCGGCGGTAAGCAAAATTTTTCTCCCTTAAAATAAATAATGTTTGATAAAACAATTAAAATCAGCTACTCACAGTGTATATATTAGAAATAGATCAAGAGACAGTGGCATTTTCAATACAAAATAAACAGTTAATATCACTATTTAATAAATTAAAGAAGTAGTTGGGAGCTTTTTATACAAAATTTCGAACGATTGATAACTTCGTCTTATATAAACTGCAGGTTCGTTTTTCTTATGTACTCTTTAACTGAAATTTAAGGACAAAATTTGTTTTCATATATTTAAAGAACTGTTACAGACGTTGGGAAACATTAAAGTATTAAGTTCCTTGAGTCAACTCAAACCGGTTCGGAACAAGAGCTCCTGTCTATACAGAAACAATATTTCTTGTCATTTTTGCCCTCGTTTATGTTTCAGCTTAATCCGAGTAGAATAAATGTTGAGTAAAAATTATCAGCATATTGGTGTTTCTTATCGTGAATTTGTAGAATTGTGACACCTAGAGCTTTCAAAATTTTGCAGCCTCAAGTTATAGAAAAAGACCAAGTAGAATACGATCAGAAAAAAAGCCACTTCTCGAGAAAAACAAAATCATTAACCCTCCGTTTCTGAAAGACTTGATTGCGGTGAATGACATTCATTTTAAATTTATAAGAAATTTGTAAGAAATTGTCTTAGGAATATGATTGGACGATTCTTTTAAGCTTAACTTTGAGTTTTGTAATACTCTGTAAGACGGACTAATTAAGGTAATCAAAAAATATTTGAATAATTGCCTGATAGCCCGAATTCTTTCACATAAATTTTTGATCACAAGAAACCGTCTGTCTGCTGGTAGCACAGTATTAATAATTTTACTTAGAAAAAGGTTTAAATTCCTTAGTCAGCCATTAATTGTAGAAAACCGTAGAGCCGCCGTAGTCTAGTACGTAACTGTGAGGCCACGGTTCAAACCTCAGGTCAACCATCTGGAACGAAACGATATATTAAAAATATTTCTTCGGGCACTTTCTCTCTGAGAATAAACAACATTGAAATGAAAAGTTTCTGCAGGTCCCGTCACTTATAAATAAAATTAACGCACACAACATAAGCAGTGTGAGAAACTAGATCTTAATCCTGACTGAAGGTTTGTAATGACCGATTAAGTAAGTCAGTGTAGAGTGATCACCTATAGTACAATAAATAACTTCTTATCAGTCATACTAGCAATTGTTTATCATTCTGGTTGAGTATTTAGAGGAAACTGCAATTGGAATGCATTCTATTGTCACAAATTCACCACACTTTAATCGAACTCAACACAATAATATCCATTACATTGCATTAATAACAACATATGGCAAAATCAGAGAGAGAGAGAGTGTGTGTGAAATAGAGAGAGTTTGAGAGCGGATTTATTATAGAGAATTAGTGAGTAGGAGTATGAGCAGAATATTGGTTATATTGTTAATCTTATCTAGAGGTAACAACAACTACTAATACACATGCAATTAAAATGTATCTGTGTAAGCTTTTTGTACATGGTAATGACATGCTGATACTCGTCGGAGAGGTATGAACATGTATGCGAACAGGTAGCAAGCAAAATAATCGAGTTAAAATAGTTTCGACTTTGGTTTTCTCGAATTCAGTTATTAGTCAATCGAGAGAAGAGTATACGTTAAGTTGGTGTCAATCTGAAATAACTGTTGGCGAAGCTGTGTATGTGTTGGTGTGAATATCGGAAAAGTGTTTTTTTTTGTTCCCAAACATTACTTACCCGATGGCTAAAAAAATATGGAAAGAAAAAAGTTAATAAAAATTATTATTTTTTAAAAAATCGGTAGAAAAAATAACGCCATCTTTAATAACCAGCAACATGAAATACACAAAATCGAATCGTATCATTTGCATGTAAAATTTCAATAAAATATTCGAAACGTATTCTTCATTATTAAAACGTGGTTTAAATAAAAAAATATTTTCATAATAAATAAATAAATAATATATTACTTATTTATGAGTATGTATACATGTTTGTTATTAAAAAATAAAATTTAAATGAAGAATTAAAAAAATTACAAGAAAATTTCCAAAAGCAAAAAAGTGGAAAAAAAATTTAAAAATAAACAAGTTTTAGTTAAAAGGAGAAATAAAAGTGTAAGGAAAAACCCTGTCAGTAATTAAAAGAAAACAAGAAAAAAAAACAAAACAAAAAGAGGATCTACAAGTGCAAACCAGGTTTATGGTATTTTCTGTATGAAAAAATTCTTCTTCACGTATGTACGAGAGAATTATTGTCTAAAAAAGAATCTTCAAAGAAGTATAACCCTGTTGTTACACTCATGAACAGGTACGTACGTAGGCAGTTATTTTTTTGTTTTTGTTAATTTCATCGCTACTGCTATTGCTGTTGCCGTTGCCATTGTGGCCAATACAGAAAAAAAGTCAGTGGCTCCAAGGCATGAGAGTAATTTTGTGAGAATAAACGTACGAATGCATCAGGTTGTAGCCAAGCGCGGTACTGCAAGTGTGCGGCGGGGCTCATTGCCAGTTCAGTTATTGTCTATTGTCTTCTCTCTTTCGTATTATTATTGTTTTCTCCTCTTTGATTTGGTTCTATCTATGATCTTTTTACAGTTGCTTGTTTTCATTTGTATCTGGTTTTGCATTCATACATTCAAACAAACATATGTGTACGTGTATAGAGAAACTCTGGTAAAAATCGTATACTCCGTTAAATTTGTTTATAATGAGTGCGTGCTCGTAACAAGACTTCGGTATTGCTCTTTTTCACTCTCTTTCCCTAAGAGCGTACAAATTGTACACAATTTTTGTATTGTTATTCGCATTCTGCTCTTTAGTATCTTGTATCTGCTAAAGATGGTATCTCTACTTGTACATACATACAAAGAGTATACATGACATTCATTAAAAAAATAATTAAATTTTTTTTTATTTATACCGTGAAAGTGTATAATCATGACCAATAACGACCATTAAATAGATTTGTAAAGGATGGACAATATTTTTTATACGATGCCTACCTTTAGTTCTGAACTCGAAAGTGAAAGAAACATTCCAGAATATAGATATGCGGGATTCGCCAACAACACTTTCTCTTGTCAATCCTTCTTTCAATTACTGTGTCTCTTCTGGAATTATATTTTGTGTAGTGTTATCGTTAAGCCTCGGTTAGCCAAACATCCACAGAATCTACGCCTATTTTTAGAATACGGAAAGCGATGAGAGCGATTACCGAACCGTAATGTAATTTCGGTAGGTTAGGTTAGAGGATGTACTTATCAATTAAGACAAGTACAGTACCCGGAGGTTGAATTGACTCGTTGTACAACGTTCTAGTTTCTCACACCACTTATGTTGTGTATGTTAATTTTATACATGAGTCGTGGGACCTACAGTTTAAAGTCGACTCCGAACGACAGATTTTTGAGAAACTTTTTCATGGCAATCTTATCCACTCTCAGAGCTTTTGCCAGAAATCTGCTGAGAGGAATTCGCCGAAGAAATACTTTTTGTATTTTGTCTTGATGTCTGCCCTGGGTCTCGAACCCTGGCTTTACGTCTAATTCGCCAACACTCTACCTACTAGACTACGGCGACTTCTAATTTCGGTAAGCATTTATATTAATCTTTATATGCTAAAAACGAACATATGTTCCGTTTGGTTTCGTGGACGTTTGGCTAATCGGGGCTTTACCATAGTAGTAACAACCATAAATTGAATCGAAAAATTAGTGAAAGTTTTTAGAATAGAAATGAAAATATCTGTTAACAAATGATCAATGGTAGCGGCGGGCGTATAACATCGTCTGTGGACTGAGAATTGGAAATTGTCATATTTTCTGTTTCGAAATTTTTTGCTGCACTTCATTGCTGTTGTTGTAGATATGAAAATTATACTGTAAGGATTACTATGAAAAAATATGTCCTGACTTATTGGATATCTTTGGAGTTATAAGAGTATTGATAAATGGTAAAGCACTAAGTCGGACAATGGAAACCTTGTTTAAAACATATACTTTGTTTACCGTTAAGCCTATACCGTGCCTAATTAAAGGCTTCTGAACTTAAGGTATTCATAATTACAAATTACCTAAGAAGAGAAATATAACTGATTGCGAAAATTGAAGAGTTATAACTCTACTACTAATGTTTAACAAGATTTTGGTTCACATCGTCCAGAAAAGATTGTGTATCTCAAATTCACCGTATGTATTCAGCAGATAGTCGCTAATAGAGCTTATCACTCCTATATTAACAATATACATAAGTATCCATCGTATTGTCGACGAATCATCAGTAAGCGATGCGAACCTTTGACTGCAATTAATTAATTATTTCAAAATCCTTTAACACCGTCTATTATCAGTGGCAAGTACTTGTAAAGTATGTCTTAGGTCTGACTTGCAAAGTCCTATACGAGCGGTTACTATGCAGGAGCACAATAAATGGGTAGGAGTTCTCTACAAATTCAAAAAAAGTTCCGCCTCCTCTAAACTGTTATATGTATGTCTAACTATCTGTACAATTATACTCGGTAATGAATCGACCACGTTCTTAAAATACCACACGGTAATTAAATGGAAACTACAAGGCTGCAGAAGAAGTTGATTCTTGGAGAGGTGGTTAGAAACAGAAAAGAGATCAAGAATCTGGCTCATGACAGATCACGACATGAATTTAATTGATGCCATATTAATATTTGCGAATAAAATTGTTATCTTAAAACCATATTTTCAGTTCCAACAAATATTTTCCACAAACGTTGAAAATATTATTAAAAACTATGAGAATTAACACTTTTTCCATTACTCCTCTTTTTCCATTACTTCCACAAAGCATTTTCCATTTTGCGAGTAAATAGTAAGAACGTCAAAAACTTCTTATTTCCCTACGAGTAAACTTAATTTAAAGTATAATCTTAATTTATAGTTTGAATCCTTTATTTACTTTTAATTGATGATATATTTGAGAGTTTTTGGACTTTTAATTAAATTTAATTAAAAATTATTGAAAATCGCACTTACTTCTCACACACTAAGAGAACTCGACGTCAAAATTCGCACTAATATTTGCTCTATTGTACCGGGTGGGTCATATATCGGTTTAAATTTGAATCATAGGTTGTGAACCTGACAATACTTATGTCATTCTATTCTGTCATAAAATTCAGTATATTATCTCCACTGACCGTAATGCATCGATTTACTTTTGAGCAACGTTGGGATTTAAATGAAATTTATTTCTACAACTAAGATAATTGGTTGGAAATTGTACGAAATGTCATACAAAACTTGGTCGCAGAGAAGGACCAACAGTGAACGGTATACGCAAGTTTATTGCTAAATTTCGTGAAACTGGTCTCATTGTTGATGCGCCAAGATGTGAGCGTGCTCGTACAATGTGTATACCCGATAATATCAAAGCAGTGGCTGAGAGTGTGCGTGAGAATCTAGCGACATCAACTCCTCATCGTTCTCAAGAATTGAACATTTTACGCACTAGTTTTCGTCGAATTTTTCGAAAAGAGCTCGATATGACGCGTTACAAAGTTCAATTAGTTCAAGAGTTGAAGCCGCATGGCCATCCGCTTCGCTAGATGGGCTAACGAGAAACTGTACGATAAAGTCGTTTTCGCCAAAAAAAAAATTTTTTTTCGGGTGAAGCACATTTTCATCGTGGTGGGTACGTTACTAAGCAAAATTGCCGTATTTGGGGTTTAGAAAACCCACACGTGGTCTTACAGAAGAGAATCCACCCATTACGAGTGACTGTGTGGCTCATATTTCTTTGAAAATGAGGATGATGCAAGTTTTACGGGCAATGGAGACAGCTATCGCGCCATGACACCCTTTTTTTGTACCCGCTTTTCATGGTACTGATGTGAACGATGTTTGGTTTCAACAGGATGGTCAACTTGCCATACATCCATACCACAATCGAATTATTGCGTCAAATCTTTGATGGCTGTTTAATGAGCGGAAATGGGGATGTCAATTGGCCGCCAGGAAGCTGTGATTTGACACCGTTGGATTATTATTTGTGCGGGCCGTTAAAGAAAAGTGCTATGCCGACAAATCAAAAACAATGTGGCATATTAAGGCTCCATTGCCGAGATACGACCCCATACACTCAAAAAGTGCACGAAAATTGGTCCAATCGAATGAGGTACTCTAAGGCCAGTCGAGGCAGCCATAAGAATTAAATAATATTCTATTTCTAACCGGAACAATTGTACTTCACAACAAAGAAATAAATTTAACAAAATTTCAAACCGTTTTTGCTTTATTGCATTTTTAAATTTAAACTTTTAAATGGCCCACCCTTTATAACAAACAAATATTTCTTTGAATTTAAAAAAGATTATAATAAATCTATTGTAATACTCTCTTTTGTTTTCTAATCCTAATCTTTGACACTTTCCCCTTCAGCTACTAACCGTACTCATTCTCGTAAATAGAATATCATTCACTCCGTTATCTTTGGATTTTATATCACTTTTACGGTATATTTACGTTTGTTTATTACAATCGTACTTAAGAAAAATGTTAACAAAATAAAAAATGTAAAGAGAAATGGTAAAGAAAGAAATCAAAACAAAACTTACGAAAACGCAATAAAACAGTGTTTTTGTAAACCGATTGCGTGAAGGCATTTTAAAGTGAAAAAATACAAGAAATACATCACGTTACCTTCCCAATAACCCCCGTGTAATATTTTTTACTCACAAATACAAACGCAAGTGTTTGAGTGAAGTGGAGTTATAGAATTGAGTAAAATTTCATGCACAAAGTTCAGCTTAGATCAGGTGAGCTAATCAGCAAATTGTTTGTCCAACGTTGCCAGTGTGTAAATCGTTATTTTAGCCTTTACGCGCTTTTGTTATACAAAAATGTACTTTTTGAGGAAATTATAATTAAAGTACCCATATTTATATGGGCTTATGATTATGATAAATTTATGGAAATAAAAATCAATCAATATGACTTGATAGCGCTCGCCAAACTAATACAGTATTCCCCAGATATAAGCACCCCGGAGACAATAAGACTCCGTTTAGTAGCAGTGAAATTTAGGCAATCTTGATTTTGGTTTAAAATGAAACACTTTCGATTTATGCATTCCGCTTTTAACTATTCCCTGCTTATAAACGCTAAAAATTGTACCTAGTGTTTTAAATTTTATTTAAAAAAATTTGTTTATATGTATGTACCCGCTATGTGATAATTTTCTTTCCAAAATTGATCCTCTAGCTCCCTCGTTCGTGCAATTTAATGTTTCTGGATTTCTGGAGCTATTGAAAATCAATCAAATTTGTTGAAAAAGGTAATAAAAACATTAGACAGCACTTTCATAGAATGTTCGTTATGGTTTCATTCTCCTTGAGTCAGAGATTGCACTCTGTCCCATCCAGAAAACATATCCAACTGAGCAACGTAACTCAGATCATTGATTTCTGATGGAAAACCTACAATCCACCAATATTCCCTTTTGGTAATTTGAAAAGCTCTTCTCCTTCTAATCTGGTGCAGGTCTCGAATCAACGGCCTGGTTCTCTACCTAGTTAAAGCTACAGCAGGACTCTCGACACTCTCTCTGCGTGGGTCCAGATGGATGATCCTTAGCTTAACGCTCAATTCTATCTTATTGTCCACTTATAATAATGAAAAACAATTTTATCTGCCCTTTAAAATCCTCCCTTTAGTTAACGGCAAGTTGTAATAATGGCCCTTAATACGCTTAAAAGACGTTACGTATAGCGGAGAGAAATATGGATGGGCCTATTAATAGCCATAAAATTGTTTATTTAAAACTTGAATTTATTTTCTATTAAAACTGACCAATTAATCTTATTTTACAAAAAAATATATATCACAACCACAGCGTTTGGTTTATTTTTTTATTTTAAGGCACATTACGCATAGACTGCACTACCCTAATGTTCTATAACTAAGGTTAATTGAAAATTTTTGGCCGAATTTGAAGAAAAATTTCTACAGGATATAATAGAAACCAAAATACCTCGGCTGGCTTATAACTAAAAATAAAAGAGAAAGGTTTTGCCCTTTGGGTATAACTTCTATATGAAAAGAGACAGCGTTTTGTCATTCTTATGTCATACTTTATGGTTGAAAGTCAATCCATATTTTATTTCGCATACGTTATTAGATACAAGACTTATAGGCCTGAAAGATTCCAGTTGGTCTCTGATAGCTGTCAAAAGTTTTGAATTTTCTAGATAATGTTAAAGCGTATTACAATCTTGGAAATTAGTGCCTAATAATATTTTTTGTCTACTCAATTATACAAAATTCGATATAGTGCATTAAAACATTCAAGACTACAGGGTAAAATCGTTTAGAAATGGTATACGTACAGTGGACGGCAAAAGTCTTAGTACCCCAATATATTTTAGCAATTTCGTGAGTTTTATGCAATAATATATAGAAAAAATTGATGTTTTTACATTTATTTTATTAATTTATTTCTAATTTATTATAGAACAAAAAATTTCGATGTATTTCACAAACTAAAAGCAATATAAATAATGCACCTCAAGAAGAACTCAGAGTCAATTTTAAATTCAAAAGCCCAATATATTAGTAGGATATCCCCTAAGATCAAGCACTCCATTTAACCTATATGGCATTGATGTATCTAGTTTTTTCTTGTGTCTCCTGTTGATATTAACCGCCATTCACTCATGAGCAAGTTCTTCGCCTGTCTTTTGTTTGAGGTTTAGCGACTACGTAACCGAGAAGAGAAATATCGGGACTTCGTGCAAGAGTATTAAAGCTGTGGGGATTTTGGTAGGCAAATTACATTTTTACATTAGCAGCAGTATATTTGGGTTCATTGACTTGTTGGAAGTAAAAACCATTACGAATTCTTAATTCTTACGAGCTTTAGGTGAATGTTTTTCTTTAGATGATTTAAATACTCTCTCTTATTCATTATTTCCTCAATAAATTCCAAAATACCCATATCTGGTGGGTAAAAACAAGTAATAAAAAAATAATAAAAAAAAGAAGTAATAAAATAGAAATAAATAAATACAATAAATATAAAAAATATCAATTATTTTGACATATTATAGCTTACAACTCACGAAATTGCTAAAATATATTCGGGTACTAAGACTATTGCTGTCCATTGTATATGCGTATCGACAATGATTTTTTTCCAGGCAAGAAGACTAACTGCGTACACGACCACCGACTACCATTTGTTTTTACTGGCAACAATGATGATGTTATAACTGTCCATACAACAAGACGCATGAAATAGAGTTCTTAAAACGTGATGTGTAAAAGATGACTATTAAAAACGCGAAAAAAGTTTTGTAGTCTCCATCACAGATCAGCTATTTATTTTGTCGCACTTATTCTTAAAATAATTAATTAGTACATTATTATTGGCAACATTTGTTGCTAGCGGCTTTGGCAGGCATGTAGTCGGTCACTTGTAAACATAGCTGCCAGATTTGATGATTTATCACCATTTTGACGATTTTGTGCTCCAAAAAGATCATATTGACGATCTGACGATTTATGTCCTTAATTTGACGATTTTTACAAATTAAAATATACATTATTGTCTTTATTTTAGTCTATAAATCTGAATTCGGACACCTAAAATTGCTAACCTTTAAACAAATTTTTCTTGAAAATTACATAAAACTATAACAATTAAAAAAAATGTCAAAAATCAAAATGGTAGACGTAGCTTTTTATTTTCAACCTTGGCGAACTTGATTCCAAAAATATTAGTATTACCACATTCTTCAGCTAATGTAGAGAGAGTATTTAGCCGAGTTGATCTAAATGAAAGAAAACTTACAAACTTCTTATAAAATCATCAAGAATTAGCAATTATAATGTCTTCGACTTTACAATTGTACCTGAATTAATTAAAATTTTTAATCCTAAATTTGTAAATATCTAGCTCAAATTTTTAAACACAAATATTTTGTATACAAATTTATTTTCATACTTAAAATGTCAAAAGGACTCGTCAATTTTTTTCTTTATATTTGATTTTTTCAACTAATTTTTAAAACTAAAATATATACAGTGAATTAGCTTTTTACGGTTTACTACAACAAGAATAATTTGAAAGAAAAATGTATTATTTCGTTATATATTTTTACTGTATATTTTTTTACGATTTCAATGACGATTTTGACGATTTTTTCTTAAATATTTGACGAATATCATGCCATAGTCGTCTCGCAGTTATGCTTGTAAACCTTAATAAAATTGTGAAATTTTCGATTGAAGTACAGCACAAAAACAACTTATTTTATTTAACTTTTTTATTATTACGAGTATATGGTAACACTTTAACTTCAAAGAAGAAGAAAAACTCTATGCAGGTCTGAATGAGTGACAATAAAAGCTCCATTATAAGCTAAAGAGAGAGAGAAAAAAGAGAAAAAATTTAAAGCAACAAGTGGGGAATATCTAGAGAATTGAGCTTTAACCGTGTTGTTGCTACTCACGGTAATAAATGTACACTAATACCGAAGCAAACACCTGGTTAAATGATCTGTGGTAGAAAATGTATGTATGTACGTGTATAGTGAGTGAATGAATGAATGACAGAATCAACAAAAGATACACGATTTCTGTTTGGAATCAAACCAATAAAACTGAATACAACTGTATAGAATATACACAACAATCAACAATAATAATAACTAAAAGAAAAAGAGAAAAAATAAAAAATAATAATAAATGATATAAAACAAAACTGGGCATAAAGGAGAAACAAAACAATAATCATCATATTTTGGTTGATTGTTCAGGTTTTCGTATACACGGGAAACCACTAATCAGTTGCTGTTTTACCACCAACCGGAGAGCGCGACTAAACGGATAAGAAACAAATAAAATAAAAAAAAAAATAACGACAATAATTAACCAAAAAAAAAAAAAGAAAACTTGTTAAAATTACTTCAAAAAGTCTAGTTAATATTAAACGTTTTAAATTATTTGAAATATTTAACTTAAGACTCTTAGTCGTTTTAGGCTTAAGTTATAGAAGCAAAGAAATAAAGAAAAAGAAAAAAAAAACGCATGAGAAATAAAACTTGAAAATAATAGAAAACGTATAGAAAATCTTACAAATAAAAATAAAAATTCGTAATCAAATAAAATTAAGTGATGAAAAAGATAAAAAGTGCAATAAACAAATAAATAAGTCTGATAATTTGAAAATTTGAAAGAAAAAAGAAAATTTGAAAAAAATACATACGAATAGTAGTAGACACTTTTTATTGAGTGAAAATATTTTAAGATAAGAAATAGAAAATTTGAAACGAAAGTATCTTCATTTATTATTTACCGTTGTTATTATGGAACCAGCCTAACTTAAGTTTTTTTTTTTGGAGAAAAAAATTTCGTATTTTATTAACAACCTGTTGGGGAGACCAGATACAACTTTGTTTTTGTGAAAAATCTGGAATAAACGCATGTTTTTCTTTTTAAACAAAAAAATAGAAAAACCTGATATTTACATACGATTGTTTAGTATATAAAGTAAGTAACAAAAAAAAATACACATCCATACTTACAAACTACATTTGTATACGCACATACAGAAAAGAAAAAAACGCCTGATATTTTAGCGACAGAAAACAACCAGGTTCACAAATTCTTAGTTGTTGAATGAACTGGCAGACAATCAGACCGAAGACAGAAAAATATTCTGCAATTCCCCCCTTTAAAATACAGAACAGAGCATAGATAAGCAATATTTGCTTAATACATACATCCATACATACCTGTTGCATGCAACAAGTGTATTTAGAGATACAAAAACAAAAAAAAATCGAATCGAAAATATGCTAAATATGACATGGCTACAGAATGCGTTAATTTTGTGAGAGAGCATGCGCAACCCATTGCATTGAAATTGCCATATTGCCCCTTCCCTATCTCTCTCTTTTACATAAGCATCTCTCTCCATTGACAACATCAGAAGCATTTTTTTTTTTGTTTTACAATAGAAATTTTGAATATCCACACAAATTATTGCATTCCTGCAAACAACACAACTTAAACGGTACGGTTTTCGTTTGTTGAAAAGAAAACTGTTTTGGAAAGAAGAAGAAAACAAATTCGAAAAATCTTCATCATTACGAAGAAAGAAGATGAAAAAATAAAAAAACTTCGTTTGTGCTACGAAGTGAAAACAATTTACAGTTAAAACGAAATAAACGGCAATAAAAACGCGTTAAGGCAACAGAGAATAAAAAATAAAAACCCAACAATGGTTTGTAATAAAAACATACCCATACACGCATGCGCTCGGATACACTCTCCTATAAATATTAAGATTTTGAGTGGATTTTAATATTTGAGCAGGTTTCTTGAATCCCTATTTCGGTGTGACCAGCTCCATTAAACTACGAAAAACAAAAATTCGTTTGAAAGGTGTCAACTTTTCAAATTAAATTCCGTTATCTAAATACCAATAAATTTACTTTCATTTATTTAATCCATGATCGAATTCGGTACGTACTGACATTTTGGCATCTGATTCTTCAGATAACAAAACCTTCAAAAATGTAAGCTATTTGCATATATAAAATTGGTTTTTCGCTGTTTCTGTAAGACAATTGCTTTCAGACGAGTGTTAGAAAATTTAACTTTTAAGAAAAGAAGTTTGTGTTAAGTATTTCTTGCAAAGTCCTAAGAAAACTTTTTTACTTAATTGGTCGTTATAACCTTTTACTTAGGATAACGACCTATCTTCTCACACCACCCATTTTGTGTGTTTTAATTTTATTCATAATGTCGTCTCCGAACAACAGATTTCAGAAACTTTCCATAATAATATTATTTTCTCTAAAATGTTTGCCAGAAGACTGCTCAGGCGTAGACGACAGCGCAGAGAAATTCGTCAAAAGAAATAGTTTTTCATTTGGCTTTTGTTCGAAATATCTTCGGTGGGGTATATTAATTGAATTTTAATGTCCAAAACTTTAATACCATGTGACTATCCAATATTTACACCTTGATTTACGATACTAAAGTTTGGTCGAATGTATGCTAACACCAACGATATTGCTGACTGGTGGACAAAGAACCAATGCAGTAGGCTGTTTTGATTATCAGTATATTCTGATCCACTATAGTGTGTTATTGGCTATACTCAGTTGTCTTCCTCTGTCCCTCTATTGAAGTAGAGCGCTGAGCTGGTGACAATGCAGTTAAATCCTGGCCCAACCTGGATTATGAGAGCACACTTCAATTCTGGAATGACAGACTTATTTCAGTTGATATCTGGATGCGTAGTAGCTTATAAATTGGATTGGCCATTTGATTTTACAATTTCAACTATAATTCTCTTCTCATTCGACCACAATCGGAGAAAAAAACTGCAGAAAACGTGTCATTCATATTAAGTGTTCTTCACCTCTGTTTCCAATTAGAACATACATATTTGGTCATTACAGCCCTTCAGTCAGGATTACGACCTAGTTTCTCACACCACTTATGTTGTGTGAATTAATTTTTATACATGAGTGGTGGGACCTACAGTTTAAAGACGACTCCGAACGACAGATTTTTGGGAAACTTTTCATGGCAATTTTATTTGCTCTCAGAGTTTTTGCCATAAATCTGCTGAGAGGAAGTCGCCGGAGAAATACTTTTTGATGTCTGGCCTGGGGCTCGAACCCTGGCTTTACGTCTAATGAGCCAACACACTACCTACTAGACTACGGCGACTTCAAGTTTCTTCCAATTAGAAACTTTACAGCAAAATGCAAATAAGGCGATATTAGGTACTGAAATGATTAGTTGAAAAACGAGCACAGTTGAGCAGTATTAATCAAAAAATGTGCATTTAAAATAAATTTAAATTATACTAATGTGGTGATCCTTAACGCATTCACTGAAAACTACGAGATATCTCGTAGTAGCAAACCTTACTCAACAGGCCAACTACGAGATAACTCGTAGCAAGAACTATGTGATTATATTGAACATAATTTCATACTTTAAAAAAAAATCGGGCAAAAAAATTATACTTTAATTTAGTCCTGCACAGATTTTTGTGATTAAATGTCGTTTTTCATTTAATTAAATAGACTATGTTTTTAATAACTTTTTTATCGATTTGGAATGGAGAATGAAGACATAGAAAAATATTTAGAGACTTTAGAAGTATACAGTGACAATGATTTTTCTGCTAATGAAGATGAATATTTGTTAGATGATGATGAAAGTATCAGATCTGACAATGACAGTGATATTGAAAACATCCCACCTAAACAAATTCGTGTTGGTGACAATATTACATTTTCAGATAATGATTGGAGTGAAATAAAACAAGATCCTCCGCAGTTTCCATTTAATGGTACGAGTTATCTCGTAGTTTGGATGTGACAACTCGTATTACCTAAAAATATCTAAATTTACATATGTTGGCATCTGACGTTAGCTTTATGAAAAACTGCTAAGGTAGCAGTGAATCCTTCAATAAAAATATTTTACAAACCAGTTAATGCTAACGAGTGATTTTTTATGTAAATGTTGACCGTTGCTATAATATAGGTGGACCATCTGTGAGCTCCAGATTTGGCAATTTTATATTTAGAACAGTATTTAACCAATGGCTGCCGTATATTGTTCTATTTATTTATTAATTACAATATAATTACAAATTATATTTTAATTATATACAAGCTGAGTAACTTTGACCATATGCTCAATGTAGTGTCACAGACCAGAGCCTCTGGTGGGAATCGAACCCATGACCCTCACGCTAATAGTCTAACACACTACCCACTAGGCTACCAGGGCACACAATATTGTTCTAATAAAATGCAAATATTTGCAATTTTAATTCGGTTTTTTAGTATTATTCGCATTGTCACATACCACGAGTTCGTTTTTATACTGAATAAAGTTATGTTTTTGAAAAATATTTGCGATTTTAATTCGGTTTTTTAGTATTATTCGCATTGTCACATACCACGAGTTCGTTTTTATACTGAATAAAGTTATGTTTTGGAAAAATATTTGCGACGGCATACATACATATATAAAATAACAAAGTTTTTAACCATGTTGGATAAAAACAAAATTAAAATCACAAATAAATAAAAAAATATAAAAAATACATACGATATTTGAAAAATAGTGGCTTAAAACAAGTTTACTTGCAGAAAAAAATTGTTTAAAATTTTTTAAACTAAGATTAAGATTTAAGATTGTTTTATGATTTCAAATCATTTCTAAGAATAAAAATTTTATTTAAATTAAAAAGAAAAGTACTTGAGTTCTACATGCCATTGATTTCAGATTGTAAAGCAATGCCTATTTAATTGCTCAACATGGCCACACTGATTGTCATCGACAATTTTATTTTGGCGATATTTTCATCACAATCATTTGTTGTGATAATAACGATTATTATCGCTGTTGGCATTTATGCACGTCTATTTGTTTTAATATCTTCTTCTTTCTCTTTTACTATCTTCTCCTTCATCATCATTATATTTTTGTTTACTTGTTTTGCTTCATTTTCGAAAAGTAGAATAAGAAGAAAAGAGTACAAAACAAAAAGTAAAATAAGAGAGGAAAGAAACTCGTTAAACTGCTGTTTTTGTTTTCTTACCAAAGTTGTGAACAAAATTTCTAAAATAAAAGACTAACATCTAGTATTTGTACGTATTGTTGTTGTCGTTTGCACAGTGTTCAACAATCAACTGAAACAGCAACAACAACATTCCAAACCAAAAAAAATTTATTTCATACAAATAAAAAATCTTGTAATTGTTTTATGCAGACATACATACATATGTTTTGTATGTATGTATGTAGGTATGTATGCTTTGTATTAAATTTAAACAATTGTTTCAAGTCCAGCTTACGGTATAAAACAAAAAAGCAACACTAATATCAACAACAAATAAGAAGAACAGCAAAAATTAAAGAAAACAAAGAGTTATAATCGCATGGAAATGATCAAAACAAGTTAAATCCACACACAACACAACTACTTACTGTTGCATGCAACACATCTGTAAATACATACATACAGTATATATGTATAGGTATATATGTTGCGTTTTACGTAAATAAGAAAAATTTAATTATAAACTAGTGTTGCCATAATTTTAAAGTGAAAAACAAAAAAAACACCATAAAACATTGATAAGATCATTGCAAAATTTATCAAATATTTTGAATATTATATACGCATGATATTACGAAAATCGAATCGAACTGTACTTTTTAATCCACATCAATTAATACCCATGTCATTGTCTAAACAAATGGATACTTCCCATAATGTAAGTATGTGAATCCAAGAGTAATTCTTTTATGTATTGAACACCACATGCTTTGTATATCCACGGTTAAGTGAGGGCACATTTTCCTGAATATGTCCTTTTTTGAAAAGCACATTTTCATATTTTTCTTTTGCAGATTTGTACTATACTCAGCAACAATTTGTTTTTCATTTAAGATATCTTAAGAATATGATATCAAGACTATCTGCCATAGTCATAGTAGTCGTTGTAGTCTAGTGTGTTGGCTTGTAAGACATGAGGCCACACTTCAAACCTCAGTCCAGACATCGCCAACAAAAGGAAATACGAAAAAAATATTTCTTCTTAACAAAATTGCCATGAAAAGTTTCTCAAAAATGTGTCGTTCGTAGTCGACTTTAAACTGTAGGCCCCGCCACTCATGTATAAAATTAACACACACAGCATAAGTGGTGAGAGAAGCTAGGTCGTAATCCTGTCTGAACGGTTGTAATGACAAATTATGTATGTTATGCCAGTCGTTACAAAAATCCTGTCTTCAATTATGACAGATAGTACATACACATAGCCACAGAAGTATACATACGGATAACAAATTGCCGAAATTTTTTAACTAATCCGTTTTCGTTGAAAATCTTTATTTCTTTGATGTTAAGACGGTCTTTTGCATTGGTTAAAAAATTTCTGAAATTGAACTGAATTGTGGCCCTGCACAGGCCCACAAAGTTATGCATCCGATTTACAAATTTCACAAATTTCTGAACCAATGCAAAAGACCGTCTTAAAATCGAGGAAAGTTGTCAGACAATTACAAAGATTTTCAACGAAAACGGATTAGTTAAAAAAATTTCTGAAATTTGTTATCCGTATGTATACTTCTGTGGCTATGTGTATGTACCATCTGTCATAATTGAAGACATCATTTTTGTAACGACTGATCATTATAGAGAGTGTTTCAGTAAGAATGCACTTTCTCATTTTGAAATACGATTAGTTTTACAACCAATTGTAGCAATTTATAAATAAAGTTGGTTGAAACATTGAAACATGTGAAGCGAACGATCAATTCGATTACTCAACTTTGTTGTGTAACTAATCGTAACGTGTAGGGGTCGCACAAGATAGTTCAGATTTTTTTTATAGGATTGTAGAAAGAATATAATATTATTTATTATTATATTACTTTTTTTTCTTCGAACGTCCCCGGCCTCACACTAACCCACCCTCACCCGACCGCGGAGGGCTCATCCCCATTACGTAGGGACACGTACACACTACTGACCGGACTGTAGCGGGTAAGGGTAAAGTAATGGCAACGAGAACATAAATCAGCTACAGAACTTAATCACGAGCTGAATAAAGTAACAATAAACAGGAATTACCTATGACAAGAACGAAAATACATTTGTATATAATAATTTAAAAATTAATGCCAGCATATAAGCTACGTTTTATTTACAAACACTACAATTAAAATCAATAAAATCATAATATAAGTTAAAATCATTACATAATCTACGAAAAGGAAAATTACATCCATTTCTATAAAAATCTAAAGAACGAGGACGATAGTGCTGGGAAAATCTTGCTTTAACCTGATTAAAAACAAAACAAACCCCTAAAACAGTCCTTCTACGTTCTAAAGTTGGAAGTTTTATCAAACCTAATCTAGCCTCATATGACGGAAACCCATTGGCACAATCCCATCCTAAGCCATGTAAACAGAATAATAAAAACAGCTTCTGCACAGACTCTATTGAATCACTATGACAACGATAGTTTGGATTCCAAATAATAGACGCATACTCCAAAATAGGCCTAACAAGTGAAATGTATAGCAGTCTTGTTATATAAGGATCAATGAATTTCCTAGCCCAGCTTTTCACAAAACCAAGAACAGCCCGAGCTTTGCCAATCATCATACTAATATGATCAATAAAAGACAGTTTCATATCCAATAATACTCCCAAATCAAGAAATGGAGTCACAGTTTCCAAAAGACAAGAATCAATCACATAAGTGAACGAAATTACGCCCCCGTGAGAGAAAACCATGAATTTACAGTTTCTCAAGTTAAGATCCATCAAATTAATTCTGCACCAAGTTACTACAAACAAATCAATATTTCGCTGAAGAACAGCCTGACCATGATCATCATCAAAAGTATAAAATAATTTAACGTCGTCAGCATACATCAGAATATTACAATCAGAAATAGCACAAGGAAGATCATTAAGAAACAATAAAAACAGTAAAGGACCCAAATAGCTACTCTGCGGAGCACCAGAAGTAACATATACAGTCTTAGACAATACATTCCTAAACAATACCCTCTGAGTCCTAAGGGCGAGAAATGAGTCTAGCCAACGATGAATAATATCAGAGATACCGATTAATGAAAGTTTATATTATCATTATTTTTTTCATGAAATTTTCTTTGATTTATGCTCGGTTTTAAGTTCAAAATTGTTTCTGATTTATTCGTTTAAACATGAGGTTTCAGAAAATCCCAAAAGGAAAATATCGCACAGGGTTATATCGCATGATTTTGGTGATCGGAATTTTTTGAATGTTCTTTTTTTCTGGAATGAATCCATTGTTGCTGCTATAAATCGATTAATGCACATACGATGTGGCTGAAATAACATGTCTTCCAGCTGCATGCCTTTTAGTTGCGACCACTAGAATTCCATCATCCTATTCTTGTAACGAATGCCATTTACAATCACGGCAATTTCGGGGTAATCTTAAGAAATGTAGGGTCAAATGATGCCGACTCATCAAAATCCGCACCAATCAGTTGCTGTTTGTGGGTGCATTTGTTTCTCATGTGTTGCATGAGAATTTTTTGAGTACCAAAAAAATTTTCGAAAATTTTGTGTATTCACTAAAACATTAAGAAGATAACGATATTTGAAAAATTGGCATTGACTTTACTTTGCCTTAGTACCAGTTGATATCCCAAGTTTGAGATCACGAGCAAGCCCAATTGTGTACGCATGAACCTGGCGTTCTTTTTTCAAAGTTCTCTGCAAAGTTCATTGTAGTTGTTAACAACGATGACGAATTGATGTTTTCGGGTTTTGGATGTAATTTTCGAAGTTCATTATTTGCGAGCGTTCTCAGTATAACTTTTTCAATTTTTGAAATACGTTTCCACAATACAACGCGTTTTTCTTTCGTAGAGCGCACTATTTTTAGTGATTGGAACTTGTAGAAATTGAAACTTGTAGAATAAAAAAATTTACGTTAAATTTTTTTACCGAGGTCTTATATATACTTTGACTCACAACTTATTTCAACCAGTCTCCATAAGAAGATAGGGTCGGAAAAATTTTGAAGCGAAAGAGAATAACATCGGTAAGGCAATATGATTTGGAAATTTCAAGGAGTTTCTTTACATTCCGAATATGAGCTTGCAGTTCGAATTTATTTTTAAAATGCATATGAAGCAAACATTTTAAATATAAGTTCATAATATTTATTAAAATACTAAAGAGCATACAGTTTACCAATGAAAAAATTGTGTTTTTAAATTTATCGATAACATTTCGACATAATTATGTTTAAATCTTGGCGATTTCCTTTCGAATGTTCACTCTCAAGGTTAAAATTCTGTCGGGTTGATTTGAATAGCCTTTAACTATAGGAAAGTCGTGCTTATGTTCGATCAAATTGTACAAAATTTTGTGAATTTATTCCCTCTATACTGCAAATTTATTGTTTCGTAGGAAACCACTTATCTTCAATATCCAAACCGTCAACAAAAAACAGAATATATTGCCAATATCTCATGATATTGCGAATATTTCAACTGCATTTAAATAAAAATAGCCACTAGAGATTAACACGAGAGAAAAGTAAAGGTTTCACTATACATTTCACTTCTGTTTTCAATGCCTAAATGCGGCAAATTTGTTTGTTTACATACCCATTCAAATGGAAATGAGTTTCATTTCAGACAATTATGCAGTATTTATTGAATGAATGTTTTGTAGATGTTCGAATGGTCTTTGACCATCAAGGCGAAATTCTTATGTAATATTCACGGATTGGCAATGGATTTTAATTATTTTCGTATCGTATTTGAGTCAATTTGAATTTATTACATTATTACACCTCTTCCAGATGAAAGGAAAGATATTAAAAAAAAATTCCCAAATGAATGAATCTCTATTAAAAAAAACTCGATATGCAGTGAACCTTCCGACCACCTATATTCAGTTGACAGTTTTCAAAAATTTGTCAGAATTACAGAGTACTTTGAATTGCCGTTTTTTACTTTTTAATGCAATCGGAACAAAGTATAATTGGGCGAATATGTACTATGTATCAGAGATGAAGTATTCAAAAAGATGACTAGATTCGAATCATACTCATAATTTCTGATACTTATACGCATTTATACTTATTTAATATCATGGAACCTCTACTCATATTCAAAGTTTGAAGTACTCATTGTACTCATACGTATGATGTTGTTGATTTTGACTCTCCATGACTCAACATTTACAAGAATCACAAAATAAGTACGATTCGCATACGAACACTACAATACTCCCTAGAAGGTTGTGTATTAGCTTTGCTTGCTGCCTTTGTCTTTCTTCTTTTTTTTTGTAAATGCAACAATAACTAAGGTTGTAAATTTTGATGAATGATTCGAGTCACTCGAATCATTCATAAGTATTTTTCTAAAGTTATGAATCTGAATGGGTAGGCGTATGAATCAAACATATTTGAATGTTATGAGTTTGATGTCAACGTTGTACTCATACTCATTGCAACCTGTTCTTATAAATCAATGTGTTAGTGAGTACGAATGAATCAGAATAGTTAGATTTTAATATTGTTGGCTAACTCATACTAAAATTTTCATGAGTACTTATGAGTAGAGAAAAAACGATTCATTACTGATCTCTGGTATGTATGTAAACTCATTTACAGTGTTAGTCAAAACTAACTGAACAAAATTTATTTTATTTTTACTTTTTCGTTAGAAAGCTACACATTTTATTTAAAATTCCCATTTTTACTGCATACGAAGTGTGATCAAAAAATAATCTTTATTTTCAAATTCGGGAGTTATATATGCATGTTCGATTTTCGCATATTTTTTTTTTGTTATGTTGGTTCACATGTCTGTTATATATGTTGGCAATATGTTGTCAGTTTGTTTTTGACAGATAAAAAGGTTAGTCGTGTTTTGGTGTGCTCTTCGATTTTTTACTATTCGAAAAAATGGGATGATTGGGCTTTGGTTTCAATGTCAGAGCCATACACATGATTCGTCACCAGTTATGACCTTTTTGAGCAAATCTGGATCGTCGTTGAACGTCGTCAACATCTCCTGAGCGATGTGCATGCGACGTTGTTTTTACTAAAAATTTAGCAATTTTGGAACAATCTTCGCTGCCGCACGTTTAATACCCAAAACATCCGTAAAAATTGCTTGGCATGAGCCGAACGATATGCCAACATCATCAGCAACCTCTCTAATAGTGATTCGACGATTATCCAAAATCATTTTCTTCACTGATTCAACGTTTTCATCAATTGTTGACGTGCTCGGGCGACCAGGACGGGCATCGTCATTGACATTTTCTCGGTCTTCCTTAAACCGGTTATACCACAATTGAACTTGTGTTCTGATCATAGTAGACTCGCCAAACACCACAGTCAAGATTTCAAATGTCCTTGTACATTTAATTTAGTTTTTTACACAAAACTTAATAAAGTTTCTTTGATACATTTTTTTGAATAGTAAAAAATCGAATCACGAAACGCGACTAACCTTTTTATCTGTCAAAAACAAACTGACAATCCAAAATGGCTGATACTGTCAACACATATGTATAACAGACATGTGTACCAACATAACAGAAACAAAATGCGAAAATTGAACATACGTAGCTCACGAAATTTGAAAATAACGGTTATTTTTTGATCACACCTCGTATATTTAAGAGAAACAACTTATTATCTCCTCTAACCATGCTACTGATCGAAGAGGCCATTGCATAATTTTACATTGGAGTATGAAATTCAAATCAAATAATTATAATTTATAAATTGTATTAATTCCGATGTTGTTGAAGTCGCCGTAGTCTGTTGTGCCAGGGTTCGAGCCCCAGGCGAGCCATCGAAACAAAATACAAAAAGTGTTTCTACGGCGACTTTCTCTCAGCAGATTTCTGGCAAAAACTCTGAGAGTAAATAAAAATTGCCATGAAAAAGTTTCTTAAAAATCTGTCGTTCGGAGTCGACTTTAAACTGTAGGTCCCGCCATTCATGTATAAAATTAACACACACAACATAAGAAGTGTGAGAAACCTGTTCGTAATCCTGACTGAATGGTTGTAATCACTAATTACGTATGTATGTATCTCTAACTAGACTAGAAACATATGAACAAAGTTTTGTTTTCCGATAAATTCAATTTTTTTTGGAGGAAGTTCTATAAATGAAAAGTGTAAGTCGTCTACTTAATCAACTTTTGAATCCGCGTTACTGTCGAGGTACTATCAAGAAAAAGAAAGAGATGATTATGCAATATTCTATTGCTGAGTTTCTTAGGAGTTATGTAGTTTCTTTGGTCGCAAAATTATTGTGATTTGGATCCGCCATTTTGAATTTTTTAAATCTGAATGAAGATCTGTAATCAGCGACCCCAAAAGCCACTGAGTAACAATCTATTTAAATTAAATCTAATTAATTTTTAAGGACCTCCGTAATGTGTTTCTTTTTCTCGTGTACCACTTGACCCCTACTTTAAGCGTGCATGTAAACAATTTGGCTTTGGGCTCATTTTAAAGAGCAAAGATCAATTGTCAACTTCTGACAATAGCGATAGTTCTAGCACGTCAGTGTTTAGCTCTACAATTTTTCAAAAATGACCAAAAACTTTTGCTCCAAAACCTGACGCGATGGAAAGTTTTTGAACCCAGATTCGAAACACCTGGAGCCATCTTATTTGCAAAACCCATGCAGGGCTGTGTTATTAATCTATTGTAATTTCGTAAAAAAATTACAACCCGATGTATTAGTTATTATTACAAAAAAATGCATATTTTTCAAATCAATTCTTAAAAACTTATGATTTTATAGGCTAAATAACCGTGGGCATTTACAACACTGCATTACTGATAAAACCATAAAAAAACAAACAAAACATAAAACATATAATAAATTACCTGCTGTCATAGTGGAAAAATATGTATGTGAAGATAATTTATAATTTGAAAACCCAAGAATAAACCCAAATCTTTAGCTGTGCCACTTTTTTTGATAACAGAACAAAATTTGGATTTAACAGATTAAATTTACTATTACCAGAGAACAGTTCACTCTTTAAACTAGGTCAGTAATATGCCATTACACCTCTGAACGAAAGGTCTATTAACCCTTTCATGCCCGAATTTTTTGGGCCAGAGCTAAAATTTTTTAACGACATGTGTTTGTTAGTCATGGCCTAAATATGAAGTGATATTAAATTCAGAGTCCTACGTATTCTGGTTTTACACGTTTTTAACCAAGCCTGCTTGCAAAAAAAAATCTTTTAAAAAAATTAAAAATTTATGAACAAAAACTTTCAATGTTGCCTATAGGCAACATTGGGCATGAAAGGGTTAATGTAACATTCCCAAAATAGTTTCATGTAAACCGAAAATTACAGATAAAATTTGATTTTTTAAATTTATTGCTTTCTAGGTGTAGTAGTTTTGGCTTATTAGATGCGTGGCCACGGTTCGCGGAAGAAAGATTTTTTCGCATATCATTTTGTTGGAGATATCTGCCTTGGGGTTTGAATCGTGGTCTGAAGTCTAATAAGCCAATACATTACCTACTAGACTACTGAACAATAAGAATAGAAAAACGTAAACTTTTGTTTTTATTATTTATTGGTGTAGGGATTCCAACTGTCAAATGAGGTAATTTTGTCTGATTGCATATACATTCAAATAGATCTGAGCAGCTTCATCCGAAATAATTATTAACAAATGACGTTGTGTGATTGCAAATATATCTCTGCTTGTCGAATATGAGAAAAAGTCTTTCGTAAAATTTGCATGTGGTTCCGATAATCCCAATTACTGTTTTCTCCAATACTTTCTCAAATTTTTAGTTAACCGTCTGAGACGAATAAGTAAATAAAACAAATTTTTTATAATTTTTCGAAATGTGATTTGAAATGATTTATGGGATAGTTAGTGGATTGTAGTAACATGAACCTAAATTGATTGTGTAAAATTTAATGCATTCTACTAAATTGTAGATCTTTAAGGCGTACTTCAAAAGTTATTAAATAAAATAATAAACTCCAAATGCAAAGGCCATCTCTATTGTTATAAATAACCATACCTTTGCTTTAATAGCTTAACGAAAAATTTAGAAATGAGAATTATTTTGATATTGTGCAATATTTATAAATAAAATGTGATTAGAATGTTATCAATGAATTTTATATTTGATAAATATTTATGATTTTCTTTTCCTTATTGAGACATAAACAATTTAACTCCTAATATACTCGTACTTTTTGTATACAAGTATAACAATTTTTTTTTAAATAGGGCTTAAATATTCAAATGGGATATGTTTATATAATATTTCCCGTTAACTAATTTCTAAATTTTTTTAAATCATTTTTAAAAACTTAATTATTTTTTGTTTAAATTTGTTGTTTTTATTTTATACTGGGCTTAAATTACTATTTACTGATTAATTACATTATTCCCTTCACTATAAAATCATAATTATAAATCAAATTACAGCATAAATTGCCATTCTAATTGCAATAATTTTATACACTGAGTATAATTAAGTTGGTAAACGTTTTTCGAAATCAATTGACGTAGTATTGTATACAGGATGCAAAGTTTCTTTTTTTATTAATTGAAAACAGTAAAAATTAAATAAAATAAAAGTGTACGCATTTTATATATATTTTACTTTTTAATTGATTTTTTTTATGAATTTTTATTACCAAAAATATTTTTTAAAATTTTCGTCATCACATGACCTCGTCCAGGCCACAAGATAAGGTCTTTTTTTATAAAATTTTAACACTGAAAAATAAGGAAAAAATCTAAAAATGATTCCATTTTTTCATTGTAATAAATTTTTTTTTTATTTATTTTATTGTCTGAGTATAATAATTATATTAAAAGATTTTATAATAAGTTTTATTATTATTTTTTTATTTCGTTAATTATTATTGAAGATTTGTTTTCGTATAAATTCAAGTCTGAGTATTTTAATTATTTAACATTTTCTGTTATTGGAATGTTAATACAGAATTGCATCATTGTTGTTTGAAATAAATAATATTTAACGCCATCTTTTAATATTTAGGGATTTCCAATGAAAATTTAATACTTTAAACTCTTGAATTTATTTGATAACAATACTGAATTATAATGTAATTACTTAACTGAAGTATGGTATGTAAATGCATGTTATAGTAAAAAATATAAATAGTTTAACATGCTTTAGATAGCTTAAGGATATGAACTCCTACTCAAGAGAAGAATCCTACTCAGGGGAAGGACTCGTACTCAGGAGATGAACTCCTAATCATGCAGCGCATTGTGTTGGAATAGCAGAAAGATCATTATAGGAGAAAGAAACAGGGCTAGAGTGCCATAAATTTTATTTTGAAAAATTGAGAAACATGAGAATTTTTTTTAAACTTTAGTACTCTTCTTTCTCGGTTTACTAGGCAATAAAGAATTTGATATAATGCTTGTAACGCCTTAATATAATAAACTTAACTTGCGTTAAGTACGCCTATTTACATATAAATTAAATTTACAAATAAATCTTTCATATAACCGACGTATGACGGCATGGGTAATAGATTTACTACAATAGGTTGTATGACCTGTAAATGGATATTAAAATTAGAATTTTTTTACGTTTAAACGTTTAAATAAATAGGAAAGAGCAGGGAAGAGTTTCATAAGTCAACAATGCAATGCCTTGTGCTATGACTTATACAATCGGTCAATCGAATTTTACAGTCGTTTGGTCAACTGGTTCTGATGACTTGCCATTACTTTTGCCATAAAGTTTTCCATGATTTCGTTTACAGCAATATTGCTGCACCTCAACGATGACTCATTGGACTTCGGATTTTAGCGAAGGAATTATTTCAGGCTAATTAAATCACCGAAAGTATATGTTTAGGGGACTAAAGCTTAGTAAAATTTGATATATGAATTTCAACAGCAATAAACTCAAAGAAACAACTGCTGATCAAATGACACTCAATAATATTGAAGTTCTGTTCAACATTCTTGGAATTTCAGTGAAACAGATTTCACTAACTCCTTTACTGAATACAAAACTTCTAACCATTACGTTATCTTTATGGTCGGCAATTATGTTGTAATTTTCTAAGATTTTTTTTATACTTTATTAAGTCCTTCATTATGAAGTCATTCATTGAAGTCGTCGTAGTTTAGCAGATAGTGAGTTGGTTTATTAGACGTAAGACCACGGTTCAAACCCAAGCTCAGACATCTCGAACATAACGAAATATAAAAAAATATTTCTTCGCCACCACTCATGTATAAAGTTAACACACATCATCATAAAGTGGTGTGAGAAACTAGGCCGTAATCTTGGCGGAATGATTATAATGACCAATTATATATGTATGTATGATCTTGGTGGCCAGTTGACATCAGAAATTCTTGAGAGAATTTGTTATCGAAGTCGTTGTAGTAATAAACCGATAATTGACAGCGCTGTGCGACAAGTGCCGGAGTCTTATTCAAACAACATACATATTAATCCACTGAGGCCACAAGAACTCTGTTAACATGTTCTTGTAACAAATCACGTTCACAGTCACTACAATTTCAGCCCCACTTTAAAAAAGTAAGACACAATTCTCACTAAAACAGCTTGAAGTTGTTGAGAACGTTAGCGAATTGATGTTATCGGATTTTCATACATAACATAATTGGCCATTACAACCCTTCAGTCAGGATTACGGCCTAGCTTCTCACACCACTCATGTTGTGTGCGTTAGTTTTATACGTGTGTGGCGGGACCTACAGTTTAACGTCGACTCCAAACGACAAATTTTTGAAAAACTTTTTCATGGCATGTTTATTTACTCTCAGAAATCTGCTGAGAGGAAGTCGCCGAAAAAATACTTGTTGTATTTTGTTTTGATGTCTGGCCTGGGATTTGAACCCTGGCTTTTCGTCTAATAAGCCAACACACTACCTACTAGACTCCTGCGACTTTCGGATTTTCGAAACAAATGGACTCAGTTTCTTAAAATTTTGGCCACCTTTCAAAATTTTGACACATTTGATGAACTCTCTCTACCAAAACTTCTTCTAAGTTTGCGAGCGTTCCATTCGAAGCATTTATGTACTTATTAATTAGAATACAATTTCATATTACAGTATTCCCCGGATATAAACACCTTCAATAATGCTTGCAGGCCAGCGCTTATAAGCTAGGAATTCTTATAACGAAATCTCGCATATTAGACATCAAGTGAGAGTTTACAAGTCTCTGATAAAATTTCATTAAAATGGCACTGCACACAGAGATACACAAATGTCGACTACATCGATATTTTCTTCTAGCAACTATTGTCGTATCAAATTTTATCGTCGTTGAATAATTTTGTTGTCATTCAAAATGTTTTTGAGAGGGTGAATATACTCGAATTTTTTCCAAGTAAATTTAAAGTATGGAATAAAATTTTTCGCGTCTTTAAGCGGGAAATGCTTAAAAGCGGATTGCATATATCGAGATAGTTTCAGCATATTGTAGCAAAAATCAAGGTTGCATAAGATAAAGTACTACTAAGCGGGGAATTTTTATATCTGGGGTGCTTATATCTAGGGAATACTGTATATTAATATTATTTCGAGCTGAATAACTTCGATCTTATGCTCGGTGTAGTGTAACAGACCAGAATCTCTGGCGGGAATCGAACACATGACCCTCACGCTAATGGTTTACTACACTACCCACTAGACTACCAGGGCAGCCATCATTTAAAGTAATCGAAATGAATGTATGTGACAGCTGCCCAGCTGTGCTAGGATTTCTTTAAAAAAAAACCTTGTTTTCTACAAGAGCACAAAAATGTGAAACAAAAATACCGGAGTCCAGTGCCTCTCCTACTTCTCTTGTTGGTGTTTCTTTGCTAACTTGCCGGATAATAAATATTTCATGTTATTACAGAATTTATTGAAAACATTGAAATTTATTGAAAAAACTTGCTTAGTTAGAAAACAAATTTGATAAAAACTTTTTTTATATCACAAAAAACTTGGAAAAAAGGGAAAACTTGCTAAATGGCAACGCTGCAGCTGCTGTTTGCTACAATTGAAATGTGCTTTTATTTCAAAATAATACCCAGTGATTCTTTAAATTCTGAACTTTACGAATCATTTCTTTTGAAGTCGTTTTGTTTGAATATTTATTGTGGAAACTTAATTTCTAGTTAAGTCTTTAATTATACTAAAAATAAATTAAAACCAAGCTAGCATGTCTTACGGTAACAAGTTCATGATTGTTTAACTTAACATTGGCCCGATAATGCATTTGTATTCCACCATGAACAACATCCTGGAAAAAGTATCGTTCGTATCTATTTAAACTTTAAAAGCAAAAGCAAACAATTTTCTTTTACATGTGTTTTCTGGAAAGTTTATAAAGTTAAAAAAACAAATCTCGGTTTATGGTTTCTTTAACATTTACCCTCTGACCATTGAACGGTAACATCCGGAGCAGCGTTATGAATTTTGTAATTTTTTTTATACATTTTAAATTTTGTGAAATTGTTACAAAATAATGAAATTTAAAATAAAAACAGAAAAAATACATTTTTTTACCAAAATCATATACAGAAAAAGTCATTCATTACAAGCGTACGTAGCCGAAATTTAATTGTTTCAAGTTTTTTGTTTTCGTCTCTTTCTTGAGATCATTAAAATATAATGAAATTATAATTTTTTTTTATTTTTTTTGGTTATTTTGAAGCTTTTACTTTTGCCAGTTGGAAGTACAAAAAAAAAAGAAAGAAAAAACACGAAAAATCAACATAAAAATAAAAGCAAGCATAAAGTCAAAAACCATGAAAGATTCCGGTCTAAATTGGAAGTAAAATTTTGTGTTTTTTTCCATTTCTCGACTGGCTTTATTTCTTTGCGCGCTGTTTCAGTTTTTGGCCTATAAGGTAGAGACTTAAAAACTGTCATAATAATTTTATTTATTCATACATTCCAGTGCATTTTGTTTTGTTTTTCTTCATAAATCAACTGCTTCTTTAATTATTTTATTTCAACCGAGTATATGTATGTATGTGGTAGCAGAGCTGCTGTACCTGTGCTAGAGTTCCTAGTTTAATTATAAATATTGACGTTGGTAATTAAAACAGCGATATGTATCTACATACGTACAAACATAACCAACTTGTTGTTTATATACATACATATATAAATATACCAGTATTTAGTAGAGATACAGTATTTAAGTATACAAATTTTCTTATGGTCTCTGTGTTGCCCGATTAACCTCAACTTTATTGAGCTTGACCCTTGATCGTTGATCGTCATTGAGACGTCTATTTTTCCATTGACTCTTTTAGAAAAATAAAATGTTTTAATTAGAAAATAAAATATAAAACACCATTTTTATATACGCGATAGATAAATATTTAAAAGATATTTTTTTTTCCATTTATGTTAAAATATTATACGATATATTAAATACAGTATAATTAACAAAAAAAACAAGAAAAAAAAGACTATACAACAATGTTATGATGTGTGCATTAATGAGTTTTAGACCCCAATATAAAATTCAAATTATTCTTAAATAATTGAATTAAATTACATTTAATGAAGTATTTAAATATTTCTAAGAAACATGGTTTTTTTAATTTTCTAATGCATTAAAGTGGTTTGGTACAAAAAATTTGCTGCAACTCTTATCAGTTTAAAATTTTCCAAAATTCGCTTATAAAAATTAAGGGAAACCTCCGAAAAAAAAGAAGTTCATCAGGCTATGCAAACCGCCACCTTTTCGTACATTAAGGCAGTTTGAATGTACGAGAAACAATCCCTATTTATTGGGTTGTCGGAAAGTAATTTCGTTTTTTCCCGACAGAAGATTTAATTGTATTTTTTTGCATCCAACTTCACACTTAAGTCGTATAATTTTTATATGCTTTGAGAGCTCATATAGCAAGGGTTGTGTGTGAAAAATTCCAATTAATTCTATGCAGTAGTTTTTGTATAAAATTCACACATACAACATAAGTGGTGTGAGAAACTAGGTCGTAATCCTGACTGAAGGGTTGTAATGACCAATTATGTATGTATGTAGTGGTTTTTGGTTAGTGCCCTTTTAAATATGGAGAGCGACAAACAGCATTTTCGGCATATCTTTCTGTTTTACTACAGAAAGGATAAAAATGCTGTTCAAGCCAGAAAGAATATGGCCGATGTATATGGAGAAGGTGTGGTGACAGTACGCCAGTGAAAGAACTGTTTCGCTAAATTTCGATCCGGCAATTTTGATGTCGAAAATGCACCACGATGGGAAAGGCCGGTTGAAGCTGATAAAGACGAAAAAAGGCATTAGTTGATGTGGACCGGCAAATAACAACACGTGAAATTCAACAGTTTATGACCACTTGATTGATATTATACGAAAACTGTCTTTCATTTCCACAAAAAAAACGAAATTACTTTCCGAACAACCCAATAGCATCGAACTTTATCCTGGAAACAGAATATACATATCATGCTGAAAAAAGCCCGAATTACCCGCTATGCTTGTAAGAGAAGATGGGAACTTAAACCATACTCATAGGATCAGCACAGCGGTGTTTAGGCATATTTTGAACTATGGACTCTTAGTATGGTGGAATCCAACTGTATCATTACCACCAGTGTATGGTGTACTACTTTGGTGTACTTTGGGCAATTAAACAAAGGCGTGATCATATATTGGGTATTCCAAAATCCTCAACGCTCATACCATGTTATGACTGCTCGAGGCAGTTTAAAACTGAATGAAAAAAATTTTGGTTGGAGAGAAAAGATGGTTCTATTCTAGATGGAGCTGTATGAAGGGGCATCTTTCGAAGTCGGTAGTTACAACAATCTCGATAGTGCCACTGAAGTGAAAATTTCTAAAGATGACGATATCTTACAAATTTTTATTGTTTCTTTACTAGTCCAATTTACTTTTCCTTTTTTTTAAAGAATAACACTTAGGGGATGTGTTGGATTTAGGAAAATAGATTATGGGAAGGAGGACAGAGAGAGTAGACATTAGATTTCAATCTTTTTGTGTTATAAGTGGCAGGAAAGACCTCTACAGGTAGGGAGTTCCACGTACGAATAGTCCGGCTAAAGAAAGAATTCTGTCTGTAATGCACCACAATGGATGGACCACAAATGGATGTACCCAGCGAGAAATACGGGTGTTTCGTAAGAATATATGATCTTAATCTCGCCAGAGCAGAAGCTGTTGTAGTAGAGGTAGAATAGTGAGGCACAAGCCACATTGTAATGATGAATTGGATACCCTACCGTCATTAATGAGCACTTTCGCCCTTTCTTGTACGCGGTCGAAAAGCCTAAAAATAGACGTTGAGGTACTGGCCTATACATGAGAGATATATTTCATTCCTGGTCGTATATAGGTAGTGTAAATAGCAAGGAGATGAAGTGAAGTATTTCTTGCACCCTCTTAAGAAACCGAGGCACTTGAAAAATGTGCTGGTTTCACCGAACTTCACACTGAATTTTCATGCCCAAAACATCAAGAGCGTCTGACCCATTAATATTTACACCACCCATAACTACAAATGAGGCTATGTTATTGCTGTGTTAATAAACAACATTGCGTTTTAAGCACGTTTAAAATCAACCATATCCATGCGAGTCCATTCGGAAATTGTCTGCAGGTCGGATGTGAGGGTGTTTTTTATATCAATCTCAATCTCCAAAGGGCTCGGCCTACCTTTAACAGAATATGTATAGTATACAGTGTTGGAATATTCAGTACTTTAGATATTTCTTCAGTACTTTTATATTTCCAAAATACTGCAGTACTCCCACTACACTTTCAGTGCTTTCTTACTATTACATATTTTATGTATTGCGCTTTTCAACATGTTAAACGTAATGTTAAAGGTAGCATTTGTTTTTAGCCCCGATTAGGTAAGTGTTTAATTTGCTCTTCATGTAATAAAAACGAACCTACGTACCGTTACGTCCCATCGACGTTTGACCAACGGTGCTTTTATGTTCTGTTACGTTTCGAATCATCTGTTTTTGTTTTGTATATAAGGAACATGTTTAAGTCGTTAGTTTTTCTATTTCATTCCGTATGTGTATAAAGTATAAATAATTTTTTTTTTTTACAAAATACCATTTGATCCAAAAAGTACTGCTTCAGTTATAGTTCAGTACGATTTCAAAATTTTAATTTTGCAATACTGATGGCAAGTATTGCTGTCATCTGCAAAAGAGCGAAGACGATTAGAAGTTAGAGAAAGGTGATCGTTAATGAAAATAAGACATAGAGTTTGAGATAAAACTGAAACTTGCGGTAGCCCTGTGTTTAACCTGAACACATCTGATGGGATCCTATCTATAACAACCTGTATAGTGAGATGCCTGAGAAAGCTCGATGTAAATCAAGATGTGTTATAATGTTTGCTGATCGTGTCCATCTTTATTTTTTTAAAAATAATGAAAAATAAAGTTGGTTCACCTTATCCCAAAAATTACTGAATTATGAATTAATCTTTCAAAAATATATATGTAATCAAAATTAATAATTTTTATTTCTTTTACTTAATAATTCCTAACTAATGTATTATCATTTCTTTTCTATTTTCAGATAATGCAAATGCTTTCAAATTTTTTTATTGGTACATCTTCTGCACATACGTACAAATTAAAATAAAAATTTCTTAAAGTAAAAAGTCAGCAACAGAATTAATAAATGATTTCAAAATTAATAAAAATATATGCTTGACCAAACAACAAATATCACTGACCAAATTTATTTATATTCAACAACGTATTCAACAAACATATGTATGTAAACTTAATTTATGATTTAATTAAGCGTTTAATTTATAGATAAATTCAATAATAATAGTTTAACGTAACAGTTGTTAAAAGTAAAAGGAATAGAAAGTTTAACAAAATGCAGGTTCCTGAGCATGTGGTGTCATTTTATGTGGCAACGTGTGGTCAAAATGGACCGGGTTTGGGTTCAGATGAAAAAGAAATCATATTGCTGGTCTATGTGATATTAGAAGCAACAACAGGACAGGTAAGATATTTTATAAATAATCACACAATTATTGTTTTTTTTTGCTTTTTCTTTAAAATATGAATTATTGACTTACAATAAATGTATTGATTGGACTTGCAACAATGTGAGCCAATACGTCTCTGATATTCAATTAATATTTATAATTCGTTTTCTTAGGACCGCCTTTTTTTATTTTTTCCATATGAAACGCCATTTTTATTTTCTTATAATTATATTTATTGTTGTTAGTGGATTTCATTTACTGACTATAAACAATTGTATGTGTGCATATAAACTATTCGTATAATTAAGCACAACTACTCTGTTATTAATTTATTTATTTGTCAGGGTGTCCCTTGCAAAATATAAAAATATACGAACGATTTCTATCTTGTTACAGAATCTAAGATTGCGGATTCAAGATTAGATGTTCAATTTTTCCAGCGAATTACTGTGTATTTCCATAAGTAAAGAAAAAAGAATTCGATTGTTAACCGTCTATAACAGTGTTGGAAAATACAGTACTTTAGTACTTCTTTCAGTACTTTTCCATTTCAAAAATACTGCAATACCCCCGCCACACATTCAGTACTGTTTTATTATTACAAATTTTATGTATTGCGCTTTTCTACTATAAATGTGTTAAAAACATTTTCAACGTAATGTTAAAGGTAGAATTACTCTCTAGCACCGGTTAGCCAAACATCCACGGAACGTACATTCGTTTTTAAGATACGAAACACAATGAGAAAGCATGCCGAACCGTAATGTAATTTCGGTCAGCATTTACATTGCTCTTCATATGCTAAAACCGAACGTATGATCCGTTACGTTCAGTCGACGTTTCGCAAATCATCTGTTTTTGTTTTGTATATAAGGAACATGTATAAGACGCAAGTTTTTCTATTCCATTCAATTTGTGTATTAAGTATAAATAAATATTTTTTTTTACAAAAGTACCATTTGATGTAAAATGGTACTCTTTTAGGTATAGTTCAGAACCATTTCAAAGTTTAAATTTTGCAACATTGGTCTGAAATTTTTGTTGTGAAAAATAAATGGGTCGTTCGTTAGCTTTCAAGATGGCATAGTTTTTCAAGCATTTCGGCCGGTCTCTCAACTATGGCTACTTTGTATTAGTATACGAGAGTCATTACACATTTCTACAAAAAATTGTCTAGTGGGATCAAATCGTATAAACTTGGCGGTCAATGAAAAAACATGAGTTTAATTGCTCATCAAACTCTTGGCTTAATAAGTACCATGTGACATTCGGGACCAAGTTTTTTTAAACCAAATGTCAATAACGTCAAATTCTTGCATTTGCTGTCAAAAACACCGTAACACCGTAATTTTTATATTCCTTGAAGAAGTACAGTCCACGCTAAACGCAGTATATATCTGGCTGCATTGGCAGCTCTTGAGCTGCTTGTAACTGCTTTTCAAACCAAATTTGGTGTTTGTTCAAGTACCTTTTGGGTCAAATAAGAGCCATGTCTATAAAATGGATGTAATTTCGACACATAATTGACCATTATAAACCTTTATTGAGTTCACGGCATAGTTTCTGTCAGTATCCATGTTATTTGCATTAAATTTAATAATTACTGACGGGACTACAATTCCACATCGATTTCGAACGACTAATTGAAGAAACTTTTTCATTGCAGTTACAATTTTCTTGACTATACTTGACAGCAGATAGCTGTCATAAAATATTTTATTCATTGTTCTTTTCGCTAAATATACCATGGATGAAGTTTGAACTCCCGAGTTCTTGTGTAGCAAGTCAACTCACTATCCACTAGACTACGGCGATCAAGTCATGGTGAAATGACAGTCCTTACTGAGCGTTTTGATCTTAATTTTCACTGAAAAAATGTATTCAGAAAAGCTAAATAGAAAAACAAAATCACTCGTTGGAATATATTAACATTATAAACGGACAATATATGTTTCAACTTATCCTGGCCAGTTCATTAGCAATTCAATTTTCGACGATATCACTATGCGCCGTATTCCATTTAAGAGCAACGTTTGTATGATCCGAAATCTCACTGAGAAACCTGTGGAATTCATGGACAAGTATGGTTGAAGACTTGATCATACCCTGGCTTTTTGAATAAATTAAAAGATTTTCAGGAAAAATCTCGCTAGCATAGCACACTTAGAATCTCCCACATAATACCACATTCGGTTTAACCTATGGGGGGAATTTTTTAGGTCTTTTTTTAATTCTTTTTTCGCGGTCAAAAATAGTCTAATCGTGAATGGAGCTTTTTCAATAGAAAGTTTGTGGGAAATTTTATGTACACGTGTTCACGCAATAAATGCGAACTATAGGAAAAATTTTTAAAAATACTTGTCAAAAGTAGAATATTTACATTAATTGTCAATGAACGTGAACAATTTAATCAATTAATACAATAAAAAGTTTATGTATGTTCCTTAGAAAAATAGAGTAATTGGTTAGTATTAAAAATTGCACAGCAAGAGTAGTAATATTAAATACATTAGTATTAATTGAAATATCATTAAAAGATGAACAAATTATTCAACGGAAACCTTGTCGATTAAAATAATATTGTAAAGGATTTGTAGAAAATAGAAATGATCTTATAATCATTTTTTTTGGCGTCTTTCGATCAAAGCTTATTTACAAAGAAATGAAAGTCATCATTCATTCTAAACTGTGACACAGTGATGATCTGCATGTTACTCGTGTAACATTAAAAGTTTAAATAAAAGTCTATATATTTCTGTATATGGTCAGATTTTCAAATAATATTTGAATATAAAATCTTACAAAATAGTTTCAATAAAATTGAGATGTGAATTCTTACTTCAATTTGTAATTAATTTTTTAAAGTCTTTTGTAAAACGAAAATAAATTGAAATCTGTATCAATCACGCACGCAGAGTCGTAAATTGTACCATAAAACTCATTAAGAGCCACAAAAACAGTTTCACTACATTAACTTGCCTTTAACACTTTTCAAATCATAATACAACACGAACAACAAATTTTGACAACTGAATTATAAAATTTATGCAAATTGAAAATGACATGTTTTTGAATAAAACAACTGACTGAAAATAAATATATCTCATCTATGGTTAAAACTAATAAAAATACCTCCGATGGCAAAAGAGAGTTTCTATTTATATTCGTTTATATTTCTTTTGTTTTTTAATTTATTAAAAATATGTTGTTTATAATTGGTTTAAAAATTTTGTTAAATAATTAAAAATATTTGTTCACTTCAAACACTTTTGAAAAGAAATCGCCTTTGACCACAATACAGACATATGTACATAATGATTGTTCGTTTGTTCAAACAGCCACTGTATATTTTTGCACAAACCATTTGTTTCCAAACTTATCAGCATCCAAAGATGAATACGTACATAAATCGCTTATATTACGGTTTGTCCGCTAAAGACTAATACTTATCTTAAATTAACTTTTATTGTCTTATGGTTTTATCTTTTTCTTTTATTATATTTTTGTGTTTCTTTTAAAAACGATGAGAGGAGAATTTAACCCAAAGGTCAATAACTTAATATTTTGCAAAAAACTTAATTTGTTTAAAATAGACAGAATAACAAATCATTGATAAAATATAACATTCATTAGGTGTGTTATCATTATCGTTATGTATTTGCATATGGGTGATTCCGTTATCTTTTGGAATTCGGTAAAAGTCTGTTGAAATTAAGAAATAGCTTTTGTTATGAAACATGAAAAATTGAAGATAAATTCTAATTAAAAAACCAAGGCTTTTTGCCTTTAACAGGGCAAAATTTGCTATTAACAGAGCACTGTTAATTGTTTAACAGTAGCAACAAGTCGATTAGTCTTTCTACTTTACAGTTATTGCAGTCTATTTGCATACTATTTCATTTTCTCTAGTTGCACGTTTATCCCAGATCCTTCGAACCACCAGTTGTGTAAAATTTTGGGATATGTGTGCATTTATATATTTTTGTCAACTTACTCAGGAGTCAGAGAAATTTTTATTATATTTGTTAATTTATTTTATTATATTAAGTTAATTTTCTCAATAAATATCACTATGTATTTTGTCCTTGTTATTTTAATAGACCTTGGAGCTTTCGTTTAGATGGAGGAGGAAACAAAGAATTAGAGAGACTATTTAAACATTCTAAAGAACAAATTCATCAAAAGTTCGGAAGAATTAAGAATTTCTAATGGTCAATACTTCCAACATGTCAATGAACCCAATCATACTGCTGGCAATATGAACATGTGATTTGCCTACCAAAGTCCCCACAAGCTTAATACTCTTGCAAAAAGTTCCGATATGACTGCAAGAGTCTATTTAGGAGATCATTTGGAAGAACCGTGATGTAGTCGCTAAACCTAAAAAAAGTAACCAAAAAACCTGCTCATGAGTACATGGCGGCAAATATCACCAGAAAACGCTAAACAAAACTGGTATATTCAATGCCAACTATGCCAATGTGCTTGACCTTCAGGGATATCCTACTAAATATAAGGAATACCATTTTCATATATTAGGCCTTCGAATATTAAAATTACTCTGAGTTCTTATTGAGGGTGACCACACTTTTGCGGTGCAAAAAAAAAGTAGTCATCAGAAACTTTTCTTTATCTTTCTCTTGTTTTGTGAAAAAAATTTAAAATGTTTTTGTTTAAAAAAAAAAACAGAAATAAATTAATAAAATAAATATAAAAACTATAAATTTTTATACAAACTTTTGCTACAAATGCATGCAATTGCTAGAATGTATTGGGGTACTACGACTTCTGCTGTCCACTGTATGTATTATATAATTAGTTCCTAAATCTATGGGCTCTCTCATTTTAATTCTGTTGAACAGCTAACAGTGGTCTGTTAATAGCAAATTTTGCCCTGTTAGAGCCAAATTTTACTCTCTTAATGCCAACATTGGCGCTGCTGAAATTGTCTTTGGTTTTTAAATTAGATTTTACCTTCACATACATTATCCGACCTTGTATCTGACTTAGGTACATTGTACATTTACTTGCTAGAGTACTTTAATTTTTTTATAAACTTCTAGACGAAAAAAAAAACGTTTAAAAGTAATTGAATATTGAAAAAAAGCATCATTATTATATCAAGAATTCTTTAAATGGATGTATTTTAACCCAACCCTTATGTCATTGAACCTAAAGAACGTAAATGTAATTTAAGAGCAGAAAACTCATGGAGTGTCCCATATGAACAACGAAAAAATGCAAATGGTGTACAGATTAATTTTTTAATCATTAAATTATTAACTTTATTGAAATTTTCTACATAATTTAGTAGCAAACTTTCAAAACGCTTTTCTCATTCGACACTTAAATGTGAGAGATTATTCGAAGTCGCCGCAGTCTATTAGGTAGTGTGTTGGCTTATTAGACGCAAGGCCACAGTTCAAACCCCAGGTCAGACATTAAAACGAAATATGAAAAATATGTCTTCGGCGACTTCTCTCAGTAGATTTCTGGCAAAACTCTAATAGTAAATAAAATTGCCATGAAAAGTTTCTAAAAATCTGTCGTTCGGAGTCGACTTTAAACTGTAGGTCCCGCCACTCATGTATACAATTAACACACACAACATGAGTGGTGTGAGAAGCTAGGTCGTAATCCTATAATGAACAATTATGTGTGTATATATATATATATATGTGTGTATCGCTCTTTTAATAGCGCAAACTTTGAAATGCACCGCCTTGATATATTTAAATAAAATTAACATAAATTTAACATTCCGGATATGATTGGAAAAAAGACAAAGAAAGAAACTTTTGGACTTTGCATTTTTTTTTAAATAAAATTAGTCAACATAGCGAAATCTGCAACACGTTTGATAATCTAAAATTTTATACGTTTAGCGGTGGGAACTGAATTCCAGCTTTTTATAATTTCCATCAGTTTGGAATGTCTTTATAGCACATATTAAAGCTGTTAATGTGCACTGTATGTTTTTTAATTAAAATTCTTTAAAAAAACATTGTTTTTATTTTAAAATAATCGCCTACTTGTCTTCCTAACATTAAAAACACATTCTTCAGTAATCGATTAATTAATGAAATGCATAACTGCTTGATATTTTATCATCTTTGCTATGCCTAGTAATTTTGCTTCAGAAATATGTAATTCCCCTAAAAAGTAATTAAAACAGTAAACTTTGAATTTAAATAACGTAGCTAAGCAGATTGCAAATAAGTAATTTAAAATTCAAATTTAATATTCTGTTTTGAATCACTTAATTTTAATAATCATTGAATTTTAAATTATATTTTATTTTTATTTTTAAACATTATGTTTGGATTTGTACAGCTGTTTCACTGTGAAATCATTTTATAAGAAAACGCTTTTTCAATATTAAACAATAGCTTCATAGTCAATATATTACAGAAGTTTATAATAATGCCTACTGTATGGAATATTCCAAAGATTCATTGAATCTATAATTTCTCTATTGTGGCTTATTTCACCAAAAATATCATATAATATGCATAGATTTTTAAAATATTTTGTTTTAAAATCAATTTCTTTTAAACTTCAAAAACATTTTGCAAAACTTTCTGCTTCAAATAATATTCAAAAAGTGAAATATTACCATAATTATGAACTTATTAATAACGTGTCATCAGAGCTATAAAATAATGCTTTGTTTTTCTTAATTAATACATCTACCAGAAAAGAAGCCATACCACGTAGAGGAGAGTTTCGAGAAGCAATTAAATCGTACGTTGTAATATAATTGTTTTCAGTGAAATGGTGAATTCATTACAAATTCATTAAATTTTTAAACTTCATAAATGGAATATAAATGTTTAATACATGGTGAATTAAACATAAATTCTGTGAAATATTTTTTGAATGTATAACAAATTAATAATTTGCATTATAAATCAAATACGGTATAAAAGAAATTACAAATATTAATTAAATACTATCACTTTTTAAACTGTTATTTTTCCGGTTTATTAAAAATTTAATCGTTAACATTTTTCTCGCATGGATTTGGAAAGATAAGAAAAATTTTGAACTTCTCTTTCAGTATATGAGAATAGAAACCCAGGCATTATGGCTCATATAACTCCCCATATTACAGTAGAAAACATAGTGCAATATAAGATAAAGAAAAACTTTATTATGGCATTAAATGCTGGTAAACATCTATAGTGCATCTATTTTTAAGATTGTATGGCATGTTCAGATTTGCACTTTTATTGCGTAAATTACAATAAACGCCATTATTGAGCTCAATATTTCATATAAGGTTTCAATTAATAATTGCTCAATAAATACGCAAATTGTTATAATATTGAGTAAAACTTAAAATGCAGCACTGTCATAAGTGTGTTTAGTGAGCATATTACAATTAACCGAACAGTTTTGAGTTGTCAAATATCAAAAACGACAAACAAAAATGGCAATGGCGACCAAAGTAAAAACAATGTTGCTGAAACAACCAGCTGTTTTGTTTACCAGTTGTCGAATGATTATTGAATAAGCTGAACTGCGTATATTAACACTTAATTATTAACACTGAACACTTAAAATATTGTACTCAACCGAATACTTATTCAATAAAAGTGCATATCTGTAAATAGTAATAGAATGTTCTGTTAAAATGAACGTAAGCCAAGGGGAAAAATATAGGTAGCATATTTAAAATCTAGGACAATTGGTGACATCGATTCCTTTGAGTGAGTTTTAAGTCTAAAGTATACCACCCTCTATGAAGCCAACTGTGAAAATGTCGACATACAATAATACTGTTATAAACGTCATGTTTGACTGCATTAATTTAAATTTAATATTATTATTAACCAACTTACTTATTTAATCGGCCATTAACAATCCGATTAACAGATTTCCGTACGCCCTAATACATCCTAGATACATAAATGGTCATTACAATCCTTCAGTCAGGATTACGACCTAGTTTCTCACACCACTGATGTTGTGTGTGTTAATTTTATACGTGAGTGGCGGGACTTACAGTTTAAAGTCTATTCCGAACGACAGATTTGTGAGAAACTTTTCATAACCATTTCATTTACTCTCAGACTTTTTGCCAGAAATCTGCTGAGAGGCAGTCGTCGAAGAAATACTTTTTGTATTTTGTTTTGATGTCTGGCCTGGGGCTCGAATCCTGTCTTTACGTCTAATAAGCCAACACACTACCTACTAGACTACGGCGACTACTTTATTTCAGAAATGGGAAAATTAGAGGAGATAACGGTATAAACGGATAAAAATTTAATAATAACTTGTATGGAGCCACCCTTTTTACTACTAATCGAAAATATTGTCATGGCGTTTACTGGGGATGCCAATCGGAAAATCCCGAATCCTGAAATCACGGGATTCGTATCATGCAATAGTTAAGTGAATATTTTATTTCACTCGAAATCGAATTAAATATGAACTCAACTTCCATTGTTAAAAAGTAAAATCTTGTCCTCAAAAAATGTAAATGCCATAGTCTAGTAGGTATTTTGTTGGCTTATTAGATGTGAGGCCACGGTTCAAAATACAGGTCAGAGTTTTATGTTTAAAGTCAACACACAAGAAAATCTTGTAGTCGTTTCGGAGGAAGAATTACGTTGCAATCATGAGCGGTAACAACCAGATATTGGTAAACAAAATTTGTGCTAATTGGCAACTGCCTGCAACGTTCTATGTTAGTCAATAAAATGTTTCCAGTTGGTGACAGAAAGCCTAAACATTCAAAAGCAGATGATATACTTATGTAACTGGAAAAGAACAGCGCAAACGGAAACGCTAAACTAAAGAACTTGATGAAATAAAAAATGAAGAAGAATATCTGACAACAACCTTGACAGTTTTTAAAACATGTCAAAACAACAAATAGTTTGAATTTCGTATCGTTATATCCAAAAATGAAATTTTCTCGCTTCAATGTCATTTTCTGATGGTATGACGACAATGTCCTTTTTTAAAAGTTATTTACGAATAATGAAATATTTTAAAATGAAAATATTTTTTATTTTGTTGTTTATTAAACTTGAAGCAAACATTTTTAAACAATTTCGTTAGATTTTTCTTTAATGCAGGTTAACCATAAATTTTTATGTTCAACAAAAATATTTTTTTTCTGCAAATGAAATTTTTCTACACACATTTTTTATGGCCATTTAATAAACAGAATAAATTTTTAAAATTTTTTTTTATATTTTAAATTTTAACAAGTTTTTAAAAAATGTTTTCAATATTTGTTTTTTTCTTATTTGTTGTGTTGCATTGTATTGAATTGTGTGTTTATGGATCAAGTTATTAAAGTTGTTACTTAACACAGTAACACAATAGATTCAGTTCATTTAAAATTACAACTAAGTTGCCGTTTAATAGTAAATAATTATTTTTATTGTTATTTTTTTTATTTAACTTTTATAAACTAAAAGAAAACAAAAACCAGTTAAAAAATTGAAAGATTTTTCTTTTATTTTTTTCTTCTTTAATTGTTTTTAATTGTTTCCATCTACCATATACTAAACAAGTGGTTTGATTAGTTATTTATTATAAAACAATGAAAATAAAAACCAATAAAAAACAATGTTTCAAATAATACATAATGACAGTAATCTTTAGATTGCAGACAATATTTTAATCTAAATATAAAAACCATTAGCAAATAAGAAGAACTATTATCACATAAAGTCTTAACTTAAAAGAAAAGAAGAAGGCAACAAAAGTGAAAACCATTTTTCTTCGCTGCTTAGTACCGTTATTATAATTAAAAAATTTAAAATTAGAAAATTTATGGTTTTTAACTATTAAGCAACCTGTAACCCAAACATATTAAAACACGAACTTAAAAAAAAATTCATTCAAATCCATTATTAACGTATTTAATGAAGCGATTTAGGCGACTACATCCAGTAGACCTGTGTGTGTTGTATAGGGCGTGCCATTTAAAAGTTTAAATTTAAAAATGCAATAAAGCAAAAACGGTTTGAAATTTTGTTAAATTCATTTCTTTGTTGTGAAGTACAATTGTTCCAGTTAGAAATGGAATATTATATCATTCATATGGCTGTCGCGACTGTCCTCACAGGACCTCTTTCGATCAGACCAATTTTCTTGCACTTTATCGAGTGTATGGGATCGTATCTGGGCAATGGCATCACGAATGTCGGCTTTCAAATGCTCAATAGTGTCTGGTTTGCCGACATAACACTTTTCTTTAACGGTGCAACACAGAAAATAGTCCAACGGTATCAAATCGCTGCTTCTTGGTGGCTAGTTGACATCAGCATTTCGGCTAAATAAACGGCCATCAAACATTTGACGCAATAAATCCACCTTCGTGGTGAAGTGAGACTTCGCTCACAAAAAAATCGGTTGCCATGGTGTGATAGATGCCTCCATTGACCGTAATGATTGCGCCGTCCTCATTTTAAAATAAATATGGGCCAATGATGCCTCCGCTCCACAAGCCGCACAAGACAGTCACTCGTAATGAGTGCATTGGCTTCTGTAAGAATACTTGTGGTTTTTATGTGCCCCAAATACGGCAATTTTGCTTATTAACGTATCCACCAAGATGAAAATGAGCTTCATCCGAAAAGATGATTTTTTTTTGGCAAAATCGGCATTATGGTACAGTTTCTTGTTGGCCCAATAAACGTTACTCAAGCTTAAATCGATTCATTACATTCAGTGGAGATAATATACTGAATTTATTGTGACAGAATAGAAAGACATAAGTATTGCCAGATTTGAAAAAACCCATGGTTTAAATATAAACCGATATATGGCTCACCCATTACATTTCCATATTTTTTAAATACTATTAACTCCTCGTAAACAAATTTTATTTTTAATAAATCATAAATTTATGAGTTGTTAATATTTTGGAAATGGCAATGAAATGATAAAATTATTTGAAGTAATTACTGATCCGTTACTTACAATTGCGTACATTAGTTACGTATGGTCAAATACAGATTTTTTAATTCTACTTTTCATTTTATTTCCAATTAAATTAAATTTTGTGTTTCTACAAATAAATAAATAAATAAAAAAAAAATAAAACCGTTTAGATTGCCATAGTCCAGTAGGTAGTATGCTTGCTTATTAGACGAGAACCCGTTGTTCAACCCTTAGCTTAGATATCTCGAACAAAACGAAATTTTTAAAATATATTCGGCGACTATCCCTCAGCAGACTTCTGGAAATAACCATGAGAAGTTTCTCTTTGTCGTTCGAAGTCGATCCGCCACTTATGTATAAAATTAACACACACAGCATACGTGGTGTGGAGAGCTAATCCTTACTAAAGGGTTGTAATGACCTATTAAGTAAGTAAGTAATAAGTAAGTCAGGAAGTAAAAAGCATAAACATGGTGAAAGCATGTTAGTTTTTATTCTTGCCTATATTACAAAGACTTGATATTTTATAGTGTGTTTTTCTAGAGCTTGAGAATGTGTCAATACAAGGTTGAAATGCTATTGGAGTGAATTTCAATTTTTTAAAATTTTAGTAGATAATATCCTGGCATTTATTTTTTAAATAGAATTTCTCGTACACGTTCGCCGTGCCTACAATGTATTTTTTTCAATAAATCTTGTCGTATGGTGTTAATGGCCCCTTAAAAAATAATCTCGAGGAGTTAAATTGCACAAATAGCTCTTACTTCTGGAAGGAAAGTTCCCATCAGTGTTGAATGCTGCAATAAAGCGATTGTAAGTTCGTTGCATTAACAGTTGTGTCGAACGATATGTCGTTGATGTTTAACAGTTTAATTTACGGAAAGAAAAATTCAATCATTTTTTTCGATAGTTCTAGTCATTCACCAAAACGTCAGATCCTTTCGCCTTACAAATTGACTTGATTACGGCGTCTTCCACATGACTTCGCGCTATAGCAGTAATAGCCTCTTCCCTAGGCACATTTTTGGTCTTGTTGACGGTTTTGAATCGAGAAGAATAAAGTTAGTGCGAATACCATCAAAAATTACCGCACGAATTTTTTCTCACTAAGTCGAGTACGTTGATCGTAAAATGGATGAAATGTTTTTATGAACTTCGTGAACAATTTATGCTTTTTAAATTCTATTGTGTAAAGTCATTTGTTAGAATCTATGTTGTAATTTTGACTAATTGCTGTAATGACCAATTAAGTAAAGCGCTAAACGAATCGCAACGACTTGTCAAACCCTACTAAACAGAAATATCAACACAGTTTCCGAATCTCAGCCATAAAGCCATAGTTAACGATATCGATAGCGCTCATGCAAATAAAAAACAATTGATTGCTGTTCAATCCTAATCGTATTAACATTTTAAATTTCAAAATCCATTGTCTTCTTGTGGTTTATATAAATAGGGTTGGGAAAATGGATTTTTGCCTTTGAGGACTATATACTATATACGAAACAGTACTTGTTACCCCCTTTTGAAGATAATTTCGATATCTTAACCTTATTGTAGAAAAGTTTCTATAGATATGATGGATAGAAGCAAGGAGGGCAAGTTTTTTATTACCATAGACAAAGCTTCGCTGTTCATCATTTGATACCATACTATAAAAAGAACATATGTTCATATGTCGAATAACTTCAAAGAGTCAATGTGGATTATATAGGTGTGTACAGCCCTGCGATTGTGTTTGCTTCCCTCAATCAGTTAAATTTTTGACAGTTTATTTCCAAAACAGTTTGCCGTAGGGAATCATTTAAAACATGCATTTTACTTTTGTGATTTAACAACAATTTTCAGAAAATATTAAGCACATGGGTTGTTTTTTTTCGCGTTAATTATTTTGGGATTAGTACGTCGAACTTATTTTTGGATCCAACTTTATTCAAACAAATTTCAAATGGTTTTATATACAATATATTATGTATATTTATATATATTTAGCCGCTTTTTTCCCTAACTAATATACAAAGAGAAACGTCAAGAGATGCGCGAAACTAAGAATAGAAGTTTAGCCTGCAGTTTCGATAGAGGTAGGCGGTTACATGATAACTCAAGGCTTTGAACAGTTTCATATATAATTGTATTGTTGCCGTAGTCTAGTAGGTAGCGTATTTTCTTATTAGACGAGAGGCCGCGATTCAAACCCCTGTTCGGACATCTCCAACGAAACGAAATACGCCAAATATTGAAAAATCTTATTCTTGAGTTAAAAAAAATTTTTTTTGATAGATATCCCACTCGCATCCCATTAAGCGATTATAAAGGCCTTAAAGGAAATTGTATAAGCTTTCTTTTAAGCAAAAAAAGGACCCATTTTGAAAAAAAAAATTTAAAAAAAAATTAATTTAAAAAAAATAATAATAAAAATTTTTAAAAAATTAAAAAAAATATTTTTGGAAAGATTGAAGAAAGAGCTATCTAATATCCTTATTTTTGCTAGGACCAATAGGTGAAAAGTTACACACATTTTAAAAAAACCCTGTATGACCAAAATGTTCAACTTTGGCCCTCTGTAACTTCGGCAGTTCTTGACTGATAGAGCTGAAAATGTGTGTCTGGCCTACTATTCAATAGTACTAACCTTGGTCATCCAAATCGGAAGACATCGATTTTAAAAATTGGGTCACTTGACACGAAATTCCCCATATGTATACCAAAAGTTGACCCTAAAAGTTTCGTTTTCTATTAGGATCGGTTTATTTTTATGTTTTATGTCTCAAATAAAAAAAATTTACAAAATTTAAACTTTATCTTCTTATCATCTCTTCGTCTTAATCTAACGAGATATCTTTGTACTCTTTAATGAATTTTTAATATAGCTTACTAATCGATTTTAATTATAGTTCGTAATAAAAAGTTTACGCTTTACTATCTAGCCTATGGTGTTAATTATTCCTTTTGCATTATAATTATTAGCTATTCAGTATGCAAATAGTTCTCATTTTTATGCATTTAAAAGCCATAACTTTTGACATTTATTTTCTATGCAAAATAAGAAAATTAATATTCGAAAGTATGTAAAAAAAGAATTAATTGGTAACGGAAAAACATATTAAAACCGTGAAGAATTAAAAACATATTAAAATACAATTAAGTGACTGTAAATGTGTTGGCAAACTGATGTAGTGGCCCACGTACTCATCTTAACAATATTCAAATAATAAAATTTAATAAAAAATAACAGATTTTTGTTAAAACATTGTGTGTGTGTGTTTTTGCTAAAATAAATTAAAAAATTCACTTAAAAAATGTAATATAATATCACATGCATATAAATGCATATGTATGCACGTGCATACAATATATTTTTTACTTTTGAGACAGTATTTAATATTTTTTCTTATTCAAAATATCTACGATCGTTTTCGTTTATTTATAATACAATACAGGAAAGTATGATGACATACACATACATACATACATATGTACAGTATCAGACAAAACTAAACACACAAAATTCTTTTAAAAAATTTTTGTTTTTTACTTTATTGGCCATTGCAATGCATCTGTCATTATTGCAACCTAGCCTGTCACATCACTCATGTTGAGAATGTGTTAATTTTATCTATGATTGGCAGGACTTACAGTTTAACGTTCACTCCGAATGATAAATTTGAGAAACTATTTCATGAATTTTGCCTTAAGACTATTCCTGACTGGATAGAAGGCAGCAGTAAGAAATATATTAATTTTTTGTATTTACTTGTTTCGAAATGTTAGAGGTGTTTTGAATTCATGAGCTCTTGTACAGGTTCTGATACCTTCTTCTGATATTCCATAGATGGCTGCAACTTCATTTGCGGCTTTAATTTTCGTGCTTGAATTTTGTGGTTTATTTTTTTTAGTAGCACACGACTTTCAGTTCTTCGTTCTATTTTTTAAAATCATCACTTGGATACACGAGTGTTATAGTTCTCGAAAGTAAATACAAATTGTGATTGTTTCAAAAATGAATTTTTTATTGTCGTGTTAAACCACGGTTCAAAACCAAGGTGAGACATCTCCAACAAAACGAAGTACAAAAAATATTTCTTCGGCGACTTCCTTTCAGCAGGTTTCTTTGCAAAACCTTTGAGAGTAAATAAAAATTGCTTTGAAAAGCTTCTCAAAAATCTGTCGTTCGGAGTCGACTTTAAACTGTTGACTTTAATGAACACACACAACATAAGTGGTATGAGAAGCTAGGTCGTAATCCCCACTGAAGGATTGTAATGACCAATTTTGTATGTATGTATCTATTTACGTATATTTTGTGTTGATATGGTACATTGTTTTCTTGGTACACATATGTATGTTTGTATACAAACTTATTTTTCCGCAACAGATTGCGAAAATTCTCAGTGAGAGCGATTTCAATTTCTGTGGAGGTGGTGATGCATAAGTCTCAGGAAATTGCCTTCATCCTAATATGTCAGTTGATCAGAAACTTATAACATATCGAGAGTACCATTACTATGTGCTAGAAAAGTAATAAAAATAACGAGACGGACTGGTTTTGACTTCCAGATCTATTTTAGTTCCGAATATTGTGAAAAATCTTGGTCTGGGTGTTATATTATATTTTGTAATACAATTAACTTCATCTGCGTTTTTATATCGACATGTTTTAGACAAATCTGAAGCTGATGGTTATTTTAATTAATGAATAATCAGAAATTTTCTAACCGGCAGTCTTATGACAAATAGAATGGTAAAGTTCCAAATAACGACAAAGAATGCATTGTTACATAAATAGATGCAGTAGTACCTACATATTCAAGACGTGCTCCTCCGTTTAAAAAGAAAATTAAAAAAATTATATATCTAGTCCAGCGCGTATAGACTACATAGATAAATAGTTTACTCTCGATGTGGAAAGCGTATAAGAAAGTGACCGATGAGAGTTTCATTAACTTTTTTTTGCCTTTATGAATAATGTATTGTTGATGGGTAATGTATAACACATTCCGAGGGATAAACTTGATTTATTTGAATACATATTGAATTTAGCCAAAGATAGGGCAAACAGTTTTCCGAACACTTTTATTAAATATGGCTTATACTCTGTTGCCGTAGTCTAGTAGGTAGTGTGTTGGCTTTTTAGATGCGAGTCTATGGTTCAATACCTAGCTCAGGGAACTCAAACAAAACAAAATATAAAAAAACGATTACTTCGGCCTTTTTCTCTCAATAGTCTTCTGTGTTCTACTAGAATATCGAAGTAGTTTTAACCTTCGGATTACAATTAAAAATGAGTATTACCATGGATTTAGGCGTCGTTTAGCAAAAAATATTTGTGCGGAATTGTGACTAAGAATTCATGCCCTCGCTCCCCTTGCTGTCTTAAGATAAAGCAATAACCAATGGCGTTTAATAGCGTATTACATCGGTGGTTTGAGGCCACGGTTCACACCCCAGGTCAGATATCTCCAACACAACGAAATACAAAAAAATATATTCTTTGGTAACTTCCTCTTAGCAGATTTTTCTGAAAGTAATAAAATTGGGTCGACTTTAAATTTTAGGTCCCACCTCTTATGGATAAAATTAACACACACAACATAAATGGTGTGAGAAACTAGGTCGTAATCCTAACTGAAGGGTAGTAATTACCAATTACGATGATGGTGATAACATGTATTCTCACTAAAAAATGGAGAATTTCTTATTTTCTTGTTGTTATATATTCTTTTAACCTACGTTAATCCGAGCTTTCCTTTTGTTTGATGCTGTAAATATACATACGTGTCCGAGTATTAGCATCGTAATCATCATTGTCATCGTCATCGATGTCTGTAAATGTAGCTCTAGTTTTGTATTTGTTTGTGTAGAAGAAAAAAAAATAAAGTATAACAAACAACACTTATGATAATTACTTTTAATTGTCAGTATTCAAGTCATAACTATATAATAATTAACTATCAATTATTGGCCATTTTCATATCAATTCGAAAAATGGCACAAATACTATACAAATCTTTAACTGTCCAAAAACACATATACACTTACACATGGTATATACACACTTACACACATACGGCTTATGTATGTATGTATCTCTATTCATTTAAAAATTTTAACTGAATATTCAGTCATCCGCTTTGTTATACTATTAGAGAAACAAATTTATTTTTGTTGTTGTTACTTGTTTTCTGTTGTGTTTTAAGGCTGGTTTCTTCGTAAAATTTTAAATTTTCACAATAAAAACGTGTGAAAAATAGATTTTTTGAAATACAATAAATAAAAGATGCTTTGAACACAATTAAATTTTATGTAAATTTAATAAAAATTAGCGTTTTTAAAGACTTTTAGTCCTGAATTCAAATATTGCAAAAAAGGAGAAAAACAAAATGAAACAAATGTGAAATGAAGATAAACAAATATTGGTATTAATTACGGATGCTAAACAAAAAGAAAATTTAAATAACTTAATGGCAATGATTTTATTATCTGTAAATTGTGTACCTCAACAACAAAGGCTTTGGTATGATGGACCCAAAGTAAAAAAGGGAAAAAGAAAATTCCGAAAAACATTTTTAATTATAGTATGGTGTGTCACTAAAATAAATATTTTGTATCAAACAAAATACATTTATTTTTCTTTTTTATCAAAAACTGATTCCGTTATTAATCATATTGTTATTCGATATTATTACTCAGAAGTAAGATAATTTAACATAGAGATAGTGCAGCTCTCTGTAATGCTTTAAGCGATTCGCTGGTCTATCCATCACGATCGGATGTGTGACAGATTTGTTTTACATAAAAGTATAGTATTTTCGGAAACAAGTTTCTTTATTTCCCTCGAGCACATTATGTTAACCGCTGCGACGTTGCTCTAATGAATCAATCAAGTTGGGTATGCTACTGTTTTTGTCCCATTCTGCACTCGGTCGAGCAGATTCAAACCAGACTTCATGGCATGAGAGAGTTGTATTCCATTTTCGAACGGGTGTAACTGACGTACACTATGGAACAAAAGTGAAACTTTTTTTTTCTATGATTGCGTTTATGGAAGCGCGGCTTTCAAACTGCGAATGAAAGCAAAATAAAATATTTACCCTAAATTAACTAAACATTTATTATATTCCACTAAACATTAAAAATTAAAATTACATTTCATTTTACACAGCAAAAATATTTTATTGAAGAAAACTAAAAAAAACTCACTTTTGCACTCTTTTCAAAAAATTCTGAAAAACCATGATAATAACCGATTATACTTCCTTTTTTGCGAATAACTTCGTTGATGCGACGTGGCATAATCTTCACAAGATTTTCGCAGTATATTAGATCAATTTCACCCCACATTTCATAATATCCAGAGCTCCTTAATACTTCCAGGTTCTTGTTCAAGACCCCCTAGTTTTCATTTATGGATGGCCCACAAAGTCTCGACTTTGTGCAGGCCACTCCATCACTTGAAATTTTTGACTTTTCAACCAAGTTTAAACTAGTTTCGACTTGTGTTTCGGATCATTATCCTGTTTGAATATTGGATCATCCACGCTATATTCCAACTGTCCTAAAGCTACTGGTAAGTTTTCACACAAGAAGAATAAAGAAGAATGACAGTGTGTGGACAGTACGAAGATCTTTAAAAAATTGGCATTATTCTAGCTAAAAAACCCAAAAAACCGTTAACGCCTAAGCAAAACAAATCCCCGTCTAAACTTTGATAAGTCTCATGAGTACTGGACATTGGATGACTGGAAAATAATTTTGTGGTCAGATGAGACGAAAGTTAATCGACTCAATTCAGATGGAATACAATATTTTTGGTCTAAGACAGGCGAGGCCATCCAGGCCATTAAGACCGTAAAACATGGGGACGGCTCCCTAATGTAAACAGTAAGAAGATCAGATTGAGTGAAGTATTTATTATTACGAGTGAGTCATTCATATTACTGCATTTAGCCTTAATCTCCAAAGTTCTCTGCCTACGTTCAAAACGATCAGTCCAATCAAGAATAACAATTTCCGGGGAGTTTTTTCCCTTTTCACATTTTTCCCATAATGAATAAAAATTTCACCTTTAAATTTTTAGTTTTTGTTAGTAAATTCCGTGGTAAAGAAATTTCTAGGGAATGAATGATTGGTATAAAAATGAGTAGCAAATTTTACTTTTATCTGTAAAAGAGTTACTCCTTATGCTATTGCTAAATTTAGTCTGAACTCACGTAATGAAATGCCATCTATTACAATCCGTATATTGCGATCCTTGAGAAAGTGCGAAGTAAAGAACTATTAATACCAAAGGTAAATATATAGTTTCGTTAGAGGCGCATAGTGACACACTCTGTCAAATGTTTTGAAAATGCCTCACTAAATCTTCGAATAGACTAGTTCCAGCTTTCTGTGAGTAACGTCATCAGGTCACTAGTACAATTTGGCTCTACATATATTTATTTTTTATAATTTTTTTTTAAATCTCAAAATATTGAATCCCATTAGAAGGAATTATATTAATTTTATTATTATAATTATATTAATTATATTATTATATTAATGTGTATCACAATTATATTAGACGTAAGGCCACGGTTCAAATCCCAGGTCAGGAATCAAAACTAAAATATGAAAAATAATTCTTCGTCGACATCCACTCAGCAAATTTCAGGAAAAAAATCTGGGAGTAGACAAAATTGCCATGAATAGTTTCTCAAAAATGTGTCTTTCGGAATCGACTTTGAACTGTAGGTTCCGCCGCTCAGGTGTAAAATTAACATACACAACATAAGTGGTATGAGAAGCTAGGTCGTAATTCTGACTGAAGGGCAAAATTATGTATATACTCGTATGTATCAGAGATCAGCAATGAGTATTAAAAAAGATGAGTAGATTCGAATCATACTCATAATTTCTGATAGTTATTCGCATTCATACTTATTTTAATATCATACTCATACTACTCATATTCAAAGTTTGAAGTACTCATCGTACTCATACTTAACAATACGCATGATGTTGTTGATTTCGACTCTCCTTTACTCAGCATTTAAAAAAATAACAAAATAAGTATGATTCGCGTAAGAACACTACAATACTCACTAGAAGGTTGCATGTTTGCTTTGCTTGCTGTATTTGTCTTTTTCTTTCGTCTTTTTTTGGAAATGCAACAACAACTAAGATTGTAAATTCGAGTGATTCGAATCATTTATAAGTATTATAAGTGTTTTCCTAAATTTATGAATCTGAATGAGTAGGCGTATGCATCAAACATATTTCGAATGTTATGAGTTTGATGTCAACGTCGTACTCATACTCATTGTACTCATACTTATAAGTCAATGTTGTAGTGAGTACGAATGAATCAGAGTAGTTGAATTTCAATACTGTTGACTCACTCATACTCAAAATTTCATGAGTACTTATGAGTAGCGAAAAAACGATTCATTGCTGATCTCTGGTATGTGTAATGAGTTTATTATCTGAAAATTGTGTATCTCAATAACAAATGCTCTGGTATGATTGACACAAAATAAAAAAATTATTAGGTGGTTTTCGGTAAAATTCCATTTAGATAGCATTCTTCACATATCTGTCAACCAATTAAAATCTGAGGAACATGCTGACCAACCCATTATATCAGTAATTTTTGATATAAACCGATTCCTTGAGTAGGAATTCCTAAGGTCAATTTATTGATTTCCGTAAAAAAAACAATAAATATTTTTTTACAATTTTTGGTTAATTTCCTCAACTTTATTGAATTAACTTAACTGAATATACTCAATATTAATTATATATGTAGTATATTAACAAACTATACCATATACATACATATAGAGATAATATATTAATTACAAATTAAAAAAATAATTTTATTTCAATAAAAACGTTAAAAAAATTCCATTCAAAAGAATTACGACTACAATGTAGTTAATTTTTAATAATTTTATCTGAAGTGAAGTAACAACTTTAATGTTTAATTTAATTGTAATTTCTTGATTGTATTTTCATGTTTGCAAATTTCATATTTCAAAGGATTGAAGAGAAAACTCACATTACTCAACCATATTGAGTGTGTGTGGCTATTATATGGATTAAAGGTCATTTCGAATAAGTGGCTATTAAAGATCTGCATAAAGTAATATAATTGACACCTGTTTTAATGAGTTAACGAATATAAAAAACATAATACTGATAAATTATGCTATAAACACAATAAACGCAACGCAGCAAGCACAACAATTTTGCCATTGCAGCCTATGGTAAGGCATACGCGTTAATTATAATAAAGAGAGCAGCAAAGCATAAGTAAAATAAATAAAACAAAAAACAGTTCATTAATTCTTTATCAATGGTGCCACTAAAACGTTCTTTAGCGTTATATGTTATTGCTGCGAATATAAATAGAAATTAGCCTAAATAAGAAGCAGCAGAATCGTTGCTTGTTGTCGCGCTGCCTTTAAAATAATCACTTTCATATACAGACATGTATTATATTTTTGAGAAATTGCTGCATTATTATGTAAAGTGTATTGTCGTAGTATTACTATATCCTTGTCATCTGTATACAAGGAATATTAATTGTTTGAGTGCGAATTGTCGCTATAGCGACGAATAGGTAATGCGCCAAAATAGCGGTTCGTCGATTCAGCGACGTTTGCGTCTGTCAGGGTTTGGTGTTCAGTTAGTGAGAACTGCTGCGACTATTATGAACAAAAACATATTTTTTCTCAATTTCTCATAGCAATTTTCAATTAATTTACGCCAAACCCATAGCACTCAAACGGTTAAGGAAAAAGTTTATTTTTTCCCTGAAATCTAAAATTTTATTAGCATGTTAAAGTTATAATAATCACGATTTGAAGTTGCCGTAGTCTAGTAGGTAGTGTTCCGACTTCGTAGACGGAAGCCCCCGTGGTTTAAATCCCACCGCAGACATCTCGAATAACACGAAATATAAAAAAAATTATTTCAGTCGGCAACTTCCGGCAAAAACCGGGAAAGCAAATAATAATACCATTTCTTAGATTCATCGTTCAGAGTCTACTTTAAAATTTGGGTTTAAATTAACACACACGAGCTAGATCGTAATCTTGATTTAGAAGAGAAGCTAGTTCGTAATTATGATAAAAGGATTGGAATGACCACTTAAGTAATTTGGTAATACACCGTTTAGTTAGATAAATTTGAAGCATAATAAACTCCTCTTATAAGAATGCTATCGTCAGAAAATTGAAAGATTAATTTACACAAGCTGCAATTCACAAGAACTATCACGCGAACAAAATTTTTATTATTCGATCTAAGTGTAGTTTCAACAGGTCAAGGTTGGTTTAGGTTAGGTGACAGACTTCCTTGAAAGAAGTTAACCGGTGGTCAACCATTGCCTAGAGAAATATATTCCGAATCCAAAATAAATCTTTCTATTGCAGAAATTTTTATAATAGTAAACTCGGTCAAAGGTGTTAGAAAATGAGAGTTCAGAAATCTCCTTAATGACAAGAGCAGGTCACTGAAAAACAGTCTGATTGTCCTCCTCAGACCCATTAGTCGAAATGCCAAGCCAAAATGATAGTAGCCCATAAGAATCGAAATTGTGAGATGGATGGATACTCGATTTAAAGACAGAAGTGAGTCAGTTCTTTTCCCATCCAGCAGAGCTTGAAACCCTTGTAAAACAAGTTTAAAATATCCAAATTAACCGAGCCAAAGGGAATACCTATTCCCTGTAACATTTGGGGGATTGCCAGCTCCGTACCGGCTCTAGCCAGTTAATCAGCAATGGAATTTCCAACGACATCCCTGTATCCCGGTACCCACATAATAGTTACTTTTTAATGATTCTAGATTTCTCCGAGAAATTCTAGGCATTCATGGACAAGGCCAGGACGTAATTGGAACCTGGCTATCCGAGTAAATCAGCAGATTTTTAGGGATAATCCCGCCACTCAACAAGCATTACGCTGCCTTCAAAATTGCCATGACCTCCACTTGGAAAACTCGTTAGGCAGCCTATAAGAAAGTTCAATATCAGGACCCTTAATAAAGACGGATCAATCAAAGACCGGAATTTTTAGTGGGCGAAGACAGCAGTTGTCTAGGCCATGGTGCCTGCAGTTAAATTTCTTAAAAGGGTTTTAAAGCCATAACTACATACATAATCGGTCATTACAACGCTTCAGTCAGGATTACGACCTTGCTTCCCACACCACTGATGTTGCGTGTGTTAATTTTATACTTTAGTGGCGTGACCTACAGTTTAAAGTTGATTCCGAACGACAGTTTTTTTATGAGAAACTTTTCATTGCTATTTTATTTACTCTCAGAGTTTTTTACCAGAAATCTGCTGAGAGGAAGTCGCCGAAGTAATATTTTTTCATGTTTTCTTTTTGATGTCTGACCTGGGGTTTAAAGCGAGGCCCCATGTCTAATAAGCCAACACACTACATACTAGTCCAAGGCAACTTTAAAGCCATAACTTGTTCCTGCAATTGAAATCAAATTAACATAGGCCTCAGTGACAGTATACGCGGACAAAACATTGACGCGAAAAAAGTATGGTCTTGAGGGGATCCAACTCGAAGTTATTTAAATATGGTTCCGAAGTCATAAATTTCCCGGTTGAGTAGACAAGGAGAGTTTTTAATCGGTACATCCGTCTGGTAATGCCTTCGTGAAACAAAACTCTTTTATATTTGCCTTCAATTATGGCGTGAGGATATATGTATTCATGTATTATTTTTTTTACATTAAAAGTGAAATTAAGCAATTAATCTTAACACGTTCATCAAGTTTCTTGTTTGGTTTGCTTATTATTGCGTTTGTAATTTCATTTTTTCGCATTTAAGGTTGGCCCTACAGAAAACAATAACAACTTCAAAGTATAATTTTAAATAAAAATAAAAATAAAAATAAAAATAAAAATAAAATACGAACTAAATGTTAAGAAAATAAAGCGCATAAAGAGTGAATTCGGAATAAAATTATTTAAATTAGTCAGCCTCATAACAATTTTTAAAGATCACAATGTACAATCATCTTCAATGTTAATAATTTATTGCAATTTTTACGAATCGCATTTTTTTGTTCACTTACTTGTCTTAAAGTCTTGAATTATAAATTAAAAAAAACGTATGTTTTATAAATTACAAGTTATTATTTCAGCTCCCCTCTCAGAAATATTAAAAAAATTTCTAACAGCAAAAAAAAAACTATGGATTGTATAGGTATACAGAATTACGTAGTTAGTATTAAGAAGTTGCGTGTGGTTGATTAACTCTTCTACAGCTACAACTGCATTCACTAATATTTTCTAAATCTAACTCACGTAGATACTAATTTCACCAGTTGTAGAGAACATGGCACTAAAACTATTCGAATGTAATTAATTTCTTGATTATTACATTCAGTTTTACTTGGATTGTTATTTATTAAAAATATTTTTTTTTAAATTAAATTTTGCACTCTATATGTAGCAATTAGACCTAACCCTAAACACTATTACATGCACGTAATGTTAAACGTAAATCGGATTGTTTACAAGCAAGTCGGAAGTCGGGGGTTATTACAATCCCCGTTTTCTTAACAGTAGGACCATTGGCGAAAGGGCTGCCAAAGCACGTTGACATTCGTCAATACGTAGGAGTGCAATAGGTTTCAAATCGGAGCTCAATCCAAAGTGGTATCTAAATTCGTTCTAGAGGAGAGTAGACAGACCCTTTGAAACATATTTTAGAATATTACAGAAGTTTAAAAGGTTGTGGTACCTATGCACACATAATTTGTCATTACAACCCTTCAGTCAGGATTACAATCTAGCTTCTCACGCCACTAACGTCGTGTGTGTAAATTTAATACATAAGTTGTCCCAGTTTAAAGTAGACTCCGAACGAGAGATTTTTGAGAAACTTTTGAATGCAGTCACCGAGAAATATTTGTATATATTTCGCTTCGTTGGAGATGTCCGTCCTGCGATTTGAACCATGGCCAATATCAATTATCCTATAAGTACAGTCAAATACGCATCTGAAATTAGGCAAATCTTTTATTGACCTGTCGGTTCCGTACTTTGGTGAAGACATTTGGCTGCAGCCATAAATCATACCACCGGTATAAATTTCAGAACATCGAATGATATGCCTATGAAGATGAAACATAGCATATTTATGAGGCAGATTACAGCACTTTGAACGGAATCCGTACTGGGTGACTATATTCTAAAAACAGACTAGGTTTTCGTTTACTTAACAACAATACGAATTGCTAGTCGAAGATATGAAGAAGTGAACTTGGTTGGGATGGTGTTTAATACTTTATTATTATACATATTCTTATAGTCATATGACAATTAGAGTAATTAGCTCAAAGTAGCTGTTTTGAAAATTAATGAGGCGATTTTTCCAGGTGTAGACCGGAGAGCATTATTTGCATGAAATGAAGAAAGGAATGATTTTGCTAAAATAAGTAGAGAGCCGTTGTAGACTAGTAGGTGGTGTGTTGGCTTATTAGACGTGAGGCCAGGGTTCAAACCCCAGGTCAAACATTTCCAACAAAACGAAATAGGGAGAAATATTTTTTTTTGGCAAAAATTCTGACAGTGAATAAAATTGTCATGTAAAGCAAAAATCTATCTTTCGAAGCTGACTTTAAACTGTAGGTCCCGGCACTCATGTATAAAAATGAACACACACAACATAAGTGGTGTGAGAAGCTATGTATGTCGTAATCCTAACTTAAAGGTTGTAAAGACCAGTTATGTATGTATGTTTTTAGGTATGCATGTAGAGAGTCATTTTGGGTTAACTTGGAGAATATAAGGCCTATCGAAAGCAACGAAAAGGTAGGCAAAGTTTGGGCGAGCCATATATGGAAGAGAATCATTAGCTTATTAAGCTTGGACAAGAGTTAACTGAATAACAGTGATACGTACGGATCATGCGAGGAGATCATACAAATGCTGGAACACTTTGTATGTCATAGCCTAAATTGTACAGGATTTGGAAAACATTAAGAAAATACATACGTAGTTCTCATTGGCGAGGGTACAATAGGTCGACTTGAATATTTCAATAAAAATTTTTGGTGAATACTCAGGTCGTGTCTGTAGTGCAATCTTCTCAAATTTTCGTCGTGGCTTATGTGTTATTTTATACTGGACTGTTTCATATTGAAACTATTAATACCTGATACATTGTGTTACTGTTTAATAATAGATTTTGGTAGCCTTCTCAAAATTAGATCTTGTCGTGAAATGACTTAATTTGATAGGCTAAAAATTAAGCCCTATTAAACAGTTAATCTTTGATTAAGCCGCAAGCCTTAGAAAATGTAAATATGACTTATGTAACAATTAATCATTTCCCATTTAGACCACAGAGAAATACGTGTGTTCGGCGAATGGACTTTGTAGCAATTGGCAACTGTCTTTAATTTTCTGGAAAAAAATCATCTTCAGCGGTGAGACCCATTTCTAGGTGAATGGATACGTGAACATTCAAGATTGCTGAATTTAAGACGATACTCATTCACATGATATCATAGAGTAACCAATGCATCCCAAAAAGCTATTGCTTTGTGCGGAATTTGGGATGCCTGTTGGACAGGCCATTACCGTCACCATGATCTTTATAGATCAATGATTACGAATTTTTTTTTGGAATAAATTGGATGATCCGGCCACTGAAGAAATGTTGGTTTAACGGGACGGCGCTATGTGCTATACATCGCTATTGTAATCTCATATCTTTAGATTCTCTCTTGTGAGGTTTACTTAAATCGCAGGCGTAAATGAAAACTGACATCAAAGTCAACTTAACGCTTATTATCGGTCAAATTCAGTCTGTAAAATGCTTCAGAGTAATTGAAAATTTTACATTTTCATTTGACATATTCCACGCATAATGCCATCGGAAGATCATTCAAGCAATTAATCAAATTTCGATGATATCTTACACTCACTTTGTTTTATTTAAATTTAAAGATAGGGAGTGCTTATAAAAGGACCCTATATTATTATTGTTCGTGTCCAAAATTGTATAAGGAATTGACAAAAGCTTAAAAATACTTAAAAATACTTTTGCTGCACTCGTCTGTCGGTGCAGTTTATCTTTTTATTTTTATTTCTAAGAATTCAATTTTTTCACGTAAATATTTTATTTGACTTTTCTTAATCAGATTTACATCTCCATTGGCAACTACTGTGTTTGAGTTTGAAGCGATAAAATTACAAACTCAAATATTTAATCGTAGAATATTAGTTATTTTAGTTAAATTTTCATGTTAGTATTTTAATTTAGCAATAAATATCAAATAAAACAGCAATTTAATATTTTAAAGATTAACGTCAATTTTGTTAAAAAATATTTCTTTAAATGTTTAAAGATTTTATAAATTCATTATTAATCTGTGCATAGATGAATATAATACATGTGGTAATGAAATGTTTTATAAATTAAAAATTGTATACGATAACTATTTTTACAGCATTCATATGAACAAAATACTTTATGGTTTAAAATTTATTTAAATGCTACTGTAAAATTCTTTAACTTATCCAGGTTTATTACAGTTTTTATCAATTGCTAAGAAAATTAATAAAGTTGCTTTCTTTTTGAATTTGAAAAAAAATTATTTTGCAATAAGACCAATTCTTACGAAATTCATTGTGTTGGAGTTAGGAAAGTAGTTGGAGAAGGAAAGATAAAATAAATGTGAATGTGATGAACAAAGTGGTGTTAGACTTTCGCCGTTCATCTTTTTGCTTTATTAATCCTGCAACTTACACTGAGTTCAACATAGCAGATCCTACAGTATTTTTATAATTTTTCACAGATTTGAGGCATTCACACCTTATCCTGAAATCATTACATACATAAATAATTGGTCATTACATCCCTTCAGTCAGGATTGCGACCTAGCTTTTCACACCACTTAGGCGTGTGTGTTAATTTTATATATGAGTAGCTGGACGTACAGTTTACAGTTGATTCCGAACGACAGATTTTTGAAAAACTTTTTCATGGCAATTTTATTTATTCTCAGTGTTCTTACCAGAAATCTGCTGAGGGGATCTGGTCGAAGAAATATTCTTTCATATTTCATTTTTTTTGGAGAAGTCAACACACTACCTACTAGACTCAGACCACTTCTAAGTCATTAGTCCTATAAAAATAGAATGAAAAAAAACCACTGTTCTGAAGAACCCCTCATAATTAAGTGTGCAATTTTAAAGTTAAATCAGATAAATCAGCGAAAAATACAGTTTAGAAAGTCTGATGGCAGACTCAAGGAAATAAACAAAATTTTTTGTTACAACTTTTTTTTTGCGGATTGGCTTAAGCCCTAATTAACCAAACGTCTACGGAACGTATGTTCTTTTTTAGCATATGAATACCAAGGTAAATACTTACCGAGATTACATTAGGATTAGGAAATCGTTCTCGTTGCTTTTGGTATTCAAAAAACGAACGTACGTTTCGTGGACGTGGCTTTAGCCGTCACAGCCGATCGGCGCAGTAGTCTGCTATTTAAATATGACAGAATATTAATTAAAGCAGACAAGATTTTATTATTTTATTTATACTAAAAGCAACAACAACATTTTTAAAAACTATTTTTAAATTTTTGGAACATTATGCCAATATGACATGATAGAACACTTGAGAATTCCACTGCATTCTACGTAAACTTTGTAAACGCAGTTGTTAAATTTCGATAGGTTATTTCAGATGGTTTATTCTAAAAACCTATTTGGTAACTATGCGAATAGCTGAGTAACTTATTGAGAAGTTAGTTGAACCAAAGAAAATAAAGTATAAAGAATGTGCATTTTAACATATTTTGGAATATTTTTGAAAAATATATCATGACGCGGGGGGAAAGATAGAAGGGAAGGTTACAGAAACCAAGAGCGTAACAATGCGTTGTTCTCATCATGCGTTGTTCTCATCGTGCGTTTTTGTTGTTTGACCACTTTTTTTATTTATTTTTCTAGTGTTAAAAACAGACGTCGGCACCAGTGACCCTCAGGGTAAGAACATCTTCGGCTTTTTACACACATAGGACACGAACATCAAGAATGTTCGTTAAAAAGAGCGTAAAAATCTTGTCAGCTTTTAAAGAAGAAGGTTCATGTCGTTTTTTTCAGACTTCAATGATACACCCAAAGAAATATCACAGTAGTATTCACTAATATCAATGAGAAATGATTTCGATTTTTGGAAGAATACTTGCCAAGTTAAATACGGTGTCTTTTTCTATATTTTCCGATCATATGTATTGGGTTAATAAGTAGACTTGGCATTATTACTAACAATTTTCCTCTAGGTTAACACATGCCTATGGTTTTGGATTAATGAGTGAGAGAGAGAAAATAAGTTGAGAGAATTTATTTATTTACAGCCATATAAAAGTGTTAGTAATATACTCTATTTTTATTTTCATTTCATCAACATACATATGTAAAGCTGTCTATCTTTGGCTTAATAATTTTGGATAAATAAAAATAAAATAAAACATCGATTTTATTATTAAAAGAACATAAGGCTATCCATCTTTGGCTTAAAAATTTTACTATGAGACAAAATAAAATACGCCCAGCTAATGACATAGAACATTTTTAACTTAACTTAAAATATTCTTCGAGTGTTATTCTGAAATAAAATGATAAAGCATCCGCAGCACATGTATTCTTGTCGCAGTCTGATCGACAACTAAATCAAAAAACACAAGAATACATACACATGTACATACGTACGATGAGAGCAACACATTGTTACGCTCTTTGTTTGTGTTCATTTTCCTTCTGTCTTCCTCTCCCCTCACCCAGAAATGATTTTTAAAAAAAATTTGGTGAGAGCGGGTCGTGATGTTACGACCCGCCATAAGAAATTTTACTTCTACATGATGCGCATTCTTTATATCCATATTCTTTGGTTGAACTGAAGTTAGTTTGACTACTAATGAGTCCAATACTTAATCATTTGATTGGATCATAATTTTTATCTATACTATATATTTAAAAACAATTACCACTTCGATGTTCTTACTTTTTGTTGTTTAAAATTAAAAAAAAAATAAGAATAAAACATTTTTTTTTTAAAACAGCTTTTTGTTACATTTTCTATATAAAAAGTTTCAAAAATATTTCCAAAAATTCATAATAAGTTTAGGTCAGTTGCTTATTTTAATAAGACTGTTGTTAAAACTATCAAAGACCTATAAAACAATTGCTGTTATCACTTGTTTTAATATTTTATAACCTAGTAGATGATAAGATTCATCTTGGTAGAGGGAATAGAATGAGCATTTACAATTATTTTAAGCATTTGTCATCATGGTGACGTAAATTCGTGAAATCCTCATGGCTCTAGTTTAATCAAACAGATTTTATAACTGAATTTATAAGACTTTTATTTTTTTATAACATTGTAAGGTAGATACAAAATATATATGTTACTACATACTATGTATATATATATAAACATATTAATAATTTTAATAATACCCATCAACTGAGATTGATTTTGATCAAAACCTGAATATATCGAATATGAATATCAATAATTTACAATGTCACACATAAGTTCTGGCCTTCTCGACTTGTTACTCCTAGAGGTCGCGTTGAGGTTAAACGTTATATCGAGTGGATAACCAGCTTACTGGCTTACGGACAGACAGAAGATACCAGACGTTATAAATTTTGAAGTGACAAAAAATATTTCCAGAGACTGGATTTGTTTCGAACCATTCGCCTAGTATTGTAACGATCTCTAACAATACATCTATTGCAGAATCAAATTAGTCAAAGTTCAAAAAAATACATCATTTTCCATCGCTCGGAAAATAATAAATATATATACATTAGAGATCAGCAATAAATCTTTTTTTCGCTACTCATAAGCACGCATGAAATTTTGAATATAAACGAGTCAACAATATTGAAATTTAACGACTCTCATCCCTTCATACTCACTACAACTTTGATTTATAAGTATGAGTACAATGAGTATGAGTACAACGTTTACATCGAATTCATACCATTCGAAATATGCTTGATTCATATGCCTACTCATTCAGATTCATAGCTTTAGAAAAATACTTATAATACTTATAAATGATTCGAGTGATTCGAATCATTCATCAAAATTTACAGTCTCAGTTGTTGTTACATTTATAAAAAAAGAAAAAGACAAAAACAGCTAGCAGAGCAAAAACACAACCTTCTAGTGAGTATTGTAGTGTTCGTATGCGAATCATACTTATTCTGTGATTCTTGCAAATGTTGGGTCATGGAGAGTCGAACTCAACAACATCATATGTATGTTAAGTAAGAATACTTAAAACTTTAAATATGGGTAGTATGAGTATAATATTAAAATAAGTATGAATGCGAAATTATGAGCATGATTCGATTCTACTCAGCTTTTTGAATACTCATTGCTGATCTCTGGTATACATCAGAGGATAGTGAAACTTCTGTCTCCAATTTCAACAAAAATTTTCACCAGGTTGCTTAAACTAGGTAATCTTGACTTTTAAAATATACTGAATCAATTTCGATATATGCATCTCGCTTTTAAGCATTCCCTGCTTATGAACGCGGTAAATTGTACCTAATACAACACGCTTTGTGAAATTTTTCTTTCCTCGTTCGAGCGATTAAAAGTATCTAAATTTCTTGAGCTATTGGAGACCAATATTTACCATTAACAACATACGGCAGCTTTATTGGAAAAAGTATTAAAAAAATTAGACAGCGCAGTGCAATTCCATAGATTGTTCCTTATGCTGTCATTCTCCATGAGGTAGAGGCTGCACTTTGTCTTATGTCCAGAAAACCTAATCTACTGAGGCAACGCATTCTCAGATCATTGATTCCCAATAAAAAATTTAATATCCAGCAATGTTCGCCTTTCGTAATTTGAAAAGCTCTTCTTCTACACATCTGACCCGGTGCTGATCTCGGTCGAGTCAACGGCCTGGTCCTTTGCCTAGTTAATGTTACAATAGGTCTTTTAACATTGTCTAAAAAGCCTGCTACGGAGGCCCAGCCACAACTTTATTTAACACAACGACCAGCCGTATATTCATCCAATATGCAACCATTGATAGTAATGAGACAAATAGAATTATATCAGCTTTAATCACACGGCTATTTGATTTCAGGTGCAAGATTTCGATATAAGAATTCCTCGCTTATAAGCACTGATCTGTAAGCAATTTTGATAATGCTTATATCCGGGGAATACTGTATTTATTAAATCCATTATTACTACTAAATCTTAAATTTCCTTTCTATACTCAATCCGTATTATGGCTAAATATTTCAAATTTGTGTATATTATATAAGTACAGTCAAAGATAAAAGTTTACATACACCGCTGTATGTAGACTTTTTCCCGGTGATTTTTATCAAATTGAAAAAGGTGTTATAGCGTTGTTTAAGGCTGTTACAATTAAGAATGTTTGAAGACGATAGCGAATATAAAAAATATAACCTAGAAATTATTAGAAGTCTACATACAGCGTTGTATGTAGAATTTTTTCTTTGACTGTATACGAGTATAATATTGTATAAACACGAAACTTTATTTTCGCTTTCAAATCTCATTACAAACACGCGTGACTCCTTGAATAACATGTTACGTGCACATCTCTTGAAACTTTATTTTTAGACATTCTATAAGAGACTGCGAAAACGAAAAAACCATTTCAATTTAATTAATAAATGCGTGTGTTACTAACAAAAAAGTTTTCTAATGTATTTGAAAATATTTCCATACCGTTTTGGATTTTAATGAATTTCAAAAAATATTCACAATTTCTATATCAAATTGTCATTCATTTCGATCTGACGACAGTATATTTGTGTTACAAATTTTGTTGTATTGTATATGTATTTGCATACGTATGCATTGTACATGTGTACGTGTGTATTGCTATAATTTCCATTTCCGTTAATAGGTCTTTACGGGAAATCAAGAAAAGCAAGTGCTTTTGTAGATAAATTTTATACGTTGTTGGCGTATGAATGTATGTATGCATGTACATATGTATGTATGTTATGTATGTATGAATTGTATTGTATGAAAATAAATCAAATATAAGAATTATAAGTAAGCATAAATACATAAAATGCAAAGCAAATATGTATTTACGTGTCTATATACTCGTGCTTTCAATAAAAAGACAAACATTTTACATAACGCCGATGTATGTACGTATGTACGTGCAAGAGAGTGTGGTTTTTTAAAGACCCAATAAGACAATTTAAATTAAATTCAGTTCATACACTAAACAAAGAATGAAATAAAACCATTATAAGGAATTGGACTGGACTTGACGTTTTTTCTTTCTGATCCATGGTAACATGCAAATAGCTAAGCTCTGTTCTTTACTTCTTTTATTCGATTTCTACATTTTCTGTATAATGACTCGTACAGGTTTAACCCCAAAAAAGAAACCAAACCAAACGACTGCCCTACAGTGTCTTTTAATTAAATACAACAGCAATACAGCACCAACTAAAATAGAATTTTTTTTAAAAAAATTTTAAACTGAAATTCAAAATTATTTTTATTTATGCAAGCTACTGAATTCATAAATATTTCATTATTTAATGAAAACATTACATTTTCGAAAACAAATTCTTCTTTTTCGTTTCTTTTCTTTGGATTTGGAATTTAATTATTGTACAACGAAAAAATTTTTTTTTCGATTTCAAAGTGGAATATTTTTCAATTTAAAATGATTTTTTTTTCTTTGAACATTTATGTACGTATGTACATTGGCAGCACATTACATTTATAGCATGTGACGTAAAATACAATATATTTTTAATAGCTAACGAAAAACAATTAAAAAAGAAATCATTTTACAATTGTCAAACTTTTATTATGTGACGTACGTACAGTAGTGGTGTTATAATTAGCACACCCATCTATGTTAAATTGTTTAATCAGAATTTATTTAAGGCCAGCTAAATATTCTATGGTGTACACTTAAGCAATGTATAGAGTAATGTAAGCAATGTAAGAGAATTTCAATAAAAGAATTTAACAATAAAGCACACTTTTGAATTAGAAAAGCAAAAAAATCGTTGGTCGAGTAATTACCACACCGTCTTTAAAGCTGGACAAAATCATCATTTGCGTTTAATTCTTTTCAATTTTTTGTGGAGGCATTCCTTCTCTTCACTTCTCCCTTGAAGTCGTTGTGTTCTAGTAGGTAGTGTGTTGGCTTATTAGACTTGAGGCCGCAAACCTTAGGTCAGACATCAAAACGAAATATGAAAAAATTATTTCTTCGGCGACTTCCTCTCAGCAGGTTTCTGGTAAAAACTCTGAGAGTAAATAAAATTGCCATGAAAAGTTTCTCAAAAATCTATCGTTTGGAATCGACTTTAAACTGTAGGTGCCACCACTCATGTATAAAATTAACACACACACCAGCAGTGGTGTGAGAAGCTAGGTCGTAATCCTAACTAAAGGGTTGTCATGACCAATTATGTATGTATGTATTCCTTCTCTTAAATAACCAATTATAAAATTCGAGGAATACTGTCAAAAAATCTCTGACATTTTGCTTATTGTATGTCATTCCATGCCATACGAACCACTTTCAAAGGGTCATGAAAATTTTTTGTTTTTTTTTTGTTCAATTTGTGTTTCAGAGTTTTATACTGTCTATTATAAGATACCATCTTATTGGCCGTCTAGATATTTTGTCCAATCGTTCGGTGTGCTGTTATTATCATTATCATCATTATTTTGCATAAAAATCCATTTTACATACATGTTTTCATGAGTCTATGGAATCAAATGTATCTACACAATATGTTTGATTAAATGTTAATCCATCAAGGAATCATTCTTTATGATCGCATGTTATATGGAAGCTGACCCATGCATTATACAACTTCTCTATTTTTAATTGCCTTCAAAGAATAGCATGTATTTAAATCTTCGATAAACGGTACACTTTATACTCTCAAGATTCACCACTCCTAAAAATCTCGAATGCTGTTAAACTTATTTTGTTAAATTTTAGCAAAATAGAGTGGAGTCCCAAGATTTTTTTTGATAGGTTTGTGTTGCTCTACATAATCAATAAAGTTGGCTGCTTTTAGTCTGCCACGGACGATTTTTATTAAAGTTAATATGTTGTGTTCTCCTTCGCATGAGTACTTATTAGACGATCTCTGGTAATAGAAGTGTTTCTTGCTCGTGGGTTTCTTCTAATGATTGCAGCTTTTTTTGTAATATTTTTGATACGACAGTATTATTGGGCAATTTTTACGTGTTTGCCACTTGTACTTGCAATTTCAAAAATGTTTGAATAGTATATGACAAAAAAATTAATCCTCTTAAGAATAGTATATTCAACACAAACTTTTTGGTACATGATTGCGTTAATTATAAGACCAGCACTGTGTATATCATAAATAGGCCATTGTAAATATTCCTTTTCCTGTCTTCTGTTCAAAAATTTGTTGGCACTACTGACAACGTTGTTGAAATCTATGCATAAATCCTATTTATTTAAAAAACAGCTTTTTGGTAGATGAGTGAGCTAATTATAAGACCACCACTGTATATATCATAAGTAGGCCATTTCAGATATTCCTTTTTCGGTCTTCTATCCAAAATTTTTTTAGCACTACTGATAACGTTCTTGAAATCTATGCATAAATCCTATTTATTTAAAAAAAGCTTTTTGGTACATGAGTGTGGTAATTATAAAACCACCACTGTATGTACCATAAGTAGGACACTGTAAATATTCCTTTTCCGGTCTTCTATTTAAAAATGTTTTTAGCACTACTGACAACGTTCTTGAAATCTATTCATAGATACAATTTAATTAAAAATTAACAAAATTAAAATGAAAAAAAAACACTTTTTTAACATTTCTTTACATTTCAGATAATTGGTACAAAACAAATCCTCGTACGTCCCGATGGTACATTCATTAAGGATCGCACTACGTCAACATCATCGGATGCCTCAAATACAGCCTCATCACCGCCATTGGCCATCACATCGTATGCTGATTCGGCTAATAATAGTAGTTGTAGTAGTAATAATTTAAATTCAACAAACAACAGTATAAACTCCTTAAACATCACAAATAATTGTACAACGCCAACATCGCCAACGACCAGCAATAGCATCAGCATTCACAATAATAACACTAGTACACCATTAGCAAATAATACAACCATCAACAACAACAACACAATTGTCAACAATAACAATATCACAAATGGGCCAACACTTTTGACTCCAGTCGAAACCATCGAACTGCCTATTGCTGTAGCACAGGCTGCTGGAAAGCCACTACAGGAAGCAATCGAAGAGGTAAGATTTAATTTTTGTGTTAAAAAATTTCTACTAAACAAACTGTTATCCAGAAAAGCTTACAAAAAATGAGTAAATGAGTAGTAAACAGGAAATTTTTTTATACAAACTGAGTATCCATGCTGAAGATCTTTTTGTCCATTGAAAGTAAGGTTAAGAAACAAAGCTGGCATGACTGACAAGTTTAACGTTTTGCTTGGTCATTTGCAAGTAATTTTTACTTGACGAAAAGAAGGTCAACAAGAGTTCCTTAATGTATCAGTATGCATTTGCTAAAACGTTGAGCGTTTCTTATGGATTCTTGGAAAAGATTTTTATTTGACATTGTGTAACGCAGAGGGTTTTCCTACAATTTTTCCCCAATCAATACAGAGCTTTTTAATTATCTTGCTATACGTTTATATTCTATTTTCAACATTTTCACTTTCCCTTTACCTTCAAATGAGGCCAATACTTGATACCCTAGAACACACGGATCGTAATTAATCCGCACATACGTACAACCTTGAAAATATAACTGTACTCTTTTAGTGATGAATTGATCAGAGTGAGGAGCATCTACATACGTACATAATTGATCATAACAACCTTTCAGTCAAGATTACGACTTAGCTTGTCACACCACTTATGTTGTGTGTGTTAATTTTATACATGAGTGGTGGGACCTACAGTTTAAAGTCGACTCCGAACGACAGATTTTTGAGAAACTTTTCAGGAAAATTTTTTTACTCTCAGAGTTTTGGCCATAAATTTGCTGAGAGGTAGTCGCCGTAGAAATATTTTTCCATATTTCGTTTTGTTGGAGAAGTCTGACCTGGGGTTTGAACAGTGGGCTCATGTCTAATAAACCAACATACTACCTATTAGACTACGGCGACTTCAAAGAGCATCTTTAATATCAAAACTATCAAATCAGAATTTTTTTGGCGTTATCGAGAGATTCGTAATCATACAATTCTAACCTATAAGTGGCGCTTTCAATTTTATACAGCGTGGGCAATCTATCGGTTTAAATTTGAACCATCGGTTATTTAGAATCTGGCAATACTTATGTCATTCTATTCTGCGACAAAATTCAGCACCGTTGGGATTTACTGGGCAACGAGAAACTACACGATGATATCTGTTCCGATGAAGCTCATTTTCACGTTAATAAACAAAATTGCCGCATTTGCAGTTCAGAAAGCCCACGCGTGGTTTTACAGAAGCCAATGCACCCATTACGAGTGACTGTTTGGTGCGGCTTGTGGAGCGGAGGCATCATTGGCCCATATTTCTTTGAAAATGAGAACGACGCAACCATTACAGTCAATGGAGACCTATCGCACCATGATAAACCAATTTGTTTTGTACCCGCTCTTCATGGTATTGAAGTGAATGATGTTTGGTTTCAACAGGATGGTGCAACTTGCCACACATCTCATGCCACAATCGATTTATTGCGTCAAACGTTTGATGGCTGTTTAATTATCCGAAAAGGTGATGTCAGTTGGCCGCCAAGTAGCTTTGGACTATTTTATTTTATTTTTAGAGTCTACTCCGAAAGACAGATTCTTGATTTTGCCAGAAATATTTTTTTAATTTTCTTTAATTTCTAATAAGCCAATACACTACCTATTAGACCATTGCGACATTATATTCTTATTCATGGAATGTTTAAAGTTCAAAAATTTATTGTTCTTTCTAAATCCTATAACAGTGGCAATAATTAATGATTTTTATGGTTAATTTGAATTAAATACGCTCGATAGCTTTGCAATAAATTTAGGTTTTATGATCAATAATTAAAAGAAAATACTACTTATGAATATTTATAAACCATATAAAATAGATGTTATTACACTTCTTTTTAATTTTTTTCCATTTTTTTAATTTTCATTTAATATGGAAATAATTTGAAATAATTGATATTATTGTAGTACCCACCCTCGTTTAATGGTTACCAAATGCAACTTTTTCGACAATAGCTATAATAAATTCTTTTAAGTAAATATTTACTTTGTTTTTTTTGTTTAATTTATCAACTTTTAGTGGAAGCTTGAATGTACAGCCCCCTATTCGTTAAGTTTTTATTCTTATCGTTCAGATTAGATTAGACAGTTAGACCCACTGGATTATGTTTGTTTTTACACTTTCATAAAAGTTACTCAAACATTTATTGTACGTATGTACGTATATGAATACGTAAAATTTTAATTGTTAACAATTTTTCTATTTTTGTTTCTGTTTCTATTTCTGTCTCTACTTCTGTTTCTACTTCTATTTCTATTTAAATTTTATTTTATTAAACTCTTACAATTATTTGTTAATTTTTTCCCCATTTCATCGTGAATTTCTTAGTGCGTTTCTTCATCAAATGAACGTTAAACATTGGACTTTGACATTCTATATAATGGTGATGATGATACAAAGGCAATAATAAGTAGTAGCAAGCATGTGTACTCATTAGGGGTTCTAAAGCAATAATTAATGCCAGCAATTAAAAAAATTCAATAAAATGAAATAAAATATCTTTTTACCTAGAACAGGATTTTAACACAATATTTATAATATTGAAATGAATTAAAAGATTGTTTTCATTTTAACAAAAAATGCAATCAGCAAACTTAGTAAATAAAAATATTATTTTTTTGTTTGATTAGCCCCTTAATGTGATAACAATTTATAACTGTTTCTACATTTTTCGATTTAAAGTTTGTTGCAATGTCATGATAACTTGTTTAAATCGATGAAATATGGTTTTCAAATTGATTTTAAAATTATACCACGACAACAAGTGAAAGTGAGTTTATGCCGTGCTTAAGAGTAAGTTGTTCTTGCGGTTTCATAGATAAAATGTATTTTCCATTGTACTAGTAAGTGCTGTAAGTAAACAGTGTAAGCAGTGAATGTAAATAACTTTCAACTTTGCTGACATTCAGTGTTTTTCTCCATAGCATGTAGGAATTTCAAATTTCACAGAATACGGCAGGACAATTTTTTGATGTGATATAGTAAAATGAAGTTTAAAGAATTTTTTTTTATTTTATTTATTTATTTATTATAATTAACATAACACCACAAGATTTTAATCTTATAAGTTATAGTGCTATGCTTAGGATCAATAAGATATAAAACATAAAAAAATAATAAAAATTGTGAAATATAAGAAATTAAGTAAAAATTAATTAATATAAAAAACAAATTAAAAAAATTTAAGTAGAAATATAATTTAAAGCAATTCAGAAATACTAACAATACTACAGAAATAAAAGAATAAAAAAGTTAAAAAAATAAAGAATTCTAAAAAAATAAAAAATAAATATTTACAAAAATCAGTATAAGAAAATAAGGATAATTATTTAACCGAAATACTAACCATGCCAAGAACGTAACAAACTTTTCATTAAGAGAACAATTTAAATAACTCCTTATTGAACGCATTTGCATTGCCTAACTTTTGGATGTAATTTGGTAGGGAATTCCAGAGACTAGTGGTGTGTATAAAGAACTGTCGCTTTGACAGAAGAATCCTGTAACGTTGTTGAATAATCTTCTTCATGCCCCCGCATGACCTAGCAAACATAATTCGGCCTAATAAATATTCCGGCTGTCCCGTATTAATAATTTTATGAAATATAATGAGGCATTTAATTTTCAGAAGATTATCAAATTTCACACTAAATATCTGGTACGCTAAATGAGAAATATGATCCCGGCGACCTTTATCGCAGTTTGCAAAAATTTCGCACCTATACAATAGCACAGGAATGAAATAAGTTTTAGCAAGTTTTAGCATACTGCCCATAAATTTCGAAGCATGCTGTATATTCTGTCAACAACGACACTTATGTGCCCAGACCACGATAATCTGTCATTAAATACAATACCTAGATTGGTAGCAGACTTGACATAGTCAATTTTATTTCCCCTGATACTCAATCCAGGTATGGCAAACGAAACATTGGTCTTCGAAAGCATTAAACATTTGGACTTTGAGGGATTAATGCATAGTCCATTCGCCGAAGCCCAACTGTCAATACTATCCATATCACGGTTAATAGAGTGTAAACAAGAATCATTTTAATCATCATTAATCATTTAATTTATTATTTTATAAATTGATAATTACAACTCTTCAGTCAGGATTACAACCTAGCTTCTCACACCACTTATACTGTATGTGTTTATTTTTATACATTAGTGGCGAGACCTACAATTTGAAGTCAAATCTGAACAACAGATTTTTGAGAAGCTTTTCATGAGAATTTTATTTACTCTCAGTGCTTTTGCCATAGGACTGCTGAGAGGAATTTACAGAAGAAATACTATTTCTTATGCCGCTTTATTGGAGATGTTTGACTTAAGGTTTGCACCATGGCCTTATACCACGTTATACTATGCATTTCATAGTAAACTTTAAATCAACAATGATATCAATTATTTCCTCTGCAATTTATGACAATGCATTGTCATTGAATTTCAAATGCAAAATGTGTCTTTTCATCACTTTATGCATATGGATTAAGAGTATTGAAAACAGTTTTAAATGCATTCAAGAGGATTTTTCCAAACCTTAGTTTGTGTAATAAATTTACACGCTTTTCTCATTTACTATCCCACTCGCTAAAAGTTCATTTTTTGTGGGACTTTTTGTTAATTTTTTTACGTTTTTTTGTAAATATTTACACAGACCATATTTTACTTATTATTATAGATTGAAATGAAACAAAATTTATTTGCGTTGATTTTCTAATATTTGTTTGTTAAATCAATTAGAAAATCACAACAAAATAACGTGTTACATAGTACTGTAATAATAATGATAATAATGACGTTAATATGTTTGCAACTTCAAATAACAAAAAAGATTGTGCAACATTTACTTAAAAGTTAAACTATTTGCTTAAGGATTATAGGCAATTTAAAAATGTTTATTTGAAAACTAAAAAAAGAAAAACAAAACTATTAGTTTTATTGACACAAATAGCCACAAATTAAGTTCAAATAATTGAAATATATGTACAGTGAGGGTCAAAAGAAACTGTACACTATGGATAACAATCACCAAACACAACTTTTCCACTTAAGGAAAGTGCCCGAAAAAATTGAATATATTTCGAAAATTTCTGTTTTTTTTATTTCAATTTTAAAAACTGGCAATGAAACAATTTTTCGAATAAAAATAATGGTTATTTATTAATGTGTATATTTTTTTTAATTGTACAGTTTCTTTTGACGCCTTCTGTATGTATATGGTAAACAGTAAAGATTGTAATTAACCAAAGCCATAGGCATTTAATACTTATCTTTTTGCAGGATGTAATGAAAAATTCTATATTTTTAAAATTTTTTTAAATAATTTTTATCTCTCAATTATGCTAAATTCTTGTGGTTAAGTAGGTAGATAGGTAAAGTACAAACGCTTTTTTTCTAAATCTATTTGTCAAATATTTTTGTATTGTTTTTAAATGCATTTTATAGATACTTTCGCAAGTATTTGTGTCATCACTTCAGTTTGATGTGTTTGCATATAAAATTTTTACAAAACTACGTGCGTCCGTCTTAACGTCTGTCTCGCCTGGCTGTTTTCAATATTTGTTATTCAATTATTATGTCAAGGCTTTTATTTTGAAACTTTTTAGAAAATCTATTGAAATAATTCTCCTATGAAAGTTATTAACGTGTCATCTTTTGTTTAAACATCATTATTACTTTGCAAAATAAAATAAAAATAAAACAAAATAAAAAACATTCAGATACTCATACGATCGTGGTATTCAGTTATATGAAGAAAATAATTTTTTTTCTGTATTTTTTTTTCTCTATAATAAGAAGATAATCAGTTAATAAGCAAAGGTATAATATTTGCAACATGTTGTTACGTTGTTGATGTGGATTCATTGCCAATTTGTTATAGTCGTCAAGCAATAATAACAACATTATCTTAACTTTTCGGCTTGTTTTGTTTTCTTTCTTTTTCTACTTTAAAGATTTACACGAGTGCTGCTTACATGACGTCTACATAAAGTACTTGCATGTATATTTAATGGATACAACGTATACGGCAACTCCCATTTTAATCTGATAAAAACATGTTGTATTTAATATTGAAGGACTAATAGGAAGACAATATTGAATACAAAGAAGTATCATATTTTATACCTTAGGGTGGTTAAAATATTTAAATGGCAAATTTCTTTTCTGAAATGCTTTTAGTAGCTTCTAGCAGATCAAAAACGTACATTGAAATGCCTGCGGCCTTAACGTTTTGGACGTTTTATCGCCATACATCAAGGTGAAAAGGAAATCTGAAATCATTTCTTTATCTAACTGTGATATAACGGTACTTGTAAATATATTGCTATTGTCTTTTCCGTTATACCTTTGCTAGACACACATACAGTGGGCTGCACAAATGAGTTTATATGTTTGTACTCTGAGCAATTTTAATTGCATAAAAATAAAAGGGATAAAGCTATTCAAAATTTTTTTTTCGTTTTTAATTTAGTATTTAGTACTTAATAAAATAAATAAATTTCAAAACTAAAATGATCAAATTCTAAGAAAAAAACAATCAAGAAGATGTACTCAATTTTGCACCATTCAAAAATTTTAGGGAACACGAGTATTTTTAATATATAGTCCAAAGACCCTTGTTATGTAAAACCTCATTTACGCGACTTGGCATGCTCTCCACCAAATTCTCTATAATTTCTTTCGGAATATTTGTCCATTCCTGATGAATCCGTTGCCAAAGCTCATCTAAATTGGTTGGGGCTGGTCAGTACTGTCTCAACCGTCTCTTCGCGATTGACCACACATTCTCAATCGGATTGAGGTCGGAACTTTGTGCTGGCCACTGCTCTAATTAAAAATTTTGCTCACTAAGCCACTCTTTAACGATTTTGGAGGTGTGTTTGGGGTTACCATCCAGCTGGAAAAGTATTCTTGCGCAGGATTGGCGATCTTGTCAAATAATCTCAATCATATTTCAAATAATCATCATGTCTCAAATAATTTTCTTTTTTCATAACGTTATTGATTCTTTGCAGTGGTGCCATCATGTAAAGCAACCTCATACCATGACATTTCCTCCAACGTGTTTCACCGTTTTCTTAACATGGTGTCTTTCAAGTCTTTCCCCATGGCGGCGCCAGCAATACTGCTTACCATTGGACTGAAAGCGGTTGAATTTTGATTCGTCTGACCAGATCACATGTTTCCAGTCATCCACTGTCCAATTTCTGTGTTCTCTGGCAAACTTTAACCGTGCCTTTAAATTTTTAGCCGAAAGAGCAGGATTTTCTTTTTGACTGCTGAGGTATAGACAATATATTTAAGAGCTCTACTTGCCGCCCATAGACTATCGGTTTTCACGATTGCTAAAAAGCTCCTTTTGGTGTTAAAAATTTGTCCCTTTAAATTATTTTAGCATTAGACGAGCATCTGCATTAGTTAGTAGTTTTTTACGAACTCTGTTTTGAAGCTAGGGAACAACAGACCGTTTTTGGATTCTGATGACTACTGACTAACTAACTGCAAGTTGTTTACAAATTTCCCTAATAGAATAGCCACTTCCAGTCAAAGCTACAATACTATCTTCAGTTGATTACAAGAGTTTCTTAATTTTTTAATAGAAATTGAGTTTTGTTCGATAAGTTGCAAAAAATATTCGCTCAACGAGATTAAGTAATTAATATTAAACTAATATTTTATTAAAAAAATAACGTTCGTTTTTGATTTTGTTTTTGCAAACATATCATAAAATTGAGACGTGCAAAATTGAGTACATGCGAGTTGATTTTGCTTTGTTTGTTTTTTTCTTAGGGCTTAATGATTTCTGTTTTAAATTTTATATTATTTTGTTCATCACTAAACTAACTTTTGAAGTTTTCTTTATTACTTTTAGTTTTATTCAATAAAAAGCGTTCAAAGTACAAACATGAACTCATTTGTGTACCTCACTGTATACATACATATATGTAGATATTTTAAACAAAACACTGGGTATATCAAAAGAAACTTTATAGGTAGTGAAATGAAATTTTTTAATTTTTTCTTCGAAACAATGTTTCATTAAGGAAAAGTAACTTCCTTAAAAACCAATATGTTTGTAAAATTGAAAAGCATTGAATTTCCAATTCTTTTTCTTTAAATGCTTTTGTTACACAGCACTGTTTGTGCCAGCGTTAGGGTTTATTTCTCACACTTTTTCCATTTGCGGGAAAGCAGGGTATGCAAATCTGCTATGTAGACAACTTTTTTTTTAGCTTTTTTTAATAAAATCTTAATATTTATTCAGTAAAGTTATGTGTTTACAATAGTCTAGTAGGTAGTGTGTTGGCTTATTAGACGTAAAGCCAGGGCTCGAGCCCCAGGTCAGACATCAAAAACAAAATACAAATAGTATTTCTTCGGCGACTTCCTCTCAGCAGATTTCTGGCAAAAACTCTGAGAGCAAATAAAAAATCTGTCGCTCGGGGTCGACTTTTAACTGTAGGTCCCGCCACTCATGTATAAACTTAACACGCACAACATAAATGGTGTGAGAAGCTACATAGGTCGTAACCCTGACTGAAGGTATATACGTCAACTGTACACATATTTACAGAGCGTCAAAAGAAACTCAATTTTAATTTTTTTGTTTTAATTTTAAAAACTGGCATTGAAACAATTTTAAAATAAAAATAACGGTAATTTATTAAAGTATATTTTTTAATAATGTACAGTTTCTTTTAACGCTTACTGTACATATACAACAAGAAAACAAAACATTCACAAAAATAATTCAATACTTTCTATTTAATTTTTTTATGTTTTCTTTTTTATAAACAATTAAGGTGTTTATTGTTTCATTCGATAATAGGTTTCTAATTTTGGTTACGACAGTGGTAGTGCAAATTTTCAAAAGGGAATTGTACAAATATTCACGTATATTTGCGGTTATTTTTCCACTAGATTTGTGTGATTACCTTTCTTTTTTAATCAAAGAGCTCTTTGAGATTATCTTACAAGTTAAATTTCGTCATTTAAAGTATCGTCAAAAGTTTTATATATTTTGCTATTAGAGTAGGAGTATGTTATCACTACTTGAAGCTTGAATATGAATTTTATTTTCCGCATATTTGTTTAAAAGATGTTCCCACAGATTTTCTGCATATGTTAACGAAGCGTACTTGGATTATTATGAATACACCTAATTCTGTTTTTACACGGTAGATTGGTTCCAGAAAAAACCGTGTAAAAAAAAACCGTGTAAAAAAAGACACTACTCGTATGCAAAAATAGGTGATTGGTTCCTAATCTCTAAAACCTATTAAAATTAGTGAAAAACAAGGATTTTTTAAGAAGTTTTGTATTTGACATTTTCTTTTAGGGATTCATAAAATATTTAACAAAATTAAAAACATAAATAACTTAATAAATATAAAATATTAACACATTTCAATTGCTCTGACCTTTGTGCTTGTATGCACAAAAAGGGAATTCCCCTAAATTCATGCCATTTACATTTGCTTTGACCAGTAAATTTGCTTGTACGCGCAAAAAGGGAATTCCCTTAAATTTGTGATGTGAACATACTTTGCAAAAATTAAATTTGACAAAAAAAAAATTAAGCACAAAAAATTTTAAATCGTGCTAAATGGAAAAGAATCGTTTAAAAAAAATTAAAAATATTTTATTTTCAAACCGTGTTATATCAAAACCGTGTAAAAAAAGACCGTGTAAAAACAGAATTGGGTGTACTGTTATTACCTGTAAAAAAAGCATTATATTCTTTGATAAAATGATATACATAGGTTAGGTTAAGTTAGAGGACGTGTACTTGTCAAATAAGACAAGTACAGTACCCGGAGGTCGAATTGATCCATTGTACAACGTCCTTAAAGAGGGAAGGATAATAGAGGGATAAATGGAAGAATTACACAGATGAGACACAACAAAGAGGGGGAGAGCGCGACTACACTGATGAAGCCCTAGCACCTCTCAACAAGCCTAAGCCATTAATAAATCTGTGGAGAGCCTTGATATCGGCTCTCGACACATAATTCAAACTCTCAAAGAAGGCCCTGCCAAAGGTCCTCAACCTCAACCTGATGATATAATAAGTTAAACATTTTCTATTCCAAAACGAAGCATTCGATTTAATTTCATGACGCAAAGCAATCACCATAGCATGAGCAGTTAATAGATTTGTGCTTCTCTTCGATGGAGGCCCTAACCGCCAATTGAGTTGATTGTAAAACTTGTAGCATGTTTTCTGAAAAAGGAATATTTTTTTCTATCCAAATATAACTCATTTTTAAGTCAATATGAGCCTCTTATTAACTAATTTTAAAGGAAACAACTTTTCAATCATAACATTTATTTCAATCATTGATTGAATAGCATCAGGAGTTAATAGATTTGTGCTTCGCTTACTTAAGGCCTCCACCACCAATTGAGTTGATTGTAAAACTTGTAGCATTTCTTCTGAAGAAGTATATTTTCCTCTATCTAAATATTACCAATTTCTAAGGCAAAAAGGGTTTTTGATTGACGTACTGAAAAGAAGAAGCTTTTCAATCATAGCCAGCTTTGCCATTTGCCAAGTTTTCCGTTTTTTTCCAAGTTTTGTGATACGCAGAAAAGTATTCATTAAATTTGTTTCCTAAAAAAACAATTTTTTTCAACAAAATTCAATCTTCAATTTTTTTCAATAAATTCAGTAATAATAACACGAATTATTTACATTTTTAAATAAAATTTTGAGTTTTTCTTTAGACCCGGACTATAGCAATTTATGAATTTATTGAGCAATAATTAATTGACATTTATATGAAATATTGAGATCAATAATGCCGTTTATTGCGATTTACTCAATATAAGTGCATATCTGAACATAGTATAAGGTAGCAAAGAAGCACCAACAGAGGTTACCTGACTCCTTTTAAAATTCTGGTACTTTTGTATAAAATATTTTTTTTATAAAATTTTTTTCCCGAATAAAAAGGTTTTATATAAAAATACTGGCAACACTGATCATAGCATTGATTTCAATCATCATTTCTTGTTTTTTATAAAACACATTTACTATCGACTATCGAGGTGAATTACTTTCAAATGTTACAAATTTTATATCAATGAAACTAGAAGAAAGGTATACAATATAAAATTAGATACACATAAACTAAACGTTGTAACAAAAATTTAATGGAAATGTTCTTCTCAAATACCAAGTTATGCTGTTTTAATTTCAATAGAAATTCTAATTCATTATTTTATAATTTTCCAAGAATTCTCGGCACGGGAAGTCCGGGGAAAAACCCTAGCCCTAGCCTAGCATCAATAAATCATTAATAAACAGATAAACCACTACTGTTAATGTTATTTAACTACGTTGCCTATGCTTTAGGACACATGCATTTTGAAATTTGTATCAAAGACAACATTAATTTGTTACCTATTTCGCTTAATAAATCTTTGGTAAAAGTAACTATAAACATACATAAAAAGTAGAAATAAAAAACGTTACCCTTTGTTTTTGACATGTATTCAATAATCCAACAATAAAATATGAACTCTCAGCTATGTTGATAACACTACCTGTATTAAAATGTCTTGGTCGATAGACCGAACGTCGCGTGTGGACTGTTCCAACTCCTAACGTGCTGAACGCTGAAAAAAATTGACTCACAATACTCACACCAGTTGATCAAGAAAAAACAAAGAAAACCTAATAAAACTAATTTCAATCTGCCAAGCGCTCTAAGTCTCAATTATTCTGAATTGTTGACACAATATATAGTGATAGCAAACGTTTTCTAATTGCGGCTTAGACAGCGTTTGCACCCAGTCGAAGATAATTGACCATCGTACACGAAGTGAACCAGCGCCCAGTTAGTTCAGAATTGACGAATTGGAAGCTGTTGTGTGTTTTTTGTGGTTTTGATAGGAAATCAACTACTTAGGCCAGCTCATGTATTGCCAATTCGATTGTCTAAAGAGAAAGTTATTGACTTCAAGTGGCTACTGCAATGCATTCATACACTCATTTCAAAAGCTACACGCCTGAGGCGCCGGAAGTTGGCTTCAGATATTATAATAATTTTGGGCCTGGCACCAAATGTTTACCATATGTTCTTACCGATTGTAAATAATTTTGTTCGCCATAAATTCACTTGAATAGAAGGTTCTCAAGTCGCCGTAGTCTAGCAGAAGGTGTGCTGTCTTATTTGGTGTGAGACCACGGTTCGAATCCCAGGTCAGACATCTCCAACAAAACGAATTTATAAAAAATATTTCTGCGGCAAGCATATATCTGGTAAAAACTCGGAGAGTATATAAAATTGCTATGAAAAAAAATTCCACTTATGAAATTTAATCAAAATCGGTCATACCCATCGCACACACCGGCCACACAATTCAAATTGGTTTTATCGCACAAAATTTTTTCTATCCTAGCAAAAGTTTTTATTCATCAACCATTTGACTACATTAACATTCCTGAGAATTCTCATGATTACAAAGCAAAGCTCAATCATCAACAAAGGTAGAAATTTATGTATGGCTGCTGAAGGGTATCCAAAGTATATTTATTAGACGGGTGCATCCCGCTTATAAACGTGAAAAATTGTACTTCATACTCATACCGTTTAGTGATAAATTTCTTTCCAAAAATTGGTCATGTTAATCCGTGGGATTAAACATTTCTGGATTTCTTTTTATGGGGATTTGTTAAGTCAGTAGGTTATGATGATAAAATAGCAAGTCTTGAGTCATTGGAAGCCAATATTCACCATTAACAGATACCACATTTTTTTTTTGGAAACAGTAGTAAGAAGTTGAACAGCGCAATGCAATTTAGTAGAATGTTTCTTATAGTTTCATTCTTGTCAAAACAGAGGCTTCACTCTGCCCCATCCAGAATACGAAAGCAAATGAGGCAATGTAATCTCAGATAATTGATTCCTGATAGAAAACGTACAGTCACCTTTCGTAGTTTGTAAAGTTCTTTTACTAATCTGGCCTCGTGCAGGTCTTAGTCAATTCAACGATCTGATTCTCTGACTAGTTAATGCTACAATACGACTCTTGACAATGTCTATGACTGCTGTGGGCCCAAAGTAACAGTGGGTCCCAGCAAATTACAACTTTGTTCACCACACAGTGTTGAAGAAGATGTTCAAGCTGGCATTCCTTTTCCTTCAGCGGTGGGCCCAAAGTAACATTGGGGCCCAGCAAATTACAACTTTGTTCACCACACAGAGTTGAAGAAGATTCTCAAGCTGGCATCCCATCAAATACAAGCCAGTGCTGTCAATGAAACAATTAAAATTCTACCAGGTTGGTCGATAGACCGAACGTCGCGTGTGGACTGTTCCAACTCCTAACGTGCTGAACACTGAAAAAAATTGACTCTCAATACTCACACCAGTTGATCAAGAAAAAACAAAGAAAACCTAATAAAACTAATTTCAATCTGCCAAGTGCTCTAAGTCTCAATTATTCTGAATTGTTGACACAATATATAGTGATAGCAAACGTTTTCTAATTGCGGCTTAGACAGCGTTTGCACCCAGTCGAAGATAATTGACCATCGTACACGAAGTGAACCAGCGCCCAGTTAGTTCAGAATTGACGAATTGGAAGCTGTTGTGTGTTTTTTGTGGTTTTGATAGGAAATCAACTACTTAGGCCAGCTCATGTATTGCCAATTCGATTGTCTAAAGAGAAAGTTATTGACTTCAAGTGGCTACTGCAATGCATTCATACACTCATTTCAAAAGCTACACGCCTGAGGCGCCGGAAGTTGGCTTCAGATATTATAATAATTTTGGGCCTGGCACCAAATGTTTACCATATGTTCTTACCGATTGTAAATAATTTTGTTCGCCATAAATTCACTTGAATAGAAGGTTCTCAAGTCGCCGTAGTCTAGCAGAAGGTGTGCTGTCTTATTTGGTGTGAGACCACGGTTCGAATCCCAGGTCAGACATCTCCAACAAAACGAATTTATAAAAAATATTTCTGCGGCAAGCATATATCTGGTAAAAACTCGGAGAGTATATAAAATTGCTATGAAAAAAAATTCCACTTATGAAATTTAATCAAAATCGGTCATACCCATCGCACACACCGGCCACACAATTCAAATTGGTTTTATCGCACAAAATTTTTTCTATCCTAGCAAAAGTTTTTATTCATCAACCATTTGACTACATTAACATTCCTGAGAATTCTCATGATTACAAAGCAAAGCTCAATCATCAACAAAGGTAGAAATTTATGTATGGCTGCTGAAGGGTATCCAAAGTATATTTATTAGACGGGTGCATCCCGCTTATAAACGTGAAAAATTGTACTTCATACTCATACCGTTTAGTGATAAATTTCTTTCCAAAAATTGGTCATGTTAATCCGTGGGATTAAACATTTCTGGATTTCTTTTTATGGGGATTTGTTAAGTCAGTAGGTTATGATGATAAAATAGCAAGTCTTGAGTCATTGGAAGCCAATATTCACCATTAACAGATACCACATTTTTTTTTTGGAAACAGTAGTAAGAAGTTGAACAGCGCAATGCAATTTAGTAGAATGTTTCTTATAGTTTCATTCTTGTCAAAACAGAGGCTTCACTCTGCCCCATCCAGAATACGAAAGCAAATGAGGCAATGTAATCTCAGATAATTGATTCCTGATAGAAAACGTACAGTCACCTTTCGTAGTTTGTAAAGTTCTTTTACTAATCTGGCCTCGTGCAGGTCTTAGTCAATTCAACGATCTGATTCTCTGACTAGTTAATGCTACAATACGACTCTTGACAATGTCTATGACTGCTGTGGGCCCAAAGTAACAGTGGGTCCCAGCAAATTACAACTTTGTTCACCACACAGTGTTGAAGAAGATGTTCAAGCTGGCATTCCTTTTCCTTCAGCGGTGGGCCCAAAGTAACATTGGGGCCCAGCAAATTACAACTTTGTTCACCACACAGAGTTGAAGAAGATTCTCAAGCTGGCATCCCATCAAATACAAGCCAGTGCTGTCAATGAAACAATTAAAATTCTACCAGGTTGGTCGATAGACCGAACGTCGCGTGTGGACTGTTCCAACTCCTAACGTGCTGAACACTGAAAAAAATTGACTCTCAATACTCACACCAGTTGATCAAGAAAAAACAAAGAAAACCTAATAAAACTAATTTCAATCTGCCAAGTGCTCTAAGTCTCAATTATTCTGAATTGTTGACACAATATATAGTGATAGCAAACGTTTTCTAATTGCGGCTTAGACAGCGTTTGCACCCAGTCGAAGATAATTGACCATCGTACACGAAGTGAACCAGCGCCCAGTTAGTTCAGAATTGACGAATTGGAAGCTGTTGTGTGTTTTTTGTGGTTTTGATAGGAAATCAACTACTTAGGCCAGCTCATGTATTGCCAATTCGATTGTCTAAAGAGAAAGTTATTGACTTCAAGTGGCTACTGCAATGCATTCATACACTCATTTCAAAAGCTACACGCCTGAGGCGCCGGAAGTTGGCTTCAGATATTATAATAATTTTGGGCCTGGCACCAAATGTTTACCATATGTTCTTACCGATTGTAAATAATTTTGTTCGCCATAAATTCACTTGAATAGAAGGTTCTCAAGTCGCCGTAGTCTAGCAGAAGGTGTGCTGTCTTATTTGGTGTGAGACCATGGTTCGAATCCCAGGTCAGACATCTCCAACAAAACGAATTTATAAAAAATATTTCTGCGGCAAGCATATATCTGGCAAAAACTCGGAGAGTATATAAAATTGCTATGAAAAAAAATTCCACTTATGAAATTTAATCAAAATCGGTCATACCCATCGCACACACCGGCGACACAATTCAAATTGGTTTTATCGCACAAAATTTTTTCTATCCTAGCAAAAGTTTTTATTCATCAACCATTTGACTACATTAACATTCCTGAAAATTCTCATGATTACAAAGCAAAGCTCAATCATCAACAAAGGTAGAAATTTATGTATGGCTGCTGAAGGGTATCCAAAGGATATTTATTAGACGGCTGCATCCCGCTTATAAACGTGAAAAATTGTACTTCATATTCATAACGTTTTGTGATAAATTTCTTTCCAAAAATTGGTCCTGTTAATTCGTGGGATTAAACGTTTCTGGAGTTCTTTTTATAGGGATATGTTAAGTCAGTAAGTTATGCTGATAAAATAGCAAATCTTGAGCCATTGGAAGCCAATATTCACCATTAACGCGATACCGCAGGTTTATTGGAAAAAGAGAAAGTTATGATGAGAAAAAACCAAATCTTGAGTCGTTGGAAGCCAATATTCACCATTAACGCGATACCGCATTTTTTTTTTTGAAATCAGTAGTAAGAAGTTGAACAGCGCAATGCAATTTAGTAGAATGTTTCTTATGGTTTCATTCTTGTCAAAACAGAGGCTTCACTCTGTCCCATCCAGAAGACGAAAGCAACTGAGGCAATGTAATCTCAGATAATTGATTCCTGATAGAAAATGTACGGTCACCTTTCGTAGTTTATAAAGTTCTTCTACTAATCTGGCCTCGTGCAGGCCTGATTCTCTGACTAGTTAATGCTACAATAAGACTCTTGACTATGTCTATGACTGCTGTGGATCCTTCTCCTTTAGCAGTGGGCCCAAAGTAACAGTGGGGCCCGGCAAATTACGACTTTGTTCACCACACAGAGTTGAAGAAGATGTTCAAGCTGGCATTCCATCGAATACAATCCAGTGCTGTCAATGAAACAATTAGAATTCTACCAGGTTAAGTGATACTTGGCTATTTGTTCTCAGGTATAGGATATCGATACATGAATTCCCCGCTTATAAGCACTATCCTGCAAGCATTTTTGAAAGTCCTTATATCCGGGGAATACTGTAATAGCAACTAAAGTATGAGGGCTTCGAATTTATTTTTAAGAATTCACAATAAAATTCATCTTTAGCTTCTAAGAAACAATGCATCGAGCAAACAATTTTTAATGACAGTAATTACTCATGTTTCAGGGCAGCATAGATTTTGGATGACAAATTTTTAACTTAAAGAAACTTGGTTTTATTAATTTTAAAGACTAACGGAAATAATTTTTATTTGTTTTAATAAAACTATAACAACAAAAATTTCAAAAATGTTAATTACTATTATAAAATATCTTAAAATTCACATGTAATTGTTTTAGAGGAGAAAAAATAGAAACAAAAAAATAAATCAAGAAATATGACTATCAGGGGTAAATTGTATTTTTTTCCACATTTTTGTTGTTATTGCCACAGATATCGCTGATCATATGAGTATAGAAACTTATCACACAGCCATCTATTAATTTTACATGGAATTTGAATTGAAATTATTTATACATCAGAGTGATTAGAAACGTGTGCGTGCGTGTAAAGAATTGTTAAATGACTCTGCGAAAAAAATCTTGAGAATACATTAGTGGTCAGAATATCTGTGTATAATTGCTATGAGTGATTATTTGTTGTGTCGTTGTTATTGCAATTGCAATTGTTATAATCACACATATATTCATATATATTATATATATTTATATATATTTTTCATTTACTTAAAATTCTTAAATATTACTTTGTTTTGCTGGTAAAAAATAGTAAAAATAAGGCAACGAAATAAGCTTTTACTGTCATTATTTGCTATTATTGGGGAGTGACTACTTATTTTCCTCGTAAGTTGTATAAACATACATACATACATGTATGTATTTATATGTACGAACGCATTTATGCAGGAACACAGGTGACTGAATATCGAACGAAATGAAAGTGAAATTCTCAATACAAGAGAAATAAATGGAATTATTTAGCAAAGTTTCATCAGTCCGTTGATTAGTATTTGGCATTACAATTATTGCATTAAAAATAATCAAATTAAGAAAAAACTATTTAAATATCACTTTCTCTCTCTCTCTCTCTCTATTACGTCATTTTCAAGTACCAGCTAAATAAACAGATTTGATATATTTCATGAAGTCGCCGTAGCCTAGTAGGTAGTATGTTGACTTATTAGACGTAAAGCCAGGGTTCGAGCCCCAGGCCAGAATCAAAACAAAAATACAAAAAGTATTTCTTCGGCGACTTCCTCTCAGCAGATTTCTGTCAAAAACTCTGTAGGCCCCGCCACTTATGTATAAAATTAACACACACAACATAAGTGGTGTGAGAAACTAGGTCGTAATCCTGACTAAAGGGTTGTAATGACCAATTATGTCTGTATGATATATTTCATACATACATAGATGGCTATTACAACCCTTCAGTCAGGTTTACGACACTCTCACAGCACTTATGTTTTGTGTGTTAATTTTATATAATAGTGGCGGGACCTATAGATTTTTTGAGAAACTTTTTAAGTTTCAATTTTATTTCCTCTCAGAGTTTTTACCAGAAATATGCTGGTAATTGCATTGCGCAAATTATTTTTGAGACTAAAATTACGGAAACGGATGCATCGTAATCAGAATTGCACATAATTAGCAGTGAGAGTATTTGGGCCATAAACACAATCTACATTGCAGTCGCGGGTTCCACGCTTTGACGTTTATCAAGGAAGTATTATTACTGGCTGTCGTTTTTAACGTCTGGTTAAACTATAGTAAGCCTAAGTGGTCACAAGAGTTTATATACCTAAAAGCATGGCACAACTGTAAAAACAAATTAAAGGGCTTCTTTTAACTACACCTTTTATTAAGCACGTACTTTTGTTAAGCATATTTAGTATATGCAAGTATTTCTGCGATTTGCATTTGTTGAAAAAAGGTCAATAGATCATATTGTTTTAAATATGAATATGTATTTATATACGTATGTACATACATAAGTAAATAAAAAAAATTGTGTTATATGCATACAATATTTTTTGAAAAACAAAAATTGCAGTACAACATTTATGGAATTAATAATTAATTAAAGACGTAATATTATTAGTTTAGAATAAAAGAAAATTTTAATAATAAATAAATGTACATATATTGTAATTGGACATACATACGAAAACTTATATACATATATTTAGTATATAAAGTATAATTTCTACTACAAATATTTTTCTTAATGGTAAATAAATTCAAGTTCGTAATTGGGAATTTTAGGAGTACTTACAGTATTTATGACTTAAAACAGGCCAATAGATCACATTATTTATAATCTGCATTATTGCGCATCTGGCCTCACAATACCTTATTCGATTGGACCAAATTTCGTGCAAATTTTCGAGTGTATAGGGTCGTATCTCGGTAATAGCATCGTTAATATTGGCCTTCAAATGCTTAATTGTCTCTGGTTTGTCAGTATAGCACTTTCCTTCCAACGGGGTCAAATCGCAGCTTCTTGGCTGCCAATCGACATCATCATTTCGGCTAATTAAAGGGCCATCAAACGTTTAACGCAATAAATCCATTATGGCATGAGATGTGTGACAAATTGCACCATCCTGTTGAAACCAAATATCTTTCACATCAATATCAGGAAAGGGTGTACAAAACAATTAGTTATCAAGATGCGATAGGTGTCTCTATTGACGGTAATGGCTGCGCCGTTCTCATTTTTAAAGGAATATGGGCTCACAAGTGGGTTTGCTGAGCCCCAAATACCGCCATAGCTGCCAGATAGATAAAGCGTCAAATCGTCAAATATTAGAAAAAAATCGTCACAATCGTCAGAGACCTCCATGGGTATCGTAAAAAATCGTCAGAAAAATTAAATAAAAAAAAATTAAAAAAAATATTAACTCGTACATACATACATAATTGGTCATTACAAACAACCCTTTAGCCATGATTACGACCTAGTTTCTCACACCACTTATGTAGTGTGTGTTAATTTTATACATGAGCAGCGGGACCTACAGTTTAAAGTCGACTCCGAAATACAGATTTTTGAGAAATGGCAATTTTATTCACTTTCAGAGTTTTTTTTTTACCAGAAATCTGCTGGGAGGAAGTCGCCGAAGGAATAATTTTCCATATTTCCTTTTAAAAACGAGTGTTTTATACAATATATTTGTATGTTAAAAACATATAGATACATAGTTTAAATATACGTATTAGAATTAAATATTTTAATCAAATCAGATACGGTATTATTATCCGGCAACATCAATTATCCGGGATGGAAAAAGAAAATTTTTTGCATCGACTTAATTTTATTTTGGGTCGACTTAAATTTTTCTGCATCGTTTAACCGTGATTACCTCTATTATCCGTGATTATAAGCAAAACATTTTTTCTATTATTTTGGACAAACAAGCGAAAAAGGGGAATTCCCTCTTTAGTATACGATGAGTCAGAAGCATACATGTGAACCTGTTTAGTTTAATTTAGAAATTTGAGAAGTGCGGTTTTTTTTATATTTTTGAAACACGTACATATGTATATTAAATCCTTGAATTATTTAGTTTTTATATAAATATGTACATATTCATTAATTAATTAATAAAAATATCTATTAAAAAACTAGCGAAAAATGGTACCCAATTAACCGGGAAAATCGATTATACAGAATGCTTCCGGTCCCGACCATCACGGAAAATCGAGGTCCCACTGTACAATATTAAAGTCGAAGTAGTTACGATTGCTATTGCTATTGCTATTGCTATTATTTTAAATAATCTTTTTATGCAACATTGCTTCTAAGTAATGTAGTTTAATTTTAATTAACTTGTCTTAATACTCTCCCTACATTAGCTGAAGAATGTGATAATACTAATATTTTTTAATAAATTTAGTCAAGGCTATCATCCCTCATTATCATTTCTGATTTTTTTTTCCAAAAATCGAGAAGTTTTTTTTATGGATGATGTAAATATTAGGGAGTCAGAAGCTCTTGACGTCCTGGGCATGAAAATTCAGTGTGATGTTCGCTGGAACCGACTCATTTTTCAGTGCATTAGTTTCTTAAGAAGGCGGAAGAAATACTTCACTTCACTACTATTTACACCACTTATATCCGAAAGAGAATGAAATACAACTCTCATGTATAGGCCGGTGCCTCAACGTTTATTTTGAGACTTCTCGACCGCGTACAGGAGAGGGCCAAGTGGTTCGTTAATGACGGTAGTGTATCCAACTCTATTGATTCATTGGAGCATTGCTGCAATGTGGCTTGTGTTCCGCTGTTCTATCGCTATTACAACGGATTTTGCTCGAACGAAATAAGGGACTTATTCCCGATAATTTTGTATTCCTACGTAATACTCGTCTTTCTTGGCGAGCACATCCGTATGTGGTCGATTGGCCAGTGGATCGCACACTGCATTACAGACAAAACTGGTTCTTTAGTCGGACTATTCGTATCTGGAACTCCCTTTGTGTAGAGGTTGTAATTCTTTGGCTTTTGAGGGATGAAAAAGGCATAAAACACAGAAAAATCATCACATGTGTTCTCAAATAACTTACAAATATATCATCTCACTCCTCGTTACTACTAACCTAAATTTGCAATAGTAACTGGTGCAAAACAAATACAAAGCTTAAAGTGGTTTTTAATGTACTAAAGTAAAGAATATGACGTATATTTTTAATTTCCAAAAATCGTCATAAATCGTCAAATCGTCAATATGATATTTTTGGGGTACAAAATCGTCAAATCTGCCAGCTATGGTACCCACCAATATGAAAATGAGCTTTATCCGAAAAGATGATTTTTTTCGGCAAAATCGATATCATCGTGCAGTTTCTCATTGACCCATCTAGCGAAGCGGTCATGGTCATGCGTCTTCAACTCTTGAACCAATTCAACTTTCTAAGGCGTCATAGCGAGACCCTTTTCCAAATTTCGACGTAAACTAGTGCGTGAAACGTTCAATTCTGGAGAGCCTGACGAGTCTCAGCCACAACTTCGATGTTATCGGGTGTACGCACTGTGCGAGCACGTTCACGTCTTGACGCATCAACAACAGTTTCACAAACAATACCAATAAACTTGCATATACCGAGCACTGTTGGTCCTTCTTTGCGACCAAATTTTGCATGACATTTTCGTGCAATTTCCGACCAATTGGAAATAAATTTCCAATAAATCCCAACGTTTCTCAAGCGTTAATCGATTCATGTTTAGTAAATATCACATATTGAATTTTATAACAGAATAGAATGACATAAGTACGCCAGATTCGAAATAACCGACGATTCAAATGTAAACCGAAAGATAGCCCACTCAACATATACGGAATACTTTATATTCCAATTAATATCAAATATTAAAATATTTAATAAAAAAGAATAATTTTTAATGCAATTAAACTTAATCAAAAATTATTAAAGTATTTAATAACAACGAGTATTCAATCAAATATTCTCTTAACATTTCAGTTCGATGAATATTTACGCTCTTTATCGTTGTACGATACTGATTTCAAAATTATTACGTTTGGCCAATTGCCCCTGCGTCAGTGTTTGCATCGCGAGGCGTGTGTTAAAGAAATTGGATTGCCCTCGTACTACAATAAATTTTCGGATTTGCGTAAAGAGTATTCGATATTCAAAACAGGTGATTTATCCAGAGCTCTGGTGCCAGTCAAGGATATTAAAAGGATTTTACAAATGCCCACTATTACGCTGCCACAAAGTATTGGCGAAATTATGAAAGGTATGTTAAGTTCTTTAAGAATATTTTTTCTAAAGGAAGTCTTTTTAATGAAAATTTATTTCGTTTCATATCATTGCAGAACTGAACATCACTAGCGTTGATGACAACGAATTTTATATACGCGAATCTCGTGATATGGTCTCGGTAGTACAACATTTACTTAAATCAGGTAAAATTTGTTGCAATTATTTGTTTTATGCTTCAATATTTATTATAACGAAAATACATTTTTTTATTCGCAGGCCATAAATTTACAGCAAATGAAACTGTTAGTCTAGTGTTAGAACCTGGAATTTGGTAAGTATTTATTAGCATATATACATACATATGTACATGCAATATAAAAATTAATCATACATTTATTGTCGATATTATAATATTTACTTATTAAAATACATATCTTATGAAAATAACGATACTGACGTTGTTTAAACAAAATTTATTGACTCTTTTGACAATTGCAAATAGCACGAGCTTGCTGAGATTTTCTAATTTAAACATTGTTTTTTGAAATATCAATGCAATTAGAAAAATAAAAATTTGTTTAGAAATTTTGATGTACGTCAAGGGGCCCTTAAATAGCACCTAACGTAAGAATGTGACGAATTTATTATGCCTTCTAAGTATATATTTATTCATTTATTTATTACAACTCAATTATATTAATTTTTATATTTTTAATTAATTATATTTGATCATGACGTACTAATTATGCTTGGTGTACAGTACCAGATCAGAATCTCTGCTGGGAACCGAACACACAACCCTCACGCTAATAGTCTAGCACACTACCCACTAGACACCAGGGCACCTATTCTACTAATAAAATGAGCAACGTATCAACATAACATCATCAACTCTTCAAAAGGCAGAATAGATTTGCGATATTTATGTAAAAATCTAAAAAATTAAGGAACTGCTAATTATCATATATTACATTCACATATATATGTACATATGTATGTTCAACAGTTAGCGCTCTTCTTATTAAGTAATATCTGATTTTCTTTTATAGTCCCATTTACATTTACAAAATTATGTATATTTTGTACAAAACATTACCAAAATTATACATCCCAACACCATGATATTTCCCCCTCCATTAATTGTGGCGGATGTATATATATATTAAATTTTTCATCTCGAGGTCGTCGAGCATAGGATCTTCTATTTGACACTCGGAGATTAAACTTAAACTCGTCCGACCATAGAAGATTCTTCCATTGATGAAGAGTCCAATTTAAATAGGTTCGAACAAATTTTAGGCAAGCTTTACGGGTTTTTCTGACACTTCCAAGACAGTAATCCCGAGCTCTTCCTTTTATATTGGATAGACTAGTGTCTAGCGAGATTTCTGTTTTTGCTTCTCTGTGGCTGTGCTTCTCTGGGAAAGAGTCCAAATAAAATTAAAGTCCACTTTCTTTTGATTCTAACTGCGAACAGTTTTTATTTCTGGCCATTTGCCTCAAAAATTAATAAATCAAGGTTATCCTCCTTAACTCCAAACTTTAACTGCGTAAACAAAACCGTTAACGTGAAATTTTGAATAAAATGCAAAAATTTCAATATCAGATTATTAGAAAAAAATGTGATTACCGTTATATCCTATAATTTTCTACTTTTTCACATGGAGGTGTGGGCTGCAATATCCCAAATTTTTTAAACAAATGAAGTAACGAAGGTCCATAATTGGGATGCGAGTTTCTTTAAGTATATCTGTATATATTTTTAATCTTAGTTTTGATAGTTGTCGCTTCAAGATCTTCATGCACATATGTATGTTCAAAATTCTAATATATGAAGACGATGCTGTAGTCATCCGTTTTGATGTCTAAATACTATAACACCACATAGGTTTTAGAAGGAAATTTTACATTAAGTCTTTACAGTGCAGTCTCAAAGATAAATTTCGACCAATAAGCCAATATATTCTTACGTTTTTACCTTTTAAAAATTTTTAAAATATGAGCTCGTAGAATGCAAATAAAATAAAAATAAATTTGTGTTGTTTCAATTAAAATTATTTATTATTCGCACATTCTGTGTGCCACTGTTCAAAACTTTATGTAAATAACAACAATTGTCCTTTTTGTTATTCCTCTGTTTATACCCTTTGCATAAACAATAACAATTACTAGACAATTATTCGACAAATCTTTGCAACGGAGATTTTCAAACCACGATTACTCTCTTCAAACACACCGCATCTTCACACAAGACTGACTCAACTTCACTAACTCACTGCCTGCTTTGCCTTGCCTTTTATATGGCGAAGTAAACAGTCTGATGAATGTTCATGAAGATGAACGTTCATGACTTCGCCTTCTCGAAATCTCAATAAATGTTGTTTACGTTTATTACTGTAATGTTGTAGGCAGATTTTTGCTTACTTTTTTTTACCATTTTTGAATGCTGGTGTTTGTTGTTATATTAAGCAGTACGATAATTTTTAAACAAATTTGTTTACTGCATTGTTTTGTTTTTGTAAATTTTGTTGATAATTTTAATGTTAAAAGATGTAAAAGCAACACTATCGAGATTTTTTTCATTTTCGTAACAATATTTTAAATATTTCACCAATATGTATATTTTATATGTAGCTGTGGAGTTAATTTGTATTTATTCGAACTGGAAAGCATATATCCTTTGCAAACGGGGTATCAGCCTGTTTGATTAAAGTTTTTGATACTTTTAAAAATTTAAGTTTTAATTCTTAATTACGTGTTATATTGTTTATTCGTGTATGCTAAAGAAAGCAGGGTTATCAGCAAGTACAGAAGTATGGTTTTGACTACTTATTGGCATGTTCGAAACTTAAACTAAATGGAGAACATGTTCCAGAATACTACCCTGTGGCACACAGTCGACCGCAGACAGGAAGCTGGAATTCACTTACAAAGTCATCTTCAATAATAACAAACCTTTTGTAAATATGTAGTAAATATTAGTTTCAATTTCAATATTAGACCTTCTTGCCAAATCTTTTCGAAACCTTATGAGAAATCAATAAACAGGAATGAACAATATTTTTCCTTCTCGAGCTCTTTTTTATTGTTTCCAGTAACGTGTGGGTTTGTGCTTTAGTTTAAGTGCTTTGTTTATTTAAATTTCTTTTAAATTTGCGTTTTAATTTTATTTGTCTCGGTTAACTTCGTTGAAAAATATTTCGTATTCCAAAAATCTTATATAATAATTTGTTGTATAATATGTTTACCAATTTTTTTCGAGGAGTTCAGTAGTACTTAAATAAATTTAATGAGTTGCTGAAGATGAAGTCTAGTAGATAGGACCACGGTTCAAACTGTTCGGCATATTTCCGACAATAACTCTAGGCGTAAATAATAATTTCCATGAAATGTTTCTCAAAAAAATCTGTCATTCGGAGAACACTTTAAACTGTAGATTCCGCCACTTATGGATGAAATAAACACACACAACATAAGTAGTGCGAGAAACTAGGACGTAATCCTGACTGAAGGGTTGTAATAATTGCCAAAAATGTACGTTATGTATGAGTTTCTGTTGATGACGCAGCAACTCAACTCTGCCAAATTATTGCAAAATTATTACGCAGACTTTTTTCAAAGCAAATAAAATTAAACAAAATACGCCCTACATTTCTTGAAATCGAACTTTGTATAGTTTGCGAGTTTTATTGTAGTAAATTTTACACCTGCACCTTTGATAATGCTAGTCGAACTTAAAAGACCTGGTATATGCATAATTTTTTTTTTATTGGAAGAAACGTAATAAACAGAAATATAATTTAGACTACTATTTCGCTGTAGTCTAGTAGGTGTATGTTAGCTTATTAGATGAGAGCCCGTGATGCAAACCCCTACCCAGACATTACGAAATAAACAGAAAAAATTTTACTTTCAGCGACTTCCTCTCAGCAGTCTTCTAGAAAACTCTGAGGGTAAATAATTCAAATCTGTAGTTCGGCGTCAGCTTTACACTTTTAGGTCTAGCAATTCATGGATTAAAGATTTTAGGCTTGAAGTGAACGAATAATAGGATTTTATTTGAATTTAATTCTGTTCAGTTTGGGATTTAGTTTTTCGAATATTTAATGTTTTTTTTACTATTTTTATTAGAATATTATTTTTTTTTATAAATTCTGTTCAATTAAATCTAAAATAAATAGTATTCCTGGGTGCCCTGGTAGTCTAGTGGGTAGTATGCGAGACTATAAGCGTGAGGGTCATGTGTTCGATTCCTAACAGAGAGTCTGATCTGTTACATTACACTGAGCATAAGATCTAAGTTAGGGAGCTCGAAATAATTAAATATAATTTGTAATTGTATTGGAATTAATAAGATAAATAAAATAAAAATAAATAATAGTCCTATCTATGCTTTTATCTCTTATTAGAGAATAAAAATTTTGTTCTGTAGGTGTGAATAAATATTCTTTTATGCATAGTTTTTATATAATATACATTTTTAATTATATGCATTTAATATGTACAGTGAGCGTCAAAAGAAACTGTATATTAGAAAAATATACATAAATAAATTACCGTTATTTTTATTTTAAAATTGTTTAATTGCCAGTTTCTAAAATTAAAACAACAAAAAAAATACAAAAGTTTTCGAAATATTGTAAAATTTTTTTCAGGCACTCTCCTTAAGTGGTAAATGTTGAGTTTGATGATTGTTAGAATTTTATCCATAGAGTGTACAGTTTCTTTTAAAGCTTACTGTATATATGATCAGTATAATATTTTTATAATTCACATTTGATTGATACTTTTCATGTGTAATTAAATTAAAATCATATTCATTAGTACCTTGACAATCTGCATTCGATATGTCAAATTGGAAACTGATTTCTTCTCTACCAAATATAGTGTGTTCCCTTATAACAATCGACATTCATTATTTTACATTCTCTTAAATGAATTTTTATAAAAAAAATATACATTTTTTGTGTGTGTTTAAGTAGCAACAATATTTAATCATAAATTCATTATTTTTCTTGTTGTTGTTGTTGTGTACAACAAGTGTCAAATGTTGTCAACGATAAGCATTCGTCACAAGATAATCTTCAATAATCGATAAAATTTTATGATCCAGTTGAAAAGTTTCTTTTTGGATGCATTTCTTCTATAATGCTACAGCACGTTTTGAATTTTCTGAATTCAAATAAAAAATACAACAAAAAAAACAAAATAATTATCAGTTGAGCATGTTAAAAATTTTGTATTCGTAACAACAACAACAGCAACAAAAGTAATAAAAACAACAAATATACAGTCATTTAGGCAAACTATAACAGTCTCTATGTTGTAGAATATGACACTTGAAAATCTGTTTTGCACTTCAACCAAACAACAAATATTGAATGAGATTCTCTTAAATTTTTTTGAAAAAGAGATTTGAGTTGGTATGTTTAGGAACTTGGTACAAAATCTATGGCCCTTTTGAAATCAGTGATGATTTTAGAATTGGAGACAAAATAGAAATTGAGGAATCCATAAATTATTTTAAAATCTAAACCTTTACGAGTTAAATAAATACAGTGAAGTGTTGAACCACTTATTATTGTTATCTACATATACGAGTATTTGTTATTATAAGTTATTTTTTATGTGTATTAAACGAATGATATCAGACAAGAGTCCTATAAGTGTAGACTCTTCATTTTTTTCTGTAAAATATCCAATAAAATTTTGACTTAATTTTGTCCCTATCTCGGATAGCTTTAAAAGTTGGCTTATTTAAATAAAAAATGTCATTCATTGTAGTCGCCAACAAAATATCCAAAAAAACGTAACATAAATATTTCTTCGACAACTTCCTCTCAGCAGATTTCTAGCAAACACTCTGAGAGAAGTTGAACTACCATAAAAAGTTACTCAAAAATCAGTCGTTTGGGGACAACGTTAAACAGTAGGTCCCGCCACTCGTGAAAAAAATTAACACACACAATATAAGTGGTGTGAGTCCTGACTGAAGGGTTGTAATGTACATGCTACCAAACTCTTCGTTTGAATGGATATAAGAACTTTACTTTCTATCATGATGCTGGAGTAAGACATGATATATTCAGTCGTCAGCACTTGTTTCTGTTCTTTTATCTTTGGAATAGACGAGCAGGAACTTATCTGATCGATTAAATAATATTTTGACATAATTTGTCTTACAGCACACCGACAATGAAACCTAAACCTTTAGTTGAAATCTAACCTGAACCAGCATGTGGGAAATTTCAAACATTTACCAACACATTGCCTTAGAATGGAATGCAACTAAATTAGGCCGCCTATTTTGTTCTTGGAATGACATGAAGCTAAGTCTCCTACTTTAGCAAATCATCGTGACACCGATAAACGAATGGCGATTGAATGTTTTATTCACCTGTTTATTTAAGGAATCGATCAAATAAAAATATTGTCCAATTACGTGGTGCATATTAAATTGTCAGGAAGAAAGTTGAACATTTTATATACAAAATAGTGAAAAATTAAATCAAAGTGCTTGGAAATGGTCTCGAAAATTCGATTAAATTACATTGAACAGGGCTTAATCGATAATTTAAAGCAAAAGTGGTATTCTGAAGGAAAATTAATAGAATAGTAATGTATTCTGGAAGAGTGATAAGAAATTATCCAAAGCTTGGTAAAGGCTAACGAATTAAATACCAAACGAAAAGAATCGTTTATCATACGCAGAAATAATTTTTAGTTACTAAGAGATCTAATGCTCATATTATATACATATATTACCACCCGTCATTACAAGCCTTCAGCCAGGATTACGACCTAGCCTCTCGCATTACTTATGTTGTGTGTGTTAATTTTATACATGAGTAGGGGACCTACAGTTTAACGTTGATTCCAAACGACAGATTTTTGAGAAACTTTTTTTTTACTCTCAGTGTTTTTGCCAGAAAACTGCTGAGAAGAAGTCGCCGAAAAATTTTTTCGTATTTCGTTTTGTTCGATATGTCTGACCTGGGGTTTGTACCGTGGTCTCACGTCGAATAAGCCAGCACACTACCTACTACACTACGACGTTTAAATAATAAAAAAGTCTTTGATTTGTCTAAACTAATATGGACCGATGATTATATTTTCCAACGAAAAAATATGTTTAGAAGTTCCGGCCTGCTGAGTTATTGCTGGCATATTCGGAACAAAGCAAGCATTCTCCTCACTAAAGAAAATTTTGGTGAAGGAAGGCTATACAGTGTCGAAGCATTATCATGAAGCTTCCTGTTTGCTTTTAACCATCAGAATTATTTTGGCAACATATTTGAGAACTTCAGGAGGATATCCTAATCACAATCGGGAGAGACATCTCCAACGAAACGATATAAAAAATATTTTTCGGCGACTTCCTCTCAGCAGATTTATGGCAAAAACTGTGAGAGTGAGATACAAATGCCATGAAAAATTACTCAAAAATCTGTCTTTCGGAGTTGACTTTAAACTGTAGGTCCTGCTACTCATGTATACAATTAACATACACAACATAAGTGGTGTGAGAAGCTAGGTCGTAATCGTAACTGAACGGTTGTCATGAGCAATTATATTATGTTACTGAAATTTAAACCCATCAAAACATTGTAAACTCCATGATAAATATAATGTTTTTGTTTATTACTCGTTAGGGTGGAATCAGAAAATCTTAGCTCTGAAGATTTTTAAATTTTTTTAATATTTATTTCGATTTTTTTTTTGATTTAAAAAAATTCCATTCAAACGGATGTCCTTCAATTTCATATAATTTTACATTTTATAGAAAATTTTTTTAAATTAATTTTAAAACTGTGTAATTAAATTTCAAGCATTGCAAGTACTATGAAAATTATAACAAATTTTTTTTTGGAGTTTTCTACCCTCTTGCATCATCAGTTTCGCTGAGTAAATACATTTGCTATTTATGCATATGTACGTTCTTTGCTCTTTCCGTTTGAAATACTGTGCTCTTAAATGCTTATTGGAATAATTTTCAAATATGTACGTATCGCGCTTAAGAAATACACTTTTTTCGTACGGAAACTTGCTCTCCGGCTTAAAAGTGTAAAAAGATCACGAAATCAGCAGTTGCTGTTTACACTTTCAAGACAATAGATGGTTATCGAACAATTCGATTTGAATAAAAAGTGATTCAAAAAACAGAAAAAGAAAGAAAAATAAATAAGAGTAATCAACCAGCGATTGATATCGCATAAAAATAAAAATGAAATAAATAATTGTTTATTTAAAAAAAATATATTTATATAAACAAATTGAGAAAAATAACGAAAAAGTTCATACAGATTCTTGAAATATTTTATCCTTTAAACGTGGCCAGTGCATTAAAGTGATAACATGTGATGAAAAAAATATATTTTTTTTTAAATTTTTCTTTCTTTCTAAAACCTCAGGAATAAACCAATAATAAAGAAACATCTTTAAAAAAAAATTTCCAATTCAAATATACTAATTATTGTTAGGGTATTGAGTTGCATTAAATTTTTAAACATACTTGAAGTGTGAGCAGTGTGAATAGTGTGTTGGCAGTTTAAGCTGAACTCAGCAGTTTTTGTTTTTTGCAATTTTAAAGTTATTTTAACTATACTGACTACCTCGTAATTTAGCAAAGAAGAAAACTGAAACAAACATTCTTGTAAACTTACAAGTAATAATCATCGCATAAATACGGCTAAAAAAGCTAACAAGACACAGTAATTCACTTCATATAATTATTTACATACGTATGTTTATATATATATATATTTTTTATTATGTTTTTAATATTTATAAAGAAAATTATTTTTTAATTATTACAAAAAGTTTTTGAAGGCATATGGTTTTAATTTATTTTTTGTTTGTTTGAATTTCAGCTCAATTGATGATGAAATTGAAGGAAACTGTATTGTAAGAGCTCGTGGTCTACCTTGGCAAAGCAGTGATCAGGATATAGCAAAATTCTTTCGTGGTCTCAACGTCGCCAAGTAAGTAAAGAAGAAAAAAAATGCAAATTTTATTCAGTCATATTGCTTCTCTATTTTGTGATTCAACTATTGGTGTTTTTTCCTTTGTTTTTTTGGTTTTACTTTGAATTCATTTAAATTTATGATTAGTATTTGAGCATTTTTCATTTTCTGTATCACAATCTACAAAACAACAAAGAAATATAATTTTTAAAATTACAAAAAATATTCAATTCGAATTTGTATATCAAAAATCGATCTTTGGATGAACATTTCCATGCCTTTATAATTTGATTTACCACAAATGAAATAGAAACAGTCAAATGAATTAATATTATTTCATAGAATTCTGGCAGAAAAATCAATAAAATGTTTTATTAATATTGCTGTTTTTGTATATATTAGCCAGTTTCACTGAAAAACTCTAAAATCATGTCTAAAAAGAACTTTTATTGACTTTATAATAATATCGGAGGTCAAAATGACCCATTATAATACTTTCTAAATGAGAGAGAGGATAGTAAAGAAGATAGGGAAAAGGAGAAGAGGTATTAAAGGGGAAAAACACACTAGAAACACACAAGAGAGCGCGACTAGAACCTTTAAGCCCTCGCACATCTCAACCAGCTCGACCTATTTATGAATCTATGGAGAGCCTTAATGTCGGCTCTCGACAAAAAGTCGAAACCTTCGAAGACGCCTGTGTCTAGGGTTGTCTACCTCAACCAACTAAGGGCTGAACAGTTACAGAGCAGGTGTTCGATAGTTTCCAACTCCTCCTCGGCGCAACATACCATTCAATAGTCCACATTTTTGTCATTGATCTAATATCGCAGCACCATGTAATGAAATAAATAATTAACCTCAGGCTGGCCTTATCTAAGCCTAGCAGAAAACGTGTTCTATCACTGTCCATAGCAGGCCATAGACACCTAGACATATAACATCCCGGTCCATATCCCCTACTCCTCTACTCTTCCCCTCCGATGCATCAAGTGATAAGGTAACAGATTGTGAGATCAGGACCAACTATCAAATCGCCCTCAGAAAGTGAACCTAAACTAGCGAGAGCATCCGCCGTCTCATTGCCAATTATTCGATTCGATCCGGTCCAAAGGTCGTCATATGAATAATGAAAATAATAATAAGTTTTCCAATCGTAGTCAAGTTTATTATTATTATTATTTGGACCATTCACACTGAAAGTATTCAATGAGAGAGTACCATATACATACATATATACGCGTACAATACTTCAGTCAGAATTGCGACCTAGCTTCTCACACCACTATTTATGTTTACATTTTAGGGTCGACTCCGAACGACAGATTTTTGAGAAATTTTTCATGGCAATTTCATTTACTTTTCGACTTTTTGTCAAAAATCTGTTGAGAGGAAGTCGCCGAAGAAATAATTTTTCATATTTCGTTTTGTTTGAGATGTTTGACCTGTCTAGCCTTACGTCTAATAAGCCAAAACATTACCTATTAAACTGCGGCGACTTCTATCATATATACTTCTATATTAATACTGAGGTACCTAATTTATTCACAATAATCACTCTTTTTATTAATAATGTCCAGAATTTTGTTTCTGCTGATGCGTATATAACCTTCAAAATTCAGCAGTTCTCACCCGGATTTGGATGATCTGATTATGTTAGCCCGAATATAGTTTCAACCACAAGGCCTGGCATTGATGATCCGTAAGATTAGCTTTGTAATCTTTCTGTAATTTACTTATGTGGTTAGCTATATGCATTATGTCCAAATTGGTTTGATATTGCTTTATACCATAAACCTTCGTACTTTAACTGAAGAATCGATCGGGAATTGTGAAACCATTGCAACTTATTCTATTACGACCCTATTTGGGGCGGATTTGAGTTAAAATGGGATGACAAATTGACTTTCTAAATTGGATACCCAAGTATTTTACGTTGTCTTTTTGAGGTACAACGGAGTTAAATGTTTTAATGGGGGGGGGGGGTATGTGTCCCCTTAGAAAAGTAACACGGTTGCACATTGATTGCAATCCACTATTTTTGTAGCCATTTCTTTAGCTCACTGTCATGTAGTTAATACGATGCAGTTGATGAATGCTAACAAAAGCTGTATCCTTCGTAAAAATTGGTTTGTACGTTGAAGTATTTTCGACCATATCGACAGTGCAAAGATATAGTAAGTGAACTAAAATACTTGCTTTATGAACATTCGCAAGCATTATTTTTAACAGTAGAGTGTGTCGTTTTGGCTTAAGTGTATTACATTCGTAGTCGTCGTAGTCTAGTAGGTAGCTTATTAGACATGAGGCCACAGTTTAAAACCCAGGGCAGACGTCTCCAACATAATAAAATATAAAAAACATTTTTGCGGTGCCTTCTCTGCAGATTTCTGTCAAAAACTCTGGTAATATATAAAATTGCCATGAAAAGTTACTTGTGGAACTAAGATGGTGAAATGACACTTCCGCGAAAAAAGCGTCTGTGCAAAAATTCCTTAGTACTCATGATGATAAAGAATTCATTTTCATATTGAATGTTAAAGTCGACATAGTCTACTTGGTAGTGTCTTGATTTATTAGACTAAACCCTGGGCTCGGAGTCGACTTTAAACTGCTGGTCCCTTCACTCATATATAAAACACACAATATAAGTAATGTCAGAAGCTAGGTTGTGATCCTGACTGAACGATTGTAACGCCATGTTATGTAGGTATGTATGTATTACATTTTTGGTTCCTCCAACATTTTTTGGTTTCCACAACAAAGCGCAATTTGCCATACAGCGAGCCTCATAACCGATTTATTGTGCCATCAATTTGAAGGCAACTTTCTCTCCAAATGTGGTTCTGTTCACTGGCTCTCTCGTTTGTGCAATTTAAATATTCTGGATTGTTTTTTATAAGGCTGTATTGTGACATTGGTTTTACCAAAAAAACCAGTAATACGCCGTACGACCAGATTTTTTAGAAAAATTAGTCGAAAATTTGATTGATCGAGAGGACTATTTAACCTATAGCCGCGGTGAAATGCATAAATAAATGTTTTGAAATTGTCTATTACCATAGTTTATAAACAATAATATTATTGCAACAATATTCCTGACATGTGTTATCATTTTATAAAGCCGCGATGGTCACGGTTCAACCCCAGGTCCAACAAAACGAAACATAAAAAAATATTTCTCCAGCCAATTCCTCTCAGCAGATTTTTAGCAACAACTCTGGGAGTAAATAGAATTGCCCTGAAAAGTTTCTCAAAAAACTGTCGTGCGAAAGCGACTTTAAACTGTGTTAACACAATGACGTTTGACGCTATAAATCGATTGTTTCATAAGATGTGTGGCAAGTAGGACTATCCTGTTAAAACCAAACATCGTTCCCTTTAATACCATAAAGAGCGGCCACAAAAAATTTACAATGATGTGATAGGTGTCTCCATTGATCGTAATGATTGCGCCGTCTTCATTTTCTAAGAAATATGGGCCGCTCTACAAGCCGTACCAAACAATCACTTGTAATGGCTGTATTGGCTTCTGTAAGACCACGTGTGGGTTTTCTGAGCCCCAAATACGGCAATTTTGCTTATTAACGGACCCACTAAGAGGAAAATGAGCTTCATAAAAAAAATGTTTTTTGGCGTCATCAAACTGCACGTTTCTCGTTAGCCCAATGAATTCCAATATTGCTCAACCGTAAATCGTTCAGTGGAGATAATATATGAATTTTGTGACAGAATAGAATGACATAATTATTGCCAGATTCCATATAACCGACGGTTCAAATTAAAACCGATAGATGGCCCACCCGACAAGAATTATGAAAGCCCCACAATATAGTTCCATCATATACTTGTCCTATTATTTTCAGGGGATGGAAGAATATAAAACAATCAAAAACATAAGTTCTGTATAAAAATGTGTGATGTGTGAGTGTGAAAAGTGCATGAAAATTGGTCCGATCGAAGCAGTTACTATGAGGCCAACCGCGGGTGCCATATGAATGAAATAATATTCCATTTCTAGCCGGAACAATTTCAGATTCAATATTGAGCATTTTCGCTCTCGTCTACAGACAACCTTTGTTCTTTACCCAACTTGATATTTTCTCATTTGTGTACATCACACGGTTGTCAACTATAGTACTTTATCTATGGAATTGATTTAGGTGTCTGTCTAGACACCTTTGGGCAATATAATGAGTAACAGTTTTAAACATTTTCTTCTTAAATGATAAACAATTGTTTTATAAATCTTCATATTCTGATAATGCTGCATGAATGCTGAATCATATACTATTTTCTCCTTCACACTTATTTGTTTCTTTTTTTTCATTTTCTCTATCTTTTTCTGTTTGAATTGATCTCCTCTATATATGCACTGTAGGTCAAACACGCACTGATAACACTGATCCCTAAAGGTTTACGTTTGAGGTTTTTACTTAATGGAATACATTTCATTATTAACTCATTACAGATATTTTGAAATTATTTTCATAGAATGTAATCAATTTACTTTTAATGAATACCTTAAAACTGATAGTGGCGCATCAATCGAGAATAAGTTGTCTAAACAAAAAGCTTACGGCGTCCCTCCTCTAATAACTAATAATTTTGAAAAAAAACTTTTCAAAGAGGTGCTATTTGAGGCCGATGTAAAACTGTAGGTCCTGCCATGCACCCAGCATGGTTGGAGAGGACATCGAGTACTACCTAACCTAACTAAACTTACGTCAATTTTGCTCTGTGTATAAAAAATAATTTTTCTTGTCCACAGTTTTTTTGAATTTCGTATTAATGGCGTCGATGGTAAATTGTGTCAAAGAATATTTTATAATAAATGCGTCTACGTTTTAATTGGTTCACCCTTTACAATTCACAAGTTCATTGCATTGATCTACTCACGTATCAAATACGCTTAAGAAAGATGTTATCTGCTCTAAATAGTTTTAATTTTTTCACCATATTATTGAAGTACAGAGGAATTGTTTTGTGATTTTATTTTAAAAATTAGAAATCTAATGCAGTGCACTTATTGTGTTATTTCATTCTTATTAATTATTTTAAAATAAAAACAGATTGTTGGTAACAAAAGGTCTCAAATTTTTTTTGTTTTACACAGAGGCGGTGTAGCATTGTGCTTGTCACCGTTGGGCCGCCGTAACGGTGAAGCTTTAATACGCTTTATATCACAAGAACATCGCGACATGGCATTAAAACGTCACAAACATCATATTGGCAATCGTTATATAGAAGTGTATCGGGCGACAAGTGATGATTTTCTATCGGTAGCTGGTGGGGCTTCCAATGAGGCGCAGGCATTTCTTTCGAAAGGTGCCCAAGTTATTATACGTATGCGTGGCTTGCCCTATGATTGTACTGCCAAACAAGTGGTAAGTATTAATTAAAACTATTTAATTAATAAATTTTTTAAATTAACACCAATTTTACCGTTAATTTCTTTGTAAAGTTGGACTTTTTTACAAACGGCGAAAATCCCTGCAATGTGCTGGACAACACTGAGGGTGTATTATTTGTTAAGAAGCCGGATGGTCGAGCTACTGGTGATGCATTTGTTTTGTTTGCCAGTGAATCTGATGCACCGAAGGCTTTGGCTCGTCATCGAGAATCCATAGGCCAACGTTATATAGAGTTGTTTAGATCGACAACAGCGGAAGTTCAACAGGTTTTGAATCGTTCCTTAGATCCAAAAACATATGAAACAAACCATCAACCACCATTAATTGCTCAATTGCCGCCCATGCAGTTGTCTTTATTACCACAGGTAAAAATTTTTAAAACAAAACATAAAAAAATTTAAAATTAAATTAATTACAACAAAAACTATATTTTTCAGCATTTAATCACTTCGGGTACCACAAAGAACTGTATACGCTTGCGTGGCTTGCCTTATGAAGCTCTCGTTGAACATATTTTACATTTTCTTGACGATTTTGCCAAACATATAATATTTCAAGGTGTTCATATGGTAATCAATGCACAGGTGAGTTAAGAATATTAAAAGTGAAGGCATTTGCTGGATTTTCTACTTTATTTTTATGACAGGGTCAGCCTAGTGGTGAAGCCTTTATACAAATGGATTCCGAGGATTCGGCCCGCTTATGTGCCCAACGCAAACACCATCAATTTATGGTGTTTGGGAAAAAATACCGTTACATTGAGGTTTTCCAATGTTCTGGCGATGATATGAATATGGTTTTAAATGGAGGTCTACAATCACCAGTACCAACAGCTGCTCATCCACATGCACATTTAGGTGGCAGCAAACAACCATCACTTTTATCACCGGGTATGTTAGCACAACAACCGCCGGCCAACGCACAAGCTATTAGTAATCATACGCATGCTCACACTCATGCCCATGCTCATACGTTGCAATCACCGCCCTCTATTGCTGCAGCAGTGGCTGTCCTGTCACAGCCGCCACAATTGACGGTGCCGCCCACAGCCCAATCAGTTGCTGTTGCTGCAGGCGGAATGGCACCCTATATGGCTGCTGCTGCTACACCCACAGGTGTACCACATCCGTCCTTGGCTCAAACTGCTGCAGCAGCTGCACAGAATGCCGCAGCTGCTGTTGGCTCCTTAGCCGCTCCACCCACACAATTATCGGTACACACGGCATCGGCCGCAGCCGTTAGTCCCCAAGCAGCCATGACATTTCCCTTTAATTTATCTTTACCGCCACCCCAGGCAGCTGCTACAGCAGCAGCAAATTCTGCACTTCTTGCCCAACAACAGGCTCAATTTATTGCTCAACATAATCTGTTGGCACGCCAACAAGCTGCTGCTGCTGCTTCGGCTGCCGAACAGCATCAAATGTATACGAATGTTAATCATTTGCTTATGCAACAACAGCAAAATGCAGCTGCTGCCGCGGCTGCAATGAATCAAGCCAATGCAACAGCTGCTGCTGGCCAGCCACAGTTTGTTTTTATGCCACGTCCCTATTTCCAACCGTTTCCCTTGAGCTATATGCCAGCACAACAGGGTTATCAATTTGCGGGCATGATGCCACAACCTACTGCGGCTACCGGCAATGTAGCTGCTACTACCACAAGTGGCATGCATGCTGCAGCAGTAAATGCTGCTGTAAATGCTGCCAATGCTGCAGCTGCTGCATCTTTGCCACATTCGATGAAACGTTCTTATGAAAATGCTTTCCAACAGGAAGCAAATGCCGCTGCCAGTGCAGCCAAACGTGTTCTAACCCGTCCACAGGGAAGTTTTTATCAATTCTATAATCCCGGCATATAAATTTTTAAATTCAAATGATTTCTTAACGAATATTTTTTTGCTTATTTTATGAGAATAGCTGCATAGCAGTAAATAATATTTACTTAATAACTATTAAGCTTGTTCATAGGGTGTTCTAATTGGGTCGTATTGTCCTAGATGTCATAATTTAAAATGAGAACATTTCTTATTGACTGCACAAAATATCTTCGTCTATTTTTTATTTTATATTGTGATGGCAATATGACATGATAAGACATCCTGGTGAATTTTTTAAATTAATTTCTTACAAAACGTAACTCCATTACTTTTGCTCAAGGCATTCCATTACAGTTAAATTTTGTATGTGCTTCCAATAAATCGCTAATATGCCTACTTACCGGATATACTGCTTTAAAATCTCTCTCCTTGCCAAAACAGGAGGGCGGCACGATTGCAATAACTTTTTTTTTAAACAAAAACAAATAAATTAAATAATTGTTTTAAATCACTTTTCATGCATAAAAATAATTAATGGATATATATTTTTTATGATTTTAAATTTTAATACTGAAAAAAAAAACACAAAAAACAAAACTATCATGGGTTTAACATATTCATACGTTTTCCATAAAAAAAATTTTATTTTAATTTTTACATTTAACTTTAATAATCTAAGTTTATCAAAAAATATAATTTTGAGTTAATTAAGCTGAACATCATAATTTAGTTTTTAAGTTCAAATAATTGAAAACTAAAGCAATTGCACAAATTCAGATTTATTTGGAAACAACAAAAAATATTTTTTAAATTTAAAAAAAACTTAAAAACATAGCAGAAAAAAATATGATAATGGCAGCTTTATTTGTTTATAATTACGAAAACAGAAAATCTATATTATGATTGGGTTTTTAGCATACGGAAAAACAGAAATGAAAAAAATTTTTAAGAGGCTAACATTAATCAAACACTGTTTAACAAAAAAAATATTATATTTTTTATTTTATTACAAAAACAAAAAAAAAACAAAAAAAAATTCATTTTCTAAGTGCAATTTATTTTTTAAAATAAAATTAAAATTTATTTTCTAAGTACAAATCTTACACGTAATAATTTTAATTATGATTATCAATTTATTTAAAATTTATTTGCTTTGTGTTAAACCGTGTTTGATTAATGTCTGGTGTTGGCTTTTGCATAAAACAAGCGTTAGACAAATAAAACAAGAATGAATTTTATTTGTTATCTGGGCATTTTAATATATTTTTTATATAATTTTGGAAACAAAAACCTTTACTACAAAATAAAACTGTGTTTGTTCAGGCTTTAATATTTCATTTATTGTAAAATTGTTTAATTTTTAAATGCAATAATCAAATTCAAATCACTTGCAGTTAATGGTTGGCTCATTTTTATTATTATAAATGTAAACATATTTTTTTTAAATACTTTATTGAAAACTATTCCTTCCTAAGGCTTCTCCTACATAATAGATAAAAGACAATTTCATTCTAAAATGAATTTTCCATCGATTAAACTAAAGTATATGCACTTAGGAACGTTACATCACTAAGTACATATACTTTGAAAGTTTTTAAAATCTTTTTTAAAAACAATACAAATTTTTATTTTTAAATTTAAATGTTATTGGAAAATCTTTAAACATGAAATTGTCTCCTTAACTATTAATTTTCATTTTATAAATTCTATTCTAATTAAATTTATTTGTTTTTTTCTAATTTACAAACGGTCGTATAACTTTCTAATTAAAAATGCATATGTCGTCTAAACCTATGACATAAATTGATGATTTATGACATTTAAAACATTATTTATACTTGTTTATCTTTTAAATTAAAAACAAACAAAAAAATTATAAATTATTTTATACGAGTGTTGTTGGGTTTAAACAAATTGTTGGTGTTATTTGCAAAATCATTAATGTATAGACTTATAAATTTATTTATTGTATCTGTATCTTACTATTATTATTATGCAATATTAATTAATCATTAAATGTATGTTTTGTTTCTGTCATTACTAATTCACATACATATGTACACTAGTTTAGACATCAGTTTGTTAAAACTATTTGACTTTTTGCTTTCATGTCAATCTGTTGCGTTCTATCCTTAATACTTTCGTTTATTCTTTTCTTTTGTTCATAACAAAAGGCTTTCATTTGATATTTATTGCATTTTAATTATTTTCTTTTTTAATTAATTAAAAATATTTAATAATTTTCGCTTTTAGTGAACGTCTTAGATTTTTAAAAATTGTCAAAAACTTATGGGGCAACATGAACGATTACTTGATCGATTTCGTTAATCTTGTTTTTCTGTAAGCATTTATAGGCATGTCTCTTTCTTTTGCTGCTGCCATGGTGGTGAATAATAATCTTGGGCTCTTCTCACAACATTACTAACCCCGCTATCTTCCAGGAACCTTTATTCGATATTACGGTTGGCCAATATGTATTTAAAAACTTTCCAAACAAGATTTAATATGATCCGATAGTCAGCGTATGTTGTTTGCAGTATAATTCCATACATTAGGAGTAAATTTAAATTTGAGAATCTTTGTTCAAAGCTACGTAAGTGGTGATTTCCGTGTCCCTATTGCAGAACTACTAATGACTGATTTCCATTTTTAATGCAATTTGTGTTTCATGTTGTATTTGGAGTATCGAAGTATTCGTGGCTTGCTAATATTAAGGCTTAGGCTTGCTAATATTAATTTGTTGGGCACATTAACATCAGCTGCTATTTGGTATACTTGATCCAAGCCGACATATACAGTCAACGAAAAAAGTATACATACACCAGTGGTTTTTTATCAAATAAAAATTTATGTTATAGCATTGTTTAAGGCATTTACAATTAAGAATGTTTAAAGAGCAAAATGAATATGAAAAAATATAACATAGAAATTATTTGGAAAAAAAAAAAAATAAAAATTAGGAGGAAAAATTCTACATATACCGTTGTATGTAGACTTTTTTCTTTGACTGTGTATGATTGGTGGTTCAAACGTTAGCTCAGATATCAGATATCTCGAAATATATAAAAAATATAATTTTTTCGGTGACTTCCACTCAACAGTCTTCTGGAAAAAACTTTGGGAGTAATTAAAGTTACCATCAAAAGTTTCTGATGTCTGTCGATGTTAAACTATAGGTCTGACTCTGGTCGTAAGCCTGACTATGGTCGTAATCCTGTAGTGACCACTGAAGTAAGCACGTAAGATGTTTCTTATAATGAGAGTTGCCTGCCGCTTAAAAGAGTCCGTGTTAAGTTTTTGAAACCTATCGACGTAAAATTGTAGGTCTTGCCAGTGATGGGTGGTGTGAGGCGTTCCGTCGTAATCCTGACTCTGGTCGTAGTTCTGACTATGATCGAAATCTAGACCATTAGACCAATTAAGTAATAACGTAAGATGTTAATTTTGAAGAGGGTTAGCTTGCGCTTAAACGAGTTCTGGATATAGAGTTTTAAAAAGTCTTGGGATTTCAGCCTATACCGCGAGATATTTTACATTTACATGTAATCCTATAATGACCAATTAAGCAAGATGTTCCTTTTAACGAGTGTTGTTTGCCACTTAAACGAGTCCTAAACGATGTTCATAAAGTTTTAAAAGTTAAAGTTTATAAGTTAAAGTTTTATCTTGGGATTTTAGTTATATATTAATTAATTGTTCGTTTTCCAATGTCTAAAAATCAACTGTATATGGATATTAATGCACTTAGGTTAGTGGGTAGTTTGCCGTTCCCAGACAAGTTCACTCGGTGGCCCGTATAGCCCATTGTGTCACCCAATGTGAGGTGAGACCTCTTGTCATGATCACTTATATTTCAAAAATATTTCAAATTTTTTTCAATTATAACTGAATTAAAGATAAACTCATTTTATGATGGTTAAATATTTGTAATTAATTTTAAAGAATTTTTTAGAATATTATTTTTTATTTTCTGAATAAATTCTCATTTATTTATTAATTTTTACAACTAATAAGTAATTGTATTAATTACGGTTAAATAAATATTAATTTTAATACATTAATGATTATGATATTTCGTCATTAACCCGGAAGAGAGTTTCTCGGATGGCTTCCTTCTTTTAAGTCTGTATTTCAAACCAATGGAATTGTGTTGTTTTACGTTGCAATGTTTTCGATCTCTTTTCTAACTGTATTTACACCAAGGTCATAATGCAAATCGCCTGTCCGTTTACGATGCATCTGAGTATTTTATTTTGAATACGTTATATAATAGTTATATTTCTCTCGCTTGTGCATCCCCACAATTGTGCTCCATAAGTCCATATACAGTGACGGCCAAAAAAAAACTGTATATTTTTTAAAAATATACATTATAAATTACCGTTATTTTTATTTTAAAAACGTTTCATTGACAGTTTTTAAAATTGAAACAAACAAACAAAAAAAAATTTATAAAAATTTCAAAATATTGTCAAATTTTTTCGAGCACGCTCCTTAAGTGGTAAAAGTTGAGTTTGGTGATTGTTAGAATTTTTTCTATAGTGACCAGTTACTTTTGACGATCACTGTAGGTTTCAAAATTTAATTGTATGTCATCAATTTATTTTCAATAGAAAGTTTGGATTTTGTGCCGATTAACCAGTTTAGCTTCTTCCGTTTCAGTTGTCGTTCCACAGTTTTTATTTTAACATGCACGTTTCAGCAAAAAGAGAAAAAAATTCATACGAAGAGATATTGAAAAAGTCCTGTATTCAGTTGATTTTGAATTGGTTTCCCCTTTTATATTTCATTCGATTTAATTTGTAATGAAACAGATCACTATCTGGTGATTTGCTGTAAAGGCGATGTTAAACTATATTTCCTTTACTTTAGAACATACATTTAAATAATGATTTTGTGATTATTAATGTCAACAATTTGTTGATATTTTCAACAATGCAGTGTTAATTTTTTTTTGAATAAAAACTTTTCTTTTATTCGTAAACATTAAAGGAATTGCTTTCAATAGAGTTAATTAGAAAAAAATATTATTTTTAAGATACAATAAAATGTTTTAAATGTTACCGAATGACAGCTCAAGACATTTAAACGTTTAGAAATGGAAAAATTTAATTTTTCATTATTTTGCCTTATTTTCATTTTTTTTTAAATTTTAAAAATTTTAATGATTTTTTGTTTAAATTATTTTTGATATTAATTAATAATAATTATAATTATCATTATAAAATAAAATTTTTTTTTACTTACTTCTGAGTTACATATTTACTTAAAATTCTTTTTTTTTATTATTTAATTATTATCTATATAGTATAGTTTATATACAACAACAAAAACATTAAAAAAAATATATAATATATATGCATATTAAACAACAAAAAAAAACCAAACATTTCTTGGAAACTTTATAAATCTCTATATATATGTGTGTGTGTATATTTTTCTAGTGTTTTTAACTCCGGGCGTTTTATTTAATTACTTCCTGTAGGTTGTCACTCATTTTAAATTAGCATTTGTATGTGTGTGTGTATACTTTTCCTTACTATTATTTATTGGTACAAATAAAATGCCCTAGTTGGGCTTAAATTGGTTAAAATACGGAATAATTTATTAACAAAAATATGGTGTTTGCCCAAGCAACACAACAAAATAGGCTAAAAAACAAAACATTAGCGGCGGTCTCAAAGGTGGCTTTAATTTAATTTAGTTTCAATTTAGTTTATAGTTTATTTGATTAATTTTTTTAATAGTATAATAAATATCTATGTGTGTGTGTGTGTCTTGTAACATTCGACCGCATTTTCTACAATTTTTAAAACTCGCAAAATGAAAAACTTCCTTCTCTAGATGTTTAATATCGGGTTCAAGGTGCGCTGCTGCAGTCCAAAAACTTCGCATAAATATTAATTTTTATTTTTAATTTTTATTATTTAAGTCTATAATTTAATTATTAATTTGTGTTGTATTTGTTGATAATGTAAACATTTGTTGCTATAAGTCAAGTTATTGACTTTATTTCATCTCAAAAAAGGGCGATGAAGTTCATAAAAGTGTTAAAATTTCTTCGGAAATGGTGTTGGCTACAGATTAAATATCAATAGAACTGACCTTAAGATTTAAAGGCAACTTATGAGCCTGAAAACATACGTACAAATGTTGTGTACCACGTTATTATTACTTGAACAGATCACCCTAAAAAGTTTCGAAATAGTGTCCTGCATTCAGGCCATGTACCATTAACATTAATTTCGCGGACTATGTTTCCGTTGGAATATGGAGCATGTGTGAGACTTGAAGTTTATTACTCACATAGATTTTCTGCGACTATCTTTACAGTTAGATATTGCAACGGGTGATTTTTGGGCGTATGTGTCTTATAAAATTGAAAAAGCGAATGAAATATTTGCTTGCATATGACATTTCATTATTTCGTATTGGCCTCCACTTTGACTATGGTGATCCATTCGAAAATTCAAATTTAGGCATACTTTTTCCAGCTTTTAGGTTCATATCTTACTAACGACAGCTGGATTGTTGTCTATCAGAATACAATTACTTCAAGTAACTCCAGAAAGACGCCGTAGTCTAGGAGGTATTGAGTTGGCTTATTAGACGTAAGGCCACGGTTCAAACACCAGATCAGACATCTCGAAGAAAAACAAAATATAAAAAAATGGCAAAAACTTACTCTCAGTGTAAAATTGCCATGCAAAATTTTCTCAAAAATCTGTCGTTCGGAGTAGACTTTAAACTGTAGGTCCCGCCACTCGACGAAAAATTAACACACACACCATAAGTGGTGTGAGAAGCTAGGTCGTAATCTTGACTGAATGGTTCTAATCACCAATTATGTATGTATGTGTACCAAAATGCATGTCATTTACTTGTGAAAAATTATTTCATATTGCCCTCGACATTGACTATGGTGATCCATTCGAGAATTCGAATTTTGGCATATTTTTCCAGTTATTCGATCGATATCTTATTAACCCCAGAAAAAATGTGAAGTATCGAAAACCGATTAATTATTCCCCAAACTCATCGCTCATGGTGCATGGTATTGCAAGGTGTGTGGCATGGGGCTATGTCTTATTGAAATCACTGTTTGCCATTGAAATGGTAAAACTTTATTGTGCATTTTTGGAGTCACTGCCAAGGACTACTCAAACAATTTATAAATAACAAAATCACCCCTTAGAATCGACGTACTTGTAAATTTTAGTACCAGATTAAGTCGCCTCCAATTTACTTGCATAATATTGTATTATATATTATTATACATAATATTGTATTATGTCGTTTCCGAATATTAACTGCAATGCATCAGAGCTCTACTCCATTACGCCATAAAACCATGCAATTTATTTTTCACTCGATGTATCATTAGCTCAGAAACTGTAGTATTACACTAGGCACTATGTGTGGCCTAACTCATAACTCCATTGAGCGGACAGTCACTTCTACCTACCTATTGTTAGTTCAGAGCCTATTTTGAATATATTTCTTCTCCAATATAGCTATGTGTGTAAATTTTATATTCTTTAGTTAGTAATTAAACGAATGAATTAAATTTTTATCGCACTGGGGCTTTTTAATCTTCTTCAAATACGTGAAACATAAAAAAATAATACAAAATATTTTTAAATTTTAGTTTTATTTAAAGTGTCTGTTTATACTACATACTACTACTACATACAATAGTTACTTATTTACAATTAAAAAAAGTGTGTGTTTGTTAAATTTGTATTTTTATAAATATTAAATTTAGTTTAAACAAGATTTAATTATTTTAATCATCATCGTACGTACACTATTGGTCCAGAGTGTCAGTTGTATTCTACTCTTATTGGTGGTGCTGGTGGCATAAAAAGTAAAAAAAATAAATAAATCTGAAATGCAAAAAAACAAGTCCTCTTATTCATGGTGGGTCACTGGTAAATATTTAATTTTTTAATAAATGTTTTAATTTTATTATTTATAATTACAATTTTTTTTTGCTACGGTGAGTGCTTTGAATTTATTTTTTTAATTTTATTTCTCTCTCACTCTAACTTGATTATGTTTTTAATACTAATTTTAACAAAATGTTATCTTTTCTTTTTTAATTTTTCTAAAACAAAAGCTAATTGTACAATTTTCTATACTATAATTAATTTTGTTTTTATTACATTTCTTTAGAGTATTTGTGTTTTATTTTTTGTTTAAATTTTTATTAAAAAAATATTTTTTTTGAGTTTCTATTAACTTACTGTGGATCTTTCCTATTTAAATTCGTCTATTACTCAGTTAATAATATCAATAATTTATATAAAGAATACAACAGTATTAAAGAGTGGTTTACGAATTTAATTGAATGCCATTTATTGTTGTTATTATTATTATTTAATTTTTTTTTATTATTTATTTACAATTATTTAAAAACAAAATTTATTAATAAGTATTTTTACCGTTATTAATTAAAATAATAATAATATACTAAATTAAGCACAGTTATTAATAACTTATTTTAATGTTTACCATTTAGGTGCTTCAGTTATTGGTGCCCCTTTTGGCCCATTCGGTCCATTTGCTCCACCGGGTCCAATATTGGCTTCACCACATCGTGCTGCAGCACATCATCCACACAGTACCGCTCATGGTCCACCGCCACCACCACATCCAGCAGCGTTTTATCCTCATCCCTTAGTTTATTGGCCATATCCAAGTCCTCCAGTATCGCCAACAACATATTTCAATCAGCCCACACATTCGCCAACACATGTGCCTGGTAATCATGGACCACCTATGGTAGGTAAATATTGTCTTCATTATTTCAATACAAAAAAAAATTAATTCGTTTATACGTAGAATACTCCTCTCGAAATTTTTGATGAACAAATTTGTGAAAAATTTAAATACTATTGAATTTTTTGTTTTAAAGAGAATTCAATTCGAATTAACTTTTACTTTTTCATTATTGCATTATGCAGCAGCTATTTTTTTATGTTTTTTCTCAATAATTTCTACGTTATATTTTTCACAAATTCGCTTTTTCTTCAAACATTCTTACTTGTAAATGCCTTTAACAAAGCTATAACATCTTATTTAATTTAGAAAAAACCAGTGGTATGTGTAGACTCTTTTCTTTGACTGTAACTAAAACTCGGTTAATAACTTATAGTAATTTTTTGTCTTCGAGGTTAGCTAACTCACGTTAATTGGGTTTTGCCAAAATAATTTCTGTCCCCGAAGTTAGCTTAAACCCCAACTCTTTAACACGTTTATTCTCTACAAAATTAATTTTTGTGACATAATTAAAAAAATTACTTTTTGCGGAGTGAATGTAATGAATGTTATTCTTACAATAACCACAATATTCATAAAAATTATTTTCGATTCATAAAAGGTTTATAAAACATAATTTGTATGAAAATTTATTTCATAAGCCCCTGATAAAACAAAAATTTTTTTTCAATATGGAAGATATTATGTATTTGTTGTGTAGCAAAGTCCCCGTATTCTAGTAGGTAGTGTTAGACTTGAGGCCACGGGTCAAACACGAGGTCAGACATCTTCAACAAAATGAAATATGAAAGAAATATTTTTTTTTCTTGCAAAAAATCTGAGAGCAAATGAAATTGCCATGAAATTTTTCTCAAAAATCCGTCATTTGGAGACAACTTTAAGCTTTAGACCCCGCCACTTATTGATTAACAAACATATCTGAATCGATGTCCAAAATTTAAACTTTCTTAAAAAGGGAAGGGATGGATGTTTTAAACGATATACATATATGTATATACTCGACTTAATATTCTATGAGGTCTGATGAGATAAACTTGGCAAATGCGAATTTTTTCCATATTTTTTCAAATTTGTCCATTCATAGTAGAAAACTTTAATTAAAAAATATAAAATAAGTTATGATATTTTGAAAGTGCATTACCTTGTGAAGAGATTCACACTTCGTTTGTCACAATTTAACAAAAATTACCGTAGTTATTATTTAAAGAGTATAACAGTCGTGTTATATTTTTAATATATATTTTTTTCAAATGAACTTTCAGTTCAAAACTTTTCAGAATTTTTGATGGATCTTGATTGTTTATCGGCAAATGTGTCAATTACACGTTTGAGCGACAACCGGAAGTTGACCAATGTCTGCGCAAAGCGAAATAATAATAAAGGGTCCGCCAAATAACTTTTTTTTTGAAAATGCTTTAAAAAAAAGCTACTGAATATTTTCTCAAATTTCTTTTTTTATTTGAAAGTACAATCCTTCCGGTTAATAATGGAAAATAATTTCATTCAAATGGCTGCCTCGGCTGGTCATGCAGTAGCCTACACGATCGGTCCAATTTTTAAGCACATTATCGATTGTGTGCAGCTGTATTTCACCAATGACTTCACGAATATTGTCCTTTAAAGCGTCCATTGTCTCTGGCTTGTCGGCGTAACACATATCTGTGACGGCACCCCACAAATATAGTCCAACAGTGTCAAATCGCAGCTCCAAGGTGGCCAAACGACATCAGCTCGGCGGCTGATAATGCGATATTCAAAAACAGGGCGCAAAACATCGAGTGTAGCTTCGGCTGTGTGGCACGTAGCGCCGTCCTGTTGAAACCAAATGTTGCCAATATCCACCTCTTCAATTTTTGTGAACAAAAATTCGTTCAACATGGCCCAATAACGATCGCCATTGACTGTAATGGCCACTCCTTGCATATTTTCGAAGAAAAATGGCCCAATTATGCCTCTGGACCAAAATCCGCACCAAACAGTGACTCGTTTTGGGTGCGTCGGCTTTTCAATGTATGCGTGCGGGATTTCTGTGCCCCAAATGCGACAATTTTGCTTGTTTACATGCCCGCCAAGATCAAAATGAGCTTAATTTGAAAAGATGATTTTTTTTGCCAAAATCGGCATCCTCTGTAAGTCTAGCGCAGACCCACTTAGCGAAGCGAAAACGCGTTGGATGGTCAATTGGACTTTGTATGGCGTCATAATAAATAAAAAAAAAAAATTTGAGAAAATATTCAGCAGTTTTTTTAAGCATTTTCAAAAAAAAGTTATTTGGCGGACCCTTTACAATCGCATTCTATTACTAGACGTATAGCTAGGAATAAATTAATGCTACTTTGGATACTAGGGCACTGAATATAAATGACAATTGGGCCTTGGATAAATGGAAATCCATTTTCAAGCCTAAAAAGAATGTGAAACTACTCATACAGTTATTATAGGTCATTATCTGGTCATAGTCGTCGTAGTCTAATAGGTAGTGTTTTGGCTTATTAGACGTAAAGCCAGGGTTCGAGCCCCAGGCTAGACATCAAGACAAAATACAAAAAGTATTTCTTCGGCGACTTCCTCTCAACAGATTTCTGGCAAAAACTCTGAGAGTAAATAAAATTGCCATGAAAAGTTTCTCAAAAATCTGTCGTTCGGAGTCGACTTTAATCTGTAGGTCCCACCACTCATGTATGAAATTAACACACACAACATAAGTGGTGTGAGAAACAAGGTCGTAACCCTGACTGAAGGGTTGTAATGACCAATTGTGTATGTATCTGGTCATAGTATGGGGCATTGAGTATGAATGCCTGATTCTGAGGAATCATAATGGGAAAATATGGTCTATTTGGCTGATGTTACATAAATTTAAGTGTAATGGCCGAAAAGTATGGTTGTATGTATGTTGATAAAATAATGAAAATTGTCGAGTTCGATTTATTTTGAGCTGTATATTGCACAGAACGCTTGCATAAGGTTAAAAACATAACGAATTTCATTTGAAAGGTGGAAACTCCGCGGCCAGGAAGGTTTTGTTGTGTTCGGCAGTAGTGGCAGACGAGGTTTTATTTTAGAACTATGTTAACCGAACTCAGGCCTTCGTAGACTTCCTCTCAACAGTTTATAGTACCCCATCATCAGGTCATCCAGTGAAGATAGTAAGTTAAGTGAAATATACAGATTTTGTCAGTATAATTCTTAAATAAAGGCTGTAATACTCAAAGGAACAAACTTGTTGGTTTGTGATTGTCTTAGCCTACGTTAGGTTAGGTTAGTGGGTAGCTTGCCGTTCACTGACAAGTTCCTCGGTATTCCATATGGTCTATTGTGTTACCCAGTGTGGGCAAAGCACCCTTGTCATGATCCGTTGAGGAGGGTCTAAACTACCCCTATCTCCTGACGAAACCGGCCTTAGTTGCACTATCGCCACCATGCCTAGGTCTTCAAACGTACTGTCACACAAAACCGATGACATCTGTTTTGAAGTGCAGGCCACTCACATGAAAGGTGTTGTACTGATTCCGTTTCTCCTACATCCTGCCAGATTCTGCAGTAATCCTATTGGGGCAGACCGAGCTTGTCAGTAAAACTGTCAAGAGCGCAGTGTCCCATTAGAATTGTTGTTCGAATGTGAACCGTTCTCTTGCCAAACTCAAGTAGTTTCCTTGTTTTCCTTCTGCCTACTGCTGGACACTGTAGTTTTGAAATTTGGCAATCAGGTACATCAGGCCACCTTAGTTTTGTTGAATTCTATGGAGGTTTTTCCAATTTGAAAAAGTATTCCTGTAGGAGCGTATCAGAGATCAGCAATGAATCGTTTTTTCGCTACTCATAAACACTCATGAAATTTTTAACATAAGTGAGTCAACAATATTGAAATTCAACTACTCTGATTCATTCATACTCACTACAACGTTGATTTATAAGTATGAGTACAATGAGTATGAGTACAACGTTGACATCAAACTCATACCATTCGAAAAATGTTTGATTCATAATACGTGTTGTTAGGTATGAGTGCGATGAATACTTCAAACTTTGATTATGAGTAGTATGAGTATAAGTATCAGAAATTATGAGTATGATTCGATTCTACTCATCTTTTTAAATACTCATTGCTGATCACTGGGGCGTATATATCCCATCCCATCTATCGTCTCTTACATAGTCATCTCCGATTACTTCCTTGCCAATTTGTCCACTTTTTCGTTCCCATTTATGCCCTAGTGGCTTGGAACCCAGTAGAGGCGGGTGTAGAGCATCTATGCAGCTCCAATCCATGGACTACCATCTGAAAAGATGATTTTTTTTTTGCCAAAATCCGCATCTTCTGGTTAAGGCTACTGCATGGCCAGCCGAGGTAGCCATTTGAATGAAATTATTTTCCATTATTAACCGGAAGGATTGTACTTTCAAATAAAAAAAAAATTTGAGAAAATATTCAGTAGTTTTTTTTAAAGCATTTTCAAAAAAAAAAGTTATTTGGCGGACCCTTTATTTGCAAAAAAAGACAAATATTAGCCGATTTCTGGTAGTCGCCCAAAAGAGAAATTGAACAAACATAATATGACATGACATATATAAAAAATATAACACTCCTGTTATACTATTTAAATAATAACTACGGTGATGTCAATCTTTTCACAAGATAATGCACTTTCAGAATATCATGACTTATTTAAAATTTTTTAATTAAAGTTTGCAATAAAGAATGGCTAAGCTTGAAAATATAAGAAAAAATCATATTTTCTAAGTTTATCCGATCAAAACTCATAACATATAAGTTTGAACCATATGTTTATGTAAACTCGTTTTAAAGGCTCCCCTTTTCAAAAAACTTTAGATTTTGAAAATTGGTTGAAAAAATATTTGGGTAATCAATAATTTTGGGTGAAAAGATTTAAAAGAATCATTTTTATGAAATAAAGAGAAATAAAATAAAAATATATTTGGGTTCTACTGAATAAAACACAAACATAATTGGTCATTACAACCGTTTAGTAAGGATTGCAACATAGGTTCTCACACAACTTATGTTGTGTGCGTTAATTTTTATACATGAGTGGTGTGACCTACAGTTTAAAGTCGACTCCGAAAGATAGATTTTTGAGAAACTTTTCACGGCAATTTTATTTACTCTCAGAGTTTTAGCAAGAAATCTGCTTAGAAGAAGATGCCTGACCTGGGGTTTGAACCGAGGCCTCTCGTGTAATACCTACCTCCCTACTAGACCACGGCGACTTTGACTTTTGAAACATTGGAACCATTTGTTGAAAAGATTTATTGCAAAAAAAGGAATGGTCTAATGGACCTTGTACCTCATATTAAAAAATGAAGGTCATGAAATTATCTATGAGGTAAAACTACTCTTATGTGTGAGAAGCTAGATTGTAGTCCTGGCGTAAGGGTTGTTATGACCAATTACGTATTATGTATGTATGCATAGCAATTCCTATTCACCTTAACGGCAGCTCTCTGCTTATTTTGAAAGAAATATTGTCCAATGATACTGAAAGAGTGTTGATCTTATCAAACTGTCAATTTTAATGGATGTAAAGATGGTTCGTAAACGGCTTGAGGAATATCTTCGTTCTTTTATATTGATATGATCACTTAAACAGAAATGGCCATCATAGCTAAACACAAATCTTTGATAAAATGCTCAACTTCGGCAAGTGAGCGAAACAATGGTAATTTGCTCTCAATTCTATATTTTATAGGCATGAAATGGTGACATAGCGTCATTTCCGAGTGTTCTTAAAAACCACGCGCTATGGAACTTTCGTCTTGTTGATGTTATAGAAATGATTGACAAGTACACGAAATACTTGCCACTAAACCCATTATGTTGACCAAACAGTGGAAGTGCTCTTATAACTTTGTGAATTGATTTATATTATTTAAGTAAATTTCCACAATTTGAAAACGTTGTTCTGGCATTAAACGATTTTATATTTTTTAAGTATGATCCACGAGAATTTTTGGGTTAAAACGTGCGAGACCAAAATATCTCATTACCTTTTGTATCCGGTCTTATTTAAAAACTTTCAAACTGTTTTAGTAATGCGTTTGACGGTTGGACAATTATTTACATATCCATTTCCCTTTTTAAATTTTTAATAAAAGTATAACACCGAGATTCTTTCAAATTATTTGTAATTATTTAAAATATTGAGCCGGAAAAGCGGTATCAAAAAATATTTTTTGGTCTTTAAACTTTTTGGCTCTTTGGCCTTACGCTCTTTGTCTTTGATGTCATAATCGCCATATTTGAAAAGCGTAACCGCTCCATATACTGTCTTTTTGATAGAGAGGGCTCACCGTATAAATCCACGAGTGATCCAAATGTGATCTAAGAAAGCTTACCGCATGTGATGTTATTTCGGCAGTTTGAAGATATTTTGATATTCTTATTCTTTCTACATGTTTGAACAATAACACGGTGCGGCAGTGAAAATACACCCGAGTAACTTCATAGTATAAGTTGTTCAGTTAGTTGAGTAGATCTCAAAAATACTTTTTTATATTTCTCGAACCCACCAAACATGTTTTATTTGACAAACACTGGTTTTTTTGATCTTTTCATACACAATTATTGAGTACATATGAAGATATTTTAAAATTCCAAAGTTTTTTAGAAAGGGGAGAGACAAGCCCTTAAAACGGTATACATAAACATTTTGTTCAAATTTGTATGTCAAGAGTTTTGGTGGGGTAAACTTGAAAAATATGATTTTTTTCTATTTTTTCCAAGTTTAGCCATTCTTAATTGGAAAATTAATTTTAAAATATGAAATAAGTGTCGACATACTGAAAGTGCATTATCTTGTGAAGAGATTTATATACTTTATACTTCGTTTGATCAAATCGGACAAAAATTACCGTAGTTATTATTTAAATAGTATAACAGACGTGTTATATTTTTATATACATACATATATATGTCATCAAATGAACATTCAGTGCAAAAATTTTCAAAATTTTTTATGGATGTGTCAATTTCACATTTAGACAACTACCAGAAGTCGGCTAATATTTGAGTTTTTTGCAATTACACCCAAACCTTTTTTACACGGTAGATACGTTCCAGTGGATACCGTGTAAAAAAACGCGTAAAAAAGACAAATATTATGTATGTATGTAAGTGTATAAACAAACTGAAAAGATATACATAGGATTGATGCAGCAGCCTACATATGCATATAAAATTGAATAACTTTATAAAAACGCACAGATTTAGTTCAATAGTATACACAGAGTTTTTATTTTATTTCATTTTATGATTATAAAAAAATTAAGAAAAAACTTAAAAATTCTCTTCCATTTATAAAAATAAAATTAGTTATCAAATTAATTAAAATTAGTTATCAGACAATTAGCAACGGAATTATTTTCAATAAAATTTTTTTTTATTTTATTCGGAGTCAGTTTCTGATAGCAAGCGCATTCTCTTTTGCCGGGGTGGCTCAATATCAGTCTCGTCAGTAGAAATACTTATTACTTCTACATCTTCAGAAGCTGCTTCTGGCGCTGGTTTATTTCTTTTAACAGCAAATTCTGTTATAGTGCGTTGTGATCCAACTTTGGAAAGCTCTTTAAAGAGCTCTCTCTATCTAGCCATACAGGTTTGTAGGTCTGATTGAAATTTCACAGCTCTTTCAATTATGTTATCATTATTAACGATTAAACGATTTTATCCTTTTAAAAAGGAGCGAACAAAAAAATGGTAAATTTGTTAAAAAAAACCGTGTAATTTTAAATTCGCGTAACAAAACCGTGTAAAAACAGGTTTGGGTGTATTATTATTTCACTTTACACTTTGGTGGTCGCTCAAACGTGAAATTGACACATTTTCCGATAAACAATCAAGATCCATCAAAAATTCTGATAATTTTTGAATTGAAACTCCATTTGAAAAAATATATATACGAGTATGAAAATTTACCCTTACTGTTTTACTCTTTAAATAATAACTACTCTTCAAGAATGTCAGCAAATATTTTATACTTTTTAATTAAAGTTTGCTACTATGAATGAGCAAACTTAAAAAAATATGAAAAAAAAATTTGCATTTGTCAAGTTTACCTAATCAAACCTCATAGAATATAAAGTCGAATAAGATATATGTATATGTGTATCGTTTTAAAGGTCCATCTCTCCCCGTTCGAAGACAGCTTAAATTTTAGAAATCGGTTCAGAAATGTTTGTGTAATCAATAAATTTGTGCGTAAAGTCCAAAAAAAAAACAGTTTTTGTCAAATAAAACAAGTTTTGGGGGTTCAAAAAATATAAAAAAAAATATTTTTGAGTTCTACGCAACAAAACTCACAATTTACGCTATCTCATTAGCTGGGTGTATTTCATTTTTTTAATTTTGCCGCATAGTGTAATCAGTAATAAATTTATATTTTGTCTTTCCAACAATATTTGCTTCTTTCTTTTAAGGAATATATAATTCTATTATATTTCTGTGGTGAGTTATCATTAATCAAGGTTGTTCTAGCTAAGCAGATAACTTGTTTAAATCTATAATTTCTAAGATGTTTAGAATCTAATGTTGCCTAGAAGGAATTTTCTGTATTGCTTATAGTGATGGAGAACATTTTGATTTATTTAAATGGCATTGAAGCCTCTTAATTTGTATACGTTCAGAGAAATCATGTTGAAAACATTTTTTACTTCTCAGGGGGTTAGGAAAAAGATTACTCGGGTTTATAGTTGAGCTCTAAATCCTTGTTTTAGTTGTAATAATTTTTCACTGTTAGCCAATTACAAATTTACGTTAAAAAATTAATTGGATTTGTCTAGAAAAAAAATTAACTTCCAATTCTTATTAGAATATTTTTTAAGTTACGAAATTCTCTTAAAATACGAGACATTTATTTTTGTTTTTGTTGAATATTTCAGTATTCCCTCGATTATATACCCGCTGTACCGCCAACAAATTACGCTAATCCAGCATCACCACCAGCCGCTGCCGTTGGTGTGCATGCCAACGCTAGTAGCCTAATACTCTCACCAAATAAGACACCAACTATGGCTATGGTGCCACCACCAAAGCAATATCCTCCAGTAGCTTCAGGACTACCAACTATAGCATCAATTACACCTGCCGCCTATCACAATAAAATGTCATTGCCACTTCCGCAACCGCCAACACCTCGAGTCGCAACAAATATGTATCATCATTACAATTCGCCAACGACCTTAACACCAACAGCAGTTTTCACGCCACATCCAAACGTCGTAGCAGGCGGACCTGTAGTTGTAAATACTACGTCGTCTGGAATTAAAAAACCAACGCCAACGGATCAGCCATTACTTGCCATCGATACCACCACCAACAGCGCCAACAATCATCATACAGTAGAACGAAATGCTACAAAAACGAATGCCAAAGTATTACCGAATGCGGCAAAAGAAAATTCATCTGTGGCCATGGCAGATAAAACAGCATCATCATCTTCAACAAGTTCACCAAAGCCGACAACTAATGGCACAGCTGCTTTAGTTACAAATCACTGTGTCGAATTGTATACATCATAACTCGAAGATGGATGCCATCACAGATTGTAAAAAAAAAGAGAAGAGAACAACTATAACAAAAACATCAACAAATTAGATGAGATTTATATTTAACGGATTTAAATTTAAAAATTATTATTTATTTATGCAATAATATTCACAATGAAAAAAGAAGCCTTCAACCAAACAAACAAACGAAACTAACAAAATTCCTTATCTTGCCAATAGATGGCACTACAGCCAGTCTATTTTATTTAGAAACACTTGTTTTTATGGCATTAGCCAAGTTACGAACGAATCTCGAATGCTGGCGAAACGGCCTTTTACTATTTCTTAAAAAGAAACTTTATTTCCCTCATTTTAAAACTCGCTCACTTCATTAGAATGATGATATTAAAGAAAGTAATAAAAAAAAACTTTTTTAAAAATTTAAAAAATTTAGAATAAAAATCTTAAAAAATTAAACATTTAAAAACCAAACCAGTGCGTTTATAAAGTGTTTGTCAAACAAATACAAAAATACCTTTCTGGTTAGAAATTTATTTAAAAAAATTTAATAATTTATAGCATATTTAACTCTTTATGTATAAATCTAGTGAACATTTTTTTTAAATTATTGTTATATTACAAATTAAAAAGAAAAAAAAAGCAATTTGTGAAAAACATACATATGAGAATAATTTCCAACAATAATGAATGAAAAGAAAAAATATCAAAAGCCCTAGTCAATAGAAAAATTATTTATAAATTTGTGTGTTTTTTTATTATTATTATTATACAATATTAAATTATTTAAATGAATGTTATTTAATAATTATAAAATAAGACAATTGGTTTACCAAATAGCGAATCAATAAAACAAAACAAAAAATCTAAAATAGAGAACAATTCTTTTCTAGACAATTAATAATTGAATCTATTTGCTTAAGTATAAATACATATATTTGTCATAAACTCTCTATTTAATTGTTCAAGTTTTTCTAATTTATATGTAATTAAAAAATATTCCTCTTTATTGTTTTTTTTTTATCAAGTCTATTCAATTGTTTTTAATGTTTTAAATAAATACATATTTTATATATTAAACCGCCTGTTTCAGTTTCTTCATCAATTTATTTATAACGTTATTTGAGTCACACTGTTTAAATGATATTCACTTAGCAAAGACAAAAACCAAACCCATTTGTTTGTGAAGTAATTATATTAAAGGGTTGCCATGTTCGAAAAAGTATAAGTTCAAAATAAGTGGGTTTTTTTGAGTTTAAAAACATCATCTCCAGCCAATTGTTGCCGTTGTGCAACATGGTAGTATTTTGATCCCGGCTGCCCCGATGGTCTCCCAACCCACCAGAGACTGTGGATGTTTGTAATTGTCTGATTGTTTGTATGACTAACTACAATAGTTTTTTGAAATCGCCGTAGTCTAGTAGGTATGTGTTGGCCTATTAGACGTAAAGCCAGGGTGCGAGCCCCAAGCCAGGCATCAAGACAAAATACAGAAAGTATTTCTTCGGCGACTTCCTCTCAACAGATTTTAGGCAAAAACTCTGAGAGTAAATAGAATTGCCATGAAAAAGTTTTTTAAAAATCTGTCGTACAGAGTCGACTTTAAACTGAAGGTCCCACCACTCATGTATAAAATTAACACACACAACATAAGTGGTGTGAGAAACTAGGGCGTTGTACCATGGGTCAATTCGACTTCCGGGTACTGTACTTGCCTTAATTAACAAGTACACGTCCTCTAACCTAACCTAACCTAACTACAATAGTAAAAAGAAACTGAGAATTATTACATAGTTATTCTCGAGAAAAAGGATATATACACTAGTGATTAATAAAAAAAAAAAAAATACACATATTACCCACTCTTACCTTTCTCCTAAACGATATTTCCTGTATTCCAACACAGCATTAATGGGAATCATCTTCTGACTGTCGAACCAGAAATTGTATAGCTCAATCTAAGAGGTTGGGATAAACTTCCTTTAAGTATATAAAAATTGTATAGCTCAATCTAAGAGGTTGGGATTTTTTTTTCCCGCCGAGGAGGGGTAAATGTACCTAACCGCACCACAGAGAAAGTCGTCTCATCCTCCGTGTGTGGGGCCCTCACCCACTAAATCCCCCCTCGTGTTGTGCCCACTCCGGAACTACGGTGGTATTACTTCGGAGTGGAGTCCTTTTGGCCCCCTGTGTGCTCATATCCGCGTCAGGATTGCGTGTCGAAAGTTGAGGAGAAATCTAAGTATCTCCACTATTCCTTTCGTCTAGGTCCCTGTTTCGCATTTCGTTTGACACGTGTGCCAGTATCATCTACACCGGCGTGTCAACATGCTCTGCAGCCTCGAAATTCCTCTTCTTCAGCCTTAGAATCCTCTCCACGTAATTCGCCACTGAAGCCCAATTTTCTCTACTCGCAATCATAATCCCGACAATGTTAGCGGCCGTGATCGTTCCAATTATTGGAACGATATATCCAATTATTGGATATATAAAATATCCGTGACCAAATAGCATCTGTATAACGTAGTAATTTACCTTTCCAAACTTCCGACCAATCCATGGCCTTATGTCCGGAATAAGTCTCGCCGTCCACCTTCCTCCATGTTCATCATTCCATTGCCGTTACCATTTTGAAATGGTGTTTTCCCTAAAGTGACCGGTAATGTGATTTCCAGCCGATTTCGCCTTATAAATCTCCATACACAGGGATTATACGTGCTATCACAAGTACGTCTGGGGCGGACACTGTACGATATGCCGAAGTGTTACGCAGTGCAGCCGTTCTCTGTACCGATACGAGTGAGTTTGCCCGCTTTTTAACATCTAGAGTTTCGGCCCAATTTTCGCTGCCATAGAACATAATGCTGTTTCCAACCTCCATCAGGAGTCTCCGTCTCGCCGGTAGCGGGCCTCCAACATTTGGAATTAATCTGCTGAGCTGTCCAAAGATCTTCTGGGCTTTGTTACCCGAGTACTGAATCTGATACGAAAATTTTAGCCTGGGATCCAGCCTTATTCCCAGGTATTTTACCGAGCTCTTGGTCCTAATTACCTCGTTTCCAAAACTCATGTCCACCTGCAAGGGGATATGACGACCAGTGATCAGCAGTAATTCTGTATTATGCATTGCCAGATCTAGGCCGTGGGAATCCAACCATGTTTTCGTTCTTAGCATGACACGTCTAAGTTGTCGCTGTGCCTACTGCTGTGATAACAGCTGCAATATCATCTGCGTATCCAACCATAAAAGTTCCCTTTGGCGTATCCTCTCTCAGAATTCCATCGTAGTTAACGTTCCATAGGTCGGGGCTGATGATAGATCCTTATGCCGCTCCTGATGTTATATGTTTCACCCTTGGTCGCGAACTTGTGTTACACACCAGCTGTCTGTTACTCAGATAACTACTTGTCATGGCCAGGATGTAGTGTGGCCCCGAGAAATTGTACTCCAAAGCACTTAATACAGCGCTCCATCTAAGACTGTTAAAGGCGTTTTTAACGTCCAAAGTCGCAAGCAGTAGCACAGGCCTCGAAAAGTGATTTCCACACTGTGTGACCATGGCCGCTTCAGTCACCTATCTCAAGGAGCCAATTGTAGACTGACCGGGTCGAAAACCATATTGTCTAGCAGACAGTCCGCCACTATTCTCAATAGCAGCAGTAAACCGTGGCTTCAAAAGCCTCTCGAGCAGCTTCCCTGACGTATCCAGCATGCACAGTGGCCTGTACGCGGATAGGTTCTCCGGATCACCCTTTCCCTTGGCATATTAAGACCATCCATTGTTTCTTCCATATTTCGGGGAAAATACACACTTTTAGGCACGCGTTGTACATTCCCAGTAGGAGTTTCGGTCTTGGATTTGCAATGTCCCGCATTACCTCAGGCGGGATGCCATCGGGCCCTGGTGCCTTACCGGGTTTTAGTCCGACTGCAGCTACTTTCAGCTCCCCCGCGGAAAATAGTAAAAGAGGTTGGGATAAACTTCCTTTAAGTACATATATATTATCCATGGTGATAGCACAATTAAACATTTTCTCCTAATTTCGGAAATATTCCGAGACATTGATGAAAGCACTTAAGTTCATTATATTCATTTAGATCGCCTACACTGTCAACATTAATCTGCTTTCTACATTTTCTGACATGCCGCTGAACTTGCACAAAATGGGTAAAGAAAAGGGTCCTCCTCCTAAACGTCTCTACAGCTTTAGTCATTTAATTGCCCATAATGCAATGCCCCGTAATGGCTCCTTTGAAATTTAAGCAGACTTCCGTGTCATTTCTGTCCAGGGTTGCTCAAATGGTGCCTGCCCGTATTCGAAGCCGCCCAAGCGATGGCCAGTTTATCAAGTTTACAGTTACCTATAATACCACTATGTGCCTATATCTACATGATATGAGTGACATGCCGCTCCGCGACACCCATAAACCGTCTTAGAGTTCATTATGTGAGAACGCAATAGCAAACAGCCGTATGAATATTGGAAGTTATGTTAATATCCTTTTCAGAGACAATTCCATCCTTCGTACCGTGAAAGTCACTGCTGCAGATTTCATCCGAGAGTAAATAAAATTACAATGAAAAGATTCTCGAAAATCTGTCGTTCGGAGTCTATTTTAAACTGTAGTGCCCGCGATTCATGGCTAAAATTAACACGTACAGCATAAGTGGTAAGAGAAGCTAGGTCGTAATCTTGACTGAAGCATTATAATGGCCAATTATGTATGTATGTATGTACGGTAGCCTTATGGAATAAGCCATGCTTATCAACACCAAACAAATTCTACCACCTACAGTTCCCTTCGGTTTCAAGTCATGCGTAACCACCTGCATGCAGTCGTTAACGAGGTGTGTTATACCATCATCCCAAATCTCTTTTATCTTCAGGGCTTTGAGAAACATCAACATTACTAACTTCAAACTTCTAAACTCTCTATAGATTTTCGGCGTCTGATCACCACCTGATCACGTTTAGGTTCAATGAGTCATCATAGGCCTTAGTACCCATTTCTTCCGCGACATTTGGTAACAAGCAAATGATACCTCTTTTATCGTATTAAACATGATCGCTTCTTTGGATGTTAAGCTCCATGTATTCGAGGTATATCCTTGAGTTCGCAGTCCGTCATCTACAAACTCAATGGCAGAAAATGCGTTAGCTTGTATTTTCTGGTGAAAAGTATCAACATCGTTTTTCAATAATTCATATCAAAGCCTAACTCGCTGTTCTTCCGAGCAAGTTATATCACGTACCTAATAGGATCAAAAAATCTGGATCTGTTCCAACATCGCTAGCATTACAGGAGGGATAAGAGCACTCCACCCTTTGGAGTTCCTCTGTCAACAAGTCATCTTCTATCTTTGCTGTTGATACTGATTTTTACTGCATATATAGAACTTCCTCGAAGAGTCATATATGTACATATATGATCATATAATTCAGCTACAGTAGTAGTTAAAGGCGAATGAGAAAGAAATTCACGACGAAACAACTTGGGCACATTATCTAATGTCTAAATTAGAATCGAATGGCAAATAAAAAAGACAAATTGATCTATTGTATGGTTCGAGTGGCTGCCAACCACAACATTGGCTTATTAGACGAGAACTCCTACTTCAAATCTATGCTTTAAGAAAGGAACATGAAAAAAGAGAAATATATCTTTCTTCGACCACTTCTCAACAGCCTGTAGTCAAAAGCTCCTCCTTTTGATTTCTTAATTGGTCATTACATTAGTAATGGTTTGGACCTAGTTTCTCACACCACCCATGTTGTGTGTGTTATTTTTATATATTAATAGCGGGACCTACAGTTTAAAGTCGACTTTTCATAGCAAATTTTTTTTGCTCTCAGATTTCTTTGCTAGAAATCTGCTGAGAGGAAGTTGCCGAAGAAATATTTTGTCATATTTCGGTTGAGATATTTAGGCCGGAGTTCGAACCATGGCCTCACTCCTAATAAGCCAATACACTATCTACTAGACTACTGCGAGTATTAGGCAGTAACTATGTAATTGCCGAAAAAGAGGTTAAATTATAGGTTCCGGCAGTCATATATAATAAGCATGGTGGAAAAATCAATTACCATTTTCAGTATTTTGTTCCAGTTTCATAAAATTTTGCCAGGTAAGTAGGTGATGGATTGATCGCCTGTACCAGGTCCCAGGCCGACAGGGTTGCCATCTATTTTTACCTAGAAATAACGCCTTCTTCCGCCATTTTCCTACAATGGATTGATTATTTGATAGTTGATGCGAGAATTGACATATTAGATAAGGAAATTGTTTACTTTTGCCTCTATTTGTTTATTTATATAAATAAATAAAAGATTTATTTAAACACTCTGCAATTGATAATATTACACTATGGGCCATTATTACAACTTGCCGTTAACTAAAGGGAGGATTTTAACGAGCAGATTTTTCGTTATTATGAGTATCCAATAAGATAGAAGTGATCGTTAAGCTAAAGGGAGGATCATCCTACCTTTAACATTTAAAGGTAACTTGCCATATTATATATTATTTTTATTATGGCAACTTCAAATTTAAACAAAATGAGCATATACAACTAAAAACGAAGCCCGCGGTTGCCACTTTGTTAAAAAAAAATTATATATAATTATAATTATAAAGATCTGTCACTGGGAATATTTATTGCGGTGTCCCCCAGGGGGCAATATTGGCACCTCTATTGTACAATATCTTAGTTTATGATTTTCCACATGTATTTAATGGTTCGAAAAGTATTTTATATGCGGACGATTCTTTTGTTTACGCACACGACTCGGACCCTGAAAAGGCGTTGAAATTGGTGAAAAATCACCTTTTACTAATTGACGATTTTTACCGAAATTAGGGCATCAAAATAAACACCACAAAATCAGAGGCCATTTGCTTCCGCAACGCTTCGGGAAAGGGTCCCCACGATGTTGCCAGGAAGAGTAGGACATTGAATCTCTCTCTCCGAGGTTCGAATATTCCTCTCAAAAATCACTTAAAATACCTAGGGGTAACCATGAACAAGCTATGTAAATTCAATCAACATGGCAGAATTGCCAGGGACAAGGGCATTCGTATTAAGGGCATGTTTTCGATTAGTAAATCGACATTTGAGTCAGAGGTGCAAGCTCTTAATCTACAAGTTGTGTATCCGTTCTACAATGCTTTATGGATTTCCCATATGGTTCTCAGTCTCCCCAATGGTAATGAGGGAGCTGGAAATTCTGGAACGGAGCTGCCTGAGACTCTGCGTTAACGCAAATTATGAAAACTTCGTTAAAAAATTCTCAAATACATCCATTTATGAAAAGGCCGGGGTAAAACCCTTTTCTTTGTACGCTTTATCATTACTCAGGAAATATATAGATCGTCTTGGGGGCCATGAGAACCGTTCGATGACAAGTGTTCTCCGGGTTCAATCCGAATTTAATTGGTCGGACTGTACATATTTATCGCCGGTAGGAATTATTCATGAGGATATTGAGGCCTTAATGAGGGCAAATGAATACCGTTTACCACAGTTTTATGGACTTTCGTGTCCGGGAGCGAATAGAGGATAATATCTTTATATTATATTTTGTTTTATGTATATTTGTTACTTAGTTTTAAGTTTTGTTTAAGACCTCAATTTTGACATATTCTCAGTCAATGTAAACTTTTATTATATTTTGAACAATAAAATTACTTGTTTACCGTGTGATATAAAATCTTGTACTTTTTCATTCATCTAAGCTTGTGGCGTTATTCGTAACTATAATGTCGTAAATTTTTATTAAAATAATACTTATAGTTTTAAGTTTTTTATCATTTTAGGTTATCAATCATTTCTCCTTTGTAATCTTCCTTAAAAGTCTCAATAAAAAAGTTGTAAATTGTATAATTATAATTGAGCAGTTTTATCGACATTGCTCCGGCACTGCCATATTTTTGAAAAATTTTATCTGTAAGTTGTAATAACGAAAATAAGTTAAAGGTAAGCTTACAGTTCCCTTTAGCTAAACTTACCTTTAACTAAACCCAAGTTTAATGGCAAGTTGTAATAATGTCCCTATCAATTTCATTACACGTTGCTTTTATTGCAAACATCAAACTTCCCGGTTAATAATGGAAACTTTGAGAAATGATTATTTTTACGAAGTTTTGTTTTTGTAATTTGATGATTGTCTATTCCTATTCCAGCGTTGTTCTGTTTTTGTAGTCTTTCAATAGCTATGGCAACATGAACTCACACATCTTTCTTAAACATTATGTCTGAGGGTACAGTGAAGCTTGGGCTTCAAAATAATACGAGTTGAATCAAATAATATTGATTCTTCTATTTGAGATTCCAAGCGAGCTGATTCCAAGTGAGCTGAAAATAATACAGATTTTTTTGTATGAATACATTCATTCAGCCATGTCTCAACTTAATCGGATACTAAAAGAAAAAGAGCTCTATGTTAAAGAAAACGATTGACCTTTTAAATACGGTCAGACATTAATACGGATTATAAAATAGGAGAAGAAATGGAGATTAATGTCTTGTGTTATAGGCTCACCGTGAGGACAAACTCAATATACAATTGCATTCTATTACTAGACGTCTAACTGGGAATAAATTAATGCTACTTTGGATACCAGGGTACTGAATATAAATGACAATTGGGCCTTGGATAAATGGAAATCCATTTCCAAGCCTAGAAAGGATATGAAACTACTCGTACAGTTATTATAGGTCATTATCTGGTCATAGTATGGGGCATTGAGTACGAATGCCTGATTCTGAGGAATCATAATGGGAAAATATGGTCCATTTGGCTGATGTTTCATAAATTTAAGTGTAATGGCCGAAAGGTATGATACTGTAAATACAAGTTACCCTCAGTTTCGTTTAATTTCGTCGTTTTCACTTCAATAATTTTGATGTAACAACGCACCGCTCTCAGAAAGAGTAATTGTTGAAAATGTTGATAAAATAGTGAAAATTGTAGATCTCGATTTACTGGGATCTGAACATTGCCCAGAACCTTGTATAAGGATAGAAACATAACGAAGTTCAACTCCAGACAATTACAAAAAAAATTCTTATCAACTGAACTTCCATTTGCGAATAGAAAATCGCAGTGCCTAATATTATATCATACGTAGATTATTTACATTAACGCTACGCTAACACGATAGTATTTGGAATGTGGAAACTCCGCGGCCAGGAATTTTTTATTGTGTTCGGCAGGAATGACAGACAAGATTGAGTTCTATAGTGCGGACAAGGTTTTATTTTAGAACTATGTAAACCGAATCCAGTTCCTCGGCGACTTCCTCTCAGTAGATTTCTAACAAAGACTCGGAGGGTAAATATTATTGTCATAAAAAGTTTCTCAAAAAAAATCCGTCAATCGGAGCCGACTTTAAACTGAAGGTCTCTCCACTTATGTATACAATTAACACACACAACATAAGTGATGTGAGAACCTAGCTAGACTGAAGGGTTGTAAATTATGTATGAATGTATGTAGATATGTATTACATTGCCCCATCATCAGGTCATCCAGTAAAGATAGTAAGTTAATCGGCCTGTTCTGTTAAGTGAAATATACAGATTTTGTCAGTATATTTCTTAAATAGAGGCTGCAATTCTCAAAGAAACAAACGTGTTGGTCTTAGCCTACGTTAGGTTAGCGGGTAGCTTGTCGTTAACAAACAAGTTCACTCTGTATTTCATATGGCCTATTGTGTTGCACAGTGCGGGCTAAGTCGCCTTGTCATGATTCGTTGAGGAGGGCCTAAACCACCCCTATCTCCTGACGAAACCGGCCTTAGTTGCACTCTCGCTACCTTGCCTAGATGTTAAAACTTACTGTCACATAAAAACCGACCTGTTTTGAACCGTAAACCACTCACATAAAAGGTGTTGTACCGATTCCATTTCTTTCAGATCCTGCCAGATTCTGCAGTAATCCTATTGGGACAGACCGATCTTGTCAGTAAAACTGACAAGAGCGCAGTGTCCCATTAGAATTCTTGTTCGAATGCTAACCGTTCTCTTGCCAAACTTAAGTAGTTTCCTCGTTCTCCTACTGTCCACTGTTGGGCACTGCAGTTTTGAAATTTGGCAATCAGGCCACCTTAGTTTTATTGGAGTCCATGGTGATTTTTCCAATTTGAAAAAGTATTCTTGTAGGGGCGTATCAGAGATCAGCAATAAATCGTTTTTTCGGTACTCGTAAGCACTCACGAAATTTTGAATGTGAGTCAACAATATTGAAATTTAACTACTCTGATTCATTCAGACTCACTACAACGTTGATTTATAAGTATGAGTACAATGAGTATGAGTAAAACGTTGACATCAAACTCATACCATTCGAAGTATGTTTGATTCATAATACGTGTTGTTAAGTATGAGTATGATGAATACTTCAAACTTTGAATATGAGTAGTATGAGTATAAGTATCAGAAATTAAGAGTATGATTCGATTCTACTCATCTTTTTGAATACTCATTGCTGATCACTGGGGCGTATATATTCCTTCTATCGTCTCTTACATAGTCATCTCCGATTACTTCCTTGCCAATTTGTCCATTTTTTCGATCCCATTTATGCCCTAGTGGCTTGGAACCCAGTAGAGGCGGGTGTAGAGCATCTATACAGCTCCAATCCATGGACTACCAGAGCACCGAATATTTTGTAAATATTTATTTAAGTAAAATTCATATTATATTATTATATTATTATAAGCTAGTTACAGCTTAAGCTACATATATGGTATCGTAATACGTATTACATTTTTTAAAATCTTACCTGAGTCTCTACGATAATCGAATATGTATATTTTGATATTTATCGATGTTTAAATCAAAATCACTTTGTTTATGTTGACATATGGCGTTACAAACGGACGAAAGTCCCACCGACCAGTTTTAAAATAACGGTCGTTGAGGACCATCATCCGGTCGCACCGAACCATTAAAATAAATAAAATGGAAACACAATGAGGCACTAAATATGTTTAAAGTACACACACACGCACACATTTACAAGTATAAATAGACACATATGAACTTTTTGCACACTTAAAAGCACCGTTTTATTCTTTTACTTACCGACACAAACAAGCTTTCACACATACACATGCAATAAATTTAAAAAGGAAAATAAAAAGAAGGAAAAAGCAAAAGGAAAATCATCAATAACGGAATGACATAATTTATGTTCCGGTTCAAACATTCGCTACCCATCGTTGACAGACAAGTGCTGTTCGTGAGCGAAGAGCTAACGGAAAGAAAGCGAGAGTAAGAGACGGAACGGAATAAAATGAAAAGAGATGCCAAATCATAAAACCATTAGAATATGATTATAATGATCAATAGTTGTTAAAATATGTGACAATGAGCAACGAATAACGAAAAATGTTAAAACGGTCGGATGATGTCAATAAAAAAAAAATAACCGTATTTAATACAATAAATATAGCAGCACTGTGTTGGAAAATTTAAAGAAAAAACAATGAAATAAATAAAAAAAGAGAAGAAAATTATTTTAAGTATAACAGTAAAAGACTAATAAATGAAATATAGAAAATAAATTGTTTCTGACCACCCGTTCTCTTCTGTGCTTCGAGTGAGGCTCAAAGCAAAACTATTTTTCTCCGGTCGACAACGTGTCGTCGTGCAGGGTGATATGGAGACAGAAGTAGTTGGCATTTCTGTTACTGCTGCTGTTGCTGCTTGATTGCCCTGACACTGAATGCTGGCAGCCGGATGCTGCTTGTGCTGCCACTGCCAGTAGTTGTAGACTTGATAATTTATGATCTGAAAAATTATAACTATAAAACGTTAAGTTTAAAATAATTCGTTAAAAATAAACATGATGAACAAAAAAAATAATCATGCAAGCAAAGGAAGTGATATGAAAGAACTCCTTGTTTTAAGTTAGAAAAAAATGGAAATAAAATAAAAAACTACCCAAACGTACTTGTAACAGTATGAGAACAAATAAATTCATAAATAATGGCCAATCAATATGTATAAAATGAGTTTTTAATGCAAAAAATGAAAGAAAATAAAATAAAAAATATTTTATTTTTCTATGGACAAAAATTGTACATACATATGTACGTACGTACTAAATCTCTTTTTCATTTATTTTTTGTTTTCGGTTCGAATGAATTTTTATTTCTTTTGCTTGCCATTTAAATACAAATATCAATGCATTTATTGCTTTTCCTATATATTATTATATATGTATGTACATACGTTTGTATGTAAGCATTTTTTGTATAAAAACAAAATTTATTTCATATAAAAATATATTTTTTTATGATGGGACTAAGCAAAAGCACTTTTTAATGTGTTAAAGGCACTCAACATGCATGTAAGCCTTAAACATTGTCCTGCTTGAAAAGCAAGTTCTAAGTTAAAATGATATGAAGATATATTGAAAAGAAAAAAGTTTAATTAATAATAATTTTATGAATCAATTTGACATGCTTGAAAATCCAAATGATACAAAAAATTCTATTTTAAGTACTATTTTGGTAATGAACTTACCTATATATATGCCTCATTTTGTAATTCAATGCATTAAATAATAAATGGTAATCGTAATAAACACTTGCAGTTAAAGTTGATTCGTTGATTTATGGCGTTACAAGCGGACGAAAATCCCACCGACCAGTGTAAAATAAAACGGTCGTTGAGGACCATCATCCGGTCGCACCGATTACAGTTGTCGCATAGATTTTTTTTTCATATGTATCATATAATCATCAACACTTTATTTCAAATTTTACAAAACTAAACTTACTTACTTACTTACTTAATTGGCCATAACAACCCGTTTATCGGATTTCGGCCTGCCGTAACACATCCTTCAAGGCGCCTCTGCTTCGTGCGCGCCTACGCCACACCAATCGATGACAGGGCTTCCTCGATTTGGTCCTTCCAACGGATGCAAAGTCGTCCTCTTCGCCGACTTCCGCAGATTCTCGCATCAAATACCCGTCTCGCCGGAGCATCCTCCTCCATTCGAACGACATGGCCGAGCCAGCGCAGCCGCTGGATAAAACTAAAACAAAACTAAACTAAACTAAAACAAAACTAAACTTACCTTTCAGAACATACATCAGTGGATCAGTCCATTGGCCGTCAAGAGTCTTCGTCTACACTGACAAGCCAGTCAATGCTGGAATATGTCTGTGTTGCAACTACATAAGCGTGAAATAATCTTTAAGCATGTAAACTTTACATTTTAAAGCAATCTTTTCATACATACATACATAATTGATCAATACAACCCTTCAATCAGGTTTACGGCCTAGCTTTCCACACCACTTATGATGTGTGTGTTAAATTTACGGACAAATGGCTGGAGCTATAGTTTAAAGTCAATTCCGAACGACAGATTTTTGAGAAATTTTTCATGGCAATTTTATTTACTCACCGGAGAAATATTTTTCGTATTTTGTTTAGTTATAGATGTCTAAGCTGGGTTTTGAATCGTGGGTTTGTGCATGTGTGGCGGGACTTACAGTTTAAAGTCGACTCCGAGTGACAGCCTTTTTAAGGAACTTTTTTTATTTACTGTCAGAGTTTTTGCCGGAAATCTGCAGAGAGAAAGTCGCCTAAGAAATATTTGTTCATATTTCGTTTTGGTGGAGATGTCTGATCATGTTTTTGATCCGTGGCCTCACGTCTAATAATTAAAAACGCTATCTACTAAAATACAGCGACTTTTCATCAACATTTACATTTAATAGCTATGGATGAATAATATACATACCAGAGATCAGCAATGAATCGTTTTTTCGCTACTCATAAGCACTCATGAAATTTTATGTATATATGAGTCAACAATATTGAAATTTAACTACTCTGATTCATTCGTTCTCAGTACAACGTTGATTTATAACAATGAGTACAATGAGTATGTGTACAACGTTGACATCGAACTCATATCATACGAAATATAATACTAATTATAATACTTACAAATAATTCGAGTAATTCGAATCATTCATTAAAATTTACAGTCTCAGTTCTTGTTACATTTACAAAAAAAGTAAAAAGAAAAAGACTAAGATAGCAACCTTCTAGTGAGTATTGCAGTGTTCGTATGCGAATCATACTTATTTTGTGATTCTTGTAAATGTTGAGCCATGGAGAGTCGAAATCAACAACATCTTACGTATTTTTAAGTATGAGTACGATGAGTACTTCAAATTTTGAATATGAGTAGTATGAGTATAATATTAAAATAAGTAGAATGCGTATAAATATCATAAATTATGAGTATGATTCGATTCTACTCATCTTTTTGAATACTCATTGCTGATTCTGTCCGAATACTTCGTGATCGTAACGAATGACATCAATGTCAAATGAACTTAATCCCAATAGCTAATATTCTTCTCTTATGAGTTAAGACTGCGCTATAAATAGCTAATAGAGCTGCAAACCATCCCAACACTACAATCCTAAACGATAGATGTTTATTTGTGTATGAAACGATTTTGAAATAAAAAAATAAGTTTTATGCCGTATTTGAAAATGTTGATACTCATGGTATCTAGCTGCACCCTTCTTAAGGACAACATACATACATACATAATTGGTCATTACATAATTGGTGATTACGACCTAGTTTCTCACACCACTTATGTTGTGCGTGTTAATTTTATACATGAGTGGCGGGACCTACAGTTTAAAGTCGACTCCGAATGACAGATTTTTTGAGAAAATTTTCATGGCAATTTTATTTATTCTCAGACTTTTTGCCAGAAATCGGTTGAGAGGAAGTCGCCGAAGAAATACTTTTTGTATTTTATTTTGATGTCTGGCCTGGGGCTCGAACCCTGGCTTTTCGTATAATAAACCAACACACTACGTACAACGTCTGAGGATATTTCGAATCTTGGACTATTGCGTAAGAGATACTTCCACTTTTGCAGGAAGATAAACTTAGCGCATTATGTTTAGTTATTGGGTGCGCAGAGAAGTGGTAGCAATAAGATCTTGGGTTTAGATGCTTTAAATGAACTGAATAAATATTAATAGATTGTGTGTTGCCTTATTAAACATGAGGCCGTGGTTCAAACCTTACGGTAAATATATCGAACAAAACGAATTATTATCTTCTGCCAAAACTCAGATGTTATAAACACAATACGCATGCAGCTTACCTTAGGCTACAATTGCAAAACTGTTGTGCATGCTGCGTTGTGTTTATTGTGTTTATAGCATGAGAGTAAATAAAATTGTCGGAAAAAGTAGTTCCATAAAAAAGTAGTTCCAAAAAATTAACTCACCTAGCGTGGATAGTGTGAGAAGCTAGGTCGTAATCCGCAGTAAAGAATTGGAACGACCAATTAACTAAGTAAGTACGTAAGTAAGAATAAATATAAATTGAATCATATTAAAATAAAATAAAATTAATTCTTCAATCTGAAAAATGCTGTATCGATTCCAAGTGGTTTAAGGCAGTAGAGAATATTTCTTTTGTGAAACTGGATGTGAACGTTTGTTAAGATGCTTTTGTGAATGGGAAATAAATTAAGGCTGTGTATTCAGGTATACAACAAATTAATGAAGGTAGGTAGGCACAATACGGCGTTTGTGCAGCCCTTATTTTCAATTTTACAATTACATTTAATTTAAAGAAACCAGTATTAAAAATTAGTGAATTTTTAAATTACCGACAGTGATAATTTTTAGCATTTTAATGCTTAAATTTTAACATAATGGATTTGAAAATAGAAACAAATAAAAAAATTTTTGTTACTATTATTTTAAGCATTCATGTACTCGCAGTAATAACTTGTGCTAGAGTGTATGTGTTAAAGCATTTAAAAATAACGAACATTTTAATGGTTTTCGGAAATGGGAAATAAATTCCATTTGCCCAAAAGAAAAAAAAAAAAACAAATAGAAGAGAAATCAGTATTTTTCAAAAATGTACCACATGAAACAGTTCTTTTTGATGCAAAGTTTGGAAAGAAAAAAAGTCAATAAATGCAAGAAATCAATAATATATTACTTACTGATGTGTATGTACGTATGCATAAAAATATGAAAAATATTTTTTGTTTTTTTAATTTCGAATACTTAAAGTTTATATGTGAACTACTTTGCCATCGATTTATGCATAATTTTTGGCCAGTTTGCTTATCCAACAGAAAACAAAACCATTTATTCGGTTTTATTGAAATCAAAGGCGCCTAATTGTCTGGTGCATATAAACAACAGACCCTGATATACATATGTATGCATGTGCGCACATTATACCAAATACCCATCCCCTCTCATTTCGTGGAATAGTAAGTAAAATCGTTTCGGTATAAATAACAACATTTGAGATATTAATAAGAATTTAAAAAAAAATCAGCAACTAAAGAAGAAACAAAAAAAGCGAAGCATTTCAAATAAAAAAGGAGTATTTTTCTGTTTACAGTTTAAATAATAAAGAAAAAAGAAAAGAAGAAAAAAACATACATATTCAATGGCATTAGTTGGCAAGAATAACAAATAATTTTGCTGCATTGCGGTGGGTTTGAAAGGAAAAAATTACAAACAAAAAAAGAAACGCAAGCAAACACAACTAATGGACAGACGTGCGGAATAAAACATTTTTTAACATTTTTTTCACGTTTTTTTGGCTTTGATGTTGATTTCTTTAATACAAAATTATACGAGAGAGCATAGAAATTCCCAACAAACGGCAACAAGGACAATAAACACAACAAAAAAAACCATTAAAATAAGAAACAAATATATTAATACACACACATACATACATGAATATGTAAACAAGTACAGTTAAATAAAAAAAAAGAAAGAAACTCACAATTTCACACAACAGAAAATAAAAACAGTCGTTGCAACGGTGCAGAAACACACAAATTATAAAAGAAATTGAATTGAAAAAAAAAAATAACTGCAAGAACAACAAAGTGGTAAAGAAAATTTTATATAACAACAACAACAAAAGAAGCCAAAACAAACAAAAAAATACAGTGAAATAACACTAAATGCATTTTAACACGACTAAAACAAACGGAAGTTACTCATACATACATACCTTTACAGAAAAATGGCTTCTCTCTCTCACACACTCTTTGGTGCATATGCTCACTTATACTCAAAATAAAAAGAAAATAAAAAAGGAAGAGAATAAACATTCTTCAATATGTGAACTTTACAGCAGCAACAACATATAAAAAAAAGAGTAAAGACGGCGAAAAGCAACATAAACATCAAATATGTTGTTTTTGTTTTACTATGTTTGACTCAGTTTAAGAAACACGAAGTTGACGTGTTGCCAGATGTTTAAAAAATATATTCTATATATGGATATCATATGTAAATGTAAATTGTTTAAACGTGTAAGATTTAAAAGTGTTAAAACAAACTCAATTAAATTATTTAATTAAATAAATTTAATTAAATAAAATTAAACTGAACAACATTTAGCAAAGTTAATCTGTAAATTCTTCTATAACATTTGTTATCATTGTTGTGTTATGCTCTTTAATACAGCCATAATCTCATATCTCATAAGGTCCCATTGTAATACCGATTATACTTTTAAAATATGAATGATGTTTTGAGCAATATGTAGACCAGAGATCAGCCATGAATCGTTTTTTACTACTCACAAGCACTCATGTAATTTTGAATATACAGAATCAACAATATTGATATTTCACTATGTACTTTGATTCATTCGTACTCACTACAACATTGATTTATAAGTACAGGTTGCAATGAGTATGCGTACAACGTTGACATCAAACTCATACCATTCGAAATATGTTTGATTCATAAGCCTACTCATTTCAGAAATCAAATCGAATCATACATCAAAATTTACGGTCTTAGTTGTTAGGCATTTATAAAAAAAGAAAAAAGGCACATAAGCAAAAAAGAAAGTAAACACACAATCTTCTAGTGAGTATTTTAGTGTTCGTACGCAATTCATACTTATTATGTGATTCCTGTGCATATATGTTGAGTTATGGAGAGTTGAAATCAACAACATGTTGTTAAGTATGAATATGATGAGTACTTCAAACTTTGAATATGAGTAGAGGTTCCATGATATTAAAATAAGTATTAACGCGTATAAGTATCAGAAATTATGAGTCTGATTCGATTCTACTCATCATTTTGAATACTTATTGCTGATCTCTGATGTAGACCAATTGTCTCTGTATTCTAGTGGGTAGTGTGTTGGCCTATTAGACGTGTGGCTACAGTTCAAACCCCAAGTCAGACATCTCCACCAAAACGAAATATAAAAAAATATTTCTTCGTCGACTTCCTCTCAGCAGATTCCTGGCAAAAACACTGAGAGTAAAAAAATTGCAATGAAAAGTTTCTTAAAAATCTGTCGTTCGGAGTCGAATTTAAGCTGAAGCTCCTGCCACTCATGTATAAAATTAATACACACAACATAGTTGGTGTGAGTAGCTAGGTTGTAATCCTGATTGAAGGATTTTAATGAACAATTATATATGTATGTATGTAAACCAGTAGATATTGTGATGGCTTACTAGATGAGAATACGTGAGATAAAATTTTTGCAAATTTTAGCAAGATTTTGTGTGGTTTTGATCAAGATTTGTTTTTCGACATTTTTTTGGATCCTGATTAAATCTATTGTGATACCATTTGAGTTGAACAAAAACTTGTTATAGAGTATATAGTTACATCAATATGAATTTAATATATCTTCAACATGTTTTTATTAATTTTATTCCCTTAAAGAACACACAGCAGTCTCAAAGCATTTTTGCCAACTTATGATTTGATTAGTTTCAGTTCCATTGATCAAATTTTTCTAGGAAAACAGGTGATTGACATATTGCAGGATGATTGAAACGCCGTCTGACGTTGAACAAAAACATCGCTCTCTATGAACATGTTTTGGTTCTAGTGTTAGGAAACTTTTCTCATTGAGTCCTATTTTTTCATAAAGTAGCTAAAGCTGTCTCTTTGCTCCTATTTACTCCTAAATATGTGTAAAATATAATAAAGATTTAAAAAATATATCAAATTATGTTACTTTCCGTCCCACACGATTTATAGTGCTGCCAACTATGTGTTCAATTTAAAATCCTCCAAATCCAGTGCAAAGTACTTTTTTCTTGGTTAATATAAATACATTATTACATCGCATTAAATCAATTCATGTCGCGTAAAAACAGAATGAAATATTTATTTCAAAACACTTTAAATCAAATTTGCCTAAAAACAGAATTAGGTGTATACAAAAGCGTTGTTCGAACTACTCCGGTAACACTGGTTCATTTTTGTTTTCTTACTTGTTTTTAGTGCCAAATACATACATATATGAACGTCAAGATTTAACGGTATAAACAACAACAATGTCTCTATATGATAATCAGAATGTTCCATAAAGTTTTGTTTATATTGAAAACGGAAATGCAGTTGAATACTCAGTTTTATGCTCAGCTGCAACGCTTTTACTATCGCAAATAAAAATAACGATTTTTACTTACTTGTTACTGTACGTCCATTGACTGTGTGTAGAAATTTTTGTTTTATTATCTTATTTTACAATAAATTTAATAAAAAATAGAAACTTACGAATTGTATGACTTTGACAACGATTTAATTTTTTGTAATAAAAACTATGCGTTGTTGAATGTTGTTTAATTTTTTTTAAAAGAAAATTATGAATGTTTTTGAATTTAATAAAATTTTGAAAAACTTTTTTTTTTTTTTTATTTTTTTTATTTTTTATTTATTTTATTTATTTATTTATTATTAATCATAGCACAACAAGATAATAATCTTATAAATGAAAGTGCTATGGGAGTACATCAAAGAGGAAAAAGTAATAACAAATCATTGATTATATGAGTCATGAAATGTTTGAAGTACATTATGAATAAAAATGAATAAGAATAAGAACATGTTTTAACCTCAGGAAATAGCAATCGATACAACAAAATTAGGATAAGAAAATGAGTATATGTAAAAAACTAAATTAGGAAAGATACAAATATAAAGAAAAATACAAACAAAGAAATATATATACATATAATGAGATACAATGAAACTTAAATAATAAATTAGAAAAATGAAAATAATTAATCACTAATAAAAATGAAGAGTAAAAATGTATAAAACAATCAAAATATGTTACAAACTACTTAAACAGATTGTATAACTCCTTTTTGAACTTAGTTGCATTGCCTATGTTCTGAATGTAATTAGGTAGTGCATTCCAAAGACTGATGGTGTGTATAAAGAACTGTCGTTTCGACAAAAGAGTCCTATGCCTTAATTGGATAATTTTCCTACCGCGGTTGGATCTAGCAAATCTAATCCTGCTAAATAAGTATACTGGCTGTTCCAAAGTAATAATCTTATGGAGGAGAATTAGGCACTTAATATTCAATAGATTATCAAAATGAATACCACATATCTGGTAAGAAAATTGTGATATATGGTCCCGACGTCCCTTAATAAATACATATCTGGCTATGTTATTATAAGCCAAGTTGAGTTTCCGCCTATCATCCGCATCACAGTTTGCGAAAATTTCAGATCCGTATAAAAGAACAGGAATCAAAAACGTTTTTGCCAGTTGCAGGCGTATAGCAAAAGGAGTCGAATCTATAACAGCCCATAAGTTCCTAAGCATACCATAAACTTTACCAACGATGACATTAATGTGGCTAGACCACGTTAGCCGACCATTAAAGATAACACCCAGATTAGATGCCGATTCAACAAAATCAATTTTATTCCCCCTGATAATAATTTCCGGCACGTCAAACGCTTTCTTAGACCTGGAGAGCAATAAACATTTCGATTTAGAGGGATTAATACAAAGTCCATTAGCACTAGCCCAGTTGTCAATTTTCCGTAAATCATCGTTAATCGCATCTACACATAGTCGGATATTATCAATACAAGCGCTCCTATAGAGCTGAACGTCATCAGCGTACATATGTACGCTACAATTATCCAAAACATCAGGTAGGTCGTTAATGTATATACAGAACAAAAGGGGCCCTAGAATTGATCCCTGAGGAATACCTCTTCCAACGTGTACCGAATTCGAGATGTTGCCGTTTAGGTAAACTCGTTGAGATCTGTTAATGAGATAAGAACGTATAAGGCTGCAAGCTGAATTAGAAAAATGAAAGAGGGTCTGTAGCTTTCTCAATAATATTCTGTGATCAACTGTATCAAAAGCCTTAGTGTGATCCAAAAGAACCAAAAACGCTATGTAATTTTCATCCAGCTTCAACCTAAGGTCATCAACTACATTGACTAAAGCAGTAGTGCAGCTCCTAGCTTTCATAAATCCCGACTGTTTATCAGATAAAAAATTATTACTCGTGAGATAATCGTTCATTTGTCTAGCTATGAGGTTTTCCATAACTTTGGACAGGAACGGAAGAATGGCAATTGGCCTGAATTCATTGTTAGATTTAGGAATTGGGATGATTTTTGACCGTTTCCATTCATCAGGGAAAGAGGACATAGTTAAGACTGAATTAAATACATGAGTAAAATACGGTAAAAGTCTAGGTGACAAAGCTTTTAAAAACAGAGGATCTAAGTAATCAGAACCAATCGCATTCGATTTCACAGAAGATAAGCATTCCAAAACCTCGAGCTGACTAACACAACGAAAACTAAAGGGGTTTTCTAGCGGAACAAAACAAAGGTCATCAAACGTTTGACGCAATAAATCGATTGTGGTATGAGATGCGCCATCCTATTATGATGCGATATATGTGTCCATTGACCGTAATGGTTGAGCCGTCCTCATTTTCAAAGAATAAAAACGGTCACTCATAATGGGTGCATTGGCTTTTGTAACACAACGTGTGTGTTTTCTGAGCGCCAAATACGGCATTTTTGCTTATTGACGTACCCACCAAGTTGAAAATGAGTTTCATCCGAAGAGATAATTTTTTTTTTTTTGCAAAATCAACATCATCGTGGAGTTTCTCGTTGGCCAATCTAGTAAATCGAAAACGAAGCGGATGGTCATGCGGCTTCAACTCTTGAACCAATTGAACTTTGTATGGCGTCATACAGATGCGTGAAATGTTCAATCTTTGAGAACGGTGATGAGTTGATGTTGATGGGCTCTCACGCACACTTTCAGCCACAGCTTCGATATTTTTGAGTGTACGCACTATACGAGTAGGCTCACATCATACTGCATCAACAATGAAACCAGTCTCACGAACTTTAGCATAAACTTGCGCACTGGTACTGTTGGTCCTTCTATGCGACCAAATTTTGTACGATCTTTTTTGGTGCAATTTTCGACCCATTGTTTTTGTGTTGTAAAAAAATTTTGTATAAAACCCATCGTTGCTCAAGCGTAAATCGATTTATTACGTTCAATGGAGATAACATACCGAATTTTGTGTCGGAATAAAATGACATTAGTATTGCCAGATTCAAATTTAAACCGATATATGGCCCACGTGATATAATAATAATGTTTTAGACTTGATCTGTTATTTTATTTTTCATTAAATAAATTCTGTAAATTTAATTAAAATTAATTTTTTTCAAAAAAAAAACTAACTTTTAGACAGTTTAGATTGCGTTTTATTAAAATTTGCATACAATTTTTATATCATTTAAGTTTTTTATTTTTTTTTTTTAATTTTGAAAACATATTTAATTCTGCGTTTTAATCTTTTTATCAGTAACATATTTATTTTATCGCCAGACTCGTTATTTTTGTTTTTTATTTTTTATTAAAAACAAATTTCCTTTTTTTATGTGTAAATATGGGGCGAGAAAAAAAAGAGAATTTTTTTTAGCCACAAGTGCATAAATTAAGTTGATTTCATAACAACCGCTAATTGTTGGCTTAAATGCGCTAATAAAAATTGCAATAATAGTTAAAACTAAAACCAAAAAAAAAGTAGAATTCATACAAGTCAAAAAGTTACTGAAAATATTTATAAACAAACCAACCAACTGACCAGTTGACAAAATGACTGAATCACCAAGAGATAGATGGATAGACAGGCAGATGGAAGCACATATTAATGCACCAACCAAAAAATTCCATGAAATAAATGTTTATAAATATTTTTGTTTTATAACCATTACGATTACCACAACTACTATTAGTATTACTACTGTCAGTAGCATTACAAATGCAACAACTATTGCTACTGTTGCTGCTATAGCTACAACTACTGCTACTGCTATTATTATGAATATTTTAGAAAAACTTGTTAAAATTTTAATGGCCACAGACAGGAAATTCATGTTGAAACAACAACCAAATTTTAGCAACAGGACTGTAATGGTGTATGTGAGTTTGAGAGAGAGAGAGAGAGAGAGAGAGAGAGAGAGTGTAAGCAAGAGAAATAGATGGGTTTGAGTTTAAATGGAGCACGAATTATGGTCGAAAAATAATCTGCGTTGTAAGTAAGCGTGTTCGTCTATATACATACATATACATATGCATGTACATAAATTTGTATACATATTTATGCATGCATATTTATATATTTTTGAAAAAGAAGTAAATATATGTACGTATGTGTTACAATATACAGTTCATGTTCACAATTTATGCATGTGTAAGGCTACAATTTTTTTTCATAGGAGAAAAAAATTAACAAAATTGAAAGCCAAAAAACAAGTTTAAACGTAAACAGTTTAGTCGAAAATAATAGCAAATTCTTAATGTACATATACACAAAAAAATTTAAATGAAGTTTTAATAATTTCCGAATGACAATCAAGCCTACTAATTATACAATTTATGAGCTTTATAAGCTTAGTAATGTTCGGTATAAAGTATAAAGCGAAAATCGAACACAAATTTTAAATGTAAATTCATTACGTTCTTTACCACATTTACTAAAGATCTACAATTCAAAAATAATATGTGAAAAATAACCCCCGCCTGAATGTGTAAATAACTTAATTCGCTTAGTAAAAGTTACAGTGGGCTATAGCAATAGGGAAACACTGTTTTAAGAATGCTTAAGGTTGACTTTGAGATGGTAGTTTTACCAAAAATAGGAAAAAAATCTATCGTTTGTTACTTAAACATTTTATGGAATTATTTTTTTTTATTTTTTGTTTATAACAATTTCAAATGGTATCGTGTTGTTTAAGCTACATACATACATACCATTCTTATTATTCAGCATTTAAAAATATCATTATCCTGCGATAATAGCTCCATTTCCAGGAGCATTACATACATATATAAATAATCATTATAACGCTTTAGTCCGGCTCACCACCTGGTTCCTCACACCACTTCTGTTGAGTATGTTAATTCTATACATTAGTGGCTGAACTCACAGTTTGTAGTCAACTTCTAACGACAGAATTTTGTGAAACTTTTCATTGCAATTTTATTTACTCTCAGAGTTTTTGCCAGAAATCTGTTGAGGGGAAGTCACCGAAGAAATATATGGATGTATGTTCGTATTTTGTTTTATTGGAGATGTTTGAGCTAGGTTTTGCCCCGTGGGCTCATGTCTAATAATGAAACACAATATCTACTAGATTACGGCGTTTTAGCAGCATATGGATTAAATGTATTCCAAGATAATTTAATTGTTCCTATTCAGCAGTTCGTATTGGTTTTTCTCGGTGTTATGGTTTCTATTGAATTTAACATCGAAAAGAGTTTTTACAAGTAAACATTACTTGTTGGTGCATCAAGTTCAGCTATTATCAAGTGATCTTATTTCTAAAATGACTTCATCTTCTGTGTATATACTGTGTTGTAATCAATTTGTTTAAAATGGGTTTAAGAAACTGTAAAATCCCCAAACTTATTTCAATTTTCCTTCAAAATATCTTGTCTATTCCCAATAAAATCCGCATTCCCAAAAATATTCTTTCATCACCATTTCATAATAAAAAAATTACGTTTTTGGAAAAAATCGAATAATTCTTGCTGATTAGAGGACCCTAAAAGGAAGTATTTTTATTTTTTTTTCAAGATATCGAGCAGGGCTTTAAACTTTTGAGATCATGTTTCGTAAGCCAACGTACTATCCACTAGACTATGGTAACCTTATCTGCAAACATAACGTGTACAAATTAAAGCGGAGTGTGAAAAATTTAAGGAAACAATATTATTTCAAACAAGACGAATTTGTTTAATGTGAACTTATAAGCCTTTTATTATTGCAAATTTAGATAAAAAGAAAATAGTTAAGGGGGAGAAACAACAGACTGAGAAGGTCCTCACAGACCAGTGTGACCAGTTTTAAAACAAATTTACATTCAGTGTAATGCAGTATCAAAATCTGAAGCAGTGTTGCAAAATTGAAATTTTTAAATGGTACTGAACTATAATTGAAAGAGTAATTTTTGGCATCAAATGGTACTTTAATAAAAAGTATTTATTTATACTTAATACACGTATGGAATGGAATAGAAAAACTAACGACTTATACATGTTTCTTATATACAAAACAAAAACAGCTGATTTGGAATGTAATAGAACGTCAAAATCCCGTTTAGTCAAACGTCGACGGAACGTACGTTCGTTTTTAACATATGAAGAGCCATGTAAATTCTTATCGAAATAACATTACGGTTCAGCAAGCGTTATCGCTGCTTTTTGTATTCTAAAAACGAAAGTACATTCCATGCACGTTTGGCTAACCGGGACTAAAGACTAATTCTACCTTTAGCCTTACCTTGAACATGTTGTTAAAGTATTGATAGTAGAAAAGGGCGAAACATAAAATATTTAATATTTAAAAAGTACTGAAAGTGTCTTGAGGGTACTGCGTTATATTTGAACTCGAATGAATTTTTCAACATTGATCTGAAGTATTTTCTGAATTAATGTCAACAAGATATATTCATATATTTTAAAAGCATAAAATTTCCAAAAAAATTAACAAATTTTTCTTTGCTTGATTTTTTTTCACGTTTTAAATAAATTCAGTTAATTTTGCAAACCATGAAGCTTAGAAAATTGAAATCCTTATTTAACTGCCCAAGGTGGATACTTTTGTAAGTATGTATGGATATGTATATGTATGTAGATAATGTCGCACTTTAATAGAGTTCGTAAGTGCCTTTGGGAGTTGTATGCGTTTTTATCTAAGTATGTATATACATATGTGTGCTATATATTTAAATGCATTTTCTTTTTTTTTGTAATTTTTTTTCAGTTTTTTTTTCCTTTCGGTAATATACCACATGCTGCTGCTGCTGCTGAAAACTATTAAAAAAATATATAAAAATTTGATTTATTATTTTCTGTGGTTATTTGCTTGTTTTATTATTTCATCCTTTTTTTCACTCGTTTTCTATTTTTTTTTGCCTCGTGCATTGAAAGCACAACCATTTGTTATAAAAGTGTACAAAATTTGTTTTTCATTCATTCTTAAACATTTGGCACATATACTATGAATTTAAATGCTTAACAAACTAAATATTTATTTAAATATTTTGTCACATTTATTAGTTTAATATGTATAGGGAGTATGAACGCCCACCACACATACACACCCAGGCACACGTACACACAGGCTTCAAATATTTTTTGTTGTTATAGAAAAGGAAAAAAATGGAATAAATTGTATATTTAAAAGGTAAATAAAGTATAATTTAATTTCAAATGCCTCAATTAAACATCAAATCCATTATAAACGATGTTCACGTGTTCATGAATATGAACTCATATGCCATGAACTAATTGTTCACAATTTTCTCATACATATTCTCATGTATGTATGTATGCACTCAAAAAAAAAATCTAGAAAAACAAAAAACTGGGGGAAAATGTTTAAAATAGCGAAATAAATGCAATAAAATTAAATGTTAAATTAAAAATAAAAAACAAAAAATAAAATATTGTCAACTAATTGAAATTAAATTTCAAATATTTTAAAAGTGAAAAAGTTATACGAGTACACAAATATTCGTTGAATTTGAAAATAAATTCCATTTAAATGCATGAAGAAAAAAACTTATTTTTATTTTAAAATTTTTAATTAATTGATTGTCCATTTAAAATTGCACCAAAAATGAAATAGAAATATTTATATTTATTGAACTTATCTACATATATGTATATGTACATTGTACATACATACTATATGTATTTTTTATTAAATTTTTATTTGTGCCAATGAATTGAAGTCTTCAATGGCCACAAAAAGGTTTTTAGAAATTTTTATTATTCAGACTTTTGGAATTTATAATAGAAGTGGGAATTATTGACTAATTTTTTTGTTTTTAGAAAAACTAACTGAAATAACTGTTTTTTTGTTATATAAATATGTAATTAAATTAAAATGTTAATCATTTAAATAAGTTAAAGTTTTGCTTAATATATGGTTGTTTCCCTGTTTGCGAATTGATGTTTAATTTATTAAAACAAATAATTAACTTTTAAAATTAACATTTAATCAAATAAATTAATATTTATTAATTAATTATCAAATAGGGAAAGAACCATATATTGTGTAAAACTTTAAAGATAACATACATACATACACAATTGGTCATTACAACCCTTCAGTCGGGATTACGAGCTAGCTTCTCACACCACTTTTGTTGTGTGTGTTAATATGATACAAGAGTGACGGTGTACCTACAGTTTAAAGTCGATTCTGAATGACAGATTTTTGAGGAGCTTTTTCAAACGATTTTTATTTACTCCTAGAGTTTTTGCCAGAAATCTGCGGGGTTGAAGTCGCAGAATATATATTTTATTTTTCATATTTCGTTTTATTGGAGATGTCTGATTACGATGTCCAGCATCTAACCCGCAGTAGCGGATTATGTTGAATTAACTTGGGGTAGCAGTGATGAATGCGTATTTATTTTAGAACGTAAACCTACAAACTTATGTGCGCCCGAAATGGTTAGCTTGAAATCAACACCAGATTTAGATTTCGTTTTTATTTACGAATCGAAGCCATTTAATAAGATTGTGTTTAATTCAAGTGATGATGGACGGCATGATATGAGTCAAAGAGATACGCAAAATCATCAACACATCACAGGAAACTCAGCTGCGATTAGTACACATAATAAAATTAAAGTATTATTTGAGTCCAAGAAACACAATCATTCGGACAATGTAGTTAAAGAGTGAGACCTCAGTTAGAAATTTTTAGCACATTGGCTGCATTGCATTTGTCAATTCAAACACGTAACGACAAATCATCGAAACGTTCCTAGGCGGGGCGTAGTAGAAGATTCCGACATGAGAAATATTCTTTAAAAAATTACGAACGTCAAAATTCTTAACGCTTTTTACAACATATATTTTTTTTTTGAGAATTCAGGGAAATCCTTGAATTTTGTTTTCAAAATTCGTGCTGTATATGAAATATGGTTTAATCGAAAAAATTATCTTCAGCTACGAATATAATTTTTGACTCAACATCAACTACCAGAAGAGCAGCTGTCCATCAACTTTTAAAGCTAACGTCACGATAAAGTCATTGGTACCATGCGATAACGAAATTTTAGCTGCTACAGCTTATAAAAAAATGTTTACAAATAATATTTTTGTAGATAATATTAATATCTATACATTTATTCGACTACATTAACAATAACGTGAACAACTACTCACAATTATTATTTAATATCCAATGGAGCCATCATTATGTATCTGTAAAAGAAAGAAATGAAAATTAGGATGTGCTTTAAATAAAAAGGAAATTTATGTCAATACGTATTTATTATAAAGTTCTCTGTTCTCCTAAGTTCGTTAAAAACTTATATTAAATTGGATCTACACTGTTCAAAGACTGTATAATTATTTTAAAATGTTAACAAAGATTTCTGTAAACTTTCAATCATAAAACTATATAGCCGTCAGTAATGAACGGTAATATAAAGTTAGGTAAAGTAATTGGTGTTGGGCAATACAATAAAATGCATCGAAACATCGATCCCACATCGTTCTTTTCTAGATATCAATTGATTTTTGTAATAAAATGAAAGCAAACAAAACACCATGTTTATACATTTTGTTACGTACGGTGGTCAATTGACTTGTAGTAGTTATTGCCTGCCTATTGCCCACAAATTCTCACATTATATTTCTTCCTGTCCCGCCAAGTTGATTCGGCTCTCCATCCAATCTCTTATGCTGAACTGCGAACATCTTTCGGTGGCGTAAGCTTTCGCTTGAAAGAAACTGGCGCGATTCGCGAATGTCCCTCTGCTTCTCTTCCAGCATCTGCTTTTAAACTATCCGTATTCCACAGCAATCGCCATAGCCTAGCAGGTAGTGTGTTGGCCTATTGGGCAAGACGCTACGGTTCAAACCCCAGATCAGCCATCAGCCATAAGAAAGACCTATGACCCATTCTCTATTAAACAGGATGCTTCCTCCGTTTTCAAAAATCCGATATCTATCGCATACTACTATTTCACGTATGAAAAAATTTTTTGGTACATCGATCGAAAATGTTTGCCACATCAAGCAAGATCTATGTATGCACCATCTTCCATTGTACAGCATGCTTCTTCCAGCAATATTCAGATGTTTTGACTTTGTTGAGTTAGCTGGTATCCTTTTCTTTTGCACTTTCAAATTATCCTTGTTCAATACGTATTGTCAGAGAATAAAAAACAATTTTGTAAGCAAAACGAAACATTACACGTACTTGTTGACACTAATCATAAGCGAACGCGATATAAGCGAAATTACTGCTTAGAAGCATGCCTATATTTCATGCGAACTCCTTTTATTTATTTTGTATAAATTTAAATAGAAAACTAACAATTATAATATCTGCATAATTTGAGTGTCTAAATTAACTACAAAATAAATGAGTTCTCCTTTCTAGAACATTTTTAAAATATTTGACTTTTTTCGATATTTTTAATAAATATTTGAAGCCTTAAAAAATTTTAATGCTGAATTCAATTTTTTATTTCGTATAAAATTAGAAACATTTCCAGATTTTTGGTTTGTACTGTTTATTTTACATTATTTGTTAACACAGTCAACATCAGATGCTTAGTACAGTTAACATCAATGCCAGTTGAAATAATTTTCTAAATGCTGCCATTATGTTATGAACACGAGACTTAATTTTTGTTGCTATTCCATCATTAAAGTTTGATTTCATAAACACATTGTTTCTCTTAAATAGCGCCTTTCTTTTATAATTTTTTTGTTTCTATATTTAATTTAAATATGTTTTCCTGTGACTGCTTTTGTACATATTTTTTTTGTTATACAATACTTATACACAATAATCCTTTCAATTAAATTGATGATGCCATAGGGGTTGATAATTCAACCATCTGCAGTGCAGTCAGTGTTTTTGTTTCGGTTTTTCTTTTGTACAAAAATTTTTTTCGGGGTGTTCGTTTCACTTAAAAAATATTTATATTCCTTTCTTTCAATGAGTTAATTTTACTCAAAAAAAGAAAAACAGCAAAAAATGAAGAGAAGAAAAGGAAATAAACAAAAAAAACTAGCGCAAGAAATGTGTACCACGTACAAGAAAACTTTTTTGTAAAAAATTTTTTTTTGGTAGGGTATTGTGCTATAAAATAGTACAAAAAAAACACGCTCAAACATTCTGACATAATCTGAGTTGCAAACATACCTACTTAGGCCCAGTAATCTTTTATGCACTTTAATAGAGTGAGTGAAGAAGTGATTCACTTTTTTTATTTCTCGAGAAGTTTTCTAAGGTAAATATAATATTTAAATAATTTAAATCGTATGCATTATGAATTTTAATTAGACGCATAAGATGAATTTGAATATTAAAAATTAAATTTACATACAGTGAGCGTCAAAAGAAACTGTACATTAAAAAATATATACTAATAAATTACCGTTACTTTTATTTTAAAATTTTTTCATTGCTAGTTTTTAAAATTGAAACAAAAAAAAAAGAATTTCATAAATTAGTGTACAGTTTCTTTTGACGCTCACTGTACATAATTGGTCAGAATTACGACCTAACTTCTCATATGTTGTGTGTGTAAATTTTATACATTAGTGGAGGGACCTACAGTTTAAAGTCGACTCCGAACGATTTTTGAGAAACTTTTCATGTCAATTTTATTTTAATCTCAGACTTTTTGTCAGAAATTTGGAAGTTACCGCAGAAATATTTTTCATATTTCGTTTTGTTGGAGATGACTGGTCTGGTGTTTGAACCGTGGCTTTACGTCTAATAAGACAACTCAAATTAAATGTACACTCTTCTATAAATTAATTGCTTATTTACTAAAGGCCTATCATTTTTCCAAGGCGTATGCATGTTCATCAATTTAACGTTATTACCACACTCATACGCCACTTGTGTCTTTTAATTTTAGGACAAATATGTACATATGGATGGATGTTCACATGAATAAAACAATTATACATACATTTGTATTTAATCATTTATCTGCCATAGACTTTCAGTCACAGCAGCAGTAATATTTCATCATCATCCATCAAACAACATCAGTCATCAACAGATTTATATTACAAATGGTACGAAAAAAACAGAAACAAAGTACCAGAAAAAAATTTATATTTGGAAGTAGAAAATAATAATAAATTGCATTCAATCGAATTGATTCGCATTGAACATTAACTAAATTGATGATAAATAAACACAATCATTTTTCATTCTGTTCATTATATTGAATATTTTATTTCATTCCCTGTTTTCTGCTTTTTTATAGACCTCATATGCCCATATTTATGTATATCCTGTAAAAATGTTAGTTGGCTCAACAAATTTGATGAAATTTAAATTCATTTCGTTTATTAAACAAAGTGGGTAACTGTAAATGCTGCTTTTTAAAAGTATTAAACAAAAATATGAAAAGGCAGTGTGTAGTCTCCAAATAAACGAAATTGTTGCAAAGGAGCAATCAGGAGCTTTCAAACACAATATATTACAGTTAATACTGCGAATATTTTTTTATATTCGTTTACTTCAACATAAAATTAGGCTTAAGGAATGCTTTAAGAGAAGATCATTTCTTATAATTTAATTGTAGAGTCAAATTATTCATTTTGGCATGATACTAATAACTTCAAAAGATCCAATATAAAATTGGGTGTTTTTTCCTACAGTTAAACAATATTGTTACGCAAATGGAAATAGTGTTACATCGTTTAACACTAAAAGGATAAACAAAAACTACAAAAACCAAAACAATGGACTTGTTTACATGATCAACGAATAAACAAAAATATAGCAACAACATCAGTATAAAAAAAGGGATAAAGAAGTAAACAAACAACAACAACACTGCAAGGACAAACGTAAACAAAATACACAAACAACAATAACGTAAACAACATGTTTACATTTATAGAGATTTCGCGAAGGCAAGATCATTCAAGGGCAATCATCAGACTGTTTACCCCGTGATATAAAAGGCAAAACAAAGCAGGCGATATGATCAGTAAAAATTCAGTATGTCTTGTGTAAAGACGCGTTGCGTGTGAAGAGAATAATCTTGGTTTGAAAATCTCCGTTGTAAAGATCTAACGAACAGTATTTACGCAGAAGAGTGTAAAGAAGAATAACAAAACAAAATTGTTGTTATTTAAATCATGTTGCGAACAGTGGCATACGGAATTGTTTGAATAATAAAGAATTTACCTGAAACTAAACACAAATTTATTTTTATTTGCAATCTACGAACTTTTTACGTTTTTAAAAGGGTAAAAACTCAACAATATAAATAAAATGGGCTTTGCTGAATAAAAAATTGTAGCGTGTACGAGACATGATCTTCAATTCCAATTTTCACAAAACTTTTAACAGCATATACGACAGTATTTAGTTGTCTCTGGGTTAATGACAGACAAGTGACTTTACATAGCCTCAAAGAATTTACTTTTTTTTATTTATTTATTAATTACAATACAATTACAAATTATATTTAATTATTTAGGAGTCTAGTAGGTAGTGTGTTGGCTTATTAGACGTAAAAGCCAGGGTTCGAGCCCCAGGCCAGATATCAAGACAAAATACAAAAAGTATTTCTTCGGCGACTTCCTCTCAATAGATTTCTGGCAAAAACTCTCAGAGTAAATAAAATTGCCATGAAAAAGTTTCTCAAAAATCTGTCGTTCGGAGTCGACTTTAAACTGTAGGTCCCACCACCCATGTATAAAATTAACATACACAACATAAGTGGTGTGAGAAACTAGGACGTTCTACAATGGGTCAATTTGACCTCCGGGTACTGTACTTGTCTTAATTGACAAGTACACGTCCTCTACCCTAATCTAACCTAGGAGTAACTTTAAAGATATGCTCAGTGCAGTATAACAGATCAGATCTCTGTTGGGAATCAAACCTACAACCCTCACGCTAATAGTCTAACACACTAACCACTAGTCTATCAAGGCTCTCTGTGCAAATATTAAATTTTTTACTTCAGTTTTGAAAAAAATAATTGACATTTGGAAAAATCCATTCATATACCATCAAGTCTCCTTTATTTACCCTTTTATGATGCAAATAAAAATATCTGTAGTAATTTATGTAAAACTAAAATAATAAAATTTAAGAAATAAAAAAGAAGCAACGAAGTAATAACTTGTCATAAATTCTCGATAATAAATTTCCATTTTGTTACGGTTTCGGTAGTAGTTTTGCCTTCGTTGTTTCTTACAGTGTATTTAAAAAATAAAACAACAGCAATAATAGCAAACAAACCCAAAATATGCGAAAAACATTCTACCATGATTAGGTTTTTTTTGTTTTTTTGTGTTAAATTTTCTTTTATTGTCGTTGTATTCCTTTATGGCATAGAAAATGGGAATAAATGCCACCAGCAGTTTAGAAGGAAAAACAAATATGAGAATACGAAACCAAAAACCAAAAAAAAAAAATGCAGAATACACACACAGAAACAATAAAAAATAATGCCAAGACTAAAACTGCAGCAACATTCCTTTAACCACAATCATACATAAGGCAAGCAAAGAGAAAGAAAGAAAGCCAAGGAGAGGCAGTCAGAGAGAGAGATGAAGTTTTTGAAAAATGTTACTATTAAATTGTTATTATTCTTTATTATTTCATTTCATTTCATTTTATTTTATTTTATTTTATTTCATTTTTATTATATTTTACATGCATACTTACGTACATACGTCCGTACATTTATTCTACGGCATTGCATTGCATTTCATTGCGTTTTTTTGTTTTATCCTTTTTCGAAAGATAAGAATAAATATTTATCATAATAAAAATATTTCTGTGGCAAAAACAATTCATCTTGTTGTTGTTTTATTTATATTTATTTACTACAACTTATTCATTTAAACGAGGCAATAAAGCAAATATTTCTTTAGCCACCTTACTCTTGCCATCTTTCTCGAAGAAAATTACCATGACATTTGCTTAATATCATCTCGAGGATTGCATTTCAAGGGAATTGCGTACACAAGTAAATAAATCAGTTCATTTCTTAAAGAAAGAAGAAAAATAAAATAACGGACTAAATATGGTACTTATACAGTGAGCGCCAAAAGAAATTGTACATTAAAAACTATACATTAATAAATTACCGTTATTTTTATGTTAAAATTGTTTCATTGCCAGTTTTTAAAATTGAAACAAAAAAAAAAATACCAACAATTTCGAAATATTGTCAAATTTTTTCGGGCACTCTCCTTAAGTGGTAAAAGTTGAGTTTAGTAATTGTTCGAATTTTATCCATAGTGTACAGGTACTTTTGATGCTGACTTTATATACATATCGTTAGTATAATTCGTAAAGACGCTAAGTCCACTTTTTTCCAAAATTGAGATTTTAATGTAAAACGATGACACTATACCAAATACATATTTTACGACAAAAAAATGTCAATATGTAGTTTAAAGTTGTTGTAATTTTGTGGTTTGCAAAAACACTAAGTCGATAAAACTACGAAAAATATTAACAGCACGTGCTAACTCCACGAATATTAGTTATTAATTATTCTTAATTTTTGATCTAAGTCATTTAAAGAGAGCTATTTTGTAAAAATAATTGCGTTTAAAAAGTTTACAAAATTTAAAAACTGAAGAAGCCGCAATGTTTTTTGTGTCTTCTGTAAAATTTGCAAAAAGGGACTTAACACATTTACGAATGAGACTAACGATATGTATGTATCAATATGTATGTACATCTGCTAGTTATTGTATTAAAGATAACACATGTACCATACCCGTACCCTGGTATCTATAAATACTCGTATATTCATTTACCATACGTGGTAATACAAGAAACTAATTAATCATTCCTTAATTAGTGAAATATTTTCTATTTCACTTAATTTTAACAATATGTGGAGTTTCGTTTTCAGCATGTATAAGGTATAATAATAAAAATTTATTGTTTGAAGGTATATTAATTTCTACGATCTTGAATTAGTATTCTTTTTATTATTCTTAAAGCAAGTGTGATATCTGCAGTATTTGGTTGGTAAATTAGGGTAACGTAAGTATACCTTACTCATTTATATTATATTTCGTTTTGAATGCATGTAATTTTACACCATAAATCAACGTAGGGATGTGCTTAAGGTATAATACTGTTTGAGTTTGTATGCGTCTCAGAATCCATGAACATAAATAAGTCAATTTATTTTAATATCTTATTTATTTATTGATTTATTATTAATTAGAATGCAATTAAAAATTAAACTATAATTATTACGCGCTGAGTTACATAGTCTTTATGTTCGGTGTAGTACTCATTCCAATAGTCTAGCACCCAACCCTCTAGACTACCATGACACACTTTTTGTATCTTAATGAGAGCATAAATAATTTCCATAAACTATCGAAATAAATTTAAAGAAAGTGTTAATTATTTTAATTTTAATTTAAAAATAATCTCCCTTTTTACTCTCAAAGTTTCTAAGAGGAAGGATTCCAGGCTGTGCGTGCATTGTATAATTCTACTTAAATTTATTCCCATTTGTTTCAGTGTGGAACATAGGGGCATAATAAATAAATTGTATTCATTACTATTAAGAACTGAAACCTTACTTTCATTTCATACAGTAGTTCCTCTCATAATATTGATGTAGATGGGTTTCTTCTTTCTTCTGATATGGCCATCTCTTCCTGGGCTGTCTTGTGGACTTCAATTCACATAATTTTGATGTAGATGCGTCTTCTTCTTTATTCTGATATGGCCAGCTCCTGGACTGTTTTGTGGATTTCAATTCTTCGATTGGCTTTCGCAGTCTGTGCTCAATTCAATTACACTTAAGTCTGAGGATTACTGAAGCTGCCATAGATCATGATTAGTAATTATTGTCGACCAAAATATTATAAATCTTCCCCCTAAAAATATTTTGATATAGAATTGCAGTACGCACTGACATTGCATTTTCATTCTCCGAAGAGAGAATGAACGAAGAACGTCATATTTGTTTAACATTCATACATACATAATTGGTTATTACAAGCCTTCAGTCAATGTTACGACCTAGCTTCTTACAACACTCATGTGGTAGGACATACAGTTTAAAATTGACTGTGAACGACAGATTATTGAGAAACTTTTCATGACACTTTTATTTTTAGTCTTAGCGTTTTTGCCAGAAATCTGCTCAGAGGAAGCATATTTCATATTTCGTTTTGTTGTCGATGTCTGATCTGGGTTTGAATCAGGGCCTCTAGTAAGCCAACACACCACATAATATACTATGGCGACTTTTTATTTAATCTTATTTTTGAGGATCTTGAAAGTCTAACTCAAAAGTGGTATAATTAAAGATCATTGCATTACTTTATTTATTTGTTTATTACTTTTTAAATTATATCGGGTGGGCCCGTCTATCGGTTTAATTTTGAACCATCGTTTATTTCGAATCTAGCAATACTTATGCCACTCTGTTCTGTTACAAAATTCAGTATATTATATTCAGTATCGATTTACGTTTGAGCTTCGATGAGATTTAATGGGTCAACGTGAAACTGCTCGATGATGTCCATTTTGCAAACAAAAAATTTTCGGATGAAGCTGATTTTTATTTTGGTGGGTACCTTAATAATCAATATTGCCGCATTTGGGGCTCAGAAAACCCACACGTGGTCTTACGAAAGCCAAAGTATGAGTAACTGTTTGATAAGGCTTGTGGAGCGGAGACATCATTATCCCATATTTCTTTGAACTCTTACAGAAGTCAATGCATCCATTACGAGTGACTGTTTGAAGCGGCTTGTGGAGAGGAGGCATCATTGGCTCATATTTCTTTCAAAATGAGTACGGAGCAACCATAACAGTTGATGGAGACACCATGATAACCGATTTTTTTATACTCGCTCTTCATGGTATTGATGGGAACGATGTTTGGTTTCAACAGTCCACAGTTCCACAATCGACTTATTGTGTAAAACGTTTGATGGTCATTTAATTAGCTGAAATGGTGATGTCAATTTTCGGTGGAACGCCGTTCAAAAGGTTATGTCGACAAAAAAGAGACAATTGAGCATTTGAAGGCCAACATTCGAGATGCCATTGCCGATATACGACCCTATACACTCGAAAAAACGCACGAAAATTGTTCCGATCGAATTAGGTATTGTTAGGCCAGCCGCGGCAGCCATATGAATGAAATAATATTCCATTTCTAACCGGAATAATTGTACTTCTCAACAAAAAAATAAATTTGGCAAAATTTTAAACAATTTTTTTGTTTTATTATATTTTTATTTAAACTAAATTTCCCACCCTATATTTCTATAGTAATAACCAGTAACTTGATTCCTTATATAAACCAGTAATGTAAAAAATTTAACAAAATTCTTAAAGCTCCCTAATAACTTTACTAAATAAAGTAAAATGTAACCAGATTTCACAAAAGAAAAATTAAAAAAAAAAATGGAATTGCTTAACAACCATTACGTGTTAATGAAACAAAAAACAGAAACAGTTTCTCTTTGAATTTGTCATTAATTTTACAACCAGACTATAAATTTCTTAAACAAATGAAACCCTCATTTAGAACATCACTATCAAACACATTAAGTGTGTATTTTATGGTCTAAATAAAAGGCCCATTGCTATACACCACTTGGTCTGGCATTTATTTTAAGTTTTTTCCTTTTCTTCCATTTCCTTTTTTCTCTCTTGTTTTTTTCTTTTCTTGGTCTGTAAATATTATCTTTCATTTCCTTAAGCCTTTGAACTGAAACACAAATACAATCAATGAAATCGTTTTGTGAAATCAACACAAAATCAGTACAACCCATAATGACAACATTTGTTAAAGAGCAAAAACAAAAAAAAAAACGTTTGGGGTCTATACGCTACTATAGGCAAGGTTTGAATTTGGGATTTTTGAAGAGAGAAAACTGTTTTAAGAAGTGAAAATTAAGCTGTCTTCTTAAATGTTATGCTGCTGTTAATTGCCTACAATGTCACATAACATATACAAGGTTAGGTTATGTTGAATTGGCAGCCACTTCTATAGGTATGGTACATTTGAATCGTAGAAGATCCTGTGTCATATCTTAGCCCTACCGATAGTTTTATGAAGCTGTGAAATCTATTCAAATTACCTTTGGGTAAACAAGATCTGTCAATGTCAAAAAAATAGGTCATTACAACCTTTCAGTCTGGTAGCAACCTAGTTTCTCACACCACTTATGTTGTGTGATTTAATTTCACACATGAGTTGCAGGCCCTAGAGTTTTAAGTCGACTCGTTTTGGTACGTGTACCAATTTGATGACCAACTGCATATGCATATTCTGTGGTGTAAAGTATTTTAGAAAATGAAAACTGATTGTAAAATCAAATAACAATTTTAATACTGATGACTACAAGTCTAAGAAAGAAATACAACAATAACAACAACAACAAAAAATGTCGTTATTGTTGTCGCCATTGTTGTTCTTGTTGAATACCAACCAGCAAATATCTTAAAAGTGCGTATTTCGTATTGAGATAGTGAGTGTGTGTATTTGTGTAAGTGTGTGTGTTTTACGTGTATCTGTTTCTATATGTTTCAGTTCATTGAAGTGAATACAAATGCATTTGCAATTGAAATAAATTGAGGTTAATGCCTGTTAACTGCATGTAGTATTCGATGAACGAATTCGAATTCGCATTCTACATGCTCGTAAGCGTTTGAACGAATTTTGGCCTGAACATGGAACATCGAACATGATACAATCTATGTTGTTGTTATTGTTTGTGTTGTGATAATAGCACAACAAAACAACAAAAAATATTGAATCTCTACTTATGAACATTTAAGATTTGTGCAGCAACAACAATAAAAAAGAAAGAAAAAAAATCATGCGAAATATAAAGGGTGTTTTTTATAGAGGTATAGAACTTTAAGTTGCAATAAAACAACGATGGATTATTCGATTGACATGAATTTGATTTATCCGAAAGATAATCTTGTGGCATTACATTTTAAATGATGATTTCTGGCATATGACCGCCACGGCTGGCGCGGATGTAGTCCAATCTGGACGTTCAATTTTCGATGACTTTTTCCAACATTTGTGGCCGTATATCGGCAATAATACGGCGAATGTTGTCTTCCAAATGGTCAAGCGTTTGTGGCTTTACCGCCCCACAGAAAGTAGTCTAGCGGTGTTAAATCACAAGATCTTGGAGGCCAATTCACAGGTACAAAACGTGAAATTAGGCGGTCACCAAACGTGTCTTTCAATAAATCTATTGTGGCACGAGCTGTGTGACATGTTGCTCCGTCTTGTTGAAACCACATCTCCTGGACATCATGGTTATTCAATTCAGGAATGAAAAAGTTAGTAATCATGGCTCTATACCGATCACCATTGACTGTAACGTTCTGGTCACCATCGTTTTTGAAAAAGTACGGACCAATGATTCCACCAGCCCATAAAGCACACCAAACAGTCAGTTTTTCTGGATGTAACGGTGTTTCCACATACACTTGAGGATTGCCTTCACTCCAAATGCGGCAGTTTTGTTTGTTGACGTAGCCATTCAACCAGAAGTGCGCTTCATCGCTAAACAAAATTCGCTTATGAACATCGGGAACAACGGTAATCTCGTTTTGGGCCCATTCGACGAATCTACGCCTTACTTGATGATCGTTTGGCTTCAAATCTTGCACGAGTTGGATTTTGTAAGCACGCAAACCAAGATCCTTCCGCTAAATCTTCCATAAAGTGGATGGACACAGATCCAATTCCTGTGCTCGATGGCAGATGGACTCATTCGGGTCTTCCTCAATGCTACGCTCTACAGCAGCAATAGCTTCTTCTGTACGCACCGTACAGCGTTTTTCGGGGGTGCGAGTTATCAATAAGAGTAAACGTGGTGCGAAAACGTTCCATGGTTAATCGAATTAACTGCTCTGATGGACGATTTTGTCGACGATAAAATGGACGTAGTGCGCGATACGTTTTCCGCACAGAACCATTATTTTCGAAATAAAATTGCACTATTTGCAAGCGTTGTTTAGGCGTGAGTCTATTCATGATGAATTGCCAAACCAAACTGAGAATAAATCACTTGACAGCTGTTAAATCGGTCGCCATCTTGAAAAGTAATGCCAACTTAAAGTTCTATACCTCTGTAAAAAACACCCTTTACAAAGAAAAGAAATTTCGAGAGTGTAAAGAAAAAACGCAGAATATGAAATGGAAAATCTGAAAGAAGAAAACATGAACTGGAAGCAACAACTCGAATAGTGGCCAACAGATTCAGTTGTTATTTGTGTATCATAATAATGGATTTTTCAGTAAAAATACGATAAGAATGGTAACTGCAACAACATCAAGAACAAAACTTTGCTACAAGAAAAAGAATATGAAGAAATGAATTTGAAAAACAACAACATGTGAATGAACATATGGATTTGTTCTTGTTATCGGAAATCCATCTATTTCGTGGTTTCTTTTCAATAAAACATGGGTCATTTTTGTAAAATCTTTGAATTTCTTTTAGAATGTGTATTGGTTTGTTGCTGTTCTTGAAGAGGTCTTAAAGGTATAGGATCCATTTGCAGAACTTCTTTTTAGATTCAATATTTTTATAGAGTTTTAATTTTGTGGCAATTGCAATAGAGTTCACATGCCACAACATGAGGCTTTTATGATATCAAACCAAATACTCTAATCGCATCTTAAGTCTCCTTTTCTGTTTCATCCGAAGAAAAAGTATAAAGTATGGCGCTCGACCAAAAACATAACTAAAGAAGACGGTTTTTATAGTCCAAAATTTTAACATTCCAATGCGTTCTAAATAGATCCACATACATATGCTTATACAACGTGATATAAAATTGACTTATAAACTTAACAAGCCGAAGTTGATGACAAATGACAAAATTTCTAAAATAAGGAGTGCGAACGAAAAAATTGGGTTTACATACATATTTGAATGTTATTGAAAAAAAAAAATAAAAAACTTTTAACCTGCTTTTGATAAACATCGGCAGGCTCTAAAATTTTGTCAAATAATTTTGTCATAAGATTTCTGTTAGAATTGTGGCCCACAAGTCAGGTCATTGTTTTATGGGAGGTGGCCATATATAAAGGTAAAAATAAATTTTGGGGATCCAGACTTGTTGGACTTGGATGTTGGGTGTTGTTTAGAACAATATATATGTTTAGACGTTATATCAATATAGCAGCGATCTGATAGGCACTATATTCCCGCTGTTATTGATTAGACAGCCCCAAATTAACGAACGGTTAAAAAATAAACCGATCTTAAGATATTTAAAGTTAAAAAAGTATTCCGGAAATAAAAAGGAGGTGTATGAAAAGTGCCATTAAATATTTTGAGTGTTAATATGTGTTGGCTAATTTCTTTTAGCTTCCTAGACAAGAAGGGAAAATTATATGTAAAAAAGTGAAGACCTCCAAAAATGTTTGTGTTTGTCGAGCAATTATCATGTGTGGTAAAGGAATCGCGTCTTTCACCATTTGTTAACAACTAAAAAGTGTCGCCATTTATATAGTTGGATTCTATTTCTCTGAAAAAGAATGTTGTTTATATACCAAGGCAAATCTATTCATCAAATTTCTTAGAATTCCCTTCCATTTGAGAGGTGTTGGCTATTCCAAAATGAAAAAGAAACACATGAAAGACACAAAAATAGCGTAGTAGGAAATGGAAAACTACCAACAAAATATGAAATGGTAGGAATTCTGGAAAAACATGAAACAATTTATTAGAACCTGTTAAAGTCATAATTCTCTTGGGAGATTGAAATAATTTTATCATTAAGTTTAGTTTTTATAAGGTAATGTTAGGTTAGGTAAGGTGGCGGATCTCATATGCAGAAAGAGGTCCCACATTTAAGGCCATTGTAATACCATAATCAATAATAAACACGTGGAACAAACATTCCATACTCCTCGTGCTTTTTTATGGCGCGGAGGCATGGACGCTATTAAGCACTGACGCCTTGAGAGCCTTCAAGAGAAAATTCCTACGAGTTGGAGATGATTTTCGCATCCGATTCAATAATGAGCTGTATCAGCTTCTCAATGAGATGGACGTTGTGCGGTGTATTAATGCGGATTTGATGCAGGGCTTTGCAGAAGTCGGCGAAGGGGACGACCTTGTTTGCATTAGAGGGACCAAACCGAGGAAATCTTGTCACAAGAGTCGCCTGGAAAGATGTGTTTAGGCAGACCGAAATCCATTAATCGGGTTGTTAATGGCCAATTAAGAAGAGGAAAAAGATTACAGTCATATTTTTATTCAAAGGTTCAAGGATCCCAGCGAGTGAGAGATCAAAAATCTTTTTATGACAAGAGTAGGGCACTAACATATGAGGTGAAAGATACCCTCATCCTCTTCCTTAAACCTACATCAAAAGTCATTTGCCGAAATGTCAAGCCTTTCGAAATGCCTTCTAAAAGGACAATAACCCGTACGAATTGCTATTGGGAGATGAATAGCCATGCGATTTAAGGATAGAAGTGAGTCGGTACTTTTCTTATGCATACAGGTTCAGCTGTATTGTAAGTATTGACAAGATTGAGCCTCCCTGTAATACGAGTGGATATTATTCATTTTCAGTGAGGCAATTGGAATAGCTATATATATTGAAATATATATATCTATATATAATATAGATTGAAATTTCCATACTAGCCAGGTTATTGGCAATACAATTTACAACGTTTTCCGCATGTCCCAGAACCCATATAAGAATTCTTTTGAATGAACCGAAATTTCCATAGAAAACCCTGGGCATTCGTGGACAAGGACAGATGTTTTGAAACTACGTTCGTTATGGACTTAATCATAGCCTATCTGTTCAAGTAAACCAAGAGGTTTTCAGGAAAAGCAGCGATACCCAACAAGCATTGCGTCGCTTTCGAAATGGCCGTGACCTCCGTCTACAGAAATAGTAGTCAGGTAATATTTATTATTAACCCAGTAAATAACAAATGTCTCGTCTATTAAGTTATAAAACCATAGTAAGTAAGCTTAAAAACCACCCTAATTTTTAGTTGCTTATACGTATCGTACAATACTTTAAATGACAGTTCCACAGACGGAAAATAACTGTGTATTAAAATTTTGTAATGCAATAAATTGATGTCACTGTACAACATTACTTTAACAAAAAAAGTTTATGTGTATATTGACATACATACATACATACACAACTATGTGTGTAAATGTATTGGAGTAAAAAAAGTGTTATTCATTTCCTTACATGTTACAGGGTGTTGTAAAATGTACAATAAAGGCCCGCATGCATGTTGGCATGTAAATCCCAAATAATGCCATTTTTCTTTTACTCATTTCGTCGTCTCTCGACGGCATATGGAGGTGGACGACTAACTGTTTCTTTGTGTTAGTTTAGGTATGTTCTTGCATGTACATATGTATGTATGTATGTACGGTAATGGTAATGGTTCAGAGCATATTACTTTCAACAACAAGTTTTGTGAAGCAATTTGGTCTGATTTTTGTTGGTCTTTTTTGGTTCTATATTTTCGTTTTTTGCAGCTTTTTGTATATAAAAATCAAATTTAAATTCCATTGTAGTCGTTGCCAATTATTTTGCATTATGAGCCACGATTGTAAAAGCTAGTAAGTGGAACTATGCAGTGCCACATAACATTCGTATCATGTATGTTGTTGGTTGACTCCTCTATATACATACATACATACATACGTACATACATTTGGTACACTTGAAAATATAAGCTTCTCTCTAGAATATAAGAAATATAACTGTACTCTTGGTATACTCAGTATGGTAGTATTGTGTTCTATTAAATTATATATTTTGCTTATACATACATACATACATATACCCATTGTTGTTGTTGCTGTTGTTGTTAGTTTTCTACTATATTGTATGCAGTAAATATACATCACTGTATGCCATTCATAAAATATACCAAAACAGAATTACAACATACGAAACGACAAGTATATGTACGACGAGAATGTACGTACAGTGAGTGGCTAGTCGTTGTGATTGTTATGTATGTCTGTATGTGCATATTCATGTATGCGAACATATTTTATCATATTCTAAATGCTTGAAATACTTGTCCATGTATTGGTTAAATTGTATCATTGTGTTAAAAGGACTTGTGTTTATTTCGAAGCTGCATAGCCCAAGCAGAAGACAATACTTTGCTTGCAATTTATTTTTTTCTTATTTCTCCTTCTGTTTTTGTTTTTGTTTCTGTTTTTTTTTACATGCTCTCATTTATTTTCTTTCATTGTTTCTTTATGTCCTGTAAATTCGTGATATCTATGCAAGAGTCGGGTAACATGTGTACTTTTGTGTGTATGCGTATGTCTGTCTGTAAACGGGCAACAGCAACAATAAGAAATTATTCGATTTTAAATGTGTTTTCAATGGTCGCCATTGCCACATATGAAAAGTGTTTCTCATAAATCTTAGCGTTATTTGCAAGTGTGTTTGTTTGTGTTCTTCTTCTTTTTGTATATTCGCAGGCTTTTCATTTACAGTCTTTTTTGAAAGAGCTTTTCGTAGAGTTTTTTCATTGTTTAAAAAGTCCCATGCTGTGTGCATGAGAACATTGTTTATAATTTGGCCGTATTCTGTATTGTATTTAATCGTGCATGCGAGTTATTTAACCCTCTGATGGCTATGACCACAAAATATCTACAGAAACTTTAGTTTCTTTTTTAAATACGTTTAAAGCCTTTAAAATTTTATTTTTAAATGTATGTATATACTTATGCGTTGGTATAACCATGTCAATGAGAAAAAATTCTATTAAAACGTTGTAGGCTCTGTTAGATTTATGCAGTAGGGAGGAAAAGATTCATCAGAAAGCATTGTGACTTGGCAAATCAATTTGATGACAGTTTCCTCATTAATTGTCTTCTCGACAGTCCCAATAAATTCGATGATTTTGTGAAATACTTCCAATCAGTTTGAGTAAAAAGAGTCAAAGGAATAATTTGTTTACTAGTTATCTTTTAAGAGAGAGAGAGAGTGTGTTCTGTGATATACCTATGGCTTAAGCAATAGCTGATTTAGTACGCAAAAGCTGAGTCTTCGGTACCAGAGCGAAATATTCGTGTGTCCCAGTAGGAAAATTTTTAAAAGGTTGACTCGAGATTCAAATAGAAATCGCGACTAAAGCAGACTAACTTGCGGGAGGGTTGTTTCTTAAACGCCGCTGATAAAGCCAAAACATTTCAGTGGAGTGAAGCATCAAAGATGAAAATACTAAAATCAAAGATGAAAAGAGACGGACACTCTTCAAATGTTAAAAGTTTTTGATTCGGTAATTATTTTGAGAAGCGATTTATATTATGCATCAGACTATTAAGAAGAACTACTTTCTGAAGTTTGCCAGGGCAACAGGTTTGTGGGAAACATTACATTAAGGCAGTACAATAAATCGTATGGTCTCTATACTCCGCCGTGGTCTAGTAGGTTGTGTGTTGGCTTGTTAGACGTAAAGCCAGGGTTCGAGCCCCAGGCCAGACACCAAAACAAAATATAAAAAGTATTTTTTTCGGCGAATTCCTCTCAGCAGATTTCTGTCAAAAACTCTGAGAGTAAATAAAAATGCCATGAAAAGTTTCTCAAAATCTGTCGTTCGGAGTCGACTTTAAACTGTAGGTCCCACCACTCATGTATAAAATTAACACACACAATATAAGTGGTGTGAGAAACTAGGTCGTAATCCTGACTGAAGGGTTGTAATGACCAATTATGTATGTATGTTTATACTCCAATACCTCTAGGCATCAATTCTGTTACATTTTGTTTCTTTTTTTTTACGGTAATCAATCGATGCACAGAAAACATCGACGTATTTTGCGATAAGTCGATATAACATCAATGCATCTTTGTGATGCATTGCATCGAAAAACACATCGATGTTTTATATTAATCTCCATCACTAGTCGCAGACTGCAGAAAAATTTTGTAAAGTTTACGGAGACGATACAAAGCGACAAAATTTATTCGTTTACGATTTGAAAATTTTGGTGTTAAAGGCCCCCTTCGCTTTGTTTGACTTTTCTCCAAAAAAAGATAATAAAGTCGTAGAGAATATAAAGACCGTTCAACAAATAAGCAGCGCGATCGTTGCTAGGGTACCAGGAATTCATCACTAAATCGTTATCAAACATTTGGAAAAAAGAAGAAAGTCTTCAGTCAGGATTACGATAATTTTATAAGTGAATGGCGGGACATACACTTTAAAGTCGACTCAGAAAGACAGATTTTTAAGAAATTTTTCGTGGCCATTTTTTTACTCTCAGAAATTTTTTTCATATTTCATGTTGTTGGAGATATCTGACCTGGGCTTTGAACTGTAGCCTCACGTCTAATAAGCCCACACCTACCTACTAGACTACAGCGACAACAGGCGATACAGTCAGCAGCGACAATATTTATTTGGATGTTAAAGATTGACCTCGCTTTGGTCGATTTATCTCCAAAAAAGTCAATAAACTTGTAAAGAATATTGAGACAGACCAACAAATAAGCAGCGCGGACGTTGCTAGTGTACTAGGCATTCATCACTAAATCGATATCAACATTTTGAAGAGCGGTAGACAGGCATACGAAGAAGCTGGTGTTTGGGTGCAACATAATTTAATAAGTGAAAAATTTAAATTCCATTTGCCATTCACTGATAAGAAGGAAAAGGATCGAACCATTCATGAAGCGAACAAAGACTAGGCGATAACAATAATAATAATAATGTAGGAAAATTCAACAATTAATGATGTTGAAGTCGCCGTAGTCTAGTAGGTATTAGACGTGAAGCTACGGTTCAAACCCCGGGTCAGACATGTTGAACAATATGCGTCTGCGACTTCAACGACTCAGCAGATTTGTGGCAAAAACTTCTTCAAAAAATTATCTTTCGGAGTCGAATTGAAACCGTTGGATCGCGCCGGTCATGTATAAATTCAACACACACAACATAAGCTAGCTGAGAAGCTGTTGTGAGAAGATAGGTCTTAATCCTGACTGAAGGATTGTAATGGCCAATTATGTTATGTTTGAAGTAAGCAATTCCATTAAAACGGCCAGAAATGATCAACAGGAAAAGTGTTATGCATTAGCATGACAACGTCACGCCGCACACAGTTTTAATTAGCCGGTAGAATCTGAGAAAGATTGTCTGCGATGTTTTATTGCATACATCATATAGTCCGGACTTGGCATCTTGAGATTAACATTTTTTTCGTTCTCTTCAAAACTTACTTATTAGAGTTAAAATTAAATACCGCAGAGGCCTGAAATGTGCAATGGGATTAGATCAAGAAGAACTGCATTGAAAAAATGATGGCTTTACCCCGAAAGTATTTAATTTTTTTGTAACATTCAACATGAATTTCTTGAATTTTTTTTTTTGGAGAAAAAATCTTAATTCAAGTCACTAAGAGATGTTTAGAATTTAAAGTTTTTGTAAAAATCACGATTTTAATGAAATTAAAACTATTCATAATGAATTCAAAAAGAAACTCACTCATATAATTCAAACATAAATTTGCTGTAACTTGTGAAAAAAAGTGAGCACTTTCAGAGAAATTTTTCGCTGAAATGTAAAGTTTAACTTAAATTTGTATTTATGTGGTTAGAGTTCATACAATATTATATAGGGGGAGGGGGGCTTAAATAAAAAAGTTCATGTGCATTTGCGTTGTGTTCTTTAAGCCATTCTATGTATGAATAGAAAAAGTTTTTTACCTTTAAGTAGGTTCTGCGTATGTAAATACTGTAATATGTATAGAGATTTACGCATTTATTATTTTCAATGCATCCACTCTATAAAGAAAGAAAGAAAACTATGGTTGGTATTTATTTATTTATTATAGTTTTCCTTACTTTTTTTTTGTTAGTTTTCTAGTTTACAAGTTTGAAAATATTTTCAACTGAATGCATAAGACTCTGTTAACGATTGAAATGAGTGGGTGGTGGTAAAAATATGAACTCTTGTTAAATTTCAATGGTTTTAAAAAGACTTAAAATGTGGTCTTAAAGAGGAATTTCTTTAATTTCGATTTAAAATAATACCATCGCCAAAAAGGTACTTTAAAACCGTATTATTAATGAAAAAAATAGTGAAGTTAATTAAAATTTTATACAGAAGTATTACTACATAATACCAAAAAATAAGTTAAATTTCACTCAATACATACATACAAACATGATTAGTCATTAAAAACCTTTAGTCAAGATTATCATCCTTCTCACACTACTTATGTTGTGTGTGTTAATTTTATACATGAGTGGCGGGACCTACAGTCCAATGTCGACTCCGATACTAAACCATGCATTCAGAAATAAGTCTCATCGCTTAAAATAATTTTTTCATGAAATTTAGTGTCAGTCGCCAACTGCATACTTAGTGAACATATGTATGTACTCATTGCCGATGGGTGTTGGTCGAACGTTTACTGAACTACTGGAATCGAATTTATCCACCAGATAGCGAATAGTCCTCTCAGTAGAACTTCGTGCGAATTTTAATTACTAAAAATGAAGTCGCCGTAGTCTAGTAGGTAGTGTGTTGGCTTATTAGACGTAAAGCCAGGGTTCGAACCCCAGGCCAGACATCAAAACAAAATACAAAAAGTATTTCTTCTGCGACTTCGGCAGATTTCTGGCAAAAACTCTGAGAGTAAATAAAATTGCCATGAAAAAGTTTCTAAAAAATCTGTCGGTCGGAGTCGACTTTATACTGTAGGTCCCACCACTCATGTATAAAATTACCACACACCACATAAGTGTGAGAAACTAGGTCGTAATCCTGACTGAAGGGTTGTAATGACCAATAATGTATGTAAAAGTGAATTAAAAAAGATACGATTATGGGGTTCGCGGATGTATTCGTGAAATCGTAAAGAGATAAACAATAAAATCTGAACAATAAAATCTGAACAATAAAATCTTTTATCAATGAAAACGATATATTGCTGTAAGCGCAGAGTTAACACTATCTGTGTATCGATATTTCAGGATATTATGAGCGAGTGTGAAATGGGAGCTTTACAAGTATATCTCTCAATATTTACCAGTCTCTGTTGTGACCGTTAACACGTTGAGATCCTTACTTTTGTTTGATTTATGATGTACCACGTGCATAACAGCTGTAGTTATCGTGCTTCAGTAGGTCGTGTGTTGAATTGTAAAAAGTGAGGCTTCGGTTTGAATCTCAGACAATTTCCAAAAAAAAAATGAAATATGAAAACAATATTTCTTTGGCAACTTCCTTTCAGCAGATTTCTGGCAAAAACTCTCAGAGTAAATAAAATTGCTTTGAAAACTTTATCAAAAATCTGAAACTAGACCGTAATCCTGGCTGAAGGGTTGTAATGACCAATTGCGTATGTATGTTTCAAAATATGTTGTTCCTTCATTGAGTTATTTGCTTGGTGTTTTTGTTATCGCATACTTCTCCAAGATTCAATCAAGTAGCAATTTATTTTGATATTCAAAAATAAACGGACAAAGTTACTACTTTCAGCCACCAAACTTACCAAATTTCAAATTCTTAAACAAATACCATATCATGCCATACTGTTGCCGTTTCTTTATATCCTTCCATATGATTATTTTAATATTTTCATGTTTCAACAGTTTCAACCATAATTATAATTTAGTTTTTTGAAAATTTATTTACTTATTTGCTCGCATGGGGTTCACCTTGTTTGTAGCCCAATTAAAAAGTAGTTTTGTAACAGACCCAAAAATAAAAATAGAAGAAGAAAATTTAAAAAAGGGATTATTTATGTAGTAATTATTGTAGAAAAAGGGACCAATTTTTCATGTTATATACATATGTATGTAAATATCGTATACAAGGCAATTAACAAAGTACTTTAATACGTAATTAAATTATAATTAAGTAACACGTAAACCCTTTGCACAACTTTTAAATAATGAAACTTCAAAAGAAGAGGAAGAACAAAAATCGGCTTGCATTGCAATTTGCTAGTTTTTATGTCTCTCACTGTATGAGGACAACAGTCTTTTGACACACACACACAAATATTTGTTTATAATGCATGACACCAACAGTTTCAGCACTAACAACACTACATGGATTCAGCGTACAAGTATGTTACGTGAATGTAGGCATGTAGGTGTGCATATGGATTGTTGTATTCGTGTATTTGTTTACCTTTTTATTTATTTACTATATAATGACAGCAATAACAACTATAACAACAATAAATGTATGAATGGGTTAATCTTTTCTACAACTTGTGAATAGTTTAACACAAAGATATGTGTTTCAATGTATGTGTGAGTATGTATGTTTATATAACTATGTCGTCAACCTATAACAGCAGGAGCAGGAACAACAGCAGCTTGTTTATCAACTGGTCAACCAAAAATTATCCTGTGTACACACCATTACACATATACATACATACTCACTTGCAAGCATGCACTATAAACCACTATTATTATTATACTCAAACGTTCACACTCACGCTCATGCACACACATGCTACGTATACATATTTATTTTATTAATATTTATGTTTGTATGTAGGTAATGTGCATGTAGTATATTTATGCGGTATTAGTATATGAATATGAATACAAACGTTACGTGTGTGTGATTGTATGCATTGCCATAAACATGCAAATATAAATTAAATGCACATGTGACATTTTAATTTATTTATTTTTCCTTTTAATAAACAAAGAACAACAAAACAACAACAACAAAAAAACCTTAAAATAAATACAAAAATAAATAACACCAAAATTATGTGACTTCATATACATATTTTTGTGCGTATGTATGTATGAGTGGGTGACTGGTATGATGGTATGCGTATTAATTATAATCGTAATTATCTACTTCATTTACACTTCATTTGACTAATTATTGTTAATAAATCTCAATTTGAAAGTCACATTAAATTGATATTTAAGACAATGACTGAGTGTCCGTCAGTTGCATGAGACTTGAAGCTGATTTTGAGCATTGCAGTGGGATTTATAAGATAATTTATTTTTCTTTTGAATTAATATTAAATTTATTTAAGTTTTAAGGAAATAATTCTTCTATTTTGTATACAAATAAATTCATAGTCATCTTATTAAAAACTTTTAAGTTACATTAATTAAGATGAATAGATTGTGAAGCGCTTTTTGGGATGCTTTCTCCAAAAATGCAGTATTTCCTATCGTGTCTTATTGAATTTCTGATTTCCCAATTAACTCTCTCTATACGATTACATTTAAAAAGCTCATATGGAACGTATCATAAATAAAACGGTGCGGCAGTCAAAATACACCCAGCTAATGACATAGTGTAGGCAGTCAAAATACACCCAGCTAATGACATAGTGTACGTTGTGAGTTTTGTTGAGTAGAATTCAAAAATATTTTTTTATACTTCTCGAACACCCCAAACTTCTGTTATTTGACAAAAACGGTATTTTTGATCTTTTTACACAAAATTATTGTTTACACAAAAATTTTTTAACCCATTTTCATGATCCAAAGTTTTTTGAAAAGGGGAGAGATGAACCTTTAAAATGGTGTACCTAAACATATGGTTACAACCAAAGAATATGGGTATAAAGAATGCGCATCATGTAGAAGTAAAATTTCTTATGGCGGGTCGTAACATCACGACCCGCTCTCACCAAATTTTTTTTTTAAATCATTTCTTGGTGAGGGGAGAGGAAGACAGAAGGAAAATAAACTCAAACAAAGAGCGTAACAATGTGTTGCTCTCATCGTACGTATGTATATGTGAACGTATTCTTGTGTTTTTGATTTAGTTGTCGATCAGACTGCGACAAGAATACATGTGCTGCGGATGCTTTATCATTTTATTTCAGAATAACACTCGAAGAATATTTTGTGTTATAAATGTTCTATGTCATTAGCTGGGCGTATTTTATTTTGTCCCATAGTATATATTTTTTAATGCTTTGGAATGCTCGTTTTTTCTCTTTTAATAAAAAATGGTTTTTTATTCTTTTTATTTTTATTTATCTAAAAAACATGGCCTAATTTTTAAGCCAAAGATGGATAGCCTTATGTTCTTTTAAAAATAAAATCGATGTTTTATTTTATTTTTATTTATCCAAAATTATTTAGCCAAAGATAGACAGCTTTACATATGTATGTTGATGAAATGAAAATAAAAATAGAGTATATTACTAACACTTTTATATGGCTGTAAATAAATAAATTCTCTCAACTTATTTTCTCTCTCTCACTCACTAATCCATAACCATAGACATGTGTTAACCTAGAGGAAAATTATTAGTAATAATGTCAAGTCTACTTATTAACCCAATGATATGTATATATGATCGGAAAATATAGAAAAATTGTACTGTATTAAGACACTAAGACACCGTATTTAACTTGGCAAGTATTCTTCCAAAAATCGAAATCATTTCTCATTGATATTTGTGAATACTACTGTGATATTTCTTTGGGTGTATCATTGAAGTCTGAAAAAAGCAACATGAACCTTCTTCTTTAAAAACTGACAAGATTTTTACGCTCTTTTTAACGAACATTCTTGATGTTCGTGTCCTATGTGTGTAAAAAGCCGAAGATGTTCTTACCCTGCGGGTCATTGGTGCCGACGTCTGTTTTTAACACCAGAAAAATAAATAAAAAAGTGGTCAAACAACAAAAACGCACGATGAGAACAACGCATGATGAGAACGACGCATTGTTACGTTCTTGGTTTCTGTAACCTTCCCTTCTATCTTTCCCCCCGCGTCAGGAAATATTTTTGAAAAATATTCCAAAATATGTTAAAATGCACATTCTTTATACTTTATTTTCTTTGTTACAACTTACGTGTTATGAGTTTTGATCGGGTGAACTTGGAAAAAATGATTTTTTTCTTATTTTTAGTTTAAGTTTAGCCATTCTTAATTGCCACATTAAATTAAAAAAAGTATGAAATAAGTGATAACATTCTGAAAGAGCATTGTATTGTGAAGAGATTAACACATCGCTTGATAAAATCAGACACAAATTACCGTAGGTCTTATATAAATAGTACAACAGTAGTGTTATATTTTTTATATGTGTCACCTTATCAAATGAACATTCAGTTAAAAAGTTTTCAAAATTTCTGATGGATCGTGATTGTTTGTTGGAAAATGTGTCAATTTCATTTTTGGGCGACTACCAGAAGTCGACTAACATTTGTGTTTTTTGCAAATAATTTCGCTTTAAGCAAACATTGGCCAACTTCTGGTGGTTGCTCAAACGTGAAATTGACACATTTTCCGATAAACAATCAAGATCCATCAAAAATTCTGGAAATTTTTTAATTGAAAGTTGATTTGAAAAAAATGTGAATGAAAAAGATAATACGACTGTTATACTCTTTAAATAATAACTACGGTAATTTTTATACGATTTTATTAAACAAAGTGTCAATCTCTTCACAAGAGAATGCACCTTAGAATGTCACTACTTATTTCATATTTTTTAATTAAAGTTTGCTACTATGAATGGACGAACTTGAAAAAATATGAAAAAAATTCGCATTCGCCAAGTGTACATTATCAAACCTCATATAACTGTTTTAAAGGGCCATATCTTTCTAATAAAGTTTAAATTTGTAAGATTGCTTCAGAAATGTTTGTGTAATCAATAAATTTGTCAAATAAAACAAGTTTAAAGGGTTCAAGAAATATAAAAAAAATATTTTTGAGTTCTACTCAACAAAACTAACAACCTACACTATATCATTAGCTGGGTGTATTTAATTTTTTTATTTTGTTGCATAGTGTAATTGTATTCATATGGAACATATTGGTTAGATAAGCATTTTTCAATTGGATGTAATTCAATTTCAGTTTTTCTGTAATAAAATTATTAACATGCTTACATACATAATTTGATCACTGCAACCTTTCAGTTAGGATTACAACCTAGCTTCTTACATCACTTCTGTTGAGTATGTTAATTTTACGCAAGAGTGGCGGAACCTACAGTTTAAAGTCGATTTCGAAGACAGATTTTTGATATCCTTTCCATGGCTATTTTATTTACTCTTAGAGTTTTCGCCAGAGATCTGCTGAGAGGAAGTCGTCGAGGAAATTGGTTTAATATGTCGATCCATCTGATAAGATAAATAACTTCGGATAATCTATTCATACATAGTGTGGATTACAACCAAGCATCTCACAGAATACATGTTGCGTCCGTTTGCCTGTCGATTTCGAACGACATATTTTTTTCATGGCAATTTTATTTACTCTCGCAGATTTTGTCAGAAATCTCCTGAAAAGAAATCGCAGAAGAAGTATTATTTTACATTTCAATTTGTATGAGATGTTTGAAAGGGGGTTTGAACCAATACACTATCTACTAGACTACGGCGACTTTAAAAACCTAGACTCAAAGAAACGTTGATTATGACATCTTCTATGGCAGTCTGGCAAGTTAAATGAAGGTGACTATCATCCAAATGGAAATCCCCCCACAAATAAGAAGAGTCAACTGAGTAGGAATCATATGAAATACGTACACAATACGAATAATCTGTACTGCGAAAGATTTGGTTAAGCTAGCAGCCGCTTCATAGTACTTATCCCATCATGTAATTATAACCATAACCAAACCATTCTGATAGTTTTATAATAGTCTGGGTCCTATTCAAATAAGTTTTGGCTAGACACTTAAAAAATGTTAAAAAAATTGTGTGTGCCCAAGAATCCTTCGTTTTAGGTTCCCAAGTCAAGGAAATGAGTGTAAAATGTTCTGGAGTCTCTTTATCAAAATCAGAATATCTTCGCATGTTTGTACTAAGAGCCTATGCATTCATAATTGATTACTTTTGTTATGGGTGTTAATTTTATACATGAGTGGTCAAATCTACGGTTTAAAGTCGACTCCAAACGACAGATTTTTTCGAAAATTTTCATGTTTCATTTATTCTCAGAGTTTTTGATAGAAATCTGCCTAAGAAATATTCTTTCATATTTTGTTTTGTTTTACTTGTCTGACTTGGAGTTTGAATCTTGGCCTTACGCCTAATAGGTCAACACACAACCTACTAGACTACAATGACTTCTAGAGCCTATACCAGTTGTTAGGTTCGACAAAATGATCTTCTTTGTTCATAGTGCGTTTTAATTTAATATCCTACAGATACATTTTTAAAATTTAAATTTCTTATTCTTATAAAATTTCTAAAACTAAAAAAAGGCAAAAAATTTTTTTCATCCGCACTAGGCTGCGTTTAGCGTACACATATTTGCGGTTTTTAAATTAAATGTTTTTCTACTGTTTTGTGAATGTCTGCGTTTTCTATACATTAAAAGTTTCATGGAAAATTATTAAAATATAATTAAAAAATATTTTTAAAATGATTACGCTAATTTGCCATTCGCCGCCATTCGCCACAAATTTTGAAATAATTTCCCTAAAAATGCAACACAGTTTCATTCATACCATAAGTATGCGATAAATGTACATATTACACAAAAACCAACAATAACAACAACAATGCACAAAAAAATTCTCGCAAACTAATTTAATTTGTAAAAATAATGTTGATAAAAACAATAACAACAACAACGAAAACAACAATAACAACAGCGATAAAAATGAAACCGGGTACAATGAATATTAAATGATTCACATACATATACATGCATTCATTTGTATACATATGTAGAATATTGTTTTGTTGAATGTATGACAAACAAATTCATAACAAATTTATGATATGACTTCCTCTCACCTACAATACAATACCACATTCTCATACATATGTACATACATAAATACATACACATACACATGTTTGTGGACAATTGGATGCTACTCTCTAACTTGTAGATTTTTTGTATATAAATATTAATAATATTCACATCTGTGTATAATTTAAAGTCAAACCATAATATGAATATTGCATATGAATTGGTGTATGTGTGTCTTTGTGTGTGCATGAAAATTTTCACTAATATTTCTGTATCAGCAGCATCCATTTAACTCTATAAAACACAATGTGTTACAAGTATACATGTGTGCGTATATGTATGTATTTGTATGGGTGTATTTAAATTTGTATTTAAATATGACCATTGTATTGTGTTTATGATTCTTGTGGTGGTCACATTTAATTTATGTGTGTGTTAGTGCTTCAAACAGCTCATGATGATTTGAACAATACGATCCTACTTAATTGCACCAAAAAAATTAGATTTAAAAACGATTTTTTCGAATATTTATTGCCATAGATTGTTCAGAACCATGTAATACTCTTTAGGACCTTAATTATAAAAAATATCACATATAATGTTTATAATATAATGGTCTTTGTAGCTTTAGAACCGACAAGCTGATAGCAGATTGGATTAGCTAGACCCACCTCTCGTATAATATTCCGTTATAATTCTGTTATGAAACCTTGTAGTAAAAAAATTACTTTCCATAACAATACGAATGACGTGTACCTCTGCGTTAATTTCGAAAGGGTATTCGAGTATTCGATATTGTAAACCAAAGGACCATGTGGTATAAACTGAAATACTTCATACTAATTACACAACTTCAGGTATTGCACATTAGCCATTACTAAGCCAATAAATAGAAATTAAGATCGGAGTTAATAAAGGTATTGTGTTCAAACCACATCTCAGACATCTCAAATCTAAACGAAATATAAAGTAATATTTCTTCGGCGACATCCTCTCATCAGGTTTCTGCCAAAAAGTCTGAGAATAAATAAAAGTTCCTCAAAAAATCTGTGTTTCGGAGTCGACTTTAAACTGTAGCTCTTGCCACTGATGGATAAGTGGTGTGAGAAACTAGGTTGTAGTCCTGACTAAAGGGTTGTAAAGACCAATGAAGTAAGTAAGTAAGTTAATCAAGCATATTATTTATTACCCCTATTTTATAATTTGGCCATTGATGATTTAATTGTTTTTTTAATTGTTATTTTATTTGACGGTGACAAGACCTACAGGAGATATTTGTTTTCACTTAAGTTCTGGATCAATTAACTGAACATATATTAGTAGGTATTTGCAGTTCCTAAGTACAGTCTTAGGATAAACATTCCAAAAACCAAAATTCAGTGGTCAGTATGTCATTTACAGTGGTGGCCACCAATTTAAGACACGACATATGACTGACATAGTTGTGATAATTTTTACAACTCTATAATATCAAATTAGATATTCTTTATTCTTCAATATACCCTGTAATATTAAGAGAAAGTACCGTCATTTTATTTTGTTTCTTTTTTACATTTTGTTGCTTTTTGATTATATTGTTGTAAAAACGTGTATTTGAAACTGGCCACGAAATATTCAGAAATATCTGTTTTTTAAGTGATTTTTTGGTGTTCTTTGAAGCTAAATGGTGTGTAACGAATGTTTTATTTTATTTGACGTTGGAATACATGGAAATATTTAATTAGAAATGGCCAGAGGTATTTGGAGTTCCGTAATGGAGATATCCAAGCTGCTTAAATGTTCTAGATGCAAGATTAACAACGCGCTGGAACACATCAAGCAACATGGTACCACCAAAAATGTCAAACAGCAACCTAAAGCCCGAAAAGCTGTACCCAGGGAGGATAGTTTAATTTATAAAGTAGCTGCTAATAATCCTTTCACGTGCGCAAACATCAAGATTTTGGTATTGATATTTCGTCTACGACAATAGAAGACGACTAAATGAGAAAAACTTGCCTGGGTGTATTGTGCAACTAAAGTCAAAAAAATATCAAATCCCGACTAGCGTTTTCGAAAGAACATCCCAATAAACCGATGATATTTTGGGAAAATATACTTTGGAGCGACGATTCGAAGTATTGCCGCTTCGGGTCTGATGGAAAGCAGTATGTATGGCGTCTTCCAAACCAGGGGCATCACCCAAAGTACACCCTTAAAACGGTCAAACATGTTGGTGGAAATGTGATGGTGTGGGCAGCAATTTCCTTGGCATGGTGTAGGTCCCATTTACAAGATTAATACTAAAATGAACCAGCACGTTTATAAAAACATTCTAACAGACACGATGATACCATTCTCTGAAGACAACATGCCTCTAATATTGAAATTTATGCATGAAAATGACCCTAAGCACATCTCACGTCTAGTGAAGAGTTGCTTAGAGGAAAACAATATCACTGTTTTAAAGTGGCCCCATCAATCCCCGGACCTCAATCTAATTGAGAACTTGTGGAATGATGTGGAGGAATATGTAGGAGCAGTAAAATCAAAAAATTTTAACGATTTGTGGGAAGAAATCCAGAAAGCTTGGTATGCGATTTCAAAGCAATATTGCATGGCATTAATCGAAAGTTTACCCATGAGATGAGTTGCTGTGATCAAAAATGAGGGATTTTCCACCAAATACTGGGGTGTTTTTATGAAGCTGAGCTTTACTTTAGTGAATTACGTTTTATAATGCTTATCTCTTAAATTCATTACCAGGATAAAATTTGTATTAATCTGTATAATATGTAAATAAAAATTTTTAATCAAATATAGGTAGCAAAATATTATTAATTTTTCTTCATAATATTACTAAAATCTTAAGACAAATATGGACCTAAAATTTTTCCGATAAGATGTAAAAATTATCACAAATATAAAAGTAAAATGTCGTGTCTTAAATTCGTGGCCACCACTGTATATACGCTCTGAAATGCGGAGCACAGAAGCCCTAGATAAGATTATGTCCATTATTGCCAAAAGCTATGATCCATTCGAGTGTTTGGTTTGGCATTGTGAGTGTAGTATCTGCTACTTTCCAAAGTTTTTCACAGTAGGGACTCTCGTATCCTACTTGATCTTCTTAATAGTGATTGCTGCTCAGTATTTCGAGGAAAAATCCGAAAGATGTGGAAAACTTTTCCAACACTGGGACACTCTTTATCTCCTGCTCTTTTTAATAATGGTTGCTGCTCAGCAATTCGAGATAAAATCCAAAAGATGTGGAGTGTAATCCACTAAAAAATAACTAAGTTTTGAACTACTAGATTATACTGATGATCTAATGCTTCTTAGTTAGATTACTTGTCGACATAAGGAGACAACAACAAATATCTGTACTTAACAACTGCTACATACATAAAGAAAAAAATTGAAAGAATTTGCATATTGTTCCAATACCTGGAAGTGACATTCATGAGAGCGGAGATGCCGTTTGAAATATTAATTCGCGGTGAATTAATGCCACACAAGAGACATCGAACTCGTGTGGTTCTAAAACTTGGAATCTCAACGAAGTCCTAAGGAAAAGACTTCAAACATTTATCAACAGATGATTGCATATAATATTGAAAATATTGTGAAGACTAAGGACCTATAACGAGTATCTGTTGACCACAACATCAATGGAACTGTAGTGATTTACTGAAGAGCAAATACGGACCGTAGAAACAACACAGATGGAATCGGTGTGCTTTACTATACTGAAAAGACAGTAGAAACAAACGCTCTGAAAGCAATAATATCGAAAACATTTGGCGACGAATCAGAAGACAGGAACTCAACTATTTTTTGAATTCGCACTGACGGTAAAACCTCAAATAACAGAGCATTATAATGACTTGCCGATAGACATTCCAAATGGAAACTTTTCAATATATTGGCTATGTTCACATTGAGAGAGCAATGCTTGTTATTATAGATCGATGGTGATAAAAAACAAATTTACACTTGCAACATTGTCTTGTTGAATACATAGTATCAGGTCTGCCATCTAACGTTTTTTTTTTCAACTAGTGCTTATTTCGTGAATGATAACACATAGCTCATATCTGATTTGACAGATAATTAGTTTTATCCTTCCGCTGAACGAATATGGTTGTGTATACGCTTGAACAACGCTGGGAAATATTGCGACATTATTTTGAAAATCATGGTAATGTTGCGTACTCCCGAGAATATTGTTGCTGTGGCAGAAAGTGTGCGTGAAGCGCCATCAACATCAATTCACCGTCGTTCTTAACAATTGAACATTTGGGAGACGTCATTGAGACGAATTTTGTATAAAGACCTTGGTATGACGCCATACAAAGTCCAATTGGTTCAGGAGTTGAAGCCAATTGACCATCCAATGCGTTTTCGCTTCGCTAAGTGGGCCTGCGATCGACTTACAGAAGATGCCGATTTTGGCAAAAACAAATCATCTTTTCAGATGCAGCTCATTTTGATCTTGGTGGGTATGTAACCAGCAAAATTGTCGCATTTGGGGCACAGAAAACCCGCACGCATACATTGAAAAGCCGACGCACCCAAACCGAGTCACTGTTTGGTGCGTCTTTCTTCGAAAATGAGCAAGGAGTGGCCGTTACAGTCAATGGCGATCGTTATCGGGCCATGTCGAACGAATTTTTGTTCACAAAAATTGAAGTGGAGGATATTGGCATCGTTTGGTTTCAACTACGTGCTACACAGCCGAAGCTACACTCGATGTTTTGTGCTCTGTTTTTGAAGATCGCATTATCAGCCGCAGAGCTGATGTCGTTCGGCCACCTCGGAGCTGCGATTTGACACCGTTAGACTATTATTTGTGGAGTGCCGTCAATGATAAGTGTTACGCCGACAAGCCAGAGACAATTGACGCTTTAAAGGACAATATTCGTGAAGCCATTGGTGAAATACAGCTGCACACAATCGATAATGTGCTTAAAAATTGGACCGATGGTGTAGGCTACTGCATGGCTAGCCGAGGCAGCCATTTGAATGAAATTATTTTCCATTATTAACCGGAAGGATTGTGCTTTCAAATAAAAAAAGAAATTTGAGAAAATATTCAGTAGTTTTTTTTAAAGCATTTTCAAAAAAAAAGTTATTTGGCGGACCGGACCCTTTAGTTCTTATTACCAATTCTGCTTTCATAATATAATACCTACTGCTTATCGAATTCGTAGTAATATTTGAAAGATTTGAAGTCGCCGTAGTCCAATAGGTAGTGTGTTGGCTTACTAGACATGAGGCCTCGGTGCAAACCACATCTCAAACATCTCGAACAAAACGAAAAATAAAAAATGATTCTGCGGTGTCTTCTTCTCAGCAGATTTCTGCCAAAAAAATCTGAGAGTAAAAAAATTTGCCATGAAAAATTTCTCAAAAATCTATCGCTCGGAATCGACTTTAAACTGTAGGTCCCGCCACTCATGTATAAAATTAACACACTCTATTTAAGCGGTGTGAGAAGCTAGGTTGTAATCCTGACTGAAGGGTTGTAATGACCAATTATGCATTCATACATAATTGGTATGAAGTACGTATTTGGAAGATTTAATAAGTAGTGTGTTAGAAACTAATTGTCTTTTTCTCTTAAAATAAAACTGATGAATAAAGGTTTAGGTTAGAGGACGTTTACTTGTCAATTAAGACAAGTACAGTACCCAGAGTTCAAGTTGACCCATTGTACAAACGTTCTTAAGAGGAGAGGATAATAGGGGGATAGGGAAAAAGGAGAGGAAGTAGGAAAGTAAGAATACGGAAGCGAAACTGATGAATAAAACACGATCATCATTTTAATGATAAAATCAAACTATACTGTGAATATTCCCGCTTTGCCGTAGAAGTGAATTAAGAATTAAAAAATTTATACTTTGAAGCAAAAAATAAACAGAAACAAATAATTTTCTTGCAACAGAAGTAGGATATTATCTTCTCAACTGTGTAGGTTTGTTAACAAATTTCTTCTTTGAATTTATTTCTCTTTTTTCCCTGTCTCTCTCTCTCTCTCTCTCTAAATTATGAGCGTGTAATGAATGCATAAGTGAAATTTCTTTTTTTTTCGTTTTTTATGTGTGAGAAATTACTACGAGTTGTACTAAATATAATACGGAGACTCCTTTGTTTACTCCCTTAAATGCCACTTGTACTTCCTTTTCATTTTCTTTATAACTGGCAGTCTTTTTTTCTTTATATGTGACTGTGTTGCGCAAGTGTGTGTTGGTTATGTTCTGTTGGGTTTTGTGTTGTATCTTGCAGTAGAGTTTGTGCATAAAAGTGGCAAAGTGGTAATTTAATTTATTGTTTATTTGTCATAAATTTACGAAGCCATACACTTGATGTGCTGAACACACATGCATACATAAACATTTTCATGTATTCTTCTTTCGTACTCTTTAGCACATGTTCGTACAATATACATATATGAATGTTTGTTGGTGTGTGTGTGTAACATTGTATGCGTATGATGACTTTACATGCATATTGATATCCTTTTTGACTATTTGTGGTAAATAAATAATATTGTGACCACTTGTTTTTACATACGCCCTTACGCCCTTGCACATGTATATTCATGGACATTCGTATACAAACATTTTGAATTACAATCGGCCTATGTGTTCCTTCGTTCTCTTTACACATTTACTCTCGTATTTTATTCCTTTTCATCGTGTATTTTTCTTATATTGGATTCCTTTTGCTATTTTTATTATTGTTTATCATACGTATGTATGTATTATATGTATGTATGTATGCATATAAATAAACGTCTGTTCCTGTTTGTATGGGTGTGTGTGTGTGTGAAGTAAATCATAAATATTGTTGTTCTGCATCTTAAGCTTGTTTTTTTTTAACTGCAAAGGATATCATAAAGAAAATAGCACGTTATGGCAGTGAAACGTGTGTATAACTGAAAATTGATATAAATGACTACAGAACAATAATAAAGAAAAACAACAACAACAACATCATCAGCAGCAACTATAAGGACAACAACAATAATAACAATAAAAGTAACGTAAGGATGAAATGAACAAAAAGATCTCCACTATGACTACAACACTGCTGCCTGCTATACTTTACAAATAAGGCATAATTCTTATTATGGCCCCTAGCCTACAATAACAACAACAACAATAACAACACCACTAACAACACTAAAAACAATAACTACTACAATGGCAATATGGTAGGAAATGTTTGCGTTTTTGTATGTATTTGTGTTAACAGTATCCTGATGTGCTCTTCATTGTTTTATTTTTCTTGTTTTTATTGTTATATGTTTCATCTTTTTTTTTTTGTTTTCTTTTTCATTGTGGAAAGAGAGAGAGAGAGAGAGGAAGGAAAAGAAAATGGTACTTAATGATGCGTATATTGCTAGTGCATGCAGAGGAAAATCAAATCAAAATCAAATCGAAAAAGCGCATGGAGTATGAGTCAATATATTGATGTATTTCATTTATGCATAGCCGTGATTTCATTAGGACGGATCATATCTTGTTGCAGTTGTACTCTCCACCATTTCTAATGTCACAGAAAATTACTTAAACTTTTTACCCAACAAAACCATATAAGTTTCTGTTATTTTTATTTCAAATTGAGCTGTTTAACTCAAAGTTATGCAGATGTAAAACATTAAGGGCCACTATTACAACTAGCCGTTAACTAAAGGGAGACTTTTAATGGGTATATAAATTGTTTTTCATTATATTAAAAATGGACAATAAGATAGAAGTGAGCGTTAAGCTATAGGGAGGTCATCCTACCTGTAACCTTTAAAGTTAACGTTATGAACGAACTTGCCATATATAAGAAAAAAAACTTGTTTCATTAAGCAATGTTATCGACGTTGCTTCGGCACTGCCATATTTTTGAAAATGTTAACTATATTTTATCTGTAGGTTGTAATAACGAAAAGAAGTTGAAGCTGACTTTAAAGTTCACTTTAGCTAAAGTTAACTTTTACTAAACCCAACTTTAACGGCAAGAAATACAAAACATTAAATGTATGTGAATAACGTTGTTCATGGAATTATATTCTTTATTCTCTCTAAGGGTTCAGTTTTAAAATTTTTTAAAGCTTCCCCAAAATCCAGGATGTAAATTGTTATCCTTCTATCATATTCAAATCTATTGGTTTATCAAACTCTATAATCACTACACCATACAACTTCTTATTACTTTACATTGCTTGTAAAAATTTTAATTCATATCGGGTGGGCCAACTATCGGTTTAAATTTGAACCATCAGTTATTTCGAATCTAGCAATACTTATGTCATTCTATTCTGTCACAAAATTCAGTACATTATCTACACTGAACGTAATGTATCGATTTACTCTTGAACAACGTTGAAATTAATTGGAATAGATGGGCCAACGAGAAACTGCGCAATGATGTCGATTTTGCAAAAAAACATCAATTTTTCGGATGAAACTCATTTTCATCTTAATGGGTACCCACACGTGGTCTTACAGAAGCCAATGCCCCCATTACGACGGACTGTTTGGTACAGTTTGTGGAGCAGAGGAATCAATGGCCCATATTTCTTTAAAAATGAATACGGTCAATGGAAACACCTATAACCGATTTTTTTAAACCCGCTGTTCATGGTATTGATGTGAACTATGTTTGGTTTCAACAGAATGGTGCAACTTGCCACACATATCATTCCAAAATCGATTTATTACATTAAAAATTTTGATGGCCGTTTAATTACCCGATTAGGTGATGTCAATTGGCCACCAAGAAGGTGCGATTTGACATCGTGGGGCGCCATTAAAGAAAAGTGTTATGCCGGCAGACCAAACACAATTGATCATTTGAAGGCCAATATTGGTGATGCCATTGCCTAGATACGATCCCATACACTCGAAAAAGTGCGCGATAAATGGTCAGATCGAATGAGGTACTGTGAGACCGACCGCGGCTGTCATATGAATGTAATAATATTCCATTTCTAACCGGAACAATTGTACTTCACAATAAAAAAAAAATTGGCACAATTTCAAACCGTTTTTATTTTATTGCATTTATAAATTTAAACTTTTAAATTTCCGACCCTATATTGTCGTTAAATGCAAGATCATTTAAAAAATTAAGTTTTGAACACGATACAAATATTGTTAAAAATATCAGCAATTTACGGATGCCTCTTGTTCATATACTTATTCCGACTATTATTATTGTTCTTGTGTAGAAGTACCATAGTATTATACTGTACTATAATGTCTTTGCTTCTCTTTATATTGCCTTTTGCCGAATATTCCCTTGCAAACATCTTTTTCCACTTCGCAGAAGGGTACTGGTCTCTTGGAACCTCCTTTCTTATAAGATCATATGCCTACTAATGGCTGCGAATTTTAACAAGACATGGCATGATTTAGTTTCATTGGAAAGTTTCACACAATTCTCGAGTTACCTTCTTAAGAAGCGAGTGCTGGAAACTAATATCTGTTCTCGACTTTTTTGTCTACCACAAAATAGTTCCTGTTTTCAAAAAGTACATAGACTCTAGATTACTCCATTCAGTTTTGTTACTAAGACCCGATATGCAATATTTTAGAAGAGTCTAGAGTCTACTGTTTCTGTCCAGGAGAAAGTTAAGCAAGGAGGTGTAAACTATTTAATAAATCCCGTATTAGAATTGTAGAGTAATCATCTTTTACAATGGTTTTTATAGCAACACAGTTGCCGTGCATACTACTTTTTACACGATTACGATTGAGATTGCAGTTTCTGAAGGCCTTCTAATCAATGAAGCTTTGAGATAGCTTCCCTAATATAATAATTTTTGTATAAATTCTTAACGATTTTAAAGTCTGTCCTTATAACAGCGAAACCAAAATTTATATTTTGAGCTACCCTAATGTATATGTAAACAAGAAAAAAAAATATGTATTCTTCCTGATTAGTTTGCGTATGAATATCATCATCATGAACAAATAAATCGTTATCGATGTAAACGTACGTCATTATTTCCCTATACACAGTCTCATTTGTATTCGGGTCTATAGCGGAAATCGTTAATAAAACATATTCTTCCTGTGTCTATATGATTTATTAAATTTGTTTTAATTTTTTTTTTTCATTCTTATTTATTTTTATGATTTTTTGATTATCAGTAACGTTTGCCTTTTTTATTTGTATACTCTTATGTGTATTATATGTGGGTGGTTGCAGAAGAATTTGAAATGAATACTTACATGATATCCTTATGGCTTTTACGTGTCACATTATGAAATTCGTTCTTCCGAAATTTTTCATATAAAAAATCATCTGCAATGGAAAGAAAAAGTTGAAAAGAAATTAATTAAATTTTGCATACTTTGAGAGTTTTCTTTTGGTGTATAAATATGTATGTATATATTTTTTTAAATTTTAAATTTAAATTTAAATTTTATAGCATATATAAATTTTATATTAATCGATAACTTAGATTATGTTGCCTGGTTTCGCTTGAATTGTGTTTGGTGAAGGTCCAAGCTTATTCACATATTCAACCTAAAAATCAAAATCATTGATGCTAGGGATCGAGTATGGGTACAAAATGACAGTCAACAAAATACTAAAGTTACACAAAATATTTTGGTACTTTGCTGATGACAATGATGTTGCTCAACATACGTATATACATCAAAACGATTATGAAACACCTTGATACCTGAAGGGTAACATCTTCCAGCTACAAAAATATTTAAGGGCCACTATTACAACTTGCCGTTAACTAAATGGATGATTTTAACAGACAGATAAACTGTTTTTCATTATTATAAGTGGACAATAAAGTAGAAGTGAGCGTTAAGCTAAAGGGAAGATCATTCTAACAGTAACTTTTAAAGTTAAGTTTATTTCTGAACTTGCCACACACATTATATACTATTTTCAATATGGCAACCTCAAATATGAACAAAATGAGCAATCACAACAAAAAAAAAAAAGAAGCTCGTCGTTGCCACTGCGTTTTAAAATACTTGTTTTTTAGGTAATGTTATCGACGCTGCTCTGGCGCTGCCATATTTTTGAAAATGTTAACTTTATTTTATCTGTAGGTTGTAATAACGAAAAGAAGTTAAAGGTGACTTTAAAGTACACTTTAGCTAAAGTTACCTTTAACTAAGCTCAACTTTAACGGAAAGTTGTAATAATGCTAAGCCTTATAAAGATGCATGAATGGAAATGTTTTCTCTTTCAATAATAAAGTATCTTGGCATACATTTCATAGGCTTCTTAATTGGATACTTTACGACGAAGCATTATTGGCAAAAGTGATGTTCAAACTTTTTGACATATATTGATGGAAGATCTTGTCTAAGACTGGATCATAAACTTTTACTATATAATACATACATACATAATTGGTCATTACAACTTTTCATCCACAGTTACGACCTGGTTTCTCACACCACTTATATTGTCTGCGTTACGTTTTTATACTTGAGCGGCGGGGCCTACAGTTTAAAGTCGACTACGAACCACAGATTTTTGCGAAACATTTCATGGCAATTTTATTTAATCTCAGAGGTTTTGCCAGAAATCCGCTCAGAGGTAGTCACCGAAGAAATATATTTTCGTATTTCATTTTGTTGGATTTATCCGACCTGAGGTTTAAACCGTGTCCTCACATCTAATAAGGCAACATACTGCTTGCTATACTACGGCGACTTCATAAAAACTTTGTAAAACAAAGCCATGCGTAATTTTAGATGTCAATTCAGGCATAAAAAATATATGATTTCAGAATGGTGTGAAGCAGTAGTACATAGGAATATCCGTAGCAATTTTTCATACACCAAAAATTAAAAATTTTCTAAAACAAATTTTCTTAACAGATTGAAGAAAAAATGTTTTAGAAGCTCAATAAATTAAACTTTTTTATATAAAAAGCTCAAAAAAAAAAAAAAAAGAAATGAGTACTTGAAACTTTGAATATGGGTGGTATGAGTGTGATATTAAAATAAGTATGAATGCATATAAGTATCAAAAACTATGAGTATAATTGGATTCTACTCATTGTTTTGAGATGAGCAATGAACCTCTGGATGCACTTCAGTATGAAGGAAAAACAAGTAAAATGCTCGATCGCAAGAAACAGTTAAGCACGGTTGTGGTAATACAATATTGTTGGCACCAAATGTGGTCAGTTTGGAATATATTGAGAAAATAATAAATAAGGTAGAGTATTTAAACATTCTAGAGGACAAAATCCCTAAAAGTACGGAAGAATTAAGAATTCGTAATGCTTATTATTTCCAACAAGTTAATGAAACCAATCATACTGCTGCTAATGTGAAGATGTGATTTCCCTACCCAAGTCTCCCCAAAGGCTTGATACTCTTGCACAATGTTGCGATATGACTCCAGGAGAGTATTTAGGAGATCATTTGAAAGCACGGTAAAGCAACCGCTAATCTCAATCAAAAGTCAACTAAAAAACTTGCTCATGAATGGATGCCAAATGGGTTGACCGGAGTGTTTGATCTTAAAGGAAATCCAACTACATATTGGGTACCACAATTTAATATATTGGGCCTTTGAATTTTAAATTTATCCTGAGATGTTTTTGGGCGTACCTATACCTTTGCGGTGCTAAAATATAGAGTCACCAGAAAGTTTCCCTTATTTTCTTATGGTTTGTGAAAAACATTAAGCATTTTTTTGTTTTAAATAAAATAGAAATGAATATATAAAATAGATTTAAAAAATATCAATTATTCTTATTCAGTCAGGATTACAACCTAGGTTCTCTCACCGCTTATGTTGTGAATGTTAATTTTTAATACATGGGTGGCGGAACCTGCAGTTTAGAGTCGAACTACAGGTTTTTGAGAAACCTTTCATGACAATTTTATATTCTCTCTCAGAGTTTCAGCCCGAAATATAGTAGTAGACTATAACGTATAGGCATTTTTAAGTATTTGTGCTTTGTGGCACATATATATTTTCATATATCTTTGCAAAGTCTGAGGTAATGTTTACACATTCAATATGTAAATAAAAAAACTAAATTAATAAATTTCAAATTAGATAATAAATTTTGTCTTTAATATGATAAATGAATCACTCAACATTCAACATTTATTCATTTGCCAAATACCCATACTTTGTTTTCTAATCCTTTTTGTGTGTATGTCACTCTTTAATGTATGTATGAATAGCTATTTGTCATTGATAAATTGAAAGTGTTCGAGTGCATCTGTTGACGTCTAAAAAAGAGAGAGAGAGAAAGAGAAAAAAAACAAACTGTTTGATGTCGCTTATACATCATCACTTTAATCAACGAACAAAGAAACGAAAATAAAAATAAAAAAATTAAAATGAGAATGAAAAGCACCGTATAAAACATTTATCATTGATTATATGTAAAAATATTTCAAATAAAATAGTATAGTTTTGTTTGTGTTTTTGTGTAGTTGTTGTGACACAAAACTGATGCATCAAAAAGTCATAAATATAATGGTCTTTAAATACAAATCCAAACATATCGACAAAATATGAAAAAACGGAAAGAAACAAAAAAATAATAATAAAAAATCGGACTTAAATCAATATTTGTTTACCTTTTTAGTAGTTTTTCTTGTTCTTATTTTTGTTTTTTGTGACGATTAAATTTTTTCCAGTTTTTTTTTGTGAGTTGGTTGGATTAGAATTTCAACAACAATAGAAAAAATATTGCTGATGTGATCGAAATTTGATAAAAAGAAAACAACAAAACACTAACAAAACAGAAAACATATACAAACGTATACAACTAATATTAGAAGGACAATGTAAACATGACTGCATACCAATAAACTATGCCACAGTGACTAAGCAAATGGCTGCCTCTGTGCATGTGTGTTCGTATGTTTGCTTGTTTGAATCAACTAAAAATCAATCATTTTCTACAACACAGCGACAAAATTGTGACAAAAAATGTTGAGGAGGGGGGTGAATAATGATGGCTATATATGAGGTGAGGGTGTGATGGTGTCGGTGGGCAGCTTAAATGCAACATTCCGCATTGAATGATTGAGGTTAGACATGAATATGGTTATGGATTGATAGATACACCTCAATTGTATTACTAGAAAATATTTTTCTCTCTGTTTTTATTCTGTAAATTTCCTAAATTCCTACAAATAAAGGAGGTGATATACTCGTACATATGTATGTACTCGTATGTAAGTAAGTATGAATAAATGCTTGTGTATATGTGTGCATATCCTAAATGAGTGTTAGTATTTGTATTAAAGTTTATCAAACATAACAAATATAACAATTCATAGAGGAATATACATAGTTTTATAGGTATATACATCCAGACATACATACACATGTATGTATGTAAGTCGGTGTGTACCTTCTATTCAGTTATCTGGATTTTTCAAAAATACCATATCAAATGACAAACATGATACTTGAAGGATAGTGACAGCAACAATTTATTAACACTGCTATGGGAATTTCAAAACAAATATTTATCGCATACACACGCACACACACACATGTAAACTAATCCAAACAAACACATTCTTTCACAAACAAACACAAACGTAGGCCATTTCAAACATTTTCTATATTTAAAATGAAATTTCATAAAAATTTGTCGGTATTTCAACTTAAATAGTACAAATATTATATTAAAGTTTATTTAAAATTACAAAAAAAAAAAAACAAATAAAAATATTTTCATTCATTTAGTAAAAATATTTTCTATTTTCTTTTGCACCAAAAATTTATTTCGAAATGTATTTGAATTCGTTTTTGTTTTTTTCTTCAAATTTTGCAAATGCATACGTTTAAGATTGACATTTTGTCAGGAAATATTTTATAATATTGGACAAAATAAAATAAAATCAATTAAACAGAAATACAGTAGAAACTCACTATTATGAATTTCAGAGCTGAAGTATTGTGAAGAAAATCAGTTGCTTTAGTTAAAATGTGTATTAAAAATAAAATTAACTTGAAATTTAAGTTATGCGTGGTGGATAAAAAACTCATTAAATGGCAAGAAAGTGACATTTAAATGAAAGTTTGCATTAAAAAACTGCAAATAAATTTACAAGCAAAATTCACATCCAACTCTTAAATATTGGAAAAAAATAGGATTTCATCGTACTTTCTTTTGTAGATTTCTTTCGAGTAAAGGATTGTGCACAAATTTTGCCGTAGTCTGATAGATAGTGTTTTGGCTTATTAGACGTCCTCGGTATAAACCCCATGTCAGACATCTCCAACAAAACGAAATACGAAAAAAGATTTCTTCGGCGACTTGCTTTCAGCAGAGTTCTTGAAAATAAACGCTGAGAGAAAATAAAATTGCAATGAAAGCTTTCTTCGTTCTTCGCTCGACGTCGACTTTACAACAGAAGATCCCGCCATTCATGTATAATATTCACACACAACACAAGTGGTGCGAGGAGCTTGTTCGTAATCCTAACAAAAGGGTTGTAATGACCAATTATATAAGAATATACATATGTATGAATAGCATTAGGATCTTAGTACAATCGTTAGTAAACAATTTTTACATAAGCACTTTAAGATTACAAGGTGTAAGAATTTTACAGAAAAAATAATTTTTTTTGGTTGTCAGTTAGGTTAGGTTAGGTCGAAGTGGTAGCTCTGATATCAAAGAGCTCACTTGAGCACGCATAGCGGCCCGTTGTGACTCCACGAGTGGTTGTCAGTATATGATTCGAAAATATAATGTTCTCTGTTAATATTAACTTCATCAAGCTAACATTATAGCCAGTTTTCAAGGTAAGTTTTCTAGCTTCACTTTGGTGGAAAACGTTGTTAAAAACACATTATTCTGTGACGGTTTATTTAACGACGTTACTATGTTTTTAAAACCCCAAAAAATAAAAAATTAAATTTGTTTCTTCATCGACGTCCTCTCGGTAGTCTTCTGTTAAAAACTCTGAGAATAAATAAAATTGCCATGAAAGCTTTTTCAAAAATCTGGCATTCGGAGTCGATCCACTGATGTATAATATTAACACACAAAAATCCTAACTAATTATGCAAGTATGTACGTATGAATAGTGTTAGGCAAGAATTTTGCGGAAATAATGCTTTTTCTTGGTTGTCGGTATCTCTGGTAATATTAAGTGCATCAAGTAACATTATAGCCAGTTTTAAAGGTAACAATTCAAGCTTCACTTTGGTAGAAGACATTTTTAAAAATCCATTATTCTGTGAACATTTATCAACGTTTAAAACGTTGCTGAAATTTCAAAACATTACCATTATATTTCGTCACCCTAGCGGCTTAATTCCAAGCCCAGGCATCAACAGAACGAATTTAAAAAAAAATTTTATATCGACTTCCTCTCAGAAGTCTTTTGGTAAAAACTCTGAGAGTAAATAAAACATCCATAAAAAGTTTCTCAAAAATCTGTCGTTCGGAGTGAACTTTAAACTGCAGATACCGGCACTCATGGATTTAATTGAAACACACAATATGGCTGGTATAAGAAAACAATTCATAATCGTGACTAAAGGTTTAGATTCATCAATTAAATGAGTAAGTAAGTAAGGTTGTTGAAAGAATATCTATAGTGTACGGAGACGATGCTGTAAGTAGAAAAAAGCTGCGGAATTGTTCATTCATTTTCGGTCTGATAATTTGAATGTTAAATATACGCCTCAATCCACCCCAGCGAACACTGAAGAAGTTCATCGAATCAAAGAAGAAATTTAAAAAAATACGGTACTTTCTCAGCGTTTGTTTTGATGGGGGAATCAGGCATTCATCACGAAACAGTTATCAAGTGTTTGAAGAAAGCTGAATACACCAAGAACTTAAATATAGAACCAACAGTGACAAATTAAATGGAGTAAATTAAAAAAAAAATAAAAATGAAAGATAATAAAGTGTGGCCATGAGTATGAACAACGCAAAGTGCAGCTTTGCAGACGGTATCAAGCTTAGGATTCATATCAAATAAGGTGATGCTGTGTTTGTGTTGGAATTAGATGGGAATTGCGCAAAAAAGCCTGAAGATGATCGAATATTGGCTTTACGCATTGCTTTACTTTAATAATTTGTTTAAAATTTCTAACCGAATCAAATATAATTTATTTTTTTCTTTATTTAAACGCTATTCTTTTCTAAATTGAATAGTAAATATAAGAGGCCCCAACTTTGTTAGATAATTTCCCGATAAAATTAGAAAGATTTCAGTTTTTTCACGAACTCTCTCTTTGAATTCTGAATAGATAATCACTTTTATTTTTATAAATTTCATAAAAATTTCCTTCATGATAGCGTTTTACATTTGAAATTAATTTAAGTACACCTTATAGTGTTTAAATGATTGAAAATAATTAAAAAAACATTTCATTCGTTATTCCAACATTCGATTGTAAGTATATGTTGAATATTAAATGTATGTATTAGCTAAGGCTTAAATACTTAGTATACGTTTTATTGTTATTGTTTTTCTGCATAGTTTTTTTTTATTATTGTCGTTAGTATTATTGTTGTAAATAATATATAAGCCAAGTTAAATATGGACAATCCCTTAAGAAACGGAATATAAATCTTGTAAAGAATTAAAATTCTCGAGCACGTTACGTTTCAAAGTAAAAACTTAAAATTAAATCGCATATGACATGTGAGTGATTTTTGTAATTAAAATCAATGAAAAATGATTTTAATTAAATTGTTTTTCTTCACAATTTATAAAAAATGCAATTAAATCTAAAGATAATGAATAAAAATACAAACAAGTGCTTAGAGAGGCTTAGCCTATGTTTAAGATTTAAATTTTTTCCAATTTTGTTTTTTTAAATTAAACAAATTATATAAGTTTACTTGGTTTTAATTTTATAAGATTACAATAGAAATTTCTATTATTTTAAAGAAATTAAAATTTGAACTTTTGAAAAGCAAAAAGCATCCATTGTACAAGAGGTGAGATTGCGGAAATTGCTTGGACGGGACACACATTGCAAATTGCGACGTACAATAGTGTAAAAATGACTAAAATCAGCATGGTATTCGTTTACTGCCACTTAAGCGGTGCGAAACCAATCAAAACCAATAATTTTTTTCTAGAATATTTACAAACTAGTCTTTTACATAAATAGCTTAGCTTGATTGAACCTAGTTCGGTTAAACAGATTTATTCTCTCACATCTTAATCTTTATTGAAGCAAGAATACATTGTGATAAGTTGATGCCACATCCACTACAAATATGGTTATGTAAATGCTCCCAGAAACTTTGAGCTTATGGCTATCGATGTGTGAAATATTCTTCTGAAGAAATTAATTGCTTGGGCACAGCTGGGCAATACAGAAATTGATCGTCGTGAAAAATTTATATGCGAGAGTTCGTGACTTTTTAAATTTCCCACCTCTTAACTGAAAATATAATATCAGGCATATGCTAAAATTCCTTGACTTTGTGTTCGATAGTCATTACTAGCAATCTGCTGAGAGATTTTTGAATTTCATGTCTTTTTTCTTTTGTTGATGATAAAAACTTCATCGACAGAATTTCGTTTTTGCCGTACAGACACTGAAAATACCGAATTTTAAGTATGTCCATTAGAAGCCTCTACTGTCAAACTAATTGAAAGAGAATCACTATATATTGCTGGCTATTCGAAAGGCATTTCATTCGACTTAGTACTGTGGTAATACATACATGAGGGGTACGTACGTGGTCATTACACTTCAGGCAGGATTACGACCTAGCTTTTCACTCCACGTAAGTTGCGTGTGATAATTTTCTAAATGAGTGGCGGGATCTACTTTTTAAAGTTGACTTCGAATGACAAAATTTTGAGAACCATTTTTTTTTGCCAGAAATCTGCTGAGAGGAAGTTGCCGAAAAGTTATTTTTTTATTTTGTTCTGTTGGAGATGCCTGATCTGGGCGGCTATACAAGGCGTATATTTTGTATGTCATCTAACAAAATTCAAGGGTATTATACACACTGAGAGATGCAAGTACTATGCCATGCATTCAAAAAATTATAAATTTCATGGCTCTTGCAGTCAGGATGCGATAAAGTTCTTTCCCCCCTTGAATGCTGAGGATTTCTCAAGTAAATTTCGAATCAATCGAAGGTAACTCTTGGTTGGTTTCAGGGACATTGCGATATTGTCGGTAATTGCATTGTTGATGAACTGACTAGGGTTGGTACGAAGCTCGTAATATCCGAAATCTTACAGGGCATAATATTTCGAATGACTCACTAAAAAAACAACCTAAGAATATTTATATATCTTCTATATACATACATGCACTGCTTGTTTTTTTGTTTGCTTGCTTGAGAGCTTTAGCGGCTTAGACTAGCTATACACAGTATCATACCAGCATGCTATGTAATTGCATCATTATGCAGGAGGAAAAAATAATACTTCATATTTCCTTTATTCTACATCAGTGCCCTATTTATTGACAACCATGCATAAAGCCAGCACCTCTAGTCTTATCACAAATATATGGCCACCTATTTTTAAACATTTCGAAAACCAAAACTATGAGTATTAACTCGATAAATGTGCTACAATTCACATTTTGACAACAAAAATTGGAAGCTTTAAATTTTTCTACTATTTAGGCAACAAAATTACAACATAAACAAAACAAATGAAGATATGTTTAATATATGTACGTACATAATTGCCGCTGAACTAATATAGATAAGAAGAGGACGTATATCCATAAATCGCATGGCCATACAGCGCACAAAAGCGATACTTATGGGTTACAGTCCTTTCAGATGGCATCCTGAAGGACTTAGCATTCAGTCGATTGACTTCTGCAAAAGGTATGGGTCTAATGAGTAGGAAGAGACTGTCTTTCAATACAATGCAGTTACCATAAAGAGACGAAGGTTTGACTTCTCATTCTTAATTGAGCCCTCCAATATATTGCAATACATACATACATAATTGGTCATTACAATTCTTTTGCCTGGATTACGACCTAAGTTCTCACACCACTTATGTTGTATGTGTTAATTTTCGATTCCGATCGAAAGATTTTAGAGAAACTTTTGATGGCAATTTATTTACTATCAGAGTTTTTGGCAGAAATCTGCTGAGAGGAAGTCGCCGAAGAAATATTTACCATATTTTGGTTTTGATGTCTGACCTGGGGTTTGAACCGTGGCCTCACGCCTAATAAGCCAATACTTTACCTACTAGACTATGGCGAGTTATTATTGCAATAGCAAGATTTATTTTGGGCTTATGTTGGTTTCCAGTAGGGAATGTTTATTCCCTGGGTTGGATATAAATTGTGCTATTATGATGGGTTTAAACGCTGGGCTAAATGGGAACTTGTCGTTCGAGAAGAGTCTACCCCCTACTATATACTAACCTAGTCAGCTTTGTAAAATTAAAATAAACTTAACAATCGTTTAGAATTGAGTGTTAAAATGTGTCTTAAGGTAAAATGATAAGCATGTTTACGAAATCTAAGAATAGAATTGCCTCGTGGAAATCTGAGGAGAATTAAAATTACACATGACACTAAAATTCTTGTAAAGATATAAGCAACGATTTTAGTTGGTAAAATTGAAAGCATGGAAACACTTATAATTTAATTTCAGCCTATGATATCGCCAACATTTTCATGTGGGATATTGTTCGCATTTTTTTCTTCTTTTTTGTTGGTGGCCTTAATTTAATTTACAAATTTTTCATTAAATAAATTCACTGTATCATTAAGTTCCCTATTCATTGTAATTTTTTATTCTTATTTTTCGCTTTTTCTTCTTTTTGTGTTGACCCCTCATTTATACTGTACAGTGTACACGCATTATTTGTACAATGCCTTCAGCTGTGGGGTAATATCTTCTCTTCTTATAAAAGTACACTCTGCACAATTTTTCCGTAAATTAAGCGCGGATACGGAAGTGAGTCATTATAAATAATATATTGGAGTTTCTTTTGTGTAAAAAAAAAATATAAAGAAAAAAGAAAAAAAAAACACTAGGAAGAGAGGAAGTTCTTATTTTTCTGCTGCTCCTTCTACGAAGGACTTTATATTTGTTCTTTAAGACGTTGTTACGCTCCTACAAACCCAAAGACAAGAAGTTAAAGAAATAACAGCACTTTGCACAGATTTTATTTGCTTGTATATCTGCTGCTGCCTTTTTACCTCACGCTCTCTTTATTTATTTTTCTGTGTGTTTGTGTGTGTGTTTTTTTCTTTTTTTTTCTTTAACAGTCAATTATAATCGTTAAATTCTTACGACTGAAAGAGAGTGTAATGGGAGTGGTGGTGGTTGAGGATAATGTTTGTCGGGCAGGTGTAAGGGAAATTGCTGTGGGAGTAGCACTGTAAGCAAAGTGGGTGTAAAGTTTGTTTAATGACAAGGTTGGTTTGCTTGCTGCCTTGTTGTTGTTGGACGTTATTGTCTAAAGAATTTGTTGTTGTATGGAATTTATTAACCGTGAAAGTTTATAAATTTTAAATGGCTTTTATGCTTTTCGCAAAACTAAATATTAAATTAAAGTGATTGAATTTGATTTTCTTTGCCATGTTCTTCCATACACTCATTATTCTTCTTTCCTATGCTGCTTCTATTTATCCTTACGGCATAAAGCACAAGGCAGCAGGAAGGAATGAAGGCAACTAATCAACAAAGCCAACAACCGACATAAAAGAAAACAAAAATTAAAAAAAAACGGAAAAAACGGAATAAAATCGGCCAGGCTGTTAGTCTGCCAACCAACAAGGCATGACCGAATAAACAAGAAGTGAAATAAAAATTTCAAACATTTTCTAGATCATTAGAATTATGATTGTTTTCCTCTTTATTTTTCTTTATTTTTTTTGTTTAAAGTTTAGTCCAAAGCACATATAAATTCCGGTTGATTGAAACTGAAGACAAGAAATAACTTGAATGGAAGTGGTTAATAAAATTAACCCATAAAAGTGTTCTTATTTTTAGTACCCTACACACATAATAATTTAGACAAACTAAGGTTAGAATACATTTTAGAAATCATTTTACAATTACGGTTGATATGGGTCTCTTAAATTAGGTATTAACAGTCCAGCTACAGGACAAACAATGTATTTTAAAGGTTGTAAGGGTTTTTTAAACACATATTAAGTCGAATGTATGTATGTTTTAGGAAAAGAAGTCAATTATTTTTTAATAGACCACTTTAATACTCATTATCTAACGTTATATGTGGACATTTGAAACACGTTAGTTCGAAAATTGTATTATATTTCGCTCTGTTATACAGTTTTTCTGAATTTACAGTGCTAATCAAAACTAACTAAACAACTAAACGGTGGGCCATTTAAAATTTTAAATTTAAAAATGCAATAACACAAAAGCGAGTTGAAATTTTGCCAAATTAATTGTTTTGTTGTGAAGTACCATTGTTCCGGTTTGAATTGGAATATTATTTCATTTATATGGCTTTCGCGGCTGGCTTCTCAGTACCTCATTCGATCGGATCAATTTTCTTGAACTTTTTCGAGTGTATGGGGTCGTATCTCGGCAATGGCATTACGAATGTTGGCCTTCATGTGCTCAATTGTCTCTTGTTTGTCAGCATAGCACTTTTCTTTAATGGCGCTCCTAAGAAAATTGTCTAACGGTGTGAAATCGCAGCTTCTTGGTGGCTAGTTTTCATTACCATTTCGGCTAATTAAACGACTATCACGCATTGACGCAATAAATCGATTGTGGCATGAGATGTTGCAAGTTGCACCATCCTGTTGAAACCAAACATCGTTCACATCAATACCATGAAAATCAGTTGTCACAGTGAAATATTAATAGCTACTAACCGTAATGGTTGCGCCTTTCTCATTTTCAAAGAAATATGGACCAATGATGTCTTCACTCTCACCAAACAGTCACTCGTAATGGGTGAGTTGGCTTCAATAAGACCACGTGTGAGTTTTCTGAGCCACGAATATGGCAATTTTGCTCACTAACGTACACACCAAGATTAAAATGAGTTTCATCCGAAAAGAAGATTTCCGACCAATGGTCTTTGCTTTGGAAATAAATTTCTAATAAGTCCCAACGTTACTCAAGCGTAAAACGATTCATTAAGTTTAGTGGAGATACATAATTGGCCAATACAATCCTTCAGTCAGTATTACAACCTAGTTTCTCACACCACTTATGTTGTGTGCGTTAGTTTTATACATGAGTGGCGGGACCTACAGTTTAAAGTCGACGAAATATTTTTTCATATTTCGTTTTGATGTCTGACCTGGGGTTTGAACCGTAGACTTGCGTCTAATAAGCCAACACACTACATACTGGACTACGGCCACTCCTTTCGGTGGAGATAAGTATAAGTATTGCCAGATTCGAAAAAACCGATTGTTAAAATTTAAACCGAAAGATGGCCCGGCTGATATATACAATGATATTTTGTAGAATGGGCGGTGTGCTAGATTAATAGCGTGATGGTCGTGGGTTACTTTACACCGAACATAGATATAATTTATAATTGTATTCTAATTAATAAATAAATAAATCAGGATGTCATGTTGTCTCACGATTCACGTATATTGCATATAATTTTTTTATTGTATATTGTTTGCATAATTTCCAGACCTTAAAAAATTTATGAAATCTTGAGCTATAAATATGAGGATGCAATTTACTGGATATTCTGTCATTCTATAGTACATGTGGATACTTTTTTTCTTTCGTATCGATTATTGTACTTCACTATGAAAACAAAATAAGACTGTTGTAACTAAGGATTTATGGAAAATCGAGTATAAATTTTATCATAGGTTTCCAATACACTAGGGACGGTATCAAAATAAGAAAAATAATTATTTTAAAATTTAACATTGCAAACACCTACAAACGTTTTACATACGAAAACACATCATACATATAATTCACGTACTTTTCTTTATGGCCTATAAACGCGTAATTAAAGAATAAAAATGCATTCTTATCGAGTTAATAAAATTTTATTTAACATTTATTAACTATAAGTAGAGGTATTAAAACTAATGAGCTGATAAAAATTATTGCCCGGTTTTTTATTAGTTTTTAATTTGTTTTTCCTTTCTAAAATGACAAGGGGGACCGAAGGGAAGAGATTAAATTTATTAAAAACAAAAAATTAAACGAAATGCGATGCGAAATCTGTTACGATTGAACATAACAATCACAGATGAAATTATTTTTTATTATAATATGATGTAAGAAGGAAAATGTGCTTTTTGGTATTTACCACATAGACAATCTAAATGAACTGTGGAGCAGTATGATTGACTTCACCAGGCGCTTCGAATGGTTCGGATCAGAGATCAGCAATGAATCGTTTTTTCGTTACTCATAAGAACTCATGAAATTTTGAATATAAGTGAGTCAACAATACTGAAATTCAACTACTCTGATTCATTCGTACTCACTTCAACGTTGATTTATAAGTACAGGTTGCAATGAGTATCCGTACAACGTTGACATGAAACTCATACCATTCGAAATATGTTTGATTAATAAGCCTACTCATTTATTACTCATACTTTTAATACTTATAAATGATTCGAATATTTCATCAAAATTTACAGTCTTAGTTATTGTTGCATTTACGAAAAAAAAGAAAAAAGACACATAAGAACCATTTAGTGAGTATTTACGCGAATCATAATTATTTTGTGATTCTTGTATGTGTTGAGTTATGGAGAGTCGAAATCAATAACATCATACGTGTTGTTAAGCATGAATATGATGAGTACTCCTAACTTTGAATATGAGTAGAGGTTCCATGATATTAAAATAACTATGAATGCGCATAAGTGACAGAAAATATAAGTATGATTCGATTCTACTCATCTTTTTGAATACTCTTTGCTGATCCCTGATTTCGATACTAATCGAAAATAGAAAACTGTGTTATCACAATAAAATGTGTGTTTACAACTTCTTTCGTTAATGTTGTATAATCAGCTTCACGTAAGGACCAGACGGCATAGCAGTTCGAAAATCCTGCTCACACTCTAAAGAACTATTTTCAGCGGAGTGGCAATGAACATTTCATTCTGTGTACTTCAGAGAAACGTATTGGTCTTAGTCACATGGCCATTGCCATATGCACGAAGTCGTAGAGTCGAATAAACGAAGGAAACTATACTTCATCTATTGGTATGGCCAATGTAATGTTGCATGAGAGAAAATACCTGCGCTTCTATCAAGGAGATGAACTCATTAATCTGTTGAGGATAACGATACGGCTTCATCAGCATTATCTTCTTCGACTTGGAGAAAATAATTAACTTACTCATAAAGTGTAAAATTTCCCCTAAGTGTGCCTATACTTTCAAAATGACAGCCACTTTTATTTACATATCTAACTTATTAAACAGTTAACAGTAGCCGGTTAACTTTAGAGTTTCATACTGCCTGCGCTCCATGGTATATTCGTAACGACAATATCCATAGAGATCTCAACATTCCTACAATTCAGGAAGAAATTAAAAAATTCGCCATAAAATACGTCGGTAAAATAACGATTCACCCCAACGCATTGGCGAGAGACCTGCTTCAACTCGACGGCCATCAGAGGTTAAAACGAAGTGACACATTGAGCCTCGCTCGACGGCTGCACTGACCCTAATTTTTAATGTAGTATTATTGTAAGATTTGAATACAATATATAGTTAACACGCTAGTGCTAACTATTAACCTTCGAAACTAACTTTAAGATTCGAAAACTATTGTAAATTTTTAATAAAAAAAAAAATTTATACATGGATGACGTGGTCTACATTGGAAAGTCAAATCGGAACTACATGACATTTTTTTATTTACTCCCAGATTTTTTGCCAGAAATCTGCTGAAGGGAAGTCGCATAAGAAATATTTTTTCACTTTTCGTTTTATTGGAGGTGTCTCACCCGGTGTTTGAAGCGTGGCCTCAAGTCTAATAAGCCAACACATTATAGAATTGCTTTTGCTACATAAATTTGATTTTTTATTTACGCTTAATTTCTTCGAGCCAATCTACTAGTTCTAATTACAACGATGAATATATTCTTTCTCTATTACTTTTTATTACGCACAGTAACCATTTATTTAATTTATTGGAACGGATAACCTGACATTTTTTTAAAGGCAAATTTTTTAAAATGACATTCTGTTGTGGCTGCAACATATCAGCAATTTCCTCAATTTTCAAGTCTTTACGAAATGAAATGCATTAAAAAATCGTATTCGAATTTGTAATAATTTACGGATGATAATCAGATTTAAGGCTCTTATTCTTAAACGCTGCAATTAGCACTTTAGTGGCCAGCAAACATCTTTAAAACTGAATATTTAAAACGATTTTCGTTAAAAGAAATTACGAAGTTTGCAATTTATTTTTTTAATTGCAAACCAATACACACAGACATAAATTTGCATACTTTTGAAAAATTAAGCACACATTAAAAATAATGCAATACGATACGTACGAATGTATGTACAATTCACGTCACGCCACGACACACCACACCACAGCACAGCGTATTATGGAATGCCATGAAAATAGTACGTTTAAGTATAAATTAAAAGGGCAGATTACACTATTCATGCAGACAGACAGACAGACGTAAATCAGTTTTAATGTATTGTCTGTATGTATGTAACATACATACATGCTTAAACATACATACATTTAAACTACAATACAATACAATATTTATAGAAAATAAAAATCTTTATAGAAAATGAAATAGTATGCGTGGATGTGTGTGTAAATCGTATGTGTAAGTGATAGTGGTGGTGTTGGTTGCCTGGTTGATTGCCTGGTCGGTTTAATGGTCTGAATTGTATGTCTGCCTGTTGTGTTTGTCAATGCCGACCGATCTGACTGCAGGCAAAATTTCACGCACTTACACACATCACACACACACTCACAATCTCACGCACTTACGCTTACAATTATATATATTATGTACAGTGGGCATCAAAAGAAACTGTACACTAAACAAAACAAATATACATTAATAAATTACCGTTATTTTTATTTTAAAATTCTTTCATTGCCAATTTTTAAAACTGAAACAAAGAAAAAAAAATTACAAAAAATTTCTAAATATTGTCAATTTTTTTCGGGCACTGTCTTTAAATGGTAAAAGTTAAGTTTGCTGATTGTTAGGATTTTATCCAAAGTGTACAGTTTCTTTTGACGTTCACTGTACATATGTATGTATGTATATGTAGTGCATATGTATGTGTATAAATTTTTATTTCTTTTAATTTTAATTTAAAACTACAACGCAACAATGGCAAGATATATATCGCATTGAAAATAGTACATGATAAGCCAGTATTATACAGACCAAAAGCAGCTCGTACAATAGCGCGATGGTGGTTTCAGTTCAAAGATTTATAGGGTTACACTCCAACATAGCGGATATTAAAGAATACATCCTGCAAGACATTCTAATGCTTTACGGAAATCACGTTGTGGTGTATGGCAGATTACACAAATACAAAAAAATATTCATAAATTCCTAAGTAATCTGCTTATAATTCATTTTACATGGCTTTGGTAACCCTGTTATCGAATGCAAATTGGAGAAAAAAACAAAATGTTGCTGAAAATTGCAAAATACTTTAAGAAAATATACGCGTACGTATTGTAGCGCAATGAATAAACAAATAAATGTGATTATACGCCAAAAAAAGGAGTAAAAAAAGAGTCAAAAAAGAAACGAACTGATATTTAAATTAATGTGATTTTGTAATTTATGAGGTGTAAATAAAGAAACATTGAGAATTACAACAAGAACAAAGTTGAAAAAGGAAAAAACGTAAACGTTGCTCGTAAGAATAATGCGAAAGTGGGCTTGTATGGCGGCGTCATTTAATGCCTTAAAGTCCACCACAATGTATACGTAATATTTAATTAATATAATCAGCGAATGCAATTAAAACTCACACTACAATTGTTCTGATAAATTTTATTTCATATTTTTTTTGTTCTTTTTTATTGCATTAAGAAATCAACCTATAAATACCATAAAAAGTCAAACACTTAAATATTAAAATGAAGAAAATATTTATTTTATAAGGTTTTCTTAAAGTTTTAATGACTAAAGATAAAGTGTCGTTAATATTTATTGCATGATTTTAATATTTTTTCCAATATTTTTGTGATTAATTAATTTAATAATAATACGAGGTAATTATAATAAATAACATACATAATTGGACATTATAACCATTCTGCAGGGTTACGACCTTGCTTCTCACACCACTTATGTTGTGTGTGTTAAATTTATACATGAGCAGCCGAACCTACAGTTCAAACTGTATGTAATGTGAAACATTTTTTCATATTTTGTTTTGTTGATGATGTTTGACTCGGGGTTTGAACCGTGGCCTCACAACTAATAAGCTGGTCTGCGCTGGTTGTAATAACTTATGTTAGAAATATTATTTTATGTGTACAAATAAGTGAGTAAATACTGCTGTGACTGACTCGTTTTTTTTCATAAAATTTCATGCGCCTTGCTTACAAACTCCGAACGTATTTATGAAAATATCGCATAAATTCCTAAGCATTCTTGTGAACAACTGTCTTTAGTTAGTCTTTATATTTTGGTAGTGAAAACCAAAGGCATGTAGCCTATGGTTAGGATAATAAGAGACACGTATAAACACAACTCATCGTAATGCATTGTAACCCAACAAATCGAGTGATTAACAGATCTCTTCGCAACTGCCAGAACCATCTAACTCTGTAATTTTCGCAAAGTTTTTGCAACAAGACTATGTAATGTAAGTAAATGGAGCGCATTCTTTTAAGGGTGGAATCAATCTGTAATGCATGGATGTTTTAAACATAAGTAGTGGATCTTTAAAGGGTTTTTCGTTCTGCAGCATTGGGGTATAGCTCAAGTGGTTGTTTACACCAATGAGAGATATGCTCAATGCAACTTGAACAGGAACTACAATGGAGGGGACATGACGATCATCTCTGACAGTGGGGATATCATCTAAGCGCTTAACTCGTCAAAGGTCGGTATGGGGCAGACTGAACAAACCCGAACAGCTAGGTTAGGAATTCTAGGTGGGAATTAAGAAGGGGGAATAGATAGGCCAGTCTGCCAGGAGAGGGAATTCCATACCACTGATTTGTGTAGAAACTTTGTTGGAAAAGGAATGTGAAAACGGACGTAAGGGAAAAGGGAAAAGATTTTCTCAAGCAAAGGAAAGGATTTCAATTTTAGATCAGTCTATTCAGGAGTAGCCTGAGAAGAAAATTTGTTCAAAATGAAAACCGATTCAGGTCACATATAAATATACTCTGTGATGAGGAAGACGAATCACTTGAATATACTCCAGAAAACTGTGGAAACGTTAATTGGTCGCAGCAATAATTAGAATAATACTAGCTGTACCCTGCGCGTGTTGCTACGCCTCCAACTAAAATAAATTTAAAGGAAGTAGATTACGCAAATGTTCAATTAATTTTGAATCATTTTATTGATTTTGTTTCCCGTTTTTGATTTTGCTAAACATCATATCATGATCAAATGCACAGTTTACGATTTTTATTTTTTTAAAGTAATTTTCAGTGGCGCCACCTATCGGATATTGGTCATACCGACTTATAAACCTTCGTCGGCTCATGCGCAACAACTTTGCTGAAGATCATAACATGATCTAATACATAGTTTACGTTTCTATACATACAAACAAATATTCATTTTTATATATGTAGACTATTGATACTAAAGTGGCTTCGCAAAATTTTAGGAGTCTAACTGTTATATATTCTTATTTACTAATTTAATATTTTTTATATGGGAGGTGACACGCCCGCTATAGCCAATCCGCCCATTTTGTTCATATATACGTCAAAGTCGTCCATACAAAATTTGAGGACTTTAGCTGTTGCAGTTTATGAGATATGCGACATTAAATACTTATTGCGTAAGTGGGCGTGGCACCTCGTCTACTTTAAATTTTTAAAAAGTAGCCTATAACTCCTTCCAGACATACAGGAAGGTACTGTTAAAATTTCAAGAAAATCGGTCCAGCCGTTTAGCCGTCTATAGACTTCAAACAAACAAACCCACAACAAACCCACAAAAACACCCACAAACAAATAAACTCACATCCATTTTTATATGTATATAAGAAGATTGTAATAGTGAGCCACTGTCGAAAGATATCCGAAAAGACATTTATTTTTTGGATCCGTATTTTTCAAAAGCTTAAGAAAATGGTCACCAGCAAAGTGAAAATATACACTGGCGAGCAAAAATGGATACATAATATTAACAAAATATTTTAAATCCAATATTTTTTGTATTTATTGCAGTAAGTAAGAAATTGTAAATAAAAAATTTCAGACGTTGAAATGGCCAGCACAAAGTCCGGATTTCAATTCGATCGAAAATTTGTGGGCAATTGTAAAACGAAAATTGGCACAGTATGAAAACCCTCCAAATAACCTTAACGAATTGTGGCTAAGAATTGAGACAGAGTGGCAAAGTATAAACAGCGAAACCATCAAAAAACTGGTAGAAAGCTTACCAAAACGCATTAAATCAGTAATAAAGAATAAAGGATTTGGACAAAATACTGAATTTTTCAATTAAAACGAAACGAGCAAAATTGGATAAATGCTACTAAATAATATTTAAATAAAAAATAAGCGAATAGAACATTCGGTTTCGTATTTCATTTCCTATTTTATGCATGCATTAGCAAATCAAAATTTCTAATTAAATGTCTTAACTTAATATGCAATATTCTTCAATTTATTCTTCTACTTTTACAATATATTTCATGCATTAGCATGCTTCTTTATGTATTTTTCTTTTAAATAAAATTTAATTAAAATCTAAAATAAATTTTAAAAGTTTCTTCTTTTTTTGCATTTTTATTTTCGTTTTCGTAAGAGCGTGTGCATGTGCACGTGTATGAGTTTGTGTATTCGCTTTTATCAAATATGACCTTTTGGCTCATTTTAGACTTGTACGGTTCTAAGAAATTATGCCTGAATTTTGTTGCATGGCAGAAATGGAGAACACATTTTTTAAAGAATAAAATATCCTGTAAATTATGCAAATAAAAATTATTACTCTGCATAGTTAAGAGGCTATCAAACCGCCATTCTTCGAAAATTATTATTTCTAAGGAATAACAACAATAATAACTGCAACTACGAATAATGAACAAAACGAATAGTTTTTCATTTGTTAGTTTTAAGTCTTCATTGTTCTAACAAAAGGAAGAAGGCGAAGTTAAAGCAGTGGCAGTAACAGTAAAAAAAGTTACAACAGCCAACTATTGTTATTCTTACAAACAACTTATCAGATATTTAAGACGATTTGTTTTTCTCCCCCCTCCAAAAAAAAAAAAAAAAAAAAAAAAAAAAAAAAACATTATGAGAATTCCAAACAATAAAATGAACCAACGAACAAATTTTTTTCGGGTATAATTTCATAAAGTTCATCTCTGTCTTCAAGACTTTTTTGTTCGCTTTTCGTTCGCTCGCTGTTGCAGTATTTAAGTGGAATTTTTAATAGTGATAGTGGTACTGGTAGCGGTGGTGCTGGTGATATTAAGTATAGCAGTTATAAAACTATTTAAACTTACACATACACACACAACTACAACAACTTTTAAGCAAAGATAATGATGGTAAATTTAAGTACAACAATCTATAAGTGCATGTAGTTAATGATGTTTTTTGTACGTCTTGCTCTTGTTCTCATTCTCATTCTTATCCTTGTTTTTGTTGTAGCAACAATAATAATAGTTAATAATAATGATAATAATAGTATTTAGTAATTTCTATATATGCATACATACGTATGTATGTATGAAATGCTTTACTTTGTACAATATTTATGCCTTTTATCAGGGTACGTACACCCTGGCATTCTATAACGAGGATAATAGTGGTGGTGGTGGCATTGTCTTCCCTAACGATCCTTAGGGAATATTAAGTGAACTGGAAATGCGATTTTAATTTTCCACACACACACATACTATATATATGTACATCGAATTACATTCATACATTCATAATTATCTTGCCATTAACAAGAACAATAGAGTTTAAGAATTTCATTTCGTCTGTATTTCTTCTGGAGTTTATGAATGTGCAACATTTTAAGAATTCGCTGCAACTGCGTATTTTGTGCAGTACTACTAAACGACTTGACGAAATCAACGAAATAAAGTTTCATTTTATTTTCTTTCAACTTTGTTGCAGCATTTATTTGTTGCATTTATTGTTTTTTATGCAAATTAGTTGTCTTGTTTGGCAATTTAAATTATTTTAATTACTGTCTTAATCAATAGCAACGCCTTGCCTTGATTTCTTATACTCTGCTACTTTTGTATCCTGTTTCTCTACGACACTTGTAGCATATGCGACCACTTCTTAGGCTCCTTTGTATCGGGTGGGCTATTTAGCAGTTTTAATTTAAACCATTGGTTTTTTCGAATCTGGCAATACTTATGGCATTCTATTTTGTTTTAATTTTTAAAAATTCCGTATATTATCTCCACTGAACGTGATGAATCGATTTACGCTGGAGCAACGTTGGGTTTTATTGGGCCAATGAGACTTGCACGATGATATCGATTTTGAAAAAAAAGAAATCATCTTTTCCGATGAAGCTCATTTTCATCAAATTGCCGCATATGAGGTTCAGAAAACCTACACATTGTTTAACATAAGCCAAAGCACTCATTACGAGTGACTGTTTGGTGCCTCTTGTGGAGCGGAGGCATCATTGGTTCATATTTCTTTGGAAGTACGGACGACGTAGCCATTACGGTTAGTGGAGACACCTATCGCACCATGATAACCGATTTCTTTGTACTTGCTCTTTATGGTATTGATGTGAACGATGTTTGGTTTCAACAAGATGGTGCAACTTGCTACACATCTCATGCCACAATCGATTTATTGCCTCAAACGTTTGATGGCTGTTTAATTTGCCGAAATGGTGATGTAAATTGGCAGCCAAGAAGCTGCGATATGATAACGTTGGACTATTTACTGTAGGGCACCGCTAAAGAAAAGTGTTATACCAACAAACCAGAGACAATTGAGCACTTGAAGGCCAACATTCGTGATGCCTTTGCGAGATACCACCGCATACATTCGAAAAAGTGCACGAAGTACTGTGTGGCCAGCCATGCAGCCAGAGTTTTAAATTGTTGCAGGAAACATATACTGGAAAGGCCTACATTACAGAGGTGCCTTCGAGCATTGATAGACCAATCTTGAGAACAGTGTGCTATGTAGCAACCAAATATTTGACTTGGTTGATCAGAAGCATCGGGTTTTGGAACGTAAATTTGTGAACATTTATAATTGACAGGCGTGGTTTTCATATAAGTTTTAGGTTTTCCAACTATAAAGGAATTATTGTTCACAGGCGGAAAATCACCATACTATCCCATAGTCAAGCGGCTATCAGAGCATTGAGTTCTAATGTAATGAACTCCAGAACGGTATACGACTGTCGCAGATGTCTCAACGCGATGGCGAATCGATATGATGTTTGTATCACATGGGTACCGGGACATCAGGATATTCCCGTTAACTGCAGAGCGGATCAACTAACTAGAAGGGGCGCGACCATCGAACTCTGTGATGAATTCTCTACATTGGGGATCCCTTTGGGTGCCTGCAAGCTTATAATTGGTAACGCAATCATGGTCAACAGTAGATGGGCGGCTTCGTACACGGGCAGAATGGCACAAACAATCTGGCCAATGCTGGATAAGAGGCGCGCGGCGGTTCTGCTTGAATTCCAAAGAAGTCAGGCATGGATATTGGCAGTCTGAGTCGCTTCATCGGAAGCTCCGGCCTAATTGTGTCCGCTCATTACTCCATCGAGGGGACAGCCACTTCTACCTACCTACCTAACTATAGAGGCGCATGGGCTCAGTGCATGTGTTGTGCATTAATGTTTTAAGATGCGTGTGCTTATGCTCTCCAACGAAACGAAAATGAAAAAAAATATTTCTTCGGCGACTTCCTTTCAGCATATTTCTGGCAAAAACTCTGAGAGTAAATAAAAATGACATGAAAAGTTTCTCAAATGTCTGTCGTTCGGCGTCGCCTTTATATTTTAGGTCCCACCACTCATTTCTGAAATTAGCGCACTCAACATAAGTGGTGTGAGAAGCTAGGTCATAGTCCTAGCTGAAAGCTTGTAATGACCAATTATATATGTATGTATGTTATGTATGTATGTTATGCATACACTTACCTACAATAATTTCTCATCACGCTGACCCAATTGAATCGTTTACAATAGATTTAGTATCGAGATAAAGGAATTTTCAATCTTTTAAATTTTTTGTTTTTATTTCCTGCTTAAAAATTCTTGAATCCAATGGTAATGATTTCATTTGTAAATGTTTTGTTTATATGTATGTATGCATGTCTGGTTACGAAACCATTTTCTAAAACAATTACTCTGTGGAGAAAATTCCCTTTGCGTATTCTTTTCTTTTTCATTTTAAAGGAATAGAAAAACACTTCCCAAGTTGTTTAAGTTTAAACATGTTTAAGTAGTTCTTAATTTACAAAACTAAGTGCGAGTATAATACGATTCTTTTTTTGCTTTTCGTCTTCTCTCTCTGTCTTTATAAATATTTAGTTAATTTAAGTTAAGTATTCTTTTTCGCTCTTTTCTTATTTCTTTTCATTTACTGTTATTATTGTTGTTGGTATTGTGTAATGCATGGATATAGCATATAAGCAGACAGCAGTAGCAAGCAACAACTCACATGGTAATAATAAACACTAGTTCCACGAAACAGTATACATATATATGTAAGAGAGTGAGAGAGAGAGTATAAGCAAGTGTGTATAGCTGTGTCTGTAGCGAGCAGTGTACTTGCCGTTGGTATTGTTTTGCATTTGTCTGTTGTCTCTCTACACTTACTCATGGACGACCATGTTGCACAAGTTATTTAAGAAAATTGCACAAATCTTAAGAAAAGCACCCAAGGAAACTAAATGTTTACAATGGGAAAATGAAAATAAAAGAAATACTTCTGAAGGAATGGGAAGGCCGAAAAAAAGAAAAAACAAAACTATTAAAAGAAAATTTTCGAAATAAAAAATTAAAAAAAAGAAATGAATTGAAATAAAAAAGTAGAACAACAGAAGAAGAATGCAAGCAAACGGAACAAACGGAAGTTGCCGCATACAATCAAACAGATGGTAAACGTTACACTATCATATATGTACATACATACATACACAGACAGAAAATAAAATAAAATGAAATTTTATATGTATATAAAAACCCAACAAATTCTTTTGAACGGGGCTCTTCATGGAAATGGACGGACATATTACACACACACATAGAGTGAGAGAGAGCGTGAGCGAGGGTGTTGTAAGATATGATAGTGGAATACATAGATTTTTGCTGTTGTTTTCTTCTCATTACATATTGTATAGATATTGAATTGTGTTTGCCTATATACATACATATGTGCACATGTGTGCTTGTGTGAGTTGTTTGAGCATCGGAAAAAAAGTTTATTTAGCCAAAACGCTTGAGGCAAACTTGGTGTTAGAAGTTCTAATATTTTTTCGTTTGTTCGGGTTTTTTTCTGTTCATTTTTCATTTTCTAATTTTTCTTCATCAAATTTGTTTTGTGAACTTTTTTTTTTGTTGCTTATGCCGTTGTCGTCGTCATTCTTTTTGTCCATGTGTCTGACTGTAACTTTCAAAAACTATTTCACACATAAAACATACAATTTCTCTTAAAAATTTCTGTATGACATACACAAACCTATGTGTGTATATGTATATGCCAATGTATATGTATGTATATGTTTGATTGCATTGTCATATACAATACAATAGTTTGGACAAAACTAATGCTGCTGCTTATCCAACATGTCGTAAATTTTTTTCAAATTAACTTTTTAAAATTTCTTTTGGCGTTTATTGAATAGAATGGAATAGAAAGATCCACATACACAAAATTGTGAGACATATGCGAGGGTAGGCATAAGTGATGTTAAACAATGAATAAAGAAAATAATGATGTTGCATATCGTATGTTAATCTCTTTCAAATGAATTTGTTTTCATTTGTATTTTTGGCTTTAGAAAAAAATTGTTTTTACTTACGGCATATCTTTTTTGAATGTCATCAAAGAATTGAAATCTACAAAGAGAACACAAAAACAAAATAAGTCAAATGATTTAAGGATAACATAAAATATCTTTGATGTTTTACTTCTATTAAAATGTGTAATATGTGTAACAGATTTTTAATGTGGTGGTACTTTATTTCATAAATCTGAATAAGATTCATCTAATGACTAGAAATTTGTTTTGCTTTAAATTTTCATTTCAGTTACGAGCAATGGATGTATATGTACTAGGTGTACCAAAAAAAGTAAGGAAAGATTTAGGTGCATACCTAGTACTATTTTGAATTCTTTTTGCGTCAATAATGTGTTCAATAGATGTTCTAACTATAAAAAACGTTTTCAACGCTTAATGAAATATAAAATGATTATTTTATCTAAAAACTAAAATCATAATAAACATAAGGGTGCCCTGGTAGTCTAGTGGGTAGTGTGCTAGACTATTACCGTGAGTGTCGTGGGTTCGATTCCCACTAGAGACTCTGGTCTGTGACACTACACCGAGCATATAGGCAAGTTACTCCACTCGTATATAATTAGAATATAATTTGTAATTGTATTGTAATTAATAAATAAATAACAAACATAAAATCATGTTTCTGGGATTTTTGATACGTATTGAAAATTCAATTTAAAATTTAAATCTCGTGAATATGTAAATGTATTCTTTCCACGCAATCCTGCAATCCTGCTTTGTATCTAAAAGCGACTTTTAAGCAAAAATTTTAGATCTCTGTCGAAGACCTCGATCATTTTTAATGTTATTATGATGAACATCTACTATTTTTAATAGGCAACTAAGGCTACCTTTTATGTCTTCCCTAAAACATTTGTATCTTCATTGTTCACGCTGGCCACCCTACTTTAAGTTTAAATATAAGTTTAATTTAAGTGTACACACCGCAGCTGTACTTACTTTCTTAATTATTGTGAATTATAAAGAAACACCCCCCCCCCTCCCAAAATCAACCACCCGACCCCAAAGGTAAATTTTTTGTACAAGAATAAATAATAATTACTTAAAACTAATTCTTTTGTATTTTATTTAAAAAAAATATTTTATTTTATACTCTCCCTGCTCCCCTACTACTTTGTTCTTTGAAGACATTCAGTTTTTAACACCTCGACCTCGACCATTACATATCTTCATCTCTTCATAGATCTTTTCAACTTTTTGGCATCAAATGTGTTGCTGATCGTTTTTGTTTGTTAAAAAATTGATTAAAAATTCTGACGAGACAGCAGATATCGTAATTTAATATAAAGTCGTAAATAACTTTTGCTATAGCAGACGTTACTTCAGTATTGCTTCTTGCATATTTGTACGATCTTGTGAAAAAAATAAAGAAAGCCAATAACCGAAGTGTCGTTAAGAAATGTGTCAAAGAATAGATTTGGTTCTGTTAACTTACGTTAAGACTTTTTTGACTATGTTGGTAGCTCTGATATCACAAAGCTCACTTGAGCATGCATCGCGGCCCGTTGTGATGCCACGGTACTTTTTTGACTAAGTAATTAACATTCCTAATGCCAATGATTCCACTTTGTAAGACTATTAAAGAGACTTCTCTGTTGAGTTCACAACAATTAATTGCCATTGAAACTAGCAAATAACTCCCTTCAAAAGATAACTATTTTTTATTCCATATCAGTTGAACTTTGCAACTACGCCACAGGAATTAAAGAGAGTAGTGAGCAAAATTATGCCACACGTTCATGGCTATTGATAATTTACATCTTTCTGTAAGAGTCCGTCTGCATTGTGTATAACACATAGAGTATAATACGCCAAACATAGGTTTTCAATAGCGTTGTGACACAAAATTGCTCAAATGATGGCTAGGCTTTCAGGATTCTATAGTAGTAGTAGGTGCAGTACATATTTAATTTTCACTGCTTTAGTCAAAGCCTTATAATATACTTTAGGTGTAGTTAGAGCCATATGAATAAGGTAGTAATCTTCTTTTCCTTTAAATAATACGAGAGAAAGGAGAAAGACGCAAAATAGTACAACGCGTCCAGGTACGCGCAAAAAAAACACGTTTTTATTGTAATCACATATTTTGACCTAGCGACCACGATTTAGCAAAAAAAGTTGACTGATTTCGCTGCAATTTTGGGACAATGTTCCTTGTCTTAGTTTTAGCCCGAACTACAATATTTTTGATCCGTTAATAATTAACAATTTTATTAAACAATTACGGGGAAAAAATAGGCGAAAACAGAAATTCAAAACGCCATAATTTTGTAATTTTTTAACTTTTCAAAATATCCTAGTTCAGGCTACAGACAGTAATATATTTTAAAGGAATCAATTTCGATCTTTGCTTTCATACTCTACTAAATGTTCAAATCATGGTTGCCAGGTTTTAAGGTGACCATCTTCAGGCCGCCGTATTACAGACGGTCTTCACCGTAATCCAAAAAAAAAAAAAAAATTATAAGCAAAAAGTTTTAATAAAATTATCTTAAAAAATGTATAATTCGAAAGAAGACCCTTAGGAAGTATATTAAGTGACGTCTATGGACTTTGACCAAAATTTTTTCCAATTTGTTTATTCCTTCCAAGGAATACGGTTTGTAGAGGTCATCAAATCTATTTGTGAGACAGATTCATCATTGCGATGAAATCTTTTTACGTCGGACCATTTCTTCGGGTTTGAAAACAAGAAATATATTTGGAAAAAAGAACGGATGGCCGAGCAATTTGTAGCCTAATTAATGTGTGTTTATCATTTTGCACTTTTTCACATTTTGTCCACAAATCAAGGGATAGTACATACATACATACATCATTACAACCCTTCAGCCAGGATTGCGACCTAATTTCTCACTGCACTCATGTTGTGTATGTTAAGTATGTCAGTTTAAGGTCGACCCGAAAGACAGATTTTTTTGAGAAAATTTTCAAGGTAATTTTTTATTATTTATTCTTAGAGTTTTTAGCAGAAATCTGCTGAGAAAAAGCCGCCGAAGAAATATTTTTTTATACTTCGCTTTGACCTATGGTGTGAACCGTGGCTTGACGTCGATGAACCAACACACCTTCTATTAGACTAAGTAAGTTAAAGTGATAAAGAGTAAGTGATAAAGAGTAAATGAACTTCTTCGATTCGACGAACAGTAACCGTCCAGGGTTAATTAGTCATTAATCACTTAGATTTACTCAACTTCTAACCTAACTTCTTACATCATCAGTGTTGTGTGTGTTAATTTTCTCCATGCGTGGCGGAACCCGCAGTTCCATTAAAATTTAGAATGAATGAATTCTGATAAGAGTTCGTTTTATCTTTACAAATTCTGAAATCCTCTCATAATTAATAACACTTAAAATGCCATTTTAGTTATTGATTGTACAATAACATGTCCTTGTGCATAGGGCGCACAAGTCCAGTGAAAGAAAAAGAAAAACTTACATTAAGTTTCGTTGTAAGCAAAGAAAACAGATTTAAAAAGTCGAAGGAAAAAATGTGAAACAAAAAGCGGAAAATAAGTTTAAACAAATTTTTTATTTCTTTATTTTGTAGATTTTGTATTAAACAAGAAAAATAAAAGAGAACGCATGTGAAAAAAAGTCCAAAATCTTTAACGAACAAAACAAAATTTCACATATGTGAAGGCGTTTTTATCACGTGTATATGATGATGTTGAAATACCCCAGTTATTGTACTCTACACTCACCAATTTGTAGCACTTCTTTCGTACGTCGCTTTTTAGTTTTATAAAAGCAAAAAATCTTGAAGTTGTTTTTGTAACAAATTTTGACTTCACCTTCTTCTTCTTGCCAGCAGTCTTCGTCTTTATTTCCTTTTTGTTCATTTGGTCTGGGCAAAAGTCGTTGAGAGTGTTGCATTGGGTATTTTAAATGCAATCACAATTGTTGGAATCATGTTGTAGCAACACTCACTCACACACATATGCACACCAAAGATGTGACAAAGAAAACTACAACAACAAAAGCTTGCAGAAAAACCAACAACAATTGAGAAAAAGTATGAACATGGTGTGAATTAAATGTCTTGGTTGCATTGTGGGTGTGTACGACATGTAGTCGTACATGTGTTTTTAACATTCCATACATCTCTCAACAATAGCTGGAGTTTTTTTTTATACATCTACTTCTCTCTCTCTCTCTTTGTCGCTCATCTATTTTCGTACAATAATTCTTTTACTTAAGCCTCGTCGCTTCTTAGTTGGGGTTCCTTTCTTTTTTTCCGACTTTTATTTGCTCGAATAGGGATCTATGTATGCTTTTTTCTTTCTTTCTTTCTTTCTTGCATACTTTTCATTGAAAAACTTTATGTAAATTAAGTTGTCTTTGTACTGGGAGTGTGAGTTCTGTGTATTTATGCAATAGTGTGAGTGTAAATAATTTGCTTTGCATCATTGTATGTTTGTTTATGTATGTAATTTCATAAGTGAGTACAGGCATGTGCATGTATGCGACCCAGAGAGTGAACAAGCGTTAAAATTCTTAATTAAAAATTATTGTTGACACTTTTTTCTCTCTCGTACTCTTTCATCTCTCTGCATGGCTGTGAGTGTTAAAGGAATTTTTTTTGGGATTAAACACAAACACACGCATAAAAAGGAATAAATCTCCCAAAAAATAAAACTTGAAATGAAATTTTAGAAATCTCATAAACTCACACAAATACATACAAAACATACGTACACGTATATGTACATATAAAGAAGAACTAGGATACTCTGTCCCTACATCGCTTCCCTTATGCTCTTGCTTTATACCCCGGCAATGTTAAAAGTTTCATGTTGTATAAATATTTATATAAATTTACACTCTATCAAAAGGATAAAAAGGATAAAGTTACTCCTCGTATACGTCTGTCTATGAGCAGATCTGTTTCGTTTTTTTCTATTTTTTTGCACTGCACCATGCAAATATCCTCCCATAAGTATGAAAATCATTCAACTTGTGTGCGAATGTCTTGACTTGTCTGCTTCCTCTACACCACCCCATTCGTTTGTACTTCTATTCTTGTTGTAGTTTTAAATGTTTTCCTCAAGTTAAAGGATAGGAGAGTGAAAAAACGAAATGTAGAGTCAGTTGAGAAAAAGTTTATGTTTCATAAAATATTCAGTTATTTGACTTGATAAACATTTAAATTGAAATCGTCTCATTTGCATTATTTGTTTAGTGAATTGCTTTAACTAGATGCAGTGTGATATATTTAATGTTATAATTAAAAACAACAACAATAATATAAACAACAGCAAAAAAACAACAATAATAATTTAATTTAAAACATTAAAGAAAAACTAAATTTTAGGTTTGTATTCTATTCCGTAATGGCGTGCAATTATGATAAGAGAGAGACTTATGATATGAAATGTTGCAATTCTGACAAGTAGATCATTTCTTTGATATGATTTGCAGTAAAACTTCTTTTTAAAATGAGATTTTTAATATGAATATAGAATCGGTTAGTTTGAACCTGGCAATTATCTCCACTGAACGTAATAAATCGATTTACGCTTGAGCAACGTTGGGATTTATTGGGCCAACGAGAAACTGTATGATGTAGTAGATTTTGCAAAAAAAAAATAATCTTTCCGGATGAAGCCGATTTTCATCTCGGCGGGCACGTTAATAAGCAGAATTGCAGCATCTGGGGCTCAGTAAACTCACAAGTGGCCAGTGCAACCATTAAGAGTGACTCTTCGGTGTGGCTTATAGAGCGGATATTTCATTGAAAATGAGGACGGCGCAACTATTATGGTCAACGGAGACGCCTATCGCACCATGATAACCGATTTTTTGCCCCCGCTCTTCATGGTATTAATATGAACGATGTTTGGTTTTAACACGATAGTTCAATTTGCCACACATCTTATGCCACAATCGATTGATTTCGTCAAACGTCTGATGACTGTTTAATTAACTGAAAGGGTGATGTCCATTGGACGCTAAGAAGCTGCGATTTACACTGTTGGACTATTTGCTGTAGGGCGCCGCTAAAGAAAAGTGTTGTGCCGACAAACTAGAGACAATTGAGCATTTGAAGGCCAACATTCGTGATGCCATTGTCGAGATACGACCCCATACTATGAATGAAATAATATTTCAATTCTAACCGGAACAATTGTACTTCACAGCAAAAAAATAAATTAAAAAATAAATTTTACAAAATTTTAAACCGTTTTTGTTTAAATCACCTATCCTTTACCTACATACTGGATTGAACATTACAGTCCTTTATTAAGGATTACATGACTTAGCTTATCACACCATGTTAATTTTATCCATTAGTGGTATGACCTACAGCTTAAAGTCGAGTCCAAAAGACAGATTTTTGAGAATCTTTTCATGAAAATTTTAATTACTCTCAGAGTTTTTGCCAGAAATCTGCGAAGAGGAAACCGCCGCAGAAATATTTTTTCATATTTCGTTTTGTTGGAGATGTCTGACCTGAGGTTAGAACCATGGCCTCATGTCTAATAATCCTACGGCAAATAGACTACGCCGACTTCATGAATAAAGGAAATCAAATATTTAGGGTCCGTCGTCTAAATATTTAGTATTTTCGGTAAATAAGGCATTAAAATTTGTTTGAATTTGCTAATCGCTTCAAAATATCTTTCATCTAAAAACTCTTTTTACTTCTATTCCGTTACATGTTTAAAAATAAATCCCTCCTTTGCCATTAGACGGTTGTAGTCGTCATAATTTAGTGTTGGCGTTTTAGACGTCAGACATCTCCATCAAACCGAAGTAGGGTTTAAAAGATAAAGCCTTTCTGACAGTATTGTGCTGACTGGACTATGGGTCATATTTTTTAGTTTTACTTCGATAAACTTAGGCCATGCGACTGCGAAATGTTAATTGTACTTTTAAACTGGATATCGTAATAACAATTAAAGGCCAGTGCTCTCTTCCTATATTATTTTTAGGAAGTTTGACATTTATATAAATAAAATAATACAATTCATTGATCTTTAGAAGCGAAACCTTAAAGAAAAACCATTCCGAATCACGAAATACAGTCTGGATTGCAATAAAAATTTGTTGTTATAAGTTAACACAAAGAAATATTGCCTAACGAATTTCCATCTGTGAATAGCAATAAAATCAATCCATTTCTGGTGACAAGAAATGATTCACTTACTACAATTACAAACAGATGTCCAGTGGTCAGCAAGATTTTTTTATAAATTTAATGCTATTGGCGGTAAATCATCTATGACCGAACTACTGATTCGTGCCTTCGTTGTCAACAATTGGTTCGTTTTAACCTTACTAGTTGACATCTTTGGCCTTTATGCCAAATCATTTAAAGCTCAGGATAAACAGGTTACTCGGTGATTTAAAGCTGAAGAAAGGTAATTTGTAAAGATACTGTTAAATAAATAAAATAAAATAAGTTAAAGAAAATAAACTAAAGTAACAACACAAAAACAAAACACACACATCATACGGTACACAAAATTTAACAAACGTAGGTTACGTAGGAATTGCAAATATGTTACAAAATGGATATGTTAACAGAGTAGTCGCAATCTTAAAGAAATACTGTTTGGTGCGGTTTGTGAACTAGCGGCATGCGATAATAATTGATGGCGCCACATGACACACTAAACGTGTTACCATGATCTTATTTAAAGGTGAGTTTGAAGTGCGATTATTCCAGTCATGGAAGATAGCTGCCATTGATAAGAACACGGTTGGACCATCTTGGTACCTCATATACACATGAAATAATTCTAATAAAATAAGAGATAGTCATTCATTTATCCAGATAATAACTTCTATATTTTCTGCGTTTTTTCTAAGATTTTCAAAATCCCAACGTTTAAAAAACAAGAACTTGACCATAAACTGAATATTTATTCAATATATAAATAATAATAATATAAATTTAGCTGTTGAGAGCACATTCTTAAACTACTAATCCTTTACGAGCAATTAAAAAAATTTTAAAAATTCTGAAATACTTTAAGAAATTTTCATTAAAAATTTAATATTGCAGCTAAGCAATCAATTGTTTAAAATATGCCACGAGTTATTGTGTAGGAGACCGGGTATTTGTGTATGAGGGGCTGTAATAAAAGCTCATCAAATTAATGGCCTTGTATATCTAATCAGCTTAGCACTTTGCCTCAATGCCATATAATCCATGATTACAATGAAAGAAAATACAAACGGAGGAATGGAAAAAAGCGAAGGCAACAGCAAAGACGGAAAACGGAAATAATGTAACGACGTTTCAACATTAATTTCTAGCCGATATGTAAATTAAGCGTCATAATTTAATCTTATGGAAGAAAAATTGTAATAAAAATAGTTAAAAGGCACATTATAACCATAAAATACATTTAACAGCACAGTAGTCAGTCGGTTGAGAGAGTCTGTCTCTTCTGCTCTGGTATTGATAGTTTTTCAAGACACTGGCTGGCCACACAACAAAGTGCAGGTTCATAATTTTCCTTTTGTTTTACCAATACATTTGCATATTTTGTTATAAGTTTCTTAATGTTTTCTATTTTTTTGTATATTTTTTATTGGTTTTTTTCTTCTTCTCTTTACTTTTTTTATTTTGCTATTGTGTGGTGAGAATTTCGTGAAGGACATTTTGAAGGTAACACAACGTTAATGTAAAGTGGTGGAGGAGTGTGTTTAAGTATCTTGGAATTTAAATTAAATTTAAACACTTTTACTCAACTAATTTTAAATATTAAACGCCAATGGTTTTCTGGGGGTAACGTTTTTCTCATACGCGTTCATACATCTTTACAAATAAACATTGAAAAGGGGAAGTAGCAGGAAAACGGGGACAAAAGTAGTTTAAATTAAAAACTTTAATGTTATAGAACGAGAAACGACAACGGACACGATGATTTATAACATTTTGCTTTTTTAATGGTCCTTTTATATAAATTCAACAAGATGACATAAAATAGCAAAAAATAAAAGAGAATTTAATGTAGAAAAGATTGTTCAAGTGGAATTGCAAAAAACTTTAGAAAAATGAAAAACTAAGTTATGCTCTCGCAACGCATAGTTTTCTTTTTATTTTTGCTAGAGCATCATCAAAGAATGAAAATCATTTCGGTAAAGTCAAAGCAACGAGTGAAAATAAATGCAAAACGTTATTAAAATTTTACAGAAAGGTAATGCGAATTGAATTATTAGGTTAAGGAAAATTAGGTTACTTTTAATTGATTAAATTTAAGTTTTTTATGAGATATTTCATGCGGGATATTTTTAAAAGTATTTTGGTTTAGAGCCATCGCAGTTGCCTGTTGTTATGTGGTCTTTGATAATAGTTCGATCACATGGACGACTACATTGCAATTCAAATCTTCTTACACTACTTATGCTGCGCCGACAGATTTTTGAAATTTTTTTTATTACAATTCCATTTACTCACACAGTTTTTGCCAGAATTTGCTGAGAGGAAGTTTCCGAAGTTATATTTCTTCATATTTCGTTTAGTTGGAGTGGCCTGTGGTTTGAACCAGAGGTCAGCAATGAGTATTCAAAACGATGAGTAGATTTGAATCATACTTATAATTTCTGATACTTATGTATTCGCATTCATACTTATTTTAATATCATATTCATACTACTCATATTCAAAGTTTGAAGTACTCATCGTACTCATACTTAATAATACGCATGATGTTGTTGATTTCGACTCTCCTTTACTCAACATTTACAAGAATCAGAAAATAAGTATGATTCGCGTACGAACACTACAATACTCACTAGAAAGTTGTGTGTTTGCTTTGCTTGTTGTCTTTGGATTTTTCTTTCTCCTTTTTTTGTAAATGCAACAACTAAGACTGTAAATTGTGATAAATGACTCGAATCACTCGAATCATTTATAAGTATTATAAGTATTTTTCTAAATTTATGAATCTGAATGAGTAGGAGTATGTATCAAACATAGTTCAAATGTTATGAGTTTCATGTCAACGTTGTATTCATACTCATTGCAAATCGTAGTCAATGTAGTATTGAGTAGTTGGATTTGAATACTGTTAATTCACTCATACTCAAAATTTCATGAGTACTTATGAGTAGCGAAAAAGCGATTACTGATCTCTGGTTTGAACCGAGGCCATTTTGAATCTGGCAATACTTATATCATTCTATTTTGTCACAAAATTCAGTATACAATCTCCACTGAACATAATTAATTTACGCTTGAGATAGGTTGAGATTTATTGTAAATTTATTTCCAAAACAAAGACAATTGGTCATAAATTGCACGAAAATTTGGTCGCAGGGAAGGAAAAACAGTTTCCGGTATACGCAGCTTTATTGCTAAAGTTCGGGAAACTGCTTTCCTTGTTGATACGCCAAGACGTGAGCATTCTCGTACAGTGCGTAAGCACGAAAATATCAAAGCTGTGGCTGAGAGTAATCATCCTCAAGAATTGAACATTTCACGCACCAGTTTAGGTAAAATTTTCTGAAAAGGTCTCGGTATGATGAAAAAAGGATTTGGGAAAATTTTAAAACGTTTTTGTTTTATTGAATTTTTAAACTTAAACTTTTAAGTGACACGCCCTATACTTAGTCAGGATTACAACCAATCGTTTCACACAATATATGTTCTGTGCGTTAATATTAAGTGCTAAAGGGGGGCCAACGGTTTAACGTCGACTCTGAATTATAGATTGTTGTGAAACTTTTCATGGCAATTTTATTTTATTCTCAACACACTATATTCAAGACTATGGCGACTTCTTAACTTAAAACTGATCATAGAACACATACATACATAATTGGTCATTACAACCTTTCAGTCAGGATTACGACCACTTACGTTGTGTTTGTTAATTTTATACATGAGTGGTGGGACCTACAGTTTAAAGTCTATTCCGAGATTTTTGAGAAACTTTTCCTGGCAATATTAGTTACTCTCAGAGTTTTAGCCAGAAATCTGCTGAGAGGAAGACGCCGAAAAAATACGTTTTGTATTTTGTTTTGATGTCTGGCCTGGGGCTCGAACCCTGGCTTTACGTCTAATAAGCCAACAACATCTATGATTAATTTTTTCTACAGCTATGTTGTGATCGACTTCTGAAGTTTACTACATAAACATACAGAATTGGTCATTACAATAATTTCGTCAGGATTAAGACCTAGCTTCTCACACTTCTGTTGAGAGGCAGTCGCTTAAGGAATATTTTTTCGTATTTCGTTTTGAAATTAGCCGTGTTGTGGCCTCACGTCTAATAATCCTACACACTACCTTCTAGACTACGGCGGCTATTCGACTGAAGTTTACTGACAGATTGCGATAGAACGGCATTCGCGAAAAATAAATTTTGTGTTACTCCTATAAAATAATAAGCATTACTCTCTCATTTAAAAAAATTCTTACTCTTACATCCCTTTCCGTAACAATTTGATTTCTGGGAATTTAATCGTTTAAGACCTTGTTTTTTTCTTAGTAAACTTCGAATGTCAAACGCTTAAAATATCAATCAATAGACAACATCTTTCATAATAAAATCATTTCCAATAACAACAACAATTGAAATGACAGTAACAGTAACAATAACAATAAAGTTTGTATTTGAAAGAATTAAAACAAGTTTAAGAATAAACATCCGCTTCCTAAGGTCTGTATTTCATTTATTCTTATCGGCATTTCTGTTTCAGCATCTCTCTACGTGAAGAGATTCAACGAACAGTAAACATGCTTAACATCCCCTGTCGAAGAGATGAAGTGGAGAGGCAACGAAATAGGAAAATTATCTTTGTTTTGCTGTTGTTGTTGTTAAGTGTAGTTGAGTTGTAATTGTTGTTAAACGAATACTTTTGCAATTTGGAATTTCCTTCCACAGATTGCTGAATGATAATAACAGCAACAACAGCAACTAACCGTATTCATAGACTGCAATTACAACAACAATTTTATTAACAATAGAAATGACAACAACAACGAGAACAACAACAACGAGAACAATAGTTGAGTTATTTTACAACTTTTCATTTTTCTTATTTTGTTTTTTTTACTGTTATTACAGTAAACTAGAGACTGTTATTAGCAGGGTGTGGGATTATTTTTTTTAGGGAGTTTAAATCTTTTAATGAATGAATAGGATTCCAATGTAACTCTTGTGAATTTTAGAAATTTGTTTGTAAAATAATGTATCTCCGTGAGATATTCAATTCATTACTTATTGGTGTCTATATTCAGATCAATAGCAATATCTCGTAAGAGGTATATGAAGTCGCTGTAGTCTAGAAAGTATTATGCCGGATCTGAACATACATGCGTAATTGGTCATTACGGCCTTTCAGTTAATATTACAACCCAGCTTTTCACACCACTTATGCTGTGTGTGTTAATTTTAGACATGAGTAGCGGAACCTACAGTTTAAAGTCTACTCTGAACGACAGAATTTTGAGAAACTTTTCATGACAATCTGCTGAGAGGAAGTCGCCGAAGAAATATTTTTTTCAAACATCGTTTTATTGGAGATGTGTAAACTGGGGTCTTCGACCGTGGCCTTACGTATAATAATCCAATACACTACGGCGACTACAATTAATTGTAATTGGTTTAATACATCGATCTATCTGATATGATATTTGACTTCGGATAACATACATATTTCATCCATTATAACGATGTATACTTAGTCAGGATTAGAACCAAGTGTCTCACACTACATGTGTTGCGTGAGTCAATTTTATCCTTTAGCTGCGGGCCTACAGTTAAACATCGAGTCGACTCTGAACGATAGATTTTTGAGAAACCTTTCATGGCAATTCTTTTAACACTCAGAGTTTTTGCCAGTAATCTGCTGAGAGAAGTCGCTGAAGAAATATTTTTTCAAATTTAGTTTTTTTTTAGATGCCTGATCAGGGTTTGAACCGTTGCCTTTCGTTTAATAAGCTAACACACTGCCTACTAGACTATGTCGACGTAATTACTAGGTTTCTTTAATTTTATTTAAGGACTACTAAGGAAGGAAATGCTGTTTACTTTTCCTGCCAATGTCTTGCATTGTCAAGGACTATGAAAAGATTCCAGGATAGAATGTTTCTTGCTGAATTGCCCCATATGAGATTAATTAGTTGAAGAATTGTTTGAATTCTCAATATAAGCAGCTTTATTTAAATTAGCTAAGTAGTCTACTGACGTTGCCTGCCTTCGAAAGCCTTTATTGGTGTTTAAGGATTCGTGGTTTGGTTCTGGGTTGAATAAGTTTTGCTTTGTTTCATTTTAGTCTTATATGCACACCTCAATTGTTCCAGTAATGCGACTAAAGTGGGAAAACTATGGTTCCTTTCATGAGATCATGAAGAATATTTTTTATTTTATTTCAATACAATCTTGTGAAACTTTCAAAGAAACACCCTTTATTGCAACTACAACAACAACAATTGTTACAGAAGAACATTTTTCTTGTAAAAATCTGTCAAGTAATCAAAAATTTGTTGCTTTCAAAAGGAAATCGAAATCGTTTTGACATTAGCAACAGCTGTTGCAATAGTAACACAGCACCAAATAGAAGCAACAATCAATGTAAGCAACAACAACAACAACAACAACAGTTAATAATTCCATTTATAAAATACTCGAACAACTTACAAACTTTCTTTTCCTGTCCTTCTTCGTAATTCTTCTGTGTCCCTTCCACAAAATGTATGTCGCATGACAAGGACAAAAAGTTATCGAATGAATGGAAAGGAATGACATGGAATGAATGAATGGAAGAAAGCATTGTTTATCAGTGAATAAGACGACGACGGCATCACAGGAACTACGCTGTGTTTATGACTGTAAATAAATCAAGAAAAGTTAAGAATTTTTTCAATTGTTACAATAAACAAACGATGTAACAATGATTTGTAAAGAAACTCAAGCAAGAACAACAACAACAATCATAAGAATTCAATGCTTGACAAATATATGAATGAAAAGATTGTCAATAAGTCGTTGCATCTAAAGAAATTGTCTACAAGATGGTCGAAATAATTAGTAATTATCTTCACTATTATATAAGGATTTCAATAATGTTTAATCCTTTTGAGTGATTTTTTTTAAATTTCGAAGGTTCCATCTAAAATAGTTGGATTTCTCTAAGGAATCGTATAAAAAATTACACAGTCCTGCAAATGTGGACTTTTTTGTGCAAATAAGATGGCTCCAGGTGTTTCCGAAGGCAATTTGCGAGCTGAACACGAATATGGGCTCAAAAACATTCCATCACGTCTTTTTTTTCGCAAAATGCCTTCGGAAACACCTGGAGCCATCTTATTTGCAAAACCCTTGCAGGACTGTGTTATCATTAAGATCCACTATACAACCAATAAATCGTTAGAACCGTCTTAAGAAAGATTATAAAAAAAAAATGGTTTGCATAGGTAGGAAATTGTAAAACTTACGAAGTAAATTTGCTCATTTAAGTGTCCGTATGTCAGCTTATTAGACGTGAGGCCAGGATTCAAACCCCAGGTCAAACATTTCTAACAAAACGAATTATTACAAAAGATTTCTTCGACGACTTCCTCTCAGCAGATTTCTGACAAAATCTCTTAGAGGAAATAAAAATTGCCTTGAAAAGTTTCTCCAAAATCTGTCGTTTAGAGTCGCCATTTATTCATAAAATTAACACACCCAACATAAGTGGTGTGAGCAGCTAGGTTGTAATCCTGACTGAAGGGTTGTAATGACCACTGTATGTATGCATGTTTGATTTTGCTTTTAAAGTCAAGAACACATGGTGCCAAAATTCAAGTCATCTGAAACTCTTTAATTTCATTGATAACATGCGGCATTGCCTTAAAAACAAAATTGCTACATTATGGCTTGGAAAAATCGTCCCTAGTATAAAGATAAACATGTTGTGATATTGTTTTCAGCCGATAGCGTAGTGCATACGATTCACACTCAAACTTAAGATATACCTATCTTCAACGTCATCTAGAAAACTTTTGTTTTACTAGTTGCTGTTACCACAAGATGGTATATCATGCCATACAGCATAGATTGAGAGGATTAAATTTAAGAAACTCTGAAGCACTAACATCACCGTGCTGGCACTTTTAGACCAATTTCTGTGGGTCTATCTTAACGGGAAGTTTATTAAAGTAATCCAGAAATAGCTAAATTTATCATTCATAAGAAGAAAGTAGTCATCGTAGTTTAGTAGGTAGTATGTTGGCTTTTTAGGCGTTAGGCGACGGAACAAAATCCAGGTCAGACACCACCAACAAAAAAAATATGAAAGTATTTCTTTGGCGACTACCTCTCAGCAGAGTTCTGATAAAAACTCTGAAAGTAAATAAAATTGCCATGAAAAGTTTCTGGAAAATCTGTCATTCGGAATCGATGAGAACCCACGGTTTAAGCCTGGTCTCGGACAACTCAAACAAAATCAAATAAAAAAAGAATCTTTCGTCCACTTCTTCTCAGCAGTCTTTTGAGAATTGCAATGAATATATTTTCAAAACCGCCATTTAGAGTCGATATTAAACAGTGGAGCTCGCCACTCATGGATAAAATTAACACACACAACATGAGTGGTGCGAGCAGCTAGTTAGTAATCCTGACTAAAGGCCTGTGACGACCAGTTCGATCATTAACGCTCATTGCACGCAGAATATACAGTTGAGGATAGCAGGTAGAGTGTTGGCCTCTTAGACTACTACATCTACAACAAAACGAAATATGAGAAAATATTTCTTCGGCGAGTTCCTCTCAGCAGATTTCTGACAAAAACTCTGAGAGTAAATAAAATTGCCATGAAAAGTTCCTCAAAAATCTTTCGTTCGGATTCGACTTTAAACTATAGGTTCCGCCACTCATGGATAAAAGTAACAAACAGCACAAGTCTCGTTCTGTCATCTAGTTGCCGACACGTTCTGTTTCTTCAGTCATAATTTTTGATTGTCCTTTTCTATATTCGGCTGCGTGAATATGATGTTCTATCATGTTGGTTGAAGTTACAATAGTGTAGTTGGTAGTGAACTGTCTTATTATATTTATAGAAAAAAGCAAAATATGAAAACATTCTACTTCGGAGACTTCCTCTCAGCAATCTTCTGGCAACAACTCTGAGAGTAAATAAAATTGCTATGAAAAGATTCTCCAAAATCTGTCTTTTGGAGTCGATCCTAAACTGTAGGTCCCACCGCTCATGTATAAAATTAACACACACAACATTGGTGGTGTGAGAAGCTAAGTCGTAATCCTGAGTAAGTAAGTACAGTAGATGTCCATTAGTCCGGCATCGCTCCGGAAAATTGTAAAAATTTTGGTTTTCTCCAAAAGTGTGTTTTAAAGCAAATAAAAACGATCGGTATTTTTCTGAAATAATTAGCGGCTCGCTAGTCTCAGTTGTCACAACAAATTTAGGTGCAGTGCAGCTCCGTTAATCCATCACGAAACGTCTTCGCCATTTTTTTGTGCGTTGTTGTTTTGTGTCCTTTCACATCGCAGTAAACGTAACTTTTGAAACTGTTAATAAAAAGGTGATTTTCGTTCTAATTGTACAGTCACCATGTTTTCAAAACATAAGCCTTCGAGTTCGAAAGAAGCGAAACGAAAACACATCATTATCAACATTGTAGTAAACCTCAGCCTACTCAAAATCTTGAAGAAAGTGACTCAGATGCCGAAACGGAAGAAAAGGAAAAAATCAGCTGGACAGGACATGCGGAATCACTAAATAAGTCTATCTCTTGTGCTGAGGCTGGTACTAGCTACAGTGCTTCAGAAATTATTGATTTCCATATTGATAGAAATAAATTTTATACTAAACGCCAATAGTCAAGAAAACAAAAAGACATTAGTGACTCTTTTAAATCTAAGTGAAATATATTTTACAGTACGTGTACATACTTACATTATATGAAATGTAAAATAAATCTTGTTGTATGTATTTGCATACTGTATTTGCTCTTATAATTACCGCCCGATTGTCCAGAATTTTCGATAGTCCGGCACCGAGGCAGTCCCGAACGTGCCGGATTATCGGACTTCTACTGTATTATGTACGTTGGCTTCAAGTATGGATTATTTAGAAGCAATTAAACTTCCTTAATTTTTAAGACGAACAAGTTTTCCTAGCCTGCACGTTTTGAAGTCAAGTACTTTAAACACTATGTCTTGTGTCATGAAAAAATATTTGAAATAAAAAATTTGAAAATTTTAGATATTTTTCTATCGTAGTTTGATGTTTTAAAATACATCATGTATCAAATTAAGTAATAAATATTGAATAAATATGTTTAGTTTAGTATTAATATCGTCCTTAGATATGACTGCAGAAAATTGCACTGTTTTTAAAACCGAGGCCGTCTACACAGTTTGTTGTCTTGTTATCTAATATCAGTCTTGATTGCATCAATAACGACTTCGTGCAATTTACAGTATGGATCGAATATTTTTGTATTTTCAAATTATTATTGTTTTCATTTTACCCGACCTCTTCAAATATTCCGCAAACTCATTCCAAAAATCCAATTGCCATAATTACGTTTTTAAATCATTTGATTACAAACTTTATTAATGAAAACTTACCGAAATTTTTAGCCTGCAATTAGAGAAGAAAAAAATATCGTGATTAATGAATTCTTTTCACATAATTATAGACTTATTTTCTATTTCACAATATTTTTAAAGAAGTGTTGCATAAAATTTTCGAAATGAATTAAGCATAGTATTTATTTATATAAATATAAATATTGTATTTATTGATTATATTTAAAACAAACATTTATTAGCCAATAAATGTGCCAAATTCTAATTAACCTACTGAATATAAGAATAAATTAATGCGGATATCACGTATTACACAAATGTGTCATAACTTTATTTAAAAATGACATCTTGTGCAGTGAACATTTTTTAAAAGGTATAATCAAAAATCGATAATAAATTGGTTTTTAATTAATTTCATACAATTTTTTCAATTAACATTTTGAATAAAACAGAGTTTTTTAACAAAAAAAAATTGTTTTACTAGAAAAAATATAATGAATGGTCAATGGCGACCGCCGAAAAGAAAAAGTCTAACAGGAAAAAATTTCACGATCCTGGTGAGCAGTTCCCTTCACCTCCTCGTGAGAAAACCGTGCCCCCAGCGGCTTATGCAGATTATCCAATGCAACATTAGATGTACGACACATAGCGCCGTCCTTTTGAAACCACATTTGATTATGATTCGAATAATCATCCAATTCAGGCTAAAAGAAGTTGGTAACTATAGGCCTATGGAGCTCGTCATATCAAACAGTTACCTTTTTGGGATGACTTTTACTCTCATGGAGTTCACACCACACCAAACAGTTACGTTTTCGGCATGCATTTTATGTTCTAGATTCTCATGTGGCTTGATATCGTTACAAATTCGCTAATTTTGTTTGTTTAAGTACTCATTTATCCAGAAATAGGCCTCATCGCTAAAGATAATTTTTCGATACAAATTATGGTCAGAGGGCAACTGCTTCAGTTCACATTCTGCGAACAAATGTCTTTGTCCTCAGTATAGGGATCAGTATAATTTAGTACGGGTGCACGCCCAAGTAACAATTCAAAAATTAGGTGGTGTGCGGAGTTCTTGTAAGAAAACCGTAATCGAGTGCCTCAGATTCCAATGAACACTCTCACGAAGAACGACAATGTTTTCGGTAAATCTGGCGCTTCATTGATGTACCGGTATTTGTCGCTAGTTTACTGAAACAGTGGAATTTATCGAATTTATACATTACGTTACGAACATCCACCCCTCGGTAGAACAATTATGGGGCCTGTAAAATGAGCGAAGCTCACAGTACAATTCCTGAACAGAACATCTATTTTGTTAAATGTGGAAGTTGGCCAAAGACTCTGAATTTAGGAGGTAGTGTGTTGGCTTATTATTCGTGAGTTCACGGTTCAAATCCCAGGTTAAACATCTTTAACAAAAACGAAACATTAAAAAATATTTCTTCGGCGACTGCCTCTCAACAGATTTCTGGCAAAAACTCTGAGAGTAAAATAAAATTGTCATGAAAAGTTTCTCAAAAATCTGTTGTTCGGAGTCGACTTTAAACTGAAGATAAAATTAACTCTCGCAACATAAGTGATGTGAGAAAATAGGTCGTAATCCTGATTGAAAGGTTGTAATGTCCAATGTATGTATGTATGTCTGTATGTAATTTGACAGATGTAGTTTCAACAAACTGGCTGTTATCAACTGCCAAAATTTGGAAGTTCCTGTTGGAAGGTTAGGTACAAATTTTTAAAAATAAATCGTTAGAATATACTGTAGATCGATTAGATTTCATTGAAGTACGATTTCATGATTCTGCATTTGAGGAAAAATACGCAGCCAGCATATAGGATTTATGCACACATTCAGTTGCAAATTTTTCTCATTATTTGCATACCTTATGCTTGCATAAGTTTATGGTTTCTGAGGTTGCAAGTCTAGTAGTTGTAGTTGTAGTTGCAGTTGCAGTAGTAGTAGTAGTTGTAGTAGTAGCAGTTGTAGTTGTAGTCGTAGTTGTCGATATTTGAATTTAAATTTGCATGTTTATTTGTTTGTTTTTTGGTTCTCGTTCTGGTTTTGCTTCTGATTTTTGTGATTATTGTGTTCGAATTTGTACTGTTTTATGTAAATTGTGTCAATCCAAAAAAGCCGAAATCATAGAGACAAACAAATTTATTTTCTGGTTTGACTACAGGGGTTGATAAATAAATTGGGGGTACGGAAATACACACGTGTTTGCACTATTATAAGCAGTGGCAGAAAATCATTTTTTTCTATTTATTTAAGGCTGTGAAATGACATTAATGTACTCGTATTGCAGTTTGAAAATCAAATTTAATTTCAACTCTTTAAATAAGCCGCCTTCACTTGTCATATTTGTTGGAAATGAGTTAAATTCTCTATGTAGTTTTCATGCACAATATATTGCAGTGTTGTAGGTACAGAGAGTTTTATTAAGGGTATGAAGAAATATTAGATGGTAAGAATTAAAAAAATGGAAAATATTGCATGTTTATTATGATTTATTATTAAAAAATGAAAATAATGAACAGCAATTTGCATGCTACGTGTGTTAAACTAGCTGTCTAGGGGTGAGTATAGTACAAAATACTTGTGCCTTTTTTTCTTTAAAACATTTGAATTTTCTTTGCTTTTTTTGGAGTAAAATTTAATACGATTTTAAAATTCGATTTCATTCAAGGATAATTATACCGTTATATTGTATTCCTTGCTCTAATTGTATTGATTTGTTACAATTTATTTCGAAAGTTTAAAATTTAATTTAAAATCGTTTAAATATTACGCTGCAGACATTTATTTCTGTTTGTATATGTGTATTGGAAACATTTATGGAACGGAGGTTTTATTTTATTTTTTTTTTTCGAGTATTTTTTTGGACAACAAAAACCAAACCAAACCCGAAATTGTATAAAACAAAGGTAACCACCATTTGACCGTTTAAAACGTTTGTTTATAAATCTCGCATGCCGTTACGTTGTTGCTGATGTTGTTGTTGTTTTAATAACGTTTGACCACATGTGAATTTTATGTTTTATATTAACCACACATTCATACAACAAACGCACACCAAAACATACTTATACATGCTTGCATAAACAAACACTCTGATTTACACATGTTTTCACATACAGACACGGCATAAATGTTTGCACGTGTATTCCTGCATGCCACTGCTGTTAGCATTAAGAAGTTTCAGTCTAGTTATGCAGTGTGTTAGGTCTCTATTTCTTTTATAATCTTTTTTTACAAGGTACTTCCAGCTAATCCAAGAATTTAAACCCAACAAATCTACATTTATCGAATGCCAAAGTGTTATACATGTTCAATATCTGGTACATATTTTAATGCGAACTGAAATAATTCAATTCGTTATTGGCATAAAAACTTATCAAACCGTGTATTTCGCTCATGTATACGCTCGTGCCAGAAATATAAAAATTTACATTCACAAACACATGCAAATACATACACTGTTTAAAACAGTTCGGCACGTAAGCCCAAGAACTATTTTAATTGCAGAACTTTAAAAGAACAATTCACAAAAAAAAAGATGAAAAGAACAAAAAGTGGAAAAAAATTTATTTTTTCGATCCAAAATATAAACGTATTCGCAATTAATTTTATATAGCAATTAAATATCCTGTTTACATATGAAATATGAAATCATTGGTCATTTCATAATTGTTTAAAATTTTTGTTTGTTTTCTTAAATCCTCGAAATAAATCTAATGTATTTTATAAGGATATCGTATGTATTTATTAATGAAATTCCTTTAAGGAACATATGACTATTATAACCATTTTTCAGGCAATTCGTTCAAGCGTCATTTTTTTGATTTTAAGCCATTTGCGTTCATTCGTTCTTATCTTTTTCGGTAGATGGCTTTTCCATGTGTGTGAAAATCGTCCTAGATTTTCTGTGATCGTGAGATGTATAGTCTAGGGTAATTCTTGTAATATGTTTCATAAGGTGAGTCCCATCTAAAGGTATAATGTATATCCTTAGGAGGAGGAAACTTATTACAAGCAGGGGAACAGGTCTATCCAACCCCGTTCAATTGATTGATAATGATATGGATAAATGGCAGCCAGTCCACCAAGGGAAGATGGATCTTCAGACTAATACCGAATATTGTCGAATATACCAAAACGAAACACGGCCAGCTTAACTTTCACGGCATGGCTACGACATATAGATGAAGCATGCCCTGAATGCCAGAATGAAAGGTAAACGGCGGGGCATGTTGTCTTTAGTTGCTTGCGATACGATAACCAGCGAATTTGTCTGAAAAAAAATAGGATGCCATGTAAAGCCCGATAACGTAGTTAACCTGATGTTAACATCATATGAGAATTGGAACACAGTATGTGTTATCGCGAGAAAGGTGTTCATGCAGTAAAGGTTGACAGAGAGAGCAAGGTCAGCTGAATTAGAGTGCAACTCTCGTTATAATTTTATACATGAGTGGCGGGACCTACAGATTCTTGTGATTTGTCATTTACTCTCAGAGTTTTGCCAGAAATCTTCTGAGAAGCAGTAGCCGAAGAAATATTTTTTCATATTTCGTTTTGATGGAGACGTCTGACCTGGAGTTTCAACCTTGGCCTGAGTTCTAATATGCCAACATACTACCTACTAGACTACGGCGAGTATTTGTTTTTATTTTAATAAAGATTATACTTAGTGCCAGTCAAGCAACAATGTGTGTGAATTGTTCTCATCCGCTTAGTAAAGGTTATCTCCACTATTGCCATACTTCGGCCCAGGATAATAGAGATTACAACACGAAACCATGTCTGACCCATGTTTATAAAGAAACTGTATGTATAATCGAGTTTGTTCTAACACAAGACATACACATTAACCCACGGGGAATGCTAATTATAAATGGGTGCCCCGATGGTCTAGGTGGTAGTGTGCAAAACTTCAAGTACCGAGGCCGTGGGTTCGATTCCCCCGAGCAATTCTAGGTGTTTGTGATTGTCTGATTGCTTGTCAGGCATTATAAATGCTTACCCACAATAGGGAAAAGAAAGTGAGAATTGTTACTAAAAAGCAATTCTCGAAAAAAAAAAACAAAGACGAAGGTGTATACACGGGTCAATAAAAAATAATTGTGGCACATTACCTCTTCTTTCACTTCTCCTGTAAACTGTCTTTCTTGTATTCCTATGAAATGTACTGCAGGACTGGGGGTTGTCTTCTGAGTGTTGGTTTAAAAAAATGCATTATTTACTCTTGGACGCCATTGCAACATAGTGGCATCTAAACAGCTACATGGAATAGTCTTCTCAAAATCCAGGAATACTAAATAAAATGTTATTCAACAGATTTTTCTACTATTATTCCATGGCAACTGACACGGTCTACGCATGATCTTTTAAGCGAAAAGCAGTCTGCTATTGCTTTAATTCATCACATAGGAATGCAACAAGTCTTGCGTTGGCGAAGTTAGCTAAGACTGATTTTCCTTTACTTTTCACATTTGGTAAGGCTAGTTTCTTTCGATAATTTAATATCTTTGATAACCGCTATGTGTGTTCATATTTGGACTATTTTTAGCATCACTGGTGTAATATTGTCTTTCGAAAGTGTTTCTTGGGTCATTGGGGTTTAAAAACTGTGACTGACAGCATATCGAAATAAAAATTTGTTAATAGTTTGTAGGTGTATTTAATTGAATACAAGCCGCCGTCTAGTAGGTAATGTGTTAGCTTATTAGCCATGGTTCAAATCCCAGATCAGCCTTTAGGCGACTTCCTCTCAGCAGATTTCTAACACAAAATATGGGAGTAAATAAAATTTTCCATGAAAAGTTTCTCAAAAATCTGCCGTTCGGCGAAGACTTTAAACTGTAGATCCCGGCACTCATGTATAAAATGAACACACACAACATAAGTGGTGTGAGAAGCTAGGTCGTAATCCTGTCTGAAGTGTTGTAATGATCTATTATATATGTGTATAATATTATTATTATTCAAAATATAAAAAAATTATGTTTAAAGAAACGCTTTAAACAATAAAGACTTGAAACATTCTTTTAAGTTCTGATCTCAAAATATTTTATGGGAAATTGTGAGTGTATGTGACGTACGACAAAAGATATATGGTAGGTGTGTGTGTGTTGGCCTATGCCATATATGGGCTACTAATATTAAAACAGACAAATATTCGTCTGCATGTGTGGTTTGGTTTCATACACTATTTATGTATTTGTAAACGTGAATGAAAGTGAGTATACGTATCTACATACATATATAGGTATAAATGGCGTTTTCTACAGTTGTTGTGAAATACATTTTAACTTCTTTTTATAACATTTACCATATGATATTTATTTGCCAACAACAACAACAAACAAAAACAACAAAAGGTATATAAAAGTATAGCAATAATGGTTACTGCAGATACGAGTTGTTTTGGTTTTTATTGAAAAATAATCATAATTTATCCATAAATAAAATAAAGAGCTTTTATGAATACATATATACATACATACATATATTAAATACATACTTAAATGGCTATACGTTTATGATTAATATTTTATACGTCGCTTTTCTTTCCTTAAACATAAAATGTTGTTGAATAGGGGAAGTAAATTTCTACTACACAATATAATTACTCTCTTGCATCGGCTCTGCTCTTTTCTACAGTACCATAGTAATTATTTTCATAATAGTACTTGAAGAATATCTTCTGAAACTAATGAAACATTTTTGTTATCAGGAATTAAACAAGAAAAAATAATTCCTTTTATCGAACTGTTGTCATCATCATGGTCATGACAATTTAAGCTACAGTTTATAAAGAAGACAACGCAAATATGTTTTGAACTCTAATTTGAGAGAAATTTTTACCATTAAAGTCCACTTCACTCTTCAAATATTGCGAAAGAATCAGCAAAAATGAGTTAAGTGGAGAACGAAAATAAAATAAAGGTAACGGTTCCAATGGAGAGAAATAATGAACGTCTAGGATAATCCGTAATACTACCATTTCGAAATATGTAGTAAAAGAGTGTCTCTCGTAGGAATGCACCTTTTTAACTTGAAATAAAAACATGTATTCTATAACAGTTTCAAAATTTTTCTATTGGATTGTAAAGATGACACGCTTACATAAAAGGTCATTAGAATACTTCAGTAAGGATTACAAATATCTCCTCACGCCACCATGTTGCGTGTGTTAATTTTATCCATGAGTGGTAGGACCTACAGTTTTAATGTCGACTCCGAACGAGAGATTTTTAAGAAGCTTTTCATGGAAATTTTATTTACTCTCAGAATTTTTGTCAGAAATCTGCTGAGAGGAAGTCGCCGGCGAAATGTTTTTCATTTTCTGTTTTGTTAGAAATGTTTGACCTGGGGTTTGAACCATGACCTCACGTTTAATAAACCTACCCAGTACCTACTTGACTACGACGACTTTTAGTAAAGGAGATATATTCCCATTAATTAAAGAATAAAATACCCGTGTAATAGCTGACTTTATTCTTTTTCTAAAATTTTCCATGACTTTTCATACAGCTGGGATTGTATCTCACCAAACATGTGATTTATGTCGTGTTTAAGCTCAAGGATTGCTTTTTTGTTAGTTCACATTAACCCAAGATTTTCTATAACCCCAGAGAAATATTCGCACAAAGGTCGTGGTGGCCAGTTAATATCAGAATTTCAAACGAATTAAGGAAATTCAATAAATTGCAGTGTGATGTAAGATGTCTTCTTGCTAAAACCGCATGACGTCCAACTATATGCCGTCCAATTGATGTCACAAAAACTCTGTTATCATGTTATTGCAACGAATAGTTGGCCATCAGACAAAACAGATCTCTCTGGTGGAAATCGATCCCACAACTGGACTATCAGTGCACCCGATTTCTTGAAGTAAGCATAAATTCTTTCTATAAATGATTATATATCTTCTTAGCACTCCAAGTCGGGTTAGATTTTTTAAGAAATATTGTTCCAACATTGGGACCAGACCAGAATGACAAATAATCAGCAAAAAACTGGCGCATAAAGCACTTCCGTTTATGGTTAACGCCCACATAACGAGTCAAAGTCTAAAACATTCCATGTATCAAAATGTTTGAATGAAAATCCGTTTAAACTATTGTTCAGTCTCTGTAAAATATTGCTCCACATGCCATAAAATAGTTTTTGTTAGTCTATGGAACGTGTTTAAAGATTTTTCTATTCGGACTTCTATTCAAAAATTATTCGCAAAACCTTCAGAGTAGCATAATGAAGATATTACTCAGGCAAAGGAACGTTACAACATACAAATGATTTCCAAACCGCACAATAGATTACTGAGAGCAATACGTCTATTACAGGTTCAGATGAAGACCACAAATATACATACACAATTAGCCATTACAATTCCACATAGCTTCTTAGACCACTTATGTTGTGTGTGTTAATTGTATATATGAGTGGCGGGACCTACAATTTAAAATCGATTCGGAATGATAGATTTTCGAGAAACTTTTTCATGGCATTTTTAATGACTCTCAGAGTTTTTGCCAGAAATCTTTTTCATATTTTTTCATACTTCGTTTTTGTTCAAGATGTTCGAATTGGGCATTACAACCTTTCAGTCAGGATTACAACCTAGCCTCTCACATCACTTATGTTGTGTGTATTAATTTTATAGATGAGAGCTTCTATTTAAACCTTAGAAAAAACTCATTTTTATAATACGTTCACGTACAGTGTCAATTCAAATAAAAATTATTGACAGCATTTTATTGTTTCATTTCATTCCAAAAAAAAACAAAAAAAAATGTTGTGATGGGAAAATAACCAAATTTTATGGACACCCCCAAAAAAGTACCTGTCATAGCCTGAAACAAAAAATTATTAAATTGAAATAGTTTTTTTTGTATTACATTTTGTATGAATTCACTTTTTACACACAAATATGTAATTGAAAATGAAAACGTTTTTTTTTCTATTACACATCAAAATATTAGAAAAAAAAACGTAAAATAGGATAAAAAAAGAAAAAAAGGAAAGAAAGAAAATTGCAAGGTTGGAAAATTAAAATCAACATAATTTGCATGTTTAATAGATGTTCTATTCAGATTACAATGTCGGCATGGCATAGAAATAAACACAATAACACATACAACATACATACGTAGCTACACATAATCGTATACGTCCCTTAAAACAAACAACTATTATTTCAACATACATGAGTAGCAGTATGTGTATGAGTGAGTGGTTTTTTTTCTTTCTTCTTTGTAACAAATTTATTGTAGAGTTAGTGACAGCTGCATTTGACAGTAAATCGTCTAGTTGTTGTAAGTATGTATGTGTGTGTTGAATGCAATGAAGCATGTAACTCGTCAATGTGTCAATTTTCTACATTCAATCTTTTACAGAAAAACAAATACTTTCAATGCAATCTAAAGGTTCTTTCTTGTTTTCTTTTTTCATTTCTCTTCTAAATTGTTTTTTTTTCTATTGGATGTCTTGTACTACAACAGAAAATATTGAATAAAAAAAAGAAAGCAAAGAAAAAAAAACTAAAAGAGATTAAAAAAAGAAAAAAAAAAAAAACAAACGTCAATTGCATGTACCCGACATCATCATATTACAAGCTTATATAAGATAAGAACAACCCACACATAACACACATCATACCCAACACACCCATTGATACGCACACAGCAGCTATTCAATTACGGTTTACATGGACCCATGCAGCAGTACAAATATTAAAATGTAGCAAATCGTTTCTTTTTTTTTTTTAATAATACTTTTTTATATGAGCACTTGACTTAAAATGAGAAATTAAAAATTAATAAACTTGTTTCATTTCATTTCTACCTCATTAATCGCTCTCTGTACGTATCATTTACAAAAACTTGAAAGTTATTTATTTCTCTCACCAAATAATTGCATTCCTTTATAGTACTGCAACGCAAGTACGCACACAAATAATACGCACTTGCGAGGCCATGTTAGTTTATGCACACACTAAAATAATGAATTTTTCACACACACCCACACCAACGCAACGATGTAAAAAACATGAATTTTTTCTTATTATTTTTGTTTTTTTTAAATTTTTTTCTTTCTTTTTTCAAGTACAAGTCCTTTTTGTCTTGGAGGTTTTATTTTTGTATTGTTGTCATGCATAAATGCATGAGAGTAGAGTGTGATGGAATATGCAATGTTTTTTCAGCATTACCAGCATGTTGTTGGTTTTGTGTTGGCTTATTCTTCTTCTATTCTAAGTAGTTTTTTTTCTTATTTTGTTTCACTTTATAAAAGATAGCTGTTAAGCTACAAACACCAACACCCACACAAGCACATCAAAGAGAAACTACTAAAGAGTCAGCCAACTTGCCAACCATCAAATTAAACACACATAAATACAACAACACACAACAGCTACACATATTGTACAAGTGCATGTACAAGTAAGAATGTAAATATGTAGGTGTGAGCATATGTTTATACATGTACTCGTATACAGTTGGCTTTATTATTGTGATTATTATTATTAGACAGAGACATCAAAGTCAATATTTCCATTGACATCCACTTGTATTTGTTATATTTCCATAAACATACATACCCACGCAAACATGTAAAGAATTTCTTGTTAAAAAAAACCGTTGTTACACACAATAATGTAAACGAAGATTTAACAAAGAAAACCGAAGTTTAGTTGAAGAAGTAGTTGTTCGGGAATTTAGGCATCAAGAGAAAGATTGTTTTTAATAATCTAACATGCAAAAATTCATGCTTCTTTTTATTGCTAAGATAATATGACCGTTCCACGGTCAAGATCAACATTTTCTTTTTGTCAATAATTGTTGTATTTTAAAGACTTTATAATTTAAAAGAAATAAATTTTGTGATAATGCGCTAAAAGCTTTAGCATGAAAGTTCAAAATACAATGAATATGGTTTGATGATATGAGAATGCGTACATAAACTAATGTATACCGTGTCAATCTTAATTCCGAAGCTACCGTCTAGAGGCTCTTAAACTTGGAGACCAATTGCGAATGGATTTGATTGATATTGGTATTGGCAATTGAGAAGTATTTCTCAAATTTTTATAGAAACACATTTTTTAACGGCTCTTCTCAAATTTTTCACTTTTTTTTCATAAAACTCTACTGAGAAATTAAACACGCTTAAACGGATTGATATATTTTCAAATTTAGTTTTTTGTTGTGAAGTACAATTGCTCAGGTTAGAAATGAAATATTATTTCATTCATATGGCTGTCGTGGCTACCTTTACAGTACATCATTCGATCGAACCAATTTTCGAGGACTTTTTCGAGTGTATGTGGTCGCATCTTGGCAACGGTATCACGAATGTTGACCTTCAAATGCTCAATTGTTTCTGGTTTGTTGGCATAACAATTTTCATTAACGGCGCCCCACAGAAAATAGTCCAATGGTGTCAAATCGTAGCTTCTTGGCGACCAAATGACATCACCATTTCGGCTAATTAAACGGCGATCAAACGTTTGACGCAATAAATCGATTCTCGCATGAGATGTGTGACAAGCTGCAACATCATTTTGAAACCAAACATCGTTCACATCAATACAATGAAGAGCGGGTACAAAAAATCGAAATATCGTGGTGCCATAGGTGCCTCCATTGACTATAATGGTAATTTTCAAAAAAATACGGGCCAATGATGCCCTCGCTTCACAAGCCGCACCAAACAGTCACTCGAATTTTATGCATTGGCTTCTGTAAGAATATTTTTCTTTTTCTGAGCCCCAAAATGAGCTTCATACGAAAAGATGATTTTTTGGCAAAATCGACATCATCGTGCAGTTTCTCGTTGGCCCAATAAATCTCAACGTTGCTCAAGCGTACATCGATTCATTACGTTCAGTGGAGATAATATACTGAATTTTGTGACAGAATAAAATGAAATAAAATTGCCGAAATTTTTTAACTAATCCGTTTTCGTTGAAAATCTTTATAGTTTCCTTGATGTTAAGACGGTCTTTTGCATTGGTTGAAAAATTTCTGAAATTGAACTGAATTGTGGCCCTGCACAGGCCCACAAAGGTATGCATCCGATTTACAAATTTCACAAATTTCTGAACCAATGCAAAAGACCGTCTTAAAATCGAAGAAAGATGTCAAACAATTGTAAATATTTTCAACGAAAACGGATTAGTTAAAAAATTTCTGAAATTTGTTATCCGTAAGTATACTTTTGTGGCTGAGTGTAAATATTGCCAGATTCAAAATAACCGGAGAATTGTAGTCAATCGACAGTAGTCTGTATTGTGGTCACATAATAATGAATTTTACATACGGATTTTACTTATAAGCTTTGCAGGAATTGTGGCCAAAATATCGTGAAAAGTCACATTTTCTCGAGGAGTCTGTTGGTACCAATAACTTCCGCTGATTAAAAAATTTTAACTCAAACTTAAGTCACTTTTTCAAACGGTTTAAATTGTCAATATTTTTATCAAACCAATTGCTAAAATTGTTTGTGTGCAAAATAAGTTTACCACAATATCTATAACGGCTACACGTAAAAAAGTTGCCCAAGAAGATCTTTGTATTTTCGAAATTGAAAAAAATCTTTCAAATCATATTCAGAATTTCACATTACAGCATTATAAAAATTCAGAGAAAAAGTAGGTGGCTTTAAACTTTAACACGCCATGTCAGTCATATGTGTCTGACGCTAAGAAGTTCTACATGAGCCGTGTCAGTCATATGTATCTGACGCTAAGATGTTCTACATGTGCAATGGCACACATATATGTCTGACGTACGCGATTTGTAGTCCACACTATTTGGGAATTGTATTTTACAAATTTATATTTTTGTAAAATTTAAATAAATAAATAAAAAAAAGTTTTAATATAGGGACATGTCAGTCATATATGTGTGACATAAAAAATAGTGTTTTTCCGGGAATTTTGGCAAAAAAATTTTTTTCTGGGATACATTAAGTTTCCTTGATACATTTTTAACTAAATTATCTAATAAAGTTACCGTGGACCATGTGAACATTTTTCTGATATTATCATGGCGATGAACGTGTTAAATGAATACGAATTAATTTATAAACTTTTACTGGATGCGAAACCTAGATATCAAGCCGTAAAATATGCACTGAAAGGTTACAAGTATATTTTCAAACATAATTGGTCATTATAATCCTATAGACAGGATTACGACTTAGCTTCTCACATCAGTTATATTGAGTGTGTCAATTTTGTACATGAGCGGCGGGACCTACTGTTTAAAGTCAATTCCGATCGACAGATTTTTTTGAGAAACTTTTTATGGCAATTTTGTTTACTCTCAGAGTTTTTGTCAGTAATCTGCTGAGAGGTTTTGTTTTATTCGTGATGTCTGACATAGGATTTGAATCGTGGCCACACGTTCAACACACTGCCTACTAGTGTTATATTTATTCTGAAGATGTGACTAGTTGAAGAACCATGGTGGCTCCAAATATTGATAATAAAATCTTCTTTAAATTGTATGCTCTAAAAAAAGAACTCATAGATCTGAATGATATATCAAGCTCAGATGCTAGAAAAGAGTTTTAAGTAATACTGTTGATTGTGTACCAGACTCTGCGAAGGGTTAATAAACAAGAAACAGAATGCTTTTGAGTTGAAATGCTCTTAAGGAAACATTGTTATTATTATTACGCGTTACTTTTTCACTTAATTATAAAACACAACGTGTTCAATCTGTGCTATTTGTCCTTAAAACTAGAACAAATGTTATCAAAATTCGGTCAATATCTCTGGTTTCTATTTTAAATGTCTTATTTGAAATGAAAAAAATAAAAATGAGATTGAATAAACAAAATCTGCTTGCGTGTACAAATTTTGTAATTTTCTATTTCAAATAGAAAAATACAGCCGGGGGCTGACAACAATTTAAATGAACGTGTTTCCTAAACATTGGACATTTATTTTGTTGCGAATTAGTTTGGCTTTTTTATCTCAACTGTAAACGTTTAATTGAAGTTTGGCATTATCAGTTCGAACATTAAATTTGAATATAGCATAGCGTCTCATGAAATGCAAAATGAGAGAAAATGTTTAATTTTGAAATGTAATAAACATACTCAATTTAGTTCACAATTTGTATACGAAATTGCCAATATGACTTAGAAGCTAGGTTTAGATTTAAGCACATTGTTTAAGTGTGAGTATGAGTCTGAAATGAAATGTAAATAGTTCGACTATTTTTAGCAACACCTCATACATTTTATACGTTTAATGTGTTCATGTGTTTTTGTGCGAAGAAAAAAACATTTTTTTGAAAATGCCAAAAAATTCATTTATTTTGTTATTTGAGTTTATTTTTATATACACATATACGTACATGCATACATACATGGTTACCAACACAGTACCAATCACGCTATATATTGAAAATAAAGAAAAATTTTTCTGTTTTTTTTTTGGCAAATGTTTTAGGGTATCTGTGCTAACACCATCGTCATCATCATCATCATCGTCATCGTCATAATCATTATTTGATTTTAGTATACATACATATGTATGTACATCGATGACTATCTTTAAAATTAAATTGTGGCAGCCACTTGGTCTAGAATTATATTTTCTAAACGTGGTTATTTTTTAAACAGAACAATCCAATACATATTGTTTTCTATATATGTACCAACGTATTGTATATTGTGCTATACTGTACACTACCTATCATCTATATGCCATCAGTACAGTTGGTCGTCTATTTATCATGGAGTGTACAACTTACGGAAATTGAAATTTTATAAAATTTACATTTTCTGTTTGTGGTTTACAGTCGTTCATCGTTCATTTCTAAACCCTATGAATTTTTATAATGCCATGTTAAAAAAAAAATTATTTAAATTTGCCGAATTAGAGAAGAGTTGTGTAAGAGTATTTCAATATTCAAAATTCGTTGATCTAGAAAACACAACAACAAAAAAAAGAATATCGAAAATGTATTTGGAATTTATTTAGCAATTGATTTTACCATCAAATCAATATGAGTTCATAGCATAGATATTCTCTTATAAAACAATTTCGGGCCAATTTTCCTATTCTTTATTAATTATTGAAATAGTATTGAAGTTAAGTTAAAAGAAATACGTACAATAATTTGAGGTTTCTGTTTCATTTAAATAGTTTTATTGTTACCAATAACAATACTTTGCAGAGGTAATAGAAGAAAGTTTACAGGCCCCTTAAAAGTCGAACAACACACTACAAAGACAAAGGGTGAGTCTTGGAGAACAAACTTAAGGGTACTTAAGGGACTTGACACCAATCGTAAGTTAATCTGTAAAAATAATTAAGTTTTGTTGTTAATTCTTGCTGTAATACTATAATTTTTTTCTCAGCCATAATGCCATTTATGTGATAAGAACCTTCTTAATTGCCATTTAGTGTAGTAATACAGAAACAAAATATTTCTGGTAAAACATTATTTCATCTTAAAATAAGACTTTGCTTAAACAAGATGCGATTTTAATTTTTAATTAAAATTAAAACGTATGAATCGATACGAAATCATTGCAGAATTTTAAAAAAACACATAAAAGTTCTTCGAGTGTGTTACACTTTCCATTGTTATTAGAACTCATTACTGATAAGAAGGTTAAGTTATGTTAGGTGGCGAACCTCTCGAAGGAGACGTCTCATTTAGGCCAGCATTTAGGCCCATTGTGATACCACAATTAATTCTACCCTTGACCACCATTACCTGGAGAAAACCATCTCGAGTTCAAAATAAATCGTGCTTTTGCTTTTTAGTGGAATGCTGAGTCTTTCGCTGGACAATGGCCAGTAAGGATCGTCATTGTGCGATAGATGGCCATACGATGTAAGGATAGAAGTGAGGCAGTCTTCTTCTAGTAGAGAACGAGTGGTCGGTATCCAAATTAACTGATATCCCATTAATAACAACTATATTCCAAATTAAAAAATAGTATGTAGACAGTTAAAAGAATTTTTTTAAATTTATAAAATTTTTCTTATTCTGTAGTTGTAAAGAAAAATATAAAAAAAATATAAAACTAATGCAATACTCTAGCAAAAGAAATTATCTTTACAATCCTTTTTTCACGATTATCGAAACCATGAAAATAGTTCTGTGTCGTTTAATTTTATCAAAGAGTGGCGGAAACTAACGTCGACTCCAAACAATAGCTTTGAGACGTAGTTTTATGGAAATTTAGAAAAGGCATTTGTCACCACAGTCTTTGTTTTTTGGACCTAAAGCCCCGGTTTCAACCCCATGTGAGACATCTCCAACAAAACGAAATATGAAAAAATATTTCTTCGACGACTTCGTCTCAGTATATTTCTGGCAACAACTCTGAGAGTAAATAAAATTGCCATGAAAAGTTTCCCCAAACTGTAAGTTCCGGTACTCATATATAACATTAACACACAAAACATGGATACTATGAAGTAGGTCATAATCCGGACTGATGGATTGTGATGACTTATTATGTATGTTATGTATATGCCTACTAATATTAACGCAAAATAAATTCTCATTACAATCCTTTGGTCCGGAGTAATGTCTAACATTGCACGCAACTCATTTTAGGTGTGTTAATTTAATCCACGAGTGGCGGAATCTACAGCTTAGAAGTAAACAATAATTATTTTGTATTACAAAGGTAGGCAATTCCGCTAAATCTAATAGTGTTGATTAAGGAAAGTTGATAAGGAAACTTGACAGCTTTTCCGGTTGCTAAGCAATCTTCCCGTCACTATCCTTTCTTCAAACGTTGGAGCATTTAACTACCAATTAATAATACGTTTTTAAATGCTCTTGCCTGCCATTCAGTGAGGCCGCTGTAGCACAGACTTGAGGAAAAATGTTGAAGTAAAACCACAGCAAGAGCAGCTTTTGAAATTCTATCAAAGATTTTGTATAATTACAAGATAATCTACGACAATATATAGGGTGGGTGATCTAAAAACGATTTGAAATTTTGTTAAATTTAAAAAAAAATTGGCCTTTAAATGTTAAATTGTCTCTGGTTTGTTGGTATAACACTTTTCTTTAACGGCGCCCCTTAGAAAATAGTCCAGCGATGTCAAATGGCAGCTTCTTGGCGACCAATTGACTTCACCATTTTAGCTAATTAAACGGCAATCCAATGTTTAACGCAATGAATCGATTGTGGCTTTAAATGTGTGTCAAGTTGAACCTCATCCTGGAGATAATAATGGGTCCGCCATCTAACGTTTTTTTTTTCAACTAGTGCTTATTTCGTATAGTAACACTTAGCTCATATCTGATTTGGCAGATAACTAGTTTTATCCTTCCGCTGAACGAATATGGTTGTGTATACGCTTGAACAACGCTGGGAAATATTGCGACATTAGTTTGAAAATCATGGTAATGTTGCAGAATGTGTGCGAAAATTGCGTACGGATTTTGGAAGAAGAGAAGAACCGTCAGCTCCGTATGTTCGTTATCTTGTGAAGAAACTGGCATCCTCATCGATAAATCAAAGCGTGAAAAGCCAAAAACAGTGCGTACACCCGAGAATATTGCTGCTGTGGCAGAAAGTCTGCGTGAAGCGCAATCAACATCAATTCACCGTCGTTCTCAACAATTGAACATTTCGGAGACATCATTGTAACGAATTTTTTATAAAGACCTTGGTATGACGCCATACAAAGTCCAATTGGTTCAGGAGTTGAAGCCAATTGACCATCCAATGCGTTTTTGCTTCGCTAAGCGGGCCTGAGATCGACTTACACAAAGTGCCGATTTTGGCAAAAAAAAAATCATCTTTTCAGATGAAGCCCATTTTGATCTTGGCGGGTATGTAAACAAGCAAAATTGTCGCATTTGGGGCACAGAAAACCCGCACGCATACATTGAAAAGCCGATGCACACAAAACGAGTTACTGTTGGTGCGGATTTTGGTGCAGAGGCATAATTGGGCAATTTTTCTTCGAAAATGAGCAATGAATGGCCGTTACAGTCAATGGCGATCGTTATCGGGCCATGTTGAACGAATTTTTGTTCACAAAAATTGAAGAAGAGGATGTTGGCAACATTTGGTTTCAGCAGGACGGCGCTACGTGCCACACAGCCGAAGCTACACTCGATGTTTTGCGCCCTGTTTTTGAAGATCGCATTATCAGCCGCAGAGCTGATGTCGTTTGGCCACCTCGGAGCTGCGATTTGACACCGTTGGACTATTATTTGTGGGGTGCCGTAAAAGATAAGTGTTACGCCGACAAGCCAGAGACAATTGACGCTTTAAAGAAATATATTCGTGAAGCCATTGGTGAAATACAGCTGCACACAATCGATAGTGTGCTTAAAAATTGGACCGATCGTGTAGGCTACTGCATGGCCAGCCGAGGCAGCCATTTGAATGAAATTATTTTCCATTATTAACCGAAAGGATTGTACTTTCAAATAAGAAAAGCATTTTTAGAAAATATTCAGTAGTTTTTTTAAAGCATTTTCAAAAAAAAAAGTTATTTGGCGGACCCTTTATACTAAATTTTGAGACGGAATACAATGACATACATAAGTATTTGCAGATTCGAATTAATCTCCAAAAAAGGTACTTTATGTAGGTTCAGCTAATGAACTGAGCACAGCGAGTACTATCTCCACTAATCGCAAGGAGATTAGTTTATGTTTTGAGTGTCTCATGTAAGCTGGGTATTCTCCATGGAAGATCAACATTGGTTGGACTGCTGTGGATAACAAGAGAATTACATACATAAATAATTGGTTATTAAAACCCTTCGGTCAGGATTACGACCTAGCTTCTCACAACCACTTATGTTGTGTGTTTTAATTTTATACATGAGTGGAGGGACCTACAGTTGAAAGTCGACTCCGAATGACAGATTTTCTTGAGAAATTTTTTATGGCAATTTTATTTATTCTCAGAGTTTTTAGGAGGATGTCGCCGAAGAAATATTTTTTTTGTTTTTAATTTTTTTTTTTTTTTTGGAGATGTCTGATGTCAATACACTTCCTACTAGGCTACGGCGGCTCATTAAGAGGATTAACTGTCTTATTTTCTTAAATCAAATGGAGGAAGTAACTATATTTCACTCATGTTCTGTAAATAGGTTGTTGTACTTGATTTCTTATTTACTTCCACGTTTGACTAAACACTCAACAATAAAGATTAAGGCAATAGAATTGAATTGAAATCATTAATAGTTTCTTTAATAAATTCAAATTAAAAATAATTTTCAACAATTGTCGTCGGCGTAAACCAAAACTTTTTTGAACTTATTTGAATAACAAAATTTCAATTATTTTTTACTTTAAATCAATTTAAAGGTTATTTTTATTTAAATCTTCCTGTTCTAAAATTTTTTAAAATATATGAAAAAAAGTAAAACAAAAACTTTCGCAGTGCTGATGATATATATATGTATGTGTACCATTGAGTACCAATTTCTAAAGCAACACGAGGCGTCATAAAGCCGCCAAACATCAGTTACTGTCAATATAAGCCACTATGTCGAAAAGCCAGTAAAATATGTCCAACAAAAAAAAAAAAAAAACGTTTTTGAAATATTTCCTTAACGAAAAACATGAGTGTGAACGAAGAAATATACCTAAATGGTACACACACAGGCACGCAAACACACATGAAAACACCCACCAACAAGGATATTTCGGCAAGTATTTTAGTTTTTTTCGGATACTAATACAAGCATTAGAGTACATTTACTAATGATAGATCCTATTTATTTAGTTTGTTCTACAATATGTATGTGTGTACAGCAAGTGTGTGTGTGTGTGTGAGTGTAAAAGTGAATGTTTCATGCATACAAATGGAGACCCATTGTAAGAGCAAAGAGTGTGATTTATGAACTTGTTTGTTACACAGTAGAGTCCATGACCATTTATCAATATGGTTTTGTTTTTTTCTTTTGTTTTTCTGTACGTTTCTGGCCAAATTCTAACAACAACAATAAGATCTTTAGTATAGTACAAGAACAACAACAACAATTTTTTTTTTTATTGAAAAACATGGTTTATATTAAAATTTCGGTGTTCATGAATTTACATACACACTGGCATAGATTAAGTGAACAAATAATTTTAGTCCAAAAACAAGGCCGATAAACCACATACACACACTCTAAAACACACCCACACATATACATACATAAGAACTTCATTTTATTTTGAGAGTTGCTAGGAGAGAAAGAGAAAACATCATACGTGTTTAGAAAACGATGAAATCTTTAAACGTGTTTTCTGTAAGTGTGTCTGTGTGTGTGTGGGTGATAGGCAGGTGCCATGTGGGAGGCAAAAAGGAAATAAATAACGTCTCCAACTAAAATAAACTAAACTAGACAGAAGGGACAGACAATAACAAAACATACGAACATCTTATTTGTTTGCGCCCAAAAATATGCTGTAAATGATTTTGTTTTCTTTTCAGCTTCTATTCAACTGTATATGGGGTTTGTCTTGTTTCAGAGTCCTTCCCTTCTTCTTCTTCTTCTTTAATGTCAACCACACTCATACACATACAAAGAACAGATAAACTTATACTGCCACAACAAGATTTTATAGGTACTTTATTTAAATTTCACTTAAACGGAAAGGAAATAGGGTCATGTTATTGCTTGTTTGCTAGTTGCTGTTTGCTGTTGTTTCTTTACTTCCCATTTCTTTTGTACTTTTTTACCACCGACAACAATAAACAATACCAAAGAGAGGTTAAAAGTTTTACTTGCAATGTTTGTTTTTTTTCTGTTTTGGTTTGTTTTTGTTTTGTTTTCGTAGTTTTTCTTGAAACAAATTTTAAGACATTCTGTTTGGGGTTTTCTTATTGTGGGCATTTATTTGCATATTTTTCATTTTTGCTACACTGAACTTATCATGAGACTGGGCAATAAATACAGTGTGCTTAAAGCTTATTTATTTATATTTTTCTGTTTTGTTTTTTCTTGGTATTATTTAAAATAAGTCTGTATTCAATTAAGAGCAGCTTATTTTTAATAAGGCTTTAAGAGAAGACAAGTGGCTCGGGTTTTTGAGTTTTGTTTTAACACGACATTTTCAAGGAGGAAATTAATTCTGGTCACTTTTATATTTTTATTAGGCTTGTAAAGCCTAAATTAAATTTTACTATTTACATTTTACATTTTTACCATTTTTCGTATTTAAAAAGAATATATTTTGTAAGCATGTAGAATAAAAACTGATAAACTGATACGAAATCTAAAACTAAACCCATACATGGCTTAGGTTATTCTCTGCACTTTGTAAATGTTAAATTGTATTTAAAGGTTATTGGTCAACAAAATAAAGCCAATTGATTGAGGTCAAGTGAATGTAAATTTAATGTAAAAAAAACCAGAGTTAGACAAACCTTTTCCTAATGTTCCTATGTTAAGCCAAATACAAATGCATTACACTAAGGAAATCTGAAATTAATTGTTTTGTATCGTAGTTGATAGGAATGTTCAATTCACAAACAGAAGAAGAATTCAGTGTCAAGAACCTTAGAAGAAATTTTATTATAATTTTTAACAGAAGACTTTATGATCTATATTAGAAGCTTAAAATGAAAAATATTCGCATAGACACAAAACGAAATTAATTTCTCTTATTCAATGCATTAAACTATGGAGGATACTTGTTTGATACCATATTACAAACTCATTACACTCATGAGACTATAAGATCGTCTTAATTTTCAAATAAGTTTAGATTTCTATGCTTTCGGTAAAATACGCTATTTTCTGTTATAAGACCTTGGGTGATAACTAACTCAATTATTAATAAGACTACAACTTGACAAGACATAAAAAAAGTAACAACCACTGTCATTGCAATCATCTGGCATAGAAAACGCATACAATAAAACAGCGAGTTATTAGAATCTGTAAGAATTTCACCTTTAAAAACAAACATATTGCGTTCAAATTGAACGTTACAGCAGGATTACGAAGTATCTCGTTTTTGTGTTTTCAATCACCAACTTCAGCAAACAGAGGCAAATATTTTTAATATATTTTGAATGCTACATTTAATTTTCTACAGCTCAAGACATTAGACCATCCGAATATTTCACATCCATATATCAGGTCCGCCATTTAACGTTTTTTTTTTAACTAGTGCTTATTTCGTGAATGGTAACACTTAGCTCATGTCTGATTGGACAGATAATTAGTTTTATCCTTCCGCTGAACGAATATGGTTGTGTATGCGCTTGAACAACGCTGGGAAATATTGCGACATTACTTTTAAAATCATGGTAATGTTGCAGAATGTGTGCGAATATTGCGTACGGATTTCGGAAGAAGAGGAGCACCGTCAGCTCCGTATGTTCGTTATCTTGTGAAAAAAGTGAAAGAAACTGGCATCCTCATCGATACACCAAAGCGCGAAAAGCCAAAAACAGTGCGTACACCGGAGAATATTGCTGCTGTGGCAGAAAGTGTGCGTGAAGCGCCATCAAAATCAATACACCGTCGTTCTCAACAATTGAACATTTCGGAGACATTGAGACGAATTTTGCATAAAGACCTTGGTATGACGCCATGCAAAGTCCAATTGGTTCAGGAGTTGAAGCCAATTTACCATCCAATGCGTTTTCGCTTCGCTAAGTGGTAAAAAAAATCATATTTTCGTTTGGCCACCTCGGAGCTGCGATTTGACACCGTTGGACTATTATTTGTGGGGTGCCGTCAAAGATAAGTGTTACGCGGACAAGCCAGAGATAATTGATGCTTTAAAGGACAATATTCGTGAAGCTATTGGTGAAATACAGCTGCACACAATCGATAATGTACTTACAAATTGGAGCGATCGTGTAGGCTACTGCATGGCCAGCCGAGGCAGCCATTTGAATGAAATTATTTTCCATTATTAACCGGAAGGATTGTACTTTCAATTAAAAAAAGAAATTTGAGAAAATATTCAAAAAAAAAAAAAAGTTATTTGGAGGAAGATAAGATTTAGCAATCACCAGTCTTTACTATGTTCAGACACGCACTTTTATTGAGTCAATATTCAGTTTATTGATTACAATATTTTAAGTGTTTAGACATAACAATATAGGCAGTTCAGCCGCTTATTCAATATTCAGCTGGTTGTTTCAACAACATTGTTTTTGTTTTGTTCGTTGTTTTTTTTGTTTTGTTTTTTGTCGTTGTTAACATTTGAGTTGTCAAATAGCAATAGAAAGTTTTCGGATAATTGTAATATGCTAACTGAACGTACTTGTGACAGTGCTGTATTTCAAGTTTTAATCAATATTACAACAATTTATGAATTTATTGAGCAATAATTAATTGACATTTTATATGAAATATTGAGATCAATAATGCCGTTTATTTCGATTTACTCAATATAAGTGCATGTCTGAACATAGTATTACGTTTAATTGGGCAAAGTGTTGCGACTTCCATAAAGTGCTCATAACACAGAGAAAATTCTTCCTGCTGTGACAATCATGTGATCAGACCAACGAAGATGGTTATTTACAATTATTTACAATTTTTTTGCAGTTTTTACTTGTTCTATTACCATTCAAGTGGTACGCTGATATTTTAGGCGTATTAAAAAGATATTTTGATTTTTTAGTATTGAGACAAAGACCATTATTTTCAGCCCAGATCAGAATTCTCCGAAGGTTGTCATTAGTTTTAGTCATTTACTTTTCACATCCAATATAAACTTGCACGTCTTTTGCACACATGTGATGATTGCAATGCATTAATTGATTTTCCAAGTCATTTATAAAAATGGTAAAAAAGTGGTCCAAGAAGTGATCCTTGATCCTTCTTAAGAGAAATAATTAGTGAAATATAGTTATAGCAAAACTTTTTAGCAAAAACTTTATAGCAAAATACATCCATCAGGAGATCTCTGCCGATCTTCGTACGCTTCGTTTCGAATTTTATTTTGTTGTGAGCGTTAATTTTTATATTTGCGTCGCGGGACCTACAGTTTAAAGTCGGTTGCGAAGGACAGATTTATTTGAGAAGCTTTTCATCGCAATTTTATTTACCTGTAGAGTGTTTGCCAAAAATCTGCTGAGAGGAATTCGCTGAAGAAACGAGGCCTCACGACTAATAAGCCAACACACTACCGAATAAGCAACGGCGACTACAATTAAAAAGATACATGCAGCAATACAGAGCAATATAAGATATTAAATTCCTCTCACATAACACATAATTGCTCACTACAACCCTTAAGTCAGGATTACGATCTCGTTTTTGATACGACTTATGTTGTGCGGGGTAATTTATACATGAGTGGCGGAACCTACAGTTTAAAGTCGACTTTAAACGCAGGTTTTTGATTAACTTTTCTTGGCAATTTTATTTATTCTCAGAGTTTTTGTCAAAAATCTGCTGAGAGCAATTTGCCGAAGAATTTTTTTTTGTATATTCATTTTGATGTCTGACCTGGGGCATGAACCGAGGCCTTACGTCTAATAAGCCAACACACTACCTACTAGACTACGGCGACTAAATATAACAGATCCACAGAAATTTAACTCAATAATAAGTAAAAGCTGTTCCGAATGCTTAAATGAATTGTGAAAAACACAGCAACGCAGAGCTACATAAGACATTAACCCATATGTGCTTATCGCCCCATTTTTAAAACGGTAAGATATTGATCAGCTGTGTGTTATCCATATAGATTCCAATAAATACACAAAATCCACGGTTTTACAAAAAAAAGTTGGGCACATATGGGTTAAATTCCGCTGTGCGTAACGTATTCTATTTGTGTTTCTATACGAATGAGCGAATGGGCTTCTTACAGAAGACATGCGAAAAAAAACTAAGTATGCTGGTTAATGGCTGTTTGGAAAGGATTTTCAAATGATTTTGAATTAGAACAAAGGATGAGAATATTGACAGTATTGAAGTATAGAACAAGCTTGTAAATTTAAGATAAAAAGTAAGATATTATGCACATAAGCAAATTTGCATTAGTACGTATGTAAATCAACAAGGTTTTTATGCGTTTATCGTCGATGGTTAACTTTAATATGATATATCGATAACTGATTTATTTTTTGACTTTTAAGAGCTATGTGATACAGCTCACTCTCCTCGAAACCTCGAAACATGAATATTAATCCTTTACACTCGGCACCGTTTCGGACGTTATCTACCAGCAACTCGACGCCAATTTTTAACGAAAATGTACATCCTGGAAACGTGATATTATACAGTAAAATTTTAGAACCAAGTAAGGAATTGTAAGGAAATTTGTTTTATATGAATTTGTGGACATTGAAGAACACATATTTACAAAAAATACAAAAAAGTTGTTATAATTACTTAGCATTGTGACAGTTCTTTTGTCCTTCCACGCAAGAAGTGTAATATAATTTTTTCTATATGCCACTATCTTTTTTGATGAAAATTTTGATTTACGTAAAGATTTGGTTTTTTTACGGTACGAGTAAAAAAATACCTTGGGAATAACTAACGGTAAATTACGAAAACACAACACCGTCTTATTACTGCAGAGATCTTTTCTATTCGACGCTTCAGTGCGAACTGAGATCTTGTACATTTCCTCTCTCGGTTATCAGATTTCTTTATTGTCGTAACAGAAAACTACTGTAGAACACGTTTTTCTTAAAAAATTGCGGTGGAATAATTTCCTTGTCCGTAATCGCTAACAAACTATCATGTCCCCTCAGAGGGGATAACCGAGTAATATGCTAGACTTACGTTGTCCTCTTAGAGGGGACAACCGAGTGCAAAGGGTTAAGTTTCCAAAACCCCGATGCACCGTTGGTGCTATATTTCTAGAGCCGAGACTGTGGATTTTATTCCCACCAGAGACTCTGGGTGTTTGCGATTGTCTGATTCTTTGTTTGTGAGTATGTTGAAAAAAGGAAGTGAGATTTATTACCAAAAATTAATTCTCAAAAAAGAGCGCCAAAGGTATATACACTGGTCATTAAAATAATTATCGCCCACTGCCCCCTCTTTCCTTCCTCCTTTAAAACTATTTTTTCTGTATTTCAACAGAATGCACTGAGTGAAATGGGTTTGTCTCCTGAGGGAAAAGAAAGATCATTTGGAGCGTTGGGCTATATTAAAGTATAAAGTTTTGATTTGTTAATATAAAAAGGACGTGATAGACAATTTTTGCTGTGAAATCTTAGAGATAGGATCGCAATTACGTTGGAATAACATCGAAAATTTCGTAAAGCCATACGATTAGTGGAAGAGTGCTAGGACTGTTCTTCTTTGGTCAAATAAATTTTTTTGTTTTAATAAGAAGAAGACATACACTAAGCTTGTATCTTAAAACTGATAATATTACAACCGACGGTAAAATAACATAAAAAATATTTGTGAAAAACATGAGAATTTGCTGGCAGTTCAATTCATAATAATTCTAAAGAAATCATTTATAAATTATGGGAACATAATGACTTAAACAAGTGTTTCTATTTTATAAAACATATATACGCTTCGATGAACCGAATTTTAAATTACAGATGAAAAATGATAAACGAAACAACAGCTGCATTCATTAACAATTTGAGAATCACTTTTTGATAAACTGATTGCTTTGTATTCTGTAAGTAAAGGGCCTATCACATGGTTATACGAGTATGTGTGAGCGTCCTAGCAAAAGGCCACAAAATTTATATTCTTTTAATAGAGAGACTCTAAGAGAAAAATTATATAATGGCTTGTTTCCCCTCTCTCGCAAAATAGACTTCAAAAATAAAACAAACAAAAAAAAAAACAAAAAAAGAAAAAGAAAATCCCAACTGAAATGAAATGAAAATAACAAATAAAAATTTGTTTTAAAGTTCGAATTCAATAGGAAATCGAAAAGTTTAATTTAATTTAAAACTTTATGTTCCTTTGCTGTTGTTGTTGAGTTTTATTTTGTAAATGATTGTGTTTGTATTTGTATTGTATGAAAATCCTTTACAGCACTTATCGTCTCTCTCTCTCTGTCTGAATTGAGCACTGTGTTGCAGTGATTTTCTAGTTTAACATTTTTCAATTTCCTTTTTATAAAATGATTTTTCTTTTACAAATAAAAAGGTTTTCTTTTTATTTTTATTGCTATTGCTTGTGTTGTTGTTGTGTTTGTGAAATTACACAAATACACTTAAAAGATATTTTCAATGGATTTGTATGGCTATACATATAGTACATATAAATCTGTTTGTGTGTGTGTGCATAAGGGCATTAAAAAATTGTTAAACTTTTTTGTTGTTGGGCTTTTCTATTTTCCAAATCTACTTTCAACTTAAAATGAGCTTAACACTTTGCCATTATTTAATTGGGTTTTTTGTTGTTGCTCTTAACGTTTTTATTTTCATTTTTTTTCTTTTTCGTAGTGTGGCAACACTACAGCTTAACTTGGTAAAACAAAAAAGTTAAGAAAAGTGTATTAATTACAAAAAACACAAAAAACATGCAAAGACGAGAAGAGAAGAGAAAATTGTTTGATAAAGAGCCCTCTTTTTGTATGTAAGAGTGTTTAAGTTTCAAACAAAAAGTATTCAGCCAGCCTGCTCTTGTTGTTGTGCGCTAAACTGTTTAAAACGTTTAGAAAAACATCAATTTTCCCAAGGCTTGACTCTGTAAGATGTTCTTGCGCCTCTTTCATTCGGTTTCTGTTCCTTCTAAAGGCCTTCTCTTGCTATTGTTTTTCAGTTTTTAATTACGAGTTTATTTGAATTTTTTTCTTTCTTTTTGTTGTTGTTTTTGTCTTTCATCTCTCAACTTATAATGAAATGTATGTGTGTGTGTATGTGTGCATAGTTACTTTTGTTTTTATATTCGCTTTTATTACTAAATAATGTTTGACAATCTCATTTTAATACTCTTTGATATTGCGGTAGCGATGGCGGTTAATAATATGGTGTTGGTAATAGGAAATAATTTGGTCATCATTATAAAACAGTCATAAAAAACAATTGTACACTTCTTTTTATGGCCAGAAAATTGGGGGCATTAAATCAAACCTCAAAGAGGTTCCCAACACTGGGAAAGGATAACAGAAAAAAATTTTAAATGTTTAAATAAAGTTAATAAAACGCCCATTTAATTTAATCTTCTTTTTATGTTGCCCGATATTCATTTAGCTCACTCAAGGGTATGAATTATAAGGTACAGTGATTTTTTTAGAACCAGGGAACATCAAATAAAATGGTTTATCGAAAAATACATGAAAATAAAAGTAACAGAAAAATAATTTGAATATTTTCAATAAACGAAGTCGCCGTAGTCTAGTAGGTAGTGTGTTGGCTTATTAGACGTAAGGCCACGGTTCAAACCCCTGGTCAGACATCAAAACGAAAATTATGAAAAAATATTTGTTTGGGAACTCAGCAGATTCCTGGCAAAAACTCTGAAAGTAAATAAAATTGCCATGAAAAGTTTCTCAAAAATCTTTCGTTCGGAGACTCATGTATAAAAGTAACACATACAAATTGAGTGGTGTGAGAATCTAGGCCGTAATCACGACAGAAGTTTTGTAATGGCCAATTATGTATGTGAAACAAAAAATTAAGGTGTCTACTAACAGTACTTTGATAAAACAATTTGGCTTTTTACTAATAAATGTTTGGTGTTGAATGCCTAGTTTCCTAGCAACGTCCCTGCTTTTTAAGTTTTTTTCCATGTGCAGAAAAGAGCAAACAATTATGCTGCCGTTTTTGTTGACCACCAACTTATTGGCCTATGCATACCCAAGAGAATCCAGAGTGATAAGAGATGTGCCTAAAGTTTAGATTTACACAGAACTTATTATCATACCACTTCCCTACTGATTTAACACGAAGCATCATAGAATTTATTATCAGACCACTTGTCTACTGTTTTTACGATCATATTAGCATGAGTATGAGGATAAGTAACGTATTAAGTGACTTAAATTTGGAAAATAAATTAGCTCCTATATATTACGTACATACATACATACATAATTTGTAATTCAATCAGGATTACGACCTAGATTCTTACACCACTTATGTTGTATGTGTTAATTTTATACAAGAGCGGCGGGCCTACAGTTTGAAGTCGACTCCGAACAATCTGGTGAGAGGAAGTCGTTGAAGAAATATTTTTTTCTATTTCGTTTTGCTGAAGATGTCTGACTTGGAGTTTGAACCGAAGCCACACGTCTAATAAGCCAACATTACTTACTAGACTAAATCGACTTCATCGAAGCTTCACAGAATTAATAATCTGACCACGATCATATTATCAACGGTTGTATTACCATCCATGAGTTTGAGTATAAGTTAACTTATTGAGTTGCTTAAATTTAGAAAATATTTTCGCACCTATGAAGTTGCTGTAGTCTAGTAAGTGGTGTGTTGGCTTATTAGACGAGCACTAGTGGTTTAAGCCCTGGCTCAGATAACACAAACATCGAAACAATCGAAACAAAAAATTTCTTTCTCTCAGCAGTCCTCTGGCAGAACTCTAATAATAAAATAAAATTGCAGTGAATATACAGCTATGGACATATAAATGGCACACATTTGAATAAGTTTTTTCTTAGGCTAAAGTATCGCGAATACTATTAATCAAAAACAAATTTTTGGATTTATTCAAAGGTTTATTATTTGTATTTAAGAATGATATAAACTTAAGTTGAAATTCATTAATTAACAAAAAATATACATAATTTATAAAAAATAACACTGGATTGAGGACACATAAATGGCACAAACTTAAAAAGTCCTTTTAATATTGCATTTGTTGATTTTTTGGTATGTACAAATGCCCTACCATTAATATTTTGTGCTGTAGCCTTTGTTTTGGATGACAGCTTCGCATCTACGATCCATACTTTCCACAAGTTTTTGGCATTTTGTTTTGGGTATGGCATACCAAACTTCCTGAACGGCTGACCATAAAACGTCCATATTTTTATAATTTTTTTTGGCGATTTCAACCTTGACTTCATACCACAGGTTTTCAATAGGATTTAAGTCAGGGCTCTGGGCTGGCCAATCCAAAATGGGAATCTGTTCCGAACAAAACCAATTTTTTACTACGTTTGAGGAGTGTTTGGGGTCATTATCTTGCATGAATTTCCAATTAGTTGGCATAGAATCGAAAGCGAATGGTTCCATATGGTTTTTTAGAATATCCAAATATTGAAACTTGTCCATTTTTCCATTGATTTTTACAAGTGGACCTACGCCATGCCAAGAAAATGCACCCCAAACCATAATGCTACCACCGCCGTGTTTAACCGTCTTCTGCGTGAACCGAGGATTATATTCTTGGCATCTAGGACGACGAACAAAGGTTCTGCCATCTGGTCCAATTCTATTAATTTTTGTTACATCACTCCATAACACGTTTTTCCAAAAATTAATAGGATTGTCCTTATGGGTTCTGGCGAAGGCTAAACGTTTTAAAACATTTTTTTTTTTGAGAGCAATGGTTTTTTCCTGGAAATGCGCCCAAACAAACTTGCCTTGTTTAATCTTCTTCTGACAAGCCTGCTAGATATTTCCAAGCCAAAAGATTCATTAATATCAGACGCTATCTGCCGTGAAGACTTGAATGGATCAATTTTTGCCATTCTTAACATTGCTGCATCTGTACGCAAGTTTGTTTTTCGAGGTCTTGGCTTCCGACTTTTGCCCTTAATCAATACATCGGGATTCTCTATACATGATTTAATAGCATTGAAAACTTTTTTTCTTGAAACTTGCAATTCTTTAGCAATTTCCGATACTTTTTTCCCTTTTTCATGCATTTTCCATATGATCCGCCTCTCCTCGGTTGTTGTATGATTGCCTGATCCCATTTTGAAAAAATTTTTCTTTATACTTCTTTTTTAATTTTTTTTAACACTTTATCAAAGTATCAAATGATTTGAATGAAATCTACGCGTGTAATAACTATTTAAACTTAAAATCAGCTTTGTTTACGCAAAAATAATAACGGTAAATAATAAGCAGAATATAACGAAATATTTAAGTGCTGCTGAAACAAAAATTCTTAGAGCAACAATCTTAAGAGATAATTGTAGCATTTTATAAAGTCCTAGTTGACAAAGCATAAAGTGTTTGTCTTAATTAAAATGTGTGCCATTTATATGTCCATATATATTCAATCCAGTGGTTCGGTGTCGATATTATCCACTCATAGGTACAATTAACACTCACAACATGAGTATTGTAATGATCTCTTAGGTAATTAGTGCCCATTGAAAGTAGAATACAGTAATCATTCGATTTACGTCGCAGTTGGTTCCAAAAAAAAGACGACGTAAATCGAATTTCATATTGCTCATACTGCAAAGTAGTATGTTTTTAACAAGGAACTTAAAGAAGCTACAGTAATCCCTCGATTTACGTCGTAGTTGGTTCTAAAAAATGGCGAAATAAATCGAATGACGACGCAAATTGAAGTTAGAGGTAACAAAAAATTTGATGACGTAAATCGAGACAACGTTAATCGAGGCGACGTAAACCGAAGGATTACTGTATATGGTTGAGAACACCAGATGACGTAAATGTTTCAATCTTCAATTCCCATGTAGAATTTGTATCAATGCAAAGGCTGGAATTATTAGAGTTAACTGTACTGGTGTAGAAAGGGGGTGTCTGCTTCGAGAGGGCCTTATAGAGTTTGGACAGATCACCTCAACAAAAAATCTTTCTAAATGAATGCTGGTGCTTCTTCGAAAAATCCTTGAATCTCACAGAACGCCATGGCTTCCATGAACCTTGAATGGCCTGTCATTTTCAAGCCGTATGGACAAAACGATCACTTTTGTTTGGCGAGAATTGACATCTGAAAGCCGTCTTCACGCAAAAAATGTTCCTCCTTCGCTGTAGTCTAGTAGGTAGTATATTGTCGTGACGACTCGATTCAAACCCTAGGTCAGACATCGCCAGCAAAACGAAATTTGAAAAAATATTTCTTCGGCGACTTCCTCTCAGTAGCTTTCTGGGAAAAACACTGAGAGTATATAAAATTGGAACGATAAATTTCTCAAAAATCGATGATGTAAATATTTTAATCTTCAATTTTAATGAAGAACACTCATCCATCCTAAGGCTTAAATTAATAGAGTTTACTTAACCCTGGACGGTTACTGCTCGTCGAATCGACAAAGCTCATTTACTCTTTATCATATAACTCTTTTATGTTCGACCAAATTTCGCTCTTTTTTCAACGTCGTTGGTTGATAATGAAAGCTTGCAGTCAGTAGACGAATAAATTTTTTTTGTTCGTCGATTCAATGTAGAGTAACCTTACTGTACAAAAATGACCATCCAGGATTACAAAAATGGGTGGCCAGGGTACGTTTACTCACTACAAGCTTTCGTTATCGACCAACATTGTTGATAAAAATAGCGAAATGTGGTCAATCATAAAAGAATTATATGATAAAGAGTAAATGAGCTTCGTCGATTCGACGAAGTGTAACCAATTAGGGGTAAAGCGTTCGTCGATTCAACGATGAGTAACCTTAATGTATAAAAATGAAGAGTAACCGTCCAGGATTAATGTGGAAGGACGGGTTTCTGCCTAAAGGAGGGCTTATAGAGAGTGGGCAGATCACCTCAAGAAAAAATCTTTCTAAATTAATGCATGATTAATTGGTTTTAATAAGTCTTATAAAGTAAAGTAAAGCTTGAGATATTACCTCTTAAAAGAGCTTGCAATTAATTTTACGGTATTGAACATATTAAAGCTATCAACAGACAATTTGTAAGAAACGTTTCAGAGCACATGTCATATGACAACAAAATAAATTGGTATGCCATTAAATTATTAAAACATATTCATTGAACTCTTTGAAAATTTACCCCAAATAATGTTTGCTTTACCAATATTCTACAGCTACATGGCCATACATTTACATTCTATACATTGAAAAAATCTAAGTTTGACAAAATTTAAGAGAAATTTGTACCATACCACCCCTTAGTTTCGTTCGTTCGTTCGATAATACTTACGAAATAATGTAAATATTTATACATTAATTCATTAAATGTAAAATGATGTTACAAAGTTGAAGAATTTCTTCTTTCTGTACGTACGACAAGTGCATGTAAAAGTACTATTTATGTTTATAATTTTGTTCAAGTAAAAGACGATTTACATAAATGTAAGAGTATATATTTTACATTTTACATGTGTCTGGTATGGTAAATAAGCATATGAATGTGTTGTACTGCTGCTGAGAAGTGCAAGGAGCATATGTATACCGGTAGGAGTATGTAAAGTATGATAAACATTTATCCCTTACGTATGTACATATATTATGTGTATAATTATATGTAAAGTAGTTACACTTCTAGCTCTCTATTTATCTCTGCTCTTAGCTCTAGCCCTTGTTCTATGAATAATATCCGCTTTTGGTACGAGGTTTCCTTTTTCTTCTTTACTTTACTTTACATTTTTTTCTACTTCTTGACGTATGCGCCAGGTAATGGCTCATATCATGGTAAGCATTTCTATGCAAAGGCAGCAAGACACTTTTGGTTGAGTACTGTTGTGTTTTTTTTTTTGGTTGGATTTTGTTGTAAAAATACTAAACGATAAAGATGTTTTACCTTTAATTTCATGCATAAATTATTAATTTATGTTGCAGGTAAAAATCTAACTAAGAGTCTGTGTATATGCCAATGCCTTAGCATTGTACAGTGAGCGTCAAAAGAAATTGTACATTAAAAAAATATACATTAATAAATTACCGTTATTTTTATTTTAAAATTATTTCATTGCCAGTTTTTAAAATTGAAAGAAAAAAAAAAAATTACAAAAAAATTTCAAAATATTTTCAAATTTTTTCGGGCACTCTCCTTAAATGGTATAAGTTGTGTGTAGTGATTGTTAGAATTTTCTCCAAAGTGTATAGTTACTTTTGTCTCTCTCTGTATGCACGTTGTATGTATGTGGAAGGAGCATGAGTTAATGTATATTTACATATGCTTTTAGTCATTTAAATCAACTTATAAAACGGTAGTTGGTAGGGTTATTAAATATAATACAACCCAGCCAGCTAGCATAGTATTTAAAATAATATTCATTTCATTTTCATACTCTTCATAATACCATCATAAATAAAGATTTCATTCTTTTAAGTTCTTTTCCTAGGGCTTACAAGCCTTTAAATTGCCATATTTTTTGTACGTATTACATATGTATGTATGTGCGTGTGTACCGTAACAATTTAGCTCCATTACACTTCTTTATTTCTTGGCTTTGGCATATAAAATTAAGGGTAGCACTTCTATATCTAAGTAGGCTTTATTCTAATACAACTACTACTACTACGAGAATTGTACTGGAATTGTTTTAATATAAGTAGTCTTTTACACATTTATAAATATGCAATGTGTATGTGTATATGTGTTTTTTTTATAGAAAGTTTTTGATTAAATATGCATAATTACCTGGTGTCGTTTAAGAAAATGAAAGAGGTTTGTTTCTGTTCTCTTTGTCAACTTAACCAAGTGTACATAAGAATGTCCTGTGTTTCTATTATATCAAGACACTCTTAAACTCTTCGTTTATTTCTAGCCATGTACACATGCATGTGTATATCTCTCCCTTCTCTCTCTTTCCCACTCTCTGTGTGTGTGCAATGATGAATTTTTCCATTTTGTCTTCATTTACGAAAAAGGCTGTCATGTTGTTGTGCAACTAAAATGAAAACAAAGGTAAAGAATATAATTTAGTTCGAGTTTTTTTTTCATTCATTCCCTTCTATTTCTATTTATTCTTTTTGTAGTTGAAGGTTTTGTTGTTATTTTGCAAACAAGAAGTTGTAGCAAAAAAACAAAAACAAAAAATTTACTTTTATTGTTTGTTTGTTGGTCTGTTTATAGGTTGGTTGTTCCTTAAGTTTTAGTTTTATATGTCAATAGTGATTGTCTTTATTATTTTCTTTTACACAACTTTCATTTCTTTTCCGTGAATAGCACATGAAGGATGAGCATATTGTGGAGTGTTAGTTAATTGTACCGCACTCCGCGTTCCGCACTTTCATCTGTAGGTAGAGACGCAGAAAAAGACTTCATACATATATACCTACATAACTGGTAACTACAAACCTTCAGTCAGCAATACGATCTAGCCTCTCGCACCGCCTATATTGTTTGTGTTAATTTTATACATGAGTGGTGGGACCTACAGTTTAAAGTTGACTACGAACGACAGATTTTTGAGAAACTTTTCATGGAGTTATATTTACTCTCAGAGTTTTTGTCGGTCAGGAAGTCGCCGGAGAAATATATTTTTCATATTTTCATTTTGATGTCTGACCTGTGGTTTGAACCTTGGCCTTACGTCTAATAAGGCGTCTTTACCACTTGTGTTATGTGCTAACTTTACGCATGAGTGGTGGTACCTACAATTTAAAATTGATTCCAAACGACAGATCTTTGAGAAACTTTTCATGGAATTTTATTTTTCTTTCAGAGTTTTTGCCAGAGCGTGCTGTGAGGTAATCGCTGAAGAAATATTTTTTCAAATTCCGTTTTGTTGGAGATATCTGAACTGAGATTTGAGTCGTGGTCTCACGTCTATAAGCCTACACACTACGTACTAGACTACGGCGACTACAGAGCAGTAAAGAGACCTTTAAAATGGTACCTTTAGTAAGGATTACGACTTAGTTTCACCGACTTCCATTTGTAGCGATATATACAGTTCAAAGTCGTCTCTGATCGATAGATAGAAGCAAAGTTTACAGTAATTGGGCCTACTTGTATTTGTTGTGGATTTCGCCTTTTAAAGTCGTTACAAGAATTAAAGCGAAATGACTATAAGCAACGTTAACAATTTACAAAATTTTGTAGGGGAACAAAGAGAGGTTTTTCTGAAAAATCATAATTTAAGGTCATGCTTATGGTGGACAAACAAAATTGTTGTGATTTGCCATTACAGAGTAGTATTAGAGCAGTTTTTATGTTACTCTTATGTTACTTGTGGTGTCTGTGAATCCTAAAGCTTTTTCAGAAAAATTTTGGTTCGTTCTAAGGTACCTCTTATATGGCTGTTGAGCTGGCTAGGGTCGGTATGGAGTTCACAATCTCCAACGTGTTACATGGCATAGGTATTCCCATTACATATATACATACATACATAAATATATAATTGGTCATTATAACCCCTTAGTCAGGATTACGACATAGTTTCTCACACCACTTATGTTGCGTGTGTTAATTTTATACATGAGTGGCGTGACCTACAGTCTAACTCCGAATGACAGATTTTTTGAGAAACTCTTCAATTTTATTTACTCTCAAAGATTTTTCCAGAAAACTGCTGAGTGGAAGACTCCGAAAAAATATTTTCTCATATTTCGTTTTGTTGGAAATGTCTGACCATGGATTTGAACCATGGCCTCACGTCTAATAAGCCCACACACTACCTACTAGAGAACGGCGACAATATACCTTATTGTCCCATTGTCTCCCTTATTTTTTATAGTGTCCACTCGTTTTACGAAGAAGAAGAGGGTACTTGCAATGTTACCAAACTCTGCTGGCCATGTATGAGAAGAAAAGGACTGAGTCACTTCTGTCCTTAAATAGCGTGGCCATCCATCAATCACACGGTGGTTCTTATGGGCCAAAGACCTTTTGTTACTTATGCCGAAATGCTTGGCATTCCGTTTAATAATTTCTGCGAGAGCTGTGGGTCTGAGGAGCCGAAAGAGACTGTCTTTCGCCTCATGTGTCAGTGCCCGGTTCTTGTCATAAAGAAACGGAGGTTTCTGGCCTTTCATTTTCTGACATCTTTTTGATAATTTATTTTGAACTCGGGATGGTTTTCTCTCAAAAATGTTTGACCTTCGGACAGAATGAATTGTGTTATCACAATGGGTATAAATGCTGGCCTAAGTGGGACATCTTCCTTCGAGGAGGTTCGCCACCTAACCTAGTCTAACCTACTCGTGGTGTCGTTGAATTATTTGAGCTGGAAATACAATTACAGTCAAACGATTATAAAATCCACACATGCTGACAATATTTTTTTTGTCAGCTGCTGCTGAACTTGCTATTGAAGATTTGTTATATAAGAGGCCATATCACGCGTCAGTTAGTGTTCGAAACTTTATAAACGAAATTATTGGAAAGAAAATTAATGAAGCCAGCCTTTTGACTGTTTGCGTTGTGTTATATTTCGAAGAAGAGTTTCTCAATCGATCGTTTAAAATAATTTTTCTTTTTGGCTAAAAAAATTTGAAGCTTTACTGACTTAAAATTAAAATTAAACCCTACTTATCAGCATTATTTTTCGAGTGTACGCATACAACCGTTTTAGCATTGCCATCCACAATGACGGTATTAAAGTATTGTTTTACGGTTTGAATGATACTGATTCGCAGTGATTGAAAATGTCACCGTAATTTTACAAAGTAAGAGGCATACATACATACACACAGTGGCAAACTTGTTATAGTGTTTTAATTTTCCGGCTATTTAAGTGAAAAGTTTAAAGCACTTTGTAAGGAGATTAAAAAAGTTTTTCATTTTCTAACCAAAAACGACGAAAAAAATTTTTTTCTTTCACTTTTCGTTTTCATTTTGTGAAACTATTTTGCGTTACTTTTACGTTTTATTGGATTCGCTTTGGAATTCGTTTTGAATAAATAATTTCAATAAGAAAAAGTAGTCATTTTCATCTGGTGTTCTGTATCTCTCCCTCTTGACATGTAATTCAATTCAATTCAAAGTCAAATCGTTTGGTTGTTAATAAAAAAATAATTTTGAACTTAGTCAACTCAATTATACAAATTTAGTGGAGTTAAACGACAATTTATAGAGAAAAAGAAGACTTAGACTATACGGTCAGTGAATAAGAACTCTGTCAACGAGTAGTAGAGTAACTATAACCTTTTCCAGGAAATGTTTTAAATGCCATCACGATTAAAGTCCAAAGATTTTAAATACAAATTAATATTTATTGTTTATATATTTTCTCTTTTGTATTTGATTTTAATTTGTCAATATAGAATTTATGGTATTTATTTTGAAAAAATTTATGGGTGTATGTGTGTGTATTTGTTTTACAATTGCATAAATTATATGTTTAATTTCATATTTTATAAAATATTTGATTTCGTTTCAATGTTATGTTATTTTTATTTGCCACCATTTGCAAATTTACAATTGTTAATTTATTAATAACAGCAACAATAATAATAATAGTAGTGGTATAACAACAATAATAATAACAATATTATTGTATTGCATTTTTGTTATTGTTCTGGTACATGGACAATTTGAAATAGTTTTCCACGAAGGGTAGTTACAATAAAACAAATTGAATGTAAAATATTTATTAAGGCCTTAAACATCGCGGCCGCTTCTTGACAAGGGGTCTTCCTTACATTGGGTAACATGATGGGCCACATGGGCCATTGGATTAACCTGACTTAAGCTAAAACTCTGCTATACTAATTATTAAAGTTGTTTTTTTAACCCGTGAAAGAAATCGTTTAAAAGTCCGGGTTATGAAGCCTCAAGATGTGGTAAAGATCATATCTTTTGAATTTAGAAGCATTAAATCGTCCAAATGGTCATTTAAGCTGTAACCAACGAGAGTTGACAGAGTCAACATCGAACATTAATTGAAAATTACGCAGCGTCAGCTGATTAGTTAAAGACTAACTTCAAAGTTTGTCATTCGGTTGCAGTTGTTGCTCGATACAACAACTTAATACACAAAGGCTGACGAAATTATCCTAGAATAAGCAACAGAAAACAATCACTGGTAAACTTGCTTTCCTTACTTCAATATACGCTACAACACTTCTGTCGGAATAACGACCTCGCAGTGCACACCACCAACGTTGTGTGTGTTAATTTTGTCCATTAATTGTAGGCGCTTTAATTTAACGTCGACTCAGAACGATTGCGTTTAATGGGAATTTATTTTCTCTCAGCGTTTTTTCAGATAGCTGACGAGAGAAGATCAATGTAAGAAATATTATTTCTATTTTTTTTCTTTTTGATATGTCTGCTATCAGCCAAACAACATCACAAGATACTTATGATATTCCAAAACCTTTTCAGTACTAGAGCCATTCTTTATGGTTGTGCTATTGATTGTTCTCCCTTACATCAGCGTTTATTACTAAATTGCCTTTGGATGACATGCGCGTCAAACGATTTATATTGAGTTGTATTGCTTATAGACTAATACATGAATACGAATATGTGTAATTCGAGTATGACAAGATCCGTCTTGCGGCTTCAGAATAACCATAAGAACTAGCGAGGCGTTATCCTGCATACAAGTAGTAGTTCAAAATTTTATAGATGTTCTAACGGTATTCAGTTTTCATTGACTTTATTAAGCCTTTGACAGAGGAAAGCATGGTAGAAATCCTTTCAAAAGTATATTTGCCTACGTTCGGCTCTGTGCATGTTAATATTTACTCTGAATTTACTTTTTAATAAGTTACGGTAGGCTGATGACAGTTTAAGGATAGGTAATAACAGATGTAGTAAGAGAATTAGTTATGTACTTAACATCGGTTGCGATACGACATTCGGTATGCCAATATTCGGACTATACTCTAAGTTGTGGCATAAAGCCAGTGAAGTAATTCTTCTTTATTTAGAATACACTGTTGAGATGTCCTTTCTATTGCCCTCCGCCAAAACTTTGCCTCCCATAACACTATTTTGCTTATACTCTTCTAATCTTTCTTAAGAGGCCACATAGCCTGATGTTCTTTTAATATTCGCTGTTGCCTTCATTCTCACTGAGGGAGATACAAGAGTCTGGAGGCTTCCTCAAAGTACAAATAGTAGTAAATTTTTTAAATTTAAAAATCGCAATACAAATCTTTTGGTGGCACTCGAAAAATTCCTACGTATTTGTCCGTGTAATTTTATGTACCGTATGATGAGTGAATTTTGTTGTTGTATGGTTGTCTTGTTTGCTTATTGTTATTTAGTATACTTTCATCCTCATAGCAATATATTGAGGTTATTAACTCGTGATCTTTGTATTTGGAAAACATTGTTGAATAAAAAGGAAAAAGTGCACAAAATTTAGCTCTTCAAGTAATATTAGATGAACTAGATTTTAACATTTTCTTTGTAAACCAAGAGAGCCTGCGCAATATCTTCACCTTTAACTTGTCATATTGATCTACTGATATTGGTGGCATATTCACAAATGCTCAGATCGAAATTCCTATTAAAAGTGAAAATTTTGGAAAACCCTAAATAAATCAATTCAATTGAATACAAAAACAATATAATATTTAATTAAACATTTAAATGATTTATATCACACACATCCACATACAAGCATATTCAAATAATCAAGTATGAATGCTTAACGCACGTACACAATCAAAATTATGTAAACAATCACTCTCCATCACACATACACAAATAATCGCTTTTGTTATTGTTTTTTCAATTTTTAATATTTTAATGGGATTCGCTCTCTATTTTCTTATTTGATTGTAATTTGAGAGGAAATAATCACAACAGCAACAAAGAAACACGACAACAACAATAACAATAAATATGTTAATATTATAAGTAAATAGCATGTGTATAGAGAATCATAAAAATAACACCAAAACAACATTAAGAGAAATAAAATATAAAATAAAATAAAAATAAATCATTAATCCATAAAAGTTTATCATGATGATGTCATCAGTATATGAAAATATATTTTTTTATTATTTACAACTGCTCCTATATGTTAGCATTTAAATGTAGTGGCATGGAGTGTTTGTTTACTTATTTGATTGAGTATTTATTTCTGTACAAGAGTAGGAGCATAACAGTATATAATTTCAACCGATTGTGAGGGTGTGTCTGTGTGTTTCTACTTTATATTACGTATGCATGTATTGTTTTATTCAAATATTCCAAACGTTTTTTGTTAAAATATTAATTGTGTTTATTACACAGAGTGATGATTTCCGATTAATATTTATTAAATTAAAATAATTTATGATTCCTTCTTTCTTCTTTTTTTTGTTTTAATAACAAAACAATTGTTCAAATTCAAATTGTAACGATTTATTTTATTCGTATTATTCGCATGAAATGCAATTTTGTTTTATTTGCATTAACAAAACAAAATTTTCTGATTTTCTGCTCTTCAACAATTTTATGCAGGATATGTCATCATAATTATGTTGTAATTATTCGTGTTAATTTGTAATAAAATATTTCCTTTCCATTTTAATTTATTGCAAATTAAAACATAAATTCTAATCAAAAAGTTAATTAAATTGTATAAATTTAGAAATTGCCGTAATCTAGTAGTTAGGTTGTGGGCTTATTAGACGTGAGGCCAAAGTTTAAACCTCTTCAACAGAACGAAATATAAAAAAATGTTCCTGTTTTCGTCTCTAGTAATAATTCGATGCAAAAATGATTTCAGACGTGCCAAACCGTTTTTCAAAGTATCTTGGCTCAGTTCATATGGTAGCCAATTTAGTCGATATTATATGAATCCTGCTGGGTTTAAACACAAACTATTCTTGCACCTGACATGAAACTTAATCCACAAAATTTCCAATACATCTTCAAACTTTTTTGTCTGACCCAGATGGTCTTAGTATTCGAAGTTTATGTGTTTTCTATAGAGCGCCATCACTGTAATATTCAAGCCACCGATCAATCGACTTTCCAGGTTTCTTCTTCTGTTTTTTATGGGATTTGAAAGATTTTCTATCGTGAATAAAGTATGATGTGCGCAACTAAACAAAGCAATGTTGATTTTAAAAGCGATTTTGTTAAAATACTTCAAAAGTACAATTTGTTGTAAAAAAATTTAATCTGAGTTAACGACGAGACGGTTAGGGACGGTACTGCAAAAAACGATTTATATGTAGAAGAGAGAGAGAAAGACAAAATATCCAAGAAAATTGTATCAAACATAACAGAATAAAATGCTAATTTACATACTGTTGGATATGCAAGTCCCTCACTAGATCAAAAAAATTTATCAAGCCTTACATTGACAAGGACAAAGAAATTTGAAAAACAGTTATATTTACTGACGAAACCAGAGTGAATTTATTTGGAAATAAAGACAAAGCAAAATAATAAAAACCACTACGTCCACTACCAGCTTCAGGGGTATCATCCCCGCAATAACCAATGCGGCATCAGTAGACACCGTGCAGAAGGCAGAAATTACCCTGAGAGCTGATCTCCTATAGGCCGCTTCTATTGCTGCTCTATAGGTCCCCTTATCCATAGCCTCGGCCCATATATGGGCTGCATATAAAGCGATCGAATACACTATATTCATCAGTAACCCAAAAAAAAAAGAAAGAATTTAAAGAGGTCCTTAGATGTTTTTTAAGATGGTTGGAGTTAGATATTACAGAACGATCAGTAAAAAATTGTTGCTTTACCAAACACAAGGCAATATAACTCCCAACTCCATCACCTGCGCTAGAAACGTACCGGGCATACAAAAGTTATTTTAAAACGTAAGCGATTACATCTTTATTTGTTATTGAATTTTCAAAATAAGATTGAAGAGTTGACTTCAGTTTCAAATTACAATTTGTACAGATTTTAGGCAAATTATAGAAAAGAAGCCACGCTAAACACAGCATCAAAAAGTTAATAAAGCTGCCGTGATATGCCCAAATTAAATTGAATTTTAATTTATTTAAGCATTGACAAAGTGATTTTAATTATATGAATAATATTTAATATAGGAACATATTGTTATCAGTATTGCGTACGCCTAATTGTTGTTGTGTAAAATATCATCAATTTATTACAGGGTTGAACCTTTTTCTGAGAGTAAAAACCAAAAAAGAAAAAATTTTAAATCTTGTGTAAATGGTCTTGTTTATGGCAAGTCCTTTTGTGGTTGCCATTTGATAAATACGAATTAAATCGAAATTATCGCATTTAATTCCTTATATGCAGACATCTTGGCATATGTTGCCTCTGAAATGGTCTGTTAATTTCAGATTTAAGTAGAGACAAGTGATGGTGCGGCTTTTCGCCGCAAAACAAGTTAATGATTAATGACTTTAACATTGAGTTTAAGTTGAAAGGGAACTTATTTTCGAATCTGTTTCAGAAAAGCTTTTATAGACACAACAGCAGCGGGTAATTTATTTAATTTTTATTTTTTTCTTTGTTAAATATTTTGTATTATTTGCAAGTCTTTTAATGGCAGTAAATTTAAGAACATTCCAGTTGTGTTGGATTATCAATTTGAATGAAATAATTTTTATAACAAAAAATTTTAATTTTTTGTTAAAAAATGTTTGTTTTTATTTAAAAATTAATTAATATTATACAATGTATGTAAATGGGAAATTGTTTCATATAAATTTAATTTTTTTCTGCAATTATTTGTGAAAAAATATAGCAGCTTTATATATACATTTCTGTGGAGATTTTTTTGTGTTACATTTTAAATATAGTGATGGTGACTTGAAAAAAATATTATGCAAAACATATTAAAAAACTTATGAATTATTTTTCAGATTATTTATTTAATATTTTCATACTGTGATGTAATTATTGCCTTGTCTCTGCATATTCGGGCCATTGAAAGCATTAAATCTAACAACAACCTTACAATCCTTCAGTCAGGAATACCACCTAGCTTCTCACACCGCTTATGTTTTGTGGGTTAATTTTATACATGAATAACGGGACCTACAGTTTAAAGGAACGACAGTAGTTTGAGAACATTTTTCATTGCCATTTTATTTACTCAGAATTTTTGCCAAAAATGTCCTGAGAGGACATCATCGTAGAAATATGTTTTCATTTATCGTTTTGTTGGAAATGTCTGACATAAGGTTTGAACCGTGACCTCACGCCTAATCAGCTGAGACATTACTTAATAGACCACGACGATAAATATTCCTACAATAATAAACATTCCTTGAAACACTTATTGCTCGTCTGTGAAATGCATAAAGTTGCTGAATTTCTAGCAGTTACTAAACTCAATAGTCTAGTTCTAGAGTAATATTTCTCCTGTAATGTTTGGCTATGGGCCTAATGGCAGTAAATGCCCAGTCAATGCAGTCTGTTCTTCTTCAATATTTTTTTTAACGATAATCATACAGTGGATTCTCCTACGAGGTAAGTGTATTGATTTGGAATAAAAATATACACAGTTTATGCCAATGAGGAAAAATAAAGTAGAATTTACGAATAATTTATTTGAATCTGATATTTGGCAGTTAACAGATAACACATTTCCAAAAATAAAGTTTTACATATGTATAGAGACGTTACCACATTCTAGTAGGTATTGTGTGGCCACGGTTTAAACCCCCATGTCAGACATCCCCATTGGAACGAAATATGAAATCATATTTCTTCGGTGACTACCTCTCATCAGATTTTTAGCAAAAACTCTGAGAGTAAATACAATTGCTATGAAAGGTTATCCAAAAACTGTCGTTTGGAATCAGCTCTGTTGGTCCCGGTACTTATGAATAACATTTACACATGCAACATAAGTGGTGTGCGAAGTTAGGTCGCAATCTTAACAGAGTGGTTGTAATGACAAATTATGTATGTATGTGTATGTATAGTGCACTTAAAAAACGAATTTTCTCTGTGAAGTTTTGTGCGAATATTAGACAATCCATCATGTATGAATGTGCTCTACGTGATGAGTGTGCAATTTTCGTGAACAAATTCCTTTATTTCTCTCGAGTACATTTCATTAAAGTAGCAATAGAAGTGTATAACATTAGCTATATTATGACCGTGTTGTAGGTTGGGTTAGGTAAGAAATGTACCTCTCCTATTGGTCCTTTATAAAAGGGAAAAGGAAGAACAATTATAAAAATGAGAATATAGGAAAAAAGATTTTGCTCTTATGAATCAATGGAGCTGGATAACCTAGCACCAGAACACCTTCACCCTTCTCGAGGTACCAGCGCTATATATGAGTAGAATTTCGTTTACGGTTGGATAATAGTGTTGAAAATAATAGGAACATGAGATAGAACAACTATTTCATACCATAACATACCAACATCTATACAAACCAAACCTGTTCGACTGTGGACTGTATGTAAGGGGCGTAATGGTGGAAACTCTGGCGTCTTTAATTCTTCTTTTGGGTGCACTTTTAGGCTCAATTTTAATTTTATTGATATTCAAAGTTCAACAAAACAACGATTTTCTTTTTCTGCTTTTTAACAAATATATTTTAATTTAAAATCCTCTTCTTAAAAAAAAACAAATTATGTACTCTACGGCCGCATGCCTTACAAAATTAATCACTTCTATTCTATATTTAGATAAGACAGTTCAAGATAAGACAGTAGAAGAATAAATTCGAAAACATTCAAGAAATATAAAAAGCCTAAATTACATCAAATTACACTGGAATGTTAAATTACAGAAAGCTTAAATATAATAAATAGGGCCCTCTGTTGATAACATAAGGTAATTAGTCATTACAATCCTTCAGTCAGGATTACGACATAGTTTCTTCTAATAACTTCCCGTATAAGAGTATGTCACCAGGAAGGGAGTGTGGATCGTTAGACATAGACAAAGATACTTGAACGCTTCTTTCGTTTCTTGAAAAATATGGTGACTGCAGTGAACATCGATTTGATCTTGAAGATCTTGAGTAATGATTTTCTATTCGAGTTTAGATCAAGGTTTTAATGTCACATTTGAACAAAAATATTTATAGTATGTCGAAGTCTTTTGCGAAACGCCTGTTGAGTGCTACAAATATAATCCAACATGATTTAAAATGATAGGGGTTCTACAATTTTTGCAAATCACTGCAACAACAGTGCAGTGGTTCCCTTTGGGTTCGAACCACTTCCTCGCGTCTATTAAGCCAACACACTATCTACTATACCGATCATTACACCTCCCTGTTGTGTGTGTTAATTTTATGCATGAGTAGTGGGGCCTACTGTATAAAGCGGACTCCGAGTGACAGATTTACGAAAAACTTTTCAATGCAATTTCATTTTCTCTTAGAGGTTTTCCCAGAAGACTACAGAAAGGAAGTCGCCTTAAATAATACTTTTTTTCAAATTTCATTTGATTCGTGATTTCTCAGCTAGACTACAATGAATTTAGTGGAAATATTATGGCTTATTTCAATGGGGGCTTGTGAAAAAATGTCAAATGTTAAATGGATGTTAAATGGTAATTAAAAAATAATTTCGTCCATAAAATTGTCGCGCTGTTATAAATAATACTGGTTGTGATGCTAAAATAGTCACAACATTTTAGTTAAAAAAATTACTTTTTCAATTGTATTTGAGAGATTTTTTATGCTATTTCTACATGGCATTGGCCTTTTTGGAAAAGTTTTTGTGTGATAGTGCTGGAATAGAATAAATTAAAAAAAAATATTTTTGTGTCATTAATGTTATACACTCGTATTTAATGTTGGTTTAAATTGTAACTCGGCTGTATCTCTTGTGTTTTTTTAAGTTTTTATATGCTCAAGTATTTGCATTTTTTTCTTCCACCATAGTTTTTTAGTTTTTTTTCAGTTTTTTTTAATAAAAAATTATAATATATTTAAATTTCAATTTATTTCAAGTTTTTTTTTATTTTTTTGTTGTTCATTATTGTTAGAAAAAATGTTTGTTTTTTATAAACCTGACGTAAATTGTTGTGTAGTGTTTGCCTATGTGAGCGTATACGTAACGTAATGCAATGAAATGTTAGTATTTAAAATATAAATCATACGTCATGTATAATGATAAATTGGTAGGAAATATATATTTAAATGTTTCATGTTCATAATAAATATTGTATGTACATACATAAGTAGTCAAATAAAACAACATGTATGAGTGAATTTTATAGATTTGATAGGATTTATGTTGTTAAATTTTTAATGAATTTTATTTGAACATGAAATCAAACAAGTTAATACAATGATGCCCATTTTAAATACATTCATACAATACAATACAATATTTTGTTAAAAACACAAAAACACAAGAAAAAAAATAACAACAAATAATAATAATAAAATATATTTATTTATGTATAAATCATAGAGTTTAATAATGTGCATATGGCATTATATAATAAATATTATGATTGTCTGTAAACATATACATACATATGTATACAGTGAGTTTGTATTGTTAAGGCAAATATATACAAGTCGTGATTTAACCCTCAGAGATAAGAAAATATTTATTCTTGTTAATTAAGTTGATCACGAACTTCTACCATTTGTCTAACATTTTTTTTATTATTAATAAAACTTGTATTCTTTTTGTTTAATCGCTCTCACAAATATTTGCTTAAATAATTTAGCATTTAACTTTGCCTATTGAAATGGATTGAAATAAATCCTTTCAATTCATTCAATTCAATTCAATTAATTGTTGCAAATATTAGCTTTTCTTTTATAATCGAAATGAATTTATTAGCTCACAGAGAAACGACTTATGTTTGCTATACTAGAGATTAAATTTATTTCTAATTTTTTTTGTTAATTTATAGCAGATATATTGGCAAACAATTAAAGACCGTTTATCTAACAGCTTTATATAGTTAAGCAGAATCCCAGTGAATTTCATTTATTTATTTAATTGTTTATAAAGATTTTGCTTGCAAATACATACCAAAAATATTATTCATTTAAAAGGAATCCTTCAAATATATTGTTACGAAAATGAAAATGGTGTTATCGTTTAACACTAAAATAATAAACAAAAGCTACAGAAACAAAAACAATGGACTTGTTTACGTGATCAACGAATAAACAAAAACATAGCAACAACATTAGTATAAAAAAGGGCAACAACAACACTGCAAAGACAAACGTAAACAAAATACATAAAACACAATAACGTAAACATGTTTACATTTATAAAGATTTCACGAAGGCAAAGTCATTCTTCTTCAATGGCATTCATTACAATGTTTACTCAGCAATATAAAAAGGCAAGATAAAGCAGGCAACGGGATCAATAAAAATTCAATCAGTCTTCTGTGAAGACCCGTTGAGTGTGAAAAGAATAATCGTGGTTTGAAGATCTCCGCTGTAAAGATCTAACGAACAATTGTTAGTGTGCACGCGGAAGAGTGTAAAGAAGAATAACAAGTAAAGCAAATTGTTGTTGTTTAACTCAAGTTGCGCACAATGGGACACGGAATTGTGCGAATAATAAATAAGTTATCTAAAACTAAACACAAATTTATTTTTATTTCTATTTGCAATCTACGAATTCATATTTTTAACGTTTTTAAAAGGGTATAAACTTAGCAAAGGACTCTTCACGATTTGTTGAGAGAATAAGTAAAATGTTGCAAACCACGTTGAGACTTTATCTGTCAAATTAGTTGTTATTTACTCAGTCTTTTATGTCAAATCACCATGAGCCACTGGGATAGTTTTTTAGGGTACGGGAGTCAAAATATACCTCGCACAACCAAACACAAATACCCTCCTCAGAGTAAAGCTAACTTATTTTATTAGATCCTATCCAGATAACTATATTGTTCAAATTATAAAATAATAATCCGGTATATGCCAGTTTGGTATCTAACAGCTTTTAATGAATGTTTCTGTACTTTTCTCTACATATTAGGGGAAACTCAAAACAGACAGTCTCATGCATTAAATTTTGTGCTCCACTGTCGATCAGATATAGACTTTATAAATCGCAATAATAATATAGGTTGGGAAATTTAAAAACGTTGATGCAATAAATCGATTGTGGCATGAGATGTCTGGCAAGTTGTATCATCTTTTTCAAACCAAACATCGTTCAATCAATACCTTGAAAAGTGGGTACTAAAAATCGGTTATCATTGTGCGATAAGTGTCTCCATTGAACGTAGTGGTTGCGCCATCCTCATTTTCATAGAAATATGAGCTAATGATGCCTTTGCTCCACAAGTTGCACCAAGCAGTCACTCGTAATGGGTCCATTGGCTTCCGTAAGACCACGTGTGGGTTTTATGAGCCCCAAATACAGCTTTTTTGCTTATTAACGTATCCACCAAAACGAAAATGAGCTTCATCCGAAAACATATTTTTTTTTTTGCAACATCGACATCATCGTGCAGTCTCGGTGGCCCAATAAATCCCAACCTTGCTCAAGTGTCAATCGATTCATTACTCATATTAATGGAGATAATATACTGAATTTTGCGACAGAATAGAGTAAAATAAATAATGCCAGATTCAAAATAAACGATGGTTCATATTTAAGCCGATAGATGGTCGACCCTATGCAAGTGAATGCTTTTTCTGATAATTTAAAGGTATGGCTTTGGATTTTATGGAAAGACGTTGAGAGAGAGAGTGCCAATAAAAATGCTTGTAGCTTAAGAACACTAAGAAGTTAGATTTGTGGGAAGGATGTTTAATGGACGAACATAGGTCACATAGGCCCATTGTTATATCATTGTTTTCCATTATTCCCTAGTCTCGGAACCAGTTCTAACTGCCTAAGTCAATTCGTGGAGGTTCTTTCAAATCGTTTAAATAGTAGACACCCAGATGCCTTTTTCTCTTACAATATAGTGCTGGGCACGTAGCCAGTAAGTGAACTACAGTCTTCTCTACTTCCCTACCTTTGCAGCTTCTACAGAAATCATTAGCAATGAATTCAAGGCCAATATACCTTGCATACAGATATATTACAACCTAGCTTCTCACATCACTTATGTTGTGTGTGTTAATTTTATACACGAGTGACGGGATCTACAGTTTAAGTTCGATCCCGAACGACAGATTTTTCAGAAACTTTTCATGCCAATTTTATTTAGTCTCAGTATTTGCCAGAAATCTGCTGAGTGGGAGTCGGCGAAATTTTTTTTTCATTTTTTAGTTTTGATGTCTAACCTGGGGTTTGAACTGCGGTCTCACGTCTAATAAGCCAAGACATGAACTACTTGACTATGTTGCATTTGTGTCAATAAAGCAATGTCCCGTAATGATCTCTACAACCATATTGAGCGTGCTACTTTGGAGTTTAAGCATACTTGTGGTATACACTAAGAGGCTGGCATGTTATTTAAAAGGCAATTCAATCAGAATATAGCACAGTTCTCAATGATATTAAATTGATATAAATTTCAGTGAAATAAAAATAAAACTTTTCAAAAAGAAGCAGCAGTAAACAAAGGATATCCAAAGGATATTTTAAATGTGTTGGGTTAAGATTTTCTCAGTCATACCTAAAATTTTCTTTTATTTTGTTAAACAATTTTTTTTGTTGTTAATTAAATACAATTTATTGGTTGTCAGTCAAATTTTAAATACCTCTGATGGCATTTACATTCAATTTGTTTCTCATTGTACAATAATTCCATTAAATTTTAATGAAAGAAAACAAAACCAATCAAATCAAAACAAATTCAACATTTTCAGTAGACGCTTCGAAGGACAAATGCTTTTCTAAAGCATTTAATCTGTTACAATTAGAAGGGAATTGCCAAAAACAAGAAAGGATCATTGAGTTTTAATGAAATCAACATTTAAAATTTGTTAAATTTTTTGACAATTTAAACATAAACAATTGACACTTCAAGCAACATGATGATGATAATACAGAAAAACATACACAACAGAAATAACACAAAAACAACTTTTGAGATGACAACAAAAATGCCAATGATAATAATCAAAAATAGAAAAAAAGGAAGAGGAAAAGAACAAAAACGAAAAAAAGAAGTTGAACCTTTTTAAGAACTTTACTGGAAGAGATATAACGAAAAAGGCATCATCTAAAATCAATTTGTGAAATAATAAAATAAACTAAATGCCAATTGACATTGTCAATTTAATACAACAACAATAACAACAGCCACATTAACAACAACAATAATAATAACAAAATAGTTTATGTTTAAATCGTACAGCAAAACACGAACAACCATTACAATAAAGAGTCACCACAACTATGGCTGTAACTCAATGGTGAGATGGAGATGAACTTAAATGTGTCTATGTATTGGTGTATGTGTGTGATACTGTATAAATGATAGAAAAGAAGAAAAGCTCTTTAAACTCCAGCCACATTAAGGTATGTACTTGTGACTACAATATCGACAGCGCCACCACCACCACCAGCAGTAAAGGCAACAACAACAACAATAAAAAACAAAAGCTGTAATAACAAAAATCTGTAAAAAGAGCTAATACAACAACAAAGACATCATACAATTACACATACATCCATAGACATATAGATGCAGGCAAATGCAGACATGAAATTAAATACTTGTACACAAATACAAGCACAATCATCATCACAACAGCCATTTATACAAATGTATGCCATTGTGCGGTGACCATGTCAAGTGCAGGTTTCCAACTGGTTTCACCGTTTTATATTTTATATGAAAAAAAACAACAAGAAGCAGAATACAAAAAAAAAAGAATAAAAAAATAAATTCAAGAGTAACGTATACCAACGTACGGGTGTTGGTTGGTATTCATATTACATTCAATATAAGCACGTGAAGTTGAGTGGGTTTGTGTATTTGTGTATGTTAAAGAGTAAAGAATAACGGTCTGCTGGTCACATTTAACACCGTTGATATTCTAAGTATTATTTACTCATACAATTGCACCAAACACTCGAAAAAATTGTGTTGGAAACACATGCTTTAATAGCAACTTAAAAAAGACAAATTTTTCAAATCGACTTCAAATATAGCAGTGTTAGTGATTTGTACTTAAAAAAAGACATCTTCCTTTGAACGATAAGTCTTTACGTGAAGTCGCCGTAGTCTAGTAGGTAGTGTGTTGTCTTATAAGACATGAGGCTTCGGTTCAAAACACAGGTCAGACATCTGCAAGAAAACGAATTACGAAAAATATTTCCTCGGCAACTTCCTCTCAGCGGATTTCTGGCAAAAACACCGTGAGTAAATAAAATTGCCACGAGAACTTTCTTCAAAAATCTGTCGTTCATGGTCTACTTTAAACGGTAGGTCCCGCCACTCAATTATCAAATTAACACACACAATATAAGTGATGTACGAAGCTAGGACATAATCCTGACTGAAGGGTTGCAATTACCAGTAATGTATGTTTTGCTTGTATGAAGCGTTTTGTGAAAGAACAACGCTCTATAATTGTGAAATCTTGCTTGCAAACTTAGAAAATATTTTATGTAAAGAATTCGACGACGATTTGGATAGCAAGATCCCTGTGCGTCAACGTCAATGGTCGGTCTCTTGAAAACATTTTTCCTGTAAACGACAGTCTTGTCGAAAACTGGAACACTTTATTCCGTCGTTGCTCAAAATCGTATCAAAATTTGACGTAGCACAACGCAGCGATTTTTGACAAAAGACCACCACCCTCATGCAAAGTGAAATCAAAAACAATTTTTCGCAAAAAAGTTTTCTTCTCCAATTAAACACATTTTCATCTGAATGGTTTACAAAATGTTTTCAAATCAAAAACTCAGAAAATCCAATGTAATCCATGGTAAACAAATGCAAACAAATGTAGTCGCCGTAGTCTGGTAAGTAGTAGACGTAAGGCCACTGTTCTAATTCCTTATGAAGAACAATTTCTCGACGGTTTTCTCTCAGCAGATTTTTGGCAAAAACTCAAAGAGTAAATAAAATTACCATGAAAAGTTTCTCATAAAATCTGTCATTCGGAGTCGATATTAAGTAGTAGGTCCCGCCAAACATGTATACAATTATTACGCACAACATAACTGGTGTGAGAAGTTAGGTCGTAATTCTGACTCAATGTATGTATGTATGTAAATAAAGGCAACCACAATGAGCAATTGTCTCGTTAGGTGGCGTGTTTAGGCATTACATTTTTGAAGACTTGGCTGCGAGACTGTGAACAGCAGTCGTTATAGAAATATGATAACAAAGTTCTTGTATTCGTGACAGGTGGTTTCAGCAAGACGGCAGCTTACAACAATTGCCTGAACAAATTATGTCAAGAATTACTGATGTTAACTGACCACCAAGATCATGCGACTTAAGGCCGTGTGATTATTAACTTTGATAACATAAAACCTCGGGGTTAAAAAATTGGCTACCATTTAATGAATATTTTATTTGATACTTTTGAGGAACAACTTAGTGGGCTTACGGGCTTACACAAGTGAGCTTTTAGTATCAAAGCCACCACTCTAGCCTAACTTAATATAATCGGAACATGTCTTCTTTAATGTCCATTAAAAGAAAATCGCGACAAGCTCAATAATTTTTTTATTTTTATTTTAAAATGCGTTCTTATTGAGACCCACTTTAATGTCCAAGTAAGCTGGGTATAAAAATATCGACCCTAAGGGAGCAGTACACTATCCCCTGCTAAACTCACCAAACCCACACGTTTAATTTCCTGGCTTATTCATGTCTTGCTGCGATTGACTTTCAAGTGGGGTATGCCACGTACGAAGAACCTCTGTTTTTGTTCCCAAGATTATGGAAATTTGACTTGAATTTAATTCCCATTTAGTTCATCTAAATAAAGGTCTAGTTTCGTATATGTGATGTTATCACTGCAACATAATAATTTTAAATCGCTCTTTACGAAGAAATTTCTACGAGTGTATGCCAGGATAAATATTAAATGTTATTGTGTATGTGGTTCTATAGGTTGTGGCGATAGATATGAATGTGTGTATGTGTTTGTGTGTATGGTGTAGGTATGTATATGTATTGGTTAAAAACTAAAAAGTAGCCATAAAAATCAAGATAAGTTATTGGATTTGTAGCCTTTGTACTCCGGATACACTACAGGGGGGGAAATGATTGTATGAGACCGTTGACTGAATGAATGAATGAATGGAAAATTTTGAACAAATGAAGGTATACTTCTGTGTGTATGTGTGTGTGGCTGTGTATGAGTGAACAATTTAACTCTCGGTGGACTTTAGCTACTGGTGATATGCTGTCGCCAGTTTTATACTAGATTAATTGCTGGTTTTTTCTTTTTTTTTGCTCTTTGCATTTTTACTATTTTTATCATCCGCTAACAGCGTAATAAGGCACAGAGATAGAGACAGAGAGAGAACAAACTTAGAAAAACGAAACCAGTGTAATAGAACATTGAATCTATGTAGCTATGTATGTATGTAAGTGTATGCATAAGTAAGTAAGTAAGTATTTAAACTAAAAACCAAAGTGGTTGTGAGTATTTTTTGTACGCGCCATTTTCATTTCAAAAATACCGTTTTAAGGAATAAATCTGTAAGCTTTTATCTGAATGTATTTGTTTAAATATTTAAATATATTAAATGAGAAAAGAAGAGAGTTTTTGGTCTTTAGTTATTATATGCCCCTGCCTGCTTTACTTAGTTTTATTAAATTTTATTTTATTTAAGTTTTCTCTTTCTTTTTCATTTTTTCTGTGTGTTTTTTTTCCGTTTCCGTTTTTAATGCGAAGTGGCGGTAAATTATAATTTAGCAAGTGCTTTAAGCCACAGTAAGTATAACAGATTTACTTGTGTTGAAGTGGCATGTATTACGCTTAAGGCCACTATAGACTCTTTAGACTGTTTTACAATGCGGATATTTCGTGTGGTGGTTAGTATAGGTTAAATACTTGAAGTTTTATTGTTTGATTCTATTATTGCAACGTTATGAAATACCACGGATCTTTCGTTTATTTTATTGCAAATTCTAAAGGAAATCCCTACAATTCTTTTTCTATCTTTCTCTCTCTCTCTCTCTGTCCTTATTTTATTATTAATATTTTAGTAGCTTTTGTCCACAATAAGCAGATTAACACAATTGTTTTTCTTTCTTTTTTTCTTTTTCTTCAATCATTTTTCTTTGTATTATTTTTGTTGCTTTATCTTGACAATTTTATTATTTTTTTCTTGTAGAGAGAAAAAACTAAGCTGCCGAAATTAACTTGTTTTCACAACTGTGGCAACTTTTCAAAGTTCAAAAAGTTAAACTTTTCACTACATTAGCGGTTGACTGTAATCATGGGGACAAATTTAATTATTTTGCATTTGAAATATTTAATGTAGAAGAAAAGTATACACAGGGAAAATGCATATTTTTGTAGGGAAAAATTAATAGAAAATGAAATACATACCATACCTATATATGTAAATATTAATAAGAATCAGGTCGTTGATTTGCTCGAGATCTGCACCAGTATCGATTAGTAGAAAAAGAGCCTTTACGAAACTACGAAAGGCGACATTGGGGGATTGTAGGTTTTCTATCAAGTATTAATAATCTGAAATTGCATTGCCTCAGTTGGATTAAGCTCTCCAATTTTGTTTACTACTTTTTCCAATAAATCTGCCGTAGGGCGTTAATGGTAAATATTGGCTGGCAATGGCTTAAGAAATCTGGAAGTGTTTAATCATATGAACGACGGAGCTACAGAAGCGGGTGGATATAAAGTAATTTTTTTTAAGTAAAATTAAATATGTGGTAAAATTTTTTGTATTTATAAGCGAAAAATGCTTAAAAGCGGAATGCATATTGCGAAATAGTTTCAATACATTTTAAAGCAAAAATCAAGGTTGCTTATGTTTCAGTGCTGCTAAGCGGGGCATTATTATATCCGGGCTACAGTACCAGATTCGAATCCCAATGAAGTTGGAAAAAAATTCTACATCATGGTTTTCAATTAATTAAATTATGTGGCTCCAATCCACCTAAATAGCCACATAGGAATGTCGGGCATTGTAGGCACCTAGTAGGATAAGAAGTAGAAATCAACAATAAGCAAGATTACCCACCACTATACCAAATACTAGGAGGGCGTTGTTTGTAGACAACGATAGATGGTCGCCTGCAGCAGACCAATCTCCTGCTTAGTTGGCAGAACAAAATAGAAACGCTTTATAGAAGTCATATGCTCGCAAGAGGGGTACTGGAAAAAATGTTTAAAACATACACAAAATTGTTGCAATTGTCTGGAACTACTTTAATTAGTTTGGATACAAAAAGAGTTTCGATGCTAGTGAATTGCAATGATAATGAAAGGAATGAAAAACGTCTTTGGATGAGCAGGGAGTAGAGATATGGTAAGTAGTTACGGAATTATATTCAATCAGAATAAATAAAAATAAATAATTTTGCTGGTGGGAAAAATATGCCTAATACGATAGAAATTTGTTAAAATCGGTTGTAGATAATAGGGACTTCGATCCCTATGAGAAATATAGTAGAATTACTATTAAGAAGGCAACAAGTTGACCTGAAACTTTTTAGATTTTTGGTCAGTATATATTTCCTTCTTGGAAGGTTTCGAAACTAACACAATTGCTATAACGGATTGGGAGAATGGACTAAAAACGTGAAAAAGTATTATACAACAGCATATAACATGCACGCATATCCGAATCTTGCTGACAAGTTTCTAATGTAACACCAATTTCATCCGATGATTTTGTGGGAGCCGGTTTGTGGCTCTAGATATTTCAAAAGCAATTGACAAAATGTTACATACATGGAATTCGTCATTACAACCGTTCTGTTCGAATTGTGTGAACTAGCTTCTCACACAACTTAAATTGTGTGTGTTAATTTTATACATGAGTTGCGGTATCTACAGTTTAAAGTCGTCTCCGACTCTCAGAGTTTTTGTCAGAAATTTTGCTGAAAACAAGTCGCCGAGGAAATATTATTTCATATTTCGTTTTATTGGAGATGTCTGTACTGGGGTTGGAACTCTGGCGGGTCACGTTCAACACACTGCCGACTACACGAGTCACTGTTTGGTGCGGATTTTGGTCCAGAGGCATAATTGGGCCATTTTTCTTCGAAAATGAGCAAGGAGTGGCCGTTGCAGTCAATGGCGATCGTTATCGGGCCATGTTGAACGAATTTTTGTTCACAAAAATTGAAGAGAAGGATATTGGCAACATTTTGTTTCAACAGGACGGCGCTACGTGTCACACAGCCGGAGCTACACTCGATGTTTTGCGCCCTGTTTTTGAAGATCGCATTATCAGCCGCAGAGCTGATGTCGTTTGGCCACCTCGGAGCTGCGATTTGACACCGTTGGACTATAATTTGTGAGTTGCCGTCAAGGATAAGTGTTACGCCGACAAGCCAGAGAAAATTGACGCTTTAAAGGACAATATTCGTGAAGCCATTGGTGAAATATAGCCGCACACAACCGATAATGTGCTTAAAAATTGGACCGATCGTGTAGGCTACTGCATGGCCAGCCGAGGCAGACATTTGAATGAAATTATTTTCCATTATTAACCGGAAGGATTGTACTTTCAAATAAAAAAAGAAATTTGAGAAAATATTCAGTAGTTTTTTTTAACATTTTCAAAAAAAAATTTATTTGGCGAACCTTTTAGTTATTATTTTTACCCACTTCTCACCAACTGAAAGCGACTCTTATATGTGGGTTGATGCTATTAAGTGTACTAACTGACTTTATTTGATTGAACATAATAAGCATGTTGTCCGGCTTAAAGACCTAGCCTCACACATTACCTTTCGTTTTGTGTGGTAATTTTATCCATTAGCTGTGGGGCTTACGGTTTAATGTCGACTTCGAACAACAGATTTGAAAAGCTTTTCATGGCTATTTTATTTATGAAAATGTTGTTCTTATTTCGTTTAATTCGGGATGTTCAAAGTCTGTTGAAGGTTTAGTCAGACATTTTGATGTTGTCAGAAAAGAAATCATAATTTCCAAGAATTTTGCCATATGTTGTCTTAACTGCTGCATTTCATAAGTTTTCTTTCATTTGGAATAATAAAATGAAATTTAAAGCCTAAGTTAACTATTATGATTTGAATAGTAAAATAATTTATTAAGATGATGAATATAAAACATTTTCCTGTATATGTTGTGGTATGTATGTATGTATTTATAAATATAATTTTCTTTTGTTATGCCATAGAAATACAAACATGCCAATTATCTGGGGGATTTTAACTTTAACTTTTCAACAAAAATTTGTTCGTATAAAAAAAAACGAATTATAATCGCAAAGTTGATGCGGTTGGTTTATAGCGTAAAATTAGAGCAAAAAAAATAAAAAAAAAATAAATAAAAGAAGCATTCACATGCCACATACAGGACATAGAGATGAAATAGAATGAATATTGTGTATCGTACAAAAGATAGACTGGAATATGAATACAGCTACAGAAAGCCATACACGGATATATATTCGTGTCTATGATACAAAAACAAATAAACACAGAATATTTACGCACTCATGGTTTTGAGAAAACCAAGAGAAAAAAAAACCAGTCAACCTAGGGTGTCTCAAACAATAAATGAAATAAAAATTGTTTGAAACGAACATACTGAAACTGTTTGTCATAGTGTTGGAACATCCTAAATTGCTTCAAGTCATAAAACTGGAACAACTTAAATCAGTAGATAATTGTTAGAACACAGCATGACAAGCATGAGTAGTGAGTATCAGTAGTAGCAGCAGCAGCAGTAGCACTAGTAGCGGTAGCAGTAGTAGCAGTTGCTGCGGCCAAAATTTAACCAAAACCTAACAACAGCATCAGTTTATATTTTCTGCAACTTTTTTCCTGGGTTTTTTTTTGAAAATTTAAAAATTTGTCGCTTTTTCCGTTTTATCCTGTCACCACGGAATGACAAGATTAACTGCAATGAAAATAGATTTTCTATGTGTTCTCAGCGTACAAAAATTGTGTAACAAAAATTAAAAAAAAAATTGGAGGAAAACAAAGAGCGACAACGATAATGGAAAAAAGACAAATTTTATACATTTATTTAGCAAATTAGTTTCAGAACAACACACAAAACAAGATTCGAACGATTTAAAACGTTAAAAAGTTTTGTTGTTTTTTGGAAAAATAAGCATTCGTTCGTTGCTTTACAAATTATTATGGAAATTTGAAATGACAATCTGGAATGATAAGATAAAGATGAGACGGAAATTGACGATTAAAATTAAATGATTCGTTTATGTTTAAAAAAATTGTTGGAAAATTTGTTAAAATATGTCTTCTTTTTAAGCAATTAAAAAGATTGGTTGCACAAAATCGGAAAAATGAACAGATTACACTGGTAAATTAACAGCGCGACGTGTATTTGTCATTGGGTCAAGTACAATACACGGAGGTCCCATCGTAATACGTCCTAAAGGAGAGAGAGAGGATAATAAAGGAGATGGAGAAAATGCAGGGAGGTAGGAAAGGAAGGATAAGGAGACGGTGGAAAAACCCAGACCAAGAACATACAAGAGAGCGCTACTAGACCATTGAATCCCTAGCACTTCTCAACCAGTTCAATTTATTAATGAATCTATGGATATCTTTAATGTGGGCGCTCGACAAAGAGTCCAAATTATCGAAGAAGCCGCTGGCCAGGGACCTCAACCTACTAAGGGCTGGACAGGTTCCTCGTCGCAACATACCCATACGACTGGCATCTGCTTCAAATCCTTGTCTAATCGAATGTAATCTCGCAGAGCAATCTAATAAAACCAATAACTAACCTCAGACAGGCCTAGCAGCAAATCTGTTCTATCACTGTGTATAGCAGGCCATAGACACCTAGACACAGAACATCCCGATCAGTTCCTCCAACGCCTCTGCTCTTCCCACTGTCCTATTTAATGATAAAAATTCGCCTCAGAAACCTAATCGAGACCATCCGCCATCTGATTGCCAACCAGCCCGGAACCCAGCATATACTGTTTCGGTCTGGTCCAAAGGCTCTTAAGGACTCTTTGCACTCAGGAACAAGCTGTGATTTACACTAGACCAACTTAATGGCCTTTAGGGCAGCCTGACTGTCAACGAAGATCATATAAGATTCCGAATAGCCTTCAAGATTGCAAAAATCTTCGCCAGAAACACGCTACATTCATCTTTTAACTTAAAGTGAAGTTCAAGACCGAGATCCTTACAGAACTTTGATGTAACAATTGCACCAACAAAGCCAAATAAAAGTTTAAACTAATTCATAGGCATTTTGGAATTTTTTATAAGATTTTGACATCGATTATATCCTATAGAATAGTTATCAACAACAATCTTATTTTAAACTGCAATTTTTTGTCACATTTTATATGGAAAATATAAAAACACAGCTCATGATATTCAGGTAATGTTCTCAACATTTAAAAGTGATACACAATAGCTTATGATAAACGAAATAGCTCTTCCAAAAGGAAGACCTTTAGGTGATAAATGAAGATGGTCCTTTAGGAAACAGAACTCAGTAATTAAAATAAATTCAGCTTCACTTTTACATTTTTTTCTTTCAAGGACAGAAATTAAGTGACAACGGATTATTTCTTTACATTGTTTCAGTTTTATTAATCAGGTTTTTCTCAGCTAGGCACCTAAGCTACACTGTATCAGGCATTAGGTTTACCACTTACCGTTGTCCATAAACAATGCCAGCTATGAAAATGTATATTTATTTATTTACTAATTACAATACAATTACAAATGATATTTAATTATATATGAGCTGAGTAACATACCAGAGTCTCTGGTGGAAATCGAACCCACGACCCTCACGCTAATCGTCTAGCACACTACCCACTAGACTACCAGGACACTCTATGAAAATTTATAATTTTTTTGTATTGAGTGCAGTGAAATGATTGAATTCACCGTTGTCTAGAATGTAGAGTTTCGGCTCATTACACGAGAAAACGTTTTTAAATGCCAGTTCAGAGATTTTACACGGAAAGAAATTAAAAAAAAATATATTTCTTTTGGCTACGTGCTCTCAACAGTCTTCTGTAAAAAACTCTGAGAGTAAAATAAAACTTGTATGCAGCTTTTGTAAAATTTGTCGTTCGGAGGCGGCGTTAAACTGTGGATACACTCACGGATAAAACTAACACATACACAATATGTTTGGTGTGAGAAGCTAGGTTGTAATGCTGACTAAAGGGTTATAATGGCTAATTAGGTAAGAAATATGTCGTATGATAACTGGTGAAAATAAATGAAATTGAGCCACAATTAAAGTCGCCGTAGCTTAGTAGATAGTGTGTTGGCTTACCAGACGCGAGACCTGGATTCAAGTCCCAGGTCAAACATATCCAACAAGACAAAATGTGAACAAGATTTCTAACAAAAACTCTGAGAGTAAATAAAATTGCCACGAAAAGTTACTCAAAAAACTGTCGTTCAGAGTCGACTTTCAAATATAAGTCCCGCCATTCATATATAAAATTAACACACACAATATAATTGGTCGTAATTCTGATTTAAGGGTTGTAACCGCCAATTACGTATGTATGCATCATTTCACCAAAATGCCAAAACAAGTATTTATTAATACGAAGCAAAAAATCCTATGTATGTTTTATTTCCAAATCGTTGCGTTCCACAGATTTTTATTGCTCTTACTTTTATGATAAATTTTCTTTTATTCAACAACAACACTGCATTGCATTCGAGTATTAAAAATATATTAAAACGCTTTTGCATTTGAGAATAATAATATGCGCGTCTGGCGAAATTTAGATCAGGACATCTGATTATGCAGAAATTCCAATTATTGTGAATGACATTCGTTATACCCTGTTAATGAAGTTGTTGTGGCTTGACAGCATGGTTCTAGATGGCTATAATCGATTAATTGCAACAACAATTTCAATATATTCTGAAATCAACTGGCTCCTAAAATCATAGAATTTAACTCTGTGTGATATTTACTTTGGAGATTTTTGTATTCGCAAACAACAACTAAGTTAAAATCCGAAATCTAATGTGTTGTAGATGATATATAACCACATCACTGTAAAAAAAATCGTGGCAAAATTTATGAAAAGAGGAATGGTCGTGGCATCTTGATGTATTCATGTCTTCTTTAAACGCCATAAAAAATATTAAAACTATCTAAAAATAAACATACATACATACATACATACAACATTCATCATTGCAACCCTATAGTTTCTCACACCACTTATGTATGTTGTGTGTTTTAATTTTATACATGTCTGGCGGGATCTACAGTTTAAAGTTGATTGCAAACGACAGATTTTTAAAAAACTTTTCATGACAATTTTATTTACTCTCAGAGTTGTTAACATAAATCGACTGAGAGGAAGTCGCCTAAGAAATATAATTTTTCATAATTCGTGTTGTTGAGGATGTGAGGTTTGAACCGAGGCCTCACGTCTAATAAGCCAACATACTACCTACTAAACTAAGACAACTACGTGTTTTTATTTTAAATTGAAAAAGACTGTTATGAGCAACATGACTGGTGCATGAGCAACATCAGTACTACTTTTTATGTGTATATTTGATCGCTCCTATACAGGAAAATGGAATTCACCGTGATTGACGGAGTAAGAAAAAAAGGCTGTCAAAATCAAATCGAATCTATTTTACGATGTTTAACTGTCAAGTTTTTGTTTGGAAAAGCGTTAGGTATTGTGTTCTTATGTTATACTTAACTATATCCTCTAAATAAATATCTTTTGCTTAAAAATAAAAAAAGTAAATTATTTAATTTAAAACAAAAAAAAAAAACAAAAATTATTCGTATTTTATCATTAAGTGTAGTGCCCATTCTCGATTCTTCTCATTTTGTTAAAACATTTATGATGTCGTTATGGCGTGTTGGTATAATTTGACAGTTGTTAATGTCATTTTTCTTATTTTTTTTGTTTTTGCTCTGTTCTGTTCGCCCTATTTTGTTACGCCCTAAACATTTTCTGATTGAGCAAAAAAAAACGAACAAAAATAATATAAGTGTACGAATGTGTATGTGTATGAAAGGAAAGCTAATTTTATTTTTATAACAGTGCCAGTACCAGCAGTCATTGCAGTAAATGTAAGAGTAACGGTAAGAGTGCTAGGAGGGATAAAGCAATTTATTTAAATTTTATGGCAACATTAACACCCATTTGTTGACATTCACACACACTCACACGCATACATACATACGTGCCCTGTTATATTTTTGCTTTGTTGAAAGGCTTGTAACTTTTTGTTGTAATTGTTTTTGTTGTAGTTGGATTTTTATTTAATTTTTTTCTCTTGTTTCAAAGTTATTTAAATTTTTTAGGGTTAAAACAACAACAAAAACAATTATTAATTTGACTAATGCGTGTTTTATTTACTTTTGACGGTTAATAAAACAATTTGTGTTTTTTCTTGTTGTTTATAGTAGTATTAGTCGTATTATTATTATTATTATTATTATTATTATTGGTAATTGTTGTTGTTCTTATTATAACAACAAGTATTGTTTTATAATTGTTATTGTTTTTCTACATATTCATGTTAATGTTTAATTGCGATTTTATATTCATTGTTTTTTTTTTTGAATGACGTTTATTTCTCTGGGTTTTTAATAAAATTTTACGAAAAGTTATTATTACAGTTATGTACATACATCCATATGCATGTTTGTTTTAATTTAACTGTATGTATGTGAAACTATGTTTACAGTTAACAGTTTGCGTGTTTTGTTTTGTATTTTTTTTTACATTTCATAGCATATTTTTAGGATAATTTTCTGTTAAATTTCATGAGTAGTTCGCATGTTTACTCATTTTAAGTTTATTATATGGCAAATGGACAAGTAGATACTCATATAACTCCAGTTTCTTAATTCGAAATCTCTGTAACGGAAATCATTTGAATTAATTGCCGGCTTAAGACAACACAAACAAAGCCTTACAGGGCCATTAGTTCAAAGAATTGTTATCAATTGTATGTATTTATTAAGCCATCGATAAAAAAGTAATAAATTAGTAACTAATTTTTCAAGATTAAATGAAAATGTTTCTTTTTAATAAAATTTAGAAATAAATGTTTTATGACACTCCAGATAAATGAAATGCCATGTGTTTGTGTGAATAGTAAACGTAATAAAAAGAGTCTTAAATATTTTCATGTCTTAACTAAAAATAACAAAATAAAGACTAAACAGTATGACAAAGAGTTTTTCAAACCAAATGTGGATTAAAAGTGAAAATTTCAAATGAGATTATATTGCGTACTTAATTGATCATTACAAGAATTTTGTCAGGATTGCGTCCTAACTTCTCACAACACCCATGTTGTGTGTATTAATTTTATTCACGAGTGATGGGACTTACAGTTAAATGTTGACCTCGAATGACAGATTGGGGTAACTTTTCATGGTAATTATTAGGTGATATACTTTTGCCAGGAAACTGGTGGGAGGATGTCACCGAAAGCAATATATTTCTTAAAGTTCTTTTATTTTTTCTAGATGTTCGAGCTGTGGTAGGAACTTACGAACTCTCGTTTAGTAAGCCAACGCATTACCAACTAGACTAAAAGGTCTCTTATTAGATTTTTTATTGAGTGATTAGAAAAATATGAAATTTGGTAAAAATAAATAGGAACCTAAACTATATCGTAGATGAATCAACAATTGCTAGTCAAATATTGACAGTTTCTGCCTGGTGTTGGCCTGGCGTTGCAATGATACAACACAATACCTTTAAAGTTGATCAAGCTAGCATTTATATTGCTTGTTTCAAACACAGTAATTAGTGATAATGGAGATCAAAATCAATCGTTTGACTAACTTCTTAAAGAACATAATGCACTATTCCCCTGCAATGCCACGAGATCCGCAATATTACTTTTCTTGAGATTAATCCTGGCTTTGCCACCATCTGCGGAGTTTCAATTTGATTCGCCCATAATTTTTTCAAATATTATTGTTCTACGTGATTCATTTCGTTATATTTTAGCAGTAAACTGCATATGAAAATTCAATACATTCACTTTTTAGTGCTAATCTATGTGTATCACATATCAAGCTTCTTTGCCATTTGCTAGCTAACCATTTGATGAAAGGTTGATAACTGTTTAGAAATAATTGCCCATATCCCTAACTTTTTTAGTCAGTGACCTCCAAAGACCAAAGTTACCAGATCGAGAGGAAATAAACCTCTTCTTTGCCATTTTTCTGCAAACTTCAGAAATGTTTTCAGTAGCTTGAGATGCCTTCTTACATTTACTATCGGGTCGGCCATCTATAGGTTTAAATTTGAACCATCGGTTATTTCAAATCTGGCATACTTATGCCATTCTATTTTGTCACAAAATTGAGTATAGTCTTATATCCAATGAACGTAATGAACGCTTATACTATGTTCAGATATGCACTTTAATTGAGTCAATATTCGGTTTATTGAGTACAATATTTTAAGTGTTCAGACATAATAATATAGGCAGTTCAGCTGTTTATTCAATATTAATTTACAGTTAAACAAAACAGCTGGTTGTTTCAACAATATTGTTTTTATTTTGTTTTGTTTTTTTTTGTTGTCGTTGTTGACAGACAGTGTTCGGATAATTATAATATGCGCACTGAACGTACTTATGACAGTGCTGCATTTTAAGTTTTAGTCAATATTATAATAAATTGCGTATTTATTGCGCAATAATTAATTTACACTATATGAAATATTGAGCTCAATTATGGCGTTTATTGCGATTTACGCAATAATGGTGCATATCTGAACACCGTATTAAGCATCGTTGGGATTTATTGGCCCAACGAGAAAATGCACCATGATGTCGATCTTGTCAAAAACTCATCTTTTCGGATGATACTCATTTTTATCTTGGTGGGTACATTAATAAGCAAAATTGCTGTATTTGGGGCTCAGAAAACCCACACTTGGTCTTATGGAAGCCAAAGCACGAGTCACGAGTGACTGTTTGTTGCGGCTTATGGGGCGGAGAAATCACTGACTCATATTTCTTTGAAAATGAAGACAACGCAACCATTACGGTCAATGGATACTCCTTTCACACCTAATGCACCCATTACAAGAGACTATTTGGTGCTGCTTTTGGATCAAAGGCATCATTAGACTGCACATCCATTATGGTCAATGGAGACACCTATCGCACTATAATAACAGATTTTTGTACCTGCTTTTCATGGTATTGCTGTGAACGATATTTGGTTTCAACAGGATGGTGCAACTTGCCGCACATCTCATGCCACAATCGATTTATTGCGTCAAACGTTTGATTGCCGTTTAATTAGCCGAAATGGCGATGAAAATTGGCCGCCAAGAAGCTGCGTTTTAACAGCGTTGGACTATTTTCTGTGGGGCCAAAAGTATTACGCCGACAAAGCAGATACAATTAAGCATTTAAAGGCCAACATTCGTAATGCCATTGCCGATATACGACCCCATACCCCCAAAAAAGTGCACGAAAATTGGTCCTATCGAAAGAGGTACTGTGAAGCCAGTTGCGGCAACTATATGAATGAAATAATATTCCATTTCTAACAGGAACAGTTGTACTTCACAACAAAAAAAATAAATTTGGCAAAATTTCAAACCGTTTTTGTTTAGGATTGCATTGTTAAACTTAAACTTTTAAATAGCACACCCTATATAAACGATTATTAATAAACATTTTATTTAATTTGAGTTTGAGTTTAAATACAAAATAAAACTAAAAGTATAGCCATTACTTACTGTCCCACTGTATTGTATTTAATCAAGATCAGACGTCGCCACTGAATATGCCTAATAAGCGAAAACAATAGAATAGAATGAAAACAATAATCCTCTCAGTGTGTTGCAATATTAATACAGCGACTAGAGAGAAGAAATAAATGCTTTCAGATTTTATTTTTATTATAGGCTAGGCTAACAAAACAAATTGTTAACAAAAAATGTAACAATAAAAATATGTGTCATAAAGCCATTATGTTAGAACAACTAAACAGAAACTAGAAAATACCAAAAAAAAAAAATGAAACAAAAATTATAAACAATTTACAAAACATAAGAAAGTCACACAATCAGAACGACTAGAAGAACGTATTTCGTTATAAAATTTGACATATACAGTGAACGTCAAAAGAATGTCTACATTAAAAAAATAAACATTAATAAATTACCGTTATTTTTATTTTAAAATTGTTTCATTGCCCGTTTTTAAAATTAAAACAAAAAAAATTACAAGAAATTTCGAAATATTTCCAAATATTTTTCGGCACTCTGCCGTTTGGTGAAGTACAGTTTCTTTTGACGCTCACTGTACATACCATATGTTTGTACAAACGTATTTATATGCCGGTGATTTATATGTCGGTCTGTTTGTTCTTTTGTAGACGGTTTTATTATTTTTTTATTTGTTAACAAAAACCAAAAAACAAGAGATTCCTTTAGTTGCCTTCCTTTTACTCGTTTGTTTTTTTTTTCCGTTGATGACCCGTAAGTTGACAAAAAAAAAAAACTCTGAATGTTACAGTTACAAGGCAAAGAAAAACTTTTGAAAAACAACATAGAAAAAGACTCATAAAAAAGCAACTGGAAAGGTAAATATTTTACCAGTCACACTTGTTAAGGGGAATTTGAAAAAGTGATTTTATTTTTAGGGATTTATATGATGTGTCATTTAGAAGCACTTTAGCAACAACATTCACAGAGGCATCCAAACAAATAGACAAACAAACCAGCAAACAAACGAATAACAAAAGAAATGTTGTAAAGGACAAATCACCGTGAATTCATCATCTACAGTCAACAGAAATCAGTGTTAAATGAAACGCCATTCAAAGTAATGTTAAGCTAAATCTGTTGAAATAAATCAGAAAGGTAAACACGAATAAAATATTAGAAATTGGTGGTGATGAATACTCATCTTACATTTTAAAGGTGATAAATTCTTTAACGATTCACATATGAATTGCGGCATTTTTTAAAAGGTGATCCATTATTGTTAATTAATTGATTTGTTTATCGTTAATAACATTAAATTTATAAGTATTGTTTGATTTAAACAATAAACAGAGTTTCGGTTGTTTATTAATTACTTCATAGGAAGTTAATTCATCCCAAATACCACGAAATTTTAAAACCAAAGTTCACTACACTCTAGGGAAAGTCTCTCAAACGCGCTGCAAAGATCAAAAGCAATAAATCCCTAAACTAATGTGTGACATTATCGTCGATTGAAGATAAAGTACCATAGTTATTAGAAATAATTGTAGCACCACAATAAATACAAGTTTATTTATTTATTTCTTAATTGCAATACAATTACAAATTATATTGAATTATTATGAGCTAAGAGACTTCGACCATATGCTAGTGTAACAGACCAGAGTCTCTGGTGGGAATCGAACCCCATGACCCTCACGATAATACTTCAGCACACTACCCACAAGACTACCAGGGCACCCAATAAGTATACGTTTTTATGTCAATTCATAACCAAGGAAAAGCCTTGTCTTTACAACACCACTGAGAGAAAGGAATAGTAATTGTATTGTACAGAATTTGGAGAATAATGCCAAAAAGTTATTATTATTATTGTTTGAAGTCGAAATAGTCTAGTAGATAGTACGTTGGCTTGTTAGACGTGAAGTCACGGTTCAAACCTCAGGTCAGACATCTCCAAAAAAACGAAATGTGAAAAGTATTAATTCGGCGACTTCCTCTCATCAGATTTCTGGCAAAAACTTTGAAAGTAAATGAAATAACCATGACAAAATTTTTCAAAAATATGTCGTTCGGAGTCGACTTTAAAGTACCGCCACTCATTTATAAAAAGTTAACACACACAATATAAGTGATGTGAGAAACCAGGTCGTAATCCTGGCTGAATGGCTGTAATAAACAATTCTGTATGTAAGCATATATGTATGTTTATATATCAGGCACCTCTATTTACAGGAAAGATCATGACATCGGATTTGTGGGATCGATTTGAAATTGACGTCCGATTCTTTTTATTAAATTTGAGTTCATTACTCAGTCCGTAAAATTTTAAAATACAGGAAGTTTTTAGGCACTTCCTGTCTTAAAATTTGAATTAAACAAAATGTGTGTGCGATATCTTTGAAATTATGCGTTTGTAAGGCAGAATATATCATCGATCAAATGTTCCCTGGGTGGAACGCATCAAAAAGCTCTAATTTTCATTACTTTGGCGCATAAAAAAGGCTGAATTTGAGCGATAGCCTGGGTTATGTTGGCGATTTACACCTACAGAATATCCAATGTGACACGAACTATGCGGCACGTAGTAATGTTTTGTTGAAATTTAAGCCAAATGAAGCAGGTAATCATCGAACTGTAACGCTTTCCGATAAGGCCATAAAATCCGAGCGCCCTACGCATTAACTTACGGTCAGTATATGGTTGAAAGAACGCGTGGCCATTGATTGGAGTCCCAATGAGCTATAAAATGGAGACAAAAACATATTCGCCAATTTTAAAAATATGAACCCCTTCCACTTGCATACAAAATTCTGTCGAACCTTTTGTGTTCATTCGTACCATTGTGACTTGAACAACTTGACAACTTGACAACTAATCAAATTCGCTACTTATCATCTATTCGTTCATTTTAATAGACCGATTTGTGCAATAGTGGCGAATATCACGTTTAATTTTGGTATCTCTGCTATGATGTTCCTGGGTGATGCTAGCTGACACAAGGTGATCAGCTTACTTGAAAAAACACTCTCTGAATTATCTAATACTAAACGGAGATTCAGACAGTCTGATCGATTATTGTGTAATCTCCTCAATATATTATTGGAAGAAATTTCGAGCTCTACAGACATATGTATATACATATATGTATATAATGTATGATTCCGTCTTCGTTGTCAATGAGTATAGACATTGTAGTTTTATACTGGCATTGTCGTCTTTAGACTTGTACAACATCTACATATGCTGACAAGCCGCTTGCATGAGTTTAGATGCTGAGACGATAAGATCCTTTGAGTTTGTATATAAGGAAAGGCGTAGAACAGAACGACACGACCCCGATGGGAAGATCAGTTTTAAGGCGATATTACAAAAATTGTTGTGAGGAATTTAAATTCTACTCTAATTTATACCGTAGGCAGACGACATCGTTAATTTAAATTAAAAATTTTTAAAATTCAAATAAAAAATAATGGAAATCACCAATGAAAGTATAAACAGCCAACAACTATGGATGTGTGGTTGGAAAACAAAATTTATCTCCGGAACACCTTTATTAATTTCCATACGAGAAACGGCCATGGATAGTACCTACCAGTGCCCATAAATCGTGAAACAATTTTTCGTCAAAAATAAAGGAGAAAGTTATAGTAAAACCTCTGGATTTTATAAAAACTTTCGCTCTTTTCTTTCGAAATGTGTAACGTTTGAAAACTAATCACTTTTACGTCGAGTTGTACACACATAATTGGTGATTACAACCTAGCTTCTCATGTCACTTATGTTAAGTGTGTTCACTTTTATGTGTGAGTGATGGGACATACAGTTTAAAGTCGACGACGAAAGCCAGATTTTTGAGAAACTTTTCATGGCAATTTTATTTATTCCCAGAGTTTTTGCTAGAAATCTGCTGAGAGGAAGTAGCCGTAGAAATATTTTTCATATTTCGTTTTGTTGGAGATATCTGGCCAGGGGTTTGAACCGTGGCCTTACAACAAATAACATAACACACTACATACTAGACTACGATGGCTACAATTCATTTAAAATTTCAGGATCATGATTTATGAATCAATTAATTATCGCCCAAAATATTTTAAAGCTGGTGGTTTCAAAACTGCAGAAATGTGTGCATTATCTTGAAACTGACATGGTCATGATCAAGCTGGCGTACTTTGCTTTCACATCGATCGATACATGTAACAGTAATGGAGTGGTAGTGAAATGAATTGGATTCCAAATCTATTCTCAGAGGAACATCTTAATACACATACATAATTGGTCATTACAACCCTTCAGTCAGGATTACGACATAGTTTTTCACACCACTTATGTTGTGTGTGTTAATTTTATACATGAGTGGCGAGACCTACAGTTTAAAGTCGACTCCGAACGACAGATTTTGAGAAACTTTTCATGGCAATTTTATTTGCTCTCAGAGTTCTTGCCAGAAATCTGCTGAGAGGATGTCTGGCCTGGGGCTCGAACACTGGTTTTTCGTCTAATAAGCCAACACACTACCTACTAGACCACGGCGACTTCAACATCTTAATGTTTCACTTAATTATTGAAATGTGTTCAGAAGCTTCTATTGTATAAATCACTCCTTTCAATTTCGTACGACTTATTCGAAGATGGTATTCTATCAACAGATTTCTTTAAAGGTATTTTTCCTAGTTCGTTAACTGAATTTAAAAGAATATACAGTTATTTGTACAAATTGATGTTATGTAAGCATGTAGTGGTATTGTATACAGGTAAAATTTATCATTCCAGCAACGGTATTACATTTTACAGTACATGTGCGTGTGACGTTGATGACGTTTATCCTTTTTGAGAAGTTTGACATTATTGACTTGTAGGATTTGCATACATAAGCCAACAACAACGTAAGAAATATAGCAATTCCATGAATAATCTACTCAATCAATATTAAATAAAAGGTAACGAAACAAAAATCCTGTAACAAAAAAAAAATGGGGGAATGAAATGAAAAACAAACATTTATCAACCTCAAATGGATTGAATGACAATGTCTAGAGTTGTTAAGTCAAGAGTTCTAAGGAATCTATTTAAAGTTATTATAATACAATAAATACAACAAGACATCGATATACATATACTCAATATGAGTGTGTGTGCATATGTGTTTTTGATTGAGTAAGAATTTCAACACTTGTTTCAAATAAAATCGACAAAAAGAAAATGAAATAAAATTGACAGAAAGTAAAACAAAAATGTCAGAAACGATATTTACGCATATTTACATATAAATGAAGACAATCAGACAGACAGCTAGACAGACAGTCAGCCAGACATGAGGGCAATCTGGGAAAAAATGAGGGAAAAATAAAAATTTTCTCAAAAGGTCGTAAATAAGAAAACTTCATCAAGTCAAGTCAGTGACGTACATCTAGATTTTAATAGATTCACATGTATGTGTAGTTTCGCAAATATTTAAATACAGGTTCGAACTTTTTTGGAAAATTAAAATTATTCTGTTTTTCCTAGGATAACTTAAATTAATTTACGAATTAAATGTGAGTTAAAGTTTAACATTTTAGAGCACATTTACTGTATTCTGCCTAACAATAACGAGAAGATCACTTGTGAATGGAGGGTCAAAAAACTAAACATAATTGAAGCCAATTTTATAACTTACCACCCTATTCATCATTATTCTTAGTTGAACTAACAACCGAATCTTGTATTGAAATTATTAGGAAAGTTAAGGCAAAGCCCAGCTGCTAGAATGCTGAAATTGCATAAAAACACAAGGTTTATAATAATATCTGGTGCCCTATTTGTCTAGTGGGAAGTGTACTAGACTATTAGCGAAAGGGTTGTGGGTTCAATTCCCATTAGAGACTCTGGTCTTTTACACTACACTGAGCATATGACCGAAGTTACTCAGTTTGTAGAGAATTAAATCTAAATTGTAATTGTATTGTAATTAATAAATAAATAAATAAAATATTATATTAATTAACTTCGTAATGAAGCCAAAAGAAATTGAAAATGGGCCACATATAAATTCTCATTCAATGGATTTAAAATTTTAAACAGGATGACAACAAACACTATCCGGAAAAAATTCGAAAGATTTAATCAACCAGACTTGCAATACCGTCTGGTTTTCCGAAATCTGACAGATTTTGGCTTATAAACAGTAAAAACATTCTGGATGTATTTTTAGAGGTCCACTTCTCAACAACACAAATGCATATGATATATCGAACATACCGATCTCAGACAATCGCATTAAATGGTCAGTGATAAGCCTTTATCCCTTGAAATCACGGAGTCCTGCTCGTATCATATCAGCGGAATTACAGATGAACCTGTGTTAATGCTTACCGCTGTCTCATCTACTGTTGAAATGGACGTTTTACAAGGTTCATCAACATCAGCCTATTACAATATCTACTTAAGACGTTTGAGAGAATCATCGACATAAAATACTATTACGTTTTTACCTTTTAAAAACGTTTAAAATATGAGCTCGTAGATTGCAAATAAAATAAAAATAAATTTGTGTTTAGTTTTAAATTAAAATCATTTATTATTCGCACAATTCTGTGTATCACTGTTCACAACTTGATATAAACAACAACAATTGCTTTGTTTATTATTCCTCTGTTTACACCCTAGGTATAAACAATAACAATTAATAAACAATTATTCGACAGATCTTTGTTACGGAGATCTTCCAACCAAGATTACTCTCCTCAAACGCACCGCGACTTCACACAAGACTGACTGAACTTTTACTGACTCAGTTGCCTGTTCTGCATTGCCTTTCATATGTATACAGTCTGATGAATGCTTTTGAAAGTGAATGTTTGTGGCAAAAAAGTTTGCATGTGGTCAGGAAGTTATTTTGCACCAGGTTAATATAAAAAAAAAATATTGTCAGTCTGGAGATAACGCGCGGGATCATTCTGCCAACAGGTGGTACTATGGTCTCAATAGTCAATTGAGTAGCAGAGACCTCTCTCGTACGACAAAACTAATACTCTACTAGACGCTCATTCTCCCCGTGCTTCTTTATGGTGCAGAGGCATGGACCCTATTAAGCACTGATGCAGAAGCTGTCCAGTGCGAGTTGGCGATGATTTCCGCAACCGATACAACATGGAGCTGTATGAGCTTCTCAATGACATGGACGTTGTGCAGCTTATTAACATCCAGCGACTGCGATGGCTCGGTCATGTCGTCCAAATAGGGGAGAATGTTCCGGCAAGACGGGTATTTGTTGCGGGAATCTCCGGAAGCCGGCGGAGAGGACGACATTGTTTGCGTTGGAAGAACCAAATGGAGGAAGCTCTGTCATTGATTGGTGTGACCAACTGACACAGGCGCGCAGTAATCAGAGGCCTATGGAAAGACTTGTGTTAAGGCAGGCCGAAATCCGTTAATTGGGTTATTAATGACCAATTAAGTGAGTAAGTAAGTATAATGTTAGGAGGCAAGCATGTGCAGTTTCTTATTTAAAAATTGTTGAAGTAGGCTACAAATTCCTCCGGATTTATTTCCGATGACTATTTCTGATTTTGACTTCTTATAAATGGGGGGTCTAAAAGAGATTTGACTCAAACAATGAAGTCATATCACAAACAAAGCTAATTTGATGGTCTCGATAAATCCTCATCTTTTAAAGGAATTAAAAAATTGAGCAACGTTTGATAAAATAAAAATATTACTGGGCATTCCTATATACAATGTAATAAATTAGATCAATTTTAATACATTATTTATGTATACAATTTAAAAACTTGTAACATTTCCACACATCTTTAGCATGTTTTTGAAAAATATCAATCTAAATACATAAAAAACCTCTTCTGCTAGGAGTTTATATAATAAATTCATGCATTTTTCCGCCGTATGCATACATAACATACATACATATGTACATCACGTTAGAAAAATATTATAGAGGCACGAAAATTGTTGTATGTGAGTATTTGGAATTTTTAAATTCATTTTCTTTGATACGACTTCCAAGAATAATATTTGCATGTAATTTCTTAAGAAAATTTGTATGTTTGTGTGTGTGCATATTTTTTATTTTTACAAACATTTTACATACTTTTACATGAATGATTTGTACACGAGGATACTGGCATAATGTTGCAATAACGGCTTCCCTGCTACAACATCTTATTTGCATTTAGATTTTTATCAAAAATTGGAACAAAAAAAAAAACAACAACTTTCACATGAAATTTGTTTCTTGTTCTCCTTTATAATTTTTTAGTTGAAAATATTGAAGAAATTTTATTTAAATTTTTCCATAAAAACTGAAAGAAAGTCGTTTCTAATGAAATACTTACTTGGAAGAGAGGAATGTGGTAGAATCTGTAAGAAAAAATTAAATAAACTTTGATTAGAATTTTCTTTTCATAATTCAATGATATAAATTCGATTAATAATAACAAAAATACATGTATCAATTTAATTTTCTAAATTAATAACGAAATAAAGAAAGTTATCGAAAAAAGTAAATTCAAGCAAACTTTACTTCTTTTTCTTCTTTAATATTCAGTTGAGTAACAGTTTTGTTCTTTGGAACCTTAACCTCAAAACTATACTTGAAAGCCAGGAAAAATCTACATACAGGAAAAAATCTAAAATAACTTTGGGTAGTTTTGGAATTTGTGCTCAGATTACTATCGAAATTGTTTAACATCTGTGGCCTGGCAGTTAACCCTACTAAAACACAGTTATTCACAAGATACAAATTCCCTAAATTTTGCTACCCCTTGTAACAACAGAATAATTCTATATATATCTATAGGGTGGGTCATCTATCGGTTTAATATACTAATACTTAAGTCATTATATTCTGTCACAAAATTCATTATATTATCCCATTAAACATAATGAATAGATTTACGCTTGACCATCGTTAGGATTTCAAATTTATTTCCAAAACAAAGACAATTGATCGGAATTCGCACCAAAATGTCGTACAAAAATTGGTGGCAGGGAAGGACCAACAGTGCCCGGTATTTGCAAGTTTATTGCTAAAGTTCATGCAGCTGGTTTTATTCTTGATGCACCATGACGTCATAGTGCTCGTACAGTACGTACACCAGAAAATACTGAAGCTATGGCTAAGAGTGTGCGTGAGAATCATCAACTCGTCATCTTTCTCAAGAACTGAACATTTTATTCACCGGTTTACGTCGAATTTTGCGAAAAGATCTCGGTAAGACACCTTATAAAGTTTAATTGTTTTAAGAGTTGAAGTCGCATGACCCTCAGCTTTGCTGGATGAGTCAACGAGAAACTACACGAAGATGTCGATTTTGCAAAAAAAATCATCTTTTCGGCTGAAGCTCATTCTCATTTTGGTGGACCCAATACACCCATTACCATACTGTTTGGTGCAGTTTGTCAAACGGAGATCATCACTGTCCATATTTCTTTGAAAATGAGGACGGCGCAACCATTACGGTCTAGTGAGACACATATCACACCATGATAACCGATTTTATTGTAGCTGCCCTACATGGGATTGATGTGAAAGATCTTTGGTTTCAAAACGATAGTGCAACTTGCCATATATCTCATACCACAATCGATTTATTGTATCAAACGTTTGATTGCCGTTTAATTAGCCAAAATGGTGATGTCAATTGGCCGCCAAGAAGCTGCGATATGACACCGTTGAAATATTGTCTGTGGGGCGCCGTTAAAGATAAGTGTTATGCCGACAAACCAGAGACAATGTGAGGCCAACATTCGTGATGCCATGCCGAGATGCGGTCCTATACACTCGAAAAGGTACACTAAAATTGTTGCGATCGAATGTAATAATATTTAATTTCTAACAATAAAATAATAAATTTGGCAAAATTTCAAACCCTTTTTGTTTTATTGCATTTTTAAATTTAAACTTTTGAGTGGCCCACCCTATAATAAAGCCAAATATCTTAGAATCACATGAAACAATAAACTTAACTGGAATATCAAAACACAATCCAAAACAATTAAGACGGCAAATGCTCTTTATTATTGTAATGGGTTTTAGCTGGGGTATTAATCCACGAAATTTATATTGGCTATGGGATTTTGTAATCAAACCAACTTCATTCCAAGGGGTCGCGATTTGGTGATTGGCTTGAGAGAAAAGTATTCATAAACATAATTTGAGGCATTGAAGCTGATAACATAGCCGATGGTCTTGCAAAAGCCGGCACAATACATACATACATAACACAGCCTTGCAAATTTGGACTTTTTTGTGCAAATAAGATGGCTCCAGGTGTTTTCGAAGGCATTTTGTTCGCTGAACACGAATCAAGTAAATCTGATTAATTTTTATAAATCTGATTAATTTTAAAGGACCTCCGTAATGTATTTCTTTTTCTTTTGCATCCCTTGACATAAACCCACCCCCTACTTTAAGGGTGTATGCAAACAATTAGACTTTGAGCTCATTTTAAAGAGCAAAGATCAATTGTCAATTTCTGACAATAGCAATGGTTCCAGCACGTCAGTGTTTAGCTCTACAATGTTTAAAAAATGGCCAAAAACGCTATTTTTAGCGGTTTCAATCCCCTTTTTCTCGAAAACCTGACCAGATACGTGTTCAGCGCACAAAATGCCTTCGGAGCAATCTTATTTGCAGAACCCATGCAGGGCTGTGTAATTGGTTATTACAACCATTTAGTCAGGATTATACCTTGTTTTTTACACTACTTATGTTGTGTGACTTAATTTTATAAAGGGTCCGCCAAATAACTTTTTTTTAAAATTCTTTAAAAAAAACTACTGAATATTTTCTCAAATTTCGTTTTTTATTCGAAAGTACAATCCTTCCGGTTAATAATGGAAAATAATTTCATTCAAATGGCTGTCTCGGCTGGCCATGCAGTAGGCTACACGATCGGTCCAATTTTTAAGTACATTATCGATTGTGTGCAGCTGTATTTCACCAACGGCTTCACGAATATTGTCCTTTAAAGCGTCAATTGTCTCTGGCTTGTCGGCGTAACACTTATCTTTGACGGCATCCCACAAATAATAGTCCAACGGTGTCAAATCGCAGCTCCGAAGTGGCCAAACGACATCAGCTCTGCGGCTGATAATGTGATCTTCAAAAACAGGGCGCAAAACATCGAGTGTAGCTTCGGCTGTGTGGCACGTAGCGCCGCCCTGTGGAAACAAAATGTTGCCAATATCCTTCTCTTCAATTTTTTTGAACATAAATTCGTTCAACATGGCCCGAAAACGATCGCCATTGACTGTAACGGCCACTCGTTAACGGTGACTCGTATTGGGTGCGACGGCTTTTCAATGTATGCGTGCGGTTTTTCGGTGCCCCAAATGCGACAATTTTGCTTGTTTACATACCCGCCAGGATCAAAATGAGCTTCATCTGAAAAGATGATTTTTTTTTGCCAAACTCGGCATCTTCTGTAAGTCGATCGCAGGCCCACTTAGCGAAGCGAAAACGAACAATTGGACTTTGTATGGCGTCTTACCAAGGCCTTTGTGCAAAATTCGTCTCAATGATGTCTCCGAAATGTTCAATTGTTCAGAACGACGGTGAATTGATGTTGATGGCGCTTCACGCACACTTTCTGCCACAGCAGCAATATTCTCGGGTGTAAGTACTGTTTTTGGCTTTTCACGCTTTGGTTTATCGATGAGGATGCCAGTTTCTTTCACTTTTTTCACAAGATAACGAACATACGGAGCTGACGGTGCTTCTCTTCTTTCAAAATCCGTATGCAATTTTCGCACACATTCTGCAACATTACCATGATTTTCAAAGTAATGTCGCAATATTTCCCAGCGTTGTTCAAGCGTATGCATAACCATATTCGTTCAGCGGAAGGATAAAACTAGTTATCTGTCAAATCAGACATGAGCTAAGTGTTACCATTCACGAAATAAGCACTATTTGAAGAAAAAAAAAAACGTTAGATGGCGGACCCGATACATTTTTGTTTTAAATTATCTCTGGACAACTTTCTAGCATTAAATCGTAATGACAATTGATAACTTTCGACCCAGCATTGTTGACAGCATTAAAAGTTCTCTCAGGACTTTCTCTAATCTCAACTCGATTGATCCAAAAATTTTGCAAATGATTAATTAATGGCGGGGAACTACTACTACAGCTGAGTTGGGATAGAATCGAGAACGCTAAAGTTGTTCTTACTGCATAAAATTTGGACTTATTTGAAAGCAAATCTTTGTTAAAAAATTTTTCCCAGCGATTTTATTTTTTTTTTTTTGGTAAAATGAATGTTTTTTTTTGTTCCTTTTTTTGTGAAAAGGCTAATTTTTTTTGCTTAACTCTGGTTGGATTGTAGAAGTATTTCATCTAGAATCATCGTTAATCAAGCCTGCAGAGCCAACTTCATGTATAAAATGCTCAATCGTGGTTGGATGCAGTCCCAATAGCTTATAAAAAAAATTAAGAAAAAAAAATTCAAAAAAAATTTGGTGATTGGCTTGAGTGAAAAGTATTCATAAACCCAGTTTGAGACATTGAAGGTAACGACATACTCGGCTGCCTTGCAAAAGCCGGCATAATACATACTACATACTTAATTGGTTGTTACAACCCTTTAGTCGAGATTACGACCTAGTTTCTCACACCACTCATGTTGTGTGTGTTAATTTTATACATGAGTGGCGGGACCGACAGATTTTTGAGAAACTTTTTCATGGCAATTTTATTTACTCTGAGAGTTTTTGTCAGAAATCTGCTGAGAGGAAGTCGCCGAAGAAATATTTTTTCATTTTCTAGTTTAGATGGAGATAACGCGGCACAATAGAAAACTTAATTGAATTTAAACATGAGATTGGCATGAGATGCAAATAAATGGTCTGTTATAAGGAGACCATGGCCTCTGAGCGAACGTGCTAGGTGACCAGGAGCCCTCAAACGATGTCTGCGGAAACTGTAACGACGAGAAAGAAGACCTTGGAACATCTTTTTTGTCATTGTGTGGAGTTTTTTATAAAATTTTTGATAATTTTAAACAAAACATTAATTTTTAAATCTGTTTTATTAATTTTTTAATACACAGTCAATAATTGTGCTTTAACATCAGTTGAGAGATGTGGGTAATCTAAAGTTGGCGCCATATAACGAAGATTTTAAATTCAATTAAAAAATTAAATAAATAAACAAACAACAACAAAATGAAAAAAAATAAAAACAATTAAACATTGGCTACATACTGATAATACCTCATTTATTTTTATGAATTTTATACGTTTGCAATTGAAAATTTATTTGTAATTCATTTAAGCAGTTATAAGTTTAAGCATTAATAAGTATTTAAATGCGATCAGCTCTTTAACCCAAATAGGTTGATAAACCAATTTTTTAATTTATTTAATTTTTTTTTTTAGCTTTTTTCAATTCATTTTTTCTTCTTGTTTTTATTTATTTATTTATTTTGTTTGTTGTTGTTGTTTGTTGCAGATAAAACAATAACATTAAATAATTTTAAAGCCACATGAATGTATTTTATTGGGTTTGAAACATTGAATTCATTTTTTATATGTATTTGTACTGAATTGTACAATATAATTATAAATATGTATGTATGTATGTAAATGTATTACATATGTATTAGGCGTATGTGCGTGTGTTGCACCTGTCTACAAACAATATTTATATTAAAATAAGCCATTTAAACTTATCAACAAACGTCAATTTACGCCAAAACACAGGCATATTACGGTTATAAACACAAAATATTAAATACACTTACAGTAGCACACATCGTAAATGGTACAATATTTAGAGAAAAGTGCTGAAAACTGTATTTTGCAACTCTGTGTTTGTCAATAATAATATTCTTTTTGACATGAAACCAATGGTTATTAATAAACTTTTGCAGCTTCTTTATCACCAATGATGCATTAACCTAACCTTGTAGATTTAATTTTATAGTGCACTGTATATTCTAATAGGTTTGTTTTGTAATTTAAAATGTAGAAAAATGCGTATAATTTCATTTTATATTCATATTTCAATTCATTATAAATACGCATAACGCTTTACATCAAAATTTGTTTGAATACTAAGCATGAAAGCCTGTATCTCTCGATTATGAAGGTAAACAGATGCATTTTTACTGGAAAGGAAAAGTGTTTCCAGATCCATTATAGCATTGTTAGCTGTCTTATGCGATTTGATTATCTATTTAGTGCAACAGTAACTCTCAACTTAAAAATGAGTCACTCATATACTAGCTTTAATACTATTCGCCATTGTGTCCTATTCGAGGTTAGATTTTGCCAATGATAAGTTAATGTTTTTATATAACCCTGGATTATATGAAAATATATACCCGACAATATCCTATTCATTCGTTCGTTTTTATTTTCGACGAACTTACTCTTAACAGGACAGACCAGAAATCTACTGAGAGGAAGTCGCCGAAGAAATATTTTTTTTTCATACTTCGTTTTGATGTCTGACCTGAGGTTTGAACCGTGGCCTTACATCTAAGAAGCCAACACACTATCTACTAGACTACGCGACTTCTTCGTGGGGTGAGAAATTAGGTCGTAATAATGACTGGAGGGTTGTAATGACCAATTATGTATTACATACATTAGACGTAGTCTATTAGGTAGTGTGTTGGCTAATTAGACGTAAAGCCAGTATTCGAGCCCCAGGCCAGGCATCAAAACAAATATACAAACAGTATTTCTTCGGCGACTTCCTCTCAGCAGATTTCTGGCAAAAACTCTGAGAGTAAATAAAAATTGCCATGAAAAGTTTCTCAAAAATCTGTCGTTCGGAGTCGACTTTAAAATTGTAGGTCCCGCCACTCATGTATAAAGTTAACACACACATCATAAGTGGTGTGAGAAACTAGGCCGTAATCCTGACTGAAGGGTTGTAATGACCAATTATGTATGTACGTATACATTAGACGTATATTATGTGACCTAGTAGACATGTTTCCTTATTAAATTGTAATCTTTACATTTTTTAATTTTTTGTCATTCCTTGAAGGTGAACAATGCTCTCACAATTCATATCCCTTCAGTTTTCTGTACTATACCGGTTCTAGAGGGTCGACGCCTAGAACCAATGCCCTCTTTGCATTTATATGAGTTTGTTGTCGCTAGAGGTCCGTTCCATTATGTGCGTTGTTGATCTTATGCTCTGTGGGAATTATTTAATAATTTATTTGCAATAAGATTAAAGGCCTCCAGATTTTTATAACTTGATATCATGATGAATATTTTATCGTCCGCCGGATTCGTATCTGGATGACTTGGATTTAGAACCTAACGCTCTAGCCAATAATACATTATATTCAAAACTTATTTCTTAATTGCATAGGGGTCTTTTTGCCTTGAAGTTGAGTTTGTCCCTGTCCTTAGCCGCTAAATTTACAATCTTGACTTGAGAGAATTTTAAGATCCCTAATAATATTTTCTTTAGAAGTAGCCGTAGTAGGTAGTGTGTTGGCCTATTAGACGTGAGCCCACGGTTCAAACTCCAGGTCATCTCCAATAATACGAAAAAATATGAAAAATATTGCTTCGGAAACTTCCTCTCAGCAGTGTTGTGGCAAAAACTCTGAAAGTAAGTAAAATTGCCGTGAAAAGTTTCACAGAAATCTGTTGTTTGGAGTCGACTTCAAACTATTGGGCCCGCCACTAAGGTATAAAATTAACTCAGACAGCATCAGAAATGTGAGAAGCTAGGTCGTAATCCTGACTAAAGGGTTATAATGACCAATTATGTATGTACGTATATATATAGGTTGTTTTGCCTTTAAATTAATGTTCAGTTCGTCCAGACATTTGGTCGCTGAATTTACATTTTTGTCTTGACCAGAAGCAATTTTAAGATCCTTTAAGATTCGAATATTAGTTGTAGGTTTTGGACATTAGATGTGCAGTCAGCTTCTCATTAACTGGATAGTCTGCAAATGGTAAGTCTGCAATGACTTCATAATGCGTTTGTGTAGATGACTCTAGTAATTTAAAAATAATATTGAGTTTCGATCTAATAGCCAATGAATTTAGCGATTTTAAGCTTCATAGCAATTCTTTGAGCCTGGATATGGTAGATACAGATAGATTCCTAAATATTTGTTAGGATGTTGGATTATATTATTTATTTTTGTCTTCAGGGCTTAACGTTTTATGAGCATACTTCAATGGATTTACCTCTTGTTTCCGTTAAATAAGACATTTCTCTAGTAAGTCGTTGGAATTCGTATTATTGCTAGTTTCAGATGCTTGTACTTACTTTCAAATGTGGTGTGGTGTACTTTGCAAACGTTGACGTAAGCGTATAAGAATTTATTGATATGTATTATTTATGCCAGCATAACTATTTCTTATTAAAGTAAACAGATCTTTGGTACATACTGTTAGCTTTCTATAAATCAAAGTACTTTAAAGAAGTTTGTGTGTATTTACTCTCAAATCGCGATCTACTGAGTGAGGAGTGACCACTTGCTATGGTATGTTGCACCGTGCTTAAAAATAACGCTCCGCGATTATATTCGTCGAGGAAAGATGCTAAGCTTTGGATGTGAGCTTTAATTCAAATAAATGACTTGAGGACATTAACAATTTTTGACACAACAACCAAGAGGGTGAGAAATAGCCAATTCACAACATACGTGTAAACAAAGGAAGTGGTGGGTATTAATTTACTACTTCTGCATTCCTCCCAAGTATATTTTTATGCAAGTAGTTCGACTAATTAAAAAATTTTCGTTGCCACTGTTTATGATGTCAGCTTCTCTGATTTTAATTGCATTCAAAAGGCATTACAGACATTTTCTGCACGTGTATGGTAAATATTGTTCATGAACCCATTTATAATGAGGCCAGTTAATAACATTTTTTATCCATTTTGTGTTGTGTTGTGTTGTCACTTAAATGAACACACATTCATAAATAAAAAGCATTCTTATCTCGTGGTTCATCATTAGCAATGGCTTACGGGCCAAATGTATTACATGACAGAGGCGATTCGATATCCATGCGATGGCATTTCGTTGATTGTAAAAATATTTTAAAATGGTTTCTTTATTTATTTTTTTTATTTTGTTTTTGTTAACAAAATAAAAACCAAAAATGCAATAAAATAAAAAATTTACAAAAACAAAATAAATTTAAAAAAAACTGAAATGACAATGAGCAGCAAAGCGGAAGTAAATTGTATTTCCGTTTATAATAAGTTTTATTCTGGTATTTGTCTGTGTGAGTGTTAATGAACGCACACACGTATTTAATGCAAAAAAAAAACAGGAGAGAGCCATCAACGTAATTCATATTCAGACACAGGTTCAATTAACAATAGACTCAATTAATATCACCTTAACAACAACAACAACAACAAGAAGAACAAAACTACAATAATAACAAAAGTAAATGATACTGATTGTATACAAATACAAGTGCAATTGTAATACGCAATTTATATGAGAAACACCAGACATACATGCGTACATATTTACCATACAAAAGTGTAATGTAATGTATACCCACTTTTGTACGCAAAATACTTGTAAATACGAAATGTATTATGGCCACAAAATTGAATGTTTGCTGTATACATAGGACATTATCTACATACATGCATACATACATGCAAGCAGATGCTCACACGAAATTGCAAACACTCAGTGCAGTGCATGGGCGTAAGTGTTTTAATTTGTTGCCGACTGGTTTAAGCTCCCTACAGGCATGCATACGGTAAATTGATCATGTCAGGTGCAAGCAACATCATGATAATCTTCATTTTGAGATCATCATTGTGATTTCCTATGACAATTTGCTTAAGAGCACAATCTGCTTATGGGAATGTGTTGCTATTGTCTTTGTAATTAAATGATGGATGTATGGTAAACATAGGGAATGTGTATTAAACCAAGTTCATGAATTTACTGCATCAGTTCTATTAAAACGAAAAGTTTTACTTGGTAAGTTTTGCTTATTCAAAGTCTTATTAAAGGTAGAACTATAGGCTTGACTTATTTATGAATCTATGGTATCTCAGCTTTAAGAAGATAACATTCATTATCATATCTTAGCAGCGGAAACGTTAAAAATGTTTGTTGACTAAATGGGCTCTGACTAAGAACGTTGTATACATACATATGTACATTATTGGTCATTACAACCTTTCAGTACCGATTAATAGAGTCTTATGTGTGTGTTAAGTTTATACATAAGTAGTGACAACTAGAGTTTAAAGTCGACTCCGAACGACACATTTATAAGAAATTTTTTATGGCAATTTAATTTACTCTCAGAGAGCACTCTCAGAAAACTCCTGAGAGAAAGTTCCCGTAGAAATAGTTTTCGCATTTCGAGACCGAGACCGAATCCTGACGTCTAATAAACAAACACAGTACTAACGTTGTATACACACATACACATGATTGGTCATTACAACTTTTTAGTCAAGATTAAGGCCATAGCTTCTCACACCATTTATGCTGTGTGAGTCAATTTAATAGATAAATGCCAGGACTCCGAACGACAGATTTTTGAGAAACTTTTTGTGGCAATTTGTATTTACTCTTAGAGTTTTTGCCAGAAATCTGCTGAGAGGTGGTCTCCATATATCTACCATATTTCGTTTTGTTGAAGATCTCTTACCGGGAGTTTGATTCGAGGCCTCATGTCTAATAAGCCAACACACAACCAATGTTGTATACACTTGTTAAAAATCTTGCAGAGTGGTTAAGTGCATTGTCGCACATCTTTAACTAGCATTTTAAGCATTTACGATGACGTATTAGAAACTTTTACTAAAGCTATAAAGCTAATATTGACTAGTATTTTAATCCATCACTATGGAATACTGTTACTGTATTAGGAAATCCGAATATCATGGTACAGATATTGACAACAATGGAAAGTTAAGAGTGCCTAATAGAAAAATCTTTTTGACACCACAATAGAATAAGCAGCAAATAGCATTGCATGTGGTCTCCTGTTTTTCAAATTTTTAAATGAAAAGAATCGCGATAGATTTCAAGATTATTGTTTGAATTATTACAATAGAATCTCTAGATCTTATTATTTTCTTTGCATTACCCAATGTACGTTAATCAAGTTTTCCTAGCTGATCAGATGATTGATTCTTTACAGTGGTGCTGCCAGATTCTCCTATGTTATTCGCTGCTTATCTTCTTCGAAAGTGGAGCCAGGGTCAATGGACTACCTTGATGTATTAGTTGGAGGGTATTGATGACTCTATTTTTAACTCATTTCATTACACAGGGGTCGTCTTGCCTTTAAATTTAACTTCAGTTCGTCCATGTAGTTGGGCGCTAAATCTCTCCATCTTCTAATTATTTTCTTTGCATTATTCAATGTTCGTTAATCTAGTTCTGTGAGCTAAATAGATAATCAGATCCATTATTGTGGTGCTTCCAAGATCTTCGTTGTTGTTCGTTGTGAAATTAATTACTTATTTACTTAATGTTCTATACAACAAGTCCTATGCTCTTATAATTATATCTTCTACAGAGGCGGAGAAAGGGTTAGGGGACTGCCTTGATACTTTATTTGAACAGGATTAAAGACTTTATTCTTTACCTCTATTTGAAAATATTGACGTATTCTGGTATACTCTTTTAATCCAGAGTTTTCATAAAAAATAACTGCACAAGTTCTTCCAGAACAATCTTGAACATTACATCTCACACTATTGAAATGGAGTAGAATTGGGGCTTGACGAAATGACATAAGCAATCGTTTGCAAAAGCAGTCGTGAAATGGAAAATATTCTATTTTGTCTGCGTATTTTCTTACTGTCTCAATTGTGCTCTCACAACCAACTTATATGTGGAGTTGCCGTACTTTCACTAAATTTAATGCATTTTGTAAGCAAAAAACATTTCGTTAGTATAATTCGCAAAGACGCTAAGTCCAATTTTTTCCAAAATTGAAAATACATATTTTACGACAAAAAAAATGTCAGTATGTAGTTTAAAGTTGTTGTTATTTTGTGGTTTGCAAAAACGCTAAGTCCACAAAACTACGAAAAATATTAACAGCACGTGCTAACTCCACGAATATTAATTATTAATTATTCTTAATTTTTGATCTAGGTCATTTAAAGAGAGCTATTTTGTAAAAATAATTGCGTTTAAAAAGTTTACAAATTTTAAAAATTGAAGAAGCCACAATTTTTTTTGTCTCCTGTAAAATTTGAAAAAAGGGACTTAGCACATTTGCGAATGAGACTAAAGATATATGTTTTCGTTTTGGCACGAAAAAAATATGATCAAAAATTAAAAATAAACATAAAAACAGAAAGGGAACTTTACATGCGTCATTTTTTTAGACAGCGTTTTTGCTTGAAGTTGCGCATGTATTCTATTTCATCACTAAGAGTAACTACTTGAGTATCAAAAACTTAAAAAAAATTTCGTCTACAGTTAAATTTATAAGATTCCTCGAACTGCCTGAGACGTAGCATGAAGCGTGTATGCAGTTAAACTACAAGTTAATTTAGAAAAATAGATAGGCTCATAAAAAAGATAATAAAGAAGCTTTTCTCTAGAGTTCTCGAAATATTTATGACAAAGTTTTCAATCTTTTTTCTATTAATTTCAACTTTTTTATATCGTTATGCAGTTATCATGCAGTGGTGGTGTAATATAGCGACTAGAGTGTTGGATTCTAAATTAAGGTAATTCAAGTTTAAGCTCAGCAAAGGGCAAACAAAAGGATCACCTTGGTTTTCGAATTTTAAATCTTCTCTAAATACTAATCCATCCGAACAGTCTCTCACCCTCTGACGAGAGTATCAACAATAACATTGGGAGATCACAAAGTGCCACTTTTTGAGAAAGAGTATGGCCACACTAGAGATTAGCAATGAATCGTTTTTTCGCTACTCATACTCATGAAATTTTAAATATAAGTGAGTCAACAATATTGATATTTAACTACCTTGATTCATTCGCATTCACTACAATGTTGATTTATAAGTACAGGTTGCAATGAGTATGCGTAAAACGTTGCCATCAAACATTCGAAATATGTTTGATTCATATACACTATAAGCTTACTTGTGTGGTTTCTTATAATGATCGTGTGTTTGTTGCTCTAAAGTTTAGAAAAATACTCATAAATGATTCGAATGACTCGAATCATTCATTCAAATTTACAGTCTTAGTTGTTGTTGCATTTGCAAAAAAAATAAAAGAGACACATAAGTAAAAAAGACAGAGGAGCTAGCAGAGCAAACACACAACCTTCTAGTAAGTATTTTAGTGTTCGTATGCGAATCATACTTATTTCGTGATTCGTGTATATGTTGAGTTATGGAGTGTCGAAATCAATATCATTGCATGTGTTGTTAAGAATGAATATGATGAGTACTTCGAACTTTAAAAATGAGTAGAAATTCCATGATATTAAAATAAGTATGAATGCGTATAAGTATCAGAAATTATAAGTGTGATTCGAATCTACTCATCTTTTTTAAATACTCATTGCTGATCTCTGGAACACACCACGCAATAAATGAAGCCAAAAAGGAAACTAAAATTATCGTCATTGTTATTGCTTTCGTCGTTATATTGTCAATTAATTTTTAATGCTCTACTCATATCCGTACTACAAAAATTGATTACAACCCGTGAGAGGAGATACTTAAACAATAGACCTTTTGGCTAGTCCCCGTAGTCTAGTGGGTTCAAACCCCAAGTCAAGACATCTCCTGCAAAACGAAATATGAAACAATATTTCTTCGTCGACTTCCTCTCAGCAGATTTCTGGCAAAAACTCTGAGAGTTAATAAAATTGCCATGAAAAGTTTCTCTAATATCTGTTGTTCGTTCAAAAAACCATTTGGTGTGAGAAGCTACGGCGTAATCTTGACTAAATGGGTATAATGATCAATTATGTATGCAGTCAAGCATTCTTTAGGCGTTTTGCTTTTGAGCTGATAATTAAACAAAAATACGCTAATTTTCTGTATTGAACATTTCTTACAAACATAACATTTGTTTACAACTTAATCAGATTGTTTATGTTGCATTACATCAGATGATAAATTTATACAGCATTTAAGCGTATCTCTAGTTGGGGAGTGTTTCTAATTCGACTCCAATAAGAATAACAAATTTTTATCCATTTTATGGTAGCTTACATTATATTGCACAAATATTGATTGTTTATGTGTAAATGTATGTGTTAAAGTCAGTAAATGTATGCATTTGTGCCTGTAAGTGTGTTGGTATGTATGTGTATGAATAAAATAAATATATGTTTTACTTGGCATGCAATAAATTGCATTAAATTGCATTTAAATGTGTCCGACAGCTTAACAATGCTCTACAATCCAATGAATGAATGAATGAATAACTTACATTACACACCCATACATGAACGCCCATACGTTCGTTATATGAATGTGTATGTATGTGTATGGTTGGCGTATGAGTACAACTCATACATATTTTATATTTTGTAAAATTTTACAAGTGTGTTCTGTTGTGTGGGTGTTTAAATTTATTCCAGTTTTTTTTATTTTTTTTTTCATTGCATTTGTATTCGTAATATTGTAAATATAAGTGGCGTCTATGTGTGTTAAGGTCGTCAGTTATTCGAGTTATTCTTAATGAAAAATAGGAAAAATTACAAAAATTTCAACAATGATATGCAAGATCTCAATTTAATTAGAGCATGGGAGTAAAATTGAAAAATATTTCTTGTATTGGTCAACGTTAACCCATTGAACCCATTGGTATATTCACTACGAAAAGTGCTTAAATCAAGGAAAAGCAAAATAAATAATTCCTTAAAAATGAAATGTCAAATACTACCACAATGCATACATACTTGGTCGTTACAGCCCTTCAGTCAGGATTAAACCCTGCTTCTCACACCACCTATGTTGTGTGTTTTAATTTTATACATGAGCGGCGGGACCAACAGTTTAAAGTCGATTCTGAACAAAAGATTTTTGAGATACTTTTCAAGGCAAATTTATTTTACTCCTACAGTTTTTGCCAGAAATCTGTTGAGAGGCAGTCGCCGAGGAAATATTGTTTCATATTTCGTTTTCTTAGAGATGTCTGAGCTGGGGTTTGAACTGTGGCCTCACGCTACACACTAGACTACGGCGACTAGTTACAGTTGTTTAAAGCTTTCTTCTCATGGAATCAATTTTTGTACTTTACGAATGTCTAGGGTTAAGTGTACAGTTCTTAATGAATACTTAAGTCAATTGATTTTAATCGAATAGTTTCAATTCGCATTACATTGTCCAAAAAAAAATTAAATGTAAACGAATTCACATACTTTTACATTCTGCTGGTTTACAACGAAACTTTTACTGGTATTCCAATATTACAACGAACAAATTACAACAACAAAATAACAGAGAACAAGAACAAACATTTAAATAATTGATTATAAATTTAAATTGAATTTAAATTACAACCATCAACGACCAACACGTTTGCCAGGCAGGCAGGCAGTCAGGCAAGTGGGCTGGCGGCTAGTCAAAGAGTTGGCCATGTACTTATACTCTCTGTCGTTTAATTTATGGCCCAAAATCTACAATCAAAGAATCTCAAATACAAGTAAAAAAAAACCGTTAAAAAAATAACAGCAAAAGAGCAAAAGAGAAAGATATAACAGTACATACAGTTTTTAGGTCCTGTCCTCACAAAACTGGCAAAATAAATTTTGAAATGTTTTTTTTTTGGAAAGCATTTGTGTCAACGAATACATAAATTTTGCACCAACCAACAAACCATTCCAATTTAAAATTGTAACTTTTTTGAAATATTTTTACAGGAATTCTTTTAATTTTGCAAACATCTCCAGTGTAGTTAAGACTGGTAATTTAGAAAATAAATATTTAAAGCAATTTTTGGCATATATGGATATGCCTACTTTATCTACCCACATAATAATTAACAGAATTGTCTATTCATCACCACCAAGGCCCGCCTTAGTTGGGCAAACAGACACCTTCAATGTAAAAGGGTTCCATAAAACAGGTTGTACTTAACTCGGTTAAGCACTACTAAATGAGGAATTAATTTAATGCATTTAGTCGAGCTATTTCCAAAGCAGATAGCATAGCAATTAACACAAGAAATTTCCGTTACATCACGAAGCTGTTCAAAATATGGAAAAGTTAAAAAATAGGTAATCCACAATATAAGGGCCATCACATACATACATACATAATTGGTCATTACAACCCTTCTGTCAGGATTACGACCTAGTTTCTCACACCACTTATGTTGTGTGTGTTAATTTTATTCATGAGTGGCGGGACCTACAGTTTAAAGTCGACCCGAACGACAGATTTTTGAGAAATTTTTCATGGCAATTTTATTTACTCTCAAGAGTTTTTGCCAGAAATCTGCTGAGAGGAAGTCGCCGAAGAAATATTTTTTGTATTTTATTTTGATGTCTGGCCTGGAGCTCGAACCCTGGCTTTTCGTCTAATAAGCCAACACACTACCTACTAGACCACGGCGACCCATCCAAGGGCCATCTATCGGTTTTATTTTGAACCGTCAGTTATTTTGAAACTGGCAATACTTATGTCATTCTATTCTAACACAAAATTCAGTATATTATCTCCAATGAACGTATTAAATCGATTAACGATTGAGCAACGTTGGTAATTATTGGTAATTTATTTATAAACACGAAATGTCGTACATAATTTGCCCGCAGAGAAAAACCAACAGTTCCCGGTATACACAAGTTTATTGCTAAAGCAAGTGAAACTGGTTTCATTGTTGATGCGCCCAGACGTGAGCGTGATCGTACAGTGCGTGAATTCTAAATATAGAAGCTGTAGCTGAGAGTGTGTGGGGAGAATTCATCAACATCAACACCGTCATCGTTCTCAATAATTTAATATTTCACGCACCAGTATAAGTCGAATTTTAGGAAAAGATCATAGTATGACGCCTTACAAACATCAATTGGTTCATAAGTTGAATTCGCATGATCATCCGCTTCGTTTTCATTTCGCTAAATGGGACAACGAGAAATTGCACGATAATACCGATTTTGCCAAAAAAAATTAAGCTCATTTTCATCTTGGTGGGTAAGTTAATAAGCAAAATTGCCGTATTTAGGGCGCAGAAAACCCACAAGTGGTCTTACAGAAGCCAATGCACCCACTATGAGTGACTGTTTGGGAAGGCTTGTGGAGCGGAGCCATCATTGGCCCATATTCCTTTGAAAATGAGGACGACACAACCATTACGGTCAGTGGAACACCTATCGCACCATGATAACCGATTTTTTGTACCTGCTTTTCATCGTATTGCTGTGAACAATGTTTCGTTTCAACACAGTGGTGGATCTCAGGCCACAATCGATTCATTGCGTCAAACGTTTGGTGGTCATTTATTTAGCCAAAATGGAGATGTCAATTGGCTGCCAAGAAGCTGCAATTTCACACCGTTGAAATATTTTTTATGGGGCGCCGTTAAAAAAAAGTATTATGCTGACAAACCAGAGGCAATTGAGAATTTGAAGACCAACATTCGTGATGCCATTGCCGTGATACGACCCCATACACTTGAAAAAGTGCACGAAAACCGGTCCGATCGAATGGGGTACTGTAAGGCCAGCCGCAGCAGTCATATGAATGAAATAATATCTCATTTCATAATCTTTCCTTCGTGCAATGTTCTGGCGATAGCTTTGATTTTGACAATCGATTCTATGCTAAGCAGGTGGGCGGCCTCAGACACGACGAAAAAATCTGGCCAAAACCGAATGAATAGCGCGCGTTAATGCTACTTGAATTCCAAAGAAGCACGTTCAGTATAATTGTTGGAGTCATAACTGGGCATTAAATTATGGGTACTCTTGCGAGACGCATTGAGCGCACTTTGCAAACAATTTCTATAGAAGATGCAGAAATGAGGAAGATGATGAAACCCACTTGGAACAGGCGCGGCATTATCTCAAAGGATAAAATGACACATTATAAACATAATTGGTCAATATAACCCTTTAGTCGGGATTACACCGTATCTTCTCACACCACTTATGTTATGTGCCTTAATTTTATACATGAGTGGCGGGACCTACAGTTTGAATTCGTTTCCGAACGACAGATTCTTAAGAATCTTTTTCATGCCGTTTGATGTTGGATATATACTGTTTGACAGATATCATGGACAACAGTAAAAAGATGTTTAAATTCGTTCACAATTAATATTCGTTCTTTGTCATGACGCTTACTTTATAGCTTTACACATGGCATCAAACACTTTTCAATTTCTCTAGGAATGTGAACTCTCACTCCTATCTCACAGCGGATGAAATCAATAACAAACGGCATATGTAAGTCAGAAAGATCCGGCTTAATACAATACGTGTTATTTCATTTAAAACACTTAAAAAAGAGTTCACAATCAAGTTTGTTGGAATACTATACATAAATATTAAAGTGCAAAACTAAATTTTATGTGAACCAGAGATCAGCAATGAATCGTATTTTCGCTACTAATAAGCACTCATGAAATTTTGAATATAAGTGAGTCAACGATATTGAAATTTAACTACTCTGATTCATTCGTACTTACTACAACGTTCATTTATAAGTACAGGTTGCAATGAGTATGAGTACAACGTTGACATCAAACTCATACCATTCGAAGTATGTTTGATTCATATGCCTACTCATTCGGATTCATAACTTTCAGAAAAATATTCGAGTGACTCGAATCCTTCATTAAAATTTGCAGTCGTAGTTGTTGTTGCATTTACATAAAAAAAGAAAAAAGACACATAAGCAAAAAAGACAGAACAGCAAGCAGAGCAAACACACAACCTTTTAGTGAGTATTATGTGTTCGTAGGCGAATCATACTTATTTTGTGACTCTTGTTGAGTTATGGTGAGTCGAAATAAACAACATTATACGTGTTGTTAAGTATGAATATGATGAGTACTTCAAACTTTGAATACGAGTAGAGATTCCTTGTTATTAAAAGAAGTCGGAGTGCGTATAAGTATCAGAAATTATGAGTATGATTATACTCATCTTTTTGAATACTCATTGCTGATCTCTGATGTGAAACACAGTCCTTTTCTATATCTTTATTATACTGTATTGTACTGTAATCTGTACTTTGCAGTACTATTTATTGATTTCTCTTTTTTTCATTTGAGATAAAGACATGACTATTATTAGTTCTTTAAATTCATATTATGAAGTTTACATTAAATATAAATATATTGATTTTATTTGATTAATTGCTTAATAATTGATAAACTACTTAATAACCCACTACTAGGTATTTAATATTTAATAACTAAAGTCTACCTTAACGATGCTTTAAAAGTATACAATATGATGCGTGATTACCTGAAATCAGCATATAATTGTGGTGTTATATGTTTCTCAATAAACATTAAAATACCGTTAAGGCATAAATTATGTAAACGTGAGTGTGTGTGTACGTACGTACAAATATGTAAATTTATACTCAGAGTATCGGATTATAAATACAAACCAATTAATTACTTGACTTAAATGCTTACACTTAAGACTTTATAACCTGAATACCTGCAGAGAGTTTACTGGAGAAAAAAATGTACAACGTTATGGTCTTTCCAACTTGCATTTGTGAGACGTAGGAAAGAAAAGTGCAGGAAAATAAGAAAAAAAAAACAGAAAAACATCATTAGCCAATCAGTTGAAATGAAAGCCATATAATGGTAAATTGCTCTTGACGCCTTGGGTGTGCTAAAATTATAATGCCAATAAAATAATAAAATTAACATATACTTACACATTCAAATACACACAGGCACAGACACACTCACACATGTACATTACTCAGAAGCATACATATACAAGTCATCTGACCAATCAAGCAGGTGTAATAAAATTATTATACATGAGCGCTTACATACAAACACGTCAGCAGTGATAGAGAGAAAGAGAGAGAGGGAGAGAGTGGATGCGTGTGTAAAGTGCTTAAATATGCATAAAATATAATACTTTAATGGCCAAATGCGTTTTGATCACTTGATAAGTAGTTTTTATTTTCATTTTCTCAGTTTAAAATGAAATATTAAAATAAAGCCTTTGGAAATGGAAATACTGCAGTAAATCAAAGACTTTAGCAATCCTAACAAAGCGGATACCCTCATTTTAGTTGAATATTAAACAAGAGAAGCAATAGGAATAAACATTTGCTTGTTGTTGCTTTTTTTTCTTTTTAATCTCCGGTATAATAAAATTGAAATCGTTAGTTAGTTAGTGTTGTGCATTAAAATTGCCACGAGAATTACGCATTTGTTACAAGCAAACCCATGTAACTATTCTATGCTAATGAAAGATTTCGATTGGGGTTGTGAAAACACCAAACAAAATACAAAGTAAAGGAAAATGAAAGAAGAAATAAAGAAATTCTTTTCATTTTTATTATCATTTATTCATTCATTCATTATACGCCCCTATAAACACTTTGTAAATGAAACATTTTAAATGATTATCATTTACTATATACACGTACATACTTATTCTTAATTCAGTTGAATTTATCTTAGCCCATTTGCCGATATATAATGATACTAACAGATAAACTGTGTTTGTATGGATGTGGGTGTATCTTTGTGTTTGTGTATGTATTTGGTCAATGCCTTAAAATAGTTAACATGTAATTTACTATTCTATGGATATTTTAAATTTATTGCTTAAAGTTGAAGCAACCATCAGAGATATAAGAAACGATAACCAAGTTATTATACGCAGTATGGAGAAGCTACTTGTAAAAGAACTAAAAAATTTTTAAACTCAAGAAAATCATAAAAATTTAATAAATATTAAATAAAAAAGTACACTGATTCATTGTTCAATATATTTTTAGTATGTTTGTCTAAATATTCAATACAATCCGCATATATGTATATCGGCAATAAATACAAGCCCTCGTTGATGAAACTTAAAAAATTCAAAATTTTTTCCACAACTTTTCTTAATTTTTTTTCTTTTTTTATAAATTGTAAAGTCTATCCGGACATATATATTTTTTGTGTTCTTTCATTTAAGGAAGACAAGTTAATTTTTCTAAACAATGGTTACTTGCATACTAGGTAGGTAGATAGGTAGAGGTGTCTGTCCAACCAAGGATGCCACAGTCTTTCTATTATCCCTTATGTAGTAGGAATCTTTGTTTTCATTTGAAGGAAAAGTGCTGTAGAGTCGTATCATATGCTTGTAGAGGCACAAGACGATCAATCTCTATTGGAAACAATACGCAAAAGATGGTATCGACGGTTCTGAATTAATGAATATGAATATGAGAAATGAAGAACGTGGAAGACCACCAAAAGCTATTGTCGCCGTAGTCTTGTCGGTAGAGCATTGGCTTATTGAACATGAGGCCTCAGTTCAAACCCCAGATCAGACATATCGACTAAAACGAAATGTGAAAAAAATATTTTTTCGACGGCTTAATCTCAGCAGATTTTTAGCAAAAACTGTGAAAAGTTCCCATGAAAAGTTTCTCAAAAATCTATCGTTCGTAGTCGACTTTAAACTGTAGAACCCGCCACTTATATATAAGATTAACACACATAAGTGGTGTGAGAAGCTAGGTCGTAATCCTGTCTAAAGGGTTGTAATGAGCAATTATGCATGGAACCATCAATGAAAAATTGATTTACTTCTAGAATCCTAAACGGAATAAGTTATTTGTTAATGTGGGACCATCACCAAATTTGGCAGCAAAAGCAGAGGGATCCGGCCGAAAGACAATGATGTGTGTCTGATGAGACCTGAAGATTTCGCGTACCACGAATTTCTGAAATCTAATGAAACCAGTAATACAGATCGCTACCGACAAATCAATTTCATCAATTTGAACTATGCATTAATTGAAAAACGTTCAGAATGAGCCCCAAGACACGGTAAGGTAATTTGCAACATGCCAACGCATCTCACACAAAGCAAAACTGGTTCAGGATACAATCCAAGGGAGCTGCCTCAACCGCTATATTCGCCAGACTTGACTTCTTCCAACTACTATTTCTTTTCATTAATGGCACAGTAATTCACAGAGCGACCAAGACGGAAATGTTTTGTTGTAAAGGATTAAATTAAAAATTGGATCGTATCGGAATTGTCTGCTCCCAGATCGTATTGGCCATTTATCGGCTTAAATTTGAATTCCCGGTTTTTTTTTAATCTAGGACTACTTATGTCATTTGATTCTGTCACAAAATTCCGAATATTATTTCCACTGAACGTAATGAATCGACTTACGCTTGAGCAACGGTGGCCTTTATTAAAACTATGGGCCAACGAGAATTGCACGATGATGTCGATTTTGCCAAAAGAAAATCATCTTTTCGGATGAAGCTTATTTTCATCTTGGAGAAGCCAATACACCCATTACGAGTGTGGAACGGGAATATCATTGGCCCTTATTTCTTTGAAAATAAGGACTGCGCAACCATTATGGTAAATGGAAGCACCTATCGGACCCTGATAACCGATCATGGTATTGATGTGAACTATGTTTGGTTTCAACATGATGGTGCAACTTACCACACATCTCATGCCTCAATCGATTTATATTTATATATTTATCAAGTCTTTGGTGGCCGTTTAATTAGCCGAAATGGTGATGTCAACTAACCACCAAGAAGCTGCGATTTGATACCGTTGGACTATTTTCTATGGGGCGTCGTTAAAGGTAAGCGTTATGCCGACAAACCAGAGACAATTGAACATTTGAAGCCAACTTTCGTGAAACGAAAATTGATTCGATCGAATGAGGTACTGCGAGGCCAGCTGCTGCAACCATATGAATGAAATTTTAATCCATTTCTAAACGGAATAATTGTACTTCACAACAAAAAAAAAAAAAAAAATTTGCAAAATCTCAAACCATTTTTGTTTTATTGGATTTTTTATTTAAATTTTTAAATCAACACAGAATATTTTGTTAATGCTCTTGCTGTCTTCAGGTTGTAACAATTGTAAGAATTAATTTAAAAAGAAATCTGACTTAAATGATTTAATATGTTCGCTTTTAATACTGTTTTAATTTTCTATACAAAACACAAATTTTAAGTACTTCTACTTAATTAGTAATAATAACTAGGCTTAATATGATTAACTATTTTACGCATAATTGGCTGATTACATATATTTTTTGATAAACTTCCAAAAGTACTTTGTCCTTCCAAATGTTGGCGAGTTGATGTCAAAAATTAAAGTTAACTTTCACTATATTATGTATGTATGGCCATGTACGCTAAATAATGAGGCTTCTCTAAATGGATTACATTATAAATAATTACTTTGTTTGGAAACAATTTATTTTTAACAATTTAACAAATTTTCCAGTATGAAAGGATATATTCTGCCATAATTTGAATTGTCTGTCTCTCTCTCTCTCTCTCAATCTCTTTGAGCCATAATCATTACCCTAATGGAAGTTGATTTTCGTATTAAAAAGTCAGCATCATCAGACTCATCTAATGAAGTCACTTTAAAACAAATGAGAAAAAAAAGAAAAACTTTACACAAAGCAAAATGAAAATTATTTGTTAAAAAGAAAAAAGTTTTTTTAAGTTTTTTTTTTAATACAACATAAGCAACAATAAACTTTAGATTGAATTTTAATCAGACGCATGTATTATATGCTCATTAAAACTGTCATTAGTTTTTGAAATAAATTTTCAATTTGCCAACAACCTACACTACATACATACTACGCAGCAGTCTTGTTAGCTGATCTTTTAGTAACACATACATATGGCTGTACACATATATGGATATGGTTGTGGGGGTATGGTATTTCCGGTACAAAGGACGAAACTAAATCTTGTTCTCTTTCCCGGTAAAGTATGATAAAAGTTTAAATTATTATTTTTAATAATAAAAAAAAAATAAATAATAAAAGTATTCTTTGCATAAAATTTGTCTCTGTATTTGTCAGTTGTTTGTATGTGTGTGTGTGTGTGTATTTTGTATAAAACAATATGTCATTTGCATAATAGAATGAATGAAATTTTAAATTTCAATTTTCCAACAATAGAAAAAAGAGTCCTGGTTTGTTTTTCACTTTTTTTGTTCATCTTCTACTCCCATTGCTGTTGGTCTGTTATTCTTGTTAGTCACAGTCCAACCACAAGATAATTTATGAGCATGTTATACGTACGTATGGCATGGCTGAAAAGGATGCAAGTGTGTGAGTTATGGTTTTTGTACGTGTATGGAGGTAGTATAGTGTTGGAGGTGTATAGCTCCTCTTATCTCAAAACGTATGTTCAAGTCAGTGAGAGATGAAGTTTTGTTGTTACGGTCATAATTGTTCCCTTTTTTCCCTTATTTTTGTTGTCGTTGTTATTTTGGTTTTTTGTTTTCATCAGTTCCTCTAGTCGTATGGACCACACAAATGACCAAAAATAGCCATAAGGTAGCAAAAGCAAAATGTAATAATGAAAGGCAAACTGAAACTATAAACAATTTTACATACATAAACAGTTTTTGTAATGTTATCCCTAAAATATGAGTTGTTTGTTTAAGATTGTCGAGGCTTAAATGGAGGTGGACATATTGTTTTCATATTTTGACAGCAACTTCTCTTCTAATCTTGTTTGTAGGGCGATATTGATCTGAACACACACTTGTAAGTCTTGTATGGTGTTACGGACTTATTTTCCTTTTTTCTATTAAAAAGGACATTTAAATTTGCTTTAAAGAATTCAAAAAAATAAATAAGAAAAAACTGAAAGAAAGTTTTCGTTACCTTTAACTGAAAATCTATTATCGTGTTGTTTGTGTACAGTATTCTCTACCTGTACAGGAGTTGTGTTATTAACTGATTTTTTTTATGTACGTATAGCCCAAGGATTTCTTGGTACTATTTGTTATAATCGATAAGGAACATACATAATAATATTTTGTATATTATTAAAGTCGCCGTAGTCTAGTAGGTAGTGTGCTGGCTTATTAGACGTAAAGGCCACTTCCTCTCAGCAGATTTCTGGCAAAAACTCCGAATTCCGGGTACTATACTTGTCTTAATTGACAAGTACACGTCCTCTAACCTAGCCTAACCTAAGAGCAACATGCTATAATATAAGCCTTAGCCAAGAATACTCCCATAGGCACATGATCAACAGTTGCAACAGGGATATCTCCATTTTCTCTAGGCTGTATGAAAAATCATGTAGTATGTCACAAGTACGTACGCAGGAATGTAAGCTTGAGGTTCTGATAGAGTTCGTAATTGGGATTGACTGACAACTTTACCAGGCTAATTATGTATGGTGCATTATATCATATTAGTTATGATGTTGGTCTCGGTCTGTCCCACCAGGATTACTGCAGAATCTGCCATGATGTAGAGGATACAGAATCGGTACAACACCTTTTATGCAAGTGCCCTGCACTTCAGAACACACGTCATCGGTTTTTGGGTGACAGAACGTTTAAAGATCTGGGCATGGTGGCGAACGTGCCACTAACATCTCATGACAAGAGGCCTTTCCTCACACTGGGTAACATAATGGGCCATATGGCCAAAATGTGAACTTGCCTGTCAATGGCAAGCTACCCGCTAATCTAATCTACATCTGTGTGTGAAGTGGCCGTAGTATAGTAGATAGTGTGTTGTCTTATTAGACGTGATGCCACGATTCAAACCCCAGGTCAAACATCTCCAACAAAACAAAATATGAAAAAATATTTCTTCGGCGTCTTCTAGCAAAAACTCTGAGAGTAAATCAAATTGCAATGAAAAATTTGCTAAAAAATCTGCCGTTTGTCGCATGTCCCTTCACTCATGTATAAGAATGTGGTGTGAGAAGGTCGTACACTAACCGAAAGGTTAAAAGACTAATTAAGTGTGTATGGGATATTTCATTCTTTTCTTGTTTTCCTTCCCTTCTATTTATCGTTTATTTTTCTTTCCATTCTTTTTTTTTTCTTTTCTAACTCTGTTTTCTATCTTTAATTTTATTTTTCTGAATTGAGAGCGTGTGAGCAAACTTCTTAAAAAAAGCATTGAAGAGAGGTAAGATAGGATAAAGGCCCGATTAGCCAAACATCCGCGGAACGTAACGTATCATACATTCGCTTTGACCATATGAAGAGAAATGTAAATGCTTATAGCTGACGAAACGGAATGATCTGTATAAGACATAAGTTAGTAGGTCGAGATAGCTTTGCTATCAAAGCTCACATGGATGCCTATAGGTGCCAGCAAATATATGAGAAATTGTAAGGTTTTTAAATTCATTGTCATTTATTAAGAGTAGAGAACATTTCAATCCGATTGTAAGATCATGAATATTGATTGAAACTGTTTAATATCAAGGTTGATCGATTTAACTTCCTGATTCTGTTTTTCAATGAAATGAAAATAAGGTAGGCAATCAATTAAACAGTGCGTTGTGTTTTTTTCGCGAATATACAAATGGAAAGAGGATAATTACCTTTGATGTTTTCTAGGTTAAAAATCATGGATTATTTTATCTGAAAAGAGAAAATAAATTAAATTTCTTTAATATTTTTGTTTACAAATAAACTTAAATTAGGTTTAAAATGTGTACTAAGAAATTAATAAGTTAAGAATATTTTAAAATTTTTTTTTCCATCAAAACTTAATTTTATACAAAAATGTTGCCTGGGTTATATATAAGCCAATGTTAAACTAAATAATTGTAGTGGTGGTCCAATCATTTAACCGAACGTCAGCTAACAAAGGATGCTACTGATGACAGCATTTATTTATTTTAAGTGTACCTCTTTCAGAAAAAACGAAAAAAATTTTTATAAGAAATCCTTAAAACGTACAGAATGAAGAACCATTGAAAACCTTCTTTACTTCCTGCCATACTTTCTTTCGTATGGTATTCCCAACCCATTTTAAGTGAAATAAAAAAGAAAACTTTTCGTTTTTCGTTCTTCTTTTTCTTCCTCTCGAATATTAAAAAGTGTTATAAAAGTGACCATAATTTAAGATCATCATAATGAAAAGAAATTCAAGCAACTTACAGACACATGCACACACATACACTCATAAACTTATATACAATCAAGAAACTTTTGTTTTATAATCCTTATGTTACACTTTTCACTTTTCTTTTATTTTTTTCCTTCTTTCTGTAGCAGACATGTTGAAGTCTTCGGAAATAAACTTTTTCACCCAAATAAAATAAAAGCATAGGCGTGGGAAGAAGGAGAGTGAGGCAAGGGAAAATAGAAAAGCTAAAAATAAATATGTATGGTAGGAAAACAAAATTCAATATAATATAAATCAACAACCAAGCGTCCTCATCATCATCCGGAGAACAACCTCTTCTTGTCTGATGCTCTTTATAAATACATATATACACACACACCCACTAATAATCTTATATTTCTTGTCTTTTCTTTTTCACTTCCGGTTTTGCTAGAGAGCACAGATCCTAATAATCTTTTTTAACAAACACATGACCCGAATTGTTACTGTTGTTTTTGTGGTTGTTGTTGTGTTTAGCAATAGATTTTCTTACCCATTCGACTTGGGATTATTAAGTTTTAATGTCTGCGTGTGGGTGTTGGCAAAAAGAAAAAAAAAATAGAAAACTCTTGACAAATACGATTTTTATAGCAATGAATTGTTTCCTCCATCTCATTTCATTTCATTTCACTTCACTTCAAACTTTTTTCTCTCTCTCTTTCTGTCTTCTTGTAGCAAAAACTCAGATCAGTTTTAAATTGTTGTTGTTGTTGTTGTTTGACTCTTTCCTTACTTCTGTTGCATGGCATAAAGGAAGCAGAAACTATATTTCTTTTGGTATTATTATGTGGGTGTGGGTGTGTGATTGTATAAATTAAGCTTCGAAATAAATAAAGAAGATCTTTTCTAATGCAACTGAGCAAAAGTCATATTTAAAGGAAAAATTTAATATTTTTTTAAGTATTTTTCAAACAGTTTTTGATACATTTACGTTAGCAGCTGCAGTCGCAACACTGGATCGTATTGCGCCTTGTTATTCTGTTATTGAATGACGATGTTCTGCGTTGAATAATTCCAACCAAATAAAATGAATTTTCTGAAATACTTCGAATATTTAAATACCTTATCGGACCTGTTCCTATATTCATTTAGTTTTCACGATACTATTATTTTATAATTACAAAACAACTTATAAATCCTGCTGTTATTCCTATTGTTGAAAAGCTAATCAGATACAGGCATATCGAATCTACTTTGGGCGTATTAAATCTCCCTAAAGTGGCGGTCGCCGTAGTCTAGTAGGTAGTGTGTTGGCTCATTAGACGTAAAGCCAGGGTTGGAGCCCTAGGCCAGACATCAAAACAAAATACAGAAAGTATTTCTTCGGCGACTTCCTCTCAGCAGATTTCTGGCAAAAACTCTGAGAGCAAATAAAATTGCCATGAAAAGTTTCTCAAAAATCTGTCGTTCGGAGTCGACTTTAAAACTGTAGGTCCCGCCATTCATGTATAAAAATTAACGCACGCAACATAAGTGGTGTGAGAAACTAGGTCGTAATCCTGACTCTGAAGGGTTGTAATGACCAATTATGTATGTATGTAAAGTGGCGGTTAGGGGGACACAGCAGAAAATATTAGTCTCACCTTTGTTATGGAACTTTAATATTAACTCTCTACTAAAGGCCATAAGAAGAACTTGAATATTGCATGATTACTGCCCATGAAGATGACATGGTAGTTGCGAAAATAGGCAAGGATTCAAAATTACTTTTGTAATTTTGTTGGAATCTGAGCTGAGATTCGAAAAAATGCGAAAAATGTGAGTTAAAAATTATTCCTACTAAAACAGAGCTAGTTCTACCACAAGGAGATATTTGGTCAATTCACACAAGCCGTTGTATTGATATTTTTCATATAAAAATCCGATACACTTATACACATTTCTTCCATGTGTTTTTAAAAGTTGTATTAATTTTGTGTTATCAAATTTTGTGAATGAGAAAAATGTGTATATGTTTTGATATGTTTTTGAAAAGTTGTGTTGGTTTCGGGCTATCAAATTGTTTGAATGCCACGAGATACACAATACAGCATAGCATTACGCGTTCACAAACAAACAAATTTATTCAATACAACATACACGATACAAAGTCGTAGTCGTATCAACGAAGTAGCGATCACTCTATCAAATAAAGCCAAATATCTTGGGATATATGAAATGGAAATTGAAAACGTAATCCAGAAACACTAAGACGGCAACTGCTCTTTAATTTTGTAAGAGAGCAATGGGTTTAAAGTGGGGTATTAACCCTAAATATATACGAGGCTGAGGTTTTGCTTTTGGCTTTAGAGACATGTTGACATGTTGGAAACGTAGGTGGCTGCGAAAATGGCAGTGAGGCTAAAGGCGGGTTCACCCACAAGTTTCTGAAACATTTTTGGTTCGCACAAAATTTTTTTTATATGGAGTTTGACGTTTCTCTCAGAGAGCGAGAGAAATTATTTTGTGCGAACAACTCTCAGTGTGAATTAAATTAATTTTAAATTTGGTCCGAACCATTTTAGAAAAGGTTGCCACACCATATGAAATTTATACAATACACAAATATTTGCAGAAGTTCATCGAAAGACCCAGGGTCCATGCGATGAAAATTTATAAATGAATCTACGTAATTTAAACGCATTTCGGGAACTAGTGAGTGAAAATACCCTTTGGCTTCTCTTTGTTTCAAAAGTGGTCTTACAGCCGTCCTCTTTTTTATCTTTGATTTTCGTTTTTCATAAATATATTTTGCAAGTAATTTTACTTTGGTCACTTCAATGGCGAACAAGAGTTGCAAATGATTTATATCCATTTTATCCATCGCAGAACAAGATGTTTTTATTCTTACCAAATAATTCACCACAAATACTGTTTATTTTTTGTTATAAATATAAATTTTTTTTATTTATTTATTTTGACACAAATATAATTAACTTTCTTAAGGTTATGCACATATGTATTTACGTCATTTTCAATTAAATATGGCAGCACTGTTTTTACGAACAAAGTTTCTGAAATGGGTGAATCATGTTGCAGAAAACTCTCAGTAAACAAGAAATTTCTCCGAACCAAAAATGTTTCAGAAACTTGTGGGTGAACCCGCCTTAAGTGTTATAATAGTATTTAAGCTTCGCTTTTGATCTTGGGTTTACAACAAAGATACCGGATGGATCTTTCTATGACAATCGTGTATACCTGGCAGGGTACCAGAAAACCGAATGTGGATTTCATTCAGAGTTTTGAATAATTTCTTGCACTATCCTGCTGCTATAATATTTCATAGCAAATGGCTATAAAGATTTCGCTGAGAGAATCCGATATAAGTCTACATCAAATGTAGATACGTATACACACACATATTTATTGGGTGTAAGGCAGTCATCATATCGCTAGAGAGAGTGTACAACTTATATAAGATTATTCAATAATGCCGGTTATATATTCGACAGCTACTCTATTATAAGTTCCTCTGCACTGGTTGTATTAAAAAATCTAACGCACTTGCAACGGCTGGTACAAACAAATTCCAAATAAATTTATACTTCAATTTAGTATTCCTCTGCAGATACATACATAATTGGTCATTACAACCCTTCAGTCAGGATTACAATCTAGGTTCTCACCTCAAATATTATTATTTTTAGTTTTATACATGAGTGGCGTGATATACAGTTTAAAGTCGACTCCGAATGACAGATTTTTTAAGACACTGTTCATGGCAATTTTATTTACTCTCAGAATATTTGCCAGAGTACTGCTTAGAGGAAATCGCCATAGAAATAGTTTTTTATATTTCGTTATGTTCTGTGTTGGGGTTTTACCACGGCTTTACGTCTAATAAGCCAACACACTATCTAACAAATTAGTACAACGGCGACTTCAACATCATCAGGAAAATCGAGTTGTTGTATTTCGACACTTAATACAAATCAAATTAAACGTAGAAAATTGAAGTGGTTCGGTAATATTATCAGGAGGAATTCTAAAGGTATAACTGAAGAATCCGAGACAAACAAAGTACACTACTAGACTAGAAAGGAACTTCCATGGGAAGTCTCAAAAATATTGCCAGCAAACTGTGATAAATGGAGATGATCTGGAACCCGTAAGCTCGGTGATTGACCTTTGAAAAAAAAGATAGCAAATGAAGACAAAAGTATTTTAAAGAGTTGTGCATGGTTTACGGTATTAGATTTTAATGCCAAATTCATTTAAGTTTTTATAAAAATTTAATTTCGTACATAGTCAAGTCATAAATACACAACAGAGCCTATGCAGTACGTATGCGATACGGGGCGCATCCATTTTATATTGTGACGATGTGACAATTAAAATTTATGCTTCATTGTGACGTAAAAAGCTTTTGACGTTAATTGCTTACAATGGTGGAATTGGGTGACATTGAAAATCGTATTGAAATTTTCATTCTAAAATCATTCAATTTTTTATAACGATTTACGGAATATTGAAATCTGGCACCAATTTATTGCATTTAAATTTTAATCTGAAAGCTGAGAGATTTTGATCAAAATTTTTTTAACTCCTAATATCTAATATCGTACTCTGGTCTAAAGTACATACAAAAAGAAAAAAGATTTTTTTTATTGTTACGTTTTTACCTTTTAAAAACGTTTAAAATATGAGTTCTTAGATTGCAAATCAAACGAAAATAAACCTGTGTTTAGTTTTAATTAAAATTCTTTATTGTTCGCACAATTCTGTGTGCTACTGTTCACAACTTGATGTAAACAACAACAATTGCTTTGCTTGTTATTCTTCTTTGCGCTCTTTTGCGTAAACAATAACAATTGTTCGACAGATCTTTATAACCGAGATCTTCAAACCACGATTATTCTCTTCAAACACCTCGCGTCTTCATATAAGACTGACTGAATTTTTACTGACTCGTTGCCTGCTTTGTTTTGCCCTTTATATCGCAGAGTAACAAGACTGATGAAAGCATTGTTGTTTACATTTTTTCCTATTTGTTATTGTATTTCTGTTTACATTTATTCTTGCAGTTGATTGTTGTTGCATTTTTGTTTACTTGTTTATCACTTTTTATACTGGTGTTTTGTTGGTATATTTTAGTTTACTTGTTTATCATGTAAACAAGTTCATTGCATTTGTTTTTGTAGCTTTTGTTTATAATTTTTATCTTAAACGATATAAAAGCAAAACATCATTTCCATTTTCGTAGCATTATTAACGTTGTAGCACTTGCAAATGGAAACGAAAAGTATTCTGAAACAAATTTGAAAGATAAGTGGTGAACGATAATTCCATTTTCTTATTTGCTTGTTATAATTGCAATTGGCCAAACAACTGCAACCTTTGGTACCTTAGAGTCACTTGGTGTTTAATTTGAAGAAATTGAAATTGTTTTTCTTCATTGCCCCTTATCTAATTGTGAAATCTGACAGAAAAATTCATAATAAAAATTGGTTAAAAACAAATACCAAGAAAAACAGAAAAAGAATATGTGAACATTTGCCACTTTTTTGTTCGTTTTTTATTTAGGAGGGGTTTGCAATTCATGAAAAGGTAGATGACACCAATGAGAGAACAGCATTATGCTGTAAATGTTGTTCACACAAATACATACAAAATGGGCTTTACACCAATACATAGTTTCACAACAAGTAGCACCACATACAACATGTATACGTACATACAACTAAAAAGAGCCATAAGTAAGCAGTTAACAATAAAATTGAGCATAAAACTTAACCAAAAATGTGCTTAATGCCAGAACGAAAAACGAAGAAGAAAAAAAAGGAGAAAAATATACAGGCCAAGAAGGTTAGAAAACATTTTTTTATTCCATTCTTTATTCCATTTTTATTCTTGCAAATGTCACATACTCAAGTGGCCACACTTGAACACACACTCATGTACACTACACATGTACATTGATTTTTTTCATTTTTTTTTAGTGTTACAGGAAAAGAAAAGAAAGATGACGAAGAACCAGTCTGCACATACTAGATGATATAGAAAAACAATAAGAACAACATGTGACTCGGTTGTAGGATAACAGAGTACATGTTTTATGCCTACTAAGCTCTTTCTAAACCACTCCACTTTACTTGAGTCCCTTTTAATAGTGGCAACAGTGAACAGTGAAACAACAGCTTTATTGCTTACATACTACATACATATGCCCACACATTTGTGTTGGTGTTTGTTCTACTGTGTTAGTGTTTACATTAGAGTTGTCATCTCCAATCAGTTGTTGTCAATTGCTATTTTGTTTGTTGGTTGTTTGTTGTTGGTATTATTTAGAGCAGCCTATACGGCTGAAACTGAAAACACATTTTTTTAATATGTTTCTACCGTAGTCCACTAGTATTTAATTTATATTTGAAACCCAGAAACTAACACCGGGAATGGCTGCCGCCATATATTCTCATATTTAATGAGTTTCTCCCTACTGCACGTTACTGTAGCGTTCATTACCCCTCTTTCAAAAGACCCTATTTTCCCACTTGATTCTTTGCATTACAACATATAACCCTAACGCCCCGTTTTATTTTTCAGTTTTTTTTTTGCTTTTTAGGCCAACTATCACTCTGACAGTGTGCTAATTAGAAGACAGTGTTTCTGTGGCCACAACACATAAAAAATAAAAACCACAAAATGGAACCAAGAAAAGGGCGTACAAAAAAAGAGGGGAGCAAACTCATTAGTGCCATGTGGATGGGGGACAGAAAGTTGTTAAAAGTGTAAGAAATGGCAAGAAATTAAATAAAATAAAAAAGAAAATTTAATGCATTAAAAATGGCCAAAAATCATGTCATGTACAAAAGAAAAAGAAAAAAAAAACTATTTCATAGCCAATACATTTAAACATTCAAATGCCCGAGAAAATTTAATGCCTAGACGTTAAACAAGTTTATGTGTGATATACCAAACAGAAAACTGTATTTATAGTCTTGGTGTTGCGGAAATTTTCAAAGCCATTATATTTTTGCCACTTCACCCATGTGATAAGAATTATTTTTAAGTGACGAGTCCTCCTCCACTCCGCACGACATGTTTGAGAATTTTTTCATGGCTACTGGTTACTTTCAGACTGTGGATATAGTAGTCGCCAAAAGAAATATTTGTTCCTATTGCTTTCCTTTTAAATAGATCAGAGCTGAATTTTGTACCCATAGCACCTAGTAAGCCCGCTAGACTAAGGCGTTTTTTGCTTAATTAGTCATTACAACTCATCAGTAATAATTAAGACCTAATTTCTTACACCACTTATGTTATGTGTTAATTTCAGTCATAAATGGCGGGATTTGAATTTAGAGCCGACTCCGAACGACATATTTGTGAGAAAATTTTTCACGACAATTTTATTTTATTTACTCACAGAGCTTTTGCCAGAAGTCTGCTGAAAAGAAGTCGCCGAAGAATAATTTTTTCATATTTCGTTTTGTTGGAGATGTCTTACCTGGGATTTGAACTGTGGGCTCACGCCTAATGAGCCAACACACTGCCTACTATACTACGGTGAATCAATGTTTCGACTGATGGAGTCGTAAAGAAATTACGATTACTAAGATTTTCTAGTTGGAATTTTAAGGTCAAAATTCAAAATATTAAAACGAACTGTGATGGCCGTTGTAAAACTCCAAATTTTACCCACATTTTAAAGGTCTTCAGTCCTATGGCCGTATGTATGTTATGCTTCCAAGAAAGTTTAGAATTCAGAATATCTCTCAGATGCTTTAGCCTCATGGATGGGAATTATTAAATCCCAGTACGTATATGCAAGTGTGCTGTAGTCTAGTAGACATCTACAATAAAACGAAATTTGAAGGAAATTTATCTTCATCGAAACAAAAACAAGAATAAATAAAATTGCCATGAAAGGTTTTTCAAAAATCTGTCGTCCACAGTCGACTTTAAACTGTAAGTCCTGCCACTAATATATAAAAATTAAAGCACACAGCAAAAGTGGTGTGCAAATTTGTAATCCTAACGGAAGTGTTGTGATGACCAATTGTGTATGTATGTAAATGTATTGAAAAATATCAATTCTGTTCATCGAAGATTAAGCATCATTCAAATCATTCGGATCAAAACCCGATACTATAATAGCCAAACCAAGAGCTTAAAACCACATCGTTGCAGCTGCTTCAAAAGATCTGCTGCAACAGTGTTCCATGGCATTTGTGAGATGTAGTCACCGTAGTCTAGTAAATAGTGTGTTGGTTTTTTAGACTTGAGCCCATGGTTCAAACCGCAGGTCAAACATCTACAACAAAACGAAAAAATATTTCTCCGGCTACTTGCTATTATCATGAAAACTATTATTACTATTATCATGAAAAGTTTATAAGACTTCTATATAAGATTAACATATACAACATAAGTGGTGTTGGAAACTAGTCGTTATCGTGGCTGAAGAGTTGTTATCACAAATTATGTATGTATGTAAGGGCGAGATAAATCCAACTTGCGAGATTCTTCTATTCTATGAGCCTCCGCAATGGTATTAATACCGAGGTCGCTTGAATTGCGCATTTCGAGTATTCTCACAGCAGCCTACGAATGTTCTTTATTGAAACTGCACTTTGCGTCAATGAAGGCTGCTAATGATTAAAACTTATGCAAAAACTTTCTCAATATTCCTCACCAAGGAGCGTAGAACAATGTCAGTACAGCAGGAAAGTTAGAAAAGGAATAAACTTATATTAAAAATGAACCTGTATATAATAATCACTAAAGAAAAGAAAATAATACATACAAACATAAATGGTCATTACAACTCTTCAGCCAGGATTACCACCTAGTTTCACATAACGCTTATATTGTGTGAGTTAATTTTTTATACTTGAGTGACATGACAATTTAAAATCGACTCCGAAGGTATGATTTTTTGAGAAAGTTTTCATGGCAATTTTATTTACTCACAGCGTTTTTTGCAAAAATCTGCTGAGGGGAAGTCGCCGAAGAATTATTTGTTCATATTTCGTTTTGTTGGAGATGTCTGACCTGGGGTTCGAACCATGGCTTCACGTGTAGTAATCTAATTCACTACCTATTAGACCACGGTAACGAAAAGAAAATAATAACAATACCAAATCAACAATAAGTTTCTAGAAGTTGACACACCAATAATAAACTAAGAATAAGTGGGGCGAAATTTAAGTTTCCAGTTAATAATAGTAGGAAGTGCAACATTAAGGCAGAAATAATGTCGAATAATGTCGTTGCTGTACGGACTTATACTATGTACATTCTTGAGTTTAAAAAAATTTTAAATAAAAAGTCTACACAAATTCTTGAGGTAGAGAAAGCTCCAAAGCTATTTTGCCATTTTGAAAGTTAACGACGCTAAGTTATAGGCATATTCCGTTCTCTTCAAATGGATAATTTCACAGAACTATTATAACATTTCAGTCTTTTCAAATTAAATCAAAAACTTGGAATGTGCCGCAGAACCATCAGACAGGCAATAAGCCATTTTCTTAAAAATTGTTATGAATTTTTCCTTCAACCTGTTTCTTTTTTTTTTGCTTTTCTTTACTTAACCTTTAATGCTTTGTTGCCACAAAGATTCTTATTTGTGTTTACTATTATGAAATATTAACAATTTGCATAAATTTTACGTTAAACTAAAAAAATATTTAAGTTAAGAAAATACGATTTTTTACCTCAACTCTAAGTTTTGCGTTTCAAATTTAAAATTTTCCATCATATTCAAACAATATGAGTAATTTAATAAGCACAGCAGAATAGTTTTCTGTCTTTATTTTCTTTTTGTACGTTTGTTCGTTTTTTTTCCTTTCCTACTTTGCCAAATAATGTTTAATTCAAAGTCAGACGCGAAATAAGGAACGTAAAAATAAAAGGCAAAACTATAAAAAGCAATAGGACTAGGACAAGCACAAGCACAAGCACAAGCACAACATTTTCCACTGATGAGCAGACGTTTGTTTATTAACGTACGTCTATATAGAGAAATGCACGTTAAAATATTCCAAGTCTTGTATTGTTATGTTAGTGTAATGTCTATGTGTGTATGTGTGTATGCCTGTGTTTGCATTTAAGTTTCTGTAGCAACCAGCTATCATCATCATAGTGATATAAGGAGGCACAAGCCTGAAAATGTTAAGCTGCTCATCTTTAGATTGTGTGTTGTTTTTGAAGGATTTGCACTACACGGCAAATAAGAAGACGATGACAAAATATAAAGAAAATACTCATACAAATGCAACTGCCATACCATTAAGCACATGCAGAGAGAGAGAGAACGAAGGAGAGAGAGAGAGTAACGTGTAAGTATAATAAGGACACCAACACTGCTACCATTACTTTTATATGATGTACCATACTTGTACTATAAATAGAAAAGAAAAACGCAAATACGCACACAAACTCATGTATATCAATATACGAGTACATACATACAAAAACACACAAACCGAATACAACTTAGTAATCATAGAGCTTTAGACTTTAACGTTATTTCATGACGTGGAAAAAATATGTTCAATGTCCTTCATAAAGCGAGTACTCAACACAAACAGAAACACACAGGGACACACATACACAGCCAAAAACATTCTTTTTAAGGCTACACTAGTAAAGGTGCAAAGCAAAAAACCGTATAAAAATAGACACGAAGAGGGAAAAGAACGAACGAGAGCAAAAGGAATTGTGTCAGTGCTAGAGGTAACGACAACGACGACAATGACAACAACAACAACAACACAATCACACAATATAATATGAAAAGTCTGGCTATGCATGCCAATGTGTAGGTGTTCGCCTGCTCATGTATATATATATGTATGTAGGTGTAGGGAAGTGGCTATGTTTGTATGTATGTGAAGTCTAACATATTGCCTTGACTACGATTTTTGGTGTAAAAAGAATTATAGCAAGAGAGAGAGAGAAAATAAGTGTAAAAAAATAGTGTACAAAAAAAATATGTTGAATTCTTTATACCTGTGAATTTCTTTGCCAGTGAAATACAGAAAATTTTAAACATGAATGTTTCTCTCTCTCTCTCTCTAACACTGTACAAACACTGCAGCATTGGCTGAAATTGTTCTTAACACGGAACAAAAAAATTAAAAAGAAAAAATGAAATGAAAATAAGACATGGTTTTACAACCCAAAACCCACACAAAAGACTCTCCGCATATCTACAAGTTTCATTGATACAAAATGAAAATAAAAGAAAAGAAAGAAAAAACGAATTGAATGAAATATTTAAAATACAAGTGCATAAAATGTATTCCACTCGAATAAGCCAGTCGACGAATATATAAAAAAGCAGTTATTATGGCAGTAGTTAAGAGATTTTACGACTCTTACCACAAACGAAAAAAGAAATGAAGAAAAAAAAACAAAAATTTTGGTAAGATTTCTGACCAGAAGGAAAATAAACTCAATGAAGGGGAAAAATATGGATTATTTAAGAAAGAAATTTAAGAAAATGAAAACCAAAATGTATTTGAAAATATTAAAATTTTTATTGGACTTAATACCGTTCGAGGGAAATTTTCAATTCATAAGATTTTGTTTAATAGACTTGAGGAATTTTAAATTTTTTTTCATGTATTAGAATTTGAAATTGTTTAATTGAACGTCAATCTCTTTAAACAATCTGCACGGTAACCTAGTTTTGGCAGTGTGCTAAACTGCCGAGGTCGTGAGTTGGATTCCCACCAGAGACTCTGGGTGTTTGTGATTGTATGATTGTTTGTCTCTGAAATTATACACACATACATATATACATAATTGGTCATTACAACCCTTCAGTCAGGATTACGACCTAGTTTCTCACACCACTTATGTTGCGTGTGTTAATTTTATACATGAGTGGTGGGACCTACAGTTTAAAGTCGACTTCGAACGACAGATTTTTGAGAAACTTTTCATAGCAATTTTATTTACTCTCAGAGTTTTTGCCAGAAATCTGCTGAGAGGAAGTCCCCGAAGAAATACTTTTTATATCTTGTTTCGATGTTTGGTCTGGGGCTCAAACCCTGGGTTTTACGTCTAATAAGATAACACACTACCTACTAGACTACGGCGACGCCGAAATTATATAAAGTGGGCCACGAATTTAAATTGATTAAATTTAAACCATGCGCACCATGATAATCGATTTTTTTGTACCCACTCCTCATGGTATTGAGGTGAACGATGTTTGGTTTCAACAGGATGGTGCAACTTGCCACACATCTCAAGCCACAATCGATTTATTGCGTCAAACGTTTGGTGGTAATTTAATTAGCCAAAATGAAGATTTCAATTGGCCGCCAAGAATCTGGAATTTGACACCGTTGAACTATTTTCTACGGGGCGCCGTTAATGAAAAGTATTATGCCGATATAGCAGAGACAATTTAGCATTTGAAGCTCAATATTCGTGATGCCATTGTCCAGATACGGACCCACTCACGCAAAAAAGTGCACAAAAATTGGTTCGGTACTGTGAGGCCAGCTGCAGCAGCCATATGAATGGAATAATATTCCATTTCTAACAGGAACAATTGGTTTTTGTTTGTTTTATAAAAATTTTTAATTTAAACTTTTAAATCACCCACCCTATATATGGAGTATATACATTTGTCATTGAAAAAAAAAAAAAAACTTGTAGCACATTACGTCTCTTTCCTTCCTACTATCTTTCATTGCATGAATAGTTATCATCTTCTGTGTAATAAAAAAAAAACGATCTCCAAATAGCAATGTGTTCTACATTTTTTCAAGGTACGAAAAGTCACAGAATTTACGCACAGAACGGCAATATTAATTATTCCAAAGAGAGGTATAATCGGTGGATTAACCTATTTGCGTTGTCAAGGTTGTGTTTTTAGAATGTAATGGGCATTGTATAGCCTTCGGGATCCTTGTATAAGAGACTTTCTTTCTTGGAAGTTTTAACATAAAAGGATGCCCCACCATATACAACATACATACACGCATACATAATTGGTCATTACAACCCTTCAGTTAGGATTACGACCTACCTTCTCACACTACTTGTGCTGTGCTACATCCGTAGACATTATTTTCTTTTTTAGCCATTTTTATAATCGAACTTCAGAACTGCAAGATTAGAAGCCATCAATCTCAAGTACTGCAAACGTGACTTGAGCTACCCAACAGTTACTACAGAAATAGTGAATTATTGGCTGAAGGGAATTAGAAATTTACATGTCCAGGAAGGAACTCAGCTCAGGTAACAACTGGCGTCTTAGACTGATTATGTAAATTGAATTTATTTATTACAGTCATTCTTACCTATGGATGCGCATGGTAGCTATGCAAATGCATTGAAATCCTATTGCAACAAAAACAATCTGTCTAAAGTACAAAGATTGCCATTGCCATCACAAGTACCAGAAGAAGCATGCCTAAAGCGGCTCTGGATTTTATTCTTCACTTACTGTCGATTGAGAATAATATGATCTCTTGATGATTAAGTTAGGTCTAGTAAGCATCTTTAGATTATGGCACGCTGTACGGCTGAAGGAACTAAACTGGCGGGGTCAAGCCATTTCGATTGCCAAGATGAAGGATTATTTGGCCATCAAAGATAACTTCTATGCTACACCGAGTGTAAGAATACTTGATAGGGAACTTCGTTGAGTATCAGGCAGCATTGAAAGCATACATCCATAATTGTCATTACAACCCTTCAGACATCACTTATGTTTGTGATGTTAATTTTGTACATGAATGGCGGAATCTATAGTTTAAAGTCAACTCCGAAAAATAGATTTTTGAGAAACTTTTTCATTGCAATTTTCTTTACTCCGAGAGTTTTTGCCAGAAATATTTTTCATATTTCGTTTTGTTGCTAATGGCTGACCTGGGCTTTGAACCATGGCCTCATGTCTAATAAGCCAACATATTACTCACTAGACTACGGCAACTTCAAGGTATGGCAGCATAAAGTACTATTAAGTTACATGAAGTTGGACTATCGAATTAGATTATCTTGAGTACCTGGTTATTAAGAGATTAATGGCAACGAAGTTGCAGATGATTTGAAAGACCAGGATTAGCTTTGTGGATAACGACAAGAATTATTGAAGAAAAGTTTAATACACTCACCAATTCGGTTAAGTTAGGTCGAAGTGGTAGGTCAAAGCTCACTTGAACATGCATAGCGGCCCGTTGTGACGCCAGTCCCTGAATTGACCATGTTTGTCAAACTATGGAAGAAGTTGGTCAGCGCAAGGACTCCACTACTCGCCCATTGCATCAATCAAGATGTAGATCGGTTTGGAGCTTACAATAGCCTTATGGCGTACGAAACTAAATTTATGCCTGTATAGGGCAACATTTTCAGGTGAGTGACTGTAAGTTTAAAGATTTAATAAAGTTCCTAAATGAAATAGACTGGCTAGGGAAATATCTGCAGGACGATGTTTATCTATGGGACATTATGTGTCTTTTACTCTTTTCTTTGTTTCCCCTTATTCTTTTTCTTAGCATGGATCTTTCAATCTCACAATATCAGATTTCCGTTTTATTCTGAAGAATTTTTTCCCATTGGACCAATGTTGTGTATGCGGGAGAAGGTGCGTCACTGCTACTAGGCTACCCTTCCTACACTAACCTCATATATTTAAAGACTAGGATTCAAATTTCCATTGCGTAACCTAGTGGATGTTATTAATAAATTAAAGCTGATTTAATACTGACCATCACCAAATCCAAAATTTCTATGCTGGAATTTTATTAATAAATTGTCTTCAATAAAGATCTGTTGCAGTAAGTGAAGATTTAAGAATCATTCGCATAAAAAAATTCAATCTTCTAGTTTTGTGAACGAAATGAATCCTTAAAACTGAAGCGGAAAATATAAAACGAATTGAATAGAATTTCGGGCAAGGGAAGAAAGAAGAAAAATAAGAAAAAAAAACAAAGAGTGGATATAAATTAAATTGAAAATGTAATAAAACTGACGAATATTGGATTTGGTATACAAAAGCTGCAATAACAAGAACAAATAAAAACTTATGATTTTTGTGCTCCTTTTTAATTTCAGGTAAAAGTTTTTTCCTTCTTTTTTCTTATTTTTTTTTTTTGTTGGTTTCTTTTTCTAGTATTTGTAAATTCGTGCTTTGCATGAGATCCTTTGGTTTTAAGGGTTTTATATTTTTTTTTTTGCAAATTTTGCCTCACTCTTCATATTAATTTCATTTCATTTCAACTTTATTCTTGGCTAAAACTGTTTTCGTTCTTTAATTTCAATTTTCTTTGCCTTCCTTTCATTCTTTGCAAACATTACGAGATCCTTTTTGCTTAAAAACTTCAATGGCCCAACATTTTGTTGCAGGATGGGTTCGGTGCGGTTCTTCTTCTCTGCTGCACTTTAAACTATCCTTTTGCCATCACCTCTGTTTGCTTTTTACAAACAGGTTACAAAAAAAGAGAAGAAAAAATGCAAGAAAAAATACAAAAAAAAAGCGAAAAGATTTCTTTTAATTTTATATTTACAAAGTGTCATTCACTAAACATATAATATAGACCGACAGACAGACAGACAAACAGACAATTGTACGTATATAACAGTAAAGGGAAGGATGGAAGAAATAAATTTTGTAGAAAATATAACCGTCACCCGAGTTTCCCTTACACCATGCAAGGTAAAAGAGAGAAAACTGAACGCGCGGGTACCGGAAAATAGACCCCCTTTTTGCTGCAATGAAAATACCAAGCACAACTGCTTGGGGGTAAGAGTGTCATCATCGTCAGCCAGTCAGTCATTCAAATATATGTATGTACATACCATACACCTCTGCCTGAAGATTCATTTGCTGCCACAGAGGGCGTATTAAAAAAGTTTTATTTCGGTTTTCTATTTCTATTTTAGTTTCTATTACTTTTCCTTCAATTATTTTTTTTTAGTTTTGTTTTTTTCATTTTTATTTTACTTTTTCATGTTGGTGTCACAAATCCTTTTAGCAGCATTTAAAGTAAGCAAAAAGCAACGAAGAACTGCAGCGTCAAAATCCCTGCCCTATGCTAAGAGCCATGCCATGAAAGAACAACAACAAACAACTGCAAAATTAAACGTTTAAGAAATATTTCGTTTGTTTTCAAGTAGTTTTTTTCGCTTCCAAAAACATTGACAGTTTTTGTAGGCCTGTTCTGTTCTAATTTAATTTCATATTGTGTTTTATCTTTCGGGTGTTTCATCACGTGATATTATTATTAAATTTAAGTCGTTTACGGTTAGACAGAACTCTAAAATAATTAAGTTTAAGATTGAATAAAATAAAAAATAAAATAGAAACTACATTACGGGTCAATCAATACGAAAATGAAAAATCATCACTTAATATTAAAATTATAAACAAAAGCTACAAAAACAAAACAATGCAGTAAACAAACCTGTTTACAAATTATCCTGCTACTTAATATAACAACAAACACCAGCATAAAAAACTGGATGAAACAAGTAATAAAAAATACAACAACAAACACAAACATAAAAAATCATAAACAAGTAGACAAAAATACATGCGACTGAGTTAGTGAAGTTTAGTCAGTCTTGTGTGAAGACGCGAATTGTTTGAAGAGATTAATCGTGGTTTGAAGATCTCCGTTACAAAGATCTATCGAATAATTGCCTAGTAATTGTTGTTGAACAAAGCAATTGTTGTTGTGTAAATAAAGTTGTGAACGTTGGCACACAGAATTATGCGAATAATAAAGAATTTTAATTAAAACTAAACACAAATTTGTTTTTATTTGCAATCTACGTGTTCTTATTTTAAACGTTTTTAAAAGGTAAAAAGTAACAATACTTTTCGAAGAGCAGTGTCAAATGATCGATTATTATTGTTTCGACGCGATTCTATCACATGCACAATGATGAACAATAATGATAGCATTGAGACACTCTCTTCTTGAGTGTTGCTACGTTAGATTTATTATTATCATACCGAAAGCTAACTGGCTAACTTAATAGCTGGTTAGCAAACATAATTCTTAAAGGAAATTGCTACCCTGTAAAGATAGATACTTGGAATCATTTTCAAAGGCTGAATAATACATTCAATCGTTACTAAGACATCTCTGTAAGCCGCTTAATATTGGGATCTCGAGTTTTCTAAGCAAACCAATCAATCGTTTTGAAATGCTTTCTGCAGGCCGTTCATTTATTATTGTCTACCACGTTAACAATGCTTACAGAAATCGTAAATTGTCTTTTTACAGCCAAGGACATTCCACTTCATACCACACAACATACTTAAGTAGTGCAAGAAGCTAGGTCGTCATCCTGACTGAGGGATTATAATGACCAATTATGCATGTATGTATGCAAGATTGTATTGCCCTGATTGGCCTTTAGTGTTTCGCTAGCGTTACCCAGAGTAATATACATTTGATGGACAGTGGCTGACAGTTGATAGTTACACTCTTTCATTAAACCTCTAATCAAATGCATATGAACTTGGATGAATCTCATCTGGACGCAATCGTAAATGGGCCTTAAATAAAAGCTCACAAGGAAGTCGAAGACGAACGCATTCATCACAAGGCTGGACACAACAGAGATGGAACGAACCAACATACCTCCTATTCGTCTGAGTACCTTGTGGTGATGCTATGATTATCAAAGGAATAAAAGAAATCGACTTATATATGATGATCGATGGCTTCGAAAATACTCTTCGCTAATAACACTAGACGACAAAATAAAAAAGAAATGAAATACACCAAGCTAATGATGTTGTGAGTTTTGTTGAGTAAAAACTTATATTATTTGACAAAAACTGTTATTTTGCACTTGACGTACAAATTTATTGATTAAACAAACATTTCTGAACCAATACTTCAAATTTAAACTTTCTTAGAAAGAGGAGGGATGGGCCTTTAAAACGCTATACATATATATTTTATGATGTTTGATGAGGTAAACTTGGAAAATACGAATTTTTTTCATATTTTTTCATGTTTGTCCATTCATAGTACCAAACTTTAATTAAAAAATATAGAATAAGTGAAGTATAGAATATTGTGAAGAGTTTGACACTTCGTTTGATGAAATCGGACAAAAATTACCGCAATAATTATTTAAAGAGTATAACAGCCGTGTTATATTTTATATATGTCAACTTATGAAATGAACTTCACTATTTAAATAATAACTACGGTAATTTGATAAGATAATGAACAAGATAATGCAGTTTCAGAACGTAATCGCTTATTTTGTATTTCGTAATTAAGTTATGCAATTAAGAATAGCTAAACTTTAAAAAATGAAAACATAATCACATTTTCCAAGTTTACCTCATCAAAAATCATAACATGTAAGTTTGAACCATATGTTTATGTATACCATTTTAAAGGTTCATCTGTTCTCAAACTTTGGATTTTGAAAATAGGTTGAAAAATGTTGCGGTAATCAATAATTTTTTGTGATAAGATCAAAAATACAGTTTTTGTCAACTAAAAAAGTTTGGAGGGTTTGAGAAATAAAAAAAAATATTTTTGACAACAAAACTCACAACCTACACTATGTCATTAGCTGGGTGTATTTTAACTGTTGCAATGTGTAATTAAGCCAAATACCATACGCTTAACATCTTTTTGAATTTTTTTATTTTAAATTTTAAAATATTAATTTTGATACCCTGACAAACTTTTTACTTTTCTGTACTTTACTGTACTCTATAAAGAATGCATTCTTTTTCATTTCTGCTGGCCATTATTGCCTGCCACTCCATTCAAAAGGAGTGGTTAGTAGAGATGATTTTTAAAGTCGCCTTTATTTTTGGGTTTTTTTTTTCACTGCCTTTACAGACGACTATCAACTAACCTGACCAGTTGCCTTTGATTGCCAGCTACTACTTGCCTGCCTGCACGGCCGTGCACTTACTGTTGTATTTTGAAAAAAATTCTTGTTTGTTTTTAATTAATTGCACGCGTTTGTTTAGCCAGTTATTGACGAAAGTTTAACAACAGGATTTCAGCTCAGTTTTGTTTGCAGGATTTTATAGCAGAAAATTTAAAATTTGATTTTGTTTTTCTTAATTCATGTCTGTCGATCTGTCTGACTGTTTCTCTGCCTGCCTGTCTGTTAGTTCGCCCTTTTTGAAACGCCATGTTTGCTGAATTTAAAACTGGCAGCTGCGTGTCTAGTGTGTATTTAAGTTGCTTTCATTATACTTCAGTTTTATTATTCTTTTAATGTTAATGTTTTTATAACTCAACGTCGCATTAAATTAAGATAAGATTAACTTGCTTAATTACTTTCTGAAGTAGGTTTGATGGTTTTGTTTTTTCTTTTTTTCTCAACATAAAAACACACCCTCTAATGCTTTAATTGATTGTAATGCTCATGCTTTATTACATTATTTGGTTTATAACCCAGTAGAACAAATATTGTAAAAGATTTCATGGTAATAATTTATGAAATTTGTAAAACTTTCTTTAGATTATTTTTAACAAATGATTTGCCAATGTAAAGTTGTATAAAATATTACCAAACTTCTTACGTTTCTAAATCATAACAAATTTATGTATTTTCTAACTTTCTACACAAACAAATCGGGTAGACCACCTATTGGTTAAAATTCATTGTTATTATCTCCACTGAAATTGGTCGGAAATTTCACGAAAATGTCGTACAAAATTTGGTCGCAGAGAAGGACCAACAGTGGCCGGTATACGTGAGTTTATTACTAAAGTTCGTAAAACTGGTTTCATTGTTGATACAACAAGACGTGAGAGTACTGGTACAGTGCATAAACCCGAAAATATCGAAGCTGTGACTGAGAGAGAGCGTGAGAATCCATCAACATCAACTCATAATCTTTCTCAAGAATTTCACGCACCAGTTTACGACGAATTTTGCGAAAAGATCTCAGTATGACGCCTTAAAAAGTTCAATTGGTTCAGGGGTTCTGCTTCGTTTTCGCTTCGCTAGATGAGCTAAGGAGAAATTGCACGATAATACTGATTTTGCCAGAAAATGAAAAAATGAAGCCCGTTTTCATCTTGGTGAGTACGTTAACACAGTCACATGGTCTTACAGAAGCCAATGAACCCATTGTGAGTGTCTGTTTGGTGCGGCTTGTGGAGCATCATTTGCCCATATTTCTCTGAAAATGAGGACGTCGCAATCATTACGGTCAATGGAGACACCTATCGCAGCATGATAACCGATTTTTTGTACCCGCTTTTAAGGATTTTGATGTGAATGATATTCAGTTTAAACAGGATGGAGCAACTTGCCTAAAATCTCACGTCACAATCGATTTATTGCGTCAAACGTCTGATGGCCTTTTAACTAGCTGATATGGTGATGTCAATTGGCTACCAAGAAGCTGTGATTTGGGGCGCCGATAGAGAAAAGTGTTATGCAGACAAACCAGAGAAATTTGAGCATTTCAAGGACAACTTTCGTGGTGCCATTAGTCATTACAAACCTTCAATTAGAATTACAACCTAGCTTCTTACACCACCCTGGTTGTGTTTGTGAATTTTATCAATGAGTGGCAGTTTAAAGTTGACTCCGAATGACAGATTTTTGAAAACCTTTTTATTGGCAATTGTACTTACTCTCAGAGTTTTTTCCAGAAACCTGATGAGAGAAACCTGCCGAAGAAATATTACAAATTCGTTTTGTTGGAGATGTCTGATCTGAGATTTGAACAGTGTCCCCGCGTCTAATAAGCCAACACACTAACTACTAGACTATACACATTTTACTTACATACATACATACATAATTGGTCATACTTTTGTTTGTCATATGCTCGGAATCTACTAAATGGATAAGTGAGTGTCTGCCGCACATTCTACCATTTTATATTCCAATTTTATTCGTTCAATTTAATTTGATGGTATGGGTGCTTGATGGCAAACAGATCACAGTCTGGGGGATGTAAAGAACTCTCCAGTCGAGAGATGTCAATATCATTACAAACCTTCAGTCACGATTACAACTTTTCTTCTCACACCACCCATGTTGTGTGTGTTACTTTTATTCATGTGTGGTGGGATCTTTAGTTTAAAGTCGACTCCAAACGACAGATTATTTTGAAATTTTTTCATGAAAATTTTGCTAGAAATCTGCTGATAGAAAGTCGTTGAAGAAATAGCCTCACGTCTAATAAGCCTAATAATACAATCTAATAACACTATCTAGTGCATACACATTTTACTTACATAATTGCATACAAAATTGGCCATTTCAAATTCCCTTCAGTCAGGATCACAACCTATTTTCTCATACCACCCATGTTGTGTGTGTTAATTTTATACATGAGTAGGGGGACCTATAGTTTAAAGTCGACTCCGAATGACAGATTTATGAGGAAAATTTCACAAATTTTACTTTTAATGTATTAATTAGACATTTGAATCTCTGCATAAGATATTTTTTCTTATTGTAGGCACTCTCTTCCTGGGATTAATTTCATTAAAATACATTATTTCTATTTACCTTCAAACATTTTGCAAATTCTTTCCAACTTCATGTACATATTGATGGAAACGATATGTCCTGCAATGGAAATAAAAATACGTGAGTTAGAATATTTTCGCAAATATAACAAAAAAAATATGAAATAGAAGAAAATAGAAAATTTGGACATTTATTTTACATTAAATAAACACTTCTTCTTTTTTTACCAAACAAAATAATTCAAATGCGACTTTAAATATTTGGTATCAAAAAATTCAATAAAACAAGAAGAAAATTATAAGATTTGCGCAGATATTTGAAGCCTTCTTTAGAGGTAAATTAAATTAAAAATCACTTTTTAAATTTGAATTCTTTTGTTTTTGAATATTTTATAGTTGACCCAATCACGATGATTTAATCACGTCTTTTATAATTTCCTAATCTCTTCGATTAAAGATAACACGAAAATTAAAGTCTCTTTTGAGTAGATTTCATAAAATTCTTTTAAATATTTTGCAGTTCTCTGTCACTTCCCCATGATTCAGAGGCAAAATTCTCTACATTTTTTGTAATTTTTTTCTTTTTTGCCGTTAAAACAATATTCGTATTTCATTAGGACCATGTTTTTTCAATTTTTTTTCTGGTCTAAAGCCTGTATATTTTGTGTTAAAATAAGGAGAGTGAAGCAAAATGAAAATCCACTGCCATTTATATTGTTGGCACAAGAACAAATGCAATTAACATTGACGACATGTCTTCATATCCCCGATAAAGATAAACGCAACATTCATTATTATTTTGGATTTTTATTAACGCCGAAGTGGAATAGAGTGGAGTGGAGTGGAGTGAAGTGAAGAAGTGTAGTCGAGTTAAATGACAAGCACAATATACCACTTTTAACAACGACAATTCTGTAACAGTTATGCTTGTGTTAAAACAATGTTAAGAGAAAATTAAAGTGGACTGCTGCTGTATACAGTGAATTTATTAAATTTAATTCATATTACGAGATAAGTTTTACAAAATATTACACAGCACTGAAAGCACTTTAAATTTATTAAAAACGAGCATACATGCGAGTATTTAATGATTTATAATTTGGGTTGAATAGATAGCCGCCTTAAAAAGCGTTATTTATTTGGAACCAATTGTCAGGCTAGCATTTTTCAACCATTCTTCATAAGTATGATCATATTATTGTTATTGGATTCGAGTGTTGCAATTAGGATATAAAAAAATTGTCACTTGTTTACAAAAATACACTTTTTATTTACATACATAATTGGTCATTACAACCCTTCAGTCAGGATTACAACCTAGTTCCTCACATCACTTATGTCGTGTGTGTTAATTTCATACATGAGTGGTCGGACCTACAGTTTAAAGTCGACTCCGAACGACAGATTTTTGAGAAACTTTTCGTGGCAATTTTATTTACTCTCAGAGTTTTTGCCAGAAATCTGCTGAGAGGAAGTCGCCGAAGAAATACTTTTTGTATTTTATTTTGATGTCTGGCCTGGGGCTCGAACCCTGGCTTTTCGTCTAATAAGCCAACACACTACCTACTAGACTACGGCGACTTCATTTCTTATCTAACATGAGCCATTTAAGGTAGTCTCAGGTGGAGTTAGTGAAAACTGGACATCGAAATCGTATGTTTTTAGATCGTTAGCTTTTTTCTTGTGCCCTTAAGTCGCCACGGGACAAGCCTGATTTATGATCCAGTAAAATCTCCAATTTTGGACGCGATCCACCCAAAGAGGTGGCGATGTATAGTTGAACGATGCTCCATGCGTAATAACGTCGATACATATATACCAATTAATTCATTACAATCATTAAATCAGGATTACGACCTATTCCGGCTGTACCTGCTAATAAATGTCTTGTCATGTAAGAGAACTTTTAACTAAGATAAATCGAAGAACATTAACTTCTCACTTTGCCTGGCTACTGAAGATTTATTACAATTAAAATGTTGTTTTTTTCAAACCTGATTTAAAACACGTAAACGTTTTGTGCAGCGTTGTCTGAAGATTTCTCAATATTTTTCTGGATGCGAAATAATTTGAAATTGCAATTGCAATACAAAAATTTTATTGTTATAGTTTAATAGCCAGTGAACTAGTTAAAATAGTTAAAAAGAGAAGTTTAATTAAAAGCACATATGTATTCTTATGACCCTATCGGTCACCAATGAAGAGGGTTTTATTAAACCCTAAACTATTTAAGTTCCCAGTTCAACTAAAAGATATATTTGATATGAATAAAAACTTCACTTTAGAATTTAATTGTTACCCAGTTTCAAATTATATTTGAAACATATGTATATGCACATATGTATACTGCTGCTCTGGTTAAATTTCAATTTGTTTAGTGTTCAAGATAAATCACTCAATTTGTTAGTTTGGTTTTACGGGCTAAAAAAATCCCTTTCTGACTGCTAAGAAACAACAACTTCGAAACTCTGTGAGTTGGAATGTTTTTAATTTTGTAATAAAGAAACAAAAAAAAACAAAAAAAATATAATAAAGTGAAGAAAAAGAGAACACATATACTTGTTTTAGATGAATAATGGATTATTTTTCTTATAAAACACAGTATTACACTTGGTTTCATTATTACCACTCCAGTGCAAATCCGTGTGATAACATGCATTCAATCCCCCCTTTCATGTGCTCACACATATGATGTCTCATATGCAAAGCATAGAATAATTTTTCTTTTTTTTTTTGCCAATAATAAACACCCGCACAACAGCTTGAGATACAAATGAAATAAACTGAGAAGTGGTTTAAATATATGAAAAAAGTAACGAAATGTAAAATAAAAAGTAAATTATTATAATAAACTAATACTCTTAGCCCCTTACCTTACCACACACATCAACCGTTCTCTAACACTGTCAGCCTGCTGACTTTTCCACAACACCACACAAAACCCAGTGAACATACATATATGCTGATCCTTTATATTATTTTTAACGTGAATTAAATCTCACACATACACATACTATATTAAGCCTAAAAGTAGACTAAAGTGCTTGTCATCTACTGGCCTTTAATTGTTTATTGGGTTACAGTTCTTTTGCCTGTGTTCACTCTTTTCTTTAGCTGTGTTCATTCAATGTTGTTGCCGTTGTCGTTGTAGTGTAACAGTAGAGTAGTAATGGTAGTAAGCGTACAAGTACATGCACTTTAAATACTCTGCCTTTGCATATGTGTAGTTGTAGTTGCATACGTGGGTTGATTGTGTATGCATTGTGTGGATGCATGAATGACTGTTTTTGGTTAAGTGTAGGCGTGTAAAGTACGAGTATGTGTTTTGATTTTCATGCAATTGTTATTGTATGCATGTGTGCGGTAATGTTGGTATTTCTCAATCCAAATATTGTTCTTAATGTTCTTGTTTTTCTAGTTGTTGTTGTCGTTGTGTTATACATTATGACTATATTGTACTTTGCCAGCTGCTTATCTGCATTTTAATTTTAAACGAATTTTGTGTTAAAATTCCAAAAAAAACACCAACCATGAACAAAAAAGCAATGAATGAAAAACAAAAACAAAAAAAGCAAAACTGTAAAAAACACAACAGCAACAATACAGCTTTAGCTACAACATATAATTTTCTCTAGAGATTGTGATTTGTATAGTAAGTGGTTGTAATAAGACTTGCATTCCCCTAAAAATTCGTTTATTCACTAACGTATGAATACACACACGCCCACATACACATACATACATATGTAAACGATCTTTTAAGTAAGTGTTTATGTGTAGGTGCACTTCCGTTTACTTTTCAAGTTGAATTGTCTATAATATGAGTCTATGCATACGTAAGCATGTGTGTGTAAACATATACATATATAGATGCGTTACTATAAGTAAAAATAACTATGAATTCACTAAATGCTGTTGTTTTTTTATTTTATTTTTTTCCTCTATGTTGTTTTTGCCTTAAGGGTGTGGCATTAAACTAAATTTTATTTTATGCCAGGAAAAAAAAAAACAAAATAAAAATCAACATGAAATAGAAATTAAACAACGAAATTGTAACAAGTAAAAGTAGAATTTTTACCGACAGCAATTCATATTCACCCTACAATAAAGTATATCAGGATGTAACAGAAGGGGCTAAAAATCAGTGGCAGAATACATCAACATTTTATATATCCTTCCTTATAAACAGTTTTAAACTTTTCATGCAGCATTTAAGCTTATGAAAATTAAATAAAAACCCTTAAAATTATTTTTAATTTCATATTGAAATGTTAAATAAGACGAGAATTATTCTGAAGCGTCAGTTTGATTTTGCCTTTGGCTTGTTATTGTAATGGAAACTTTTAGGAGCCTAATAAGCTGGGCTGAAAGGTGGCTGATAAGGTAACCTAAACTAAGGTAAAAGTAGATAAAAAGAAATTCAATATGTTTGCACGTCGTATTGTTCTAAAATCATTTAACACTTCGAAGGTAATTCTGTTACTCTTAGGTTAGGTTAGGCCAAGTTGGAGTGGTAGCTTTGATACCAAAGCTTACTTGAGCACGCATAGCGAACCGTTGTGATGCCACCGGTAAGCGCAGTCCCTTATTGATCGAATTTGACCCTACTCATCGAAAAAGTTGGTTAAGGCAGCAGCTGCACACTAAAGCATGACTCTCCTATACTGGAAGCCAGCCCGAAATTTTAATAAACGAAGCTATATCCTTGATATCAGTGGATGATAACTTCGTTAAGCTAACAAGGAATGGAGAGCCAAATAACATAAATCTCAACCACGCAAGAGATGGGCATTGACAAAGAGTGGATATCAGTTATCCTCCTCTTCAACAGAACCACATACATAACATAACATAATTGGTCATTACAACCCTTAAGTCAGGATTATGGACCTAGTTTCTCATACCACTTACGTTGTGTGCATTAATTTTATAAGTAACTGGCGGGAAATACAGTTTAAAGTCGACTTCGAACGACAGATTTTTTGAGAAACTTGTCATGGCAATTTTATTTACTCTCAGAGTTTTTGCCAGAAATCTGCTGAGAGGAAGTCGCCGAAAAAATATTTTTTTATATTTTCGTTTTGATGTCTGATCTGGGGTTTGAACGTCTAATAAGCCAACACACTACCTACTAAACTACGGCCACAGCGGAACCACCACAACGGCAAAAGTCGTTTGATGGGAGTTGCAATGACCTGTAATCATGGCCACTGCGATCGAGACGATATTGCAATTAAGTTTGAGTAGTTGGTTGGTATGCCTGCTATCCGTCGTGGGCTAAGTGAGTCTTGCAATGAAGCAAAATTCCTCATTGACCCAGAATAGATTGGCGTGCAGGAAGAATACTGTTACTGATTCTCTCATAAAACAATCTGTTGCTTTCAAATTTCGCAGTTTTTCATTTTGACAAACTCTTTACCTACAAAAGATTTCGCCATAAGGAAGAATAATAAATTCGGACGAAGCCGCCATTAATTAGTGTGTAATGTTGACGTAGTGGTAAGCGGGTGTTACCTTCATGTAATCCGGTTGTTGACAGGAGTTTCGAACTAAGAGTTTCGCCGCAAAAACACAAAAGTAGATTATTCCCTGTCAATTACACCAAATACGACCTAACGCAAACGTCGTCATGCCTGGCTTCCAACTGGATTCAGTCTCTTCACTTAAAGTTGTGAAAGTTGTCTGTTTTTCATCATAATTCGAATCGAATTTGATGCGGTTCAGCAGAGGATTCGCAAATAGAATGACGATATCTTTGATTAGCCTTTCATGGTGCAGTCTGTAGTCTTCTATAGTCTTCTGTAGTCAAAATATAGCTTAACTAGAGGTGACTGCAGAATTAATCCTACCTAGATGATCAATGTACAATGGGTCAATTAGCCCTCCGGGTACTGTACTTGTCTCAATTGACAAGTACACATCCTCTAACTTAGATGATCTCGCCGTAGTTTAGTAGGTAGTGTGTTGGCTTTTTAGACAATTGAAGCCCCAACACAGAAATTTCGAACAAAACGAAGTATGAAAAAATATTTCTTCGACGACATCATCTCCGCAGTTTTCCGGAAAAAATCTGAGAGTAAAAAAGTCCCATGAAAAGTTTCCCAAAACTCTGTCGTAATTACATACATACAAATTGGTTATTACAACCCTTCAGCTTTGCGACCTAGCTTCTCACAACACTTAAGTTGTGTGTGTTAATTTTATACATGACTGGTGGGACCTACAGTTTTAAAGTCAACTTCGAACGACGGATTTTTTTGAGAAACTTTGTTATTAATCTCAGAGTTTTAGCCAGACATCTGCTAAGATTTCGTTTTTAGGTGATGTCTACAGTTCATAGATAAAATTAACACAAACAATATAAGTGGTGTGGGAGAAGCCAATTAAGTAAGCAAGTAAGTAAGGTAGGTAGATAGGTAGAATAAAAGTAAGATAAGATATTCCATCCTATCCGCGTACACCTAATATATCAAGTGGGGTTTGTTCTGCGTATAAGATTTACGAATACCAACCATTCTTGCACGATCTTCCTTAGCTTTTTTTAAGCCACTACTCTGAAAAAAAAAATATGTGACTCGCATGCTATTATTTCTGAAATAAATAGATCTTAAGTTTACAAAGGCGGGGCAATAAAAAAAAAACTGTTCCATCAGTTCAACATCGGAATCCCAGAAGGGCGAACTGAAACAGTTTTGAAATGCTAATCGATCGAGCTACCTTCCTTTGCGGAGGCGGAAACAGTTGATGTCCCACATATTGAAGAATCTGTCTAACAATTCACAGAGGATCGTAGGGGAGCCTTTCTCAAATCTTGCACAGTTAACTGGCCTCAGCGACTTTTCAACGGACTAGGGAGAATAGGGACTGGGCTATATGGTTAACATATGAGGTTAACATGTAAAATAGAGTGTCTCGCCCTAATTTAACATTAAAATACTGATGAATTTCGCTTTATCGGGATCGCACCAGGGTATTTTTTTAATTCTTGTTAATGTATCATGGTTCAACAATTTTAGAAGCGATGTCTCCGCCCATTTTTTTAGCTTGATCTTCAGTTTATTCAGTGTTATCTCAAAAGCAAAAAAAAAAGATGCCGCAAAAGTTTTTAAATGATAAGAATAGAGCTTGCAGATGCTGCAAAAGGTATTTTAAAACAAAAAATTGAATCGGTGACGTAATATCTCCTCATTTACATTTTTAGGTTAGGTAATCTCAAAAACCTAGGATTTGGATTGGGATTCAGCGCACTAGAAACTTTTAGAAACCCTTGAGGCTGATTTCTGGTTTAACAATCTTGCCGGTCTGTGTATTTTTTCTTATTTCTAATTATACATACCAATATAGCGCATTCGTTTACTGTTTACTTAGATCCATAGTTTCTTAAACATACTGAGTGAAAGGTTTCATCTTTTTGTATATAAGAAAATTAAAGAAAAAGCAGAAAAAGGCAAAAGCAGCAGCTTTAAAATGTCGAACTTAAGATGAGAAAGTATTTGGCCTCAAGCAATTGAAAGATGTAGTCGAGTATTAATAGTAATGACTTGATCTTCTATTGACTTTATGCCTACACAGGGAGTTAAATACAAACACACACTCTTACACACACATCCTTACAAAATATTTATAAACTTAAATATTATTTGTATTGTTTTTAATTTCGATAACAGTATTTACATAGGAATTGTATTGCTTTTGCGATATAAGCTTTGCCAATGACTATGGCAGACAATAAGAAAATGGAAAAACAAAAACTAATTTTAAATATGATATTCCTATTTGGAATTCATATATACATATATATGTACATATACATACACATATACGTATATATGTATATAAAAAGTATTAAACGCTCTTTATAACCCAATAAGCAATTTGCCAAAAAAATTTCAGTTAAATTTGAAAAATGTTCCATAGGAACACGCCAGGATTAAGTGAATTTGGTTTAATAAAATTGCTCTCCAAACCATTACAATTTATTTTGGCCTTTTTCATTATGGTTGTTAAGAGATTTCAGCATAAGATACTTCGAAGTGCGTGTGTTTTTTTTTTTTGTAAAATTCAAGTCTGTTTGTGGCACCACAATGTCTCACAGCCGAATGAGCAACGCAATTATTTATCTTTTCTCACGCTGTCTTTACGCTGTCGTCTTCCTTATTTCGGTTTGTTCAACAATTTCTTCTTAAAACGTACATACAGTGAGCTTCAAAAGAAACTGTACATTTAAAAAATATACATTAATAAATTGCCGTTATTTTTATTTTAAAATTGTTTTCTTGACAGTTTTTAAAATTGAAACAAAAAAAGAAAATTAAAAAAAATTCGAAATATTGTCAAAATTTTTCGGGCACTCTCCTTAAGTGATAAAAGTTGAGTTTGCTGATTATTGGAATTTTATCCATAGTGTACAGTTTCTTTTGACGCGCACTGTATATAATTATTCAGATTTTTTGGCATATTCTTTAAGATTTTAGTTTAAAATTTAAAAGTAGTTTTTAAATAATTTATGAAAACATTTGTATTTAACATTTAATAGCTTCTGGCTTCCTATTGAAGTTTTTGCCAGCAACCGAAATATGAAATTTATAGCCTTTCTTAGCAGTTTGTCTTCAAATTTAAGAATAATTTCATTCATTAAAGCATTGATTTACATGTGAATTTAATTAAATGATGTTTGTTTATTCGTATGTTTTCTAGAATGAGTTTATAATTCTCAATTCAAATTATTTAAACATAAGAAATGTTAAAAATTTCTAGAAAAAAATTTTAAACATACTTAGACCACGTGCCACGCTATCTCATAATTTAATTTTAATAAGCAAGACATCTTAGAAATAAGATGTTGATTCACTGAGAACTATTCACTATTCACTTAAACGGTGCGCAACATACAGTTTCTGGCCGTGCAAAAGCTTTGGGAGCAATCCAAAACAGAGATCAGCAATGCATCGTTTTTTCATCGCTTTTTCGCTATTCATAAGCAACCATGAAAGTTTGAATATAAGTGAGTCAACAATATTGAAATGTAACTGACTCTGATTCATTCGTACTCACTACAACATTGATTTATAAGTACAGGTTGCAATGAGCTTGCGTACAACGTTGACATTAAACTCATACCATTCGAAATATATTTAATTCATAAGCCTAATCATTTAGATTCATAACTTTAGAAAAATACTCATAATACTTCTAAATGATTCGAGGACTCGATTCACTCATCAAAATTTAGTTGTTGTTGCATTTACAAAAATAGAAAAAAGACACATAAGCAAAAAAGACAAAGCAGCAAGCAGAGTAAACACGCAACCATTTAGTGAGTATTTTAGTGTTCGTAAGCGAATCATACTTATTTGGTGATTCGTGTATATGTTGAGTTAGGGAGAGTCGAAATCAACAACATTATACGTGTTGTTAAGTATGGATGTGATGAGTACTTCAAACTATGAATATGATATTAAAAGAAGTATGAATGCGTATAGGTATCGGAAATTATGAGTATGATTTGATTCTACTCATCTTTTTGAATACTCATTGCAGATCCAAAGTCTGGAAAATGGGTGTCACATGAATTGCATGACAGATAGATTGGAAAACCGAAAAACCACTTGAGAAATTTTACTACAAAGACACAATAGAAATTCAGTGTTGAATTGACGGTGAAAAACAAATTAATTTTTAGAAACCTAAACAGAAAAAATTGTGTGTGAATCCAGGAAAACTGTAAACTTCTGCTGCAAAACCAAACCGATTAAGCAGTAAAACAATGCTGTGTGGATGGTCGTATCACAAAGGTGTGGTGTACCACGAGCTTCCAAAATCTAGTCACTACCGACAACAAATGACAATAATGGGCCACAAGACACGGCAAGGTAATTTTAAAACATGACAATGTACCTGCACTAGAGCAAAACCGGTTTAGGAAACAACCAAAGCATTAAGCTGGGAGCTACTACCCCAACCACTGTATTACCCAGACTTGATGCTTTCCGACTACTGTTCGTTTTCATAGATGGTGCACATATTGGCTGAGCAGCACTTCGATTCCCATAATGAAGTCGAAAAATGGGTGCCTAATTGATTTGCTTCAAAAGATGAACAGTTTTGGAATTTACAAATTGCCTGATAGTTGAAAAAAAATTGCTAGCCAGCAAATGTGCAGAGACAACGAATTTGAACCTAACACGACGGTTACAGAAATCTGCTTGTATGATCATCAGTGGCGTCCTGATCACTGCACCTACGTCGGCACTTTATTGTAAGGGTGTCGAGGCTAAGATACTACCTCGTCGGCACTGGAGATAATTTTAAGCTTCTTTTCGATTGAACTTTATTGTAAGGGTGTCGAGGCTAAGATAAGCAGGCGTCTCTTAACGACTGGACGGTGGTATGAATCGGATACTAGTCACACAAGGATCCAGGAAAAAGTTAGGGCTGTCGGGAGCAATAACTATATAAAATCTATTCCACACGACGATCTCTGGAAAAATGGTGTGATCAACCTCGTAAAGGACTCCGTGCAAATTTACGCCGACGGCTACAAATTGAATGGAACTGTCGGAAGTAGAATTTTTTCGGCAGCTTTATTAGTCACCGTAGCATCCTTCAGGCTGCGGCGAGAATTATTAAAGACGGAAACGTCTCCAAGCGGCACATTACCATCCTTTCTGATAGCCAGACGGCTATCAAAGCTCTGAATTCGAACGTGATGAACTTCAAAACGGAAAAAGAGGCTGTCTGGTGCTTACTATATGGGTGACCTGGAGGAACTGTAACGCATTAATATTGCCAGTCTAAGTAGCTTCGTTAGGAGCTCCGACCGGTTTCGGGACTAGGAAATAGCAGGAAACTGTGGTAACAGACTCTGTCCTATATGTCCTAAGCGTGTCCATCCAACTGTCTTAGATGGACAACCAACCCTACTTACCATGAGCACTAACTCACATAATGTGACAAATGAACTTCATGACTGTTTGAATAATTGAAGTAGAGAACTCTGAGCCCAAATGGGAAAACATATTTTCGATAAATTTTCCTTTTTGTTTTGTCACTAATTTTTATTCTACGTTCGAAAGTCTAACCATCTCGCTGTATTTAAGGTAAATAATTTTGTTTTTTTTCCCATGGAGCTGAGAACATTTTCTTTAAATCCAATGTTATACAGAGCATTTTTAATGACACGAAATACTTTTATTATTCATTTTATATCATGTGGTCTAGACAGTACCACACTGGCTAATTAACTGGTAACTGTTGAATATTTTCAATATTTGAAAAAACCCCACTGAAAACTATGTCATCTTTTGAATGTTATATTAGACAGTTAGTTCTAACTAACTAACAAATGAAAAATTTAAATATGAAATAAATATGTATGAATATGAACTAGATCGTGTACTATTCTATTTCACTGTTTTTCAAAATTCCTTTTGAAATAATAAAACAATAGATTTCAAATGTTGAAATACTAAAAAGAGGGTTTCGTTCGCTTTTCTAGCAATCGGAATAAATTAGCGGCATACTTATTGTACTTTTGAGAATGAAAGGCGGACGAAAATATAGAATAAAGCTAGTTTTGGCTTTAAAAGTTATTTAGTGTCCCTTTATATAAAACTGCTATACAAACAGACGGGTTTTTTTGCATTTGAAGGCGACTAGCAAGTGACTTCAAAAGGATATCAGCTGGGTAAATGAAAACAAAAAGAATATCCTTTGCAAGAAAAAATGTACTCATTGAAACAAAATTAAAAAATGAAATACACCCAGTTAATGACTAGGTTGTGAGTTTTATTGAGTAGAACTCAAAAATATTTTTTTTTATATTTCTTGAAACTTCCAAACTTTTTTTTTTTTTTAAAAAAAAATGTTTTTTTTTTGGACTTTACGCACAATTTATTGATTAATCAAACATTTCCAATAGTCCCTCAAGCGTGTAAATGGCAAATTTTTCGATAAAGAATTAAGATCCATCAAAAATTTTGAAAGTTTTTAACTTAAATTTCATTTGATAAGATGACATGCAGTGAGCGTCAAAAAAAACTGTACACTATGGATAAAATTCTATCAATCACCAAACTCATCTTTTACCACTTAGAGTGCATGAAAAAATTTGAGAATATTTTTAGAAATTTTTTTGCAATTTTTTGTTTGTTTCAATTTTAAAAACTGGCAATGAAACAATTTTAAAATAAATATAAAAAGGAAATGTATCAGTGTATTCCTTTTTTAATATACAGTTTCTTTTAAAGATCACTGTATATTAAATAAATAACCCATCTGTTATGCGCTTTAAATAATAATTACGTTAATATTTATCCGATTTTATCAAGCGAAGTGTCGATCTCTTCGCAAGAGAATGAGCTTTAATAATGTATATATATATGTATATATATACCATTTATTTTATATTTTTTAACCCTTTCATGCCCGAATTTTTTGGGCCAGAGCTAAAAGTTTTATAAGGATATGTGTTTGTCAATCATGGCCTAAATATGAAGTGATATTAAATTCAGAGTCCTACGTATTCTGGTTTTACACGTTTTTAACCAAGCTTGTTTACAAAAAAAAAATTTTTAAAAAATTAAAAATTACGGAATTTATGAACAAAAATGTACAATGTTGCCTATAGGCAACATCGGGCATGAAAGGGTTAATTAAACTTTGGAATTAAGAATGGCTAAACTTGAAAAAATAAGAAAACAAATCATAGTTTCCAAGTTTACCCGATCAAAACTCATAACATGTAAGCTAGAACAATATTTTAAAGGCTTCCCTTTTCACTTCGGATTTTGAAAATAGGTTCAAAAATATTTAACTAATCAATAATCTTGTGTGAAAAATTCAAAAAATTCGTTTTTGTCAAAGAAAATAAACTTCCTCTCAGCAGATTTCTGGCAAAAACTCTGAAAGTAAATAAAATTGCAATGAAAAGTTTCTCAAAAATCTGTCGTTCGGTGTCGACTTTAAACTGTAGGTCTTGCCATAGAATTAACACTGATAGGTCGTGTGAGAAGCTGAAAGGTTGTAAGAACCATTTATGTATTATGTATGGAGGGTTCGAGAAATTAAAAAAAAAATATTTTTGAATTCTACTCAACAAAACTTACAATCTGCATTATCTCGTTAACCGTGCATTTTGACTGCCACAATACTCTCTACTTTTGATATTCAGGGGATATATTAAACCTTTTTTGTTTAGGGAAGTAAACCTTTATATTATTCGCAATTTTTTATTTATGACTACAAATATTTTCTTTGTTTTTTTTTACAAATAAAAGTCAAGAATTATTTCTTTTTTTATTTGAAGTTTTTATACGAAAGGTTCTTGTGTTTTTACTCGTTCTTTAGCTCAACATTTTTTCAGGAAGAAAAATAAAACAAAACAAAAAACAAACGAAAAAAAATTTAGAATTTAAAAATGTATCTGCATAAGTGAGTATTTGTGTATTTTCTTCTCAACTAAAAATTTTTGTGTTTGTGCATTTGTGTTGGTTTCAGTTGTATGACTAAGTGCAATTGCTCTTGTAGTTTGTATGCCAGGAATGTTAGTTATGATGGCTGTGGTTAAAAGCCAAAAGTTAAATGCACTTATTCTAGCAAATAAAACCATCACATGCAGATTTAACATTTCGAAAAGGAAAAAATATTTTTGCAGATTTTAGTCAAAATATGGGGAAAAAATGGAATTAAATGTTTAAAAGTGTTTTCGTTTGAAGAAATTTCAACTAACAACGCTTTAAGCGCTCTTTAACCGTAGATCGAGCCTTAAAAAAACTTCATAATTCTAGCTTATGTATCACTTTTGATACATACTTGTAGTACATGGAATTGTCACGATTATTGATAGATTTTGTTAAAAAAAATTTTAATATTTTTATTCATTTTAATAAAACTATTTATTTACTACTATTACATTTTATTATCACTTTTATGAAATTTAAGTAAAAATGGTTTTTTAAGTAAAAATTAAGCACTTCATGTCAGCTTGGTTTTACTTCTTTCTAAATGGTAATAATTTGACGTCTAGCACCCTGCTTTGTGGCGATTTATAAATTTCCAATTGCTTAGATAGGACAGCGTATTGTCACTCGCATCAGTAACACTCTCAATTGAGGGCTGGCTGAAACCTGATGGTACAAACCATTCTTGTGATTGGTTAAAAATATTTGTTGTCAACGTCATGTGAGGTAAAAAAGTTTCATGTTGCAATAGAACACCGATTATGTCAATAACAATTTTCTTTCTTTGATTCCACTCTGGTTTCCAGGAGACGGGTTTCCCCAAATACTGCTGTAAGTAGTTGCTACGCACGTAGCATGTATTTGAATCTAAAACTGCCAATTCGACTTCGGTCGACCACGAAATTTATAACGACCACCAAATTCAACTAATCTACAGCGACAAAATTAAATATGATTTGAAAAGGTGATAAAACAAAACAAAAGGAAGAAAACATAAATCATTACCCAGCATTACTCCGTAAATCTCTTTATAAAGCTTGATTTATATAAATATCCTAACAATCACTGTAAGTATTCTATCATTAAGTATCAAATTTCAATTAAAATCACTGGAGGTAATTTTCATTTTCCAAAATAAAACTAAAAAGTTTTTGAATTCTGTTGCTAAAAATTTTTTTTGATGATTTGAGATGAAAATGTAGCATAAAGGAGCGTAAAAACATAAGCGTCATTTTTTAAATACATTTTCTTTCATTTTCTTACCTTTTAGGCGAACAAAAAATTAAATTTTTAAAAATCCTAAAAAATGATATATGGGCTGCTCTGAAAGTGTGATAGCTAATCCCAAACTATTTATACTGTATTATTTCTTACATAAAACTACAAGTTGTGTGATAAAAGTTTTATGAAAATGGTTTACATTTTCTAACAAAAAATTAAGGTAAAAATATTTTTTTTTAGAAAAAAATCCTTTTCATTCGAATTTCAAAAAAAGGCTTTAAGTATGATTATTAAAGGCTGCAAGACTTTCAGCTCATTTTTCGAAAAGGCGTAATAGTTGTAAATATATCATTATCAAAGCAAATGATTCTGTTATCTCATATGTACGTAGTTGACCGAAATATTATCATCTGAATAAAACATGGGACGAAACACATTATTCTAATGTTTGTCTGTCACGTGAGATAAATATGAGAAGAGCAGTAAGAAACTACTAGATTTTTTCATCCCAAACTACTAAAAGCAGACTTGGAACAGAACAAGTAGTACCATTTTTGGCGATAAACATCCTGTTGTCATGTTTGTTGCTGCCAATACTTTCTACAGTTCATAAGACGAGCTTCTATTTACTTCTTCTTCAAACTCTTTAGCAGCAGGAATATTATATATATAATTAATATATAATCGGTCATTGCAACTTTTCATTATAAATTAGAAATGTCTGACCTTAGGTTTGAACCTTGGTCTGACGTCTAATAAGTTAACACGCTACATACTAGACTACGACTACTTCAATCAATATCAAGGACATATCAAGAATAGAAAATTCATTTTTTTCATTTTCGTCCCACACCTACATAACTTTCAATTCCTTCTCAAATACCATAAATAATGTATTTTTTACGATAAAACTTCGCAAAATCTTTGAAATCTTAAAAAAATTACATACATGAAATCAAAAAATTTCTAGGAAAGTCGTATGTATCAAAAATGATACATAAGCCAGAATTGTGAAGTGACGAATTGTGAAGTAACGAATTATAAAAATATCAGGCATCTAACTTTTTCTGAATTAAAGTTATATCGTCTCAAAAATTGAAATGTATAATTTTTGATACAAAGCTCGATCTACGGTTAAATATTAAAATAAAAATATTTTATGTATGAACGAAAAACTTTTCTACACCGGTTTACATAAAAATTGTTTTTAAGAGGAAAAAAAAGAAAATCGATTCATAATCATCGTATCATAACAGTTTATTTATATACCCAGGAATACAATTTTTATTTTAATTTTTTTAATTTTCGTTGAATTCAAAAGAAAATAATCATTAAAAATCCTCTTCATTTTTGCCTAAGATTCTTAATAAAGTTTTCTGGTATACGATGACCACAACGATTATCATCAAGTCTTAATAAAATGTGTTCAAACAACTGCCATTTAATTTTGTTTATGATTACAAATAATTCATATGTCTATAAATAATATGCACGGTATTATAGAATAAATTATTAGTTCTGCTTTTATATAAGATCACACAGTTCTCACCGATGAATTGACACACGTACATACACAATTCGTCATTACAACCCTTCAGCCAGGATTACGACCTAGCTTCTCGCACCACATATGTTGTGTGGGGGGTTTAAACCGTGGTCTCACATCTAATAATTCAACACATTACTCTACTAGACTACGACGGATTCAAAGTAATAAAACTTGTCTAACAATAACTAGAAAGCTAACGAGCAAGCGATGCTATTATAGGATGAGTTTTAAATTTAAAATTTAAAATTAAATTTAAAAATGGAATAACACAATTGCCGAATTTATTTTTTGTTGTTTCGGTTCGAAATGGAATATTAATTTGTTCATATGGCCGCCGCAGCTGGGCTCACAGTACCTCATTCCATCGAACCAATTTTCGTGCACTATTTTGAGTGTATGGGGTCGTATCTCGGCAATGGCATCACGATCGTTGGCCTTCAAATGCTCAATTGTCTCTCACTTTTCTTTAACAGCGCCCCACAGAAAATAGTCCAACGGTGGCGGTCAATTGACATCACCGTTACGGGTGATTGAGCGGTCATCAAGCGTTTGACGCAATAAATAGATTGCGGCATGAAATGTATGGTATTCTGTTGAAACCAAGCGTAGTTCATATCATTACCATGAGGAGCGGGTAAAACAATCTTTTGCCATGGTGTGATAGGTGATCAAAATGAGCTTCATCGGAAAAGATGATTCTTTTTAGCAAATAAATAAATAAAGTTTTGGAAATAAATTTCCAATAAATCCCAAAGTTGCTCAAGCGTAAATCGATTCAATACTTTGTCGAATGTATGAGGTCGTATCTCGACAATGGTGTCACGAATGTTAGCCTTCAAATGCTGAGTTGTCTCTGGTTTGTCGGCATATCACTTTTCTTTAACGACGCCCCACAGTAAATAGTCCAACGATGTCAAATCTCAGCTTCTTGGCATCCAATTGACATCACAATTTCGGCTAATTAAACGGCCATCAAATGTTTGATGCAATAAATCGATTGTGGCATGAGATGTGTTGCAAGTTGCACCATCCCTTCACATTGCTACCATGCAGAACGGGTACAAAAAAATTGGTTAGCATGGTGCGATAGGTCTCAGTTACAAAGAAATATCGGCCAATGAAGCCTCCGCTCCACAACCCATACCAAACAGTCACTCGTAATGGGTGCATTGGGTTCTGTCAGGCCACGTGTGGGTTTTCTGAGACCCAAGTACGGCAATTTTGCTTATTAACGTAGCCACCAAGATGTAAATGAACTTCAACCGAAAAGATGAACCGAGATCATCGTGCAGTTTCTCATTGGTTCAATAAATCCCAATGTTACTTAAATCGATTCATTACGTTCAGTGAATATAATATACCGAATTTTGTGACAGAATAGAATGACATAAGTATTGCCAGATTCGAAACAACCGATGGTTCAAACCGATATATGGCCCACCCGAGATGTATTATATTGCTGCAATATATGAAAATAAAGTTAACAATGAAAGACATTTAAAGTTTATAACAAATTTGTTCTAATTTCTGTTAACATAAATTGTTCACAGGATTTCAGTGGTAGTTTAGGTGTACAATATATGTGTGGAATGAAAATACAATTCAATTCCTTTGATTTCCTTTTCAAATGTCAACGAATGCAAAAAAACAAACAGACAGGCGCCAAAATGTCTTTCTTTTAAAAACTTTGTGTCAACCCAAAAAAAAAAAAAAAATCACATAAAACGGAAGAAAACTTTAACACAAACGTTATGCATAGAATTTATTTTAATTCATTTATTTCTGATCCTTATTCTTATTCGATTCCTTTCCATGTACATACATTTTGTGCATTAAAATCATACTTATTTAGCTCGTTTTTTTCGTTTCGGTCTTAAATGCAATTTTCCTCTTTTTCCAATTTTTTTATTTTTTTTTTCTAGTTTTTTTTGTAAATATTTTTTAGTGATTTTTTTCTATGAGAGAATCCTTGTTTTTTCTATGAGATACATGCACACCATACATACACTCACTGTACAACAGTTTTGTTGCGTGCCAAACGTTAGTAAAAAAAAAGTGTTCTTTTAACAATTTTTTCTCTCTTTGTCGTTTCTGTTTTAAATTTAAATATATTTGAATGTATGTATGTTTTCCTTTTTTGTGTGTATATGATGAATGTATGTGTTTTAATTACTATTGTATTTGTTATTCATATGACAAACTAGAAAATACATTTTCAAGTTGTCCTTTTTTTACGTTTCTTGTTTGAATCTGGCGCCAAAAGCATGAAAATAATTTCTTTTTTCTGTTAATTTGAGAAACACAGAATACATGTGAAGTTAAAAGTATAATTTGTAGTTGTATCATGAATATGCATAAAGTTATAAATACACATATGCACATACATATGAACACGGTGTCATGCAATGATATTTGTTAGATCCTTTTTTTCTTTTAAATTTTAATGGAAAGTTGAAACAAAAAATGAAAGAAAAGAGTGTCAGTCCTCATACAAATGAAACATTTTTTGAAAATAACTCGCACATGTTTCTAAACATATTGCATAAATGTATGTATGTATGTATGTACGAGTGCCTGCATGTGTCTGTATGCTAATTAAATGTGTTCTGAAATAAAAAAAATGCTACTTTTGACAATAAAGAATGTGCGAGTAATACAACAACTATAACTTTACATTACGGATTACAATGGCACCACAAAAAAAATTAAATTAGGATTTTAGGTTATAGAACTTTGCAAAACCTATTCATTTTAAACGTATAATTAAAATCAGAAACCGAGAATTATAAACTTAATAGCGTATTCGATTAGTGTTATTAATGAAATACAATAGAAAAGAAAAGAAGAAAACAATTAAAGGCTCACAAATTGTTTGTTTAATGTTATAGATTTTCATGAAATGATTTTATGTCATCAAATATCTCTTTGAAGTGTGAACAGGAAATTGAATCTGGCGTCCGTCAGTTTACCAACATCTTAACTGAAGCTGCTACGGTATCTATTTACATCCTCTACCCCTTTGGTAAGAAAACGAAAATTTCCCTGCTCTAATAACATAGAAGCACTGTTACGCCAAAAAAGGAATTTAAGCCGCCAATGGCAAGAATATCGTTCTCCAGGTCTAAAGTCTCAACTTAATCAGTGTCAAAGACTTCTGCGTTACGCTTTGCAGAAGGAAAAAGGACATACTTGCAAAATTTGGATGCAACTAAAGACTCGGACTACAGTTTATGGAAGCCAGTAAGGAAAATGAGGAGACCTACTTTGCATGAATACCCTTTACGACTACAGCACGGTTATTGGGCAAAAAGCGCAGAACAGAAAGTGGACGCTTTTGCCAACTAATTAGAGAATGTTTTTACACCAAACAAATCTGTTTCTAGTATTGCCCCATATACAATCGACGATGTGGTTAGTAGGCCGATCAAGTTCCGGCTGTCTGCAGTGATGCCGTCATCTAGAGCCGAAAGCCGAACAAATTACCTGGTTGTGACAAAATAACTGCGACAATGTTTAAAAATTTGCCTACATCCGCCGTGCGTTTTATTTTGTTCATCTTTAACTCTATGTTGCGAATAGGCTACTTTCCTGCATCTTGGAAATTATCTGATTTAGTGATGATACCCAAACCAGGCAAGGACATCACGCAAGTATCATCATATCGTCCAATAAGTTTACAGCCAATACTTTCTGCTGCTTAATAGTTTAATATCACATATTGATGCCAACGCCATAGTTCCCGACCATCAGTTTGGCTTTAGGCGAAAACATAGCACGATTCAGCAAGTGGACGGAATTACCAATTTAATGAGACGTGCTTTTGAGAACACGCAATATTGCTCTGCGCTATATATATCAAAAGCCTTCGATAAGACCTGGTACGAATGACTTCTTTTTAAGATCACGCAGTTTTTACCAACGAATGTGCATAAATTGCTAAAAATTTTCTTATGGGATGGATATTTCGAAATAAATTCAAAAGATGTCACCTCTTCCCGCAGAAATATATCTGCTGGCATACCTCAAAGAAGTATTCTAGCGCCTTTCCTTTACTTATTGTTCACTGCAGATATGCCTACAAGTTAAGTGACTCACACGTCTACTTTTGCGGATGATACGGCGTTTTTAAGTATTCATAGAGATTCTACAGTTGCGTCACAAAGTCTTCAATCTCATGTTAGTGATTTGGAAAATTGGATGCTGAAATTGAAGATAAAAGTCAATGCTTCTAAGTGCATGCACTTTACGTTTACACTGAGAAATGGAAATTGTCTGCCCATCAAGATTAATGGCGTGACAGTACCAGAACATAATAGTGTAAGATATCGCCTTACCTGGGCTCACCATATAGCTGCCAAAATTACCCAGATCAAACTCAGGACAGCACAGCTTTACTGGCTTAGTGGACCTAAGTCAACCCTTGATTTAGAATTAAAACTGCTTTTGTATAAGTCAGTATTGAAACCTATTTCGCTTTATGGTATCCGCCACATACATACATACATAATTGGCCATTACAGCACTTCAGTCAGGATTACAGCCCAGCTTCTCATATAACTCATGTCAAGTAAAGCAGGCGACTGAGCCAGTAAAGTTCAGTCAGTCATGTGTGAAGACACGGTGTGTTTGAAGAGAGTAATAGTGGTTTTAAGATCTCTGTTATAAAGATCTGTCGAATAATTGCCTAGTAATTATTATTGTTATGCAAAGAGTATAAACAGAGAAATAACAAACAAAGCAATTTTTGTTATTTATATAAAGTTGTGAATAATGGCACACAGAATTGTACGAATAATAAGGAATTTGAATTAAAACTAAACACAAATTTATTTTTAATTCATTTGCAATCTTGCATATTTTAAACGTTTTTAAAGGTAAAAACGTAACAACACATATGTATATATAAATGTGGCCGTTAATGAAGGATTTTTTTAATATTTCTTGAAAATGATTTTATTTTTAATTTTAATATTCAAATACTATTCCGTTTTTTTTTTTAATTACATATATTTTTACAAAACGATTGCGCCCAGCTACTACAACAGTATCAAACCATAAATAATTTTTAAATATTTGTTTCAGTAATGCACACAAAATTAATTTTGAAGTCGAAAACGCTTTAAAAACATTTTTGCGGTAAAACTGATTATTTATCAAAAAAAAAAAAAACTTCTTCACACACCAGACTATATAATGTGCAAATATGTATTGTGTATTATAATTTGATTGTGTTTGTTGTTGGTTAACTGGCGTTATTGTTGTTCAATAATTGCTGAATATTGAAATTAATATTAAAAGTAATTAAAATAAACCACCTAGAAATTAAATACAATTTAAATTCATTTAAATATTGGCTACTACACAACGATTATCATCATCCAAAAAGGATTGAAATTATTAAAATTAATTTCAAACTCATTTTAAATACACACACAGAGAGACAAAGATAAACGGTATATAATAGGCCTTGATTTAATACAGATTAAACAAATTAATGAAATGAATGAATGAGAAACAAAAACAACAAGAAGAAAAACAAATACACAGCTGATTACCAATGAAAAAAAACGAAAATAAAACGCTTTTTATCTATAAATAGGGAAATAAAATGCAATTTTTTTTTAATAATTAAAAGGAATTAAAAGAAAAAACTTTTGAAAGTCTAATTAAAAAAACAAAACCAAATACAATATTTCTGCGCACATACAAACGTGTGTTTAATCAGTGTGAAAAGCAAAAACGTAAAGGAAAGAAAGAACGAAAAAAAAGAGATAAATTGGATTATTTTTGTACACCCCTAATAAGCTAAATACACCATACATTTAAATTTATTTCGCCACAAACAAACAAATATAAACGACAAAAGAAAAAAGAAAAAATTAAAAAAAAATAAATAAACAAATACCGAGTTAAACAAATATAAACATTAAATAGAAAAAACAAAATGTTTTAAAAATAATACGAAATGCATATAAAACAATTAACTTTATAGCCATAAAGCCACAGCTGTTGTTAATGTTTTTTCTTTCTACTTTTTTTCTTTTTTTTTAATAACCAGCTAAAGAACCCCTTTACTTTTTTATGACATAAATTTTATTGTGTTCTTTTTTTTTGGGGTAACTATTTGATTTTGTTAAATTACTGTAGAATATTATAAAAAATAATTTTTTAATATACATTGTGTGCCTATATACATACATAGTATTTAATTGAAACAGTTTCTTAGTAGAATGAGTTTTCTGCTCAACAGAACAATAAGAGAACAGAAATATCCTCATAATCCTCTATGTCATTGCAAATTTTATAAAAGTAATTATTATATCTCGATTCTATAGGGTATCTCATGCCCTCTGCCCTATCATTCTAAGAGTATATACAAGCTCTCCTTTAAGAGAATTAAGTACCGATTCGTGGGTAATAAAAATACCTCGCCATCTAGAAATCGTCTTGATCACAACGATATTAATTTTTAAAGCATACCATGCTTAGTAGTGAGGACTCATTGTAGAACTGGTCGAAAATTCTGTTGTTGAAAGAGCGAAATTGAAGACAGATTACACTTCTGGGAATAGAACTTAGATCTGCCAGTATAAAGATGTAGCTAAAGCAGTGGTGTTGTGCTAATTTTTTTTTTTACCGGAACGCGTTCTGGACTCCGGTTCACGGTTCGTTCCGGTTTTTGTTCCGGTTCGGGTTCGGATCAAACCCTTGTTTATAAAAATACATATAAAAATTAGAAAAAAATTTTTTTTTTTCAAAACGTCAGCCAATTCTCGTTATCAGAAATCATCTTTAGTTCCGGAACGCGTTGCTGTACAAAAAGGAAGTACCGGAACGACGTTCCGGAGCGTTCCGGCTCGACAACACCACTGAGCCAAAGGATATGCTACTTTATCTTATCTATGATATTGTCAGCTGAAATTTTAAAACCTTTGGTTTACGCTTATAAATTTACGTAGATATTAACATGTCCAGTATTTACCCAGAACATGCTACAGAATATCTATTTACTACAGTTGACAAACTCAGGCGCCAGATCGCATGCAGAAGCCCAATCAGCTACCCATTTTCAAAATAGTTTTCTTAGAGGAATGAAAGGGATTAATAAATGTATGTGTTAATTTTATCTAAAAGTGGAACTAGAATTTAAATTGATTTTTATTATTTTTTTTTTTTTTGAGAATGTAACTCGCAAAAGGTTTTTCAGCAAATTCTGGTACTTTTGTTTCATATTTTGTGTTTCGTTTAATTATGTAGCACACTAACTATTTCTTCGGCGATTTACTCTCAGCAGAAATTTCCATGAAAAGTTTTTCAAAAATCATTCGTTCGGAGTCGACTTTAAATTGCAAGTCCCGCTCATGTATAAAAATAGCACCCACAACACAAGTAGCGTTATGAGTAAGAAGTTAGGTCGTAATCCTGACTGAAGGGTTGCAATTAACAATTACGAGTGTGTATGCCAATAAACCATTTGAAACCAATATTTGCGGCAAATTGTGAAAATATAATGGCCGAATACTATAGTTTACGGAATGTTAACATGCTTAACGCGGCAGACGAAATCTTTGTGAAGACCAACTGACGAGTTTGCTCGACATGCACTTCGGTGGAGTACGCTAGGAAGAGACAGACATTCTCTTACACCTTCTAAGACATAAATTAGGTTGATTAAGGCATTTATCAGTGCGTTGCAAGGAAGTAACTTCTCACGAAATGACCTCAGCTTAAGGCATTTATCAGTGCGTTGCAAGGAAGTAACTTCTCACGAAATGACCTCAGCTCAAAAATTCTGGTCAGAAGAATTCGTCATAAGTGGACGGTTGTGAAGTCACCGTTGTTTAGTAGGTAGTGTGATAGCTTATCAGAAGTGAGGCCGAGGTTCAAACCCTAACCCAGACATCTCAAACGACATGATATATGAACAAATATTTCCTTCGGCGACTTCCTCTCAGCAGACCTGCGGCAAAAACTCAGAGAGTAAAATAGCCATGAAGAGTTTCTCAAAACATCTGTATTCGTAGGCGTACACTGTAGGTTCCGCCACTCATGTACAAAATTACACAACACACACACCATGGTTGGTGTGAGAAGCCAGGTCGTAATCCTGTCTAAAGTTTTGTAATGACTAATTAAATAAGTAAGTAAATAAGTGGGGCTCTCTCAACCAAAATACATAATTTAGCATAATGTGAGGCTTACCTTCAACTGCCGTATGGGCCACCGAGTGAACTAGCCTACGTACGGCAAGCTATTCGCTAACATAACCTAACCTTTTTTGGAATAACAAGTACAAGTTTGAAATTTATGCAATTAGTTTGGTGATGGCCTTCTTTAAAAATTAATTGTTTACAGGTCTATGATTTATTAGAACATACAGTGAGCGTCAAACGAAACTGTATACTATGGATAAAATTCTAACAATCAACAAACTCAAGTTTTACCGCTTAAGGAGTGTGCCCGAAAAATTTGAAAATATTTCGAAATTTTTTTTGATAATTGTTTTTTCTTTCAATTTTAAAAACTGGCAATGAAAGAATTTTAAAATAAAAATAACTGTAATTTTTTAATGTATATTTCTTTTAATGTACACTTTTTTGACGCTCACTGTACATTGTCCAGCGTTTAATTTAAATAATTTCTTAGTAGAATGAGTTCTCAAAATGAAATTAAGAGAGAATTTAACGCTTTTTATGAAATGAAATCTAAATTGATTGAAAATTGTTAGGTGAACACCATGATTTCCGAAATACAAAATTAATCTTTATTTCCCTGAATTTTTTAATGTACAGTCACACTTTTGACGCTCACTGTAACGACCTATCTATGTTCAGTATCAGACAGATTTTGATAAAACGAAAATCAATCAATGGACTCTTTTCTAATTTACTGACAGAGAATATCAAGACATTATTTTTCGTGTATTAACACTCAATGAAAAGTTTTTGGTGTTAAAAATTTTAATATTTCCACTCATATTATCATCATGTTACCATAAAACTATGTATATGGAATTAAGTCATCAGGCATTTGAAATAAATAAAGATATCAAGATGATCTGAATGCATGTTCTTTTTAAATCTTTTGCTACACTTTACAACGTATCTCTTATTTCTTGCATCTCTTCAATTTGGCTTCATTTTTTCTGTTTATTTTAGTCTTTCTATTGTTCCATTATGGCGTCAATATAATAATATTCCAATTGATTACGACATCTATACTGGTATTTTATCTGCATTGTTTGTTGTCAGAGAACAGAGACTTTACAATCGTACGTACAGCCATGGAAGAGATGAACAAAAAAATTGGAATGAAAATAAAGCAGAAAGTGTGCAAAGAAATGAAAACTTTTGCTGCATTTCCTATATTAAGAATAGTTGATTGTTTTTTTGTTTTTGTTTTTTTATTACTGTTATTATTGTTGTTGTTATTGTTTCTTGTCACTATAAAATTTTTATAACCGATTCTTATTGTTTTCCTATGATTTTCTGTTTTTTTTTTTTTGTTCTACAAAACAAAAAAGATATTTTCTTTGCCTTGTGTTTCATTTTATTTTTTGTCTTTTGCAATCGAATTAAAGTGTTGACAGTGACACTTGTCGGTGGTAAACAATCTATATAACACAGGCACACTCATGCATATACATGCACATATCCATACATTTGTTCAGTTACTCACACTCATTCACGGTGTTTAAATAAATAATAGAACGTAGCAAATGAACCAACCAACGTCACTACCATGCCATACAATGAATATGAAGGTATAACTGTAGGCTTAAGTATGCGTGTGTGTGAATGCGTGTGAGTGTATAAATCTGGGTATATTTGTCTACAATAGTAACAAATATGAAGTGTAATTTCAAGTGACAGTCGGTCGTCGTCGTCGTCACAATCATCATCATCATCATCATCATTGTGAATGCCACATCAGTGTTAACATGCAACGGTGGTGATGCTGCAGTAGCAACATCATTGTCATCATCATTATCATTAGTTTAGTTGCATATTGCTGCTTACAATGCTGGCTGGTTGTTTTGGTTTTAGATTCAAAGAGAAAAATAATACAACAAAAAAAACAAAAAACAGAAGTGATATGCATGTCGTTCGTCTACCTCAGCACAATTCAAAATTCATATGTTGGATGGATGTAGACAAACCTATTCAAATTGTCAGAAACGTGCCTATCAGGCGCTTCATCAGCATGTGAATTTCATCGTCATCGTCATCGTCAGAGTCATCATAATCACCATTTAGATTTTGTATTATGTTGCTGTGTGTGTGTGTGTGCATGTTATTCCATGTTGTATGCAACAACAGCCAACAATAACAAGAAAAGCTTTCTTCATGCAATTTTCATTTAACAAAACCGTAGTGACAATCGAGAAACAATACAACAATACTTTTTTTGTTATACTTACGATTCAAACAAAAAAAAACATACACACAAACACATGCATATACTTCTACACTTTTGGGACGGCGTACAGAGTCGTCTGCAAGAGAATCGGTGCTCGAGAACAGCCTAAACTAGGTTGTCCAGTTTTGCTACGGGGATCATTGGTACATTATTCCCACGTGGCCAGCCCTACACTTTTATAAGTAGGGAGCCGGAGGCCATTCATACCATACCCGAGGTAACAGGAGAGGAGGTACTCGCAGCATGCACTAGAATAGGAGATAGGAAAACACCGGGGCCAGATGGAATCCCGAATAGGGCACTTAAGGCGGCTATCCGGCTCAGACCGGATACGTTCGCCAAGGTGTTCCACAAATGATTCGTCGAGGGTGTTTTTCCACGTAGGTGGAAGCAGCAGAAATTTGTTCTCATTCCAAAACCTGGTAAACCGCCAGGGGAACCATCGTCGTATCGGCCCATCTGCCTACTTGACACGATGGGAAAAATACTGGAGAGGATAATATACAATCGACTACTAACATGTGCTGAGGCAGGAGGAGCTCTCTCGGACCTGCAATACGGATTTAGGAAAGGACGGTCCACTGTTGACGCGATAAGGAGGGTGGTCGACATTGCAAGAGATGCAATAGAGGGCGAAAGATGGAGATTTGGCACTAAGGAATACTGCGCGGTTGTCACACTTGACGTTAAAAACGCGTTCAACTCGGCGAATTGGGGGCGTATTATGAGAGCCCTCTTTAACATGGCTACGCCGCCATACTTAATGGAGATTCTGAATAATTACTTTCAGGACAGGAAGCTAATATACCTAACGGATGAAGGAGAGCAGGAATACGTAGTGACGTCGGGAGTCCCGCAGGGCTCCGTACTTGGGCCACTACTATGGAACATTATGTACGATGGAGTACTTCGACTGCGATTGCCAAGCGGGACTACAATTGTGGGCTTTGCAGATGACATTGCCATAGTCTCGGTAGCTAAAACGGTAGGAGAAATAGAGGAGAAAACGAACACAGCGATTCGAAATGTTGGAGCATGGCTGGATGAGGCAGGTTTGACACTTGCTGCACATAAAACGGAGGCCGTCTTGATAAGCGGTCGGAAGATAGTGGAGAAGATGGAAGTGACCGTTGGAGGCACAAGGATCGAATCGAAGAGGGCGATAAAATACCTGGGCGTGATTATCGACGACAGGTTGAACTTCAAGGAGCACGTGAAATACATCGGCGAAAAAGCATCTGTAACACAGGGAGCACTGGCGAGGATGATGCCAAATATTGGAGGACCAGTTCCATTCAAAAGGAGGATAATTTCGGCGGTAATAACGTCGATAATGCTGTATGCTTGCCCAATATGGTCGGAGGCACTCTCCGTGGGGACGACAAGGAGGATACTGTCCTCGGTGTATCGTCTAAGCGCGATTAGACGGATAAGTGGCTTCAGGACAGTGTCTGATGAAGCGGTATTGGTGTTGGCAAAGACAATACCAATAGACATATTGGCGGATGAGATGAGGAGGATATACCTTCGCCGTCTCGAGCACCCGGGACGAATAGCAGCTATAAAAGCGGAGGAACGAAGGACTTCCATGCACAAATGGCAGTCACGATGGGAAAGCAGTTTAAAGGGAAGATGGACATTTCGCCTTATCCCTGATGTAACCCTTTGGATGAATAACAAACATTGCGAGCTGAACTACTACGTGACTCAGTTCCTAACTGGTCATGGGTGCTTCAGGAAGTACCTGCACAGATTTGGTCATGACACTTCCCCTATATGCCCAAACTGTGTAGATGAGGAGGAAGATGCGGAGCATATTCTAATATGCTGTCCCAGATTTAGATGGCCCGGGGAAACGAGTTTAGGACCAAACCGGCTAATGGAAGAGCTGTTGAATCGTAGGATTCTATGGAGTCAATATAGCCAGAGAATGGCTGAAGTTTTGATAGTACTCCGAAGACTGGAGGAACAGAGGCGAAATTTGAATTAACGAGATAAAGCTTTCAAGCTAACCAGCTCTCCGCGAAGTAATACCTTACGGCAGTCCCGCGGAGGGAGAGTGGTTGAAGTGTGTAGGGGGTGGGTTTAGTACGTAGGCACCAGTGATGGTGAATCGTGCACTCTTTTGTTGGAACAAAAGTGTCTTTCGAAGATTCCCACCTCCGGCTCAAGACAAAAAAAAAAAAAACACATATACATATATATGATACATACATATGTATGTACATATGTGTGCATATTATTTTCTAAAACATCTACAAATTAAATAAAAACTGCTGTGTAGAAAAATTCTTATAAACGTTGAAAAGCTTTAATAAAAATTTAAATATTGAATGCAAATATTCTGAAATAATTTAAAATTTTCAAATTAAACTCAGTTATTTTGAGTTTGATCTCTGACCTTTAGCGACAACAACAACAAATCGATTAAATCTTTTTGTAGTATCACAATGATCATACTTTTCATTGCGATTGTGAGCTACAAATAATATTCGTGTGCTTATGAGGTCTGACCAACACCTTATGTCAGATACCATACACAATAGAATCTCTGGTGGAAATTAAAATCATAATTCCCTTACTGGTAGACCATGTATAAAGTAAAATCGAATCACCCATGTTTTAGAAGTGACTACAAGGTGCCGGAGACTGTTTTCGGACGAACATATAATACTCACACTCCCACACCGAAAGAATCGAATACTGAAGCTGTCATCGGTGACGGTGATCTAACGATCTTCAGCGATTCCTCATAAATGGAAGCTGAACTGGATCTGGGGACTATTCCGATAAACTGACACTGAACGGGTCATACAGTTTACCTAACCTTACCACTGTATTTCTGGTGGAAGTTATTATTGTTAAACAAACTAAGCTCATGGTTGAAACCTGGGACCTCCTTTGAACTTTATCATACGTGTGAATGTGCCACTAAGGAAACTGACCGATTCCAATTGGTGCTCGAGGTGGTTTAAACTCACAACCAACAAACCATGACAAGCAGGTTTACCTCACAATGGACCATATGGCCGCCGAATGAAATTCACTGTGAACGCCAACCTACCCTCTAACCTACTGGTTCATTCTGGCTCAATAGAATGTTTCCCATCCCATTCTATTGCAAATCGCAAAAGCATTTATCAAATCCCTGGAATTTATGCATCTATACTAACAAGTGAATCTATAGAAATGCCGTGATTGGGATGTCATGATCCAATTTATAGGTAAAAATGTTCAAAGATCAACGGAGTTAAAATTTGAATTAGATTTTAAAAATCAAATTTTTTTATTCTAAGAATTTTTATAAACTCTCCTCTCCTTCATGGTTGAAGAAATACTATCCTGAGATTGAAATAAACTTTTCTGGTTGGAAAACGGAAAATTGAATCTTTTAGACAACAGAAGGCTTGCAGCTCCACCAATGGTTGTAAAGGTTTTTAAACAAATAAAAAATTTCGACTTTATTTTATTTGAATTTAGAGTTAGGTAGCGCTTTAAAAAACACCCTTTAATTAACTGGTTGTACTTAGCTGATAGGTAAGCGAAGAGTTGTAAGTTATTCGATTTCTCAGTTTAGCGTGGTCCTCGGGTGAATGTCTTGTAAGTAGCTATGCCACAAATAGCTATAAAAACATCGATGTTAATAAACATCAATGATTTCAAAATAGATATCGATGTTAAAAATTATCGGTGATAAGATCGATTCACCAATAGTTTTTCGATGTTTTGTTTTCCTATCGTTAAATAACTGAATATAAAACCTAAAGAAACACATTTAAAAACCTAGAAACAATATTTTGGCGCAAAGGCACCTACATATCGTCATATGATTTTAAAAAATTTACTACGCTGCACAGTATCAAAATATATGGTCCTGTAAAATTTTACACGCTTGTGATCAAAGACGACTTTATGATCAAAATGTGCATTGATTTTATATGTAAAAGCATTGCTCTCCAATAACATATTTTTAGTGTAATTAATGAATATGAATGTTCAATGTTGTGTAGCTCGTTAAGTTATACTTGCTTTTTGGATCTTTATAATTTAGCGGTCCAGCTTAGACGCCAAGTTCTATATTACCAGACAACCTTGGCTTATTTTCAAAGGCAATATTGAAAGGTGTTCTTAATATCGATATTTGTGCAAATAACCCAAACAAATTTTCCAAATAGCAAATATAATTTTTCCTCAAGTTCAAGGTATATTGGAGAATTTACAAGTAATAGTATTGTATTAATTCACATTGAATCTTTTTTCTTTAATACATCTTATTTAATTTGAGAATTGTAGAACAAAACATCATTCAAGAAATTTTTAAAAATTAGTTTAATTTTTTACAAAAGTAAATCAAATTAAATGCGTGAAATCGTAAACATTTTGCGAATAATTTAAAAAATTTAAATCAAATTTTGTACTTAAAGCAAGTATTTAAAATCAAGAAGAAGCATTGATTTTTGTTTGAATTATACATTTTAAATTACTAACTGCACATGCTGTAAACAACATTAAAATTTTCTAAAATTTTAAAAATTTTAAATTCCTTCTTAAAGCAATCGTAATGACTTAAAGTTGTATTTCATTTAAACGAAAAAATAATGAAAATTCTTAATATTAATTACGTATGTGGATACAACATACGCATATTGCATACAGGACATCTACACATACATACATGTCCATCATATATATGAGCACACGTAAACAACATCAGTTTAATTGTGGTGGATTCCTTTTTTATGATGAAGAATAGCAATGAATGCTTTAGGGGATAAGCGCAAGTTAAATTAGAAGACAGCAGTGAGTATATCATTTTAAGCTTAAAATGAAATTGCGTATGGGTATGAGCGAGGAGAATATGTTCCTAAAATGAGTGTATATGTGTGCAGCTAATGAGGTCATTGCTTGACAATTGCATTTGGGCCATATATACAGTCATATTTACTGTCATGGTACGAAATTATTACAAAAAAAGAGAAAAAAATTTAAAACAGCCAACTACTGTTTACTAAATAACAATAGCAAAAACAACAACAACTATTACTAGTACTATTACTACTACTACCACTACTACTACTAGTTCAACATACTATAAGTAAGAATATAAATAAAATGACAGATGGAAATACAGGCAGACAGACATAAAGACCAAACGAACAGCAACGTTGCATACAAATTCAAATAGAAATTTTACAATTAAATGTTACAAAATATACTTGCTGTTGTTGCTTGCTTACAGTTGTAACACTCGTTGTAGTAGTGGTATATTTAATAGTATGGCGCATTTGGTTTATGGTTTTATATCCGTTTCCGTGTTTCTTCATCGTAACGCAAAGTAGACAATAATAAAGTAAAACAAAAAAAAACGTTCTTTCTCACCCTATCTCTCTCTTTCTCATTCACTTGCTTTTCTATCCACGTGCACACGCTGATACAGCGTAAATATTACTGGCGCAATGCACGCATACCAACACCGTATCAGCCTGAAAGTATGCACTGCTATTGCCACTGTTCATTTTAAATGAACAGCCAGCCTGGCAGAGAGAGGCAGGCAGCAAGCTAGTCACAGGCGGCCATACAACATACAATGCCAGTCAACAAAGTCATTAGATGTTTTGTGTTCTGGGAAATTCATTCTTCTCGTTGTTTTATTTATTTAAGCTGAACCATTCTTTTTATTTCTATTTCTATTTTTTTATTTTCATTTCTTTTTTAATAATTTTTTTTTTCATTTATTTTATACTGTATGTAGCAATGCATTGTCTCCCTCATAATGTTGCATTTTTTGGTTTAATTTTCTGTTTTAACCCTAATTTTATTTAACCATTTCGTTTTGTTCTACAGTGTTCCCCTATAGTGTTACGCCAAACTCTTTTGTAGTAGATTTTCATTTATTTTTCTCTCTTTTTTTTGAGCAATTTAATGCATTTAATTGTGTATGTGCCGTATATTTCTCGTATTTAACGTAATTTATGTGACAATACAAGATAAATTTCCAATGGAAATTTTTATATTGCATTCCTTTATGTATTAACAACAAGTTTTCCTCCTTTTTGTGTCTACCATTCATAGAGCAGAAAAAAAAATTCTCTGAGTTTAATGAGCCAAAACTCTTGTTTAACAAACACACTCGTAACGAGTGCCATAGAATTGTTTTCATTTGTTTTTTGTTTATTATTAAAAAAGAGAAAAATAGTCATCGTGTGGAAAAAACTAAAAACTGATTGTCCTTGTAATTTGTTCTAAATTTTATGTTCCTCTTCTTCTCTTTCTCCTTCTTTCAATTGAGACAAAGAGAAATATTTAGATTATTTCGAACCAAACAAACAGAAAAAAATGAATTTCTAGCTTTTGTTTTAATTATCATTTCTCTTCTAACATACACTCAACTACACTGCAATTGCTGATGAATTGTCGTTTAAAGTGAGCCTATGGTATATACATACCTGCTGCTTTGATGTTTTCACTTTGTATGCCATATCTTTATCTGCAAAGAAATAATTGAAGAAACAAAAGAGAATTAATACACAGCTGAGACGACTTTAATTTTGAAGATTCAAAATATAAAATTGAAAAGAAAAAGAAATCAAATGGGAAAAATATTTATTAAATGCTTATGAGTCAAAAAGTTTGTGGACTTTAATTTCATTCTCAGTTGGTTTTAGTGCTGCTTCACAGATTATTAACCTAAATAAATCAAAATATAATTCTAATCTAAATTATATGGTAGAGTACAGTTCTCAGAATGACAGACAATATTGGAAAATTTTCATGATCAACATATAAAACAACAAATATAAAATAATAAGATGTATTAAGCAGGAAGCATTTATCATACATCTTGAATAATTCTAATCTATTACGCCAATTGAACTTATATGTTACAATTTTCAGATGGGACCTAACTCAGCTGGCCAACAGGTTGAAGATGTTATGGAATCTATCGTCAGAAGAAACGATAAAAGCCTTTAACAGAACTACAGCTGCTCTGCTCGTCATGATGATTTGAGTGGCAGATAAATTTTAAAGAGCAACCACATTGGACAAAAATATACATACATACATACCAGAGATCAGCAATGAGTCGTTTTTTCGCTACTCATAAGCACTCATGAAATTTTGAATATAAGTGAGTCAACAATATTGAAATTTAACTATGTACTCTGATTCATTCATACTCACTGCAATGTTGATTTATAAGTACAGGTTGCAATGACTATGTGTACAACGTTGATATCAAACTCATACCATTCGAAATATGTTTGATTCATAAGCCTACTCATTTCATAAATTTAGAAAAATACTTATAATACTTATAAATGTTTCGAGTGATTCGAAAAAAAAGCCAGAGCAGCAAGCAGAGCAAACAGTAGTGCGTATTTTAGTGTTCGTACACGAATCATACTTATTTTGTGATTCTTGTAAATGTTGAGTTATAGAGAGCCGAAGTCAACAACATCATACGTGTTGTTAAGTATGAATATGATGAGTACTTCAAACTTTGAATATGAGTAGAGGTTCCATGACATTAAAATAAGTATGAATGTGTATAAGTATCAGAAATTATGAGTATGATTCGATTCTACTCATGTTTTTGAATACTCATTGCTAATCTCTGATTCATACATACATACATAGTTGATCATCACAATCCTTCAGTCATGATCACAACATAGCTATTTATACCAATTATGTTGTGTATCTGAATCTTGTACATGAGCGGCGGGGCCTACAGTTAAAAGTCGACTCTGAACTAGAGATTTATAAGAAACTTTTTCACGGCAATTTAATTACACTCAGAGTTTTTGCCAGAAATCTGCTGAAAGGAAGTCGCCGAACAAATATTTAAATTTCGTGTTATTGGAGACGTCTGATGTGGGGTTTGAACAGTGGCCTCACTTCTAATAAACCAACACACTACCTACTAGACTACGGAGTCTGATGCCAATCCCGTCAAAGATGCTTACTTTCTTCTTCTTCAAGGCTGGTTTAAGTCTCAACTACTTTTGTGTAGTCCACACAAACACGTTAAGAAGCACAGTAAAGAGCAGTCAATCGAAGGAAAAACTGCCCTGCAAATCACTTTTATTGGTTACAACATAATAAAAAATGAATTATATCTGGGATGCAGTAGGAATTTGGATATGTAGGCATTGTAGTTAAGCCGCAAATAATTTGCTAGCTTAAGAACTCGCCTAATTGTATGGGATCCCTTAAAATTTTGTTCAATACTCAATTATTTCTGTTGACAAGTCTTTTTTTCCATGCAGGTTAAAGTATACAGTTTATAAAATTTCTACAAACTCACTCGATAATCACACATACTTTCTTACTTAATTGGTCATTGCAAACCTATAGTCAGGATTACAACCTAACTTCTCATACGACCTACATAATGTGAGTTAATTTTATCGCAAAGTGGCGGGACCTGCAGTCGATGCCGAGCTATAAATTTTTGAAAGTTTTCATGGCAATTTTTTTTTTATTTTCAAAAATTTAAAATGAAGGAGATCGTCGAAGTAATATTCTTTCATATTTCGTTTTGATTGAAATGTCTGAGCTAAGGTTAGAACGTAGGCTCTTGTCGTATATACTATGTCGATAATGGTATATAAATAACTAAAGTCAATCAGCAAATTGGTGAAGCTGTGGAAATAACTGTAAATATTTTTGTTTGATATAATATTTCCAACTTGGACCGTTTATAATACAATCACAACCTGTCTAGCTAAGCCTACTAAAGTACATTTGGTGAAAGCAATGAGTTCAGTGACGTTAACGATATTTCTGAACAGAATATTTTTTTTTTGATGGACTGTGATGCTTTTTAATGCATCCATAGACATGAAGAACTCTATGGTAGTATGTACAGGTAGCTTTAGGTTCCAACCCTCTTAGTATTTGGTATTGGTCCTTGGATCCAACTTTTTTTTGAAAATTGAATTTGAGAGTTAAAGGTGACAAAGCTATGCTAGGCAGATGTAGTACTAAACGTGCAGTAAAAATGTGGGCACGTTAAGTCTGATACAGTGTTTCAGACAAATTTGATTTCAGAGAAGATTGATAATGATGGAAATAAAATCATCATTAATAAGGATGAAATTGATGAACTGGTACAGAAATCATAGGTTTGAGCTATATTTAAAATTTTAAATTTAATTAATTTTGCAAATGCACAATTGTCTCTGATTTAACGGCATAACATTTTTCTTTAACGGCGCCCCACAGAAAATAGACCAACAGCGTCAAATTGCAGCTACTTGGAGGCCAATTGACATTACCATTTCAGCTAATTAAACGGCCGTGAAACGTTGACGCAATAAATCGATTGCGACATAAGACGTGTGGCAAGTTGCACCATCGTGTTGAAACCAAACATACATACATACATACATAATTGGCCATTACAACCCTTCAGTCAGGATTACGGCCTAGCTTCTCACGCTACTCATGTTGTGTGCGTTAATTTTTACATGAGTGGCGGGACCTACAGTTTAACGTCGACTCCGAACGACAGATTTTTGAGAAACTTTTTCATGCAGGTTCATTACTCACAGAGTTTTTGCCAGAAATCTGCTGAAAGGAAGTCGCTGAAGAAATATTTTTTTTTTCATATTTCGTTTTGATGTCTGACCTGGGATACGAACCCGAGCTTTACGTCTAATAAGCCGACACACTAACTACTAGACTACGGCGACTTCACAAAAAACCAAACATAGTTCACATCAATACCATGAAGAGCGGATACAAAAAAATCGGTTATCATAGCGCGATAGGTCATTGATGATAGGTGTCTCCATGACCATAATGCCTCCACCACACGAGCCGCATCAAACAGTCACTCATAATAGGTACATTGACGTCTGTAAGAGACCGCGTGGGGTTTTTCTGAGCGCCAAATATGGCCATTTAGCTTATTGACGTACCCACCAAGATGAAAGTGAACATCATTCGAAAAGATGATTTTTTGTTGCAATTTCCGAGCAATTGCCTTTGTTTTGAAAACAAATGTCCAATGAATTCAAACGTTGCTAAAGCATAAACGGATTTATTACGTTTAGTGGAGACAATATACATACAATATACAAGTATTACCAGATTCGATATCTGGTCGATGGTTCATATTTGAACCGATAGATGGCCCACATGATTACATTGTTGTGAAAAAAAAATTTTTAAATTTAAAAATTACAATACTTTAGTCCATGCAATATACTCGTTTTTATAAAGGGTCCGCCAAATAACTTTTTTTTTTGAAAATGCTTTAAAAAAAACTACTGAATATTTTCTGAAATTTCTTTTTTATTTGAAAGAACAATTCTTCCGGTTAATAATGGAAAATAATTTCATTCAAATGGCTGCCTCGGCTGGCCATGCAGTAGCCTACACGATCGGTCCAATTTTTAAGCACATTATCGGTTGTGTGCAACTGGATTTCACCAATGGTTTCACGAATATTGTCCTTTAAAGCGTCAATTGTCTCTGGCGTAACACTTATCTTTGACGGCACCCCACAAATAATAGTCCAACGGTATCAAATCGCAGCTCCGAGGTGGCCAAACGACATCAGCTCTGCGGCTGATAATGCGATCTTCAAAAACAGGGCGCAAAACTTCGGCTGTGTGGCACGTAGCGCCGTCCTGTTGAAACCAAATGTTGCCAATATCCATGGCCAGATAACGATCGCCATTGACTGCAACGGCCACTCCTTGCTCATTTTCGAAGAAAAATGGCCCAATTATGCCTCTGGACCAAAATCCGCACCAAACAGTGACTCGTTTTGTGTGCGTCGGCTTTTCAATGTATGCGTGCGGGTTTTCCGTGCCCCAAATGCGACTATTTTGCTTGTTTACATACCCGCCAAGATCAAAATGAGCTTCATCTGAAAAGATGATTTTTTTTTGCCAAAATCGGCATCTTCTGGTGTAGGCTACTGCATGGCCAGCCGAAGCAGCCATTTGAATGAAATTATTTTCCATTATTAACCGGAAGGATTGTACTTTCAAATAAAAAAAGAATTTTGAGAAAATATTCAGTAGTTTTTTTAAAGCATTTTCAAAAAAAAGTTATTTGGCGGACCCTTTAATACTTTAATTTGAATGTGTTCAATTTAATTGAATAATTATTGAAATATTTTACAGACAAACTAATTACAAACAAAATTTTAAGGCTACGTTAGCTGAGTTAAAATACGACAGAAAAAAATATACAAATGCATACACATATACATATGTAAACACATACATATAGATAAATATATAAAAGCATTTATCAGTAGTTAATATAAATACGTTAAGATATTTGATTCAAATACTCTTGAGAATTTCCTAAAAACTTAGAATTGCTCGGAGCAATTCTGTTTACTGTTCTTATGTGTTCGTACATATTTTCAAGACGTTAATGGACTCATACCACCGCCCGTATCATTTATTGTTCACAGTTTCTTAGGTTTGTTTCCGTTTTGGATTTCTACAACTGAAGATGCTTTAATTCTCAGAACAATTTCAAGCAATCCATCTTGTTAAACATAATCATTGGTGGCGCCACAACGTCTGCGTGTCTGCCATTAAAGCACAACCACCACCAGCAGCAGCAGCAGAGAGGGCAAAAACATAACACAAAAAAAGAGTGTATCAATGCCACTTAAAGAGATTTTAGCGCATTTAGTCAATTTTTATTTTTAGAGTCGAGAGTCTTGTGTGTGAATATGAGCAATTGTGTGACTGCAAATGTTCCAATGGCTAAAACTTGTCTGTCAATTTATTTCACTTTTTTTCCAACATTTTCTGCGCTTTTTTTGTATTTCCTTTTCTAATTGTGTTGGTCAAAGAGGTGTCAGAAAGGCGTAACGGTAACCTTTGCGGTATTAATATGTTTGAAAGGAAATAAAGCCAGCAAAAGTATAGGAAGAACAGTAAAAAAAGAAAGGGAAAAAAGAAAAAAAGTTGAAATGATTACATGTGGCTTTTGGGAATTTTATGCATAACTTGACGCGTTAAATGCTAAGACTTTATACCCGTATCTAGCCACGAGTGAACACTAAACGTGAGAAGCATTTAAAGCATGAATCGATTGTGAGTCAGCCAGTTACACTGCACAAAACAAGCATAAGGTTAAAGAAATTAAGCAAATGATGTGAAAAGAAAATTATAATGAAAGAATGAACATACAACGACTATCTAAGTACACTTTTCTAAGTGGCAAAAGTGCAATATAAAGCAAGACAAATTTGTTTTAAATATCTTTATTTTTCTTAAAGCTTTCTTAAGACCTCGATATCCAATTCACTGAAGTTTCATCTTTAAATACTTGGAAATTATTTACTTTGTAGAGTCACTGGTGCTCTTAAAAGACCAGTAATTAAATGATTTTTCACTCTGAATACATCCACAGAAATTATTACCTGTCATCTGTCATTTCCATAAATTTTAAACAGGCTCACGTCACAATATACTAACTACTATGCCACGACGGCTTTAATTATTGAAATAACAACATACTTAATCCAATAACACTGAGCTATTTATTCTATTCATGCTCCTTATTCACCAAAATCAAACTTTCAGTGTTCAATACATCTCGCGTTTACTGAGCACTGGCTCATGACTTGTTTATATTCCTTAATTTTATGTTTGACAACTTCATGATCTTTCTATTAAAATTGTTGTTGCTTTATTTTTAATCTTTGTTCTCTTTTCTGCTTGTAAACGTATTGTGTAATTCTGTGTACCGTACGATATGTGTATTTTGTTGTTGTCTGTTTATATTGTTTATTATTGTTTATATCCCTTTAGTTTATTTGAGCCCACGTAACAATATTTATTGTAGTCGCCGTAGTCTCATAGATAATGTATTGGCTTATTAATAATTAATTATGAGGCTAAATATTTCTTCAACGACTGCCTCTCAGCAGATTTCTGACAAAAACTCTAAGAGTAAATAAAATGTCCATGAAAAGATTGTCAAAATTCTGTAGTTCGGAGTGGACTTTGAACTGTAGGTCCCCCACTCATGTATAAAATGATGCACAAAACATAAGCGGTGTAAGAAGCTAAATTGTAATTGACTGAAGGGTTGTAATAACCAATTATGTATGCATGTAAGCTAGTCTGTTTTGTTTACCAAAGGCAGTTAAATATGGTCTTTGATTTTAATTCACCCTCTGACTGTTTCAATCCTCATCATTTTCACACATAATTCTTGTGTTGATACTAATCCAGTAGGCAGTTAGTTTGATTCGCTTAAACATCAAAGCCTTATTTATTTAAAACAGTGCAATTAGAAATTATATTGTAATTATAATATAACGAGTTGACTAACTAAGGGAATAACTTATGTTCGATGAAAATTAATAGACTAGATACCCTAGGTAATCACAACCAATATACTAAAACACTACCCACTAGATTACCTGTGTATATTACGAGATCCAGCTCATTCGTTTTTTTCAATCCCCTACAGAGTAGAAACTGATTTTTGTTAAAGTAAACATCCAGGAATACAAAAATAAAATGATTATGTTGTCTCTAAGAACTCCTAATTGTAAAAATCCGGGAACGCCAAAAGTTTTCCATTCTTGTGTTTCGTGGCAGATGTCACTGAATGGTCTTCTGAGGTTATGACCAAATCAATTATATTTTCTTCTTTTTATTTGTTATTCGTTGGTAATTATACGAAACCAAGTTTTAAATATATTACGCAGGCGTTTGGAAAAATTCCTGCTCTAAGTAGCCAAGAGTAGAGAATACGTAGAGAAGAACAGATTTGAGGCAGGCATAATAAATGTGTGGCTTTGCTTAAGGGGACCACGCCAACATCTGAAGAGTTTAATTATGTAAAAAAAACATATTTCTCTTATAAGACAACTCAAGAAATTAGGTTGTAGGTTTCCATAAGTATTCTTCTAAGTAAAGACAGCCCAATCAACGAAAAATTTCGTTATGTTTTCTAAAGCTTCAGTAAGTTGCCATATTTAGTTAAATTGCGTTCTCTAATGGCGCATGGCGACACATCAAATTTGCATACATGATGATGATATTTATTTCGCTTAGCACAGCAACACTTCAAAGAATTTTGATATTCTTCAGGCTCTCCTCGGCCTATATACAAAGGTGAGTTTGATCCATTATTTGATATGTTGCCGGGCAACAAAATAGCCCAGTTTCCACTTATTGACTATTACTTGCTTAAAGATTTTTCCTTATTTAAAATTTCTGTGCTGCAAATTCTCTATCATCTCTATGGTATAAAAAATCACAATTCTGATTGAAGATTTCACTTTAATGCCGTGGAATCATGCGGAAAAGATTGGTAGGGAAACAATAAGGTTGAGGAAAAGTAAATTGAAACGAAATTTATTTATGGAATCATAACTTAACAGATGCTATTCGCCTGCCCTGATTCGCATAAATTTCAATTCCAATTGGACTTCTTCTTCTGCTTTTTGTATTTCAGTTCTTAAACTTCTGCTCGTTTGGGAACCATGAAGTCATCAATATGCGTATTGTTGTGGTACTACTGAACTGAACTGCTGCAAATAAATTTATGAGTCTCATAAATTCAAAACAAACAAAACAACCAACATATATACAAACAAACGTACATATGTATGTACGTATATGAACACAATCGACTCAATTGGAGAAACTGAAATTGGAAATGTCAAATTTGACAAGCCAATACACTTACATTTGAACACAACAGCAGCACCAGGTGGGACTCCAACAATACGCAGAGTAAAACAAAAACAAAACGAAAAACAGAACAACTCAATCACTTTTTAGTTTTCAAACTTTTTTTGTTGTTGACTTTTTTTTTTGTTTTTTCTAAATTGTATAGAAGAGAATGAGAGAGCGAAAGTGTGTGTTTGAGTGTATGTATAAGTGTTAGAAAGATCAACAAGTTGTTATTGTTGTTGAACAATAAATTTTGAGTTAATTAGCACACCATGAACTAAAAGCAACAACAGCTAAAATGGGGGTGTATCTCTTTGAAAACACAATTGTTTTCTTTCGATATTTTCGTTTATTTTTTTGCTCTTTAGTTTATTGTTGTTGTTGTTGTTCTTGTTTAAGAGGAACGGGAAAATGAAGAGACCAGATTCAAAATGTGTTTCTGTGCTTTCTGTTACTGTTACTGGTAATGGTAGTGGTTGTGATACTGCTGGCAATGGTACTTAATATTTCAATTTTTGGTCTTGAATCGGCCGAATGAATTTTTGTATATTTTTTTGCGTTTCATTAATTCTTCGTTTCTCTTTTTTTTAACAAAAAGTAAATAAACTGGCTGTGCTGACTGACGTAATTGTGACAAAAATAACAAAATTTTTGTTCTTGAAATGAGAAAAAATTTCATGAAATTTTTTTCTGCGGTGAAATAAAAGTTATTCTTTAATGTTTATAGCACTTACTCTGTTTCTCCTAAAAGTCCCCATATTTGTATATGTTTTAGTTTAACAAATTTACGTAGGTTGTGCGATAGGGCCTTAATAAGAAATTGTTGATTAGGTCAGTGATAGAATTTTAAGCTGAATCACTTTAAAGACTTTTAATTTTTGATGTGTAGGTGAGTTTAATTGTACACTGGTAAACATTAAAAATTTTTGGGTTTTTTTTTATTAAAAAGTTATTAATTAGAATCGGTTTTTACACTCTAGTAGAGTGAAGAAAAAGAATGTGATCTATCTCGTAATGCACGAAGGTAGTATAGTGGGTAGTGCGTTAGTATACAGGTTCTGAGATCCATCCGATATTATATATTAATTTTCATCGAGTAAAAGTTGCCGCCTTAGTCAGACAACCCGTTAGATTATAATTAGAATATAATTCTTAATTGCGCTGCTTTAAATAAATAAGGTTTTGAGTTTTAAGCCAGTAAAACTAACCATCTTTTGTTTTGTTTTCAACGCGAGATTCATACCTTACGACATACATAATGGGTCATCATGATTACCTAGCTTTTCGCACCAATTATGTTGTGTGTTTTCATTTTGTACATGAGTGGTGGGACCTACAGTTTAAAGTCCACTCCGAACAACAGATTCGTCGAGAAAAATTTTTTCATTGCAATTCTATTTCCTCTCAGAGTGTTTTCCAGAAATCTGCTGAGACGAGGTTAGATTGGGTTAGGTTGGAGTGGTAGATTTGATAGCTCACTTGACACGCATAGCTGCCACTAGTATGCACATGGCAATTTTTTTAACTTTTGCTGGCGATTCTATTTACGTTCAGAATTTTTGATAGAAATTCGCTGTGAGAAAGTCACCGAAGAAATATTTTTTCATATATCGTTATGTTGGAGATATCTGACCTGGGGTATGAACCGTGGCCTTACGTTTTAGAAGCCCACAGACTAACTATTTAACTCCCTTTGGTAAACAAACAGACAAGCTTACAATAGATTGTTGCTAGTTTGGGTACCAGGATCCTCAGTTATGAAGAGGATATAATCTAATTCGCTCATTACCGCTTAAAGGATCCTCAAATCTAAATTGCCTATGGTGGCGTTACTACTTCAATACATAATTGGTGATTGCAACCCTTCAGTCAGGATTACGACCTAAATTCTCGCATCATTTATGTTTTGTGTGGTAATTTTATACATGAGTGGCTGGACCTACAGTCGACTCCGAACGTTAGATATTTGAGAAACTTTTCATGGGAAATTTTTTTATTCTCCGAGTTTCCGCCAGAAGACTGCTGGGAGGATGTGAGGTTAGGTTGGAGTGGTAGCTTTGTTACCAAATATCACTTGAGGATGCATTGTGGCTCGTTGTAATGCCATGGGTAGAGTAAGCGCATGGCAATTTTATTAACTTTTCAAGGCAATTTTATTTTCTCTCAGAGTTTTTGCCAGAAAAATGCTGATAGATATTCACCCAAGAAATATTTTTTCATATTTCGGGGTTTGAACCGTGGCCTCACGCCTAGTAATCCAACACACAACCTTCAGACCAGCCTGCTACAGATTATTGCTAGTTTAAGTGCCAGGATCCTCAGGTAAAGAAGTGAACAAAGATGGTAGAATCAAACTCGTTCATAAAAATCTCGAAATCCAAATTGCCTATAGTTTCGTTACTACATGGTCTGCATGTATTGGACTAAATGCAACTGATATTTGTCAATAAAAAAAAGAACAAATTTACAGTCAATAACTTTCGAAATACGAAAAGAAATGTCGATCATATTGAGCTTCGCAACGAGTGCATTGGAATAAAATTTAGAAAAATCTACAAAAGATTGTTAATAATTTTAAGTAAATCTCATGCTTCTACGTTCAGCGGAACAACCAATCCAATTTATTAATATCTGCTTTAATATGCTTTACTCCAATCTTTTTTGGTGGGGGGGTGTATACAGTTATGAGCCTTAAAATTTTCAATGAAAGTTCCAATAATGCCAGCAACAAAAAAAAGTTATGCCAAGGATTTCCTTGGCGAAATTACTTTGATTTTTACATAAACACACACAAACACACTCTTTGCATTCACAAGCATACAATGAATGTGGCTTAGAAAATTATCAGCAATGAAATTTATGCAATTTTTGGCGCAATAATATCACAGCAATGACCCGGTTTCTAACTTTTCGATTAATGTCTTGCAATGCATTTGTTTTTTTTTGCTAAGATTTCTTGAATTTGTTGTTGCTTTTCTAAACACCCAAAAATACAAGAAATATTAAAAAAATGTAAGGAAATGGGCCACTGCAATAAATCAAGGTAGATTTTGCTTGTGTTCCTTCCCCCTACAAAAAAATACGAAGAGACTGCACAAACCAATGCAGTGAGTCAAGGAAAACAAAAAAAAAACAATTTTTTGGCAAAAACTGTCACTGTGACAGCTTGATTCTTAAAGCGGTGGTTTCCATTATGGTTGTTTCCCCTTGTGTTGTGGACACAGCCGTCTGTCCTTCTAGCCTACTACAGGGTTTTCTTGCTTTCCTTTGTACACATTGCCAAAGTAATTTGTTAAAGGTTAAAAGGAAGTCCCACACAACACAACACTTATGCATACATTTACATATTGACACTATTTTCTTCACATATACTCTTACAATTCATTAATAAACACAACTTACAACTACTACTAGCACACACACGTACACACATTCTCATTACATTTACAAGCGGGAAGTAAACAAACATGAGAATCATTTATACAGTCGGTGGGTTTGTTTCTGGTGTTTGTTTTTTCTTTTGTTGTTAAATTTTCTTTATTTTATTTTCATTTGTTTGTTTATTTTCCCAGCATATATTTTGGTTTTATTTTTGGAAAATATCAGTGTAGTTGTTGTTGGTAAACAAGGACACTCTGTGTTTTTATAATTACTTTTCCAAAGCCAACAAACAACCTCTTTTTTTTTTGATTTTTAATATGAAACATAAAATAATTTTATGCTGAGATGCCAAGAATTTGTTGAACTACTAAAACTAAATGTTATAAATAAAATAAAATAAAAACAACAAAAAATTATTTTTTTTTCACTCAAATAATTGCATATGAATTGTATTTGTACAAATTAAAATTGGGTCACAACGTTCTAAATGACGAAACCAGTGATAATAAATAGAAGGGGAAACATGTCTAACCATGTCTAAAAATTGAGGTTAATTTGGCATTTACTTCGAAGAACACACATAGCTCACTTGGACATTCTAATATTGAATGGACCATCTATCGCCGAAGTCTAGTGGGTAGTATGTGGGCTTATTAGACGTAAGGCCGAGGTTCAAACACCAGGTCAGACATCAAAACGAAAATAAAAGAAATAAAAAAAATAAAAAAATATTTCTTCAGTGACTTCCTCTCAGCAGATTCCTGACAAAAACTCTGAAAGTAAATAAAATTGCCATGAAAAGTTTCTCAAAAACCTGTCGTTCGGCGTCGAATTTAAACTGCAGGTCCCGCCACTCATGTATAAAATTAACGTACACAATGTAAGTGATGTGAGAAGGTCGGTGTTAATCCTAGTTGCAATGACCAATTATGTATGTTATGTATCCATCGGTTATTTTGAATCTGGCAACACTTATGTCTTTCTATTCTGTCACAAAATTCAGTATATTATCTCCACTGAATTTTGTCGCAGTGAAGGACCAACAGTGCCAGTTATACACAAGTTTATTGCAAAAGTTCTTGAAACTGGTTTCATTGTTGATGCGCCAAGACATGAGCGTGCTCGTAGAGTACGTACATCCGAAAATATCAAACCTGTGGCTGAGAGTGTGCCTGAGAATCCATCAACATCAACTAGTCATCATTCTCATGAATAGAAAATTTCACGCATTAGTTTACGTCGAAGTTTGGGAAATGACTCGGTATGGCGCCTTACAAAGATCAAGTTCAAATTGTTTCAATAGTTCGCATGATCATTCATCATCCGCTTCGTTTTCGTTTCGCTAGATGGGCGAACGAGAAACTGCACGATGATGTCAATTTTGCCTAAAAAAAGATCTTTTCAGTTGAAGATCATTTTCATCTTGTTGGGTAAGTTAATAACCAAAATTTGCATGTTTGAGCATTAGAACCCACACGTGGTCTTATAGAAACCAATACACCCATTACGAGTGACTGTTTGGTGCGGCTTGTGAAGTGGAGGTATCATTGGCCCATATTTCTTTGAAAATGAGAACGGCGCAACCATTACGGTCAATGGAGACAACTATCGCACCATGATAATCGATTTTCTTGAACCCACTCTTCATGGTATTTATGTGAACGATATCTGGTTTCAACAGGATGGTGCAACTTGCCATATATCTCATGCCACAATCGATTTATTGCGTCAAACGTTTGATGGAAGTTTAAGAAGCTGCGGTTTGACACCGTCGGACTATTTTCTGTGGAGGGCCATTAAAGGAAGGTGTTATGCCGACAAACCAGAGACAATTGACATTTCTTTTGCCATTGGAAAGATACGACCCCACACACTCGAAAAAGTGTGGGATTTAGAATCTCCAAGTTTTCTATATACCAAACTTAACAAATTGCATTACGCCAATAAGAGAGTTTTGCAGAAATACAAACAAATGACAATCTGAAGGTTCAAGACACACGCTATTCGGTAGACCTCTCAGTTTCGGGCGGACAATGAAATGTTGGAACACAATAATCAAATCTCATTGATTGTGATAATAGAGATTAAAATCAATTGTTTGACTAGATTGTAGCAGCTCGTAATGAACATTTCCCTTCAAATGTCAGCAGACACTGTCTGCAAAGCTACATACACCTTTTTTCGTTCATGATGTAAGTCGCCGTAGTCTAGAAGGTTGTGTGCTGGCTTATTAGACGTGAGGCCACGGTTCAAACTCCAGGTCAAACATGTCGAACAAAGCGAATTATAAAAAATGATTCTGCGGTGACTTCCTCTCAGCAGATTTCTGACAAAAACTCTGAGACTAAATAAAATTGCCATGAAAAAGTTTCTCAAAAAACTATCGTTCGGAGTTGACTTTAAACTCTATGCCGTGCCACTTATGGATAAAATTAACACATACAACGTATGTAAGTAGTGTGAGAAGATAGATCGTAATCCTAACTGAAATGTTGTAATGACCAATTATGGATGTAACATATGTGATGTTTTTGGCACACTATAGTGTTGCGGGAGTCACTTTTCATTGTGCGTAATTGTTTGCTTCGTAAATGTTATAATTTCATTTCATTTTAGCAATGAATTGTAAATGGAAACTCCGTGCATGCAAAACATAGAGATTTGAACACCTTAACTCTACTACTAACTCTATTGGGTCCTAGTCAGTGGTGTTGTCGAGCCGGAACGCTCCGGAACGTCGTTCCGGTACTTCCTTTTTGTGCAGGAACGCGTTCCGGAACTAAAGATGATAACGTTTCTGATAACGAAAATTGGCTGACGTTTAAAAAAAAAATTAAAAAGAATTGCTGATTTTTTTTCTAATTTTTGACGAATTTTTTTATGTATTTTTATAAACAAGAGTTTGAACCGAACCCGAACCGGAACAAAAACCGGAACGAACCGGCTTGTTTTTCCGAACCGGAGTCCGGAACGCGTTCCGGTACAAAAAAAATTAGCACAACACCACTGGTCCTAGTAGAACTAACCTTGCTTTACGGTGAACGGGTAACACTGCAGAGTACGAAGATAGTCATCTATTCCTGATCACCAGTGCAGTACGTTCTAATCGAACTAAAATATTTTTTGTACACTTGTAATTGGAAATTTTGTGCACAGATAGATATCTAAGGACTCCTGCTACTCAGTCTATCGGGCCGTAGTAGAACTAACCGTGCTTTACGGTATTGCCGTTTGGTGAACGTGACTGCAAATTAATAAGCAGAACACGAATACAGTCACCAGAGCACTATGTTCCACTGCAACTAAAATATTGTTTTGCACACTTAATTGGCTTCATTCTGTCCTTTTATTATAACAGAGCGTTGACTGTAGAAGATTGGTTTGCCAGTTCTAGGAGATTAGTTGAGTGTTTTTTTTTTGCATTTACCTTACCCAACAGTGAGCGCCTAAAGAAAATGTACATTAAAAAATATACATGAACAAATTACCGTTATTTTTATTTGAAAATTGTTTCATTGTCAGTTTTTAAAATTGAAACAAAAAGAATATTACAAACAAATTCGAAGTATTGCGAAATTTTTCCGGGTAGTCTCCTTAAGTGTTAAAAGTTAAGTTTGGTGACTTAGAATTTTATCCTTAGTGTACAGTTTCTTTTAGCGTACACTGTATATATTGCGGGACAAAATTGTTGTAATTTAGATAAGTCAATTCACTAAAAGAAAAACAATCTGATGGAGACTGCAAGTATTTAAGAAAATTGTATTTCAAATATTCTTTTTTTTTGGCATTTGTTTACATTCCGTACGTACATTACGATATTGTAGTTGAATAATGTGGGAATTTTTAAAAAAAAATTTTTTATAACAATAATGACACATAGAGGAGTACTTTTATGGATTAAAAAACAGAGTTGTCAAGTCAACCCATAACACCACCTTAATTTTTTTATTGTATTTCTTTTTTGTAGGCCAAAATAATCATGAAATTTAATGGAATTGTGCACTCAACATGAAATCCCATGATGGCTGTCAAGACAAAACATGTAGAAAGGCGCCAATAAAACGGGGCAAAAAAGTTCTGGGTAACAAAATAAAAACGACCAAAACAATCGATATCCATTTGAAAGAAACATCACATCCTTTATTCACATTGAGATATTGACATTTAAAAAAGTTTGCCGTTTTTTTTTTAATAAAATGCATACGCTTTACAAAAACATCAAAAAAAAAGAAGGATTCCAATGGTGTATGTAAAGCAAGAAAAAGAAAATTTATTTAAACATAATGCCTGAATGACTGCCTTGCTAGCTAGCTAGCCTGTCAGCATCAACAATATGTAACGAATGTCAACATCATTGTAAAATTTTATGAGCCTATAAAAGCGGAAGTAGGCGTGGCATACTGCAGTTATATGAATGAAAAAACAACAAATGTTGCCAAAACTAACGTCAATGCACCGATAATGTTGTCGTTTCCTCGATTTTTCGTTCGTTGTTGGTTATTTTGGACACTTTTTAAATCCATTTTTTTGTTATTCTGACTGCCACTGCCTCATATATTCAAACACATTTGAAAATTCTGCAATTTGATGAAATATTTTTTTAGTTCTGTATGTATGTGTGTGTTTTTTCCTTGTTGAGAAATTATGGCCAAATGAGTGGAATGCAGAAAAAAAAAACGCTGAAATGAAATTTATACTTGACTTCAGAACAAAAAAAAAAAACGAACAAAAATAAACAAAACTGCAGAGAAAAAAATTGGAAAGTTGAAATGAATTTATGGCTGAAGTTTACCTTGAAATTAATAAAATTGGTCATGAACAAAAACACTGTATTTTATGAAATATAAAATATAATAAAAACACAAAAAAATAAACTTTAATCGCTTATTCACTTCAAATAGAAAACATGGAGAATTATACGCCATTAAAATCCCAATGAAAAGTGTTTTCCTTGACTGAATTTTATAGCTTTTCTTTAAATATCTACATATGTAGTATATAAAGCAATTTTTTTGAAAATTTCATTTCTTTCCGTTTAAAATAAAAGTAAGTCACACTGTTTCTATGCCATTCAATCTAGACTGTAACAAACTGTTTGTTCATCGTGACTTTTCAATTCATATGCATCACTTGTTTTATTGAACCATAAATCTTATTAAACAATGATATTTTCTATACATAAAAGGCTCACGATCTTAAAAATATTTTAATTCAGCTTAAGCTTCCCGAATGCAACCACCTTAAGATTTTTAAGAGTTTGTAAAAGTAGCTCCACCTTGAGTTCTTTGGTTCTTTTAAAATCGCGCTACTGCTCGTATCAGCAGACAAAATTTGAACATTATGCGTTATTTCACATACATGATGTGTGTGTTAATTTTACACAAGAGTGGCGGGACGAATGACAGATTTTGGAGAAGCTTTTTCTTGGCAATTTTATTTACTCACAGCATTTTTGCCCGCGAGCCTGCTGAGAGGAAGTCGACGAAGAAATATTTTTTCATATTGCGTTTAGTTGGAGATGCCTGACCTGGGGTTTGAATCGAGGCCCCGCGTCTAATAAGACAACACACTACCTACTACACCGCGGCGACTTCTCAATTCGCGGATTTTAAGCCAACGCCGCCAGCTCGGTCTATATTTCTTTGAGGACGTCGATCACTATAGGTTGATCAGGACACCAACGATATTTGGTTTCAACAGAATTTCACATTCCACATTTCATACGCTGTAACAGCAGGGGTACCACAGTGTTCGGTGCTGGGCCCAATACTATAGAACGCCATGTTTGATGGTGTACTGAGGCTTAGGCTTCTACGGGCGCACAAATATTCAGATTTGCGGACGATATAGCCCTCGTGGTGAGGGGTAAACACCTTGCTAAATTGGAACGAACGTGCAATGCGGCAGTTAGCAGAGTTAGAAGCTGGATCGCGAGTATAGGTCTGAAACTTGCTGATCATAAAACGGATATCGTATTGGTAAGCAGTAGGAAGAAAATGGAATACATCACCATAACTGTCGGCGAACAAAGGATAACATCGAGCAGTCTATCAAGTACTTAGGAGTTATGATTGACAACAGACTCACATTCAAGGAGCACCTGACGTATATTAGTAGGAAGTGTTCGGCGAAAACGGGCGCACTCGCACGGATAATGCCTAACTTGGGATGTCCGAGACAGGAGAAGAGTCAATTGTTGATGAGAATGGTTAGATCGATTACTCTATATGCAGCCCTTATATGGGCCGAGGCCGACTTAATGGAAGTGTGACGAACTAGGTTGGGTTTAGTACGTATGCGTTTAGCAAGCCGAGAGTAAGTCTTGCGGCGAATCGTGTACATTGCGTAGCCCGGGCTACCTATGTCTTTCGAAGATTCCCAGCCTTTAGCTCGGATAGCTATAAAAAAAGAGAGAGTAGTTATTCTGCACTACAGATTTAATGGCATGGCCATCCCACGTGAAGGTGATATGAAATGGCCAACGAGATCGTGCAATCTGACGCCGTTAGACCCTTTCTTATTTGATTTTTTAAGTTGTAAGTGTACGCGAATAAGTCGCATATCATTGCAGCGTTTAAGCCAACATATTCCACAACGCTGGTCATAATCAAATATATTTATGCGACAGAGTTATGGAAAATTGAAAATTCATTTTCCTTCACACACTTGTCGGGTATCCTTTACATTTCTTTTCGTTTCGTTAAGGTCCATTGGTCGCAAAGCATCTCTCCTATCTTCTTAGTATTTCTTTGTTTGTATCAGATACGAAGGTGACCACTGTAGCAGGTTCTAGGATTATAGAGTTGCCATCTGTAGTCGTCTGGAAACAATGATCTCTGTAAATACAAGTTGCGACGCTACCCAGCCTTCACATATTCGTTGCAGATGGTATAGTTTCTGGTAGAACAGCTGTCAAAGTGTTTCCTCTATGTGTTATAAAGCGCGAGATTGAAGAATCTTTTTAAAATTTGAAAATCATGATTATTTTTGCCTTCTCCCGCGTTCTAAGCTTGCCACTTCATTAATGTAGTAAATCCAGTATAGTAATCGTGTGTAGTAGGTAGAGTGCTGGCTAATTAGATGAGAGGCCACGAAACATAAAAAAAATATTTCATCGGCGATTGACTCACAGCAGATGTCTAGCAAAAGCTCTGGCAGTAAATTAAATTGTCATGAAAAGTTTCTAAAGAAAAATCATTCGTGCAGAGTCGACTTTAAACTGTAGATCCCACCACTTATCGATGGAATTAACACATACAACATAAGTGGAGTGAGAAACTAGGTCTTAATCCGGACTGAATCTGACAACCAATTATATATGTAGGTATGTATGTATGGATGAATAACTACCCTTGGACTCATTGTTAATGTGAAAACGGCTGTAACGTTCATATTAAATTTCGTTTCATTGTATCTCAGGGTATATGTATGCTGTATGAGTGCCAGTAATATTCTTTAATTTTGTTTCTATTTTCTGCGATAATTTTTATTTAAAAAATCTCCCACATTATTGTTGCTATTGCTTCAATGCTTCAGTATCTCATTAAGAAGATTTCAATTTTAATGATGAGTTGTTTAAACACCTTCTCTCAAAAAAATTATGTCTACAGCTAAAAATAACAAACGAAATACAATAAAAATTAAATAAAAATGAAATACAAATAAAAATGACAACAACAACAACAATAATAAACAACAATTGATAAGCATCCATTAATTGTTGTTGTTGCTAAAGTATTTGTTTATTTTTGTTATTATCGCCTTTGATTTAAAAAGTGTGAACATTTTTTGAAATATTTTTTGTTTGGAAAAAGAAGAAGAAGAATTAAATATTAAAAAAAAATTTAATTAAAATGAAAAAAAGTCTTTGTTACTGCTGAGTTTTTAGATAAGATGCTGCTGCTTTTAACTTTATTTGCTGATACATACTAATGGAAGAGAAACAGGCTCCATATAGTCTAAGAAGCTCTGAGGTTAATCTAAGGCGATGTTTTTTTTAGTGTTATAACTGATATTCTTCTTCTTGAAATTCATATAAGAAATTTTTATTTGATGCACAGGTGAATTTTTCTTAATGCACTAATACAGCAGCAAATTTGAAAATATTTTTAATGTACACACTGGAATCATCTGTATTAACTTCTACTAACATGAATAACATGTTCGAACTCTGATGTTTCAAATCTTTATAGAAGATAGAACACATACATACATACATACATACATACATACATACATACATACATACAGTGGTGACCACGAATTTAAGACACGACATATGACTGACTTAATTGTGATAATATTTACAATCCTTGGAATTCCGATGCCGAGCGAAAACTGATCTAACAACTAAAATTTGATGAAAAATAGTAATGGAGATATCCAAGCTGCTTAAATGTTGCAGATGCAAGATTTACAACGCGCTGGAACAATCTAAACAACATGGTACCACCAAAAATGTCAAACAGCAAACTTAAGCCAAAAAAACTACACCCTAAAGTAGCTGCTAATAATAATTTCACAAGCTCAAGTAAAATAAAAAATAAAATTGCATTGGATTTTGGTATTGATATTTCGTCTACGGCAATAAGAAGACGTCTAAATGAGAAAAACTTGCGTGGGTGTATTACACAATGTAAACAACTTGTGTCAAAAAAAAATATCAAATCCCGAGTAGCGTATCTCAATAAATCGATGATATTTTAAAAAATATACTTTGGAGCAACGAGTCGAAGTTTTGCCGCTTCGGCTCTGATGGCGAGCAGTACGTACGGCGCCCTCCAAACCTGGAGCATCACCCAAAGTACACCCTTAAAACGGTCAAACATGGTGGTGGAAATGTGATGGCGTGGGCAGCATTTTCCTGGCATGGTATAGGTCCCATTAACAATGGACCAGCACGTTTACAGAAACTTTCTAACAGACACTATGCTACACTGTCGCTGAAGACAACATGCCCGTAATAAAAAGGAACAACATGCCCTTAATAAGGAAATCTATGTATGATTACGACCCTAAGCACACCTCACGTCTAGTAAAGAGTTGCTTAGAGGAAAACAATATCACGGTTTTAAAGTGGCCAGCTCAATCCCCGGACCTCAATCCAATTGAGATCATGTGGAATGATGTTGAGAAACATGTACGAGCAGTAAAACCAAAAAATTTAAACGATTTGTGTGAAGGAATCCAAAAACCTTGGTATGCGATTCCAAAGCAGCATTGTATGGCATAGGTTGAAATAAAGGATTTCCAACCAAATATTAGAATTTTTTTATGACGCTGAGCTTTACTTTGGTGAATTAAGTTTTATTTTGCCTACGTCTTAAATTCATGACCAGGATAAAATTTGTGTTGATCTATATCGACGCCTCCGTTCTATAACATTCTAAGTCGAAAAAGTGTGTTTTGAGTTATGAGCTCTCAAAGTTTTCACGCGACATACGACCATATCTGTATTCTAAGAAGATTTTTCCCTATAACTTCGGAACGGATCGGCGCATCTAAACCAAATTTTGACAGTATTTAAATTAGAGAAATATGCAAGAACATTAAAAACGTTCTAAGTACACTTAGAACGTTATAGAATGGCGACGTCGATATAATATGTAAATAAAAATTCTTAATCAAATATATGTTGCAAAATATTATTAATTTTTCTTCCTAATATTACTAAAATCTTAAGAAAAATATCATGGACCTACAATTTTTTTGATAAGATGTAAAAATACATCATACATGTATATACATACATACAGACATACATATATACATACATAAATACATACATACATTCATAGATAATTGATCATTACAAGCCTTCAGTCAGGATTAAGACCTAGCTTTCACACCACTTATATTGTATGTGCTAATTTTATACACGAGTGGTAAGATCTACGGTTTAAAGACGACACCGAATGATAGAAGTTTGAGAAAATTTTCATGGCATTATTACCAGATATCTGATGAGAGGAAGTCGCCGAAGAAATATTTTTTCATATTTCGAATTGATCGAGGTGTCTGACTTGGAATTTGAACATTGGCCTCTCGTCTAATATGCCAACATGAGAAGAAGTGTTGTATAAATTAGGGGGAACTCAGATCCTATCCGTGATATGATCTTAGTATTTTACATCTTCTCGGTAATACTATGTTCAGATATGTACTTTTATTGAGTCAATATTCGGTATATTGAGTACAATGTTTTAAGTGTTTAGACATAATAATATACGCAGTTCAGTTGCTTATTCAATATTCATTTGACAGCTGGAAAACAAAACAGCTGGCTGTTTCAACAACATTGTTTTTATTTTGTTTTGTTGTTTGTTTTGTCGTTGTTGACATTTGAGTTGTCAAATTTCAACAGAAAGATTTCGGGTAATTGTAATATACTCACTGAACATAGTTATAATAGTGAAGCATTTTAAGTTTTACTCAACATTATAACAATATGAGTATTTATTGCGCAATAAATAATTGAAACTTTATATGAAATATTGAGATTAATAATGGCGTTTATTGCGATTTACGCAATAAAGGTGCATATCTGAACATCGTATAAGGTAGAAAGCCGGCTCGGCCTGAAGAAGACTAAAACTACAGGGCACATTTTGTGCAATTCTCTTCTATAACTAATACCAGATTGAATCGGTATCAATTAGATTCTGAACATATCAGATCAGTTTCCATTTGAGATTTATTCGTCTTCACTTAGAAAGTGACGAATTGTGACCACAATTTTCAACCTACTCCTTTCTATTTGAAGAACAATCGAATGGTATTGTAAAGTGGACGAATGCGGTTAACTAGATCTTCATTTGCTACAGTGTAGCACATTTTTAAATTAAAGTGGCTGTCATTGGGAAGCTAACTGGACATGATAATAATCCTAAAACATATGCCAATAAATGTTTAAAACTTGTTTTAACTTTAAAGAAGATTTGAAATCAATTTGCAGTCCTTATTTTCGACATGTTTTTCTTTTTCTTATTGCTGTTCTTATGAAGGAATACATGCAATAAAATATAGGCTCAAATTCCTCTTGGTGTCAATTGCAGTGTTATAAAATTTAATTTTTATTGGAATTTAAATTTATTTCATTTCACATAATATCGTCAAACTTTTTCTTTTCGTCATTCATTTTGTTGTTGTCTCTCAACATGTGACAATCAGCATAAATAAGCAAGAGAAACGCGTAAAGCGGAATTCAAAGTAGAAATACAAGCACATTTGATGTAAAAAAAACAAAACTGTGTAAATTTATTTTCAATTCAATGCTCTACTCTACTTGCATGCAGGGCAGCTACTAAAAAAGGTTCTCTCACGTTCCTACTGCCGCGATCACTAGAACATAGAATACCATACAGCCGAGTAGTAAAAGAAAGGCATTAAAAAGGACCGTGAGCAAAAAGAAAAGAAACATATAAGCCGATATGATAGCAACAACAACTTTTGTATTTAAAGCGCTTAATTTTATTATTTTTATTTGTTGTTCTTTTTGGTCTTTTTCTTTCATTTTTTTTTTAATTTTTGGGCCACAATTATTTCACGTACAAGTCGACGTACATATTTGCTTTTGGTGCCATTGCCAGTATAACTATTTTTGGGTACTTTTTTTGCATATGTATGTGATAGATAGGAGTGTAAAATAAAGTTTTTTTGTTTTTGTTTTATTTGGCGATGTCCCTCTTAATAGTTGGTATATTTTTAATATGTACGCCGTCATATACTACAGTACATTACACGTATGTATATGTAAATAGAAGTTTCTGAACATTTTGCAAGTGAATGTTTGTTCTAGAATTTGTTATTTCCCTTTACTGCTGTTGTATTTCATTTACTTCGTATTGGTGAAAGGAAAAAAGAGTCAAAATTTTCAATTCAAATAACACGGTGCGACAGTCAAAATATGTACAAACCATACCTACATAGTGTGGGTTGTGAGTTTTGTTAAGTAGAATTCAAAAATATTTTTTTTTATATTTCTCGCACCCTTCAAACTATTTTTCTTTGGCAAAAACCGTATTTTTAAACTTTTACACAAAATTATTGATTACCCAAATATTTTTGAACCTATTTTCAAAATTTAAAGTTTTTTGAAAAGGGAAGAGATGATATATTTATGGTGTACATAAATATATGATTCAAGCTTACGTGTAATGAGTTTGGACCGGTTGAACTTGGAAAAAAATTTTCATATTTTTTCAAGTTAAGCAGTTCTTAATTGACAAACTTAATTAAAAAATATGAAATAAGTGATGACAAGTGCATTATCTTGTGAAGAAATTGACACTTCGTTTGATCAAATCGGATAAAAATTACAATAGTGCTTATATATATAAATAGTATAACAGTAGTGATATATTTTTTATATATGTCATCAAATGAACTATCAATTCAAAAATTTTCAAAAGTTTTGATGGATCTTGATTGCTTACAGCAAAATGTGTCAATTTTACTTTTGAGCGACTATCAGAAGTCGTATTTGTGTAAAGTAATATTTGTGTCTTTTGCAAATATTATTATTTCGCTTTGCGCAAACATTGCTCAACTTTTGGTAGCCGCTTAAACGTGAAATTGATACATTTTCCAACAAACCCTGAAGATACATCAAAAATTCTGAAAATTTTTTAACTGAAAGTTCATTTGAAGAAATATGTATATAATCGTATATGAAAAGTATAACACGACGGTTATTCTCTTTTAATAACACCTACGATAATTTTTGTTCAATTTTATCAAACAAAGTGTCAAACTCTTCACAAGAGAATGCAGTTTAAGAATGTCACCACTTATTTTTAATTTTTAATTAAAGTTTGCTACTATGAATGGACAACCTTGAAAAATATGAAAAATTTTGCATTTGCCAAGATTTGAGCTTCTTCAAACCTCATAGAATATTAAGTCAAATAATATACATATATATGTAAACCGTTTTAGAGGTCCATCTCTCCACTTTCTACGAATGTTTAAATTTGGTACATTGTTTCAGAAATGTTTGAGTAATCAATAAATTTGTATGTAAAGTGCAAAATAACAGTTTTTGTCAAATAATACAAGTTTCTACTCAACAAAACTCACAACATCTTTAGCTGGGTGTATTTAATATTTTTTTTTATTTTGTCGCATAGTGTAAATTAACAAAAAACAAAACACAATCTTTTTTAATTTTGCTTTACAATTATTTTTATGGTGATTTATCTTCAAATTGAAATTACATTTGCCAAGTTTACCTCATCAAACCTCATAGAATATTAAGTCGACTAATATATATGTATACCGTTTTAAAGGTCCATCTCTGCTCTTTCTAAGAGAGTTTAAATTTGGAATATTGGTTCAGAAATATTTGTGTAATCAATAAATTTGTACGTAAAGTCCAGGGTTCAAGAAATATAAAAAAATATTTTGAGCTCAACTCAACGAAACTGACAACATCATTAGCTGGGTGTATTTCATTTTTTTTATTTTGTCGCACAGTGTAATTTAACAAAAAACAAAAACAATCTTTTTTTAATTCTGCTTTACAATTATTTTTATGGCGATTTATCTTCAAATTGAAATTACTTTTGCCCTTTTTAATATTTTTATTGCAACAGTATATGCTGTACAAGTTTGTCATACTTCTATGTCATTGCCGAACTAAAACGAAGCAGCCCATTTCTGTAATTGCTAGCCCATGCTAAAGTACTTTCAAAAGTACTTTCTACAAACCCATACTCATAGCAAATATACCTCCATGAATGTAGATGAAATTCCTCGTTTTTTTTTTTGGACAGCAATTTTTTTGTAGAAAAACTAAAACGAAACCTTTTTATTCACTCATATGAGCACAAAATAAATAGTTACCCTGACATACACACAATTCGGTATCCTAAAATTTTAGCCACCAGCAGTTTAAAAACATTTTCTTTTTTTTGTTTGCTTCTTAACGTTTTTTTTTTTCTTATTGTTACTGCAACAAACGTAAACGATAAAGTAATAAAATTGTTATGGCTGCAATACGATTACGAACATCGCTTTGCTAAGCGTCTCCAAACCTACTTCCCGTATGTTAAAAAGGTTTTGTTTTTTTCTTTATTTACCGTAAGGAAAACCAGCCCGGATCATTGTTATTGGAAATGTTTAAGCCATTACACTAAACTAGTAGCTGGATGGTGTAGACGATTAAGTTTTAAAATTTTATTTTCAATAAATTTAAACGATTTTTATTGTATATCGACCATATATATTCATTTGATTTATCGATAAGCCAAAGGTTTAAAAGGTAATAAACAATTAAACTCTTTTCTTTTAGTGTTACATTTATAAGCAAAATTTTATTAATTAAGCTTAGTTATCGTTTCAGATTAAGAGTCTTTTACAGAGAATTCTACAGCGATCCAACATTTATGAGTTATTAACTCCACTATTGTTGTTTATTCCTTTTCTTTCTCTAGTTAAGCAGCTAAATGAGCTGCTGTAGCAAGTTCTAGAATGTTAGGGTTGCCATATGTATATCGTTGCCTTGAAACAAAGCCTGTTAGAAAATGTATATGGTTGTTGCATTAACTGTTCTTGATGTTAAGATGAATTTTCTATGATATGAATAAAGGTGCAACCATTAGAACGAATCCAAAATTCATTTCATGCCTTAATCGATAAAAGAAAGCTCACGATGAAATAAAGCCTCATTTGGGTGCAGTGACAATGAGGATTCCTTAATCTCGTGTATGTATTTAACAAACAATTTGAAACTTCTCCCCATAATTGATTAAAGTTATCGTATAGATATTATTACGAAAATTTAAAAATCTAGATACTCGTGTTTTGCTTTCACATCGTTTAACATTAAGATTAACATTAAGCTACAAGAACAATAAACTTGTTTACAAATCATCGTTGTGCGTAATATACCAACAAACACCAGCATAAAAAATTTTTTAAAGAAGTAAACGAAAAGACAACAACAAAGACTAAAACAATAAATGTAAACAAAATACACAAACAACTATAATGAAACAACTATGTTTACATTTATAGAGATCTCGAGAAGGTGAAGACACGAACATTCGCCTTCAAGAACATTTCTCAGACTGTTTACGTTGCCATACAAAAGCAAAGCAAGCAACTGAGTAGTAAATGTTCAGTCAGTCTTGTGTGAAGACGCGGTACAAAGATCAGTCGAACAATTGCCTAGTAATTGTTATTGCTTATGCAAAGGCTGTAAAACAGAGGAATAATAAACAAATCAATTGTTGTTGTATACATAAAGCTGTGAACAGTGACACACAGTTTCAAATAAAACTAAACACAGATTTATTTTGATTTTATTTGTAATCTACGTGCTCATATTTTAAACGTTTTTGAAAGATAAAAACGTAACAAAATACTAAAAAATACAAAAATACAAATAGTTCGCCTATGAATCCATCTAGTAGCTACACGATGACATTCAAACAAACACTATTTCAGTATTCTGTGTGAAGGTTGACTTATGCTATTTAAGGTATGGATCAAGCTATTAAATGCTTGCATAAAATCAGTCCACATATATGTACATATGTGAGTGCTGGACAATGCGCAATGTTAATGCTATTCTGGTATTCGTTAATTGTTGCCATCGAAGAATAAATACGCCTTTGTCATGGAATATTGTTGCAGTATGACTTTTGTAGGAATTACAACGATGTGTTTTTTTTGGTTATACGGACTATTTGTCTACCTTAGTATCGGACTTTGATCCGCACACTCTTTCTTTGAGGTACAATCCGCTCTTGAAGGTTATTTCAGAATGATGCTCATCGGTAGCCATGATAAACAAGATTGATGTTATTCAGTATTCTGTCCTATATTAAATGGGTTTTAATTATCCCCATCCAAGCGGGTAAAGCATCTGAGAGTTATTCTGGATTCCAAACTTTTTTGGAGGCATAACATAATTCAGAGTATAAAGAGAGCGGCCATAGAACTGAATACCTTTAACACGTACGGGTAACAGGTAAGATTTGGAGACTTACACCCGCCATCACAGTCTGGCTCTAAGCGTATATATAGTTCTTTTTTAAGGTTTTGTTGGAGATGTCTGACCTGGGGTTTGAACCGAGGCCTCACGTCTAATAAGCCAATACACTATCTACTGGACTACAGCAGTATGATAAGTTGACTTCAAAATAGAGTCGATTTTCCTGAGATTCAATACCAATCCGAAGGTTAAAATTTGGTGCATGTGGTTTTCTTTGAAGGTAACTTATTAGTGATTCTTACATTCCAATTGTTTTTCTGTGTAGCTAATTTAAATTAACTTTTCTAAGTATCTTTCAATGTTTAGGATCCATGCAATTGAAATTTTATTATTTTTTATGAACCTTTTCTACAGTCTCATTCGTGGTGAATTTTTGATAAAAAAAAATTTTCATCACGGTCACTACAGAAGAGTGACAGAGGCATAAAAAGTTTTTTCACAATTTAATTCTGACGTGAAATCCTGCATTCCATGTATTACATGCATACATAATTGACCAGTACATTCCTTCAGTCAGGATTACAACCTAACTTCTAACACCATTTATGTTGTGTGCGTTAATTTAATACATGAGTGGCGGGGCATAAAGCTTAGAGGCGAATTTAAAGCGACAGATTGTTTGAGAAACTTTTGTCATGACAATTTTATTTACTCTGAGGGAAATCTGGGTGTCACGTATTATTTGGTTCAATAATTGGCGCATAAAATCATAGCTCAAATAAATTATTCCCTCTAATTTTTTTTTTGTTTTACTTAAAACAATTCATTAAATAGCATTACAATTAATGGTACTTTTTAAATGTTCAGAACTATTTATTTATACCTTTCTTTCAGTATGAAGTGTCTTTCTCAGCAAAAGTTTCTTTAAAGCATAATTTGAGTTAATAAGTATTTGAGAGTATCATTCTTACAAATTCATTGATTCTTATGACCTGCTTGTAAAAATCAAGAAGACTTGCTTGCGGGAAAGAAGAAGAACGGCAATTGAATTCATAAAGATTTATAAATTACAAGTGCCTCCTCTGGTACTCAATACAAGGGTACTCTTCTATCTACATACATATAATCTCAATCTCTCTCCGGCAACAATAAATGAACAATTTTTTCCAGCTTTATTTCTATTACTCATGTTGCCATTAAGTGCAGGTTAAAATATGGAAAATTAATTGATTTTTTTTCTACTTCTTCTTCTTCTTCTACTAACTATAAAAAATTGCATTTCAAAAAGAGAAGAAAAATACCGACAAAAAGAATAACGCTTTTGCAATTCAGAGAGAGAGAGAATAATGCAGACAAAAACTGAAAAACTGAAAAACTGAGTCAAATGTTAATACATTTTCAAATCCGCCGAGATAATTACGCGAACATTAAAAATTCCCATTTACAAAATTTAATAATAAACTGTGCTCCACCTCCGTCGTAACAGTAGAGGGCGGAGGGAGCAACATTGCATAGACAGGAATTCAGAGAAGGCTAACATTAATGCTGGAATACATAGGTGAAATGGTAATGTAAGGCAAAAACAAATGCAAATGAAATAAAAATTATATGCTGCACCCTGCCACCTCGCCGTCACTGCTAGTCTATAAAAGGAGAATTTCACAAAATTAAAAGAGAAAGAAAGAAAGAAAGAAAAAATCCTAAAGAATACATAATTAAGAGCCCAGCAATGATAGCAGTAGCACAGGGCAGCAGCAGTTATAATATGAGAAAATGGCAACAAAAAATTACATAAAATGCTTACATTTGTTGTTGTTGTTGTTATAGCTGATGTTGTTGTATTTTTAATATTAATTAAAACTGAAAAATAAAAAGTAAAAAAGCAAAGAAACGGTAGAGGAGAGGTGAGGGAATAATGAAATTGGTGTTTGCAAATGAAGAGGAAAAATCAAACGACAAGTAGAAGCAAAATAATTTCACCTGTTCGGCAATGGCCATATGTCAACAGCCATAATGGAGTAGCATAGATTCCTGCCTGAGGTGAGGCATATAAATCCATTGCTGACAGCCAGCATTCGGATTGTGGATATAAGGAAAAGGGTTTCACTCTGTGCCATTTTAATTTAAGGCATAATTAAGCGAAAAATCAAGTGAAACGAATATTAAACGAATACGAAAAGAAAAAATGAAAATAAAAAGAACAAAAAAAAATGCACAACAAACTTGCAGAACATGAAGTAAAAAAAAAAGTGTTCTTGTGTTGGTTGTTTGGCTTGGGAAATGTGTGTGAAAAGTGTGTGCGCCGCCCTTGTCAGTGGTACACATTACAATTTATTACAATTTAATTAAGAAAGTAAACATAGATCATATTATCAACGACATCATCATCATCATCATCACCAGCGTCATGGATGACTTATACACTCACACAGCCACACTAACTCACTCACTCATTTTACTTCGTGCTCCCACTTTCGTTCTTCACATATTCTCAGCAGCAGTAAGATCAGCGTTGGGAGTTGTTTATATTTAGAATTTTTGTAAAATGAATACGTATTACTTTTCACTGTCATTTATGTTTTGTGACATTAAAGGAGATTTATAAAGGCCTAGAACATGGTTGTTAAGAATTTTTGTTAGTGAAATGTATTAAAAGGTCTTTTTTTGTATGAAATATTAGGTTTTGAATTCCGGGGTATATTTTTTTTATTCATTTTCGAATTAGAATTGAATTTGCATAACAGGCAAGAGTTTCTGACTGCAAGTTTTTTTAAATTCTTTGCTCCACAAAAATGAATGCCATAACTTTGTCAAATAATATAAAAAAATAAATGTTAAATTTGGTTGTTGCATTTTCTGTTGTTGATGTTATGATGAATTTTTAAGAGGAAAACTAAGGTCCAAATTCGTTTCACGCTTTAACCGATAAAGCGTAAAGTCGGCTCCTGAACTTTCATTGAAAGAGAAACAAGGCAGTGACAATGAGGATTCCTAAATCTGGTATATTTGCCAAAAACTACACTCCAACAATTCGAAACTTCTATACATAATTAATTCAAGTTGTCGTATACATACATAATAAAATACTTAGAAGAATATCTGGTCACATATGCAAATTATGCACCATTTGGTTTGATAAATTGCCATTTTTAAAAAAATTTCATTATGCCTGTACCCTATCACAGGCACATTTGACTTTATTGTTGAGATAAAAGTTTGTGTAAACTGAAGGAGCTTTTGAATTTTGTATAAGAAAGTACGTAATTTCTAATGCAAGAACTTAACAGGTTGGCCTTCGTCAAAAGAAATTATATCTTGATCGTATAGTTCGCCTATGACTCCATCTAATAACTACACGATAGCATTTAAACAAAAACTATTTCAGTATTCTGTATGGATATCGATTTCCATGTGTGCTCTAAACTAATGTATTAAATTCTTGTGTAAAATCGGTCCTCAATGCATGAGACTCCTGTATAACAACATAACGCTATAAGAATACTATCCAGGTATTCCTAAATTGTCGCTTTCGAAGAATTAAAAAAAATAAAGACGTCATTAGAATACTTCTGGAATTATTCTTCGCTTTCGAAGAATAAATTAAAAATAAAAACGTCATCAGTATTCTTCTGAAGTTTATCGATTCTATATTGCACTGGATTGGCCCCATGCTTCGAGACAAACTCGAATGCCGCCACTTAAATTTTACAGGCCAAACAAGCATCCGTTGTTACACACATTTTGTAAACGATTATGCCAGCTAGTAGAAGTTTTAGTAAACCCCCTGTAACAAGGTGTAGAAGCTATTAGAATATGCTATATTATGTGAAATACCACAATTCAAAGAGCTTAAAATATATGTGTGTAGCACAAGGAAATCATGTTTTATGGAACCTTGAGCGAGTTCTCTCAAATTTTTTAGTCAGCCCCAGGATAAATTCTGCCAGCAGTTGATAGTATTTGAGTCTTAGACATTTCAAGCCAAAAATAAATGTTTTCGTATTGCCAACGTCTACGTTTACCTGTTCGTGGTACACATACGCATAACTGTAGCCAATTTGAATATAAAAAATTTACAAATTTTGTTGTGGTGGTGCAGCAAAATGTAATAGAAACGTTAGATTTGATAGCTAGGCTACAATGAATGAGTTTCGCTAATATGGATGCGCCACTATCGGGTTAAATTTAAGTTCTGTAAGAAAATTTAGTATATTATCTCCACTGAACACAATGAATCGATTTACGCTTGATCAACGTTGAGAACGAGAAACTGCACTATGATGTCAACTTTGGCAAAAAATTTGGAACTTGGTGGGTACGTTAATAGGCAAAATTGCCGTATTTGCGGCAGAAAACCCATACGTGGTCTTACCGAAAACAATGAACCCATTACGAGTGACTGTTTGGTAAGACTTGAGGAGCGGAGGCATCATTGGCCATATTTCTTTGAAAATGAGGACGATGCACCCATTACTGTCAATGGAGACACCTATCGCACCATGAGAAACGATTTTTTTGTACCTGCTCTTCATAGTATTAATATGAACGATGTTTGGTTTCAACAGGATGGTGCAACTTGCTACACATCTCATGCCACAATCGATTTATTGCGTCAAACGTTTGATGACCTTTTAATTAGCCGAAATGGTGACGTCAATTGGCTGCCAAAAAGCAGCGATTTGACATTTTTGGGCTATTTAATGTGGAGTGTCGTTAAAGAAAAGTGTTATGCCGACAAACCAGAGATAATTCATTCGATAATGCATTTGAAGGCTAACATTCGTGACACCATTGTCGAGATACGACCTCATACATTCGAAAAAGCGGCAGCCATATGGATGAAGAAACATTTCATTTCTCAATTGTATGTCGCAATAAAAGAAATAAATTTGGCAAGATTTCAAACCGTTTTTGTTTTATTGCATTTTTAAATTTAAACTTTTAAATGGCTCACCCTATATGAAATAGTTTTTAAATAGATTTTGAATTGATGGAGATTTGTCCAAACAATTTTTGATTAGGTACGTTAAAAAATTGTTGTATACAACTTTTCTTAGAGTGGGTATTTATTCTAGAAGCACTTTTTGACTCATTTAGACAGAAAATCATATTAAACAAGTTTTATTATTTTTATTGTTTTAAAATTGGTGACAACAAAACAAATCTTTTTCATCAAATACTTTTAATCTTTAAGAAAAAATTTGTTTTTTTCCGACTGCCATTACAAACATGATCTCAAACTAAATCAAAACTCATCACAAATAATTCAAGTGATCAGTTGCATGCCATCTTATGAAAATAATGTTCTGTTACCCAGCCCTGATGCATAAATTTATCACAGGAGTGCATGTGTTGTTGTGCTTGGGTTTTTGTGTATGAATAAATGTAAACAAATGATTTGATTTAATTTTTTGCAATACATTATGCATACATTTCAGCGTGTGTGTGTGTGTAAGTATGTAATTATTTGTGCATCAGATTGTTTGCATTAATGTGTGGGCGCCGTGATTTTTATGAATGAAAAATATTTTCCAAGTAATTGTTGACAAGTGTAACAGTGAATCAACATAAAATTCTCATGTCATACTTAAACACATACACACACACATGCTCTCATTCAAATATAAGGTTTTGACTTTGAATTTTTAAGTTGTTTTTTTTTTTTGTGTACTTTTATACACCGTAATTGTCATTGTTTTTGCACTTTTTTTTTGCATAGACTGGACCAGACTAGACATCCGGTTGGACGACTGTATTTGTAAAACCAAAAAAAATTACATAAAAATAACGGAATATAAACGTATTCAATATAATCGGTTATTGCATATGAATTTCAAACTCATCTCCATTTTTCGAATGCGTCAGAGGAGATCATTTTAGGAGTGAAATGTATTGAAGAAATTTTTGTAATTTTCTCTACAATTAGACGCCAAGAATATTAACATTTTTGTATGTCATTAACAAGAATCATAACAGAAAAGTTAATACCAGTAAATTGACTATCAAATTTGCTTGCCTACAGTAGCACCACTTTTTTTATTGGTCTTACTATACATCCCCTCTTAATTGTTTGAGTAGCAATAAAAGAAGGCAGGTTAATTAGTCAGGAATTTTTTAAATTTCTTGCCTTTTAAATGAAGAATTGAAACTGAGATTAACAGCTGAATCCTGTTTAAATAATTTGGCAGACATTGCTGCCTGAATATCGCTTGATATCAGGAGAAGGTTGAACAAAAAAAACCTGATGTAAACCAAAGCTTCTAAATAAATACGATATTAACTCTGCACTATCAATTATAATGACAAAAAAGATTTAAGAAATGTTTGATAGACAAGTCTGTAGTTTTGGAACAATTGAAAAAGACTCATGGCATAGTGTTGACCGATCAGAGATTGAAAGCGTTAAAGGTTGTGAAAGTCATAAACACCTCAGATGACTCAGTCGTTATAATTTAAAAGTTATGAAAAAGTTATCATCAAGATATCGGCTAGAAACACAAACGTGTGAGAATCTCGCAGGAGTGTTTAACGATCAACATCTGAGGCGTCTCCGTGGTTACAATTTTAAAGTTATGAAAAAGTTTTCCACAAGATACATACATATTACCGCGTTTATCTACAATCGACCAGAGACGCAAAGGTCTGAGAAATTAGCAACAGTGTTTAATACGTTGACTACCGCGGCAATTTTTAGAAAACTGGCCGAGCAATCCAACATTGACTTTTTGTTCTTTTCCCAGAAGCCATTTATCGATACTAGCAGTGATATAATACAATTTTATTCGCAGCTACACAAAAATGGTAGATTTAGTGAGTACGTGATAACTCGTAGTTGGCATCCTAGAAGGGAACACACGCTACGAGTTGTCTCGTAGACGGCAGTCAACGTGTTTACGATGTTCAATCGCAATAGTGAAGAGGGTTTGCTTCGTAACTGTGATCTATCACAGCAGACGAAAAAAGTGCGTTTACCGGATACAAGCCAAAGTAGGCTAAGTAGGTTTTGTGGGCCAATAATGTAATGACTGTTGATTTTTTTATATGCTGGCAATATAATCCAGATTGTATGCCTTCTAAAAGATATAATGAAAGATGAATACTATGCACACTTATTGGGCTACAAGAACACGCGTAACTTTTAATCCTCCAGTTTGCGAATTTTGAACTTTGTTCGGTATAGGATGATAGGAACTTCTCCGGCATCACCGTCTACCAAACTAATGGTAGAACTATACGTCTATGGTATAACGTAACTCCTGAACCGTCCCTTTTCACAAAAGACTCTCAATTACATATTAGGTTTGAGACCAAAGTGAATATTTCCGGTTGACCTCATCAATTCTCGTTAGCACAACGAAGTTGAAAAAGAAACAAGTTATTCTAGTAGGTAGTAGTCTAGGAGGTAGTGTGTTGGCTTATTAAACATGAGGTCATATTTCAAACACCTCTAACAAGACGAAATATTAAAAAAAAAATATTTCTTCAGCGACTTCCTCTCAGCAGATTTCTTTCAAAAACTCTGAGAGTTAATGAAAATTCCATGGAAAGTTGCTCAAAAATATGTCCTTTGGTCCCGCCACTAATGTATAAAATTAGCACACACAACATAAGTGATATGAAAAGCTGCATAGGTCGTAATTCTATCTAAAGGATTGTAATGACCAATTATGTATGTATGTATGTATGCATTTTGTAGGTTAAACTATCAACTAAACAATATGAGACGGTTAAGCCTACAGCTTACTGACTGAGTACAGGGCAAAAACGTTTTGAAGTCTTCTTAAAGGAACTTTTTGCTATCCTCGACGCTAATTATACTGAATATTAACGCCAGTATTTATAACTTTCAAGAAAAATAATACTTAAAATGAATAGAATGGAAATGAATAGAGGTTTGGTGACTCGGTAACAGTTTTGTAAATTTAATATTAAAAAATATACTCCTGAAAATTGTACGACTACATACTTATAATAAATTATTAATTAATCAATACTTAAAAGCGTAATATGTAGCTTTTAAAAATATTTTGGACGTCAGCAATAACATTTTATTTGAAACTTTTACATTCATTTTGAAGTTGTGGGTTTCCCCCTTTTTTTGTTGACAATTTTAAAACATTTTAATACCTTCTCTTTATTTTAAATGGCTTTCGCAGACAAACGTTTTGCTGCAGCACTGCTATGCAAAAGTAAAGTCAACAATATTTCAGTTGGACTTGATCCCTAGTTAAATGGCCACACTGGATTCTATTGATTTGTTATTTGTTTAGAAGATGATCATCTGTCATCATGACACTTTTTTAATATAAAAAACCATCATATTTTAATTATTAACTCAGGCTTTTATTTTTATATCGATTTTTTAAGTTCAGTTTGTTTACATCATACACAAATAATTTTTGTTTTAATTTCTTTTATTTTATTTAAATTTTTTTTGTTTTATTTTATTATTATTGTATACGTATAATTTTTATTATTTTGTTTCATTTCTTATAACGATTTATTTGATTTTATTTTTTTGTTGTTTTTCATACAATTTCTTTCACAATTTTTTTTCTGTTATTATTGTGTGTTGTTTCTATTTATTTTGTACGGACGGAATCTAAACCGTAGGGTAAGAGATGGAGAACAGCAACAACAACAACAATAAGACAAATAAAAAAGCACACATTAAAGCCATAAATAAATGTACCGTTATTTTGTACTGCGCCATTGAAGCAACGGAATGCGAATGATTATTATTACGGTATAGAAATATTGCCGACTAAAAGAGACGAAACGACGTATACACGAGCCGCACGAAGTGATACCATAAACTAGAACAACAACAACAATAAAAAGCAAATAATATCGCTCGTTTATATTGTATATGTCTCGTTGAATATTTGTATGTAAGTACACGAGTACACGAATATATGTATGTATGTTCAAATTTTAGTGAGCAAGAGAATATATTTGTGCCTCAGACAATACTGGCAATTGGCAATATTTATTTACTTCACTTCACTATTGACTCTGGCTTAACACAAACACTCTCTAGTTAAAGAGCTGATTTTGAGCTGCGTATTTATGAAAAAAATCGTTCTAGAAAAGAACCGCCGTAGCAGACAGCTAACAAACGAATGAATGAATAGAAATGATGAGTTCATAGACGAAGTCTACATTACGTTGAACAACAAATTTTATATGAAGAAAAACGAAGTTTCATCTATTACGACTGTAATTGGGGGGAAAGTCAGAGCGCCAGCGTTAGCTAAAAGGCAAAAAAAAAAAAAAAATGCGACGATGCTAAGCACAACAGCAACAAAACACATTCAATGTGAGCCTCAAAAACTTTGTAAAAGCTTGCAAATTAATTAAGAAAAAAAAAAAACAAAAACAAAAACAATGAATAACACACTCACACATATAAAACCGGCTTGCTCCCCATGCTCCACTTTAACAACAGCATTTACTCTTAAAATCTCTCTCTCTCTCTCTTTAAAATTCACTGTTACATTTGAGTATAAAATTTCTCTTCATTTTATATAGGTATTGTATTTAAGTTTGTGTTCAATTGTGGAATGAGAGCGTAGGTCGTCTAGAGGCCGTTTGCTAAATATGTGAGCTTTTGCTTTTGTTGTTGTTGTTGTTACACGAGTCGTTGGCATTCTTTACAAGTCGGTCGCAAACATAAACAGCCAACCAACCCATTTTCATACGATACTCGAGCACACAATTAATAAGGTCTTGTATTAGGCGAGCACTTTAACTCAAAACGAATGTTAACAATTTAGTGATTTTTCTGACCGTTTCTGGTGGAAAAAAATTGTCAATTAGTAATTAAGTAAACAAATTAAATTCTGCTTCATAAATGATTAATATTTGGACTATTGAAGACTACGTCTCAATCACAATGTTAACCTTGGCATGTCGACCTTGGCATATTTTCATGCATGGGGATTATAGATTCACCTGCAAATTAAGTTTTTGTATGGAATAAATATACAATATTTGCAAATACATAACATACATACATAATTGGTCATTACAAGTCTTCAGTCAGGATTACGACCTAGCTTCTCACATCACCTGTGTTTTGTGTGTTAAATCTATAGTGAGAGTCGTGTCTTACAGTTTAAAGTCAACTCCGAACGACAAATTTTTGAGAAACTTCATGGTAATTTTATTTATTCTCATAGGTTTTGACAGAAACCTGCTGAGGGGAAGTCGTCGAAAGAGATGTTTTTTCATTTTTCGTTTTGTTGGAGATGTCTGACCTGGAGTTTGAAACGCGGACATACCTCTAATACCTAATAGACTATGGTGACTTCATGATATTTGTAAATGCCACAGCTAAAAACTTGTTTTAAAGCATACCTTGCAAACAAATTAGTTACGATGCTCTTAAAAACCAAACTTTTGTAAATTAAAATAACAAAAAGAAATCTTGGTAACTTACGTCGTAAGTAGTCCGCTAAGTACATACATATGTATGATTGAAGCCTAAACAAGAGTTCTTTGTTATCTTATTTAAAGATATGATGAGAAAATGGACCACATGGTCAGACTTATCTGGCTCGTTATAAATAAAATTTTCCAAAAAAAAGTCCATCTTAAAAATCTCACAGTATATACGAGGGAAGGTGTTACATGGGCATCACACGACCAGAGGTTTGGAATACTTCACAAAGTTTTCGGAAGAAGTTGTAATAACCAGTATGAAGAGGAGAGCACATGACATCTTTATTACTGCAGGATATTTGAGGCAAAAAAATTTGTGGGCACCCAAAATTTATTGAAAAATTCATTGATGGAATGTGTCTAGCCAAAGGTGGATTGGATAAAATTCATACTTTTATGAAACTATCTAAGATGAATGCGAAAATCCAGCCAGGAGTAATAGCCTAATTCAATGAAATTAATTCATACATAATATAATTGGTGATTGCAACCCTTCAGTCAGGATTATGACCTAGATTCTCACACCACTTAGGTCGTGTGTGTTAATTTTATACATGAGTGGCGGGACCTACAGTTGAAAGTCAAATTCGAAAGACAAACTATTATGGGAAACTTTTCATGACATGTTCTTATTTACTCCCAGATTATTTGCCAGAAATCTGCTGAGCGGAAGTCGCCAAAGAAATATTTTGGTCATACATATTACTTTTTGTTGTAGATGTTTTCCCTGGGGTTTGAAACGCGTCCTCGTGTCTTAGAAGCCAACGCACTACTAAACTGATTTTAAAGTAAGTTTTTTACTATTGAAAACAATGTAAAAACATATTGAAAAATTTTAATTCTAGAAAATGTTCTACAATTTTTCCAATATTCTTCAGAATGGCTGCAAAACATGGGGTTAAGAAACTAACGTTTGAATGTATTACTATATATAGACTTTGGTCACATAAATGACAAAGTTTTTTAAAGTTTTGCCTTCAATCAAGGTAACAACACTTTTTAGAATATCTCTCTCTATCTCTCCCTCTCTGTCGACATTTATTAACTCTCATTTAATCTCAAAAGAAATGACGAGTTTCTTAACAAATTATGTCTTAAAGCTTAAATTTCTCTTATTTTACAATATTATGCAGTAAAGAAAACCTTGCTTAATTATTTTAAGATTTCTCTTTTACCGTTACTCTTTCTCTAGTTACAAGATATTCTCTATTATTAAGTTTATTACACACACACACACACTTTTAAGCTCTTTTGGTTTGTTAATGTTTGTAATGAAATGGTCCGATTCTCTTACACATGGGAAATCATGTGTTTTTTGTTGTTGTTGTTGTCGTTATTTTGTTTTTTTTATTTCGTCGTTTTTTGTTTAACTGCAAATCAAAGTCGAGGTCGTTGTACGACCGAAAGAATGTTGGAATGGTGCTGATGATGTTAAAATTTATTTTCTTTGTTATAGAGTTGCGTTACCGTTTTTTTTTGTTGTTGCTATTGCTGTTAGTATACTTGTGCATTTAAACTGTATATGTGTGTGTGTTTGTGTGTTAAATTCGTTAGAATTGTGTTCATTTACTCGTTTGTTGGGTTATCCAATTGTCCGTCCACTTTGTCTTTTGCAAAAGCAGCATTCGTGTGTATTTTTGTTTTGTTTTTATTGCTTTTGGCCACATTGTATTTGTTTTATTGTTATTATTGTTGTTGGCTGCTAAAAGCCGTATCTGCTATAGTGTGTTCATACTGTTTTTGTATGCCAGTCGTGATAACTTTAAACGGATAAGTTGGCTTACACAGTTACAAACACTTATGCAGGCACTCATACATACCAACCAACCGTGTATGAAAATGGTATGTTTTATGATTTATTTCGATAAAAGCCAATAACAACAACAAACAGAAGAATCATCTTATAAATATGCAATGCGATCACTGTTTATAAACTTGGCTTAAATATGAAATGAAATATTTTGATTGCTGCTTCTCTTTGCTTCTTTGTTGTTGTTGTTGTTGTTCTTTTTTATTAATATTTTTGGATTAATTAGTGCAGTTTTATAGACTATTTTTCTCTTATTTCGGTAGATGGTTTTTGCAAGGCATTTTTGCCTTGTTTATTGGTGCCTAATCATCTTCTGGCCGTATTTGTTGTTGTTGCTGATGCTGTTTGTAGTCACTAGACCATCATAGAGCGTCTGTCTTTATTTATTTTTATTCATGGACGTGTATGTATATTGAATTTTCTGTGTGTTTTTTTTTCTTTGTATCTTCAATTCAATTCAAGTTTCTTTTGCTTTCTTTATTTTTTGTTTCCTTCGTTTTTTTTTGCTTCTTGCATTCTATTTGGTGGTATTACTCAGTCAGTCATACACAGTCGAGAAATACTTGTTTCTTCTCATTTCTGCTCAACTATTCCGACATTAAGTTGTTGTCTAAGGAATGTTGTCGTTAGAAAAACCGTAAATCTTGTCTTCTTGGCTTACAACAGTACATTTTGCTAAAATACAACAACAGCAACAACGTTATAATAACGGTATGCTGCTGCTGTAGTATGTTGGCTGGTATGTTGACGTTGCTGATATTATAGATACAAATTGAAATGGGTTATCAATACAACACAGAGCGAAATAGGCAAATCGAAACTGGAAATTCTTTTTATTTCTGTTCTTTCGAAATATTTTTAATGGCCATGAAGTTATGTCACCCATCAACAATGTGGCAAAAGTAACGCTATTGTATTCAAAATAAGAAAAAAAAAATAATAAAAATATTTTAAATACTCCACTTGTAAAGATAATATAAACTTTAATACTGATACTTAGATTAGTTGCACCACCAACAGTAGCGTTCACCTACTGAAATGCAGTATTAAAATTAATTTGTGCTGGAACATTTATTATCAGTTTTTGTAAAGTAAACCTCTGTTTCACTATAACACCTGGACCCTGCCATTATGTAGAGAATGGAATGTCAATTGATTGCAGAAATCAATTTGTTTAAAGTAGTTTACGAGTACTTTTTCTGGACTATTTCGCCTATAATTTGACAAAAATGTTGGTTTTCAAATGCTCCACCTTTTAATGGCATCAAATAGCATGATCTTGGTAGTCAATTGATGTTGCCAAAAGACAAAAATCGGTAGCGTTATGTATCTCATTATTCTTTATTGTTTGCATTTTTTGTGCTATTTTAAGACTTGAACATTACGTTCATAAATGCAAGGGTGCGCTAACTAAGGCTAACTCATACAGACCCATAAGGCTATTAACAATAACCTCTAAGTTCTTTGAGAAACCGTTCAAATCTTGAAATGCAGGCAAAAACTTATCGGATATTATATGACAATCGGATATTATAAGACATTATGCGGATACAAAGGCTACTCTAAAATAATTTCTGAGTCGTCTGACTTCCTATATGTTAGGAGTTGCATGGAGTCTCTAGTGCGTTAACGCCGACACAACATCCGCCTTTACAGTGTTCCGGGCCATTGTAGCATAGGGGGAAATGAAATGGCGAACGAACTGGCACTGAAGGGAGCGGTGATGTCTGAGGAGGAATACTTTCCAAATTGGAAAAAACCAGCATGGAATTCAACCAACCGGTTGTCGAATTTCAAAGTTGCTGTGTCCAGTAGTGGTAGTGCATGTCGCCGTAGTCTAGTAGGTAGTGTGTTGGCTTATAAGACATGAGGCATCAGTTTAAAGCATAGAGATCAGACATCTCCAAGAAAACGAAGTATGGAAAAATATTTGCTCCGAATAAATAAAATTACCAAGAAAAGTTTCTCAAAAATCTGTCGTTTGGAGTCGACTTTAAACTGTCGCCACTCATGTGTATCACACACAACATAAGTGGTGTTGAGAAGCTAGGTTGTAATCCTGGCTTAATGACAATTATGTATGTATGTATGCGTCCAGTAGTGAACAGCAGGAGAACTAGGGCACTACTTGAGTTCATCGAGAAAACCATTTGTATTCTAATGGAAACTCTAACGGGACACTGTGCTACTGGCAGTTTCGCTGATAAACTCGGTCTGCCCCACCAAAATTACTGCAGAAGCTGCTATGAGATGAGGAGATGCTGCTATGTTCGAGATTTTTGGTGAATAGACGTTTGAAGATGTGGGCATGGTGGCGAACATGTCACTAGGGGTTTCATTCGGAGCTCGTGGTGGTTCAAACCGACCTCTAAAGGATCACGACAAGGCGGCTTACATCACGCTGGGTAACACAATGGGCCATATGGGACCCGAAGTGAACTTGCCAGTGAATGTTAAGCTACCCGCTTTTCTAACCTGACGTATTTTCGGTGTGAGAAATTAAGAAAATGGCTGTTCCTCTAGCACTCAGTCACCATATCACCGAGATTGTAAATAATCGGCTGGCGTTGATTGAAGTAATACATGAGTATACATGAGTGTTATGGAGCCCAATTGTTGAGAACGCCGTGAAGTCGATAAATTTGGATTATTACTACTAAATTGTTCATTACAACCCTCCGTCAGGATTACGGCCTATCTTTAGATTATACGCCTCATTTAATTGATGTAACAGCAGCAATATGTTCGTCATTGAGAACATTGCGATGTTGTACAGGCCGGTAACGGTTTCGGTCTTTTACCGCTACAATCTGGCTATAATAACACACCACGTCGATTGTGACGACCATATGGAACCCTGAAACGCTCGAAAAATGGAGATGTTTGAATTGTGTAGAAATATGAATTCAATAAAGAGTGGCCAGATTTCTATCAAACACTAACGAAACAATATGAGATTGTAATAGAATACAATATACTACCGCATCTAAGTTTAGTAAGTAAGTTTAAGTTTAAGTTTTAAATTTAAAATTCTCACTCCATGGTATACTTTAAACAACGTAATGCATTTTTGCTTTTGAATTGCGCACGGTTCTTCGAAGACAATAAATATTGACTGTGAGCGTTTTGTGGCAATAAAGTTTTGTGTTAAAATGCAAATCGAATAGAAATCGTAAAATATTTTTTTATTATTATTTTTTTATTCTCAGAATTAGACAGAAAACGGAATGCAATTGTATGATAATTTGTGTCAGTAAATAAGTGACAAAATAAGAAAAAAAAAATACAAATTTAATGCAGGGCAACAACTTTTTTTGCTTTGTTGCTGTAGTCGTCTTAAGAATGCTGACAGCGGATTAGGTGTTATTACGTTTCCGCTTAAGCATTTCCGTTTTTTGAAATTGTCGCCGCCATTAGAAACAATTATTATTAAAGCTATGTTTTTTTTCTGAACAACATTTTATTGAAATACTTACAACAAACAGTTACAAATATTCGAATAACTATGAACACTAAATCTTAATGGGTTTTTTCTAATTTTGTTTTTTTTTTTTTGTTTTTGTATTTTTACTCTCACATTCCAACACGTCGTTCACGGTCAATAACATTTTGCCACCCAAATAGAAATTTCTATTAATTTTTTTTATTAACAACACACACCTGATTTATAAATAATTAAATAACTTTTTACAAATAAATTCTATTTTTGTATATGTATGTTTATGACAATTAAACCATAATTAACAAATAACTTTTACAAATAAACAAAAATTTGTTTTTTTTTTGTAATTTTACAGACTATAATTATGACAAAAATAAATAATAATGATAACTATTATGATTAATAAAAATTTTATAATACATAATTAGTTATAATAATTAACGGAAATAATAATAATATTAACTACATTCACGGTAGGTCAAAACGAACAAAACAAATCTTAGTTTAAATGTCAATCATTGAAGTGAAGTGGGCAAAACTGCTTTCATTGCAGCTTTCTCATTAAGCAAAACACGTGTTAAAACTAGTGTAAAACCAAGCTAGTCAACTGTTAGGCGAGTTTTTAATTCAGTTGTGGACTTGCAAAGAAAAAAAATGCCTAACAACTCAAGAATCGTTTCTGAAAGGTTACGACGGATACAATTACTATTGTCATACTCTAAGGAAAGAATCACAGTTGCTGGCAAAACAACAATCTCTTGAATTACGGAACCAGAGATCAGCAATGGGTATTCAAAAAGATGAGTACTCATAATTTCTGACACTTATACGCATTCATAATTATTTTAATATCATGGAACATTTACTCATATTCAAAATTTGAAGTACTCATCATATTCATACTTAACAACACGTATCATGTTGTTGACTTCGACTCTCCACGACTCGACATTTACATTAATCACAAAAGAAGTATGATTCGCGTACAAACACTAAAATAAAGGGTCCGCCAAATAACTTTTTTTTTTTTGAAAATGCTTAAAAAGAACTACTGAATATTTTCTCAAATTTTCATTTTTCAGATGAAGCTCATTTTGATCTTGGCGGGTATGTAAACAAGCAAAATTGTCGCATTTGGGGCACCGAAAACCCGCACGCATTCTTCGAAAAGCCGACGCACCCAAAACGAGACACTGTTTGGTGCGGATTTTGGTCCAGAGGCATAATTGGGCCATTTTTCTTCGAAAATGTGCAAGGTGTGGCCGTTACAGTCAATGGCGATCGTAATCGGGCCATGTTGAACGAATTTTTGTTCACAAAAATTGAAGAGGAGGATATTGGCAACATTTGGTTTCAACAGGACGGCGCTACGTGCCACACAGCCGAAGCTACACTCGATGTTTTGCGCTCTGTTTTTGAAGATCGCATTATCAGCCGTAGAGCTGATGTCGTTTGGCCACCTCGGAGCTACGATTTGACACCGTTGGACTATTATTTGTGGGTTGCCGTCAAGGATAAGTGTTACGCCGACAAGCCAGAGAGAATTGACGCTTTAAAGGACAATATTCGTGAAGCCATTGGTGAAATACAGCTGCACACAATCGATAATGTGCTTAAAAATTGGACCGATGGTGTAGGCTACTGCATGGCTAGCCGAGGCAGCCATTTGAATGAAATTATTTTCCATTAACCGGAAGGATTGCACTTTCAAATAAAAAAAGAAATTTGAGAAAATATTAGGTAGTTTCTTTTTAAAGCATTTTCAAAAAAAAAAAAAAATTTATTTGGCGGACCTTTTACTTACTACAAGGTTGTGTGTTTGCTCTGCTGGTTGCTCTTTCTTTTTTGTTTATGTGTCTTTCTTCATTTGCTGTAAATGGCTAACAACTAAGTAACTGTAAATTTTGATAAATGATTCGAGTGACTCGTATTATAAACATTTTTCTAAAGTTATGAATCTGAATGCGTAGGCTTATGAATCAAACATATTTTGAATGGTATGAGTTTGATGTCAACATTGTACGCATACTCATTGAAACCTGTACTTATAAATCAACATTGTAGTGAGTATGAATGAATACGAGTAGTTAAATTTCAATATTGTTGACTCACTTATATTCAAAATTTCATGAGTGCTTATGAGTAGCGAAAAAACAATTCATTGCTGATCTCTGGTGAGGACTTACAAAGAAAAAATTGAAAAAAAGACGCCATTAAGTAAACAACTCAAGGCAGGGATCTGAAAGGACACGACGGATACAATTATTATTTTAATGATCTAAGGAAAGAATCACAGTTTCTGGCAAAACAACATTCTCTTGAAAGTAGTATAATTATTACGCAACCGAATCCAAAGTCGCTTTTAAGCCCAAATGTATTCTGGAATCATCATTTTCACATTTGAACTTGCTGTTTATCCTATAACCTGGACCATCCTGGGACCGTAGTGTAATTGGTAGTGGGTTGGCTTATTAGACGTGAGTCCTCGGTTCAAACCCCAGGTCAGATCAAAACGAAGTATGAAAAATATTTCTTCGACAACTTCCTCTCAGCAATAACTCTGAGAGTAAACGAAATTGCCATTAAATGTTTCTCAAAACATCTGTCGTTTGGAGTCGACTTTCAACTGTAGGTCCCGCCACTCATCTATAAAATTAATACACACTATCGATAGTATCGATAACTATAGTTTGACAGCGAAGAATATCGAAACGGCATTAGCATTTCTATTCAATAAGTTTTCATAAGTCATCATAAGTCTTTTAACATCAGAATAATGTCAAAATGCTAAAATCTGCTTGTTCACGAGGGTTGTAGAGCGCTGCATTTTATTCGTCAGAGTGAAACGAAAATTTTTCTCATAATGTCGAGTATACTCGTCTTGAAAATAAAAAATCGCAATTATATCATTATTCAATGAATCGATTGGATTTTTCCCCTGAGATATGTCAAATGAAGATCTTTCAAAAAAGGTACGTTTAAGAACATTCGCTAGTTTGAGGACGTTATTTAATTTAATAATTAATAACAACTTCTGGGGATGTACCGTTACAAATTATATATTCTATAAAGATACATATTTTCTAGAAAAACCACCACCTAACGTTTGATTTTTAGACATAACTGACAACTTTTATGGGCAGAAATATTTTACTCTGCTTATGACGAGTATACTCGTCTTTGGCGGAAAATAATTAAACATCGAGAAAAAGTTTTTTGAAACAAAATTAAACAACTAAAGCAAGGGTTAACAGGACAAAGGAATGTGCTTACCAAAAGGAATGTTTCTTTTGCAGTGAGATGTCTTGAAGTAGCCGCAGAAATGTCTATTCCTAAGGACCGTGAGATAAATGCTTATAAAAGACAGTTCTTGCAAGAATTGAATCATTTTATAGCATATTTTCTGATTGGGCTGTTTTGAAACTGGCAGAAGAAGAGCATTTTTATCAAAGGATTTTGTTTAATAGTGAAGTTTATTTATGATCCACTGACGTATTTGGAGTGAAAATAGTTCTCAATCTGTTAGCAATTCGTTATTACTTCCATTAAAATAGAGTGTTTGTTGAAGAGCACACGCTGGCGTCATCTATTCTATTCTCTTTCGAAATAAGTAAGGAATTGTTGTTACGCAGAATGGCGTGTGTTATCGTTCTAACAATCCTACCAGGAGTAGCATAACCGATAACCATATGCCTACGACTTCTGTGATAATGCCCATCTGCTGACTGTTTAAACTAAAAATCATATCATAACAGAAAATGGTCAGTAATAGACTTACCGTATACCGCATACTCTTTGATGCTGTAGACCAGACTTAAGAGTAGACTATTAGACTCCTTCTAATGAAGTAACCAGGTATTCGGTCACCAACTAATTCCAACTGAAAGGAGTGGAAAAAAATTTACGAGAAATAGACTTCCTTGTAACATAGCTGTTGCCTTGGCATGGTCCATAATTAAAATAATAGTTTTGGACTCATTGTTATGAGTGTAATATATTCGATACACGTAGTTAGCTATTACAATCCTTCAGTCAGGACTACGACATAGTTTCTCACATCACTTATGTTGTGTGTGTTAATTTTATACATGAGGAATCTACAATTTAAAGTCGGAATGACAGATTTCTAAGAAACTTTTCAAAGCAATTTTATTTATTCTCAGAGTTCTTGCCAGAAAGAAATGCTGAGAGAAAGGCGTCGGAGAAATATTTTTCATAATTCGTTTTCTTTGAGATGTCTGACCTGGGCTTTGAACCGTGGTGTCACGTCTAATAAGCCAGCATTCTGGCTACTAGACTACGGCGACTATATCGATACCAGACATATGTATATTCCTTGATTGCCGAAGTATTTTCGGGATTGAAATTGGTTCAGTAGTTGAAGTAGAAAATGTAAGATTGGATTGCTAAGTATCTAAGGTTGGTTCTTACTGAACTGTGTAGAGATTTTTATACAGTAGAAAAGAAGTCGCCGTAGTCTAGTAGGTAGTGTGTTGGCTTATTAGACGTAAAGCCAGGGTTCGAGCCCCAGGCCAGATATCGAAACAAAATACAAAAAGTATTTCTTCGGCGACTTCCCCTCAGCAGATTTCTGGCAAAAACTCTGAGAGTAAATTAAATTGCCATGAAAAAAATTTCTCAAAAATCTCTCACCACTCATGCATAATATTAAAACACATAACATAAGTGGTGTTAGAGACTAGGTCGTAATTCTGACTGAAGGGTTTTAATGTCCAATTATGTATGTATGTATGTAGAAAAGATACGCGTATTGTAAAATGTTGTGTTAGATGAAGAGTTGCTTACTAGCCATAAAGCGATTTCGGATAATTTCATTTTGTATGTTTTAATGTAAGTGACATACCGTTTTAAGCATCGACTGCGGAGAAAAATTTCGTGTGGAAAAAAACGATTACTTTGTAAAAGAACTTTACTGGACTAAACAATTTGCACATGTGGTACATGAAACATTGTTCAGTTATTTAAGGACATATATTTATCAGAATTTCAACCTTTTGAGAGGTATAATGTATTAAAAAAGAAAAAACAATCATTTGTAAGACATTTGTAAGACAAATTCAGAAAAAATTAGAATCCTTAGAACTTATAAAATACTTGATACTATTTTAATCACTACTATAAAAACAACACATATTTTCTTTAATTTAATCAAAGTTTAAAATATTACAATCATTAAAATTAGTACATTTTTCTAAAGAGACTTGTTTCCCAAATTTGTTCGTGCACACTCCTTATTTATGTAGATTGAACACACTTTATTACATAAATAAAATAAGTGACAATCCTTAAAAAAATGTTTATTTATTGGCCAAAGTTTGCATAGATTTCGAGGTGCTTTAGATATGGTCTGTCAAATAAGATCCCATATTTTTGGAGGCAATAAAATTTTAAAATATTTTTTCATTTACAATAAATAAAATAAATAAAAAAGACTAGTTAAGCAATTTATGTGTAACAATTGAAATAAATTCAAAAAATATTTCTTATTCTTTCTCATGGCGGTAAGAAACCACAAAGTTTAACAAATTATTTAATGTCAATAAAATTTATTAAAATTATCTACAAAAGTTAAACAAATTTTGGAAAAAGGCATTTTTAAAAAATAAATGAAATTAAGAACATATTGTCTGTCTATGAGAATTGTTAAGAACAAAATTTATTTTAATTTATTATTATTTTTCGCTGTTGTCATACGCCTTTATTTTATCATTTCGAAACGAAATACGACAATAAAAGGTGCTGATAACAGCATTTACAGCAAATAATAAAAATAATTTTCCTATAGAACGTCAGTGACGATATTAAAATGACAACAATTAAAGCACACAATTATTCTACAGTGATGCCTCAATTAACAATTCACTTTGTTTTCATTGACAACCAATACAACGTAATTCAAGATTTCACTATATGAACTGTTATGTGCGTACAATTGATAAGAAAATTTCCCATTTAAATGCATTGCAACAACACTAGAGTGTAGAAATAAATGGAAAGTCACTCGGCCTTGTGGCATCTCAATTACGCTGAATTCACGTAAAATAACAAAAAGTTCACATGAAGTTAGAAAAAAAGAAAATCATCATCGATATGTTTGACTGCGAAATACTTTCGATAGATATGTTAAATAAGTTAGGACTATCTACAACAGACCAATCACCTACTTAGCTGAAACAACAATGCTTTGTGATCACCATATGCTCACAAGAGAGATACTAGGAAAATGAAATGACGAATTTAGAAAAATTATATCGTTTATCGTTTCTCGATAATTTATCGTGTATCGATAAACTTTAAAAACTAATTTAAGTAAATAAATTAAAAGCTTTTGAAATAAGATTTCAAACAACTGAATTATACTGATAATCATAAGGATTAAATAGCAAAACTTAAGTGGTAAACATATGAAAAATCCAAAGTATTTTTGATTACGATTTTTTGTCTTTTTGTGAAATTGTTTCCATTGTTTGTATTTTTGTTTCTTTCCTCATGACTGGCAGCAGATGCAAAATGCAAAATTTGCGGAAATGGATTCAATTAAATTCCCGAACCGAAGAAAAATAATTCAAATTGAATACCAAATTGAAAATATTTGTGAATAGAAAAATTCTAGATATTCCAAGTCGTTGTAATCCTCCAACTGAAACTAGAATAATAAGGCGATCGAAAATTTAGATGCCCCTTATAGACAAGATCCGTCAACCGAAAATACATTCTCTGAAAAAGAAAGAATTAAAGGAGACCAAGATTTCATATGAAGTCGCCGTAGCCTAGTAGGTAGTGTGATGGCTTATTAGACGAAAGACCGCGGTTCGAACCCCAGGTCAGACATCAAAACGAAAATATGAAAAAATATTTCTTCGGCGACTCCTTCTCAACAGATTTCTGGCAAAAACTCTGAGATTAAATAATATTGCCATGAAAAATTACTCAAAAAACTGTCATTCGGAGTCGACTTTAAGCTGTAGGTCCCGTGAGAGAAGCTGTAGTGGTGTGAGAAGCTAGGTTGTATTCCTGACTCAAGGGTTGTACTGACCAATTAGGTATATATGTACATATCATCGTAAAAAACTCGCGGTCTTATTTTAATGACAAGCAGTGTATAATAAAGTGGTGCATCGTACATAACATATCTTTGTTTGAGATCTGGCTTGGAGGCAAAATTAGCACAAATTAAGCAGAAACTCTTTGAAAAATATTCACTTATTTGTAAGAACTTATGATTAAGTTCGAACTATAAACTCTTATTGAAAAATTCACTTAAAAAACCAATGCGAAGTTATTTATTACGCTCTTCATATGGCAACAATTATATGTCTCCAAAATAAAATCTTTAATCAGAAACTTGAACGTTCAGAAAATCTCGACGTGCTAACAATTGAAACTGATATTGGATAATATTTCCAGATGTTCAAGTGCATCTCTTTCTACATACGAAACTTTTTGGTCGGGACATTTTTGACCATCCCTAAAAAAATAGTACTGCAATCAGCTCTCATTGCAATTTACAAAATATCTTGGATTGGAAATTTTTGACGTATTTTTTATAATTTTTAGGATTTGTTTTTAATGTTAAATCCAAGGAACAGTTAATAAAGAAATTAGAAAAAAATCTGAAATATTGTATAAAAAGTAATGCAGTAAACCTAACTGTTTAATATTAATTACTTCGAAAAAAAAAAATGGTTTAATTATCTAGAAATTGCATTCCAAAAGTTATAAATATTGAAATGGACAAACATCATAAACGTAATCATTATCATGATAATCATCAAGCCACTTACCTTTTTCGTCGAATATAGTTCTGTAATCTATGGCTACGGCTTCACTGGCCAAGTTGCTCCAATTAAAGAACTGCTTTTAAATTCTTGTTTAAATTACCCAATATGGGCGGTATTCTCTATCATTTATTTCATTTTTATTTTTATTTTGTATTTATTTTGGTTTTTTATTTTTTTTATTTTTTTTTTATTTTTCTTTTAATTTTTTTCTTTCATATTTTGTTTAGAATTCTTGTTTAGAGTGAGAGAGTCAGAGAGAGAGAGAGAGAGCAAAATAATCACTAATTAGTTGTAATTTGCGTAATGGAGATTTCTTACGCCATTTAGGCCATATTTAGCACTGGTCGTAGCAGCAGCAGCAGTGACAATGCCAGTGTTAGTATATGTTGTTCTGTTTGTTTTTGTTGTCATACTTAGTAAAACAGTTTTTAAACAAGTTTAGACCATTATTTTTTTCAAAAAATATTCTCTCTAATGGTAGTTTTCTTTTTGAAGTTTTCGTAAAACTTTTCGTTGTTGTTTGATTTTTGTTGTTGTTATAGCTGTTGAGGGAAGAAGTTTCATGAGATTATTATTGTTTTTTAGCGTCTTTTTTTATGATTTTTAATTGCATTTCGTTTTTATTTTTATTTTGTTTTATATTTTAAACACATACCGAACGCTAGTGTTTGATGATGACACTGGGTCTGACACTTGAAAAGTTACAATTCATTACACCAATAAAAATAAAAAACAAAAACAAAAAAGAATTAAATGTCGTTAAATGCAGGCCACTTTTAACAACCAACATACATTCGTCAGATGTCAGGCAGTGATTACGAAAAATGACTGATGGACAGACACTAAAACCGTTTCTCATTTTATAAGTCTTTTTATGCTTGTTTCTTTATTATTTTGTTTTCTTATGTTTCTTTTTGTTGTTGTTTTTTTGTGTGTTTCTAATTTGCTTTTTTATAACTTAAAGACAAGTTTCTTGTTACTTTTGCTGTTAAAGTTGATTTGCTTTACATTTTTCTTTTGAATGACGTTTTGGTAACACTAGTAGCAATATGGCTAGATGTGGCAGCAACAAATCAAAACCAACTACACAAACGTTAAAAGCAAAAAGACAAAAAAAGAAAAGAAATTAAAAAAAAACAAAACGTCTGTCTTGTAGTACGTACGTATACGAGAGAGAGAGAGACAGTACAAGCGAGTTGCAATGTCAATAGTTATGAGCACTTAAAATTTCTTTACATGTTCATTGAGTTTTCAATTCACAATCACTTCAAACACACACACACACACAGATACAAACATATGATTCGCATGACTATAAGCTGTAGTTGCATCAAACAATTGTAGACTAAATGGTATTCAATGGTTGAATGAACCAATAAAATACACACACACACTCTCTCGAATTCAAGAAAATAGCAGAACAAACAAATGAAAAAAGGCCAACAAAATATCGGTTAAGGCGGCGGGTGTATGGATTTTTATATTTGAAACGCTGTAAAGCACGAGCGAGTCTGATAAGGAGGGGGGGGAGGTAAAGGGAGAACCGAGACACTAACTTGTAATTGTCTAGTAGGTATGTAGGGTAAATAATATTAATAACAATAATAAACCGAGACGTTCAACGACCGTTGGACGAATGAATATTGTTACGGCGAACGTCATGCGATAAAGCCATAAAAGAAGAACAAAAAACAACAAAAAAAAACCGTATATAAAACGATTTTGAGAACAACGTTAACCGATGAAAGACAGAGAATACGAAGGGTATATGATGGTTGGCACGAAAGCGATTGGGATAAGAAGCAACATCATCAACAACATGATTTTTCATCAACTAACGCTGGCAACAATAACAAATATTACCACCACCACCACCACCACCAGTACTTCTTACATACTACTACTCAACAGCTGCTGCAAACGATTGCCGCTCCAAAGAAAACAATTTTTGAGAAGAAGTTTTATAAGTTTTTACAAAATTTCAGTTTATTTTGTTTAAGTTTTATTGGTGTTTGGAATTAAAAACAATTTTTGATCAAATTGTTTCACTTACTGCTTAATTCAATTATAAAAAATGACTTCATTTCGAGAGGATAGTCTATCTAACCTGTGATATGAAATATTCACTTTCCAATGGATTAGAAAGATTTTATTTCCATCAGCATATGCTGTTTAGTATCCAACTGACTATTGAATGACTATTCTCATATACGATGATTCTTTTGTTCAATTTATTTGTATACAGATGCATAGTGAGAATTTTAAAATTTTTTATTAAAATTTCAATAAATAGCAGGGAACTATCGTTTTGAAAAATATCAAAAATACTACAAAAATTTTTACGATTTTAATCCTCAATCTCAATCGATTGTTTTTGATGAAGGAAATATAATTTTTTTTGTTAATTTTGAATGGAATGAAGATTCCTTACTTTATTTGATAAATTAATAAATTCTGCTAATTTTTTCAATTAAGAATTAAAATCTTTTTTTTTAATTCTAAAAGAATTTAAATTATGTTTCCGTTTCTTTCTATTGAAACTTTTTAGCCATAAAATTATTGTCATAATAAACTTAATATTACCAAAATTAATAAAATTATAAAGAGATTTCAGCAGATTTCTGAGAGTAGATAAAATTGCCTTGAAAAGTTCCTCAAAGGTCTGTCGTTCGTAGTCGTCTTTAAACTGTAGATTACTTCAATCATGTATAAAATTAACACACACAACATAATATATATATATAATATAAATAATATGTCTAGTATATTTCTATAAATTCAAATAAATAATGAGTCAATATTATGTGAAAATTTCCAAGATTGTTTAATTGTGAATACATACCCTCTCATATGGTTATTTTTAAAATTTTTTAACAGAAAATGTAGAAATCTTTAATGGACTGCTATATCTAAATATATATCTCAACCAGCCTGCTCATATGTATGTATATTCGATTTATACACAAACAAAAATCTTACATATAATTTTTAATTAATTATAAACTAATCTCTTCTCTACTGTTATGTGCTCATCGTTTTTTATTGGTATTTAAATACCCATATTAGTCTGAACCGGATTAAGTTAATTTCAGTGAAAGTTTGAAAATTAAAAAAACAGCTTGTCTCAAAACATAATGTAATTTCAATATTCTTACTAATACGCCTGAACCTCTAGTAATCGTAGTTGAAATCTCTAGGAAGACAAAAAACATTGTCAACATATCTCAACCATGAAAAAGTCTGGAGCGGCTTGGATGTTGTTAGAAAATGAGTGAAGAATTAATGAAACGGATTTCTACTTACGATTGCAATGAATTGTAAATCACGTCCATAATATGAGAGTTCGATCTTGGATGGAGCAAGGTGAAGCTTCGCAGATGGTAGTAAATTTTAGACTGAATCTAAGAAAGGTAATTCACTTTGTCTGGTAGAATTGGAGGGGAATTATTCATTATTAGCTGCTACAATATGATCGAACGATTGTTTCCGATCTATACAAAATTGTAAAGGTATTGTGTACCACATAATGGCAATGCCACAGCACATATGAATGGTGTAAATTTTAATTGCGTAGAGGCCTGCGGAAGTCGCCGTGGTCTAGTAGGTAGTGTGTTGATTTATAAGACGTGAAGCACCGATTCAAACTCCAGGTCAGACATCTCAAACAAAACGAAATATGAACAAAAATTTCTTTCTGTAGGTATGTACATACATATGGTCAACAGAAAAGGTATTGTAAACCATAATGATGAGTCCACAGCACACATTTTTTGTGACCCGTCAGAAAATACTACAACTTGGCTGTGAATGATGCAAATTCAAATTGCGTAGAGGTCTGCAAAAACACATTAGAATCTGTTGGTTTGATTAGAAATCCTAGAAATTCGATATTGATGGCTATCTACCAAACATGATAAAATGTTATCGATAACATTTGGTATAATAAACTTTGTTTCGAAATCCAAAAAATAGTGTTTCATTCAGACATATGTGCCAAATTTGTAAGCGAAGTTTCTCCAGAACTCATGTACCATACCTTATATATTCACTGCACATGATCGATTATAATACATTGTCAGTATTTTATTGGCAATAATAGCTTGTATCATATAATTTTGTGTTTTCGTTCGATTTTATTTTTGTTTTTTAGGCTTGATAACTTGGCTTTCTTTAAATGAAAAAGGGGAAAATGTTTTTCGTAATCTAAAACCCGATTATGCTTGATCTGACATATTTATATTGGATGTTATTGTTCATGGTTATTGCTGTTTTCGTTCTGGAAATCAAAATTAAGAATTTTAGAAAAAGAAATCAAAAAATTTGTGATACAATTTTTCGTAATATTTTAATTTTTATTTGAAAGAAATAATTTCTTTAAAGAAACACTAACGTTTGAAACAATGAAAAAAAATTTTCAATTAAACAAAATTTTCAAAAATCTTATCAGTTGGCGTATATAGTACGACTTAAGGGTTCTTTCCATCTTATCGATAACACTACTTACTAGCATTTGTGAACACAAGGCACACACACACACATGTATATGTTGTAACTGTAAATTGTTTCATTTGTTTTTTGTTGTTTCATTGATTAACATTACAATTGTTTGTCTTATTGTCTAGATTTTCTGTTGTTGTTGTTGCTATTTGTAATAAAAATTATAACGTCATTAGCAACATGATTATGCTGATTGCAATAAATTTTTCTTTTTAGATTCACTAATAAGGCAAATTAATTAAAATTAAAAATTATTGCCATTATTCACTATACTCTTGTAATTATCTTCTCTTTTTTTGTTTTCAGTAATTATTTTAGAACGGTTGCACTAGTGTTAATATTCACTTTTTGTTTTTTTTTTATTATTTTCTTAACCTAACATCAAAAGCTAGGCACACAGACTACGTGTATTTTGTTTTTGATTTAAAAAAATTTTTCATTCATTAAATTTTTATTTTTTTTATTTATTTTGTTTATACTTTTAATTAATTTTTTTGTTTGTTGTTATTATCGTCGTTGTTGTTGTTGTTGTTTAATTTTTCTAATTTTTTTGCTTTTCAAGTCCCGTATTTGTGTTCTCTGATTTCATTATTTGGTTGCATTTGATGTTTTATAGTATAAAAGCGATTTTATTTCCATTTTGATTTTCTATTCAAGTGCATATTTTCTTTTCTTTTCCTTTCCTTTCCTTTCTTTTTTCTTTCTTCTTCTTTTGTATAATTTGCAATTGTATGTTTTATTATTGTTAGTCATTGAGCCAGCAATTCAATCAGCCAGCCAACCAACCAGCCAGCCATCGAGCCATCATCTAGCCAGCCAGACGAGTTATTTGAACCGTTCCTTGTGAAAGTTCCGTTTTAACTGAAACGCTTGCATGCCAAACTACAACTTGAACTGACTCAACGAGAAATGTGTGTATTGCAAATTTCTGTTTTCAGTTGTTGTATTTTAAAATTTATTTATTTTCTGTGTGCTTTTTTGCCAGCTTTTTTATTCCCCCATTTTTTTTTTGTTTTTTTGTTTTTGTTGCCTTCTTTTAGCAATTTTATCAGCAATGTTTATCGTAGCCAGCCCGTAGTATAAAAGTCGTTGTTGCCGTTGCCGCTGCTGTTGTCGCAAACGTCTACGCTGTAAAATTGCAAAAAAAAAAAAATGGAAAAAACAGTTACTAAATAAAGCTGCTGCAGCTCTGTTTTAATGTTTGCCAAACAAAATAGAAAGAAAAAGAATCACACTAACTCACCAGCACAAACATTGCGGACAAACCATACAGTCAGTCAGTGTATGCATTTACATTCATTCCGAAAGGCAATTCCAACAAGAAATTGAGTGACTTTCTTTGCAGATGCCACAAGGTGACCAGATATGAAAATAACACTTCATTACGCCAAAGATTAAATGAAACATAATCATGAACTGGACATGATGTGATTAAGAAGCATCTTCTGACAAAAATATTGTAAATGCGTATTCGGCGATCTAATTCATCAACACATACATACATACATAGTTTCTCACACCACATATCGACGCTTCCGTTCTATAACATTCTAAGTCGAAAAAGTGTGTTTTGAGTTATGAGCTCTCAAAGTTTTCACGCGACATACGACCATATGTGTATTCTAAGGAGATTTTTCCCTATAACTTCGGAACGGATCGGCGCATCTTAACCAAATTTTGACAGTATTTAAGTTAGAGAACGTAGAATTTAAAAATGCAAGAACATTAAAAACGTTCTAAGTACACTTAGAACGTTATAGAACGGAGGCGTCGATATGTCGTGTGTGTTAATTTTATACATGAGTGGCGAGACCTACAGGTAAATCTCGACTCCGAACAACAAACTTTTGAGTAACTTTTCATGGCAATTTTTATTTACTCTCAGAGTTTTTGCCAGAAATCTGCTGAGAGGAAGTTGCCGAAGATATATTTTTTCATATTTCGTTTAGTTGGAGTTATCAGGCCTGGATTTTGAACCGAGGCCTCACGTCTAATAAGCCCATACTAATTACTAGATTACGGCGACTGCATAATCTATCAACACATTCAGTTTTTTAATCCATTTTTATTAGGCAAATCGGAAAACTCTTAATAAAATTAATCTCTCTTGAATTTTTTTGCCCATAATTAACGTGAAACACTAGTGAAGCTATGTATGCGCTCCTTTATTAACACAGAAAACCAGATGCCCTGATTGTAAACATGTGCAACCAGTTTTAACTGAATAGGAATGCTGCATTAAGGTCCAAGATGTCCAGTTGAAAAACAATTCAGGTAAATATTAGGAAAACTATAGTGATGGTTAAAACATACATACATAATTGGTGCTTACAACCCTTCAGTCAGTATTACGACCTACTTCTTACACCACTTATGTTGTGTGTTTATGTTTTTATATAAGAGCGGCAGGACCTACAGTTTAAAGCCGACTCCTCAGAGTTTTTCTAGAAATGTGCTGAGAGGAAGTCGCCAAAGAAACATTTTTTCATATTTCGTTTTGTTGGAGATTTCTGACCTGCGATTTGAAACGTGGCCTCACGTCTAATAAGAGAACACACTGCCTACTAGATTCTGGCGACTGTGTTGATTAATGTCGACCACAATTCATCTTTGCGACTTCTGTTTAGACCCGATTGTACCTATTTCATTACGAACATGAGTTCATAATCACTTAGAACTTGTTATCGAGATCAACTTCGAGCTTATGCGTTGGTTGAAAGTAGTGTATAGGGAATACTAACACTAAAAGAAAACTCTTTCGATAATCCCTAATTTAACTTACTAATTACAACACAATTATAAATTATGCTGGATCTTATGATCAGTGTATTGTAAAAGACCAGAGTCTATGGTGGGAATCGAACCTAAGACCCCCAATGTAGAATATAAAGTAACTGTTACTATTGATTAAATTATGGAAATGCAGCATACTATGGCTAGATCATTGAACGTAAAGTGAAAGAATTCCAATTGCCCTGTTACAACTGGCCACTCTAAAATGTTTGTCCAACAGACAACAAACATTTTTGCTCATAGTCAATAAAGGAAATACCGATGCTGATTAAAGCAGTAGCAGAGTGAGCAGATGCAGACAAGCAGACGGACACACCGAAATGAATGGATGGACGGACAGACGGACATGCAACATGAATACTTGCAGCGCCAACTATTGTGCATTTGAAAATGTAAAGAACACAATAAATCTGGGCTTCTACTAAAAAGAATGAAATGCTGAAGATACAACAAATTTTTCCAAAAAGCCCCGTTAGCGCATACAGTCTGCGTTTGGCGTAATATTGCAAAACGAACGAAAAATAAATCGTGTAACCGACATACTTGCACACACACGTACAGGCACTCATCGAAATAAAGTCATACCTAGTCGAGTAGTATAGTAGTACATGGAGCATAAAGAAGAGCCAGCCACAATATGCATATCCATGTGCAGACAGAGTGAAGTTTTTTTAATATGCGTCGGCGCCTTAACACTACCAGAAACAGAAATAGACAGACCCTAAAATGTTAAAAATAAAAACAAAGATTAAAACCATTGAAAGAAAATACAATAAAAACGATAACAACAAAAGCACGAATACCGTTTGAAACACAAATACTCGTTTTACAGTCACTGGAACAATAAACTCTTGTCAGTCACACCAAACAACAGCAGCAGCAACGATAATAATACAACAACAACAATAATAACAGAAAAAAATGATGATGATAAAAACCACCGTACAAATATTTCAAAAAAGCCAGAAGAGTGCTAGTGCTCACACTAAAATACATACTCACACACACGCACACACATACTCCTATATTTGCAATTGCTGCTGGTTTCAGACTAAGGAGACCATGCAGCAGACGACCTCATTCCCTTGCTTAACAAGGCAAATGTTTAAACTGTTGTTTTTTCTTTTATTTATTTTTTAGTCTGCATGCATATTCACACAATCACACATACATAAATTTACTTACTCAGTTACTCTCCAAAAACAAAAAAAAAATACAAAAAAATTGTCTCTGTTACACGCGCGCGTACTAATTACAAATAAATTTTATGTTCTCTTCAATGGCCATGCAAATGTGAGCAAAAATATTTTATCGTTCTCTTTTAATTTACGACGGCTGGTGAGACTCTTGAACGAAAGACCTTCTTTTTGTGCATTTTTTGACTCGTAAACGATTGCACTCTTCTGTTGTAGACGAACGCCATGCGTTTTACTCCTAACAAAACTGTAAATTTAGGTATGAGTGAGCGTGTGTGTGCGTATGTGAATGTGTGGGGTCGCTTTTATTAGCTGTAACCTCCCCCTCTTATAGGCCCTGTTGTAGCTGTTGCCTATAAACTATACACTAATTCGCCTCGTCTTGTCCATGGTCTAGGCTTATGCCAAACGTATAGTACAACCCGAAGTATTTCTCGTGTTTTGGAATTCGTTAATTCGTTTCAGACAATGCAACTGCTTCACCCCGCTGCTGCAAAGAGTGAACTCAAAATAAGTAGACGACAGCGAGTAGCAGTAGTCACGATTGTAAAGGAATTCCCCGAAACGAAGCGCCGTTTGTTAGACTTTGGACCCCATTTAATTGCTGGAAGTATTTTATTACGCAGCAACGGAATTTCAATGTTTTTTACTGTTGCTGTTGCTGTTGTTGTTCGTTTTTGTTTTGCCTCTTTATTGTTATTATTGCAATTCATAGATGCTGCTGTTGTTGTTATTGTAGTTAGTTGTACTGCAAACGATTTGTTTAACTCAGTCATCGTTGTACTCTTAATATTTGTATAATTTTTTGTTGTTGCCTTTTCTTTTTCTGTAGATTTTCGTATTTTTTCGTTTTCTTTTGTTTTTGTTGTTGGACCTGCTCGTCGGTCGTATTCATATTGCAGTTTCATGTTTGTGTGTACACTTGTGTATACATTTGTTTCTATATGTTGGCATTCAACTGACGCCCTGTGGTCCTTACTCAATTTTGTGATTACGAGTAACTGTTATTTCTGCATATGCTTATTATGCATTATGGTTTATGTGTGTATGTGTGCATATGTATGCATTTGCTTGTTTGATACTGTCCAGCAAACAATTGCTTCCAACATGTCTGACTGGTGTCAAGCAATATCATGCCCACATAATCTTTCTTGCCTTTAATGGTTAATCAAACGATTTATTTTAATTCTTCAGGAACATTTAACATTAGATTCTGGACAGTTTTGTTTTAAAAAAATTAATTTCTACTTGAATATTACACCAAAGTGTTTTATGGGCCTTTTCCGATGTTCTCTAATGATTAGTAACGATCTAACGATCGGCTTAACGTAACGACTGTGTTGAACGTATGAACTAATTTCCAACGATTTGATAGAAAATGTTCAGTGGGTCTTTATTATTGTTCGATTGTTGTTGGTGGTGTTGCTGCTGCCGTTTTTTTTTGCATTATTTAAACTCATTGTATTGTTCTTTGGTCATGTTTGAAGGCATTGTATAATTTTGTTTTCCTCTTTTTTCGGATGACAGTGCTGCTGTTGCTGCTGCTTCTGTTCGTTGTTGGCTGTGACAATTTCTTCTGTTGGGATAGGTTAGTCTTTGATTTACAACTACTACTACTACGACGAGGACGACTATGAAGTGTAAGTGCAATATTCCACATGCATTTGCTACATGAACACAAGGGGAACATAACGTAGAGGTGCTTTCGTACTACATTGCATATCTAATTACGAGTGTGTAAAATTAAATAAATATTAAGTGTCTGTGGATGTGTGTGTGTGTGTGTGCCTTTTCTGTTAATGAAACTAAAAACAATAACCAATTTCATCTTAAACGATTCACAAAGTCAAAATGTATTCCTTATTTGCATTAAATTTTGCCGCCATTTCTGTCGATGTCCTTCCTGTTTGTTAGAGTGGTTGAATAAAATGTTGTTATTATGAAAATTCTTGAGAAAAACAAGGAAAAATAATTTAATTTGTTATCTGCGAGACTATCAAAAATCTTGTGTTTATGACATACAATACATACATAATTGTGCATTACAATTCTTCAGCCAGGGTTAAGACCTAGCTTCTCACACCACTTATGTTGTGTTTATTAATTTTATACATGAGTGGCGGAATATACAGATTAAAGGTGACTCAGAACGACAGATTGTTGAGCAAGGTTCGGACATATGAAAAATATTTCTTCGGCGATTTCCTCTCAGCGGATTTTCGTCAAAAACTTTAAGACTAAATAAAATTGCGATGAAAAGTTTCTTAATAAAAATTCAAAATAAAATAATACAGAAATGTTTTACTTATACATATCTCAAATCTTTAAAAAGTATATACAAATTGTACAAAATCAATTGGTTCATGTTCAGGGCTTACGACAGAGGAGTTTAAAAAAATTATTAATTTTAAGGATTTCTTTGTACATACTCTTTTTAATTGTTCTGTCCTCCAACAGCTACCAGTCATTGTATGCTAAATTATTTTCATATTCTATTCAAATCTAATACAAATTTTAATAAAGGTATCAAGCAAGTCGACGTGGCTGCCTTTAGAACAGATGATAGTGTTGAGACCTAATATTGGTCGCACAGTACGTGATTCGATCGGACCAATTTTCGTTCACTTTTTCGAGTGTATGAATTCATATCTCGGCAGTGGCAGCACGAATGTTGCTTATGCTTAATTGCCTCTGGTTTGTCGGCATAACAGTTTTCTTTAATAAAGCCCCACTGAAAATAGTCCAATGGTGTCAAATCGCAGCTTCGTGGCGGCCATTTGCCATCAACATTCCGGCTAATTTAATGCCCATCAGATGTTTGACGCAATAAATCGATTGTAGCATGAGGCGTGTGGCAAGTTGCATCATCCTGTTAAAACCAAACAGCGTTCACATCAATACCATGAAGAGCGGATACAAACAAATTGGTTATCATGGTGCAATATGTGTTTCCATTGACCGTAATGATTGTGCCGTCCACATTTTCAAAGAAATATGGGCCAATGATGCCTCCGCTCCTCAAGCCTTACCAAACAGCACTTGTAACGGGTGCACTGGCTTTTGTAAAACCACGTGTGGGTTTTCTGAGCAAAAAATCACCGTAGTCTAGTAGGTAGTGTCGACTTATTAGACGTAAGGGCACGGTTCAAAAACCAGATCAGACATCAAAACGAAAATATAAAAAAATATTTCTTCGGCGATTTCTTCTCAGCAGATTTCTGGCAAGATCTCTGAGAGTAAATAAAATTGCCATGAAAAGTTTCTAAAAATATCTGTCGTTTTTAGTCGATTTTAAACTCTGGGTACCGCCACTCATATATAAAATAAACGCACAATGTAAGTGGTGTGAGAAGCTAGGTCTTAATCCTCACTGAAGGGTTGTTATGACCAATTATGTATGTATGCATTGGTCTAGCTTCTTACAATCTTCTTAATTTTGTCCACTAATGACATGACCTACACTTTAAAATCGACTCTAAACGGTAGTTTTCTAGGAAGCTTTTCAGGTCAAATTTATTTGCTCTCATAGTTTTGGTAAAACAACTGCCGAGAGAAAGACGCTGAAGAAGTTTTAATATTTTGTTCGAGATGTCTGACCTGGGATTTGAAACACAGCACACACTACCTACTTAATTACTGCAAGTAATTGTCAAGTCTAATTCTATTCTATCCACTGACTTTAAGAAGATATCTTGCGACTTAAATTAATTATATTTAGCAGGTTACAAGTTGGTGTGACAGTGCACTGGTTGCAAAATATTTTTTAAGGTTATGCGTTTTATCAACATGACTTTCACCCACTTTCAGTATTTTCTTTTTCCCTATTCTATTTATACCCACTAATTTAATTTAATTTGATTAGCTTTGTGTACCAAGATTTCAAAATCTTCTTATATTTTCCTGAAAAATTCAGAATTTTTTCGTTTAAAGACTCCATCATTAGAAACAATCTCTTCCAAAAGTGGTACTTCTATGGTTAAAGGGGGAAACCAAAAAGACCTTCATATCCATGGCATCTCTAAATCAGTTTAAATTTAAAGAAGGCATTTTTTAAGATATCTTGTGGTAGGAAATATGCTCGAATTCAATATTTTTTTTTTTGATATTTTGTTTGTCTACTTATGTATGTACGTCTACTCTTTGCCATGGATATTATTTAACAAAATTGACTTTTAACTACGCCATTAATCATATTAAAACCTCTCTACTAAAAGGAACGCAAATACATACCATACAACTGCATAGAAAAACAGCTAAAGGGAGAGCGTACATTGTACACACAAGGCGAAACTAACAATTACAAGCATAAAACTGGCCCAGCTTACAAAACCCCAAAAGAAAACGAATAGCTGGGATAAATGGGTGGGTATAAACGGGGTAGGGTACATGGATACTTACCGCCAAAGACAAAAGTATCAAACGTCAGAGAACTACCATAAAAAAATCATACTTAAAAAAGACGCACAAAATAGAGAAATATTACCGGTATAAGTCGAATTTGTGTGGTATTATTTATGATAAGGATTTGAAAAATTGAAGGCTTGTGTTTCATGGAGTAGGATGTAGCATCACTACTATGAAAGGAAATATCCAAAACAATTTTCGGAAATTTTAAAATCTGCACTGAGATTACCTTCGAAATAGCGTAACGAATACGGATTGGAAGAGCAACAGATCTAAACTTGAGTATAAAATTTTGTTACGTTTTTACCTTTTAAAAATGTTTAAAATATAAGCTCGTCGATTGCAAATAATATAAAAATAGATTTGTGTTTAGGTTTAATTAAAATTCTTTATTATTCGCACAATTTCGCTACCCACTGTTCACAACCTGATGTAACAACAAAAATTGCTTTGTTTGTTATTACTCTGTTTGCACCCTTTGCATAAACAATAACCATTACTAGGTAATTGTTCGACAGATCTTTGTAACTGATATCTTCAAACCACGATTACTCTCTTCAAACGCACCGCGTCTTCACACAAGACTGACTGAACTTTTACTGACTGAGTTGCCTGCTTTGTCTTGCCTTTTATATGGCAATGTCTACAGTCTGATGAAGGCTAATGTTCGTTGTTTCATTATTGTTGTTAGCGTACTTAGTTTCCATTTATTCTTGTAGTGTTTGTTGTTGTATTTTTGTTTACTTGTTACCATTTTTTATGCTGGTGGTTGTTGGTATATTTTTGTTTACTTGTTTATCATTTTTTATGCTGGTGTTTGTTGTTATATTACGCAGTGCGATAATTTGTAAACAAGTTCATTGTGTTTGTTTTTTGTTAGCTTCTGTTTATGATTTTAATGTTAAACAATGTACAAAAAAAAACACCAGTATCTAAATTTTTTCATTTTCATGATAATATATACTGGCTGAAGGACGAACTCTATACCATGGTTTGAGAGTTGGTTTTAGAGAAAAGAATCATCAAACCATGTTTCAGAGTATTATAAGGATGATAGCGCTTATGATAGCAGATGCTGTCACAACTACATTATGAAGGACATTGTTTACTATTTTAAAATTGCTACCACCAAACATGGCGATGCAACGTGTAGCTGCAAAAGTGACCCTATGATACAGCGCAAAGAGCATAGCAGTATAGAAGCTGTGATCATGCTAACTTATTAGGAACACTTTACCTATTGCCTGAATTCCCTTTCGATACGGGTTTTTCAATGAAAATACCAAATAGACCCTATTATGATAGCAGTTGACACCTGCCAGCAACAAAGTCGGTTGTGGAATGCTTTCAGAATAGTTGAATCTAATATTATTCCGTGGACTACACGATTACTCTAAAACTAATACCAAATGAAATAATGGCAATAAAAGCTGACAGTAAAGCGTCGATTTATATTCATAAAGAGTGCATACATCTCATTTAAGGTTACCCTAGAATGCTGCACGAGCAACAAAGCCCTTGCATTTAAAAAAAAAATCAGTTGAATTCGCAAATGAGATTGGTACTCCTCTGCAGAGGGACCAATAAATTGTCCCAAACAAGCTTCACAAGTCTCCAGAAGAAAAATGGGACAAACCATATCAGAGTTTATTTTAGTAGCTGTTCAAACTTAGTTAGCCAGATTATATAATTAAACATCAAAAACATACGCTCTCTGAGTGGAGTACAATACTAAGGGCAAAGATTGTTATTTGAGGACATACGTACGCCAAGGGCACCCTGGTTTTGAAAGTGATATTTACTACCAGAATAAACACCCCCTCTTGAGTAACAGAAGCTTTCCTCAGTCGTAGAAGCCTTTGCTACTTTTCAGTTCTCTGAGAAAGCTATGAATTGCTGAAGAATCGCCAGGATCGCTTTTGTGCCAAAGTATATGGCATTAGAAATGCGGACAGAACTTAGTCTCTGTGGAATATTGGCGAAATGTAATGCCTCGAGTTTCTCGTCAGTCTAAATTTCACCATGTGAGTCTATACACTGGGTGGCGGTCCTGGTTTGCTTCGAACTGTAGTCATGAACGCTTGAATTAAAGCGCGGATGGCGTGGTTGGCGTGGTTGTCTAATCTATAGTCGAATGAAAACATAAAGCCATCGCTAGCATTGCAGTCAGCGATTGCCTAAATGAGATGATCTGTGGCCACCGCTATGATTTATGATCATGTATAGCCTGATCTTGTCTGGAGCACCTTCTCTGAATGCTACTGTTTAGGTGTAGCATAAGATTGCTATTGTTTAGCCTGACCACTCTCTACAACAGAGCAGTTTTAGTCAGCTGGAGAGAGTTTTCTCTTTCTCTGTGAGCCTATCAACAGGTTTACCATCTAACCGGCTTACTACTGATGAATTTACGATTTACTGGTGATGAAAGTTTTTTGCTTTTGAGCAACGATGCTAAAGGTATATGCTTTAGAAATCTTTGAAACATTCTACGACTGATCGCCCAGCCTGAGTATAAATAGCTGGGAAAACGCTTTAGTTGTTGACTCGGCCAATACCACTCTGCCAGCACCTGAATCATAGGATTGGATACCAACTGGACCATATGAGCTTGTTACATGTGAGGCCATGGTTCAAACCCCAGTTCAGACATCTCCATTAAAACGAAATATGAACAAATATTTTTTCGGCGACGTCCTCTCAGCAGACCTCTGGCAAAAAATCTGAGAGGAAATAAAACTGCCATGGAAAAGTTTCTCAAAAATCTTTCGGTCGGAGTCGACTTTAAACTGTAGCTCCCGTCAATGATCTATAAAATTAACACACACAACATAAGTGATGTGAGAAGCTAGGACGAATGCCTTACTGAAGGTTTGTAATGACCAATTATGTATGTGTGTGTGGAATATGTAATATTTGTATTAAAAAAAACAATTTCTTCCACCTCTTATACTGTAGTCTGAACTAACCATCATTTTATATCCATGTTCCCAAAATCCAAGGCCGTTAAGAGTGGTCACAGTGTATGTATTTAACTTTTTCAAAATGTGTAAAACATTTTCTAAATGCCGTTAGTCAAACTAATTGTTACATCTGTAAATAATTAAAGTCATACCTACGGAGGTGTTACAAATATTAGATGAGAAGTACATTTATACAGTGATGCTGTAGGGTATAAAAAAGAAGAACTAAAGGCAGAAACAAAAAAAAGGAAAAGAAAAAAGAAAAACATAAATATCTCAACGAACGCATTACAATATACACTTGACTATGAGAAGAACAAGAAGAATAGAACAGCTCAGCATAGCATAGCATAGAGCATTGCATAGAGAATAGCTCAAAACAGGACAGAATGATATAGAAAAAGGGTGCTTGAAACAACGATGAGTAGTACTTGCAACACTTGCTGGCAAAGAAAATGAAAAACGTAAGAAATATGAGTTTTTGTTTGTTTGTGTATGTTTGTGTCATTCTATATATAAAAACACTAAGAAGTCTTCCTTTCAGAATAACATCGTCGTCGACGATATCATCGAGATATATTATGAACGTACACATACACATACTCACACGCACTCTTTCTCTCTTACACACACACAAGCATTTTATACAGTTGTATATTAAACTGAAATATAATTGTAAAACACGAATAAATTTCTTAGAAATTAAAAGAAACAAAATTTATAAACAGTGCTGTCACTGCTCAAATAATTTGTACACACATTAAGGCAATCATAGAAAAGATGGTTCTGTAGTTATAGAGTTTCAGATATCCACGGTGGTATTGCATTTTTTTGTGTAGATCTGCTACTACGCTAAGCCTACCTCTAAGCCTGTAGAGTTCCTGCAAGGAAGAATTCTTTTTTTTCTGGAAGTTGACAAAGGATAAATCATTTTGTTCTGCCTCGTGGAGGCAAATTTTAGATGATGAAACACTTTCTTCCGATGTAATGTGTTCCAATCTAAGCACTACGTTATTAACTTCTGTATCGACAACTTCGTCATAGTAAGTAGTAGTAGTAGTAAGTAGTACTCCTCATAGTAAGTTTCAATAGTAAAACTGTAGTATCAGTCATGAGACAATTACTGCAATGATTCCACCATACTTTCTGATGTTGTAATACTCTGAGTATTAGAGGCGTCATCAATTAGCCGTAAATTGAGCTCTGAAATAGGTATGATATCATCATTATCACCCTCGGAAAGTATTTCGAACAGATGTTTTAGTTGAGAGCTCGATGCGTTTTTCAGATTTCAGGTAAGTCTTGTAATAACTTGAGCCATGGCTTGTATTATATTAGCGGGACTCAGAAGACAACACTTAATTTTAATACACAAAAAGAGTTTTTTTAACAGAGGAAAGAAAGTTTTCTCACTAATTTATTTCGCCAACAGACTACCTACGGCGACTTCTCTTAATGTTCTGGGCAAGAAAATTTCATACGTATATTCAAACAAATATTTTGAAATATGGGTGTTGGTCTGAATATACCCATTGGCTACTCGATATTTTAATCAGTTTTCGATCTGTTTTCTACCACAAACAGATGGAACAGAGAACGTCATGCGTGTTCTATAACAGAGTCAGACCATCCTTGTTGTCTCTTACACCGCCGAATTACTGTAGTACAATTCAAGCTTAAGTAATGGCTTTAAGTACTGCCGCTAAGTGAATATTGGTATAAGAGTACATCGAATTTACTTATATATGTGGAGTATATTTCTGATGGCAAAGCAAGTAAGCACTCCACATGTAAATTCATTACGTTTTCAGTTTTCACCAGCATAAAAATTTTTTGTTAGCAAGAGAACTTACTGAAGCGTTGGTTGTGCCATACCTAATCAGTTCGTCTACTCTGCATACACACATAATTGGCCAATATAACCTTTTAGTCAAGCTGCTCACACCATTTATGTTGTGTGTGTTAATTTAATACAGAAGTGCCGGGACCTACAATTTAAAGTCGCCTCCGAATGACAGATTTTTTGAGAAACTTTTCATGGCAATTTTATTTACTCTCAGAGTTTTTGTCAGAAATCTGCTAATCTGCAGCGACCTAAAATGCTACTATGTCCCATTGTCTATATGATGCTAATGTCATACGTTTGTATGGCCAAACCTGCTGTCTGGAATACATTTGCAGTGATGCGATAGTGTTATGGAGTGAGTTATACTTACCGACTTCGAAAAAAGTTCACCAAATACAGTTCCTTTTAGTCTTAAAACGTACATAAAAATTTAGACGGAGTTATCTCTAGCGCCAACGTAAGTCTGGTACGTAAGGCACCAATGACATTACTGGGGGCGGACCTATTTATTCGTTGCTTCGGGGTTAGGTGAATTGTTCTATCAAGGGATTCCCACTATATCATTCAAATTTAGGTTATGATTGGCTTAACTACTGCTGCTTAGATTAAATGAGTCATCCTACATCCGAGGGCTATGGAGGTCTTTCTCGCATTATTGAGTATATTCGGGTTCCTGTACAGCTATGCGTCCAGAAAAAAGCCCAAAAGAAATGCACTTCAGCCTTGAGGTCCCGTACAAAATCAGTGAACGAAAAGGCAGTGGCTTGTACCTTATAGAGTATATACCACCTTTGCTTTTCCCGTTTTGTCACTTACACCACGACCAGATTTCAACTCCCAAACTTTCGACAGAGCAAAAGGCAATTTGTCCCTAATAAGAGCCCCAAATTTGCCGGAAGTTGTAAGTTTAACGTAATCTGCTTAGCCAATAACCCTACGTCTGACGTGTTCCAATATCACTAAAACCTCGTCGGTAACTGGATACCTTGTTAGTTTTTCCTTCCTTCAATTCTGCTAATAAATGGGCACTCTAGAGTCGGATAGATGGTTCTTCAACAGTGAGGTACCCATATTCATATGCCATTGTTTCCTGTATACCCAATCTGGCTATGCATATGGGTACCTCACTGTTGAAGAACCATCTATTGATGGGGCTTCAGTAATGAGGAACTAGGCGCTGAATCGGGTACACTAGCCAGATTGGGTGTACAGGATGCTATTGTTTCCTGTAAACTAGCCAGATTGGGTGTACAGGATGCTATTATTTCCTGGCTAGTGTACCCGATTCAGCGCCTAGTTCCTCATTACTGAGGGCCCCCGTCAATATACAGAGATGTAGCCAATTGAACCAACTTCCCTGGCATTTTTTCTGTTTCGTTTAAAGTCAATTTCAATAAAGTATTTTTGTTTTCGTTGGTATTTTCTGAACAGTTTAAAATATTTTCCAATTTTAATTGATTTTTTTCGCCTTTCTTTCACTCACCTTTATGTATGCAACAAAAGTAAATCGGCACTCTTAAGGGTTAAAAAATAAGGCGTCAAAAAGGAAAACAAACTTAATTCCTTATGTAGGTATTATTGCCTTTTCTAAATTAAAACTCAGTTGACATCACTTTTAAGTATCAAAACAACGGTAACAACAACAAAAGCGACTTATTTGAAGTTTCGCTAAAGGCTCATATAAAAACGAAAGAAACACGTTCACATCGCCCGCTTAACAAGGAAAAACCTCGTGGGATACACTAATACAAACAACAACATACACAGTCAAACTCCTAAAAGAAATCCTAAGAAACAATAGGGAAACATAAGGAAACACTGGTTAAAAATACAACGAAACATTTCTTTGTTTGCCATTGTATGCTCCGGAGGAAAAGCTTCATTGTCGAAATCGACAACAAACAAACAAACACATTTTCACCCACATAAATACGAAATAAAGAGAGTCGGTCACATACAGAGCGAAATTAAAGCGGAAATCGAAACAAAATTTCAAATTAACCGGTATTTCGTTGGAGCATCCGTCGGAAGAAAGAAACAAAAAAACAACGCTTGAATGACACAAATGTATTGTTGTTGTAACAATGTTAAGAGTAAGTTTACTAAGTGACACCAACAACAATATGGGGGTATTTTGCAAAATTTTGAAGAGAAATTTTTGAAAAGTTTCTCTTAATTTCCATGTGAAATTCTTCTCTTTTCCATTTGAGAGTTAAAAGTTTAGGATACCACTCTTTGAATCTGGCTTCATAGGGATACAATTGAGGCAGGTCAGGACAAAAAGTGATTGAAGCTTTTTTTACTTCAAATGTTGTGTGTTCAAAATACAATCAATTAATGAAAAATAAAAAAGAATCTTTCAAATTAGGCATTCAGTGTAGGAATTCATAGGTTAAGGATGAAATAAAAAATCGAAATGAAATGCTGGTACTAGAAGGCAAAAAATCACTTGTGAAGTACGTTAAGAATAAGTGTTTGGCCCACTGTTGTGGAACGTGGTGTGTAGTGGAAACCACTGCAAACACTAGCACACAGATCGTTAGATTTTGACTCAAATTAATGGATTTTTCCTTTAAGGCGGTGGAACCAATTAGTGGCCATAAAGCTAGACAAACAATAAGATGGAGACCATACCAGAAATACAAATTTATTGGGCCCCCTCCCCACTAGGGGACGTTGACCCTACGTTGGGAAACCCTGATTTAAACTCTTTTTTCTTGATGCGTTTCGAATAACTTAGGAGTTACAGAAAATAATACATTTGATGCCATTTCTGGTTATAAAAGGTATACGCAGCAATATGAAGGTGCCCGATAAGAATACCTCACGTATCATTTCAATAGATGTCATATTGATGTCATATTACTACCGTTGCAGACGCTTAGCTTTAAATGTTGATAACGTTTGGGGGCAGTCTAAAACTCTTTATCAGATGGACCTTCTGAAGGCAATAAAGGATGAGAATCCCACATATTTTAATTTTGTTATTATAAACTTTTATGAACTGTTCGATATATCGGGTGGGCTATCTATCGGTTTAAATTTGAACCATCGATTATTGGGAATATTGCAATAATAATGTCATTCTATTCTGTCATATATATCTTCAATGAACGTAATGAAAGAAGTCGCCGTAGTCTAGTAGGTAGTGTATTGGCTTATGAGACGTAAAGCCAGGGTTCGAGCTCCAGGCCAGACATCAATACAAAATACAAAAAGTATTTCTTCGGCGACTTCCAGCAGATTTCTGGCAACAAATCTGAGAGTAAATAAAATTGCCATGAAAAAGTTTCTCAAAAATCTGTCGTTCGGAGTCGACTTTAAACTGTAGGTCCCACCACTCATGTATAAAATTAACACACACAACATAAGTGGTGTGAGAAACTAGGACGTTATACAATGGGTCAATTCGACCTCCGGGTACTGTACTTGTCTTAATTGGCAAGTACAAGTCCTCTAACCTAACCTAACCTAACGTCATGAATCGATATAGTATTGAGCAAAGTTGGAATTTATTGAGGCACGATGATGTTAATTTTGCCAAAAAAATCTTTTCGGATGAAGCACATTTTCATTTTGGTGGGTACATTAATAAGCTAAATTGCAGTATTTGGCGCTCAGAAAACCCTCAAGTGGTCTTACAGATCCCAATACACCCATTACGATTAACTACATATTTAGTGCGGCATGTCGCTCATATTTTTTTGAACGGCGCAATCATTACGGTCAATGGAACCATGTATCGCACCATGATAACCGATTTTTTTGCACCCGCTCTTCATTGATGTGAACGATATTTGGTTTCAACAGGATGATGCAACTTGCTAAACATCTCATGTCATAATCGATTTATTGTGTCAAATGTTTGATGGCCGTTTAATTAGCCGAAATTGGGCGCCAAGAAGCTTCAATTTAATATCGTTCGACCAGTTTCTGTGGGGCGCCGTTAATGAAATGTGTTATGCCGACAAACCAGTGACAATTGAGCATCTGAAGGCCAACATTCGTGATGTCATTCTAGTGATACGACCCTATACACTCGAATAGTGCACGAATACTGGTCCGATCATCGGATTCTGTAAGACCAATAGTAGGTTTTCTTATCTCCAAATAAGGCAATTTTGCTTACCCACCAAATTTAAATTAAGCTTCATCCGAAAAATTTTGATTTTTTTTTGGCAAAATAGACATCATCGTGCAGTTGGTTGGTCCATCTATTCCTATAAATCACAACATTGCTCAAGCGTGAATCAATCCATTACGTTTAGTGGAGATAAAACACTGAATTTTGTGACAGAATAGAATGACACAAGTATTGTCAGATCCGAAATAACCGAATGATGTTGTCATAGCGTTTTTTTTGGTTACACAGATTTTTTATTCTAACACTGAAAAATATTAATTTAAATTTTTAATAAGTACTCGAATATTTTCTACCTGCCTTTCTGGATTTAATTTCCAAGAGCCCATTCACCAAAAATTCTGCGTTGCGGTAGGTCGTTCGGCTTCAATTCTTGCACCAGCTGTATTTTGAAAGGCTTCACACCTAAATCCTTCCGCAAAATTTTCCATGTTGTTGAGTAACAGAGGCCCAATTGCTGCGAACGGCGACGAATCGATAATTGATGGTCATCATTAACACTGGCAGATACAGCGGCGATATTTTTTTCAGTTCGCACTCTACGTAAGCGTGTTGGTGGTTTAATGTCCAACAATGTAAATTTGGTGCGAAATTTAGTCACAAAAGCCCGAATAGGCGCTTCAGTGGGTCGATTAAACTGACCATAAAATGAAAGAAGCGCGCGATGAACTTTCTTAATAGAGCACGCATTTTGATAATAAAATTCAATGATTTGCAAGCTTTGATTGTTTTTAAGACGATTCATGGTTAAATTATAGACGAAACTGAAGATGTTTGACAGTGAAACAAAACACGTGACGTGCGTGAGCTGTTTAAATCAGTGTTGCCAAGAAGTTAATAGCTAAAAAACCACCCGTTATAACCTAGTGAAAAGTCTATGAAACCTATAGCTTCCTTAAATCTAAAGTAATCTTATCCCCTTTAATCAAAGCTTTTCAGACATACCACACTCGTAGTTGAGTTTAATTTCAAATCTGCCTTAAACTTTAAAAAGTCTGCGGGAGCGTATAACACACATATTATTCTTAACAACTCAAATTTCTTTTGTTTAATCGTTGAGTTTATTTAACCAGATTTTCTTTTCGTTCTTTTATTTTTGGCCACTTTTTCAACATCTTAAGCTCATTATCAAAATACGCTTATTTGCTTCCACTGCTCATACAGTTGAGTTTATTTTACCAATTTCGCCGTCATCCATGATTTGAGTTCATTATTTAGCAATTGTAAATGCAATTGCTTCCTTTCTTATCCTTTGGATTTTGTTGAAAACACAAAAAAAGATAGGAGAACAAAAATCGCTCTTTCGTAGCACTTGAAGGATGTTCCTCTTACAATTCAAGTATTTGCTGTTGCTTGGGCTCTTTCATTACGGCTTGTTTTTCTTATTTTACTTGTCTTGTCTTGTCTTCTCTTCATTTGAAACAATGTAAACATTTGCTAGTGCATACACGCGGCGAATGTAGGAGTTGAGTTTGTGTGTGATCCTATGTGTACATATTTGCTTAAGCTGCTGACAGATACTTAAAAGAGTTCGTTGTAAAACCAAAGAAAAACTGGGAAAATTTGTTAATCGATTAGATTTCCAGGAATTGTTTCAAACGAAGTATTCAACTTGAATTTCATTTAAAATAAGACCACTACTGAAGTCGATATAAATTATATATGGAACCCAATATTACTTACTTAATTGGCCATTAACAACCCGATTAACGGATTTCGGCCACATCCTTCCAGACGCCTCTGCTTCTTGCTCAGCTTCCACAGTTGGTCTCACCAATAGATTTGGTCCTTCCAACCCTAACAAGGTCGTCCTCTTCATTGACTGCCGCAAATCTCCGCATCAAATACCCGTCTCGCCGGTGCAACGTCATCTATTCGAACGACAGTAAGCGCAGCCACTGGATATTAATACGCTGCACAAAGTCCATGTCGTTGACGAGCTTATACAGCTCATTGTTGAATTGGATGCGGAAATTATCGCCAACTCGCCCTGGACCGAAGATATTACGTAGGACTTTTGCCTCAAATACTCTCAAGGCTGCTGCCTCTGTGCCATGGAACCCAATCATTTCCGTTTATATGACTAAGGTTTACAGATTTCCTAGCGTGAAATCACTATGTTTGATGAGAAGGTTATTTTGAGTAACAGAATCCCCCTAAAGGACAAAAATTCAAGTTAGACCTGCACTTAGGCCCATTGTGATTCTATAATTCATATGCAAATCGGAGATCAAACATTATCTATAGGAAACCATGCCAAATTTACAATAAATCTTAATATTGAAGCAATCGATACTTTGAATAGGACTCACTTAAGGATGACAAAAAATTAGAAGTAAATAATATGCGTCTCCTTATAAGCAGGGCATTGACGCATTACGTTTCATCCTCTTGTCATAACATGTCCCTCAGAACTCATTCGGGGAAATGCCAAGTCTACCGGCATTCCTTCCAAAAGGATAGTGGGTTTTGATAATCGCAATTGTGTAATGCATGGCCATGAAATCTCCTTATCCATACTAGTCCAACAAAATATAATAATATTGCACGAAACTTCCTGGTGTCAGCCTACTTGTTCAACGAGCGGGTAATTCTTAATTTTATTGAAGCAGTCAGAACATTTATTCCCTCTTTCACGTCGAAAATTGTGTGTTCCATACCGCCTCCGGCCAGTTCATCAGCAATAGAATTTCCAAAAATATTTTTATGTTTTGAAACCCATATACATATGTAAGTATTACCTTTAAATGGTCTGAAATCCAACACAAGCCTCTGCTGTCCTATCTTTTTTCAAATTAATCGCCTATTTCCATACAATTAATAGCACATTGAATAGATAACAGCGCCTTTACAAGTTGTTTACACGAATCTTTTGCTACATACATCAAACTTCACCATGTATAATAATAACCCAATCTCACCACAGAGGAAGTCGTTACTAACCATTGCTTGTGGGACCCTCACTCTCTAAATCCCTTCCTTAACAGTTGCGGAATTTATGTGCCCACCCCGAAACTACTGTGGTATTACTTCGAAGTGGAGTCCTGCTGGCCATTAGGCCCTTCATTTAAACCCCTCTTCTAATTCTCTCGTCCAAACCAATCTTTTTATCTTCCCCAAAAAAAATCTCGCTCTTCTTGCTGTTGAGAATTCTCTTCAAGAAATGAGCGATGTTACCTTAATATTGGCTCTTTATTTACTCTATCTCTCACAATTGAACAGAGAGTCTTCTGAATCGTCGATCGCCGCATGTATATGCCCCTAGTTTGCCTATTTTACACATTTACATATTTACATATTTGCAAAAGTATCCGTGTCTAGACAACACCTGTGTTAAATAATAATTAACTTCAACAAATTTCTTCTCGATCAATCGGGTGATATCTGGAAGAGGTTTCTTAGTTCATCTTTAGAGTTCGATCTCCACTGCCACAGTTGTAGGATTCGCCGTCTTTCGTCGTAAAAAGACTATTTTTTGCTTGCTAATCTGTAGGAGCAAGTAAATACACCACTGACTGACTATCAATACTGCTGAATTAGAAACTGTCCTATAGGCTTAAGCCACTCTAAGTGCAGCGGTTCGATGTACTAAGGACAAAATGTTTATCCCACAATTGATTTTTAAAACTTTTCCTAGGTTTCAATGCCATGTAGCATGATTGAGTACGTATTGTTATCAACAATCTGCGTCTGCTCTATATATGACCACCAATATTTGCTGAATAAGCCCCTGGCTTATTTATCGATTTAGACTCCACTCTAATCAGTCTTTAAAGTGGTTTCGCATATTAACAAATCGATTTTCTGCAGTTAGAAAAATCTACTAATTTCTTTCAGTGACGAATTTAAGTCCATAGTTCTCAAGCCAAGACTGCTATCTTATTATTACCGAGTTGACATTTTTCTTAGACTCCCTGCTCCTTACAATTACAATCGCAACATCAATGACTTAACCAACAAGACAACTAGACCATCCTAATAGATTATGTTCTAAATGTTAGAACCAAGAATTGTTCCCTAATCTGAGCCTGTTGTAATGTGCTTGCTTTTACGTACTTCACTTGTATCATAGCAAAGCTCACGATATTTCACGTAGTTATGAAGCTTCTTTTGCAACTAAATTAATTGAACGGCAAACTAAACGCCTAAAGCAACCAGCAGAACTACGTACATAATTGGTCATTATAATCCTTCAGTGAGGATTACAACCTAGCCTCTCACACTACTTATGGTGTATGTGTTAATTTTATATACGAGTGGCGGGACCTGCAGTTTAAAGTCGTCTCCGAACGACAGATATTTGAGAATCGTTTTCAAGGCAATTCTTTTGCTCTCACAATTTTGCCAGAAGATCGCCGAAGAAATAATTTTTCATATTTCGTTTTGTTGGCGATTTGTGATCTGGGGTTTGAACTGCAGCCTCACGCCTAATAAGCCAAGACGCTATCTACTAGACTACGGCGTGTGTGACCTTTAAGCTGGTTTTTACTTCGCTTATAGCCTCCATCGTTGATATACCCGCTCTAAAACACTAGTCTTATAAGTCGCTTTTTGCTTTTTTTGTCTAGAACTTGTTATTGCATGCTTTCTTTTTGTTACTTTCCTTGGTTTTTCTATATAGTTTTGTTGTTATAATTTGATTTTTGTTTATCTTTATTTTAGAAATTTTTCTGTTGTTATTTGTTTTTCTTGCTTCTTTGACGTTTATTCTGTTATGCATCGTGTCTGATGAAATCGATACTTCCTTCCTTTAATCCATTATTGCCCGGTACCTAAAAACGTTGAGCGATTCTAATGAAATTTTTTGTGTATTAGTTTTTAGGTCTAACTAAGAAATATTTAAAGTTTAAAGAAAATGGAACGATTGGTTTTCGTGATATGAGGTGGTAAGTTTACTTACCATTGGTCAGATGTGTTAACTTTTTTATGAATAATACACAAAAATTAAACAAACTGCATACAACGCTTGTTGTATAAATCTACTAATGCTTTAACTTTAGCGAATCTGTCTGTTCGATCAATGTTGTTATTGTCAGATAAATGAATAAATCGTTTGATCGATTCAGCACGATTTCTTGGAAAAGCGTCGGAAATGACTTCACCGCTAAAGGATGGATCCTTTGACCAGTATAGTTTCCATTCTGGTAATTTATGATAGCCCGTAGAGAATAAAAATCCAACAAAACGCTTTATTTCATGCGGCTCAACAATGAATGTAGAATTGCACTGAGAGGCATACAAATTTGTTTGTTCAGCAATCATATGGAGCATTTCATTATCAAAAAAGAGATAAAATAGTTCAATAGGGGATTTTCCACTTAGTTTTTCCACAACGTCACGTATGCGCTCTTCTTCAATGTTTACTGGCGTTCTATCAAACGTTTGTAGTTTTTTTGCCCATATTGGTTTTTTTTACTGTTGTTGAAAGTTTCTTTCGTATAGGGAAAGCTTTTCAATTGTATCGTCGCCAAATTCGTCTCCTGGACAATACTGAAGTTCAACTGTACCAGCAATTTCAACATCGAGTGGAGTATTTTCATCCATAATGTTGTCATCAATATGCTCTTCATCAGAAACATCATCTGGGTCAGATGGAATGTATACAATGTTAACATTTGACGAGGATGCAATTTCATTATCATCTTCATTTTCTAAAATCAAAACTACTTCTTCTAGTTTTAAAAACTTTATTGATTTCATTTTTAAAATTTATTTCCACTTTTTAAAAATTATTTTCACTTTTAATACGAGCTACAAGGGGATTTCCCCGTTTTACAAGTAGAATCTAATAAGAATAAGACAACTATGTATAGAAAACACCAGTGTTGAGCATAGAGTGGTTATGTTGTTTCTTCTACCGCTTTTATGAAATATTGCCTGATTTGCTATACGTTTCTGCCCATTGGTAAGTAAAACTACCACATGGAAAAGTAATAATATTTCAAGCGTTTAGTGAAACTAAATCAAATTATTTTTTATATGTAATAAAAGTACCATGGAATATTGGTTAGACACAGATAACTGTTAGCCAATTTCATTTCTTATATTAATTTTATATAAGTTTAACGAAATGTCCATATTTGGGGTTTGCGAAAACGTTAGCCAAAGGCTCATGAATAACAATATATAAAACTCCTTCAATTTGTTTTCTTAAAAGACTCTAAATTATGGCATAACTTAACAAAAATTTAATTTTTTACATATTTTTAGCTTTACAGCTGTTTAAAGAACTGGTAATTGAAATTACCGGTTGGGCAATAATGGGTCAACGAAATTCCGTAAACTGGTGTGTTACATTTTTAATCGTGTTTTATTTTAATAAGAAAGCATTATTTTGCAGATCTGATGTCCGAACCATCACCATTAAGTAGGTTCCTAATATTAAATATTATGTGAAATAAAATTAAACCAGCAGTTGCCTAAAGAGTTCAACATAAAATCCAAACGCGTTAACCACCCACTGATAAAAAAGCTCCTGAACACTCTTTGAAAACTCTCCAATTCAAATCAAAACTGCCCAAACAAATTTTGGCCCACCCTAATGTGTCTTCTAATTGCCTGTATAATAGGGTAAGATTAGCTCTTGAACTTTAATGTTGTGTTTTTTTTGGTTCTTAATTTAATAAATCCGATTTTAATGCAAATATTTAATTAGCCACACTCTTTTAAGACATCGCATTATTCAAGTACCAGTAGGGGTTTTTAGACATCTGTTTTACATCTTTTCTTAAAGCATTTTTCTTTTATTTGCGATATTAAATACAGAGAATACTACGAGTACAATGAAAACAATGTAGGTCAATTGTATCTATGCTATGGCAGTTCCTAATGGAAATTTGGGTTATTTTATGGGTAACATAATTTTCTAATTTTATAATCTTGTTAACTGGTGATTAGCCAAACGGTTGCGCAATTCAGTATACAGGGTTTTTAAAATTTAAATGTTTTTCTTTCGATAGTTTTTGGTATAACTGTTAAAATAATTTTTTTCCATTAGCAAACAACACTTATGGGATGGTCCCTACTTATGCAGTCCATTGTGTTGGAACTAGGAAAATAAGTTCAGGGACAGAGTAAAGAGGAAGTAGTGTTTATGGCCATTAGATTTAAATCTCTATTGTATCTGACAGGAAAACTTCTACGAGTGGAGTGTTCTATACACGAATAGTATGGCTACAGAGCGAATTCTGTCTGTAATCCAGTGTGCGATCCATTGGTCAATCAACCACAAACCGATTTGCTCTACGAGAGAGACGTGTACTACTTATGAATATATTGTTATGAAAATGAAAAAATCTCGATACTGGTGTTTTGCTTTTACATCGCTTAACATTAAAATTATAAACAAAAGCTACAAAAAGAAAACAATGCATGTAAACAAACTTGTTTACAAATGATCGTACTGCTTAATATAACAACAAACGCCAGCATTAAAAATGGTAAACAAGTAAACAAAAATATACCAACAACCAGTGCAATAATAAACGTAGACAACGATGTTTACAATTATAGAAATTTCGCGAAGACAAAGCTATGAACATTGACCATATAAAAGGCAAGGCAAAGCAGGCGAGTGAGTTATTAAAAGTTCAGTCAGCGTTGTGTGAAGACGTGGTGTGTTTGAAGAGAGTAATTGTGGTTTAAAGATCTACAAAGATCTGTCGAACAATTGTCTAGTAATTGTTATTGTTTATGCAAAGGGTGTAAACAGAGGAATAACAAACAAAGCAATTGTTGTTGTATACATAAAGTTGTTAACAGTGGCATACAGTATTGTGCGAATAATAAAGAATTTTAATTAAAACTAAACTCTACGTTTAAACGTTTTTAAAAGGTAAATACATAATTGGTCATTACAACCCTTCAGTCAGGATTACGACCTAGTTTCTCACACCACTTGTGTTGTGTTTTGTTTTGTGTGTTTTAATTTCATACATGAGTGGTGGGACCTACAGTTTAAAGTCGACTGCGAACGACAGATTTTTGAGAAACTTTTCATGGCAATTTTATTTACTCTCAGAGTTTTTGCCAGAAATCTGCTAAGAGGAAGTCGCCGAAGAAATACTCGAACCCTGGCTTTACGTCTAATAACCCAACACACTACCTACTAGACTACGGCGACTTCATAAAACGTAACAATGAGTTTTTATGTAAACAAGCCCCTTTATTTTGCTATAACAGAAATAGTGCCGATAGAATAATCAAACACATCACAGTCACATTGCGCCGGTGCTTCAATGATACCCTACCGTCATTAATGATACCCTACTGTCATTAATGAGAACATTCGCCCTTTCCTGTATACGGTCGAGAAGCTTCAAAATAGACTTTGAGGCATCGGCCCATACATGGGAGTTGTAAATATATGCCGAAATGTTAGGGCTTATTTCATTCTGAATTTGTAAATTTTGCATATGTCTTATAGTTTCATTGCAAAATAATCCAATCGATTCACTTATGCATTTTACCAGAATGCATTTGCTTAGACTGCGCTATACACAGACGTTTCATTAGCGAAGCTTTAATATTTTTAGGGCCATTATTACAACTTGCCGTTATACTTGGGGTTAGTTAAAGGTACCTTTAGCTAAAGGGAACTGTAAAGTTACCTTTAACTTATTTTCTTTATTACAACTTACAGATAAAATTTTTCAAAAATATGGCAGTGTCGGAGCAATGTCGATAAAACTGCTCAATTATGCAATTCTTTTTTAACGCAGTGGGAACCGCGTGCTTCGCTCTTTTCCTTCGGCATATTACTGGCAGAGGCTCTAAGAGTAAATAAAAAATTTAACTGTAAGTCTCACCACTTATGTATAAAATTAACACACACAACATAAGCGGTGTGATAAGCTAGGTTGTAATCTTCACTGAATGGTTTTACAGACCGATTATGTATGTATGATGACATCTCTAAAACATATTCCGTATACACTAAATCAATGAACAATCAACATCACATTTTTACATCGCTTTAAAGATGGCCTCCGAAAATGATGACCCACAAAAATAATATTTCCGGCATGTATTACTTTTTTTTTATCATTTAAAGAAATGTGCGGGAGTGTCGCATTGAATGCTTGTCGAGGCATATGGTGATCATGCTCTGTCAGAAGCAATATGCAGAATTTAGTTTCTACGGTTCAGAGATAACGATTTTGATGTGAGAAATGAAGAACGTGGAAGAGCACCAAAAAAAAAAGAAGATCACCAAAAAGACACCCAATTCCAAACAATATTGGATGAAGATAACACTATAAGGGCCATTATTACAACTTCTCGTTAAAGTTGGCGTTAGTTAACTTTAGCTAAAGTGAACCTTAAAGTCACCTTTAACTTCTTCTTCTTCTTAATAATGATTACAACCTAATGATAAAATAAAGTTAACTTTTTCAAAAATATGGCAGTAGCGGAGAAATGTCGATAATACTGCTCAATTAAACAAGTTTTTTTAAACGCAGTGGCAACGACTGGCTTCGTTTTTTTTTTGGTATTTACTCACTTTGTTTATATTTGAAGTTGCCCTATTGAATATAATATATAATATGGCAAGTTCAAACATAAAGTGACCTTTAAATGTTAAAGGTAGGATGATCCTCCCTTTAGCTTAACGATCACTTCCATCTTATTGGGTGCTCATAATAACGAAAAACAATTTATCTGCCCGTTAAAATCCTCCCTTTAGTTAACGGCAAGTTGTAATAATGGCGGTTAATGTGGCTCTGCCATTATTTTCTCACGGTCCACGGCAATGGGCAGTCATAGAGTGAAGTTTCGCTTACTTAACGACTCCCTGTCTTGACGCCGGTTTCCCCCTTAGACTTTATGTCGGATCTATCAAAACTTTTATTAAACTTTTAAAATATTCTACGAATGCCTGGGAATAATTGTCGTTATCACTACTTATTATATCTAGCTTTGCCATATGCGTTTTCTTCTTCTTTACGCGTATGCATCATCATCCAGACAATCCGAACCAGCTACATAAGATAAGAGGACGGATTGACGAAATATATTGTATTGATTGATAGAATATATTGCATATAATAGTGGGCCAATAACCGAACCTTACAGCCCTCTTTTTTCATATAGTAACCTGCCGACTTCTTATTTACCATAAAGTTCTGAAGTGTTTTTCAGCTTATGGCAAATCATATCTACAGTCTTAAAAGCTTTTGAATGATCAAGAAGTACTAGACATGATACCATGTTCTGAATCATAATCGATCATAATTCTTCTGTAACATTCACTAAGCGTAGGATCACTCTTGCCAACATAGTCTCAATAGGCAATTGAGTAACAGAGGCATTATTAATCCCTGATGCAACACCCTTGGGAGCATTCGAGAGAAAAGTCCTACGTAAGATCTTTGGTTCAGTGCGAGTCGGCAATGATTTTCGCATCCGATCCAACAATGAGCTGTATGAGCTCCTCAACAACATGACGTTGTGCAAGGTGTTAATATCCAGCGGCTACGCTGGCTTCGTCATGTCGTTTGAGTGGAAGAGGATTGTGCGGCGAGATGTGATGTGGGAATATGTGGAAGTTGGCGAAAAGGACAAGCTTGTTTGCTTTGCAATGATTAAATCGAGGAAGCCCTGTCATCGATTGTTGTGACCAACTGGCGAAGGCAATGAGCAGAGGCTTCTGGAGCGACAAGTTAAGTATGTAAGAAAGTAACCCTATCAAAAACCAGATTGCCTGATGGTAGTTATAAAGTTTACCTTCCTGCATTTATTAATATGGTCTGGTTGGTAGTGGCTCATTAGACGAGAGCTCTTGGTTTAATCGCCAACTCAACCTGTGAAACAATATTTCTTTCTGCTTCTTTCTCTAAGCAGTCTTATGGCAAAACGTCTTACAGGAAATAAAATTGCAAAGAAAACTGCAGGTCCCACCACTCAGAGATGAAATTAATACTCGTACACACATATAACGTGAGCAGTGTGAGAAGATTGATGGTAATACTGATGGAAGTGTTGTACTGACCAAATAAGTATGTACCATAACACTAAAAATCAATAACAAAAAGAGAATTAAAAGTTCTGCAAAAACGATTTATTCACATACACATGTATTATCGAATTTTCTAAGAATATTATCCGCATTATTCTCATAAATGAAAGGAGTCAGTGTAGGATGGTAGGTAATGTATGTAATTTATATTCGTGTAGAATATAATAATTTCTGGACATTGATTTCGGGCCGATTCAAGTTTAAATTTTAATTTATTTCCTGCAATTTCATTTATACCTCATTATATTTGCGTATAAATATTTATATTTAAACATATATATATACCATACATACATACATTTATATATTTTTCTCTGTCTGTCCATCTATCCATTGGTAATACATATGTATTTTGTATTTGTGTATAGAAAATATTTGGGAAATAAATTGAATCTGATAAACCCACAAAACACTTTCATGGAATAACGCCATATTTGCATTTACGACCACATTTTCTAAATATTCACACAAACACACACAGACACATAACTCCATAATTTTATAGGAAAAATTGAAATTGCATTTTAGCCATTTTCAAATGTTTTAGCCATTCATTCCTGTTTCATTGTGTTGCATTGTGTAAAACAAGTGATGAAGATGACCATAAAAATAATACAAAAACAAAAAAAAAAAGAGAAAATATTTTCTAAAAAGTATACGGACAAGCAAACCCAATAACGTATACGTCAGAGATGCGGGTGACAATAGTTTGCCCAAAAAAAATTTATTTAAATTGTATATTTTAGTTTAAGTATGGTTGCGAGGGTCTGAAGAGGTAGACGAGAAAAATAAGTTAGTATTTAAAAAAATATTTTCAGGTAATATTTGTTGCAATATTTACAATAGATTAGGTTAGCGAGTAGCTTGCAGTTCCCAGTCAAATTCACTAGGTGGTCTTTATGACCCATTGTGTTACCCACTGTGAGGTAAGCCACCTTGTCATGATTCGTTGTAGTGGGTTTGGACCACGCCGAGCTCCGGATTAAACCTGCCAGTTCCTTTAGTGGCCCAGATTTTACAACGTTCTGTCGCTCAAAAATCGATGACGTCTGTGGTGAAGTGCGGGACACCCACATAAAAGGTGCTGTACGGATTCCAATTCTTCCACATCATGACAGCTTCTGCAGTAATCCCAGTGGGGCCTTTGCATTTTGTAAGTCTACGACTTCTCTCACTACTTATCCTAGTCTGGACGTAGGCCAGAATCGACGGTATGGCATATAAAACTGTAGTAGTAGGGTAGTTATTGTTGCCGTAGTCTAGTAAGTAGTGTACTGGCTTATAATACGTGAGGCCACGGTTCAAACCTCAGTTCTTGAACAAAAACGAAATAATAAAAAAAATTTTTTTGCGGCGACTTCCCCCCACCAAATTTATGACAAAAACTCTGAGAGTAAATAAAATTGCCATGAAAAGTTGCTCAAAAATCTGTCGGAGTTGACTTTAAACTGCAGATCTCGCCACTCATGTATAAAACTAACACACAGAACATTAGTGGTATGAAAAGCTAGGTTGTAATCTTGACTGAAGGGCTGTAATGACCAATTAAGTGCGTTTGTACTAGGATACTAACTGGATGATCAAGTTTTTTTTTGTTTATTTATGACAAATAATTCTTAGTGGCCCCATGTCGAATCTATCCTTTTCGTCCGTTTGAGTATTGCCTTTCGCTGGAGCTTTTATTGCAGAGTTTTTTATTGCAGAGTAAACTAGCTTTTGGATCAAATTTTTAATTTTATTTCTTAGCTGTTGGAGAATTTGGCGAGATCAGTTCACATGAACTGATAATTTTTGGTAGAACCTCTTTATACATCAGTGCGACCCATGTAGCAAAGTGCAAAGCTTACTGTACTTGATAAACCACTGATCTTCATTCCAGTCTTAGGCACTTAACATGGTCGACATGGTAGCTTTCAAGGATTTGCATAGAATACTGATGCTTTCTTTTGTTTAGAATTATGTGTGTACTCTGCTCTCTTGAATTCATTTGCATTTCGACGATCGTTTGGATCTCCCTTTTTTTGTTGAATTAATGATTAGTCATCAATTGGTCGTTTTGTCAGACGTTAAAATTTTGGTGCTCATTATTACATCGGTCGTTAACATCTGTAGATAAATAGAATCTATTATAGACAATTTATTACTTTTGGAAGAATTTCGGTTAAAAACGTTCTGTAATCCAAAAACCGATGACTTCTGTTATAAAGCCCAGTGAACTCGCATAAAAGGTGCTGCACCGATTCCGTTTTCTCCACATCATGGTAGCTTCTGCAGTAACCCTGGTGGGGTAGTTTAAGCTTGTCAGAGAAACTGGCAATAGCGCAATTTCCCGTTAGAATTTTTGTTATAATGTGAAACGTTCTCTTGTCAAACTGGTTCGTTTGAAGCTCTGCAACCATGTATGTTGGACCAACCTACGGTTAGTTGAATTCCATGTAATTTGGAATTTGGAAAAAAAAAATTTTTGAGGCGGATACGTCCTGTCTATCATTCCATCCTCAGACATTTACAATCTCTTTTTGAAGGGATGTAATTACCTCAGATATTTGTCTGATATTTCGATATCTGACAGTGGTTTTTTTCTCATTATTTGGGTGTAACTTCATTGAATCTTAATTGATAAATGGCGATTGACAACGTCAACATGTTATTGAAAAATTTCTTAGCAGTTGATGCTGCTATTGTTTGGATGTGAAGAGTTCTCCAGCAACCTCGCTGCTTAGATCACTTGTCGAATATTTGCAACTATCAAGTGATACTTACGTGCGATATATGTACCTCTTAATACAGATATGCGGACGATCAACAGAATTCCTAATATATTCCACTAATGGTAATGTAGTCGATCTGGGGTTTTTATTTCTGTCAGAGGAATATCCATCTCTCTTTGTGTACTCTTGAATCAAGGTATGTGTGTACCAGCAATGACTAGATTGTTAGCTGTGCATGACTCGCGGAAGATTTTTCTATAGTTTTTGCGTCAACCCAACTTTTGAATTAAAATTACCACGATATCTTCTTGTAGAACTGTTACTAATAGTATATCAAGAACTTTATTTATTTATTAGTTAAATAGAATATAATGAAATGATAATACATACAGTCAAAGAGAATAGTCTACATACACCGCACTCACGGTGATTTTTATTAAATTTTGATGCTGTTGAAGGCAGTTACAATTAAGAATGTTTGCAGATAAAAACGAACATAAAAATATAACGTATAAAATAATAAGAAAAAAACAAAAAAATTAGCGAGAAAAAGTCTGTATACAAGGGCGTATGTTAACTTTTTTCTGTGACTGTATCCATACATACATATATACATACATACATAATTGGTCATTACAAGCCTTCAGTCAGGATTACGACCTAGTTTCTCACACCACTTATGTTAAGGGGGTTCATTTTATGCATGATCTACAGTTTAATGTCGAATACGAACGACAGATTTCTTGAGAAACTTTGCAGGGCAATTTTACTAAGCCTCCGTGTCTTTGCCAGCAATCTGCTGAGAAAAATTGCCGAAGAAATATTCTCTCATATTTAATTTTTTTGGAGATGTCTGACCTGGGATTTGAACCGTGTCCTCATGTCTAATAAGCCAACACACTACCTTCTTGACTAAGGCGACATATTAAATGGTGTTAAGTTGCTAAAGTAGATCAAAAATAATGTCAAAATGTCACTGACAATTTCATTTAAAAGATTTAACAAGTATATGAGAGCTATTTGAAGACCTTTTGGTTCATATGCCATAAAATTTTCTTTGAAAGAGTAAATTCAACTTGAAAGGGTGTGCAACTGGTCTTCTACAGGACAATGTAATCGATTGCTTTATATACACAATGATTTTTCTTGATAAATGTAACGATCCTCGCATTGCAATTTCAACTGCATCTGCATTTACTATTTTTCTTTTTTTCTTTTTTTTTTGCTATTGTGGTTAAAATTATTATTTAAATAAATTGTTGCTACTGCAAATGCATGTGCTTACCTAAAAGTAGGCAATATATTCTAACACTGATTCTCTGAATGACTGCTTAATGGGTATGTGTGTGTGCAATAAGAGTCATTTAAAAATAAATACGCATACACCTACATACATTCATACATACACGTGCAGAAATGTATATTGAAGTGTAAGTTAAAATGTGTAAATACATATGATTTTATTACCCCATACACACACTCATACGCTTACAAATTAATAAGTATTTTTATGTGTATAGTATATGTATGTGTTCATGTTTGGTTGTTCCTGTTTGTGTACCTTGTGGTTATTTAAACATTTCCTGCATATTGTGCTTCTGGTATTTCCGTTGAAATGACAAAATATATCATTAGATATCGTATTGTATTGTATAGTAAGTTGCCAAAAAATAATAACGACTAAGAGTATATGACAACAACAACAACAGCGACAATAATAATAATAATATTAGCAGCAACAACTATTGCAGATGTACAAGTATTTTACATCCTCACACACATATGGTAAACATAACAACGCATACTAACATAAATAAATTGGTGTTGATTTACTCCTACAACTACTACTACAACTACTATGACTATGACTACGACTACGACTACAATTGCAATTGTATTGTGTGCAATAGTAGTGTTTGTGTTTTTTGATTGTATTTATTGTCATTGTAGCAGTTGTTGTTGTTGTTGCTATAGTTGCTGTTATTGCCGTTAGTATTTGTTTTTAAACTGCAGAACATGACACACAATCAGCCACTTAAGCTATAGTACTCTTCTAGTATGTTGTTTTTGTTGTCGATTGTTGTTGTTGTTTTTTTTTATTATCGTTGCTATTTGTTTAAATAGCAACATACAATTACAAAAACAATTATTGTAAATTATATTTACGCGCATATTACGAGTTCATAAGTTACTCATACTCACTCAATAATTCTTTTATGGGACAGAGCGGCAGTAAAACGAAAATGAAATGGGGTCGGCATGGACTAAATTTAAATTCGGAATTTGTTTTACGAAAAGGTTACACTGGCCATTACGCACAGAAGAAACTTGGTTTTGTATTTCTTACCAATTACAATTTGAAATGGTTAAATATAGGGTGGATCATCTATCGATTTAAATTTTAACCATTCGGTTATTTCGAATCTGACAATACTTATATCATTCTATTTGGTCACAAACTTCAGTATATTATCCACACTAAACGTAAAGAATCGATTTACGATTAAGCAATAAATGCCAACGGGAAACTGCACGATGATGTCGATTTTGCCAAAAAAAAAATCATCTTTTCGGATGAAGCTAAGTTTTATCTTGGTTGATACGTTCATAACCAAATTTTCAGTATTTGGGGCCCAAGAAACCCACATGTGGTATTACAGAAGACAATACACCCATTACGAGTGACTGTTTGGTGTGGCTTGTGGAGCGGAGGCATCATTTGCTCATATTTCTTTGGAAATGAGGACGGCCCAACCATAACAATCAATAGAGACACCTATCGCACCATGCCAATAGATTTTTTGTACCCGCTCTGCATGGTATTGATGTGAACGATGTTTGGTTTCAACAGTTTACTTGACACACATCTCATGCCACAATCGATTTATTGCGACAAACGATTGATGGCCGCTTAATTAGCCGAAATGGTAGTGTCAATTGGCCGTCAAGAAGCTGCGATTTGACACCGTCGGACTATTTTCTGTGAGGCGCCGTTAAAGACAAGTGTTATGCCGACAAACCAGAGACAATTGAACATTTAAAGGCCAACATTTGTGATACCATTGCCGAGATACGACCCCATACAATCGAAAAGATGTGTGAAAATCGGTTTGATCGAATGAGGCACTGTGAGTAGCTCATTATAATACTCTGCACAGACTTGAAACATTCGAAATGTAATGCTGCTGAAAAAACTTTAACATGCTGTGGATGAAGTTTTCGAGAGAATGGATTGCAATTGCCAGTTGCTTTCTAATATTAATACAATAAAATTGTTCATTTGGTTTATTAGAAGGAAAAACGAAACTGCAGAACGGCAGTAAATATATTGATCTCGGAACAATCAGCGATTTAATACGTACGTAGGATAATTAAGGCACTAAAATGGAAGCTAAAGGCATCGAAAAGGAATCTGGAGGCATTGCAGAAGAAGCTAACTATGATGAAAGGAGTGTTGAGAACATTGTGTTACATTGTTGTAACCTCAAAGAAAATTGATGGCGACAAATTCGGCGATACTAAAAAAAAGATAACTGCCTTCAATAATGTCGAAGGGGATGACGGTCAGTGTCAAAACGGAAGCCTGATGTGATTGAGAAGTAAAATCTAAAGGATTCACAGAAGGTCAGCTAGTATTACTGAGGAGCCCACAATAAATAAAGGAATTGTCTGCCGAATTACGGACTTATTGGCATGGACCTTAGAAAGTTACCAGAATGTTGAATCATAAGGTCTTCACGGTTCCAGGACATTACAACGCGAATGAATTGCAACCTAATTGATAGCGAGTGAATGGAGAACTTCCCAAATTTTAGAGATGGGAATAATTTTTATTTATTTTGACTACAACTCTGTACTTAATACGTATATCAGTAGGTATGTACATATATTGTATATGTATATATATTGTCTTATTTGTAAGTATGTATGTAGGTATGTGTGTGAATATCATATAAAATTGTTCAAGTTATTCGAACATAAAACAGTTCGAGAGTTAAAAAGTATATTTGCGTTGTTGCAAGCGGGGCGGTTTAACAACTACAATTAGTTGGCAAACATGACTGAAATTTTTATTCATAAATTGCATGAATTTTCCAAATTTTCAAATTTCCAACTAGAGTACGTATGTATGTATGTATGTATAATAAAATGTAATAGAATAATAGTACATGGCATATAATGACACTAAAACGTTGACACTCATACACTGGCACATCTTTGTACAACTATTTTATTTATTTATATGCCTATAGTACAGTGTAGTAGTATGTAAGTGTGAGTGTGTGTGTTTTTAAGAGATGACAGACATTCATGCCATGTTTCATTGTTTATTTTAAATGCTGATGTGCACAAATTAGTTAATGAAACATTTTCTATGTAATTTAATTAACAACACATTCACACATAGATAAATACATACACATGTATGTATGTATGTGGACTTAATTTACTCTGATGCACATGTAGTATATGTTTTTTGAAACTCAAGTGTTTAATTTAAAATTTACAATAATTGAAGAGAAAGGAACAAACAGTCTTCATTCAGTTTAAAGTTATTCAAACGGATTTAAAGAAGAATGAAAAATTCAAATGCTTATAATAAATCAGACAGCATAGAGTGGATATTAATTAATTTGCCATAAATTCATAATCGTACATATTCATTAACTAATTGTTTAATTTTGCTTATTACAATGGAGCTCGCTTATAATGAAATACACTTTAAAACCAGTAATTATAACGAAATAAGAACAAACAACTTAGAATTAATAGCACAGCCATAGCTGCCAGATAAATGAGGCAACAAATCGTCAAGTATTTGAGAAAAAATCGTCAAAATCGTCAAAGACATTTATTAGAATCGTCAAAAAACGTCAGAAAAAATAAATGAATAAAATAAATGAGTTAAAAATTTTTAAAAACCAAAATTATTTCTATTGTAGTAAAACATACATATAAAGTCAATATATGTACATATCTGATTTCAAAAATAAAACATTTAAAAAAATTTTTTTTTAGAAATTAAAAACCAGCGACTCTCATCTTTATTTATTGATTTTTTTCCAAAAACGGAGAAGTTTTATATAATTTTCAAGAAATTTTTTAAGGATTAAACAATCTATCCCAGTGTTGTTTACTGACACATAAGCGCAGCAATAATATTGCATCATCTTAATCTATGGGTGGTGTAAATATTAAGGAGTCAGAAGCTCTTGACATTCTGAGCATGAAAATTTAAGGGAATGTTGGCTTCAACCGACACATTTTTTAGTTCCTTCTTAAATCTTATCATCTGATCTTACTATTTACACTATTTGTAACCGACCGAGACTGGAATATAACTTTCATGTATGGGTCGGTGCCTCAACGTGTATTTTGAGGTTTCTCGATCGTGTATCCAACTCTGTTGAATCATTGGAGCATCGTTGCAATGTGGTTTGTGTTTCACTGTTCTATCGCTTCGACAAAAGGATTTTGCTCGAACGATGTAAAGGGACTTTTCCCGAAAATTATATATTCCTACGTAACGCTCGTCTATTTCGGCCACCACTTCCGTATGTGGTCGATTGGCCAGTGGATCGCACACTGCATTACAGTAAAAATAGGTTTTTCAGTCGGACTATTCGTATGTGGAACTCAATTCCTGCAGAGGCCTATCCTGTTACTTATGGTATAAATAGTGTCCATTAACACCGTTCTCTCTCAAACACAAAGCCATCGATCCCCTGACTGTTGGTCGTACGAAACAAAATAACAGCGCTTGCCTTTGTTCTCCAGAGCTACACTCGAATTTTTAAAATTATCTGCAACGACAAGTGATAAATTATTCTCAACTACGAGGTTATTTAGGTGTTGTAATTTTTTGGCTTTTAAGGGATTAAAAAGGAATAAAATACAGAAAAATCTTCACAGGTATTCGAAAGTAACTTATAAATATAATACTTAATGTGGCTTAAAGTGACTTTTAATGTACTAAAGTAAAGAATATGATGTAAATTTTTAATTTTCAAAAATCGTCAAAATAAGGACATAAATCGTCAAATCTGGCAGCTATGAGCACAGCTATTACAGTATTCCCCGGATATAACCACTCCTGATGTATTAATTTCCTACTAAGTAGCATTGATACGTCGGCAATATTGATTTTTGCTTTAAAAATTTACTGAAACTATTTCGATATATGCATCCCGATTAGAAGCACTCCCCGCTTATAAACACATTTACTTTAAAAAAATTCGTTACGTTTTTACCTTTTAATGATGACTGAAGGGTTGTAATGACCAATAATGTATGTATATATGTATGTATAATCAGCCGACTGTGGGAACGTTCCATGAAGCATTTCTAAATAAATGGGTACCTGAACAGACAAAATTGTCAAATTTGTGACAATACCAATTCACATTAAATCCAACAGTATTAATGCATTTCTAAAACGTCTACTTTGCTGTGGACTTTTGGTTGACGCCGTCTTCGGTCTATATTTCTTTGAGAAAAATGTTGGCCAGGTCATCACTATAGCTTGATGATTACCAACATCTTTTGGCCTGAATTGGATGATCAACGACATATGTTTTGAACTGGACAACGCTATCTGCCACACAGCTAAAGTCAAATTTTTGGACTTTCACGACTATTCCGCATAAATCAGACTGAATTTGATCGAGTTTGGCCTTTATTTTCGAAAGTTAAAGGAGGCATATTTTGTAATCTGGCTCAATTTTGCAATTTTGTAATCACCAGGACTGGTGTCTCCTCTAGGCACACACTTTGGTGTTCTCTGCAGAACATTGCCTACTTATCATTGAAGTGGCATTGAAGTGGAAGCAGTGGAATACATTGGATACTTGTAATGCCATGTCCTTTATAGGTTTAAACGTAAAGCATGAACAGTGTATTGTACTTGTCTTATAATCAGGTTATTTATTCGGACCTTGTACTCATTCTTCTGCGCTTACACTTCAGTCTACTCATACGCTTCTTATGCCTCTTAGCTCTCAAAATGACCATTTTAGCTTCCTTAGGGAATAGAAACCCGGTCCTTCTTACTTTAATTAGTCCACTTAAGCTGTCCGAGTAGTAAAAAGTTGCCCGATGCCAAGGAGTAATTATTGGACGAACTAAGATCACATAGATCAAAAAAGATTAGATTGTATTTCCTAAACACCAAGAGCACCAATTGTTTAAAGTTTGAAATGCCAAAGAAATCTATTGAGATTTATATTAAACACAATTTTTGGTGGCGTCTAGTAGTCAGAATTTTCATTTCCTGTGAAAAACTACTCACACAGTAACAAAAAAACTGAATTTTATCGAATATACAAGAACATTGAAGAACCGCGAGTTGTCATCCTGTTTTCAAAGAATCTATAGAGTCTTTCTTCGCAGCTTATGGCTGTACTAGCAAACTTTGTGAGTAACGTTGTACTACAACATACATACACACCACCCGTGTTGTGTGCGTTAATTTTATCCATAAGTGGCGGAACCTACAGTTTAAAGTCGACTCCGAACAACAAATTTTTTTTTGAGAAATTTTTCATGGCAATTTTATTTGCTCTCAGAGTTTTTGCCAGAAATCTGCGGCGAGGAAGCCACCGAAGAAATATTTTTTTTCATATTTCCGTTTTGATGTCTGACCTGGGGTTTGAACTGTGGACTTACGTTTAATTAGCCAACACACTACCTACTAGACTGCCACTACAACCCTGTAGTCCGGGTTACGATCGAGCTTCTCATAGTACTTATATTGTGTGTGTTAATTTTGTACATGAGTGGCGGGAAGTACAGTTTAAAGTCGATTCAGAATGATAAACATTTCATGGCAATTTTATTTACTCTTAGAGTTTTTACCTGAAATCTGTTGAGAGGAAGTCGCCGAAGAAATATTTTTTCATATTTCGTTTTTTTGGAGATATCCGACCTGACAACACTCCACGGTAATAATAATTATAAATGGTACTTCACATTAATTTATCCTTCTTTAATGTATCTACTCAAGTGATTCCCTACTTTCCTTTTTCTCTACACAAACACAGAAGCACTTATTTAAATACCAAAAACATTCTGTGGCACAACATGTTGCCGTTGTTTGTTGAAGGTACGAATGAAAATATTGTCTCCATGTTTATATGGAAAATCATATTTATTATTGAACTTTGCTATATGAAAACACTCGCACACTCATCATACCATATGTATGTATGTGGGAGAATGTGTTTAGATAGATGTGCGCATATTTAGGTGTTTGTGTTGGTTGGCAGTGGCATTTCAATTAACCGCATTTAACCATGTTTAGCCTTTAGGCTTTCCTTTCATATTTGACAGCTTTTGTAGGCTTAGTGCTGCTTTTAACCCCCCACTATTAAATCAACATTACTCAGCAACGGAACACAATCATCATTATTGTCTTATTTACAGTTGTTTTCGTCATCGTTAACATCGTCCACATCCTCATCGACGTCATTATCATCTTCATCATCTTTCAGTTTCATGTCACTAAGTTCGTCTTAAAAATCAAATTCGTTTGAAATCACATCACTCAGCAAAGTAGTTGTCGGGGATGGGTATATGGATTCGATGTAATTTACACAAGTCTTGTGCGTGTTTTTACACGGTGTATGAGGATTTTAATTTTTTCTGTATAATCAGAAGTAAATTCAGAAATGCTTAAGAAACAGTTCTGCAAAATTAAGGATTTTTAAATCGAGTTTTTGAGTCTTATCAATTAAAAGAACATTGCTACGCTCTACAATCCAAATGACACAAATGCTTAAGAACTCTTGACAAGCTTCTATAAGAACACTTCTTAAAATTACACCGTCGGGCTTCAGCAATGCTTTTTTACTCGTTGAATCAAGTCGCACTATATCGCCCCTAAATTGCTCGAACTGGAAAGACTTCTTGAACTAAAAAAATCTGCAGAATATTTTACGGCGGACTCTACTTGAATTATACAGAATTATATAACAAATTAGAATGAGAGGCGAAATTTTCAAGAGGAATAGGTCATTAATATCCATCCGGGGTATCAAAATATTTTCTATCAGCCAACACTCCAAAATAAATCTGGCTAATACAGAAAACTTTATATTGAAGAGTTTGGTTAAGGACAAAAGAAAATCAAAGCTTAAGATTTTCCACCTCTTCATGTCACAAGCAGGGCACTGACTTATGAGGTGAAATATAGTTTCTCCATACTCCTCATATCCACACCTACAGTAAAAATCATTTGAGGGAACGCCAAGTCTATCGGTATGCCTTCCAATAGGACAGTAACTCGTGAGAATCACAAAAAGCGCGACTTAAGAACAGAAGACAATCAGTTCTCTTCCTATCCATAAAAATTCAACAGAGTTTAGCAATATTGCACGTACCTTCCTATGAAGTGGGAGACAAAGTTGACACAGTTTTCTATGCCCTGTGGCATTTTGGAGGTTGTATTATCTGGAGCCCATATAAGGCTGGAATTTCTCCGTAAAATTCTCAAATTCATGGACGAAAAGTGACGTTAAGTGAACGACCGTTATGCGCTTAATCCTATCCTATTCTATCTTAATCGAGTAATTGAACAGATTTTCAAGGAATCCGACAAATCCATAAGCACTGCGACAGTTTCAAAATAGCCATGATCTCCAGATGTCTATAGTTCACCTTGGGTTAAGAATTAACTGCATTAAGGCTTACTGTTACTAGATGGATTTCAGGTGCGTCGAAATTGATTATAGGAAGTAAAACTTTAATTGTATGGCAAATACTCTGTCTATCAGTGTAAAGCAACCAAGTAAATAGTGCCATTGACGAGAAGTAGCAAAATTTCTAAATGGAAGTATATTTTCCATACACTGGTATACAGAAATATTTTCGGTATGACTGGGTCAATAGGAACTAGTACTACAGCGCAACAGGCCGCTGTGTTGGATTTAAACCTGTTACATCTGGCAATCAGGATCAACATCGGAGAGATCATGTTTGGAATAATAAAGTCAAGTCTGAAATAAGATTCACCAAGAGGCATCGCGATCTGACATTATCGAATGACTGACAACTACTTCCTTAACTGTCCCCTGGACAAAACCTTCGCACCTTTTCCTTTAAGGTGCATTCTCCTCCGTACCTAACATTATTTTGGGAAATTCTTTACAATGGGGGTTACATACATAATCTTTTAAGTTAGGAACCGTTCTGTGGAATACCGATGGGTCCCGTGAGAGAGTTCAAGCAACCGTCTACATCAAAGAAAATACATGTCAATGTTATCGAACAGTCAGACCGCTATGCGAGCATTCGATTCTTATGAGGTTACCTAGAAAATCTGCGAGAACCTTATCAGTTACATACATACATACATACGTACATGCATAATTGCTAATTACAACCCTTCAATCAGGATTATGAACCTAGTTTCTCACACCGCTTATGTTGTGTGTGTTAATTTTATATATGAGAGGCTAGACTTACAGTTTAAAGTCGATTTCGAATGACAGATTCTTTAAGAAACTTTTCATGGCAATTTTATTTACTCGGAGAGTTTTTGCCAGAAATGTGGTGAGAGGAAGTCGCCGAAGAAATATTTTTTCAAATCTTCATTTTGATGTCTCACCTGGGGTTTGAATCGTGACCTCACGTCTACACTACCTACTAGACCATGGCGGCTTCAGAGCCAACATTGTCGTTAAAGGATAGGCTCTCTCTGTTACGGTTATACCAATGCAAGTCTGTCTCTGTAACTTAACCAACTTCATCCGAATGGTTTTCAAGATGCATTCAATAAAAACCATCAATGTTTTAACAATATTGATAACTATAAAAAAAATTATCGAAATTTACCCAATTTATGGAGGTCATATTTCATAAAAATAATTGATTTCTTAACTTTATTATCTCCAATAAGCAAATTGTTATTTTCATATATTTTGTGTAAAATTCAAAGGCTTAGTTTTGTCTTCCTTACACTTTTTCTCCAATTTATCTCTACTTTCGTGATTATTTAAGATTTTGTTTCTTCACTTTTCCAAAATTTTGTATTATGTTAACTTAACAGTCTCTGCTAACATAACATTCACTGTAGCAAATAGAATATAGCATAACTTTCGTAGCTAACTGCATTCACACACATAATTTTATGATTTTTTTAATATTTTGACGATTTTCCAAAACATGTTGCCGATTTTGACGATTTTTTTTGAAAATTTGATGATTTATGCTCTACAAATCGGAGAACCCTGGAAATAAGCTCAGATATTGCTATAACAGTATTCAGGTATGCGGAACTCCTTAAGTGTGGGTAGCATACAAGCGTAGTTAATTTTATTTTCTTCGAAATGTAGTTTTCTATTAATTTACTGTGTACTTGAAAAAAAAAAATATTTTTCTTGCTAAAGCATTTAGAAAATTGAAATTCAATTTTAAAGTGGATCCAATAGTTGTTCGACACGGTTCTTTTCCGAAGCAAGACAAATTTTAGTTAGTGCTGCAAGGTAGTGACAAAACAATAAGAATCAATTCAATAAGTAAGTGGCTTTGGATTGTTGTCCACGAAATAAATTTTATTAAAAAATTTTACGAATCCAAAAAAAAAGATTTAAAGAACGCAGTTTAAATATGAGTTTTTACTTTCCTTTCTACGAGTTTTAAGTCTTCTATAGACTTTGGCTAGTTTTCATAATGTCCTTATAAACATATGCATAGAGTATGATATAAGTTAATGCACGCTTCTCAAATGGATATTTAACATTGTCAGTACCTTTAGGCAATCAAGCGTATTATTTATTTATTTAAAGCCATTTTAGTATTTAACTTATCCAACCGCCACAAATAAAATTTGTGGATTTTATTGCCAAATACAAGCATTACACGCCAGCCAGCCAGCCAGCCAATCTGTCACATAAAACTATCATCGTATCTGTGTGTTTGTGTCCCGTGTCCTGTATCCTGTGCCTGTGCATTATATTTGAGTCGCTGCGTTAATGACGATGGTTTTGTTTATTTTAATCTTAAAATGTTTTATACGAGGCTTAATAATATGATCCTCTATTTATATAAATTTAATTTAATTTCAAATTTTAAACACAATTCACCTGCATTCATTGGATTTGACAGGTGAGCCATAGTTGTGGTTTCAGCTATAAAATGTTGTGCCACTATCAACTTATTAAGTCGGCATAAACTGCGTGTTTAGAGGTATTCGTGTGTAATTTGTGTGCGAGTGCTTTAACATAATAATTCACTTGAGTATTTTTTTTTGGGTAGGGAGGGGGCAAAATGTTATTATTTTGTAAATTTTCGATTACACTATTGGTTATCAACTAATTTAAACGAATAGTCAGCATAATTTCATCTAATCATCGTAAGTATACCCAGTAGCTATAGACCGAACGAACGACCAACCAACCAACCAATCGACCTATCGACTGAAGATTCTAATTATTGCCTTCAAAAATTTTCAAATGCTTAAATAGACCACCTTATACATACATACATACATGCGTACACACACGTGAACGCTTAAGCACTTAAGCAGTGTGATGTGAATGGATAGAGGCAGTGTTGGTAAATGAATTAAATAAGGTAAATGGTCTCATAGCCATTCATCCATTTAACCATTCATTCAGTTATTGATAAACACATGTACACGTACATTAAAAATGTGGACACATTAAGTATGATACAGTGTTACGTAGAGAAAATTGATACTGATGATGGAAATGAAATCATCGTTAATAAGCATGAAATTGATAAACTGCTACAGAAATTTGAATTTTGAAATTCAAATTTAAATAATTGCGAAACCCAAAGTTAATAACATTTTCTAATTTATTTGGAAAAAACTATATTTAACGCCGAATCTAAGTTATACGTTTGTGCATCTACTTAATGGTAATTAATTATAATCAGAAGACTTCTGAAACGGATTTGTCAAAACAATTCAAAATTCAATTCACATTCATATTCATGAGGTTTGAATACATAGTTAAAACGATATCTTTCAAGCCTAATATATACCAGAACGTTCAGAAGACTTCATAGGGCTGTCACATATACCTTTAAGCCAATTTCAACAATAAAGCACTTTTAACAGATTGATACCAATTCATTAATTTCATATCTGTGTTAACATGTCATTTGACATGTATTTCGAAGCATATTAAAATACTACGTTCCTAGTCCACGTCGTCGAGCACACTGTAGTTTCCCTATATTATGGTACTGTTGCCGATTGCTGGCACAAAGTCAGAGAGTTTGGGTGTTTCATCCATATTAGATCTTCTTCAGCGATTCCTAACGTATTGGCTCTGATAATGTTGACCGAACAATATGCCGCAGCTCATGGGCACTATAAGATCGATTAATGCAAGTGCAATTAATTGTAATTTAATATGTAATAAGTACAGTAGTGACCTTATAATTAGAAACGATGTTTCTGGAACAGAGTTCTCTGGAGTGACGAATCTAAGTTTAATTTGTCCCAATCTGATGGAAAAACGTATGTAAGACGTCCTCCAAACAAAGCCTTTGATCCCACGTACACAGTGAAAACTGTAAAACAAATTAAAAAACATACATGTTGCTAAGACGTTTCTAATTATAAGACCACCACTGTACGTGGTATGTGATAAGAGTGTTTTAAGAATATTACGTTTATTGAAATTCAATACGAAAAACATTTTCCTGAATTCCAAAGCGCTGCTTTTACAATTTGCTGTCGATGTCGATAGTTTCTTAAATGGAACTGTAACTCGACTTAGCAATATTTCATGCCTTTTATATTGAAGTGATTCTTATTGTTTTTTTCACTCATTACCTTGCAACACTAACTTGAATTAGTCTTGCTTCGGAAAAGAATCGTGTTGAACAACTATTGGATCCACTTTAAAATTGAATTTAAATTTTCTAAATGTATTTCCCTATTAACTGCATTTCTTAGCTCACCATTATCCATTCGTTGCTATCTATCCGTTGAGACCAGGTCCCCAACAAAGCCACAAGAGAATCTTAAGAGTTATTTACTACTCATTCTGACGTTCAAACTCATTATTTAGAGTGGGTAATTTAAAAGTTTAAATTTCCAAATGCAGTAAAACAAAAGTGGTTTGAAATTTTGTAATTTTTTTTTTTTTTGGTGTGAAGTACAATTATATGGTTGTCGCGGCTAACCTCACAGTACCTCATTCGATCGGAACAATTTTCATGCACTTTTTCGAGTATATGCGGTCGTATCCCGGCAATGGCAACACGAAATTTGGCCTCCAAATGCTCAATTGTGTCTGGTTTGTCGGCATAACACTTTTCTTTAACGGCGCCCCACAGAAAATAGTCTAACAGAGTCAAATCGCATCTTCTTGGCTGCCAAATGACATCACCATTTCGGCTAATTACACGGTCATCAAACGTTTGACGCAATAAATCGATTGTTTCATAAGATGTGTGGCAAGTTGCATCATCCTGTTGAAGCCAAACTTCGTTCACATCAATACCATGAAGAGCGGTTATAATGGTGCGATAGGTATCTCCATTGATATATGCCTCCGCTCCACAAACCGCACCAAACACTCACTCGCAATGTGTGCATAGCCTTCTATAGCACCACGTATGTTTTTTCTGAACCCCAAATACGGCAGTTTTGCTTATGAAAATGTCCACCAAAATGAGAACGAGCTTCATCCGAATAGATAATTTTCATCATGCAGTTTCTCGTTTGCCCAATAAATCCCAACGTTGCTCAAGCGTAAACCAATTCATTACGTTAAATGGAGATAACATATTGAATTTTGGACAGAATAGATGACATAAGTATTGCCAGTTTCGAAATAACCAATGAATCAAATTTAAACCGATAGATGGCCCACCCTATATAAATCCAAATTAGAACTTGAGCACTGCATAAGTAGCTGATAGCATTATTAAATACGATCCACTAAACTACTTTCTTCCAAATATTAATCTCCACTGGATAACATTAATAACATCGCTTGATTATGTCTTATTTTACAGCATTTCCTGCAGAACGTTGTCGATATCCTTTCAGGGTTTTTGGCTTAATTAGGTTTCATCATTCTTTTTCTTCTAAGTATCAAATCCCTTTTTAAATTATTGCTTCCACAATAACATCTCATAACAAATCTCTTTCTAAGGGAACATACTTGCGATTTTTTATTGTCATTTATTTCCATCAGACAACGCATTCTTGGTTGTCCCTCTTTCTTATTTTTGCTGATAGAGGATTCAAATCTTTCCGCTCTTGTTAAAAGAGTGTTTTCCAAAAGCGCCCTTAATTTATAATTGTTATTGAGCTACCACCTGGAAGCCATACTGAATCGAATAGTTTTCTAAAGTTTTTAAAGTCGACTCAGAACGACAGATTTTTGAGAAACTTTTCATGGCAATTTTATTTACTCTCAGAGTTTTTGCCAGAAATCTGCTGAGAGAAAGTCGCCGAAGAAATACTTTTTCGTATTTCGTTTTGTTGGAGATGTCTTGACCTGGGGCTTGTACCGAGGCTACTTTCGAGCATACGACATTGGCAGAAAATACTTTGACATTTTACTGTGCTTTGATAGACGCGAAATATTTTGTCAAAAAATTTTTTTCTCATTTTTAAAATACATATTTCAATATTAATATTTTGTTATATTGTCTCTCTCTGGCTTTACGTACATAAAGACTTATCGTGCCTTGACTAGATGTTCCATTGAAATTAAAATTAAGGGAACTTAATTTCAGTTGAACTTACTCACATGATGACAAGTCCATTTCTCTTATCTTTCACTTTAAAATGGATAACATAATAACACTATGTTGGCTCATGCTAATCTACGAATTTGAATTGTATTTCGTAAATTGTTTATTGGAAAATGGTTTTTTACAATCAAAAAAAAAAAAAGAAAAATAATATTTTCTAATACCAGAGATTTATAGTTTTCGTATCTTTTTTGTCTTCATTTGTTTGGCATAACATTCCCATGAACTCCACTCTCTCTCTCTCTTGCCATCACAACGTAATGCTTATTTAACCCACTAAGCCAATTGGTATCGTGCCGCTGTTTATAATGAGATGAACAACCATAAACAACCGAAAACCGGCCAACCAACAAGCGCATATCGCGCAATGGAAAAGTGTGTGTGGATATGGAGGTGTTAGCAATCGAATAAACATTGTCTGCCCGAGTAATTGTAGGTTGAGTCAATGGCCACTGGACGTCACATGTCGTCATCCCGAGTGATTATTGTTTGTTTAGCCAGGATTTCGATTTCCATATCCATGTGGTCTGTGAATGTTTTACTTATAATCACACATATGTATGTATATTGCTACCGTCGTGTGCTGTTTTGTTTTGTTGCCGTTAATGTCGTTGTGTGCTTAATGACTATATTTTGAGAATGTGGCTTCATCGCAATTTACATAATTTTTCTAAATATTCATTCAACTGATTACAGGTGATTGCATGTGTTTAAGTACGCAAGTACCTCCATATCTGTGTCAGTACGTGTATGTGTCAATATGGGTGCCAATATGCTATGTTTAGTTTTAAGTGCATGAAAATATGCAATCCACTAAATATCTGGAGGTTATTTTCATTTTTGGTTTTTTTTGGTACAATTTTATCAATTGCATCAAATTGTTATCGGAAGAGGTAGAGAAAAATGTTCAAGTGAATAAAGTGATAATTTACTTAAAAACTTAACTATAAGAGAGTAAGTTGAATGCATTCAATTTAAAAAGTGTGATGTGTTTGGAAGAGTTTTAAAAATTTTATTCTAAATTAAAAAAAACACCTGAAGGAAATCAGGGAATATGATATGAAGAGAGAGAGAGAGAGAGAGAGAGAGAGTGGTTTGGAATATTATTAGTTCCATGGGTAGACTACTAAAGCCTAATCTCAATCTCAACGGATTTGGTTGGCATTGGATAAAAAAATGTTCATGCAAATTCTCTGAAGTCTAGTAAGTAGTGTGTCGACTTATTAGACGTGAGGCCTATGTTCAAACCCCTGTTCAGACATCTACAACAAATGAAATATAAAAAAATATTTCTTCGGTGACTTCTGAGCAGTTTTCAAGCAAAAACTTTGAGAGTAAATAAAATTGCCATGTAGGTCCCGCCACTCATGGATACAACAAATAACATAAGTGCTGTGAGAAAGGTTGTAATGACCAATTATGTATGTAAGCAAATTCTCTGAACTTAACATGTTTTGATTTAGAAATTTAATTCAAACAATTAATTAATTCATAAAATTAATTGATGTTAATTATATTAATTTAATTAATTTATTTCTACTTTACAATAAAACAAAAAAATATTAATGTATTCAACCAAATAAAAGAAAGATAAAGAAAACATTATTATGACTCAATATTTTTCCCCTGAGAAAGTATGAGTACCCTTAGATAGAAGAGATTAAATTTAAAATGCATAGTCCCAGAGTATTTTGTTTTTATTAGACCTACACTCAGGCGATGGCTCCCACTGTCTGTGCATTGTGTTCGATTTAGGAAAATAGGTTAAGAGAAGGCGGACCGATGGAGTAGTAGTTGTGGACATTAGATTTGAATGCTTCTATTATCATAAGTGGCAGGAAAGGCTTCTGCAAGTAGGGATACGTATATTCCAGCTAAAGAAAAAATTCTGTCTGTAATGCATTATGCGATCCACTAACCAAAAACGGATGTGCCTTGCGAGAAAAACATGTGCTAGGTCAGAATACACTATTTTCGGGAAAAAGTCCCCTTATCTTGCTAGAGCAAAATCCGTTGTGGTAGCGATATAGAACAATGAAACACATTAAAACATTAATGAGCACCTTTGGCCTCTCCTGTACGAGATCGATATGCCTCAAAACTTTGAGGCATCGGTCCATACCGGTCCATACATTAGAATGTAAAAGATCAGATGAAGTGGGGTGTTTTATGCACCGTTTTAAGAAGCCGACGTGCTTGAATGCATCTTTCGACACTTGACAAATATGCTCTTTCTAGTGAACATCACACTGTATTTTCATTCCCTGACACATTAATGCATACACCACCATGACTACAGATGAAGCAATACTATTGCTGCGCTTGGGTGCCAATACACAGCATTGCGTTTTTCGTAGTCCAGTAGGTAGTGTGTTGGTTTATTAGACGTGAGTCCACGGTTCGATCTACAACAAAATGAAATATAAAAAATATTTCTTTGACCACTTCCTCTCATCAGATTTCAGGCAAAAACTGTGAAAGTAAATAAAATTGCCATGAAAAGTTAGTAAAAAATCTATCATTCGTATGTATATCATTATATGTATATATTAAATTAATATTTGTATTTGTGATATGTACACTGAGAACGAGTGCAGCTACATACTCAAAATGTTTTCATATGAATTGCTTCATCATCAAATCTCTGAGTATCGCATTGGCGTCCCTACTTTTTTTCAATTCAGTGTACCTATTAAACTAAATACAACTTTATTAATTTCAGTATATACTATTAAATATTTGTATTTATATTTACAAACTTTTCTGTTTAATAGCAAATTAACTCTAATAAAAGTTTTTAAAAAATTTCCTAAACTTTTTTTCTGTGTCCTAAATTCAGTGGATGTGTGAATGAATTTTTATTAACACATATACATACATACACTAGGAACACATATGTACATATATATACGTACATTAAACAAATGAAACGACAATAAGCCATGAGAATAAGACCGATGGCAAAAAGCCTTTGGAGAACATAAATATTTCATTATTTCGTTACGTTTTGTTTCTCAAGACACTTTTTAGTTGCTTGACTGGCTTTGTTACATTTCATACTATTTTTTTCATACTATTTTTCACTATAAATTTTTATTAGTCATCATCAACATCTTTCAGCTCCATCTTCATCAAGACAATACAAACTAGAAAGGGTTTTGGGGTAATGGGTGAAACAAAATTGGAAATAAGGCATATGGCATGGTGGAGATGAGATGTAGGCTAATAGGTACTATTACTAGCTTGAATAACTTTACACTGTAACAGTAAATTTCAAGATTTCAATGCAATTTTTGTAGCTACAAAATCTATTTTAATCGTAATAATTAAACTTTTGCGATATCCGTTGAAATTTCAAGTATTAAGTTGGTTCCTTTTACTGAGAACTATACGATGTATACACCATGTTAATATGAAAATATGTTCATCACATACAACCCTGCTAATATAACCAGAGGAAATATCGATAATATTTGTAAGACGCATGCAGGCATAGAAACATGCTGCGCCAGTTACGTGCATTACATTTAAATCAATGAACACAATTGCATGCACATGTGTGTGAGCGTATAATTGCTTGCATACTCAAGACCCAATAGTTATAACACTACATTATTTATGCACTTTATACAGAAATAAATTTTAAATCTGGCATTTTTTTAATAAAACTTAAAGAACCCAGTAAAACTGTTCTGGTATGCGAAAAATATTCCAAAGTTATTTCATCACTGAATTAGAAGCAAGAACGCTTTGAAATGAAAATAAGTACGCATTAAATAATTTCTTTTAATATGTCAGCCTATTTATTTAACCTTCCACTTGCCACTGGGTTAGACGATAAATAAACGCCCGCCATTTGCCTGTAAAAGACTACATACATACAAGCATAATTGGTCATTAGAAACCATCACACCTAGCTTCTCACACCATTTATGGTGGTGTGTGTTAATTTCATACATGAGTGGCCGAATCCGAACAACAGATTTTTTGAGAGACTTTACATGGCAATTTTATTTACCCACAGAGTTTTTGTCAGAAATCTGCTGAGAGGAAGTCGCCGCTGAAATATTTTTTTTACATTTCGAGGTCTCACGTCTAATAAGCCAACCAACTACCTTCTATGCTACGGCGTCAACATCTTTAAAAAATTATTTAATTTAAATATTGCCCGAGATAATATCGTAGATGGTCCAGAAATTCTATCGATATCCGATATACGCCAGCTGTAATATTTCTTCCAGGGCTGGAATTAAAGCCTAGTTTCTGTTTACGAAATACTTCGCCTACTCCTATAAAAATAGTCTTATAAAATCAAATCGTATGATCTCGTCAGCCAATGAACCTCTCTTAAATGTAAGATTAGCTGCTTATAAACCCGTCTCCGAATATGTTCATGGTATCGCATATCATTTGGCATGTGGCAGCATCTTCTTAAATAATATCTATTGGTCCAAAGCTTCTATTTGGCACAAAAAAGCAGAACTCATGGTACAGTGCGTTGCTTATATTTTTATTATTCCGCTGATGCCGGATGTACAATGCGCACAGTAGTTCGCTAGCAGCTCTTGACCTGCTTTTGTGTGTCTTTCACACCAACTCCGGCAATTCTACTTGCTTACATACCTATTAAGTGGAAAATCAGACTCAACGCCAACCCGTGAACCATTTAAAGAATTCCACGGTTTTTTTTCGGCAACTTAAATGGCTGCACGATAATATTATCAACGTGGTGGAGTCCCTGTTACCGAAACAATCACAAAGAACGTACTGTGAACGCTCAGTGGCATCTTTATAACATTTGCAAGCGAAGACATCAGAACGATCTATTGTGTTCAAGTTCGCCTATAGAATGCAATGGGTTAGTGAAAGCACTTTATCGGAAATTCTTCTTTAGGAATGATGCTAGCTTGTAAAATTGTATCACTAAGCGGATAATTTCCTTTCCCCCAGTAAATTTTGTAAGTTCTCAGTATGGCTGCCTATCTACTACACATTTCAAGAGATAACTTACCTTTTCATTGCCTTTATAAGCTCATGTCCAGGAACACAGCTTAATAAAACCTGTTTTAAATTTCTTTAACATGACAAAAAGAACTACGCACTCTTGTAGCCGTTTCGAGCATATAAACGCGGATAATTCTCATTATAATACGAATACTTCAACCAAGGTTTAGATTAGGTTAGGCCAAAGTGGTAGGACGCATAGCGGCCCGTTGTGACGCGCAATCCCTGTACTGACCATGTTCCACTACACTCATCGAAGGAGTTGTTCAGCGCAAGGGCTGCAGATCAACTAAGGTTTAATTTTGCGCTGGAAAATTGTCGAGAAGGCAACTATTTAAATTGTTTTTTCTTTTTTATTCCTGCAACTTTTCTAGCCTTAGTTTCACCATTTTACTACTTAAATTCGTCCGTTACAATACCTAAAAGCCCAGCTCTCCAGCCCTCGCGATAATTTATATTTTTGGATAAACTTCCGAGCTGTACTTGATGAAAATATGTCCTCATTAAGATTACATAAAGAGTCGAGCGATAGCCTCATTCGCTAGAAGTCTCCTACTTTCTAACCCTTGGTTACAAGAAAGAGGTTCGCTCTCAATCGAGACAGAAAATCTGATGCGCCGTAGTCTAGTAGATAATGTGTTGGTCTATTTAATATGAGGACAGGGTTCAAAACCCAGACATCTCCAGAATATTTCTTCTGCAACTTCCTTTCAGCAGATTTCTGGCAAAAACTGTGCGAGTAAATAAAATTGAAAAGTTTTTCAAAAATATGTGGTTCGGAGTCGATCTTAAATTATAGGTTCCGCCATTCGTATATACAATTAACATACACAACATAAGTCGAAATCCTGACTGAAAGGTTGTAATGGCCAATTATGTGAGTATGTAAGACTTTAGTCTGAGTATACTGTAGAATGGTGGAGAGTTATTTGCCGACATCGAATTTGGGTTATTTGTTGGTTGAGACATTGAGAATCGCTTTTCATGACATTGGCTATCATGTATGTTATCAAACAAGCGCGCTTCAACTCTAAAAAGTGTGTTTTTCCTACACGATCTGCTCCGATCTTTATTTAATATTGACATGAAGCAGGGCACCTATTCTGATTCTTTCATACATAATTAAAATAACTGGATCAGCGGTCAACTTACTAGTTATGATCTTTAAACACTGGTTTACTTCTTAGCTTTTTGCGACTGAAGCCCATGATATATTAGATCCACCATTTACCTCTCCAGCGCGTCAGAGGAGGCTTAAAAATTAGACCCAATTTGAATCTCTTTGAACATTCACTTTTTTTCTCTCTCACGCCTAACCGCACCATAGAGGAAGTCGTCACATCCTCCGTGTGTGGGGCCCTCACCCACTAAATCCCCCTCGTCTCGTGGACTTGTTGTGCCCACTCCGGAACTACGGTGGTATTACTTCGGAGCGGAGTCCCTTTGGCCCTTTAGTCCCTGCGTGTTCATATCCGCGTCCGGATTGCGTGTCGAAAGTTGAAGAGACATCTAAGTGTCTCCACTATTCCTTTCGTCCAGGTCCCTGCTTCGAATTTCGCTTGACACGTGTGCCAGTTTTATCTATTCCGGTGTGCCCATATGTTCCGCAGCTTCAAGATCCGTCTTCTTCAGTCTTAGAATGCTCTCCACGTAATTCGCCACTAAGGTCCAATTTTCTCTACTGCGATCATAACCCCGACAATGTTACCGGCCGTGATCGTCCCAACTATCGACGTCAGTGCAGAGCGATAGCTCTGCCAGCGTACACACTCGAAAACGGCGTGCTCTGCGTCATCAATTATCTCCCCTTCCTCGTAAAGACAGTAAGGGGAGGCGGTCTTGCCCATTCTGTGCAGATATTTTCTAAAATATCCGTGACCCCATAGCATCTGTGTAAAGTAGTAATTTACCGCTCCAAATTTCCGACCAATCCATGGCCTTATTTCTGGAATAAGTCTCGCCGTCCATCTTCCTCGTTCCATCGTTGTTGCCATTTTGAAATGGTGTTTTCCCTGAAATGAGCGGTTATGTGACTTCCAGCCGATTTCGCCCTATAAATCTCCATCCGCTCCACTGCCAGCAGATCCACATAGGGTATATTCTCTTGCGGTCGCCGGAGTCTAGTAGGTATAGTGTAGGTTTATCAGACGGCCACGGTTCAAACCCAACATCAGACATCAAAACAAAAATATAAAAAAATATTTCTTCGCCAACTTCCTCTCAGCAGATTTCTGACAAGAAAACTGATAGTGAATAAAACTATTACAAGAAGTTTTTCAAAAAATGTGTCTCTCGGAATCGACTTTAAACAGTAGGTCCCGCCACTCATGTATAAAATTAACGCATTCAACATAAGTGGTGTGCGAAGCTAGGTCGTAATCCTGACTGGAGGAACTGACTGACTCTTGGAACAGATCCCCTAAAAAAACAGGCTTAAAAAGCATAGGCCCCCTGTTTAGTACGACGGGATATATATATATATTTTCGAACTGGGTTGGTGTATCGCAAAAGATGTTTTCTTTTTTTTTTGAGACAAACACATACGTATACATACATATACGCACACCCACACAAACATCACTTGCATTTTGACTTGTTAAAGATACATCTTCAATTAGTTTATGATGTGATGACAGTTGCTTAAGGATAACAACTAATTAATGGTATTCACACATATTTTCCTCTTTCTATTTTTCTCTGTTTCGGTTTCTGTTTCTTTTCCTATTTCATATTTTACGTTGTTGTAGTTCTTATTGTAGTTGTTGTAAAACGTAATATTTTTATGGCACACTGTGTAATAACGTAACGAATAAAAGAAAAGAAAAAAATGAATCAAAATACGAGAGAATGAAACACTCATTTGTACTTTAACGTCGTAGTTGTCTGTTAAAATCATTTACGAGATATTTCTCAAGTATTATGAATTGCTTTTAGTGTCAGCAGAAGCCAGCACTTTTTAGTTTTTCCCTTTGCTTTCTTTTCTTTTTTTATTATTTTAATCTGTAGTTCTTGGATGGATGTACGTATGTAAGTGCATACGTATACGTTTTCGATTTTTTATTTCTTTCTGTTAACCCCTCGAAGGGGTATTTCACACGTTGTCGTTTCTGTACGAGAGATTTGAAATGTTTCACTTTGAATCACAATTCTTATGTTTTTCGTTTTTGCCATGATGGATAGATGGATGGATGGATGGATGAAGAGAAGAAGAATGAATGAATTGGATGATGATTATTAAACTCATAAGCAAACAATGCTAAGTAGTGTCTCCCAGAGGCAATTAATTAAATCAAAGAATTGCAAGATTTTTAAGTACGCCAAAGAGTTATTAAATGTTTGTAATGTTATGCTTTGAGATGCGTTCATAAACATTAAAGTCATCATTGTCTAATGAATTTCGCATTTTCGTTAAATTATTCGAACTTATTAAACAGGTAGTCTTCATGCACATAAAGACGTATGTCATAGAAAGTTAGGTTGTGAGATTAACACCTCGATGTTATTGTTCTTAAACGATTTGTTGTAGCATTAAAGGAAAACCAACTGTGAACACAATTCGAATATGAATTGGGTATGTAAAGTTTATAAACACATGCACATTTTCCTTGAAGTAATACAAGCTTTGAGTGCTTATTTCAATATAAATGCGTCTTTCTGCATTGATATGTGTGCGTTTTATCGATTACACCTGGAATTCATAATAAAATTCATATCTTTTCGCTTATGTCATATGCTTAACCAATATTAAAAGATAAAATCCGATGTTTTTATCCAACAAATCCGGTTGATTTTTTAATCATTTTTGGTTTTGAAATTAGAAGAATTCAAAAAAAATTTAAATTTATATTTGGGGGGTTGAGAAATAAATGATTTTTATTTCTTTCAGAATTTCGATTGTTATCTTACCAATCCGTTTTTGCTATAATCATGTTTTCCAGAGTTGAAATTGTAGCTGGTTTATTCCTGTATATGGAACTGCATCTGCGGTCTATTCTGAGTAACAGGCACTGAACAGGTCATACAGACCAGCGTATTTCAAGCAGAGATATTTGCTATTGAGCAAGCTGCACGCATGGTTTAAACCGAAGGCCTACCTTCTTCGAACCTAATCATATGTGTGGACAGTCAAGCAGCAATCAAAGAGCTGGGATCGCATCTCGTAGTATCAAAAGGCGTCAGGAGTTGCACGGACTGCCTACACTATACATGTCAACCAAAATAAAAATAAAAAGGCCGACGAACTGGCACGTAAGGGATCGGAGATGTCTGATTAGGGAATATATGCGCCAGGGAATATATACGCCTCTACAAAAATACTTTTCCAAATTCCAAAAAGGAGCATGGAATTTAAGAAAACGTTGGTGGCCCTACATACCTGGTAGCCGAATTTTGAAAACTGTTATATCCAGCACTGGACAGTGACAGTAATTCGCATTCTAACAGAAATTCTAACAGGACATTATTGAAGTTTCGCTGAGGATTACTCAAAAGCTGTCATGGTGTGGAGGAAACGGAATCATCATACAACACATTTTATGCGAGTACCCCGCGCTTCAGAACAGATGTCATCGGTTTTTGGGAACCAGAACGTTTGAAGATCTGGGTATGGTGACAAATGTGCCACTAAGTGAATTGGGTGGTTTCATCCGGCGCTCGGTCTGGTTCAAACCGACCACTAATGAATCAGGGTCTCACACTGGGTAGCAGAATGGGCCATATGGAGCTGCTGTGAGCGGCAGGCTTCCCGCTAACCTTATCCAACCTTTTTCTGCAAACATGAGACTTGATGTATCTTCACGAAATGTATTCCAAACTCCGGCAGTTGGTGACAAGTCTATACAGACATGTGTAGCGTTGAGATGTCCTGATGAAACACAACACCTAGTCTGCAGGCCAACTCTGGCGGTTTTTGGTCAACCACTAGCTTTAAACGGTCCAATGGTTGACATTTGAATTTAGTGTTTGACCATACGAATGCAACTCATACAAAATAACCTTCAAGTCACACCCAACAAATAGTAGAACATTTTCTGGCGTTAGTTCTGGTTTGATAATCGTTTTAACTTCTTCACCACGTTTATTTTTTCGCCCAATATTATCGTATGTGACCCATTTCTCATCCCCAGTTACAGGTCATTAATATCCCAAGTGTTTCGTGCTTATTTAAATAAGAGTCGTTTGCTGCATAATCAAATCCACTGAACAGCAGATTAAAAACAACTACATTCCTGAGACACTCCATTCTTTATAAGTGAAAATGTATGGCTCTTATTAACTTATGGATAAGTTTTTCTGAAACAGAGGCTTGACAATTGATATTTTAATAAAATAAAATAAAATAATCTAAACTGCAAACAAATAAACCGTCTGAGTAAAAATATAACCTATGTAGCGATACAGTTATTGCTCTCTTCGTCAAAGCCGGATGATATATCGGGTCCGCCATCTAACGTTTTTTTTCAACTAGTGCTTATTTCGTGAATGGTAACACTTAGCTCATGCCTGATTTGACAGATAATTAGTTTTATCCTTGCGCTGAGCTAATATGGACCATCCAATGCGTTTTCGCTTCGCTAAATGGGCCTGTGATCGACTTACAGAAGATGCCGATTTTGGCAAAAAAAATCATCTTTTCAGATGAAGCTTATTTTGGTCTTGGCGGGTATGTAAACAAGCAAAATTGTCGGATTTGGGGCACAGAAAACCCGCACGCATACATTGAAAAGCGGACGCACCCAAAACGAGTCACTGTTTGGTGCGGATTTTGGTTCAGATTCATAATTGGGCCATTTTTCTTCAAAAATGAGCAAGGAGTGGCCGTTACAGCCAGTGGCGATCGTTATCGGGCCATGTTAGACGAATTTTTGTTCACAAACATTGAAGAGGAGGATATTAGCAACATTTGGTTTCAACAGGACGGCGCTACGTGCCACACAGCCGAAGCTACACTCCATGTTTTGCGCCCTGATTTTGAAGATCGTATTATCAGCCGCAGAGGTGATGTCGTTTGGCCTCGGAGCTACGATTTGACACCGTTGGACTATTATTTGAGCCAATTGACGCTTTAAAGGACAATATTCGTGAAACCATTGGTGAAATACAGCTGCACACAAACGATAATGTGCTTGGAAATTGGACCGATCGTGTAGGCTACTGCATGGCCAGCCGAGGCAGCCATTTAAATGAAATTATTTTCCATTATTAACCGGAAGGATTGTACTTTCAAATAAAAAAGAAATTTGAGAAAATATTCGGTAGTTTTTTTTAAAGCATTTTCAAAAAAAAAGTTATTTGGCGGACACTATACATATATTACGAGAGTGATAGTGATCATGGTAACTGATACTTTTAGAACACTTGCATCCTAGACGGATATAGATCACGTAAGATGTAATGTGGAATCAGCATTCGCCGTAGTCTAGTAGGTAGTGTGTTGGCTTATTAGATGTGACACCTTACTACAGATCCCAGGTCAGACATCTCCAACCCAACGAAATATGAAAATATATTTCTGCAGCGACTTCGTCTCAGCAGTAAATAAAGTTACCATGAAAAATTTCTCACAAATTCTTCGTTCGGAGTCGACTTTAAACTGTAGGTCCCGCCACACATGTATAACATTAACAAACACAACATAAGTGGTGTGAGAGCAACTCAGATCGTAATCCTGACTGAAGGGCTGTAATAACAAAATATGTGTGTATGTATACATGTATGGGTAATCAATTAAATCTTAAATTTTTGTTTAATTTATTTATGTTAAGTGTATTAATTTTATACATGAGAGGTGGGGCGTACAGTTTAAAATTGACTTAGAACGACAGATTTTTAAGAAACTTTTCATGGCAATTTTTATTTACTCCCAGAGTTTTAGCCAGAAGTCTGCTGAGAGGATGGTGCTTTAGAAATATTTTTTGAAATTTCGTTTAATTGGAAATGTCAGACCTGGGCTTGAACCTTGGCCTCACGTCCTCTAAGTCAACACGCTACCTACGCGTCTACGGCGACTTCATTCTAGTATTCGTACTAGTATTAGTATCAGTGCCTAGAAATTCGTTATCTGGTGAGCGTGATAATGATACGAGAGTAAATAACTAGTTTAGTTCAGTTAATTGTACAAAACCATCAAATTTTATTTAATGTTCGTTTTAAAAAATATCCAAAAAATCACTGGATTTACTTTGTGTCAGACACAGTCAGACGAAAATCAAACATTTCATTATTTATTCATTTATTCCATTACACATACACATATGTACGTATGTATGCATGTGTTCAGATTGAGTGGCATGATAAACTTAATTATTTGAAATACTTTAATTAATGAAATTAAAAAGTTTTTCCCTGTTAAACCAACTTCCTTCTTATTTTTTCTTGTTCTTTTTTTTTGCTTGGTTTGTTTTTTTTTCTTTTTGCTTTTTGTTGTAAATCCATCAAAATTATCATTATAATTACAGACAAAAATTAAAGTCCACAATTAATTCAGAGTTGAGACATGCAAACAACACTTTAATCAACGTAAGAGTAATTAGAAGATATTTTAGCTGAACTTTAAATGGATATGAGTGCCACCAACCTAAAGGCAAGAGCTAAATACTTGCCTGAATATACGTAATATATGTATGTATGTGAGTATGTGCAGTGTACTCGTAAATACCGTATTTCTTACCGCCAACAAGGAATATGATTATTGTGGCAAAACTAAAACACACACATATGTATACGCCACTTACTTACCTACTTACACACACGATTGTATACCATATGCGGCGGCAAGTACAACCATTCAAATGCTGATAAAGGGCATGAGTATATGTAAACAAATGTATACCATACATGGTACGTACATATGTATGTATGCATTTGTGTATTGTGTGTGTTATATATAAACTAACATCTTAAAGAGGCACGTGAATATATTTTTGAATAATGAAGCCAGATCTTGAATGTTGCATGAGTTTCTAAACTGTATTGTGTTGTGTTGTGTTGTGTTGTGTTGTGTGAATTCTTAATTTTTTTTTTTCGGAACCGCAAGAAAATACGGCTGTTTCTTATGAAATATTTTGCTGGCTTATTTTTTCGGCTGTCAGTCAAAAGTTTCATCGCATTTATTTTAAGGGGAAGAGAGCTGAGAATATAGGAATTATTTATAAATAAGAATAATAATTTGAAGTTTAAGACCCTTCAACAAATAAATTATAGTTGGCGTGAAAGGAGGGTGTGGTATTTGTACTATTTTTATTTGTGTGGAGAGGGTTTGTAATTTATCAGAAAAGTTAAATAAAATATTCGTTAAATTCGCTAAATACGTTTAAATGTGCACGATAACCTGCATCATGCTAAATTTGGTTAAAAAATTCTTAAAAGTTACTAATATCAATGGTTCTTGTTGGATTGACGTAGAGAATGTTGGATATCAAGACACGGTCTGATTGGTATGAAAACAGTTAAACGCATTGCCTATCTTGGCCCTTTAATCATCTCAGAAGGACCTGGTGGTGTCACGTTGACCGACATTGACTTCCGTTGTAAGTAGTACGCTTACAGCTCAACTATTGTAACGGTTATATAACTCGTCTCTAGAAAAAAAAACGCCCTGGAAAGAAAAGAGAAAAATTTGAATAAGACATCAGCAATACTACATCTTTGTATTTACTGTCTGTTTTATTACTTTATTGAAGTCGCCGTAGTCTGGAAAGTAGTATGTTGACTTATTAGACGTGAAACCGAGGTACAAATCCCCGCCCAGACATCTCGAACGAAACGAAATATAAATAGATGTTTCTTCGGCGAATTCCTTTGGCATAATTCCTTGGCAATAAAATTAAATTGCCATGAATAGTTTCTAAAAACTCTGTCGTTTGAAGTCGACTTTAAATTGTTGGCCCCGCCACTCTTAGATTAAATTAGCGTTCAAAATATGAGAGCTGTGTGAGGATCTAGGTCGTAATCCTACCAAAAGTGTTGCAATGACCAATTGAGTGAGTAAGTTGTATTTTTCATTAGTGAGTGCACATCAAGCATACCCGGAGCATAATACTTTCCCTTTAGGTTTTTCTATCAATAAAATTGTTACGTTTTCACCCTAAACACGAGTGTTTCTTGTAAATTGATTCCGTTTATCTGTTGTTTCTTCTTTATTGAAATAAAACCTTAGGGTAGGTAAGCGTGTACCTTGCCGTTCACTAGGCGGTCCAAATGGCCATTGTTTTAGCCAATGTGACAATGTGTAATGGTCCGTTAATAGTGTTTTTGAACCATCCCGAGCTCTGATTCCTGGCAGTTTCCTTAGTGGGACGTTCGTCGCCATGCCCAGACCTTCAAACGTTCTGTCACCCAAAAATTGGTGAAGTCGGTGCTGAAGTGCAAGGAACTCTCCGACCTGTCAGCGAAATTGTCAATAGCGATGTGTACCGCTTTCGAACTCCAGTTAGAACGTGAACCGTTCTAAGTAGTTCAAATTAATTCTTTATTTATTTCAATTTAAAAACATATATTAACTGATAAGACCGCATTATTACTATAAGAATTAAACTTCAATATTTACTATTTTGTTATTCTTTTCCTTTTTCTCTTCTTTCTTCATGTTTTCTGTATTAGTATTTAGCGTACATTTCACCGTGCCTACAACATTTAATAATTCACTACATGTATAAAAATATCAGTGCTTTAAGACTACATTCTGCTGGCAGAAATGCTACGATTATCGATAGAAGTTGCTACAACCGTAGCAAGCCCTCACATGGACTATTAGCTTTATAATTTTTGTCTGTACTTGCTATATTTGTGTACATAAGAATTTTAATAATAATTTGTAGGGTGCATGCACTACCGCATTACATTCTGTCTTAGTATGTACAATGATTGGAACCTCAATGTCCTCAGTCCTATTGTGAAACAGGTAGACTCTATAATATGCGCCAACTACAGGGATATAAGGTTTGTGTGAACGACTAAAGCCACTTGTCAAAATTCTGATTGCTACTTATTAATATGGCTTCAGACATGGAAAATCGATCAGATATGAACATTACTACAAATTCTGGAGAAGACTCATGAAGAACAAGTCGATATACATCATTTTTTTGTCAGCCATAACACAGCCTTCGGTAACCCTATAAGGAATCATGTTTTTGACGCAATATCTAAGCTTTGTATTCCTGCCAAATAGTTAAGGCTATGCAGAATGACATTGAGCGACTCCTGCAGCACCGAAAAAGTAGGAATGGACCCCACTGATTCTCTTGATAACATGTAGACTTTCATGCAAAACGATGTCTTATGCGATCCCTTCAACGATGCGAAAGGCGGGAGTACATCGCAACGACAACATTGACATCATAGGGCGTACAAAACGAGATAATACTGCTGCCTTCAGAGCTATTGTACGGGATCAAAATGTATCTCACAGTAAAGGAGAGTGTATTTCCTTAATAGTTTTTAAGGAATATTTAAATTAAATAAATTATAATTTAATATTTAAAATTGGGCACTTAAACCAATGACCGCGACGACCAAAATCTTTGAGAGTTCAAATAACTTCACCGAGTGACTTTTTTATTACAACTGAACTTATTTATTTCATATTTTCTTAATTCTAACATTTCTATATTGGATTTCTACAGTTAAGGATATTCAGCAACTCCGTTGCCTGCTTAACCTTGTATCCTATGTAGTTATTCAACTTAAAATTAACTTAATATTAGGGTAGTTCATTATGTAGAATTCATTTTAGGTATTATTATTATAGTATTATATTATTTCAGGTATTATTATTAAAAATATATATATAAAAATATTATAACAAATAAAAATGACCCAACATTCCGGCCCCATTGAAGGACTGGAGGTCTTCAATTGAATGGAAGTGGAGCTAATTTGTGAACTGGTCGCTTAAAGATGCCGTTGCGCGTTGCGACCTCCGCCACCCTGACCTTGCCGTCTTCTCCTTCTACGACCTTGACGACTCTCCCGGTCATCCAATGCTGTGGCGGGCAGTTGTCCTCGTGGATTATTACGACCTGACCTAGCTTCAGGTTGGGCGTCTCGTTGATCCACTTGGCCTTGCCTTGCAGACCCAGGACGTAGTCTCGTGACCAAGCCTGCCAGAACGTCTGCTTGAGACCACAGAGCAGTCGCCAACGCTTCCATAACTTGGGCTCGTTGAGTTTCCCTTCGCCTACGGATTCTAGCGGCAGCGAACGCAGACCCTCTCCTATTAGCAGATGAGCTGGAGTTAGTGCTTCTCCGTCGTTGGGGTCTGGAGACAGCGGTGCGATTGGCCGACTGTTGAGCACCGCCTCTGTTTCTGCGAGCATTGTCTCCATTTCTTCCTGCGTCAGCGATGCGTTGCCCACTGCGCGCAGAAACAGGAACTTCGCCTGCTTGACGGCTGCTTCCCACAGCCCTCCGAAGTGCGGCGCCCGAGGTGGTATGAAGATGAACTTCACCCCGGACGACGCTGCGTAAGATTCGAGGGCGTGGCGACTCCTGTCGAATGCTTGCTGCAGCTGCTTGAGGACGTTGCTGGCTCCTACGAAGTTTGTTGCATTGTCGCATAGCACCTCTTTCGGAAGACCTCTTCTGGCAGCGAACCTTTTGAAAGATAAAAGAAAGGAATCAGTCGATAAATCTGATACTAACTCTAAATGCACTGCCTTAGAAGTGAAACACACGAAGACCGCTATATACATTTTCAATGGTGGTCGACCTCGAATTCTCAAAGAGACATTAACGGGACCACAAAAGTCTACGCCGACGATAAGAAATGGTCGCGTAGCTCTCACTCTGTTAGTGGGCAAGTTTCCCATTATTTGGGACATGAGTCTTGGCTTATAGCGGAAACAATGTACACACTTGCGAACAATTCTACTGCACTCTTCCTTGGCGTTAATTAGCCAGATTCTCTCCCTAGCGAGAGCAATGAGTGCTTTTGTGCCAGCATGGCAATTCTCGAAATGGAGATGTCGCAAATAGAGTGTGACAAAGTCATTTTGCTTCGGTAACAAAAGTGGGAATTTTGCATCATATGGCAAATTTGCATTAAGCAATCTCCCACCTACCCATAATAGTGAAAATGTTCTCCCTTCCTCAGTGAATATATGAATGAAAGGTGTAAGCCTCTGTATGTTCGACGGTAAGATCAGAGATTTCTGTAATTTAGAAATCTCCTCAGAAAAATTAGATTTCTGGGTAACCTCTACGAGGCGATAAAATGACCATTTCATTTCCGTTGCAGTAGGTATGATACTTTGATTTAATTTTCGTTTCTTTAGATTATCAATGAATCTGAGTACGAAACATGTTACTCGTAATAACTTCGTATATGAAGAGTATTTCGATATCATATCCAGTAGACAGTTAGATGTCCCCTCTACTGCAAGAAATACATTCACCTTTCTCGTTTCCAATAATTTCTGGTTCTCTGTTAATTCAAAATGTTCATTAACAGGCCATTTAGAACTGTCGTCTAGAAGAAACGACGGTCCTACAAACCATATTGAGTTTTTCAAATCTTCTACATCGGATCCTCTTGACACAATGTCAGCTGGATTCTGTTTAGTAGGCACGTGGCGCCACGAAACTTGGTCTGACCACTCCTGAATCTCAGCGACTCTATTCGATACAAAAGTCGTCAAAGAAGATGGATGCGTTTTTATCCAATGCAGTACTATTTCGGAGTCCGTCCAGAAATAAACATCATCTATTTCGAAATTCATCATCCGCTTAATTCTATTCCATAACTTAGCCAGCAGGTGTGCAGCACATAGCTCAAGTCTAGGAAGTGATTTAGACTTGAGAGGAGCAACTTTGGACTTAGCCGTAAGTAGTCTCGAGACGATCGTGTCCGTCTCGGAGCTTCGAATATATATGCAACACCCATATGCTCGAATTGAAGCGTCAGAAAATCCATGAATCTGAATTCTCGATGTTGATGTGGTATGGACGAATCTTGGGATACTAATTGAATCAACTTCCATTAAATTAGCTTTGAAGTTTTCCCATGAAGTATTCAACCCCAAGGGAATTGATTCATCCCAGTCAAGCTTTTGAATCCAAAGCTCTTGCAACAGGATCTTTGATTTCGTAACAAGTGGGCATAACAGTCCGAGAGGATCGAATAATCGAGAAGACACCGATAATATGTTTCTCTTTGTGGCCTTCAAGTCCTGAAACTTATCCTCCAAATGAAATTTAAATAAATCATTCTTCGGAACCCAATGTATGCCCAATGCCTTCGCAGAGTCGGAATCGCTATGAATTAGTTTCTCTTTCTGTAGAGAATTTAAAAATTCAGGATGGTTAGAAAACCATTTGGTGAGATTAAAACCAGCCGAAGCCAAAATTTCAGTCACCTGATTTCGAATTAAAATTAATTCATCATAGCTTTCAGCTCCGGTAAGTAGGCCATCTACGTAGAAATCACTGCGAACAACTTTCGAACCGATAGGCAAAGTCTCTTTGTATATATCGCTTAAGTGAATCAGACATCTGATGGCTAAAAATGGTGCTGAAGCTGTACCATAAGTAACAGTATTCAACCGAAAATGTCTCAATTCATCAGATGGATTCTGTCGCCAAAGGATTAATTGAAAATTCCTATCTTTGTCACCAATCATGACCTGACGATACATTTTTTCAATATCTGCAGTGATTACATATTTGTGGAATCGAAAACGGATTAATGTAGAATATAGTTCTTCTTGAACTGTAGGACCAACCATTAACAGTTCGTTAAGAGATACATGTGAATAAGTTCTACATGAAGCGTCAAATACTACCCGAAGTTTGGTAGTTGTACTCTGAGGGCGTAAAACGCATTGATGTGGAATGAAGTAGTGGGGAGTATCAGGGAATTTGTCCAAAAGAGACATGTGACCCAAGTTGAAGTACTCCTTCATGAAATCATGATACATATGCCGCATAGTATCATCTTTGGAAAGTCTTCGTTCCAAAGAGAGAAATCGTCGCTTGGCAATTTCAAACGAAGATCCTAATAATTTAGGATCAGACTTGAAAGGTAAAGAAACCTCAAACCGTCCCGACGCAAGACGTCGTGCTGTCGTCTTGAACTCGTTCTCACATTTCTTATGCTCCTCAGAGTAAATTTCAGTTGATTCGGTTGGAAGTTCTTCTAACTCCCAAAATTTCCGAACGATTGAATCAACATTGCTCTCGTCTTCAATTGAAGTATTTATATGAAATACTTTAGTGTTACAAGAGTCCTTTGAATGATTGTATCTTCCAGTAACAATCCAACCAAGAGAAGTCTTTTGAAGAACTGGAAGACTCGGGCCCAATTTGATTTGGCCAACACACATTAAGTCAAAGAAAGGACCTGCGCCAATTAACAAATCAATTTTTTGCGGCTTATAGAAGTAAGGGTCAGCTAATTCCACGTTTGACGGGATACTCAAACTAGCTATGTTAACCCTACGATCAGGTTGCAAGTTTGTAATTGATTTTAATACCCAAAACTTTGATGTAAATTGGGTAGAGTTGACACTCGAAGTAACAGTCAAATTGACGCGAGATTTTGATAATGAATTTGTTTCACCAATGCCATTTAAATTCAATCTGCCTCCTTCCTTTTTCAAACGTAGCAGTTGCGCTAGTTCCTCGGTTATTAAATTAGGTTGAGAACCGGAATCCAAAAGAGCTCTGGCTGGTATCAGTTGGCCAGAACTACTTCTTACTCTTACCACAGCCGTCGCTAGAATTATGCGTTCATCTGACGCCGAATAGTTAACAGAAGCGTGAGAAGTCGAAGGCTGTTCAGAGTAGTTTATCGAGGCATTATTAGAACTTGTATTATATCGGTGAAGTAATGAGTTATGTGCACCATTACATATCCGACACTTGGAAGATGGACACCTTGCAACTGTGTGTCCCTTTTTCAGACAGTTAATACATGCTGGCACGGATTTGATGAAGTCAAATCGTTTGACTATAGGCTCAGCAGTAAAGGAAGGGCAGTTGTTGATCATATGCTGCGTCGATTTGCAAAATAGGCATCTGTCAGCAGATTGTTTCGATTTGATACAATTTAATGATGTTCGACTGGGTTTAAAATTAAAATGTTCATTTTTAGGTTTATTAACCCTCGGCCTTGAATTTGAAGACTCGTCAGCAGAGATATGCTGGTAACGTCTATTCAAGGCGGCTTCGCAATCCGACCACAATGGGAGCTTCTCGAAATCAAGCTGTTCTTCCCATTTTGATTTGGTGATTGGGTCCACTTTCGACATCACTAAATGTATTAATATTGCATTAGTTATTTTCTTGTCATCACCAATTGACAACAACGAATCGTAAATGGCAGAAACAGTATCGATCATGCTTCGCAATGCAACAGCCGAAGGCTTGGTGATTTCGGGCAAATCGAAAAGTTTTGCAATATTATCGAAAAATATCAAGCATTCGTTATCGTAAACCTTTTTCAAGCTTGCCATTGCTTTGGGGTAATTCTCTTCGGAGATCTGAAAGGCCTTTACTGTACCCAAGGCCGATTCGGATAAGCATGAGATCAAGTGATTGAATTTCTCAATATCCGTCAAAGTCGGATCGTTGTGGACCAGGTTCTCAAATAGGCTCATAAAATTCTTATAATCAGCGTATTTACCACTGAATTTAGGGAGCTTCATATTTGGGAGTCTTGAATGGTGAGCCTGTACGCTAAACGAAGTTTCAGGCACATTCGATTGCCTATTCTTGGCTAACAGACTCATGAATAAACTCTTCGTGGTCACACAAAGATCTTCAAGCTCGGCCCTGTCGTCATTATCGGGATCCAAATTGTCCACTTCCGACTGAAGCTTCATCGCTTGGTCTATATATGATTTCAAAATATCCAATCGACATTCGAGCTCCATCGGATTAAAAGAAATAGTCTTCTCCACAATGGACTGTCGAATCCTGTCGATATTCTTAATGACCTTCGCTTTTTTCGCGAGTAATTTCTCCAAGCTTTCAGCTCTGGAGGGAGAATCTTGGCGTTTAGAGCCCCTACTAGTCATTATGATTGTTGTCTAAAAAAAAATTCCTCAAAACAAGAATTAAAAATTGACCAAAGTAAATTATTGGTCGGACTATATTTAATAGTATTTACTTGTTTTGGACAATAGAATTTTATCGATGTTATTCGGACACGCAATACCCGAAAGTTCCGATTCCAAAATTTCAGTGACTTTAATTGAGTCAAGATTAACTTACTTGATCTCAGAAAGTAAAAAATAAAAAATCTTTACACACAGCCGTCGGTAAAAGAAATTATTTTAATTTACCGAGTAAAATCGCTTAATAATCGATTTGTAAACAAAAAATCAAATTTCAATATGAACACACAGCGTTATTAATAATAACAATAAAATAATAATTCGATAACCGAAATTTGTGTGAACAATTTTTATTGAAATTATTTGTTTTGATTTTTGTTCTAGTGTGACCACTGTACACAGCTGTAATGTGTAACTTATATACAAGCAGTATAGGAACGCGTGAAACGGAACACTGATCGAAATAAACATACGAAAATAAATAAAAGGGAAATCAAATAAAAGCAACACAAATAGTATGCTGAATGTTTTTTCACCAACAAAAGAACGAATTGTTCGTGTAAATGCTTATTACTTTAATAATCTTAACACTCGCGATGTGTTTCACTAATAAGGGTGGTTCTATTTCGTAAAGATATAATTCACGTACAAAGAATACGTTTTTTTTTTTTTTCAATAAATGTAATAATTAAAATATAAATATTTCATAAATGTTTTATAAATATTTAATAAATATCTTTAAATAATTGGTTTCACAAAATATTAAGTGTATATAATAATTCTTGTGTCCAACTTCAACAGCGCAATAATTTTTGAATATTTTACAAAAATCTCTTAATTTTGATTAGTTTACAAAATTAAGGCAATGACACAAGAATTATATACACTTTTACCTGGTGCTCAGACTCGGAGCTACTTCCCAAGATGCTTTCTTTCCTACAAAGGACACAACGGCAACGGGGCATTTGGATGAAGTCCGAGGGTGAAGTTTTTAGACAATAATAGGTTGTGGGTTGAATAGAGGTGTGATGAGTAGGTGATGCGATGGAGTAATGGATGTTATTGTTGCTTTTAATTTTGTTGATTTCACAGGCACTACTCTATATTTGTAAGTAATTTTGTGTATTGTTTTGTATATGTATGTATATATTTATTTATGTATGTAGATGTATTTTTATTTTAGAAAGAATTATTTTGTTTAAATTTTATTTATTTTTTTTTTTAAATTTTTATTTAAAATTTTTCATTTAAAAAAAATATTCTTTTTTTTTTTTTTTAATTTCTTTATTTTTCTTTCTATTAATCAAAACAATTTTCACTGTGAAACAAAATTTCTCTCTTTGTGTTCAATTATGATGTGCAAAGTATTTCCAATCTAGCAAACACAATCAATGTACAGCTTTAGATGCAGATTTATATACACACAGTTTTGTCAAACAGAACTTGAGAATTATAGGTTTTATGGGCTGTGTTTTTTTTTTTTTTTATGTTTTATATTGTATTTTATATGTTCTCACAACACTTTACTCATTCAGAAAATTTTTTCTTGTTTTTATTATTTTGTATTTATAATTTCTGATTTTCTTGTTTTGTTTAAATCACCACACTAAATTTCTTTTTAATCTTGGATATTTTATATTATTATTTTTTTGTTTTTTATTAAATATGTATATGTATATGTTCTCTTTTATTGTATGTTTGTTATTTTTTAGATGTAAGTTTTTTAATTTTTAACAAAATGGTATTTGAAAAAAATTATCAAATACCCACAAATTTCACTTTAAATAATTTATAAAGGAAATGCGCGAATTTTGGTCTTATTATAAACTCGATCACTAATTTTAAGAGTCCCTGCTCGGGCGCCAAAATGTATTTCCTTAATAGTTTTTAAGGAATATTTAAATTAAATAAATTATAATTTAATATTTAAAATTGGGCACTTAAACCAATGACCGCGACGACCAAAATCTTTGAGAGTTCAAATAACTTCACCGAGTGACTTTTTTATTACAACTGAACTTATTTATTTCATATTTTCTTAATTCTAACATTTCTATATTGGATTTCTACAGTTAAGGATATTCAGCAACTCCGTTGCCTGCTTAACCTTGTATCCTATGTAGTTATTCAACTTAAAATTAACTTAATATTAGGGTAGTTCATTATGTAGAATTCATTTTAGGTATTATTATTATAGTATTATATTATTTCAGGTATTATTATTAAAAATATATATATAAAAATATTATAACAAATAAAAATGACCCAACAGAGAGCAAAAGCTAGTATATGTGTTCGAAAACTGGGAACAGAAGAGAGCTACACATCCGATGTTGCCAGTGTGTTTATTTATCTTCACTCCGCCTTTGCCAAAACAATTTATGTTAGTCTGGAGATCAAGCGTAGGCTTACTCTTGCCAACAGGTGCTAATATGGTCTCAATAGGCAATAGAGTAGCAGATACCTCAATCGTGTAACGACACTAGTCGCTTATTCTCGCTCATTAAGCACCCCTGAGAGAACTTGAGAGAAAAGTCCTACGTAAGCTCTTCGGTCAAATGCGAGTTGACGATGATTTCCGCATTCGATCTAACTGAATGAACTGTATGAGCTCCTCAACGACATGGACGCTGTGCAGCGCATTAATGTCCAGAGGATGCTCTAGCTCAGCCGTGTCGTTCGGATAGAACAGAATGTTCCAGCGAGACATGTATTCATTGCGGCGGTTGGCGGAAGTCGGCCAAGAGGACGACCTTGTCTATGTTGGAAGAACCAAATTGAAACAGCCCTTCATCGGTTGGTGTGACCAACTGGCAAGGGCACGCAAAAAGCAGAGGCGCCTAGAAGGATGTTTTAAAGTAGGCTGAAATCCGATAAACGTGTTGCTAATGGCCAATTAAGTAAGTAAGTAAAAACGACGTTCGTTGACATTGTTCTAGTCTAGTAGGTAGTATGTGTCACTATTCTTCTGTTAAAAGTTCTGAGAAATTAACTGAATAAAAGTTGCAATGGTTAATAAAATAGGTGAAGTAATGAGCTCTATTATTTTTCACGATTTTGGTCCGTTTTTACTTAATTTATATGTCTATTCTTATAATGAGACGATAATTTTATGATTAAGACATGACAATACAACAATACAAGAGAATTAAAAATTTTTCTAGACAAATGGTCGAATACCTGAGTTAATACATGGAGTGCCTGCATTAAATATTGTTATGTTCTTACCTTTTCAGGACGTTTAAAATATGACCTCGTAGATTGCAAATTAAATAAAAATAAATTTGTGTTTAGTTTTAATTAAAATCCTTTATTGTTCGCACAGTTATGTATGCCACTGTTCACAACTTGATGTAAACAACAACAATTACTAGTCAATTGTTCGATAGATCTTTGTAACGGAGATTTTCAAACCAGATTACTCTCCTCAAACGCACCGCGTCTTCTCACAGGACTGACTGAATTTTTACTAACTCTGTTGCCTGCTTTGCCTTGCCTTTTATATGGCTACGTAAACAGTCTGATTAATGTTCTTGAAGGCGAATGTTCGTGACTTTGCCTTCTCTAGATTTCTATAAATTTAGACATCGTTGTTTCTTTATTGTTGTTTGTGTATTTTGTTTACATTTATTTTTGTAGTGATTGTTATTGTATTTTTGTTTACTTGTTTTTCATTTTTTTATGCTAGTGTTTGTTGTTATATTACACAGTCTTCTTTTTAGAAAATTGCAGTCTTTTAACTTTTAATTGATATACTCAGTGTTACATGTTCTATTAGGCTTCAAAAGTATCAAAACTAAAACAGTAAAATTTACCTACCACAACATGGCAAATATTCAAAATAAAGTGTAATCGATTATTTCAGATGTTACTTGTTAAAGTTCTTTCAATCAACAGTAAGAGTTTAACTTAAATTTATGTGCCAATCAGATGGAAATTTTTGCATCAAATTTCAAAACAATGTTATCGATATTTTAAATAAAATAAGGAAGCTGGTCAAAATTTAATACAATCGAAAAGATTTTTTCTGAGGGAGAAAGAGAGAGAGGGATTTTTTTTAATTTTTATTCTAAAAACTTCATAAACTTTGCGTGATATAAAATATTTGGCTACAGATGGGATCAAATGAGTTAGTAAGTGTTCAATCTATGTATGTATATTTCATCCAGTAGTTGTGGTATAAATGCATTTCACTAAACTGTACAATTTTAAATGCAGTTTTTGCTTTTGTTCTGAAGAAAGTTTATTTTATTTCCAATTTCTTCTTCTGTCATATTTATACGCTACACCACAATGGTAAGTAAGTTCTGCATTGATGGTTTATTGTTCCGTTAACCAAAGAAATACTTGTAATTACTGCACTGAACTGATATTTTTATTTTATTTTTTCTTATGTTTCATATTCGAAACAAGGAAATATTGATCGAATCGAAACATGAACGTCACCAACGCCTACTTTGCCAACCAAAATATTTATATGATTATTTAATTCGAATACGATTACAAATTATATAATATTTATTTACAAGCAGAGCGACATGGACCTTATGCTCAATGCAGTGTAACAGACAAGAGTCTACGGTGGGAATTGAATCTATAACCCTCGTGCTAAAAGAAGTCCCCATTATATTTGTAATTAATTCGCTAATGGTTATAGTAGCTATGCGCTGTATGTAGCGCCTGTAAAAATTATCTGAATGTTGCAACAAACTCGAACAATTCAACTACGAACCCAAAAAAATTTTATTCTGGTCTTGTATTAATGGATTTAAGGAACTTCAAATTAATATCCCTCCAAATTAAATCCATCCACGAGATCGCCGCAAACCTGAATAACGATCATCACAGTAGGACCGAGCGTATTCCTCATCACTGAACAATCAATTCAACATACATAACACATATAATTGGTCATTTCACAGCGTCAGTCAGGATTACGATCTAGCTTCTCATACCACCCATGTTGTGTGTGTTAATTTTATACATGAGTAGCGGAACATACAGTTTAAGGTAGACTCCGAACAACAGATTCTTGAAAAGCTTTTCAAGGCAACGTGAGAGATGTCTGACCTGGGATTTGAACCATGGAAAATACCCAAAATACTTTAGAGATAGCGTAAGACGGCAACCATATTATCCTAGGATCTCATTTAGTAGAACAATCACATGTTGAGCTGTATTAATTGCATTACAGAAACTGAAGCAAATCGAAGAAACAATAAGAATATGTGGGACATTTGGTACAAACTAACTTTATAAAGAAATGAAAAAGGGAAAAAATGTGATTTTTATGTCATTCATTCTATCTCTCCCAATGTTCAAAAGCATATCCAGTTTCACCAGGGTTTTCAGTATACGACTATAAGTACCATTTGTCCTACAATTTCACCTGGAAGACATAAAAACATGTAACTAGCCTGTCTGAATTTGAAATTTGCAAATATTCAGTTCGTCCTTCTTTTTATAGACAATAATAGCAACTCAACATCTCTAGCTAGATGCAGACTGACTTGCAAAATGTATCAATACAAAGTTTGTATACAGTTCTACTACGGTATATAAATTTTGTACATATGCAAAGTTACCAAACAATGCATCAACTATAAATCCGGTGCCTGATTGCTTTTTGACTACGTTAAAAATACACATTGACAACGTTTTGAAATACTATACATAAATTGTAAACATTTTGTACAGCGGCTTTATGAAGCACTATACTTTGTTCAAACACAAAGCAACTAACATTTTGGAAGTCAGCCGTAGTTCCATCTAGAGATCTAACTCAGTAGATTCAACAAATATTATCACGAACTCACATTGTTTGGAAAGCAGTCCTCAAGTCTTTCTACATTTCAATATTGATTTGATTGCGACATTTCTTAAGTAAATATCAGAGCTACTGGATGACGCGGACATTTTAATGCTCCTGTTTCGATTTTATTATTCGCAGACTAGCTCGAATCTTGAACTTTGCTCAACATAGGGTGATAGGAACCTTTCCACCATTATCTACTAACTAACGTTAGCACAGTATATGTACGTCCATGGTATAACGTAACGCCTGAATCGTTCCTTTTCACAAAAGACTCTTAATTACATATTAGGTTTGAGTCCAAAATGCATATTCCAGCTTGAAATCGTGTACCCTCGTTTGCGCAACAAATGTTGGAAAAGAAACAAGTTATTCTAAATCAGTCGCCTTAGTCTAGGAGATAGTTAGTTCGCTTTTTAGACGTGAAACCAAGATTCAAGCCCCAGGTCAGACATCGCTAACAAAATGAAATATGAAGAAAATATTTCTTCGGCGACTTTCTCTCAGCAGATTTCTGGCAAAAACACTGAGAGAAAATTAAAAAGTTTTTAAAAAAATTCGTCATTCGGGGTCAAATTTAAATTGTAGGTCCCGCTGCACCTGTATAAAATTAACACACACAACATATGTGGTGCTGAGAAGCTTGATCGTAATCCTGACTAAAGGAAAATTATGTATGTATGTACGTATTCTAAAAATTTTAATTTTAGACGCACTACTAATTTATTTTCAATTTCCTTTGAATATTTGCATACGCATATGGACAAACGACGGTTGTTCAATAAGTCCATGACTCTTTGGATTAAAATACAGGTTTTTGTATTAAAAGTCAGTTTGGTTTTCAAAACACTTTGCTTTGAGCTTTATATGCTTTGTCCAACGTGGCTTCAAATTGTTTATTCCCTTCAAGAAATAAGATTTCTTGATGGCATCAAAGTACAGTGCCTTTCCGATGCGGCTTGGAAACAAGGAATAGTCATTCCAGGCTATAATAGGAGATTATAGCAGATGTCTAATTCATGGATTATGGTAGCTAGCAAGGGCTTTCAAAATAAACTAAATGAGCAGCATCTTTAATATCACAGTGATCAGATGACAATGAGCAATGTTGACCTTTCTATACAGAGACAGGATGTTCAGTCCCGACTTCTAGCTGCGATGGTGAAATGCAGTTGATAGTATGCCAGTATAACGATTTGTCTTCGCGGTATGATTAAATTTATTAAATTGTAGTACAAAAAATTTCAATGAAATTGTACCGAATAAACCTAAACGTTCCAACAAAGTCTAAAGATTGTGTAGGGCATTCGTACATGTCAACATTACTGAATTTGTTTCAGTCTTTTTCCTGGTTTATAAACACCTTAACAGCAGTAAGTTAAGGTTAAGGTGGCTATACACTTAAAATAATTACAAGAGTAAAACAAAAACAACAGAAGAAAAAATTGAAACCTTTGCGGTGACACTTATGAGTTTGTATTTCAATATATTGCCACGTTAACACGTAAACTGGCAAAAAGAAAAAAAACAACGTAACGAAACACATCCCCATAAAAGCGTTACAACAATTGTGGTAACGAATGAGGTGTGAATAAGATTTGTGGCAAAAAAAAATGGTAAAAAATGAAAAGAGTGTGAAAGGAGAAAACAACTCATACGCCTTTTCGCCTTCTCGGATTACATTTAAGACGTATTAAAATATCACTTATGGCCACTGCAACTTGTAGTTGGACATCAGCACCAGTGTTACTATGACACAGGGTGCAACATGTTGTACTATTACGTTGTAAATTACGTTCAACCTCACAGTTGGTAATCAATCAATATTATATTTCGTATATAATGCGTTGCAAGTAAGTTTGTAAGTCATAGGTGTTGTCATGAGGTGTTAATAAAAAAATGTTTAAAGAATGAATTGAAATTGATAACTTATTGGGCTGATAATAATACGCTGTTTAAAATAATTAAATTAGTTTTAACTATTATGACCTTGAATAGGAGAAGAGTTCTTGTCACTTGTGCCAACTAATATTCTAATCCACGAAGAAAGTTTTTTTTTTATTACCTTAGTTTCCATCGCTTCTATAAAAACCATTGGGCCTCAATTAAATATCGGGTGGGCAATCATATAATTTTTTTTTATAACATAATTGGTCATTACAGCCCTTCAGTCGGGATTACGACCTAGTTTCTCACACCACTTATGTTGTGTGTGTTAATTTTATACATGCGCGGTGGGAATTACAGTTTAAAGTCGACTCCGAACTACAAATTTTTGAGAAACTTTTCATGGCAATTTTATTTACTCTCAGAGTTTTTGCCAGAAATCTGCTGAGAGGAAGCCGCCGAAGAAATACTTTTTGCATTTTGTCTTGATGTCTGGCCTGGGGCTCGAACCCTGGCTTTACGTCTAATAAGCCAACTCACTACCTACTACACTACGGCGACTTTAATTATTCAATTATTCAATTTAATTTAAACCAACGGTTATTTCGAATCTGGAAATACTTATGTCATTCTATTCTTTCACAAAATGCAGTATACTATCTCCACTGAACGTAATTAATCGATTTACGCTTGATTTATTGGGTCAACAAGAAACCGCACGATTTTCATCTTTTCGGATGAAGCTCATTTTCATATTGGTGGGAACTTTAATAAACAAAATTGCCGTATTTGGGGCTCAGAAAATCCACATGTGGTCTTACAGAAGCCAATGCAACCATTACGAGTGACTGCGGCTTGTAAAGCGGAGGCATTATTGGCCGATATTTCTTTGAAAATGAGGACGGCGTAACCATTACGTTCAAATTGGTCGAAAATTGCACGAAAATGTTATACAAAATTTGATCGCAGAAAAGCACCAACAGTGCCCGGTATAGTTCATTGCTCAAGTTCGTGAAACTGCTTTCCTTGTTGATACGCCAAGACATGTTCACGTCTTGTACAGTGCGTACACCCGAAAATATCAAAGTTGTGGCTGATCACATCACGTCGAATTTTGGGAAAAGATTCGGTATAACGCCTTACAAACTTCAATTGCTTCAAGAGCTGTAGCCACATGACCATCGGCTTCTTTTTCTCTTCGCTAGTTGGCCAACTGTACGATGAGGTCGATTTTCTAAAATAAAAATTTTATCGGATGATGCTCATTTTTACCTTGGTGGATATGTTAATAAGCAAAATTGCCGTATATGAGGCTCAGAAAACCCACACCTGGTTTAACAGAAGAAGCCAATGCACTAGAGTTGGGTAGTTCGCGAACGAACTAGTTCAATTGAACTATTCACACAACTGAACTAAAAGGCCTCCATATCATAGGCCTCCACCCGTACGTACTGTTGAGCTAATCGATAGACAAGTGTTGAAAATGATAGCCAAAGGACACCATGCTCTACGAATTGTAGAAGAACCGGAATTCAAACGGCTAATAGAACTTGTCTCAAATTGTCCGGGATACACGCTTCCTACAAGAAAAACTATATCAAATAATATTATGGAAGCGGTTTATGGAGATATCTTAAGCCAAGTAAAATCTCAACTATTATCTGCTACAGCAGTCTGTTTAACTACCGATGGATGGACTTCGAAAACAAATGATAGCTACTTGGCTATAACTGCTCATTATATTAGCGAAGATATGCAACTAAAATCACATTTAATTGCATGCGACAAATATGATGACAGACATACTGCCGAAAACCTAAAAAATTTTATAAAAAAACAGGTGCAAGAGTTTGGTATTGAAAATAAAATTACGGCAATTGTGAGCGATAATGCGGCAAATATTACTGCAGCGATACGTATGGGAAATTGGAGTGGAATTAGCTGTTTTGCCCATTCATTAAACCTGATCGTGCAATTAGCACTTGCGGAGGTGAGTGATACTGTTTCTAAAGTGAAAAAATAGTAGAATTTTTCAATAAAAGCACACAAGGTATGAAAAAGCTAAGAGAATCTCAAAGGCAAATGAAACTCCCAGAGCTAAAATTAAAGCAGGATGTTCCAACACGATGGAACTCTACGTACGACATGCTGAACAGGATTGTTGCCGTAAAAGATGCTGTAATTTCAACCCTGTCGCTCACAAAACCCGATTTATCTTTGGCACTTCAAGATTGGGAGGTTTTAGACGAACTAATACCAGTTCTCGAGCCTTTTTATGAGGTTACGAAAGATATTTCAGCTGAAAAAAATGTAACCCTATCAAAAGTTTTAGTTTTGTGTAATCTATTAGAAAGTGTAATTTCTGATTTTAACGCAACTAAAAGTCAAATAAAAGTACTGATTTCCGTGATGAAAAGAGAAATTACTAATCGTTTTGGTGAACTAGAACGAAGTAGTTTATATGCAGAGAGCACAATCCTAGATCCCAGATTTAAAAAATTAGGTTTTAAAAATGACAGCTCCTATGAAAACGCTGTGAAATTATTGCGCAACAGAATCGGCCAAATTAGACTACCAAATACTGAAACACCTGATACGGATGGAAGTATTGCTGAAGTTCCACAAAAAAATATTTGGAAAAAATTCGACATGAACTTCAGTCGACTTACAAAATCTGACAATAACATAGCTGCTGGAATTAGAGAATTCGATAAGTACCTAAACGAGGAGTACCTGGAAAGAAGGAAAGACCCTCTTGCGTGGTGGAATGAATGCAGGCATTTGTATCCAAGGGTGTACATGTATGCTTTAAAACGCCTTTGCATAGTAGCCACATCTGTACCATGTGAGCGTATTTTTTAAGCAACAGGACAAATAATAAACGAAAGAAGGACCCTCATCAAACCAAATAAAGTTTCCACTCTTGTGTTTTTACACAATAACATGTGAGCCAAGTTACTATTAACTTTATATCAAAAATGTAAATACAATGTATATTATATTATTATATAAACATATTATAAATGTTTTTTTTTTAAATTAAATTAATAAATGTGATTGCAATAGACTGAATTACTATTAGTTTCTATTTTTTGTATTTATTTTATTTTTGTTTTTTATGTCCCTATAATTAAATTAAGATTTTCAAAAGCTGCATTTTTTATTTTTCAATTTATTTTTTTCCTTTTAAATATATGTATATATTTAGATAAGTTTTGTTGTTATTATTAGTTAGTTAAGTAATTTTGATTAAAAAGCGCTTCAAGCACATAAATGAATTAATAAAAATTAAAATGTGTTAAATACTATACTATATACTGTTTTTATTTTATTCAATAAGTTGATATAAATACACGGAATGCATTAATTCCTTTAAATGTATATATGTATTGTTTACATCATTTTAAATATAAATAAAATTGAGAAAGAGAGCGGAGTTGTTTAAAAGTACTGAACTATTGAACTAAAAGAACGAACTAGTTCATTACAGAGAGCTGAACTAGAAAGAGCGAACACTCAAAAGAGCTAAAGAACCCAACTCTACAATGCACCCATTACGAGTGACTGTTTGGTGCGGCTTGTGGAGCAGAGGCATCATTTGCCCATATTTCTTTGAAAATAAAACGTCAATGGAGACACCTATCGCACAATGATAACCGAATTTTTTGTACCCGCTATTCAGGATATTGATGTGAACGATGATTAGGAAAGACATCAAGAAATGTTTGACGTCCGTTTAATTAGCGGAAATTGTGATGTCAATTGGCCGCCAAGAAGCTGAAATTTGACACTGTTGGACTATATTACGTGGGGCGCTGTTAAAGTAAAGTGTTATGCTGACAAACCAGATACAATTGAGCATTTGAAGGACAACATTCATGCTTCCTTTGACCAGATACGACCCCATACACTCCAAAAGTGCAACCGCGCCAGCCATATGAACGAAATAATATTCCATTTCTAACCGGATGTCCAACTGCTTCACAATAGACAAATAAATTTGACAAAATTTCAAACCGTTTTCCCACGCTATACTTGTATACATTTCTATATTGTGATAACGCCTTCAATTCTCCCCCTCTTAATAATGTTAATTACGTCGATCTTAATTTGTCTTCCCCTTACAAGCCGAGCATAACCTTGCGGGTTCCAAATTATGGCAATTCTAGTGAAGTCGTTAAATAATCTTCTTCGGACATGATCGATCCTCACTATGAGTTGCAAATAGTTTGCAGGCTGTCAAATTTTTAACCTGGCTATTACCAGCGTTATCCTCATACTCTATGGATGCCTTGTTCGGAGCTATAATTCTCCCAAGATAGCCAAGTTTACTGACAGTTTGCTTGCTCCAGTTGAAAATAATTCCCATTAGGGATCAAAACATTACTTTTCAAACCAGTTTCTCGCTAGGTCCTAATCAGTAGATAAATATTGTCTACCTAATCAAAATCATTTAGGCCTCACTGCAATCTCTTTACTATCATATCAAGAATACTTTCATGAAGTGCCTCTAGAACTATATTAAAAGGAAGTGGTGACAGAACACATATCTGTCAAGAACCTATCCTGACACCAATCAGCTATTTGTTATGTTTTATGCTACAAGAGGTATGTATAACGGTATAGCCTGTTTATAAGAAGTATGTATTGCGATAGAATTGCTGTAAATTCCAGTTTACTTTAAACTTCATAATGTTGTGCTCCACCTAGAGATTGTACCACAATAATGTCGACCTCAATATTGGAACGAGTTGTCTCATGGGGTCAGATTTCATGCTTTTCATTTCATTTCATGCTTGGTTTGATTTCGAAAGACGGGTTCCATAAACATGGACTTCATTCCTTCTTGTATCATTATTTCATTCTCTTGGCAAGATCCAACATCATTCCTAAAGTTTTCGGAATTTGATTCTGTCTCTCTATCTGTTAACTCTTGCATGTTTATAGGATGCATGATGTCTTTATTGCTGGTATTGATAGTTGGCTACACATATCTGCAAAATTATGTTCACATATTATGTCATCACACCTTCAACCTTTCCTTCAATAGGAAATTTCGTCATTTACCGCTAAATGCAAAATCACCTATTTGTATTGTCTTCAGTACTATGGTCCGGAGAAACCCAAATAACTTCACGGATACTTATTATATCAACTTTTTTCTTATTAGTTTGAGAGTCGCCGTAGTCTAGTAGGTAGTATGTTGACTTATTAGGCGTGAGGCCACAGTTCAAATCGCCGGTCAGATATATCCAACAAAACGAAATATGAAAACAAATTTTTTCGGCGACTTCCTCTCAGCAGATTTCTGGCAAAAGCTCGAAGAGTAAAGTAAAATAGACATGAAATGATTCTCATAAATTTGTCGTTCGGAGTCGACTTTAAACTGTAGGTACTGCCACTCCTGTATAAAACTAACACATAGAACATAAGTGGTGTGAGAAGCTTGGTTGTAATCCTGACTCAAGGGTTGTAATGACCAATTATGTTATGGTGATAGTAAATCTTGCCATTTAGCGCTAATTGCAACATCATCTATTCGGTTTTCAGTTCTTTGGTTCGGAGAAATCCAAGAGTGACCACTTGTATTAATTTGTAAGGTTTTTCAAGTCATCACGAATCGTTGAAGGCCTAACGGTAGGAAAACGCTTCCAAATTATGAAAAAAATGTTTTTTTTTTTCAAAAAAAAAATCGTTCTTTTTACGGTCAACATATCTTCGATTGCATAATCCCGTCGAGACTTTTGTGATTACTTAAAACAGATTTAAAAAAGACGGCTTTATATCAGTCATTTATATTTAAATAATCTCAAAAAGTCTTCATATTTTAGTGGAGTATTCTGCATAGCACTTGATGTTAGCAAAATAGGCTGATAGCAGACGATTTTGAGCTCCATATAATTATGGGCAAAGCAAAACTTCTACTCATAGGTAATCACGTCCAACATTTGAAACATTATATTTCCAACTAGCGATTGGAACAAGAACTTAACAACCACATAATAAATATCCTTTTGGAACGTTACAAAAGTTGTATCTTCTAAAGTTATAAAGTGATGAGTCCTGCAAGTGATATACGTTCAATACATAGTATTAATGAATGACTGTATAAAAACAGTATTACAATGAAAACATTCTATTCAAGTTTTGTACCTAACATGACTAGGACTCCATCAAGTAGACAGAGAATCCTTGTGGATAGTTTACAATCGCTAAAAGGCCCAACCATTCTAAATAGTAGATGCCAGACATATCTTAACGAGATGGCATGGTTTTTTAACGTTATCTTTGACATGATGACTGGTCGCATGTACAATGAGAGGAATCTAATTGGTGACAGGCTAACTAAGGAAAGCCGAAGACTGTAAATCACGACAGCTAAGCTATGAAAGAAAGTAGCATCCACTGGAGGAGATAAGAAACTTAACTGCGCTGCTGCAGATATAGTCGCTCTATTCACTACACTTGCGAATGCTGCATTAGAATAGGATGAGGCTATCCCAAGAAAAACATTCTGTACAGCTTTTTGGGCGGCTTAGCCGACCTGGCGCCTATGAATATTGGAATACTACAGGGTTTCTTACATACATAATTGGTCATTGCAAACCCTTAGCCAGGATAACGAACTGATTTCTCACAACACTTTATGTTTTGTGTGTTAATTTTATACATAAGTAAGTGCAGGGACATACAGTTTAAAGTCGACTCCGAACGACAGATTGAGGAACATTTTATGGCAATTTTATGTACTTTCAGAGATTTTGACAGAAATCGGCTGAGAGGTAGTCGACAACGAAACATTTTTTCGAATTTCATTTATTAAGAGTTCTCTGAACTGGGTTTTGAACCCAGGTCTCACATTTAATAAGCCAACACACTATCTACTAGACTACGACGACTTTAGAGTTTCTTAAGGAACTCAAATTGGTTTGGTCAAATTGGTCATACTGCTAGGGTGCTTTCTGGATTTCTAAATTTTTGGATGTTTATATACCCCATATACGAATCTACGGCTTAGTTGGGACAGCATTGCTATATAATTCTACAATAACTCAGTGGAATCATATCTAAGCTAACGTAGTATGTACCTTATAGAGCTCTCCGTTAAACTATAGCCGAAGCATTAACGCGGAAATTAAATTTTTTGCACAAAATCTGATTCGGATACGTTTTAAGGAGAAGATCACATGGCGACTTATCTCAGATGGCGTCAGAGGAAACTATAGGAAAGACCTGACACTTCTAAAGAAGATTTTTAGAATGGATTGGCAAAATTGTATTGAAGTGAAGCCGGTGCAGCAAGATGAGCAAGAAGATGATGTACTCAAAAGGGAAGAATTTTATTATTACCCTATGCTCCATTCTAGAGTCATGTACTACAATTTAATCACTCAAGTTTTATGTGTTCTTTTGTAGTTTTCAAAAATTTTCTCAAATTTTCAAATCTTTAAAGTGTGATCTCAAATAATGGCGATAAAAAAATCATTTCATCTACAGCAGAGTCTATAAGTTTTAGGATGACAATAAATTAACTAACACTAGCGTGTGTCTGCCCAACCAACTCACTGCTTCCTCGGTAAACAATTGTTTGTTTTTGTTTTTGTTTTGTCATAAATTTGGCTGCTGTGTGTTCTAAAGGTCTTCTATTATTAATGGTGACAGTGTGTGGAGAACCATCATCACCACCATTGCCACCCGATGATGCCAGTGTGGGTATCAGTGACAAAATGTGTGCCTGATTGTTTATGGAATTGTTTATTTGACTTGTTGGCTGTTGTTTCTGTATGTATGTATGTGTAAGTGTGTGTGTGAGCATTTGTGAAAAGAAAAGTGTTGCCCTGCGGTTTGAACTTTTTTTGTTTTACCCCAATTCAGGCTAAAAGTAATAAAAAAGTAAAGTTTACTCGACTTTTTACGGGTGTTGCTGTTATTCTCTACTCCAAGAACCAAACATACAGACAAACAACAATAACAACAACATTTACATCAAACTAAATACACACCAACAAGAACAACAACAATGCACGCATACTATTATTTCATAAAAATGTCTCAAAATATATTAACTACACACATACACATGCAAACATAATGCATTCACGCATACTAACTTGTTTCAAATATAAATATTACTTTAAAGTACAAGTGTAAGTATTTATAAACACACGCACACAAACATATACATACATGAGTTTGTATACGAGTGTGTTACACTTTGTCGTTGAGTTGCAACAACTATTTGAGATGCGAAAAAATTATGATGCAGCAACACAAAAAATAAAAGAACGCAACGAAAGAGTTTGCAAACCAAAAAATTAACGAAGTTGTTGTGGCCCTACAACATAATATCCGACGCCACAATTTATGGAATGAACAAATTGGCAGTCAAGAAAATCAAGAAAATGAGACATTTTTTAGGAAAACTATTAAAAAACTATTTGGCCACATTGTCGGTCAGTTCAGCCTCCATACGACTATTACTTCCAATGGTATAAGGCTGACCGATTTCGCCACGGCGCTCAACATGGTAATATTTAGCACCAATTTTCAGCACCTCTGCACTTGAATGTCTACCGATCGATCAACATCCAACCAGATTGATTACATTGTGGTTGACGGAACGCACGTCTGCAATGTACTGGTTGTGGGCACATGCAGATGTCCAAATATTGACTCGGACCCCTACTTCATCGCAGCTAGGTTTCGATTGCGCATTAGCGCCTCGAAGTCTGCGTGTTCTAGTACATTGCGAAAGCTGGACGTCAAGAAGCTGCGATCACAAAGGACAACTCAGGCATTCTCCGTTCAACTCTCGTATAAGCTCCGTCGTTCACCATCTAATCTCAGCGACATTGGTAGACCTCCCACTCCTTGCGCACTACTGCAAAAACAGTCCTTATTTTCGAGCGCCCACCCCAACGAAATCAATTATGCGATGAGGAGTATCACGAGCTGCAGCGAAAATAGCCGCATACAGGGAAACGTAGCACTCCGCCGCTACGCGAGCCATTGTCGAGAACTATAGAGAGAGGAGAAGGAATGAGAGGCGCCTTTTCAGATGCAAGAAGAGGGAGCAGGAAAGGCGAGAGCATGAGGAAGTCGAGACGTATAGAGGTAGGAATGACGCTAAAAAGGATAAGCGTCCAACCCAAGGTTTTAAGACCGGAACGTCTTCCTGCAAAGATCAGAATGGTAACAGATTCGCAAGGGTTGCTGAGGTTATGGAAACAACACTTCTCTACCCTATTACGAAGCGATGTCGACACCAATCTCGCCTCTAGAGACGTTGATGTACCGAACCTAATCAATGATGATGGCGTTGAGATTCTGCCATCTAGCCATGAAGAGGTCAAAGTCGCGAATTTGCGGCATAAGAACAATGAAGTCTAGTAGGTGGTATATTGGCTTATTAGACGTAAGGCCACGGTTCAAACCCCAGATCAGACAAGGACGAAAAGGACGTCTTTGTCGACGTTGAAAGAACCAAATAGAAGCCCTGTAATCGATTGGTGTAACCGTAGAACAGCGGTAAGAAGTTATGAAAAAGGGAAAAAATTTGTATTGCAATCAGTATTGGCTGTGGGTTGATTACGTAAGTCAACTACTATTTTTTCCAAACCTACGTTTAGAAAACTACTGAGAATCATAATAAATTTTTTTGAAAATTTATTAAAAAGTTAAGAGTATAGAATAGAACTCAATGTGTAACCACTCCGGTGTAGGGTATTAAAAGTTTTTGTAAAACTAAGCTACTACTGCTACCAAAACATACACAATTTTACATTTTACACATGAGTATTTAGTTGTTTCTTGCAGTTGTTGTGGTACTTTTGAAAAAAATTTTATTTTGTTTTGTAAAAACTACAAGTGCTGGTACGAGTATTCGTATGTAGTTGTTGACGTTGACGCTGGGTTACGATGCGACAACACTGAAATGTAACGAGTTTACTGAATTCCTTTGAATGTAGAATTTTAGATGAATAACAAATGAAGTCAAATTATTGCATATCAATTGAGTAAAGTAATCAAAACATGATCCTTTTTTCCATTTGGGGCTCAATATTGAACTTGACAATGTGAGAGTTACACATCGGCCTGTGATCCACTGTCAGGTGCCACTGTTAAGAAAAGTTTTTTGTTTTTCCCCATACTTTTTTGCCACTTGTAGATGCAAATCTCAGAACAAACTTATGCATGTTTAAGTAGTTCATAGTTTTTTTTCGGCGGCAGCATGGGCTGAAACTGTAGGAATAGTAACGGTGGCAACGGTAGGTAGCACTGTGGTGGCAAATTGTGAAGCAGTTGATTTACATGAAAGCGCTTTAAGTGCCATAAGTTTAAGAAAAAGTTATGAATACACTTTTAGTAGCTATAGCTGCTACTGTACTGCTGCTGCAGTTCAAAATCGCTGAAATAAACACAAAAGAGTCAAGTTGAGTCTTTAATATTAAGTGTATTTGAATTTCATTTGTTTTTTTATATTTTTACTTTTTATTTCTGCGTTCTTCTTAAAAATATTAAATTTTTATAATTTTTTATTCAGGTTTTTAATCATTTTACAGAACATAACATTCCACCTGGGACTTCCAAAAATCTGTAGCTGATAACGGCCATTTTGTTGACGTTACTTCTGTTAAATTATTTGTCATTTATTCAGCGGATTTTTCCAAATCACAATCCACGACCATAACATGTGTTCGCTGAAAAGGCTCAAAATCAGTTGGCAATGGCTCCCAATTTTGATCGACAAATCATCTCCAATGACGAGACCCCTTTCTGGAACAATAGGTGTGTGAACAACAAAATCGTCGATACCAATCCATAAGAAATCCAAGACCATCCAATGCGTACCGAAAATATCATTCTTAGTCGGCGCCATATTTACTGCCGATTATTAAACATTTTTTTGGCCAGAGTTGAATGATCTTTTCTATCAGCGGCTCCAACAGAACGACACATACTACATAACATCATTACAACCCTTCAGTCAGAATTACGACTTTGTTTCTTCGGCGACTTCCTCTCAGTAGATTTCTGGCAAAAACTCTGAGAGTAAATAAAATTGCCATGAAAAGTTTCTCAAAAATCTGTCGTTCGGAGTAGACTTTAAACTCGTACGAATTTAAGAAGATGTCTCTGCTGGACGGGTATTTTTGCGGAAGTCGGCGAAGAGGACGACCTCGTTTGCATTACATACATACATAATTGGCCATAACAACCCTTCAGTCAGGATTACGACCTAGTTTCCCACACCAGTTACAGTTTAAAGTCGACTCCGAACGATATATTTATATATATTATATTACTCTCAGAGTTTTTATCAGAAATCTGCTGAGAGGGAGTCGCCGAAGAAATACTTTTTTCATATTTCGCTTTGTTGGCCTTGTAATGTATTCATAGACCCAATTATTAATCTATTGGACTTACACAGGACACCTTATCATTACAACCTACTAGACTATGGCGATTGTATCATACTATCACTGTGCTTATTTTTTGATAAAATTTTGGCTTAAAAAGTAATTAGAAATTTAGCGATACATGAATACATACGATGTTGACCTTTACAACCCTTTGGTATCACTCATGCGTTAATGTTGTTCGTAAGTGGCAGGCTCTTCACTTTCACATCGAATAAGAACGATAAATATGCGTAGCTTTTTTATGGCAATTAGTTTCTCCCAGGACTTTTGCCAGAAGAATGCTTGATCACCGAAAGTAATATTGTTTTAAAGTTGTCCGAGCTGAGACTTGAGCTCTCGGTGACCTCAGCGATACATGTATTTACACTTGATATGTTTAAAATTATTGCCTTCAATTTATTTTTTCATATTTCGTTTTCTTGACTGACCTGGGATTTGAACCGCTTAAGAAGCCAAAGAACTATCTACTATATTACGGCGACTGTGTTTCCCACCGTGCGGAAACCGTATTGATTAGATTACTTTCCGCAACCTTTCCAAATCGCTATTTTGAATAGTTTAAGTTTGCTAAGGATTACTAAAGCGCGCTTTAAGAGGATCGAATAACGTGTCTTTCACTAAGCTAATAGTATTTTATTACAATTTATGGGTAATTTTATGCAAATATCTGCCGATAATCACAAATATTTGCTGTTAATACCCTAAATTACTCATAGCATTGTTGATTAAAAATCTCCTATCGATCAAAATATTTCCTCCATCAATTGAATTTTTTTTTTCAACACAATTTATTGAGTAAAAATAATTGTTTTTAGCAATGAGTAGAGTTTTCAACTTTTAAAACTTTTCCGTAATTAAAAACACAAAACTATCTTTATATTGCCATTATTGTTATTTGTAATAAAAATATATTCATTTTCCCTCATTTAGCAATGAACTTCCTTATCATACTTGCAACTGGTTAAGGCCATAAAAGGATAATTTAACAAAACCTTTTAAATGTGGTCTTTTATTATTAAATCTGTTTTCAACACGTTACTTTCACCCATTCTCGCCATTTGTATTTTCATTTCATTTTCCTGCCACCAGATTATGATTTTCTCACATTGTTGGCTTTATTTGCATTTAAAATCTCCATTTAACACAATTAGACAATCATGTGAAAAAAAATACCGTTAGGCAATAACAACAACAGGACTAATTTAAATCCCCTACTCATGGCTGGATACTTATGGAACAACAAAATGGATGTTGCGAGAGAGAGAGAAAGAGGGGGTGAGAGAGATCAGTATGAATACATTTACTAACGGATGCTGCCGTTAAAGAGCTTCTATACTCTATGAAAACTGATTAAGGTGTATGCATATATGTATGAATGTATGTGTGTGTTTGTTGGTTTAGAAGTATGAGTATTATTTTATATGTGTGTATGTATGTAGAGGAATGCTAATGGTGTAACTTCCGTTGTTTGGTTGGCCTCGTGTTTGTCTGTCTAACCATAATATGTTCGTGCACACACACATAGCCTTCATACGGTATGTTTGTAGGTATGTATATACGTTTATTGCAAAGTGTGAGTGTGTAAATAATTTTACACGTTTGTATTAGAATTTAAATTCAACGCCATGCAATGTTAATATGAATGTATTTGTGCCCAAGTATATGTTTGTTAGAGAGTGTTTGTATTTCTCTATGTGTGTGTGTGTGTTCGTAGTAGGCAAAATATCTATGAAAGTTTTAAACATAACTGTTTGTATATTTATGTGGCAGACATGTGGTTTACCGTGAAAATACCGGGTTAAGATGATTAAGTGTTTCCGCATATGCGCCCGCACTTCAAAACTCACAAAAAAAAGTACTGAAAGACAAAACAACCCAAAAAACATTTACAAAACAAAATAACTATGGCAATAGCGACAACAACAGCAAGCACAGTACAACAAAATCATCTGCACCCACCACAAAACGGCAACAACTGCTGCAACACATTATCATCATATTTTTCTGTTACACAAGTTACAAGACGTGTAATATAGGGTACTCTGGGTAAAGCGGAATTTAATAAGTATCAAATATAACTACTTTCGAAATAGTACCAATGAAAATTTTATATTTATGAAAGTCTAAAGGCCGAGTCACATAGAAGCCGACATACGTTAAATTTTGACATTTTTATCTGTCAAACATCTTTTCTTACGTATTATTTTTCTTTCCATACTTCTGCGTTAACGCAATGGACAAAGTTGGGCAACTTGTGACTAGCTTGGACAGCTATCAGTTGGTTTGCTTTGTTTTTTCTCTTTAGAAGTTTTTGCTGTATGCAGGCAAACTCAATAAGGATACCTCAAAGTACTGATTGTTAATTTGCTGTCAGATGGATGTGTCAAAGTACAAGCTATGTCAGATTCCAAGTTGCCTAGATTTTTTTCCATTATAATACAAGGGAAATAATTTTTATTCGAATTGATATTTTTAGGCCATTAACAACACTTTCAGATCTACTTTTTCTTTTTATTTTACTGGTCCATTTAGGATTACATTTTTACAGAATAAAGGTTTAAGCTTTTTAGGTTTAATTCACACTCGCATTGGCTATAACTGTTTGGCTATTACATGATACTGTAGTAACAGAACTATAAGTCGGGCTCTCCATTAAGACATATCTGGTAAAAACCTACTTTTGATTCGGTTCAAGTATTCTTTCCACCTCCAAACCGTTTTCGCATTATTCCAGGGTAGTTTCTTTTTGGTAGAGTATCTGCCATTTGTCTTTGCAAAGATATGCTTACAGAATTCCACTTTCATCCATGTTTATGCCTGATCTGCTGCATACAAATCTGGTTTTTTCTCCCCATCGGTGCATTATAATGGCACAAGGTGCCAGTTTCTCTTTTCTGCCTTTATTTTATGTATCATATTTCCCGTTGCGAGTGATATTCAGGCCAACGAAAGCATTTAAAGAAAAAGTGTTTGGCATATACAATAACATTCCGGTATTCATGAAAGCAATATCGTGCATTGCATTATCATATCGTTGTTCTGATACTTATAGTAGCATTCGTGACCTGAGAGTATCTACTAATAGTACCTAGTAATAGTTTACTTCCCCGATATTGGTTTTAATCCACTAATCGATATTTGTAATGAGTCTGACCATCATGATGGCTATTCCTGTATAATCCCTAATCTTATTGCGACTATCGGAGTAATTCCTGTATACCAAGCTGTTGCGTTGACACTGCAGGATGTAAAGACGTTGGCTAATTCCAACTGAGCTAATACAGTTATTGACATTTTCTCTGACCATATTTTGTCTTCCCATAAATCGCGCATGTGGAGTAGGATATTGTTAACACCCATCACGACTGCTACATAATAGTTCTTCTACGTTTCCTGTTGGAATTTGTTATTATTCTCAAGTACTTCTTCGTGGGTATAACTTCGTCGATCTGTATATTTATATCTAACATTGCCATGAAAAGTTTTTCAAAAATCTGTCGTTCGAAGTCGATTTTAAACTGTCGATCCCGCCACTCATGTATAAAATTAAAACACACAACGTAGGTGTTGCGAGAGTCTACGTCGTAATCCTGACTAAAGGGTTGTAGTGATCAATTACGTATATACGTATGTGCTAAACAAGTTAACAATTTTCCGATTGTTTCGCTATTCCCTATGTTCGGGAAATTCTGTGTTTGAGCGGCCGCAACGAAATTCAGTAAAAAAAGATCCCAAAATACTTGTGAAAATGATATGTATTTACGCCAAAAATAATGTGGAATAAACACACGAAATTAATTCCACTTTCGCCTCAAATCACTTGGTAGACTGCTACTAATTGTTAGTAAACACAAAGTAAGGGAAGCAATTTGTTTACATAGTTAAAAGCATTGTATTCAGCGGAGCCCCTATGCTGACCAAACTTCATCGACAACCTTAGATGGAATTCGGTCAGTACAGAGACTACGCTTACCTCTGGCGTCACAACGGGCCGCTATGCGTGCACAAGTGAGCCTTGTTATCAAAGATACCACTTCAACTTAAACACATAATTAAGAAATCAAATGAAGTCAGGTGTTTTACGAAACCAATTCACTCGTAGTAAATCACTTCTAATCTGCATTAAATTCAGTGAACATGGCCTTTTGTGTACTGCTGAAAGTCTACCAGTGTAAGTCTTTCGTATAAGGCAGTTTCTACGAAATATCCAAATACTTTGATTTGTGGTCATAGGCATATGAGTGTCAAATGTTGATGATATTTGCTAAACAGTGGATATGAAATATATTTGGTCCGAAACGGAACATTGTACATTGGATGTACTGAATCAGACCTTATCTATACTGCTGAGCATCAGACTCCGTCTTTAGGAACTTGTACAATATGACGTTTAAAAAAACTCAACATAAATCGAAGGAATTGATTACGGATAAAAAAATCAATAAATTATGATACCGTGTACCATGAACCTAAATCGTTAGATAGACTGATTCGACCATATCGGACCGTAATATTATGATAACCGCACGGCCTGTCGCAGAGGCGACGGGTTCAAATCCTATGCCAGACATCAAAACGAAGTATGAAAAATATTTCTTCGGTGACATTCTCTCAACAGATTTCTGGCAAAAACCTTGAGAGTAATTAAATAAAATTGTCGTGAAAAGTTTCTCAAAAATCAGTCGTTCAGAGTTGACTTTAAACTGTAGATCTCGCCAATCATGTTTAAAATTAACACACACAGCTTAAGTGCTGTGAGAAGCTAGGTCGTAACCCTGACCGAAGGGTTTTAATGATTAATGATTAATTATGTTACATTTTGCGCCAATTTTTCTTTATCATAGAGTCAATAACTAAAGTGCTACATTTATGTGCCACTTGCCCATTATGATATTATCTTTATCCGTAAAATTACTTACTTATTTAATTTGGCAATACAACCCTTCAGCCACAATTACAACCTAGCTTATGACGCCACTCATGTTGTGTGTGTTAATTTTATCCATGTGTGGTGGGATCCACTATGTCGAGAACGAACAATCGATTTTTGAGAAGCTGTTCATAGCAATTTTATTTTACTCTTCGAGTTTATTGCCAGAAAGACAGTTGAGTGGATGTTGCCAAAAGAAATATTTTCTCAAATTTCGTTTTGTTCGAGATGTCTGAGCCAGGGATTGAACCACCCGCTCTCGTCTAATAATTCAACCCATTACTTACTAGACTTCAGCGACTTCATTAATAAAATAAACGAAGCAGAGTTATTGTGACCATGATTGACTGTCACATTGTCAATTCCGTCCGGTTCAAGTTTTTGCTTTTGTAGAAGTAAATTTGTAAAATAGGGAGGGAGGAATTTATATTTGGTACGATTATTTCCCGCTGCCTGTACAGACAATACTAATCCAAGTTTTCACATTAAAACGTAGTACCAGTGTCATTTGTACCAAAACTTTTTCCAGAGGCCTGATCGGTATTATACAACTCAAGGCATAGATTACTTTAACGTTTTATTAGAAAAATAACTGCTTTGTTCCTAATAAACATTTGTAAGAAATTAATTTGTTAATAATTTGTGAATATTATGTATTATTCAATTTCGGTATTCTAGTTGTATTCTAGTTGTATTCTATTGTTCACTGCAGATATGCCAACAAGTGTACTGACTCACAAGTCTACTATTGCGGACGATACGGCCTTTTTAAGTACGTATTAATAAAGATTCTACAATTGCGTCTCAAAGACTTCAATATCACGTTAATGAATTAGAAAATTGACTGCTGAAATGGAAGATAAAAGTCAACGTTTCTAAGTGCGTGCACATTACGTTTACACTGAGAAGGGGAAATTGTCCGCCCATCAAGATTAATGGTGTGACATTACAAGAACATAACATTGTAAGATATCTGGACATCCATCTCGACCGTCGCCTTACCTGGGCTCACCATTTAGCTGCCAAAATTACCAAGTTCAAACTCAGAACAGTACAGCTGCTTTACTGGCTTAGTGGACCTAAGTCAACCCTTGATTTAGAACTAAAATCGGTTTTGTATAAGTCAGTATTGAAATCTATTTGGCTTTATGGTATCCAGCTGTGGGAAACAGACTCACCATCCAATGTAGAGAAGCTTCAAAGGCGACAATCTACACTTTATAGAATAATAAAAGGTGCTCCTTGGTATATAAGAAAGTGTAACATCCAAAAAGATCTGATCAGAACCACGTCCCTAGGATTACAGAACATCCCAATCGTCTTGTAAGAGACGGTCACAGACGTCTCAAGAGGGTTCAAACAACTGATATGGTCAGATAAATTTACTTTTGATGAGCACTTTTAGTTGTACGTTGCGGTGGCAATAGCAACTTTTATGTTCGCATTATTTTAGGTTAAGATTTGAATACTTATTGTAAATTCCGAAAGGTAAGATTCAATAAATAATATATCAAAAAAAAAAAAATTTGGTTTTGAGTACTTTTCAAAAATACGGCCAGCTTTAGTACATGAATATCAGCCAGAATTTATTTACCAACATAGTTACTTGGAACTGTATCTGTTGATTGCTTTTTTTTTGGTTTCATGTGATTTAGTCTGCTTTAGTGCCATCAGCTGTAACACATACCAGTACAACAACAATACCAATACCACCATCACTACCGCCATCATCACCATGAATAACAACAATAACAAAAAGACTAAAATATAAACAGAACAAACGAACCATTCAAAGCAACCATTAGCAGCAGCAGCAACAGCAGGTTGTTGTTAATGGTTCCTCGCTCGTTGAAACATTCATTCATTTATTGCAACATTTATTTCATTTTTCTTTCCTTTTTTTTCTATTGTTACCCTACACTTGGCATCTATCACTAGCTATCGAGGTAATCAATTATAAGCAATTAAGTACACATAAAATTAATCTGCTTTCACACGAAATATTTTTTTAGAATTTGAAATAATTCTCTGTTATTGCCATTAAAATGTAGGGTATTTTGAAGTCTATTATTCCTATCATTTGTTTTATTTGTATTTCTTATATTTCTCTCCATTTACAGCTTTTTGTATCAGTTTTATTATAATTTTTATTTGTATTTTTTATTTCTCTCTCTCTCTCTCTCTCTCTCTCTCTAGTTTTTCACTTTATTGTTCTAATTGCTGTCTGTTGTTGTTTTTGATTTTTCTGGATTTTAGTTTTGCTGTTGAATATTTTTCGTTTTTCATAAAATTTTGCTTTTGTGCAATTTAATGGAAAAACTAATTTATTTAACATCGTATATATTTATTAAAAAGTTATTATTTTTTAAATTTTTTTCTTTCTGTTGAAATTTGGAAAAATTAAAATTCAATCTCAATTTGGATAATCAGAAATAAATCTGGCACCTATTATACGTAAGTCGTCTCATAAGCAAAGGAAAGAGAATTTAAAAAAAATATGCTGCATTTGATAACATGGTTTTCTTTCAAATATTTTTTTAACAAAATCACAAAGAAAACAAACAAAAAATTTATCAATAAGGCCTCATGCATCACACTTCAATGAGCACAATTGCATGCAAGGAAAATAGTATCTGCCTTAGTTTCTTATAATTTAACTAGTTTGCCTTGTTTTAGTTTGATTTTTAAACATTTTCCAGTAAGTGATCTATACTAGCTAAATCAGCAAAAGATAAAACTTCGGGCTTTTCTTATGTTTAGTTGTAATAATACTGTCGTGATATGTTAAGGAAATTTTAGGACGACACTACGACTCGCTTTATGTTGCAAGTGTCTAACAAGATCGATGTTTTCGTTGCTAGTACATACCCAAAACTGCGCACCGTAACACCACAAAGATTTTAATGTTTGTTTTCGGATTAGCATTTTATTTTCATTAATAATTGCAGCCTGTTCTGGGATAATAGGATTGCTCTCATGGTCAAGAAGCAACGCCTTCTGTCAGAATGATAACCCATATTGTGTTCAGTTTGTTTATTGACTGTGAGACAAAAATGCGAACTAACTAAAACTTTCCGTGGATGTCACGACCTGATAGGTCGAACGTTTAAGTCTCCGAGGCTAGACAAAAAGTATCACGACCTCTTAACATGTATGATAGAAGTTGCCGTAGTTGCTGGCTTATTAGACGCGAGGCCAAGGTTCAAACGCCATTTTAGAAATCTCCAACAAAAACGACTTCCTCCTAGCAGATTTCTGGTATAAATTCGGTGTTCGGAGTCAACTTTAAACTGTAGATCCCTCTATTTATGTATAAAATGATCACACACAACATAAGTGGTGTGAGAAGATAGTTTTTTATCCTAGCTGAAGAGTTCTAATGACCAATTATGTATGGTAAGAAGAAACTTCCATGTCACACCGGATTTTAGACTCATTAGTTTCTCCTCCCTCCTGCTGAAGACCATGGAAAGATTCATTCTTATGAATCTACGTCAGACATAATATGGGAAGCACCTATCTATGGGACAGCAGGTGTACAATAAAGGAAAGTCTTTTGAGATTGTCCTGCATAGCCGTACTTTTGCGATAGAGAAATTGCTGATTACCTTTCCGGCTATTTAGAACACTATGGCGAATTCAAAATCAAAATTACTCTGTAAAAATTAATCTATCCGAGCTACGGAAAATATTGTTGATGGATTTCTCACGCACACTCTCAGCCACAACTTCGATATTTTATAGTATAAGTATTGAAAACAGTTTCACGAACTTTAGCAATAAACTTACGTATACCGGGCACTGTTGGTCCTTCTCTGCGACAAATTTTATACCACATTTTCGTCCAATTTCCGTTTGTTTTGGAAATAAATTTCCAACACACTCAAGCGTAAATCGATTCATAGCGTTCAGTGGAGGTAATATACTGTATTTTGTGACAGAATAGAATGACATAAGTATTACCAGATTCGAAATAAATTTAAGCCGACAGAGGGCCCACCCGAAGTCGTGTATTCGCCGTAGTCTAGTATATAGTATGTTGGCTTAGACGTAAGGCCAAGGTTCAAACCCCATGATCAGACCCAGACATCAGCAGATTTCTGTCAAATACTCTGAAAGTAAATATAATGCCCATGAAAAGTTTCTCAAAAATCTGTCGTTCGGAATCGACTTTAAACTGTAAAAATTAATACACACAACATGAGTGGTGTGAGGAGCTAGGCCGTAATCCTGACTGAAGGTTGGGTTTTTTGATCTAGAGGTCGATATATATTGTAAAGTTGCGAAAGAAAAACGTATAAAAACACACATACTTGCCTCATTTGTTTATACTTAATTTTTCTTCCAGTTTTCTCCTAACAAGCATTATTGAATCAAAAGTAAAAAAACAGTATTACTCCCTTAACAAACTGCCTGTATTGATAACAACAAATTCCAATAATGACTAGTTGACTTTGTAGGCATCAAATGACAGGAAAAATAAAATCTTAAAGATTGTTTGTACTTAAGCATGTAATCCCCAAGATATCGATAACAAAAGTTGACTAATTGAATTTAGTTTTTCTATTTATTAAACAAATTTGTTTACATCCTTTTGTCATGTTCCTTCTCCTATGGAATTTTTGCAAGAAAAAGAGAAAGAAAGAAAACTATTTTATTTATTCTCTGTTTTTTTTTTCTCCTCAAGCTAAAGAAAAATTCCTGGTAAAATGTGATACAATTCACACTTGTAACATCAATTTTATTTTATTTTTCTAAAAAAAGAAAAAGTTTAAATTTTTTTATGCAAACAATGTAAATTGTATTGTAAATATTCACAAACAAACAAACACTTAAAAAATTGGAAATAAATACGGCAATAAAGTGCAAACATATCGGGTGGGCCATCTATCGTTTTAATTTTGAGCCATCAGTTATTTTGAATCTGGCAATACTTATGTTATTCTATTCTGCCACAAAATTCAGTATATTATCTCCACTGAACGTAATGAATTGATTTATGAACGATGAAGTCGATTTCGCAAAAAAAAAAATTCTTGTCGGATGAAGACCATTTTCAACTTTGTGGGTTCGTAGATGAACAAAATTGCTGTACTTGGGGCTCAGAAAACAGTGGTCTTACGGAAGCCAATACACCCATTTCGAGTGACTGTTTAGTACGGCTAGTAGAGCGGAGGCATCATTGGCCCATATTTCTTTGAAGATGAGAACGGCGCAATCATCACGGGCAATGGAGACACCTATCGCACCATGATAAGCGATTTTTTTTACCCGCTCTTCATGGTCTTAATGTTAACGATGTTCGATTACAACGGGATGATTCAACTTGCCACACATCTCATGTCACAATCGATTTATTGCGTTAAACGTTTGATGACCGTTTAATTAGCCGGAATGGTGATGTCAATTGGCCGGAAAGAAGCTGCGTTTTAACAGCGTTGGACTATTTTCTATGGGGCGTCGTTAAAGAAAAGTGCTATGCCGATAAACTAGACACAATTGAGCATTTGAAGGCTAACGTTCGTGATGCCATTGCCGAGATACTGCCCCATACACTCAAAAAAGAACGAAAATTGGTCCGATCGAATGAGGCTACCATATAAATGAAATAATATTCAATTTCTAACCGGAACAATTGTACTTGTCAACAAAAAATAAATAAATTTTGCAAAATTTCAAAGCATTTTTGTTGTATTGCGTTTTTAATGGCCCACCCTATACAATATTTATGGTATAATAGTGCGTATAAATATTAGTATGGTTCATATTCTGTCATAGAAAAAAAGTTCAATTCATTTAAATAAAGGGTAAAGCACCTGAACATACAAAGAGCCTTCCTGTCTAATATTGCTTTACTTAGTATTAATTATTAAGATTTGTTTACAAAATTTGTTTAAATTCTCTATTCTAGCATTTAAATATTTCGAAATATTTAAAACTTTATTTACGACTTTGAGTGACAAAAAACATTTTTTTTATTAATTTTGCTCACCTGACAGACCATCCGTAGAGACTCTTAAGCAATAAGTGAATCTTGTTTGTACAAAACAGTTTGTCTAGAGTGACACTAAATAACAATAAATAACAACAAAATACGATAAATATTTAAAACAAAATAATAAATGACTGATAAAAAAAGATTAAATTTATTTTAAAACTGCAATAAAATAACAATAAAAATCTATTTTACTCTCCTAACCATTCCCCAGAGAATGTGAACAGTTTTGCTGTTCATTTTTTAATGAATAAGTTTCATTTAATGCACAAAATATTTGCTTAATATTCTCAAAGAAAGTGTGAATCAATAAAAAGTTCTGCATACGGAATAATCACAGAATTTCCAAAAAATAAATCAAGTATAAGGTATACCGGTATGAAATGACCGTTATTTTTTTGAAAATAAAACAAAAATTTTGGAATGGGAAAGAAAAACAAAGTCTTGGCCATTTCTGGCAACATATTTCTTCCATCTTTCATGTAATTTGTGGATTACATATGTACATACCTAATTGGTCATTACAACCCTTCAGTCAGGATTACGGCCTATCTTCTCACACCACTTATGTTGTGGCCGTTAATATAATACAGGAGTGGCGGTACCTAAAGTTTAAAGTTGACTCTGAACGACAGATTTATTTAAAAACTTTTCATGGCAATTTTTATTTACTTACTGAGTTTTGGCCAGAAGTCTTCTTAAAGGAAGTCACCAAAAGAGTATTTTTTAATATTTCGTTTTGTTGGAGATGTCTTTACAGAGATTTGAACCAAGGGTACGCGTCTCCCGCCAATAAAACTGTTCGTCCTTTGAAGCAAACTAATAAAGCTAATTTTTGACTGCTCAGCCAATGCCGGTCCCATCGATGAAAACAAATAGTAATCCGAAGATGTCAAGTGTGGTGAATACCGCAGTTGAGGTAGCAGCTCCCAAGCAAGTGTATTGTCAAGTTGCAAAGTTACCTTGTCGTGTTTTGTAAACCATTCTGGTGGTTTTTCGATTAACGCAGTAGGTACGTCTATTAGGCATGATATCGTGGGCACAGACATTTCGAACACAACAAAATATTGTTACGTTTTTACCTTTTAAAAACTTTTAAAATACATATGAACTCGTAGATTGCAAATAAAATAAAAATAAATCTGTGTTTAGTTTTAATTAAAATTTCTTATTATTTTCACAATTCTGTGTGCCACTGTTAACGACTTTCTGTATACAACAACAAATGCTTTGTTTGTTATTCCTCTGTTTACACCCTCTGCATAAACAATAACAATTACTAGACAATTGTTCGAATGAACACACCGCGTCTTAACACAAGACTGACTGAACTTCACTAACTCAGTCGCCTGTTTTGTCTTGCCTTTTATATGGCAACCGAAACAGTCTGATGAATGTTCTTGAAGGCGAACGTTCGTGGCTTCGCCTTCTCGAGATCTCTATAAATGTAAACATCGTTGTTTCATTATTGTTGCTTTTTGTGTTTTTGGTTTACCCTTATTCTTGTAGTGTTTGTTGTTGTATTTTTGTTTACTCGTTTACCATATTTTATGGTTTTAGGTTGGAAACTTAACTAAAGGTTTGTTTGACCAATTAAATAAGTAAGGAAACTTCCTAAATGGCAAAATAACTAGGAATAACACTGGATAATAAATTAACATTAGGGGCACATATGTTGATCATCACAGGATGATCCATAATGGTAAGCAGAAGGCTTGTAGACAAGGCCTGAGGATGCAACCCAGAAATTATGCACTGAATGTATACCATGACGGTCAGACCTATAGTGGTCTGTTATTTTAGAAATAAAAATGAGTGGAGTAATTCGGAAACTGCATACTTTTTAAAGGGTGACTATTTTGAGTTATACAGATGCCTCAAGAGCGGATCTTGGAACAGTAGCACGAATTTTTGCTCCCAGAATGTAATATTTCGTTCCTCTGGGAAACTCCGAGGTATTCTCTAAGCGTTAGACTATGTATCGACAGGCGTCATCAATTCAATTGAGATCGCCATTCAAGCACTCGTTTCTTAAGAGGTTGAATTGGAGATAGTAGACTAAAAAGGCAAATAAGGTAACCCTCTGCTGGGTCACAGGTCATGTATGAATTCTCAGTGGAAGCGAATGTTTGAAAGTTAAAGTACGAACAAAGGGACGATAAAGAGAGGCAAAGAATTAAGAATTCGTAATGTTTGCTACTTCCAACAACTCATTGAACCCAATCATACTGCTACTAATGTGAAGATGTGATTTGCCTACCAAAATCCCCACAGGCTTAATACTCTTGCACAAAGTACTGACATGACATCAAGAGAGTAATGAGGAGCTCATTAGGAAGAACGGTTATGTAGACGCATAACTTCAAACAAACAACAACTGAAAAACTTGTTCAAGGCAGCATATATCAACAGACATATCTTAACAAAACTGGTACATGAAATTATAAATTGATAAAATGGAGTGCTTGACCTTAAGCGATATCCTACTAAATATAATGGATAACATTTGAATGTATAGGGCCCTTGAATTTTAAATTTACTCTGAGTTCTTTTTAGGTACGAACACATTTGATGTGCAAAAATATAGTCTCCAGAAAATTATCTAATTTTGATTTGTGAAAAACATTAAAAATGTATTTGTTTTATAATCAAATAGAAATACACTAATAACTAATTTTTTATATTTATTTACAAACTATTGCTTAAAATTTATGAAATTGCTTACATATACGGAGGTACCTAGAAATTTGTAATTCACTGTACACTGCATAAGGATAAGGCGTAACATATTGAAGTCGCCGGTTGTGTCAACGTAGGTAGTATGTTGGCTCATTAGACGTGGCCAGACATCCCCAACAAACTGATATATGAAAAAATATTTCTTCGGCGCCTTACTCTCCAGAAGATTTCTGCCAAAAACTCTGGCCGTAAATAAAAGTGCCATGAGAAGTTTCTCCAAAAAGCTGTTGTTACCATTCATGCCTAACATTAACACACACTACATAAGTGTTGTGAAAACCTAGCTCGTAATCCTGACTAAAGGATTGTAATGCCAATTATGTACGTTATATGCATACTGAGGTTCTAGGCTTTTGCTGTCCACTGTGCACCCATGTATACTCTTTGTGAAAGATTGCTGTGTTAGCTGCGTTGCGTGTATTGTTTTTATAGCATAATACGGTATTCAGATAGGCACCTTTATTGCGTAAATCGCAATAAACGCCATTATTGACCTCAATATTTCATATAAAGTTGCAATTAATTGTTGCGCAATAAATATGCAAATTGCTATAATATTGAGTAAAACTTAAAATGCAGCACTGTCATAAGTGAGCATATTACAATTATCCGAACACTTTCTGTTGATATTTGAGTTGCCAAACAAACGACAAACAAACCAATATAAAAACAATGTTGTTGAAACAACCAGCTGTTTTGTTTCCCAGCTGTCAAATGAATGAATAAGCAGCTGAACTGCGTATTTTATTATGTCTGAACACTTAATATTATTGTACTCAATAAACCGAATATTGACTCAATAAAAGTGCATATCTGAACATAATATAAGGCATAACATACTAGGATTTAATTTATGCATCTGCACCAACTAATTCCCTCCAATTATTTCAGTTTCGACTTATGCTGCTGCTAAATATTTTTCACCATATAACACTTAAATGTATTAAAGTAATGATTGCTCCAGTATATATACTTCCAATCTATATTTTTAAATATCTGTTGTCCTTCAACGTAATTAAAGGTCATTGCTTGCAACATGAAACTTTTCTAAGGAATAAAAACTTAAAAGATTTTCATAAATTTTGTGGCCAATATTTCGTCAAATTTGACAATCTTTTGTCAAATTAAGATGAAATAAAGAGACTCTTTAATTTTGGTGATTTTTGTTAGATGAAGATGAAAAAATAAAAATGAACAACATTGGATAATAAATTGAAAATTTTTATTCCTCTATAAATCTACGGCCGTCTAAGTGTCTGTCGGTTATAATGTCTCTTTATTTGTCAAAAACAAAAAAAAATACTTTTCTGCCAAAATTTCTATAAGGATAGTATTTTAGTTTGTTTTACCTCTTTTGGTCCTTTTTTATTTCATACTATTAAAACAAGATAAGATAGTAATAGTCAATCAAGATCAACTTTAAGATACCATACGTGAACTCAAAATAACAAATTGTATTGGTAGTATAACTTCAGATCTGGTCACGTGTACCATGTTTTATAGCTTCTTAATAGAAAACATCATATCTACCGGAGGGTACAACAATTCACATATTTTTGACAATTTATGTATTTCGTTCCAAAGAAGAGGTCTGCACTATAGCCCCGTTGCAATATGTACATTTTTATGATTCAAAATTACAGCCACGTGTCTGGTTGCAATGCTCGCTTCAAACGAATTAAAGTACAGGTCGACGTAATAGTTTAGACAGTTTTATGGATCACAGCTATCTCATACCACGTAATACATTATCTCGGTGCATTGGATATTCGCCTTAGCCACTGATTTCAGTTGTTGCCCATGCTTCACATATGATTTCTTGTGCTTGAAGTTGTCGTAATGAATTTATTTTCTTGTCAAAATAATGCAAAACTGATTTCTCTATTAGGCATTCAAACAGCATTTCAGATTTGCAAAATCATTTTTAACGTCTCCCGGCTTCAATTCGTAAGGCACATATCCTCATTGCTTTTAAATAAATCCTAAAGCTTTTGTTCCCTTTGAAAAAGTCTAACGATTGTACAGGCTCTTCTTGCATATGGCATAGAAGTTGATTTAGTAATGTTTCGAACTTAAGAGAGTCATTTTTGACATTCATTCAATATGTTGTGCTTTTGATAAAGCGTACTCACCGTGCTCAATAAGTAACGATTACTCGCACAAACATTTTTCTCCGCAAAAAAGTGGTTCTTCAATTGCTGTCTTCTCCAACCATTTTAAACCAAACAATGATGATTGATTTTGATAACTCAAGAATTGCGCTTTCAAATGACCACTAAATAACAAAAATACTAAACCACTAATATAAAGTAACGCATGGTATCATCTAACGTAAATTATTATAAATGTACTGAAACCATTTCGATATATGCATCCAGCTATTAAGCATTCCCCGCTTATAATTTATTATTTACTTAAAAAATATGTTTTTTTATGTTACGTTTATATGTCCCCCTTCGTAACAACGTTCTTTCCAAAATTGAACCTGTTTACTAGCTTTCACATTCGTGCGATTAAACTTTTCTGGATTTCTTTTCATGGGGATATAAGACATGGGGTTATGCTGATAAAATAGCAACTAATGAACCATTGGAAGCCATTCAAAATTAAAGTGATACGGCAGATTTATTTCCTTATGGTTTCAGTCTGTTCGAGGCAGAGACTGCACTCTGTCCCATGCAGAAGACGAACTGAGGCAACGGAACCTCTGATAATTGGATCCTGATAAAAATGTAGTAATGTTCACCTTTCTTAATTTGTAAAAGCTCCTCTTCTGCTAATCTGAACTGGTGCAGGTCTCGAGCGATTCAACGACCTGATTCTCTGACTAGTTAACGCTAGCGGTGGCCCAGCAAATTACAACTTTGGTCACCACACTGAGTTCTAGAATATATTCAAGCCGGCATTCTGTCGAATACGAAGCCAGTCTTGTCAATGAGCCAAATAGAATTCTATCAGATTGAATGAGACCTGGCTATTTGCTCCCATGTGTAGTATCTCGATACAAGAACTCCCCCTTTATAGGCACTATCCTGCAAGCATTTTTGAAAGTGCTTATATCCGGGGCTTATTAGACGTGTCGCCTCGGTTCAAACCCTAGGTCAGACATCAAAACGAGAATATGATAAGAAAGATTTCTCTGTCAGCTGATTTCTGGCAAAAATTCTGAGAGCAAATAAAATGGCCATTTAAAGTTTCTCATAAATCTGTCGTTCGGAATAGGCTTTAAACTGTAGGTCCCGCCACTAATGTATAAAATTAACACACGACATCAGTGGTGTGAGGAACTAGATCTTAAGTCTGACTAAAGGGTTGTAATGACCAATTATGTATGAATGTATGATTATACGAGGAATACCGTACGCGTGAAATTTTGAAATGGGTCGAAAATGTTTCAGAATATGTTTTTTTCTAGAAATTTTTGCCGAATGCTCTTCAATAAAACTAATCAATAAAGGATACTGAGTTCAATTTCCTTCCCATATGAACTTCACCGGACTTTTTAAGTAAAATTTTCCGATAATTTTCGTTACTGAAATGAAAGTAAATTAGCAAATGATCGTGGGCAATATCCTGCAATGGACCTAACAAAAAACAGTGGAGAAGTCATCACAAATTTACAAATTAAATTTCTTATTTCATGAAATCATCGCAGTCTAGTATGTAGTGCTTATAAGACTAGAGCCTGTAGTTCAAACCCCAGCTTAGACATCTCGAACAAAAGAAAATATAAAAAATATTTCTTTTGGCGACTTCCTCTCAGCAGTCTTCTTGGTCGTGTGAGAAGCTAGGTTATAATCTTGACTAGAGGGTAATATCAATTTCACGAAGTATGAATTCCACTTCAGTTCCAGTCATATCGTAGATTCAATCGTTGCAACTAAAATAAAAATTATTCACTTCTGATCGTTACTTTATTTACATAAAAATAAATTTTTTATTTATTTATAATTTCCCTATTTATTTAAAAATGTCTTTATTTATTTAAATAATAACTCTCTGCAACAGATAACACTGCGAACTGTCAGTGTTCAATAGCACTAGACTTATCGCGCATTCTTATATAATTCGCGGTGGTTAATCACTGACTCACGTTACATCATTGACTGACTGGCAACTTTGTCCTTCGCTCTGTTTACACTCCTTTATTTTAAGTCTGGTAACTTTGCGAACTTTGTATTGTGTTTTTCTAAACGTTTTTTGATCTTGTTTACTAAGTTCAATAAGTATGGATCAAAGTAGTAACAACAAAGTAAGATTTAATCAAAGGCAATGTGCAGTTGTACTCATTTTAATATTTTGTACACGTTCCACCTGACACTTTAAACAATTAAAAGAAAGAAAAAGATTTTTCAGAAAAAAATTTATTAACAAAGGACTCTGTATATAGAAATTCGGATTCATAATGATCGGAAATTTATTTTAAACTCTCATCCTTTTAGATTTTGATGCTCAGACACTGGTACTTTTCTGATTGATTAAATTATATTGACTCCATTGATGATATTTATCTTATGGTACACTGCCATAGTGACGTGCAGGATGAAATCAAACATCTTGCTTGTAGTGATGGTGAGGTAAATATACATATATAAATGGTATCCGTCCTGCTAACGTATGTATGCCCACTCGATCGATGTGGAATCATAACTAATTAAGTTTATTAAATTTGCCATCTCGGTAGCATTAAGATCAGATGGAAAAAACGATAAAGATATTAATTATTGAAAGATATAAATATTGGGCCGTAGTCTAGCGGGTAGGTGTGTTCGCTTATAGGACGTGAGGGCACGTTTGCAATCCCAGGTCAGACATCTCCAGCAAAATGAAAAACAAAAATATTTCTTAAGCGATTGCTTCTCAGCAGATTTCAAGCAAAAAATCTGGAGTTAATGAAATTGTCATGAAAAAGTTTCTCAAAAAGCTGTTGTTCGGAATAAGAACATAAGTGATGTGAGAAGCTAGATTGTAACCCTGACTGAAGGGTTGTATTATGCATTAAAGATTGACTTAATAAAACCTTCCAAGCCTTTAAAACGTTCTACAAAGTCTTCACAGAAAGCAATATTTTCAAGGAAACAATTTTCGTTGATGTTATAGCAGCGATACAACAACATTAGTGTAGGGTATAAATAAAATATTTTTTTGTATCAGTTTTTGTTTTTAATTTTACATAAACATGAATTATTTGCATTTTAATTCGTAAATGGAATGCCATAGACTGACTATTATTTTTACATCTGCTACTGCCGTCATTTTTGTGAATTTTTTTTTTTCGTTTTTTGGACAAACTAAGGAAACCCTTTTTATTTCGTTTTTATATTCTTTTTTTTAGTTTTCTTTTGTCTATTTTTGCTTTTGCATCAATGTCTACATTTTGTGGTAATTATGGTATATTTTTGTTTTTCAGCAAATAATTTATGTTTTCATTACTCAAGATTAGAGAATAAAAACAAAAAATTGAAATTTTTGTGTTCATGCAAATCCTCCTTCATTTATTCTGCCACCAAATGAGAAGAGGATACAACGAAACGAAACGATGGTGTCAATCTTTTTTTCCCCGAAAAAGACGGGGAAATAAAACGGAAACAAAAATAAAATAAAACTTCAATAATTTTTTCATACAAAGCATGCAAATATTATTAAAAAAACAAGTCGGAAAAAATTCTTGTCATTTTTATATGTATTTTAGAACGAATTATTTTATTTTATATCGACCATCGATAGGATGAAAGCACCCAAAATTTAGTCATCCAATTGGGCAACATACTACAAATGCAACGAATAAATGTCCAATGCCAAGTGCTTTGAATAGTTTTTTTGCTTTCCATTTAATTTGAAAAATATGCACGGCAGTATGTGTTGTGTGTGTTTGTGTTTTATAGTACCTGTCACACTAAATCAAACATTTATTTTAGCATTTATTCAGCTTCAGTCCATTTGATGTTTGATGTAACTCCCCTTGAATCCCTTGGGCTGCATCACCGTTTTTTGGAAATTTTTATGTATAACAGTATGTCCTCGCATGTCTACAATGATTTCTTTTTTGGCTAAATTTTTGCAACGTTGTAGTTATCCCCTTAAAAATTTCCGTTCCATATCATTGCTTTGGCTAGCATAGCATAGCTCCTTTGGTGCCATACCATATTAAAGGTTGTGTTGGTAACAACATCTTCTTCATCATCTTGTGGAGAGTAACTTAAGTATTGACACATGCCTGAATTGACATGTCGGCTTCATGCATTGAAATTCCACTTTTGCTTTATAACCAACTAACATACACATACACTCTTTCGTACATCATATGTCAACAGTCCCATAGTTTATCCTTCGATATGCCTTCCTAAGCACAGACACACACACATTTAACTCCATAAGCAGGAATTACTAATGGACACTTGTATTGTGTACAGCCGGTTGACCAACTCAATGAATTTGATTTTTATTTTCCTTTAGAACATGTGTGTGTTGCCTGTCGTCTGTGCATTTCCTGTTTGTGTTCAAATGCTATCCTGTAAGTGTACATACATACGTACCAGATTTCTTATAACTGCTCACTCTCTCTCTCTCTCTATGTAAAAATTCATTGAATTTCAAATGTTATTACTGATGAATTTGTAACGTCCTCTTCAATGTTGATTTAAGATTTTGTCTTTATTTTACTCTTTTTATTTTCTGTTCCTTCACTATCAATTTAATTTGTTGATCTAACAGATCTAAACATCTAAATATTGTATGTTTGACGTACATATGTAGTACTCGTAGTAGATTGTAGTTGTGGTAAATAAAAATTGCATTTCAATTGCAAAAATATTTCACATCGAATTCAACCAATCAATCAGTTTACATGCAAACTATTACCAGAAAAAATATTTAAGAAATACCGAAGTTCTTAAAATGTGTGAAATCGAAAAGATGAAGTTAAATCCTGTTGTTAAATTAAAATTCACACATTTTGTAACTGAATATACAATATATTCTCTCTTGAAACACTAAACTTTTGTCGATACAGTTGACAGTTTCCAGTGGTAACAAAATCAATGCAACTTTGTTAATCTCCATCACATCATCAGAAGACAGATGGTTAATACTGCAGCACGGCATTTATCTCAGCTTAAATACATTTACTTACTTAATTGTCCATTAACAAACCCAGTAACGGACTTAAACCTGCCTTGACATGTTCTTCTCTGCTTCTTACTTACCTTCACCAGTTGGTCACATCAATCGATGACAGGGCTTCCTCGACTTCCGCAAATCTCCGCATAAAATACCCGTTTGCCAGGACATCCTCTTCAATTGGAACGACATGGCCGAACCAGCGCAGCCGCTAAACGTTAATACGCTGCACAACGTCCATATCGTTGAGGAGCTCGTACAACTCACTGTTGGTTCGCACTATACCGAATATCTTGGCTTCGGTATTCTGCATTAGTGCTTAATAGGGTCCATGCTTCTACGCCATAAAAAAGCATGACGATAACATTGTCGTACGAGAGAGGTCGCTGCTATTCAATTGCCAGTTGAGACCATAGTAACACCTGTTGGCAAAAGTGATCCTACACTTGATTTCCAAGACTGACTTTATTTTTGGTGGTCACGACTGATCCAAGAAAAACAAATTCATTGACTATATCGAAAGTATAGTTATCGGCCGTAATCTGGGAAACAGATCGCCTTTTCCTATTTGTTGACAACATATATTTTGTTTTGTCCTCATTTACTGCCAGACCCATCTTGATAAGGTCCAATCTGTCAGTGTTTTAATCGTAGTGGGCGCATATCGCAGGTACTTCCCTTTTCAGAGCAGGTCAGGAGATAGGGAACACAGAGCGTTCTAGAGAGATCAGTGGTCTGCTTACTCTTAAATATCGGAGATGTCTTTGATAAAACTAACTATCATTCTTCTCCCTACAACCATCGGACATCTTCCTCCGAAACGTGGCTGCTTGAACTGCACAGAGGCTTAAATTCTCAAATGTGTTTAGACAATGCACGGTGGGCCACACTTCATTACTGCCTCAAATAGAACCGAATAACCCAGGTTTTTGATGTAACTACAAGTTACTACTCCCACACGGGAAGAATAGGTTGCTTAACCTGTCGTCGGTGACGGTGATATAACGATGTCTCAAAATTGGGATGCAGAACTAAATCTGGTGTCTATTTCGATAAACTGGCACTAAAGGGGTTATATAGATTACCTAACCAGGCCAGGAATATTGCAGAAGCTGCCGTAGTTTGGAGGAAACAGAATCAGTGTAACACCTTTTAACCGAGTGACCTGCACTTTAGAACAGACGTCATCGGAATTGGTTGACAGAACGTTTGAAAATTTGGGCATGGTGGCGACCGTGCCACTAAGGAATAGCTTCATCCGGAGTTCGGTGTGGTTGAAACTCACCACTGTTTGCGGTGTAAATTTCGAAATCGTTTAACTGACTGCACCTTTTTTGGAATACAGAACACTATCAATTTTGATTATCTTAGTCGGATTGTACATATATTACGATTGAAATATCTCCACTAATAATCAATTGACAACAGTTAGGGCAACACTGCCGTCATAACTATAACCGCACTAAATTATCCGTTGTGCTCAACGTAAAAAGAAATTGTTCATGAAAGGCTTTACGGTATATTATAGTATTATAACGGTAGTTTTATTCAAACAAAAAATTTGTCAGTTACTCTTTGAATTGGCAAATCCACAACAATTAATGTATTTCTTAGTGTTGCGTAACTATATCCGCATCGCGTTTAAATTAAAATAAATTATAACTGCGTCGAAATTTTAAGTTTTATTTCAATTAAAATAAAATGCCAAGGGGAACATATCTTACAGATGTCGAAAAAGGAAAAAATTTTGGCCTTTTTGGAAAATGGGCTAAGTTTTCGAGAGATCGGTAGAAAACTAGGTCGATCGGACAGAGTGGTAAGAAATTTTGCCAAAAACCAGAGTCAGTATGGCAAAAATAAGACCGGAGGACCAAAAAGAAAGTTATCCGAAATAGATCGACGCAGAATTGTTAAAGCCGCAAGCAATTCTATTAAAAGTCTTTAGCAGATTTCTGCCGATTGTGGCGTAAAAGTGTCAAATGCCACAATAAGTAGAGCGCTAAAGGAATCCAGAACAATAACCAGACAATCGCTAATGACTACGCCAAGATTACTCACGCGCCACAAGACAGCCCGGATGGAATTCGCAAAGAAAAATTTGCAAACAAACTGGAGTCAGGTAAGTAAATATTTTTATTTTTTTTAAGTATTATAAGTGATTCTCTTCTCTTTTAGGTGATTTCTTCTGACGAGAAAAAATTTAATTTTAACGGTCCAGATGGTTTCAGTGGATATTGGAGGGATCTGCGAAAGGAACCACGATATTTCTCTAAACGAAATTTCCTTAATGGTATGGGGAGCCTTTTGCAGCGATGCAATGCTTGATTTGGCCTTTCCGAGCACTCGAATGAATTCCGGAGAATACATAAGCATTCTTAATGAAAAACTGATGCCTTTCTTGGAAGCCCAGGCTGAAAAAACTTTCATTTTTCAGCACTACAACGCGTCAGTACACAAAAGTCATCAGACGATTGAATGGCTTAAATCAAAAAATATAGAAGTGATTGACTGGCCCGCCTGTTCTCCGGATCAAAACCCAATACAAAATATTTGGGGAATATTGACCCGCCGCGTTTATGCCCAAAATAGACAATTCAAAGATGTGTTCGAGCTAAAGGAAGCAATCATTGATGAATGGCGAGCAATTAGTGAAGATATGAGGACAAAACTTGTCCAAAGTATGCCAGATCGGATTTTTGAGCTGATTCATAATAAATATATTATTAAATATATTTTTTTTTTGTTTAATTTATAATTTTGTTAAATTTGTTAAAGTGCGGTTATAGTTATGAAACAGCTGTTTTTGTTAAAATTAATTATATTTATGAAACTAAAGTGAATAAATAATTTATTTTTATTATATAATGTAAGTTTTCGTCTATTTTCTCTTATACTAAAAAAAACTAAATTTGTTACAAGCTGTACAGGCTGAAATATTAACATTAATAGGGGTGCGGCTATAGTTATGACGGGCAGTGTAGGATACGATACCATCCTGGAATGTAAGAATTACTTCATGCATGGAACGATACGCTTTACATTGGTACCTAATCGTGAAGTAGTGATCGGACATAATGACTATAATGGCTATGCATCATCATCATGAGCAATGCTTATTGCATTGAAGATCAAACTAAGATAGTGGGGGAAACGTCACATCAGCTATTGCAGAGCAATGAATAGTAGGAAAGTTGGGCATAATTCCTGGATCGATTCTGTCGGGAGAAAGTGTATTAAGACTGAATAAAGACGACTTTCGCTCCGTAGACACTCCGCCTTACATGTACACCTAAACTCGATAACAGAGCAACTTATCTTAGAGAACTGGACGGTAAGAATCTGGAAGTAACGACTGCCTATAGAATGTAAGGTTGGCACAACGACCCTACTTGATAGCTTAGGCTTAGCTTATAGGTCCTCAATATTAGTCTTCTTCTCTAAAGAATCTTACTTTTTCTTAAGAATTTTGGAAGAAAGTAGTCCTAAAGAGTTAAAATTTTGAATAATTTATTCGTATAATTTGTTTGAAAACGACCGAAAAATAAGAGAGAACTTTCGTTTCCCGAAGTCTAATCCTTTGAGAAAAAGAAATCTACTTTCCCGATGTTTATGATCTAAAATTAGACTTTTATTCATTGAGCCTCAAGTACGGTCCCATAGTAGACTATAGTGGAACTCCTACCTCTGTGCGATATTTACGAACGTTATGTAGGACTGATGTAGCCTTTTTGGAAATTCATGGAGTCTAGACTTACGTGTGCACATACAGGTATTTATACAGCATTATGCTGACATTGGCTAATTATTCGATAGGCTCGCGGTTGGTTGAGGATAGGGAAAGTTGACGAATAATGAGTTTTTGCTTTTGACACTTCTAGCTGTCTTCTGGATGAGACGCAGTACAGGACTGTCTGAAGGAAAACAAAATAACTGGGTTTTACTCGGAACAGGAACACATTGTACCTTTTTGATCTGGAAGAAATGAGATCTATTCTCATTGTATATTTATAGTTTATATATTATATTTTATCGATCATCGGAGAAGTATGATAAATACGATAAATTTTATGTGTCACATCTATGTGGATTTTTTTATTCAAATTTTTGGCATTTGTTGTGAAACTTTAAAGACATCGAAATGATATAACACTTGTTATGTCATTGAAGTATTAAGTTCAAGATGTCAACATTTTGGGAATGATATCATACCAGACATAACTAGTCTCAAAGATGCTGACTGAAAGAAATTAAAGACATTGGTCATTACAACTCTTCAGTCAGGATTACGACCTAGCTTCTCACACCACGTTGTGTGCATTAATTTTATACATGAGTGTCGAAATCTACTGTTTAAAGTCGCCTCCGACGAGAAATTTTTTAAAAACTTTTCATGGCAATTTTATTTACTTTCAGAGTTTTTGACAGAAGCCCGCTAAGAGAGTCGCGAAGACATTTTTTTTATCATATTTCGTTTTGTTGGAGATGTATGACTTTTGGTTTGAAAAGTGGCCTTACGTCTAATAAGCGAACACACTACCAACTATACTTTTCATGGTAAGCACATAACAGGACGACTTATAGGTTCAAGTGTATACCCATGGCAATTAGATTATTAATTGGTTCTGCAACCTTCCTTCTTTACATAGGCGAATTGTACAATTGGAAACTAAGGAAACATAACTTTACCTTTAATTTTAGAAAAAATTGTCCAAAATAATGTTTTAATACTCATTAGAAGCATTTGTTTGATAATGAATTTATAAAAGGAAAGTAAATTATTAACGAAGTCTACTGACAAGAAATCTAGTTACCGAAGTCGATTTTATTGAAATCTTGTTTCCTGATGCTTTCAAAATGCTTTTTTAAAAACAATAAATTTAATTTCACGTTGCAAATGTGTTAGGTTTGGATATGTCAGAAAAATAGCGTTTATACTTAGGCTGAATTTTAGACAAAACCAAGCTATGAAGGCCTATTAAAAAATAAAATTAATTTTGTTCTGTCCTGATCAGAGATCAGCAATGAATCGTTTTTCACTACTAATAAGCACTCATGAAATTTTGAATATAAGTGAGTCAACAATATTGAAATTCGACTAGTCTGATTCATTCATACTCACTACAATGTTGATTTATAAGTACAGGTTGCAATGAGTATGCCTACAACGTTGATATCAAACTCATACCATTCGAAATATCTTTGATTCATATGCCTACTCATTCAGATTCATAACTTTAGAAAAATACTTATAATACTTAGAAATGATTCGAGTGACTCGAATCATTCATTAAAATTTATATTTTAGTTGTTGTTGCATTCACAAAAAAAGAAAAAAAGAACACATAAGCAAAAAAGACAGAGCAGCACGCAGAGCAAACACACAATATTTTAGTGAGTATTTTAGTGCGCGTATACGAATCATACTTATTTTGTGATTCGTGTATATGTTGAGTTATGCAGACGTCATACATATTAAGTATGAATATAATGAGTACTTCAAACTTTGAGTATGAGAAGAGGTTCCATGGTATTAAAACAAATATGAATGCGTATAAGTATCAGAAATTATGAGTATGATTCGATTCAACTCATTTTTTTTGAATCCTCATTGCTGTTCTCAGGACTCCTGATGCCATTTTTTTTCTAATTTGGCGAGAAGTTTTTTTAACTTATTATTTGGACATTTTAATTCGTGGAAAATTTCTTTACATGCTGTAATGACAAGATATTTATTATGATTGAGGGACTCATAATAAGTAGCCATAACATAAACTAAGATTTTAAAAAACTAACAGCAGTAATTACACGGTGCGATAATGAAAATACACCCGATTAACTACATAGCCTAAGTTATTCACTAGGTTGAGTAGAACTCAAAAATACTTTTTTTTATTTTTCTCGAACCCTGCTTGTTTTATTTGACAGAAACAGTCTTTTGATTACCCAAACATGTTTGAACCTATTTTCAAATAATAACTACGGTAATTTTTATCCGATTTGATCAAACGAAGTGTCAATCTCTTCACAAGATAATGCACTTTTAGAATGTTATTACTTATTTTACGTTGTGTAATTAAAGTTTCCTACTATGAACGGACAAAATTGAAAAAATATAAAAAAAATTTGCATTTGTGAAGTTTACTTCTTCAAACCGTATATCATATTAAGTCAAATAATATATACATGTATATCGTTTTAGAGGCCCATCCTTCTCCTTTCTAATAAGGTTTAAATTTTGAACATCGGTTCATAAATGTTTGTGTAATCAATAAAGCTGTGCGTAAAATCCAAAAAACGGTTTTTGTCAGATAAATCAAGTTTGGAGGGTTCGAGAAATAAAAAAAACTAACTGAACAACTTAGACTAGGCAGTTACTCGGATGTATTTAATTTTTTGTATTTTGTAGGATAGCGATATTTATTTCGAAGACAAAATTTTATTATTCTTTAAATAAAAAATTGCAATATGTTTTATTGCACTTCAGATAATTAAAATTCACATATTCTAAGCAAATATCTTAAAAAAAGAAGAATTAACTGTTCGCGTGGCTAAATCTGCTTAAAATTATAGCATTCCTGTGGATTTATTACTGTCCAGATTTAACAGCAAATCAGCATTAATCCCACTCTATTGCATTATTTATTAATTACATACTAAAGTAGACAAACAGACGTTAACAACTAATAAAGCCAACCGAAAAGAGAGCACAGAGAGAGAGAGAGAAGGAAATAAAAATAAAAATAATAACAAATGTCGGTCACATACCAGTAATGCAACCAACATGAATCAATACACAAGGAATTAAACTTGTATGACAACTTTGTTCAAGAATAAACAAAAAAAAGTTGAATTTCAATGCCAGCAACACAATGAAATTGTATGCAGCATGAGTAAAATACTGCTGCTGCTGCTGCTGCTTGTTTAACATGAAGCAATGAAATATTGAGAAGCAGAAAAAAAATCAACGTCTTGTTGCCAAGTGCATTGTCATGCAACAGCAATTGCAACCTTGTCACACACCACATTATGCAGCAGAAATAAAAACAAACAAACAAACAATCACAAACAGAAAACAGTTAAAACAATGACGGGCAAATGTAATGAAATCCACACGTACACACACTTACACATACTCACACACACATTCACTCAATATATACAATAGCAATCATGGTTTGTGCAACATGCTACGAGCTGTTTCCAAATTCAGCTGGCATTTTTTAACCAATTAATGCCAAAGAAAATGTTAAAAATCCGTTTATTTCAAACGGAACTATAACTGCACAAGAACAACCAGCAACAACAACCAGCAACAGCAACAACTCCAAAAGCAAACTCTAAGCGAAGTGAAGAATACAAAAAAAAAACTTAAAAAAGCAATCGGGATTAGAGCAAAAGATACTTATTTTTCCTTCATCTCTCGTTTCTATTCTTCTGCTGTGTGTGTTGCAAGAGAAAAAAAAAATTAAGTTGCTGAGCCAAAGTTATACACACACACTCAAATGCTTAGATATGAGAACGGCACAAAATGCAGATGAATGCATGCTGCATGGAATGTTGCATACACGCGACAGGCATACGGACAGACAGACAGATTTGCAGACAATCAACCAGCCATCCAGCCACTTAACAAATAAAACTCCAGCTGTAACTGCGGACGAATAAAGAACAAAATCTAGAAAAAGAAAAAAAAAAAAAAACGTCGAAAAAGAGTTTTAGAAAAAAAATTAAAAAGAAAAAAAAACACAACTCGTAGATCAAGCCATTTCTAAAATGATTTTTCTATTAGTCAGCCAGCCAGTCTTCTAGGACAGAGGTTCACAATATTTTCAATCGAAAAGATTGCTGCCTATGCAACATTTAATGATAATTATTCTATTAATCGCAGTGGCGGAAACGAGTCTACCACAATTTACAGCGTCCACAGGCAAACCATATAAAGTGAATCGGAATATAAGCGCGGGATGTCGCTCAGTTTGCAAAAATGCTGAACCATTAAAATTGTTCAACTATAGATCGCTATAGTGATCAGCTTTAAATTAAAAGACTCTCTAGTTGAACATTTGCGGCCGCCACACCGTTCGGCTATTCCATCGTCTTTCGTTAAGAGCTTTCTATCATTAAATTGAAATAAAACAAAGTTTGTGATGTGTGAGTCGTCGTAGTCTAGTAGGTAGTGCGTTGGCTTATTAGACGTAAGGCCACGGTTCAAACTCCAAGTCAAACATTTCCAACAAGACAAAATATGAAAAAATATTTCTTTGACAACTTCCTCTGAGTAGATTTCTGGTAAAAACTCTGAAAGCAAATAAATTTGCCATGTAAAGTTTCTCAAACAAATTTTATCATTCAGAGTCAGTATAAACTTAACACACAACATAAGTCGTGTGCGAAACTAGGTCGTAATCCTGACTAAACTGTTGTAATGACCAATTATGTATATACATATGTATGTATGCATGAGAATGAGATATCATGGACATTTTTTATTCATTTAAACAAGCTATTGATGACATTATGTATGGAATATAGCATTGATTTACCATGACTCTGGCGCATGAATCAGACCAAATATATTCGATAGCATGGGTTATAGTGGCTTTGAGGACAGCAGTGTTTTGCAGCTTGTTCCTATACATATGCGACTAATAAAACCCCACATGAAAGCGTTTAATAGAACAAATCGCACAATCTCGGTGGTCAGTTTACATCACCATAACCATGCCCTCAAAATCGTGTAGGATATCTAATGTGGCAAGATCTATGTAGCACGTAGTGCCGTTATGTTGAAACTACATGTCTTTAGTTTCCTGATCATTAAATTCAGGATACAGGAAGGCGGTAATAATGGAAGCGTAGTGTTGTAGATCTCGTTGTTGATAATTATGACCTGATCAAAGGCATTCTCAAAGAACTATGGAACGATGATGCAAAAATTCAACTCAAACAGTGTATGCATTCGGGATCTGTAGGATGACCTTGGAGCTCATGTGGATTGGCATCGTTTTAAATTCAAGAATTTTATTTGCTCACATACCAATGCAGAAATGGGCCTTATCGCTGAAGGTGGTTTTTCAATTAAAATAAAGGTCAATTGTCAACTGATTCAGTGCCAAAACAGGGAACACATGTCATTGTCTATGGAAGTTTATAGTCAGTTTCTAAATCAGTTGAATTTTGTACGGGTGGAGGTCCAATCTATGGAACAAAATTCGCAAGGATGTGATCTGCAAATAACCAAGTTCTTGTGAGCATCAGATTCGCCTGTAAACTCTCACTGACAACGGACTTGTATTTTCCATTATGGCAATCGTAATATCTATACTTTCAATGTCTATAATTTGGAAAAGCAGGCGATTATGTCAAGCAAACTAGGTATGATATAAGGCACGTATACTACAAATGGCACTCCTTTTTAAAGGGATCGTGTCAAGTCAGCCTGACGAGTATTTGGAATGTTTAAGGTGAAGTCAATACTGTTTCATGATTACGAAACTTGTAATACTGCTAATTCCTAAAAAGGCTCAGTGCATACATAATTGGTCATTACAACCCTTCAACGAGGATTACGATCTAATTTTTCACACCGCTTATGTTAGGTGTGTTAAATTTATACATTAGTGGCGGGACTTACGGTTTAAAATCGACTCCGAACGAAAAATTTTTGAGCAATTTTATTTACTCTGACTTTTTGCCAGAAAACTGTTATTTTTTAAATTTCGTTTAGTTGGATATATGTTTGACCTAGGGTTTGACCGTGGCTTACGTCACAAAAGTCAACACAGTATCTACTAGCCTAGGGCGATTTTTTTTGGTTAACACACTTGTAATACCCCTAATTCCCAAGAAGGCTCAGTGCAAGGGTGCCTCTGAAGACAAACTGGGCCAACTCAATATCAGATAGGAGTCTTTCAAAAATGTGCAGGCAAGTTCGTGTCCAAACAGGGGAACGTTAATGAAAATCGGTTGTATGGACAACGCATGAATGATGGTGATATTAACAAGCAGGTACCACTGAATTTGTTGGTGATATTTTGGCTATAACTTAGGTATGCTTTCATGATGCTTCATATGACTCTGCTTTATTCAATAGAAGATGTCTTCAAAAGCGATAGGGGATTATGTGATATTATATTTTTTTTTGTGGACTGTGTGACCAAGCTGCACTATGGCGTTGTAGCTACATGTCGTCAATTAAGAGCCAACAAAAGTTTGAGGGTTTATGGTATGGCATTTTCAAGAAAATTTACTAAATACCTTCAACTTATAAAACTTTGGACCGATTCAAGCGGAAATATGCAGTTTTTGACAAATTCTTTCACCAAAACTATTTATGTATGTATGAATGAAATTAATTTATTAAAGGGTTAGCCACACATATGCTAAGAAATATTTTTCATTTTAAATGCCTTACCTTCGAACAATCATTGATGGAGGTTTTAAAATTGAAGATAGAATTTAAAAAGTTTAAGAACCACTAACCACCATCGTCATCTGGCTGGCTAGTCAGTCACTCAGTCAGCCAGTTAGCAAATATTTTCTGTTTGATAGTTCGATGCTACTTAAGTTGTCTGAGAATCTACAAGTGCGGCCTACTTTCTCCACATTCCATGCGAATACTTTTTCCTATAAAAATAATAAAAAAAGAAACAGAATCGTTATTATTGGCAAAAAGAAAAAAAATGAAAAATAAAAGAAAAGAAACGTGAGTTAACTAAGAATGAATTTTCTGCAGTTTCTGAAATAATAATAAAATTGTACAATTCATGAAAATTATGCATAATCTAATCAGAGTTTATTTTAGAGAGACACCCTGCAACACTCCATTCATAATGCAATGATACTTGGAATGTACTTCAAATGATTTTAATTATAAAAAAAATAAATAAATTGAACGACATTGAAATATAAATTAAATTAATAAATAGAGTGGACTTAAACCCCTATAAAAATTTTATTAAAATTCATGCGAAACAAAGCAATTTTAAATATTATCAAATCAGTGAACAAACAACATCAAATATTTTCATCGTTTTAAAAATGGGGAATTTTGGTTCCAGATCATAATGATGCATGATGACGATCATTGCTTTTCTAGGCATATGGTGATCATACATACATACATAATTGGTCTTTACAACCCTTCAATCAAGGTTATGACCTAGCTTCTCACACCACTTTTGTTGTGTGCATTAATTTTAGACAGGAGTGGCGAGACCTACAGTTTAAAGTTGACTCCGAACGACAGATTTTCCAGAAACTCTTAATGGCAATTTTATTTACTCTCAGAGTTTTTTGCCAGAAATCTGCTGAGAGGAAGCCACCGAAGAAATATTTTTTCATATTTTCGTTTTGATGTCTGACATGGGATTTAAACCGCGGCCTTACGTCCAATAAGCCAACATACTACCTACTAGACTACGGCGATCATGCTTATCCGAAGAAACATGCAGAAATTTGTTGCGACAGTTCAAAAATAACAAGTTTGACGTGGAAAATGAAAAACAGGGAAGCCCACCAAACAAATTTCAGGATTTTGTATTGCAAAAATTTATTTATTTTCAGAATTCTAAACGGAAATAATCATGAATTAATCAGGGGCTACCATCAACTTTGGTTGCAAAACCAGATCGATTCAGCATCTAAACAATGCTTTGTGTCTGTTGGACGCAGTAAAGGTCCGGTGTACCACGAACTTCTGAAAACGTTAATACATATCAGAGATCAACAATGAAATCGTTTTTTCGAAACTCATAAGCACTCATGAAATTTTAAATATAAAACAACAATATTGAAATTTAACTTCAATGATTCAATTGTACTCACTACAACATTGATTTATAAGTACAGGTTGCAATGAGTATGTGTACAACGTTGACATCAAACTCATACCATTCGAAATATGTTTGGTTCATAAGCCTACTCATATAGATTCATAACTTTAGAAAAATACTTATACATATAAACTCATAAAGCAATTCGAGTGACTCGAATCATTCATCAAAATTTATATTTTAGTCGTTATTGCATTACAAAAAAAGACACATAAGCAAAAAGACAGGGCAGCAAGCAGAGCAAACAGACAATACTTATTTTGTAATTCTTGTAAATATATATACTATAGAGAGTCAAAATCAACAACATTATACGTGTTGTTAAGTATGAATATGATGAGTACTTCAAACTTTATATATGAGGAGAGGTTCCATGATATTAAAATAAGTATGAATGCGTATAAGTATCAGAAATTATGAGTATGATTCAATTCTACTCATCTTTTAGACATATGTCCCAAACCAATAATTTCAAAAATCTAAATATCTACTAACCTGCCGTAAGTTTTTAAAGATGTGTACTTATGTTTCCCATTTATAGCCAACATTTACAATTAAACGCGTCTCTGTGTCACTTGTAAACGATTAACCCGTTTTAAACGGAGCCAGAGCATATATTCCGAAAATTTTTCCTGTTTCAGATATATTCCTTCCAGTATACTTTTTAACTATAAAATTTGATAGTTTGATACAAGAATTATTGTTATTCTCTCAGATATGGAGGTACTTGACATATCAAACGTTATGCTAAATCCTCGGTTTGAAGATTTATCTAGAAAGCTTCATTTATGCAACAATAAAGAGGCTGAAGATGCTCTCAAAAACATCAAACAAAATCGATAAGCACATGAACAAATTTATGAGACAAAATGTAATAAAGCAGTGCGCAAACAAACAATGATGAACAGACCATTGAACGCCACTAACATTTTAAAATTTGATCTCTTTGTTGTAGCAAATATCTCATTTTGTTAAAAACTGGATATTTGTACCTAAAATACTAGAAGCAATTATTTTCCTCTTAATTTTAATTAATGAGATAACTAATATAAATTGTATCTTTAATGACCACAGGGGGGACATATGTCCCAAGAAGGAACGAACAAACCACTATTGGTTTTGGTGATTTGGTTTAAAAATATGTGTTTAGGACATCTAACGAATCATCCTAAATCGACAAAATAATTACACTATGCGACAAAATACAAAAAATTAAATACACTCGAGTAACTACCTAGTCTAAGTTGCTCAGTTAGTTGAGTAGAACTCAAAAAAAAATTTTTTTTCTCGAACTCTCCAATCCTGTTTTATTTAACAAAAACAGTTTTTTTGATCTTTTCATACAAAATTATTGATTATTCAAATACACCCAAACCTGTTTTTACACGGTTTTTTTTTACGCGAATTTGAAATAACACGGTTTTTTTAACAAATTTACCATTTTTTTTGTTCGCTCCTTTTTATACGGATAAAATCGTTTAATAAAATAAAAACTCTGTGTATACTATTCAACTAAATCTGTGCGTTTTTATAAAGTTATTCAATTTTATAGGCATATGTAGGCTGCTGCATCAATCCTATGTATATTTTTTCAGTTTGTTTATACACTTACATACATACATAATATTTGACTTTTTTTACGCGTTTTTTTTTTACACGGTAACCACTGGAACGTATCTACCGTGTAAAAAAAGGTTTGGGTGTATGTTTAAATCTATTTTAAAAATCCAAAGTTCTTTAGAAAGGGGAGAGATTAGCTTTTAACAGTATACATAACCATTTTGCTCAAACTTATATGTTTACTCTTTAAATAAGAAATACGGTAATTTTTGTCTAATTTTATCAAACGAAGTGTCAATCTCTTCACAATAAACTTACTTATTTACTTACAATACACTTTCAGAATATCATGACTTATTTCATATTTTTTAATTAAATTTTGCAATTAAGATTGGCCAAATTTGAAAAAATAAGAAAAAAATAATATTTTCCATATTAACCCCATCAAAACTTATAACTTATAACTTATAAGTTTGAACAAATTGTTTATGTATACCCCCTTTCCAAAAAATTTTGGATTTTTAAATAGATTTAAACATATTTGGGTAATCAATAATTTTGTGTAAAAAGATCAAAAAAACCGTTTTTGTCAAATAAAACAAGTTCGGAGGATTCGAGATAAATGAAAAACTATTTTTGAGTTCTACTCAATCTAGTGAGTATCTTACACTACAGTAGGACCTTGAATATCCGTGATGGTCGGGACCGGAAGCATTATAAGTGAATATGTATATATTTATATAAAAACTAAATAATTCAAAGATTTTATATACATACAAGTTTCAAAAATATAAAAATACCGCACTTCTCAAATTTCTAAATTAAACTAAACTAAGGTTTACATCGTATATTAAAGAGGGAATTCCCCTTTTTCGCTTGTTTGTCCAAAATAATAGAAAAAATGTTTGCTTATTATCACGGATAATAGAGATAATCACGGTTAAACGATGCAGAAAAATTTAAGTCGATCCAAAATAAAATTCAGTCGATGCAAAAAATTTTCTTTTTCCATCCCGGATAATTGATGTTGACGGATAATCGAATCACGGATAATCAAGGTCCTACTGTATGTAGTTACTCGGGTGTATTTTCACTGTCACGCCTTATTATTTTTCTTCTCATAACCTTATGGTAGTGAAAGGGTTAATAATAAGCTTTTATTAAAGTACTTATTATTAGAATATTTCAGATTTGTTTGGATACCCTTTCTCATGTTCTTTTGGCTTTTACTGATCAATAACAATAAGCGGAAAACCGCACTTCTTTTTTCCACTTCACTTCATATTTCCAGAACTCTATGAATATTTTAAAAATTCAGATTATTTATATCATTTTTATTTAGAGTTATTTTTGCAATGCGACAATTATTATTTGATTTAGGATGGTCCAAACTAAAGCGCCGATCATTTGATTCTACCAGCCTAATCCTATCTTATGTATATTCCCTATGCACTTTACACATCCTATCAGATTTACTTTCGAGATTGTCCATTCTGGAAAGCTACCTATCCCTTGTCGTACCGATTATTCTTCTCCCTCATACAGACATCTGTTATAATTATGGCTTGGTCATATACATATATTTAGGTCCAATCGTACAGTGTTCAGTAATTTCAACAATAATGGTCTGGTTGATTGTGCCAAGTGGACACTAGGTCTTTGCAATGCCCGACTATCGAAAGTATTCCGAGCACGAGGCGAGAGTATCTAGGTTATTCTTCAAGTGTTACTATTAGACCATCCCTGTTTTCCATTGCGCTTGCATACCTAATTGATCATTACAAACCTTCAGTCCAAACCAATGTCCTATGACCTAGCTTTTTACACCACTTACTATGTTGTGTGTTCATTTTAAGCATGAGTGCCAGAACCTGCAGTTTAAAATCGACTCCGACCGACAGATATTTCAGAAGTTTTTCATTGCAATTTTAAACACTCCCAGAGCAAAGCAATTCGTTCAAATTAATGCAACTAAGATCGGTCTAGCGAGACAGCAATTCGTGCAGGTATTGATCTTTTGTGCTTCCGATTTAAACCCATAAATAGAGAAATAATAGTCGTCCTTGTTGACTTGTTGACTTTTGTTCTTCAGAGTGTGGAAAGTTTTTCGTTTTATTTGACCGATTGAATTTAGTACTTGTAGGCACGGTAAACATAATTATACCAGAAATTATGTTTAAAAAATCAAAATCATGATATTATCTACCAGATTAAAATGAAATGAGCGATTTTTTGTGAAAATAAAGCATACATATATACATAATTAGTTGTTATAACTTTTCAGTCAGGATTACTATCTAGATTCTCACACCACCTATGTCGTATGTGTTAATTTTATACATGAGTGGCGAGACCTACAGATTAAAGTCCGAACGACAGATTTTTGAGAAAGTTTTCATGGCAATTTTATTTACTCTCAGAGTTTTTGCCAGAAATCTGCTCAGAGGTCTGATACCGACTACGGGCCTTAAAAAACTACAAAAAATATAAAAAAATGAAATAAAACATTAGTTGTTAATGGGAAATGCAATGATCCAAATTAATCATGTGTTGTCGGTGGGGTCGTATTTATCAGAGATAATAATGAATATTCAAAAAGATGAGTATAATCGAATTATACTCATAATTTCTGATACTTATACGCATTCATACTTATTTTAATATCATGGAACCTCTACTCATATTCAAAGTTTGAATTAACCATCATATTCGTATTTAACAAGACGCATGATGTTGTTGATTTTGACTCTCCATGGCTCAACATTTACAAAAATCACAAAATAAGTATGATTCGCGTACGAACACTAAACTACTAACTAGAAGGCTGTGTGTTGCTCTGCTTGCTGTTCTGTCTTTTTTGCTTATGTGTCTTTTTCTTTTTTTTTTTGTAAATGCAACAACAACTAATACTGTAAATTTTGATGAATGATTCGAGTCACTCGATTCATTTATAAGTATTCTAAGGGCCATTATTACAACTTGTTGTTAAACTTGGGGTTAGTTAAAGCTACTTTTAGATAAAGGGAACTGGATAGTTACCTTTAACTTATTTTCATTATTACAACTTACAGATAATATTTTCCAAAAATATGGCAGTGCCGGAGCAATGTCGATAAAACTGCTCAATTATACAAGTTTTTTTTACGCAGTGGTAACCGCGGGCTTCGTTTTTTTTTTTTTTTTTTTGTTGTATATGCTCATTTTGTTTAAATTTGAAGTTGCCAGAATGAAAATAATATATAATATGGCAAGTTTAAGTGACCTTTAAATGTTAAAGGTAGAATGATCCTCCCTTTAGCTTAACGATCACTTTTAAAGGGTTTTTTTTATAGAGGTATAGAACTTTAAGTTGGCATTACTTTTCAAGATGGCGACCGATTTAACAGCTGTCAAGTGATTTATTCTCAGTTTGGTTTGGCAATTCTTCATGAATAGACTCACGCCTGAACAACGCTTGCAAATAGTGCAATTTTATTTCGAAAATAATGGTTCTGTGCGGAAAACGTATCACGCACTACGTCCATTTTATCGTCGACAAAATCGTCCATCAGAGCAGTTAATTCGATTAACCATGGAACGTTTTCGCACCACGTTTACTCTTATTGATAACTCGCATCCCCAGAGACGCTGTACGGTGCGTACAGAAGAAGCTATTGCTGCTGTAGAGCGTAGCATTGAGGAAGACCCGAATGAGTCCATCCGCCATCGAGCACAGGAATTGGATCTGTGTCCATCCACTTAATGGAAGATTTTGCGGAAGGGTTTTGGTTTGCGTGCTTATAAAATCCAACTCGTGCAAGATTTGAAGCCAAACGATCATCATGTAAGGCGTAGATTCGTCGAATGGGCCCAAAACGAGATTACCGTTGTTCCCGATTTTCATAAGCGAATTTTGTTTAGCGATGAAGCGCACTTCTGGCTGAATGGCTACGTCAACAAACAAAACTGCCGTATTTGGAGTGAAGGTAATCCTCAAGTGTATGTGGAAACACCGTTACATCCAGAAAAACTGACTGTTTGGTGCGCTTTATGGGCTGGTGGAATCATTGGTCCGTACTTTTTCAAAAACGATGGTAGCCAGAACGTTACAGTCAATGGTGATCGGTATAGAGCCATGATTACTAACTTTTTCATTCCTGAATTGAATAACCATGATGTCCAGGAGATGTGGTTTCAACAAGACGGCGCAACATGTCACACAGCTCGTGCCACAATAGATTTATTGAAAGACACGTTTGGTGTCAAAACGTGTCACGTTTTGGACCTGTGAATTGGCCTCCAAGGTCTTGTGATTTAACACCGCTAGACTACTTTCTGTGGGGCTATGTAAAGTCATTGGTCTATGCGGTAAAGCCACAAACGCTTGACCATTTGGAAAATTATTTTAGGAATATTTTTTAATATTTATTTAAATTGAAATAAAAAGAAACACTCAACATTTCTTTTCGTTTAGGACACTGAATACGCCAGACAACATTAAACCTAAATGTTAAGTTGCGGTAAATTGTTGGTTACGAATTGTGCAACGGGCGTGTCAGCCGTCAAACTAAATGTGTTTAACTAATTAACGTCATTCCTCACTTTTTGCCTCCTGGCTTTATTCTTTGCTTCTTATCTTCCAACATAACAGGCACAGACAGAAACGTTACTCAACGGTGAGCTTAAATTTAAGCAATACATACTTTTGTGCCTATGGCTCTCTCTCTCACACGCACACACATTTAAAACTAAATTGTATTGAAATAATCGGACAATGAATTGTGTTATAAGATCTCAAAAGCAGTCGGTGTATTTGGAAGCGTAAAACAAAAATTCAAACGTGAAAAGCCGGCTGTGCAAAAGGTCATTAACACACATACACAACTGTTGAAGACGCCCTATAACAGTCACGCTTGCGCAATGTGTTAAATGAATTGTTGTTATGCGCGTTTTAAAAAAAATTTTCACATAAAACCACTTTCGTTGCATAGAAATTAAAACAAAAATCATGTAACGTTTCTTTTTTATTTTTTATTTTAAATTTTTTTGTTGTTATTGGTCAAATTGTATGCCGTATAATACATACAGTATTGCCCAGAATTGTTGAAATTGTTGTATAAAATAAAAAATAATAAAGAAATTTAAAAAATAAAACCTAGGAAAATTATAAGAAAAATGGAAATTAATATGAAGTATGTATGTATACACACATGTACATGTAGAAATGTTTTAAAATTCATTCCTAACAATTAACCTGATAAAATACATTAAAGTTTTCGAAATGTACAGTGTGTATCATAACTGACTGAACAAATCAATACTTGCAGTAGAATAAAGAAATGCTTCAATACAAAGCTCGAAACTAGACGGTAAGGAAACTTTACAGTTTGTTTAAAATATTTTAGTTTTACCCTATAATACCCGATATTACAACAGCGGTTTCCGAACTTTGACAAATTACATACATACATAATTGGTCATTACATCTCACACGCCTTGCACTACTTAAATTCAAGTCGCCATGAACAACTAGACGACTGATATTTTTTATAAGGAAACGATGCTGAACAATTTCATATTTTCTTTTTTGGTCTCATTTACGTACATAATGGGTCATTACAACTCTTCATTAATTTTTTACGACCTAGCTTCTCACATCACTTATGTTGTGTATGTTAATTTTTACAGTGTCCGAACAACAACAACAACAGATTTTTAAGAAACTTTTCATGGCAATTTTATTTACTCTCAGAGTTTTTTGACAGAAATCTGCTGAGAGGAAGTCGGTGGAGAAATATTTTGCGTCTTTGATTTTGATGTCTGACCTGGGGTTTGAACCATGGCTTCACGTCTAGTAAGGCAATACACTGCCTATTAGACTTTATCTGTCAATTTAGTTTTGATTTATTCAGTTTTTTTGTAAACTGGTCACTGAGATCATTAGTTTTCACCCCTGTAGACTCTTTCTTGTGAGTATTTAATAAGCCACAAACAAAATCAATGCCATCTATCAAAATTCGATGAATTCACACAATTTTTTTTTATTAAAATTCATAAATGAATGACCCGATATTATGCGTTAACCACACTATGCGACGAAATATAAGAAATTACATACAGCCGAGTAACCTACATATGCCTATAGAGTAAGTCATGCATTTAGTTGAGTAGAACTCAAGAATATTTTTTTATATTTCTCAAACCTTCCAAACTTGTTTTATTTGACAAAAACGGTTTTTTGGATGATTTCACACAAAATTATGGATTACCTTGTGAGCAGATTTTAAAAATTCAAAGTAAAAAAAAAAGAAAGTGAAGAGATAACTCTTTAAAAAGGTATACACAGACATATTGGTCAAGCCTACATATATGTTATGAGTTTTGATTGGGTATACTCGGATAATATGTTCTTTTTTCCTATTTTTCAAATTTGGCCATTATTAATTGTAAAATTTAATTAAGAAAAGTAAAAAATGTGCTGACGTTGTTAAAGTGCATTCTCTTACGAAGAGATTAACGCTTTTTTTGATAAAATCGGACAAAAAAAACTCTAGTTATAATTTAAATCGTATAACAGACAAGACATAGCTTCATTGTCATCTGCTATTATTATATATTTACTTATATAGGGTGGGCCATCTATCGGTTCAAATTTAAACCCTCGGGTATTTCGAATTTGACAATACTTATGTCATACTATTCTTCCACAAGGTTAGGTTAGGTTAGGTTAGAGGACGTGTACTTGTCAATTGAGGCAAGTACAGTACCCGGAGGTCGAATTGACCCATTGTATGTGTGTTAATTTCATACATGAGTGGTGGGACCTACAGTTTAAAGTCGGCTCCGAACGACAGATTTTTGAGAAACTTTTTCATGGCAATTTTATTTACTCTCAGAGTTTTTGCCAGAAATCTGCCGAAGAAATATTTTTTGTATTTTGTTTTGATGTCTGGCCTGGGGCTCGAACCCTGGCTTTGCGTCTAATAAGCCAACACACTACCTACTAAACTATGGCGACTTCATTCTTCCACAAAATTCGGTGTACGAATTACTGAACGTAATGAATCGATTTATGATTGAGCAACTTTGCGATTTATTGGGCCAAACAAAATCTTAGTGAGTACTTAATAGTCAAAATCAGAAAAGCCACACGTGGAGGCATCATTTGCCCATATTTCTTTGAAAATGAGAAGGCGTATGTTATGGTCAATGGAGACACCTATCGCACCATGATAACCGATTTTTTTATACCCGCTCTTCATGGTTTGGTTTTAACAGGATGATGCAACTTGGCACACATCTCATGCCACAATCGATATATTGCGTCAAACGTTTGATGGCTGCTTAAATAGCCGAAATGGTGATGTCAATTGGCCGCCAAGAAGCTGCGGTTTGACACTGTTGGACTATTTTGTGTGGGGCATCGTTAAAGAAAAGTGTTATGCTGACAAACCAGAGACAATTGAGCATTTGAAGGCCAACATTCGTGATGCCGTTTCCGAGATACGACCCCATACCCTCGAAAAATTGCACGAAAATTGGTACGATTGAATGAAGTAATACTCCATTTCTAACCGGAGCAATTGTACTCAACAACAAAAAAATAAAAATTGGCAAAATTGCAAGTCTTTTTTTGCTTTATCGCATTTTTAAATTTAAATTTTGAATATGTGTGTACAAGTAGGGTTTGAACCGTCGCTAATAATTCAAATAAATAGCTAAGGAAGTAATGAACATTAAAATTGTATCTTCTAATGAACAAAAACGGATCTTGGAATCATAACGCTGGTTGAATCATAAGCTAAATGAATGTTTTTCTAATCAAATTTATTCACATGCTTACGAGAAGTTTTCTAATTTTTTTTAGAGTACATTGGCTGCTTCGTGTTATCGAACAAATTTCTTACATTTTGTTGTTGTTCACAATACATGATGTTCCATTCAGGCACCAAACATCCATAATGAGAACGTCGTGTTTGATTGTTTGAACTTTAATAATTTATAAAACATTCTTCTCATACTTTTTTGTTGTTGTTGTTATTTGTACTGAACATTCTTTTAAACACTTTTTATGTATTTTTTTGTTGTTGCCTTTTTGGTAGACGTTTTTCGATTTTGTATAAATATTTCAATCATGCTTAACAAACATTTTCTTTGTTTATTTTATAAATCCACTCTTAATTGAAAACGCATTTTTAACGAAAGTGTGACAATCATGTATTCGTACTACAACACACTGCAAACAAACTACACACACACGCAGACACACAGCTACAAAAACAATAAAATTTTTTTTTTGCTTCACTTTACTTTCAGACCGTATGGTCATACCCCACACTGGCTTTCATTCATTCATTCATTCACTCACTCACTCATTCATTCATTCGTTTGTTCGTTCATACAAACCTTTGGAAAGAAAGATACATGGAACTCGCATGCTTTCATTAATTTCGAATTCAGAAAAGCAGTTGTTCGTTTCAATTGCACAAACAGACAGAACGACCGACCAGCAGACAGACTCTAATCGAAAGACTTGATTTTTTTCGGAAGTTTCTTTTTTTGTTTTTTTTTCTCTTCATTTTGCTCATGAATGTGTAGAAAATCTCAATTCCACTTAAAACATGTGTAAGTGATTTTATCTTTAGATTTTGGCCATTAATTGAATGGAGTTCATTTACCTTTTACTATTTGTTGCTATTTGTTGTTATTTTTATAATTTTTTATTATTTCAAAATTTTTTTTATTAATTTTTTATTTTCACAATTGCACAACACACTTTCATCCTCACATTTTATATGTAAATATTTCGAAAGTATAGTCTTAAATTTTTTAGTAATGCTGTGCTACAATGACAACCTTCAGTCAGGATTACGACCGAGGTTCTCACACCACTTATGTTGTATGTGTTAATTTTAAACTTGAGTGGCGGGACCTACAGTTTGAAGTCAATTCCGAATGACAGATTTTTGAGAAACTTTTTCATGGCAATTTTATTTACTCTCAGAGGTTTTAACAGAAATCTGCTGAGAGGCAGTCGCCGAAGAAATATTTTTTTATATTTCGCTTTGTTGGAGATGGCTAACCTGGGGTTTGAACCGTGATCTCACTACCTATTACACCTAGGCGACTTTATAATTGCGTATACTTATTACAAAAATTTGCAAAGTTAGATTGAGGCAGCTACGACGTTAATTCCAAGAATTTTATAATTTTCAGTCGATAATGTGTTTTTAGCATATCAACCATTCTAAGTGTGATCAAAAAATTTGAAAAAAGTGGGTTGGTTATGGGCAGTAGGACCCCTGTGTGCCAAAAAAACCAGCCGGTGTCTTAATAACATTACTGATATAAAATATAGCGTTGCCGAAAACCCGAAAACTTTAATTTGGCATCGCCCTCTATAACTTTTGATTTCTCAATGCACTAAGTAGCGAATTTTATTACACTTTCATGCGGAGGTTATGAAAAGCACCGGCAACTCGTCTAATGGGTAATGGAGAAAAGTTAATATCAGTGCGGGCTCAGAACTTCTTCATGATAAAAGAAAAATGCATCCACAACGAGCAACTGTATGGTGCGTATTTTGATTAGGAGGCATAATAATTCCTTACTTTTCTTTAGATGATACCAAAATTGCATTGTCTGTGTATGACACAAGAATATAATAACGAAGTTCTTCTGGCCTCAACTCGTTGGCATAGATTTAGACAACATCTGGTTTCAGCAATACGGCGCCACTTGCCATACCGCGTGACAGGGACTGCGTTCAGCCGTGGCATCACAACGAGCCGCTATGCGCGCTGAAGTGAGCTTTGTGACATGATCAAAGCTACCCCTACCACCTAACCATGACCTAACATAACATCCATGATAAATTTGATTAGATTTTAGAGGCAATAAGTAAGTAATTTGTAAATTTGTTCATTCAGAGTTAAATTAAAGCATTGATTACAAATACTAACTTAATTGGTCATTACAACCCTACAGTCAGGATTACGACCTAGCTTCTGCCACCCCTTTTGTTGTGTGTGTTAATTTTTATACATTTATACATGAGTGGTGGGACCTACAACTCTGAACCACAGATATTTATGAAGTTTATTTACTCTCAAAGTTTTTGCCAGAAATCTGTTAAGAGGATCTGTTACAAATAAATTGCAATAAGTTGCATGAGACGTATGACAAGTAGTTCCGTCGTGTCGTAACTACATGCATATATCTGGTGTTCAGTTCATCCCATTCCAGCCAAAAGAAGTTCGTAATCATCGAGCTTTAGTGTTCAACGTTGCCTGTTCAACGTCGTTCTTTAAGAAAGACGGACTGATAACCCCATCAACCCAGAATCCAATAAAAACAACGACTTTTTCGGGAGAAATTAGACACTTCTGAATCTCAAGTGGATTGGTGTTGTCTCAAACTCGACAATTTTGTTTGATCACATACCGATTCATCCAGAAATGGGTCTCTTCGCTGAGAATGTTAAGTGCTATATCTGTCCAAGGTTATGTTGGAAGACAGACTTAATAAATGACAATTAATTTGGCAGATGTAGCTTCAACAAGATGGCAAAAATTTGGGAAGCTAACGGAGATAATGCTCTAATTTAAATAACAGAAGTGAAATAGTTGGTTAAAATTTTGTTATTACAGACGACGAAATGTGCATCTCAAATAAGAAACAAGGCGAAGCTTTACAAGAAAAAAGTTAATGCTGAGTGCCCAGTGGAATTAATGAGCAAATTTCTTGGTGACTTTCCACAACCTGAACAATAGTTTATTTGTGATATCTGCTGTTAAAAATTTACGATATTAAGGTCAGCAGTATATTGCCAGTTTCGATCAACACAAAACTTGTTGTGTTAAATAATGTGAGCGCTAGAAAACATACATATATCTTGGATAACATCAGAAAGACTAGGAAATTTTGATCCATCCATCATATGGAACTTCAGATTACCATCTGTTTTAAACTCTTTTAATGGTGCAAATTCTCTAGAGACTTGCGAAAACCCTTTTTTTTCGTGTTGGCGATGACATTTGTCAGACATGATCATGTTCTATCAGAAGCAACATGCAGAAGATGGTTTCGATAACGAAGATGAAGATAACGAATTGCCAACAACATTGAATGATGATGACACTTTGAGTCAGAAAAACCATTTGAGAAGTTTTGCTTCAAAGACACGATGGAAAATTAGTGTTGCATCGAATTCTTACTGAAAAAATACGCTTAATTCGGGACAACCTTCAACTTTGGTTGCAGGCAATGCTAGGTGTCTGGTGGGTCCAAAAAGGTAGAGTGTACCACGATCTCCTAATACCTGGTGAAACTGTTAATACAGATCGCTACCAACAACATATTAGCAATTTGAAACATACATTGAGCGAAAAACGACTAAACATGCAATACTCTAATACACCTGCACCCAAAGCAAAACTGGTTCAAGATACAATCAAAGCATAAGGCTGGGAGCTACTACCTTACTCGCCGTATTCACCAGACTGAGCACCTTCCGACTACTATTTGTTTTCATCGACGGGAAACTCACTAGCTGAGCAGCAGATCGAATCCTTCGCAGAAGTCAATAATTGGGTGACTAATTGGCTTGCTTCAAAGTACGACCAGTTTTGTTGGGGTGGAATTCACAAATTTCCTGAAAGACGGTAAAAATGTGTAGCTACTAATGGCCAAATCCTCTCAACGGATTTCTGGCAAAAGCTCTGAGAGTATATAAAATTTCAATGAAAAGTTTCTCAAAAGTCTGTCGATCGGAGTCGATTTTAAACTGCAGGTCCTGCCGCTTTTGTATAAAATTAACACACACAACATGAGTGGTGTGCGAAGCTAGGCCGTAATCCTGATTGAAGGGTTGAAATGGTCAATTATGTTATGTATGTTATTGATTAGAACATGACACATTTTTTCTCTCATTTCATTCAAACAGTTAATTTGAACAAGACATGATTGCATTGTATTGTGTTGGAATACTGTGAACAGAGTTGATTTTTTTATGACTAGCGTTATAGTACAGCACGACCAAAGCCACTGGTACAAATCGTAACTACAACCCTGAAACTCTCCAATAAGCGCACTAGTAGAGTACTAGGACACCTTCGCATTGCCTAGTGTTACAAATCATTTGTTGCTCTGTTAAAGGTGACTTAGGTAACCTTAAATCTAATGGATTATTTTACTGACACATTTTTAGCATTTATCCTTTAATTCCGCTTTTATGATAATATTAAACATTAAAATTTATGATAAATTGTTTTCATTAATATTTATTGTCATTAATAATTACCGATCTAAAGTTTTGAATGTAATTAATAAGCTTTATAATAATAAAACCAATTATTTGAAAAAAACATGTTTAAATGAATCTGCGCAATAGTTTTTAGTTTCACTTAAAACAAAAAAATTAAATTAATGACTTGCAAATATGATACGCGTGCAAACAATTTTTATTTATCTACTAAGTGCGCATATAAAAATAAAACAGTCATCCATTCATTCCACAAATCAGTAAGCTGGAGTCAGACAAATTCGATTATGAGGTACATTGTTTTGAATTTACAAATTTGTTGAAATTTACGCTGTATTCATTGAATCAAAACCACAGTTCAGTACGGTTCAAGCCTCAGCTCAGACATCTCCAACAAAACGAAATATAAAAAAAAAATGCTTTGATGACTTTCTCTACCTAGGCTGCTGGTAAAAACTCTGAGAGTAAATAAAATTGCCATGAAAAGTCTCTACAACAATCTGTTATTCGCAGTGGACTTTAAATTGTAGATCTCGTTACTCATGTATAAAATTAACATACGCACAACAAGAGTGGTGTGAGAAGCTAGGTTGTAACTTTGACTAAAGGTTGTAACTCAATTAAATTAATTTAATAGGCCATTTACACTACAGCGAAATCTAGTACTTATGAGATTTCGAGCCAAATCTAGTTGATTTTGACTAGATTTCCCATACAAAACAAAATCTACTTATTTAGTAGATTTCGGCAAAATCTACTCAAAATCTAGTAAAAATAGAAATGCAACTATGTGTTTTGCCAAATAGTACTTAAAAATACAACGCTGAGCAGGAAAAAAATGGCATTTCAATTTAACCCTAATCAAGTCAACATGTGCCTCTCCGATACATACATATTTCACTTGGTCATGTTGTAACTTCCTTAAATATAGGTTCTAGTTCTTACTGCTTCTTGAATTCCTACTTTCAGTTGTTTTATTTAGAATTTACAAATTTCAACTAATAAATTAATTTATTTTTATTTTTTATTTTGTTTCAATCAAAAATGTTCTTAATCATGTCAAAATGTCTCTATGAGGCACATATGGGAACGCTAACTATTACTTCTATTGTTGGTGAACAACAAAATTAGATATAATAATGAGTTATAATGAGGTATAATGAGTTACGAAGAGTTCTGGCACCCATTATTTGCCGTAGTCTTCTAAAATTAAATAAAAATAATTTGTCCAATTTTCGGTCCATACAACACGAGGATGAATTCTCAAACCAGCAAAGGCAGACAGATATGCGACGTAGATGTTATATGTGCCCACCGAAGACATGCAGAATGTGTAAGCAGTCTTGCAGTATTTACTACAAAAATACTTGCAACGAGCATTGTTCAAAAGTTCTAGTTTGCTTAAAATGCGAAAATAAATAAATAATATTTAATTTATGTAACTGAGAAGAAAAAATTTAATAAAATAAAAATAAGTCAACAAAATTAATACGTAAATTCTTTGTATGTGCCTCTGAGACATTTTGACTGGATTTGTAAAAAATTTTCCTGACTTGATTAGGGTTAAACTAAAATATTATTATTTTATTTTAAATTTCAGTCAGCTGTTTTTGTTATTAAAATGAAATCTTCCTACTGTCAAATAAATCCAGTGTAAACGATGTAGATTTTGAGCAAGATTTGAAATCTAGTCTACTAGATTTCGCTGTAGTGTAAATGGCCTATAAGAGCTACAAACAACACTCACTAATGTTACTTGTTTTAATGTGTATAGATATTGAGTTATCGAACTTGAAAATGTAAAAAAATAAATAAATTTTGATAAAGATTAAAGAGAAAACAATTATTAATAAAAAGCATTCCATAAATACGTAAAAAAGTTGACGTTTCTAGACAAAATCATCGTGAAATTGAGTATTAAAATATCAAAATAGAATAAAACACCACATGAGGATCATGCGTTGGATATATTCTACGGTCATCGAACCCAACCTCTTATACGGTGTTGCTTTCCGGTGGAATGCTCTGGACAGACAATACAAAGTCAGACTTCTTGACAAGATCAGAAGGTCTGCGGCCATTTATATAACTGGTGCTCTGCGCACCACCCCCACGAATGCTTTGTTCGCAATGCTCAACTGGCTTCCTACTGTGCTTCTCGCTAAGCAGGCGGTAGGGGTTTCCACTTTCTGATTCCGAGTAGGGACGACTGGAATCCTAATACGGCTCTAAACTCGAAAATGGGGATGGAAGCGATGTCTACTCTGGGAAACTGGACCTGAACATTTCTCTCCGTCTGCCGGACTACTGCAGCGTGTTTCAAGCGGAGGTGACGGCAATTTACCGGGCCGCTCAATGGATCCTCGTCAACGGTGCTCCCTTCACTTGCGTCTCGGTATTTTCTGATAGTCAGGCTGCGATAAGATCTCTATCGTGTTTCGTGAATAACTCTAGGTCCCCGGGCACAGTAACATTCCGGGAAACTGTAGGGCCGACGAGCTCGCCAGAGCTGGTGCGCTCCTTCCGGAATCCTCTTCAATTAAACTGGGTATGCCACTTGCCTCGTTCAAGTTGGGCATTGCGCGGAAATTCTCTCGGGACGCCTATCCTGGGTCAATGAGGAGTCCTGCTCCACCGCTAGACTCGCCTGGCCCTTAATAGATAGAAGGCGTATCAACCAATTACTTGGTCTTGGTCGTGACGTCATCTCAACCACAGTTGCCGTGCTTACAGATCATTGCGTTATGGGTAGATACGCGGAGAGAATGAGGCTCCCATTTAACGACTTCTGCCGTGGTTGCAGATCCGCTGAGGAAGAAGAGACTGTTATCCACTTTCTTTGTCAGTGCCCGTCTCTTGCTATGTGTAGATATAGGTTATTGGGCTCCCCATTTCTTGTCAGCTTGCAGGAGCTATTATCTATTTATATCAAGGATATAGCTTCGTTCATCAAACTTTCTGGCTGGTTTTCCAGTATAGGGTAGTCGTGCTTTTGATGTGCAGACCTTGCGCTGACCAACTTATTCCTCTGCCCTGATTTTGGTGGAACTTGGTCAGCACAGGGACTGCGTTCACCCGTGTCATCACAACGGGCCGCTATGCGTGCTCAAGTGTGCTTTGTGAAATCAGAGCTACCACTCAGACCTAACCTAACCTAAAACACCACAACAAGATTTAAAAAACTAAATTTTAAGGGGTTTTGGGCAAGCATAACATATTTACACCAAACTGTATGTATAAGTATAGTAATCACAGTGTGGATAGTGAAAATGAAAAGTATTTTGATATTTGACACTTTCATTCTCTTTATAAATTTGTATTTTAGTAATATAATCACACTTTGATGAAGAATTTTGGGCATAGAATTGATTTTTTTTTGATTACATTGAAGTCGTCGTCCAGTAGGAACTGTGTTGGTTTATTTAGGACATAACAAATAAGAGAAGGACAAAAAGAGTACTTTGACATTTATAAAGGCAATTACACAATATACTCGGAAATAATGTTCATTTAAAATACTTCAATGGTAACTTTTTATATTTAATAATTCGATTTTCGAATAATTCGAAAATACAATCTTAAATTTTTTAATAATACTGTGTCTCAGTAAGATTGCTCTTTTTAAATTTGGCGAAACACTTACATATTTATGGAAATTATTGAAAATGGAGCACTCTACGAAGAAACAACGCTTTATACTTGCGAAAATTTATTACAAAAATTTAAAATTGTCTTGAAAATATTACTGATATAAACGAGAGTGTCGCCGAAAGCTTTAATTTTGCATCGTCCTCGTCAATTTTTAATTTAATTAATTTTGTCACACTTTAATGCGGTGGCCATGGGAAACGCCGGCAACTCGTCCAAGAGAGTAAACCAATCATGCCGGTTAAACAATTTGTCTGCACACAACAAAAAAATCTAACGTAAAAACATTAAAACAAACCAGTTGATAGCTGTACATACATGTCAAAAGTTAAAGATTTCATAATTTTATGCTTATAAATACGCGCAATAATTTTGTAATTGTTGCCTTAGTCAAGCAGCATGCGCACTAGTCGTTTTAATGGGTTGGCGTCAAAATATAAATAAAATAATTAAAAGTGAACAGATTACGTTTTTGTCAACGATATTGCTAAAATACTTTTAACTCTTTATTTATTTATATATTTATTAATTACAATACAATTACAAATTATATTTTAATTATATACGAGCTAATTAACTTTGACCGTATGTTCGGTGTAGTGTCACAGACCAGAGTCTCTGGTGGGAATCGAACCCACGACCCTCACGCTAATAGTCTAGCACACTACCCACTAGACTACTAGGGCACCCTTAACTCTTTAACTATCTAATTTTGTTTCAAAAAACATTCTATGTTTGCTTAATTATTTTCCAGTAAAGGCGACATAAACAATGCAAATTATTTCTGTCTGCAAAAGTTGAGAATTATGACTAAAAATCATACGTTGCGTATTGGTTTTTCAGCAAAATTTATTACATTGCCAAACCAGCGAATGTTCCAAAATGTACATTTTTTAAAAGGCTTCTATTTGGCCATTCTCAGGAAAAAAAAAATTCTAGTAAATCCGTTTAACACAAATGCGATTAATTTTTCTTCAAGAGAAGAGCTGTGCTCTATATACAATGTGAAAAATTTAAGTTTGGCTCTGACGAGTATTCTCACCATAAAAAGGCTTAATAGTTCTATTTTATGTATTTCGTTCCTAAAACCTCTATTTAACACAACTTATTGTATTAACAACACTAAGAAAATCATTGCCGCTACCAAAAACAGAAATTAGCCTTATGCTATGAACACAATAGACGCAACGCAGCAAACTCTCAAAAATAGAATACAGAGGATATATCGACGCCTCCATTCTATAACGTTCTAAGTGTACTTAGAACGTTTTTAATGTTCTTGCATTTTTAAATTCTACGTTATAACATAAATACTGTCAAAATTTGGTTAAGTTCCGCCGATCCGTTCCGAAGTTATAGGGAAAAATCCAATTAGAATACACATATAGTTGTATATCGCGTGAAAACTTTGAGAGCTCATAACTCAAAACATACTTTTTCCACTTAGAATGTTATAGAACGGAGGCGTCGATATATGGAAGTAATAATTTCAAATGCAGTGCGACAAGAACCAACGACTCTGCTGCTATGCATTAAGGCTAATTTCTATTTTCATTTGCAGCAATGAAAGAATTCCTAGGAACAGTGAAAGGATTTGTGCTGGAAATGAGAGGATTAGTGCAGTCAATACAAAAGCATACACAAATAAAGGTTTTAAAAATACGATGTTTAGATATAAGTGGTACTGTTGATAAAGAATTAATGAATTGTTTATTTTTTATTTGTTTTGTATATGCTTTGTCGTTGCTGCCTTTATTATAATTAATGCGCACGCAGCTTATCTGAGGTTGCAATTTTTGTTTACTGGATTTTATAGCATAAGTGGAGTTTATAGCATAAGGGCGCAGAAGCAGCATCGAAGTTTGTTTATTCGCTACTTCTACAATAATCATTTAATAATAAGGCCACGGTCTAATAAGCCACCACACTACCTACTCCAATTCAATGCATTATATTTTTGATAGGCAGCAGCACAGCAGTTGGCGTGGCGAATGTGTTTATGGGATAATATGGAAATGTGGATACATAAACTGTGTTTATTATTACGTTTCTGTTTTAAAAATTCACTATTAACTGTTAAGATCTTTCTATTGTAAGTTAGTAGCTGTAGTAATACGACTTTGTTTTTATCTGTAGAATTCTCATTCGAATTAAAACGATTGTCAGTTGTACGTTTTGATGCAACATATTAAACTTTTACATCAGAAAAATAAAATTTAGTATAAAACAAAGTATAGGAAAGTAGAATGGAATCATTAAATTAAAAATGCATAAATTTACTACGTTGCCATAAATAAAACTACGTGTTAATATGTATATGAGGTTAATAATAATAATAAAAAATCTAATTAATAAAAAAGAAATAAATTTGTATTTATCAATTGCTTTAATGTAATGAATTTAATGAATGAAAATAAAATAAAAATGAATGAATAAATCAAGATACAACAAATATCTTCCAATTGTGAAATTTTTACATAATTAGTCATTAATTCTGATCGTATGCTACATATATTCCATGACAGAGTTTAGGTTTAGGTCGGAGTGGTAGCTTTGATATCACAAAGCTCACTTGAGCATGCATAGCGGTCCGTTGTGATGCCACGGGTGAACGCAGTCCCTGTACTGACCAAGTTCCACAAAAATCAGGGAAGAGGAAGAAGTTGGTCAGCGCAAGGGCTACACATCAAAAGCACGACTACCCTACGCTGGAAAACCAGCCAGAAAGTTTGATGAACGAAGCTATATCTTTGATATCCAAGCCGACAAGAAATGGGAATAACCTATGTCTAGCAAGAGACGGGCACTGACAAAGAAAGTGGATAACAGTCTCCTCTTCCTCAGCGGATCTGCATCCACGGCAGAAGTCGTTAAATGAGAGCATCATTCTCTCCGCGTGTTTACCCATAACGCAATGACCTGTAAGCACGGCCACTGTGGTTGAGATGACGTCACGACCAAGACCAAGTAATTGGTTGGTACGCCTTCTATCCATCAAGGGCCAGGTGAGTCTAGCGGTGAAGCAGGACTCCTCATTGACCCAGGATAGGTTGGCGTCCGGAAAGAATTTCCGCGCAATGTCCAACTTGACCGAGGAAAGTGGCATACCCAATTCAATTGAAGAGAATACCGGAAGGAGCGCACCAGCTCTGGCGAGCTTGTCGACCCTACAGTTTCCCGGAATGTTACAGTGCCTGGGGAGCCACACCAGTGAGATACTGGTAAAGCGCCCAGAAAGAAGGTCAAGACAGCGGCGACATGCCCTAACGATCCTAGAGTTATTCACGAAACCCGATAGAGATCTTATCCCGGCCTGACTATCAGAAACCATTACAAAATTACATTATCAAGTCATAGCTGAAGCAGCGGAAGAATCTGATAGAAAAGCTATTACGAAAGCCTTGTTGGATTGTTGAAATTGTGAAAATCTTTAAGGTATGCAGTTTTAATGAAGCCAAAGAAATGGACATCAAGACAATCCCTGGAAAGTGGATGTAGCATACAAAAATTTCTTCAAGTCAAGACATCAATAAAAGATTTTATAGCAAGATCCTACAATACGATTTCACATTCAGAAATTTTAATGGATCCAAGACTGATAAGACACCCTGGATGTTTTCTCCAAGACCCCCTGCTCTAATTGTCACGAACCGGTCTCAGAACATCACATTTTGATATTCTTCAGCAAATCTGTAAGCATGCTTCAGATAATTTTATGTTGCCTTGAACCGAACATTTTACTAATTTCTCTTTATTCCCAAATAAAGTATCTTCGATTAAAACTAATCATTTTAGAACCATCGGCCTATTGTCACGCCTGAAAAAATTACGTTTTATCTTTTCAGAGGCATAATTGGCTGATATGATAAATATAGCGCCAGGGCGCTACGCTCATTAGTAAGTTCTTTAGAAAAATCTCTGCTGAGCAATGGTTCCTTCAGTAACGTTAAGGGTGAGTCCATGAGACCAAAAGACCATAAGACAACCGCACGTAATGCCTAAACTGTAGAAAGAACATATTGCATGAATATCGCTTGTGCAGGCGATGTCACAGTATCAACTAAAAACAAAGATCCAAAATTACTTTCACAAGTTCAATTCATACGTGAGTAAAGATGGAATAATGAATTCACTTATACAGAGACCATACAGTTGTGGACCGGTATGAAAAGGTGGAGAACAAAACTTGCGTTACAACGGGACATCGATGGCTGATGAGGAAAAAGAGACCAGTCTGCCATCGTCTAGCTCTTGAAATCCTGAGATGATGGATTTTTGGGCATTCAGAATTTTTTGACGAAAGATTAAGCCAAAGGTGAGTTGGATTCAGTTCCTACCTTCACATGGTTATCGGTAAAACTAAGTAGTACCACCTAGGGTGATTTTTTAAGAGCTATAGGAAAAATTTTCAAAAAAAACACATAAAATTCAGAAAAATGCATGAAATCTTTATTTGAATCGATAGTACGGTTCATATAATTTAATGTTTGAACATTATTTCATGCATATGTTGACCGCGACTGCGCCTCAAATGGTCCATCCGCTTAGTCCAATTTTGGCATACTCTTTCGAACATTTCGGCAGGTATAAATAAATGCTTCAATGTTGTCTCCCAATGCGTCAATTGAAGCGGGCTTGTCTGTATATACATTTTATATACAATTGCTGCGAACGGCGACGAATCGATAATTGATGGTCATCACTAACATTGGCCGATACAGCTGTGATATTTTCTTCAGTTCGCACTCTACGTAAGCGTGTTGGTGGTTTAATGTCCAACAATGTAAATTTGGTGTGAAATTTAGTCACAATAGCCCGAATAGCCGCTTCAGTGGGTCGATTAAACTTACCATAAAATGGAAGAAGCGCGCGATGAACTTTCTGAACAGAGCACGCATTTTTGATAATAAAATTCAATGATTTGCAAGCGTTGTTCCTTTGTAAGACGATTCATGGTTAAATTATAGACCAAACTGAAGATGTTTGACAGTGAAACAAAACACCAAACGTGCGTGAGCTGTTTAAACCAGTGTTGCCAAAAAGATAATAGCTAAAAAATCACCCGTTGATCTGACGGAATAGATACTCGTATTATACGGTATTTCAACGTTTCTTCAACAGGGATTTCCAAACTTTGGGGGTTGGCAACGGTCATATCGTTGAAGCTACCTCCGCCACATTAGTTGTTATGTATTCTGCCGTTTGCGACTTACCCTCATATGCATTGAAACATCATCTTCAGCGATGATGGCGATGCCCACATCTGGAAGAAGGGATACATGAACCAAACAATCGTTGGGACGATAACAACTCACACGACATTCAACAGCGTCCGTCCTGTTTGGTGTGGATTTTAGCTTGACGGCTTGATCACTATACACGAATTCTATAGGTCGGTGATTGACGACTTCACTTGGACTGAATTGGATGATCTATCAACGACGTATGCTTTTTACAGGACGGCGACTCGCGCCACATCTGGGATAACCCGCACTATCGAATTGAGGACATAGTCATTTGAAGTAAAAGTGATTGCACAATTTGACACCAGTAGTTGTTCTTGTGGAATGCAGGCCTCATACATACGTAACTGAATACAACCCTTCAGTCAGGATTACGACCTAGTTTTCACACCACTTATGTTGTGTGTGTTAATTTTATACAAGAGTGGTAGGACCTACAGTTTAAAGTCAACTCCGAACGACAGATTTTTGTGAAACTTTTCATGGCAATTTTATTTACTCTCAGAGTTTTGCCAGAAATCTGCTGAGAGAAAGTCGCCGAAGAACTACTTTCTGTATTTTATTTTGATGCCTGGTCTGGGGCTCGAACCCTGGCTTTTCGTCTAATAAGCCAACACACTACCTACTAGACTACGGCGCTTCAGGCAGGCCTCAAGTGTAAGTTAATCCGCCACAAATCAAATCAGTCCCAAAGCTGGCATAACCCCTGCCATCGATCAAATCCGGTCTAACTAATGTGCCAGAGTCATGAAAAATTTGACATTTCTGATAAGATCCAGCTAGAGAAGCCGTGGAGGGCATTTGAACGATGTTATATTTACTTCATAATGCATCCATAGGTCTTTCAAATATAAAATTTAAAGATAGCAAGCGCGTAATGAAATACCCTTTAGAACCCGTTTAAGCTATTTTTTTTTAAACAAAAAATTAATAAATTCTGCAATAAAAGCTGAGCAACTAAAGAACAACAATTGAAATTGGTTATAACTGTAAGGGGGCTACGAGTGGTCTGACCAAATATGCTCGATTTGTAACTTGCACTTCAATTCCAAGGTTAACGTTGTAGGTAAGCTAACAAATCTACGCAGAGCTAACTCCATAAACCTTGCAAATATAAGCACATGCAAAACTAGGGAATGTGTGTAGGGTATGAAAAAAAATTAAAATATTACCTTCAATTGTTAACTGTAATCGAGGCCAAAGAGTTAAAAATGAAATACAACTTTATGGCGCATGTTCGCATTAAAATGACACGCGCGCTTAATCTTGATTTTTGCGAGTTTCGTGGCTATTTCTTCTGCATTTCAAGACGACAATGATATTGGAAAACGGAAAGTATTCATAAATAGTTTTATTATATAGTTTTATAAATAGTTTTTATTATAGCAAAAGCTGATTCAATGAAAAGGGAAAATAAAGAAATGTTTAAATCATGTTCCTTTAGAATAACTTTAACATTATGAGTTTTGCTTTTAGAAACATAGATTTTTATTACTTTATCGCGTTTTTTTTTAAATTTAAGGAACTTTCTGCAGTATTACAGAATAGTTATAACAATCCAAAGTCTTTTCAATCTTTTAATGCCACAATCTTATCAATTCTCACGTTTGTTTGAATACTCGTAGTACGGTAGTAGATCTGGCAAATTCCGATTATCTGCCTTCATTTGTATTTCCGAATCAGCAGTGGCGCGGTAAGTATATGTAGTTTGCTGGTGCTGGGGATGGTACGAAGCTGTTCTGTTGTTTCGCTGATAACTTCTAGGCTGAAGTGTTCACAAATACCCAAGCGATCCGAAAAAGGATCACATAGATCCATGATCCCCTCTAATTTTTTTTTTGAGGCCTACACTTAGGAGATGCCTTCAATTCATGCTGCGCATTGTATTGGATTACAGGAATGATAATAATAGGAGAAAAGCAAGAAGTGTGGTGTGCGACAATTTTTTTGTTGTGACTACTTTGTCGCTTATTCCGTTTTTTTTCCTGAGAACTACTCTGTAATAATTCTAACTTTCTTTTTTCTATTGTAACTGGTGATTTTTTGCTATTATCTTTTTGGCAACACTGGTTTAAACAGACCACGCACGTTTCGTGTTTTTTTTCACTGTCAAACATCTTCAGTTTGGTCTATAATTTAACCATGAATCGTCTTACAAAGGAACAACGCTTGCAAATCATTGAATTTTATTATCAAAAATGCGTGCTCTGTTAAGAAAGTTCATCGCGCGCTTCTTCCATTTTATGGTCAGTTTAATCGACACACTGAAGCGGCTATTCGGGCTATTGTGACTAAATTACGCACTAAATTTACATTGTTGGACATTAAACCACCAACACGCTTACGCAGAGTACGAACTGAAGAGAATATCGCAGCTGTATCGGCCAGTGTTAATGATGACCATCAATTATCGATTCGTCGCCGTTCGCAGAAATTGGGCCACTTTCCCTTTTCCTCTCAACGTGGAAAATTTTGCGGAAGAATTTAGCTGTGAAGCCTTTCAAAATGCAGCTGGTGCAAGAATTGAAGCCGAACGACCTACCGCAACTCAGAATTTTTCGTGAATGGGCTCTTGGAAAGTTGGCCGAAGATCCACTTCTTTATCGAAATATTATGTTCAGCGACGAAGCTCATTTTTGGCTCAATGGATACGTAAATAAGCAGAATTGTCGATTTTGGAGTGAAGATCAGCCAGAAGCATTGCAAAAGCTACCAATGCATCCCGAAAAAGTCACAGTTTGGTGTGGTTTATGGGCTGGTGGTATCATTGGACCGTACTTCTTCAAAGATGCTGCGAATCGTAACGTAGCTGTGAATAGTGAGCGCTACCGTGAGATGATATCGAACTTTTTTTTGCCCAAAATGCAAGAGCTTGACTTGCATGACATGTGGTTTCAACAAGACGGTGCCACATGCCACACAGCACGCGTAACAATGGACTTATTGAGAGGCGAGTTCGGTGAACATTTTACTTCACGTTCGGGACCGGTCAATTGGCCGCCTAGATCGTGGGATTTAACGCCTTTATACTATTTTTTGTGGGGCTATGTTAAAGCTCATGTCTATACAGACAAGCCCGCTTCAATTGATGCCAAAATTGGACGAATTTGGACCATTTGAGGCGCAGTCGCGGTCAACATTTGCATGAAATAATCTTCAAACATTAAATTATATTGACCGTTATATCGATTCAAATAAAGATTTCATGCATTTTTCTGAATTTTATGTGTTTTTTTTTTTTTGAAAAATTTTCTTATAGCTCTTAAAAAATTATTTGCTCGTTCATTTGCGTCACTCGAATTTTCGTCCAGCATTTGCCCAAATATTCTTCACCCAAGGTTTCACCTTTCCTCCCTTTCGTCTGGGCTTTCATTATACGTGCGCTTCTCTCTCGTACTGTCCTACACTGCTGATGTCTATTATAATCGCCAAATGATCACTGTGGGTATATACATATATCGCTGACTCGCCAATTAGTTCTTGCAGCTAAAGCTGGGCTCACAAAAGCTGTGTCAATAATGGCAGCGCGTCCATTGTCCTCACAGGTATTCTTTGCTCCCGTGTTTCATAAAATTACTTTAAGAATAGAGAAGGCTTTAAGCATGTTAATTGGTGTATGAAGAAATGTGTTGAGTCAGTCGAATTTTTCAATGGTTTTTAAAAATATTTTTTAACAATTATCGCTCCATACAACTCAAATAGTTATGTAATGCCCAAATACTATGTGTATTTGTTTTAATTCTTTTAAGTGGTATATTTCAAGTGAAGGGAAATTATATCTATTTGACTAAAATATCTATAACACTTTATAAAATACAGTGTACGTAATTGTTATAGGTCCAGTAAAAAGTTATACTCACTTCTTCGTCATTTTAAAATGAAAAAACATGTGCATGAGGCCAACCAAAGAAATATTTTCATTTGAAGAATGTAAAGTTTTTATGATGGTTTTATCTCTCATCCCAAGATTTAGAATCACTCGTCTTTACTGAAAACATTATTTAGTATGTAGTTAAAAAGGTGCATCTATATTTCTATCCTAAACTGTTTGAAATCATTTACGTACAGATGTTTACACGTTTCACTGTAAATACGCTGCGTGCGGTTACGAAAGTGATCGTTAACGTTTTAAGTAAAAGATTCGCACGTTTTGCTTTTATGGAATTTCCAACAATTTTTTTTTACGTTTTGAAGTTTTGTACGCATTTTTATTGTTTTGAAAATGTTTTGTTTTTGTTTTGCGAAACAGCCGGAAGTTCATTCACCTTAAAAATAAAACCTCAACAGAAATCAGCTAAAAATAAAACACACTAACTGTTCGTGTGATAACGACGATTGTTGTCTTGTCTCAAGAGAAAATTGAAATTCTTCTTCTTTATTAATTTAAACACAAAAAAAAAAATACCAAAAAGTATTATTGAAGGGCACAAGAGAACTTTTAGCTTTGTTTGTAAGACTGGCAATATCACTTTTAAGCCACTTTAAGGCATCTGCGGTAATAAAAATTAATTTTCTTAAAATATTATGTTTATAAAATTGATTGCTTCGAAATAAATTCTACCAGAAAGTAGAAATTATATACAAGAGCTTGAATTAGTAAATAGTTGGTTAATAACAAATTGATTTCAGTGAAGTAAGGACAAGAGAAGTTTTTCGAGTTACTTTATTTCTAGTAGCGTATTAGAAGTGTGTTAGAGAAACGAAAAGGCGGACTAACTGGCACGAAGCGGACTGGAGATGTTTGGGGAGTAGGCAGTAGATGGGAGATATGCGCCCCTACAAGAATACTTTTCCAAATTGGAAAAAACAACATGGAATTCCACAAGCCGTGGGTAGTCCAACATACCAGGTTGGCAAAATTTCAAAACTGCTGAGTCCAGCAGAGGACAGAAAAGTGGAAGAAAATGGGAACTACTTGAGTTCGACAAGAGAACGGTTCGCATTCTAACAGGAATTCTAACGGGATACACTGTCATTACTTAACAGAACAAAAAAAATTAATTCAAAATTGGATTTTCCAATTGCAAATTGTTTGCTTTATCAGTTGCGAAAGATAGTTTACGCTTTCCACTTTAGGTTGGTCTGTAACTAGCAGATGTATGCGAATACAAATAACAGCGGTCGAAAAAGCCAACATAATATATTGTTACGTTTTTACCTTTTAAGAACGTTTAAAATATGAGTTTGTAGATTGCAAAAAAAATAATAATAAATTTCTGTTCAGTTTCAATTAAATTCTTTATTGTTCGCACAATTATGTTTGCCACTGTTCACAACTTGATCTATACAACAAAAATTGCTTTGTATGTTATTCTTCATTCCTTACAACCTTTGCGTAAACAATAACAATCATTAAGCAATTATGCGACAAATCTTTATAACGGAGATCTTCATGCCACAATTACTCTCTTCACACACAGCGCGTCTTCAAACAAGACTGACTGAACTTTTATTCCCCCATTGCCTGATTTGTCTTGCCTTTTATATGCCAACGTAAAGAGTCCGATGAATGTTCTTGAAGTCGAATGTTCGTGGCTTCGCCTTCTCGAGATCTCCATAGATGTAAACATCCTTGTTTCATTGTTGTTTGTGTATTTTGTTTACATTGTTTGTTGTTGCATTTTTTTTACTTGTTTATCATGTAAATAAGTTCATTGTTTTTGTTTCTGTAGCTTTTGTATATCATTCTAATGTTAAACGATGTAACACCATTTCCATTTTCGTAACAATATGCTATCTCTGTCAAATTCAGACTGGTTTATGCATCAGAGTTATGGAAAATAGGATACTACTGATGCGCTCTACCTAGACAAGTCATGGTGGACATTCGAAAGATATTGTATTTCAGACATAATGGTATCAAGTGGTCTTTCAGACGAATAAAAAATGTCGATTATTCGCAAATTATTTTATGTAAATTTAAAAATAGAAAGATATTTCTTGCATATATTATTAGACAAATATATCGTGCATCATGATTCATGAGATTCATGAACATTAATACAAAACCACAAGTTTTTCTTTAATTTAATTACAATACAATTATAAATTATATTACGAGCTAAGTAACATCGACTACATGCTCGGTGTAGATAGTCGCCGTAGTCTAGTAGGTAGTGTGTTGGTTCATTAAACGAGAGGCCACGGTTCAAACCCCAGATCACCAATAAAACGAAATATGAAAAAATATTTCTTCGGCGACTGTCTGCCAGCAGTCTTATGGCAAAAGTTCTGAAAGTAAATAAAATTGCCATAAAAAAATTTTCAAAAAAACTCGGTCATTCAAACACATAACATAAAGAGCTTGAGCAGCTAAGTCCTAATCCTGTCTGAATGATTATAGTGACCAATTATGTATGTATATATGTGTATGCTCGGTGTAGTGTAACATACCCGAATCTCTGTTGCGAACCAAGCCCACAATTCTCGCGCTAATAGTCTAGCACGCTATCCACTAGACTATTAGGGTACCCAGATATTAAACTTTGTGCGCTTTATTATGCAAAATTCGCTAAAAGTAATATTTCCATTTTTGAATTCACAGAATTTTTTTTTCAATTATTTTACAACAAATAATTTTCTGTCAAAAAATTATATTTCATGCTATTTTAAAACATTTTTAAGTCCCACTAAGCATAACTAACTAACACTAAGTCGCCGTAGTCTAGTAGGTAGTGTGTTGGCTTATTAGACGTAAAGCCAGGGTTCGAGCCCCAGGCCAGACATCAAGACAAAATACAAAAAGTATTTCTTCGGCGACTTCGTCTCAGCAGATTTCTGGCAAAAACTCTGAGAGTAAATAAAATTGCCACTAAAAAAGTTTCTCAAAAATCTGTCGTTCGGAGTCGACTTTAAACTGTAGGTCCCACCACTCTTGTATAAAAATTAACACACACAACATAAGTGGTGTGAGAAACTAGGACGTTGTACAATGGGTCAATTGGACCTCCGGGGACTGTACTTGTCTTAATTGACAAGTACACGTCCTCCAACCTAACTTAACCTAACCTAAGTATAAGGGAACGTAAGAAGTTTTGCGTTTTAGTTTTCCAGTGTAGCTTTGCTTACTGAACATACTATTTGGTCCAACTTGATTATTTTTTGTTTTTTATTTTACCGGTCGTAATTCTAGTTCTGAAAGGCTCTCATCGCTGAGATAACGAAATGTTGTAAAAAGTATGCCAAATTTTCTGCCTAAGAACGGGTTACATTGAAATGAAATAATCTTGGAAAAGGAAATGACAGACACTAATTTATCGCTCCAAATAAGTAGATCATTCACTTTAGATGATGGATCTAAACTCGGTAATGGAGTTGGAAGTGATATCTACTCTCGGAAACTCGACCTAAACATTTCCGTGTTTCAGGCGGAATCGAATGTTTCTCTCTAGAAGCTTTAGCTGTTTACTCTGTGTAACTGGTCACATGGATATTCCGCTCGCACTTACCTATCTCAAATTGGCCACTAGCCAAAATTCCTTTCGGGACGACGCCAACCTAACTTGAGGTTGAATGAACAATCTTGCTCCACTGCCCGACTCACATGGCCCACAATCGTAAAGGAGATGTAACAACCAACCACTTTAAACTTGATTGCAAAGTCATCTTGATGACAATATACCATGCTTTCAGGTCATTGCGTTAGACTTTTGCCGTGGTTATGAGTCTGTTGAAGAGAAGGAAACTGTTATCCACTTTCTTTGTTAATGGCCATCTCTTGTGAGGTGCAGATTTATGTTATTTGGCTCTGCATTCCTTGTCAGCTTAACTCTCATAACTCAGTTATCATCCATTGATATCAGTTTCGTTTATTAAACTTTCAGGGTAGTTTACAGCATAGTCTAGTCGTACTTTTAGTGTGTAGATTTTGATGAGTTTGGGAGAATTTGGATAGTCGCTTACCTAAGCTATACGTGCTCAAGTATGCTTTGGTAAATAAAGCTACCGCTTAGACCTAACCTAACCTTAGCGATTTTTATATGTTTTTCAATTTACAATTGTTTTTTGTTTTGTTTTTCAATTCCAATTATTCATTGGAAATTAAATCCAAAAGCGCATCCAGGATTTGACCAAATATTTAAAAGATTTCCATTTTTTTCGTTTTTAATAGGAAATGAAGTTAGTTTAGAAGTCGCCGTAGTCTAGTTGGTAGTGTGTTGGCTTATTGGACGTTCAAACCCCAAGTCAGACATCTCAAACAAAACGAAATACGTAAAAATATTTATTCGGCGACTTCCTCCCAGCAGATTTCTGGCAAAAACTCTCAGAGAGTAAATAAAATTGCCATGAAAAGTTTCTCAAAAATCTGTGGTTTGAAGTCGACTTTTAAATTTTTTACTATAAAATTAACATACACAACATAAGTGGTTTGTGAAGCTAGGACGTAATCCTGACTGAAGGGTTGTAATGACGTATTATGTATGTATGAAGTTAATTTTCCAAACATGTTGTTTATTTTTTTCGTAATCGACAAAATTTGATTTCCAAAAATTGAACTGAACTCTTGGACATCAAATGATTTTAATTTAAAATTTGGAGCAATTATTTTGGCTTTTTCATTACTCCATTAGTGGTACTTATTCTTTCACATGATTCAGTACATGTCTGTATGCCAGTGTGTATGGTTTGTATTAGCACATACATACATATTTTCAATTAGACTGATTTGAAATCTAATGAAATTACATGAGAGAGTATTTCTTTTATTTTTTTTTATTATAATTTCAAATCTCAGCGGACTGAATGAGCAGCAAAGAAACGTTGCAACCTTTTCAACTAATTAGAAATATTTTTTGTTAAACAAAAAAATAAAAAAAAAACACATCATATTGCAACAAACATTACGTACATACAAACTGACGTATGTATGTATGAATATATATACGTACAACTACATGTATACATCAACTATAATAAAAAATTAGAAGACCGTAGGTAAGTACATACATACATATTCATTCACTGACAACGAGTATGAAAAAATGAAATGATGAAAAAAGAAAAAACCTGGATTTGAATGTAAAGGTGTGAGTGCGGGTGATTGTTTGTAGGAGTTGAGATGATATGTGGTTTTCTTCTTATTGTTGTTGTTGTTATAATATTTTGGCATATTTGAAAATCTTTTTTTTTTTTTGCAATCGGTTTGACTCGAAATGAAGGCGAAAAAAATGCGCATTTAGCGAAATGCAAAAGTGCAAATACATACTTCCGTTTCCGTTGCATCACTTTATATTTATAATTTTTTTTTTTTTTTTCTGCCACAACTTTTTTAAAAGGCGATTTTTTTGCTCTGCCTTTTTTTTCGGGGTAAATGTCAGAGATCTGTTCATTTTTTCGTTCGTAAAAGACTCGCCCACTTTTTTTTTTTTTGCTACTGAAATATGTTTATGTACATATGTATGTATGTGTGAAGTTTGCAAAACAAGTAAAGTACATCATCATCATTGATAGATGATGTACAGGACGAGTTGGAGATGTACTCTCAAAAACGTACACACATAAGAATTTATTTGCTGCAACAGTTGAGGGCATAAAATTAGTGGCAATATGGGAAAAAATATTTCTGTGAGATTAACATGAAATATAAAATACTGAGTCCCACAGTGTTACGGGTTATGTTTAAAATAATAACAAAAAATTTAATTTACTTGTAGCAGCAGAGTCCCCACACATTAGGACATGTAGTATGTCATAGAAATTGGCTGAAATAATATTAAAGTGAAATAGAAAATATGAAATATGAGCAGTAACCCGGATTATATCGGGAAGAATATATAAATGCATGTATAATTGGTCCTTCAGTTAGGACTATGACCTAGCTGCTAACACCACTTATGTTGTGTTGCGTTAATTTTATCCAAGAGTGACCACACCTACAGTTTAAAGTCGACTCCGAACGACAGATTTTTTGAGAAACTTTTCATGTCAATTTTATTTACTCTCAGAGAGTTTGTGCCAGAAATTTGCTGAGAAGAAGTCGCCAAAGAAATATTTTGTCAAATATCGTTTCAGCCGAGATGTTTGAGTTGTTATTTGAACTGTGGCCGCACGTCTAATAAATCAACACACCACCTGCGATACTACGGCGACTTCAAGAAAGTGACCGATCACACCAAAAAAAACAAAAAGCACTGTGGAGGAATTACTCTGTCTAATCATTTCGCTATATTGTATTACAACCCGAAAGCAAGGAATAATTTGTAATAATTTTCAGCACAATTAAACCTTCCTTCCATATTCAGTCTGTCGCAAACATCTCCACTGTCCAAGAGAATGAACAAGAGAATCTGGACTATCCCAGACCCCAATTTGGCAAATTTTGCATCGTTACTTGTAAAATAATGTGTGATCGTTAAATGAACTGAGGAACAATTGTTAACTGACTGTAATTTTTGTCGTTGTTAGTGGTCGTTCATGGTGATTGGCGAAACAGACTGTATAAATGAAAACTATTTTGATAGCCCAAGGCTCAACGAGATGGTCGTTAAGAAGTGTCAAAAAATTCGAAAATCATTGTTGGAAGGCATTATGAAATTTCTAAACATCGTCTAGGCATATGGTCAACAAGTTCTTGGCTTACTGAATCCGATATATCATCCCATGCATTGTATATTTATTCCCAAGGCTTAACACACTTTCATTCCTATGATTGCTGTTTTTCACTATTTTCCATAATTGCTGAAAGCAGTACGAACCAGTCTACTACATGAACATTGTTATCTTTGAACCATTTTGTAGTACAGGTTGTACTATATTTGGGGTAATTATGCTTCCATAACATCGCAGTGCCATATTTTCTTCGACATAATTTACTATGAAAAGAAGTCGCCGTGTGTGTGGTGTACTGCGAATTCCTAAAAGCTGATAAAACCCTAAATACAGATCGCTACCGATAAGAAATGATAATTTTTGACCCCGCATTGATGGAAAAACAATCAGAATGGGGCACAAGACACGAAAAGATAATTGCGCAACACGACAATACAACTGCTCGCAAAGCAATACCGGTTGAAGATGTAATCAAAGCATTAGCTTTTAGGTTAGGTTAGGTTAGAGGACGTGTACTTGTCAATTAAGACAAGTACAGTACCCGGAGGTCGAATTGACCCATTGTACGTGGTGAGAAAAGCTAGGTCGTAATCCTGACTGAAGGGTTCTAATGACCAATTACGTTTGTATGTGTATGAGAAAAGGTGTGAATTGTAATTTTCTTCTCATAAAATATGCAAAATATTTAAAATTTTAAACTTAACAAAACACCATATTTGGGCCAATGTTTACAGAGAATTTTTCTAATCTTGTAATAGAAATGTAACAGTTTTATGGTGTATTATTTGGCCACAAATGTAAGTGCATGTGAGCTCGTATGCATAACAACAACAACAACAATTCGACGATGGTAAATATTATTTGGGCATATGCCAAAAATATTGCCAAATGCAACAACGAAAAATGACTGAATGAACGAATGAATAACTGAATGAAAAGAAAACGTTTCGATGGGCACTAAAGACAAGTAATTCATCCTGATGATGTTGATGGCAGCCAGAATTTGATTGTGCCACTACCAGTGCTACCATTTCGGTTTTTTTTTCTTTCTTTCACAGCCCCCAATGCTGTTGTGGCAGCATTTACCACAATTGCACATACTATACGCAGACATTTAGGACGGACGAAGTTTTGTAAGTATAAACGAGTATCATCATAGAGTGATGATGCTGTTGTTGTTGTTCTTGTTCTTGTTGATATTATATATTGTGATGTCAATAATGTTTCTCGTTTTTTTTTTCTTTTTTAATTTTTCTTGGCTCTTTTTGGATTTTTGTCCTGTACTCCCACAAAAAAAGGGAGTGAAAGAGCCAAAACGAAGAGTATAAAACTACTGCATTATTATCAAGTCCAAAATGGATATGAAAAGTTTATATGCGACATGAATTATATGATTAAAAAGAAGCTGGTGATTGTGTGTTTTAGCTGCGTATAGTTCATGTAATAATTTTTCTTAAATTTTATAATTGAAAACGCATTGAATAAGAGCAGCCATATCATCACCAATACTCGTATAACATTTCATTAGGGCGTGATTGAAATTCTGAAAATTACACTTAAAATTTAAGCTTTTTTTTATATGTATTTTTTTTATATGTATGTATGTAAATGTGTCTTCATATAGTGACACATTAGTTCATAATAAAAATTAAGTTTATTTTATCCTTTTTTTTAACGAGTATGCCATAGTTTGTGTATGACTGAATCCTAGCCAAACTTAAGTATATATTTGTATACGCATACGTTTAAAAAAATAATGACAATTTCATAACAAAACTGATGCCATTTTTCGCACGTATGCCATTTAATTAACCAGGCGTCATTGTAACATATAATCTCGGTTAATGGGCGCCCTCAACTGATCAACATATTTTACTCATAATGTCCTTTAAACATGAATATGTACAACAACAAATAAACAGCTACTCAAATGTGATACAGTATTGTGAATATTAATAGCACTCGCCCATATATGCTGGCATTTTTATTATGTTGTAGGAGTGACAAATTTTTAGTAACTCTACTTGTGTTGTGAAATTTTAAAATAATTTAATTAAGCTTTTAATTATTAAACTGTTGGGTTATAAAAATTTTAAATCGCCGTAGGCTAGTAGATAGTGTGTTGGCTTATTAGACATACAGTTTAAGATCCTGCCATGCATGTGTAGAATTAACACAAAACATAAGTGGTGTGAGAAATTAGGCCGTAATCCTGACTGAAGGGTTGTAAGGACCAATTATGTATGTATGTATATAATCACGGTATTCCAGTTATTTGGGTAGTATAGAACATATTTTTCAATTTCTGCTTTAAATAAAAGCGAGTTGAAGCAATTTCCTATTGTGCATATCACCATTGTTAGCACCAAGTTGTCAGTCGTGGTTTTAAAGCGACTAAAATTTGTTACGTGGCTAGTTCCACATTTTTATGGTCATATGTGATAAAAGTTTGGCGGCGATACTCTAGAATTATAACCAATAATACGTAGGAGGCATTGATTGAAAATTAAATTGCCTTCAAAGTACTGCCTTCTGGATGGGAATCCTTAAAAATAAATGCACGAGTTAATATCTATAATTTGTGGTATGGTTACCACCATAATTATTATTTTATTTGTGAATGGTGTCGCCTTTTGGTTTTTTAATAAGGTAATCTCAAAAACCGTATGCTGCCTCAATGGTGAGTTTTTAATGTTATAGGGATGTCTAATTAGATGTTTAGTTATGTGCTGTTATATACATTTTTATTCTTTTTTCAATTTGATGTCAGCAAGTTCTTGTACATCTGGAATTAAGCTGTAGAGCCGATGCAATATAGTTAACCCTGGACGGTTACTGTTCGTCGAATCGAAGAAGCTCATTTACTTTATGTTTGACCAAATTTCGCTCTTTTTTCAACAACGTTAGTTGATAATGAAAGATTGCAGTCAGTAGACGAAAAAAATAATTTTTTTTCTTTGATTCAACGAAGAGTAAATCAACATCCAGGATTAAAAAAATGGGTGGCCAGGATACGTTTACTCACTACAAGCTTTCGTTATCAACCAACATTGTTGATAATGTTAGTAACATTATTCGATTACCTATATACAATAAGTGTATGTACTTGTTATTACACCACTTGTTACTACATTGTTGGATAAAACTTAGTATGCTTTTATGAACTTGTATAATAGAAAAATTTATAATAGAAAATTACTTCTCAATAAAACTTCATTTGAACAGGTTTTGGGCCAATCTGGAAGAACACAAAACTGTTGCATTTTTACTTGGCACATTGCCTGATGACTATAATAACTTGATTTCTTCGTTGGAAATGCGTCCGGAAGCTGATCTCACTATAGATTTTGTGAAAGAGAAGTTGGTGCAGGAGTATAAAAGAAAATCTGGGCAAGAACAGAATAGTGATTCTGCGTTCAAGACACAAAAGAAAAGGAAATTTATACCAAAATGTTATTCATGTGGCAAGCCGGGACATTTGAAAAAGGACTGCAGAAATAGAGAAAGGAACAACAATCGTGTGAACATCATAAGAGATGATGTTATAATGCAACAAAGACCAAAATGTGAATGGTATGTAGACTCAGCAGCAACAAATCATATGTGTTGTGAAGAAAAGTGCTTTACTAATTTAAACAAAATGACGGACACTGTATATATGGCAAATGGCTCTGAGGTTAAAGTAATCGGAGTGGGAGATTGCAAATTATTTTGTGAAAATAAAGAGATTTCTGTCCGTAACGTACTTTTCATTCCTGAATTAGACGGGAGTTTATTATCTGTCCGGAGATTAACTGATATTGGTTTTGAGGTAAGATTTGATAATGATGCTTGCACAATTTCTAAAAATGGAAAAATTTATGCCACTGGTTACCTGAAGAACAATTTATTTGTATTAAACCATAAAGATAAAGCCTTGAATATATCTGAATATCAAAATGATTGTGTTCACGTTTGGCATCGTAGACTTGGTCACAAAAATATACAAGCCATAAATATGTCTGTTTCGAAGAATTTAGTGCAAGGTATAAAAATAAGGAAATGCAAATGCTCTTCTGAATGTGAGATTTGTTTAAGAGGAAAGCTCACACGAAATAAATTTCCAAAGTCGTCATCATCGAGATCTAAAGAAATTTTAGATTTGGTGCACTGTGATTTATGTGGTCCAATGCAAAACACAACACCTAGTGGTAACAGATATTTTTTGACGCTCATTGACGATTATAGTCGTTATTGCACTGTTTTCTTTCTTGCATCGAAGGATCTGGCATTTGAAAAAATTAAACAATTTATTGAACAATCGGAGAATCAACTTGGAAAACGTATTAAGATACTCAGAACTGATAGAGGTGGAGAATTTGTAAATAAACAAATGCAACATAACTTCAAGGATAAGGGTATCATTCACCAGTTGACCGCACCCTATACTCCTGAGCAAAATGGAGTGGCAGAACGGAAAAATAGAAGTTTAATGGAGATGGCGAGATGTATGCTATACGGGGCGAACATGAATTTAAAATTTTGGGCTGAAGCTGTTAACAACGCCAATTATATTCAAAATCGTCTTTTGTCTGCTGCTGTAAATGTTACACCATTTGAGTTATGGTATGGAAAACCACCGAATCTGAAACACATTCGTACGTTTGGCTCTGTAGCATATGCTCAAATTAATAAACAAAATCGTAGAAAGTTGGACGAAGTAGCCGTTAAATGCAAATTGGTCGGCTATGCAGAAGAATCCAAAGCTTTTCGCTTATTGAATACCGAAACGGGGAAAATAATCATAAGTCGAGATGTAAAATTTTTAGAACCTGAAAATAATATGAACATAACTAATTTATCTAATTGTGAAAGTGGCGTTTTAAACAATGGTGATGTTGATGACAAAGGTAATTATAGTCTAGTTAATGTTCTACTAACGAATAAATCTTCTATTGATGGCGCTGTTGATGATTGTGATGTGAATTCTACCCCAAGAAATGTATGTACTGATATTGTATCTTTTGAGTCACCAAACGAAAGTGACGTTGATGTAATGAGTACCGATAACTTTTGTGTTTTTGAATCATCTTCCGAGTCAGAAACAACACAACATGTTACTCCCAGAATGTCTTCGAGAAGCAACAAAGGCGTACCTCCTAAAAAATATGGTTACAAAATTTGCGGTGAAGTAGATCCAGTAAGTTTTGAAAATGCTTTGTCTGGAGCGGACACTAAATATTGGTTGGAAGCTATGAAAGAAGAAATAAGAGCACTAGAAGAAAACAATACATGGGATTTGGTGGAGGTTCCCAAAAATTGTAAACTAATAGACTGCAAATGGGTATACAAAATAAAACATCTGATCAATGGTGAAAAGAAATATAGAGCTAGACTGGTCGCGAAGGGATTTTCTCAGAATTATGATGAAATATTTGCACCAGTTGTAAAACCAGCTACCTTCCGAAGTTTACTGGCTATTGCGAGCTACAAAAATATGAAAGTACGTCACGTAGATATTAAAGCAGCATTTCTTTATGGCGATATAGATGCGGAAATATATATGAAACAGCCAAAGGGATATACAATAGCCGGAAAATAGCAATTTGTCTGTAAATTGAATCACAGCTTGTACGGTCTAAAACAGTCTGCTCGTTGTTGGAATCTCCGTATTAATAAGGTACTAATTGATTCGGGATTCAGAAGGCGAGAAGCAGAACCTTGTTTGTATGTGAGAGGCAGTGGCGATTCAATTACTTACGTTCTTATCTACGTTGATGATATTGTCATCGCATCGAAGAATGATGTGGAAATCAATGATATTATAAAAATTTTAAAGTCCCAATTTGAAATCACTGATCTAGGTGATTTGAGGCTTTATTTGGGAATCGAAGTCACACGAGAAAATGGAATGTTTTATTTATCACAAAGAAAATATTTTGAAAAAATATTGGATGACTACAATCTTAAAGATGCAAAGATTTCAACTATACCAATGGATCCTGGTTATTTGAAGGTAAATTCTGAAAATATTCTGAATAACAACAATTTATATAGCAAGGCTATTGGCTTGATGTTATATGTTTCAAATAACACACGTCCGGATATCGTTGTGGCCGTATCAATCCTATCTCGAAAAATAAGTAATCCAAACGATAATGATTGGGCAGAATTGAAGCGAGTAATGAAATACCTGAAGGGTACAAAGGACCTAAAGTTGTGCGTGGGTTCTAAATCAGATTTGCAATTAAAAGGGTATGCTGATGCTGACTGGGCAGGTGATATAAAGGACCGAAAATCAACAAGTGGTTTTATTTTTAAGCTTGGTGATGCCGTGATAAGTTATGCCAGCAGAAAACAACAGAACGTAACTTTATCATCAACTGAGGCTGAATTTGTTTCTCTTGCGGAAGCGTCTCAAGAATTCCTGTGGCTTATCCAGTTGCTGAAAGAATTTCAAATTAACATCTGTAATCCCATAATTTTTGAAGACAACCAGAGCTGTTTAAAGATGCTACAAGAGGAGAAAATAACACCAAGAAGCAAGCATATAGACATAAAATATTATTTCGTTAGAAATTTAAGAAAGACTGGAAAGGTGCTTTATGAATATTGTCCTACTGATTCCATGTTGGCTGACATTCTAACTAAACCCTTACAGAGGATAAGGATATGTAAAATAAGAGAGTTAATTGGTTTATATTAATAATTATTTTTATTGTATTATTTTTAATATTCTAACTTATTGTATTGTATTGTATATACCTGAAGCAATATTTATAATATTGAGAAGGGGTGTTAGTAATATTATTCGATTACCTATATACAATAAGTGTATGTACTTGTTATTACACCACTTGTTACTACATTGTTGGATAAAACTTAGTATGCTTTTATGAACTTGTATAATAGAAAAATTTATAATAGAAAATTACTTCTCAATAAAACTTCATTTGAACAGATAAAAAGAGCGAAATTTGGTCAAACATAAAAGAATTATAGGATAAAGAGTAAATGAGCTTCGTCGATTTGACGAAAAGTAACCAATTAGGGTTAAAGTGTACGTCGATTCAACGAAGAGTATCCTTAATGTACAAAAATGAAGAGTAACCGTCCAGGGTTAAAACATGTTTCATTTTAAATCTTATCTAATTACAATAAGTATGTAAGTATGCTCGGTTTAAAAGGATTTCTCAAATATACTGTTAATCACAAAAGTAAATATACAAGGCTATTATGTATTAAATTAAAAAACACAAGAATAAAAGTTGTTATACAATTTTTAAATCAAAAAAAAAATGTTTAAACAGCAATTGAACTTAACAAAATATACTTTACCTTTTATTGAAATTAATAGCTAAACTTATATACCAAAAGTATACATCATTCGGGTCGAATGATTCGTCAGGAGGGCCAAATGTGAGATCCCACTTGAAGACCATATCATTCGGGTCGAATGATGCGTCAGGAGGGCCGAAAGGATTAAGGCGATCTTGTAGGGTTAAAGAAAAACTGAACTAAAATAAATATAATAAGCGGACTAAAAAACATAAACATGATAAAACTTAAATAATCGATCGAGTTGGAAAAAATAGTTTTTCAATATAAAAAAGACAAATAAAAATTTATTACAGTGAACTCGCGAAAACGTGAACACTCGAAAGTGTGAACGTCTCAGAAACGTAAAAAAATTTATTTTTCCACAGAGTATTTTAAAACGTAAACAAAATCTGAAAGCTCTAAAACGTGAACACTTTTTTATTTTTTGTTTTTTAATCTGTTTTTAAATTGGAAAATTATTTATTTGTTTCCTTATGTTTGAACTTCTTTTTCATTGTACTCATTTATGTATGCGTTGACCTGTTAGTTGCTCTTTGACATTGCTACGAAGATCTTAAGTGATTAAACAAAAGTTAATTTGTGAAAGTGAAAAATGTCGTTAAAGAACTAATGTGTTAACTCTAAAAGACAAAGTTGATATTCTTGAATTATTGCAAAAGGGTTATAGTGTTAGTGGCTTGGCAAGAAAATATGGAGTTGCAAAAGTAACAGTGTCTTCCATTAAAAAGAAAAAACTGAATCGGAATTGATTTCTGTTGACGGATTCATTTGTGCAATATTTTTGCCACCCAACATCACATCGCTAATTCAGTCCATGGACCAGAATGTTTTTAAAATAACAAAACTGTATTATAGAAACAGTCTCTTGGCATAAGTGGCTGGAAAACAAACAGAATTGTTAGATTGTACTAAGATGTTAACTTTAAAGGAAGCAATTAATCTTTTGGAGTCAGCACGCAGTAGAATTTCGCAACAAATTTAAACAATTGCCTCAAAAGTACAATATTCCCTTAAGTGTTTTAAGAGAGAGGATATCTTCTCCAGAAATAAGACAGCTAGAAAATATTGCGGTTCTACTTCTTCAGGCGCTGAATTCTCAGGTATATTTATTTAATTTTTGATTTAATTAAAATTTAATTACAGATCGATGTTACTCCTTCCACGGTGAAAGACTGGAACAACAATCCTTAAGAAAATTGCACAGAAGGAAGTATTGAAATTTAGGATGATACCGACGATGATGATGCTTCGTTTATATTGCAGCCAGAAATTACAATTAAACCCAAGGAAGCTGTAGAAGCTTGTTATAAGGCTTTAATATAGGCTAAAAACGAGATGGTAGTCTTAAGTGATATTAGAGTGCTGGGAAAGCTTAAAGAAAAAGCTCTCTTAAAGATGGCTAAACAAAAAACTTCCCAAAAAATTACTGTTTTTTCCTTTAAACTTTATTTAACTTAATTAACCAAGAGAAAAAATGTTCCCATTAATTTTAGTTTTGAAGTCGCCGTAGTCTAATAGGTAGTGTGCTGGCTTATTAGACGTAAAGCCTGGGTTCGAGTCCCAGGCCAGAGATCAAGACAAAATAAAAAAAGTCTTTCTTCGGCAACTTCCTCTCAGCAGATTTCTGGATTTGGAGCCTAATAAGCGAACACACTACCTACTAGACTACGGCGACTTCGCCGCAAATTATTTACTTGGCTATTAGAACAATTAAAATGTGCTTTAAGAACATATAAGTCTTTGAATTTAAAAAAAGAATTGTTTAACATAAAATATTTTTTGAGTGTAACCTAAAAAAAATATTGTAGCATCCGCTGACATGTGTGCTTGTCGCAGTCTGATCGACAACTAAATAAAAGAGCATAAACAATATGTGTGAATTCTCTCTGCACTATTGTGCTATGAAAGGGTAATCCCTGATTTACATGTTTCCGCAGACATTCAATCGGGTTCATGACATACGATTGAGGTGGTGAATTCAGCTGTTTTTTACATTATTTAATAACTATCCTTTGACAATAAGAGCGGTGTATTTTGGGCCGTTGTCCTGTTAGAATATACATAATTCTTTTCCATTTGCTGCGAATTATCTCTTAAATTATTTTTTAAAATATCCAAATACTTGAGTCGATTCATTATACTATCGATAAAGACTAAATTTTTCACGCCCGCAGATCATCACATAGCAACCACTGTGATTTATCGTACCTGACATGTTTATTGAATTCAGCTCTATATTTAGTTTTCTCTAAAACTTTTCACGTTCGTCCGTTTCTTGAATGTTGAATTTACTTTCATCCGCAAATACGACTGTACTCCACAAAGAGTTACAGTATTTCGAATGTCCTTTTCCAAATTTAAGCGTTTTCGGCAATTATTTTTCTTTTTTATAATATTTCGGCCACGATATCCAGCATTATATAGCACACGCCGGACGGTTTGGAGGTTTGTATGTCTTTCCGGTCTCGAGAGCGATATCAGCCTGCATTTTAGAAGCACTAAATTTTGGATTTTATATTCCATTGAGCCTTTGAATCACCTTTTATATTGTTTCTCTTGTCCACTATTAAATGAATAGCCGTTTAAGAGCGTAAATGTATGAATTTAAATAATTAAAAACAAAGAAAAAAATTTTGTATTTTAAGAACAATTTTTATTTTGGCCTGAATTTCTTATCTTCCTTTCTACCTTCCTTTGAACTGACGTTACATATTTTTGTTTATTCAAGGTTTAAACAAAACGAGATAAGCGATTAACGCCTAATAAAGGTATATTTTAAATATGTCTTTAACCTAATCTTAAGAATTTAATATCGATTACTGGTTTTTTGTACAATTAAGGCCTTATTTGCAAGTGAACAAATTTTACTGTGATCTACTGTGTATCACTGATGCTAATTGCAAAAAAATTTTATAATTTAACGGGTCTAAAAGAACTTCAAATATGGCATCATTTTCATAAAAGGTTCCTCTGGTTATGCTAAACTTTTAAATTTCAATTTTCATCAAGAAGTTGTATGAGCTCCTCAACGACATGGACTGTGCTGGCTCGGTTATGTCGTTGAAATAGTAGAGGATGCTCCGGCGACTCGGGTATTTGATGAGGGGATCATATTATTCCCGAACTCAGGATGAAAACTGCCAGTTCTCTAGATCCTCAAACCAGATGTTCTCTATTTTGAAGTACCAGGCACTCAAATAAAATTTGCTGCATCCATTCCGTTTTAATAAGCCTGGTGAGGCAGACAGAGCTTGTCATCGAAATTGCGAACAGGGCAGTGTGCCGTCAGAATTTCTTATGGAGTGCGTACCGTTCGAACTCAAATAGTTCTTTGGTTTTCCTTGTGTCCACAACTAGACATAGCAGTTTTGAAATGCGGCAACCAGCAATGTATGTTGGACCACCCACGGTTATTTAAATTCCGTACTGCTTTTTTTTTCTAATTTTGAAAATTTCTCTTGCATATATTGCCTCTATCGTCTCCTCTTCTCGTATTTCCGATTCTTTGAGTATCAGTTCGTCCGCCCTTTTCGTTTCCCTTATACCGTAGTGCCCCGAAACTCAGTAGATGCTTGACGCTCTTTGACTTGACGAGGTGGAATCTTAGCGCTTTGATTGCTGCTTGATTGTCTACACATATGATCAAGTTCGGTTTCAATTATGCGTGCAGCTTGTTCAATAACAAAAATCTCAGCCTGAAATACGCTGGTCTGCTTAGGGAATCTGTGAGACTCGTGCACTGCCAGTTTATTGGAGTGGTTCTCAGATCCAGTTCCGCATGCCATTTTTGAGCAATCGGGAAAGATCGTTACATCACCATCATTGATGACAGATTCAGCAACCTATTCTTTCTGCGTGTGAGTGTGCGAATACACCAAACATTCGCCCGAAAACAGTCTCTGGTACTGTAGTCATATCTAAAACCCTGGTGATTCAGTTTTACTGCATACTGTACTGATGTGTGGCTTACTGTACACTGCGTAAAGAGAGAACTTAAGCCTCAGAGCAGTTTTAGCAGCCACATTTTAAAGGAACATACCTAATGGATGACGTGCAAACTGGACTGGACGTGATGACCACACGCTTAGTTCATGTGTGTTTAATTAAAATAAATTAGAAATTTAATAAAACTTTGAATTTCCACTTAAGACACCATTCGTTACAAAGTCTGCTATTAAAATGATCGCAATTGTAATACTAAGTGAGTGAGTACATTGGCGTACTTTTAATGAACTTTATTATTATTGTTGTCGTTGCGTACGCTCATTATTGTGGTCACAACATTTTCTCGCAGTTTGTCAATAAAAACACCATAAAGTGTTAAAGATTTCATATGAAAATTAACGCAAAAACAAACTGCATTTTTTTCTTCTTTGGCTTCAAAATTATATTTATTTGTATCTCTTCAACTTCATTTGCGGAAGATATTTATTTTACCGTTAATTCATATTTAATCGATAAATGGTTTAATATATATACTGTGCTGATTTTAATGAAATCACAATATTAAACAGATGAATCTGAAAAAGAAAATTAAAGAATAATGTTATGCATGAAGAGACTCTAACGTGCCTGCTTTGCCTATTTCGTATGGAAATAGATTCATTTGTGTTTCTTCATTAATATCTCTATCAAATTATAATATCGGGTACGGTATTTAAAGGTTTAAATTTAAAAATGCAATAAAACCAAAAAACGATTTGAAATTATGCCAAATTTATTCTTTTGTTGTGAATTACAATTGTTCCGGTTAGGAATGGATTGTTATTGCATTCATATAGCTGCCGCGACTGGCCTCACAGTACCTCATTCGATCTGATTAATTTTCGTAGACATTTTCGATTGCATGGGGTCGTATCTCAGCAATGGCATCACGGATGTTGGCCTTCATATGCTCAATTGTCTCTGGTTTGTCTGCATAACACTTATCTTTAATGACGCCCCACAGAAAATTGTCAAACGGTGTCAAATCACAGGTTTTTGGCGGCCAATTAACATCACCATTCCGGCTAATTAAACGGCCATCAAACGTTTGACGCAATAAATCGATTGTGGCATGAGATATGTTGCAAGTTGCACCATCCTGTTAAACCAAACATCGTTCACATCAATACCATTAGGAGCGATTAACATAGTACGATAGGAGTCTCCATTGACCGTAATAGTTACGTCGTCCTCATTTTCAAAGAAATATGGGCCAATGATGCCACCACTCCACATCCCATACCAAATAGTCACTCGTAATTGGTGTATTTGGCTTCTGTCGAGCCACGTGTGGGTTTTCTGAGCACCAAATACGGCAATGTTGCTTATTAACGTACCCACCAAAATGAAAAAGAACTTCATCCGAAAAGATTTTTTTTTTTTTGCAAAATTGACATCATTGTGTAGTTTTTCGTTGGATCGGTCATGCGGCTTCAACTCTTGAACTATTTGAACTTTCATTGTAAGGCGTCATAACGAATTTTTTTTCTCAAAATTGGACGTAAACTGGTGCGTGAATTGTCAATTCTTGAGAACGATAATGAGTTGATGTTGATGGATACTCAGGCATACTCTCAGCCACATCTTCAATATCTTCGGGTGTACGCACTGTACGAGCACGCTCACGTCTTGGCGCATCAACAATGAAACCAGTTTCACGAACTTTAGCAATAAACTTGCGTATACCGGGCACTGTTGTTTTTTCTCTGCGACCAAATTTTGTAGGTTATTTTCGTGTAATTTCCGAATAATTATCTTTGTTTTGGAAATAAATTTCCAATATATTCCAACGTTGCTCAAGCAATCAATTGGAGATAATATATTGGATTTTTGACAGAATAGAATGACATAAGTATTGTCAGATTCAAAATAACTCATGGTTCAAACTTAAACCGATCGATGGCCCACCTGATATAATAATTAATATGAATTTACTAATAGAATTGTTTTTGCGTTTTTCTACCCATATTATTAAATTTCAAATAAACTACATTTCATTTTGCATTCCTCCTTTCGAAGTATTACTTGTACTAACATTAATATTTATTGTTTGTCACATGCATGACATATGCATTCCTATTAAATTTGAAAAGTTTAGTTTCAATCACTGTACATATTATGACATCAATATGGAATATTGTTTCTTTATATGGCCACTTATGTATGTCCAAAACTGAACGCTTGAAGTATATTTACTGGTACTTAAACGAATTTAGAACGAGCTCTGTCTGTCACATAGTAAAATTAAATCATTATTACTACTGAGTACAAATACAAATACAAATACAAATACATTTACAATATAACACCTTATTTTAAAATTAAATGTTGCAAAGCAACCGGAAACGGAACTGAAATATTGTTTTTGGGTGAAAATAACATGTTTTACAAAATGACCACAACGTATTCAAATAAAGTTCGACACCATAACAAATGACTTTCAAGTCATTCAATTGAAACATTTTCTATATCATACACACAGTCACAGTCACAGTCTGAAACCACAAATTGTTTTTGCAATGTTGTACGAGCAGTAGTAAGTTGTATTACAAAGGCTGCGTTAAATAAACTTTATATTGTGCATAATAAATATTTAGTTGCATACTTTTAGGATCATTATCGTAAAGACAAAGGCCACCTCTATGCCATACTACGATTACGTAGTGTTTGTTGCAAAGCTTTAATTGTATAGCATGTATGCATACGGTAAAGAAATAATCGAAATTGAATTAAAATAAATATTAATTCTTACATTTAATAAATATACATATACATACGTAAGATTTATATTTTAAATAAACTATTTCCATAAATTCTATTCGAATATAAAGATTTGGAACACAATTACATCTGATTCCTTTTTTTTTATTTCTCTACCCTATTTTGCAATTACAGTCTGAGATGAAGCGAAACTACATACAAATTATTTTGTTTTTGATTTGAGGTCTTTAAATGACTTTAACAATAACAGTTGTATTAGGCTGTTAATGTATTAAAGCATTAGTGATTTAGCAAGCTTTCTTACTTACTTAATTGGCTATTTAGTCATGATTACAACCTAGCTTCTTACACCACCCGCATTGTGTATGTACATTTTATACATGAGTAGCTTGATCTACTGTTTGCAGTCGATACTGAACGACAGATTTTTGAGAAATTTTTCATGTGGGAAGTCGCCGTAGTCTAGTAGGTAGTGTGTTGGCTTATTACGCGTAAAAGCCAGGGTTCGAGCTCCAGGCCAGACATCAAGACAAAATGCAAAAAGTATTTCTTCGGCGACTTCCTCTCAGCAGATTTCTGGCAAAAACTCTGAAAGTAAATAAAATTGCCATGAAAAGAGTTTCTCAAAAATCTGTCGTTCGGAGTCGACTTTAAACTGTAGGTCCCACCACTTATGAATAAAATTAACACACACAACATGGGTGGTGTGAGAAACTAGGACGTTGTACAATGGGTCAATTCGATATCCGGGTACTATACTTGTCTTAATTGACAAGTACACGTCCTCTAACCTAACCTAACCTAACCTTTCATGAGTATTTTATTTACTCTCAGAGATTTTGCCAAAAATTCCAAAAAATCTGCTGAGAGAAACTTGCCAAAGAATCCTTTTTTCAAATTTCGTTTTGTTTGAGATGGCAGAACCAGGGGTTGAACCACAGGCTGACGCCTAATAAGTCAATAAACTACATTCTACACTACGGCGGCCTTAATTTATTTATTTACTATGGCTGGTCATTTATCGAGCTCTCTGGATAGCATTACGATAAGCGACTTTATACCGATGCTCATTAGAATATGACAAGAATGGGTCTGGAAGAGACCTGGGGTCTCTATGCATACATACATACATAATTGGTCGTTAAAACCCTTCAGTCAGAATTACGATATAGCTTATATATAGTGTATATAGTTATATGTAGTGTATGTTAATTTTACACATGAGTAGTGGGACATACAGTTTAAAAGTCAATTCTGAACGACAGATTTTTAAAAAATTTCTTCGTGGCAATTTTATGTACACAATGGGGTATCTGTGACAGCTTGAAAAACTTTTTTTTATTGAAATAAATGTTATGTTAGATTAGATGGCGGACTCTACAACCGACTTAGACAGGAGACTAGGCCCTTATAATACCACAAATAATATCCAATCCATCAATCGAATGCGGTTATGTTAGATTAGATGGCGGACTCTACTCCGACTTAGACAGGAGACTAGGCCCTTATAATACCACAAATAATATCCAATCCAGCAATCGAATGAGGTGATAGATTGTCATTTGAGGAAATATCAAGTCTGTTGGCATGTCTTCTAATACGACAGTGAGCGATGAGAATCCTAATTGTGCGGTGGATGGCCATGTGGTTTAAGAACAGAAGACAACCAGCATGACAATTCTTACGGAACACTGTTCTTTTGATAGGCATGCCAGAAGACAAATGACTTCTTTAGAAGTTGTGGGTCTGAGGAGGAGGAAGAGACCTTATTTCACTTCATAAGCCAGTGCCCTGCTATTAGGTAAAAAGATGGAGGTTTTTGAAATCCCACTTTCTGACATCCTTGACCTAGACTGCTGAAAGAGCGAGAATAATTTTGACCTCAGGTTGGTTTTCTCTAAGGAATGTTTAGCGCTTTGTAAATGTGACTAAATCTACTTAGCATTGAAAGCTTCTTTTAATAACAATCTAATCGTGATTATTAATACAAGTGCCACAGAAATAAAGTGTTTAAAAAAGTCAAACCGTCGTTGGACGTTTACTTCTGATTTTAAAAGTTAATCTATTCATGGCATGAAATCAAACCGGGCAATAAGAAAAATATTTAAGGAAATTGAACTTAAGATCTTAGCACACGAAATATATGAGAATTCTTAGCACCAAATGCATCATAATAATCGGAACAACATGAAAAATGAGGATTTTTCTAAATCATGTAGAAGATCATACGTATGTCGTATGCTAAAGAAAAAGGCGGTATTCAGGATTATATGGATATTCTTCAGAACAATATGTTTCTCTTTACCTTAGAGATAATACTCTACGGGACAGATCGATATAAAAGACAATACTAATGGAAGAATTGAATGAAATACGTTCACAATACTGGTTTCCTTTGTATTTACGTAGATGTTTCTTTTTATTTGACCTAATGGGTCATTGCACATAGGCCAACCTGAATAACAGCGTTAAGTGTTGTGTTGACTTGCTTCCAGTGTTGATGCTGAAGTGACATACGAACGCTTAGCGGTTTGATTTAGGTTTGTAGCTTAGGTGTACGTCGATAAGGCATGAAACTTTACATTTAGATATCGGGTCCGCCATCTAACGTTTTTTCTTCAACTAGTGCTTATTTCGTGAATGGTAACACTTAGCTCTGATTTGACAGATAATTAGTTTTATCCTTCCGCTGAACGAATATTGACCACCTAATGCGTTCTCGCTTCGCTAAGTGGGCCTGCGATCGACTTACAGAAGATGCCGATTTTGGCAAAAAAAAATCATCTTTTCAGATGAAGCTCATTTTGATGTTGGCGGGTATGTAAACAAGCAAAATTGTCGCATTTGGGGCACAGAAAACCCGCACGCATACATTGAAAAGCCGACGCACCCAAAACGTCATAATTGGGGCATTTTTCTTCGAAAATGAGCAAGGAGTGGCCGTTACAGTCAATGGCGATCGTTATCGGGCCATGTTGAACGAATTTTTGTTCACAAAAATTGAAGAGGAGGATATTGGCAACATTTGGTTTCAACAGGAGGGCAACCGAAGCTACACTCGATGTTTTGCGCCCTGTTTTTGAAAATCGCATTATCAGCCGCAGAGATGATGTCGTTTGTCCACCTCGGAGCTGCGATTTGATACCGTTGGACTATTATTTGTGGGGTGCCGTCAAAGATAAGTGTTACGCCGACAAGCCAGAGACAATTGACGCTTTAAAGGACAATATTCGTGAAGCCATTGGTGAAATACAGTTGCACACAATGGATAATGTGCTTAAAAATTGGACCGATCGTGTAGGCTACTGCATGGCCAGACGAGGCAGCCATTTAAATGAAATTATTTTCCATTATTAACCGAAAGGATTGTACTTTCGAATAAAAAAAGAAATTTGAGAAAATATTCAGTAGTTTTTTTTTAAGTATTTTCCAAAAAAAAATTTATTTGGCGGACCCTTTACATACCTGCCTCCCTAAGAAAATATTGTTTTCCCAAATGATTTTTAAAGTTCTTTAAAATGTTGCACTTGGATTATATACAAAAAATTGCCTTCACAACAAATACAAACAAGATTTGTTGTGTCCGTTATTTCTTCGCTATCCTTGTGCTGCTGCTGACCAATTCGGTTTCTTTGAGTTGAAATGTTACAAGTTTTTTCTTAAATTTTTTTCTTAATACATACACATGTATCTATGTTTTTATTGTGCAACATGCATGAACATCAGTGCATACATAAGAGGAGAAATATACGTCGTGTACTATTGCCACAATACTATTGTACGATTTGTATCTCGTTAGTATTTTGCGTTTTTTATTATTCTTAAAGAAACTCGAACACCGAATACTCGTTTTACATGTGCTGACGTTACATTTGCACAAAGTTAACAGTTATGTTGCAAAGGTATTTATTTTTTTTGTATACTTTTTGGTAGATCAGAATGATTTTCGATTCCTGTTTGAGATCATTCAATTCTTTATTAGTTATCCACAGTTAGTGTGTTTAATGAAAACGTATAAATTATTTTCTTTGTTCAACGAATCCGAAATAATTTCTGAATATTTCAAAGGGAGCACTTAAAAGGACTTTCGTAACAATATAATTAAGTACGGATGAGCATTTGAAATTATGATTAGTGTTGTTAAAATCGCAGTAGTCTACGGTCTACGGTTCAAACCCCAGGTCAGATATCTCGAAAAAATGAAAAAATATTTCTTCTTCGAGTTCCTCTCAACAGATTTCTTGCAAAACTCTGAGGGTAAAATAAAATTGCCATGAAAAAGGTTCTCAAAAATCTGTCGTTCGGTGTCGACTTTAAACTGTCCATCCCGTCACTCATGTATAAAATTAACATACGCGACGTAAGTGGTGTGGGAAACTAGACCCAATCCTGGCTGAAGGTTTGTAATGACGAATTATGTTATGTATGCATGACCGTTGTTATCACAAATAGAGAATTGTTACCCGTATCGACATAAATGTTTTTAACTGCATGAGAGTTTACTGGTTGTGTCCAGAATATTGAAAGAGACGTGTGCCACTCGATTTATCATCATGAATCATTTATCACGATCATGAAATCCCAACCCTAGTCAACAGACCCTCCAGTGCAGATGTAGGACAGGTTTTTATTGCCCCTGTAATGAAGTCACCGTGGTCTAGTACGTAGTGTGTTGGCTTATTAGACGAAAAGCCAGGGTTCGAGCCCCAGGTCAGACATCAAAACAAAATACAAAAAGTATTTCTTCGGCGACTTTCTCTCAGCAGAATTCTGGCAAAAACTCTGAGAGTAAATAAAATTGCCATGAAAAGTTTCTCAAAAATCTGTCGTTCCGAGTCGACTTTAAACTGTAGGTCCCACCACTCATGTATAAAATTAACACACACAAAATAAGTGGTGTGAGAAACTAGGTCGTAATCCTGACTGAAGGGTTGTAATGACCAATTATGATGTATGTTATACTATGAAACTCCAGTCACTGTATCTCGTCTAACTCCATTTGTCCTGTTTTCATATTTGTTCTGTCTGTCTAGACAATGATACTATTTTTGATCTGACCATGTCCAGGTTATATACCCAGGTTTACATCCCCAGGATTACCCTGCAAGCCTTCTGCATATCATTATTATACAGTGGTGGCCTTATAATTAGAAACGATGTTTTTGGAACAGAGTTCTCTGTAGTGACGAATCTAAGTTTAATTTGCCCCAATCTGAAGGAAAAACGTATGTAAGATGTCCTCCAAACAAAGCCTTTGAAATAAACAAACATACATGTTGCTAAGTCGTTTCTAATTATAAGGCCACTACTGTATGCCTGGCGTTTCTTCATTGACATGTTCTGTAGATAAGTTCCGCAGGTCAATTTCCCAGTTATTTTACCTACATTTTCTGTGATATTATCTCACTCAGCATTCGAATATCCTCTAATTTGTTATGTTTTCTTAATTTTTTGTAAATGTTGTGGGCTTGCCATGTTTTATCATCAGGCTAAATGTCATGCACTAATGAGTTATAATCTCAAGACCTCTCTGAATGATGTCCCAGAAAGTCTCTTCAAAATTTTTTTAGTGATCTAGGCTATGTCATCTGAGTATCCATGATAGTCGAGGCCTGTCTCAAAAAGTTTTGTTAGGAGTTCATCCACAAGCTGTCTCTACTTTAGGGGTGAATGAACTCTATCCCATGGTCATCGTTTGATGGAGCTGACCCTTACTATGACGTGTGTCTCTTCAGATAACGTAATACGTTATTATAAAATACAGAGAATTCTCTTTCTGATGCAAAACTTCTCTGTACTTTTCAGGAATACTCATTTCGGGCCAGCTACGAGCTTAAAATTAATTGCGTGAGAATCTTCCCATTAAACTTTTGCAGCATGAGATCACTTTCGCTATGAGAAGCCAATTTTTGTTTTAATTTGTATTTTATTTGCCAAATCTGAGCAATTTCAGGTGGCTACGTTATTTATACGGACCTTAATTTTGTTCAAAGACTCTTTTCTTACCATCAATAATTCTGGATTGCTTCATTGTAGGTGACATAGTTTCCACCACTAGATATTTTTCGCTTTTAATATGGGTCGATCATGCTACGAGTTAATAGACATGGAATCCCCGCATAGAACCTTTGCTTTCCCTTAGTTTATCAAAAATCAATCGGAAACGTAAACAAAATCGAAAAATTAGCACCGTTTGCAAATAATAGTTCAAGTCTCTGCGCGTTCACTGACTGTTCTGAATATTAAACGACCTCGTAGATTGACGTGAACTGTAAGAAGGGACATATTCCCATTGTTTATTGTTTAGTATTTGATATAAATTCCTGTGTGTTGCTATTTATATTGGAAATCTGTTTTAGCGTGCGAACATTTAATGTTTCTCAACAGTGTGACATATATACATAATTGGCCATTACAACCCTTCAGTCAGGATTACGGTCTAGCTCCTCACACCATTTATGTTCTGTGGCGGGACCGACAGTTTAACTTCGACTCCGAACGACAAATTTTTGAAAAACTTTTTCATGACAGGTTTATTTACTCTCAGAGTTTTTGCCAGAAATCTGTTGCCGAAAAAATATTTTTTTCATATTTCGTTTCGATGCCTTATATGGGATACGAAGCCGGGCTTTACGTCTAATAAGCCAACACACTACCTATTAGACTACGGCGACTTCCAACAGTGTGACACGGGTAGTAAATTGGCACCCGCTGCACATTAATCTACGCTCAAACTGTTTTCAATAGGTTAATTAGCGGCAAACGGCGATATATCCCATTACTTCACCCAGTGTAGTATAAGCCCCCTTGCCATGATCCGATCGTGGTGGGTTTGAACCCAGGCTCAGGATGAAACCGGCCAGTTTTCTTGGTTGCATGTTCCACACCATGCCTAGATCTTCAAATTTTCTGTTACCCAAAAACCGATGACGGTCGTTTTAAAGTGCAGGGCACTTACATAAAAGGTATTTTTAATAACTTTTAATAACTGGCCTGAGAAAGTTTCAATTTCGACTGAGAGCATAAGTGAATAAACAAAACTAAATCTTTAAGTAGTACCTGAACACATTAAAACATAAAATTTCTTGACAAAATAAGAACCTATTAAGCACACAGCATATGTATGTATTTTATATCCCTTTTGTCCTTCTGCTTCACATATTGACAAGATTCAGATAAGCTCCGGTTGAAACAACAATTGGATCATATTCTGAAATATGTATACTGCTGCGTACCATTTTGGATTATCATAGCCACATATCTCTACAAGAGAACAACTTAGGAGCTCCAGTCTGTTGTCAAAAAGATATTCATAATGGCACTGGTTTCCGAGTAAACAATACCAAATATTTAACAGACGTATAAAGTGGTCTAGCGACCCTCTTACTGATAACGTCCTTATGCTTCTTGAAAGTAACGTATTCGTTTTGGCTTTTTCCCTCTTACTGATAAGTTCCTTATGCTTCTTGAAAGTAACGTATTCGTTTTGGCTTTTTTCCTCGTTAAGTTTTTGGTGTATTCACGATTACTTTTGTTCGTTTGGGGGGATTTTTTTTATGTCTCCCGTTTTTGGATATTTAACCAAAAGTTGTTAAGTTTTTTGTTGTCCTTGTTTTTTTTTTTTTTTTTGTTTTCAATTTATTGCTATTCTTGCTGTTTTTATTATTGTTTACGTGTTTCTTTTTTTATAATTTTTGTTTAATGTTGTTTCTGCATTTTTGTTATTTATTTCATTTACTTTTTTGTTTAACAAATACGACACACTTAAGTTTCGAACAACATGCGACATATGAATACAAATTTTTTACACATAAAACACATACAGGCGATTTGTGAACCTTAGACGATCTAGTATTTATTCCGTCATTGCAAATTATTGTCAAAAAAATTTTATTTTTTTTAAAACTTTAAATTTTATAAAATCGCTGTCATAATCAAAATTTAAGACAGATGGTCTTAATTTAATGCGTTCGCAATGTATCTGTATCTGCACACATCCATAAACCCTTAATCACATACTCATACAACATACACATACAATAATAATAAAAAAAACAACAATCAGCGGTAAAAAATTCTTTTGTTTCGACCGAATTGGAGGACAATTCAACAAGAACTACAACAACAACAAACTAAAAGAAAATAAAAATAAACTTTCCGTGAATACTGAAACGGCTCTTGCGTCATACAATTACACAAACAAAGGAACAAATGTACGCATGCAAGTACATAAAATTGTTTTTAATAAAAATAATCAAATAAAATTAAATAAAACAGAGACAACAACAAATACAGGACCAACAACAACAACCACAAAAACAACAACACATAAATAAATAAAAAGTACATACAATTTGGTTTTCATAAAACACAATTTGAGCACCACACGACCGACAACAATATTGTTGCAACACCAACGAAAACTACAACAAAAGACAATAACAAAAAGGACATTTTGTTTAATTTCCAATAACCAAAAAACAAAATAAAAATCGAATTGTACCATAAAATGTTGCATACATTTCTTACTTACTTACTTAATTGGCCATAACAACCCGTTTATCGGATTTCGTCCTGCCGCAACACATCCTTCCAGGCGCCTCTGCTTCGTGCGCGCCTACGCCAGTTGGTCACACCAATCGATGACAGGGCTTCCTCGATTTGGTCCTTCCAACGGATGCAAGGTCGTCCTCTTCGCCGACTTCCGCAGATTCCCGCATCAAATACCCGTCTTGCCAGCGCATCCTCCTCCATTCGAACGACATGGCCGAGCCAGCGCAGCCGCTGGATATTAATACGCTGTACAACGTCCATGTCGTTGAGGAGCTCATACAGCTCACTGTTGTATCGGATACGGAAATCATCGCCAACTCGCACTGGACCGAAGATCTTGCGCAGTACTTTTCTCTCGAACACTCTCAAGGCCGCTGCATCTGTACTTAATAGGGTCCATGCCTCTGCGCCATAAAGAAGCACGGGTAGGATGAGTGTCTTGTAGAGTGTTAGTTTTGTCGTACGAGAGAGGTCTCTGCTACTCAATTGCCTATTGAGACCATAGTAGCACCTGTTGGCAAGAGTGATCCTGCGCTTGATCTCCAGACTGACATCATTTCTGGTGGTAACGGCGGAGCCAAGATAGATGAATTCCTTGACCGTATCAAAAGTATAGTTATCGGCCGTAATCTGAGAATCAATACGCCGCGCGTCTCGACTCGTCGATAACATATACTTTGTTTTGCCCTCATTTACTGCCAAACCCATCTTGGTAGACTCGCGTTCAATAGCACTAAAGGCAGCAGTAACATCTCGCTTCGTACGCCCTATGATGTCAATGTCGTCAGCGTACGCAAGCAACTGGACACTTTTTTGAAAAATAGTGCCACTGCGATGCACTCCTGCCTTTCGCAGAACACTCTCCATGACGAAGTTGAAGAGGTCGCATGATAAGGGGTCGCCTTGTCTGAAACCTCGCACGGTATCAAAAGTCTCGGAGAGGTCCATTCCTACCTTGACGGAGCTACAGGAATTGCTCAACGTCATTCTGCAAAGCCTTATCAGCTTCGCAGGTATACCGAGCTCAGACATTGCGGCAAAAACACGATCCCTTATGGGGCTATCAAAGGCAGCCTTATAGTCGACAAAAAGATGGTGTGTGTCGACTTGTTTCTCGTGGGTCTTTTCCAGGATTTGGCGTAGTGTGAAGATCTGGTCGATGGTGGACTTGCCAGGTCTGAAGCCGCACTGATAAGGTCCAATCAGTGTTTTGACGAGTGGCTTCAGTCGTTCACACAATACGCCTGTAAGAACCTTATATGCGATAGGGAGAAGGCTTATACCCCTATAGTTGGCGCATATAGTAGGGTCTCCCTTTTTCAGGACAGGACAGAGGACACTGAGGTTCCAATCGTTGGGCATACTTTCCTCTAGCCATATTTTGTAAATAAGCTGGTGCATGCGCCCTACCAACTCATTACATCCGGTCTTAAACAATTCAGCGGGGAGGCCATCAGGACCTGCCGCTTTATTGTTTTTAAGGCGCATAATCGCGACTTTGACCTCTTCATGGCTAGGCGGCGGAAACTCCACGCCGTCATCATCGATCGGGTTCGGAACATCATCTCTAAAGGCGGTATTGGTGTCGTCATCGCCTTGTAGCAGAGTAGAGAAGTGTTTCCTCCATAACCTCAGTACTCCCTGCGGATCTGATACTAAGTTTCCATTTTCGTCCTTGCAGGAAGACGCTCCGGGTTTATAACCCTCGGTTAGACGCTTAACCTTTTGATAGAATTTTCGAGCGTCATTCCTACATCTATACATCTCGACTTCCTCACGCTCACGCCTTTCCTGCTCCCTCTTCTTGCGTCTGAAAAGGCGTCTCTCATCCCTTCTCTTCTCTCTATAGTTCTCGACAATGGCTCGCGTAGCGGCAGACTGCAACGTTTTCTTGTATGCGGCGTTTTTCGCTGCAGTTGCCTCGCGACACTCCTCATCGTACCATTGATTTCGTTGGGGTGGGTGTTCGAAACGTTTCCGCAGTAGTGCGCAAGGAGTGGGAGATGTTGGCTCACAGTCCGCCAATGTCGTTGAGATTAGATGGGGAACGACGGAGCTTATCCGAGAGTTGAGCGGAGAACGCCTCAGCTGTCCTTTGTGATCGCAGCTTCTTAACGTCCAGCTTTCGCAATGCACTAGAGTGCGCAGACCTCGAAGCGCTAATGCGCAATCGAAACTTGGCTGCGACAAGGTAGTGGTCCGAGTCGATGTTTGGACCTCTGAATGTGCGCACATCTAGTACACTGGATACGTGCCTTCCGTCTATCACAATATGATCGATCTGGTTAGATGTTGACCGATCAGGGGACATCCATGTGGCCTTGTGAATGTCGAGATGTTGAAACTTAGTGCTACATACTACCATGTTACGCGCCGCGGCGAAATCGATCAGCCTCATACCATTGGAGGTAGTGTTTGCGTGGAGGCTGAACTGTCCGACAGTGGGGCCAAAGATACCTTCCCGCCCGACCTTTGCATTAAAATCCCCGAGGACGATTTTGGCGTCATGGGCCGGGCACTTATCGTATACGTCCTCGAGTTTAGCATAGAAGGCATCCTTAACCACATCGTCCTTTTCTTCCGTCGGGGCGTGAGCACATATTAGGCTGATGTTGTAAAATTTTGCCTTGATGCGGATTGTGGCTATTCTTTCGTTCACAGGTGTGAACCCAGAGACAAGGTGACGAAGTCTCTTATTAACCACAAATCCGCATCCAAATTCGTGCTTGTTTTCATAGCAGCTGTAGTATACATCGCAAGATGCAAGCCTTTTGCATCCTTGTCCTGTCCATCGCATTTCCTGAATGGCAGTGATGTCAGTCCTACATTTAATGAGGGCATCCGCCAGCTGGGCGGAAGCGCCTACCCTGTAAAGGGTGCGGACGTTCCATGTGCCAATACGTAAATCATAGTCCTTTATTCGTTTGCCGTGGTCGTCAACTTTAGAGGGGATCTTTTTATAGGATTCTGTCTTGGTTTTCATTGGATAATTGTTTTTACGTGGTGGGTTCCAAGCCCTACGCACAACCCAAATTTAACGTCCAGGGGATTGGACATTCGCTGCACGCATTAGTTAACATCTAGCGGGTGCTAGAATGCCATCCAGGAGGGGCCACGAGGAGGCTGCGTGTCAACTTGAATACAGCAAGACAAGGATCGTCCTGGAGGTCGCCACGTTGACCACAATCAGAAACTTTACCTTGTTTGCATGCATTCCTCCCTCCTTTGCATACATTTCAGGTGCAATAAAATATTGCCCACAACGAAATCATAAATAATTATTGAATTCGTACCAACAACAACAGACTTATGAGTATACTCGCACATATGTACACATTATTTGCATCAAATAATAAAATATTGCACAAGTAGCAAATATTTAATCAAAAATGCGTCATTTTGATATTTTCAATCTTAAGTTTTATGTGTTTTCGTATGTGTGGCATTTATGTATGTATGGGTGTGGTATTTATTTCTGCATAATTATTTTCGCTTCATTCATACTTCGTACGTTTTTGTTGTTGTTTCTATTTTATTTTAAATAAAATACGGTTGTGGCAACACTGAGATACATAGAACGTGTTAGTTTTGAATTTTAAAAATTTTCTTGAATTATTTTGAAATATCCTTAAAAGTCAAGGCTACAGAACCCTAAGGCATAACTATTCTCATTCATTGAATTGGCCATTAACAACCCATTAATAGAATTTCGACCTGCATTAACACTTATTTGGTCACACCAATTGGTAACTAGGTTTGCCCGATTTGGTTCTACCAATTCAGACAAGGTTATCATGTATGCCGACTTGCCTTAATCCCGGTATCAAATACCCATACATAGCACAATTGGTCATTACAACCCTTTAGTCAGGATTACGACCTAGTTTCTCACACCACTTATGTTGTGTGCATTCATTTTTATACATGAGTGGAGGGACCGACAGTATTTAAACTCGGAGGTTTTGCCAGATATTTGCTGAGAAAAATTCGCCGAAGATATATTTTTTCATATGTCGTTTAGTTGGAGATGCCTGACCTGTGATCTGAACCGAGGCCTCACGTCCAATAAGCCAATACACTACCTACTAGACTACGGCTAATTCAAATACCCGTTTCACTGAAATATTGTCTTCCATAAAAAAAGATGGTGTGTGTCAACGCAGCAGCGATGGTTTCATGTAATTGATGGATCAGACGCGGAAATAATCTCCAACTTGCTTAGCAGTTTTCTCTCGAATACTCTCAAAGAAACGCTTAACATCGTTCATGTGATTGTGCCATAGGGAAGTTCAGGGAGGATGAACGACTTGTAGAGTATTAGTTTCATGGTTCGAGACTGGTCTGTGCTACTCAATTGTTTATTGAATCCACAGTAGCACCAGTTGGCAAGAGCAAACCACTGCTGGATCCTGACTGATATTATTTTGCTTGTAAGGGCGGAGCCGAGATAAACAAATTCATTTCCAACATTGAAAATATAGTTATCGGCCGTCCTCTGGGATCCGATACGCCGCTTATCCTTGCTAGGTACTTCGTTTTACTTTCATATACTTCCAGGCCCGTTTTAATAGACTCTTTTTCAATAGCTTGGTACGCCCAATGAAGTCAATGTCGTCAGTATATAAATGGAACTGAATCCTTTAGCGGAATATAATGCTGTTGCGATTCACTACCGCCTTCAGCAGAACACTCACCATGCGAAGTTGAAGAGGTCACACGAAAGGAATCGGTTCGTTTGAAACCTCGTACGTTATCAAAAGGATTAGGGAGGTCCATTCTTATTTTAACAGGGACGGCATAGAATTTTTTTAGCTTCGCATTAATACCAATCTCAGCTCAATAAGTCAAAAACACGATTCCTTACATATGTCGAAGAATCGATTTGGTTTTCATGTGTCTTCTCCAGGATTTGATGTAATGTGACGATCTGGTCGATAATGGAGGTATCACGTCCAAAAACCGCTCTGAATTCCAATCAGTGTGTTGATGAGTTGCTTCATTCGTTTCAACAACACGCTCGTAAAAATCTTTTGTGCGATAGATAGAAGATCTACTATACCCCTACAATCGTGCGCATTGCATGGGGTCTTCCCTTTTCAAGACAGGATAGAGTAGACTGATGTAACAATCGTTGGGCATTTTACAAATATACTGATGCATTCACCCTGGCAGCTTATTACCTTGGTTCTTAAAAACATTCAGCCGACAGGACATCAATGCCTGTAGATTTATTGGTCCTAAGTCGCTTAATCGCGACTTTAACTTCTTCATAGCTGGGCGGTGAAATGTCCACGTCGTCGTCGTCGTTTAGATTACAAAGGCTTTCATTTACAATTATTTGGATTTTATAAGCCTGCAACAGGCATTTCAAATTTCACAGCCACACAGGAGCTTTAATTTTACATATTTAACCCCAATGTAAAATCTTAGATAGATGCGACCATTTCGAAGCGATTTTTAAATGACCAATACTCTACCAAGACTATTCAAGATTACGAAGACTTTCATTTACAATTATTTGGATTTTATAAGCCTGCAACAGGCATTTCAAATTTCACAGCCACACAGGAGCTTTAATTTTACATATTTAACCCCAATGTAAAATCTTAGATAGATGCGACCATTTCGAAGCGATTTTTAAATGACCAATGCTCTACCAAGACTATTCAAAATTCAAATTTCACAGCCACACAATGTCAATGTCTTTGCTTGACCTGCCGCTTTTAGAAATAATGCAGACAAGGCAGCAATATTTATTGACGTCTTCTATATAGGCGTTATATTGTTACGTTTTTACCATTTAAAAACGTTTAAAAATATGAGCTCGTAGATTGGAAATAAAATAAAAATAAATTTGTGTTAATTTTAATTAAATTCTTTATTATTCGTACAATTCTGTATGCGACTGTTCAAAACTTTATGTAAACAACAAAAATTGATTTTTTGTTATTCTTCTGTTTACTCCCTTTGCATAAACAATAAAATTACTGGACAATTGTTCGACTGATCTTTGTAACGGAGATCTTCAAATCACGATTACTCTCTTCCAACCTACCGCGTCTTTACACAAGACTGACTGAATTTTTACTAGCTCCGTTGCCTACTTTGCCTTGCCTTTGCCTTCGCCTTCTCGAAATCTCTATAAATGTAAACATTATTACTGTTTGTGTATTTTGTCTACATTTATTCTTGTAGTGTTTGTTGGTATATTTTTGTTTACTTGTTTATCATTTTTATGCTGGTGTTTGTTTGTAAACAAGTTCATTGTTTTTGTTTTTGTAGCTTTTGTTTACAATCATAATGTTACACGATGTAAAAGCAAAACACCAGTGTTTAGATTTTTCCATTTTCGTAACAATATTATAAGCATGTCTTTGATGGATGTACACATTCATCTGTTTTTGGTTTGTCTGGTGATTCTGATATTTTGCGGAAATTTAATGCAATATTAGAGAAATTATGAGCCAGAAGAAAAACATCGCCAACATAATCCAGATCATTTAGATATCCTTGAAGACATATTAACCGTCCTTCTGAGATCTTTTCAAGATGTATAACAAGGAATATTTCAAGATACATATATAACACTATGGCAAAGAAGAGGTAGGTTCAATTCTACTAGAATTGAAAAGAATTTTACCTTTTTTTCTTTGATAAAAGATTTTAGTTTTTTAAGGAAATTTGATATTGTGTTCAATTTGATGAAAGCTTACTCAAGATCAGTTGTACACAAATTGGTCAACTATAACCCGGTCTATAGAAGACTTATAAGTAATAAATCAAGCCTGCTGCGGCCCCAGGAACGAAGTTATTCTCTCAGTTATTTTTCTACCAATTGTCTGTGCTAATATTTTGTTGACTATGTGTAGCAAGGGAATTCCTTTCATTGGAATTCTTTCCGTAACATATTCGGAAAGGGTTCCACTTTACCGGAAGATACCGATGAGTTCATAAATTATTCTTTGTCCAGGTTATAAAAATTACAATAACAAAACTAAATAGAAAGACCACAAAAACTAGGGCAGACCAAAAAAATGTCAACCAAAAATAAATACAGTATTTCCCTGGTATAAACATCCCGAATATAATAATTCCTCACTTAGTAGATCTGAAACTTATGCAGTTTTGATTTTTGCTTCACTGAAAATACTGAGGTATATGTACCCCCTTTTAAGCATTCCCTGCTTTTAAACGCGAAAAATTGTACTTCATACTCTCAATTTAATTTTAAAAAAATTCGTTCATATGCAACCGCTTTGTGACAACTTTCTTTCCGAAATTGGTTCTGTTCACTAGCTCCATCATTCGTGAGATTAAACGTTTTTGAATATTTTATATGGATTTGTTTGCCATTAATACGATACGACAGACTTATTGGAAGAAGAAGTACTAAGAAGAAGAAGTACTTGACTTTGTCTATAAAGTTTGCTGCGTATCCATTTCGTTTAGCAATTTCTTCGCAACGATCCCAAAAGGGGGGAAGAGCATATTACAAATTTGTTCACTGCACCTTGTTGTATAAGATAATAAAGCCCGTGTTCTATTAAATATAAAGCCAGTGCAGTCAATGAGACAAATAGAATTCTATCACATTGAATGACACGTGGCTATTTGCTCTCAGGTGTAAAATTTCGGCACAAGAAAGAGAATCAAAAAATAACCATTATTTTCAAGTTTCGTGAGTTACGTATGTTCGATTTTCGCATTTTTTTTCTGTTATGTTGGTACATATGGTGCTATATATGTTGACAATATCAACCATTTTTATTGTCAGTGTGTTTTTGACAGATAAAAAGGTTAGTCGTGTTTTGGTGTGCTCTTCGATTTTTTACTTTTCGAAAAATGGGATCAAAGAAACTGTATTAAGTTTTGTGTAAAAAATGATATTAATTGTTCAAGGACATTTGAAATGTTGACTGTGGCGTTTGGCGAGTCTACTATGAGTAAAACACAAGTTCAATTGTGGTATAACCGGTTTATGGAAGGCCGAGAAGATGCTCGTACTGGTCGCCCGAGCACATCGACAACCTTCAACATTGAAGCAATGAAAAAAATGATTTTGGATAATCGTCGAATAACTATTTGAAAGTCCTTATATCAGGAAAATACTGCAGTAAAGTTCTTGAAGTTGCACACCGATATTGAATGAGGTAAAAATAAAGAAGTCACAAGAAGTTCTCTCTTTACACCTTTGTAAAAAAAATATAAAATAGTGTAAGTAAAGGAATTTTTTTCATCTTGGCATTTTATGTTCTTTCTTTGGAGGTTATTATTAACATAAGGACGAAATAAGTATTATTTTGAACTCCTTGTTTTCTGTGACAACATAACCATAAGGTCACTGGTATAACTAGCTGGTAAGGGACTTTTTAAAATAGAAAGCATTTACAAGTCCAGAACAAAAAAGTGTAAAAAATGGAATGAAAAGAAATCCATAATGTGTAGAAAATGAGAAGAAAAAAAGAACGAAAGAGAAAAAACAGGAACATGTTGGTTGTTATTGTGTTGGCAAGAATATTACATGCCAAAATGTCAGAATGTAATAATTTTTGATGGAAATGGACACAAATATGAAAAAAAACAGAAGATTGAGGTACAAAAAATAAACTGCAGTTGTAACAAGAAACAACAAAATTTACGTGTTGCATGTCCACAATCTTATGGTTTGTTTAGTGTTTTCTTTTTTTTTACCAAAAAGCAGGTTATTAGAAGAAATATTCGTTATCAAAGAGTAATAAAGATTACAGGTCTGGGCATATTTCGTTTTACACACATTTCTACTTTCGTCAAATTACGTAGAGAAGTAGGAAAAAATCTTGGTAACACATTAAATAAAGGAAGTAAAATTACACAAAAAAAGAATTAAATTTAGGTTTCTAAATTTAGACACACATAGAGTCAGCATATCAAACAGACCGACTGATTAATCAAAAGATTAAGGAGGTGGAATGTTTTTTTTTTTTGTAAAACATAGACTCAAGAAAATGCCATTTCCCAAATATCTTTGATATCAAAATTTCAGGTCCTATACTAAATCTAGCAATAACAAGACTGTCAAGCATATATAAAAGTCATGCTTGTTACAAAATTTGTTTGTATTGCTTGATTTCATAAATCATTGTTTGCCTTTTTTCAAGAACATGACATGAGAATTTTAAATTAAAACGAAGTATTGATGAAACAATATTTGAATAGGAAAGCTTATCTATAAGCGCGTAACTTTCGTAATTTTCCGCCTCTTAAATCTTTCTCTTCGATTTAAGAAAATGCATCAATCATCTATCATCTTCAGTCAGGATTATGACCTAGCTTCTCACACCACTTATGTTGTGTGTTAATTTTATACATGACACCGAACTAAAGACTTTGGACCTTGGCAATTTTATTTTTACTCAGAGCTTTTGCCAGAAGACTACTTAGGGGAAGTCACCGAAGAAATTTTTGTTACATGTGCCATTTTGTAGGCGATTTCTGAACTGGGGTTTGAACCTCTAGCCTACAGCGCCTTCATTACTAATATCAGTCATGTTAAAATTTGTGTTTTTACTGAATCATTTAATTTATGTCTGTCAGCCTTTGATAGCAGACTGAGTAGGAACTAGGGATGCCAAACGGGATCGATTTTTAAAAATCCCGGGATTCGGTATTTCTAAATCCCGATCCCGAAATTCCGGAATTTTTCGGAACAATTCGGGATCGAAAAATCGAAAATTAAAAAAAAGAGCTAAAAACAATTGTATTATTAAATTTTTTATTAATTTTTGATCTTTATCATAATACACACGTTATAAAATAAAAAACAGAATAAAAAGTAACAAAAATAAAAATAATTCACCTATGTCTCCATACATACATACATATATGTATAGACACATTAGTGAAGAAACAAATACCTACCATTTTAAGAAAGAATTTTGATGCAAACAAAAACATCTTTCACTGAAAAACATTTTTCGCAATCTACACTTGTGGGCAAAATGGTTTCAAGATAGCTATATGCAGAATATAACTATTCACCTCTAATATCTCGTGATTCATTCAAATCTATTTCTTTAGAAAGTTGATTGTCTAAACGATCAGCTGTATTAACAGATTTTATTGGACTTCGAGGGCAACGTTTAACTTTTTAACAATGGAAGTTGGGTTCTTATTCAGTTCGATGTCGAGTGATATAGAATATTCACTTAATTGTTGCATGTTGAAAAACTACATTAAACTCTTACTTATAAAGTTTATTTGTATGAATTTACAGTCCCGAAAATTCCGGGGACAAGTTTTAAAAAATCCCGGGATTCGGGATTTGGGAATCCCGAAAATCCCGGGTTTTTGTGATTCGGGATTTCCCGATTGGCATCCCTAGTAGGAACTGAACAAAATTAAAAAATTAAATGCGTTTGTTAAATCCCGAAAATCCCGGGTTTTTGTGATTCGGGATTTCCCGATTGGCATCCCTAGTAGGAACTGAACAAAATTAAAAAATTAAATGCGTTTGTTAAGTACAATTTTTTTGCGAACAAAAATCGTCACTTAAACCCTGCCTATACTTGATAGATAATATGGGAACTCTGCGTCGCCAATTTCCATGATTAGGGAGTAGTTTATTAAATTTCGTGGTGGCCGCAAGTCACTGCATAACATTCTGGACGGGTAGGTGGTGTTTTTACACAAAAGACAATCAAACAAATTATATAATGTTGGCTATTGGTGTAAAGCATTCCGCAAAAGTCCGTATGAGCTAATAACAACGGCCTAATGAAACAAACTTTCATCAACCGATAGAAATCACGTCTGCCTAAAACAGAAATCATTTACGAATTGTAATAAAACTTTGCAAATAGAAACCAACACTGATTCAACGGTCGGTTGCAGTCAAAGCAACATCCCTATAGGGCAGTTAATTATACTTTATTGGGAACCATGCACGGTCTGTTCATTTGTTGCAATAGAGAGAACACATCTTACGAGGTCATAAATAAGACGTTGGATAAAAGGGGTTTAGAGACTATGAATGAATGACGAAGAGGGAATTCCCAGTATATAATCCACAAATTATGCATTGGATGTAAACCATGATTGTCATAAAATTCAGAAAAATGCATGAAATCTTTATTTGAATCGATAGTACGGTCCATATAATTTAATGTTTGAAGATTATTTCATGCAAATGTTGACCGCGGCTGCGCCTCAAATGGTCCATCCGCTTAGTCCAATTTTGGCATACTCTTTCCAACATTTCGGCCGGTATCTCACAAATAAATGCTTCAATGTTGTCTTCCAATGCGTCAATTGAAGCGGGCTTGTTTGTATAGACATGAGCTTTAACATAGCCCCACAAAAAATAGTCTAAAGGCGTCAAATCGCACGATCTAGGCGGCCAATTGACCGGTCCCGAACGTGAAATAAAATGTTCACCGAACTCGACATGTGGCACCGTCTTGTTGAAACCACATGTCATGCAATTCAAGCTCTTGCATTTTGGGCAAAAAAAAGTTGGATATCATCTCACGGTAGCGCTCACCATTCACAGTTACGTTACGATTCGCAGCATCTTTGAAGAAGTACGGTCCAATGATGCCACCAGTCCATAAACCGCACCAAACTGTGACTTTCTCTGAATGCATAGGTAGCTTTTGCAATGGTTCTGGCTGATCTTCACTCCAAAATCGACAATTCTTCTTATTTACGTATCCATTGAGCCAAAAATTAGCTTCGTCTCTGAACACAATTTTTCGATAAAGAAGTGGATCTTCGGCCAACTTTCCCAGAGCCCATTCACCAAAAATTCTGCGTTGCGGTAGGTCGTTCGGCTTCAATTCTTGCACCAGCTGTATTTTGAAAGGCTTCACACCTAAATCCTTCCGCAAAATGTTCCATGTTGTTGAGTAACAGAGGCCCAATTGCTGCGAACGGCGACGAATCGATAATTGATGGTCATCATTAACACTGGCCGATACAGCTGCGATATTTTCTTCAGTTCGCACTCTGCGTAAGCGTGTTGGTGGTTTAATGTCCAACAATGTAAATTTGGTGCGAAATTTAGCCACAATAGGTCGATGTGGGTCGATTAAACTGACCATAAAATGGAAGAAGCGCGCGATGGACTTTCTTAACAGAGCACGCATTTTGATAATAAAATTCAATGAATTGCAAGCGTTGTTCGTTTGTAAGACGATTCATGGTTAAATTATAGACGAAACTGAAGATGTTTGACACTGACACAAAACACGAAACGTGCGTGAGCTGTTTAAACCACTGTTGCCAAAAAGATGATAGCTAAAAAATCACCCGTTAATATAATCTTTCTTATTTGTTTCTTATTTCGCCTCGATTCAAACCCCAGGTCAGGCAACTCCAACTGGACGAAATATGAAAAAATATTTCTTCGGCGACTTCCTCTCAGCAGATTTCTGGCAAAAACTCTGAGAGTAAATAAAATTGCCATGAAAAGTTTCTCAAAAAATCTGTCGTTCGGAGTCAACTTTAAACTGTAGGTTTCGCCACTCATATATAAAAATTAATGCACACAACATAAGTGGTCTGAGAAACTAGGTCTTAATCGTGACTGAAGGGTTGTAATAACCAGTTATGTATGTATGCGTGTATAGATCCGTTTGCCAGAACTATTAGATACCAAGATTTCTTAAAATGTTTCGTAGCGAAACTTATTAAAAAGTGACATATTTCGGGTCCATACGGAATCTCGCCGGTATGTTCTAAGTGTAATTGTATACTATCTAAAGATGTGCTCAATTTAACTTGGACAGAAGGTATAAACGTTGCACATAGTTTTTAAAAGGATAAACGTTACATAGCAGATAGTATTAGATAGTATGGATATCTTTAATAAGCCCCTCAATCCATCATTAAGAAAATTAATAATAATTTGGTATTTGTAAATTTTTTTGATGGCGCTTGATGAGACTTTTAATACAGTCTTTCTTTTATCTATAAAATGATGTCTTAAAATCAAATGATGGGTATTTATGTATATCTCAAATACAGTATGATACAATGAAGATAGATTGCCAATCATAAAACCCGGGTAATGTCGTACTAGAATTTCACCACACATAAGTATATGTCGACATTAAGATCAGGCTCAATAAATACAAAGAACAGTTTAAAAAGTTTTGAAATCTTGAAGAACTACATCTGTTACAAAATATATACAAGATCCTGATGCTACACTAGAGTCAAATTAACCATTGTGGCGTGCAACTAAGAATCTAAAAACGTGTGTCATATTTAAGAATCCTGAAAGGACATCTTCTTGTTGAGTACAAACATACTTGAAAGCAGTCTTCAAATTTTTATAATGATGAAGGTCTTGGGTCTTAGACCGACCAACTGGCTCTAACGGGCCTTTGTGGAACCAACCTTTCTCTTTCTTGTAATCAAATTCGAATACCATTGCCTGCTGATAGACAGAGTAGACAGTCAGCCAGCTGTTCTGGTCAACAGTGACCTTTTATTAAGGCAGAGGCACTGAGACACAATGCAATAAAATCCTAGCCCAAACCTGACTATGAACACGCTGCTATTCTGGGAAGACATAGACAAATTAGGGTCGATTATATGATTCCTTATAACTTTCTGAATAGAACATTCGATTTTAGAATTCCAATTGGGGATTTCAGGACAGAAGATCCAGAGGCAATTTTGAAAGCAACGCAATGCTTGTTCAGAGGACGCAGTTTTCCTAAAATCGCTTGATTTTCTCAGACAGCCAGGCTGCGAATAGGTCCCTAACGAACGAAATTTTAACGTCTGTCTATGTATACGAAAACAGAGGATTTCTCAGAGAAATTTTGGAGCATTCAGAGGTAACTCTTATATGGGTCCAGGAAAATATGGAAATTGACCCATTGATTAGCTGGCGAGGGCTGGTATGGAGCTCTCAATCTACGGCAGGTTATAGCTTATACTTAGGTCTTCCGATTACCTCAGTTAAATTGGATATTGTTCATTGGTTTTACGATTAAACTTAATCTCGTTGGCGGCAGGAGGGTATGTGCAATATTGTTTGGCTCTGCTGGAAAGGGCAAGAAAAGAACTGATTTACTTTCCATATTAAGTCGCCGTAGTCTAGTACGTAGACGTGACACCGCGGTTCAATCCCCAGGTTGGACTTTTCCAACAAAAACGAAATATGAAAAACCATTTCTTCGGCGATTTCCTCTCGGCAGATTTTTCTAGCAAAAACTCAGAGTAAAAAGATTGCCATGAAATAGTTTCTCAAAAATCTGTCGTACGACAGTCGATTTAAAATTGTAGGTATCTATGTATAGGAAGGTTGTCATCTATCGCACAATGACGATTCTTACGGGCCACTGTCCTTTTCGATGGCATGCAATGACTCTGAGAAGGAGGAAGAGAATCTCTTCCACATCATGTGTCAGTGACCTGCTCTTGCCATAAAGAAACGGAGGTTTTTAACCTTTGACATCTGTGGAGCAAGCAATAGTAAGATTTATTTATGACTCGGGACGGTCTCCCCTAGGGAATGTTTGATTCCCAGATTGACTTGGTTGTAGTATTACAATTGGCCTAAGTGCTGACTTTATTTTAAATAATATTTTAAGAATAGAGGTAAAGCCTATGAATTTGCCTCTTCTGAAAAATTCCAAACTTCAGCTAAAATATATCGCAATATAAACTATCAATTTATGGTTCGCTTGGCATCCCCAATAGAAGTATAATTGTTTATGTGTCAATTTTTTTTATTGTACAAATAAAACTCGTACAAACATATAAATTTATATAACTTAATTTTTAGAAAAATGTTATTTGTTTGTTTAGTTTTTGTTGATGTTGATGTTGGTATTTTCATCGGTCGGTGTGATTGTTTTTATTTCGTATCTTTTAAATTGTATCGTGTTTTAATATGTGTGCGATTGTCCATTTCATATGACCAGTGTCAGTTTTTTTGTTGTTGCACTTTGAATTTCTGGTCCAGTGGCTAATTCTTCTACTTTTTTTTATTCTCTATGACTCTCTCTGTTCACGCTTCAACCACAAAACGGAGTGAAAAATACATTCAAACTTATGCAACCAATCCAACCAACTTTTACTCACTGTACACATACACAGACGCATACAAACGTTGAATTGTGTGTGAATTCAGAATATTTTATACACACATACAGTGCTCATCTATGATTTTGTTGTATAATTTTTTAGATGTATTCCAACAAAAAAAAAAGAAAAAAATAAAAAAGGAACACAAAAATTGTTCGAAAATAAAACTAAAGAAACAAGCGAAACATAAATAAATTAAATAAACACTGGAAAACTGTGCAAATTGCAATTCGTTAACAATGAATTTGTGAGCCAAAAAACAAAAAGAAAAAAAAACGAAAGAAACAATCATTTAAAACAAGAGAAGAGTGAAGAGCAAAAAAATTACAAAACTGGACATGCCTCACATATTGAACGAATACCGAATGTTGTCGCTCCTCATGGTGATGTTTTGTTGAAAATAAATACGATTGTTTTAATTCTTTTTGCAATTTCTATCACACATCTTTTTATAACTACTGCAATATTGATGTTTTATTTGTGTTCCAGTCTCCGAATGGTTTGGTACACATTTGGCCCCAAAATAACATCCTAAAGGCCTACCAATTATTTAATTATAATCATTGAAAATTAAGAACCAATTGCGAAATGTAATGCACAATTAAACTGAATAATAATAGCATTTCTTAAATATAATTGATGTGTTTAAAATTTAATTCCAAGGATATTGAGGTCAATAAAGAACAAAAGATTTTAATACAGGCATGATGTCATTCATTTACATTTTAATGCTAAAAGTTGTTGTCAGACAATTCGAAGATATTATTTTGGGTTGTTCGGAAAGCAATTTCGTTTTGTTTTTGTGGAAATGAAAGACAGTTTGCGTAAAATATCAATCAAGTGGTCATAAACTGTTGAATTTGCTAAATTTAACCTCAATCCGATCTCACGTGTTGTTATTCGCCGGTTCGCATCAACTACGCCTCTTTGGCGTCTTTATCAGTTTCAACCGGCCTTCCGGAACGTGGTGCTTCTTTGACATCAAAATTGCCGTATCGAAATTTAGCGAACCAGTTCTGGCACAGCCATACTGTCAACAAACCTTCTCCATACACATCGGCCAATTTCTTTCTGGCTTGAACAGCATTTTTACACTTTTTGTAGTAAAACAGTAAGATATGTCGAAAATGCTGCTTATCGCTCTCCATATTTAAAAGGGCACCAACCAAAAACTACTGCGTAGAATTGTTTGGAATTTATCACACACAAGCCTTGTTATATGAGCCCTCAAAGCATAGACAAATTATACGGCTTAAGTGTGAAGTTGGGTGCAAAAAATACAATTAAATCGGAAAAACGTTAAGCCATTTATCAAATATCGGCTTACCTTAACAGATACCTACCGGCACCTCTGCTTATTGTGCGTTTCGGTTGTACACACCAATTGATAACATGGTTTCCGCGATTTGGTCTTTCCAACGCAGACAATGTCGTCCTCTAAGACCACTTTCGCTAATTCATCATCAAATATCCGTCCCGCGGAGCACACTCTTCCATCTGAATGACATGGCCGAGCCAACGAAGCCTTAGCGGTGTTAATGCGCTGCACAATGTCCAAGTTGTTAAAGATGTTATGCAGCTCATTATTTGATCGGATGGAAAAGCGTTTTCTATCGAGGCTGTTGCATTGGTATTATTTAATAACGTCTATGCTTCTGCGTCATAGAAAAGCAAGAGGAGAATAAGCGAGCATTAGTTTCGTAGTACAAGATAGGTTTCTCCTACTCAATTTCTTATTGAGATCATAGTAACACCTGTTGCCAAGAGTGATTTTACGCTTATTCTCTAGACTGACATCAAGCCAAAATAAAAAATAAATAACTTAGTCGAAAGTTCAGTTATCAGGCATAGTTTGGGTTTAAAAATGCCGCATGTGCTTACTTGTCGACAACATGTACATTGATTTTGCTCTCATTTTTTGCTAGGCTCATTTCTAGAGTCCATTCCTACTTTTACGGAGCTCAGGAGTTGCTTAACGCCATTCTGCATAGCCTTACAGGCAATACCGAGTTCAGACATTGCCGCAAAAACCCGTCTATCTATACACGGTTATTCTATCATCGTTTGTAATAACTTTACTTAAATACATCCTGGGTATATTTAAATTAATATCACACTTTAATTGGATACTTCGTTGTATCAATATTACCCTGTTACTATGAAAATCGAAAATCACAATTTTAAAATTTCACAGTGTATAGACATTGCTTTGCTACTACAACTGATTTAGTTCGATTTATATGTTAATAATATTTGGTTTGGCAACTTCTAGAATCTCACTGTTAATTTGTAATTGTTATTTTATTTCTTTTCTTTGCTTATAGTTTTGTAATTGTAAATTTCTATTCTGGTTATTTCTTTATTGTTTTGTTATTTTAATAATTCGTTATCGTAGTATTTTCATTGTTTTGTTACTGGTGGTTTTTATTGATTGTTTTGTCTTGTAATTAAAAGTTTCTAAATACGGGCTTTGTTCCAAACCATTATTCGCTTTTGTTAGTGTTCTTTTTAATTCCCCAAAGCAACCTAAATCATTATTGCCTGAGTTTTATTGGATAATCTCCACAATAAATTACCAAATTCAACTCGCAAGGTAACGGGCAATGATGTCAACTTCTTTTTGGCATTTGTCAAACGCTGTCTACGATGCATTCTGAAAACATTCTAATCACAATCAATATCCAAGCTTTCTTAATTGCACGGGTCACACTACGTTTCCATTATAAAAGAAATGATTTGGGCACTCCCAAATGATGAAATCCGACGATGACATAGCAAAATTGGCCTTAGAATAGAACCCACAGGGAAAACACGACTGTTTTAAAGGGGATAATTTGGAGATATATTAAAGAATTGACTTTGGACAGACATAGGTGGAAATAATATGGTGAAAATATGTCTAGAAAGAATGAAAAGAATATTATGTAAAAGAAATTTCAATGTTTTAAAAAATTGTGGCCATATTACCACCAAATTTCATAACAGATGGCTCGTACGGAAGTTTTAACCAACAAATTCCACAGCGGTAGTCATGCAATAGAACCTTAAGGATTGTTATGACGCATAATTTATCATCATTTGCAAATTGTAAACAGAATATTTTTCGCCGTGTTGACAATATTTTTTATGTCCAATACTTCCTGGTTTTACATTTATAGAGATTTCTGCGTCGTTCGAAACAAATAGTAACCAGAAGGGGTAAGGTCTGGGCTATAAGACCGTTAAGGAAAAACTTTCCATCCACCATTTTCCAAATAGTTTTTAGCCGGCCCCATAGTATGTAACGCATACATATGTACATACATACATAATATTTGGTCATTACAAATCTTCAGTCAAAATTACGATCTAGCTTCTTACACCACTTATATTGTGTGTGTTCATTTTGTACACAATTGCCGGGCCTGCAGTTTGACAGTTTTATTTACTCTCAGCGTTTTTGCCTGAAATTTGCTGAGAGGCAGTCACAGAAAGAAATATTTTTTCATATTTCATTTTGATGTCTGATATGGGGTTTGAACCGTGGCCTCACGTCTAATAAGCCAACACACTGCCTGCTAGACTACGGCGACTACCTACTACACTACTTGCTCGCCATAATTCCGTCTGGTGCTTGGCCGATCTTGTCCATCTTAGTCGTTAAACTTTTATGAATTTGACCATGTTCTTTCTGTTCGAGCAGCTCATTTTTGCCCCTTTTGGGAGAAGGTTACCAAAGTCACATCACGCTCTTGACATAAAATCTTGCGCAGATTTTTCGCTCAAATATTTGAGAATGTGTTGTTTACTCGATATCGATGACACACTTTTGTATGCAATCAATTTAAATGGTTTGGAAACTAATTTTGACGTGTGTTGGCTTCTTTGCAGAGCACGTCACAAACTTTATTTTAGAGTCCTTTTTCAGAGTGATAAATAAGTTTCGATTGGCGGTTTGCTTTCGAAGTTAGACATTTTATGATTAGAACCTTAACCTTTGCTTGACCTTTGAGAATTGTAAACAACTACTACATGTAGTGAACATTCCACGTCATAATTGCAGTGTTATTACACGCATAGTCTATGATGAGAGTTGTTTATTAAGCTGCACGGTCTTGCAGTGTCCTTAATGGCGTAATGGTGTGTCCTAATGTAGAACTGGTGATCTAGTCACTACGATCACTATTTCGTTGCTTACAAATTAGAAATTAACCCCTTTATGCAAATGTGTAGGATTGTTGTATTGTGTGTAGTGATAAGGATCTGTGCTTATAGGGTCATGCTCTTTCTCATGGCTTTCCCATGTAGCTGCCTTAGTGTGCTGGCATGAGGCCATGGTTCAAACCAGAGATCAGTAATGAATCGCGTTTTCGCTACTCATGCGTACTCATGCAATTTTGAGTATGAGTGAGTCAACAGTATTGAAATCCAACTACTCTGATTCATTCGTACTCAGTACAACATTGATTTATAAGTACAAGTTGCAATGAGTATGAGTACAACGTTGACATCAAACTCATAACATTCGAAATATATTTGATTCATTGAATCTCATGGCTTTCCCATGTAGCTGCCTTAGTGTGTTGGCATGAGGCTATGGTTCAAACCCCAGGTCAGACATTGCCAACAAAACGAAATATGAAAAAATATTTCTTTGGCGACTGTCTCTCAGCGGATTTCTGGCAAAAACTTTGAAAGTAAATAAAATTGTCATCAAAAGTTTCTCAGAAAAAATCTCACGTATAAAAATTAACACACGCGACATAAGGGTGTGAGAAGCTAGTTCGAAATCCTGACTGACGGCTTGTAATGGCCAATTATGTATGTATTCTTCGGAGAGGGTTTTCTGAATGGGTTGTTTGACTAAAGAAGGTTCTATTTGACTTCACCCGGATGCGAATATGAATTGTTAGGACTTGTAGTGAAATCTCAACACCACGCCTACTTCTAATTTTTATTAGTCTCCACCAGATGCAAGGCATTCCTTTGAAACTAAGCAACCATGCCAGCTCTGCAGTATTTACAAATACATGTGAAAGGGACAAATAGTTTTATGTTACGTACACATACGTCCCGTGCTTGAGTGTGTGTGTGTGTTATCGTATACATGGATTTAACATTTTTTTGTTGCCTTTAATGAGTTTTTCGCTACATTTACTGTTAAAGTGTAGAGTATATGCATATGTATTGATGTGTTTATTTCCGTCTATGTTCCGATGTGTGTGTGTGTTTGAGTGATTTTATGCATTTTCATGTCCCTTTTTATTTTATTCCATTTCAATTTATTTTCGTTTTTGTTTCGTATTTTTTTTTCACAATTTGCCACAGTTACTGGAAACTACTACTTCTGCTGCTATTTTCGAGGTTCGCTTAAATAACTAAATTAGGCAGGCACATGGTACTGAATTGAATTTATTTTTTTCGAAATGTTTTTTTTTGGCGAATGTCCTCGTATAGTTTTTGTCATAGCCATGGTATGGTTAATAATGTACACACTGTACATATGTATACATACATACATATGTATGGATATGTTGGCCGTATTGATTGTTTGTGTAATTGTTACAATTGTTTTTATTGTTGTTGTTGTTGTTTTATCTTGTGAAAAATAATCTTTTGTTAAATGTGTTTTTGTTGATTTTGTGATTTGTAGCCACAAAACAATTGACTATGTATTGTTTAATCCAAATTAAAATGTGGCCCAAATTATATTAGATCAACTCAATTTTTTGTTGTTTTTATTTTTGTTGTTATTGTTGTTCATCTCTGTTATTGCTGTTATTGTGTGGTGTTTTAGTTTTTGGTTTAATTTCAGACCCAATTTCGTTACATTCAGTGTAGTCTTGTTTCTGTTTATGTTGTTTCTGTTGTTGTTGCATTGACTTACGATCAATTTAATTGAGCAAATCAATTTATTTTGAGATTTTAAATTAATTAATTTTTTTTTTTGTATTTTTTATGCCAAGAAGTATTTTTCATTGCAATAGTTGTCGGCTATAAAGAAATATGGTGTCAAATTAAAATGTAATGATTTTGTAAACTTATTCGTTCACCCCAACATTGGTGACGTAGTTTAACTAAGAATTACTATCGAAATGCAGCCAATTGCCAATTTTGAGCGTATAGATTTTGAATGAATTTGTTTTTTATGTCAGACGTGATTGTATTGAAAATTTAAGAGTTAAGTGGTACATTAGATCTGTGAACTTTTGAGCAGTCTAGTAGGTACTGTGTTGGCTTATTAGACGTGAGGCCTCTGTTCAGACCTCAAGCCACACATCTCGAACAATACGAAATAAGAAAATATTTCTCCGGCGACTTCCTCTCAGCAGATTTCTGTCAAAAATTCGGAGATTAAAAAAAATTGCCATGAAAAGTTTTCCAAAAATCAGACGTTAGGAATCGACTTCAAACTATAGGTCTCGCCACTCATGTATAAAAATTAATACATGCACAGAACATAAGTGATGTGAGAAGCAAGGTCGTAATCCTGACTGAAGGGTTGTAATGACCAATTACGTATGGAATTGAGTTAGTACTCTCAACATCCAGAAAATTTCATAATTTGTTTAAGAATTGACATGTTTCGCAGCAGACATAAAATGCAAACCCCACCTATCAGCATTATGGACAAAAACAAGTCACGCATTGTGTATCGGGGAAAGGGATTCATACTCTCCAGAGACCCTAGTATTAAAGTGACGGCATCATGCTGAAGTCAGTCTAATGCTACCTAAGACCGGGTTACAGCGCCTCTTTCGAGATGCTGCTACTCCGCCGAACCTAAAATCGGTTAAGCTGGTAGGCGACCGTAAACTCAGTCTAGAAGCTGGTTCGTCGAAATCAGGCACCTCAAAGGGTAAAAAGGGTCAGACAGGATCCAATTCTATGTGTTGGAGGCTGGCAAGGAGGTAATGACTAATTCAATCAGTAGACCAGTTTTCCTGGTACCAATTATTATGCAGGGGGATCAGATGAAGAATACTTCGAAGATCTCTAAAGTATCTTTTTTGCCTCAGAGTTGACTTGAAAGTTGTTGCCTGAAGACTGTTCATTTTTTGGCCATTTATACCTTAAATTCGAAATCGTATCCAGTGAATGATTTTTTGAATATAAAGAAGACTAATTGGTTCACTTATGTTGAGGTACTTAGCAGAAAACTATCGGTGTGCCCAGCCTAAGTGGACCAAATGATATTGGGAAAAAATTGAAGGGTTACAGGAAACTGTTCAAAAACGCCAAAAGAAGCGGTCAATGAGCCACATATAAATCTGCATATAATGATTTGAAACATTTTAACAGGAAGGGAAAAAGACTATCCTAGAAGGGATTCTGCAGCAATGTAGACAAGTCGGCTTGTATTAGCAAATCAGATGGATCCTGTACTGTGTTCTGGTTTTCATTGGATAAAATTTTTATGTGGTGGGTTCCCTACTTATTCCCTATTATTTAACATCTAGCGGGTGCTAGAATGCCATCCAGGAAGGCCACGAGGAGGCTGCGTCCTAGTGGTAGCCACGTTGACCACAGTCAAAAACTTTACCTTGTTTGAATGCATCCATTCCTCCCGGCTGCGCTGGCTCGGCCATGTCATTCGAATGAAGGAGGATGCTTCGGCGAGACGGGTATTTGATGCGGGGATCTGCGGAAGTCGGCGAAGAGGACGACCTTGTATGCGTTGGAAGGACCAAATCGAGGAAGCCCTGTCATCGATTGGTGTGACGCAGAAGCAAAGGCACCTGGAAGGATGTGTTCCGGCAGGCCGAAATCCGTTAATTGGGTTGTTAATGGCCAATTAAGTAAGTAAGTAAGACGGATACTGGACTAGCAACACTAAAAATAACTTGGAAGTACTCTAAGAGACTCACTTCCCTGGCTGTCATGAGGGTTCAAACATAGGTGTATATAACATATCAAATATAGCGATCTCGGAATATCGCGTTCGATGAATATTAAAGCCGCTATCCCTTTAAATTTTCTTGTTCTTATAGCATCATACCCGAGGATTTACAGATGGGCATATACATCCTCATGCCATGACTTATGACAATTGTCAGGGCATGTTTATGGTTATCTCATGTTCCGTTTAACTGCACATTATACAAGATTGTCTTTATTCCCCAGGGAGGTAAAGCATCTCACTCAAATGCTAAAGATTTTAGGCTCATCAGCCGTTTACATTAGCTTCTTAAGCAAAGCTAATCAGCCTCTTCATAACCATTTTTTATTTTTCACAACTCGTTAGAGGAAGTTTAAGAATTTTTGTTTTATTTTTAGAAATGTTTTTAAAAACATTAAATCTTTAACTTGAAACTCGATGTAAATTAAATTCAAATCCCAAAAAAATAACCAAAAAACACACGCAGTGAAAAGTGCAGTGATACAGAAAGTGAAAGAAATAATAATTCATGGAATGCCTGACATTATGTTTGTATTATTATTAATATTCTTGAATGTGAATTGTTTTGTTAAATAAAATAAAATAAAATAAAATAATTAAAACAAAAGAAGCTTTTGTTTGGCTTAGCAGGAGGAAATCTCCAAAAGAAAAGTGCACTCTTGTATAGAAAACAAAAAAACAAAAGTTGTCGAGTATTTGTGTCAGAAAACACAAGTATAACTACATACGTATGTACATATACTATATACTACTATACTTACAAATTAGCAGACACTCGCGCAAACACATACACATATTAAAATTTGTACGTATGAGAATAAAACTAACAATACTTAGAAGCATGCAAAATGGTTACGTATGTATATGTGGATATATGTATGTATATGTGAGTGTAAAAACAACCACACAAATAAATAAATTGAAAAATACAACATAACAAACAAACAAACAGACAGAAAACAACAGCAGTAACTATGAAGAAAGTAAAACAAACACTTATACAATCACATACAGACATCATGACAAACTTAACTTGGCCAAAATGGGAACACAAAAATTAACTGTACAGACGAATGAGTACATCAGCAAATAAATGATTTTCTAACTACTCGAACACACAGTATCTGTCCACATTATTATGACCATTAGGGACGCGTTATCAGACACTTTATCAGAAAGTATAAGAGAGTGTTCATTTCTAAACTGTTTTGAAATCCCTGAATATCAAATTTATGACGTTTGCAGATCAGTTACAGGTTACAGACCGACTGACCGTCGGTATACATCTAACTCATCTTTCCGACTTGTTATTCGCTCATAACAATGCTATTGAGTGCCTACAGGAAGCCTGTATCCCGCACATATTTGCTTAATTTAACTCTTCAGAGTTATGTCTGTTATAGCATATATATATATAAAATCATATAATATTAGAATTTTGAGCTTACGAAGACTGGGAAATAATTTAAAAAGTGTTTCACCTCTACGCATGCATTACATAAATAATTGGTCATTACAACCCTTTAGTCAGGATTACGACCTAGCTTCTCACACCATTGATGTTGTGTGTATTAATTTTATACATGATTGGCGGGACCTATAGTTTAAAGTCGATTCCGAAAGACAGATTTTTGCCAGAAATCTGCTAGATGTCAACCGACGCCTCACGTCTAATAAGCCAACACATTACCTACCAGGCCACGGCGACTTTACGCATGCATTGCCTTTATTATTACGTTTCTCGCCTTTACAGCTCAAGTGTACATGCAAGGTAAAGTGTCCCATAAGGGTATACATCAGTGTACTTAAGTCACCTTTATTTATAAGTCCACGAATCTACAACCAACAGACCAAAAGAAAAAAAATTGTTCTCAAGGCTGAAAACAGTAGATAAACGTAGAGAGGGATTTCCAAATTATCTTCTTTACGATTTCTCCTTCGGCTGTAACATCTGAAATGTTTTGCTTATTAATTGGAACAGCAATATTGCTTCAATCAATAGGCATCTATCAGTTGACTCCAGTTAACATTTGAACAATCTACAACCATTTAACACACTCTAGCACTCAAATCTCTAAAACATTAGGAAATTAGACGAACACGACTGCTCATCATTCCACATCTCACATATCTTCTGAAGCCAATTACATCTGTGAATCGCTGCTGAAACATGTCACGAAGTCGACAAGTTCTGGAACGGTTGGTAAATAGGATATGAGAAGTAGGTCACTTAAAGTAACACTTAAAGTAACATCAAGTGGTAAAGCTCATTACCGAATACAGAAGAGATAACACAAATTTACGGTCAAGAGACTTTTACTGAATAGTTTAATAAAAAATAAAAGAAAATCACCGTCCTTGTATTTCTTACATGCACTGTAAGTATAATTTTTCTTTGTATTTAAGCCAACAATGCAACGAATAAGCCAGTGAATGAACAAGCGTTAGTATCGTTGGTAACAATATCACATACCAGTCAAAAAATTTTAGAATATGACAAGGTTTTTAGGGTATTCTTTTACGTTTTTTTCGGTTCTTTGTTGTTGTTTGCATTTTAAATACTCGTGAGCCAAACCACTGTAAACAATGATGACGGGTCACAGCAGAGCAAGCAATACTCACACACTTTGAAAAAAGCAAAAAAAATGAAATAAAAATAGAAGCCCTTTAACGCAGGCCAAAGCACGTTTGTTAAACAATGGCGACGGTAAACTTCATTAGAAACTGGCAAAAGGACAGCTCAAATAGGATACACAGTTAAACAACACACAGACGGAATAGTGGATCACTTCAACGATATGAACCCAAAAATAGCCAGCGACGAGAGCGACAACAATGCCATGCCAAACAATAGCAACAAACACAAAAAAAAAAAACAAGAAAAAAACACAACTCCAAAGATGATGATACAACAACAAACAAAAAAACACAAACAATTCGACTCATGGCCAAACTTTCTAACGAACTAACCGAGTGGCAATTAAAGCAATTGCAATTGAAATTAAAGGATCCTTTTGGCCAGTTCTGCTTACGTTAGTCAACAAACAAAAAAAGAAAAAACCTTCTAACTCACCACCCCTAGTGCTTCAAATGTGTTTGAATGCTTAACATTCGATTCGTGTGCTTAACTTTATATATGTGTGTGTGTGTAAGTGTACACATGTAAGTAGATAAAGTGGTTTGTGGCTGGCGATGGTGGTGATGGCGATGGTGATGGTGCAGTTGTATAAAAGCGTTTAACGACACTGATTCGTGTAACACTTTTGGTGAATTTTAATTAGAACAGACCGAATGGAAAATAATAAAAAACGCTTTAAACAAGAGATTTCTATTCTGTTTCTCTATTCTTTTTCATTCGCTTTTCGTATTTATTTGCAAATATTTACTGTTTGTTTAGTGCTCTCAGAGATGATGTTGTTGTCATTGCGTAATTTAGATTCGAACAAATAAGAAGAAGCATTTTAATACTGCTTAACGCTGTTACGAATGCATTTATTTTTTGAAATTTAAGAAGACACTCAACTTCAACTAGCTGGCAGGAAGATAATTCCTGATGAAATCGAGTTTGGGGTGACTAAATATATGCCCAGAGACAGGTTCTAAGTTGACACTTGCTGAATTCGTCCTTGGATCGATCGCGTTCTTAAACGGTACGATTTCGTAAAACTCACCACAAATAATTCATCATGTTAGACTGAGAACACCTAAGATTATACAGAATGTATATAAGGAGTGATTGTGCTTCTATTTCTGACTTCAATAAAGAGCTCTAATATTTCCGCCAACTGGCGACTTTCGTCCAAAGTCTGTGATAGGTAGATGGCAGATAAGTGGTAGCGCTAGTGGTAGGTGATAAAGTTGTAAAATGATACGACTGATATGCCAAACTTATAGGGCTGATACCTCCGCTCCACAAGCCGCACCAAAAAGTCAGTCGCAATGGGTGCATTGGCCACGTGTGGGTATTCTGAGCCCCAAAAACGGCATTTTTTTATTAACGTAACCACCAAGAGGTTCATCCAAAAAATTGAATTGGCAAAATCGACATCATCGTGGCCCATTTAATAAAGCGAATGGTCATGTGGGTTCAACTCTTGAACCAATTGAACTTTGTAAGGTGTCAAACCGAGATCTTTTCGTAAACTGTTACGTGAAATGTTGAATTCTTAATAACAATGACGATTTGATTTTGATGGATTCTCACGCACACTCTCAGCCACAGATTCGATATTTACGGATGTACGCACTGTACGAGCATGCTGTTGTCTTGGCGCGTCAATAATGAAACCAGTTTCACAAACTTTAGCAATAAAATTGGGCATACCGGGCATTGTTGGTCCTTCTCTGTGACTAAATTTTGTGCGATATTTTCATGCAATTTCAATAAATCCCAACGTTGCTCAAACGTTAATCGATTCATTACATTCAGTGGAGACAATATAATGAATTTTGTGACAGTATAGAATGTCAGACGTATTGTCAGATTCGAAATAAATGATGGTTAAAATTTGAACCGATAGGTTACCCACCCGATATGTGTGGACATATAGCAATAAAAGCGCTGAGAAGTTGCATAGACTCTCTACACTGTATACGCCGACACAACACCCACTTCTACTGGATTTCGGGCCACTGTGGCATAGAGGGAAATGAAAAGGCGGACTAACTGGCAACGAAGTAATTGGTGATGTCTGAGGAGGTCACGATAGAGGGGATATATGCTCCTCTACCTTAATGGTTTTCCAAATTGGCAAAAGCAGCATTAAATTCAACAAACCGTGGGTGGTCTGATATATCAGGTTGACGGTTGATATACCAGGTTGAATTTCCAAACTGCTATGTCCAGCAGTGGACAGGAGAATCAGGGTACTACTTGAGTTCGTACTCTAATAGGAATTCTGGCGGCACACTTAGTTATTGGCAGTTTTGCTAACAAGTTCTGTACGCCCCATCAGGCTTACTGCAGAAGCTGCCATGATGTGGAGGAAACGAAATCTCTGCAACATCTTTTATGCGTGTGTCCTGCAGAACATAAGTCATCTGCTTTTGAGTCAAAGAACGTTTGAAGATCCGGGCATGATAGCGAACTTGCCACTAACCACCAGAGCAAATAAATCTGAAAATTCTCCTCGTTTTATTGAAAAGATGGTTTGCAACGGAGACTGATTCGGATATGTTATACAATTATGAGGTACTACTTCTACTTTTTACATAAAAAAGGAGTTTAAAGACAAACTAAATCTACTTTTAAGCCAACTTAAATTAAAATTTCGAGCATCCATAGGATCTTGACGCACCACCTGTCAAAGAAGAAATTGAAAAATATTCTGATAAATACCTGATGAACCTCCTATTCTAACCAAACCTCTCGACATTCTCCAATTGCTGCGAACGCATTCATATGAAAAAATGGAAGCCAATAATCACCTTTGACGCCATACGGCAAATTTATTGGAAAAGGTAGTAAAAAAAATTGGACAGCGTATTGAAATTCCATAGTATGTTCGTTATGATTTCATTCTTTTGGAGGCAGAGACTGCACCCTGACCCATCCAGAAAACATAACCAACTGAGGCAACGCACTCTTGATAGAAAACCTACAAATCACAAATGTTCGCCTTTCGTAATTCGTAAAGCTCTACTAATCTACTAATCTGACCTGGTGCAGGTCTGGGGCAAGTCAACAACCTGATTCTTTGCCTAGCTAATGCTACAGTAGGACTATTGTCTTCTTATATATAAAAATTAATGTGTGTTTATTTGCTTGTGGGTTTGTTTGTTTTGTTTGAAATCTATAGGCGGCTAAACGGCTGGACCGATTTTCTTGAAATTTTAACGGTATCTTCCTGTATGTCTGGAAGGAGTTATAGGCTCCTTTTTATTTTAAAATTTCAAGTAGGCGAGGTGCCACGCCAACATACCCAATAACTATTTAATGTCGCATATCTCATAAACTGCAACAGCTAGAGTCTTCAAATTGTGTTTGGACGACTTTGACGTATATATGAACAAAATGGGCGGATTAGCTATAGTGGGCGTGTCACCTCCCATAGTCTATATATATAAAAATGAATGTTTGTTTGTATGTGCCTTACAAAATCGTAAACTATGCATTTGATCATGTTATGATCTTTAACAAAGTTGTTGCTCATGAGTCGACGGAGGTTGGTCCGATTAATGTCCGATGGATGTCGTTACTGAAAATTATTCAAAATGAATGACAAGCAATTGCAATTGGTCGACCTACACCTCAAGCACGGAAGAAAAGAGCATTACAAGCCTCAGAATCAGACGAGCATTGAGATTGGAAAATCTTCGATTATATGCCGCTGAGACCCGTTCGCTTGAACCACTTGAACAACGAGAAGTGAGAATCTGAACCATCAGGACAACGGGAAACAAAATCAATAAAATGATTCAAAATTAATTGGACATTTGTGTAATGTCTTTCCTTCAAATTTATTTTAGTTTGTGGCGCAGCAACACGCGCAGTGTACAGCTAGTTGTCTATAAAGTGTGCTGCGGATGCATCTCCTTCAGCAATACCTTCACAATGACATGATGGCCCAGAAACTTAAAACGTTATTCACCGCATCGAACTGTAGAAAATGATCAAAGCCCTCTCCGTCTATCCGGCATTCCATCGAATAGGAAGCCATTGCTTTCAATGAGACAAATAGAATTCCATCATATTGAACCACTCGCGGCTATTTACTCTCAGGTGCGTGATTTCGATATAAAAATTTCTCGCTAATAAGCACTGTTTTTAAAATGTTGTAATTCTCGAATTCTACATTCCGTTTAAAAGTATATCAAAAATTTAAATTTAAATTTCGTTTCATTTGCAATAAAAAATTTAAACTGAGCAGAGTCTATCTATCTCTCTACGCCATTTTGCTTGTTCTTTGCTTAGCAAAATATTGTTGTTGTTGGTTATTTGTTAAACTTAAAGCTAAAATGACAATTAAAAGTTTTTTACTCAACTTAATGCGGATGTATTTCATGAAACTGCGGTCCCAGTGGTAAAACTCAAAGTGTGCGTTTGTTTTTCCTCTTCTGCTTCTACTTCCATGCTACGTGGTGTCAAACCAACGGAGGATTAAAATGATTAAAGGAGAGGAAAAAAACAACCAAAACTACACGACTCCTTAGCTCAAAAACCACTGAGTTATTAAGGAAAAAATATTTAAAAAAAAATCTTAAATTAAAGGCGGTTTAAGTTTAAAACATGAACAAAGAAAAATTCAAATTTTTTTCTTCTTTTTTTCTTCGTTTTTGTTTTGTTTATATTTCTTGCATAGATTTTGATTTTCAATTTGAATTTTTAATTTATTTGCTTGGTTGGAGCGCAAGAAGAAAAAGTGGATTGTTGTTGAGATATCGTACAATACGCGAGTATAATGCATAAACAACAACAACAACAATATTCTTGAACTCAATTCCTAGTTTAGTTAGAACTTTAAATTGAGTTTTTTTATACGTTGTTTTATATACGATTTTATTATTATTAAAGGCAAGTATTGTATACTAAGTTAATTATAAATGATTGTTACAATTCAAAAATAAAAGTGATAAACGGTATTGATTTTGAACACATTTTTGTTTAATAATTTGACACAATTATCGCATGCTACTATCAAATTAACCTGCCACGTATGCATATTTAGTTGACATGACGTCACTGTTTAATAATTTGATTTTAATCGTACAACTTTGTCGGGCTCTATCCACTTAATATGGATGACTGTTTAATAAAAATCAAAAAATACAATAAAAATGTAAAAAAAAAATAATAAATTTTTAAATTAGAATTCTTTATATCATAAATCTCTCGTATTTGTAGAAATTGTGGTGAGTAACGAATTCAAGTTACACTTACATTCATTCATGAATTCTAAAAAGAATAAAGACGTCAACCAAACAACTTATTAATCAAAATTCTATAATTTGTTAATCCTATTCCAGCTCTTAAGTGCAGAAAACAGTATTTATGCTAGCAATTGTTGTGATAACATTTGTTATTGGTACAAGAAAGACTGTTTGATTACCAATTTCTTTCAAGATTACATTTGTTATACTTATACACATGGTACCATATATATATATATAGGCTATCTATCTATAGGGCTATCTATCCGTTTAAATTTGAACCATCGGTTATTTTGACTCTGGCAATACTTATGTCATTCTATTCTGTCACAAAATTCAGTAATGTAAAGAATCGGTTTATGATTGAGCAACATTGGGATTTATTGGGCCAACGAGTAACTGCACAATGATGCCGATTGTGCCAAAAAATCATCTTTCCGGATCAAGATCATTTTCATCTTGGTGGGTACGTTAATAAGCAAAATTTCTGTATTTGGGGCTAAGAAAACCCAAGCGTTTTCTACCAGAAGCTAATGCACCCATTACGCATGACCGTTTGATGGGGCTTGTGCAGCCAAGGCATCATTGGCACATATTTATTAATAGTAACAACTGAGAACTACCAATTCTTCTTAATCTACTTCATCTACTTCACCTTTAAGTCTGGTAACTTGTGCTGTTGCTGTGTGTTTCAACGCACACATTTTTAAAACTTGCTTTCCAGCTATAAACGTAAATTAAACAAAGTGGGTGCGAGTTATCATCGAAATCTTTTATACGTTATTACCTGCTTGAGTTGGACAAGAGTTCTCATTCGCATTTTAACTAGAATTCCAACAGGACACTGCTCTATTGGAAGTTTCGCTGGCAAGCTCCGTCTGCTCCACCATGATTATTGCATTTACCATTATGTGGAGGAAATGAAATTGGTACAACTCCAATGCTAGTGCTCTGAACTTCAGAACAGGTGTCATCGGTTTTTGGGGCAACAGAACATTTGAAGATCAGGGCATGGTGATGAACGTGCCACTAAGAAACTGGCAGGTTTCATCCGAAACTCGGTGTGGTTCAAACCAACCACTAAAGGTTCATGACAGGCTACCGCAAACGTAACGTAAGCTATTGCTATTATGGATGCCTTTATGTACGAAATAAAACTTCGTTCAATTGTCCGCCACTACTATGGAGTGTTAAATTTTCATTTTTCCATTACCCTGGCGCATCAATTGTATCTGCAACTTAAGATATCCCGCAAAAATATTTAACGGACCCAAATCGTACTATCGTATGAACTATGTGATACGAAACGCCGTCCTGTTGTCGTTAATGACCACATCCCCTACTTTGGGATAAAAGAAGTTGGTGGCCATCGACCTATGATCCTCGTCGTAAACCCAGAATTCACACCAAACATTGGTTTTTTAGGGATAAATTGAACGCTTTTGGATCTCATATGCATTGGTATCAGCAGAAGTTCAACAATTTGGTTTGTTCAGTTACCCATTTAGTAATGGGTTGCGTTGGAAATTAGGGGCATTCACTCATTTAGCAAACGCACTTCGTTGTCTATGGTTGTCTTGGTGGTTTGACAAATCCGATTGAACAAATGAAATGAACTAATTTGACAGTTGCAGCTTTAAGAAGATTGCCCTTATCAATTGTCAAAGCTTAGAGGGCCTTGTTGTACGACTAAGAAATCAAAAAAATTAAGCTTACGAAATACGAAAAAATTTATAAAAAAATACCACTGGCATCTGAAAGAAAGACAGTCTCCTACATTATATATAAATAGGACCAGGACCCTTAAACGGCTTGACATATTTAAGCCTTATTTGCAAAACGCCATCGGTTGTGTCTGAAATTATGCTCAGAAAGGTAACTTGCTGTTTGACTGACTGAGTTACAAAATGCTTATTGAGCAGCACTGCAAAGAAATTAAAATTATTCGATACATTAAATCCAGAACCATCAATTTAACTTCAGCTGGCAAAACAGCACTGTGAAACAATTGTTCAGATTTGTGCAAACAATAAGAGTTTTGGTACTTAATTCTAATTTTCACATAATCGACCGACGATTTGTTATTAGGGCTGGTGACATAGAGTTTACCCGTGTTGTGTGAGATAGAATTTTGGGATCTGTTCTGCACTTTGTAGTCTCATGCACACTTCAACATTTACTGATGACACTTGAGCACAAGAAGCGACTCATTGTACTAAACATGATACGACGTCCGAAAATTAACTTCTGCTAGGTCCTGATTTAACGGTCTTGACAAATTGGGCTACGCACTAAAGAAACTTTTAATTCGCTTGAGTTTTTAATTTTTTAATGATTTCACTGAGACGTTTGGAGAGCATAGGCCACGCGGGACCAATTTTCGGCCATCAGGAAGATTTCAGCATTATTTTAATTATCGGCTCAACAGAGCGGAGTACGATTAGGGATGTGGACTTTTGTCCAAGCCAACATGCTTTCAGACAAAACTGTAGTATTAATTACGCGATATGTGTTGTTAATTTGGGTATTCGAATGCGCTTCTTAAAAGCTTTATTTCTAGCGCTTACTTTAGCGTAAGCGATGGAGGAGGCTGGCGTTACCGATTAGTTATTCAACATTATCATGCCAGTAAAAGCTTTTGGTTCGTTATGATTTTGACAGCTGCAGATATGGAAGGACAATAAAATATATATACGGAGAATTTTGGCGTTATTAACCACCTATTTATGTACCCAAAAGTGCCTCTTTTAATTGATGTCCTTCTCAAAAGACTCAATAATTCCAGTCACATTATGAAGAGTGACTTCAACTAAATTATAGTTTTAGTATTTCTGCAACACAAAATAACAAACGTTGTCTGAAAAGCATAGCCTATAAGCCTAGTTGTCTTTTATTCAGTCTCATTGCCCAATTCACCATGAACGACAATATACAAATATGGCATCGTCGTATGTACTCTGGATCAGTTGCCAACTGACCGCAATTTTCATTGAAAATCAACTTCAGAGATGAATTTCTCAATGAATATGTTTTAAAATTTCTGAAATTAAGACGATACCAACCTATATGAGATCCAAGAGCTTCCAAAGCATTTCCAAAGATACCCTGTTCGATGTGGATTATGGGCTGATAGCTTCATTGGGTCATAGTGCTATGAGAACAACGTTGGTTACATCAGCCCTGATAAAGGCGAGCACTGATGATAATCAACTTCTATTGGATACTTTGCTGCTAGCCGCACAGCTCATACAACATTGGATATTTTGCTCAAGCAATTTAAAGCGTTATCATTTCAGGTACAGGTGATGTAAACAACCATCCAGATCGAGCGATTTGATTCCGCTACACTTTTTCTTGTGTGGTTTTCTTAAGTCTCAGATGTATGAAAATAGGTCAAACCTAACATAGCCCATGCTATCGGTCAATTAACATGCATAATTAGTCATTACAAATCTTCAGTAAGGATTACAACCTAGCTTCTTACACCAGTTATTTAGAGTGTGTTAATTTTATACTTGAGCGGCGGGACCTGCAGTTTAAAGTCGACTTCGAACGACAGATTTTTAACAAGCTTTTCATGGCAACTTTATTTCCGGAGTTTTTCCCAGACATCTGTTGAGAGCAAATATTTTTTCATATTTTATTTTGTTGGAGATGTCTGGCCTGGGGTCTCACGTCTAATAAGCCAATACACTGTCTACTAGACTACGAATTCAGTCAGATTTATGCGCCAAAGTTATGGAAAATCAAAGATTCGGTTGCGGTCCACCTAGGGAAACCATGGCAAACCGTTGGTAAATTCGACAGACGATAGCTTATTTAGGTCATTGAAAAATGCACGAGTGTTGAAGTAATGACCTCTGTCGTACTCAATCCGTAAATGTGTAAACAGATCAGAAATATTGGGAAACATTATCCACAACTTAAGGTCAGACTCGTGAAAAGCTATGTATGTTAACTTAGATACCAAATGCATTAAATACTTGTTCCTAAAACGTTTCTGCTTTTGCAAAAACTTGCATAAAATATTGAAATAAAATCTAAAAAGTATTCCAATTAGTATTTGGAAAATTGTCGTAATTAACAATTTGTTGGCCGGAAATGATAACTGAGCAATGCAATAATTATTGTCTTTTGAAGTTGTCACATTTCGCTTGTCGGTTAAAGTTGTTACAATGACAAAATAAATGTTCAACATAAAAACGAATAACAACCAAAAAATATGTTGTTTGTACGTTTTATTTTATTTTATTTTACCAATAAATTTCCAGAGTTTTATTAACGCGACTCAAGTTTAAATTGCTGCTAATTTCCGAACAATATATTCAATTACATTGTATTGAGGTAAAAATTGCTGCAGTTTTTTGCAATTAAAAAACATGTCAAAACGAAAACTCAAACTAAAGAAAAACAAAAAAGAAAAACCAAAAAGGAAATTAAAGTGCAACAACTACTACAGCAAAGAAAAGACATGGGGAGGCTAAAATACTTTTGAAGTTTTTCAGGTTTTTCTCCTTCTATTCTTTTTTAATGACTCACAGTCATGATTGAAAATTTTCCTTGTCATAGACTCCCTTTAAACTACCCGCTCACTCACTCTCTCGCTCGCTCTCTCGCTCTGTTTACTTTTGCATGAACAAGCTGAACATGGAAACTAGAAAAAAGAAACTTTAAAACTCAATTTATGAACTTGCGAAATTCGTCTTCTCCTGTGTTTAATTTTTTTCTTTTATTTTTTCTCTTTCTTATGCCTTTCCTTTGTGAAAGGAAAGCAAAATATAATACAACAGAATTAAATAAAATAAAGAAAGAAACATTTTAACATGTCTCCTACTCGACCCTTGGCACGATAAAACGCGACACATTAAAATTGCGTGTCACTGCTCGTTAATAACGCGCGACAACGCAGCCAACAATCAGTGTTATATAACCGCAGCGCCGAAAGCCCAAGTGAATTATTAGAACACAAGTTTAGCCAAAAAAGAAAAGAAAAAACTCTGAGCGAAATAAAACAACACAGAAGAGCACACTACTGCCGAACATAAAACTAAAGCAACCAACAAAAAAAAAAAACAAACCCCAAAAGAAATTTAATGTATTTAACCAAAAAAGAAATCGAAAAAAAAAGAAACAAAACGTTAAGAAGCATTACATTACTGAGACACAATAGGGTTTCAAACTCGTATTTGTATTCTGAAATATCTCAAATCGAATAAATTGCCTTGACCCGTATTCTGAGATTCATGCTCGTGGGTTCCTCTTAATGCGTCTACTATTCTGAAAACTATTCATTTAATAAAAAAAAAAACACCGTCGTTTAAAGGAATGCGTACATACATCGGACGTTTTTTTTTAGTTTCATATGTACTATCGATTCGTAGTATAAGCGGGATTAGACTCAAGTTGAGTCCCGAGGTTAAATATCTAGGCCTGATTATCGACCCCAAGCTCAGATGGGGGACGAATCCGGCTGCCAGGGCGCACAAAGCGGCCTGTGCTGCTTAGTCCAGTATTAGGGCAGTTGGATCCAGATGGGGTCTTCGCCCAAAAATCATGCGCTGGTTCTACTCTGCAGTCATCGAACCCAAACTTCTATACGTTGTTGCTTTCTGGTGAACTGCTCTGAATAAACTACAGGGTGGCTGATATGTATTGCAACCAACTTCAGGTTGTTATCATTTGTAAACCGTTCGGACAGCTGCAAGATTTATTACAGTGACAGTTCATTTTATTATTTACAAGCTTACAAAAGCATTTTGATCTATTGTATTAAAAAAAAAAGTTATTCGTGATGGAATCCAAGCGTGATAGTGTGATTGCTTTATATTTGGCTGGAAAACCACAGAAGGCTATCGTTAGAACCCTCCAGCATTTAAATGTGAATAAATCTTTTGTTTCTCGTACCATTGCTCGTTACCGTGATACTGGCAGTGTTGCATGAGCTTGGACTAAAGCCATTGAAGTTCCAAAAAGTGCAAGAGCTCACCGATGGACAAAAAAAGTTAGACTGGAAAGAGCCAAGGAGTTACTTCGCTTGAACGAAAGTGGCCAGTTACCGAATTTGGTTTTCTCCGATGAGAAGCCATTCCAAATTGAGCAGTTTGTGAAGAAACAAAATGATCGGGTTTACTTACCAAAGAGGTCAGCTGAAAATTTACACCTGCGATTGGCCACCAGAACTCAAGCGCCGCCGATGGTAATGGTGCGGGCCGCCGTAACGGCCGATGGTCGCTCCCCGCTCGTATTCATCGACCGTGGGGTCAAAATAAATGCCGAATATTATCGGGAAAATGTCTTAAAGACAGTATTGAAGCCCTGGGCAGACAAACATTTCGGCCGCAGACCATGGACATTCCAACAGGACTCAGCACCACCGCACTCAGCACTGGTCAACCAAGATTGGCTTAAAAAGGGGGTTCCTCGCTTCATTTCTACCGCACAATGGCCACCAAAATCTCCGGATCTCAACCCGTTAGACTTTTGCGCCTGGGGCATTTTGGAGAGTAAGGTTCTCACTAAAAAATACCAAAGTGTCGATCATCTCAAGACGGCGATTCGCCGGGAATGGGCCAAAATACCGCAGAGTCACTTTCGTACAGCCTGTGATGGCTTTGTCGGCCGTTTGAAGGCCATAATTCGTACCAAAGGTGGCCAATTCGAACAAATCTAAACTGATTCTAAAATTTGATGTTATTTCCAACATTTTTTGCTTTTGAACAATAAATTTAAAAAAAAATTAAAAAAATATAGCGCTTTACTTTGTTGCATTATATATCAGCCACCCTGTTCACAATGTCAGACTTCTTGACAAGGTCAGATAGTCTGCAGCTATTCGTATCACTGGTGCTCTACGCACCACCTCCACAAAGGCCTTGCTCGCAATGCTTAACTGGCTTCCTATTGTGCTTCTCGATAAGCAGGTAGCTAAGTTCACTGCGACTAGACTCAATGCCCTGTCTCGTTGGCGCATCGTCCCATGTAGTCCCTCCTCTATTTTGGAGATTGATCCAATGGCTCCATTGGACATCGATTATCTTCCTGTGGAATATTGTTTTGACAGAGGTTTCCACTTTCTGATTTCGAGCAGGGTCGACCCCGACATGATAGTTCTCCCGGAACTCCTGGATGTATACACCGATGGCTCTAAACTCGATAGCGGGTTTGGTAGCGGAGTCTACTCTGGGAAACTGGACCTGAACATTTCCCTCCGACTGTTGGGCGGAAGTATTGGCCATTCACCGAGCTGCTCAATGGACCCTCGTCAACGCTGTCCTTTCACCCGCATCTTGATCTTTTCTGATAGTTAGGCTGTCAGAAGATCACTGTCGAATGTTGTGAATAACTCCAGGATCGTCAGGAAATGTCGCCGCTATCTCGACCTTCTTTCTGGGTGCTTCAGTGTCTCACTGGTGTGGGTCTCTGGGCACAGTAAACTTCCGGGTAACTTCAGGACCGACGAGCTCGCCAGGGCTGGTGCACTACTTCCGGAATCCTCCTCAATCGTATTGGTGATGCCACTTGCCTTGGTCAAGCTGGTCGAGACGCCAAACTAATATGGGTCAATGAGAAGTCCTGCTCCACCGCTAGGCTCACTTCGCCCTCGATAGGTAGATATATGTTATTTGGCTCGCGCTGACCAACTTCTTCTTCCCTGGTTTGGGGGAACTTGGTCAGTACAGAGACTGCGTTCACCTGTGGTGTCACAACGGGCCGCTATGCATGCTCAAGTGAGCTCTTGGTATCAAAGCGACCACTACAACCTAACCTAACCTAAATACTATCGATATCGACAACTATTGTCTGACATTTCTGTCCAGTAGAGCAGTTTGACAAGTTTTTATGAATCGATTAACGTCAAACTATCTCTTCTAAATTGTGAAAATTTACTCTGTTGGCGAAATTCAGAGAGGATTTACTTAAATGGCCATTACAAGCCTTTAGTGGGGATTATAACTTCGCTTCTCACAGCATCTATGTTGTGGGTGGTAAATTTATCCATGAGTGGTGAGCCGAACAGTTTAAGGGTCACTTCGAATGATAAGATTGAAGAAGCTTTTTCATGGCAATTATTTACTCTAAAAATGTTTGCCAAAAGACTACTAAAAATAGGTTATTGAATATATTTTTTCTCATATTTCCTTTTTATTGGAGATCTCATAGCTGAGGTTTGAACTCATAGCTGAGGTTTGAACTCATGAGCTGTTGTCTAGTAAGACACCAGACACTGTGGCGACTTCATTAAGGTTATGGTCAAAATAAACAGCCTAGTGAGCAAGTTATATTTTCGTGCAGTTATTTATTGCTTGCGCACTAATGTTATTCTTTTCAATTCATATACATCAAACAAAACAAAGAAATGTGCGTACCGAATAGAATCTTGTTCTTGGAGAGCTAAGACACTAGTCACCTCGTTCGTACAATTATCGTCTCCATATTACATTTCATGGTGTTATGTTAAGTCATTGGTTTATGAAGACAAACTAACAACTCTTAAATAAATAGAAGTTAATTTTTAAGCTCCTATTAAAGCTATACGATCGAATTTATTGGAAAAAATAGTCTAAAATTGCGGTGATGGAGTTGGTCTTGCAATTGGTAGCCACGGCGGAAATGCATCGAAAATCATTCCTAAAAAATTAATGCCCTGAATGTCTATAATACACTCTGAAGGACTATTACAGTATTTCCCGAATATAATAACTCTCTGCTTAATAGAACTTATGCAATCTTGATTTTTACTACAGAATGTAGTGAAACTATTTCGATATATGCATTCCCCGCCTATAAACGGAGAAAATTGTACTCATACTATAAATTTACTGAAACAATTCCGTTTATAAGCACCCTTTGTGACAATTTTCTTCCTGAAATTGGTTCTGTTCAATAGCTGCCACATTCATACGATGAAACGTTTCTAGATTTCTTTTTATGGAGATATGTTAAGACGTTGGGTAGAGCTGATAAAACAGCAAGTTTTGAGACAATATCCACCATTAACGCGATTTAGTTGGAAAACGTAGAAAGAATGAATCAGAATCGGAACATCCATTGCTGTGCGACGGTACTCGAAGAGTACGCGGTAAGTTAGCCTTGACTTTAATATACTTTTATAAAAATGAGCCTCAAAAGATTGCAATGTAATTCCAATCTTTCTTATGGTTTCATTCTTTTGGAGGCAGAGAAGGCGTAATCAATGGAGGCAACCTATTTTTAAATAATTGATTGCTGATAGAAAACGTACAATTCACCAATGTTCGCCTTTCGTAGTTTGTATGTTCTCGGAAAAGTCAACGACCTGATTCTCTGATTAGTTAATGCTGCAATACGACTATTGACAATGTCTATAAAGTCTGCTGCCGATCCATTTCCTTCAGCAATTCAGCATTGATACCAAAGTTACACGTGGGGCTCAGGAAATTGCAACTTTGTTCACCACACATAGTTGTAGAAGATGATCAAGCTCGCATGTCACCGAATACCGAGTCCGTGCTGTCAATGAGATAAGCACTATTCTGCAAGCACTTTTGAAAGTGCTTACATCCGGGGAATACTGTATACAATTTAATTGGGTAGCCGACTCAACAGACGTTCTCCTGTAGAAAATACTCAATCTCTTTCCTACCCATGCAAATTAAAATAAAGAGAATCAGAACTTTAGAGAAAATCAATTAAATTCCTCAAACGAATTAGCTAAGCGGACTACCAAAATAAACAATAAACAGACTGTATGTAGACTTTTCATCAATTACGCATTTCCCCCAATCACATTGTCTAATTTTATTTACGAAAAACCCTAAATGTCTGCAAAATGTTGGGAAGCAAAAACCAAAATGAAGTGTTGGTTTTACAAAGAATTTTGTGACTTTAATTGCCAAAAGACTAATGGTGTCAAACAATCACACATACATACATATATACATACATACATACATTGCTGTTTAACTCTGCTATACAAAAAGGACATTGCCTTTATATTTCGCTTTTCCTTTTTCGCTTGTATTGTTGTTAGACGCTGCTCCCATTATAATATTCATAAAAGGCCACATGAATACAGGGATGCGTGGCAGGTGCGGTGGTTAAATTTGGGTAAAAGAAAAATGACGATCATTAAAAAGAAAATTGAATTTTTGAAAAAGACTTTAAAATAGCAGGCATGTTGTCACTGACAAAATTATGAGTATGAGTATGTACGACACAACTAAACTACTAAAGATGGTCATTTGTTTAAGACAAAATAAGTGGTTTATAACGGTTATGCAAATACAGTTACATAAATACTTTCTTGTTACTTCTTTCATAAGTTAACCAAAAAACAATTCTTGTGAAACTCTTTCAGTTAAATTCTGGATTAGAAAAAGAAATTAATTGAATCTAGCATTCCCTCTAGAGAAAGAGGGTCGATGCAACTATGGGATGTTCACTATTAACATGGGTCCTGGTTATGTAAGAACTCCTGACAAAACTGTCTGGCTTTCAAGGATATGCAGATAATACAGTCATGATGGCTGAAGGCATATCTGCGATATCATTCAAAAAGGTCCTGAGATTGTAAATGATACCGGGCCTGAGTATAAATCCAAGCAAGATCACAATTGTACCATTTATAAGAAGAAGAAAACTTGCTAAATGGAAGAATATAGAGAAACACTGGATAGTAAATTCACATAGTGAGCTTACATAGAGAGCATTGCAGGAAAGGCTAGACATGCCGTAATGATAAACAGAATGCTTGCAGGCCGCAACCCTAGAATTATGCAATGGATGTATACCAAATAGTCAAACCAATAGTGTTGAGGTAATTATCTGGATAAATAGAACAAATATGAAAACAACTCAAATAGAGTCGAACAAAACACAAAAACTAGCGTGTAGTGGTATGACACGGACATGGAGAACCAGTCCTGAAGCATTATTGGGTTTAAATCTATTGCATATGGTAGTGAAGAACAAAGCCTTGGAAACTATGGTTAGACATGTTTAATGTCAAATTTATTAGGGGATTTTGTGATCTGAGGAATTAATTGGTTGACAGCTATCACATAACAGTCCCTTAAAGGAAATTAGTAGACCTAATGATTTTGTAAAGTAATTTGCTTCAAGACTCAGTAACAAAAATTAATGGACTTACATATTATTTTAAAAAGGCACTATCTATCTGGTATACAGATGGGTCATTTTTTAGTGCTGGTATATTCAAAAACCCATTTAGTGATCATCATTGTAAAGTAATATGGATCGGAATGGAATGGAAAAAATTGAATTTTTATTAGCTTTGTATTTATTATACAAACCAATTAGAACAAACGAAGGTATTCCCTCGGCGATTTATGTAGAATTAGAAGTCGCCGTAGTCTAGTAGGTAGTGTGTTGGCTTATTAGACGCAAAAGCCTGGGTTCGAGCCCCAGACCAGGCATCAAAGACAAAATACAAAAAGTTTTTTATCGACGACTTCCTCTCAGTAGATTTCTGCCAAAAACTCTGAGAGTAAACAAAAATTTCCATGAAAAGTTTCTCAATAAATAAAAATCTGTCGTTCGGAGTCGACTTTAAACTGTAGGTCCCACCACTCATGTATAAAATTAACACACACAACATAAGTGGTGTGAGAAACTAGGACGTTGTACAATGGGTCAATTCGCCCTCCGCGTACTGTACTTGTCTTAATTGACAAGTACACGTCCTCTAACCTAACCTAACCTAACCTATGTGGAATTAACTAACCTTACCAACGCGAACGCTTGCAATGAAGTGTTATTTCATTATTATTTTAACATGCTGGTAAAGGCTTTCATCAGAAAGCGTAAAATTTTAAGTTCATTCTCAACGTACCACGGTTTTAATAATTTTTTCTTTTGTTGTTTTGTTATGTTAGCTACGGGGCTCCAAAATCAATCCAAAATTTTTAAAGCTGCATTGTCTTGTGCAATGTAATACGCAGCAGTTTGCTCTGCCGGCAATTTTAAAGTTTACTTACACAGCCGCTTAAGATTTTTCACTACCAACCTGATATGTCACTACAAACCCAATGCGATACATTTTTTAATAATCATATAAGGCCGATTGTGAGGCCAATCCACAGTCTTATTTCTCTTATCTAATCTTTCGCTGTGGTGGGTGTTTCTACTACGAACAGTGTCAATGTTTTCGATGCCAACTTATATGCAGATTACATACATACACATAATTGGCCATTACAATCCTTCAGTCAGGATTACGACGTTGGTGTAGCTTTATGTACTCCTGGAACCTAATGAACATTACCGACAAATTATTTAAATCGTCTACGTGACAGTGTCTCCTCTTACACAGTGTTGGCCTTATTTCCTTGTCTTCCTCGTCAATGCAGTTCCTTCGAAACCAGTTTTCACGTGCCCACGGCTCATAGGTTGTGCATGAGTGGCAATAATGCACTGTTCAATTATGACTTCAACAACCATACTCAGCATGCTGCTTTTCAGTTTAAGCAGACTTTGTAATGCTAGCCTTTCTTCATTAAATGTCGGCATTAGAAATTTTTAAACATTTAATAATAAGCAGCCGGTAAGAAAGTATTACAATACTTTATGCCACAGGGAAAAACGACGCAAATTTATTATGATTATAGTGGTGAAGATGTGTCTCAGTACTCCGATCATACGACTTGGTGTACTTCCCTCCACCTTAATGATTGAGATCTCACTAGACTGTAATTTTCCAACAAATGCTCTGATTATCTACAAACCCATCTTGTTTCAGAACAGTCTTTGCTTCTCTGTTTCTTCCCTTGAGAATACCTTCCAAAAAATCTGTCCCTACTCCGCAGAAGGATTGTGGCATGGAAGCAGCACTCCTCGCAACCTGATTTTTACATATTGTCGAGAATTCTCATGTGATCTAGGATCCATCAGATGGTAACCTTATTTTACCTAAACAGCCAATACAACTTTCCCTGACAGTTGTAAACAGTCTCCGTATTAACTTTATAAGATTCGAGTAAACAAATGACGGCCTGACTGTTAGATAGTATTGCTACGTCCTGATTTTTGTACCGCGTATACAAATTGAATTGAATACATCTTTCGATGGCATAGACTTTCTCGTGGAAGTTATTTTCAACAAAATAATAAACTTGTACAGCCAGTCGCAACATGTAGGGGCCGAATAAAAGCTAAGTGGTAGAAAACGTTTCGCTTACCGCTCTTATTTAGGCCTGCCATCTAAAATCATTTGAAGTCTCGTGGTGGTGATCAACATTTTTAAAAAGCGTGTTCAAACCGTATAATTCAATTCAATAAAAATATATCAACAATCACCAGCATAAAAAATGGTAAACAAGTAAACAAAAATACAACATCAAATACTACAAGAATAAATGTAAACAAAATACACAAACAACAATAATGAAACAACGATGTTTACATTTATATAGATCTCGAGAAGGCGAAGCCACGAACATTCGCTTTTAAGAACATTCATCAGAAGTTTAATTAAAACTAAATACAAATTTATTTTTATTTTATTTGCAAACTACGAGCTCATATTTTAAACGTATACGTACTTACGAATGATAAAAATTATTAAATTAGTACACAAAACTAGTTCATAAGTTTTTACAGTGTTACACCCAGAATCGAATTTTAATAGAGTTTTTTTAAATTTTCTAACACTCGCGATTTTTTATCTTCTTTATGTCATATACAATTTTTAAAAATAATTTACATTGTATGTGCACTTTGAGAAATTTCTAACTTTGCTGTGGTTCAATTTCATTTAATATTTCTTTAATTATCGTCATCTTCCATCTTTATTATGGAAGTTTTGTTCCATTATTTGCCTATTACTTCATTTTATAAATTGTCTAACCTCCTAATCTCTGAACTGAACATGTAGTAATTTTTACAAACAGAGAAATCTTTTGTTTTTTATTTTTAATTTTATCTTCTGTCTCCTAACTCCGAATGCAGACAAAAAAAGTTTGTTTTCAAGTTTCAGCTTACGGAAATCTATTATCCCGATTCCGTAAGAAGAATTAGAAGAGAAACGACATCCCAGCAATTTAACGATGTTCTTGCATCCAACATGCAACAACTAATATTTCATTTTGTTTTTCGTTTTTGGGTCATTTCAGTATTGTCAACACCTAACAATGGAATTATATGCTCAAAAGAAATCAAAAATAAAAAAAGAAGAGAAAAAGAAGAAAAAAAAATAAAAGAAGAAATGAAACTTAAGAGGACAAAAGTGAAGAAAACTTTGTTAATACGCTCAATTTCGCTAAAATAACAAAGTTTTTCATAATTGCTAAAGTCGCACTTAAAGCATGCGACACATTTTACACTCCGTATCTTCAACGGGCGATTCTCACATAATTTTACAAACCTGCAGCAAGCAGTAGCACTTAAAAGTTAAGTTTGTATGTGTGCTCTGTAATAACTGTTAGACGTGAACGTTACCAGATTTACTGCAGTTATATTCGCTTTCACAGAATATATTGGTCGAGTTATCGTGTTGTTTTGATCTTTTGTGTTTAATGTTCGATGTTGCACAATTGCTTCCATTCGATCATTTCGCGTAACCTATATTGTAGTATCTTTCGATCTTTTAACAAACAAAGAACTTCAGTATGTCATTATGTATGTATGTATGGCAACTTAAAGGTTTTAATAGCTTTGGTAAGACGATTACCTTCAATCACTACGTTTCGAATTCAAACTTACATTCGATATAATTGTTCCAGCAGCAACTGACTAACAAAACTGAGTTGACATCCTTTTTCATCCGAAAGACATGGCCGAGCCTTAAATGTTAATACGCTACACAACGTCCATGACGTCAACTCGGACTGGACCGAAAATTATTCGTATGACTTTTCTCTCGGATTCTCTGAAGGCTGCTATATCGTCCATGCTTCTGCGCCATAGAGATGAACGGGGATATGAGCGACTCGTAGAGTATTCAAGAGAAAAATCATACGAAAAATTTTCTGTCCAGTCCTAGTTGGCATCATCGACATTTTGCAGTGCATTAGCATAAGCGCCTGCACTGGTTTCGTCACACGAAAGCGGTCTCTGCTACTCAATTGCCTATAGAGACCATAGCAGCACCCATTGGCAAGATCACTCTTGCTTGCTCGCTTGATTTCCAGACTGGTAATGGTAAACAAATTCCTTGCAACATCGAAAGTGTACTTATTGCCTGTAATCTGGGATCAAATAGGCCACATGTCCTTACTTGTCAAAAACATATGCTTCGTTTCTACCTCTTTTACTCCTAGACTTATATTGATAAACTCCCGCTTGGTATACCTATGTTGTAAATGTTGCCAAAGTACACAAGGAACTGGACACTTTTGTGAAAATATTGTCATAGCGATGTAATATCGCCATCTGCAATACACCCTCCATGACGAAGTTGAAGTCGCATGATAAGAGATCGTGTTGTCTGAAACTTCGCAGAGTATCAAAAAGTTCGGAAATGTCCATTCCTACCTTGACGAAGCAGATTCCTTATAGAGCTACTGAAGGCTGCCAACAAAGGGTTGCTGTGTGTTTGCTTACTCTTCATTTGTTTCTCCAGAATTTGACGCAATCGTTAGTAAACTTACCAAGTCCGAAACCACACTGATAAGGTCATTGTTTTCACGAAAGAGTTCAGTCGCTCATCAGGGGGTCTCCCTTCTTCAAGACATGACTAAAATTCCAATGCTTAGGCACTCTTTCCATATCAGTTGTTACCTTCAATTTTAAACAATAAACTCATATAATTACAACTTTGGCCTCTTCATGGGCAGCAGAATATCCATGCCATCATCATCGATTGAAGTCGCCGTGGTGTAGTAGGTAGTGTGTTGGCTTACTATTCGTAAAGCCCGGGTTCGTATCCCATGTCAGAAATCAAAAATGAAATATGAAAAAAAAAATATTTCTTCCGCGACTTCCTCTCAGCAGATTTCTGGCAAAAACTCTGAGAGTAATTAAAATTGCCATGAAAAGTTTCTCAAAAATCTGTCGTTCGGAGTCGACGTTAAACTGTAGGTCCCGCCACTCACGTATAAAATTAACGCACACAACATGAGTGGTGTGAGAAGCTAGGCCGTAATCCTGACTGAAGGGTTGTAATGGCCAATTATGTATGTATGTATCATCGATTGAGTTTAGTACATCAACATTTCAAAACGCAAAATTGGTATCGTAATCGCCTCGTAGTAGAGAAGAGAAGTGTTGCCTCCATAACCTCGGCACCACTTGCGAATATGTAACGATTTTTCCGTTTTCATATTTGCAAGAAGATTCACTGGACTTGAAATTTTTGGTTAGACTCTTATCCCTTAATTAAATGGTTGGAGCATCAATTCTCGACTTTCACACCCTTTCGCCTTTCGTAGCGGCTTACTGCGACGTTTGCTTGTATGTAACCTTTTTCGTTGAAGTGTATATTCGAAGTAAAGGACTGTTTCCGAAGTAGTGTGCAAAGAGTGAGAGATGTTGGCCTACAGTGCATGGATATTGTTCAATTTATATGGGTATCGACGGAGCTTATATGAAAGTTGAGTGGAAAACGCCCCGACTGTCCTTTGAAATGTACTAGAGGTCTTCGGGACTCAAAGCTGCGACTGGAAAGTTCTCCGGGTCGATATGTGGACCGGTGAATGTGCTCATACCAACTACATTGGAAACGTATCTTACGTCACAATGTAATCCGTTTGGATGGACGTTGAACGATCGAGGGACAATCAAGTTGCGAAACTTAGTGCTGATACTACCACCAGTCCCTTGTCATTGGAGATAGTGGGACCAAAGATAATTTCCCACCTTACCTTCGCATTAAACTCTTCAGCGACGATTTTGGTATCATGAGTCGGGCTCTTATTTTATATGTCCTCGAGATTAGCATAGAAGGCATCTTTACCCCCACCGGTCTTTTCTTCCGCCGTGGCGTGAACATAAATTATGGATTGTGGCACAGAACCTCAATCAAATTCGTGTCTTCCCGCATGATAGTTAGAAACCAAACCATTTCCATGCTTGTCCTGTAAGGCAGTGGTGTTAGTTCTGCATTTCATAAGAGGCGTCAGCCAGTTGGACGGAAGCACATACCCCCTAAAGAGCCCAGAAGTTCAAAGTGCCTAATTATAGTCCTCGTATGACGTGGTTGTCAGCTTTTGAGGAGATCTTGTGCTGCGGTTTCCACGAACAGAGTTTTTACGTGGTGGGTTTTAAGTCACAACTCGAATTTCAGGTCAAGGATTACGTATTACTTAACAATCTAGCGATTGCTCGTATATCACTTAGGAGAGGGCTCTTGGAGGCTGCTTGTCAACTAGAACCAAGTGCTTCGGAGAATCTTCTGCTCTGGTTGTTTCTCTTTTCAATCGTTCTAGAAAGAGTTTTAATATCACACAACCTCAGATTTTGGCAGGTGTCCTGAAAACTATTCTTTATAGTTGAAGAAGATCTTCTCAAATCCAAACATTTTCCATGTAATCTGGCAATATTTCGCAGAACTAAGAAAAATTGCCACTTGAAAAATGTAACAAACTTAACAACAACAGGAACAACAACTAAAATGATAACGAGAAAAAAACTAAAGTTGTCTTTAACATAACGAATGCACAAACCTTCAAACATGCATACAGTGATGATAGAAGAAGAAGGCACAGAAGTGAAGTGTATGACTTAAGTTGTCATATTTTTCATTTCTTTTTCGTTGATTTTTTTTTCCTTTTTTTTGTATTCTTCTTGATTTTTGTGCTCTCTTCCACACTTTATTGTTTTAAAGCTGGAGGAGCAACAAATGTAACAAATACTTGAAAATTGCATTCGAGATGTTTGAGAGTATCACAGCGATGGAGTATGTATGTACGGAGGTGAGTGAGTTTGTGCAAATAAGTGCGGCCAGTGTGAATAGTGGGAAACTCAAGGAAGAAAAATCCCAATTTCAGTGAAGAAAAAGTGAAAAATAAAAAACAAGAACTTTAAAGAAATGTGAATGAGTATGTGTGTTTGAGTTTCACATGCCATTGGCTACTATCGACCCACTTAGCATTGCAGATATCCTGTTGGGTTACCGTTTGTTATACAAACAAACAAACAAACACTGTCATACAAAAAACATTCTCGCTTACACACAGACCCATATACTCATGTACTACTCACTCTAGAAGCATAACCAACATATCAAAGTTGAAGTGTGAATGAATTTGTGTGTGTGTGTGTGTGTGTGGTAAGAGATTGTATGGGGCTCTGTGTGCATACGCTTTGAGCATGAGTACAAGTGCCTGTGTGTTGTTTGTCTGTATAAAATTGCTTAAGAGTTTAAGTATTCCAAGTGTTTCCTTTACTTTGCTGTGTTGGACTGTTTCTTTTTCTTTGTATGTTTTTTTTTTGTGTTTTGTGTGTTTCTTATTGTTTGTTGTTGCTGTTGTTGTTATTGCAAATATTTTAGTGCATCTGCAACACATAACTAAAGTGTTTTCTATATTTTTTTTTACTCTTGTTGTTGTTGTTGCTGTTGCTGTTGTTAACCATTATGTCTTAACTTTGTGTTAAATACACGTTCTACACGAGATTGTATGTGTGCTCGTCTAACTGTATGTGTGTTTAGGGAGAGTTTTTTTTTATATTTGTTTTTGTAGATGACTTCCGTTTTGTATGTGTAGTATTTTTACTTTGTCTTTATTTACTGTTGCACTTACATCAGTTACGACACTTATTGGTGTCTTGTACGCCTTTTTTATAACTTTTTTTGGTACTTTCTTAGTTTTTCCTTCTCCTTTAGATTGTTTTTTTTTTTTTGCTATCGACTTAAAGTTGTTTGGTGTTTTGTTTTATAGGGCCAGCTTTCAGCTTTCATGCAATCAATGATTTTACATGTTGTCGAATGTCGACTGTGTCACCTAGTAATTTAATTTTGGCTCCTTTGCTCGACCAACTTTACTATCCTGCCCAGAGAATTAATTTAAACCTGTGGGGTTACTCATAACTAATAATGTTTATTACGTTCCTTTAAAGCAATTAAGGTTATAGAAATATAAATTTGTTATGCCGTACAAAAACAAAAAAATATTGTTTTAAAGTCTGCTTTTTTGCATTTTGTTAAATAACTAGACGTAGTTAAGAGAAAGCGAACAATGCAGCTAAGAGTATAGCTGATATCATAAAAATATATAGAACGCCTCGATGCTAAATCGGAGACACTCTATTCATTATTGCATATGGCAAGGAATCCTTAAAAACGTGTTGTATAGGGTGGTTGGTTTAAAAGTTTAAATTTAAAAATTCAATAAAACAGAAATGGTTTGAAATTTTTGCAATTTTATTTATTTTTTTTTGTTGCGAAGTACAATTGTTCTGCTTAGAAATGAAATATTATTTCATTCCTATGGCTGCCGTGGCTGGCCTCACAGTACCCCATTCGATCAGCCCAATTTTCATGTACTTTTAGGTTAGGTTAGGTTAGGTTAGAGGACGTGTACTTGTCAATTAAGACAAGTACAGTACCCGGAGGTCGAATTAACCCATTGTACAACGTTCTAGTTTCTCAAAACACTTATGTTGTGTGTGTTAATTTTATACATGAGTGGTGGGACGTACAGTTTAAAGTCGACTCCGAACGACAGATTTTTGAGAAACTTTTCATGACAATTTTATTTACTCTCAGAGTTTTTGCCAGAAATCTGTTGAGAAGAAGTCGCCGAAAAATACTTTTTGTATTTTGTCTTTGATGTCTGGCCTGGGGCTCGAACACTGGCTTTGCGTCTAATAACCCAACACACTACCTACTAGACTACGGCGACTTCGAAAACGTTTAAGAGTGTATGAGATTGTCTCTTCGCAATGGCTTCGCGAATGTTGGCCTTCAAATGTCTCTGTTTTGTCGGCTTTTCTTCAACGGCGTCCCACAGAAAATAGTCCAACGGTAGCTACTTGACATCACCATTTCAGTTAATTAAACGGCCGTCAAACGTTTGACGCAAGAAATCGATTGTGGCATGAGATACGTGGTAAGTTGCACCATCCTGTTGAAACCAAATATCGTTTGCGTCAATACCATGAAGGGGGGTACAAAAATTATTATCATGTTGCGATAGGTTGACCGTAATGGTTTAGGTTTAGGTTAGAGGACGTGTACTTTTCAAGTGAGACAAGTACAGACCGGAGGTCAAGTTGAAGCTTTGTACAAAACGTCCTTAAGGATAGGAAAAAGGAGAGGAATTAGGAAAGGGAGAATAGGAAGCGGAAGAATTACATAGGCCAACAAACACACAAGGGAGAGCGCGACTACACTAATGAAGCCCTAGCACTTCTCAACCACTTCAAGCTAATAATGAATCTATGGAGAGCCTTGATGTCGGCTCTATACACAGAATTCAAACCCTCAAAGAAGTCCCTGTCAAGGGTCTTCAACCCCAACCAACTAAGGGCTGTACAGTTACAGAGGAGGTGGTTAATAGTCCCGTAATGATTGAGCCGTTCTCTTTTTCAAAGAAATATGGGTCAATAATGGCTCCGCTCCACAAGACGGACAAAAAAATCACTACCCATTCATTGGCTTTCAGTCATTAAAGCTGTGCAAGCGTAAATCGATCTTCTAATTTACCACGTTAGTGGTTGTTGCTTTTGTCCTCATGGAAATTAATACATAATTGGTCGTATGTCAGGATTACGACATAGCTTCTCACACCACTTATATTGTGAGTGTGTTAATTTTATCCTTGAGTCGACTCCGAACGACAGGCTGGCTTTTGAAAGACTTTTTCATGACAATTTCATTTACTCCCAGAGTTTTTGCCAAAAATCTGCTGAGAGAAAGTCGCCGAAGAAATATTTTGCCATATTTCGTTTTGTTCTAGACCTAGGGTTCGAACCGTGACGTCACGTCTAATAAGCCATTACACTAACTACTAGACTATGGCTGTTTAACTTTATTTAAATCAAAAAATTAAGAAAAAAAAGTGAAGAAAATTTAACTCAGTTGATTCCTTACCTTTTCATTACAAAAGCTTTAAAAAAATATTTTGTATTTAAAATTGTTCAATTGTTGCAAATAATAAATAAAATCTTCTTCAAAGCAATTTTTTTTTATCAGTTCACAACACTCCCAGAGGAATTTTTGTTTTCAGTAGTCAGTACCCAGCCAGTAACGCAGTAAATGTAGCGTAGCCAGGCATTTGTACACAATAGGCCAATACACAAACACAAACACAAAAACGGTGACAGAAATTTCTTTTTGAAATTTAAAAATATTTTTCTTTTTTCTTTTTTTCATTACAAAACTGTAGTAAATTAAAGGGTGCGTGTATTTGGTGTGCGAAAAATGTAGGTGAACAATGGCATAAATCATTGAATTTTTATACTTATCATTGTTACTCCCTTAACTGTAGTACGACATTTTTTTGTTGTTATTGTAGCATTTGTGTCCTTTTTCATTTTTTTTTTGTATTTTTGCTACTGCAGTAATCAATGATATTTATGGCATTACAGCCATTAATACAAGTGGCATACAACTACTTTTTGGTGCCCATTCACAATGTGGTACTTCATCATGGCAATTACATGACGCCATACAGCCGAAATCGTCGTCGTCGTCATCAGCAACTCTACCGTCATAATGATTATCATCGTCATCAACATTATCATCGTTGTCATTATTACATCATTATACAGCATATTTTGCCATCAGCATAGGCTGATTCATGTATTGTTTGATTTCCTGAAAGTGTAATGCCTTTAAGTTATTTTTCCCCCGTTTTAAATTACCATAAAGATCTCACTCACCATCAACAATGAACATCATCATCGTTACCAGCACCTTCTTCAACACTATCATCGCCATCGTCAGCATCGCCAGCATCAGCAGCATCAGTGGAAAATGCAATTAAACAAGAAACGCTACAGGCTAAATAAAGACTTTTAATGTGTCACATACATACATATTTATAAATATGTACTGTATAGTATTGAGCATGACTTGATTTACAGTAGGCATCACAATTTAAATCGATTTAAAAGGACTGCACTTTTATATAAAAAGCATTGGATTTAATATTGCCTCTGAAGAAATAAAAGAAATTCTGCCTTAAATATAGGAAATCGAGAGAGAGTGTACCACAACCAATACATTGTCAAATTGGAACCTGAGTGTATTACAATAAAATTAAAAAAAAAATTATAAAAACTTTAATAAGAACCTCTAACCAGCTATCGAACAAGGAGGAAATATAATAGGATAGCGATTCACGAGACTATGCAATTTTAATCAGAACAGTTAAAATTCCAAAGAACACAAACACCAACGAAAGTTGCAACTCTACATCTCTAAGCTCATATAGTTCATCTAAAAGAATACTTAGGCAGGTAGGAAGGTAAAAATGGTTGTCCCCTCGATGGAGTCATGAGCGGACACACTTAGGCCGCACACAGGGCCCATTGTTATACCACAGTTCCTCATTTCCCCTATTCCAGGAACCATTCGCAGCTTCCGATGAAGCGACTCAGGCCACCAATATCCACACATGACAGTTCATCCATATCGTCCATGTAATAGGTACCCAGGTACATTTTTCTCCTACGACTAAGTATCGGACATGTGCACAATAGGTGAAGAATAGTCTCATCATCCTCTTCATCTCCACAGCTTTTGCAGAAATCATTTGCAAGGTGTCCAAGACCAATACGCCTCGCATGCGCTCCTATAATGCAATGCCCCGTAATAACCCCAATAACAGTGGAGATTAAGCAGAGTCACCGTGCGCTATCCAGCCTCGTGCACCTATCCATCCTCGGCCAAATCTTTTGCGCCGCTCTGCCTTTATCCGAAGTTGCCCACTTTCTGTTGACGAGATCTACGGTTGCATTGTCAATTATAAGTTTGCAGGTCCCCAAAGGGATCCCCAACGTAGAGAGTTCATCAGAGAGTTCGATGGTCGTGCCCCTTCTGGCCAGTTCATCCGCTCTGCAGTTGCCAGGAATATCATTATGTCCCGGTACCCATGTGATACAAACATCATATCGGTTCGCCAACTCATTGAGATATCTGCGACAGTTGTACACCGTCTTGGAGTTTATCACACTGGAATCCAATGCCTTGATAGCCGCTTGGCTATCGGAAAGTATGATGATTTTCCGTCCGTGAACATCTTTGTCCACAATAATTTTCACCGCAGCCTGAATTGCTGACACCTCCGCCTAAAAGACGCTGCAATGATCTGGTAGCCTTATAGACTTGGATATTCCGATTGATTCCGAATAGATACCAATTCCAACGGCTCCTTCCAGATTGGAGACATCGGTGTAAATTTTTGCGGAGTCCCTTGGGAGGTTTACTGAACCACTCCTCCAGTCCTCCCTTTTCGGAATGGATGTCACAAAGTTCATTGAGAAGTCATATCGCGGTTTCATAATACAATGTCAATACATCAATATCAATTTCTCCTAAGAATCGTTGTATGGCCAATGCCCGAAGCATGCCATTGTCCTGTAGCCCAGAGACGCCTGCTAATATTTGCCGCTACGCTCCTGCAGTAGAGGTCAAGTGGCAGTCTGGATATCCAGTTCACCAGACTGTCCTGTACATTCAGTCTTGCCAGTGCACCGGAGATTGCACCCAATTCCACGTTGTTGAAGGCTATATATATCAAGAAAAAAAGAAACAAATAATTTCGGAGAGAGATGTTAATCGGAGACTTACCGAGAAAAATTGAAACTTAAAATCAGAGCCTAGGATGACTCAATGCATTTTCATGTCTGGGATGGTGGGAAATCTTTGGCATGACGGCTATCTTCAATTTGATACGGCAGGACGTGGCAAGAGAAAATACTACATCTCTTTCCACTGGACCTTTATTGTAAGGCCTCAGCAGCTAGAACTTAGTATTGTCTCAGGATAAATAATAGTGGCACGTATCGAATACTGGTTCCTCAAGGATACTGGCGTAATTGATAACTTGCAGATGTATTGATTAAAAACCACCGCACTTAGACTTCTCGAAACTATGCACGACATCCTTTTTTGATAAAGGGGAGTGTAAAGGTGGAATTAAATTGGCAATCCCATGGTGAACATGCTTCGGATTGACAGTGCAAGGCCTCAGTTAGGAGTATGACCTAGTTTCTCACACCATTTATGTTATATATTTTAATTTCCATAAGTGGCGGGACCTATAGTCTAAATTCGATTCCAAACGATAAATTTTTGAGAAACTTTTCATGATAAATTTGTTTATTCTCAGAGTTTGTTCCAGAAATCTGGTCACCGAAGAAATATTTTTTCATATTTCGTTTTTGTCTGACCTGGGATTTGAACCTTGGCCTTTCGTCTAATAAGCCAAAAACTCTGCCTAATAGACTACGACGACTTCAATGCAGTTAAGTCAAAACGCGTTTCAGTCTTAATATAACATTTTGAAGAGGCAAGGCAATTAGAAGGACAGCAAAATACGTACACAATATCAGTCCGAATTTTACTTCAGTAAATCAACAAACACAAACAGACAATTTGGAAAATCACAATTTATAATTTGGAAAAATTAAAAAAATTGCTTATAAGTAGAAGTAATAAGGTTGCCCTGGTAAGCTAGTACGCTAAACTATTAGCATGAGGGGCGTGGATTCGATAATCGTAATATATACATAGATACAACGAAAGGTAAGGGCCATTACCACCGTACACGTGTGTCCGAAGCGGAAGATTGAAATGTATGCAGCACATATGGTTAGGACCTCTAAACGATAGGACACTTTTATGTCATTGACAAGTTTTCGTAAGCTCGAGATCCCAATATCTAAAAGAGGAGACAGTACACCACAAACAAAGCATCTAACAGAGGTGGATCGTAAGACGCTTAAAATGTTTGTAGAAGATACTAGCTTCCTATAGAAAATATAATGGTAAGCTCACAACAACTTGTATCTGAGGTGTATGGTGATAGGCATGAGACTTTGAACCTATCGAGCAAATTTCAAGCAAATAATGAAATTTTTTTCTAATTAGTATTAGTAATCAAAACAGTAATGCTTTCCCATTAAATCCACTGTAACAGATAAGATTATGACGTCTCCAAAAAACTCAAACAGAAAAATAAATACAAGAAAACAAAGCAAAAAGTGGTTCTGAAAAAGGAAAATAAAAAATTGCAATTTAACGTAATGAATTGCCATGGAATCATGTGTATTTATGGCAGTAACGCACAATATTTATATGCCCTTATTGTGCATACATACATATGTATGTTTGTATACAGCAATAACATCTTAACAGGAATGCAACTTAAACAGCAATTGTTACAGAAACATTTACAAAACAAACTCAAACAATAAACAAGAAATTGCAACACACGAATAAACGGAAAGGCAAACACCTACTGCGATAAGTGTGGCTTGCACATTGAAACAAATCAATGTGATAAGGGCCAAAAGCGAACGGTTTGTTTGCAACACACACAAATACAAACACAAATGCCAATACACGTAAATAGTTTCGGATACAAACAAGTGTCTCAATAAGTACGAAATTAAAATACGACAAATGAAATGATTGCCACCAGACCGACCTTCTGGTCTGCTCTGTATATCAAATGGTACAAATTCACTTTCGACACGACATCAACGATGCCACCACTACCATTGGCAACGAAATGAACAACGTCATCATCATCAGCATCATCATCAGCATCAGCATCAGCATGAGTAGCAACATCAGCAGCAACAACGATAGCAACAGAAATTGCCACAACATCAATAAAGGAAATCAAAAAGATTTCATGCTGAGTTTTCACAACTTCAACAGATACTCACTACTCAACCAGAGAGAGGTGGCGAACGAAATATTCCCATCTTCTACAATCGAATAGCGAGCGAATTAACCATCAAACATCCATTCATTCATTCATTCATTCATTTGTTCATTTATTCAGTTATCCATTCATTCATCGTATCAGGCAAGTAAGCAAGCAAACTATATCATCAACAGTAGCAGTAGCAGCAACAACACCAACAAGTAAAAAAATGACTGCAGCAGAAGTTTCCAATAAGAATGACTTTAAACGACTTCACGGTATAATTTGTTGCTCAACTCTAGTTAAAATTTACTTTTTTTATTGATGTGTAAGTGTGTAAGTGTGTCTGCTGGTATCCTGTATCGTATCCTTTTTTATTGCAACCTTATATGCTACACATGACATACAATTTTTATCCCACGTCGTACCAACAAGCATACGCACATTGAAAGTGAGACCCACTCTCACATTTTCTCTGTCTGACACTGATACACAAATACCGGAAGATTGGATTGATTGAGGAGTAGGGAGGCTACTAAATATTGATGTTTTAATATCGGATTTTTAGTTTTATTTTGAGATAGAATTGGGGAAAGGATTTCTGATACATTGTTCAAGTCCAGAAAAACTAAGCTTTTTGGTGAAACTTGTTGGGCTGAATGGAAAATACTTGCAGATAATTAGAAGCGAACCCTTATGGATCACATAGAAATTATGACTCTGAGACACAATTCTATGAGCTCAAATTAATAACTTTTAAATCCGGTAGTCTAGCAGGCAGCGTGTTGAGTTATTGGACTTGAGGTTACTATTCAAATAACAGATTTGACATGTCTTCGGCAACAGTCCCTCAGCAGATTTCTAGCAGAAGTCCTGAGCTCATGGATAAAATTAACACACACAACATAGATGGTGGGTAATCTTGACTGGAGAGTTGTAATGACCTATCTATCTATCTATCTATCGTTTTTTTGCTACTCATAAGCACTCATGAAATTTTAAATATAAGAGAGTCAACAATATTGAAATTTAACTTCCCTGACTCATTCATACTCCCTACAATGTTGATTTATAAGTATATGTTCCAATGAGTATGCGTACAACGTTGACATCAAACTCATACCATTCGAAATATGTTTGATTCATAAGCCTACTCATTTAGATTCATAGCTTTAGAAAAAGACTTATAATACTTACAGTCTTAGTTGTTGTTGCATTCACAAAAAAAAAGACACATAAGCAAAAAAGACAGAGCAGCGAGCAGAACAAATACACAACCTTCTAGTAAGTATTTTAGTTTTCATAGGCGAATCATACTTATTTTGTGATTCTTGTAAATGTTGAGTCGTGGAGAATCGAAATCAACAACACCATACGTGTTGTTAAGTATGAATACGATGAGTATTTCAAACTTTGAATATGAGTACAGGTTCGATGATATTAAAATAAGTATGAATGCGTATAAGTATCAGAAATTATGAATATGATTCGATTCTACTCATCTTTTTGAATATTCATTGCTGATCTCTGGTATGTACATCCGAAATATGTTAAGAACTCTGTTTGATTTAAAATGATCTCTAAAAATTCTGAACTTTGAACTTTAGCCAGAGAATTATACCTCAAACGCCTTATATGCGGTTAAATGGAATCGGCGTTACAGGAATTCCTAAAATAATGTTAATGTAACCTGATGATGGTGTGAATTTGAAATTTTCTATGGAAATAAAGATTAATGGTCTGGCAGTCTGTCAGCAAGATGTTTGTTGGAGGAGGATACACGAGAATCTTATAATATCCCAACCTCTCTTAATTCTGAACGCAAATAAAAGTCAAGCTCATCTTATCATAGCGGGAACACAAAACTATAACGAATAGTCCTTAAGTCTGATCAAAATTTTTCTATTCGCACCTTCAAAGTTTTACAAGAGATGCGTCTCGTAAAGGCATCAACACTCGAAGTTGTTCTTAATTGTATAAACTGGGTGAGATGGTGAGATTATCTCAAAAAAATAAATAAAATATTTGCCCTTCACAAATGATTGTTACCGTTGGAAAGGTGACATCTTAGATTTCATTGATCTTCCAAAAAAAGATATGGAACAGGTAGTTGGAATCTTTTCTGAATCTTCTCTGAAAATTAAAGAAGTTATCAAGCATATAAATATATTAAATATAAGTAAATATTCGTAAATAGTATCGAAACGATCACTTTAGGGGACTGATTAACGACAGTTTCAATATGAACATACTCAGATGCTGCTATCACCTCCCAAAGAATATTCAAGTTATAATAGCCAAGATAGAAGCAGAGAGGACAATGAAAGTGCTAAAATTTAGTGTGTAGAACATGCTCCTACTGGCCGATATTTTCACAGGCCATTGTATATCAGGATGTATGTCTTAAAGTATGTGATAAGCAAACAATGATAATAATAGGACTTCTAAAGAACTCGCTAAGGCAGTTTTAGTAAGAATTCTTGGATCGGAAATGATCTATTTTAAAGTATGCTTGAGATATTCCAATAAAAGCGTTATATTCTATTCGTTTTTATCCTGCAAAACTAATAAAGAGCACCAGACTACACATTTTTAAGCCCTGCTGCTTTAAGACTTAAACTTTATTTTTCGCTTTTTCTGAGCCGAGACCACTATTTGCTGACAGGCATTGATTCCATAAGATTATTGGATTAAGGAAATAGGATTAAAAATTTTAACCCAAACCGGAGTCAAACCTGATGACAATATGTTGGAAATCTGGTAAGCATGCATTATTAGTCATTACAACCCTTTAATCAGGATTATGACCTAGCTTCTCACACCACTTACGTTGCGTGTTCTACAGTTTAAAAGTAAACACCCACAGACAGAATTTTGGGGAACTTTTTCATGGCAATTTTATTTACTTTCCGAGTTTTTGCCACAAATCTGCTGAGGGGTAGTCGCAGAAAGAAATATTTCTTATATTTCGTTTTTCTTCGAGATGTCTGACCGGGGGTTTGAACCATGTCAGCACGTCTAATAAGCCAATACACTATCTACTAGATAGGCTACAATAACTGGTAAGCATGAACTGTTAAACAAAATTTGTTGAAGATATTTTCAAATAACTACGTTGAACAGAAATTTTTGTTTGTTTGTCTTACACATGCAGGAATTCGTGTCTATCTCTTCATAACAGCTATGTTGTGTTATAAATTTAATCCTTTAGTAGTTTCCAGATAGCGTTTGAGTGTTTCAAAACAAATTACTCTCAGAGATTTTGCTAAAAGACCGCTGAATCGGGTTTGGTTGCCGAATATAATATTTTTGTTAGATCTTCTTTACAAGCCTATAGCCAGGACAACGGCCTAGCAGATCACAACACCCATCTTCTGTGTATTAATTTCCTCTATAAGTGGCGGAATCTATGCAGGTTAACAACAATTTTGAAAGACAGATTTGAGAAAACCTTTAATGACGACAATTGCCATGTTAGTCTATTAATCACAATGTCAAAGCTGTGGTTTGAAATCAAGACCTCTCGCCCAGTAAGCTGACACTCTACCAACAAGGCTATGGCTACCACTTATTTACCATTTTATTATGATATTGATGATGATTTTTAAATACTCATTTAATTAGTCATCACAAGCCGTAAGTCAGGACTACGATCTAGCTCCTCAACCACTTATGTTGTGTGTGTTAATTTTATACATGAGTGGCGGGAACTACAGTTTAAAGTCGACTCCTAGCAACTGCTAGCGACAGATTTGAGAAACACTTCATTGCATTTTTATTTACTCTCACAGTTTTTCTTGAAGACTATTTATATTTAATTGATGCCTTGGCTGCTGTTTGAACCTCAGTATTCTGTTTAATAGGCCAACACATTACCTTCTAGGCTTCGGAAACTTTTTCTACTTTTTGTAATCGTTATTTTACTATTATGTGTGGACCTCCCTATTAGATATTATTCAAGAGCATTGAATTGCAGAAATAATTTTCTCATCTCACACTTAGGAACACAGCGACGTATACAGTGTTCGATGCATATACTAAATGGAATGTGCCTCACGCATTCAGGAGTAACGTGATAATTTGTCGTATTGTTGCACTGCCATACAAACGTATGTCATCTACTTAAATAAAGATAGCATGTTAAGATGAAAGGTACACTGAGAAAAAAAACTGGAAAACCATGGTAAATTATTTCGTTTTTAATGTAAATAGAAACTCGTATTTAAAAACATGGACATTTTTAATTAATTTTAATTAATAAATGCCGACGAATACTTTCAAATTTCTTGGATTATTGTACTACAATACATTGATTTTGCTTGTGATTATTTCCTTCAGTGTAGTTCGAATAAACTTTCCTTATGCACTTGCAAGTGCGTGTATGTCAATGAGTCCTGACACTGTCATTGTCTTTGGCAAATTATAACAATCAAAGTTGTTGCAACATTGTTTGCTAAATCTCCTCTCTCCCTAACCTCCTTTATTGTTTGCCGGTTAAACGATTTGTTGAAAGTGTTGGCATTTTGACGGCAGCTGTTGTTGTTAGACTCAGCATTATCATTAGCATCGATAAACAACAATTGTTTGTTGAATGATTTTGGGAATATCGTTGGCATTGCTGAACCAATGACTGATATCAATCAAAGCTTCATGCAATTCTTGGGTATCAATTACCATTTTCATTACGATTTGATTTCATTACTTTGAGATGAAAAGCAAACAAACAAAACAAAAGAAAGAAATCGAATGAAACTAATCAGTTAAGATGTTACACTCAGTAGAGATATGTCACATATTATGGATTTTGAATTTGTTGCTTCAAACGCTTAGAATCCTGTATGTGAATGTGATTTTATTCAATAATCTGCAGCACATTTTCAATGCGGATTGCGATACAGTGTTTAGGTCAGTGAGTTACTGAGTAGAACCCACTTACATATCATCTTAAATGTCCTCTATGCACAGCTTAACTGGTCAATGGTTACTTGCATACCCGATTAACAGATTTTGGCATGCCTTAATATATCCTTTCATTCACCTCTGTTCTTGCACGCCTTCGCCAGTTGATCATACCATTCGATGACAGGGCTTCCTCGATTTGGTCCTTCCAAAGCAGACAAAGTCGACCTCTTTACCGACTGCATCAAATACCCGTATCGCAGTAAGAATCCTCCACCATTCGAATGACGTGGCCAAGCCAGCGCATCCGCTAGATGTATATACGCTGCACAACGTCCATGTCGGATCAGATACAGAAATCATCGCCAACTCGTACTGCACCGAAGATCTTACGTAGGACTTTCCCTTGAACACTTTCAAGTCTGCTGCATCAGTGCTTAATAATGCTGCTTCTGCGCCATACAGAAGCACGGGGAGAATGAGCTTTTGTAGAATATTAGTTTTGTTTTATGAGAGAGATCTCTGCAATTCAATTGCCTATTGCGGCCATAGTACCACCTGTTGGCAAGAGTGTTTCTAAGCTTGATCTCCAGACTGATATCAATTTTGGTGGTAAGGTCAATTTCAATTACGTTCAATTTCATTACGGAGTGGGATTGTCTAACATGGAAAATCAGTATCATGCGCTCTAAAATTTAAATACACTCAAGCAGCTCTGTTGTGGAACTTTAATAAATTTCTAATTTATGGAGGAAAACCTTCATAAGCATCACTTGCGAAGATATAATCTTGCTTTACACGGTTAGATTTGCCGTACTATTGTAGGCCCGAAATTGTCACTCGGTTAGATCTGAAGAGAGCATAAGGCTTCATAGTTAAATATACACTTAGTTAATATAAACAGAATAAAGTTTAGATAATATTTTCAAGTTTAAGTATATTGTACGAGGGCGGAGTAATAAGTCCGATACTTTAGTAATAGGGGAACTGCTCAAATTAATGATTTCCAACGAAACTTGCGAACACACGACAAAACCTTGCCGTTCGTTAATTATTTCTTACGCATCTGCCTGATTAAATTTATTGCAGTTTTTTTGTTACGATGCATTAGCGATTTACGTAGATCGATCTTTGTATCAAAAATTATACATTTAAATTTTTGAGACGATATAACTTTAATTCAGAAAAAAATAGATGCCTTATCTTTTTATTATTCGTTAGTATTGTTATCGCCATTATTTTAATCCAAATAAAAAAAGAAAATTTCAAATAGGGGTTACAAAATTCAAAAAAAAAAATTCATTATTCTGGCTTATGTATCATTTTTGATACATACGACTTTCCTAGAGATTTTTTGGTGTGGTGTATGTAACTTTTTTAAAATTTCAAAGATTTTGTGAAGTTTTATCGTAAATAATACAATATTTATGGTATTTGAGAAGGAATTGAAAGTTATGTAAGTGTGGGACGAAAGTGAAAAGATTGAATTTTCTATTCCTGATATGTCCTTGATATTGATTGAAGTAGTCGTTGTCTAGTATGTAGCGTGTTAACTTATTAGACGTCAGATCAAGGTTCAAACCTAAAGTCCGACATTTCCAATTTATAACGAAAGGTTGTAATGACCGATTATATATTAATTATATATGTAATATTCCTGCTGCCAAAGACTTTGGACAAGAAGAAAATAGAAGCTCGTCTTATGAACTGGAGAAAGTATTGGCAGCAACAAACATGACAACAGAATGTTTATCGCCAAAGTTGGTACTACTTGGAACAAACTGCCTTTAATAGTTTGGGATGAAAAAATCTAGTAGTTTCTTACTGCTCTTTTCATATTTATTTCATGTGACAGACAAACATTAGAAGAATGTGTTTCGTCCCATGTTTTATTACAGATGATAATATTTCGGTCAACTACGTACATATGAGATAACAGAATCATTCGCTTTGATAATGATATATTTACAACTATTACGCCTTTTCGAAAAATGAGCTGAAAGTCTTACAGCCTTTAATAATCATGCTTAAAGCCTTTTTTTGAAATTCGAATGAAAAGGATTTTTTTTTTCTAAAAAAAAAATTATATTTACCTTAATTTTTTGTTAGAAAATGTAAACCATTTTCATAAAACTTTTATCACACAACTTGTAGTTTTATGTAATAAGTAATACAGTATAAATAGTTTGGGATTAGCTATCACACTTTCAGAGCAGCCCATATATCCTTTTTTAGGATTTTTAAAAATTAAATTTTTTGTTCGCCTAAAAGGTAAGAAAATTAAAGAAAATATATTTAAATAATGATGCTTATGTTTTTATGCTCCTTTTTGCTACATTTTCATCTCAAATTAAATTTTTTTAGCAACAGAATTCAAAAACTTTTTAGTTCTAATGTGGAAAATGAAAATTACCTGCAGCTATTTTAATTGAAATTTGATACTTAATGATGGAATACTTACAGTGATTGTTAGGATATTTATATAAATCAAGCTTCATAAAGAGATTTACGGAGTAATGCTTGGTATTGATTTATGTTTTCTTTCCTTTTGTTTTGTTTTATCACCTTTTCAAATCGTATTTAATTTTGTCGCAGTAGATTAGTAACTAATTGAATTTGATGGTCGTTATAAATTTCGTAGTCCACCGAAGTCGAATTGGCAGTTTTAGATTCAAGTACATGCTACGTGCGTAGCAACTACTTACAGCAGTATTTGGGGAAACCCGTATCCGGGAAACCAGAGAGGAATCAAAGAGAGAAAATTGTTATTGACATAATCGATGATGATATTGCAACAGGAAACTTTTTTAACTTTTTTAACACAGAAAACTGGACGGCCATAATATCGATTTCCATAATTACATCGACGCTTTTAACTATTGACCTTATGTTGGTCAGACAAATAGTCATCATGGTAAAATTGTTTAAGTAGGCGGAACAAATCTAAGAACAGCTCAAATAGAGTTACACCAGATACAGAGATATTTTGCTATAAAACCGATACAATAAAAACCTGTTCTACAACGGCATTAGAGGCTCAGTTGAATTTAAATCATTTGCACTATGATCGGGAGATAAAGGGCAACAAGCCACAATGCTTGGATACTAGACTTAGTAACAAAAGTGAAAGGAGCAACTGCAACAACTACAACCCTTTAATGAAGGTTACGGCCCAGCTTCTCTCATCACTTATCTTGTGTGTGTTAATTTTGTACATGTGTACCGGGACCAACAGTTTTCAAGACGGCTCCGAACTACAGTTTCTTGAGAAACTTTTCATGGCAATTTTATTTACTCTCATAGGTTTTGCATTTTTATATTTCGTTTTTTTTTTGTTTTTGAGGTATCTGAACTGGGGTTTGAACCAGGGCCTCACGTCTAATAAGCCGACACAGCACCTACTAGATTACGACGACTTCTCTGGAGGTTAAATACGAGCTAAAATTAGAGACTATTCTGTGGCGTACAAAAGGTCGAGAACAGATATTGGAACGAGAGTTTTCAGTGCCAGAGTAGAAACATGCAGCTTTCTAACAAGCGGAAGTTAATGCAATCGAAAGATGTGCTTAATTCAATGTCTGTATGGTCGTCATCCGACTACATATGAGGTTAATTCGATAACAGTATGGAGAAGTTTGAGAAAGCTGGATCAGCTATGTATGAGAAATTTACTTTACTGGATCTCTGGTCAAATGAAAATTTGCGGCAATGAGTTTGCGAGAGGAGTAGCTTCCACGCTGCTGATGAGGTTAGAAACTATTTGTGGAGTGGGAAGAGATATTTAAAAAGGTATGCTCAACAGAAGGGAAGGGTTAACGCAGAGAATCCACTCAAGCAAAATTTGGTATTGAGTTGAGGTAATCTAATCTAATTTGTTGGGAAATTACAATAGCAGGACATCGGAGCCATTCATCAGATTAAGGAAGAAAAATCAGAAGTTATTAATCGGCTTTTTGAAAGGACCCTGTAAACTAAAATTATACTTGTTCAGAAGGGGAATTGTTTCGAACCCAATAGGTAGATTCAGTGTGATGGTAATAAAGTATCAGAACACATACTTGCAATCTGTGAGGTATTTATGCATCATAGCAGAAAACATCTGGTAGCACATCAGATGACGGACGAAGGATTTACTGGGTAACACAGAGCAGCATCTTGAAGTTGGCCACTTCAGAAGGCTTGAAGGAGATATTATACGGATACGCTGTGTACATTGGCAGCAGTAGAGTAGATATTCTGACAGCAATATTATGCACAATAAATAAACCCCTGACCTTCTAGGCCGTTGAGAGGCTTTGATGCCAAAATTAGAGAAATTGGATAACCGACTTGTGTTTTAATCTTTGTTGCAGAAAAACTAGAACTAGGGGCCCATTTTCCATTTTTACGAATCTAATGGTGATGTATTCGCATGGATATAACGCCAGAGAAGATTATTAAGGCCTATATTGAACGTATAGAAAGTTGCCGTAGTCTGGAATGTACTGTGTTGGCTTATTAGACGTGAGGCCTCAGTTCAAACCTCAGGTCACAAATCTTCAACAAAACGAAATATGAAGAAATATTTTTTCGGCGACTGCCTCTCAGCTGATTTCTAGTAAAAACTTCGAGAGTAAATATAAATTGCCATGAACGGTTCTCAAAACATTTGCCGTTGAGTCTCGGCTTTAAACTGCCATTTATGAAAAAAGTTAACACACACAACATAAGTGGTGTGAGAAAGTAGGTTGTAATCCTGACTGAAGGGTTTGAATGACCAATTATCTGTGCATATACTGTAATTATACTCGACTTCTTTTGCATACACTTTATATAAAAGTAATTCAGTCGAGTTTACCACATGCACTTACATCATTTCGTTTTTAAAGAAATTCAAAGAAAATAATTCTGTTGCAACAAAACTTCAATTCGGTTAATGTAAGTGCGTTGCAACAAAATGCAGTATTTTCTTCAAGTCCATTAAAGCCATTAAGCTTTCATAATCGTAATTAAATGCTCCAAATTATGGCCAAAAATATACGAAGGTTTCTTGCATTTTCTTACAAAGTCATTCAAGCGTTCAGCAAGGCAGAAAAAAAACCAAACGGTAAAAATCTTAAAGACGTTACTACCACTACTACTTATAAAATCATACACTTTACAATTGTAATAAAAAGCATTGTTGCCAGTTACTAACAACAACAACAACAACGACAACACTATTAAGTGTAAAATAGACTACTTTAGTGACACTACTTCAAAGTTCAACTCGGAATCAGCAAATCTAAAGTTAATTTCTAATAACTTTATTAACTGCAACAACAAACACTCAAAAGTACAAGTATGTGTGCCACACACAATTCTACAATGCACTGATATATATATACATACATACACACGCATGTAGACATTTTCGCAAATGTCATTATGTTGTAAAGGCTACATATCAGAAGGTCAGGTATTCTCAATGTGTGTACGATGAAAACTCCTGTCAAAATAATATTCTGTAAAGAGATAATCGATGTTTAATGGAGTTGGAGTATTAACCTCCAAAATAGAGAAATGCTCAGAAGGAATGATGCCCCAGTGGGGCAAGGAATTGAGGCTAGTTGCGGCGATTTTGGCTGCTTGTTTAGCAAGAAGCTCAGTAGAAAGTCAATGAAATAATGCGAACAAGGTTTTTTTATGGTTGGTATATGATATTATGTTATCTGTTCAAAGCAGTGCATCAGAAAGCAATTCCATATATGAGAAAGGTTTCGATGACTGCTGAGTGGATACAGCGCTTGATATTGGGGTGGAGACGCCATCTCGATCCAACTGCTCCACTACAACAGTAAGCAGCGCATGCCACTTTGCGTTCGCTTTCCAGTTGGGTTTTGAGTCGGGGATCAGGTTTAGATAATTAACTTCGGAACACAGCGTAAGTCTGGCCCCGCTTATTCTAGAAAGGGTAAAAATCAGAATCTTGTATCTTCAAATGAAAAGAATTGTGTCGGTCTTGGATAGGTTGACAGACAGCTCAAATTCCCTGCACCAAGTTGATACAGTTGACAGCGTGAAGTTTAGTTTGCGAGATAGCGTCTGTAGATACATTCCCGATGCAGCAATGGCAATGACGTGCAGCATAAGCGAGAGCAAGAGTGATGGGAGGGTAACCTATAGATGGTGGTTCATTGACTGATCTTATAGAGAGCTGGACCCCCAAGGGTGAATGTGAGTGTTAAGGAGAAGTTCAAGAATCTCTGAACTCGACGCAGTCCAACTCTTTCAGGCCGTTGGATGCAGTCGAGAAATATATGTGTGGAACTGTAATTTTACGAAAATGGCTCGTTTCGACAAAGGATTTCACAGTCGTGCCGTAGTACATACATACATACATAATTGGTCATTACAACCCTTCAGTCAGGATTACGACCTAGTTTCTCACACCACTTATGTTGTGTGTGTTAATTTTATATATGAGTGGCGTATACCTACAGTTTAAAGTCGACTTCGAACGACAGATTTTTGAGAAACTTTTCATGGCAATTTTATTTACTCTCAGAGTTTTTGCCAGAAATCTGGTGAGAGGAAGTCGAAGCCGAAGAAATACTTTTTGTATTTTATTTTGATGTCTGGCCTGGGGCTCTGAACCTGGCTTTTCGTCTAATAAGCCAAAACACTACCTACTAGACACAGCGACAAGTCGTGCCGTAGTCCCTTCACAAATCCCTCTTCGCCCGCTTAACGGCGTATTTTATTTTCGTCTTTTTGGCCTTATGAAGTGTCCCTTCACCAGGGGTTTTAGCCCTATTAAAAGCCTTCCACTGGAACAGTGGAGATCATCGACCCCTTGGTTCCACAAGGGCGGTTTGGGCTTGCCAATGTGGGTATAGAGTTTGAAGGAAGATATGGTCGCCAACTTAAGCGCCGCGAACAGTGTGTTCGCATCCCTATCTATATCAAAACGGATTACAATGGTTGGGGGAGTTAAGTACATTTAATTTTTGTGTAAAATGGGTATTGCTCTATATGCGTACATTTTCGTTCTGCGTTAGTATCGTACACTGGTCGCTCGAGTATCCTGGAGAAATTTAAGCTGTCGCGGACATTGACTATATGATACCACGATATGACTTCTCGATGAAATTCATGACGACCATCCCGCCTAAAAAGGTATGGAGGAATGGTGCTGTGCATCTCATAAAGGATACCGTGCAAATCTTCATTGTTGGATCCAAACTGAAAGGAATCGTTGGTAGCGGAATTGACTCGGGATCAGTAAGTATAGCCGAATCTATAAGGCTGCCGGATTACTGCAGCGTTTTTCAGGCGGAAATGTTGGCAATACAGGTTGCGGTTACGATTATTTGGGATGAAGATGTCCCAAATCGAAACATCACCTTACTCTCCGATAGCCAGGCGGCTATCATTGCTCTGGGCTCCAATGTGATGAACTCCAGGACGGTCTACGGGTGTCGAAAACACCTAAACAGGGTGGCGGAGAGGTATAATGTATACATCATTTGGGTTCCGGGACACAATCATATCCCGGGCAACTGCACAGCAGGTGAACTGGCCTGATACAGCACGACCATCGAACTCTCCGACGGATTCTTGAACAGTGGGGTCCCTTTGCAAGCTCACAACGAGGTCATGAACTCTGTCAACCACAGGTGGGCAGCTTCGGATAAGGGCAGAATGGAGCGCATAATCTGACCGAGGCTGGATGGAGGGCGCACTGCAAGGCTGCTAAAACTGCAAAGAAGCGTGCCCAGTACGGTCATTGGAGTCGTGACGGGGCATTGAATTATGGGTGTCCACGCGAGGCGCATTGGTCTGGGACACCTCGCAAATGATTTCTGTAGAAGCTGCAGGGATGAGGAGGAAGAAGATACTGTTCTTCATATACTGGGGACATACCCGGGACTATGCCAAAAGAGAAACAGACATTTTGGTGCCTACTATATCGATGATCTGTGTTATTTGTCGAACATTGACGTCGGCAGTTTAAGTCGCTTAGTCGTAAGCTCTAAGTGGTTCCAGGACTAGGGGATAGTGGTATCACAAAGGGCCCCATGGGGCCTAAGTGCGTCCATACGGAGGGACGGCCACTTATACCTACCCATTTACCTACCTACCTACCCAAATAAATCAATTATTGTCTTGAAGTTGAACAAGTTTTCTTACCACCACTATTCCCAATCACTACCCAATTCAAATACTTATTTCATTCGAATAAATTTAAAAAATATTTATGTGTGCCAAGTTTAAGAACGCCTGACATTTTCAATGCATTAGTTTTGTGTGTATGTAAATGACAAGAAGAAGAAGAAGAAGCATCAGATTCTAAGACCACTCGAAATTAGTTTGCGGTTATTTTTATACAGTATTCGTACATAATTATTGTTGCTGTACTGTGCTGCAGCAACATGTTGTTTATGAACGCCCGGGGTTACCCAAAAGCATTTTAACCATCTCATATTCTTAAAGCTTATTTGTGTTAGTCTATGAGTTTGTATATGTATGCGTCTTGTGTTGCTGTGTTTCGCTTACATACATATCTATTCTAATACTGTTAATAATGTCTTAAAGGATAATTACTTCAGCTTAAGTTTTCCTTTTAAACAAAAATACTCTTCATAAGCAGCAACTGTTGTAAGTAACAGCATTCAAGAATAATACTCCGTGCTCCTCTAATTTATTCAGCCTCCGCTATAGAGATTGAGCAAAAGGAATGGCATAGTATGGAGAAAGGGGTTTTGCAGAGGGTATCTGAATTATATGGACATTTTTGGAATATATTAAAGTGGTGACACTGGTCATTTGTATTGTGCACAGCAAACGAATGCTGCTGCCTCAACACAAAGACGAAATGGAAGATGTAGAGACGACAGTAGGAAAAGTCACAGCTAAAAACCATCATCATTAGTTTATGTCTTAAATACCAAGCTAATAAACTTAAATAATAGCAATAACAACAACAGCATAAACAGCATCAGCATGAACGACAATTAGTAGGAAGATGGCATTAAATATATGGCCAAGTATCAGCATAAGCATAATTAAACTGATTATAACACTCAAATACATTCAAATTACAGGGATAATGTTGGCTAATTTTTGTATTATGACACTGGGAAATAGTGTTGAAAATTTTTAGAAAATTTTTAAAACAGTCAATGGATTCGAAAAATACTAGAGTTTCATTAGAACTTCAGTTTTTAAGTGTGGTATCTACCGAATCGCTATATTGGTAGGGTGATGTCCTTGATATCTACATCTTAATGCCAGCTTATTCACTACATCTTTTCAAGCCATCATAAGACACCTCCAAGATCCAACTGGAAACCTCCGGATCTTTGGACTAGAAGCCCCTTGTTGGAATTCTAAAGGGTCTATTTAGAACTAGACATCATAGTCTAGTATATAGTGTGTTGGCTTATTAGAGGTAAGACTGCGGTTCAAACCGCAGCCCAAACATATTGATCAAAACGAAAAATGAAAAATATTTCTTATACGACTAAACAAATAAAATTGCAATGAAAAGTTTTTTTTAAATCTGTCGTAAGAGATCGTAGTGCAAAACCCAGAACACACATCTCGATCAAAGCGAAATATGAAAATATATTTCTTCGGCAACTTCCCCTTAGCAGTCTTCTGGAAAAAACTCTGAGAGTAAATAAAATTGCCATGAAAAAGTGTCTCAAAAAACTATCGTTTGGAATCGACTTTAAACTGTAGGCCCCGCCACTCATGTATAAGAATAACACAAACAATATAATTGGTCTGAGATTAATGATCAATTATTTATGTGTGTATATGTACAACATATTCGACTCGGATGTATCTATGTCTTCCTGGAATTACAGCATGATCCTAGTCTAGACTATGTCAGGATTTAGCAGAATTGAGCCTTACTGCCACCAGCTCAGGTCTCTGTTTTCAAAAAATGCCAGGGGAGAGCACACAAAGCTTTAACGGAACGGAATAGAATGCACTGGCGTTAACGAAAACTGACTGTCTGCGTACTTTCTCTATCAGTCTGCAGTGACATTGGTTTTGGCGCACCATCCACCGAACGTCCGTATCGTACAGTAAGATCAATCAGTCTGTGATGGTTAGTATAACTCCCAAGTTTTACCCACGGCTCTTTTAAAACAGGCCGCCGTAGTGTAGTAGGTATTGTGTTGGCCATGTTCCAAAACCCACGTCAGACATCTGTAACGACAGGTTTCCGCTTGGGTGCTGAGGTAGTTCAGCGGCGTCCAGTGGTTACATAAAAAAACACTTCTTTGTAAATTCTATGCTATTTATTATCAATAAGTAACATAACTTACGAACTAAACGACATGAAGGGAAGAATTAAGTTAAATATTATTTAATAAGCCCTAGACCGGCCAAACAACGGTTCGTCAAGCCAATAGTGTCGAGGGCGTCAAGGGGGGGTTGAGTCAGAACAACAGGGCATGCGCCCTGGATGACTGTGGTTTCTACTGGTCCTTGATATTATCCCCGGCACCGTCAGTCAAGTCAACCAAAGGAGGATGTCAGAGCAATAATCAAACGGCCTACGCACAGGATGATTGTGGCTCCAAGATCTCCCTTTGTTCGTCCAGTCAGTCAAATTATCCGGAGGAGGATGTCAGAACGACAATCAAACGGCCTACGTGCAGAATGATTGTGGTGCTGAGGTCTCCGGTGTCCGTCCAGTTACAGTCAAGTCAATCAAAGGAGGATGTCAGAGCAACAATCAAACGGCCTACGCACAGGATGATTGTGGCTCCAAGATCTCCCTTTGTTCATCCAGTCAGTCAAATTACCCGGAGGAGGATGTCAGAACGACAATCAAACGGCCTACGCACAGGTCCCCGGTGTCCGTCCAGTTACAGTTGCCGATGTTTTGCTGGCTGTAAATCTCTCACTAGTGGGGACAACCACACCACTTGTGATTTGATATTTTTTTAGCATCAGCCGATGCCATAAGATCGACCTGCTTTACCAGCAACTCATCACCAACTGCCCCGATTGCTGAAGTCATGCTCGCTTTTATACACAAAAGTAACGAAAAACAGATCAAACATGATCGAACATCAAACATGTTGTGTCCTACTCTACAACTTACCAATGTGAGAGCAAGCACCGATTGAATTCAGCAGAGATGTCTTGTAAGTCAAATGTAAGTCGTACGACAACCGTTATGAAGAATAATACTGTTACGTTTTTACCTTTTTTAAAAACGTTTAAATATGAGTTCGTAATTGCAATTAAAGTAAAAACAAATATGTGGTTATTTTCTCTTAAACTCTCTTTATTATTTACACTACTTTTGTGTACCACCGTATAGAACTTAACGATACAACAATAATAATCTGTTTATTCACTGTACTAGTTCACACAAGTATTCGCTAGATCTTTACAACACTCAACTTCACACAACGCTGACTGAATTAACTCTGACTGCTGCTTGCTTTGTCCAGCCCTTTTATAGTCCGCACACACGCGCACTGCTGCCAGATTAGGGGATTTATCCCCAAATAGGGGATTTTTTTAGCCAATGGGGATGCAAATTTCAGTTTGGGGATCTAAGGATTTTTTGGGGATGAACCAACACTGCTGGGGAGTTTTTGAGGATAAATGGATAATAATAATATAATAATAATGGATAATAATAAAAAATATTTAAGTGATAGAATTTTTACTCTGGCAAGTCTATGTTTTCCAACATAATTGATGTTTTTTAAAACATACAAACAATTTTCTCCAAGTATATGCTGTAATTCAATGGACCAACCAAATTTTTGTTCTATTACTAAAATATTAAATCCCGTGTTAAAGGCAAATATCCCAATAGACTTATATGAAAAACAGTGGAGAAAAATGCCATTTGTAAAATGGAAGAATTGTTTTAGAGAAGATTCTGGACAAAATTTAAATATATTTTGGAGTAGTGTTTATTGCTACAAAGATTCTGCAGGTTATAAACCATTCAAGGTACTTGCTCAACTAGTTTTAAATATTCTTTGTGTACAAACAAGTAACGCTTGCGTTGAACGCGTTTTTTCAATAATGAATCTTACCAAAACAAAAATACGAAATAACATGCAATATGAATTATTAGAAGCTCTTCTTAGGCTAAATATATATGTATGTATATAACAAATAATTCTGTTTGATGTGAAAAGTTCGAACCATCTCCTGAAATGTTGAAACTTTTTAACTCAAATACAATGTACAATAAAATTTCTGAAGCTAAAGACTCGGATGACTGCCATACCCAAATTTTTGAAATAGTTAATATTTGCCAATAGTTTCTTTAATTACAAAATTATTATATTATTTAATATTGTAATTATTCTAATTAATTTTTACTTTTGACTAAAGTAAACAACCTCTAAGGTAGTTTATAAAAATACATTTAAATTATTTTATTAAAAGTAGTATCTATATTTTTATGTACATATATGGTAATATTGAACTCGACATTAATTTGTGCTTACATATGTGCACATAAAGTAAATTAATTTTTAAATAAAATAAGAAACAATTTTTATTTAATTGTATTTGGGATTTTTTTGGGGATAAAATAATGGATTTGGGGATTTTTGGGGATAAAAAAATGGATTTGGGGATGAGGGCTGAAAAAAATCTGGCAGCAGTGCACACGCGTATCAATCAGTATGACCAGTGATGCCAACTCTTAGGACACCAAACGCGTGAACAAAAATGAAAAAAGGGCTAAAACGGGCTAAATTGAAAAAAATACGTTTTTAGTACAATACAATTTCATGTTTTTCAAAAAAGCGCAAAAAGGGGGCTAAAATTAAAATAGTCTTTTCAGATAAAAACACCACAATTCTTAATCGTTTTTTCGTTTCTGAATATCTGACCAGGTCATAGTGTTTAGCGGCGATTTGCGTGTTGCAGTAAATACATACTGCTTTAGATTCATCTTTACAAGGCTTTATCCATTTCTTAAAAAGGGGATCTGTTCCCCAAATTTTACGATATCTTTGCGTAGCTCTCCATCTAAACATAGCATAACATTTACTTTAAAGAAACATCCAAGAATATTAAATTTAAACTTTTGTTAATTCTATGTAAATGACAAAGAAGAAAACAAGAAATAGAAGAAAAAGCGCTGTCGCTGGCTACAATTCGACATTGCCAGAAAAACATAAGATAATATTGCCATACTGAATTAAAGGAAAAACGGGCAAAAAGGGCTAAATAAAAATACTCAAAAGGGCTGAAATTGCGCGTTTTTTAGTTTAGGGCTAAAAAAAATTTTTCGCGTTAAAGATACTTCAAAAAGGGCTAAATCTAGCCCGAAAAGGGCTAAGTTGGCATCACTGAGTATGACGAACGTTCTCGATGTGGAAGGTTCTCGCTCGAATTACGATGTCCGAGGGTTCATTGAAAATAAAAAAACAATTTATATTGTTTTTTCTTTTTCTTTATTGTTTTATTTTATTGATGTTCAAACCAAGACTAAGCCTAAACTTAAAAGTAATTACAATATTTATAAATTTTAATATTATTATATTTAGCTTACGTTTGTTGAAATAAATACGTTCCAGAAAAATAATAATTTATTGCTGACTATGAACAATATGTAGTTCATCAAACTTAATAATTTTGCAACTGTTTATATTGCTTACTAATTAAAATTAAGTTTGTTGAACTATTGTATTGTTGTTATTGTTGCCAATTGACTGGCAGGGAATATGTTGAGTTATTGGAATGGGAGGTTGACATAACTCCTTCCCCGTTTGACTGAAAACTCTCCTGAGTTTTTTCAATTATTTTTATTTTATTCTTTTTTATTTTTTTATAAATGCAAAATATCACTACTATGCCTAGAGCTAGTAGACTGAATATCAAAGCGAGACCATTAAAAGTGTAGCTGTATTTTTTATGAAATTTTAATTCTTCAATTTTTTGAATATTTTTGATCTGATTCGATATTATTTCATCAAACGTTAGCTGAGAGATGATATTACTTATATTAAAGTTATTATTAATTAGAAAATGTTGTTCAAATTTATCATCGAAATTACAATACAAATCTCCGTTTATTTCTATTTTACAATCATTGAATGTTATGAGTTTATTTCCGTTCAGATTAAATTTTCTATTGTTACAAGAACTGTTAATTATGGAGTTTACATGATTTTTTATGATTATTAAGCCCGGTTTTATTTCTATAGTTTCTATTTGTTTATTCTTTTTTCTTAGACAATTATTTGTAAAAATGCAAAGGTTAGATTTTTTTAAATTGCTTCTTTTTACTTCATTAGTAAAATCATACATTGTGTTATTTATTTTTAATATTTCTTTATTTTTAAAAATAAGTTCCTCTTGGTTTTCATTTGGTATAGGGATAAAAAATGATCTTTTTATTTTTCGTATATCTTTAGGTATTTGAATTACAAAAATAATTTTATTTTCTTTGTATTGGGCTGCACTTAATTTGGTATTTTGCATTTTATAAAGATCTATATTATAACGAGCTATTTCTTCACTTGTTAGTACATTGTTATTTATAGTGTTTGTTTTTGCTGCTACAAGGTTGTTCTGTATGTGTTCAATATTATCTAACAAAATTTTAATTTTTAATAATAAATCTAGATATATAAGCTTATTTTCTAGTTCTTCATCATTCTTAGTTATTTGATTCAATTTTGAATTAATCTGTGTTCTGTCACTTTCTATTGCGTCTTTTAGCTTTGAAACTGTTTCATTGAATATGTAGTTTATTTCAATATTTTTATTAAGATTTTCTATTACTGCATGGTTATTATTATCTATTCTGTGTACATGTCGTTCTATTTCTGTCCTGTCAAAGTCGTCCATTGTCCCGTATAACCATTTCATTCCGGTACCTACGAAGTTAATTAATCCTCTTGGATGTCTGGTAGGGATTATAGTTTGAATTTTCGATTTTGCTTTTAATAGTTCCATATTCAAAAAGTGTTTGTCATTCTTATCTAAGATTACTTTTGTATTTTCCTCTAGTTCTTCTATAATATTCTGAATTTCTCTAGGGTCAATGATGTGTAAAATAGTATTATAACTGTATGTTATGTCCACGTCCTCTAATGCAATTTCTGCGAAACCATTGTTGTTATTGATGTCTTCAACAATTAGAGTGGTGTTGCTCAGAGCGAAAAGCGTCATTATTATTGTCATTAACAGCGTTATAATTTTTTACATAACCTTCCTGATTCGTATTCTGATATTCTTCCCTGTTAAGGTTTAATTTTGAGATTTTTTTTTCTTTTGTGGTTTGTAATAAATTGTGAATTTTATTTCTTTCAATTTTTCCATTTGCTATGTCTATTGGTCTTTCCCTGGTTACAGAGTGGATAGATTTGTTGTACCATTCAGTACACTTGTATACTTTTTCCTGGACTGTTAAATGCGGATTTGCTTTTTTATTTTCTATTTCTAGCATTCTAAATCGTTCTCCTAAGGTGTTGTGAAATCTTTCGATGTCTGCGTTTCCTGTATGGGAGTTTGGTTTTGTGAAATGAATTTCTACTTCTTCTTGCCTGAGAAAGTCCTTTACATTTGTCGAATTAAATTCATTATCAGCAACAATTCGTTTTGGTTTTGAGTTGAGAGAAAAATATAAACGAAGTTTTTCTATAAGTGTTATGCTATTTCTGTCTTCTAAATAAATGGTGGTAGCTTGTTTGGAAAATTTATCTATTATGGTTAGAAAACTATGTTTTTTAATAACGTAAGTGTCTATATGTATTATTTCATTCGTATCGGTGGGAGTTTCAGTAATGAAGTATTTTGGTTTATATGGTTTTCCATCATATTTGCCTCTACAACAGATATCACAATTATTTATATATTTTTGAATAAGAGTTTTAAGATTTTTGAAGTATATTTTGTTTTTCAAACCTTGATAATTTTCATTTATCCCAGCATGACCAGTCTCTTGTTTGTGATACTTTTGAATATACCTGAAAGCTTCTTCTTCATTTCTCATATCTTTAGCATGGTATGAGCATCTATAGAATTTTACGCTTGTATTAAATAACTCTATAAGTTTTTGCTGGACTACATTGTAATCGGAATCTGAAATACCTGAATATATTCCTACTTTTCCTGTTTTTAGATATCTTCTAAAAATGTCCGACATGAAACCACTTTCAATGTCGTCTAGGCTTACAAAAATTTTTCTTTTATTATCAACAATTTTAATTTCCTCTGTTTTACTTTCCGTTAATATTATTTGGGTGTGAAAACGGTTAACAACTGAGTCTAATATGGGAAAATGATCATTTCTTTCTTCCTCTTGGGAGTGAATAGTAGCGGCTGTACTTAAGTTGTCTAAATCTGTGTCTGCTGTGTCGTCATCTACTGCGCAAATTTCTCCTGTGTCTGCATTGATTCTGCTAAGGAAATCGGCCAAAGTGTTTTCTTTGCCCTTGATGTACCCAATGTTGATGTCATATTCGCCAAGTTTAAGTAACCAACGTTGAAGTCTAGGGTTTATGTCTTTTCCTTTATATTTTGTTTGAAGCCATTTTAGTGGTTGGTGATCTGTCATGAGATCAAAGTTCCTTCCATATATGTATGGCCTGAAGTAATTTACACTCCAAACGATGGCCAACAATTCTTTCTCAGTTGTGGAATATTTCCTTTCATGTTCGTTTAGAGTTCGGCTGGCATAGCTAATAGGATGATTATCCTGTGTTAGCACTGCACCAATTGCGAATTCGCTGGCATCGGTTGCTAATTTAAATTTTCTGTTAAAATCTGGATACCTAAGTATGGGTGTGTTGATTAACAATCTTTTAAGTTTGTAGAATGCATCTGTATATTGTGGATCATTTTTATTTATTTTCGTATCCTTTTTCAAATATTTTGTCAAACCATGTGCAATTTTGGCATAATCTTTAATAAATTTCCTATAATAGCCAGTTATACCTAGAAATGATTTTATCTGTTTCTGAGTTTCAGGAATTTTCAGTTTCTGAATAGTTTCAATTTTATTTGGGTTAGGTTTAATCCCTTCAGTAGTAAGGATATGTCCTAGATATTCGGTAGACTTTGCAAAAAATTTACACTTATCAACTTGAATCTTAAGATTATGCTTTCTAAGTGCATTGAAAATTCGTTGTATACTATCTTTATGTTCCTGTACTGTACTGCTAAAAATTAAAATATCATCGAGATATACTACACATATTTTGTTGATATATTCTCTAAGTACTGAATTCATGAGTCTTTGAAATGTTGCAGGTGCATTTTTTAATCCAAAAGGCATCCGCACAAATTCGTAATGTCCTAATGGTGTAGAAAATGCTGTTTTTCTTCTGTCTTCCTCTTTTATGAGGATCTGGTGAAAGCCTTTGGCTAGATCAAGCGTAGTAAAATACTGTGCTCGACCTAATTTCTCTAACATGGTATCAATATTTGGGATAGGGAATTTATCATTAACAGTTATTTCATTCAGAGCTCTGTAATCAATTACGATTCTCCACTTTTTCTTTCCCGAATTGTCCGATTTTTTGGGTACGATCCATAAAGGAGAATTATATGGAGATACACTTTCCCTAATTATTCCCTGTTCCAACATTTCTCGCATCTGCCTATTGATTTCTTCTTCATGTATTTGAGGATATCTGTATATTTTAGAATATACAGGTTTGTTGATAGTTGTTGTGATCTCATGTTGTACTTCATGAGTGTGGGTCAGATTGTTGCCTTCTTGGAAAAAAAGGTCAGAATTTTTTGAAATAAGTTCCGTTAAAATTTTTCCTCTTCTTTATTCATATCTTCACGTTTTAATTTGTCTAAAATATTTTCTGATTGCACTTCTAAAGTTTGAATTTCTTCTGGGTTATATGGACAGGAGTCTATAAATTTGATTTTATTACCATTTATTTGAAGAAAGTCTTCCTCGAGATTTATAATTGCAGAAAAGGCTTTTAATATATTTTGCCCTATTAAACCATCGAAATTTTTCTTACTAAAGTTGGTCAATTTCCAACACATCAGATTGTCTTCTTTAAATTCTTTGGGAAGAGGTGTAATAACCTCCTCCTCGATACAAAAGTTTCCATTTATTGTATTAAAAAATATTGGTTTCTTTAATTTTGTTCTTTTAAATTCAGGTAGTAGATTTTTATTAAGCAAAGAGGTTGTTGATCCTGTGTCAAGTAAGCATTTGAGGTTTGTATTTCCTATTTTTAGTTCGACTATCGGTAAACGAATTTTTGGGCATGACATTGAAAATTTACTTCCTGTGTACTATTGTTTTCAATATGGTCTACTTCCATTGGAGTAGGCCCATTATTAGTATGACCAAAAGTTCGGTTCAAATATTGGCTACGTCTGGATTGTTGAGTGTTGTTTGTGTTAAAAGGGTTTTGTCGAGACTGATTAGAATTAATATTATGATTAATTGGAGAAGGACTATAATTATATGAGTTTTGAAATGGTTGTCTTTGATATGTCTGTTTTTGTTGATATGTCCTGTTCTGTCCGTCTTCGTTATAGTGTCTTTGTTGTTGGTATTGTTGGCGTGTATATGAATATTTTGGAAATCTATTGTCATATTGTCTTAGTATTCCTGTCTCTTCTAAAACGTAATAAGCTTCCCTAAGTGTGGATATATCTCTACTATAAATTATGCTAGATAAGCTTGGGTGAATTCCGTTCAAAAATGTCTTAAGAATGATTGATTCATTAGTAGGAGGTGAAAACCCTTGAGGTTTATTCATATCGAATTCATATTTATTATTTAACTTATCTAATATATTTCTAAGATTCTTAAAATATTCACTTACATTATTGTTTTTCATGTTAATAGCCTGGTGGCAGAGACTGTGGTAGCTTTCCTTAACTCCAAAATTCTTGACAAGTTCCTCTTTAATTTGGGTCCATGTTGTGTCTGATCCTAAAGCTCTTACTACTTGTAGGGCTGGTCCTTGAATTTTGTTTCTGATGTACCTTTCGAACACAAACTGCTGTAAGGTGGGGTTCCTTTGAACAATGGCAATATTATTTCCACCTCTCTGATGAAAGACGACAAATCATATTCTTTTGTACCATGGAACTCTTTGATGCGGGCCGCTTCTTTCAGAAGGTCGGACCCGGATAGAACTGTTGATTGATTTTCGACGGACATTATCTGTTTTTTTTTGGTTTGTTTTACTTTTATGTGTACTATTAATCGATCACAATTACACAAAATTTAATTGTTTTGTGTGTTTTTTTTTTTTTTTGCTAGTACATTGTTGTTTGTGTACTTTGCTTATGTTGTCCGTTACATATTTGTCGTAGCTGGTTTGATTCATTCCATGTTGTTGTTGCTACCAGGTTCGTTGCACATATGTGTGTGTGCAGCTTTAGATAATCAACACGTTCGTTGTGTTCTTAGTGTTAGTGCGTATTTGTATTGTGTGGCTTTTGTTTATCGTTTTTATTGTTAAACGATATTAGGTCGTTTCGTTTTGCGTAACACTGCCGCCCACTTAAGCCTGTTCGTCCCGAAAAGGCTCATAATCTGCTTTCCCATATTTTGCCAGTCGCTCTATGTGTACGACCTTCATTTTTGTTCGGGGACTGTTAGCTTTCTGTATCCTGTACACGACATCGTTTAACAATTTAATTATTGTATACGGTCCATCCTAGCTGGTTTGTAGCTTGGGAGATAATCCTTTCTTCCGCTTTGGGTTGTATAGCAGAACCATTTGTCCTTCATGGAAGCCCTCCGTGTTTGCCGCACGATCATACCTGGCTTTCATTCTATCACTGACCATTTTTATACGGGTGCGCACAAACTCATGAAGTTCATTTAAGCTTTCACATTTTCCAGTGTATGTGGCATCCCTCTCTGTGCCTGGCTTAACACCAAACTCTAAGTCACCGGGCAGCTTTATCTCAGTCCCAAAGATAACCTTGGCGGGTGATCTAGATGTTGAATCATGGACCGCGGATCGGTACGCCAGTAGAAACCTCGGAATGTGTTCGTCCCAGTCTTTCTGTTGCTCGCTCACTACTTTCCTCAAGTATTCCTCCAGGGTTCGGTTAAATCGCTCTACCATTCCGTCTGACTGTGGGTGAAGCGGCGTCGTTCGAGTCTTCTTAATACCGTATACTTCACACATTTCCTGGAATACAGCCGACTCAAAATTTCTGCCTTGATCGGAATGTAGTTCTATAGGAACCCCGTAGCGGCATACCCAGTTGTTGACAAAAACATTTACTATGGTGTTCGCCTCTTGATTTGGTATGGCATACACTTCCGGCCACTTGCTGAAATAGTCCATCACAACGAGAACATACCGGTTTCCGGCATTGCTGACTGGAAAAGGGCCCGCAACGTCCATCGCTATCCGCTCGAAAGGTGCGCCTGAGTTATACTGCTGCATCTGACCTCGACTTCTTCTTGCTGGACCTTTAGATGCAATACATTGGGTACAGTTTGCTATCCAATCCGCTACTGCTTGCTGACATCCAACCCAATAAAAACGTCGTTTTAGCCTTTCCAACGTTTTTGTCACTCCCAGATGTCCTCCGCTAGCTCCATTATGGGACTCCTTTAGCACTTCTTTCGTCTTGGAGGAAGGCACTACTAATAGGTTGGATAAGGTCTTGCCATCAGCGCTTTCCCAACGTCGATATAAGCATCCGTTTATCAACCGTAAACTGTCCCATAGTGCCCAATACGCTTTTGTAAGAGGACCTTCTCCGGATATCTCATTGCTGGTAGGTCGTTTACCCTCTTCCTTAGCTGCTATTATCTTCGCCAGTATCGGGTCACTCTTTTGTGCTTCGGACCAGTCTTCATTGGCTTCGATCTGCATTCGCCGGACAACAAAGGTGGATTCCTTCTTCTCAGCCTTTACATAATGATTACGCTCCAAATTACGATATCGGCTTGATAGAGCATCAGCCTTGCCATGTTTTATGACTCTTCGTTTTGTTAATGGCGATAGTTCGGAATCAGCTCTGATCTTCTTGCGTCCTCTTCTAACTTTTATAACTTCAGTCTTTTCTGCAGCTGTGTAAGTGTCCGAGGACTTTTCGATTTGCATATTACTTTGGACACAGGATGATCCTCGATATTTTCAGGCTTTCCGCGCCTTCTCTTGGAACTACTCGTTTCAGCGTAGTGTTCATCAGCAGCCTTAGGCGTAGCAATGGCACGTCGTCTTGTTGGTGAGACCAGTCTTGATCTTTTCCGTGGCGCTTTACAGTTTCTTTGGAAATGGCCGCTCTTTCCACAGTTGAAGCATTTATGTTTAGCCCTTCGTCCGATTTCTTCTAAAGCTTGCTTCACCATCTCCTTAACTTTAGTTAAAAGCCATCCATTTTCCTCCTCTACTTCCATCCTTCGCACTTTGCTTACTTGAGGTTTAGAAATAGCTCGAGCGGTCTCCTGGGCTAGTGCGAAGGCCACGGTCTCTGCAAAGTTTCTCTTCAGTGTCGAACATACCGCTAGTTTAATGTCAGGGTCTAGTATGCCATTAACAAACACCTCGGTCTTATAGTTGTCTATCAACGGATGGATTTCTCCTGGGTATGTGAGCTGCACCAATCTCTCGACCTCCATTGCAAAGGCTTGAAGCGACTCATTAGGCTTTTGCGCTCGGCACCTTAACTCCATGCGGTACAGTTCTCGTTTATGCTCGTCACCAAATTTGCGCTGTAACGCCACCATTAAGTCGTTGTAGTTGTTTCTCCGGCTGGCTGGCATGGTCTCTAGTATCTCGGCTGCTACACCTTTTAACGCCAGAATTAGTTCTAGAGCCTTCTCTCCATCGTCCCATCCGTTTCTGCTGGCTACTGTCTCAAATTGGAATTTGAATACGGATAGGGGTGAGCTGCCATCAAAGCAAGGTGATTTTATCCTGCCGGTACTTTTGGATACAACTCGCACTGGTTCCGGTCTCTGGCTCTGGAGGTTTTTGATCTTCTCTTCCATTATTACCAGTTTTCCGTCGACGGTCTTTCCCAAATCGTTCACTTTCGTGTCGACGGTCCTTTCTAAATGTGACATCCTCTCCTCCACCCCAGTAATTCTTTTGCTGACCGACTCGTGTATTTCCTGCAGCTTCCCTGATGTCGCTTCGAGCACTTTTTCGATTTTCGTCAAAATTACTGCTTGCAGTTTTTGGTTTTCGGCTCTAGAGGCTTCTTGCACTTCAGCTAGAAGTTTCTGATTTTCGCTTCTAGAAGCTTCTCGTACATCAGCAAATAGCTTCTGATTCTTCGCTCTAGAAGCTTCTTGTGCATCCGTTAATACTTGCATCTTTTCCATCATAGCGGCTAGCAACGAATTTATGTCGATACCGCTAGGGGTTGCAGGGGCCTTTACCTCTCGTTCCTCTTCATCATCGAACTCGTAGGAATCGATGTCGATGTCCTGAAGCTGCAGATGTTCCCTTAATCGCCTTTGCAGTTCATTTTTCGTGCCCATTGTTGGCAGCTCTAGTTTACCCAACTCTCGTTTCAGCCGGTCCACTCTTAGTTCGGAGAATTTCATTTTATTTATTTATTTATTTATTTTTTTTTTATTTTTACTTTTGGATTTTGTAATCCCACTTCTGACACCAATTGTTACGTTTTTACCTTTTTAAAAACGTTTGAATATGAGTTCGTTAATTGCAACAAAGTAAAAACAAATATGTCTTTAGTTTTTCTTAACTCTCTTTATTATTTACTCTACTTTTGTGTGCCACCGTATAGAACTTAACGATACAACAATAACAATCTCTTTTATTCACTAGATCACACAACTATTCGCTAGATCTTTACAACCACGAACGTTCTCGATGTGGAAGGTTCTCGCTCGCGCCTTCTCGGGAACTCTATTGCTAGTACATTGTTGTTTGTGTACTTTGCTTATGTTGCCGTACTAGGCGCAACCAGGTTCGTCATACATATGTGTGTGTGCAGCTTTAGATAATCAACACGTTCGTTGTATTCTTAAAGTGTGAATTAGCCACACGTAACGTAACGTACCGTAGAAAACGTTCTCTTTTTAGCATATGGAGAACAATGTAAACGATTACCGAAACGTTCTCTCTCGTTAGAAAAACGGAACGATCTGTATAAAACAGAATTCTCCCACGTTTTTACGTGACATTTGAACATAAGAGAGAAAACATGAGAGAGTGCAGTGTTGCCACGAAAAAAAAATATTGTAACCAACATTTGTGAAAAAATCACCAAATAAGGAAAAATATGATCAAAATTAAATTTGCAGTTTTTTTATTTTATTTTTTTTTTCAAATTTAAATTATAATTGAGAAAAAAGAAACAGAAAATAAGAAAACGAAATTATAGTCTCATAATTAATTAATTTTAACAAACAAAACAAAAGCTACTTTTATAAGACAAATAATAACCAAATCCGGAATAATCTACACATTGAACAAAAAACGGCAACACTGATGATGAGTCTGTATATCAATTTCTATGCATTGTGTTGTGTTTGTTTGTGTGTTGCTTTGTGTTCTGTTTCGTTTTTATTTACATTCCTCGTTGACATATGTCCCGTTTTAAACGTTTCTATAACTACACAAACGTTTTTAAGGCTACGTACGTTACGATTTTACGTTTCTAACGCTTGGGTAACCAAGCCATAAGCCGAAAGTCCATACCATGCGTTTTGCATTACATGCGTATACCGAAAAAGTAGAATCAGTGTATTTGATTGTGACAAGTTACAGAAGAAAAAGCATAGATTGCATAGACGCATATAAAGTAGGATTACTTTCTACTTTTCTATGCGACTAATGCAGTGTTGGAAAATATCAGCAGTTTTTTAAACTTGGCATGCCAAATTATATACTATTGTGAATGGTTTCTATAAATATGTTTAAATAGTACATTACTATTTTCGCATTTTTCTTTATTTGCATTATAAAAATATTATTAAATATTTTATTATTAATATTAAAAACATATTTCATAATAAAGTTTATTACTAATTTAAGAGGAAAATACATTAAAATACATTTTTTAACAAATTTCTTTCATGAACAAAATATGTATATGATGATTGTTTATACATATGTATATATATAGGATTGTTTTTATGTACTAAGTGTCTTCTATCTTGAATTTATTAATTTGTAAACAAGAAAAATGGAGGATAAATTAACTGAAAACACTCGTCTGTTCGCTTGTTTGTTGTTTACCACAACAGCTGATCAAAACAAAAAACCAGTCGCATAAACGCATTGTGTGTAACTTGCAATAAAATCGGCATAGAAAGCAAGATTCGCAAGGCGCATGAAAAAGATGGTATGGACTTTCGGCTTTAGTGTTAGTGCGTATTTGTGTCGTGTGTATTGTGTTGGTATGTAACGATATCACCCAGTGATATGGTGTGGGCAAAAACAAGGTCCCCGCCTTTTGTCGACACACATCTTGAATCAAACGAAATACGAATAAATTCTTCCTAGGCGCCTTTCTCTCATAAGATTTCTGGCTAGAACTCTGAGAGTAAAATAAAATTTCGCTGAAAAAGTGTTTAAAAAAACTGTTGACTTTAAACTGTAAGTCCCGCCACTCATGTATAAGAGTAACACACACAACATAAGTGGTTTGAGAAACTAGGTCCTAATCCTGACTGAAGTGTCTTTTAAAAGAGGCCAGTGATACTAGTCGCTCTTGCAGTCGCTCTAGTATTTGGGATTCCTTATATACTTTACCCTCTCAGATAGTGATAGTTGATAGAATCAGCAAGTTGAAGGTAAGCATCTGGTGACTAACGTTGAAAAGCAGTAATACTGTGTTGCGTAGATCGATGCCTAAACCATTCAGCTGCAAGCCTTGAGGCCTAGTTGGACCCCCAAGAAATGGTGTGCGAGTACATCGTAGTTGTCAAATCATTTCTATAACCAAAGGTTCTAAAACAATATTTTTAAAGCTTTTGCTACAGAAGGTACAGTAAGGGCAAGAGAATACTACCTAGCGAAGTACCTCACTTCTTTTGCCTTCTGTTACAAGTTGAAACCTAAAGAAATAGTGTGTCTGAGTGAAATCCTTACACTATAGTGGTCAAATTAACTGCATAACCAAGGACTCTAAAACCACAGCTTCTGCAACAGGTACTCCATTACGATATTTTACAATAATGGCAAGAGAAAACTATTTAGTCTTGCTTCCCTAGAAAAGCAGAAATGACACTTCGGCTTCCACACAGTTTCCACATTGAAAAAAGTTACCCAAAGGACATTGTTCATACTCACATTACTTCAAAGAATGCTGGTAGTGCGTATGCTTATGCTTGATTTATCAAAGAGGGCCAATAAGGAGCTCAGTGCAATCTCTGTTGAATGAAACCTAGTGTAGGCGTGTTGGGTACTACTGGCCAGAGCAGTATAGTGCTTAATAGTATTTTATGTTTCAGAATCCTCTCAAATGGATTTGGGGTTCTTCACATTGGAAACCTATAGCCTGCCAGCTTTTGAAATAAAAACAAATTCTCGTTTCTTATCGCAAAACACAGGACTACCTCAGACAGGCACAACATCAACATCAACAGATATGGTGCCATCAGTAACCTCTGATCAAATGCCTCCACTCGAGCAGAGCTACACTTGCGATCACAATTATCTGGAATTTATAGCCAGGATTGCCTTATGATTCTGTATGGATTCATAATGGGCCAGTGCCTACATCTAAAGCATAAATAAAACAACAAATTTCATGTTATTTATCGTTTAAATAGCTCGCTGCTAACTTCACATCAATTAAAGACGCCCTTTTTGAAATTAACGAAATTAGTTTGTTCTTTGAATTGTGAATTTAATTTCTGTCACATTTTGACATGTTAATACAGCCTTAGTTCATCCCATCTACCACCTACCACCTACCAAATAATAACATAAACAAATGACTCAAATAATTGTTAACCATTACGGTTATTATCCTGCTTTAACTTTAGCATTTAACATCTCAAAGCTGAAACGCCGTTGGCATCACAATAAACTGTAGGGTATGAGTGAGTGCAAGAGAAATAATTCAACACCTTAAGGCATTGACACCAAAGTTGTGAGACTTACTGACACCAGAATACAGTTTCAGTTACTGGCAGTAACGCAATTTATTAAAACGGTTACGAGTACTATACTACATCTACAGCCAGTAGTGTGCTGTGGCACACCAGTGGCACAAGGATGCACAGAGAGATACAAGCATTGTGAATCGATACTCTGGTAGCATGAATGATTGATTGATGTAGTGCGTGTTTTAGCATGTATTATATGGAAAGGAACGCTATACACTATGACTATAACACCGAAATAAGAGCTGCTGCATGTTGAGAGCCATCAACATTAAATGGGGGGGCTTTAGTTACAGTCTTTCCCTTTTTGCAAACATTGTTTTTTTTTTGCTATTGTTGGTTTCCTTTGTTTTTGGGCTGCTATACTTTACTTTTATCTCGTTAATGTGGCCAATAAATACAATGCCACAGACTTAGGGGCGCTCTAGTGTCCTCCATAATAATTTGCTCGCTCATATTGCTCTCTCTCTCTTTTTTTGTTCCCAACCACTTAAAGTTTTTCCCATATTTTTTATTATGATCCACTTTTTTTTGTAGAACACCACTAGAACAGCAGCAGCCAGGACTGGTAGAAAGCAGCAAGCAGAGAAAAAGAAGGTTATTTTGCACGAAGCTTTTTTATAATTTCTAGTTTCAGATTTCCTCTACAGCCTCAAGAAGTTTCATTTTATTTTGTCTTTTTTTTTGTTGTATTTTCTTGCATGAAACATTTCTGCAAAAAATTGGCATGAATTTCAGTTGGAGTACAGAGTGTGTTTCCTTAACTGCACTAATAAATGCGTTTTTGTGTTCTGCCTCTCGAACTTGGATACTTTATTTCATGCAGCACGTTAATTTCTCACTCCACTCTTGTAAACGGAAAACGACAAATAAAATTACAAAACAAATGGTGAAAGAGAGAAGAGCACAGAAAATTCGATGGAGAATAAATATAATTCAACTTAACATTTTGGCGGCAACTTGGCCAAAAATTAGCACTGCAAACAATAAATTAACAGTGGGACTAAATTAAGTTTCCCTTAAAAATTAATTTACTTCTAAGTATATACATACATATATATGTATATATGTATATAATGATGCTATTTTCTCCATTAAATTCCTGCTAATTCCTGGTCGCGTAGACTTCGTATCGTATAGTCCTTGCTAGGTTAGCGGACTTGTCAAATTTAGACAAGTACAGTACCCGAATAAGTACAGAAAATAGTGCCATCTTCAAGTTAAAATCTATGAAAACGTAGGTAACATCTCCCAGTCGGCTTCGTGTTATTCGTTAAGTTCCTTTCCATACATACATACATAAATGGTCATTACAACCCTACAGTTTGGATTACGACCTGGTTCCTCACACCACTTATGTTGTGTGTGTTAATTTTATACATGAGTGACCGGACCTACAGTTTAAAGTCGAATCCGAACGACAAATATTTTAAGAAACTTTTCATGGTAATTTTATTTACACTCCCATAGTTTTTGCCAGAAATCTGCTGAGAGAAAGTCGAAGAAGAAATTATTTTTCATATTTCGTTTTGAAATTTCTGACCTGGGATTTGAACCATGGCCACACGTCTAATAAGCGCAACACACTACCTACTAGACTACGGAGACTTGATTTCTCAATTGCATTCCACCTTATTCCTGGTCGCGAAGAGTCCATATCGTATAGTTCTCCCTAAGTAAAGACAAGTAGTAATATCTTCAAATTACAATAAAAATGTAGGTAAAATCTCTCCCTTGGCTTAGTTTCTTTCCTCCATTATCTAATCCGGTTCTCGCTTTACAAAGCAGTACTGTTACCAACTGTCACTATCTAGAAACAAGGCGCTCTGTAAAATGATAAAGTTGTTATAATGAGTCCTCCCATTTCGTAAAGAGTGATTTTCGTGGCTGATCTATTCACTGTGAAGTTTCGGGTGGAGTTTGGATGGATTATTTTTAAAATTCCAGGCAGCCAAATTGAAAACTTCTTTGTATTCTGCATGCTTTCAAATCGATATTCACTATGATTTTGGCCCACAACACATTAAAACTTCTTAGGCGTTCGATCAAAACTTGCAAGGTTGAAATCTTTTGCAACCATAATCCACGTTTTCTACCCATGAAAAGCCCAGACTTCACGATAGATATGGAAACAATTATTTTTCTACATGAACACACATGATAAATATGAGATAGTAAGAGAGCTTGGAAAATAAACAAGCAACCACAATACGACCCGGATGTTGCACCTTAAGATTATCATGTGTTGCGTTGGTGTATATTTAAATTCTGTTATGGACCGCAAAACACAATCGGATCAGCGGGGTTAACCCATTTATCCTAACTAGGTTTTGTATTGCATGAATGCCACTTGGGAGTTAAACACGAGCTTTATATCACACTCGGAACTCCAGCTTCTGCTCTAATATCTATTCTGGACTCAAACGTATTCAACCGAATGATCACTCTTTTAAAAGAATATATAGCATAGACTAAATATGTACATATACAAACATAATTGGTCACTAGAACCCTTCAGTCAGGATTACGATCTAGATTCTCACTCCACTTATGTTGTGTGTGTTAATTTTATACATGAGTGGCGGAGCCTTCAGTATTAAAGACGACTCCGAACGACAGATTCTTGAGCAACTTTTTCATGGCACTATTTTTACAAGAAATCTACTGAGAAGCAGTTGCCGAAGAAATATTTCATTCATTTTTCGATTTATTGGAGATGTCTAACCTAGGGTTTGAACCGTGGCCTCACGTCTAATAAGCCACAACGCTACATACTAGACTACGGCGACTAAATTGGTTTAAATTCCTTAACTTAATTTTTTCTAGATCAAGATCCTTATGAAAATTTTCCGTGCAATCAAAAGACAAAGGCAAGGTTGGGAATGTCCAAGAATGATACAAGTAAAGATAATGAAATTACATGCCTGTGATTTCGTTGTTTATGTGCGCTGTTTGTACAAATATTTAATGTCAAGCTGCTGGCTTGATATCGTTTTACCTCTATGCATAGAAAATTAATTTTTTGTTCTCCTGATATCGTAGTCTTTAATTCTGTCACTCACTTTCGTTACTAAATCTTGAAGCAACTCACAACATTCTATAATCGAATGGATCTCTCCAATGTTAACTCCGTAAGCTATCAGCTAGTCTATTGCCCTGATGAGTCTCGTATTAGACTTGTCTGCCATTATTCAGACCATAGTCCCCAAAGCCCTGGTTTTTACTACTGTGTTCAGCGCACTTTTATCCAACAGAGAATCCAGCACCAGTCACCTTTAAGAATTACATTCCCAAATAGTGTACCAAATAGTTTTCCGATAAAAGTCTCCGTCAGTTTCTATTCGATACTCTAAATAATAACTTTTTCTCTCTTGATATGAAACAATCTGTATGTATATTATTTGAATCTCATTCTTAATTAAAATTCAAAATTTGCTTGCAATTATTCACGAATAATACAAACGAAGTTTTTCATATGATTGGATTTGAATTCATTAGTCAATGTATTCCATATCATTGGATGTTTAAATATACGTGTTATAAAAATCTTTGAGTTTCCTTATGGTTTTTTGAGTTTTATTTGATAGCCGAAAGCTTTATATCAATGATCTCTCATGAAAAACTTTGCGAAATGGTGTTGAAAGTTTTGCATTAACATCAGCAACAACAATAAAAATGCTTTCAATACGTATGTATGTATTTCAATGGTAGTAGTAGAATCCGAAAGATTAAAGAAAATCAACATCAAAGCATTGTCTTTTTTATTTCGACTACAAATACACACGCAGTATACAGTATATTTAGATGAATTTTTATTTACACGCACACTTATAAAGAAGAGCTCACATAAATATACATACGAGTATGTACGTGCATAAAAATCCATAGAAATGATGGAAATTTTCTTTTAACTCAGCTCCCTTTGATTGGTCTTTGGTAGTGGGTTCTCTTGTGTGGGCCTGTATGTGCGTGTTTGTCTATATATATGTGTATGTGAGAAAAAGAAAACTTTGCTTTTATATTATTGTTTGTTGTTGTTTTTGTGAATTTGAATTATACTTTCCACAAAGTATTTTAACTCGTTATACGCACTACATCAGCCTGTGTGGCAGAACCAAGTGAATTATTTTATTTCATGCATTCGTTTGTTTGTAGGGATTTCAATGAATTATTTTTCTTTTTTCTCTCATTTTCTTCATCTTCTGCTTCAAAGAGAAGGCGCAAAAAAACAAATGCGCTGGCAGAAACAAAAAAATAAACTCAAGTCATACAGCTTTTGTGCGCTCAATTTGCGCGCTTTTGCAAGCAATTATTCAACCGGCGGCTTAAAATTGCCACAAAACACAACCACTTTGTTCTTGTGCAAAAATGTATTACGACCCATATTGGCAGGTGGCCACCGTTATCGTTAATTCTTTACTCTACTCTCTGTCTCTCGCCCCTACATAGCCACTGCCACTGCCGGCATAGCTCGATGACTTGCTGGCTGGCTAGATGGCTGGATGGCTGACTAACTGCCGCCATCGCCTGTACAACATCCGCCACAGCCACCTTTAAAATTTATGAAATTCAAAGAAGCAACAATAAAAACACCGTAGGAGAAAATATGGTAAACGAAAAAAAGTATGTTTTCCCCAATGCTCTTGCCGAAACAAAAAAAAAATAGGAAAAATTATGGGGAAAAACAAAAACAAATTCCAAATACGATAAAAATAAGGCAGCAAAAGAAGTGGTAAGTAGTGGTAAATACTTTACACACTGTTCTGCATACTTTCGAAAGCTTATAATCTGCATAAATGTTTGGTTGAATGCATCGAACTCGCGATGAGCTGGCTGTTCGGCACTGTTCTGCTCCAGGTTGGATTTACACTGACTACGTGATTCGTTCTGTTCATTTTTGCTATCGTTTTTCTTTTCTCTGTGTATGCAGTTTCGCACATGCCAGCCAGTTATTGAATTGTGCGAATACGAAACTTTGTTGCTGCTGACAATTTTTCTGAATGGGTGTGCGTGCGTTTTCATTTCTGTTTTATTTTACCCAAATTCTTTATGTAGAGAATGATTCTGTGTTTGTAGGTGGAAAGTGTTTTTTTTGTATGATTAGCGTATTTGCTGCGTTTATTTGTCATTTTTCCTTTGGAATTGTATCAAGCAAGCAGTAAATTTATGAGTGCCTTTGAAAGTATTAGATTTTCTATTGACAAGGTTGCCGATGTATGTATTTTTCAAATTAACAACTGATCCTTGAGTGCTTTATTAAAACCCATTGAATATTTATTTCTTTTTTATTTATTTTTTAATTACAATACAATTACAAATTATATTCTAATTATATACGAGCGGAGTAACTTGACCATGTGCTCGGTGCAGTGTCACTGACTAGAGTCTCTGGTGGGAATCGAACCCACGACCCTTACGCTAATAGTCTAGCACACACACACAGTATTCAAAAAGATGAGTAGAATCGAATCTTAGCCATAATTTCTGATACTTATACGCATTCATATTTATTTTTATATCATGGAACCTCTACTCATATTCAACCTTTGAAGTACTCATAATATTCATACTTAACAAGACGTATGATGTTGTTGTTTTCGACTCTCCATAACTCAACATATACACACGAAGCACAAAATAAGTAAGATTCGCGTACGAACACTAAAATACTCATAAAAAGGTTGTGTGGTTGCTCTGCTTGCTGCATTCAAACATATTTCGAATGGTATGAATTTGATGTCAACGTTGTACGCATACTCATTGCAACCTGTACTTATAAATCAAAGTTGTAGTGAGTACAATTGAATTAAAGTGGTTAAATTTCAATATTATTAACTCACTTATATTCAAAATTTCATGAGTGCTTTTGAGTAACGAAAAAATGATTCATTGCTGATCTCTGATTCAAACAATTATATACCATAAAATTGGATAATGCAATGCCTTTCAGTACATTATCGACTCAGCTGGAAATATTATGGAATAAGGAAACAGTAGGAAGAGTTATAAAAATATATACTTCGTGGCTATCCTAATAAAAAGAGAACGATTAGTATTTTTAAACCAAAATAAGGGCGATCTGAGTACGCTAATGAGTGTACTTACGAAACACTCCGCCTTACATGAACCACTAAACCGTATTTGCGTGGAGCTAATCATAAATGCACGTAATGAGCAGAGGACCTTGAGTAATTTAAAACTATATAAGGGCGACCTGAGAGAAACTAGATCGTAATACTGACCGTATGTATGTATGTAAGGCCGACCTAAATAGGCTAATAAGCATGCTCACGGGACACTCCGCCTTATATGTATACCTGATCACTGTATTAGCGTTAAAAAAAATCATAAATACACTTGAAGATGGAGAACTTTTTGTGTAATTGTACAGCTTTCGTAAGTCAACGTCCCTATGTGTATTGGGATGACACCATACCAGATGTAACTCGTCTCAGAAGAGTTGACTGGAAAAGTTAAGGAAATTTGTACAAGATACAGAATTCCTATAATATCGACAATTCATACGATTTTTTATTCTGAAACTTATATTCGAGAATACCTAGAATTATACACGTATAGATAGACAGACAGATCAGTCTGTATGACAGAGATTATGTCAAGGCTAGTTTCTGCTCTATCAATTTGAAGCTAAATGTACTCTTTTTAAAGAAGTGGGTACGGCTCGAAAGGTTCGTACTCTAACAAGAATTATAACGGGACACTGCTCTATTGGCAACTTCACCGACAAGTTTGGTCTGCTCCACCAGGATTACTGCAGAGATGGGGGGAAACGGAATCTTTTATGCGATTGCCCTGCATTTCAGAACAGACGTCATCGGTTTTTGGGGGACAGAACTTTTGAGGATCACTCCACTTAGGGAACTGGCCGGTTTCATCTGAAGCTCAGGGTGGTTCAAACCCACCACTGGCTGATCAAGACAAGGGGGCTTACCTCACACTGGGTAACACAATGGGACATATGACAGCCTAACCTAACGTAGGAAGTGGGTGAAAAAGTTGGCGAATATACTACATCAATCTCAATTGCAATGTTTACATATTTTTTAAGGATGCCATTTGATTTTAGTGCGTTTTTATCTCCGATTCACTACACCGCTTTTAGTCACTGTTATGTAAAAGCTACCGGGATAGATACTCAAGACCTCAGCTCTGATATCTTGAAAAAAAAAACAAAACATTAACACACACAACATAAGTGGTGTAAGAAGCTATGTCGTTATCCTGACTGAAGGGTTGTAATTACTACGTATATCATATCAATTGTAGTCGCTATTATTTAGAAGGTATCGAGATAGATTACTAGATGAGTACCCGAGAGTTGAGCTCTAACATCCTCAAAAAAAGAAATAAAAAATATATCTTCCGGTGACCCTTTCTCAGCATTTCTCTGGCATAAGCACTGAGAAAAAGCTTCGCCATCTATATACGAAAGCTGTAATCACTAAAAAGTTTGTAATTTCCGATAATATGGTTGGGAAATTTAAAAGTTTTAATTTAAAAATGCAGTAAAACAAAAATGATTTTAAATTTTGTCAAATTTATTTTGATTGACATACAAATGTTCCGGTTAGAAATAGAATATGATTTCGGCCATATATTTCATAACGAATGTTTGCCTTCAAAAGCACAATTGTCTCTGGTTTGTCGGCATAACAAATTTCTTTAACGGCGCCCCACAGGAAATTGTCCAACGGTGTCAAATCGCGGTGTCTTGAAGTTGAATTGACATCACCATTTTGGGCTAATCAAACGTTTGACGTGATTTGATTGTGACATGAGATGTGTAGCAAGTTGCTCCATCCATCAAATCTTTTTCATGGTGCGACAGATGTCTCCATTGTTATGGGTGCGCCGTCCTTATTTTCAAAGAAATATGACCAAACAATACCTGCGCTCGACAAGCTGCACTAAAATCGTAATGGATGCATTGGCTTCTGTAAAAACACGTATGGGTTTTCTGAGCCCCCCACTTTCTCGCTGGGTCAATAAATCCCAATGTTGCTCAAGCGTAAATCGATTCATTACGTTCAGTGGAGGTAATATACTGAATTTTATGACAGAATATTGCCAGATGCGAAATACTCGATGGTTAAAATTTAAACCGATAGATGACTCATCATATATACATATATACATGTGTGTCATGATTTACTATGTTGAAAAAGTGTGCCTCTTATCTCCTCAAATTCTCTGATTGATGGCATCTAGTAAATCTCTTCTTACTATCTGATATCTCTAGATGGGGACAATTTAAGCGATAATTATCTTTTGTTTTCGAGTTAGAAAATAGTTTTAATTCCTCGTCACTACTACCTCCAAAAAATTAACGCAACATTATCAATTCAGTTTCAAATGTATAACAAAGTTTAAAATGTGTGACCTTTAAATCGTATTCAAATATAAATCTGCTTAAAAATGTTGTATTTCAGTGGAATATAAGCAGTCTGCTCGACAACCCTGACTGTTGGCATCATAAATGTAGGCTAATGCTCACCACTGCCAGTGCAGCATACAAATATATGTATCTATGTATGTATACACAGCTTAACTTACAAATGAACGGTTCAATTGTTTTATGAGTTTATGCCAGAGATTTTCTTTTTGTTTTTGATTTTATTTTTATTTTCAATTTAAATTTCGTTTTTCGTTTCTTATTTCTTCCTTGGCTTCCTTGCAGAAACCGTATAAGATTTTTCAATTGTAAGTTTGTGTTTTTGTATTACAAGAAAATCTTAAGGATTTTCATGTTGTATTCCTTTTTGCCTTTCATGTTCTTTCATGTAAAATCAAACTTTGAGAATTCTTTTACTTTTGTGGCCGGAATGGATTTCAATTCGAGTCGATAAATATTTTTCTTTGTGTGTGATTTTATTTTCTTTTTCTCTCTTTTATAAGAAGAATATTGCATTGCGTATGGATTTATGGAAATAATATTAAATTTAAGTTGTTCAACACAGCTGATCTACAGCCAACAGAACAAAATTTAATATGTGTATGCCATGATTACAACTGAAGTGTATTTTTATAATTATTAAGTTCAGAGGTATCATAATTCTTTTTGAATCATAAGAATTTATTTTTGCTTTTCATTTTTTATGTAACTTATATATCCCTATCGAGCAGTTCTATCCAACTAGTGTCTTCAGTAGCGAGTTCATCATTCCACCTTACATACATACATAATTGATCATAACAAACTAGTTTCTACATACATACATACATAATTGGTCATTACAACCCTTTAGTCAGGATTACGACCTAGTTTCTCACACCACTTATGTTGTGTGTGTTAATTTTATACATGAGTGGCGGTACCTACAGTTTAAAGTCGACTCCGAACGACAATTTTTTTGAGAAACTTTTAATGGCATCATCTCATTTACTGTCAGAGTTTTTGCCAGAAATCTGATGACCTGTGGTTTGAACCGAAGTCTCATGTCTTATAAGCCAACACACTACCTACTAGACCACGGCGACTTCGTTTTACTAGCTTATTGACACAAAATCAACCCTTGACTTATACCACAACATGATTTTTTAGACGTCTGTAAAGTACATTCGCGATATGGCATGGTAAAGTGTCCGCCGAATAACTTTTTTTTTTTGAAAATGCTTTAAAAAAAAAACTACTGAATATTTTCTCAAATTTCTTTTTTTATTTGAAAGTACAATCCTTCCGGTTAATAATGGAAAACATTTTCATTCAAATTGCTGCCTCGGCAGTAGCCTACACCAGAAGATGTCGACTTTGGCAAAAAAATATCATCTTTTCAGATGAAGCTCATTTTGATCTTCACGGGTATGTAAACAAGCAAAATTGTCGCATTTGGGGCACAGAAAACCCGTACGCATACATTGAAAAGCCGACGCACCCAAAACGAATCACTGTTTGGTGCGGATTTTGGTCCAGAGGCATAATTGGGCCATTTTTCTTCGAAAATGGGCAAGGAATGGCCGTTACAGTCAATGGCAATCGATATCGGGCCATGTTGAACGAATTTTTGTTCACAAAAATTGAAGAGAAGGATATTGGCAACATTTGGTTTCAACAGGACGGCGCTACGTACCACACAGCCGAAGCAACACTCGATGTTTTGCGCCCTGTTTTTGAAGATCGCATTATCAGCCGCAGAGCTGATGTCGTTTGGCCACCTCGGAGTTGCGATTTGACACCGTTGGACTATTATTTGTGGGGTGCCGTCAATGATAAGTGTTACGCCGACAAGTCAGAGACAATTGACGCTTTAAAGGACAATATTCGTGAAGCCATTGGTGAAATACAGCTGCACACAATCGATAATGTGCTTAAAAATTGGACCGATCGTGTAGGCTACTGCACGGCCAGCTGAGGCAGCCATTTGAATGAAAATGTTTTCCATTATTATCCGGAAGGATTGTGCTTTCAATTAAAAAAAAGAAATTTGAGAAAATATTCAGTAGCTTCTTTTTTAAAGCATTTTCAAAAAAAAAGTTATTTGGCGGACCCTTTATGACTGAGAATACCTAAAAATATAGAGAAGCTTCAAAGGAAACATGTGCCCTATATTGGGTGATATAAGGGCCAGTAACATACATAAGGATAGCAAGGTTTTTTTAATTAAGAAGAAAATCAATCTGTCAACACGTAAATAAACTTACAATTCATCTAAAATGTTGTGCAGGGGCTTGCATTAATACCTTTATTCGCAAGTATTCAAGCAACTTATCTGATCAAATAACCTTTTTTTGTGGACAGTTATGTTTATCGACTGCTGCTGCAGTAAGACCTTTAAAGGATTTGTGGAAAGTTTTCTGAAGTGAAATATGAAACAAATTAAAAACAAGGCTAAAGATGATGATCACAAGCGTAAACCTTATAACCAGACTCTCCGAAAACTTCTCCTAAAGAAATACAATTCTGCTCGTATTACTCGGTTTAAAAATAATTATTTCGAACCGTTGCAAATATTTCATTTTTATGTCACTGCAATAAAACGTGAAAATGTTTATGAAACCAAGAATTAAAACAAAAACCTAAAATAACTTCTATCGCTACCAAAAGAAAAATACTACAGGCGTGCTTGTAATACATAAAAACATTGACGCCAGCTGGATAGACCAAAAAATTACAATCAAATATGTTTCTAAATTTAGAAATCGGGAGAGGATTCAACATCCCATCTGCAAAGTTCGAGTAAAGACAAATAATCATACGATTATTTTATGTACAGCACGCAATGGTCCACCTTTGAATTACGGAAATTTATCACGTTTACTTATCAACATATTCGTTGAGGATGCTACAATGGGGAGAGTGTTGGTAATATGATTGTAAGAATAGTAGGCTAGTGATCTGATGATAAATTCAGAGATACTTCGACTTTAATTGAAGTCTTTAAGCACACCTTTCATCAGTACAAAATTAAAAACATCTGGAACCTTCTGTTTATCCATACATCGCACAATAAGTGTGTAATTTATTATTTGTAGCCGCCGTAGTCCAGTAGTAAATGTGTTGGTTTATTAGATACACGGCAACGGTTCAAACCCCACGTCATACATCTTTAACAAAACGAAAAATGAAATAATATTTCTTCGGTAACTTCCTCTCTCAGCAGATTTAAAACTGCTAGGAAAAGTTTCTCAAAAATCTGTTGTTCGGAATCGACTTTAAACTGTAGATTCTCATGTATAAAAATAACACACACAACGTAAGTGGTGCGAGAAGCAAGGTCGTAATCCTGACTGAAGGGTTGTAATGACCAATGTATGTATGTATATAATATATTTACTTATTCTCCTATTCGTGGTTGGTGATACAATCGGGAGGATGTTTGTAAAATGATCGTAAAAACAGTAAGCGAGTGATCTGATAATAAATTCAGTGATGCTACGACTTTAATTCAAGTCTTTAAAAGCAATAACTTCTAAAATCTTTTGTCTATCCATACATAGACCAATAAGTGGGCAATTTATTAATTAAAACTCAATCACCAAAAGACGAAGCTTCAGCTTCAAACATTGGGTTGTTCGGAAAGTAATTTCATTTTTTTGTGAAAATGAAAGACAGTTTTCGTATAATAAACAAAAACTTTAGTAAATTATATATTGGCCGCTCTAGTGCAACACCTTTTGCCATCTTTCTGGTAGTGGCATAATTCTACACTCATAAAATGTTTGGTCTTTGCTGGCAAAAAACTGGTTTTACAGTCTAAAAACTTTTAGAGTGACCGGAACAAATAATAATCCGATGGTATCAGGTCTGGAGAATATGGTCGTTATGGCAATGTATCCCATTCGAGCTGTAAAAGCTTTTGGCGAGCGACCAAACTTGTGTGAGGTCTCGCGTTGTCTTGGTGAAACACTACATCTTTATTATTGATTAGGTCTGGCTTTTTCTGTTGAAGTGCATCATTCAGTTTCTCCAGCTGATGGCAGTAGATTTCCGAATTAATTGTTGTGTTATCCGGTAAAAGCGCAAAAAAAAAAGATTCTTTAAAAATCCCACCAAACAGACAGCATTACCTTTTCTTGGTGAATATCGGCATTGGAAATGGTTTGAGCCGGTTCATCTTTTTTTGCTCCATGACCTCTTGCGTTTGACGTTGTTGTATACAAGTTGTTCGTGATGATGCGCTTCAAAAACGGATAATTTTCGTTACATTTGAGAACCGAATCGCAGACGTAAATGCGGCGATACAGATTTCTCTGTGTGAGAACATGAGGAATCCATATATCGAGCTTCGAGGCTAATCCCAGGCCTTTCAAGTAGTCATAAACTGTTGAATTTGATAAATTTAACCTCAATCCGATCTTACGTGTTGCTATTCGCCGGTTCGCATCTAATCCCTTTATCACGTCTTTATCAGCTTCAACCGATCTTCCCGAACGTGGTGCATCTTCGACATTAAAATTGCCGTATCGAAATTAGAATAGAAAAACTTAAAATAACGTTTAAAATAAATTTAAAAATATTTCCATTTATATGGGTATTATTTTATACTTTACATTTAGACTTCACTATACATGTTATTAAATTAGGATCACAATACTCCCAAGCCACTTCATGCAAGTCACTGTGTATGAAGGCTGTTGAAATTGCAGTTTGGCCTTAGAGAGCTGCAGAAGACTGCAACAATAACAATGAAATTGTTTAAAGGCATGAAGTGTAATAATATCGTATTTATATCAAAAACAATTTCACTTAAAAAATATTTTTATGATTTACAATTTATTACATCACAACGAGACATTTAAGAGAATTTGTGGCTTCTGACAAAGACGGAATAAAACAGACACCTTTCTTTAAACGCCACAAACACACATCATACACATGTGCTTGTACATACATGCTGGAGAATAAATTTAAAAATCCTTGCACATAAACAAACAATCTTACAAACCAAAAATTTTAAATTACGTGTATGCAACACACACATACACACATGTGCACATACAAAATAATATAAATGCAGGCATTTACTAGTGTTGCACAAACTCTTTAAATCGTGCATGGAAGACGTTATTCGTCTAAACACCATATGCAGCACCATCATGCAAACATACGAAAACGAATACGAATACGAATACGAGTACAACATGTGTAAACACACATAAAACATGAAATATTTTTCAGTTTTTCAATGTTTTTTTCCAGTTTTTTTCATTTTTTGTTAAAATTTTTGCAGAAAAATGTCACTTAAGTATTTCAGAGGCCCAGGCACACAACAATACACCACCAGCCCATCATCATATTATTGTATATACCGAGTTATACTTGTAGAAATATACTATAACAGCCTACCATGACTGTGGGCTTGTCATGCCAGTTAGAAAACTATTAAGATTCATATTAAGCCGCCATTCAGGCAACAGAACTTCTAACGCTCTTCAACGCTCAAAGTGGAAAAAATATGGGCAAAGATCTGCTACCAACTGAAAGTCATTCTGTCTGTCAGTTAGGCTAGTTAAATCGACACACAAGCACACAACAAATAAAACATCCATATGGCATGTGGCAGGTTAGACAAACAGCACGTATTCCTGCACCATTGTACCTACAGCAATAAGCAAAACAAACACTCACACACATTTGCTTGTGTATATGTGCTCCAATGGTTAGAGCCACAGACAGCACTTTTAGCATTTAACTCCACCGTTTTGTGGCACAAACAGTAGACTTTCACAACGTAATACTAATCTGAAGGCTTTCATAAGATCCCAAGTGTTTATGGTTAGCAATGCATTTTGAAAATAAGGTTACGAGAATCCAACATTATTGAGCAATGTCAGCCACGAAGCCACTTTGATAGACACATTAACATTCGATATAATGGGTGATTTTTTAAGAGCTATAGGAAAATTTTTGAAAAAAAACATAAAATTCAGAAAAATGCATGAAATCTTTATTTGAATCGATAGTACGGTCGATATAATTTAATGTGTGAAGATTATTTCATGCAAATGTTGACCGCGACTGCGCCTCAAATGGTCCATCCGCTTAGTCCAATTTTGACATACTCTTTCCAACATTTCGGCCGGTTTCTCACGAATAAATGCTTCAATGTTCTCTTCTAATGCGTCAATTGAAGCGGGCTTGCCTGTATATACATGAGCTTTAACATAGCCCCACAAAAAATAGTCTAAAGGCGTTAAATCGCACGATCTAAGCGGCCAATTGACCAGTCCCGAACTTGAAATAAAATGTTCACCGAACTCGCCTCTCAATAAGTTCATTGTTAAGCGTACTGTGTGGCATGTGGCACCGTTTTGTTGAAACCACATGTCATGCAAGTCAAGCTCTTACATTTTGGGCAAAAAAAAGTTGGATATCATCTCACGGTACCGCTCACCATTCACAGTTACGTTACGATTCGCAGCATCTTTGAACAAGTACGGTCCAATGACTAAACTGTGACTTTTTCTGGATGCTTTGGTAGCTTTTGCAATGCTTCAGACTGATCTTCACTCCAAAATCGACAATTCTGCTTATTTACGTATCCATTCAGCCAAAAATTAGCTTCGTCGCTGAACACCATTTTTCGATAAAGAAGTGGATCTTCGGCCAACTTTCCAAGAGCCCATTCACCAAAAATTTTGCGTTGCGGTAGGTCGTTCGGCTTCAATTCTTGCACCAGCTGTATTTTGAAAGGCTTCACACCTAAATCCTTCCGCAAAATTTTCCACGTTGTTGAGTAACAGAGGCCCAATTGCTGCGAACGGCGACGAATCGATAATTGATGGTCATCATTAACACTGGCCGATACAGCTGCTATATTTTCTTCAGTTCGCAAGCGTAAGCGTGTTGGTGGTTTAATGTCCAACAATGTAAATTTGGTGCGAAATTTAGTCACAATAGCCCGAATAGCCGCTTCAGTGGGTCGATTAAACTGACCATAAAATGGAAGAAGCACGCGATGAGAACGCATTTTGATAATAAAATTCAATGATTTGCAAGCGTTGTTCGTTTGTAAGACGATTCATGGTTAAATTATACACCAAACTAAAGATGTTTGACAATAAAACAAAACACGAAACGTGCGTGAGCTGTTTAAACCAGTGTTGCCAAAAAGATAATAGCTAAAAAATCACCCGTTACTTTATTTGTTGAAAATATTTTTGCTATTAAAACGAAATCGTATTTTTAAACTTTAAAAATTTGGAAAAATTGCAATATTTCTCAGATTTTATGGACTTGTATTAAATTGGTGAAAAATAATTAATTATTCCCCTAATACAGCATAAAAAATTTAAATTGAAATCGAATAACCCAAAACAACATGAAACAATAAATCGCCTGGAAATTTAAATAAAATAAATGAATATCGCCGCAGTTTAGTAGGTACTGTGTTGTCTTATTAGACGTAGGGTCACGGTTCAAACCACAGGTCAGACATCTCCATCAAAGCATAATGTGAAAAAAATATCTGTAGCGACTTCCCCTCTGCAGATTTCTGGCAAAATCTCTCAGGAGTAAATAAAATTGCCACGAAAAAGTTTCTCAAAAATCTTTAGTTCGGAGTCGACTTTAAGCTATGGGTCCCGATATTCGTGTATAAAATTAACACACACAACATAAGTTGTGTGAGAAACTAGATCGTAATCCCGACTGAAGGGTTGTAACGACCAATTATGCATCTGTAAATAATATTTATAAGTTACCAACAAGTATCAACATTGTATTGTATTACAACTTGCCGTTAAAGTTGAGTTTAGTAAAAGGTAACTTTAGCTAAAGTGAAATTTAAAGTCAACTTTAACTTTTTTTCATTATTACAACCTGCAGATAAAATAAAGTTAACTTTTTCAAAAATAAGGCAATACCGGAGCAATATCGATAACATTTATCGAATAAAACATGTTTTTTAAAGCGCAGTGGCAACGACGAGCTTCTTTTGCCATATTGAAAATAAAATATAATACGGCAATTCATAAGGCAAATCATCCTCCCTGATCTTCCTCCTAGCTTAACGCTCACTTATACTTTATTGTCTACTTAAATAATGAAAAAAAAAACTGACCTCATATGAGGTGAAGGTTTTACCGTCTATAAAAATTTTGGAGTGACCGGAACAAATAATAATCCAATGGTGCGAGGTCTGGAGAATGACATTGTATCCCATTCAAGCTATAAAAGCTTTTAGGAAGCGACTAAACTTGTGTAAGGTCTCGTCTCTCGCCCGTTAAAATCCTGCCTTTAGTTTAAGGTAAGTTGTAATAATGGCCCTAAGTGAACTATTTCATAATGTGTTAAGAGTTGTACTTGTAATTTCGAAGTACCTTCATCCTAAATTAGGTTAGGTTAGAGGACGTGTACTTGTCAATTAATACAAGTAGAGTACCCGGATGTCGAAATGACCCATTGTACACCTTCATCCTAAGATGACCTTCAAAACGAAGCAGCTCATGCACAGAAATATTGAGATGAGTAATCAGTTTGTCAACAAATACGGTAGCGAAGTTCACACTTTTCTTTTGAACAGTAAAAATTCCTGTGCATATTTTCATGCAATTCATCACAGTTAGTTAGACTGCTTTGTTTGTAAGTTCTGGTAGCACCCCATAACTAGATCCCCTAAGACCATATTAGGCCATACCTCTAAACGATTTTTAGCTTAAGAGTAATTATTTAACCCTCAGTATGGTATTTAGATATAACACGCTTTTTATAGAGAGGTTCCTAGATATCTGAAGTTATTTTGGACTAGAGCAGTTATGCTATGTAGTGATATTAATAGGGATAGTAGTTTTCTATGTCCAATCTCCATTTATTAAACTTTTAAGAGTGCCCTGGTAGTCAAATAGGTAGTGTGCTAAGCTATTAGTGTGAGGGTCGTGGGTTCGATTCCCATCAGAGACTCTGGTCTGTTGCACTACACCGAGCATATGGTTGAAGTTGCTCAGTTCGTATATAATTAAATATAATTTGTAATTGTATTGTCATTAATAAATAAATATTAGCCCTTTAACTGTTGTCAAGTGTCGAGTACACATGTCAGAGCGAAACGAAATTTTTTTCGCATATCGTCGAGTATATTCGTGTTGGAGAAAAATAAATCGCATTCGTATTATTATTTAATGAATCTAGTGGAACTTTTTTCACGAGAAAAAATATAAATTTTGGAACATTCGTTAGTTAGGAAATGAAATTAACATGTTGACTGCCGACTACGAGATAACTAGTAGATTAGGTTCCCTTCTAGGGAGCCAACTATGAGTTATCTCGTACTCACTAAACCTGCCATTTTTGAGTAGCTACGAATAAAATCGTATTATATCAGTGCTAGTATCGATATATGGATTCTGGGAAAAGAACAAAAAGTCAATGTTGGCTTGTGTGGCCAGTTTTCGGAAAATTGCCCCGGTAGTCAACGTGTTAAACAGTTGTTGTGGATCTTAGGCAGAAGCTTGCAGTTGTATAATTTTATTGTCTTTTTTCACTACAAATGCAGCTTCGTCTCGAACGTTGATGTACAAAATTTTTTAGTATGTTTGCTTTATAAATAATAGGGGACGCCAGAAGAACTTTTACTTGTCGTGTAAAATTACACTTTGGAGCCTATTTTGAACGCTACCTCTTTTAAGAAGTTTTCGGCATTCTAAATCTAATCAGGTAGTTGTCAATAGAAGGTGAAAAATATTGTTTATTCTCAAATGTCGATTTAAAAAGAGTGATGGAGCTTGTTGTTGAAGTCGCCGTAGTCTAGTAGGTAGTATTTTCGCTTATTAGACATGAGGTCACGGTTCAAGCTCAAGGTCAGATATCTCAAACAAAACGAAATATGAAAAAAGTAGATTTAGAGCAAAAACTCTGAGAGTAAAGAAAATTATCATGAAAAAGTTTCTCAAAAATCTGTCGTTAGAAGTCGACTTTAAACTGTAGGTCTCTCCACTTTTGTATAAAATTAACACACACATCAGTGGTGTGAGAAGCTAGGTTGAAATCCTGACTGAAGGGTTCTAATGAGCAATTATGTATAATGCAGCTTGTTGGATGGAATCTGTGCGCAATGAATTATAACAATTTATAATGTCTTTCAAATTATCAATCAAAAATTGGCCAAATTTCATAGGAGATTGTGGTGAATCGTATTACACTTGACTAATTTTAAGTTTTATCACTTATAATCTGGAAAACCATCGTTCATTATAGGCAAACTGCAGCTTAGTTTCTAATAAGAAAAGGTAGCGTAACATTTTTACCCTCCAGACTGCGCAATGCATTGATTTTTTTTTTAGAAAAATAAAAAAATTTACGATACATACATAATTGGTCATTACAACCCTTTAGTCAGAATTACGACCTAGTTTCTCACACCATTTATGTTGTGTGCGTTAATTTTTATACATGAATGGCAGGGACCTACACTTTAAAGCCGTCTCCGAACGATAGATTTTTGAGAAACTTTTCATGTCAATTTTATTTACTCTCAGAGTTTTTTCCACAAATCTGCTGAGAGAAAGTCGCCGAAGAAATATTTTTTCATATTTCCTTCTGTTGGAGATGCCTGATCTGGGGTTTGAACCGAGGCCTCATGTCTAATAAGCCAACACGCTACCTACTAAACCACAGCGAACTTAGCGAAGCTTAGAAAGCGTTAATATTTCTGTGATATTACATCTGAATTTAGAATTAAACACGATAAAAAATAAATCTTTAAAATGTTTGCTGGGTAACGTTTGCATTTCTTTTTATTATATGAACTAGAATGACTAGCATGAATTAAAAACACAGTGTATGTCATTGGAAATGACACAAAAATTTTATTAGAAATAAAACATGTTCACTTGCGACTTTTTTGTTAATTTTTTAGTTATTTTTTATTAATAAACACTCCTTCATATTATTGCATTGAATATTACAAGTCGTTCTAATGACTCGAAGGCAGACTTTCACCTATTTGGCGACCACAAACCTACGTTGTAGTTTGTTATTATTGTTTATCTCGTTCGTAGTTGGTAAAATCTGTTACAGTGTAAATTTTTGTCAAAATACAACACCAACCAACGGCAAGAACAACAACAGCAGCAGCAGCAGCAACATGAACAACCCATTTGTTTGAGTAGGTCTCTGTTGATCAACTTGGGTTACGATTTTTGGTGGCGGAAGCGGCTTGTTTTAGTCATAACTCAGACCACATATGGAAACGAGTACAAACACACATGCAATGCAAAGTACTAGCACTAGTACTACCATTACCATTACCACTACACTGTAAAAATAACGTTCTTCATATTGGCTTGTTGTGGCGTTAGTTTTGTTTTTATCTGAAGTTATTCGGTCTTTGTGGTTCGTATTTGGGTTTCGTATGTAATCGTTTCATTGGCTTATAGTCGTTGTTACGTTTTATGCTTGTGGTAGTTTTTTATCATTGTGGTTGTTGTTGTTATTCTTAAATAGTGTGAGCCAGCAGTAGTAAAAATATGGGTCAAAAAGTAGTGCAATGTCCTCAACATCCGCATTGCCGTAGTTTGACTTCTGTTCTATTTGGGAATTGCATTCAGGAGTATTTTATATTCGTTTTTATTTTTCATCAAATTTCGTTTTTTTTTTGTTCTTTCTTGCCTCTTTGTTTAATTTTTTTTTTTTTGTTTTTAAATTCAATGTTGTTGTAGTTTGTTGCTATTGTTGCTAAAACACTTTTTAAGTTTCATTATAATTTTTCTCTTTGGTTTTTCTTTGGTATTAACCCATTAAAAGTAAGAGACATTCTTAAATGTCCTACTAAATCCATCAATAAAATTAGGACAACAACACTTGAAAATCAAATATTCCTTGATACATTAAAAATCATGAATTTTACAGAAGAAGTGTTCACGTAAAAATGATATGGTGTGTGATGCACGCCAAGCTAATATCATATTATGGCTAATTTACATAGACTTGACGTCAGAAATGAAAAAATAAAATTAAAGTAAATTAAGTATGAGATGACAACAGCTACTCGAATTAAGTCTAGGAGTTTATGTTATCATCTGTTGACCAAAATGAGAAGAACAATTATGCAGACATTAAAATCACAACACAATTCAACGAATTGGGAAACATAATCTTACATACGTACATACATACATACATACATAGCTACATATATACATTACCTACTTGACACGATAGGAAAAATACTGAAGAGGATAATATACAATCCTTTGCTGACATGTGCCGAAGCCAGACGAGCTCACTCGGACCTGCAATATGGATTTAGGAAGGGATGGTCCCCTGTGGACGCAATAGGGACGGGACGGTCAACATTGCAAGACACGCAATAGAAGGCGAAAGATGGAGATTTGGCACCAAGGAATGCTCCGCGGTTGCGACACTTGACGTTAGGAACGAGTTTAACTCGGCGCACTGAGGGCGGATTATGAGAGCCCTTTTCGACATGGCTACGCCGCCATACTTGGTGGAGATTCTTAACGATTACTTTCAGAACAGAAAGAGGATGGAGATTGGGCCAGGCCGTCTTAATAAGTGCCAGGAAAATAGTGGAAAAGATGTAAGTGACTTTTAGAGGCGCTAAGATCGAATCGAAGAGTGCCATAAAATACTTGGAAGAGATTATCGACGACAGGTTACGTGGATAGGTCAAGGGGCACATGAAATTCATCGGCGTAAAGGCATCTGTAAGCCAGGGAGCGCTGACGGGGATGATGCCAAATATTGGAGGATCAAATCCATGTTATGTGCTTGCCCAATTACTATTCTACTAAACCATGGTTCAAACGTTACCACATTAAATTGTTCTGGGCTAGTTGTATTTTAAATGATGGACGATTGCTGTGTTGTCTTTATCCTGCATCAGAACCGAATTCCAAACATATCGTTCTGAATCCAGTTATAAAAGGAAAGAAAACAACATCTCTACTTTCCATTAGAGTTGAGGTTTCCTTACTTGCTTAAACCGAAGTAACACCAGTTACTTCATGATGCTGACACCAAGATAACAAGGCAGATAAATACTTTTAAAATCTCGCAGTTATAAAAGTCCCCAGAATCTAGTAGCGTGTTGACTTATTAGAAGAGAGCTAAACAATAAAAATATTTCTTTTGGCGACCTACTCTCAGCAGTCTTCTGGCAAAAACTCACAAAGTAAAATAATTGCCAACGAAAAATTTCTAAAAATCTGTCGTTCGGAGTCGACATTAAACAGTAAATGCAAACACTCAATGATAAAATTAACACGCACAACAAGGGCAGTGTGAGAAGCTAGGTTGTAATCCTGACTAAATCATTGCAAGGACCAATTGAGAAAGTTAGTAAGCTACCAATATTCGTATGGTGACCCAGTTACCTAGCTAGTAGGAACCAGCAACTCAGTTCATTGCTTAATGGAAAGCAATTCCCCTGATTTTTGGGAATGTTGGTTAGTAATGGGCAATTGATTTTCCAGGCGACCACATTGGCCAGTATTAAAATGTCTGTATATGAATCATAATAGATTAATCGTACCACAATCTTTCTGACTACAACTGCAATATCAAAATTATAAAATATTTCACCATTATGACAATACATGCAAATCTTGCATTCATAAGTCCCAACTTACGATTTAGTAAAAGGCTTAGAATATAATTAAAAACCTTTAAAGTTTGCTATTCCAATTTTGTGGAATTATCGCTCAAAACGTATGGTCTGTTATTAGAAACAAATGTGATATTTATCCATATTTGTTTTTATTCTTTTTTCTTGAGTTTCATGGCGTTGTCGTTATGGTTATTTGGGATTTTGCTCTCTGTAAAATAGATATTTTTAGTTACAAACTACTACGTAACATGCAGGTATTATACGTAGATACATACATAATTGGTCATTACAACCCTTCAGTCAGAATTAGTCCGAACCTTGGCCTCACGTCTAATAAGCCAACACACTATCTTCTAGATTACGGCGACTTCATACAGGTATTATGTTATATTTAAAGCCCTCGCTATCTCCATCCAATATCCATATATAACAGAGAAATTAAGGTACGTTTATCTCTTATAAGTAAGAAACAACATATTTACTTTCAATCTATTTAACAGTTCACTGGGCTTCCACTAAGCTGTCAGAAAGACTATTCCAAGGTTCTAATGGAAGTAATGTAGAACTGCATATTATTGTTGTCAATAGGTCAATCGTAAGCAATTTCAATTGGATCTTTTTGAGACTACATCTGTCTAATTAGTTGTCATGTATGCAGTGATATCGCATTCAACAATTAATCGAAATGGGTGTTCTGTACGACAACATTATCAATTCACCTTCAACAATTAGGCCCAATTCTGGATGAATGCGCACATGAACAAATCCACATGAAATACAAGAGCGTTCAATAAATTTTAAAAAAATCACTGTAGTTTGTAATTTGGCTGGTGGCGTCATCGGTTTTATTTCTAAAAAAATGACTTTTGCCAGGCAATCACTGTCAGCGAGAAGCAGTATACGTCGATGATTACTAACTTCTTTTCACCTGAGTTGCATGTTCTGAGCACCAAAGATATGTGGTTTAAATAGCACACATTGAATAGTCTGCTGGCCACCGAGTCTAGAGATACATTTTCGTTGGACTTTTCCTTGTGGGGTTTTATTAACTCGCTGGTGTATGCGAATAAGCCGCAAACCATAGCGGTCTACAATCAGACGGATCAATGCGCTATTGTCATGGATTGAGTAATAAGCTCTAACCGTAGCAACATACACATCTACACATAATGGCATCAATGTGCTTCTCAAACGAAAAAAGTATTTCGAGGATATCTCGCACACACTTTGGCTGACTTCCAAAATGTATTAATACAAAGTTTGTATGCAGTTCTACCACTGTATATAAATTATGTAGATATGCAAAGTTACCAAACAATGCATCAGCTATAAATCCGATGATTGCTTTTGACTGCGATGATTGCTATTTGACTGCGTTAAAAATACACATTGGCGATGTTTTGAAATACTATACATTGTAAACATTTTGTACAGCGGCTTTATGAAACATATACTTTGTTCAGACACAAAGCAACTAACATTTTGGAAGTCAGCCTTTGTTTTATTTAAATTTAATGATAGATAGCGCTTAATGAAAGAGCCGATAGATAAATTATTATGTAAACAGCACGAATATTATGCCGTTGCTACATTTAAACCAAAAGTATCGCTCAGACAAATAATATTAAAAAAAATTTTAAGTTTCGCCTATCATTCGTTTTATGGACAGGTTTCAGAGAAGAGAGCACAATTTAACTATACACCGTTATCTCATTCACTTCACTATCACCACGCACTCATTATCATGCACTTCACCATACATCCACAGAAAATTACTGTTTACTGCATTTTATTTGACTGGTCCATCCATATGTCGTCGAACCATATTATGGTTAGAATGTTACTGGACATAATTAGAAATTTGTTCGTACCTCAATCACCTACCACTAATCTTGCTAACATGTGGTTCCAACCGGAACATAATAGGTCATTACAACCCTTTCGTCAGGATTTAATTATTTAATTTTATATATGAGTGGCGGAACCTACAGTTTTTAAAGTCGACTCCGAACGACAGATATTTGAGAAACAGTTCATGGAGGAAGCAAATAATTTAGTTAATAGAGCTGGAGAATTAACGAACATTCTTCGTCAATTCAATACCTTTCAGTGTCCTAAAATCCAAGCTCCATCAATGGGCAAAACACTGTTGTGGCAAAAGTGGTGTGTGAAGCTAGGTCATGGCCAGTGGTGTTGTGCTAATTTTTGTTTTACCGGAAAGCGTTCCGGACTCCGGTTCCGGGTTCGGAAAAACAAGCCGGTTCGTTCCGGTTCGGGCTCGGTTCAAACCCTTGTTTATAAAAATACATATAAAAATTCGTCAAAAATTAGAAAAAAAAAACCAGCAATTCTTTTTAATTTTTTTTTTTCAAAACCTCAGCCAATTCTCATTATCAGAAATCTTCTTTAGTTCCGGAACGCGTTCCTGTCCAAAAAGGAAGTACCGGAACGACGTTCTGGAGCGTTCCAGCTCGACAACACCACTGGTCATGGTTGAAACTCATATAGTGCGTATTGGTACGTAAACGGTCAACTGCCTAGGATAGTCCTTGATATCGTGTCCCTGACGGCTATTGTCATTCAGCACTCGGTGAAATCAGTTATTATTCCCATCTATCTTATGATTCACTTGTGAAAAAGAAAGAAACAATATTTGTTAGTTTGTGATGCAGCCATAAAAATAGTAAGAAGAAGAAAAATTTGCAAGGACGATCACACTAATAAATGTTTCTTTAAACTTCAATGGAATTTATAATCAAATTTATATTCGTATACCTTGTTATCAAAATAATAGATACGATGCAATAACAACAAAAAAAATATGTCCTAAATTTCCAAATGTATTGTGCACAACACATACATACGTGTATACGTGTATACATAATATTATTTTGAGGCCTATAAACATGCTATAAATATAGCATTTGGACATGAAGTTTGTGTGTGTGTGTAATTTTATATTTTTATCGCATTGTTTTTGTTGTTTTTGTTTTTTTTAATATTCTATTCTCTTTTCATTTTGCTGTGTTTTGCTTGAAGGTACTTTAAAAATGATGAAATGAAAATTGCCTTCAGCCATGGCACATGGAGCACTCATGGAACGATGAGTATTATAAGTTGCATATATCCATGACACGTACTTGTATGCACTACCAACAACAACAACAACGAACTATATTTGTGCAAAACGAACAAAAAAACTGAAATCAACACACACCAACTGAGAAAATGGAAGAAAAAAAAATTGAAAATATTGTTGGGAATCCAAAAATTAAACAAGAAGAATTCTACTAAAATGCTACCTACTATCATATGAAATACTTAGTTTGTTTTAAGGAACATAAGTCGCATGCATTATTATTATTATTCACAATAAGACAAATATGACAAATTGGCGGACACATTAATTGTAATGTTAGACTGTTTTTATTCTGTCACTATTTCACATGTAAATTACATATGATTTCAAAATTTTTGCAATCTGTAGTTATAGTTGTAATCTGTAGTTGGGTAGGGTACTTTAAAAGTCTCTACTGATTAATACTTTCATTCTTTCTTGAAATGTTATGCTTTAAAAATATTCTTGAAATGTAATTACATGCATTATTCTTCAAAATAAAGTATGCGAAAGAGAAACTAATTTAAATTTATTTCCACAAAGAAAACACCCGAACGTAACTTAACTTAGGCAACGAAAAATAAAAAAAAACAAAGAATGTTGAAAATAATTTATTACGGACCCCTGTAATAATTCGTTGAGAATTATGCATTTTATAAATAGAAAAATAATTTCAATCTAGTGACACCACAAAAACCTATTATGTATTCGTATAATTATTGTTCATATAATATTGCATTTAATACAGAAATTTCGTTTATTTATTTATTTTATACTAAGAAATACATTCTAATTAAATTTTCTGATACAAAAGAAATTAAAGGGTTTTGAAAATTAAAAAACTATTGTTACGAAAATAGAAAAATTTATGTCCTGGTGTTTTGCTTTTTACACCTTTTAACATTAAAATTATAAATAAAAGCTATAAAAAAAACAATGAACTTGTTTAAAATTATCATACTGCGTAATATAACAACAAACACCAGCATTAAAAAATTGTAAACAAGTAAACAAAAATACAACAACAAATACTACAAGAATAAATGTAAACAAAATACACAAACAACAATAATGAAACAACGATATTTACATTTATAGAGATCTCGAGAAGGCAAGCCACGATTATTCGGCTTCAGTAAAAGTTCAGTCAGTCTAGTGTGAACACGCGGTGCAATTGAAGAGAGTAATCGTGGTTTGTAAGTCGCCGTGGTCTAGTAGGTAGTGTGTTGGCTTATTAGACGAAAAGCCAGGGTTCGAGCCCCAGGCCAGACATCAAAATAAAATACAAAAAGTATTTCTTCGGCGACTTCCTCTCAGCAGATTTCTGGCAAAAACTCTGAGAGTAAATAAAATTGCCATGAAAAGTTTCTCTAAAATCTGTCGTTCGGAGTCGACTTTAAACTGTAGGTCCCACCACTCATGTATAAAATTAACACACACAACATAAGTGGTGTGAGAAACTAGGTCGTAATCCTGACTGAAGGGTTGTAATGACCAATTATGTATGTATGTATGTATGTAATCGTGGTTTGAAGATCTCCGTTACAAAGATCAGTCGGACAATTGCCTAGTAATTGTTATTGTCTATGCAAAGGGTGTAAACACAGGAATAACAAACAGAGCAATTGTTGTTGTTACAACAACAATGGCACACAGAATTGTGTGAATAATAAAGGATTTAATTAAAAGTAAACACAAACTTATTTTTATTTTATTTGCAATTTACGAGTTCATATTTCAAACGTTTTTAAATGGTAAAAACATAACAATATTTAGTTAAAACAAATGGCACTGTTTACTTTTTTCATACAATAGTTGCTCGCCTCTACGAGGAACAATATCAATATAATCACCAATGGACCAGTACTTGGATTTTTGTGACTCAACACGACAGTTAATAATATGTACTCAAGCGCCTGGTTCAAAATACGCCTACTTTCTGTCTTGTTTTTACATACCTTGAAAATGTTCTATTGTTTTATATATTGTTTGCACTTGTATTATGGTTTGTGGTTCAATTTAACTTGGATAGAAAGTAAAAAAGTTGGTAATTGTGTAGGTTGGAGTGGTAGCTTTGATTACCAAACCTCACTTGAGGCGGCATAGCGGAGCGTTGTGATAAAACTATTTAACAGTTATCCCGCCAAGCAAACTTTTGGTTCTTATGGAGTGAGAAGTAGTATGGGAATGTCTACTTTATTAGTGCATTCCTTTCACAATGCCATCTGCTACGTTCTAAGTTGTGTGTAAGTTCATTATTAACGCTCATTTCTTCGTAGTAAATATAACCGAGTACCCTTCCTTTGTTCACGCCGTGTAGATATTTAAAGAACTCACCCTGCCTTAATAATAACTGAGTTATAAAGTTGTGAACTTCTGCAAACTCTTTCTGTAACTACCTTTCTATGTTGGGAATAAGTTTCATCGCACTTCATCCACGCCACCTAGCTTCTCACAATACTCATGTAATACCTGTTAATTTTATGCATGGGGGCCGGGACCTACAGTTTAATACCGAAGAATAGATTTTTTAAAAACTTTTCAGTGCTATTTTATTTTCTGTTAGAGTTTTTGAAGAAAAAAAATGCTGATAGCAAATCTTCAAAAGAAATACTTCTTCATTTTTTGTTCTGTTGGAGATGTCTCAGCCTGCATTAGAATCATACCAACTAGTAGTCTACTACGACTTCAAGACAAGATTATCTATTTTAAATAATCAAGTTAACTATTGAATAGTCCACAATTTTCATGATATAACAGAGCCTACAGTGATAAAGCTATGTGAAATTATCTCTCATGAATGAAATTAATCCAATTAAAAAGGGAATGTGATACAATTTAACACCGCAATTTCAACACCCTTCTTACTTAAATGAAAATTCTCCATTCGCAAGGCTGATACAAATTTAATAAAAAATGTTTAGTCTTTATTTATGAAATATTTTTATAAGTTCGTGTGACTGTATTTTGACAATTAGTTTTTAAAATCTGATGATGCTGGTTTATAGAGAATTTTATAGAAGTGTTTGTTTAAGAAAAATCCGTAACTTGTTTTAATAAAAAGTAATATTTTGTCTTAGAAAAAGCCCATTGAAGTCTTGCTAATCTGACTGAAACCGTAGTCCATACGTCTTTTATTTAAAATGCATTGCAGCGTGTTGCAAAAAATACCAGCACAGTTCAAGTCAATTAAAAGTATTCCGAAAGATAAATAGCTATAAATAGTCTATAAATAGCTAGTACGACAAAAATTTTGAACATGTATAACAAAAATTAATAAAAACAACAAAAATAAAAAAATCAAGAAATAAGTTCTAACGTATTGTAATTGCGTAAATTTGTTAACAACAGGAAATTAAATATCTTTGGATCGGGTGGCAAACGATTTCTGTGACGGAACGAAAACACTGCGTTGTAATTAGTTAAAGAATTTTAAATAAACCGTGGTATGTGCAGGTGATGGAGTGGTAGTGTGGGACACAATGGCCGCGTACTATAGAATTGTACTAAACGTCGTACTAAACCTCAACTTATCAAGTGCCGACATTGCATGCATTTTCAATTTCTTATCATTCACCTATTACCGGAAATTATGTTTCTTGTTCCTTACGTGGTATGGGTAGGGATGCAACATCGTTAAGAAAATCATCGATGTTGGCAACATCGATGTATCAAAAAAAATACATCGATGTTTTTCAATGTTTTATATTCATGTAAATAAATACTAAAAATAATATTATTTGAAAGAAAAACTCAGTTTTTTGACAAAAATTATTTAATAATTCATTTCATTTATCATGAGTAAAACAAAACAGCCTCATAGGCTAAAAAAACAAATTGTATATATTTCCACAGTTAAGAAATCATATTAAACAAAGCTTAAATAAATAATTAATTAGTTGATCAAATAATTAATTAATTTATAAATTTTATAAAAAATTAAATAATTTGGTTTTAATTGAGATTGAATAATTTTGAGATAGAGTTAAGGAAAAGTAGCTTTGAAGGCCTAGATCCCAAAAGTCTATTTCTTTCTTCTGTTATTGTTGCACCAGCTTCCGAAAACAAGCGCTCGTTTGGCACATAAGTAGCAACAATTCGAAAATATTGAAGTACAATTCGCGAAAGTTTTGGAAACAAAGATTATATGTTTTTATTGGTGTTACCGGGGATGATAGGTACATTTGTACTTCCGTTTCACTAATGGTGTCTATAGTAGAGGATGATTTGCAGATATCAGATTGTAAATCATTTTCGTCATCATCAGATGTGTCATTATTGGAAGTTGTAGAAGAGTGAGAAGCATTATATTCGCGAACGTATTTATTAAGATAACTGACTACTTTTTCTTTGGCCTCCCAGCTTTTGAAATACATTAATTTAAATGTGGGGTCGAGAGTAGCCGATAAGGAAAGAATTACAAAATGTTCGATGTAGGCAAACCGTCTTTCTAGTTGTTTTTATTTCCTCTTTAAATTTAAAATCAATATAATTTTTAGGCTTTATTTTTTCACGAATTCAGCTAATTAGTGGAATAACTTTGCTCACAGTTACATAACTATCACCAGAAAATTATTTTGATAGCTTTTCAAATTAATATAGCAGTTCTATAATTTCTTTTACACAGTTTATTTCAATTCCTATAACCATTGGGGGGAGCTGCTAGGATTGACAATAATATTGCTCCTACAATAGATGCCAATTATATAAATCTTTAAGTATGTCAAAGCAAGAATTCCATCTTGTGCGAATATCTAATACCAACTTTTTAATTTGGCTTTCTTTTAAGCCCATCTGCATTTGTTTCTTTCTTAGTTCGTCACTTGCATTAACACTTTTCTTTATGAATTTAACGATATCTCGAACTTTAGTTAACAATGCGTTCAAATCGTTTATAATTTACATAGATTTAGTAACAACTAAGTTAACCGTGTATACAGAAAATCGTTCACTTTAACGATGTCAATTTTCTTTGATTTTAACGATGTTTCGATAACATCGATGTATCGTTTGCATCCCTAGGTATGGGCCACTATGCTCGTCAAAGTGAGCTGTAGTACCAAAGCTAGCACTTCGAACTACCTACCTGCCTACCTACGTGGTATGTAATGTGTAGTGTCTTCACTTTACCTTCAATGGCATTTTTTTGTATTCCTAAGTCGCTTATTGAGTCATACGTTTCCTGTACCTATCTTTGTAAGTTTTGTGCAATCAAATTACCTTCCACTCATCAGTGTAGCCATATTACCTCTTGTCCTTAGCATCCTTGTTCCCCTCAATCCTTACTGGGATTCGAGAAACTACCATTAGCTTCGTCACTGATGGCATTCCACTCAGAATCGTTGCCAATACACCCAAACCTTTTTTTACGCGGTAGATACGTTCTAGTGGATACCGTGTAAAAAAAAACGCGTAAAAAAAGACAAATATTATGTATGTATGTAAGTGTATAAACAAACTGAAAATGTATACATAGATGATACATGATGCAGCAGCCTACACATGCCTATAAAATTGAATAACTTTATAAAAATGCACAGATTTAGTTCAATAGTATACACAGAGTGCTTATTTTATTTCATTTTATGATTATAAAAAAATAAAGAAAAAAAACTTAAAAATTCTCTTCCATTTATAAAAATAAAATTAGTTATCAAACTCTTAAGACAATTAGGAACGGAATTATTTTCAATAAAAAATTTATTTTATTTTATTAGGAGTCAGTTTCTGATAGCAAGCGCATTCTCTTTTGCTGGGGTGGCTCAATATCAGTCTCGTCAATAGAAATACTTATTACTTCTACATCTTCACAAGCTGCTTCTGGCACTGGTTTATTTCTTTTAACAGCAAATTCTGTTATAGTGCGTTGCGATCCAACTTTGGAAAGCTCTTTATAGAGCGCTCTGTATCTAGCCATACATGTTTGTAGGTCTGATTGAAAACCGTGTTATTTCAAATTCGCGTAAAAAAAAACCGTGTAAAAACAGGTTTGGGTGTATATGTATTTGGTTATTATATGCCGTCGATGATTTGACACATCGATTTACATTTATTAATAAACTTCCTTTGTGCGAATATTTTCTTCAATGCAAAATTAAGGCTCTTTGAGATACAATTTTATACTTTCTTTAAACACGGAAAAAACAAAGGTAAAGAAAAACATTAAAATCGCATGAATTAGCTTTTAAAGATGCTTTTAGATTTTGCAGCCAATTTCTTTTTTCTTTGTATGGCTCCTCATTATTTTTGTCATTTTCGTTAATTTTATTGAAAGAAAAGCTGAAAAAAAGGGTTTCTTTCCTTTTTAGCTGTAAATAAAATAAAATAAAATGTCATTTTATTATAATTCATTGCAATTTCTATTTCATTCTTGTTTGTTGGCCTTTGATCAAAATTGTTTACATGTCCTCTTCTTAAATTAGCCATAAAACTATTAAAATGTCTTAAAAAAAACGTACCAGACTCACATACCAAAAAAGAAAGACAAAAAAGAAACAAACAAAAATACCTACTAAAACACACCACACTTTAACTCAAACACAAACGAAACACTTTTCCATGTGTACCGTAATAATGAGGCAAAAAACCTATGGAAAATTGTCAAGAGCTATAAATTGCTTTCATTGGACTTTTGCTAATAATAAAAAGGGACACAGAAAAAAACACCAGAACAAGAACAAGACTTAAAAAATACTTACAAAACTTACAAAAACAGTATAAGAAAAAAATAGAAATGGAAATGGAAACAGAAAGAAAAACCTCCACACAATTTACGATAATTTTAAAGATTTGTGTTCAACAAATACCGCAAAGCTGTTGTTATATTATTATGCCGCAATAGTATTTACTTTGGCCAACAATAATGATACATAATCACACATGCCACACGAAATTAAGCATGTAATACCCAATTGGAATTGGACACAATTTCAAATCTTGATATTATAATACTATGTTCAGATACCCACTTTTATTGAGTCAATATTCAGTTAATTGACCACAATATTTAAGGTGTTCAGGCATAATAATATATGCAGTTCAGCTGCTTATTCAATATTCATTTGACAACTGGTAAATAAAACAGCTGGTTCTTTCAACAACATTGTTTTTATTTTGTTTTATTTTTTTTTTTTGTCGTTGTTGACATTTAAGTTGTCAAATATCAACAAAAAGTGTTCGGTTAACTGTAATATGCTCACTACACACACTTATGACAGTGCTGCATTTTAAGTTTTACTCAATATTATAACTATTGGTGTATTTATTGCGCAATAATTAATTGAAACTTTATATGAAATATTGAACTCAATAATGGCGTTTATTGCGATTTACCCAATAAAAGTGCATATCTGAACACCGTATAAGGCTGGTTTTAAAATTCAATTCAATTCATAATGAAAGTCGCCGTAGTCTAGTAGGTAGTGTGTTAGCTTATTAGACGTGAGGCCACGATTCAAATCCAGGTCAGACATCTCCAACAAAACGAAATACGAAAAAATATTTCTTTGGCGAATTTCCTCTCAGCAGATTTTTGGCAAAAACTATTGTGAAAAGTTTGTCAAAAATCTGTCGTTTGGAGTTGACTTTAAACCATGATTCCCGCCACACATGTATGAAATTAACACACACAACATAAGTGATATGAGAAGCTAGGTCGTAATCCTGACTGAAAAAAATGAGTAGAATCGAATCGTACTTATAATTTCTGATACTTATACGCATTCAATCTTATTTTAATATTATGGAACCTCTAATCATATTCAAGGTTCAAAGTGCTCATCATATTCATACTTAACAACACGTATGATGTTGTTGATTTCGATACTGCATCACTCAGCATATACACGAAGGGCAAAATAAGTATGAATCGCGTACGAACACTAAAATACTTACTAGAAGGTTGTGTGTTTGCTCTGCCTGCTGCTCTGTCTATTTGCTTATATGTTTTTTTCCTTTTTTGTAAATTCAACAACAACTAAGACTGTAAATTTTGATGAATGACTCGAATCACTCGAATCATTTATGAGTATTATAAGTATTTTTCTAAAATTATAAATCTGAATGAGTAGGCATATGAGTCAAACATATTTCGAATGGTATGAGTTTGATGTCAACGTTGTACGCATACTCATTGCAACCTCTATTTATAAATCAACGTTGTAGTGAGTATGAATGAATCAGAGTAGTTAAATTTCAATATTATTGACTCACTTATATTCAAAATAAAACGATTCATTGCTGATCTCTGGTTGTAATGACCAATTAGTATATATGTACGTAAATATAGTGTTCATTAAAATTACATACAAAGTTAAATAAATCATCGAAAGGATTCGATTAAAGTAATCCTTAAGAGATATCTGATAAATAGAAGTGACCACATAAATATGGGAACGTCGCCGTGGTCTAGTAGGTAGTGTGGTGGCTTATTAGACGAAAAGCCAGGGTTCGAGCCCCAGGCCAGACATCAAAATAAAATACAAAAAGTATTTCTTCGGCGACTTCCTCTCAGCAGATTTCTGGCAAAAACTCTGAGAGTAAATAAAATTGCCATGAAAAGTTTCTCAAAAATCTGTCGTTCGGAGTCGACTTTAAACTTTAGGTCCCGCCACTCATGTATAAAATTAACACACACAACATATATGGTGTGAGAAACTAGGTCGTAATCCTGACTGAAGGGTTGTAATGACCAATTATGTATGTACATAAATATGGGACACACTATATTTAAAACGTACATTTAAAGCCCCTGACAAATTTAAATATGCACATCCTGTGGGTGTAGGTAGATGCAGGTCACCTAGTATTGATGGGAGACTTCAGTGTTCAAAATTTACATTCAGTAACTTTAAGGCAATAATGTGTACCAATGTAATGTGGCACATAACCAAAAAGGCGAACTTATTTTTCAAATAACATAGTTACTGACCGTAGTAGTAGAATCAGGTAGACCGTATTATGATTTCAAGATAATGGCTTTAATCTGCGTTGGACTGATGTAGTCGAAGAGGAGTGGACTTTATAGGCAATAATCATATCTCATTATATCAAAATTGACAGCCTTAATGAAAATAAATCCCAAATTACAGTGACATATTGATATGCGAAGAATGGAAATCATTATGGCTGCCACTCAATACATTGTAGCTTTAACACGATCATTTGAAAAGTCATCGTATACAGAGGAGTATAATTAATAAAATCTTCTGGGAGTACGTAGTTAATGTTAATTGGAGACGAAGAGCTCAGTATTCAAAATGGAATATAGGATGGAACTTATTGACTAATCATACCTTAAAAAGCAATGAATGCTGTAGTAAACATTACAAGCACACAAGCTGCCAAAAACGATCTCAGCTGTCAACACTATACCTTGGATGACTTCTTAAAAATAGTGCTAGGCACCTGGATCTAACGATCTTTGGAAGCTCAACCAACAACCGATACAGAATAGGTGAATTATATGGAACCCTCATTTCTCTGAGGAAAATTTTACTACACAATGCTATTTAATAGAACTGACACCACTCAATTGCTTAATGCACAATTTCAATGCCAACGTTCATTCAAGTGCAACTACACTAACTACACTACTTTGCTTTGTGTGCTAAAAGAGTTCACCTTTGTCCTTCTCGCACGCCTTAAATCATGCCAATCAGAAATAGCTGTATGCATCTTATCAATTGGAAAATTTTCCGCAGCACAAATCAATGCTTCTTTAAAACCCGAATCTGTCCGCAATTTGCAGTATAGTGGGTTCAAATCAAGATACCAAACCACCATTCTTCAGGTGAGATGAATGTTGATAAATTGTTTTGGAGCCTGGTTTGGGTCGTTTTAGGAGTTCTGAGTTGGCACAGAATCTTGCTAGAAAAACAACGGCTTGATTGGAAACATAGGACGACTAAGTGATTTTACAACAGCTACCAAAACAGTTTATTGGTAAACTTTGACCTATGTTCTCACCCCTTGTTCGAAGAAATACAAGTCACTGACGTGATTGTAAGAGACACCCAAACAACGTATGATTGAAAATTTGTGACTGATGCTTTAATCTCTAAACACATTTGACGCACCATACATAAGAATGTCTATTTGTACACCCAACAACATAACTGTTTATTGAAAATGCCCTCGAAACAACAATATATTACAGCCGCCATAATTCGCCATCCTAAGAGTGCACTGAGGATTGTACACTGTGTTTATCGGTCTACTTAAAGTATTAACGCGAGTTCCAGCAGGGTATTGACACCAAATATTCTGCAAAGTTCATTAACGAATGATTTGAAGATAACAATACTAATGTATTACACATGACTGCACTGTTTTTTGATCTAAATACGCTCGAGAACTTGTGCAATGTAGTAACAACAATAACCAGAAAAAAGTTGCCCTCCAATTGAGGTAAGCTTAGGAATTAATTTAGGCTGCGTGGCAATTAGTATGCCAAAATCTTGCAACATAGGAAAGCAATCCACGAGAAACAACATCTGATTTTCGTCCTTCTCATCGTTCACTTTGTTCATTTTATATTACACGTAATGATTCCTTAGAGCGGTTAGGTTTTTTTATGTAGCTCGACAAATTTCGAATCAATCAATCAATTCGTCGTTCTCTGAGTGTTGCGTCTCTCCACTTTATGGAAGATTTTACGGAAGGAGCTTGGCTAAAAGTTATGAAGCGTCAACATGTGCAGGAATTAAGGAGAGCGAGCGCTACAATTGATTTACACTAGTAAACTTTTAATGAAACAGTAATTTCACGTAATACATACATATATACATATATTATAACTCCTTAGTCAGGACTATGACCTAGTTTCTCACACCACTTACATTGTGTTATTGTTATACAAGAGTTCTTTAAAGTTTTTATCAGAAATTGCTAAGAGAAAGCCACCGAAGAAACGTTTTTTCATATTTCGTTTTGTCGGAGATGTCTGACCTTGGGTTTGAATCGTGGCCTCACGCCCAATAAGCCAAAACACCACCAACTAGACAACGGCGAATTTCATGTAATTCTCCATTTAATTGACGACCAAGATCAAAATAATGGATTATTTTCTTGGGATATATGATAACACTTGTCAACGTCGATAAACCAGAGACAATGGGAAACTAGTAAAGCGACATTTGAAGAGTTATTGGCGACATACAGCCGCATATGCTGCGAAAAGTGCAGGAAAATTGCGTCGTGTATGCGTCAACTTTTGCGATCGTTGTCCTAACATCGCTGATGTTAAAACGGCTATCAACGGATCTGAATTTTTAAAAGCATATGATTTGCTTATCGACATGAAAACAGGCAAATTAATTGACAAAACAACTTTAATGGAATCAAGAGGAAATTTAACTAAAAATTTGGATATTAAACTTTGAACCGACAACAAATTTTCAAATATTCTGAGTGAGTATAACAATTCTCAATTCAAATAAGACGCCTATAACCACCAGCACAACACACCACATTGTGACCACCGGCCCGCCAGTTTTTACTCGATCGAGACGACTCGTTGAAGACTTGAAGCAGCCAAAAAAGAATTCTGATTTTTAATGGAAAAAGGTATCTGCCGACCATCAAAAAGTCAATGGGCAGGTCCACTGCATTTCGTCAGAAAAATTACTAACGGGTAGAGGCCTAGTGGTGACTATCAAGCTCTCAACGCCATCACGATTTCGATTCATATTTTTCAAACTAAACTATTCGTATAAAATGGTCTTTCATCTGATCTCTCTAAATCAAAAATAAGTTGTATTGTTCCTATTGGATCATCACCACTATACCCACACATTGTTACATATCACACATCCTCACCGAGGTATAAATAAAGTCCTGATGACCATGATGCATGATGTCATGAAGTTTGCAGTCATTTTTTGGAAGTTTTATTTAAACGTTGTTAAGAAAGAAGTCAAAGAAAAGCAAAAGAAAAAAATCGTTTATATCTTATACTCGTAGTAGAAAGAGCGAGGAGAGAGAATAAATGAAATTCTTCTTTCAACTTTCGTTAAGTTGAAAGATAAATTAATAGTTTTCAATTGGCTCAAACTCACATAGAAACAAGCAAACAAACACATAAGTATGTAATATGTATGTATGTATGTATGTAAGTGTACGTGAGTATGTGTTTTATGGTACATATGTATGTGTGTACAACATACGGTATTTCGAGGTAAGTATGGTATCGTATGGTATGTGGTTGTTGGTGCTATTTCTGGTAGCACTGTAGTGAAAGAAAAACACACTTTAAAATATATTTTGGCAGTTACTTACGGTCTGTTTGTGTATCACTTTATTTGAAATGATTTCTTTCTTTCTTTCTTAATTTTTTCTGCTTATCGTAGATACTCGAACTTTTCCTTCCTTTCTTCGCCATTGAGAAATAAGCTGTTCTTGTGTTCTTTTACTTGTGTTTCTTCTTTTGTTTTTGTTTTTTAACTTCAAATGGTTGGCTGTCCCTAAAATGACTGCAGCTACTAGAAAAAGTAAAAACAACTGTCATTTGTCATTTCTTTACTTTAAAAAAGAATTTCTGTTCAAGAATTTCATTCCAAAAAGACATTTTGAGTGGCATTTAAGAGCATGTGTTTAGTGCAGTAAAATTATAGATTAAAAGCAAAAAAACATAAAGAATTACTCTTTTTTTCTTCTTCTCGAATATAAATCCAAATGTGTCGTAAATAATTACCAAAAAAAAAGAAAAATCAAAACCAATAATTAGATAAGATTGACATGGGCTTTCTATTTCTTTTTATTTTTTTTTTTATTTCTTAAATAATTGTTGATGAGTATTTGAAATAAAATACGTACATACCTGTTGTCAACTGCTTTTAAGAAGAAAAATATATTTTCCTTTTTATTCCATTTTATTTTATTATAATGTCGAATATGCTTTTATATTTTCAGACATCATCTATTAAGAAAGAATATTTTTATTACTCACTATCAATTTAATTACATACATACACACATACATAATTGGTCATTACAACCGTTCAGTCAGGATTACGACCTAGCTTCTCACACCATTTGTGTTGTGTGTGTTAATTTTATACAAAAAATTGTCGTTTTTGGGTCTCAGAAAACCCAAACGGAAGCCAGTGCACCCATTACAAGTGACTGTTTGATGCAGCTTTATGCAGCATAATTCTTTAAAAATGAGGACGTCGCAACTACTATGGTCAATGAGGATACATATCGCACCATCATAACCGATATTTTTGTACCCGCTCTTCATGGTATTGATGTGAACGATGTTTGGTTTTAACAGGATGGTGTTACTTGCCACACATCGCATGCCACAATCGATTTGTTGCGTCAAACGTTTAATGGGCGTTTAATTAGCCGAAATAGTGACGTCAATTGGCTGCCCCCAAATTGCTATTTGACACCGTTGGACTATTTTCTGTGTGGCGTCGTTCAAGAAAAGTGTTACGCCTACAAACCAAAGACAATTGAACATTTGAAGGCCCACATTCCTGATGCCATTGCCGAGATACGACCCCATACGCTCGAAAAGGTGCACGCAAATTGGTTCGATCGAATGAGATACTGTGAGGCTAGTCGCGGTAGCCTTATGAATGAAATGAGTTTCTATTTCTAACCGGAATAATTGTACTTCACAACAAAAAACAAACAAAAAATTGCCCAAATTTCAAACCATTTTTATATTATTACGTAACGTAACGTACGTAATTGGTCATTACAACCCTTCAATCAGGATTACTACCTAGTTTCTCACACCACTTATGTTGTGTGTGTTAATTTTATACATGAGTGGCGGGACCTACAGTTTAAAGTCGACTCCGAACGACAGATTTTTGAGAAACTTTTCATGGCAATTTTATTTTTTCTCAGAGTTTTTGCCAGAAATCTGCTGAGAGGAAGTCGCCGAAGAAATACTTTTTTTTTGTATTTTATTTTTATGTCTGGCCTGGGGCTCGAACCCTGGCTTTTCGTCTAATAAGCCAACACACTACCTACTAGACCACGGCGACTTCAACATTGCATTTTTAAATTTAAACTTTTAAATGACCCAAACTAATTATAATAGGCTTAGATCAGTTGGTTCTTATGAGGTCCATTGTAATATCATTTCTAAACCATATTTATAGTTTTATGAAGGGATGGTTTCTACTCAAATCAGCTTTAGACACGATCTATCGATAATTCTGATTCATGTTGCATTTTCAAATGCCGGGTAATGATAGAGAAGATACTCTTTAGTTTGCTTCTAATTTCATTCATTTCACATACCCACAGCTACTGTAGAAGTCTTTGTGATATATTTTTAACCTCCAGGCGTGTACATATACTCAAGATTCAGTGTATAGTTGTAACTTACTTAACACTTACTTAATTGCTCATTACAACCCTTTAGTCAGGATTACGACCTAGTTTCTCACACCATTTATGTATTGTGTGTGTTAATTTTATCCACAAGTGGAGTACCTATGTACAGTTTAAAGTCGACTTCGAGGGACAGATTTTTGAGAAACTTTTCATGGCAATTTTATTTACTCTCTGCTGCTTCATTTTAAATCAACATGTGATAAACTTAAGAATGCTCTACAGCTTATCTAAACAGGTGGCATGAGAGTATATATCTTCTTCAGTGAATACTATCGAATTTATCCGATGTTCTTAGATCCATAAAGATTTTGAAAGAAATCATCAGTATGAAACTGTTTTAGTTCCTTTACAAGGCGTAGGAATCATTTTATCTATCATTTGTTTTAACAATAGATATGCATTGAAAATAAAAAGAGGTATTTTCCTGGATGTACATTCAAACATTTGTTTCCATATTTCATCAGTGCCAGGAGATTTATTTGGATTGAGTTGCACAATAGTATGCCGAATCTCATAAAACTCAAGCTTTACCGGACTGTAGGTGTACTAAGTTAGGTTAGGTTAGAAGACGTGTACTTGTCAATTAAGACAAGTACAGTACGCGGTGGTCGAATTGACCCATTGTACAACGTCCTAGTTTCTCACACCACTTATGTTGTGTGTGTTAATTTTATACAAGAGTGTTGTGACCTACAGTTTAAAGTCGACACTGAACGACAGATTTTTGAGAAACTTTTTCATGGCAATTTTATTTACTCTCAGAGTTTTTGCCAGAAATTTGCGGAGAGGAAGTCGCCGAAAAATACTTTTTGTATTTTGTCTTTGATGTCTGGCCTGGGGCTCGAACCCTGGCTTTGCGTCTAATAATCCAACACACTACCTACTAGACTACGGCGACTTCCCTGTAGTCTTAAATCTAATTAAACCACCTTTACGTGACTCAAATGGTAACTGGACAAGAATTGATGCTGAAAAAGGTAGGCTATTTGTGAATCACCTGAAAACTGTTTTCACCCCTAACAAGTCTATCGAAATAATTAATTTACCAATTGTTGTTGCGAAGACTCCCAGACCCATTAGGTTTAACCTTCATGAGATTGTAAATGACATTAAAAATCTTAACCCGAGGAAAGCTCCAGGTATTGACAAAATAAGCAACAAAATGCTGTTGAATTTACCTAGCAGAGCTGTAAAAGTTATTTTATTTATTATGAATGCTGTTTTTCGACTCAGATATTACCCTACACAATGGAAAATTTCACTCATTACCATGATACCGAAGCCAGGTAAGGAAGGTTGATGCATATAGGCCGATAAGTCTCTTGCCTAACCTATCCAAATTATTCGAGAATGTACTGATATGTAAGCTAGCACCTTTGTTGAATTAATGCGGTTGTATCCCAAATCACCAATTTGGGTTTAGGAGAAAACATAGTAATTACTATTCAGCAAATCCATAGACTTCTTAATGTAATAAGAAATGCATTCGAGGAAAAAAAGTATTGATCTGCACTCTTCATTGATGTCTCTCAAGCTTTCGATAAGGTGTGGCATTAAGGTCTTATACTCAAATTGAAGCAAATATTCCCCGAAAATATATCTATATGAAATATTGAAGAGCTATTTAAGTGAAAATTTGTAATTAAACAAGGTAATTTTTTAAGTTCCCCTCAAAACATTAACTCCGGTGCTCCTCAGGGTAGCATACTAGGTCCTGTTTTATACCTGATATTTATTATTATTATTAGACGAAAGGCCAGGGTTCGAGCCCCAGGCCAGACATCAAAATAAAATACAAAAAGTATTTCTTCGGCGACTTCCTCTCAGCAGATTTCTGGCAAAACCTCTGAGAGTAAATAAAATTGCCATGAAAAGTTTCTCAAAAAATCTGTCGTTCGGAATCGACTTTAAACTGTAGGTCCCGCCACTCATGTATAAAATTAACACACACAACATAAGTGGTGTGAGAAACTAGGTCGTAATCATGATTGAAGGGTTGTAATGACCAATTATGTATGTATGTATGTATGCCAATAAGTGAAAACATACATACCTCCACATTTGCTGACGATACTGCATTTTTAAGCGTACATATGAACCCACAGATTGCATCGCAGTTCTTACAGGAACAAGTATCCCTACTGAAGGAATGGTTGATGAAATGGAGAATAAAGATTAACAAACAAAAATGTACCCATTTTGCGGAGAGAGACCTCGCCTGCTATATGCATTAATAATCAGGCAATACCACAAAGCACTCATGTAAAGTACTTGGGTATACACCTTGATCGTTGTTTAACGTGGAAATTGCATATTGAGTCAAAACTGGCACAAATAAATATGAAAACTGCTCAAATAAATTGGTTAATTGGTCGAAATTCATCACTTAAATTAGATTGTAAACTTCTTATATACAAATCAATATTAAGAGCCATTTGGTGTTATGGAGTACAGCTATGGGGTACTGCCTTAGCTTCAAACGTAGAGAAAATTCAGAGGCACCAAAATAAAATTTTACGAATGATCACTGCCGCCCCTTGGTATATTAAAAGCACGAATATTCACAAAGATCTGGACGTCCCGCTGGTTAAAATGGAAATTATTAAATGCGCTGAAAAGTAGTTAGATAGCTTAGATGGCCATATAAATCCATTAGTTCGTGGTATTTTACGTCACACTGGACATATTCTATTGAAAATGAAGGATACTCTTGCGCTCGGCCGTAGATAAGGGAGATGAATACTTTATTTTTGAATATATTATTTATTATTTTTGAATTATTATTTTCGAATATTTTATTTTATTAGGCAATGGCTAAATAAATATATAAATTTTTCTTTTTAGTTTTTAGATTTTCTTTTAGTTTCAAGATTATCTTTGTAGTTTTAAGATTTGAATAATTATTGTTAGTTCATAATTAATGAAGATTCAATAAAAAAATAAATGGGAAGAAAAGAATATGACATTTAGATGTTCCAAATTTGTGAGGGATTCTGTAGTGACTCGGTTCTTGGCGTGCTTTTTGTTTTGTAAATTATTTAAGTATTATTTGGTGTTGAGGAGATCTGTCATATTGTCACTGTCGTCATTACTTCTTTTTTCAAAAGTTTTCAGACGCCGTAGTCCAGTGGGTAGTGTGTTGACTTATTGAACGTGAGGCCACGGTCTCTAACATTATGAAATTTGAAGAAAAGTTTTCTTCGGCGACTTCCTCTCAGAAGATTTCTGGCAAAAACCAGACGATCGGAGTCGACTTTAAATTGTAGGTCCCTATATCTTCTGGAGTTCTCGAAGGAATATTACCATAGAATTGAGTAAACTTAAGTCAATCCTCAAATTTGTTATAGATGCTAAAAACATAAGGGTTTGAAATCTTATCAAATGACATCTGGTCCGAAGACAAGACCAATCTTTGAACTTCTTTTCTATCATTCTAAACAATGTGTGGACATTACTGTTTATTGGAAGGCTAATAAGTTGGTTGGCCACTGGATATGACATCCAAGCTCTTGCTAGATATTATAAAAAAGAACACATATCCTTTAAGTGCAACAAGTCAGAAATATGTGTTTGCCGTTGAGTTGAACTGCTGCCAGAAGTCAGAGTCCTGGAGATTTAAAGAAACTTCCATATTGATTCTCTTCAACTGAAAACCAGGGAGGTCAGAAAATCTCAACACATTACAAAATTTTGACGAATGTTGTTAAAAAGGCAGTTGCTTGAAAGACATGATATTTTAATATTGGCTTTATAAAAATACATATCTGTGCCTTGCATATCCTACTTCTTGGGTCCTCACAATCATATGATGTTATACAATTTAACGAAGTAATTAAATTAAAGTTATTAGCAATAATCGCCGTAGTCTAGTAGGTAGTGTGTTGGTTTTATTATAATTGAGGCTACTGTTCAAATGCCAGGTTAGACATCTGCAACAAAATGAAATATAAAATCCTCTCTGCAGATTTATGGGAAAATCTCCGAGAGTAAATAAAATAGCCATGAAAAAGTTTTTTAAAAATCTGTCGTACGGAATCGACTTTAAACTGTAGTTCAATGTCCGACCAATTACACAGCCCTGCATTGGCTTTGCAAATAAGATGGCTCCAAGTATTTCCGAAGGCATTTTGCCCGCTGAACACGAATCTGGGTTCAAAAACTGTCCTTTACGTCAGGTTTTCGAGAAAAAGGGGGAACCATGCTAGAACCATCGCTATTGTCAGAAATTGGCAATCGATCTTCGCTCTTTAAAATGAGCTCAAAGCCAAATTGTTTGCATGCACCCTTAAAGTAGGGGGTGGGTTTATTTCAAGGGGTGCAGGAAAAAAAGAAACAGATTACGGAGGTCCTTAAAAGTTTATCAGATTCACTTGAAAATTGTTACTCAGGGGTTTTTTGGTTCTCTGATTACAGATCTTCATTCAGATTTAAAAAATTAAAAATGGCGGATCCAAATTGGCGGTCAAGTAAATCTGATTAATTTTTATAAACCTCGATTCGTGTTCAGCGCGCAAAATGCCTTCGAAAACATGTGGAGAAATCTTATTTGCACAAAAAATCCAAATTTGCTTTGTTTTGGAAATAAATCTCTAATAAATCCCAACGTTGCTCAAGCATAAAACGATTCATTATGTTCAGTGGAGATAATATACTGAATTTTATTACGGAATAGAATGGCATAAGTATTGCCAGATTCAAATAACCGATGGTTCAAATTTAAAATGATCGATAGCCCACCCGATATAAAGATGATATAAAACTGTTTCCCTAATATGACAACGGACTTTCTAGGACCCAATTGAGTTAAGCATTTTATAGCACACTAATCTAAACATAACAGACATTTCAGGGAACTAATTGAATAAATTCTTAACCTAAAATTTCAATTATGGGATAAAGGTTATTGAGGGCTTTATTACCGCCATAAATAAGGAAAAACTATATTTTAATTGATTGCATTTAAATTATAGTCTTGATTTGCTTGTTTTATGTCTTAAATTTAAAGTTTGTCACACAGCAAAATGAATGTATGAATTAATATTTATGCAAAAAAGCCTTTGCAAATAAACGTATGGGATTTTAATAAAAAAAAAGGAAAACAAAACAATATAAAGAACAGAAAATTTAAAAATAGGCAACAAAAAGTTTTGAATATTTATGAACCTTGACCAAACCAAGCCCAAACCAAAAACTACGAAGAGTTTCGAGACTACAAGTGGATGCAATTTATTTTCGCTTATTTGTTTTCAGATGTTTCTTGTTTTTGTTGCATTTTCTTTTATTTTGTAACGAGATGAATAAAAACCAGAAAAACAAAAACAATAACAACAACTAGACTATCAAAAAAAAAACAAAAAAAAAAGTAATTCAATGTAAATTTTGTTTTCAAGTTTTATACGCTGAGCTCAGTAGTACTTCAACAGTGTTGCCTTTATAAAATAACCAAAAACCGTAAAAAAAAGAGACAGAATCGAGAAAGATTATATACAGTATATATATAGAAACAACAACAACAACGAAATATATATGTATTACAGCAAAGCCATAAAAAATGATAAACAACTGTTGTTGGAGAGTCACATATAAAAAAATTATTCGAAACGCGTGAACAGAAAAAAACGAAAAAAAAACCAGAAAACGTCCAGAGATGTTCATACAGAATTATTACAAAAAAATATAAATGTGGACCAAAAAAAAAACAGAAAAATAATAATAATTGCATGGATTTTTATGGTACTAAATTTATATGGGCCTGTATGCATGTGTAAAACCATATCTCCCTATGTATTGGTGTTTGTGTATGCGTTTTTGTGTGTGTGTGAATGCTTAATAGTGTGCAATAGAGGTTTTTTTTTTGTCAAGTGGTTTACAAAAAATAATGTTTCGCACTTCCGTTTCCGTTAGAGCCAATACACAGAGTTGAATATATGAGTATAGCCGAGTAATTTTTTCTCCCTCTTTCTCTTATTTGCCAATGAAAAATAGGTGGCGAAGTTACAAAAAAAGCAACGAAAAAAATTGTAATAAAATACATGGCGACTTGGTGACGTGAATCTGTAAAAGCAACTAATGCCGTAGTGGTACATGGATGGATTATGTTATGCTAGGAAAATTGTAACAGAGAACTGAGAGTTGCTATTAGAAGATTACTCCGTACCCTTTTTTTCTGGTAGCATAATGTAATATTTGTGCCTTTTATTCATGTATTATTAGAGGTTTTATATGCGAAAACTCTGTACAGATTTAAAAAGCAGGCTAAATGTAGCTCAAGCGTAATAAATTTAAAAGTACTGCGTACTTTACAGGTTATGCAATCTGAATTTATCCTTGCAATACAAAGTTTAAAACAATTAAAGCGTATAATTTTTGTTCTTTTTCTCTTTTGTTTTTTATGTTAAAAATTTAGTTATTTAAACAATTTTGTAAATCAAAACAATCAAGCGATCTGATGAGGAGAAGGGAATTTATGAGTTTTTATTTGTTCACTTAAAGCGAACAAAATACAAGTTCAGTATCCTTTCTAATCCCTAATTTCTTATTTCAGAAAGACAGAGTAGGGACCTGAATATTGTCCGCATTAATACGCAGACTTAATCTTGCAAAAGTGATGCATTATGTATGTACACATAGCCACAGAAGTATACATACGGATAACAAATTTCAGAAATTTTTGAACCGATCCGTTTTCGTTGAAAATATTTATAATTGTCTGACATCTTTCTTCGATTTTAAGACAGTATTTTGCTTTGGTTCAGAAATATGTGAAATTTGTAAATCGGATGCATACCTTTGTGGGCCTGTGCAGGGCCACAATTCAGGTCAATTTCAGAAATTTTTTAACCAATGCAAAAGTCCGTCTTAACATCAAGGAAACTATAAAGATTTTCAACGAAAACGGATTAGTTAAAAAATTTCGGAAATTTTTTAACCGTACGTATAATTTGGTAACTGTGTGTATGCATTGGTCATTACAACCCTTCATTACGACCTAGCTTTTCACACCACCTATGTTGTGTGTATTAATTTTATACATGAGTATCGGGGCCTACCATTTAAACTCGACTCCAAATGACAGATTTTTGAGAAACTTTTCATTGCAATTTTATTTTCTCTCAGAGTTTTCGCCAGAAATTTGCAGGGAGGAAGTAGCCGAAGAAATATTCAAATTTCGTTTTATTGGAGATGTCTGACCTGGGGTTCCTCACGTCTAATAGGCCAACACACTACCTACTAGACTACGGCAATTTCTAACTGACAAGTTCAATTTTTTACTCTTTCCTGCATTTCCGGATAAAATTTATATACCTGAGATCTGATCTCAACTTTCATGATTCAATTTATAAAATTTTACCCTATTTTGATGAAATAGGACGATAATCATTAATAGTTTTGAGACCAGCACCAAGAGTTATTTATATTGTATCTTGCGTTAAGCGCTTCCTATCTTTATATTTAAAGAAATCAAGAGTGTGTGAGGGCAAAACGATGTATATGTTGTCGACAAGTAGGGACATGGAGCTTATTGGATCCTAGATTACGGCCAATAACTATACTATACGCTCGATATAGTCAAGGAATTTATTTATCTTGGCTACGCTGTTACCACCAAAAATGATATCAGTCTGGAGATCAAGCGTTGGATCACTCTTGCCAAGCATAGACACTATTAAGCACTAATGCAGCAGCCTTGAGAGTATGAGACAGAAAAAGTCCTACGTAAAATCTTCAGTCCGCATTCGATCCAACAGTGAGCTGTATGAGCTCCTCAACGATGTGGATGTTGTGAGCGCATTAACATCCAGCGACTGCGCTGGCTCGGCATTGTGGTTTGAATGGAAAATGATTGATGCGTATTTGATGCGCGGATTTGCAGAAGTCGGCGAAGAGGATAACTTTGTTTGCATTGGAAGGACCAATTGGTGTAATGAACCGCGAAGTCGCACAAGAAGCAGAGACGGCTGGAAGATTGCTAATGGCCGATTAATCTAATGTAAATGTGTATGTGAAATATTATCGAAATTTTTTATTCGTTTAAGGAACTATTATATACCGAATATAACGTCTTTCAAAAGCGTTACATCTTCTCCGGGTGATGAGTATTTGAAACATCCAAGTTTCAATGACATTGATGCATAAATAAGGCTGATGGCAGGAGTTTTGTTGGCTTTAAGAAATGCTATGATTTGCGGCTCATTCGCATACAGTTTTAACTTAAGAAGCCCCATAAGAAAAAGTCAAACGGAATCAGATAGCATGATCTCGGTAGCCTGTTTACATCACCTACACGTTTGTTGACCCTGCCCTCTCTAATCGCTCATGTAGAATATTTAATGTGGAATGAGCTATATGACGTAGCGCCGTTCTGTTGTTGTTGTCCAGATCATTCAACTCAGACCTAAAGAAGTTAGCAATCATTGAGATACAGTGCTCGCCGTTGATAGTTTATGCAAGACTCAAATCTAATCACACAATAATTGCTAAATAAAAGTTTAAATTGCTGCAACCATCTACTCTTTCACAATTATACCCTTCTAAAATTCTTCTTTATGTTCCTTAAGAAGGTAAGGAAGCTTCTCTTCAGATAAGTTCATCCGTATTCTCCCTGTCTAACTGATCAGAGTGCGTAGACATCTCTTTTCTAATTACTAGCAAATTTTGATGGCGACCTAACTTACAGCTATGTCCCATTCTTTGTAGCATCCTCCGAACATACCCGCAACTACACCACAACCTGTCTTCGACACATCCGCATACCACAGACAGGTGCCTGTCTTCAGAGAGCGTAAAGCATCTGGATTACAACATTTAATGTTTGTTTATTGTTTATGTAATGTTTATTTAAATTAAAGAAAATGTTGTTTAAATTTTAATGTGAGATTTTTTAATTGTTTCTGTAATTCCTCACGTTAGGATTTCTACTATTAAGCACTGATGCAGCAGCTTTGAGAGTATTCGAGAGAAAAGTCCTAGTTAACATCTTCGGTCCAGTGCGAGTTGGCGATGTTTTCCACGTTCGATACAGCAATGAGTTGTATGAGCTCCTCAACGATGTGAACGTTGTGCAGATTGTTAACATGCAGACGCTGCTCACGTTTGGGTCCCTATTGTGTAAACTGTTACCAGTTTTCCTGCAGGTCTCAGTCTCCTATTAATGCTTTTTCACAATTGGTTGTGCTTTCTGGGCCTCTCAGAAGTCAGATAAAATAATAAAATAAAAATTTCTTCCACTGTGTACGCAAATTCTTTGGCTTATTAGAACACACTTTAGGATCCTCCCGCAAAGTGTCCTTTTAAATTCCCAACACATACAATGATGTGAACTATAATAATGTGACACTAAGGGCCATTATTACAACTTGCCATTAAAGTTGGGTTTAGTTAAAGATAACTTTAGCTAAAGTGAATTCTAAAGTCACCTTTAACTTATTTTCGTTATTACAACCTAATGATAAAATTAAAGTTAACTTTTTCAAAAATATGGCAATGCCGGAACAATGTCGATAATACTGCTCAATTAAACAAGTTCTTTTTAAACGTGGTGGCAACTGCGGGCTTCTTTTTGTTGTTGTATTTGCTCATTTTGTTTATATTTGAAGTTGCCATATTGTAAGTACTAAATAATATGGCAATTTCAAACATAAACTTAACTTTAAATGTTAGAGGTAGGATAATCCTCCCTTTAGCTTAACGCTCACTTCTATCGTCCGTACACTTATAATAATAAAAAGCAGTTTATCTGTCCGTTAAAGTCCTCCCTTTAGTTAATGGCAAGTTGTAATAATAGCCCTAAGAGATTTAATGATCATTTATTATTCTCCGTCTATATATGACAAACACAAATTGGTGTTTAAAAGTTTCTTTTATGTTCTTAATGCATTTAAATTGAAAATTGAACTTGGCTCTGTAAAAACTAGGGTCGGCCCATTTTCCTTTTAGTTATAAAAAAAATTATAGAATACAATTGTAGTAGTGTGTTAGATTATTAGACTCAAAACTGTCATTCAAACCCCAGCTCAGACATCGACAAAACGAAATATAAAAAATATTTCTTCGGCGACTTCCTCTCAGCAGTCTTCTGACAAAAACTCTGAGAGTAAATAAAATTGTCATGAAAAGTTTCTCAAAAATCTGCAGCCGACTTTAAACTGTAGGTCCAGTCGCTCGTGTATAAAAATTAACACATACAACATAGTTGGTGTGAGAAGCTAGGTTCTAATTGTGATTAATGGGTTGTAATGACTAAATTAGCAAGTAAAGTAAGTTGTCTAGAGTGGTTAACATTTTGTAGGGATTACTTTATTGTTTAAAATTGATAGACAACGTCTCAGCGTATGATCAACACGATTTTAGCATTCAAAATCCATTTCCAAAGAAACAACACGTGTTTTCTAAAACAGATAATTAATAAGTTACGATATACAATATATTGTTACGCAAATCGAAACGACCTAATATCGTTTAACAATAAAAACGATAAACAAAAGCCACTAGCTACACCAACACAATACACACGACACAAATACACACTAATGAACGTGTTGATTATCTAAAGCTGCACACACACATATGTACAACGAACCTGGTTGCGTCTGGTAACAACAACAACATGCATGGACAACGTAAGCAAGGTACACAAACACCAATGTATTAGCAATAGAGCTCTCGAGAAGGCGATATCACGAACCTTCCACTTCAAGAATGTTCGTTATACTAGTTGTGTCGGACTATAAAAGGGCTGAACAAAGCAGGCAGCATTCAGAGTTAATTCAGTCAGCCTTGTGTGAAGTTGCGTGTGAACAAAATAAGTCGTGGTTGTAAAGATCCAGTGAATACTTGTGTGAACTAGTGAAGTGAATAAACAGATTATTATTGTATCGTTAAGCTATATACGGTGGCACACAAAAGTAGTGTAAAGAATAAAGAGAGTTTAAGAAAAACTAAAGACATATTTGTTTTTACTTTGTTGCAATTAACGAACTCATATTTAAACGTTTTTAAAAAGGTAAAAACGTAACAATATTATCTTGCGCTTTATAGTTAGCGTGTAATGTCTTTTCCAACCCTGGAGCCAGAAGACCACCAAGAAACTGCCAAATTACAAGTAATATTGCTTGATGATCACACTTTTGGTCAGAAACAAATGTCAGAAATGTTAAATGTTACACAACAAATATTTTCAAACTGTTATAAAGCTCCAAAAGCTTGGAAAATGGGTGACACAGGAATTGAATGACAGACAGGCGTAAGAACCGAAAAGCCAATTGAAATAGTTTGCTTCAAAGGCACGATAGAAAATTATTGTTGCATCCAATTGTTACTGGTGATGAAAAAATGGATTTATTTATAGAATCCTAAAAGGAAAAAATCCGTTCTGGCTGCAAAGCCAGATCGGTTCGGCAAGCAGAGAATTCTGTGTGTCTGGTGGGACCAGAAAGGTGTGGTGTACCACGAGCTCCTAAAATCTGGTTAATTCAGATCGCTATGGACAACAAATCGAAAAACCATCAGAGTGTGTCACAAAACGCGGCAACATGAAGATACATCTGCACACAAAGCATAATCGGTTCAAGATACAATGAAAGCATCAGGCTGGGAGCTGCGAACCCATCTGCCATATTCACTAGGCTTGTGTCTTTCCGACTGCTACTGTTTTTTCATCTGTGGGACAGGTACGCATTGGCTGAGCAGCACTTCCATAAGTGGCGGGACACCAAGCGATAGATTTTAGAGAAGCGATTTTATTTATTCTCAGAGTTTGTGGCAGAAAACTGCTGAGTAGAAGTCACCAAAGAATTACTTTTCATATTTCGTTTTATTGGAGATGTCTGACATGACTGGAACTGTGGCCTCACGTCTAATAAGCCAACACACTTCATACTAGACTACGGGATTTTTAATTATTTAAAATTTATTAATAATCAGAGAAACTCTGATGTTTCTATTGACAATATATAGTACATACATATGTATGTTTACATGCAGTACCAGCTTCAAATATTCTTTATCTTCTTGCCCATAAATGACGTTTAAGTACCTCTGCAATTTCTTTGCCACACTCATACATGGTCTCATATACAACTACGTAATGTTATGAATAATATATCCTGGGCATAATTATTTCTCCTGCCGCCACTCAAAGGCTACACAATGGAATAACAAACCTGAACAACAAATAAAAACAAAAATGATCATAAAATTATATTGCCTGACTGACTGTGTGCTGAAAATTGAATTTAGTTTGTAGTCATAAATTACAACATGATTACCTTAAATTACGGTATTAAAAGCCTCAAAAAATATACGTATAAATAAAGGCTGAAATAACGATATGATGATTATAATATCTATAAATAGTACATACATAAATATGTATGTACATATTGTACCATACATATATTTTACAAAAGTGTATGTATGCGTGTATGCACGTAAGCATACATGCAAAAATTTTAGACATAAATTACAAACATGCATACCAATACGAATACGAATGTAAACATAGAACACATGATAAATATAGTCAAAGTGGTCTAAGCTTACCGATAGTATTTTTCCAACACCCATCTTTGATTTCTTAGGTAAACGTGGGAAGTATAAGAAAAATTTTGAGTACCTTGAGAAGATTTTAAAAATAGATAGCCAATCTAATGAGTCTAAAATTTTAATTTTGTCACAGATTTTTAATCGTGTAATATTTGATTATATCGCTTGAAAACTGACCTGAGAGATAAATTGTGGATTATGATATTAAGAAATTGTTTATCCATACAAATGTACACACATACCAGAGATCAGCAATGAATCGTTTTTTCGCTACTCATAAGTACTCATGAAATTATGAGTATGAGTGAGTCAACAGTATTGAAATTTAACTACTCTGATTCATTCGTACTCCCTACAACATTGATTTATAAGTACAGTTTGCAATGAGTATGAGTACAACGTTGACATCAAACTCATACCATTCGAAATATGTTTGATTCATAAGCGTACTCTTTCAGATTCATAAATTTAAAAAAAAATTATAATACTAATAAATGATTCGAGTGATTCGAATCATGCATCAAAATTTACAGTCTTTGTTGTTGTTGCTTTTACAAAAAAAAAAGAAGAAAGAAAAAGACAAAGACAGCAAGCCAAGCAACCACACAACCTGCTAGTGAGTATTGTAGTGTTCGTATGCGAATCATATTAATTTTGTTGAGTAAAGGAGAGTCGAAATCAACAACATCATGGGTATTGTTAAGTATGAGTACGATAAGTACCTCGAACTTTTGAAAAATATTCGAATCTACTCAGCTTTTTGAATACTCATTGCTGATCTCTGATACATACATAATTGGACAGTACAACCCTTCAGTCAGGATAACGACCTAGCTTCTCACACAACTTACGTTGCGTTGGCAATACAGGCTGCGGTTACGAATATTTGGGATGCAAATGTTCCCAATCGAAACATCACCATACTCTCCGATAGCCAGGCGCACATTATAGCACTGACACCTAAACAGGTTGGCGGAAAGAAAATCTCGCCAAGTCAGGATGGAGGCTACCGAAACTCCAAAGAAACATGCTCAGAGTAGTTATCGGAGTCGTGACGAGGCATTGCATTAAAGGCATGCACGCGAGGCGCATTGATCTGGGGCTCTTCGCAAATGATTTCTGTAGAAGCTGCAGAGATGAAGAGAAAGAAGAGACTATTTTTCGCCTATTGGGAACATACTCGACACCATAGCAAAGGAAAAAGAAACATCTTAGTGCGTAGCACATCAATGATCTTAGTGATCTATCGAACAATGGCATCGGCAGTTTGAGTCGCTTCATTGAAAACTCTTAATGGTTCCAGGACTATGGGATAATTGATGAAAACTGTGGTATCATACTGGGCCCCATGTGGCCTAAGTACATCCACTCGAATTCCTTGGGGGGGACGGCCACCTTTACCTACATAGCTACCTCTATTTTGTGTGTTATTTTTATACATGAGAGGTGGAACTTTAAGGCGACACCGACCAACAGATTCTTTTTGAAAAAACTTTTTCATGACAATTTTTTTACTCTCAGAATTTTTTGCCAGAAATCTGCTAAGAGGCAGTTGCCAAACAAATATTTTTTTCATATTTCGTTTTGTTGAAGATGTCTGACCTGGGGCTTGAACCGTGGTGTCGCATCTAATAAGCCAACGCACTACCTACAAGACTACGGCGACTACTTTGTTTCTTCATCGTTCTTTATTTGAAGGTAGTGAGACTAAAGAGTTTTTTCAGCTGCTTTCGCTCAATGGCTTAGTTTGGCCGATATCATATCGAAGTGATATGGGCCTCAGATCATTCGAATATTCGCAATAATGATATTGCTGACGGGTGTGTTACTAGAGTATGAATGAAACAATCTGGCAGCTACATACTATTGTAAAATGGGTACCATTTTGTATAGTATTTTATTGTATATGTATGTATATATGTATATGATGTATATATATATGATTCAAGAATGGATCTGAAGACAGGTACAGTGGTTTTTGGTCACAGATTAAAATATTCCTATTCCATTGGGGAACTCCCTGATATTTTCCAACGAAAGATATGCTCTCTTCAAGTTTGATAGCAGATACAATGGACGAGACGTACCAATATTATCCGCCGTCCGAATACTCGAATATTGTATACATTATAGAACCGTCCGGAGAAGCTGAATCATAGTGATAGAAAAAACAGGGTTACTCACTCTGGGGTCCTTAGTCAAGTAGAATTTCGCGGCGATGAGCAAGCAGATGAGCTTGTAAAGAGGGGAGCCACTGATAGGGTCAGTACCTTTCAATTAAGTGGAGGTAAATATTTGGATACTCAACGTAAGGGAAGATGAAGAAAGACAAAGTTTCCACACTGTTCGGAATGGGGATCGTCTCAAACCTAACGTGTAGTCTCTGTGATGAAAAGAATGAATCATCAGAATAAATTTTGTGGAACCTGTAAGGCACTAATGAATTCCAGGAGGAAACAGCTGAGAGCATATCATGCACTGAGCAGCGAATTCCTTATTAAAATCTAAGTTTTTAATCACAATACGATTGGATAGAACATTATAGGGAAATACAATAGATCATATGATTGTAGTACTACGGCATTTCTTCACGATAATACTAGAAAGTCATCTTCTGGTGTGGCTCATATGCATTGGGGCATACATGTACTTCCTTTTATTGGCACTGTTGAGCTTGAGAGTTGGGAGGATGCGCATTAAGAGATATGGAACTCAGGTGGGCTGATAACACCCCATACGAAACTTTCAGAATTCCATAGGGTTTTCTGTCAGCTAGATTTTCAACAAACGTAGATAATAGGTACTGCATGTTTAGATGTTTGTCAGAGCGTATGGTTTGCTCATATTACAGAGTATTCTATACAGGATCTCTATGAATATCTATTCTATAATCTAAACTGTCTTAAGGATGTTCCTATGACGAATCTGATCAGTTTTGTCAAAAATGCGAGTTATTTCTCTCGCGGACGTACGTAATAAGAGGAAAACAGAATGCATGTGATCTGATAACAACTATTAAAGAATGAGCTGCTTTTGGATATAGCAAAAGAGAAAGTGTTTGGTAATAAACAAAACACTTTTAAACAAATAATGAATTTGTAAAGCATAATGTTACTTAGGAACGAGTCCATCAGATTGAAACTCCTGTCTGCCGACAATGAATTTAAATTTAACACAATCAAAGAGAGAAAATCTACACGCTAAAAACTCAAATCATTAGCAGTGACATAATCTCTTTGAAATCCAAATACCTCGGAATAATATCGACTAATTGAACTTCATGAACTAGCCTTGTTAAAGACAATAAAAGCTTCAAATTCATTGCTCAAAGTGATGAAAAGCACAGGTTTACTGGCGATCTCTTAACCCTTTCATGCCCGATGTTGCCTATAGGCAACATTGTACATTTTTGTTCATAAATTCCGTAATTTTTAAATTTTTAAAAGATTTTTTTTTGGCAAACAAGCTTGGTTAAAAACGTGTAAAACCAGAATACGTAGGACTCTGAATTTAATATCACTTCATATTTAGGCCATGACTAACAAACACCTGTCCTTAAAAAATGTTTGCTCTGGCCCAAAAAATTCGGGCATGAAAGGGTTAATGACAATATTTAAAGCGGCCGCTGATTGCTAAGTATATGCGTAAGACAAACATAGATTTATTGGCAAGGGGCAATTTTGAACAGACGCTTTATAATATCATTCAAAAGGAAATTGTCATTACGTAGGAAAACGGATTCGTAGTTAACCCCAACAAAGTCCAATAATATCATTTACTAGGAAGGGAAAATGGAAGAATATTCGATTCCTTGAAGTCGCTGTAGCTTAGTAGTTGGGTTATTAAACGAGAGGCCGCGTTTGAAACTCCAGGTCAGACATCTCAAACAAAACGAAATATGAAAATATATTTCATCGGTGATTTCTTCTCAGCAAATTTCGGGCAAAAATTGCCATTAAAAAGTTTCTCAAAAATCTGTCGTTCGGCGTTAACTTTAAGCTGTTGGTCTCTCCACGCATGCATGAAAATTAACACACGCAACATAATTGGTGTGAAAAGCTAGGCTGTTATCCTGACTGAAGGGTTGTAATGATGCATGTACAGTGGTGGCCACGAATTTAAGACACGACATTTTACTTATATATTTGAGACAATTTTTACATCTTATCAAAAAAATTTTAGGTCCATGATATTTTTCTTAAGATTTTAGTAATATTAGGAAGAAAAATTAATAATATTTTGCAACCTATATTTGGTTAAGAATTTTTATTTACATATTATATAGATCAACACAAATTTTATCCTGGTCATGAATTTAAGACATAGGCAAAATAAAACATAATTCACTAAAGTAAAGCTCAACTTCATAAAACAAATCCTAGAATTTGTTTGGATATCCTTCATTTTGGATCACAGCAGCACATCTCCTTGGTAAACTTTCGACTAATGCCATAAAATGTTGCTTTGGAATCGCATACCAAGCTTTTTTGATTTCTTCCCATAAATCGTTTAAATTTTTTGGTTTTACTGCTCGTACATGTTCCTCAACATCATTCCACAAGTTCTCAATTGGATTGAGGTCCGGGGATTGAGTTGACCACTATAAAACAGTGATATTGTTTTCCTCTAAGCAACTCTTCGCTAAACGTGAGGTGTGCTTAGGGTCGTTATCATGCATAAATTTCCTTATTAGGGGCATGTTGTCTTCAACGAATGGTAGCATAGTGTCTGTTAGAATGTTGTTATAAACGTGCTGGTCCATTTTAGTATTAAACTTGTAAATGGGACCTACACCATGCCAAGAAAATGCTGCCCACACCATCACATTTCCACCACCATGTTTGACCGTTTTAAGGGTGTACTTGGGGTGATGCTCCAGGTTTGGAGGGCGCCATACGCACTGCTTTCCATCAGAGCCGAAGCGGCAAAAGTTCGACTCGTCGCTCCAAAGTATATTTTTCCAAAATATCATCGGTTTTTTGATATGTTCTCTCGAAAACGCTAGTCGGGATTTGATATTTTTTTTTCTGACACAAGTGGTTTACGTTGTGCAATACACCCACGCAAGCATTTCTCATTTAGACTTCTTCTTATTGCCCTAGACGAAATATCAAACCAATGCAATTTTATTTTTATTTTACTTGAGCTCGTGAAAGGATTATTAGCAGCTACTTTAGGGTGTAGTTTTTCGGGCTCTAAGTTGCTGTTTGACATTTTTGGCGGTACTATGTTGCTTGATGTGTTCCAGCGCGTTGTAAATCTTGCATCTAGAACATTTAAGCAGCTTGGATATCTCCATTACTATTTTTTCATCAAATTTTAGTTGTTGGATCAGTTTCCGCTCGGCATCGGAATTCCAAGTACCTCTGACCATTTATAATTAAATATTTCTATGTATTCCAACATAAAATAAAATAAAACATTTAATGCTCACCGTTTAGCTTCAAAAAACACCAAAAAATCGCTTGAGAACCAGATATTTCTGAAATGTCTTAAATTCGTGGCCAGTTTCAAATAAACGTTTTTACAATAATTTGATCAAAAACAACAAATGTAAAAAGAAACAAAATAAAATAATGGTACTTTTTCTTAATATTATCACAACTAAGTAAGTCATATGTCATATCTTAAATTCGTGGCCACCACGTATGTTATATTGTCACAAAACCATTTGGATTAAGAAAATGTCCGTCTCTTTCTATTTGCTGTTTCGTTAAATTCCTCCTCCGATTAAACAGAAAGGTTCTCACCGTGATCATCTGCCTACCTACAGGTTTTAATTTCTAAATGACCTGAAATCCAACTAGGGTTTTCTTTATTTTTCCTGCCCAGTTGATGCACCTTATCCATTGGTGGTAAGAACCCTGGTTTAATCAACAAAGCCTCTTGCCAAGTCGTAGGGCAAGTAGCAATTGCTCCGGTTGTGCCAATGCAGTTCTTTGTATTATGCTCAATGTTTTGTTTTGTTGACTTAAAACTTCAATACAACAGTGAATAAATGCTAACAGTCTTCCATAAACGATTTTAAGAACATGTATTTAAGATTTATAATATCGAGACATTGAGGTCAAATTCATGAAGGCTGCCTAGAATGGCAAGATTTTATAAAACAAAAATTTTAAAATCTTGCAAAAATTAAAAATTGAATTTTAAAACTTTAAAAAATTTCCTATGTGAAGAGACGATAAATTGACCATCATGGTACACATAAATTCATTTCAGATTTAACGCGTTTAAAGACAACTACAATCACCTCAACTATAACGATGTAGAGAACGTATATTCTTCAACAAACAAAAATTTATTGGATTTCAACAAATAAAGGCATACAGAGAGAGACAGACAGACGAATGGTGGGACAATTCAATATAAAGTGGATTTTACTGGAATATCAATAACGATAAAAATTTAAAAGCGGAGGTGATGGTGGTGGTGGTGTTGATGTTGCAGGACATACACAATTTAGTCGAGTTCATCATATTTAGAACACAGAAAACAAAATGCCACACAATTATGAGTGAATGAATGAATAAATGTTTATTTGCATGTGTACATGTGTGTATGTGTGTTTATGACTATGTGTGTTGTATATTCACACACAGACATAATTGCAGTGGTCGGTTGGTAAAAGACTCTGACTGCATGACATATTGACCGCAATCGTAATATGTTTATAGATAGACACACGAACACTCTCCTACCAAATACAAATACAAATTTCAATCACGGATTCATGTGGGTGGTGTATGTATTACGAGAACGAGCGAGAGCAAACGAACAAACTGAATGAGACCAATGCCAGAGTTTGGCGTACAAACAAACAATGTGGCAATAAAGTTAATTTTTATGTGGTACCAATATGATGACGAAGTTGCTGATGGTAGTGCTTGCTGCCTGCTGCCTGCTGGCTGATGATGACGATGATGAAAAATTTATTAAAAATGCAGACATAACCGAACACAAAACATGGTCAAAATAAGTTTTAAATTAAAATATTGTTGCATCCCTATATATAGGCAGAGGTAAGTATAAGTGTGTATGTATATGTATTCATTGATACCAAAATTTAAGATGCTTGATTGAGTTGTTGATGATGACTTTTTGGTAAATATGACAGGCTTTGGTAAATTAAAAATTTTTGTTTTTTTTTTTTGTTTTTTATATTATTTTTTGGTTGGAATTAATATTATAAAGCTTATAATAATAATTTTGATCATAATGACCATAATGATCATAATAATCTTTACCGATAAATACCTTGATATTGATGATGAAGTTCATTAATCACAACGATGATTACAGATTATATATTGGATCGGAGAAAAACTCATTTGTGCGTATGGCAGTTAAGAAACCGAAGTTAGTCAGCAAAAAATATAAAAAAATTAAAATTAACGGATGAGCCATCTATCGGTTCAAATTTGAACCATCGGTTATTTCAAATCTGGCAATACTTATGTCAATCTATTTTGTCAAAAAATTCAGTATATTATCTCCACTGAATATTATGAATCCATTTACGCTTGAGCAACGTTGGGAATTATTGAAAATTTATTACCAAAACAAAGACAATTGATCGGAAATTCCAAAAATTCAAAAAAATCATCTTTTCGGATGAAGCTCATTTTAATTTTTGGTGAATTCTTTAATAAGCAAAATTATCGTATTTGTGGCTTAGAAGACCCACCAATCTCACAGAAGCCAATACACCCATTACGAGTGACTGTTTGGTGCGGCTTGTAAAGCAGAGGCATCATTGGCCCATATTTCTTTGAAAATGAGGACGAAGCAACCATTACGGTCAATGGAGACACCTATCGCACCATCATAACCGATATTTATTTACCCGATCTCTACGATATTGATGTGAACGATGTTTGGTTTCAATAGGATGGTGCAACTTGTCACAATCGATTTATTGCGTCAAGGTTTGATGGCCGTTTAATTAGCCGAAATGGTATTGTCAATTGGCTGCCAAGAAGCCGCGATTTGACACCGTATGATTATTTTCTGTCGGGCGCTTTTAAAGAAAAGTATTATGCCGACAAACCAGACGCAATTGAGCATTTGAAAGCCAACATTTGTGATGACATTGCCGAGATACGATCCCATACACTCGAAAAAGTTCATGAAAATTGATCCTATCGAATGAGGTACTGTGAGGCCAGTCGTGGCAGCCATATGAATGAAATAATATTTCATTGCTAAACGGAACAATTGTACTTCACAACAAAAAAATTAATTTGGAAAAATTTCAAACCGTTTTTGTTTTATTGCATTCTTACCATTATACTGAATAGAAAAGTCTTTAAAAAAGGGACAACGTACTGCTTGCGGAGTATTAGAAATCGACGTTCCCTATAGAGTTTCCCTACGGGGTTTATACAATAGCGGTTTAATAACATTTGTTCTGAAAACTAGGTTATCTAACACACAGATAGCGCTATTACTATTAAATCCATATTGTTTTTAATTAACCATAACCTTTACAAGATACCTGTATGAACTGTACAATTCATGAATTATTAGTTTATGGGTATTTTTTATGAAGTATGAAGTCACCGTAGTCTAGTAGTTAGTGCGTTCCCTTAATAGCAACTTTCTCTCAACAGTCTTCAGACAAAAACAGTACGGGGAAATAGAATTGCCATGATAAGCTTCTTAAAAATCTGTCATTCGGAATCAACTTTAATTTGTACTTCCCACCACTCAGGGATAAAATTAACACCCTCAACATGGGTGGTATGAGAAGCCAGATCCTAATTTCGACTAAAGGAATGCAATGGACAGTGTCTTCACGTCTAATAAGCCAACACACTACCTACTGGACTACGGCCACTACAGCATGTAAAAATACAGGACTTAATCAGAGACCTGGTTATTGCAGAGTTCTTGGCAAAGAAGTTGCGGATGAAGGCTATCAATTGGCTTCTTTACAGAATTATTGAAGAAAATTTTAATTCACTCGTAAACCCTGCATGGGGATGTACAACGGGTATGCGTTCACCAGACCCGAACAGTTTGTGGTACAACTGGTAGCAGACTAAACTGAGAAGTCTGGCCCAATGCTTATTTCTGGTACCACGGGTGTCGGGAGTCCCTGAGGCTTGTCTCTGCCCGACTACGGACTTCTAGTGGGAGCAACGTGGTGGTTGTGGATTATACCTAAATCGCGGTTCGGTGAGGCGTTAGACTCTTAACCATTTTTATAAAGAAGTTTAGATAGTTTCGGACCCCTAACTAAGAGGGAAATCATTTCCAAATGCATGGCTTCGAATTGATCCTCACGTACATAAATGCAATCCATGGTATTCTTATCTTTAGGTTGCATCATTATGTATGGAGGCGTTGGTAGTCGCATTGTTTCCATCCGTGCTAAGGTCACCGTGGCTAGTGCCATCATCGCGATACTCATGTTAAGCCAACCTATTAGAACGAAACTTATTCTAAGTATGGTAAGACGGAGAATGAGAGAATTATAGGTGTACTAATGGATTTCTGCAGGCTATGTGAAGGGGTAGAGGAAACAGTGCATCATTTTCTATGTCACTGTCCCTGTTGACAGATGCATAGGCAGAGACGGCTAAGGTTAAAAATTTATTCTACGGGTGTCATGAATGTACCAATAGGTGTACCAATAGGTGTCTGGTAAAAATTTATTCTATGGGTGCCATGAATGGCTAATTGTTGTTGTTTTCACCTTTTCTTCTTCTTTCTTTTTTCTATCTTTCTATTTTCAATCTTTATTCTCCTTTCTCTTAACTTCTTCCTTTTTTTCTTTTCTTTTTCTCCCAATTGAAGGGTCACAATGTACCAATAGGTACAATAGGTACTTTACTATTAATATAGTAAAGTGTCACTCTTCCAACCTCACCTAACCTCACATATAAACTTTTGAACTTACGCCTCAAACTTACAAAGAATGACTAGGAGTTTCATTGATAGTTATAGCAAAAGCACAGCAAACGGATACCTTCGCCTATGAATTTCTCATTGAAAATTGTTGTTTCTGGGATAAAATGCTTTAAATTTTTTAATCACATGTTTTGTTCTGTCTTAGGCAACTGTTTATCCCAAAGAGTGAATATAGGCCTTGGGTGTTAGAATACATACATACATACATAATTGGTCTTTACAACCCTTTAGTCAGGATTACGACCTAATTTCTCACACCACTTATGTTGTGTGCGTTAATTTCTATACATGATTGGTGGGATTTACAGTTTAAAGTCGACTCCGAACGACAGATTTTTGAGAAACTTTTTCATGGCAATTTTATTTGCTCTCAGAGTTTTTGCCGGAAATCTGCTGAGAGGAAGTCGCCGCAGAAATATTTTGTCATATTTCGTTTAGTTGGGTTTTGTATGTAATGTGTCGGCTTATTAGAGTCGAGGCCTTGGTTCAAGCCCCAAGTAAGACATCTCGAATCAAACGAAATATGGAAGAGTATTTCTTCAGCCACTTCCTCTCAGAAGATTTCTGGTCAGTATTGTCAAAGGTGCCGGTTATTTCTTTCGGGGACACCGTAGTAGAACAACAGAAGGCAGGTGATCTGATGGCACCATTTGTGAAATTTCCATGTTGATCTGGCGAATGAAGGAACAGTTGGCAGCTTTTGTCAGAAATTAAATTAGGCTACTCACGAGTGAAAATGCTGGACACTTCTTGGCTGAATGTACATAGCAGAGCATGTGGACTATAAATATTACCAGTATTGAAGACGCAGCTGCTTTCAGATGTAGAAAAAAAAGAAAATGTTTGGTCATAAACATATCACTATTAAGCAAATAATGAATTTGTAAACCAGGAGGCCGTTATATAGAAATTCCTGTCTGCAGGCAATGAATTTAATTTTGACACAATCAAAGACAGAAAATTGACTCATAATATGAAAATAAAGTAGAAACACCCTCTCAGCAGATTTCTGGTAAAAAGTCTGAAAATAAATAAAATTGCCATGAAAAGTTTCTCAAAAATCTGTCGCTCGGAGTCGATCTTACACTGTAGATCCCGCCACTAGTGTATAAATTAGCACACACAACATCGATGATGTGAGAAGCTAGGTTGTAATCCTGATTAAAGGATTGTAATGACCAATTATGTATATGTATGTATGGTATAAGTATCACCTCAAAGAGAATTTACTTTCCCTACCAACCAATACTGTTAATAAAACCTTAAAAGCTATAAAAATCTACTGCACACTATAAAGAGGCACATATGTACGTACGTACACTATCAAAAACAAAAATTGTACGAGTATCGTTGAAATGTGAATGTGTAGGTTGAAAATACCATCATCGAACTGAATGAAGTGTGTGTATTGAATTGTAATTTGGCGAAATTTTTTAATTCGGTTTTATCACACACACAGCAAATAATGTCTGATAAAGTCTTTTATTTAAAACCAATAATGAAGTGAAAATTATTGAAATTATTATTGAAATATTTGAATATTTAACCACATTATGGTTGCAGTAAAATTGATATCAAAAAAAAAATTTTTCAAAATCCACAACATGAAACCGCTAAAATTAAAGTTTTCAAATACTGTTACGATAATTATGTATCAATAATGGTTTATGCTTTAGACAAAATCCATCCACATACTAATGCTAATGCTAATGCTAATAAAAATAACAATAATAATTACAATATTATATGGGGAATAAAATATCATTCAGATTTGGCAACTTGTGTACGTACATACATACATACATTGCCCATAATTACGTACACTTGCATTTTAATACATGACGACAATATGTTTAGTAAACATGCATGTATCTATGTATGTATGTACGTATGTTTTGGTTTAGATTGTAATTACATCGTGTGATATGGTGAAATTAAGAACAGTTATTAATTATTGATTAAGCGACCGACCGACCGACCGACACACCAACCAAACAACCGATTAACTTTACTATTCAACTGACATATTTTGTGTTAAATTTTAAAATCAAAGCCAAGGTAAAGCCAGGCAATTTAATTTATTCATTCATTCATAAACAAAACTCGTCTTTTTATTAAAAAAAATCACTACTTCATACATACATACATAATTAGCTATTACAAATGATATATAAAAATGAAAATGATATATAAATAATATGGCAAGTTCAAACATAAACTTAACTTTAAAAGTTACCGGTAGGATGATCTTCCCTTTAGCTTAACGCTTTCTTCTCTAATGAAAAACAATTTATCTACCCGTTAAAATTCTCCGTTTAGTTAACAGCAAGTTGTAATAAATAAAATTAAAAATATTGTACAGCAATTAAAAGTTAAAAACATATCAAAAGTTAAGAGTTGGTGTAAATGGAAATCTATTACGTTCGATAACATGTTGTCATTTTGAAGATAACTTGATGTACACAAGCTACAATCAACATGAATGTAAAATTATTCACCACATTCATAAACAAAAAATGGGGACTTAGTGTCCGGTCCATAGTAAAGGGTGGGCTATTTAGAAGTTTAAATTTAAAAATGCAATAAAACAAAAACTGTTTGAACTGAACATTATTTCATTCATATAGCTGGCGGCAAGCCGCGGGTCTAGCCTCACAGGTTCTTCTTTTGATCGGTACAATTTTCGTGTACTCTTTCGAGTGTATGTGGCCGTATGTCGGCGATGGGATCATATTGTATATTGTATAAACCTCGTAGAGAAACTCTATAGGCGACGTCGATTTATAACACTCCATTAGTAGTTCGGTTCGATATCTTTCAATTTCCGGTTAGAAATGGAATATAATTTCATTCAAATGGCTGCGGTGGCTGGCCTCGCAGTACCTCATTCAATCGAACCAATTTTCGTGTACTATTTCGAGTGTGTGGGGTCAAATGTGGGCAATGGGATCAAATGCTCAATTGTCTCCGATTTGTCGACATAACACTTATCTTTAACGGCGCTCCACGGAAAATAGTCCAGCGGTGTCAAATCGCAGCTTCATGGCAGCCAATTGATATCACCATTTCGGCTAATTAAGCGGCCATCAAAAGTTTGACGCAATAAATTGTGTTGTGGCAAGTTGCACCATCCTATTGAAACAGAACATCGTTCACATCAATATCGTGAAGACCTGTTCTGATAGGTGTCTCCATTGACCGTAATGGTTACGCTGTCTTCATTTTCAAAGAAATATGGTTCAATAATGCCTCCGCTCCAAAAAGCCGCATCAAACAGTCACCCGTAATGAGTGCATTCTTTAAGACCACATGTTGGTTGTTTGAGCTGCAAATACGGCGATTTTGCTTACTAACGTTGCTACCAAATGAACTTCATCCGAAATCATTTTTTTTGACAAAATTGACATCATCGTGCAATTTCTCATTGGCTAAATAAATCACAACGTTGCTCAAGTGTAAATCGATTCATTACGTTCAGTGGAGGTAATATACTGAATTTTTTGACAGAATAGAATGACATAAGTATTGCCAGATTCGAAATAACCGATGATTCAAATTTGAACCAATAGATAGCCCAACCGATATAATAACCCTCCCTCTAAAATTTGGACACACAAATCAACTCCACCCATAAATGCATTGTAGTTTTCAACTACAACTGGTACTTGAACGGGACAACGACGTTTTAAATTTTTATTCCACCTGTCTATTTCACCTATAGGATCTTTTCCGGTTGCACTGGAAGCAACAATTACAGCTTTTGTGTCCATTCACTTCACAACGGCTACATTCTTAGAATTTGTAAATTGAAAAATGTCACTGCGCTTCATATCTTTGCCGAAAGGAAATTTAACACATAGGTATTCTATTAGTCATAATTGTTCCTGTTGCTAGAAAACCCATTTGATGCAAGGCTTCTATGAGTGCGATTGTAGTAAAAAATCTGTCGGAATATACATGACTCTCTTTTGGTAAGTTTTTCAATAATTTAATAACTTTTAAAGGTCCATGTCCAAGACCACAATCTTCAAATGCTCTTGCTCCTTGAAATACTTCAAAATCTACTACAACTCCACGGGAAGTTGCACATACTGGATTTTTTAATCCAACAGGTCGTGGTTTAGATCTGATTATCTGACGAGCAGGGCATCTTCCCGTAAACAGTATCATTTGTTCGTCAATTGAATAGTTTGTTACATCAGCAGCTAGTTCATTACACCGCTTTCTTACCGTATCGATGACTGATTGAACTCTCCAAAGTTTGTTTGTTTGTTTGGTGTAGAGTAGTCTTGAAAATGTCTGATCGAAGTTGCAGGAATTTGTCTCGGGACATAGAGTTGAATATGGCAGGAATCTTACATTAATTCGTAGGATCTTTTAATGTCTGCTGGTACATAACGAACTTCCTCAATACGCTTACCCATTACATACATTTTAGTGCATTTTACAACATCTTCGTAATGTGATTCCGGAAAGTAGTTTTTAAAATATTCGTTTTCGAAGTTATATCATTTTGACAACCGGAAGTTGTAGGAAGTTCTGTATTCTGGAATGATATATTTTTCCATAAATCCGGTGTATTGGATTTGCCAATCGATGGTTGATTTGACGTTGTTGGTTGCTCGATGGAGTTTGATTGCTCTACCGCTGCACTTAGCTTATCATTTGGTAACGAAAAAAGATCTTCACTAGATATGATATCATCACTGCTCTCAGCTTCTGTATTTACATTTAAAACGGTCCAAATTTTATCAGCATCATCGTCTTCACTGAAGTCAGCATCGGACTGTGCTAAAATGTCCAGAACTGCTTCAATATCGTCATTGTTACGCAAATCAAACAACTTTCCTAGAAAAAAATCGTATGATAGCACAAACGTGCGCACAAAATGAAACGTTATGTTGTGCCTGATCAACACAATTGTGATATCTGCATTTCATTTCACTATAATTTATAGTAACATTGAAATTTTTTTACTTAAAAACAACAGAATAGTTGCACAATATCAACGTACGGTTACCACCAGTGAAATTTTTAATATATTTGCAAAAAGTAACAAAAAAAAAATACTTACCGCGTGGACGCATGCTTACACTTGCTGAAAGACACAATCAAACTGAAGTCAAAACTAATAATTTGGTTCTTCCCGTTTTTTATTTTTTTTTTTGCAATTTTAACTAAAAAAAGCCAGATGTCACAATTGATATAGCTGGGTCTGAAAGGGTTAATAGAAGTTGGGGTCCACGTTAATGTATTTGGAATCTTCTAGGAAGATTGGTAGTCTCGCCTACTTATCCCCTGTTGTACTTACCAAAACATAACCTGATCTTAGCAATTCATCCGCAACTTTGTTGTCTGTATTGCCGCAATGACCTGGTACCCACGATAACCGAAGCTGATAATCTGACATAATGTCACCTAGCAGCCATTACACTTCCAGACCACAAATGACCTAAAAACATGTCCTCTCAAAGCCTTTAGTGTTGCTTGATAATGTACATAAATTGTAACTCTTAAGCTCCCGTCTCTATTTTAAGACCCTTGTTGACAATAGCCCAGTCATCAAAGAGTTTATCCGAACATATCCAGAATTTCCTATCAGTTGTTATCACATGACCATGTAATCCATCATTCCGACAGTCCAAATAATTTGAAACTGCCACTTCAGTCCTTTCAGCAAGGCCGACAGATTCACCCTACAGGAACTCACTAAACCTACCTCATTCAGTTGAAAGAGCCTTCTGTCTGCCACCTTCTTGGCATATTCCTCAATCGGGAGTAAATGAAGAATGACACCCAGATCTGCCCGAAATGTTTTTCTAGTGGCACTTGTGATGCCAACACATACACATTTCTTTGCGTTAGGAAAAGATGTTCATGTGGATTTCCTTTAAAGATTTATAAATCCTTTATTTACTCAAATAACAACACACTACAACCAATAGCACTGAGCTATCAATTTTATGCACGATCCTTATTAACAAAGATCAAACTGTATGCGCTTAGCGTGCTCTTTTCAAAACTACTCTGTTATAAATCACAGACTCAGAATACATGATTGGCAGCAGGGTTAGACAACTTAATGGTCAATCAACTGAGTTTTTTATTTTCGATCTTAACTCCGTTCGTATTCTAGTAAATTCTTACACATTTGTTTTTGTAATTCTGTGTACCGTACGATGTGTGTATTTTGTTTATAGCTAATTATTTTGTTTATTTGTTTTCTTTCAATTTATTTCTGTTAGCATAACAATATAAGTATAAAAAAAATTTAAAGAAAAATATACATAACTTGAAAGGATTCAGACCTTTTTACTTAAGCAAATTTAATGATTTAGTACCACCTTAATGTTTCAACATAAACCAAAAAGAACGTAAAGCTATATGTCGTACAAGTGCGTGTTTGTTAATTTGATACTCAAGGCGTTGGTAAACTGTTAAACCGCAGGATAATGTCCAACAAAAAAACAACAACAACATACATTAAGACAAAGAGAGAGAGAAACATGCGTTATCGCATCATAACGAGAAGGAAATAACGGTTAAATATATGAGATAAAGGAAAAGATTAATGTTTATCACACGTTTGTGGTCACTTGAGGTATAAAGTTTTCGTATTCTTGGTTGTGCGAACATGAACGAACGAACGTCTGTTTATTTGCATTCCAATGTGACAAATGTGTGCGATGGTGGTCGCATGCAAAGTGATATGTGCGTGATATTGTAGTCCATCACACACAGAGGTGTCAAGTCAGAAAAGATGTTATTTTTGCATAAATATCGTATAATATGACATAAAGAATTAACCATTTTGCACAATCAATTGTCGTCATTGTTCTTCTCTGCGGTATGTACACTTTTGTCACTTCAATTAGAATTTTTGTCGCATTTACAACCGCGTTTTCCTACGAAGCAGCCAACCAACCAACCAACCAACCCATCCATCCATCCATTCATTCATTTATCTACCAATTCATTTAGCCAACCATTCCTTCATTCTTCTTTAATCACCCCAAATGCATGCATTCATACGATCGGCCCTACAACTGTCCATACGTTTGAGCATTCTTTTGCTGATTCATTGGGTGATGAGTGACCACAAAACCCCCACAGAGCCCAAAGACTTTAAAGCACTTGTGGCCAACAGAATGAATGCATGATTGCAGTACAACAACAACAACAAAAACAGCGCTGGCATCATTACAATGTTCACTAGCCTCGCATGGGCTGGCAGCAGAAAAGTGCACACAATAGTGGTGGTGGTGATGGTGATGGTGGGCAGCATTACTGCAAATAAATCTCATAAAATAATTACACATGTAACGGTAAATGTTGTACAATTACCGACACCAACACCAACACCAACTGACACATAATCTTGCACGAACTGAACAAAGCAAAATGGACGCAAAAAAAAACAAAAAAAATTGAATACCAAGAGAGAAAAAATCTCATAAAAATAGGTGTAACTGACCAAATCCTGACCAGCTTATGGATTCTTAGGTCATAAAAATTCAACTTGTGTTGGTGTATGTGCAAGTGCGTGTTTTTTCTCCTCTTTTTTTGTTGTTGTTGTTGCTTTTTTTCACTTAAACTGCATTTAAATCTTCTTGTGATGTGTGCTATGCTATGCTATGCTATGCTGTGCTGTGCTGTGGTGGCTTTTTGTGTAAATTGAATACGATTTTTCCTTTATTGCACATTTTTTCCTGTGTTGTACGTTCTATTTGCCTGTATTCCGCTCCGTTTATTTGTTGATGCTCCTGCTTTTGGTACTGAGGTCCTTGTACAACATCTTTTGTAGTCGTTCGTATACGTTCGTGTGTGCGTAATGGGTGCTTTGGGTCGAGTGTAAGAGTTACAATGTTTTTACAAGAAGTAACCTTTTGGCTCTTTAACAATTCGTGATTGTGTTTGTGTGTCAGAACATAAATGCAACCAGTGTTTACTTTTTGGTTAACAAAACGCGTACGGTCATGGTTAATTCTACTGCATTGGTATGGACGCTCGGTTGGTTGGTCGAGCGGTCGTCTTACTTACTATGAACATGAAAAGTTGTGCTGAACGTAATAGCAAAATGGAATAAATCGTAACGTGAATACACCGTGATGAATATTACAATGAATTCATTTCACAGAAAATTGGATGGACGGTGAAAGAATTGTGCTGCCACCAGTAGAATAATCGGAAGGTGGTTTATCAAATTCTACATTTTATTGCTTGTGGACTCGAAATTATTCTTCGAAGAGAAGCACAAAACGTAATGGGTTTTATTATACGATACTGGCTTTAAAGTTTTCGCTCACTAATGACGCTATAAAAACAATGTAACTCGTACTCTTTAATAAGCTTGAAACGCATCTCAATAACAAATCCCACATTTCCACAGTGGAAATGGCGTTGCCATTATTTTCAAAACTTCTATTTCTGAAGAAGGCTTTTGAAGGCTTTTTTCGATCAGGGTCACAAAATGTACACGTCGGTAAGATTGTCTCCTTCTTATGTACTACTAATTGCTGTCAGGATTATTTCATTGTGTTACCATTTACTCTATTCTTTTCACATTTGTTCACATCCATACATATATACATAATTAGTCATTATAACCCTTCTGTCAGGAGTAGAACTTAGCTTTACATACCATTTGTGTTGTGTGTGTTAACTTTATACAAAAGTGGCGGGACCTACAGGTTAAAGTCGCTTCCGAACGACCGATTTTTGAGAAAGTTGTTCATGGCAATTTTATTTACTCTCACAGTTTTTGCCAGAAATCTGTTGAGAGGAAGTCGTCGAAGGAATGTGAACCGAAGCCTCATGTCGAATACTTTTGTTAAAGGTTCTATTAATCCAACTACAGTCGATTTTCTACATGGCAGTGTGCTTATTCAGAGATGCAATTCTAATCTCCTTAATAGACATAAAATCCTGTTCCCTTTTTTCAAATCTCTGGAAGCTGGTGACTAAGGTACGATATGTAGGTTGGAATGGTAGCTTAGATACCAAGGCTCACTTGAGCACGCATTGAGGCCCTAAGCGGAGTCCCTGTTCTGGCACCAAACTCACCGAAGAAGTTAGCCAGCACAAGGGCTCCACAGAGTATGGTATGGTCCTGATGTTGTTTTCGATCAAAATTCTTATCACCGAGAAGTAATGAATCGCTCCATCATAACCAGTGTACATCAGGGGCATCATCGACGGTACACAAAAGGTCTAAAAATTTAATTAACCTATTAAAAATTAATAGGTAGGTGGAAAGGGGAATTGAAGCGAAAGAGACCATCTATAGTGTTCAAGGTCTCCTGCTTATCAAGCTAACAAGTTGCTTTGCTGTACACTCATCATTAATGGATGCCAACCATATACATACATACAAACTTGCTTAGCTTCATCCAACCCACTACTCTGAAATGAGTTATGTCTGGTATAGCATCTCTTCTGAAATACTGGGATTTCAAATCTAGACGTAAAAAGTAAATCTATCTCTTCGATCTATCATTTATTTGTGTACATCGCAATGCTCATTAGTGCATTTAAGTCGCTTTAAAGGTTTGTGTCCGATTAAGATCACCCCAAAGTATATTTGTATCTTCATCTGACGGAAGACTGAAATTTAAATAAGTGTCACAAAGAAGTAGTAGGTAGTGTGTTAACTTATTAAACTTGAGGTCGCGGTTCAAACCCCAGGTCAGACGTCTCGAACAAAACGAAACGAAACTATAAAAAAACAAAACTTATTCGACGACTTCCTTTCCGCAGGTTTCCGCCAAAAACTATGAGAGTAGAAAAAATTGCAATGAAAATCTTCTCAAAAATCTATCGCTCGGTGTTGATTTTAAACTGTAGTCCAGTCACTTGTGGATAAAAATAACACACTAAATATAAGTGGTGTGAGAATCTATGTTGTAATCCTGACTGAAGGGTTGAATTTATACATACATATTACATATTATAAAGATGGCTGCTAGATCTGGGTAACTAATCTAAGTTTGCTTAAAGCAATCTTAGTGCCTAGACCATCACTGTCTTTTTGGATACCAAAACATTTTAGTTTGGCGCTACGTACCACACAGCCTTGAACACATTGAATATTCTGCACGAGCGAAGTAAGGACATGTAAATCTCACGTAAAGGTAATGTGAAATGACCACTGAAATTGTGCGATTTGACCCCGTTAGACTTTTTAATGGCGGACCAGAATCCATACCGTTGATCAGCTTCAATTTGATTGTAAATTTGACATTTTGGTAACGCTCCACACATAATTACATCAATATGTCTTTCAAACGAATAAAATAATTCGTTAATACTACGCACACACTTTGTTTAATTAAAATTTTAGAAAAGAAAGCTCTTAATGGAATACCCGATATTTTCAGAATATCAGCCAAACATTTATTTGATGGGCATCATTTTACTTAAAACGGATTGGTCCCAAAGATTTTGTTATTCTCATACTTATTCTTCTCTTCCTTTACCACATTTTTTAAGAACACATACAAAGAAAGGTTATTATTTTGAGATTTTAACAAATATGCCAGACATATATATTGTTACGTTTTTAGCTTTTTAAAAACGTTTAAAATATGAGTTCGTTGATTGCAAACAAAAATAAAAACAAAGATGTGTTTAGTTTCAATTAAACTCTTTATTGTTCGCACTACTTTTGTGTACCACCGTTTACAACTTGACGAATACAACAATAATTGCTTGTTCGCTATTTTTCTTTGCTTACAACGCAGATCCTTTCAACGGCGATCTTCAGACCACGACTATTCTTTTCACAAGCAACGCGTCTTCACACAAGATTAAATTTCGCGAGAACTCTATTACGACTTCATTATTGTTTGGGTATTTTGTTCACATTGCTTGATGCGAGCAAGCAATGTTCGCATCGTTTACTTGTCTATCCCCTTTTCTCTCATACTGTTGTTATTGGTTTACTTGCATCAAGTTCGTTGTATTTGTTTATGTAGCTTTTGCTCATCTGAATGTTAAACGATGTACACTGTTTCTATTTTCGTAACAATATGTTATTACCGTATTTATATAGAAAAAAAATTAGTATATATCTCCCAATGCAACGGTCGACAACAGGTTGCCTGCTACTTATTTTCAGGTTCAAGCGTAGACACTAAAAAGATCCGCCAATTTATTGCAATTTATATATTTCATAGACAAAGAGCCAGAGATACGAGATCACACCCTACGTTTCAAAAGTCCCATTGTTTTCTAATGATTACTTTATTAGCACTCAAGGTATAGCTCCTACTCATGCAGTGCATTGCGTTTGAATTAGAAAAAGAGAAAGAGGACAAAGGGAGTAGCGTTTGTGAATATTAGACTTGAATAATTTTATATTATATGTAAGTGGCAGGAATGATCTCTGCAGGTAGGGATTGTGCGGCTAAAGAACGAATGCTGTCTGTAATGCAGTATGCAATCCACTGGCCAATCGATCACAAACGAATGTGTCCTGAGGGAGAGATGGGTGCTATGTAAGAATATACGATTTTCGGGAACAAGTTTCTCTATCCCGCTGGAAAAAAATTCGTTGTAATAGTGGAATTATGAAATTAAAGGGTTTCAGTTCTGTCGTCGACGTTTACCCCACCATAAAGAAGTTCGTAATGCTCAGAAGACCTAATTACATACATACATACATAATTGGTCATTACAACCCTTCAGTCAGGATTACGACATAGTTTCTCACACCACTTATGTTGTGTGTGTTAATTTTATACATGAGTGGCGGGACCTACAGTTTAAATTCGACTCCGGACGACAGATTTTTGAGCAACTTTTCATGGCAGTTTTTTATTTACTCTCAGAGTTTTTGCCAGAAATCTGCTGAGAGGAAGTCGCCGAAGAAATACTTTTGTGTTATGTTTTAATGTCTAGCCTGGGGTCTGAACCCTGGCTTTTCGTCTAATAAGCCAACACACTACCTACTAGACTACGACGGCTTCCTAACTACTATCTTCAAATACGCTTAAGTCGATTTGAAGAATAAAATTTGTTTACAAAATATCCCCGTATGTTATGCTCACGACTATAATTTGAACCACAACTGTTTCTATACACAGCACAAAATTCGGTATTCGGAGTTTTATGGCAGTGGTTTCTGAATGGTTTCTGTTTCTTACCAATAGGGATTCTTTTTTTTTAATAAACTGCAGTATTTTTTCCATTGCAATAATTAAATTTACCCCAGAGAGAGATACTTTTAAAAAGCATCACTCAGATTACTACCACCATTTTTACCAAAAAATTAAAAATAAAATATCAAATCGGTTTTTAAAAAATAAAATTAAGAAAAAAACAATTCTCTACTTGGCCAATACATTCATACATACATATGAATGTATGTGCATATGTATAAGTATATAAATGAAAATGAATATTACGGTGTTCAACTGTATTTAAGAAAATCACAATGTGTGTGTTGTATCTATAATTAATTAATAGTGACCCGTTACCTTTTGAAACACAGGGCTTCTTTATATTTAAACAACCATTTTTCTTTTTGTTGTTGTTATTTAACAAGCGATTAAATGCTTTACAATTGGAACCAACATTGGGGTTAATTTATTCAGTAACTGAATTCTACTGGAGTGGAGTACAGTTGAGTTGAGGCAATGTGAAGCAAAACATGCATTAATTAGACTAATAGGTCAACAGGGTGCATTTTTTGATACGATTCCGATTCGTCCATGCAGAAGCACAGAATTTATTGTAATATTTATAAGTTAGCTTGAAAAAAAAATAAAAGTTTTGCCAGAAATCTGCTGTGAAGAAGTAGCCGAATAAATATGTTTTCATATTTCGTTTATTTCGAGATGCTGGCCTGGGGTTTGAACCGTGGCCTAACGTCTTAAAAGCCAATACAACATAGACTACTACGACTTCAAATCTATGTCTAATTTTCTATTAATTTTGTCGTCGTACGTTGTGTTCTGGCTTATGAGACGTGAGGCCATGGGGAGAAACTTTACATGGAAATTTTATTTACTCTCAGAGTTTGTGCCAGAAAACTGCTGAGGCGAACTCGCCGAAAAAATTTGTTCTTCATATTTCGTTTTGTTCGAGATGTCTTAGCTAACATTTGAAACACGGTCTCACGTCTAGACAATATAAGAACCTACACGCAATGTTTGATTTTTAGTTATAATTGCCATGCAGAAACATTTTGCCTTCTTTGCGACGGGTATACTCGTCTTTACTAAAAACTAATTAAGCAGACAGAAAAAGTTTTTGAATCAAAATTAAATAGTTAAAGAGTTAACAATTAATTAATATTACCGACAATGTTTTCATAAATTTCCATTTATAACGCACATAATTATTTCCGTTTCTGGTTAAACCGGTTCAACGACATTACTTCATAAGAAACTTTCGTAAGGCACACTCTTGTTGTGGAATGTTCGCATTATTTCCCGAAAACTGAAATCAGTACATCCAAGGACTTTCAAAGTTTTTTATAGGATTATACCGAAACTTATTTTGTTATTTGATTTTATTAGTCGAATTCAGATATCTCAAGGCTTCGTATCAATCGTAACTGTAATTGTATAATTGCTATATTTCTCATCCAAATACTACTCCCGTCTAGAGTGTCCTAGTAGTCTAGCTTGAGAGTCTTGGGCTCGATTCCCACCATAGACTCTGGTCAGTTACACTACACCGAGCGTACGCACGATGTTACCCAGCTCGTACATATTTAAATATAGTTTGTAATTGTATTGTAATTTATAAAATAAATAAATAAGAAATAAATACTCCGGTCTACATTTCTCTGAATAGAATAGAATCTCCGAACACCATCGTGTGAACAGCTACCTTCCAATTTCTGTTTGGAAGTATATCATAACTGTAGTTTTAAGCATATATTATGAATTTAAAAACAGCTTAGAGGGGGTTGGAAAAGGAACAGAGATTGGCATGTGTTAGCATAATCGGGTCAATGAGAACCTGGTTGCTCTGTGAGATTTAAGTCCGTTCCATAAAGTAGTGAACAGCATATGAAGACTATTCTTAGGATAATGGAAGGGAAGCCCACGTGATTTATCACGGGGGTATCGTGATGTGACAAATCAAGTGGCTGACAGCTCCCTTTGTAACTACACAGAAAAAATAAAAGGCATTATGTTTGGAACGTTACTGGCTAATAAGATTGAATGAAGTATATTGGTAACTACGCATTTTTCTAAGTGAGGGTCTATCCTGTACTAGTGGGGGTACACAAGAGCAGACTCACTTGGTAAGAATGGGGAAACTTACAGAAAGTCTACGCCACCAAAAGATATGCTTAATACAACTTGTATAGAAAGTACCCAAAACCAATATTATTTGGCGCAATTGGGGTTGACTTCGAAAACTACTATTTCAGCGGAAGAAGTAGAGTATTTCTGTGATAAGTTAAATAATAATTCACGGCAATTAGCTAGCACTTGAGCATGCGAGACCTCTTTGTGAAATGAGAAGACAAATTTGAAAGGATATATTCGGCAAAATGGAAGGTGGAGAGAGACAGAGATTCTTCAAAATTGCTTGCAGGATAGTGCACATAAGCGAAGAATTCTTGTATCGAAATCCCGCAGATGAGAGCAAATAGCCATGTCTAATTTAATTATAATTGTCTGATACAATTTATTTTGTCTCATTGACAGCACTGGCTTTGTATTCTATTGAATGCCGACTAGTCGGAGCGCTCTTTGATCATCTCCTACAACTCGATGTGGTGAGCAAAGTTGTAATTTGCCTCATGTCTTTTCGGGATCACTGAGAAGATTGAAGTTTTATTTAGGCAGAGAATCAGATCGTTGACTCGCCTGAGACTTGACTACTTTTTCCAATAAATGTGTCGTATGGCGGTAATGGTGACTGTGGGTTTCCAATGGCTCAAGATTTGCAATTTATCAACATAACTCTTGTCTTAACCCTTCACAATAAAAAGAAATCCAGAAACATTTAATTGCACGATTGAGGGAGTTAATGAGTAAGACCAATTTTGGAAAGAAAATTGTCACAAAACGGATGCCTTTAAAAATTTTCTTTTTTAAATGAATTTAAAATATTTCGCGTATATAAGCAGGGAATTTTTAAAGGAGAGATGTATAGTATATGAAAATAGTTGCAGTGCATTCTAATTAATTGCATTAGTTTCAGTGCTACTAAGCGGGAAATGAATACTGTACTTCTGTTCTGTAATTACAGTGAGAATCAGTTATGAATTAGTCGATGCGGAATTAACGTAAGGATAGTAAACGGTCACCTGATCGAGTAGAATATATCATTTAAATTAGAAATACATTGTGGCACTGAACAACATCCTGAAGCTTAAGAGACAATATGGGGATACTCTATATATCTTCAGGCCAGTACATTAGTACAAAACGCAGCAGTTGCAGCCTTACTGGTTCTGGTCTATGTATTCATGTTCCAGATCGATATGCTGTCTAATACGATTCAAAGGTATTTAGCGTTATTGGATAGAGGGACTATTGACATATTATTAGTAGTAGAATTTCCATAAAGTGTGGGAATTTAATGTCTTTTAAATTCCATTCACGTTCAACAGAATAAATCAAAATTTGTGTAGTTTGAACCCAAAAAGTCAAGTGAGCTTTACTTTAAAAAAATAATTTAGATGTCAGCATATAGATTTCTCAAGATAGCGCAGAGCTATTATTCCACAATATACTCGTCCAAATTGGACAACATCAAAAACTAAAAACTAACTAACCCGAAAAAGGGTTAAAATATAATTATTACCGATGAATGTATAAATCTAGAGATAACTCACATCTCACTTAATAGCATACAAATTTCGTATATAAAACTGTATTCACTTTGTATTCTTACAATCTTATTTGTGCCACTAAAAAACAATTTTCATTATAATCCAAAAGTAAACAACACTGGACAACCTGTTGAACATCTTCTAATACTTTTAAATCTAAAGTTCACATAAAAATATTTTTATAACCCACGGATACTGTCTATAAACCCCTTTACATTACACAGTCTGTCCCACATTAATAATCTTTAAAGAAAACGACATCAATCCACTTAATCTTACATTTGCAACGAATGTTGTTGTTTAAATTTATTAAAAATCCATCATCATTCAAAAAGAAAAAAAAAACGCTGTGATTTGTGGTACAACCATCAAAATCTCTACAACGAAATGAAAATAACTAACAAATCTTAATAATTTAATACCTTTTGCAAAATATCCTCATGTGACAGGAATAAAAACCTAAAACTAATATTTCTTTTGATATTTTGGGTATTTACGACAGACAATACGGGGCGTCAGTGTGAGCGTGTGTTTGTGTACGTCGTTTTTTTTTTATTAGGGCATATATGGTAGTATTACAATGTAGTAGTAGTAGTAGTAGCAGTAGAACATCTAAAAAGGCTTGCAGCAGGCATACACATACTCCCATGAGGGTTTTCAATTTTACTGCATCATAAATTAAATTACCCCAAGCTGATGCTGCTACCACAGCCACTATTTTCTACTCATACGTATTACGTATACGTATACGTAACGTAACATATCGTTCGTAAATATGGAGAATATTGTCATGAGATGATGATGCCACCGCATCTACCACCAAATCTACTGCTGCACCTTTATCAACTGCGTGCCTTAAAAGACATACACATTTATATAGCACTTATACACATGCTGTGTTTTTGTTTGTGTGCATGTGTATTAGTACAGGTATATTCGTATATCTTTTTATAACATCGTCAACCTTTGACTTTTGCCAACTAAGAATAAAAAAAAAATAAAAAGAAAAAATAACACAGAATATGCAAAAAGTATGCGCAAAATCTTAAAAAAAAAGAATCCTACATTGGGGAAAAATAGAGACAAACAAAGCCGAATAAGAAAAACAGGTGATGACATATTGTAGGGTTCCTCAATAGAGAACTCATGGTATGCGGATATTTGCTGAATAATTAAAAGCCAACAGGAATGTTTTACTATTTACTTGCTAGAGCTCAGGGTATAGTATATAGAATCCTTAAAGTTGTACCTTTCTAGAACCAGAGCAGAAACTAACATTTCAATGAGAGCACACCAAATTAAATCGGGTCTGTAAAGTAACCCTCAGACAAAGACTCATGAAGTTCACTTGTTAGATAAGGCAAGTACTTTGAGTTAAATGGCGCTTAACTTATTCGGATTGGTAAAAAATGTCAAGTTTAATTTGAGAAAATTAGAATTTTAAACTATATTAATTAGAAAGAGTCAGTTTTAAGCGTAAGCTGGGGAATTAACCATAAGGTTCATTACTATAGACTAGGAAAGCAACATTAAAAGGTTTAAACGTAATGTTTTGCAGACGAAAACAAACTAAACATAAATAAGCAAACAGACAACAACAAAATGCACACATCGTACGGTAGGTTAGGTTAGGTTAGGTTAGAGGACGTGTACTTGTCAATTAAGACAAGTACAGTACCCGGAGGTCGAATTGACCCATTGTACAACGTCCTAGTTTCTCACACCACTTATGTTGTGTGTGTTAATTTTATACATGAGTGGTGGGACCTACCGTCTAAAGTCGACTCCGAACGACAGATTTTTATTTATTGAGAAACTTTTCATGGCAATTTTTATTTACTCTCAGAGTATTTGCCAGAAATATACTGAGAGGAAATCGCCGAAAAAATACTTTTTATATTTTGTCTCTGATGCCTGGCCTAGGGCTCGAACCCAGGCTTTTGCGTCTAATAAGCCAACACACTACCTACTAGACTACGGCGACTTCAACATCGCACGGTAGCAAGAAAAATACGGAATACGTAGGAATTAACTTGAAGTGAACCTTTTGTTCCCGTTATTAAACATCCAACACTAAAACAATTCTTAGAAATATCATGAAATTACCAGACAGAAAAAAAGGAGTAAAATTGAAGCTGTCAGTCTATCGTAAATTAAGAGTCAGTGACGAGACGTGGGTCTATGATTAATAACCGAGAGTTTAGTTAAAGTGTGCTTTAAGCACAGTGGTATTGAACAACGAAATTTGGATATTTGTTCACAAGGATCATTAATAAAATCGGTAGCGCCATGTTATCAGTCGAAGTGTGTTGCTATTTGTTGTTAGATTACGACCTAGCTTTTCAAATCATTTATGTTGTGGGATTTAATTTGTATACATGAGTGGCGGGACCTGTATTTTAAAGCCGACTCCGAACGGAAGATTCTTGAGAAACTTTTTCATGGCAATATTATTTATTATCAGAGTTTTTTTTTGCCAGAAATCTACTGGAGATGACCTACATCCAAATTTATTTCTAGTTGTGGATGTGATGCAACCGCCTGATGTCTCTTAGCAAAAAGTTGATTTAAAAAAGTCGTCTTAGTCTTGTGGGTCAAACGCCAGTTTAGATATCCGCAACAATACGAAATATGTGCAAATATTTCTTCGGCGACTTTCTCTTAGCAGTTTTCTGACAAAAACCCTGAATAAAATTTCCATAAAAAATTTTTAAAAAATCTGTCGTTCAGAGTCGACTTTAAGCTGTAGGTCCGGCCACTTATGTATAAAATTAAAACGCACAACATAAATGGGGTGAGAAACTAGGTCGTAATCCAGAACGTGAGGCCACGGTTCAAACCACAGGTCAGACACCACTAGCAAAACAGCAACTTTGCCTTTTGTCTTCTGGTAAAAACTGCGAGATTAAATAAAAATTGGTATGAAAAGTTAATTCAAAATCTGTTGTTCGAAATCGAATATAAAACTTTACATCCCGCCACTCATGTATAAATTTAACACACACAACGTAAGTGGTGTGCGAAGCTAGATTGTAATCCTGGCTGAAGGTTTGTAATGACCAATTATGTATGTATGTGTGTTAAATCACGATAAAAAGTACTATTTAAACTGATTTTTAGTGCCCTTAATAGCTTATCATTAGAAACAAAATAAGTATCCCAAATCGAAAATCCAATTTCGCGGTAAAGAGTCTATTACAACAATGGCTTCACTAGCAAACATCTTCCACGTATTCAATGCTGGATCAAAATCACACAACAAAGACAAATGTGGATTACTTTTAATGCAGCGGAATTTTAGATCCTTCCTTAAACTGCCGAATTATTGCAGTACCGTTTCAGATGGAATGAAGTCAGTATCAGAGTATATTGGCAATAAATATAGTATGTTGAGAGTAATACGGAATTTGCACTTTCTTAAAGACCGGACTCACTTGGCCCTCGATGAATAGAAGGCGCACCAAGCAGCTACTCGGACTTGGTCGTAACGTCATCTCGATCACAGTGGTCATGCTTACATGCCATGTTATGGGAAGACACTTTCATTTGTCAATGCCCATCTCTTGCTAGGCGCAGATTTAGGCTATTCCTCCATTGATGTCAAAGATAAAGCCTCGTTTATTAAACTTTCTGGCTGGTTTTCCAGCGTAGGGTAGTTTGCTTTTAATGTGCAGCCCTTGCATTTACCAATTTCTTCTCTAATTTGGAGGAACTTGGTCAGTACAAGGATTGCGTTTACCTGTGGCATATCTGGCATCTATACAGTGGACACTCTTTAAGTCAAGTAAATCAACTCAGAAACCATCGTAAGAACCTTATGGGCAAAAATCTTAAGAACATGGAAATATCTTACCATGGCGAGGATTTTTTCCACAGAATTTCATCATCCAGACGAGACTCAAATGGGTTAAAACTGCTACCCAATTTACTTACTTATTTAATTAATTAGTCATTACAACCCTTCTGTTAGTATTACAATCCAACTTCTCCACAGCACTTATGTTGTGTGAGTTACTTTTATTCATAAATGGCGGGACCTACAGTTTGAAGTCGATTTTGAGCGACAGATTTTTGAGAAATTTCTTGGCAATTTTATTTACTCTCAGAGTTTTTGCCAGAAATATCAGTCGCTTAAAATATATTTGGACATGTTGGCGACGTCTGACCTGGGGATTGAACCGTGGTCCCACTGCTAGACTAAAGCAAATTCAATTACCAATTTAACTTAACTTAGCTTATCAATCAGTTTAAAGCTCTTTTGTTATGTCCAAAATTGTTTAATTTCTTTCATTAGAAACCCTACTTTCAATTACCCATTAAAAACAAAGATAAAGAATGTATGTGTATGTGTGTATAACCACATGCAAACATGTATGCATACAAACACATATAAATCCACACAAGAAACAAGAAAAACTCGAGTTTTATATTCATTTTCTAATGTGTGCGTGTACGGATGGATGTGTAAAACTATACACTTACACTTCTAATACCACTACAAACATATTTAAGGTAAAATAGTGACAGCAACAACAACAATAACAATAGCAACAGGGGGGAAAAAATGGAACAGAATCTGAAAAGTATTACAAAATAAAAAGCGTAATACGCCATAAAATAAACACACTTGAATGAAATAAAATTAGACGGCGGGTAGAACGGGTCGAGGTTATGAGAACGAAGAAGAAGAAGAAGGACAACACCAACAACAACAGGCAAGAGAAAAACAGGCAAATAATTCTAACTGGAAATGGAATGCACATTCTTTGAAGCACAAAACCAATTCCCAAACTGCAGCAATATGTAACAAATATTCATGCTCGTACATTAAAAAAACTTGAATATGGATACGCAGCCAATGCTTGTGCTGGGGCTGATACTGAAAATGCTGGTGTACGAACAACTTCTCAGCCAAAACGCAAAAATCAAAAAAAAAATAAAAAAAAAAGAAGAGGATGTTGATGTTGTTTTTGGCTTCCAACACAACAGAATATTAAAAGAATATAAAAAATTGTATTTTTTTTGTTTCTCAAACAAACACAAACAGGACCATCACAACCAAACGCACAGTGTGTTGACCACAAAGTCTATTCAATTTGAATTTTTCCTTAACATTGGATGCACTACTCTAACCACCATCACCATCACTTCTATACCAAACCCAACAGATATGTATGTATGCTTACCACAAAAGAATGTTAATTTGTGGCACTCTGCTCTACTCGTGCACAGTTTGCTTAGTCTCAACGTAAATTTATTAAATTCTTAAAAAGATCGTATTTTTCTTTTGTTTTTCTGTTTTGTTTTTTTTTTACTTTTTGAAAATTATATGCAATTTTTAATTGCTTGACCCTAATACTTATCGCTTTATGTGTGTTAAGATTTTTCTACTATGGAGGGAGAAAAAAAAATAAAAGTGACTGGGATTTCTAGCATGACAAAACCCTTAAGATTAATAGCTTAAAACAAAAATATTCTAAAAGCTAGTAATACACAAGCATACGAGTATATGATATATGATCCAACTAATGTGTCAGACAGCATTTACTGTGTGAATCATGAAGGCCTTGAACTTAATGTTGAAAAAGTTATGTAAGCAAGAAATACGTAATGCATCAAACAAGGTCATGCCTTTGTAGAATTTTGTATAAAAAATAGAAGGAGTTATAATAAAATTATTGATAATTGGCACTAAGTATTCTACTAATTACATTAAGAAAAAAATGGAATTTCACCAAAATTTGCCACACCTATTGCTCTTCGAAGTCGCCGTGGTCTAGTAGGTAGTGTGTTGGCTTATTAGACGAAAAGCCAGGGTTAGAGCCCCAGGTCAGACATCAAAAATAAATACAAAAAGTATTTCTTTGGCGACTTCCTCTCAGGAGATTTCTGGCAAAAACTCTGAGACTAAATAAAATTGCCATGAAAAGTTCCTCAAAAATCTGTCGTTCGGAGTCGACTTTAAACTTTAAAATTAACACACACAACATAAGTGGTGTGAGAAACTAGGTCGTAATCCTGACTGAAGGTTTGTAATGACCAATTATATAGGTATTGCTCTTCGCCCACACAATTTAAATCGATGTTTTTGCATACATACATATATTTTCATTATAACTATTCAGCCAGGATTACGATCTAGATTCTCACACCATTTATGTTGTGTGTGTTAATACAGTTATACATTAGCGGCGGTTCCGACAGAGTTCTGAGAAACATTTCATGCCAATTTTTATTTACTTTCAGACTTATTGACAGAAACATGATGAGAAAAACATCACTCTAAAGAACAGCATTAGATCTTCAAAAAGTAATTATACAAAAGTGGTTTTCTGCCTACAATATACCACTGTACGTGAATATCTCCACAATTTATAGTTTTAAAGAAATTATTCCTTCTGCTACAATGACTAACACAGTCTTATTGGAATCAAAGAACAAAGATATCCGAATATCTTCGCATATTCATGTTTTTGGTGTTTTAATATTATTGTTACGTTTTTACCTTTTCAGAACGTTTAAAATACGAACTCGTAAATTGCAAATAAAATAAAAATCAATTTGTGTTTAGTTTTAATTAAAATTCTTTATTATTCTCACAATTCTGTGTGCCACTGTCCACAACTTTATGTAAACAACAACAATTGCCTTTTTTGTTATTCCTCTGTTTATATCCTTTGCGTGAACAATAACAATTACTAGACAATTATTCTACAGATCTTTGTAACGGAGATCTTCAAATTACGATTACTCTCTTCAAACACACCGCATCTTCATACAAGACTGACTGAACTTCATTAACTCAGTTGCCTGCTTTGTCTTGCCTTTTATATGGCAGAGTAAACAGTCTGATGAATGTTCTTGAAGGCGAATGTTCATGACTTCTATGTAGTTGGTAGTGTGCTAAACTTTAAATGTCGAGGCCGAGGGTTCGACTCCCACCAAAGACCCGAATTGTTGACATTATATATGATTAACCGCAATAGAAAAAGAAAGTGAGAAGAATTATAAAGCAATTCTCGAGAATATCAAACTGAGAAAGCTTTTATACTTGTCATTAAAAGAAAAAACAAAGCAAAAAAATTTAATTAAAATTTGTCTTACATTACCACTCTTTCCTATCTCCTATCTTTCTGTGATTCCAACAAAATGCACATGCATCTCCAAAGTGTTGATCATAAAAAAATAAATATATTCAGATTGATCAACAAATGACTTTATTTCGTTTATTGTTCGTTAGCCTACGGTTATAACCCGATGTAAATACTAAGAAGTTATAATATTTTGATGTTCTGGGCTCAGAAGTCCTGTGTTAAGTTGTATTATCGCTGAAGACATTCAAGTGGTTTGTATAAGGAATGCTTTAAATTTTTCCTTTTACTACCTACATATCGACGCCTCGATTCTATAACGTTCTAAGTGTACTTACAACGTTTTTAATGTTCTTGCATTTTTAAATTCTACGTTCTCTAACTTAAATACTGGTAAAATTTGGTTAAGATGCGCCGATCCGTTCCGAAGCTATAGGGAAAAATCTCCTTAGAATACACATATGGTCGTACATATGTCGCGTGAAAACTTAGAGAGCTCATAACTCGAAACACACCTTTTCGACTTAGAATGTTATAGAACGGAGGCGTCGATATATACACGACTTAAAAAAGATTACAACTAGCATATATGGACACCTAATTTGAAACCTATTTTGAGACTTCTTTTAAATAAAACCAAAGCAAAGTTATTGATTTTCTGTAGGTATTTGATTAAAATAAATTGTACTTATACCAGTATGTGGTGACTAGTGGATCGTATAAGACTTACTTATTTAAACGGTCATTACAAACCTTTAGTCAAGATTACAAACTAGTTTCTCACACCATCCATGTTATATGTGTTAATTTTATACAGGTTAATTTTATCCAGACCTACGGTTTAAAGTCGACTCCGTACAACAGAATTTCCAGAAACTTTTGCATGGTAAATTTATTTACTCTCAGAGTTTTTGCCAAAATATTTATTTCGCTTTGTGCGAGATATCCGAGTTGGGGATTAAGCCCTTGCATTTAATAAACGAACACAACGGCCGCTAGTTTAGAACGATTTCTCATTGCATGAGACTGTGAAGTTTTGTTTATTTGTTTAGTTATTAATTACAATTACAAACTATTTTGATATTTACTCAGTAACTTCGACCATATGCTCAGTGTAGTGTAGAAAAGCAGAGTCTCTGTTCGGAATCGAACACATCATCCTCACGCTAATAATCTAGCACACTACCTATTAGACTACCAGGGCACCCTTTTAAGTTTTATTTTCTGTATCCTACAATGTTAACCGATTAAAATATAATATGAACTTCTGCAACATACATCAATTTCATAAATTTCAATTTCATTAAAACATAAAGTAAAATGTGAATCGAGTTAGGTTTGTATTCATTGATTGATTACACCAGGTGGTAATACAATCGTTAAGAATTCATTTAACCAACCTAAACGGTGTAAAACTGAAGATAATAAATAACAATATCTCTGATATATGTTTCCATTAATTGAACTATCAGCAGGAACACATAATAATTCTGGAAAACCTTAATTTTAATCCAGATCGTCTTATTAATTTAAAGATTTCCGTTTTAAATCTACTACAATCCAAGGACTTAAAAATAAAATATTGATACAACCACCTGAAATGTTTTTATTAATAAATTTATAATTGTTCAAGGCTTTACCTAAATCCTTGCCTAATGCAATATCAATCCCCTTTCAATAAACTTATATTGTTTAACCTATCGATTGCAACGCCTGCATTGCATCCTGAAAACTTTTCAAAACACTCTTTCTATGGATCCAAAAGAGAATCTCTCCTCATTTTTATGATCATGATCACTTTATCGGAAAATCTGAAGTTTACCAAATGGCAGTCACAAAGTGTTGGCAGAATCTTCTTAAATTCTTCCAAAAGAATCGCTTAAATACAGCTAGGAATGGACAGTTGCGTTCCAGTGCTGAAACAAGAAAGCATTATAAAGTTTTCAAAAATCTCTGGAGATCACAAACTCAAAAATTCTATACATCGGGTGGGCTATCTATCGGTTTAAATGTGAACCATGGGTTTATTCTAATCTGGCAATACTTCTGTCACCATATTCAGTCACAAAATTCAGTATATTATCTCCACTGAACGTAAGGAATCGGTTTACGCTTGAGTAACGTTGAGATTTACTGGAGATTATTTCCAAAACAGAGACAATTGGTCGGAAATTGCAAGAATTGAAAAAAAACATATTTTCGAATGAAGTTAATTTTTAACTTGGTGGGTATCTAATAAGCAAAATTGCCGTATTTGGGGCTAAGAAAACCCATACGTGGACTTACAGAGTCCAATGCACACATTATGAGTGGCTGACTTGTGGAGCGGAGACATTATTGGCCCATACTTCATTGAAAATGATGACGGCGCAACCATTACGGTCAAAGGAGACACCTATCGAAAAAGTGCAGGTAAATCGTTCCGTTCGAATTAGGTACTGTGAGACCAGCTACGACAGTCATATGAATGAAATATTATTCAATTGATAAACGGAACAATCGTACTTCACAAAAAAATTTGGCAAAAATTCAAACCATTTTTGTTTTATTGCATTTTTAAATTTAAACTTTTAAATAGTCCACCCTTTACAAATATTCTAGATATACTGACCAATTTTGAAAATTCAATATGACATCCCCAAATGAAAGAAATCATTTGTGAAGTACGAGGAACGAGTATAATCTACGCCCAAGAAGGACATCCATTGTGCCTATGTAATGCTATGTATTTAGTGGGATCATAAGATTGTTATCCATCATGAGCTGCTAAACTGGGCTAGATTATCTCATGAGGCCTTAGCAGGCAACATTTAATTCGATTAAGCGTACATTGGCCTAACAGCGCCCTGAATATGACATCGCTAGGCCACATATTGCGACGCTGGTCAAAATCTATTGGGAAACGGTGGTTGGGAATTTTACATCACCTGCCGTATAGCCCAGTCCTTGCTTCTTCTGACTAGCAATTGTTTCGATCGGAAACAGGGTATCAACTCGATTTATGAAACCAAGTAAATTGCGAAAAACATGGGAAAAATCGTAAATTTTATCAACGAAAAGCAGGTCTTTTTTATTTTTTTTATATTAGGGGCTAATTCATGCTCCTAAACTGATGGACATATTTTATTAAAATTAAAAATAGTTCATAACAATCACTGTTCTTCCGCAACAACTTATGCAACGAAATGTAATGAGATGAGTAAATTTTTCCCTGTGCCCGTGTTGGCTGGCTTTTGTCGTAAAAATGTTGCGTATTGTCCTTAGAAATGAAGGCACAAAGCAAAGGAAACAAAAAACACACACAAAATAAATAAATAAAAGAGAATGATAAAGCCAGGTAAATAGGAAAATCAAGAAGCATTAGGATTCAGTAGCAGCCACAACAAAAGCAACAACAACAGCAACAATCAGCATAGTATCAATAGTAATAGCAAACAGAGCAACACAACCGAGTTACGAAAATAGAGGAGATTGTATCTTATTTACGATGTTTTACACAGGAGTGCATTAAATTTTGAATACTTTTGATTTTGTAATCATACACGTAAACACACAAGTACTCCCATATATATACATGCCTTAGGTATGAGTGTATTTGTAGGAACATCTCATATATTCACATTTGATGGGCAATGATTGTAATGGCTTTTGACTGAATCAATTCCTTTGGTATTATTGGCTACGGATTTCTCTTCTCTACACTGTCCTCACTTCAGTTCAGTTCCGTTCAGTTCAGTTCAGTTGAGTTTGTTCAATTTGGTTTTTATTTTCTATTTATGGCCGGTGGTGTTGGGTTGGTATTGGTATGATTGTGATACCACAAACACTATCATCACCATAATAGTCGCCATCACCATAATAATGTACTCGCCGAAAGACTTCTCTTTTATAATTGTATCAGGCACACACATACACATATTCTCACTCACACAAAAGAATTCTGTTCATGTTTTTGTATGAATGTGTATGTATAGATGCGTGCAGGGTATTTGTGAATGCATAGGTTTGGTTGTAGAGTCACCACTCTGTCTAATTTATGTAATTTGTCCTTGCGTCCATCTGCAATTGGCTTGCATCCCATTTGGCTTGGCATGTCGCATGCAACCAAAAAAACAACAATAACGAAATAAAAAAAAAGAAAAACATACAAAATACTGCTCGTACAATACAATATTTACAACATTGGACATATTCGAGTGCATTTATACGACGAAAAAATGTCTAGAAAAAATAGGAGAGGAAAAACAAACAACAAAATTGGGAAAGAATAAATGGTCCTGTTTTGTTATTTGTGTAAAACCATAATTAAAATTACCTGCCTGCGCAATATTTGCTCACTTGTTTGTATTCGTATTAAGTTGTTATAGTCCTTCAATGCCCACACTACACTGCGTTCAAAATTTATTCGCACGGTTTGTAGTTCACGAAAGAAAATGGGTTGTATTGGAATCATTTTTGGAATGAACGAAAATTGTTCGTATTGGTTTCTGCCAATACAGCGCATAGAAAAACTGAAATGATTTATCTTACAGATTAGCTTGGAATACAACAACATATTCCAACATTAGTGGGTTCCATCGGCTCCCCAAAAAAGATCAAGCCCGCCTTACATGTCATTGGAAACTAGCCAGTATCTTACATGTGCTCCCCACGAAGCTTAAAGTTACCGCTTTTTCATTATTAAAAATGACAGTTGCGGACCTTAAAATCAAAGATAATGCGTATGTTTTGATTCTTATTATGTTTACAAAGCTGTCTTGGAAGCCAAATATACTCAACAAGGGAAAAAATGGCCTCTATTGCCCCTTACGCTTTTTACAAAAGGCTGGAGGAAAATGGCGCCTTGTTTGAAAGACCTATTTATTCCATTATGTATGGCATATGACATCGCTCACATGTTTGCCTGGGCTTCGCATCCGAAATGTATAAAATTCCATGACTCTGGCTCATAAATCAGGCTTAATTTGACCGCAGAGGTTTGTGGCATATTTTAAGATTGGCAATATACACTCGTTGCCTGTCTAACGGATACACATTTAGTTGTGAATTAGTTGTGCCTTGATTACTAAACTTAAGTAGGTGCAGGAAATAATTTTATACCTCTTTCCACTGGACCTTTATTGCAAGAGGTTTGTGACTAGAACTAGTAGGCATCTCACTCTCTTTGGGCAGTTGGATAATAACATGGATTAAATATTGATCCTAAAAGAATTTGAAACTGTCAAGAGTATTGATTATAGTCGCCGTAGTTTAGTAGGTAGTGTGTTGGCTTATTAGACGTGAGGCCACAGTTGAAACACCAGGTCAGACATTTTCAACAAAATGAAATATGAAAAAATATTTCCGAGGCGACTTCCTCTCAGCAGATTTCTGGCAAAAACTCTGAGAGTAAATAAAATTGCCATAAAAATTTCTCCAAAATCTGGTTTTCGGAGCCGATTTGAAACTGTGGGTCCCGTCACTCATGTTTAAAATTAACACACACAAAATATGTGGTATGAGAAGATAGTTCGTAAATCTGACTGAAGATCTATTTATATATGTATGCATGTAAGAGTATTGATTACATAATACCACACTATGAATAATGCGCCTCGTTAAGGTCTCTGTTCAGATTAACACCGATGGTTCCATGCTGAAAGCAGCTGGTGACAGAATCCTTTTTTCTTGGTCAGTTGTGGCAAAGCCATCAGATTTTCCCGTGAGTTCTCTACATTTGAAACTTCTTTGAATTTATAATAAACAATCCATTATATATATATAGATCCTGTCAACGGCGAGTGGTCAGTTTCTGATATATGCATAATAGCGCAGCAAATCCCAAGCTGAATTGGTGGCATACGAAAAATCCGCTCCGATAACATTCCTTCTATGTCATGTTATTGCCACAAAAACGAGAGAGCACAGTGATTGAAAACAATTCGTCAGGAACTGCGTCATTGACCCCAATGAAAGGTCTTCTATCGGATTCATGAACTTTTTATAGCGTAATTTTCGACTAACAGAGAAACTCAATACTCCTTAGTACAGAAAAGAAGCCATTCTTGTATCTTCCTTCAAGACGTTCATGATGACACAATTTTTCCTACTGCTCAACCCCGAAATCCTATCGTTCCTGAAGGAAAAGCTAATGAGACAAATGTCTTCCTGCTCCTGCTATAATATCCTGGTTACAGACCCATCATGCAGCAGTCCATCTACATCTCTAAGTGTCAGTAACTGTGATATAATTTTTAACTGAGAGGACTACTTCCAATGTGGTGGATAAACTTGTGTCCACTAGTTCAGTGAATGATCTACCAACGCCAGTAACGCAAGATCGGGCAAAACCATCCTCACTATCCATGAGAGTATGCATGATAATTCGAAGAAGTTGATTTCGCGTCGCTTAGGAGAATTTGACAAATTTCCCGTCGTTATTTGAGCCTGTACCCATACAAAATTCAACTAATCGAACTGAAAATAAACGACTATAGACAAAACCGTATGGTCGGGCTCTGGGGCAATTGACAACCGTCCCTAATTTACATCGAAAAATCATCTTCAGCGACGAGGTTCGCTAATGGATGACCTGGAAAGTAAACAAAGATAACTATCGAAATTGGGACAATACCAATCCATATGAGGTCCAAGAGCATCCAACGCATTCCGAAAACTTTTCGTGTGGATTATAAGATGGCGGCATCATCGGTTCATATTTATTTAAGAACAACGTAGGGCCAGCTCATCATTGTCAATGGCAGATGATTACCTACATTTTTGCTTTAAATTAGGTGATCTGGACGCCAACGAGATGTGTTTTCAGCAGGACAACTCTAAATGGTACAGAGTTTATCTCAGGTTGGATATTCTACCTAAATTCAATAAAGGCTTAATCATCTGACGTGGAGGTGATGTGATTAAGCCACCGAGATTGCGGTTCGAGCCCGTCAGACTTTTTCTTTTGGGATCGCAGGTATATGCGAATATGCCACAAAACACTGTGGTCAAATTAAGCCTGATTTACGAGCCAGAGTTATGGAAATTTATACATTTCGGATGCGCTCCATTCAGGGAAGCCGAGGCAAATATTTGAACGATATCATATGCCACACATAATGGAATCAATGGGTCTTTCAAACAAATAAAAATGTCGATAATATCTCACAATTCGTTTGATTGAAAATTAGATTAAGAAGCGCTTAATAAAAGACCCAGTATTAGTATAATATTTTCAAATATTTCAATAAAAATTTACTATCAAAACTCTACAAGCAATTTTTGTTTAACCAAACGTAGGAAAACTTTTAATGCTCAGTATACGTACGTAATTGTATATTGTAGACAACACGTTTGTGGTTGTGTGGTATTGTTGATTTTATATGATTTTCAAAGAGATTTTTTATGCTGACAATTTTTAGTTTATTACCTTACATTGCAGATATAAAGTCATTTGGTGTTCAGTTCATATTTTTTTTCCTACTTTTTTTCTTTTTGGCAATTCAATTGAGGTTTGAAGACTTTACTCGTGCACTTATTATGTGTATTATTGCTTTAAACAGATCTAAACTTTCGTGCGTTTCAGTCGCATTTAGTATTTTGGCCACATTATGGCTTTAATTAATTTTTATATCAGAAGCCAATAATAATCAATGAAATTATACGGATTTACTCACAAAATTCTAAAGGAGACAACACCCAATATACTTTCAATAAATTTAAAGGAAAATCTCAGATAAATATTTAATTTAAGAGCTTCCAATTTGATTTTCTAAGGTAATTGCTTATTTAATACTGCTTTTATGATTTTTGTGCAAATGAAACAGGAATTTTCCTCGAGTTAGCATAACATATTATTACGCGGACAAAAATAAACAAGAGAAACGGACAACAAAAAAACTTACATGTAATACGATAACAGAAATTACACAAGCAAATGGTTATAAAGTCGGCTCTAAGGATGGCTGTAAGCATGACCTCTAGGTAGAAGAATAAGAAATCAAACTTTCCTTCGGCTAATGATCTCTAATACGGCTCTTCAAACGTATCAGGAATTATATATTCTAGGCTTGTGATACTTAAATAAGGATTAGCATCCAAGGATACGCGGAAGGTGTTTAATATTCGATAAGTCTTTTTCTTTTAGTTCGTCCTTGAATATTCCTTGTGTGATTCTGCAACATTCTGGATCTGAAAATATGACTACCAATTGCCATTTTACCATCACCATCATATTCCGACATAGAAATTTTGAATGTAGGAAATAGACCTACGTTTGTTACTAGCGTTAAAAGGGAAGTTTTGGACTTAACTACAGTTAGCCCAAGCATATCAATGCTTATAAAGACTGAGGATTATCAAGCAAGCAATATTTATTTGACAACAAAATAATAAAATTCTCTCTAGAGGGTTAAAGTACTTGGATACCAACATTTAGAAATCTAAAGAGAACTGATTTGGAGACATAAAGGGATACCTAGTTAACAACGTACAACGCATTTTAAGGAGCAAACATATAGGAAGTCTATTTTGACTCGAAAATAGTTAAATGAGGCAACACTAGATTCTTTCAATTGTAACTGCTCCTTAAAACCATGCGTCAGAGAGAAAGACGCTACACTCAGAACCGAACTTCTTAGGTTCGGAAATAAAGTAAAGTAAAGGACAATGGCGAGAATTTCACTCGAAACTTACAGAACTTAACAAAGAGATAAAAAAAGTTCTGTGAGATCGTAGGATGTTTACCGCAGATAGCAAAACAATATGAAGAAATGGATCCTGAGAGAAGACGTTCTTAAGAAGAGAAAATAGGATCTTTGCCAATAGCGAAGTAGAAAGGCAGAACTGCTGTAGCAAGCACACTTCCCAGAAGTAGGAAGAATATTAGCGGGTAGCCAGATAATAGGTCGGTCATCAAAGAACATCCCCTAAACTCTGCAAACCAATTAGTAACACAGCTCTGATCTTGAAAACACTTGAAAAAGTTGTGGGCAATTATATAAGAAGTGGCATATTAGAAAGTGTACCGATGTATCCTAGCCAGCATTCCTATAGGGCAGACAGATCTACTGAGGCAGATTTTGTAGATTTAGTAGGGACCACTCAGAAGTCCTTAAATGTGAAAGAGGGGACGATATGTGCATTTCTTGACAAGACGTATTTGTGATATTTCTCACAGAGTCTTAAATAGGGAGTTAAATAGAGAGAGTAAGGAGCGTAGAGATCCTATACATGCAATCTGCGAAAAAATCGCAGGCAACGAGATAATAAAGATCATCACATTCAGAGGATACACACAAACTGGGGCCAGTTCACCACTAATGTGGCGTCAGGTTATGGATGAAGTCCTTACAAAACTATCGGATGCAGACATTGACTACCAAGGGAGTGCAGATGATATAGCTTTAATGACTAAGGACAAGTTGGTAGAGACTCCTTGCGTCATCATTCAAAGAGTTCTTGAAATTGTAAGTGGTTGGTGCATTACAGTGAGATTATGGATAAGCCCGTGCAACTTCACAATAGCACCATTGACAAGATGAAGAAAACTTCTTATATGGAAGAATATTCGACTTCAGAGATTCCAGAGATAATATCAAAAAAAAATGGAAGTAAAATATCCAGAAATAACATTAGAAAAACTAGATGTGTAGGGGTCATATAGAGAGCATTCACAAGATCATGTTAGAAAAGGCCAGACATGTTATAATAACATTCAGAGATATCCTGGGGATGTAACCCAGGAATTATGCACTGGACGTATATCAGACTTATAGTGATCTATGGAGCCATAGTTTTGCAGACAGAGCAGAAATCTGCTCAAATGGAGTAGGGGAAGGTACATATGATAATAGCGGTTGTTAGTATAACAGAGGGAATGAAAACCTGTATCTCTGTTGGATTTAATTCATATTCAAAGGCAGTTTTAGCATTGAATGCGTTCTTCTAACACCATCCATTAATGTGGCTGCAGTTTCAAAAGATGTAAATTTCAAAACATTTCTACCATGTCCTCTTACAGTCGTAAAAATTAAAAATTCTCAATAGATTTAGCGGTACCATACGTACATCCATTTGCTGTACTTTACTAATACCAAATTCTTGCATCGTTCCTTCATATAACAAGTTTTGCTGTTGATTTAATTTAATTTGCAAATATACAGTGGCTGAAACGTATAACTGGACACTTGGTATGAGATTATTCAAATGCCGATTTTCACTTCAATTAGCATTTCTTAATAAAAAACAGAAAAGAAAAAGAATATTAACGAAGGGCTGCCCTGGTAGTCTAGTGGGTAATGTACTAGACTATTAGCGTGAGGGTCGTGGGTTCGATTCTCACCAGAGGCTCTGGTCTGTGACACTACACCGATCATATGGTCAAGTTACTCTGCTCATATATAATCGTATTGTATTTAATAAATAAATAAATATTAACGAATTTCATATCAAATGCTTAATTGGACCGTCAAATAAAGGGCACTGTTTTAACAATTGGAACCAAAACCGTTTGCTTTTATTAATGCTTCCAAGCCACAAAGCATCGACTGCACGATGTTGTTCCATTCTCGTTTAATTCCTTGTTTCCACTGCTACACTGTGTTGATACTGCATTTATAGGGCTTACGGGCGAGAATCTACCAAACATGCTCAATAATGTTTAGATCGGGGATCTGTGCCGGTGTTTGGAATAGTTTTGAACAATTATGGATAAGCTACAGCTTGGCAACGTGGTTCGCATCGTTGTCCTGGTAGAAACTAATGTATCCAATATATTTATCTTATCGACACTTTGGTTCACATTTTGTTTTAAAATGCCCAAATGGAATGTATCAATTTTAATGTCTAAATAATGAATATACCCTACTCCTGCAATGGCAACATATCCCCACTCTAATACGGACAGTCCCTCATGCTTGAAAATAGCCTGAGTATTGTTAGGCAAGCACTCAGTGTTTGGCTTACGCTACCTGTACCGCTTTTCATCTGATCCATATAGGTTAAATTTATTTTCATAAGCAAAGAATACCTATGTAAGTATTATGTAGGCACTATGCAACTAGTCCTTAGTGTCCAATTACTGTATTTGAATTGTAATTAAAGCAAATTTTGATAAAAAAAAATATATCATTACTTTTTCGCCGTAGTATAGTAGATAATGTGTTGGCTTATTAGACGTGAGGCTTAATCCCCAGGTCAGACATTTCCAATAAAACGAATCAGCAGATTTCTGACAAAAACTCTAAGAGCCATTATTATTACAACTTGCCGTTAACTAAAGGGAGAATACAAACAAATACAACAAAAGAAGAAGCCCGTCGTTGCCACTGCGTTTAAATAAAACTTGTTTAATTTAAGCAGTTTTATCGACATTGCTCCGTCACTGCCATATTTTTGAAAAAGTTAACATTATTTTATCTGTAAGTTGTAATAAAGAAAATAAGTTAAAGGTAACTTTGCTGTTCCCTTTAGCTAAAGGTACCTTTAACTAAACTCAAGTTTTACGGCAAGTTGTAATAATGGCCGTAAGAGTAAATAAAATTGCCAAGAAAAAATTTCTCCAAAATCTGTCATTCGTAGTTGATTTTAAACTGTGGGTCCCGCCACTCATGTATAAAATTAACACACACAACATATGTGGTATGAGAAGATAGTTCGTAAATCTGACTGAAGTTCCGTTTATGTATGTATGCATGTAAGAGATTCGATTACATACACTATGATTTCTCGAAAAAACGGTTTGGAAAAGAAAGTCAACAAAATTGCCTTGAACTGTAGGTTCCGCCACTCATGTATAAAATCAGCACACATAATATAAGTGGTAAGCTTCTCATACCAGTCGTAATCCTGACTGAAGTGTCTGTAATGTATGTATGTAAAATAATTTGATAATTCTTTATTATCAATCGATAGATAGAAAAATGAATAAAAATTTGTTTTTTCTCCTATCATTTTAGAATTTAGAATTAAAATAATTGAATCGCTTCATTTACAAAAATTTCTTTTGAGAAAAAAAATTTACTGGGCCGTTATTGATTCAAACAAAAGTATATACATATTTTTAATTTTCCTACATTGAAAATTTATTAATGAATGCAATTACTAGTTGAACATTGAATACGTGCTGTCATGTTTCTAGTCAACAAGGACATCATCAGCCGGATTTAATAAATTTTGATTAAAAAATCCTTTCGCATTCGAATAATTATTGAAAATAGGAAAAAATTGGTTTTTTTTTGTAAATCAATACAGGGCATTCAAGTAAATAAACAACAAGTTTTTGTATTTATTTTACACACGGTACACATATGCAGATTTTGTTTTAAAGCAAAAAGTCAATAATTGTACTTAAAAAAATGGGAATTTATTCAACTTTAAAAAAACCGATAAACATACAAAAAAAAATTGGAAAGAAAAACATCATGATTGCAAAAGAAAAAAAAATGTTTTTGAATTTTTTTATTTCCTTATACGAGCAAAATAAAAAATCAACAAATAAAAAAAAATGGACTTTTCATAGTTTTTGTTAAGATTTTATTTAAATATCACATTTCGTGACTATAGTCCGGTAGTAAAATGTTCCGTTTTTAGAAGTTCTCTTCACTTCTGTTGTATTTCCATTGCATTTAATTTCTTGTTTTTTCAGTCTTTCCTTGTTTGTGGCCCAAAATTGGTGCTACAAAAAGTTTTTATTTAGCACGAGTGATAATAATAACACCTATTTTTTAACCTGCATGTCAATATAAGAGTATGGGTCTCTTTCTCCCTCTCTCTGATTTTTATTTTATTTTCACAACGGCATGATTTATAAAATTTGTATAAATTGAAGAGAGAGTAAGAGAGAGCAAGTGGTTACCCTTTGAACTAATTCACTGTTTGAATGATGGAAGGAAACTATCGGGAGCACTACGAATCAGGTTATCAAAAATGTCAGTTTATTTTTAATTTTAAAATATACAGTGATGTCGAAAATAATAAGGAAACCGATGTGACCGTTAGAAAATTGATAACGTCAATGGATCCTCACGGTGCTCATTTCACCCGCATCTCAACTGACGAGCTAGTGCATTAATTCCGGATTTGGATTTGGGTATGCCACTCATCTCGGTTAAATTAGCCAGTGTGCGAAAATTATTTTGGGACGCCAACCTATGCTGCGTCAATGAAGAAATTTGCTGCACTGCTAGATTCGTTTGGTCCTCGATGGATAGAAGGCGCACCAACCAACTACTCGGACTTGATCGTAGTGTGATTTCGATAACAGTGGCAATGAGTATAGGTCATTGCGTTATGGGAAATCATTTTGTTACCCAGTGTGAGATAAAACAGCTTGTCATGATACGTTAGTGGTGATTTTGAACCGCCCCGAGCTTCGGATCTAACCAGTCAGTTCCCTTAGTGCACGTTCGCCACTATGCCCAGATCTTCAAACATTCTTTCACTCAAAAACCGAAGTGCAGGGCATTCGCATGGCAGTATCTGTAGTAATGCTGGTGGTGCAGGCCGAGCTTGTCAGCGATACTGCCAATAGCTCGGTGTCCCGTTAAAATTCCAGTTAGAATGCGAACCGTTTTCTTGTCGAACTCAAGTAGTAACCTCCTTCTCACGCTGTCCAATGCTGGACACAACAATTTTAAAGTTCGGCAACCAGGTACTATGTTAGACCACCACCACGATTTGTTGACTTCCATGCTGCTTTATCCAATTTGGAAAAGTATCCTTGTAGGGGCGCATACTCCTCTATTGTCTCCTTTTGTATTTGTATTTGCCTGCAAAATGTTACGAATTCATATGGAAACTTATTATGCCAATACAGAAAAATGTTGATCCGTCACCTCGTGGGATGGTGGTCTATAAAAATAAAAATTGTTCTTTGTTACAGGTTTTTGTTTATGCGATATTGTGTTCTTTTTTTTCTTATTCTCTCCCGGTTTCCAACATTTTGGTAAAACGGTTTTAACTTTTATATCCGCCATTGTTGTAGTTGTTTTTTTTTTTTTTTTTTGTTTCTGTGTTATGGTGGTTTTTGTACGAGAGTTTTTTTCCCTCGTTTATATAAAAAATAAATAAAAATACAACGAGTTTAAATAGTAGAAAAAAATAAAATATAGCGGGCCCAGTAGTACAGTACAGTTCAGTGTTTAAAGTGTGGTAAATCAAAGTCTGAAAAGTCTGTTAAACACTTCTTGTTTTCCACCTGACAGGAATTGGAAAAATGTTTAATTCGTTTGTTTTTCTTATTTACCAATTTTTGTTGTTGTTGTTGCCATTGTTGTTATTGCTGTTTTTAGTTTTATTGTTGTAGTTGTTTGTTTGTTTGTGTGTTTTTATTGAGTATATTTTTATTTATTTAAACATTTTATTTTTATTTCTCTATGCTAAGGTCGGTCGTTCATTCAGCCGGAGTCGGTCATACAATTTGAAGCAATTATCGCACATGATGTAACACGTTAAACACGAAATTGATGGCAAAAGGTGCCGCCATATTGTAGTGATTTCATACAAACTGCCTCATAAAGGCCCCTTTTTTGAACTTTTGTACAACGGAAAAGGCCATTTAAAATAATAAAAAAATGGGAGTAAAGAGGACTCTTTAATCTATCTTTTGACTTTCTTCAATACAAAAAACAAAAACAAAATACTCTTAAAATATTCAAGTGTTTTAAATACAAGAGTATTTTAGAGATTATAAACAGTATTCGCTATAAAATAAAGGATTCTGCAAAACTATATTAATTAATACGAAACAAACAAAAGAAAAAAATTAATGAGTAGGGACAGAAATGCAAACGAGAAATTTTGAAAATTTCAGTTTCTATCAGTTGGGTTTAAATGTGAACCATCGGTTATTTTGTATATTATCTCCACTGAACGTAATGAATTGGGTTAAGTTTAAGCAATTTTCGGATTTATTGGAAATTTATTTCCAAAATAAGGACAATTGGTGGGAAATTCCACGAGAATGTCGTATAAAATTTAGTCGTAGAGAGGGACTAACAGTGCCCGGTATACGCAAGTTTATTGCTAAAATACGTGAAACTGTTATCATTGTTAATGCGCCAAGACGTGGGCTCGTACAGTTCGTACACCCGAAAATATCGAAGCTGTGGATAAGAGTGTGCGTGAGAATACATCAACATCAACTCGTCATCGTTTTCAAGAATTGAACATTGCATGCACCAATCGAATATTGCGAAAAGATCGCGGTATGACATCTTACAAAGTTCAATTGGTTCAAGAGTTGAAGTCGCATGACCATCCGCTTTTTTCACTACGCTATGTCGTCTTTTCTAAAAAGCTCATTTTCATCTTGGTGGGTACGTTAATAAGCGGATTTGCCGTATTTGGGGCTCAAAACCCCACACGTGATCTTACAGAAGGTAATGCATCCATTACGAGAGACTGTTTGGTGAGGCTTGTAGAGCGGAGACGTCAGTGGCTCATATTTCTCTGAAAATAAGGACGGCGCAACTATTACGGTCAACGGAGACACCTATCGCACCATGATAACCGATTATTTAGATGTCGTCGTGGTCTAGTAGGTAGTGTGTTGGCTTATTAGACGCAAAAGCCTGGGTTCGAGCCCCAGGCCAGGCATCTAAGACAAAATACAAAAAGTATTTTTTCGGCGACTTCCTCTCAGTAGATTTCTGGCAAAAACTCTGAGAGTAAATAAAAATTGCCATGAAAAGTTTCTCAATAAATAAAAAATCTGTCGTTCGGAGTCGACTTTAAACTGTAGGTCCCACAACTCATGTATAAAATTAACACACACAACATAAGTGGTGTGAGAAACTAGGACGTTGTACAATGGTCAATTCGGCCTCCGGGTACTGTACTTGTCTTAATTGACGTGTACTTACGTCCTCTAAACTAACCTAACCTAACTTAACCGCTCTTCATGATATTTATGTGACCGATGTTTGGTTTCAACAGGATGATGCAACTTGCCACACATCTCATGCCACAATCGACTTATTGCGTCCATCGTTTCTTCTTCCTTGACACGGTTTGTCTATTTTCTGCGGGGAGCCGTTAAAGAAAAGTGTTATGCCGACAAACCAAAGACAATTAAGCATTTGAAGGCAACCATTATTATTGCCATTGCTGAAATACGACCCCATACACTCGAAAAAGTGCAAAAAAATTAGTCCGATCGAATGAGATACTGTGAGGGCAGACGCAGCAACCATATGAATGAAATAATATTCCATTTATAACCGGAACAATTGTACTTTATAACTGGAACTAATTACAAGATTAGGATATGTGAGGTGATCCTTAGAGGAAGATGGTTCACTTATGCCAGCATTTAGAGTCGTTGTGATATCACAATCAATTATACCCAAGGGTCAAACATTTCCTAAAGAAAACCATCCCGAATCCAAATTAAATCTTGCTGTTACAGTAATTTTTATATCATAGAACTCGGTAACTAGTCATTGGACCGTTGGGCATAATTCTTAGCGTAAGAGACTACGGGGAAATGTAATTTGCGCCAATGGGGAAGAAGTGATAACTATATTGCCCCCCCCCCCCCCCTTTGCTAACACACAAAGACCATATCTTGCCGTTCACTGGCAAGTTCACACGCTGACCATATGGCCCATTACGTTACCCAGTGAGAGAAAAGACGCCATTGCCATGATCGTTAGTGATGAATTTGAACCACCCCGAGCTTAGTGGCACGAACGCCACCACGCACAGATCTGAAACAGAAGTATCTTAGAGTTCACTTATCTTTTAAAATCTCCAATTTCGTCCTCAGAAATACTTACTGGTTCCAAGTGAAAGTATAAAAATTGTTTCATCTTTTTAAGGATAGTACAGTGAACTAATGGCCTATGAGTGAATGTCTTAATATATTGCGTGTGCCAGTTTTACAAACTACGAACAAATGATTCCATTAAAGCGGTATAAGGGAAGTATACTATGCAAAAAAATTCTTAAATTTCATGCAAATATACTAGATTTACTCCTGCTGAACCTTCTATTAATATTGAACACTATACTTTTGTTTTTTCCGCCACTGTTTTGCAGTGTGATAGCAATAGCTAGCAAGAGTATGAGTTTGAAAACTTAAATCTTAAATGGATTTTATAGACTAGACAAAACTGAACTTCAAATCATAAATCACCCTGTTTCTTTTTATTGTTTGTTATTGACGCAATAAAGTAATTTTCCAATTGTTGTTATTGTTGTTAGTGCCAATGTTATTGCTTTTTTTATTTCACTGGAAATACTCGTTCAATATAGACTGTGCCATTATATGGGTTCACTTATGATTCTATAAGAAGAAACATTTTGTCTGATAATAAAACGTTATTTCGATGAGCACAAAAGGCATAAATTTATGTTCATTTGGTTAATAGAATTATTATGCAGTCGGTGTAGTCTAGTAGGTGGTTTGTTGGGCTTATTAGACGCAAGTCCGGAGTTCAAACACAAGCTTAGACATTTCGAACAAAACGTAATTTTAATTCGCCGACTTCCTCTCAGTCGAGGTCGCCCTGGTCTAGTAGGTAAGTGTGTTGGCTTATTAGATGTGAAGCCTCGGTTCAAACCGCAGGTCAGGCATCTCCAACTGAACGAAATATGAAAAAATATTTCTTCGGCGACTTCCTCTCAGCAGATTTTTTGGCAAAAACCCTGAGAGTAAATATAATTGCCATGAAAAGTTTCTCAAAACTCTGTCGTTCGGAGTCGACTTTAAACTGTATGTCTCGCTACTTATAGATAAAATAATACACACAACATGGGCGACATGAGAAGCTAGATCGTAATCTTGACTAAAAGGTTGTAATGACTAATTAACCCATTTACAGCCAAACAAAAACTACGAGTAAAATTTTTATAATTTCAATATATTTATTTTTAACAATGTAAAAAAACAGAAACGTAAAAAAAATAAAATTCAGGACATTAGAGGGGTGTACCCAAATTGGTACAATGGCCACTTATGAGTGATATTTTGCAAAACAATTTTTTTCAACGCAATGTTTTTTGAATTTTTTGCAACTCCAGCGGCTTCTATTGTGGCAGATGACACAACGCACACGCTTAGGAAGCTTTTCTGGAACATGATCAGAGCCGTCTAAATGTAGACCCTTAATATTTGATGACGAAGGCCGAGCAGAATGTCTTTTGGACGACTGTTTTAGACAAAACCTAGCTATGGATCGACGAAATTTTTATTGATCCATTGCATTTTCTTCACAAAATTCATGTAGGCGCCACGCATTTGATATAGTCATATCAATCTTGTACGTAAATAAATACCACCACCATTTTTTGCTATGTATGCTAATTCAGTATAAAGATATAGATTGGTCCATTTCATCAACTCCGCCCATGCTTTTGTTGTAAGTTAGAAACAAGTGATGTATTTGCATATCAACTTTTTGTTTTTTTCAGAAGACCATCTTTTAACTTTTCCTACTGGTTCATAAAAATCGTAATTGGTCGCCATTGTGCAAATACTGTTATGCTTCCAGCGGACCAGTAATAACTCATTATTTTTGTCAAATCTGAAATCGAAATCGGCTCCTAATTTTTTCATCATCTTTTTTGCATTTGGCAGAGAACATTTCTTAATGCGGTTTTCTCGGATTGTTCCTATGGCACTGTAACGTAAAACCATTGAGTAACTCAAAACTTGTAAAAATATTATCAAAAAAGATTTTGTGGTTGGCAGGATTCATGGTCAATTTTTGTAGCAGCATTTTCACAACCCTAGTACCCAATGGCTCAGAAACAGGTGTAGTAAATCAACTATACTATATATCAACACAATAAATATCAAACCAGTAACAATATCCAGAGGAACTTGCTGCAACCCAGTTTTTATAACCAAACCGAATAGGTTTACCTCGAATATACTGTTTTGCTGAATGGCGACCGTAATATTTCACCATGGATTCGTCGATAGAAATATGTTCGTGGAAAACACCCCTTTGGTTAAATTTTCTAATAAGAATATCAGCAAGTTGACGTACTTTAAACATTTTGTCACTAGTTTTTGCAGCGTCGTTAGTAGTATACTTGTGGCCATTGTACCCAAATTGGAACAGCATTATTATATGTTTTCTTAGATCTTATACATTTGTTGTATGAAACTAAAAATGCTTTTCAATGTTTCAGTGTTTTTTGAATTTTATATTATAATACAAATAACGACTATAAGCTTTAGGTAGAAAATATAACTTTGATTGCCATTGACCGACCTCTACATGTGTACACCCAAACCTTTTTTTACGCGGTAGATACGTTCCGTGTAAAAAAAAAACGCGTAAAAAAGACAAATATTATGTATGTATGTAAGTGTATAAACAAACTGAAAAAATATACATAGGATTGATGCAGCAGCCTACATATGCCTAAAAAATTGAATAACTTTATAAAAATGCACAGATTTAGTTCAATAGTATAACAGAGTTTTTATTTTATTTCATTTTATGATTATAAAAAAATAAAGAAAAAACTTAAAAATTCTCTTCCATTTACAAAAATAAAATTAGTTATCAAACTCTTAAGACAATTAGTAACGGAATTATTTACAAAAAAAATTTTTTTATTTTATTCGGAGTCAGTTTCTGATATCAAGCGCATTCTCTTTTGCTGGGGTGGCTCAATATCAGTCTCGTCAGTAGAAATACTTATTCCTTCTACATCTTCAGAAGCTGCTTCTGGCGCTGGTTTATTTCTTTTAACAGCAAATTCTGTTATAATGCGTTGTGATCCAACTTTGGAAAGCTCTTTATAGAGCTCTCTGTATCTAGCCATACATGTTTGTAGACCTGATTGAAATTTCACAGCTCTTTCAATTATATTATCACATGTCAAAAAGTGTTCTGCCAACTTATTTGCCATTTGAAGGCCGTCAAGTATCAACATGGCAGTTATTGAAAAAAAACCGTGTTATTTCAAATTCGCGTAAAAAAAAACGTGTAAAAACAGGTTTGGGTGTATTGTTAATGAAGTTTAATAGATTATTACAACAATAACAATAAGTGTCGTTAAATTGCTTCATTTAATATTTATACAGAGCACTTTCCACTATTCAATAATGCAAAAATAAATAAACTAGAGTAAACAGTTTTTTTATACAGCCTTAATAATTAAGTGTTCCCAAATTGGCACAGTGGCCGTAAATGGGTTAAGTAAGTAATAGAAGTATTATACATATCAGGCCTTCCAATACGGACTTCCTAACTTTGAAAGTTGATAATGGCCGCCTTATTGATACTGTCAATTATTCAGTCTTTTTTCGATATCACCATGGACGGATGTATCGTTCAACAACGATACCAAATGAGTCGCCGTAGTCTAGTAGGTAGAGTTTTGGCTTATTAAACGTAACGCCACGGTCCACACCCCAAGTCATATACCAAAACGAAATTTGAAAAAATATTTCTTCGGCGACTTCCTCTCAGCAGATTTCTGGCAAAAACTCTGAGAGTAAATAAAATTGCCATCAAAAGTTCCTCAAAAATTTGTCGTTCGGGATCGACTTTAAAATGTAGGTAACGCCATTCTTTTATGAAATTAACGTAGACCACATAAAAGAGAAACGAGGTCGCAACCCTGACGGAAGGATTGTAAAGGATTTCGCCAAACTCTAATACTAGAATCCGAATTTTCGTAGTTACGAACTAGTAGCTACGCTCCGCAAAGTAAAAAATGGTATGTTGTAATCCATGAAGAGTTATCACCGCATTGCAAACTTAAACCAAGGAATTCGAAGCTTCAATCAGCAATTGGACACAAAAAGAAGCATAAAGGAAATTAACAACATGGTGCTGACAAGGAACGTGATGTGGAACTGGCACAGGCCACATCTTTTATTAGTGATCTAAAACTACTTAACTGCTTAGCGAGACTATTCCAGAAAGCTTCGACATCTGTCCTACCAACTTTTTCAAGAAGGCGAACAGTGACCGGCCTTTCGCTCAGACTTCCATCACAGCAATTTTTTTCATTCATGTTCGCATCTGTAGAGGTTGCGGTAATTGTTGCTTTCTATGATGACCTGCTGATTACGCTAATACATCCAATCCTGACAAGTTGAACAAGCCTGCCCGAGAGAGTTTATACTACCTTGAGTCGATGGACATAGACAAAGTGAGGTTGTCATTTTAAACGATTGACTATCTGTGTTACTCTAAAAAAATGAACGAAATATTACTCTCAAAAGATAATGGGTTTATTACAACTTGCCGTTAAAGTTGGCTTATTAGACGAAAATCCAGGGTTCGAGCCCCAGGCCAGACATCAAAATAAAATACAAAAAGTATTTTTCCGGCGACTTCCTCTCAGCAGAATTCTGCCAAAAACTCTGAGAGGAAATAAAATTGCCATGAAAAGTTGCTCAAAAATCTGTCGTTCGGAGTCGACTTTAAACTGTATGTCCCGCCACTCATGTATAAAATTAACACACACAACATAAGTGGTGTGAGAAACTAGGTCGTAATCCTGACTAAAGGGTTGTAATGACCAATTATGTATGTAAGTTAAAGTTAGGTTTAGGGCCCTATTGCCGTTCTCAACTCAACTCAGTTTGGTCGTCTGCCAGTCAACCCAACTTTCACTCAACCAAATTATTTTTTGATATTGCGGAACTCAACGTTTTTTAGTTGTGATTGTTATGGTGTTGCCGATATGAAATTTCAATTTCATGTTGGTAACACCATGAAATTTATTTGGAAATAGAAGAAAAGAAAACGAAAATATTAGCTAAAATCAAGTTTTGTGGAAATAAAAAAGTAAATTAAAAGTAAATTAAAAATGGATTTAAGTGAGGATTTTTTTACGGAGATGAGAATCATGACGCTAATATAAATGTTCTTCGTATACGTAGAAAAATACGCGATGATTTAAATCCTCTTGAACTACCCAGCGCGAAGTAAGAAATGTCCAAAATTATTAACAAATATTTATAACAAGTGATTTTTTCTAGATTTATTAGCTATTTTCGACTGAACAAAGAAGCATTTTGTTATGTGCTGGAAGAAACCTGCGAGTATCGCAGCTATACCACCGATATTTAAGCTGTGCGCTGTCCTTCGATTTTTGGCTGACGGAAGCTATCAAAAGTGGAATGGAAATGACTTCTATGTTGGAGTAGCTCAATCCACAATGTCAATTATTTTAAAGGAAGTGTTACCGGCAATAGAGGATCGCATTTGTAGAAAATGGATAAAAACACAAATGATCGAAGACGAAATAAATGCTTCAAAATTTTTGTTTTTTGAAAAATGTGGATTTCTCGGCGTATTGGGCTGTGTTGGATGTGTTTTTATTATTAGAAATTTTTTTTAATACTGGCTTTGTAGTGAATCCAAACCTATACGGAAAAATTCTAATAAAATGTCTATTTGCAATATTATAGATGCTGTATACTTACACGTTGTACTAATTTTTGGTCATCCCAAATTTTAGCTCTCCTTTAGAAATTTCTGGATTATTTTCCATCAACTTCATAAGTCACTCAAATTGGGCTTTGTTTGTTATTTTTAAAATATTAAATATTTAATTATTTATTTTAAGCAGAAAAAACTTAAGATTTTTTCATTTTCTATCTTTTTTTCTATTATTTAAAAAATGTATTAAATATATAAATGAACTCTATAACAGAGACTCAACTGCTAATAAGCAGTTGTCTATATTTAACGTTTTTGTCAACCAAACTCATACAAAGTGGTGAACCGCAATACCATAAAAAGCAACTAAAAATCCGCCGCACAACCAAAAAGTCAACCGTATATTTAAGTTGAGAATGGCAATACCGATTTCTGAAAGACGACCAACCTACTAAAAAAGTTGTCAACCGCAATAGGGGCATTAGTTAGAAGTAACTTTAGCTAAAGTGAACTTTAATGTCACCTTTAACTTATTTTAGTTATTACAACCTAATGATAAAATAAAGTTAACTTTTTCAAAAATATGGCAGTGTCGGAGCAATGTAGATAGCATAGCCCAATTAAATAAGTTTTTTTAAACACGACGGGCTTCTTTTTTTGTTGTATTTGCTCATTTTGTTTATATTTGACGTTGCCATATTGAAAATAATATATACTATGGCAAGTTCAAACATAAAGTGAACTTTAAAAGTTAAAGGTATGATGATCCTCCCTTTAGCTTAATGCTCATATCTACCTTATTGTCCACTTATAAAAATGAAAAACAATTTATCTGCCCGTTAAAATCCTCCCTTTAGTTAACGGCAAGTTGTAAAAATGGCCCTAACAGCGTAAGTTGTCGTAATTTGAGAGCCACCCTAATATCGGCATATTTATTTATATAAAATGTATACATACGATATGTATTTATGTTCATACGTACTCGTATATAAATATGTTTAAGAAGTTTAGTCATGATTGTTTTATTTGTTTTATTTTATTATTTTCTATACCATTAAGGAATGTTTTAAGAATTTGTTCTTGTGAGGAAATAAAACTATTTACACTCGAAACATTTAAAAATTATTTTTTTTGTTTTTTTTTTTGCCTTTTCATTCATAAGTGTCAACAAGAAATGATTGATGAAACAATTCATGCTGAGCCATAACGCCATAAGGACGAAAAAAACTACAATATTTAGACATTCGTTCGTTCATTCATTCATTCGTTCACTGCTTTCATTGACCAATAAAAAGTTTATTATTCGGGGTTTATTTTATTATTTCTATCATTTTCTTTCAATTTATCTACAAAATAATTTCAAAATCGTTTTAGAAGTAAATCAAAATAAAACATTTCAGCCATTATGCAGTAGTTTTTATGAAACTGGACAAGAAACAAATTTTTGGAATCAAAAAAAGAAAAAAAATAGAAATGAAGATAATAATATGACATGGCGCACTTAGAAAAAAAAACCCAAAAAAAAAAACCAAAAAAATACAATTTTGATGATGGACTGCATGTGCAATATTTATTACACTCGAGAAAACAGTTTGTATAACATATGAAATGCCCTACATGCCTAACACGCATAATTAGTCATTATAAACTTTCACTCAGGATTACAACATAGCTTCTTACGTTACTTGTGTTGTGTGTACTAATTTGATGAATGAGTGGTGGGACCGACAGTTTAAATCTGAACATCTGTTCACAACTTATCTGCACAATGGCCCCCCTTTAAAATAGTATGCAGTCTCTATGCTACTCTATTGGTTTTTGTTACTAAGCCTGTTTGCGAAACATTAAAAAATTAAAATCATTGAGTCTGCTGGTTATACCCAGGTGACAGTTAAGGAGGGGAACTGTCAGCCACTCGATTAATTGGCAAAGACATTTTATACTATTTTAATCATAGTCTCCAAAGCTCTGGTCCAAAGGATATACATAAGTCCCACAGAGGCTTCAGCATCGCTGTAGGACAGATTTACTGTGTCCCTCCTATGTTACTACACGCAACAAGCTACGTATGACTGAGTAAATATATTGTTATTAAGACTTGCTAGTCGCCAGGTCAGTCGTCTTGAACAAAACTAAATATGAAGAAATACTTCTTCGTCAAGAGCCTCTCAGTAGATTCCCGAGAGTAAAAGTTCTCGAAAATCTGTCGTTCAGAGTTGACATTAGACTATATGGTGATAAAGGATGTGAGAAGCTAGGTCCTAATCCTGACTGAAAGCTTGTAATGACCATTTATGTTATCTTAAAAATGAATGTGTGTTTATTTGTTTGTGGGTTTGTTTGTTTGTTTGAAGTCTATAGACGGCTAAACGGCTAAATCGATTTTCTTAAAATTTTACCAGTACCTTCCTGTATGTCTGGTAGGAACTATAGGATACTTTTATTTTAAAATTTCAAGTAGGCGAGGTGCCACGCCCACATACCCAATGAGTATTTAATGTCGCATATCTCATAAACTGCAACAGCTAGAGTCCTCAAATTTTGTATAGACGACTTTGATATATAAAACAAAATGGGTGGATTGGCTATAGTGGGCGTGTCACCCATAGTCCCATAGTCAATATATATAAAAATGAATGCTTGTTTGTATGTACCTTATAGAATCGTAAACTATGCATTTGATCATGTTATGATCTTTAGCAAAGTTGTTGCGCATGAGCCGACGAAGGTTTCTAAGTTGGTATGACCAATTTCCGACAGGAGGTGCCACCGAAAATTACTCAAAATTAATTAAATCGTAAACTGTGCATTCTTTAACAAAGTTTTTGCGCATGAGTCGACGGAGGTTGGTCCGATTAATTTCCGATGGATGTCGTCACTGAAAATTATTCAAAATGAATAACAAGCAATTAGTCGACCTACATCTCAAGCACGAAAGAAAAGAGCATTACGAGACTCAGAATCAGACGAGCATTGAGACTGGAAAATCTTCGAGTATATGCCGCTGAGACCCGTTCGCTTGAACCACTTGAACAACGTGAAGTGAGATTAGAAACTGATCGAATGCGTACTACTCAGGCCCGTTCATCTGAATCATCAGGACAACGGGAAACAAAATCAATAAAATGATTCAAAATTAATTGGACATTTGTGTAATGTCTTTCCTTCAAATTTATTTTAGTTGGTGGCGCAGCAACAGGCGCGATAATAAGAGCGAATCTAGACCAGTAAGAATTTAAAATCATTTTATATCTTCTAGTCTTAGTTTTGTTAACGTCGATCTAAATATCGCATGGTAATAAACGCGACTCCAAGTGTCTTGTTTAAAAATTATAGCTCAAGACTATTGAATATTTTCAACGACGTGAAGACGAAAGCCACAATATGTTTAAAAAACATTACATGGTATGTAGTGTGCAACAACTTAATTAAGCAAGCAACTACACAGTAAATCAGTTAATTTCTTCAGATTTCTGTAATTTAGAAAAAAGTTATCATTTCAACAAAAATGCCTAGAAAAAAACTAAAACAAATGACAGCTTTGGCAACAATAACAACACGTTGTTGAAGATAAATACACAACGCGGAAATTTTGACAACAATAATACCATCCATCAGAGAGATGGAAGCAGCAGCAATTATTTCTTATATTTGATGAGTGCAAATTGCACAAAATTGCGGCATAACTTGGCTTAAAACTTGTTCTGTCCATTTTTTTTTTATGTTTTTCCTTCTGTGATCTGGTAAAAATGCAAAAGAATTAAAAATGAAAATAAAAATAAAACATGAAGATGATAAGACAAAAACATGAACTAAATTGAAATGATGCAAAATTGCAGTTGCAACATAACAGTAATAAATCCTTAACAGAGTTGCCAACACATTCCAAACAAAGGCGATTGAGACAGATAGTCGTTACTGCATTCCCACTACAATAGAATTTCTATCACAATTTCATTACCCGTTTGTATGTATGAGTGTGCTTCTATGACCAATACATTAAAACAAAAGTACGAAAATAGTTCAAAATTTATGACGCAACCTGCCAAATGTGGAGCTTGTGTATTTCATATGTACATACAATGCATTGGCAACATTTTTTTTCTAAATTTTTCTTTGTTCCATAAACATTGTTGCAACTAAAAGTTGTAATTTATGACCATAAATGTAGGCTTGTGAATGTATGTGAGTGTGTGTAGTTAAGTGAGCAAAATTTGAAATATATTCTCGCTCTAAACACATTTTATACAATAAATATTTATAATCCTGTGAACATGGAAGGGCAAAACGAAAATCTTACAATTGAGTACATATTACTGCTCGGCAAGCGGGCAAGTAAACGAATTAGCTTTTTAAGCAAATGAAAAAAACAAATAAAAATTATGAGTTAGTATGTGAATTACTTGTGAACTATTGGTGTACAAAGGCTGTGACAGAAGTTAAAAGTTATTTTTTTTTTTGTATAGAAGAAATGATAGTAGGATGCGTAAGATATGGATCAGAGATCAGCAATTAGTATTAAAAAAATGAGTAGAATCAAATCATACTCATAATTTCTGATACCTATTCATACTTATTTTAATATCATGGAACCTCTACACATATTCAAAGTTTAAAGTACTCATCACATTCATACTTAACAACACGTATGATGTTGTTGATTTCGACTCTCCATAACTAAACATTTACAAGCATCACAAAATAAGTATGATTCGCGTACGAACACTAAAATACTCACTAGAGGGTTGAGGGCAGAGCAGCAAGCCTTTTTTGCTTATGTATCTTATTCCTTTTTTTTGTTAATGCAACAACAACTAAGACGGTAAATTTTGATGAATGATTCGAGTCACTCGAATTATTTTTCTAAAGTTTTGAATTTGAATGAATCAAACATATTTCGAATGGTATGAGTTTGATGTCAACGTTATACGCATACTCATTGCAACCTGTACTTATAAATCAACGTTGTAGTGAGTACGAATAAATCAAATTTCAATATTGTTGACTCACTTATATTCGAAATTTCATGAGTGCTTATGAGTAGCGAAAAAACGATTCATTGCTGATCTCTGATACGAAATTAATGACTTTGTGTGCAACCAGAAGTATTATTCATAAGTATTTTAAAGTTAAAGCCGCCGTAGTCTAGTAGGTTGTGCTTATTAGACGTAAATCCAGGGTTCAAGCCCCAGGCCAGACATCAAAACAAAATACAAAAAGTATTTCTTCGGCGACTTCCTTTCAGCAGATTTCTGGCAAAAACTATGAGAGTAAATGAAATTGCAATGAAAAGTTTCTCAAAAAAAATCTGTAGTTCGGAGTCGAATTTAAACTGTAGGTCCCACCACTCATGTATAAAATTAGCACCCACAACACAAGTGGTGTGAGAAACTAGGTCGTAATCCTGACTCAAGGGTTGTAATGACCAATTATGTATGTTATGTACGTATTTTAAAGTTAAGCTCCTTCATCGGTGTTGTCCTTACATACGTACTTGCATACATAATTGGTAATTACAATCCTTCAGTCAGAAATACGGTCTAATCCCTCACACCACCCATGTTGTCTGTGTTAATTTTATCCATAAGTGGCGGGAACTACAGTTTAAAGTCGACTTCGAATGACAGATTTTTTGAGAAACTTTTCATTGCAATTTCATTTACCCTCAGAGTTTTTGTCAGAAATCCGCTGGGTGGCAGTTGCCGAAGAAATATTTTTCATATTTCGTTTTGTTCGAGATGTATATACTGAAGTTTGAACCATGGACTCACTTCTAATAAGCCAGCACGCTACCTACTAGACTACGACAACTTCAGATTGTAAATTTCCGTTCGTTCATGCGTCAATTAATTGCTTTGCCATCAACGACAAGTAAATTCTTTATCGTAAACTAGTCATAAATGTTTACTAAACAATTCTAATTTTTTTTGTGTCGTTGCTGTGCATACTACATACGGGACAACTAAAACAAAAAACAATGAGCAAGAGCTTGACGTTAAGTGAAGATGCGTGAACACGTAGTGACCAATTAAGTAAATGAGTTCTCCTTTGGAACTACAGTCGAGCTCGACTTTATTTAATAGCTCCAGAGCATTAATAATGCATTGTGTTCTTTTAATCTAAATTAAACAGTTTTACAACGAACTTCATTAAAACAAGTGTCCGAAAAAGAACAAAAAACTAGAGTATTACGACCGAATTGTTGAAACGAAAATTTGCTGATGAAGCAACTTTTCAAAGGTCGATTCGACGATTTCCTATTACATTTTAATAAATTATTGACCCACAGACAGGAGCAGATTGAGATTTATCTTCACCTAATACTTTAAAAGAATACGTAAGCATGTCGCAGGCTTCACCCAACATATTCAATCTTACTTACATAATTGGTCTTTACAACCTCTTAGTCTGGCTTATAACCTAGCTTCGCACAACACCCATGTTGTGTGTTAATTTATATATAAAAATGAATGTGTGTTTATTTGTTTGTGGGTTTGTTTGTTTGTTTGAAGTCTATAGACGGCTAAACGGCTGGACCGATTTTCTTGAAATTTTAACGGTACCTTCCTGTATATGTTTTATCTATTATGTATTTTAAAATTTCAAGTAGGCGAGGTGCCACGCCCACACACCCAATAAGTATTTAATGTCGCATATCTCATAAATTGCAACAGCTAGAGTCCTCAAATTTTGTATGGACGACTTTGACGTATATATGAACAAAATGGGCGGATTGGCTATAGTGGGCGTGTCACCTCCCATAGTCTATATATATATAAAAATGATTGTTTGTTTGTATGTACCTTATAGAATCATAAACAATGTATTTGATCATGTTATGGTCTTTATCAAAGTTGTTGCGCTTTAGCCGACGAAGCTTTCTAAGTTAGTATGACCAATTTCCGACAGGTGGCGCCACTGAAAATTACTCAAAATGAATTAAATCGTAAACTGTGCATTTAATCATGTTATGATCTTTAGCAAAGTTGTTGCGCATGAGCAAGATGATGCATCAAGATGATTGCATAACTAACTACATAGAGTTTGTGTCCCGATAGAGAGATGTCAGCTAGGTAATCGAGATCGCCAAGTATACTCGACAGTCCTTATAAAGGGTGGGCCATTTAAATGTTTAAATACAATAAAACAAAAACGGTTTGAAATGTTTCCAAATTTATTATTTTCAAAGAAATATGGGCCAATGATTTCTCCGCTCAACAAACCACACCAAACAGTCACTAGTAAATTGATTCATTACGTTCAGTGTAGATAATAAACTGAGTTTTGTAACAGAATACATTGATATAAGTATTGCCAGATTCGGAATAACCAATGAACCATCAAATTTAAACAGATAGATGGGCCACCCGATATGATTCCTGATTCTGTTCTCGTTACATTACAATTTTTAAGATGATGTTAAATATTAGCAACGAACTGGTTCTGGTTGAGTAAACATAAACAGTACCAAACTTGAATTAATAAGCACTTTCACTTGGAAGTTCTTTTATTAATTGGTTATGCATGTAAACGCAGATACATTTTATATGGAAATGAGAGCTGCAGTATCTCTCTCTTTTACGAGTACATAAGATTGCAATGAAAAGTTTCACAAAAATTTGTCTTTCGGAGTCGACTTTAAAGTGTGAAGTTTAAACTGCCATTTGTGATTCAAATTAACGCATACAACATGAGTAGTGTGAGTAGCTAGGTCGTAATCTTGCCCAAGGGGTTGTAATGATCAATTAAAAAAGGCAATATTTCTTGAGTTTTTTTGATTTTATTTGTTTTGTAGTTCTAGTATTTGTTTTTGTTGCCTCCAAAAAAGCTATAAATCTTTTGTTTATCTCTCTAAGATTTAAGTTTTGTAACATTCAGAAAACTATAGCTCAAGTCAACCAAAAGAAAGCTTCAGGAGTTGTATAAATTAATAACAGCATGTTTATAAAACTGCCTTCCATAGCCTTTCCTATATTGTAATTTTTTCCTAATTTTATGATTTGAACATTACCCTCTGGACGCCATTCTTACAGACTTTTTCCAAGCATTTGCGGAGATTGATTGGAAACCTCATATATAAGTTGAAATTAAAGCCTCCTTATAATATGCAGAAGCAATTTTAAATCATTGGGGGACTAATGGGAAAATGAAGCGTTCAAAAGGCACGTACTTATTCACACAGCCAATCCTTTCCAAAAGTCAACCTCACCCGCTGTCCTTCAAGGGCTTATTGTCCCCTGTCACGCTGACGAGGCTCTGACGACCAACCATGGGCGGTATAACCTTAATACTTGCAGGGCTAAATCCCGGCGCTTTGCATACCTGGAGGCGATGTTGGCAGCCCCAACACCAGGATCGTACGCTATAGCCTAATAAGCTATAGGTCATACATAACTCTTATTACCGAAACTAAGCGGCCCAATGCTGCCGCATGGAAATCATACATACATACATAATTGGTCATTACAACCCTTCAGTCAGGATTACGACCTAGTTTCTCACACCACTTATGTTGTGTGTGTTAATTTTATACATGAGTGGCGGGACCTACAGTTTAAAGTCGACTCCGAACGACAGATTTTTGAGAAACTTTTCATGGCAATTTTATTTACTCTCAGAGTTTTTGCCAGAAATCTGCAGAGAGAAAGTCGCCGAAAAAAGACTTGTATTTCATTTTGATGTCTAGCCTGGGGCTCGAACCCTGGCTTTTCGTCTAATAAGCCAACACACTACCTACTAGACCACGGCGACTTCCGCATGGAAATCACTACAGCCTTTATCCCCACACAAAATTTACATACGCATATAGAATTATTTCTAAATAAATACCAACATGTACGATATCTGAATAACCTTTTCTGCTCAAGACTTAATCACTTATTGTCAGTTTTAAATAACGGTAAAACACATACCAAAACTAGCGACATTGGTGTTTATACTATCTTAAGCATTGAAAACTGATAAATGAATATGTCAAAATAAAGCCCCCTATCAGCATGAAATAAACAATGAAATAAAAAAATTTCAAATTTAAATTTACATTTACTTTGACATCATGTTGACTAAATCTATTACAAATGGTGCAAAAATAGGATACAAGTGATCCCCAGATACCAGTAATACGTTGTAACTTTTGATTTTGCAAAAATATTTTATATTTCACGAAAAAAAAATAAGAAAAAAAATAGGATATCATTACAGTGGAAGACATAAATGTACAGCATTTAAAAATGCTTTTTTTAATCTTCATATTTTAATCCTTTTTTTCAACAGTTATAACTGTCATCAAATTGATTTTGCCTTTTATCGATTGTGAAGCGCGCAATATTACGAGTTGCGAAGTCTTGTTGGAACCATGTTGGCCAGCAATCAGCATAACAGCAACTCTTTGTATATTTCTAATTGGTTAACTTCTTGAGAATTGTCGTCTCACGAAATTAATCAGTTTTCTTTATTAACGTAATGATTTGGTTAGAAATGTACTTCAGCACTAAACACAATTCTTTGATGAAATCTTCTTTGGCAAAATCCTTACGCTAAATTATCCAATTATTCTCATGGCAAAAGCCAACAAGTTGAGTACATTGGCGAATCGACATTTTAGCATCTTCTTCAAGACTTCGCCCAACAATAGCAATATTCTCTTTGCTTCGTACAATTCTTTGTCTTGTGGATGGTTTTGAATCGAAAAGAATGAAATTAATGCGAAAACGATCAATAACTACATGGATTGCTGCCAAAAAAAGCTTCTCGAGCAGTTTCCTTCTTCAAATTAAATTCCCACGATATGGCAGCCTTCCTCAGGAGTTGAACTATTGAACTTGGCAAATCTTCATCGACACAAATATCAATAGCTGTCAAACCATACATACATAATATAATTGGTCATTACAGCACTTCGCAGTCAGGATTACGACCTAGATTCTCATACCACTTATGTGGAGTGGGGGACTTACAGTTTAAAATCGATTCCGAACGACAGATTTTTTGAGAAATTTTTCATGACAGTTTTATTTATTCTTAGAGATTTTGCCAGAAATCTTCTGAGAGGAAGTGCTCGAAGAAATATTTTTTCATATTTCGTTTTGTTTGGTGATGTCTGAGCTGTCTAATAAGCCAACACACTACCTACTACACTACTGTGACTTGCGAAAAAGCAATTACATCCGAAAAAAGTGACTCTTCGGTGCGCATTAGGGTCGAGGGGGCCGTGTTTTTCCATAGTTATTAATAAAATTGCTTCCAAACCAATATTATATGAAGAGATTTCAGCAAGGCTTTCTTCAAGTTTAATTCCGATTATTATCAGATTTTATATTGTTTTCTGCAATCGATATCCGTATATCTGATTACCAGTTGTTAGTTCGTTCTATTTAGATTATTGTGTTTTGGCTAACTAGAAAAGAGCTCGAGAGTTCGAACCACAGCTTCATCATCTTGAAAAACAGAAATATGAGAGTAACTAACTGTAATGAAAGAGCGTCAAAAAACTTTTGTTGAGAATCGACTGTAAGTTTTCCTACTCATGGAAAAAATTAACACACACGACGTTGTCAGAATCTTGTATGCGTTAGAATATCCCATTTAATATATCCCAACATTTAAATTATGGAGTAGAAGAATACTTAACGGCGTAACACTGAAGATGAACTCATATTATATACTGAAGAGCAATTATTCTTAGAACATGACATACAACTTGGAGTGACCGAAATTATCGATTCCTCTCTGAATTACAAATTACTCAAGTTTTATCGAGGCTGTAGATATCACACAGCCTAATAAAACTATAAGGAGTTGGATCTCCGCCTTATCTAATTTTTCATTGCCTGATTAAATTCTAATTAGAAAACACGGCCTTATAGTTTTCTAGTTGAAATCGCCATAGACTAGTTGGTAGGCGGTCTCGACATCTTCTGTGATATGGTTTTACTCATCAATTTATTGAGTGACGAAGAGAACCAACCCGTCCTGATGACAATAATTTTCAAGTAGTGTCTCGTAAAACGAAGCCTATTTATAATAGTAGGTAGTATGTTGGCTTATTGGACGGGAGTCTGTGGTTCCAACCACAGTTTTTAGACATCCTGAACAAAAGTGAAATCTGAAAAAATATTTCATTCACCGAGTTCCTCTTAGCATTCTTTTAGGAAAAACTCTAAGAGTAAATGGAATTGCTTTGAAAAGTTTTTCAAATCTGACGTTTGGAGTCGAGGTTAAACTGTAGCCCATATTAGATGCATTTTATCGAATGAAAATTTTTCGTAGCATGTGCACGGATTGGAGATGCCACTTGCTTTGGTCAAGCTGACCATCGCGCAGAAATTATTTCGAGACGCCAACCTATGCTAGGACAGTGAGGAGTCCTGCTTCCCCGCTAGGCTCACTTGGCTCTCGATGGATAGAAGGCGCAGCAAACAGTTACTTGGACTTGGTCGTAATGTCATCTCGATCACAGTGACCATGCTTACAGGTCATTGTGTAATGGAAAGACACGCGGAAAGAATGCAGCTCCCATCCAACGACTTCTGCCGTGGTTGCAGATCCGCTGTGGAAGAGGAGACTGTTATCCACTTTCTTTGTCAATGCCCATCTCTTGCGAGGTGCAGATATAGGTTATTTGGCTCTCCAACCTTTCTGGCTGGTTTTCCAGCGTGGGGTAGTAGTGCTTTAAATGTGCAGCCCTTGTGCTGACCAACTTCTTCTTCTTCCCTGACCAACTTCTTTTTTCCCTGGTTTGGAGGTTGTGGTGTTACAACGGGCCGCTATGCATGCTTAAGTGAGATATTGGTTTCAAAGCTACCACTACAACCTAAGCTATACGAACGGTTTCATCATAATCTCCGAAGTTTTTTAATATGATTTCACAATTATAACGTGTTATTTTTTCGTAAACCTCTTCATTTTTAATAATCGGTATAAACATATATGACAGTTCTCAAATTCTAGACTTACCACTTGGCCAAAAAAATACACTTTACTGAGGTATTCCTTATCATCATTTCGAATAAAAACAGATACTACGTGTCGTTATCCTCAAGTCGTATTGGAGGCTCATGTCCAACTGGGTTTGAAATATAAATTTGAAGGAAAAATTTTTGAAGTACGATCAAACGATCTTGTTTTAATTTAAAAAATTTTAGATTGTGGGAAGAAGGCCCTAGTTTTGAAGAGAATTTTATTCAAAATGTTCTCTATTTCCTCTTTATGATGTTATTATTAATAAATATACAGTGACTTCCACAACTGTTCACAAAAATTTGATTTTTTGAATTTTTGCTCATTATAAATTTCTTATGAATGATTAATTTCCGAGTTGCATATTTTTGTATTAGCTATGGACCTAATAAATTATATTTACCAGCTCTGACAAATACAACACTGATATGGTACCGTTATTTATGTTTTTTTGCTTAAGTTTTTGTGAACACTTTTGTAACTTATTAATATTAGCGTGTTTTTGCCGGCAGAATATCATTTTAAGTGAATAAAAAAATATATTATTTTAATTTATAATAATAAAATATTAAAAGGTAACTAACAGTAATTTCTGTTTGGTAAATGGGTGTTTAATAAACTATTTTTGTAGATAAAATTATGCCTAAAATAATTTCTGCAGAAATTAGAAAAATAATTGAAAATGAAATTATAAATAGCAAATCAGTACGCGAAATTACTGAAAAATATAGTATTTCTATTGGATTTGTATCCAATCTCCGAAAAAAACTTGGCGTTTTCACAAAAAAAATAATGGTAGTCGAAAACAAAAATTAAATTGCCACACGAAGAGATTGGTGAGACGTCTTGTTTTATCAGGAGGTGTTGATAACGCTGTACAGGCCAATAAGAATATTAGAGAGTCCCTTCAAATAAATGTAGCCAATCAAACTGTACGTAGATGCCTCAAGGAGTGCGGTATGAAGGCTAAAACCAAAATTAAGAAGCCACTTTTATCAGCAAAACACAGGGCTCATCGTTTAAAGTTTGCAAAAGATCATGTCAATTGGACTCCTGAGCAGTGGAAACTTGTAACATGGTCTGACGAAACAAAAATCAATAGATTATGTTCCGATGGTCGCATTTGGTCCTGGTATGACACAAAAATAGGCATTACATCAAATAATATACAAACCACATTAAAATATGGAGGAGGATCCCTCATGGTATGGGGTTGTTTTCAGGGTGAAAAATTAGGAATACTTAGGCAAATAAAAGGTATCATGAAAGCAGAGCATTATACGATACGGTATTTATGCAAGATAATGACCCAAAACACAAGGCCAAGGTGACCATGAAATGGCTAAAGGATCACAATATTAGGTGCTTAGATTGACCTCCACAATCTCCGGATTTAAATCCGATAGAAAATTTATGGAATATTTTGAAAAAAAAATTATTATGAGAAATCCAGTGCCACAAAACCTTGAAGAGCTATGGGCGGCGGTCAATGAGGAATGGAGCAAAATAGAATCATCTATTTTAACAAATTTAATTAATAGTATGCCAAAAAGGATGCAGCTTGTCATAAAAGCAAAAGGTGGCCATATTAAATATTAAAATATACTTTAAAATATACATACATGTTTAAGTTACAAAAGTGTTCATAAAAAATGTTATATGTTTCTTACTATATTTTGAAGCAAATGTTATTTAGTTCAATTTTTTATTATTTATTTTATTATTTAACATGAAACAAGTTTAAAACACAATGAATAAAATTTTTAAGTTACTACAAATATTTATAATTCAAAAAAAAGAATAATTTTGTATTTTTATGAACAGTTGTGGAAGTCACTGTATATTGTTCTACTTTTGTCTCTTACTGTAAATACTATATATATATACATATGTAAATGTACGTAAACCAGTTTGTAAGTATATGTGAAATGTTTGGTGAAATTACTGAACTCAGTGTTTATGACCGTTGTTTTCAGTAGGATTTTCTATGCCTGCTGTTACTTGAAAATGTTTCTTTTTATGTTTTCATTTCCATTATTTTTGTATCGCACGTTCCTCAGTGCAGCCTAGTTCATCATGTGGCATTAGATTTATGTTCCATTTTATGTTTTACTCTTGTAATATTATAAATCATTTCCAAATTATTTAGTTCTCCCCCAGTCCGTCCATAGCACTTTTTATTACGTTTCTATTTTTTTCTTGTTTTTTTTTGCTTTGGAGTTTTATTTAACACTTTGATTTTTATTATTATTTTATTTGCTTTTTGTTATTGCAATTTTAAAGCCGTTTCAGAGATAAAAAATGATTATTATTTGAATAAGGATTTGATAAGTATATTATTTTGTACTGAAATAAAATAAACTTATTTTTGGTTAATTTAAAGGAAAAGTTTCATGAACTAATTTTACTTACAATTTATAATTGTTATGAGATGGAACGTTTTAAATTGATGTCTGAAACACACATACAATCACACAGATAATTATACGTACTCCCCTAAAAATCATTTTAAAAATGATAATATATGGACAAATCAACTGATTTTTGCGCCAAATTTTTTGTTTTCCGTCACAGCCGAACAAATTATATTTGTTCTCATCACTAAATATTACATTCGCTCAAAAATCAGTTGACTTGTCCATATATTATTGGGCGAATTCCAACCGTGGCGGAAACCGTTCTTTCTCAAAACACTTCGAACTGTTTCGGAATGCACAATAACACTGTCATCACTTTCCGAGGTATTTCGTATTTCTACGGCTGTAGTCCTAGGATTTTTATCCACAATACCTTTTATATATCGGGCTACCCTTGTAGAAATTTTATACGAAATATACGTCGTACCTATAATTTTCTGTGGTGCCATATTGGTTTTAAGCAAACTGCAGTCACAAATTCATAGATTTTGGGAATCTTTTTTCTTTATTTAAGTAAATGTGTCGTCACAGACGCTAATGTAAAGAAATTTTAGATTAGAAGTTCATTACTTTTTAAAAAAAATGACTTTTAGGGGGTACGTATAATTATCGCTCGACTCATTCGGGTTTCTATTTAGAAGTCCAACTGCAGAAGAAGTAGTATGAGTTTCTAGTTTCGACTACCTCTGCAATTACATACATACATACATACATAATTGGCCATCACAACCCTTCAGTCAGGATTACGGAATAGCTTCTCACACCACTCATGTTGTGTGTGTGTTAATTTTATATATGAGTGGCGGGACCTACAGTTTAAAGTCAATTCCGAACTACAGATTTTTGAGAAAGTTTTCATGGCAATTTTTATTTAATCACAGATTTTTTTTCCAGAAATCTGCTGAGAGAAAGTCGCCGATGAAATATTTTTTCATATTTTGTTTTGATGCCTGACCTGCCTTTCCGATTCCATATCTAAAACGCTTAAAGATTTTTCGAACAGTGAAGTTGCTTTAGTTATATATGTACTCAAATATCGTATGTTAAGGGACTTCATATTATACCCTCGTATTTTTCCCTACTTTACACACTATAACGTGAAGGTTTTGGCACCTCTTGTTTTTGCTTTCTTTCGTTCTCAAGACCCTATGCCATTTTATCACCAGCTACGTAATTTTCCTTTCTTGTATACAAAAGGGCACAATGGTATGAGCTCAATTAGGTTTAGGTTTAGGTTGAAGTGGTAGCTCTGATATCAAAGAGCTCACTTGATCCCGCAAAGCGAGCCGTTGTGACGCAACAGGTAAACGCAGTCTCTGCACTGACCAAGTTCAACCAAACCAGAGAAGAGGAAGAAGTTGGTCAGCGCAAGAGCTGCACATCAAAAGCACGATTATGCTACGAAACCAGCCAGAAAGTTTGATAAACGAAGCTATATCCTTGACATCAATAGATGATAGCTCCGCCAAGCTGACAAGAAATGGAAAGGCAAATAACATATATCTGCACCTCGCAAGAGATGGGCACTGACAAAGACAGTGGATAACAGTCTCCTCTTCCTCAGCGGATCTGCACCCACGGCAGAAGTCTTTAAATGGGAGCCTCATCCTTTCCGCGTGTCTACCCATAACATGACCTGTAAGCAAGGCCAGTGTTATTGAGACCAACCAAGTAACTGGTTGGTACGCCTTCTATCCATCAAGGGCCAGGTGAGTCTAGCGGTGGAGACGGACTCTCATTCACTTTCAGAAATTGAGAAAAATACAGACAATCAACGAATGGGGTCGTATGAATAGTGTCGATTTTAACTCGCGACAGATCCAATGTTGTTTACTTACACATAAGCGCAGCAATAATATTATGTCATCTATAACTAGGAGTGTAAATATGTATGAAAGAATTAGAAGTTCTTGCTGTTCTCAGTCTTAAAATTCAAAGTGATGTTCACTGTAACCAGAATATTTATGAAGTGCCGTAAGAAACATTTTTTTTTTTTTTTTTTTATTCGTTTTATTTACAATCTATCCAAGGATATTAAGTAAATTTTGTAAAATAAAGAATAACATTCATTGTTGAACTCCAATGAGAACAACAATATACAAAAACAAAAATTGTTAAAATTATTTCAAAAATTTATAATATACATATACATTATATACAAAAATCCTAGTTTTATCTATATTAATATTTACATATATGTACACAGAATTTAATTCATGTATAATTAATTAGGTACGAAACGGCAAGTCCAATATGTGGTTCCTTTTCAGTCTTCTTACTTCATTTGTGTCATCTAGTAGCATTATTGCCAATGGGTTACAATGATTAATGGACCTCAATGTTTTCGACTGAAACCTCTGTAGAATTTCAATGTTAGAATCGCTGGCCGTTCCCCACAGCTGTATACCGTAGGTCCACACTGGTTTTAACATTGCTTTGTACAAAATTACCTTATTATCGAGACTTAGTTTGGATTTGAGACCTAGTAACCAAAATAGGCGCTTGAATTTCAAGTTAAGATGCTGCTTCTTAGCTTTAATGTGGTTTTTCCATGTAAGCCTGCGATCGAAGTGTAGGCCTAAATATTTGACTGTGTCAGATTGCGGAATATTATTGTTGTTAATGGATACACGTGAGCAATTTCCACGACGCAAAGTAAACGTTACGTGTAAAGATTTTTCGGTGTTGACTTTTATCTTCCATTTATTTAGCCAAATTCCTATTTCATCCAGCTCTCTTTGAAGATATAGTGATGCAACGTCTGAATTTGTGTCAGCAGCTAACACCGCTGTATCATCTGCGTAGGTTGCAACTAGTACGTTATTTATTACGGGCATATCCGATGTAAAAATAGTATATAAAATTGGGCCTAACACACTACCCTGAGGGACACCAGCCTTGACACTGTAAATTCCAGAAAAATCTCTGTTGACCTTGACATAGTAATACCTTCCGCTGATATAAGATTTTAGTACTAGGTAAAACTGTGTTGGAAGTAGTTTTTTAAGCTTATATAGTAGTTCTGCGTGCCAGACCCTATCAAATGCTTGTTGTACGTCCAAAAATACACCTGAGCAATATTTTTTGTTTTCCAAGGAATCCCGTATAAAATTTACTATACGATGGCATTGTTCAGGTGTGCCATGCATATGTCTAAACCCGAATTGGTGCTCTGGTATTATGTTTTCTTTTTCTAGTATAGGCAACATTCTTCTCAGAAATATCCTTTCAAATATTTTGGAGAATGTGACTAGCAATCTTATCGGGCGATATGATGTTACAACATTTTCTGGCTTTCCAGGTTTAGGGATCATTACCACTTCCGCACATTTCCACTGCGAAGGAAAATGATTTAGCCTCAAAATTGAATTAAATATAAGCGTAAGAAAAATTACAGCTTTCTTAGGTAAGGCTTGGACTACTTTTCCATCAACACAGTCGAATCCTGGTGATTTTTTACAATTAATCTTAGCAATCTCCTCCCGTACTTCATTTGGTGAAATATCTTTTATTGGCCAATCTACTGGACATGGACTATCAAGAAATTCATAGATTTCTTTTGTAGAAGTACAATCATTTATTTCATGTGGCTGAAATATTTTTGATAAATGTAATGCATATGCTTCAGCTTCGCTTCGATCTGTTCTGCACCACAAACCGTTTTCGTCTCTTATAGGTGTATTTTTCTTGATTGGACGCTTTAAGTACTTGGTGGCATTCCACAGGTAATGTTCATCATATCTTGTAACGTTGAGATTACTAACAAAATTTTCAATCTGTTTATTTTTTACTTCAGTCAGCCATAGTTTAAGATCCTTTGTGGCCCTATTAAGGTTTCGCTTGTCATTCGGGTTTCTACTCATTTGCCATATTTTTCTTAGTCTTCTTTTATTTTGGATCATTGTTCTTATTGCAGCAGTTACGTAAACCTGGTTTGGGTTATTATGTGTCTCAGTTGATGGTGTGGATAGAAATCCAGCTTCATGAATTAAATTGTTAAAAGTTTCAACCGCATCATCTAATTCCGATGCAGATTTTACGGAAATGTTGAGGCTGACAGTTCTTTCTAACCAGGTGCTAAATGATGATAGATCAGTTTTATTATTTAAAATTTGATATCTTTTCAAGTGACAATGTAAAAATGTATTAAAATTAAGGATAAGTGGCGAATGGTCAGAGTTTAGATCGTAGCTATCAGCTATTTGTAATAAATTATTTGGTATGCCGTAATATACAACAAAATCCAATAACTCTGGCGTTTTATTCAAATCTGTAGGCCAATATGTTGGACTACCCGTAGATAAAACTAAATAGTTGTTATTGCTGATACAATTAAAAAGTTCTCTGCCTTTAGGATTTATTAACCTCGAACCCCACCAATGATGTTTAGCATTGAAATCGCCTCCTACTATAAATCTTGGCCCAAGTTTTCTAAAAAATTCTTGAAATTCCTGACTCTTTACAGAAAATCTTGGAGGAAAGTAGATAGAGCTTATGGTAATGGAAGACGAATCACAAAATATTTTAATACATGCTGCTTGTAGACTTTGTTGTCTTATTTCATCGGTGAATTCGTAATTTATAGATGATTTTACAAGTATTGCTGCTCCACCATGTGCTCTATTGTCTGGGTGGTTAGCTTTTATTATGTCAAAATCTTTTATTTTAAAAAATGATCTGTCTGTGAAGTGTGTCTCCGAGACTAGGAGTATATCAATAAAATTAGTTTTAAGAAATATTGCTACCTCTTGAGTATGATTGGAAAGCCCATTGGCATTCCATATTGCAATTCTCAAATTCAATTGCATAGTTTTGATATTAAAAGAGACATCATATTTATTAACTTATTGGTCTGTTCTATTTGGTTTTCAATTAATTTTTCGAGTTTTTCAAAAGGATTGTTTAGTTGATTTAGTTGCTCTGGATTCCGTAAAATTTCGGAGTATGAAAATTTATTGTTTTGACTAGTGTTGGTGTTTGCATTTTGTTTAAATTGATTTGGGTAATCTTCACTATTAAATACATATTCGCTGGTTTTATCTCTTCTGTAGAGATTATTATTTTGTAATTTTCTTTTTAATATCTGTCTATACACTATGCAGCCTTTGTAGTTTGCTGGATGGTTTTGTTGACAGTTTACACAGCATGGAGGAGTTTCAATATTTTTATTGCAGTCTATTGTAAGGTGTCCTAAGCCGCATTTAACACATCTTTCTTCTTTTCGGCAATAAGTTTTAGTATGGCCGAATTCTTGGCATCTATGACATTGCACAAGATCGTTAGTTTTCCTTGGGGGTTCAATGGTGACAATGGCGTTATTTATGTGCCTAATATCGTATACGTTTTTGTTATTTAGGTCAGGATCTAAATCAACGAAGAACATTGGAAGGGGATTTTTCGTTATTTTACTGCGAACATTGACAATGTTTCGAACTTTATGACCATTTTTTTCAATGTCGTATTTAATATCACTAGTTGGTGTAGAGTGATGTAAATTTTTTATAACTACTCTATACGATCGGTCTTGCTTCAATTCGTAGGTATGGAATTTAATTTTCTTGTCATTTAAATGAGTAACAATAATTCTGTACGATTTTACATTTTTCATTAGTAATCTTATTTGTCCATCTTTAAGTGACTTGTATTGAAATTCAGAGTAAGGAATAATTTTAGAAAAAGATTTTGTCATTGCGCTAATATCAGCAACAAATGGTATGAATATAGGTGGCGGCTTTGGTTCATTGGTATAGCTGTTTTCATTGTATTCTTCATCCTCTGTATCAATGTCTTCATAATCAAGACTAGCAAAACGATTATTATTTTGGGAGTCTGAAATATTTGAACTTACAGTATTTGTTTTTGTTTGTTTTGATGTACTAGCATCGTTGTTGTTTGGAATGTTGTTTACGTTTAAAAGTGCACGCGCCTTTTTTGATGTACTTGCATTGTTATTGTTAAAATTTTTAATTACAGTTAAGTTATTGTTGTCGAGATTTTGTCTTTTGTTTTCGAATGATTTTGGTGATACACTTTGTCGTCGTTTTTTTGTCATTGGCGAAGCAACTACTTGCCAGCTAATATCATTGTCTTCACTTGAATCACTGATTTCATCCATGATGAAAGCAGTGTATTTTGTTAGTGTTCACAAATATTTTAAGTATTGTTCTTTTACAAGACAATTATTTTAAGTTTTTTGTATTTTTTACAAATAATAATATTAAAAATTAAAGTTTTTTTTTTTTAATTTTTCAAAATTTTTGGAATAATTTTTTTTTTTTTATTTTTTCACACAACCACAATGACACAAAATTCAAATCAAACTGTAAGAAACATTTAAATGCCTAGTTTTCTTGTTATTTACCATACCCTACTTACCTTAAGTCCGTTCAAAAATTTAGTACAACTCTCGTATGTGGATCAGTGCCTCGAAATCTATTCTGAGGCTTTTAGACCACGTTCAGGAAATGGCTAAAGTACTCATTAATGACGGTAGAGTATTCAACTCTATTGCTTCATTGGAACATCGTCATTCTCCTCTACCTCTCTGATTTCCGTATTCCCGCTAAAATTATTTATTATTGAAAGTCGCCGTAGTCTAGTAGTTAGTGTACTAGACGTGAGGCCACAATTCAAAACCCAGGCGAGACATCTCGAAACAAGAGATTTTTTCGGAGACTTAATCTCAGCAGATTTCTATCAAAAACTCTGAGAGTAAATATAATTGCCATGAAACGTTTCTCAAAAAACTGTCGTTGGGAGTCGACTTTAAACTGTATGTCCCACCACTTATGGGTAAAATTAATACACACAACATAAGTGATGCGAGAAACTAGGTCGTATTCCGGACTGAAGCTTTGTAATGACCACTTATGTATGGATGTACTTATTCGAAGAAATTCTGATAATTTTATTTTGTCTTATAAAAATTCAACGAAATTTCTTAATCCGATTTTAAACCCGGGTGTCTATTTCTTGTTTATAAACTAAAAAAATATCTGAACGGATACCTGCTTTCTTTAACGGAATTATGTCTCCAAGGCAGGCATGAGTCGGTTTGCCTTCATACGCTCTACGCCTACCTTAATACCCTATTCACAGTGCAATTTCCCTCCTGTAATTGCACAGGCAGTAAATTCATCACGCAATCATGCCGATCTCCAAAGGTCTTAAATTATCTGATGTTGGGTTCTGTTCTTCATTTCTGATGTCATATTGTCGGTTCCTAATACTTGAATAGTAGTTTTTAATGCTTAATAGTTTTGGCAACTTATAAAACCCGTTATAATTACCCGTAATTCTCTCCCATAAGAATTACGATGACCGCGTAGTGTCCTCGTCGCTGTCATCAGCTGGTACCTGTACCAAATCCTTGTCAGCGATCTAACCTCGCAGTGCCCTGTAATGAACCCAATCTCTAACCTCAGACTGGAATTATTCAAATACAGCAATAAATCTGTTAAACCACTATTTACAGCAGGCTATAGACTCTTAGACACATAACAACCCGATCTATTTCCCCAACGCTTCTGCACCTTCTCCCTGACCCATCTAATGATGAGGCCGTAGAAGTAGGAGATTGGAGGATCAGGACCAACTATGAAATTGCCCTCAGAAAGTGTACCTAATTTATCGAGAACATCTGCGTCTCGCTACCAGGTATACCGCTATGTCTCGAAATCCACTATAGACGGATCCGATCAGATCCAAAGGACTTTATAGGCTCCTTATAATCATAAACAAGTTCTGATTTACACTAGACCGACGCAATGGCCCAACTATCAGCGAGGATCATTTAATATATCGCATCTGAAGTGGGCATATTAACTATGGCAGCAATAGTCTTGAAGATAGCAAAAATCTCTGCCTGAAAGGCGCTACAGTCATCATCTAACTTAAAGTGAAGCTCAAGTCTGTGATTATAACAGAAAACCCCAGCACCTATGTCTCCAACCACCTTCGACATATCTGTGAAGACGGGTATACCCTTCTGCCCCTGGAGTAACCCACTATCCATAGTACGGGAATCCTCAAATCAGGCAGGAACATATCCTCAGGCATAATATAGTCTTTGGTTTTATCTAAAGATCTGTTTTTCCCCACAGACTTAACATACAAATCAAAGCGAGTCCGGCAAAGAAAAGTATCAAGAGCAGTCGAAGGACAACCGCGAGAAGGACTCAAACTTCATCCTATTGGGACCTATAACCAGGCCACAATTTACAGCATAAAAGTATAAAACCCCAAACGTAGACCCCATTAGACACCCAGCATTGACAGAAATTTACCACCTACCAGAATAACAATATCATCGGCATATGCCACAACCTTAATGCCTATACTTTCTAGACCGCTCTATATTTAACCTCAAATATAGACTGATAAGTCTTTCATTAAAATATTTTTCTTTTATACCACCTTCTATGTTAGATAACCAAGTATATGAATATATCCTTTTTTACTTGGTGTTCCCTTGTACGTGTACACCGTGTAAAGCATTTATTTACTTAAATCCATTTACATATTCTGTAAATAAAATGGCTCTGTTTCCTTTTCTTGTTTCGAATTAATGGGTTTGTGTACAAACTAAATCTACAAAGGCGGGGGTAACTCTTTTAAAGTAGATGTCTATGCTACAATAAATACTGAAAATTACGTATGGCATCTTTTTCCTCAGTCGATGCTCTTCAAATATGTACGGCAGCACTGGTTTTGTTTAGAATATGGCTACCAAAAGGCAAACGGTAAAAAACAAACAAATCGGACTTACACGCACGTGAACTTTTATTTTATTTCAATATTTATTTGAGGAAACTTCAATTGCAGTGAATATTTTCAAATTAAAACTTTAATCAAAGACAACGGGCAATGGAGTGCATAGTTTGTAGTCAGACAACAAATAAATACAAGTGCCCCAAATGTTTGGAATTTTAGTAAGGAGGAAATGCTTTAAAATGGAGGAGAAATATTTGTTAATTTATTTTTGTTTGTATTTCAGTTGTTCCCTAAATTGTTATAAGACACATAAGGACTCACTGGAATGCCTAGAGAAAGATAAGGTTAAATTAAATGAAATTGAAGACAAATTGGAACCGAATGAATGTGATGAACCCACTCTTCATGAGCCTTTTAAAACTGAAGATACAGTGCCCCAAGAAAAGTTAAAGAATTTGGGTAAGTTTAGTTCAAAGCAATATGTACCAGGACTATGAAAAAGTAACAGTTGCATACCTATATATGGTTTATATATCAAAGAATCTCCTGTCCACCAACGTTCACAAGAGATATTAATTGATCTAGACCTTATGACCAGACCAGAGTCTCTGGTGTTAACATTGTCAATTTTGTCTACGATTAAGCCAGGGAAGAAAAAATTTAGAACCTTTTAGTACAAAAAAATTCAAGGTCTTTTCATCTGGACTTACACAGCGTTCTGGTAACTCTGTAAACCTCTGTTTGCAAACGTGTTGAGATGGCGACATGGCACCTAAATTAATCGTTGATGCTTTCTAATGTTTTCAAACGTATGACCAAATTGCAACAGTTCAAAGGTTTTGGAACTCGTAGAGGTGGGTTTTCCTGGGATAAATTCAATAGTAATATAATAAACTGCGCATAGCATCTAAGAATACTAAAGTACTGCGGACAATCCAGTAAAAAATACAATCGACCTCAGCAATTAATTTATAAACGACGTTTACAATCTTGATCTTTGGTATCGTAGAGGCGCAAGATCATGACAATGGGGCTTATCTCACACTGGCTAACACAATGGACATATGGCCACCGAGTGAATTTGCTTGTGAACGGCAAGCTACCCGCATAACCTAAACTAACCTAATTTATCGATAAACAATTTGTCTCAAATAATATATCTATTAGGGAAATGTAGGATCATAATTGGGAGACTCGTACGGGGTTTATGAATCTTTTTTACAATGCACAAGAACGTCTTTTAAAGCTCTTTAATAAATTAGAACAGTTAAATATATATTTCATAAACATACATACATTATTGATCATTACAACCCTTTAGTCAGGATTATGACGTAGTTTCTCACACCACTTATGTTGTGTGTGTTAATTTTATACATGAGTGCCGTAACCTACAGTTTAAAGTCTTTTCCGAACGACAGATTTTTGAGAAACTTCATGGCAATTTCAATTGCTCTCAGAGTTTTTGATAGAAAGTCGCCGGAGAAATACTTTTTCATATTTTTCGTCTTGACCTGGGGTTTAAACCGAGGCCTCACGTCAAATAAGCCAACACACTACCCACTAGACCACGACGATTTCAGTAACCCTTTGACACAGTGTCTTAAATAATATGTCTATTATGGAAATGTGTTAGAATCACCATTGGGAGACTCGTAAAGAGTTTGTAAATATCACCAGCTTACATCTCTTTAATAAAATAAAACAGTTAAATATTTTTAATTCTAGCTCTCTAATCATTTGGCGATTGGTAAAGTGGTGCAAATGTTAAAAAATAAATTTTATATAATGCACTCACGAGAAAAACCGATCAATGAACAGAACTTATTAGTTTCATAACGCATACACGAATGATTTGAGACCTTCCACAATAACTGTTAAAATCTCACCCGCTGGTGAAATCACAGCGCATCCACATTTTAAACTCTTGATGCGGGCTTCGGAGGAATCTCGCAGTACATCTTAGAAGTTAATAAACTGAATTCGGTCTCTTTTGAAATAGCTTCTGTCAAAATTAAAAAATTTATTAATTGACAAATAATCCTTTGTTAAGGGCAGACGATTGTGGAATATTATAAACATACACCAAATAATTGCTACTAGTCTAGTCGCCGTAATCTAGTAGCTAGTGTCTTCGCTTATTAGACATGAGGAAACGTTTCAAACCCCATGTCAGACATCTCCAACAAAACGAAATATAAAAAAATTATTTCTCCGGCAACTTTCTCTCAGCAGATTTCGGGTAAAAATTCAGAGAATATATAAAATTCCCATGAAAGGCTTCTCAAAAATCTGACGTTTAAAATCTAATTTAAACTGTAGCTGCCGCCACTCATGTATGATATTAACACACACAACATAAGTGCTGTGAGAAACTAGGTCGTAATCCTGACTTAAGGGTTATAATGACCAACTAGATATGTACATATGTATTTCAATACTTATAATTAAAATTATTTTTACACTTTTTTTCTTTGGTTGAGAGTTTTTCATAATTAGTGTAGGGTCACATGTGGATTGATCGTGTACTTGTCATTGGGACAATACTCGGTGGTCAAAATGACCCGTTGTAATGGATCTATATATGGTGTGATAAAGGGTCCGCCAAATAACTTTTTTTTGAAAATGCTTTAAAAAAACTTCTGAATATTTTCTCAAATTTCTTTTTTTATTTGAAAGTACAATCTTTCCGGTTAATAATGGAAAATAATTTCATTCAAACGGCTGCCTCGGCTGGCCATGCAGTAGCCTACACCAGAAGATGCCGATTTTGGCAAAGAAAAAAAATCATCTTTTCAGATGAAGCTCATTTTGATCTTGGCGGGTATGTAAACAAGCAAAATTGTCGCATTTGGGGCACAGAAAACCCGCATGCATACATTGAAAAGCCGACGCACCCAAAACGAGTCACTGTTTGGTGCGGATTTTGGTCCAGAGGCATAATTGGGCCATTTTTCTTCGAAAATGAGCAAGGAGTGGCCGTTACAGTCAATGGCGATCGTTATCGGGCCATGTTGAACGAATTTTTGTTCACAAAAATTGAAGAGGAGGATATTTGGTTTCAACAGGACGGCGCTACGTGCCACACAGCCGAAGCTACACTCGATATTTTGCGCCCTGTTTTTGAAGATCGCATTATCAGCCGCAGAGCTGATGTCGTTTGGCCACCTCGGAGCTACGATTTGACACCGTTGGACTATTATTTGTGGGGTGCCGTCAAAGATAAGTGTTACGCCGACAAGTCAGAGACAATTGACGCTTTAAAGGACAATATTCGTGAAGCCATTGGTGAAATACAGCTGCACACAATCGATAATGTGCTTAAAAATTGGACCGATCGTGTAGGCCACTGCATGGCCAGCCGAGGCAGCCATTTGAATGAAATTATTTTCCATTATTAACCAGAAGGATTGTACTTTCAAATAAAAAAAGAAATTTGAGAAAATAGTAGTTTTTTTTAAAGCATTTTCAAAAAAAAAAGTTATTTGGCGGACCCTTTATTTTGAAAAATTTCAAAAAAAAAACTTGCTTTACGCGATATATGTGAAGATACTTTACAATTGCGAGTTGTGAATATACATATTTCTCTTAGAAACATATTAAATGATTTCAATATTGTGTACCAATAATTTATGCTGTGATAACTTTATTTAAAAACATTTTTATATTTCTATGTTTGTTTTAAACAATATATTAAAAGTTTACTTTTAGGACTGAGTGAAGACTTAAAAACTTTGCTATACAACCCACATCTGCGAAACTTATTAAAGGAAATCGATACGGCACCAAATGCATGTAAAGCAATAAGAGCGGCAATGCACGAGCCTCTATTTTTAGAATTTGCAGACAAGTGTTTAAAGATAGTCGAACCAGATGATGACTCAACAGAACAGTGAAAATCATACATGGAATATTATTTTAATACAAGTTAAAAATTAAACGTAATTTATAGATGATATTTATACCAATTTTAATTAAAAGTACGTTTATTCATAGTGTAAAATGGAGTGCGTTTGGAAATACAAAACTTTATGAGATATAAATTATATGGCTATTCGTTTCTAAAATTTAAAAGCACCTTTATTCTAAGACTAATTATCTATTGTGAAGTGATTTAAAAAAGAAAGTCATTGGGTGCTTCACATTCGAAAAACTCATTACATAAGCTGTAGTAACGTTTTCTTAACAAATGAGCAGAAGTTTTTGGCTGGCGGTTGCGAGTAAAAATACCTTTTTTGTTACCTCCGACACGTGTAATCGCTGGAAATTAGAGGTATTTTATTCTCTAGTATTAAATTTAAGCATTAAATCTATTACGTACATTGTTCTGTTTTAAAATCAGCAAAATTCCATACAAATTCGCCTATAAACCATTTTTGTTGTCTTAATTCGTCGAAAGCTTTGAAATGTTTTGAAAACAATTGGAGTTGATAGTCTTCAGACCAAAGATATTCCGGTAACTATTAGAAGATTGATAAATTAGAAGTAATCAACCAATATAATGCATTAGAATATAAGGTGCAGTAAAAGGAAATCAATTTCTGTATCAAATTTGTCCTCCTCAATAGATGCAAGGCCTGGAATATAACATCACGCAAAATCAATGGCATCAAGAAATTTTTTTGATCAAATATTACATCGTATAGCAAGCTGTATGAACAATTTAACCTCACATAAATTCGTCCACTCACATAAAAATTCGTCCACTGTATACTTGAATGCGAAAATTGAATTCGAAGTCATCCGCACCGGTCAAAACTAGCAAAAAATCAAATTAGTTGTATCGAACAGGAACGAATGAAACGAGTTAACAGGGACTTCTGGTCCTTAGAGACGATCTCATTCAGCATAGCAACAGGTAACAAATACTTTTTACCAGTTTTGTGTTATAAAATGAATTTTGAGCTTCAGTCATTATCATTGTGTGTGTGGCACCTATTGGAACACAAATCCTCTCGTAATATCCAGTGTCACTTGGTTGTGAACGCTTGTTTATTTAAGGTATAGTTCCGACATTTTCTAATCATACATGATTACTTTTCAATCTTGCCAAACATAGCATAGCAAAGTTTCCTTATCGTTAATTCTGTATTGACCGCCATTTGTACCGGCCAACCGTGACTTGTGATCACAATTGTTTTACCTCTTCATTGTGTCAGGAGGTTGTTTGCGTTACATTATGTGGAGTCCTTTTTAGAGTAAATTTTTTTGCACATTTTTAGCTCTTGGGCAATCGAAACTTCTTAAAGGACAGTTGAACAGGACGATATTTCATTAATATTTTTCCACAGCGTGATGGACCTTTGTAGGTTAGGTTAGCTTAGGTTAGAGGACGTGTACTTATCAATAAAGAGAAGTACAGTACCCGGAGGTCGAATTGGCCCATTGTACAACGTCCTTGCAGAGGGAAGGATAATAGAGGGATTAAAAAAGGGGAGAATGTTGGAAAGGGGAGAATGGGAAGTGGAGGAATTACACAGATAAGACACAACAAAAAAGGGGAGGGCACGACTACAATAATGAAGCCCTGGCGCCTCTCAACCAGCCTAAGCCACTAATGAATCTGTGGAGAGTCTTGATGTCGGCTCTCGACACAGAATTCAAACTCTCAAAGAAGGCCCTGCCAAGGGTCCTCAACCTCATTCTACCAAGGGCTGGGCAGTTACAGAGGAGGTGTTCGATAGTCTCCAAATCCTCCTCATCGCAATATGCCCTGCAATAGTCCGGCTGGGATCTGTTCCAGATCCCCGTCAGCGACCTAATCTCGCAGTGCCCTGTGTTAAAACCGACAACCAAGCCCAGCAGCCAACCTGTTCTCCTATTGTCCACAGTAGGCCATAGACATCTAGAGACAAAACAACCCGATCCGTTCCCCCAACGCCTCTGCTCTTCCTCCCTAACCCATCCATTGATGAGGCCATAGAGGTGACAGACCGGGGGGTCAGGACCAACTATCAAACCTTTGTAACCAAAACGAAAATTTGAATATTAAAAGTGCGAAATATGAATCTAAAATGGAATCTAATTGGCTGTTACAGTATTAGGATTACAAAACCTATTCATTTACATTTTTCACCCCTTTTTAGCCTGTAAAATATGGCGTATTATTCCTTATAACTACAGCTCAGTTTCAAAACTAAATCAATATCAAAACTGAGCCCTAATCATTTTTCTTGGTATAGGGATTCTTATGTTAAAGTCGTTTAACATAATCATATCGCATTGATATATCGTGAAATACATATATGGAGTAGAGTTATTAATTGGAAAAAGTATGGATTTCTTTTTACTGCAACTTATATACTCGAAAAAGTCTTACTGAGTGCAAGCCCTCCATTGTGTCTGCACCATATTCTGACATGATTATGGGACGATTGTACTTCAGCCACCAATTAGTGGCTTCATCTTTAACAGCATTAGTTATCATGTCCAAGTGGCCAGTATTTTGATACCATGCGTTGTAGCGATTAAAGCTAATTATATCCAAAAATTGAGCCTAGTTTTTATGTATAAAGTTTTAATATAAATTGTTGTATATTTAAAATATTAGAAATAGCTTACCAACTTGTCTTTGTTGTACTCAACATTAATAGAAGCGGTTAAAGGTCTTGTTGTGTCCAGGGTTTTAGCATATCTTACAATTTCTCTAAAAACAAATTCGAAATTATAAATATCGTACATATTTAAAGTACCTCATTTACCTAAAATATGGTTCCGATTGATTTTTAGCTGTTCTAGGTTCATTTGCTATTGACCACATTATGACACTCGGATGATTTCTGTCGCGATGTATTAACTGCTCTAAAGCTGATTTGTGATTATGCATGAGTTCTGAGCTAAAGTAACTAAAATTTAATATGAAAATAAATTTATAAATTGTTGATTAGGATATAAAATTGTGTTAATAGATGTTTAACAGAATTAACTTAAATTCAATAGCGAGATTTTATTTCTTTATTTCTGTAAACGTACTCCAATCAGAGATAAGCAATGAGTATTCAAAAAGATAAGTAGAATCGAATCCTACTCATAATTTCTGATACTTAAACGCATTCATACTCATTTTAATATCATGAAACCTCTACTCATATTCAGAGCTTAAAGTACTCATTATATTCGTGCTTAACAATATGTATGATGTTGTTGTTTTCGACTATCCATAACTCAATATATACAAGAATCACAAAATAAGCATGATTCGCGTATGAACACTAAAATACTCACTAGAATGTTTGCTCTGCTTGCTGCTCTGTCTTTTTTGCTTGTCCCTTTTTTCTTTTCCTTGTAAATGCAACAACAACTAAGACTGTAAATTTTAATGAATGATTCAAGTCGCTCGAATCATTCATAAGTATTATAAGTTTTTTTCTAAAATTATGAATCTAAAAGAGTAAGCTTATGAATCAGACATATTTCGAATGGTATGAGTTTGATGTCAACGTTGTACACGTACTCATTGAAACCTTATAAGTCAACGTTGTAGTGAGTAGGAATGAATCAGAATAATTAAATTTCAATATTATTGACTCACTTATATACAAAATTTCATAAGTGCTTATGAGTAGCGAAAAAAAACGATTCATTACTGATCTCCGATTCGAATCTTATATTATATTAATGACAGAAGACAATTTTTTTTAGTATTTTTTTTTTAATAATTTTTTTTATAAGTTGTCTCATCTGCTTAGTAGCCTTGATTATTTTGTGTTTTTTTTTTTTTTGTATGCTCTCCATCGTATTTACTGTTGAGAGCAATTTGGCGAATTTTATAGTTTTTTGTTTCTAATTAAGAGTCCAAAATATGTATCTTTTTTATTCTGTCGTATAATATTAATTTCTGTCAAAAAAAATTTATTTGTAATCCATCTGTGCATGGAATCTTTAGTAACCCTCATTACGTACATATTTCAAATGCTACAAGTTTCATATCTATCGAGGCTTTTATAGAGTCTATGTTTCAACCCACCAGAAATATTATTGAATAAAAATTATTTTACAGCCGCTGCATATGTCTTAACTTTATTGTACTTTAAAATGTACTGCGGCATTTTATTTATTTCAATGAATCCAATTTATAGTTTAATAGAAATACAAGGTATTTAAGACTCAATTTCTGCCCTGCGTAAAGACGTATGATTATTTTGCATAATTTGGTCATTACAACTATTCAGTCAAGGTTACGACCTAGCTTCCCACGACACTTAAGTTCTGTGTGTTAAATTCATACGTGAGTGGCGGGACCTTTAGTTTAAAGTCAACTTCGAAAGTCTGACGTTTTTTTACTCTCAGATTTTTTGCCAGAAATCTGTTGAGAATAAGTCGCAGAAGAAATTTTTTCGTTTTGTTGGAGATCTCCGACGTGGGGTTTGATCCGTGATTTCACGTCTAATAAGCCGCCACACTACTTATTAAGCTACGTCGAATTCTTTTCGGACCTTATAGCCTCCATTATATTATCATATTAAACTCTCTATCAAGAGATTTCTTATAATTTACATTCCATAAAACTACGTCTATCTATACGTTTCCGTTGTTTTTTGTTGCTACTTAGAAAAGTGAAACCGAATTGTGTTGGTCCCATACAAATATATGTCGTATTACGTAGCGAATAAAATATTAAAATATTTTACTTTATATCCAAGCTTTAAAATAAATGCAAATACATACGACAGAATATATCCATCTGAACTTATTATTCTTGGCTTTGATTACATAATCTTTGGTGATTGGAGTTCTAGTTAAAGCGTATTCAAGTTGACTTTTCATCATCATGTTTTCTTTTATTAATTCCGAGTAGGCTTTTTCATTTTCATCATATAAAAATCCTGAATTCTCGAGATTCTACGTTCTGCTTTTGAGGTTTCAATTTGAAAATTAATTTCCAAGCGATGTTAATGTACACAATCATGGGATGTAATGTCTGGTCCGTCTATGATATCCAGAGGTATTCCAGATGTCCCATACGCCCTTGAAAGAATAAAAATTAGCACACTTAGGGAATGCCAACAAGTGCACATCTTTCAAAACTAAAGTGAAGATTCGTTGTGCACTAACCCTTGACGAAACTATTGGAGATGGGCTAGAAGGTAGTGTCGGCTTATTAAACGTGAGGCCGCTTTTCAAACCACAAGTCAAATATCTCGAATAAAACGAAATATGAAAGGAAAAAAATTTCTTCAGAGACTTCTTCTCAGCAGGTGTCTGACGAAAACTCTGAGTATAAATAAAATTGCCGTGAAAAGTTTCTTAAAAACTTGTCGTTTGGAGTCGACTTTAAAGTGTTGGTTCCACTACTTTTGGATAAAGTTAACACACATAACATAAGTGGTGTGAGAATCTAGGTAGTAAACTTAACTGAGGGATTGGAATGATCAATTAAGTAAGTAGTTTTGATAACGAGAGAAAATTTTAAGAGACTTTGCAATTTATTACGCTGCGTCTTAGGATTGTAAGTCAATGACTCATGTCCGTGGTGTTAGGGATAAACCACTTACAAGCGGGAGAAAATTCCCCAAATGGAAAAATCTACGACTTTTGAGTGAAATAATGTTACAGAAACTAGAGGTAAAATATATGGGAATATTACTTGATAGTAAATTAATATGGAGGACATATCATGATGATATATTTGGGAATGGAGAAGAAGTAGGAAAGGGAGGATATAAGAGATGGAGGAAAAAAGATGGACCACAAACACACATAAGAGCGCGACTACAACCTAAACGCCCTAGCAATTCTCAACCAGCTTAACCTATTTATGAATATATGGAGAGCCCTAAGAGAGTCAAAACCTTCGAACCCTGCCCAGAGTGTTCAACCTCAACCTACTAAAGGCTGGACAGCTGCAGAGGAGGTGTTCGATAGTTTCCAACTCCTCCTCATTGCAACATACACTGCAATAGTCCGGCTGGGATCTGTTCCAGATCCTTCTCAGCGGTATAATCTCGCAGTGCCCTGTAATGAAATCAATAACTAATCTCAGGCTGGATATTATTATTACGAATTACTACAACTGCAAAAAGCTAAGCTAAAATTTTAATAGAAAAAGTATTGCTGTCTTTCGAGTCGCTGGCATTATCGATATAACACGTTTAGGTAATCGTAAAGGACTTTGTTCGTAAAAAACTTTTACATTTTTTCTAAAAAAAAAAATGATCTGTGCAACCTTGAGACAAGAATAATTTATAATTTCTACCTGAAAGAATTATTTCTGTTTATAATTCCTATCTCAAAATAGTCATGCGAGTAAATTTATAAGGTTGTCATTAAATGTATAAACATTACTATCGTATTATTACCTTATCTAACATAACTTACTCAGTGTTTACACTTGAACATTCATCAATAATCATGATGCCATTTTCATCAGCAAACTGCATTGATTCCTCTGAATATGGATAATGTGAGGTACGATACGCATTAGCGCCAATCCATTTAATCAAGTTAAAATCTCTGGTTAATAAAGCATAATCCAAGCCTTTGCCACGTAACTTAAAATATACAGATAAGTTATTCCATAAATTTCGTTTTTAACGCTTAGACTTAAACTTACATCAGAATCTTCATGTCTACCAAACCCATGTAAATAGAGTTCCTGTCCATTCAAACGTAGACTTAAATTATCCCATTCGATTTTACGTATGCCCACCTTCATGCGGTACACATCAATTAAGGAATTGTCTTTTGCTGAATGCAAATAAACTTCAAATGTATACAAGTATCCATACTCTGGATGCATAAGATATGGCCACCATAAATTGACATCCTCTATTAAAAGTGTGCCATTAAATGGCATCTCTTTGCATTTTTGCTTTACAACAATATCGCCCATCTTATCACGTAATTGTAAATGCAAATAATATAATCCATCTGTTGACTGTATTGCTTCCTCATTAACTTCATTGCTTTCATAACCCGATATAGTAATGGAATAATTGAGGACTCCCATAAATAGTTCCATATCGTATATATCAGGTTCATTTAGTTTAACATCAGTTTTAATTGCTATATCCTGTATAAAAACTGTAGGTGTTGTATATAACACAACAGGACGATGTATTCCGGCATAGTTAAAGAAATCAAAAGTATAAATTTGAAAGCTTCTATTGCCTGTATCGGTAAGAGATCTTACTACGTCCCCTTGTGGTACTGTTGTATGTGTCAGAGTATTATTACAAAGGACAGCCAAAAGATTTTCAGCTCCATACTTTAGATGTTTGCTTATTTCGACTTCAAAAGGCAAATGACCAATAGAGTGACGTGTAAGTTCAATGCCGTTTAACCACTAAAAGTAGAAATTTTTTATATTGGTATATATATATACACTCAGCCACAAAAGTATACATACGGTTAACAAATTTCAGAAATTTCTGAACCAATCCGTTTTCGTTGAAAATCTTTATAATTGTCTGACATCTTTCTCCGATTTTAAGACGTTCTTTTGCATTGGTTCAGAAATTTGTGAAATTTGTTAATCGGATGTATACTTTTGTGGGCCTGTGCAGGGCCACAATTCAGTTCAATTTCAGAAATTATTTGACCAATGCAAAAGACCGTCTTAAAATCGAGGAAACTATAAAGATTTTCAACGAAAACGGATTGGTTAAAAAATTTCTGAAATTAACCGTATGTATACTTTAGTAACTGTGTGTACTTATGTATATATACTCGTATATAAATATTAATAACACTCTTACTTACTGCAATTGCCGAATAATGAACGCTACCGAACCTTAGCCAAACCCTTTTGTCCAGTGACCAATCGTGAGAGACGAAAAACTTGCGCTGATACCAAACTACTCCAACGTGATCCCTTAGGGTATCATCTGTTGTCAAATCATTGTAACTGGCTGGAACTGGCATAGCAATTGTAGTACTGACCTGAAAATTCATTATATTAACATTTATAACATCATTCCGACAAAGTTCGTGCTATAAGTTATACTTTTTGTAATAGAAAGGAATTGAAAAATTAATAGATCCCGTTGATTCGGTCTTAATACCAATAGGATAACAGGGTCGAGACTTTTTAATAAAACGCTCTTTTACTTTACAACATAGTTTTCTTTGAACTTTATATCCTTGATCTGTTGTTTTACGAATATTTTATGCCTCCAAAAACGAATAAGATTCGTTTATGATATGATTTTATTCTAGAAGTCAAATATGTTCTCGGCGAATCATTACTACAGGCTTGGAAATACGAAATCAGGGGAATAAGGGTGGATCTGAAAATATTTCATTTTTGCATGTAACTCGCTTTTTCCCATTTTGTCCCAAAATTACGGTAGTCTGTGTCAATGGCTGTCAAACATGAAGTTGTTTACATATTGACAGGTGTCAAATGAAAGATGACAGTTGACAGGAGTAGTGTTGCGCATTTAATTCAAAATGTAACGTACTTATTGACTCATCCTCATATTCTGTGTTAGTTCCTTTGCATCCATTGCAGTGCTTAACATTTGAAAAAAGGTAGCAAATTAAATCTGTTCCGTTTAGTTGCATGAAAACTATCGATAACTATTATGTGATACCTGGAATGACTGCATTGTCATTTTTGTACAGTAAAGTTTGGCAAGTTATGATAACTTTTATTGCCAGAAAAACCCTTAAAAATTGTGGAAATTTGCTTTGAAAAACTAAATTTGTTTGGGAAATGCAAAGAGCATTTCTTCTACTTTACAAACATATGTACATACATAATTGGTCATTACAACGCTTTAGCCTGGGTTACAACCCAGCTTCGCACACCACTTATGTTGTGTGTTAATTTTATGCATGAGTGATTTTTGAGAAACTTTTCATGGCAATCTTATTTACTCCAAGAATTTTTGCCAGAAATCTGCTGAGAGGAAGTCGACGATGAAATATTTCTTTCATATTTCGGTTAGTTGAAGATGTCTGACCTGGGTTTGAACCGAGGACTCCCTACTAAGAAGCCAACACACTACCTACTAAACTACGGTCGTCTTAATCGGCCTAGTGAGTATACAATGCGTGCAATTAATGATTATCTTCATATCAATTTTCTTCTTCCCTATTCAAAACCAAAAAGAAGACATACTACTGCAGCGTCCAGTCTTGAAGGAGATTTGTTTCGATTATCGTTCTCAACTTGTTGGCCTTTTTCCTCCAACTACGTGGAAAATTTTACGTAAGGACATTGCCTTACGTGCTGCAAAATACAGTTCATATAGGAACTAACGAGAAACGACAGCCGACAGCAGAATCGATGCATTTGGAGTAAAGACAATCCTCAAACCATTAATGAATTACCATAACATCCATTAAAACAAACTGTTTGCTGCGGTTTAACCGCTCAAGAGATAAACATTTTTTTCTTTTGAAATAATCTAGAATGGCGAGCACTATCGAGCCAGCTAATTGAATTTTTGTATCCAAAACTACACGTCAACGACTTTTTTTGCAACAAGACGACACATCTTGACATATGGCGCTCTTAACGATCGGCTTATTGCAAAGTCAATTTGATGGCAACTTTCATCTCTGATGTTGTCTTTTTCACAGGTCACTACGTTCTTGTGATTTAACACCCTCCTGAATTACTCTTCATAGAGGTATGTTATGTTATTGGTCTATGCTGATAAACCAGCAATATTCAAAGCACAATTGATGCTGTAAGCAACTCGTAGCGTAGTTTTAAGTAAAAAAAAAACACCCGATAAGATCCTACAATCATTATTAACTCATCATATCTGAAATATGAGCATATATCACATTACAGATGGCCTTGATAGCGAACTTCTTCAATCACAGTACGAATTATATCCGTAACACAAGTATGAAATGCTCCAATTAATATGTTCTAAGGCAAGTGTGTCATTGACCATAAATGAATTTAAATGTTGTATATGCATATAATATATGTACATAAATATGTGTATATACGTACATATGTATGTATATTTAAATTACATAGTAAAGGGTCCGCCAAATAACTTTTTTTTTGAAAATGCTTTAAAAAAAAACTACTGAATATTTTCTCAAATTTCTTTTTTTATTTGAAAGTACAATACTTCCGGTTAATAATGGAAAATAATTTCATTCAAACGGCTATTATTTCTTTCAATACTGTTCGAAAAATTGCGAAATTTAGAACAAAATTTAAACAAGTGTTTAAATATTTATTGTATGTATGCACACCTGAATCGAAATAAATCAGATTTTTATTTACTTTTATCTTCAAATATGAGACGATCTTAAATTGTATTTAACATGTTGATAAGAGTCACTAGTCGTTTACGGAATCATGAATGCGCGAATTAAAAAAAGAAAACAATTTTAAATATTCTCTTCAAAAGTCAATGTGGCCCTCATTAGCAATAATTTTTTAAGGGCATGAAAATAATTCAAAATCATTAAACAAAACAAACTTACTTTATCCAAATCATGTTTATACCAATCCTCCTCTTTGGCTGAAGTTGCATTAACGTTTAACTTCAAAAATCTCCACATACCATCCAATGAACGTATTTCTCGCGATTCCGATTCAAAGTGATACAATAAACCTTTTGTCGGAATGGGATCATTTTTACCAATTTTATTCGTATTTAACTTCACTGCCATACAAGAGGCTATTACAAGCGTTAATATTAACAAATTAAGCCACAACATTATTGTGGTATTGCAATAAATATTTTGCTTTTTTGTTTATTATTTCAATAACTTTTATTTTATTTCCGTTTATGCGTCTCTTTAAAACAACTTCATACCAGCTCAACTTCGGCTAAACTAAATGTGAGAACAATTTATGTAAACTTTACGTATCATACCTTATCTCTGCATACATACATATGGTAGAGCAAACAGTAGGTTGTCTTATAATACGAATTTATTTTTATTTTAAAATACTCGCATTACTGTACTAACTTGCTTTGCGGCATTTTTTGTTGTGTTGGTATCAATTTACCCTCTATCTATTCACCCTACTCTGTGCATGCGCGTTTAATAAAAACCATCGAATTTGAAATTTGCCGTAGACATTTTTTAAGTTTCAGAAATAATTAATGCTTTCAAAAATGTGCCTAATTTTATGAACATTCTCTTAAATAGAGATAAGGCTTGTTTAAAGTTAAATAACAAGCCCAAGAAAACTTTAGCGTCGAAGTCATTATTACTTCCAAGTTACAAGAGTGCAGGTGCTTTACGTGTTTCTAATTCAAGCTGCAAACAACTGTGACTTCGAAACTTTCGAATTCCAGTCAGCAGTGTTATATTATACGGCTAGAAAATCGGACCATCATTGATGAACTGCATTTATGGGTGGCCAAAGTATTTATGTATCGGTCCATTGCATTATAGTTTGATACATAGCGAGAAGTCGCCGTGGTCTAGTAGGTAGTGTGTTGGCTTATTAGAAGTGGGGTCTCAGTTCAAATCCCAGGTCGGGCATCTCCAACTAAACGAAATATGAAAAAATATTTCTTCGACGACTTCCTCTCAGCAGATCTCTGGCAAAAACTCTGAGAGTAAATAAAATTGCCATGAAAAGTTTCTCAAAAATCTGTCGTTCGGAGTAGACTTTAAACTGTAGGTCCTGACTAAAGGATTGTAATTATCAATTATATATGCATGTGTGTAGATAACGAGATGTTAATTAAAAGGTCAAGGTCAGAACTAGATATAGCCCATGACAACGCGCATAAACTTGCAATATGCACAACATATGTTATAAAAAGGATTACAGTCCAAGCACAAACTTCGAACTTGAGATTTTTATATTTTCTAATGAACGTTAGGTTAGGTGGCGCATCCCATCGAGGGAAGAGGGCCCGCTTCAGCCAGCATTTAGGCTCATAGGTTAGGTTAGGTTAGGTTAGAGGACGTGTACTTGTCAATTAGGACAAGTACAGTACCCGGAGGTCGAATTGACCCATTGTACAACGTCCTAGTTTCTCACACCACTTATGTTGTGTGTGTTAATTTTATACATGAGTGGTGGGACCTACAGTTTAAAGTCGACTCCGAACGACAGATTTTTATTTATTGAGAAACTTTTCATGGCAAATTTTTATTTACTCTCAGAGTTTTTGCCAGAAATCTACTGAGAGGAAGTCGCCGAAAAAATACTTTTTGTATTTTGTCTTTGATGCCTGGCCTGGGGCTCGAACCCAGGCTTTTGCGTCTAATAAGCCAACACACTACCTACTAGACTACGGCGACTTATTTAGGCTTATTGTCATATCACAATTAATTCTACACGGGGTTCAACCATGCTCTCGAAGAAACCACCAGGAGTTCAAAATAAATTTTGCTATTAAAGCAATTTTTATATCAGAGAGCTCGGCCAACGATGTTAGAAAATGAGAGGTCAGAGATCTCCGTCTCTTCCACCTCCTCAGATCTACAGCTCCTACAAAAGTCATTAGTTGGAATGCCGAGTCTTTCAGCATGCCTTCCAAAATTTCGAAGGAATAATCAGCAAATTTACTGGAAAAATATTTTAAACGATGCTTTGTTATCTTGGCCAGTAAACATTTGAAAAAGTTTTTGAACTTTTCCACAACCCTGAGCTGCGTTCTGAGACCTTGGTACCATTATGCTTAATGCAACTTAGTTCGTAAACAGAGACATCGGCTCGGGACTGCATTTGCTACACTTTGATAACGCGAACGTCCCCTAACACACGGTAATGTTGTTCTCCATCACGGCCATCAACTGGAAATTGAATGGGTATTTCGAAACCTCGTCTTCTCACACAGGACATACATAGAAAACAATATAAATCTGATGAAAGAAAATTCTGCAATTTGAAGTCGCCGTAGTCTCGTAGGTGGTGTGTTGGCTTATTAGACGCAAAAGCCTGGGTTCGAGCCCCAGGCCAGGCATCAAAGACAAAATACAAAAAGTATTTTTTCGGCGACTTCCTCTCATTAGATTTCTGGCAAAAACTCTGAGAGTAAATAAAAATTGCCATGAAAAGTTTCTCAACAAATAAAAATCTGTCGTTCGGAGTCGACTTTAAACTGTAGGTCCCACCACTCATGTATAAAATTAACACACACAACATAAGAGGTGTGAGAAACTAGGACGTTGTACAATGGGTCAATTCGACTTCCGGGTACTGTACTTGTCTTAATTGACAAGTACACGTCCTCTAACCTAACCTAACCTAAATTCTGCAAGATTGCAATTAGAAAGGCATTTGGCATATTAAACCTTTCCTTCCAACCTTTGACTAAAAATTTGGTTAGAATCTTCAATTCCGATTACGACAACGAATCTTGAAATGCTGCACCTAAGCAGCCAATTAACCCCAACTAATGATCAGAGACGCTTTAGCACACCCGCTTGAAGAAGACAACGCGAATATGAAATAATAATTTCAGATTATAGTTAGAGTGGCAAGGAGTGTATGGCAAATGAGAGAGACGACAAATAAATCAAACGACTGTTAAATCAAATAATAAAACAAACATGCTTTTATTGGTAGTTGAGCAATACGCACAACTAATATTTTTCTTCATTTTGCCAATAAATAAAGTTGACTAGATAACGCTCGCCGCAGTCTAATAGGTAGTGTGTTAGCTTATTAGACATGCGGTTCAAAACCAAGGTCAACATCTCCAACAAAACAAAAAACAAAAAATATTTCTTCGGCGTCTTCCTCTCAGCAGATTTCAGGCAGAAGCTTTGAGAGTAAATAATAATTGCCAAGAAAAGTTTCTCAAAAAAAATCTGTAGTTCGGCGTCGACTTTAAATGGTAGGCCCCGCCACTCATGTAAAAAATTAACACATATTATATGTATTAAAAATAAGATAAAAAATCGTAATTAAAGTTTTTTTGTAACGTAAAATCTCTATTTCCGTTTATTCTTCATAAATTTACTAAGTTTTCTCTCTTCCATTCCAAAAGAAGTTTAACAATATATGTATGTAGGCACTGAGTGTTTACATCTGTGTTTTAGTTTTTCCTAGTCACGGGTAGGGTATCTTAAGAGTTGTGTTTCGAAACTTCTTTGTTTAAATATTTTTTCATTCTTTTCGAATATTGTTTGTTTATTTATTATTGTTTACGTCGGTTTAAAAATTGAAACACACGAGTAAATTTTTTAGGGGATAAGGGCGTGTTACGTACACATACATACATACTATATACGAGGTGTGGTCAAAAGTAAATTAACAAGAGCTTTAGCTTTTTAAATTATAGTTGATTATGAAAATAAATATAACTTTTCAACGTTTTGTGGAAATTTTTTTTATGATTAAATATTGGTACACCTAGTGCGTAGACTATCTTATTTGCAGAACCCCATCTGTAAATACAAACATACATATGTACATAATTGATCATTACGATCCTTCAGTCAGGACTACGACCTAGCTTCTAACATCACTAATGTTGTGTGTATTAATTTTATATATGAGTGACAGCACCTACAGTTTAAAGATTATTTTGGACTCTTTTCTTTTATTTACTCTCAGAGTTTTTGTCAGAAATCTGCTGAGAGAATGTGGCCGAAGGAATATTTTTTCATATCTCGTTCTGTTGGAGATGTCTGATCTGGAGTTTGAACCGTAGCCTCACGTCTAATAAGCCAACATATTACTTACTAGACTACGGCGACTTCGGTGATTTCTCACTTACTTAACTTAATTGGTCATTACAATCCTACAGCCAGGATTACGAACTAATTCCTCACACAACCCCTGTTGTGTGTGTTAATGTTGGGCACAAAAATATTTTTTTAACGTAATTATTCTATAAGCAGAGGAAAGCATGGCGCTCGATTAATTCTTAAAACAACCCTCGTATTTGTCTAATTACTTATCAGTATATTTTTGCAATTGCAATAAAACTTTTTCTTACGTATGCACATATGTTTGTATGTAAGTATGTGTATGTGCATATATACATACATATGTATGTAGTTTTTAAAGTAATAAACAAAAAATATTTTCAAAAAACGTTTCAAAGAAATGAAAATCAGCTGCTTCTGAGTGAATTTTACTTTGAAACGTAGAACAATTTGAGCATCTTTTCATTACGGATGTGTAATACTAGAATCGAGATTTAAATAACTCAGCTACTGAAGTAACTCAATATTTTGAAAATGCTTTTGTTTTTAATTATGTCAAAACAATTCAGTAGATTTATAAAATACTTGGTATGTTAAAAATATTTTTAAAATTTAGAAATTCGAATTACATACACTTGTACTTACGTTTGTAAAACAAACAAATGAAGTCTTGTTTGGAAATTTTTTTGGTATGTTTTTTTAATAATCTTCATATACATACACTTTCATATAAATTTTCAATCTTTTAAAGCGTTCTACTTTGCATCATGTTTCATTCGAAGGAACCTTTTTGTCGAAAAAAAATGATTGTTAACGCTTTATTTAACTTCTGTAGGGCACCAGCAATCCTGCGAAGTTAAAGGTTGTGTAAAACTGGCCAGTAGGCTAGGCTGATGCTGTCCCATTAGCTTAGATTTTCTTATCGCCTGCATTCTTATCGAGCCCTCCAATGCTGTTGCTACAACAGAGAACGATAGGTAATGGTAGCAAGGCGAGTACTCGCTAGACAACATATGGCAATTACTGCAATGTGACTTAATGCCCTGTCACGCTGGCATGTTATATCCTCTGTTTGAGGACTACCGGTTGAAAGAAAAAATGGGCTGAAGAAAGAAACTGAGTTTATTACCAGACTCAACTGGTTTAAATTTATTAAGAAACATACCAATTAACTACTACAATTAGATCGTGGAGACTTCACTATCACTCTTTTTATTTGCTTACCTGCACATTTGCTTACCGTCATAATTTTCTTTAATTTGACCCTATCTTTCTTGCTAGTCTAAAGCAACAATCAGGAATCATTCTTTAAAATCATAGCGCTGATGCATAGACCTGCCAGCTAGTCTAGGGACCGTCGCTTTATGCGTTGTAATACCAGGCAGCTATGATATATTTTTATTGAACAGACTTGTAAAGTATCCATGTAGAAACAGGACAGGTTCATAGAAAGTCGTTCATATCAAAAAAGAATTTATTCAGCCATTAGAGTAAACATACGAAGTTAACTACCAACCTGGGATGCGAAAGCATTTGGGCTTTCATCTCTGCCTCTAGTTTTATTGATAAATTTATTCAAAAACAATTTCGTTTCAAAGAAGTAATGCAGTGACTACAAACGATTATTTTCGATATTACCAAGGCAATGATCCGAAACCCGAATCGGCCAGTGTGCATTTGGGCTTAATATGAATATGCCCAACCTTCATAAATTCGTCTCTACAATCTCCCAATTAAAAATTGCTCTAATCGAAGATACACCGTGAAACTACTTACTTAATTATTAGGTCATTATAACCCTTTTAGTCAGGATTACGACCTAATTTATCAGACTACCCATGTCGTGTGTGTTAATTTTATGCACAAGCGTCACGACCCACAGTTTAAAGTCAACTCCGAGCTGCAGATTTTTGAGAAACTTTTTATGGCAATTTTATGGCATTTTTGCCACACTACCTGCTAGACCACGAAACTACTCTTACATTTTATGAGTTCGCTTTTTTATATTTACCAGGCATTCAAGTGCTGCCTCAGTTTCTTAAGGCGTTACAAGAAACACTTCACTTCATCTGATTTTCTTAGGTTAGAGGACGTGTACTTGTCAATTAAGACAAGTACAGTACCCGGAGGTCGAATTGACCTATTGTACAAAAATTTTCTTACTATTTACACCATTTATATCCGACCGAGAATGGAATACAACTCGTATGTATGGGCCGGTGTCTCGAAATCTATTTTGAGGCTTCTCGAACGCGTATAGAAGAGAGCTTAAATGACGGTGGGGTATCCAACTCTATTGATTCATTGAAGCATCGTCGCAATGTGGCTTGAGTTACACTGTTCTATCGCTACTACAACAAATTTTGATCAAGCGAAATAAGGAAACTCGTTTCCGAGAACTATATATTCGTACGTAACACTCTTCTTTCTCGCAGACCACATCCGTTTGTGATCGATTGGCCAGTCGATCGCACACTACATTACAGGCAAAATTCGTTCTTGAGCCAGACTATATGCATGTGGAATTCCCTTTCTGCAGAGGTCTTTCCTATCACTTATGATATAAAAAAATTAAAATATAGTGTCCACAAACACTACTCCCTTCTTACTTACTTAATTGGCCATAACAACCCGTTTAACGGATTTCGGCCTGCCGCAACACATCCTTCCAGGCGCCTCTGCTTCTTGCGCGCCTACGCCAGTTGGTTACACCAATCGATGACAGGGATTCCTCGATTTGGTCCTTCCAACGGATACAAGGTCGTCCTCTTCGCCGACTTCCGCAGATCCCCGCATCAAATACCCGTCTCGCCGGAGCATCCTCCCCCATTCTAACGACATGGCCGAGCCAGCGGAGCCGCTGGGTGTTAATACGCTGCACAACGTCCATGTCGTTGAAGAGCTCGTACAGCTCACTATTGTATCGGATGCGGTAATCATCGCCAACTCGCACTGGACCGAAGATCTTACGCAGTACTTTTCGCTCCAACACTCTCAAGGCTGCTACATCAGTGCTTAATAAGGTCCATGCTTCTGCGCCATAAAGAAGCACGGGGAGGATGAGCGTCTTGTATAGTGTTAGTTTTGTCGTACGAGAGACGTCTCTGCTACTCAATTGCCTATTGAGACCATAGTAGCACCTGTTGGCAAGAGTGATCCTGCGCTTGATCTCCAGACTGACATCATTTCTGGTGGTAACGGGGGAGCCAAGATAGATAAATTCCTTGACCGTATCAAAAGTATAGTTATCGGCCGTAATCTGAGAATCAATACGCCGCGCGTCTCTACTCGTCGATAACATATACTTTGTTTTGCCCTCATTTACTGCCAGACCCATCTTACTAGACTCCCGTTCAATAGCACTAAAGGCAACAGTAAAATCTCGCTTGGTACGCCCTATGATGTCAATGTCGTCAGCGTACGCAAGCAACTGGACACTTTTTTGAAAAATAGTGCCATTGCGATGCACTCCCGCCTTTCGCAGAACACTCTCCATGACGAAGTTGAAGAGGTCGCATGATAAGGGATCGCCTTGTCTGAAACCTCGCACGGTATCAAAAGGTTCCGAGAGGTCCATTCCTACCTTGACGGAGCTGCAGGAATTGCTAAACGTCATTCTGCATAGCCTTATGAGCTTCGCAGGTATACCGAGCTCAGACATTGTGGCAAAAACACGATCCCTTATGGGGCTATCGAAGGCAGCCTTATAGTCGACAAAAAGATGGTTTGTGTCGACTTGTTGTTCGTGGGTCTTTTCCAGGATTTGGCGTAGTGTGAAGATCTGGTCGATGGTGGACTTGCCAGATCTGAAGCCGCACTGATAAGGTCCAATCAGTATTTTGACGAGTGGCTTCAGTCGTTCACACAATACGCTTGTAAGAACCTTATATGCGATAGGGAGAAGGCTTATACCCCTGTAGTTGGCGCATATCGTAGGGTCTCCCTTTTTCAGGACAGGATAGAGGACACTGAGGTTCCAATCGTTGGACTAGCCATATTTTGTAAATAAGCTGGTGCATGCGCCCTACCAACTCATTACATCCGGCCTGAAACAATTCAGCGGGGAGGCCATCAGGACCCGCCGCTTTATTGTTTTTAAGACGCATTATTGCGACTTTGACCTCATCATGGCTAGGCGGTGGAATCTCCACGCCGTCATCATTGATCGGGTTCGGAACATCATCTCTAACGGCGGAATTGATGTCGTCGTCATCGCCTTGTAGCAGAGTAGAAAAATGCTTCCTCCATAACATCGGCACCCCTTGCGGATCTGTTACCAAGTTTCCGTTCTCATCTTTGCAGGAAGACGCTCCGGGCTTATTCATGCGTCTGAAAAGGCGTCTCTCATCCCTTCTCCTCTCTCTATAGTTCTCGACAATGGCTCGCGTAGCGGCAGACTGCAGAGTTTTCCTATATGTGGCGTTTTTCGCTGCAGTTGCCTCGCGACATTCCTCATCATACCATTGATTTCGTTGGGTTGGGCGCTCGAAACCAAGGACTGTTTCCGCAGTAGTGCGCAAGGAATGGGAGATGTTGGCCCACAGTCCACCAATCTCACTGAGATTAGAGGGGGAACGACGGAGCTTATCCGAGAGTTGAGCGGAGTACGCCTCAGCTGTCCTTTGTGATCACAGCTTTTTGACGTCCAGCTTTCGCAATGCACTAGATCGCGCAGACCTCGAAGCGCTAATGCGCAATCGAAACTTGGCTGCGACAAGGTAGTGATGTTTGGACCTCTGAACGTGCGCACATCTAGTACACTGGATACGTGCCTTCCGTCAATCACCATATGATCAATCTGGTTGGCCGTTGATCGATCGGGGGACATCCAAGTGGCCTTGTGAACATCGAGATGTTGAAACGTGGTGCTACATACAACCATGTTACGTGCCGCAGCGAAATCGATCAGCCTCATACCATTGGGGGTAGTGTTCGTGTGGAGGCTGAACTGTCCGACAGTGGGGCCAAATATAACTTCTCGCCCGACCTTCGCATTAAAATCTCCGAGGACGATTTTGGCGTCATGGGCCGGGCACTTATCGTAACTTCCTCGAGTTTCGCATAGAAGGCATCTTTAGTCACATCGTCCTTTTCTTCCGTCGGGGCATGAGCACAAATAAGGCTGATGTTATAGAATTTTGCCCTGATGCGAATTGTGGCTATCCTTTCGTTCACAGGCGTGAATCCAGAGACAAGGTGGCGAAATCTCATTAACCACAAATCCGCATCCGAATTCGTGCTTATCAACCAGAACTCATTAACTAACCTCATTAAGCCAAAGGTAATTTGGATAAAATCCAAACCTTCATAAAACTATTAGAAAGTTTTGAAAGTAAGGCCATGAGTTATAGATTTATAACTATAAATTACAACGAGGTCTTACAGGACTCAAGTAACCTATGCTTTAAGACGGCTGTCAGTTTAACCTAACCGTGATATTTGGTGGATTGGCTAACATAAGCTCGTAACACTGAAAATCGATTCTGCTGTGTTGCATCACCTTTAGATGTTTTAAGAACAGAAGTCACTCTGGATGACTTAGGGCTTAGTCCCTATTTTAGCACTGTAATCTATTTAGCCATTCTAACCGCACTTTGGGTTTTTGCTTGTATTTTGGCACAACTTGAGAAGGTAATTAATTTCTTTTCTTTATCCTATTTTATTACTACAAGAGTAACTAAATAAGGTAAGGCCTGAAACAGAAAAAAGTAGTTGTAGTATAAGCTGAAACTTACGACATAATGTGTAGAGTAGCAAGGAAATATGTGAACAGAATAGTGAAGCTCTCTTATAATATTGCTAAACAACATTTTTAAAAGCTTATAGAATAATGCAAAAATATTATGTGAATTTTCTAACAAATAGGTCTCAAATTATATAATAAATGCATATTTAATTACTATTTCTCTCCAGCTACATTAAATTTTATGTTTCAGATATTTAATGTTGAATGTATTGAAAATCAAGGAAACACTCTTTACACTTCTACTAAAACGACTGCTACAACTACTGGCGACTATTATAGACTACTTCCGGAAAACGAACTTACGGATATCCGCTCCTAAATCCTCCGTTACTCTTTTCACAACGTGGACGAAAGAAGTGAGGAGACCACTCAACCTCGCTGTTGAAGGTAACATTATACCCACGATACGTAACCCCAAGATTCTTGGGTTTACCTTCGAGACTCTCCTTCACTTCTCGATGCGATAAACATCAACAGGAAAGTGAGGACCGGAAGCAGCGTCCTGAAAACACTATCAGGAACTACATGAGGCATGGACAAGGAAGCAATCATTACCACCTACAAGGCAATTTGCTGCTCCACTCTGGACTTCATTCAATGCAGCGCGTTACAACCGACCTACTATTTACCCTCCCATCCCGACCACCACATAGTCATGGACGATCCTCGCTGCAAAAATTTAGAAGCTTCAAAACGGACATCTTGCACCATATACCAACAATAGTGGACCTCCAGTGAGTAAGGGAAGCGCAACGCTCCTTACACTAATCGACAGTTATGACAGCAATGGAAGAACTCAACCACAACAGGGTTCTAAATCCACACTCACCACCAATATCAGATAGCGAAAGGCAGCTACCCAGGGTAAATAGCACCATCCTGACTCCGCTAAGATCAGATTGGGCGAACATCCTGGACAGCTACAGGGTGAGGATTATTCCAGAGACCCTCGATCGCTGCCCATTATGCAACCAAGGACCATACGACACGGCGCACCTCTTTGGTTGCCCTAAAAAACCAACAACAACCCTTCGACTAGTAGACGTTTGGCTCAATCCAACACAAGTAGCGGACTTCCTTGACGACGACCACCAACATACACACCTCATAATATCATCTTTTAATCCATATCATCTCTACTAGAATCACATAGGCATACAATGAACATATAAAACTTACATTCTTTTTCTTAAAATCGAACAGGGAGACACTTCCGGAGACAGCAGCAGAGCTGTTACAACAACAACAACTACGTATTCTGTTGACACCAATTTGAATTGATGTTTGGAACGAGTGGCTTGCAGCGCTCGTTATGTTGTACTACAGCGACTACTCTGTTCCCCACTTAATGAAACTGTAGGTATAATATACAAGCTATGAATGAACCTTAATTAGCCAATTACATACATACATAATTGGTCATTACAACCCTTCAGTCAGGATTACGACCCAGTTTCTTACACCACTTATGTTGTGTGTGTTAATTTTATACATGAGTGGTGGAACCTACGGTTTAAAGTCGACTCCGAACGACAGATTTTTGAGAAACTTTTCATGGCATTTTTATTTACTCTCAGAGTGTTTGCCAGAAATCTACTGAGAGGAAATCGCCGAAGAAATACTTTTTGTATTTTGTTCTGATGTCTGGCCTGGGGTTCGAACACTGGGTTTACGTCTAATAAGCCAACACACTACCTACTAGACTACGGCGACTTAAACGTACATATATAACTTAAATATTAATGAATAATTTAAATATTCTTGAATAAATACGTGGAAACCCATTCTTTTTTTTTTTAATTAAAAAAAATTCAACCAGAAAATATTTTTTAAAATTCAATATAAAAAATAGTTTATTTACTAATTTGTTTTTTTTTACTATTTTCATATACACAAATTTATACATATACACAAAAATCCACACACAATTATAATATTTTATACATTTACAATTTCATAAATTTTTTTTAATAAATAAATACGGTCATAAAAAAATATGACAAATTATATACTGTTGATAAAAGCAAAAAAATGCAATGGAAAGATTGACAAAGAGGGTAAGAGAGCTGTAACGTAAAGCGTTAAAAGAGCGTCTTTATAAAATCTGTTATAAGTCGGATTCATCATGTTGTCCCATGCGCGATGAACCAACATCTGTTATATAGGTGAATAGATCTTCAGGGAAATTGCATTGATCCATTTCACGGCCCAAAGCAAAATAGCGTTTACGCAAAAGATGAGCCACAGCTTTTGGTTGGCGATTACGCGTGAATACGCCCTTTTTATTACCGCCCACTCGGGTGACAGCTGCATGAAAGAGAATTATATTTTAAACTGTGGTTATGTATGTATTTTAATGGTATTTACTTTGAGCTGTTTTAAAATCGGCAAAATTCCATACAAATTCACCAATAAACCATGGTTTCTTTCGCAGTGTATCGAATGCTTTAAAATGTCTTGAAAATAATTCCGTTTGATATTCCTCTGACCACACGTATGATGGTAGCTGAGAAAAAATGATATAAAATACTTGATTAACTTTGTAATTAAAATTTAGTGTCCAACACTTACCAGATGCAAACCCTCAACAGTATCTGAACCATATTCTGACATAATCACAGGCTTATTATGGCGTTTATTCCAAGTTGTCGCCTCATCTATTACACGTTTGGTGATCATATCTAAACGTCCAGGATTGCTATACCAACCGTTGTAACGATTGAAACTAATTATATCTAAATATTTGGCCTGAAAACAACATTGATTGTTTGTTTATTGATTGTTAAAAATTTTATGAATAATTAGTCACTCACAGCTTTATCATCTTGTGAAGGTACAGCAATGGCAGCAGTTACTGGTCTGCTAGGATCCAATTCTCTAGTATAGTTTGCCACATATCTATTAATTTATATACAATATAATATCATTGAATTATTTGCAAAAATGTTTATTTACTTACTGGAAATAAGAACCGGCATTCATTTGATTTGTACGAGGCTCATTGGCAATGGACCACATCACAACACTTGGATGATTTCGATCTCTATGTATCAACTGTTCCATGGCTGATTTGTGTTTATCCAATAGCTCCTGTTTGAAATTTCTAAAAATAATACGATTAAATAAATTTAAATAATCAGATTTTGAATATCCACATTCGATGATAAATATGTACATACTTAAGTTTAATGTAGAACAGTATCTTTGAAAAATGAAATGAAATGTTGAACTCAATAATAGTTTAATACAAATAGTTTAGAAATTTAAGGAATTTTAATTTGAACCCTATCTATCGGTTTAAATTCAAACCAACGATTGTTTCGAATCTGGCAATACTTATGCCATTCTATTTAGTGCAGTTATCTCCACTGAACATAATGAATCGATTTACGCTTGAGCAACATTGGGATTTATTTCCAAAACAAAGACAATTGGTCGGAAATTACACGAAAATATCGTACAAAATTTGGTCGCAGAGAAAGACCAACACTGCCCGGTATACACAAGTTTATTACTGAAGTTTGTGAAACTGGTTTCATTGTTGATGCGCCAAGACGTAAGCATTTTCGTACAGGGCGTAAGCTCGAAAATATCGAAGCTGTGGCTCAGAGTGTGCTTGAGAATCCATGAACATCAGCTGGTCATCGTTCTCAAGAATTGAACATTTCACTTAACAGTTTATGTGAATTTTGCGAGAAGATCGCGGTATGACACCTTACAAAGTTCAGTTGGTTCAAGAGTTGAGCCCCATGACCATCCGCTTAGTTTTCGCTTCGCATGATGGGCCAATGAGAAACTGCAGGATGATGTCGATTTTGCCAAATAAATAAAATCATCATTTCGGATGAAGCTCATTTTCATACAAAATTACCGTATTAGGGCTCAGAAAACCTATACGTAGTCTTACAGAATCCAATGCACCCATTGCGAGTGACTGTTTAGTGCATCTTGTGGATGCGGAGGCATTATTGGCCTATATTTCTTTGAACAGAAGGATAGCGCAGCCATTACGGTCAAAGGAAACAACTATCGCGCCATGATAACCGATTTTTTATATCCGCTTTTCATGGCATTGACGTGAAAGATGTTTGGTTTAAACAGGATGGTGTAACTTGCCACACATCTCATGCCACAATCGATTTATTGTGTCAAACGTTTAATTAGCAGAAACGGTGGTGTCAATTGGCTGTCAAGAAACTGCGGTATGACAACGTTGGACTATTTTCGGTGGGGCGCCGTTAAAGAAAAGTGTTATGACGACTAACCAGAGTCAATTAAGCATCTGAAGGGTAATATTGGTGATGCCTTTGCCGAGATACGACCCCATATACTCGAAAAAGTGCACGAAAATTGGTCCGACCGAATGAGGTACTGTGGGACCAGTCGTGGCATCCACACGAGTGAAATAATATTCCATTTCTAACCGGAACAATCGTACTTCACAACAAAAAAATAAATTTAGCAGAATTACAAACAGTTTTGGTTTTACTGCATTTTCTAAATTTAAAACTTTGGCCCGCTCTTTATTTACAATTGACTCGCGTTTCCCAACGGCTAATAACAAAAATGCTCACAATGGCAACTTCAAATCACTGGCAAGGTTAAGGCATAAATTCCATTTAGACCATGAAGTTTAAAACTGTAAGATAAAAGAAAAAAGTGTGAAAGTTTTCATATCAACAGTAGGCAAACAACAAAATCTTTGTGTGTGATTAGAATGTCAACCATCTGCCTCCGAATCTAAGTGCCAATTTGGACCGCAGTAACTACCATAGGGCGTTCACAACTCCTTTTCATTTATTATTGTATATGTATCTTTGACAATGGAACAAACTAAAGTTTGAACTTATAACTGTATAATGTAATAGGTAATGTTGGTGTTGGTTAGGACTGCAGTAAGCTATGCTCTTTGAGGCGGCTGCCAATTTAAGTTTATTTAACCAGGGAATAAAGCATTTTCATGCCATATACTTTCGAGCAAAGTATAAAACGCTATGCAGAATTGATTTCAACGGATTAAAAGAATAAAGAATTAAATATTTTGAAATTACTAATTTAAGTCGTCCTAAAGTAGGTGATCTCTTACTGGGTAAATATTAAAAATAATAAAATATTATTTATTTTTATTCTTTATTAACTGAAAGAGGTTTAAAAATGAAAGAACGATTTTTAATATTTTTCAAAAAACGGTTCAATAATTTTGAGTACAAACAAATATTTGTACCTAAAATTCACTATTATTTTTATACAAAGGGTACGAGTGTACAGATATGAGTATAAACGTATTTATTTACACAGTTTTGTTGAATTACTTGCTATTTGACACAAATAAAATGTATGTAATCATTAAGTGAACTTTCTTTCTTCTCTAGATTGTTTAATAACACAATAATTACTAAAAATCAGAACACATGACAAACAATTATGTAATCAACAAATTATCACATATTAAAAAGATTATCATCTTGAAAACAGTCTTAGAAACCTAAATAAATGATATTCTTTTTAGAAAACTTAGAAAATGTGCCTGAATTCTATGAATTTAAAGGGCCCATTACAGATTTTAACCGAATTTCATTAGTGTTGCCAATTTTCAAACATAAAGTTCTTTGTATTTAGTTACTAAAAAAATTTTAAAGTGTAGATCGTCAATTTCCTTACTTACTTAATTGGTCATTAGAATTCTTCACCGTCAGGATTACGACCTTGCTTCTCACACCATTGTGTGTTAGTTTTATCCATAAGTGGCGAGAACTACAGTTTAAATCGACTCCGAACGACAGATTTTGAGAAATTTTTTATGGCAATTTTATTCGCTTTCAGAGTTTTTGTCAGAATTTCTCTGAGAGGAAGTCGCCGAAGAAATTTTTTTTCACACTTCGTTCGAGATGTCCGACCTGGTGTTTGAGCTATGGCCTTACGTCTAATAAGCCAACACAATACTACCACTAGAATAAGGCGATTTCGTCGTCAATTACCATCTGTAATAACAATTTATGCAATTTTTACCAAGGAACTAATCTGTCCATAAATCTAAAAGAGTATAGTACAGAATCTGTCGCCATAAATAGAAAACAGAAGAATTAAATTCAATAATCTTTTTCAAGTGGAGATTCAAATGGAATATGCTAACAACTAGGCGACAAAAGTTTATAATGCCTTGTCCAGCCTAAATAAATCTCGAACGTTCTATACATGTTCACAGAATTAAAAAGAGATACTTCGCTTCACATTTCGGAGTAAATGAATCGGAATTTCAAATACTAAGTTTGACTAAAATAGAGTTTTCAAAAGCTAAACTAAAACATAAGTTCAGATTTACCGCTAAAAATTTTAGAAAATATGATCGCGTAAAAACAAAATATGGACCAATCAGTAAGACAGACCATTTGTGTTACATTTCTGAAAAATTCAAATGTCTTATACAGTGAACTCGCAGTAACGTGAACTAATTTTTGCAAAGGGTGTTCATGTTTTAATTTTGTTCACGTTTACGATGAGTTTTTGATAAACTAAGGTAAAACAAAGAGCTGATGGGTTTTCTACGAGGGTTCCCAAAATTTATAAACTTAATCATCTACATCGTAATATCGCGACAGGGGTGAATATATGTAAATAAAGGAACTTCTTCAAAATTTAAGTTCACCTGCTCGCGAGTTCACTGTAATTATTATCTGATGTCTTTACTTAAAATCCGATAAGTAACAACATAAATAGAAATGCAGATTTGCGTAGTATTTACAAATTTTAATCAGGATTTTTGGCTAAACATAATCCCTCAAAGAATTCAATAAATTTAAGAAATGCATACGAAACCAACCCATTATTATCAGATAATAATACACAAACAAAAACATACTTACTCTGTATCCACACTTGGACATTCATCGATAATCATAATGCCATTTTCGTCAGCGAACTGCATTGATTCTTCAGAGTAGGGATAGTGTGAGGTACGATATGCATTTGCACCAATCCATTTTAATAAATTAAAATCTCTCGTCATTAAAGCCAAATCTAAGCCTTTTCCTCTTATCTAAAAAAAAAATATTTAATTTATTATATTTACTACACACCATTTAACTAATTCGTGATAACTTACATCGGAATCTTCATGTCTGCCGAAACCACGGAAATATACTGGACGATTGTTTATCATAAATGTGCTTTCATTCCAACTTAAAGTTCTAACACCCACACGCAAACGATAGACATCGAGTAGCACATCATCTGCGCCATGCAGGAAAACTTCCATTTGATATAAATAGCCAGGGTCGGTATGCATTAAATATGGCCACCAGGGCATAACATTTTGTAACTCCAAAACACCTTTCAAATCAGAATTTGATGTTTCATTTGCTACAATAACACCTTGTTTGTTGCGTAATTGTACGCGTACGCATAAATTACTGGCAGCTTCATTGGCCGAGGTTCCGTTTGTCTTGACCTTATAGTAAACAAAACCAACTGAAATAATTTTATCGAAAGTATTATTTTAAAGTTTAAACATGACAATAAGTTGTTGGTACCTATATTATCTTTTGTTAGATCGGTGGTTACTTCGATTTCTTCGATAAACGTTGATGGTGTAGTATATAAATGCACTGATCGATGTATACCGGCATAATTGAAAAAGTCGAAAGTATATTTCTGTATAATGGCAACGCCATCATCTCTGTAATTCAAATATAAATATTAAATAATAACGGATCATAGTATTTTATTTCTATAACGAACAGCAGGTAGATTAGTTATCGTTATCTTTTAAATTCAAGTAAAAATCGCTGCTACACCGCTTAGCAAAAGCATATAAAACTTTACTAGACTTACTACATGAAGCAGAGGTTCTGTAGCTGGTTAGCCGTTGATAGGATAAAGTTGAATATCATGACCAGAGAATTTTTCTATGATTTGCAATCTCTGTCTAGAGTCGTCATTCGAAGATGCCTAACATTTATAGTGGGATTGATTGCACATTCGCTTTTCACGTAGTTCTACCCTTCTCTTGATCCCTTCATCGTGGATTATTTATTGTTTTTATCTCTATCTCTTTCCCATTTCTTTTTCTTATTTTTATTTTCTTCTCTAGGGCGACCAAAAATTGCGTTTGCCATCATGGCAGTACACAATCTCAAACCTAACCTAACTTACTGTGCGGAACTACACCAATAAATCTGAGATTGAAAACGAAATAACATTTATTATTTCGAATTTGGCAATATTTATGTGGGATCGAACTTGAAAAGCACATCATTCGGGTCGAACGATTCGTCAGGAAGGCCGAATGTGGGATCGCACCCGAAGGGACAAAGGCGATCCCGTAGGGTTAAAGAAAAAACTGAACTAGAATAAATATAGTAAGCGGACTGAAAAACATAAACATGATAAAACTTAAATACTAGATCGAGTTGGAAAAAATATTTTTTCAATATAAAAAAGTCAAATAAAAATGTATTATATATTTGGCAGCCGAGCCAAGCAATTCAATTTTGTGTTTTAAATTAAAGAGCATTGTTTTATGTATGAAGCTCATTTTTATCTTGGAGGACTCGTAAATAATCAAAATTGCCGTATTTGTGGCTCAGAAAACCCGGGGCGGCGGAGGCATTATTGGCCCATAATTCTTTGTAAATGAGGACGCCGCAACTATTACTGTCAATGGAGACACTTATTGCACCATGACAACCGATTTTTTTAATACCCCTTCATGGTATTGATGTGAAGGATGTTTGGTTTCAACAGGATGGTCAACTTGTCACACATCTCATGCCCCAATCGATTTATTGCGTCAAACGTTTAATGGCCGTTTAATTAGTCGAAATGTTGATGTCAATTGACCGCCTAGAAGTTGAGATTTGACACCGTTGAACTATTTTCTGTTTTGTTATTTTCTATTTTGTTATGCCGACAAACCAGAGACAATTCCATTTCTAACCGGAACAATTATATTTCACAACAGAAAAATTAGGTAAAATTTCAACCGTTTTTGTTTTATTGCATTGTAAAATTTAAACTTTTAAATTTCCCACGCTATATACATACATATGTGCATAAATGTATTTAATTTTAACATTTGTAACAATTAAACGGCTAAAGAATTTGAATCTGACATCGTATAACGACCGTCCTTTCGAGCGAGGTTCTTATATCAATGGATGCAATGGATAATAATAAACTTACCTTGATACTTCTGTTATTTTTCCTTGAGGTATTGTTGTTTGTATTAAAGCATTATCACACATCACTGTAATGCGATTCTCTTCACCATATTTCAATTGATTGGTAATCTCAGCCTCAAATGGTAAATGACCCATTTCGTGTCTCACTACCATTTCACCATTAAGATACTACAGATAATGATTGTATATGAAAACAAATTCTTACAATTCTCAAATAATCGCTAAAAACTCACCACAAAAGCCTCATAATGTACGCTGCCAAAACGCAGCCAAACTCTTTGATTTGCCCATGACTTTGGTGCAAAAAACTTTCGATCATACCAAACTGTGCCCACATGATCACGCAGGGCAATTTCTGTTGTTATATCATTATAACTAGCTGGCACCGGCATTGGTATTGTTTCCTGGACCCGACTTAAATCGTCCGCATACCATTTGTCTCTCACACCCTGTGTGGGATTTGTTATATCGGATTTGACAAAATTCCATATGCCATCTAAGGAACGTACTTCACGTGTTTCTGATTCGCGTGGATACAACATACCGACAGTTGGTGTAATTTCTCTATTCAATATTACCAGTGCTATGGCATAGTGTATACAGAATCCAATAACGCCCATGGCAATCAAAGACAGAGCTAAAAAAATCAATCCAATAATATAGGTTAGTGAAACTCATATTAAAAAGTAGTCATTGGATTCAAAGAATTCAAAAAGTAATATGTATTTATAATTCCAAAACAATATGGAGTGACCCATAAGTAAAAATATATTTTAAACAGAATCTCTAGAGTTGGAGTTACTTTTTCGAAACGGTTTTTTAACTTTTCAACAGTTTTTCTTTTGTTCTTTATACTTTTAGATGTAAAATAGAATGTGTATTTATTATCTATAACCAATTGGCAGTTATAGGAATAATTGCCTCTGTGTCTACAAGTAGTGTCGAATGATTCAAATGATTTTAACATTTATCTGCAGGTATTGAGCCAGACGAAAGAATTTAAATACTACCAGAAGAAAACTTAAACATTCGACTTTGTTTTCAGTATACATATAGACTATATCGGTGTTATTGGACCCATAAAAAAGAGTGACAATTGTTTATCTCATGCTATAAAATAGTGCTATGCTTTTGTATATCACTGCGGAGGCGTGTTGATATACTATGTACCAATTTATTTTGTACAAAGAAAACCAAAAAATGTGTTTACCTGCATAGAACTTCTTTCTCTAAAAGCGATAAAATGGCATAATGCGTAAGGAAAACTACTTGGACCTCCTGTATAAAAATTTACCAGTAGCTTTAGGACAGTTGGAATATAGCGAGGATGATATTCAAATAGGATAATGATCCGAAACACTAGTCGAAACTAGTTGAAACTTGGTGAAAAGTTTAAAATTTCATGTGATGGAGTGGCCTGTACAAAGTCGAGACTTAAACCCCATCGAAAACTAGGGAGTATTAAACCACAACCTGGAAGTATTAAGGAACTCTGGAAAATATATATATGAAATGTGGGGTGCAAATGATCTAAAATACTGCAAAAATCTTATGGAGAGTATGCCACGTCGCATCAAGAAAGTTATTCGCAAAAAAGGAGATATAACGGGTTATTAATATAATTTTTCGGAATTTTTTGAAAAGAGTGCAAAAGTGAGTTTTTTTATTTTTTTTTTTAATAAAGCATTTTTTGTTGTATGAAATTAAATGTATTCTTAATTTTTAATGTTTAGCGGAATATAATAAATCTTTAAATCATAGAAAAAGGTTCACTTTTGCTCCATAGTGTAAATGAGGGCAAACGAAGTATATGTTGTCGAAAAGTAGGAACATGTGGCGTCCGGATTCCAGGTTACGGTTCACTTGGCCCTCACAAATAACCGTTTTTATATTTTATATGATAAACTATTATTGATAAACAATTTAATTATTATTAAAATAGGAACTCCATATGCAACTTTTTTATCTTATCGCATAAACTGATAAGTATGGAAGAAATAATTAAAAAAAATAACGCATATTGTCGTTACTGAAAGTTCTAATTTTTTTTGTAACCTTTTATTCAGGTTTATTTTTATATTAAAATTTTACAACCAATGCTGTGTAGATTTGTGGCAAAAACTCGGCGTCAACTTTAAACTGTAGCGCCCGACACTCATGTATACAGTTAACACACACAACACCGGTGGAGTGAGAACCTAGGTCGTAATCCTCACTGAAGGGTTGTGATGACCTATTATGTGTGTAATCCGTGCGAAAGGAAACAACTATTTGTGAAAACATTTTCTTAAATGCATAAATCTAAAGAAATTTTCTGCTTACGTGCGAATGTAGGACATGTTTTCCACGTAAGAAAAATTTTTTTATCAGATAGTGATATAAAACTACAAAATGTATTAATAAGTCCAATGATTTCTGATAAATAGTTGTACGTGTTTAAAGACAAGACGATTTGTGTGGTTGCACTTGCAGAATTGATAAGCAATCGTAGAAATTAGATTCAATTAAAATCTACATTTCCAACGGGAATTAAACTTTTAAAGTAATTTTACTATCATCAAAATTAATAAGAAAGTAGATTTTGAAATATTGTGAAGAGGGACCTACCTGCTTAATGTGCGAACAATTGTTGGAGTCAGCCATAAAGATTTTTAAAATTCTTTGGATAGTTTTTTTATTTCAAATTTACATACAATTGCGTTCAAACGAATGTCCTCTATATCATGTTTTTGTGAATTATGTAGTATCAATTTAAAATATATTTAATTATTTGGACAAAGCGCCAATTTGTTGCAAATAAATCTGCTTAAGTGTTGAAATGCTCTTTACGTACACAGTTTTCATGTTGTTTCTATATTCGCAGATAATAATTTTTAATGCGGTCCCTACACGTTGTGTTTAGTTGTAAAACAAATTTGAATAAACAAGTTGGTTATTTTTTTCACACGTTTTGATTTTTCAACCAACTTTTTAAGTCGTCGGTTGGAAAAAATATAGCTTTTATGATCTTCAACCAACCGTTTACCAATTAGCCCTTCGACTAGCTAATCGTACGGAACATGTATCTATTATTCGTTCAACATATTTTACTATAAATGGCTTAAATATTGATACCAAAACTGTTTCTAATAGCGTCACCATTTTTCTAAAACTATGTTTTTGTACTGTATGTACTTATGGCGCTTTAAAGGATTAAGAACTATCTACAAATGTATGCATATAATTGTTTTTTTTTATATCAAAGTGTCAATCATACTTACAGTGGGATGTTCATGTTTACGGTGGAACATCAAGCGAAACGAAACGAAAAGAAAATATGAAACGGAACAATTGTTGAATTTTTTTATTTTATTCACTTGTTTAAAATTTAAATTCATTCAAATTTTTTTTACTTGCAAAAAAAGCACAAGTATACGAATAAAAAATGGCAAAACGAAAAAAAAAATGCAAGAATAATAACAAACAAGTAAGTTTGTGTGCAGCGCAAACGTATTACGAAGAGACTGAGAGAATAATAATCAAAACAAAAAACCGTGTGACGTCATTTTCTGATGTTTTCTTTTATTATTTCATATACAAAACGAAAACGTGATTAAAATAAACATATGCCGACATCTCAACAATAAAAAAGCACTCCCGTCCTATTTTAAGAATTCCACAGCATTAAAGAAAAATTGAAATGAAAACAAAAAGCAAACAGCTGATTTAAGGCACATGTTCATAGTAAAAAAAACAATAAATACTAAAAAGAAGAAGCACTTTTCAACTAAACTAAGCTAAAAACGAAACAAATTAATTTGAAATCTAATCAAATGATGTCAACAGTGAATACAACAACGAAAGTATTGTTTTTATTACTCATAATCACTTGAAACTTATAATTACGAAGGCAATTAGTATAGTAGTACATCCAAGTCGATGCTACTTTGAACTGCTTCAAGTGTTTGTTATTTATTATTCACCCGAAATTTTGCCATTTTTTGCATAAATAAATGCGTTTTGATTATTATAAAAAATATATTTCAACACAAACATTTCACAAAACTACGTATTCCCATAATCACTAAACATGCCACTTGACGGTGAAATTTTCTATTTTTCTTTTTATTCTTCGTGTTACGCTAAAAACAACCGTTTTAGATGTGACCGTTTCAATGAATTTTGGACTCCACTGAACCTCGAATAAATTTCAACTGGCAGTCGTTGACTAATAATCATTTATTCAATATACGGTAGACGATGGGCAACTAGTAAATTACTGCGAATTCATTCCATAAAATAGCAGGTGAAATGTAAGCGATTATTCCTTTTGTTTTTGCCTTTCTGCTTCATTTTTATCAGTAATTTTGTTTGATAAAATGAAACGAAAATAAAAGCTTTTTGTGTTTTGCCTGCAAATTATTTAATTGAAGTGTTGCCATTGTGGTATGTTTTTGGAATACTAATTGTGTGTTAAAAAACTGTGTGTTTCAAAACAAAGATTTTCGTGCTGATTTACAGTTATAATTTAGGCATTAAGCTGAAAGTCCGTACTATCCGTTCCATGCGATTCTCGCATTTTATGCGGTTTTTATTGCAAATTACACACAAGCGACTGGGTTTTTGTTTTGATTAGCTGTTGTGCAAGCAATTTTGAGAAAATTGGAAAATGAAATTGTGATTTTAAAAGAATTTATGGAATTAATTACATGTTTATGAATTTACATATATGATATTTTGTGCTGCTAAGGCCTACGAAAGGCTTCAAAAGAACGCAAGACAACTGCCTTCATTAAATTTATTCTCCATTTTTCTTCTTTACAAAATAAATAAATTCAAAAGACATGACACTCAGTACATAAAAAAAATCGATAACTCGTATACAAATTTTCTTCATGAAAGAAATGTGTTAGAAAATGTATTTTAATGTAGTTTCCTCTTAAATTAGTAGTAAACTTTATTATGAAATGTTTATTTTTATAATGCAAATAAAAAATTCGAGAATAATAATCCATTATTTATATTTATCTAAACATATTTATCGAAATCATTCACAATAGTGTCATCCCTAAGTTTAATAAACTGCTGACTTTTTCCAGCAATGCATGATCGCATAGAAAAGTAGAGTGTAAACTACACTGATTCTACTTTTTCGGTATGCGCATGAAACGGATGGTATGGACTTTTGGCTTTAGCAATGCATGAGTCGCATATAAAAGTAGAAAGTAAACCTACTTGATGCATTCTATGCATTTTCTTCTGTAACTTGCAACAAACAACTACACTGATTCTATTTTTTCGGTATGCGCATGAAACGGATGGTATGGACTTTCAGTATCAAGGTAAATAAGTCTCGTGCACTTTGCAGATCAAACTCATATTTTAAAATATATTATGGGCCAATAAGTTTTGTTTTACTGATGGTTGCATACGTGATACCTACGATATCTTACGGTTTTGGTAACGTTTTCTTGAAATCAATTATTGACGATAACATTACTATAACATTTTTAATAAATTCTCATAAAAGATTTTATTTATACTTGTTGTATGATAAAAAGAATCTTTTATAGTTTTTAAATTAAAACTTTTCTAAACATTTTTAAAATGTTGTTCTGAAATAATTTTTCCTGCATATAATAATTTTCCGGAACCAAAATTAAAGTTTTATCCATGCAAATGACAAATTAATTTACAAAATTGTCCTGCTGAGGCGGGATTTAGAGATATGTAAGTGCCTGGCCAGAAACTTTTGTCATCAACTGACTTTATTTATGTACTAGTGATATTTTTTGTTTTTGGCGGCGTCGCATGCAATTATAATATATAGCATCAACTTCTTCAATTCTTGTTCAATTTCTTTTTTTGCATTTCGTTTCACTCAAATTTTGTTTAGTGGGGGCAAATCGTACGCTTATGGCGGATAATTAATACATAATTGTTTATTACAACCCTTCAGTCAGGATTGCGACCTAACTTCTCACACCACCAGAATTCTGCTGAGAGAAATCCGGCGAAGAAATATTTTTTTCATATCTCGTTTTGGGGGAGATGTCTGACCTGGGGTTTGCACCGAGGCCTCGTGTCTTATAAGGCAATACACTACCTACTAGACTATTACGGCTAATGAGCTGCTTCTAAGCGTGAGATTAATTGCTCATCAAACTCGGTCTTCAATAGGTTCCTGGTATCAAGTGCCGTGTGCTACTTGGCACCATATCGAAATCCGAACAAGTTCATTTTTCCATTTTTGAAGAAGTCGTTTATAGGGGAGTACGATTCAAAATGCTGTCGAACTACATACACACTACAATCCTGACGCACTCAAAAATGAGCTTCGCCGCTGAAGATAATTTCTCGTTAACAAAAATGGACTCTCATCAACATCCCCAAGACCCATTCAATAAACAAAGCAAGTTGTAAAACGTCATCTCACTTCAGCTCTTGCTGCACTTATATTTTGTAGGGTTTCATATGGTTGAATGACACAAGTCCAATTATTGGTAACGGTGGCGAATTGATATATTATAATCTTCACTGACACTGGCCGATACAGAAGAAATATTCTCCTCTGTAAATTTGTTCCCAACAGCAACACAACACCTTTTCGGTGGGTCGATTATAACGACTATAAAACAAACGATATTTACGATACACGTTTCTTACTCTGCATGAATTTTAATAATAAAATTTAATAACTTGCAAGCACTGTTCTCTTATTAGTCTATTCATAGAGAAAAGGTAAACCTTGTTTAGAATTTTTACACTCCATGAATCTAAGTTCTTTATTCGAAGAGTTGGTATCAGAAGGTCAGAATTGAATGAACGAATGAATAACTGAACCCGAAATATGTTAATGACTGCCTCAAAAAAATAAGGTAGTGGAAAAACCCTGGTTGGGGGCTTTTTCGCGAATCCAATTTACCGCTTTGAGATCAGTTGGAAATGTGTGAAAAAAACAATGGATGATATCGAAAAACTTATGGCTTCAATGACTACATAATATTTGGAAATGATTAAAAAGAATGGATATGCAACTAAATCCTGACTACCTCAGTTGTAATTAAGCTCTGTATGTTTCGCACCATTTAAATTTGAGAATATTTTAATAACAAAAATGTTTTTCAACGCAATTATTGAAGAAAATTTTAAATAAAATTTTTAGTTAAAAACTTTATATTAAGTTTTCAAGATTTGCATAGTTTTACGAATTTTTTGACCACAACTGTATATACATACACTTAAATACCATGTAAACGCACTAGCTCGTATCATCCTACACCATAGAGGTCACACTCGGTTAATGAGGCGAAAAGCAGTTGCTCTTAGCAGAACACGAGAAAATATTTTGCGTCAGAATAGTAGAAGTTGCAGAAATTTAAATTTTTGCCTGGTATTGGTTGGACTTAAGTAACCAAAATATAGGCGTTCTGCCGGGCAATTTTTTTAAACCTAGGGCCATTATTACAACCATTAACTTAAGGAAGGATTTTAACGGGCAGATAAATTGTTATCCATTATGATAACTGGACAATAAGGTGTTTAAAAACAAAACTTATTTAATTGAGCAATGTTATCGATATTGTTCCGGCACTGAAATATTTCTGAACAAATTAACTTTATATAACTAAAAAAAGTTAAAGGTGACTTTAAAGTTCACTTTAGCTAAAGTTATTTTTAACTAAACCCAACTTTAACTGCAGTTTTAATAATGGCCCTTAAACAATTCACTGAAATGAAAGTGATGACCATTGTTACATAAACTTGAAAACAATTTTTTTTTATAGATTTTCGTTATTGAACAAATAATATTTTAAACTTATTAAGGATATGTGTGACTTTATTGTTGTTTAATATTTTTACTTCAGAGTTGTCTTAGATATCTGATACTAATATGGCTTTAACAACTTTTACAAAAATTTTTTTCCGCAATTTTCGGTATCAAACACAATATTTAAACCATTCTATTATTAACTTACAATAACTTTTAATTCAATATGAATTTGCAACTTAATTTCAACTGAAACAAACTTTCTTAACACTGTCACTCTATTGACTGAAGTCGTTGCTGCAAATGCTGACTGTTTTTAAACTCTTGGTATCCCATAGAACTCCATTATAAATAAGGCATTTGGATTACTTGTACTCCACTAGTAATCTAGACATTTAGAAATTTTCAAATAAATAACAGAAATTCTTAAAGAAAGCAGCCAAAAAAATCCAATTAAAATGCAAAAAGTAGCAGGTTATGGGTGCGTTTGACCTGTTTGACGCTTTTGGCACAATGTAAGCAAATGTAAAACCCCATTCAAATGTGTTACAATAAGACGTTTTTGTATATCAATGTGTAGAATGTAAAAATGTGTTCGAATCAAAACACTGCTGGATTTCCCGAAATAAGGTTACATACTGCGTTTAGACACATGCCAGTGCTTACCGAAAACTTCAAATTTATGACATACTAAGTGTACGGAAAAGCGCATTCTTGATGAATTGTTTAACAATTAAAAGAAAATAATTTTAAATGCAAATACTTATTGTAATGAATATCAAATTAATTTTAATTCAATTTATTTATTTTGTTTGTTACGATAAAGAGCTAACACTAGACTGATTGTAGAACAAAATTTAAATAAATTCTTTGAGCCACATTTGAGTCTAAACTCTATGGAAATTAAATGTTGCGCTGTAAGTAATCGTACACTTAGGCTTATTTGATAAAAAGAAAAAGGGCATAGTTTAAAATGTTTCTTAAATTATAGTTTTATACGAATCAGATGAATATCAATCAGTCTAAAAAGCTCTGTACTGATGAAAGGAATGAAAAGGAGTCTCTCCCCATATTGTTAGTATTTTTTCTTTCTTTCTTAACCATGCTTTTCCAACTAAGTAGGATTCCAACTAGGACTATGGCAGGTCCTAGGATAATAACAGGGACCATCATTTGTCAATGAGGAGAAACTTTTTGTCTGTTTCTTAAAACATTACCGCTGGCAACAAACCTTCATCATTATGATGTTCGTTATTAGGCTAACAGAGTAAGTAAGTAAGTCAGTAGGTTAGGTTAGGTTAGAGGACGTGTACTTGTCAATTAAGACAAGTACAGTACCCGGATGTCGAATTGACCCATTGTACAACGTCCTAGTTTCTCACACCACTTATGTTGTGTGTGTTAATTTTATACATGAGTGGTGGGACCTACAGTTTAAAGTCGACACCGAACGACAGATTTTTTTGAGAAACTTTTTCATGGCAATTTTATATACTCAGAGTTTTTTTCAGAAATCTGCTGAGAGGAAGTTGCCGAAGAAATACTTTTTGTATTTTGTCTTGATGTCTGGCCTGGGGCTCGAACCCTGGCTTACGGCGACTTCAAGTAAGTCAGTAAGCTTCAAATAAAATGGATTATTTGGAGGGCATTGAGGCCGCTTTTAAATTTAATAAAAACGAAAACCATTTTCAGTCTTCTACGGATTTCGAACCAATATTACTCGCATTTTTATATCTAGATGGTCCCTATCGCCTTTTACCAACTCGGGGAAAAGGAGGAAGAATGTCTATTATTTAATACTGTTCTGTACAGCACAATGGTTAATCTAGAGGCGGCTTTCATTGAGGCGTTCGTGAATCCTATGAATGCTTAAAAAAACAAAATGACAGGTATGTGCAGAAAAAGCTACTATTAGTTAAGATGACGATCGCTTAGCTGCAGCTAAGTTTAAACTCTACTAAAGCAATGAGGATAAACACAGAAAATACCCGACTACTTATGCCCTTGAAGACACAATTATTTTCATATACCTCAGTTTTGCCATTTTGAAAAAAGATGGGTCCGCTCATAGTACCAATAACGAATTCGAAAAGGTAAAGACTGCTTATGCTATGCTTAACGCTCTATGAAGTTCTTACCAACTCTACTGATATGTAGAAATGTGACAAGGAACGCCGCAGCAAAGAATCAATAGTTGTCTTTGTAATGTATCCTTTGCCGATCGCTAAATATATTTCCATATATTACGTAGCATTTAATCTGCCAGTGAATACTTGATCACCTTCTCTCAAGAGTTGTAAACCAGTATCATGGTAGGTCGATCCTGTAGATTTAAAAGCGATTTTAGTTATCGTGTAGTCAAGAGAACATAATAAGAACATAACTTCTTTACATTTTTGCTCTTGTTGCACTTAGTCCCATTACCACGTTGGAAGGCAACTGTTTTGCCAACATGTCTGTTGGTATTAATTTAATTATACGCAACTATAAACTAAATGAGTTCTTAGCTCTTAGACCATGATTGTCTCCATTCTCATAATATACTCAAAAAAGTTTCAATGATTCCATTAATATAGATTACAATGTCATGCAGCCAGTAGAAATTATAAGGATTCATACTCCTGTACAGGTTTTTAATCCTCTGAATCCAATAAAGAACAGTTACTACTATGGTGGTTCTGGATTATGTATTCATATTCCACTCGAGTGATCGTTATTAGATAGATTGAGTGCTACGCTGTTGACTCTAGGGTAGTAAATTAAGGGACGGCTTGGGAATTATTTCGATAGTAACCTCTGAGCAGATTCCAGAATTTTGGAAAAAATTTTTTTGGACACTATGCAACGGTTGCTATGCCACGATGCCTGCTCAAGCGACAGTCTTCTGCATGGTTTTTGGTAGAGAGTTAATTTTGATATTCCGTAGCAAAAGCAAGGGTACACCTTCTTTGGAAACACTTCTGGCGCCCAAAGTAGATCGCACTCGCCCATGTATTAGTAGTTATGCAACAAAAACGGAGAACACAGATTGTCTCATGACGTCAACTACGGTTTAACCTTACTATAACCTATGTCAAAGAAAGCTAAAAGGATTTTTCAATGTAACCAACTAATGCGTACAGTGCAGTTTCGATAGATTAACCATTCGTGTAAGCATGTTCTCCCGCAGAAAGAGTACTCTTTCCTAGGGATAATGTACTGTAGACGTTAGAAAATCTCTCAAGCATCTTGTATTAAAATGAGGATAAGCGGATGAGTTGTTTTTAAAATAATAGTTTCTTTAAATTAAGTTCGTGAATTCAAATATACTTTCCTTCAGAGATGTAGCCTAAGAACACCTTATCAAATATCACGAAGTGTATGATATGCATACATACATACATATGTATTTAGATGCGTGTTTATTTTACAATTTGTAATTTGTTTCGATACTTTACACCACATAATTAAACTGTATTTATCTTATGCTCAGTTTGCATTGGAAAACAATTCGTTGTCACTTATTCTTTATGTTTTCCTCTTAAAATCTGTCTCTTTAAAGGGTTATTCGCTTTCAGTTTCTATTTCGAAGTCTTTTTTTTTGCTGTTCGTCTACATAAATTCGCGCGTTTTCTAGATACATAGTTGTGTCAGTGGACAGTAATAAGGTCAATTTATTCTCGTGATTCGTTAGCTGACACATACATAACAAAAGGGCTTACAGAGCTCAAATATCGGTCACTAGTGGTCTATACAATGCATGTGTAGATTTCATTTTTTTATTCTATTATTTTGCATTTTACTTTAATTGCCGTATAATGTTTAATTACCATCTCTATGCCTATGCAATATTTAAATAGTCCAAAAAGAAATCTGATGATACAAGACTCGGAGCGTATCAGTACATCCATTATATATGTATTTAGTATTTTCCGGATACAAGCACTTCCAAAAATCCTTGCCGGACTGAGCTCTTAAGCTGGGAATTCTTATATCGAAATCCATCACCTGAGAGCAAATTGCCGCGTGTCATTCAACCTTATAGAATTCTATTTGTTTCATTGGCAGCAATGGTTTTGTATTCAATTGAATAACGGCTAGCCAAAGAGGGCTTCTATCATCTCCTGCAGCTCGGTGCGGTGAGCAAGGTTGCTGGGTCAACTTGTCACTTAGGGATCACTGCGAAGAAATAGCTGAAGGAGATGGATCCGCAGCACATTTTATAGAGATAGTCAATAGTCCAATTGTATTAATTGGTTACAGAATCAGGTTGTTGATTAGTTCGAGATTTGTACCAGGTCAGATTAGTAGAAGAAAAGCCTTTACGAATTATGAAAGGCAAACATTTTAAGATGAGAAGCAATTATCTGAGATTGCGTTGCTTCAGTTGCACTACGTTGCCCAATTTGTTTACTACTTTTTGCAATAAACCCACAGCATGACGTTAATGGATTCCAATGGCTCAAGAAGTGTGGAAACTGTTAATCTCACGAACGAGGGAGTTATTGAACAATTTCGAAAAGAAAGTTGTCACAAAGCGAGTGCATGTAAAGGAATTTATTTAAGTAAATTTAAAAGCGTAAGTAATTTAAAAACGGGGTATAATTTTCGCGTATGCGTAAAAGCGGGACGCATATCGATGCCTCCATTCTATAATGTTCTAAGTGTACTTAGAACGTTTTTAATGCTCTTGCATTTTTAAATTCTACGTTCTCTAACTTAAATACTGTCAAAATTTGGTTAAGATGCAGCGATCCGTTCCGAAGTTATAGGAAAAAATCGTATGTCGCCTGAAATCTTTGAGAGCTCATAACTCAAAACACACTTTTTTGACTTAGAATGTTATAGAACGGAGGCGTCGATATGTCGAAATGGTTTCAGTACATTTTAAAGTAAAAATCAAAATTGCCTAAGTTTCAGTGCTACTAAGCATGTAATTATTATATCCGGGGTACTTATATCCGTAGAATACTGTACATATTTATAAAGACTAATTGACCTCTTTACTTTCAAAACCAGTCTAACCGACAATTTGATGAGAGCGAGTTTGTTACACTAGATATTTCCAAGCCATTTGACAGGGGGCATGGCACACTGCATATTTCTATCGAAACTTATTTCTTGTGGTCTTGGTAGTCAGTTCTCTCGCTTGATATAAAGCTTTCTCGATTTATATCGGGTTGTTATAGATGGGATCCCATCAGAGGAGTTCAAGTGAAAGTCAGAGATACCGCAAGGCTCTGTTCTATCTCCAACTTCTTTATTAACGATCTTCTTTGTTTAACTTCCAATCATATCTACTCTTTAGCAAATGAAAACAATATTTGTCATTCATATTCTTTTAATTGGAGGACAAGACGTGTGAGATTGGGGCGAAAAGATGCTATGCGAGTGACTCACTCACATCTGAGTGAGCCCATCTCAGAATGGGGTCGTATAAATATGGTCGACTTTAAGGTTGTGTTATTTACTAACATACACGCGAAGAATAATATTGCCTCATAATAAATATTAGGGAGTCAGAAGCTCTTGATGTTCTGAGCATGAAAATTTCATATGATGTTCGCTGGAACCAGCACATTTTGCATTCAAGTGCCTCGATTTATTAAGGCGGTGCAAAAATGCTTCATTTCATCGGATCTTCGTACTATTTACTCCACTTATAACCGACCGAAAATGGAATACAAATACATGTATGGGTCTGTGCCTCAAAGTCTATTTTGAGGCTTCTTGTTGTAGTAAAGAAGAGAGCGAAAGTACTTATTAATGGCGGTAGGGTATCTAACTCTACTGATTTATTGGAGTATCGTCGTAATATGGCTTGTGATTCACTGTTCTACCTTTACTATAACGGTTTTTGTTCGAGCGAAATAAGGGAAATCTTGTATTCGTACGTTACACTCGTTTTTCCTGCAGACGACATCAGTATGTGGTCGATTGGTTAGTGGATCGCACACTGCATTACTAACAAAATTCGTTCTGTAGCCTGATTATTCGTTCTGTAGCCTTCCTGCGGAGGTGTTTCCAGTTACTTATGATATCAAGAAATTAAAATCTAGTGTTCATAAACGCTACTACTCCCTCTTTCCTCCTTCCCATAACTTATTTTCCTCATTGCAACACAATGCAGTGTGTGGTTTGTTTTTCACTGATCTATCACAACTACTACTATGGGTTTTATTCGAGCAAAATATGGGGACTAGTTCCCGAGAATCATGAATTCGTACATAACGCTCATCTTTATCGCAGAGTACATCTGTTTGCGGCCGATTCACCAGTGGATCGCACACTCAATTACAAACAAAATTCTTTCTTTAGTAGGGCTATTCCTCTTTTCTCCTTCCCATAACGTATTTTCTTAGTTCCAACACAATGCTCTGCATGAATAGGGGCCATACCCTAAAATCTTTGAAGCGGTTAAATAGCCTCCACACTTAACTTAATGTTTCTATTTCCTCCAACATCCGGATGGTAGTGTGAAGTTGTGTTTTAAAAAATTCCCTCGCGGCATTTTATCCTCAGATACCTCTGAGGTATCGTCCCTATCTTCCCTATTATTTTTAAGACGATTTTAGATTTTGCATATTTTTTCATGGTAACCACGTTACAAGGTAGTAATGAAGAAAACTTTTTAATTTTACATCAGTTGTTCTTTAGTAATACAAAGAAATACGAAAAAATGTTTAAATTAAAAGAGGCTGAATTTCAAATCTGACTGGTATTAACAAATAAAACGAAAACAAAAAGATCGTTGCTAATGTATATGAAAGAAAAAAATTCAACCTACGACAACATCCTCGATAGTATAGTGGTCAGTATCCCCGCCTGTCACGCGGGAGACCGGGGTTCAATTCCCCGTCGGGGAGAATACAAATTAATTTTTTTTTATTATTTATTAACTTAGTGAGAATATTTAACGAACTTAATCATTTTTTTTATAATGTCAGAGGTCATTTACTGCAAAAATAATTTTATATTCTTAAAGCTTTAATGAGCGTATGAATACGAATATTGTGCGGCTAAACTGAAGATGTTGCCTTATTTCTTTATAAAATGTAACACCAGTCATCACAAGCAATGTCTTGGCGCTGGAAAAAAAAATTGTGGAGGGTGGGAAAACGGAGCAAGCGTTTATCAGATTTAAAACCTCTGAGTAGGAAGATCTATCTACTTCGTATTTTCTGCTAATATTTTTAGTAAGTATAGTACGTATATACATGCCTCTCAGCAGATGTCTGGCAAAAACTCTGAGAGTAAATAAAATTGTCATGAAAAGTTTCTAAAAAATCTGTCATTCGGAGTCGAATTTATAAAATTAACTGAAGGGCTGTAATGTATAGTACGTCTAGAGTACCTACATACATTACCAGCAGCCACCAGCGAATAATTGCATATTTATTACATACATATATATTTTAAATTGTAATTTTAATTAAACTAAAAGTATTTCAAATCTTATATTCATTTGTACAAATGTAGTATAAACTCGTGAGCATGTTCATATGCATGTGTGTATGTGTGCATTGCATGCTGTGTTAAAAATCCACAATTTATTTTTAATTTTAAAACAAATTGGTTGTAGACTTATAAATAAGCATCGTCTACAAGATCAATATATCCCATATGGTCTAGTGGCTAGGATATCTGGCTTTCACCCAGAAGGCCCGGGTTCGATTCCCGGTATGGGAAAATTTTTTGAATTTTTTTTTAAATTATATTGGTTTTATTAATAATTTTATTTTATTTTACTAATAAATCCAGCTGTACTAAAAGTTAAAGTAAATACCGATTCCGATCTGAATTGGTGTTACGAAACTGTGCTGGATTAGTTAGCCTTGATTCGATAATAAACGAAAAACGTATTCGCATCAGATATTTGACATTCTCATTAAAAAAATAAATTATTTAAGAATTATTTAAATGGCTTTGGTAGGTAGGTAGGTAGGTTTGATTACCAAAACTCACTTGAGCACACAAAGCGGCCCGTTGTTATGACACTGGTAAGCGCAGTCCCTGTACTAACTGAATTCCCCCAAACAAATTGAAGAACTTGGTCAGTGCACGGTCTGCACATTAAAGCACGACTACCCTACGCTGGAAAACCAGTCCTCAAATTTTTATGAACGTAACTATATCCTTGATGTCGATGGATAATAACTCAGGCCGACAAATAATGGAGAGTCAAATAAACTAAACCTGCACCTCGCATGAGATGGACATTGACAAAGAAAGTGGATAACAGTTTTCTCCTCTTCAGCAGACCCACTTCCACGGCAGAAGTCGTTAGATGGGAGCTTCAGTCTTTCCGTGTGTCTTCCCATAACGCAATGACCTGTAGGTATGGTCACTGTTATTGAGATGACATTGCCTTCAAGTTTGAGCAATTGGTTGATACGCCTTCTATCCATCATGAGTCTGGCGGTGGTGCAAGATTCCCCATTAACCAATATGAATTTTCCCCTAATTGTACATTTAACCGCGATAAGTTTCATACCCGGTTTAATTGTTGAGGGTTCCGGAAAGGGTGTACCTGTTCGGGCGAGCTCATCGGCTCTACAGTTAACTGTTAAAAAAAACTTGTTATTTAACTTGTTTTTTTTTTAACAGAAAATAATATTTCAACCCGAATAGCATGATTATGAGTAAACACTTAAACTTGTAGTTACTATAAACTATTACACGCTCGGTTACCTTGTTAAAGCCACGACGCTTTCGTGTAGAGTGTTAACAGGTCAGGCCACTGTGCTGTGCAATGTACAGCAAGAACAGTCCTTAACCAATTAGGGATATCTCCTTAATTTCCCAACAGTCCTATTGACCTGCCTAACTTTCGGATACTGCGCGACGTCAATAAATACAATTCCCTGCCTATTATTTGATAAACACACAGGTTATTCTTTCTGAAATGAATTATCGGTCTTGGAGACTCGTTTACAAGAAATTTCTCTAAGAAACCCTCGGCATTCATTGTCAAATACGGACGTTGAATCTACATTCGTTAAGAACTTAATCTTAGCCTGGATATAAAAAAATCAGTCATCCTTTGAGCCATCAGTGTAAACTTTAAGAGTCTCCGGTTCCTCTGACAAAAATTGAATCTACGTTCGTTAGGGATATATGAATAAATCAGGGAAAATCCCGCCACTCAACAAGCATTGCGCCACTTTTAAAATTGCCATTACGTCTGCTTGAATAACACTGCAGTGATCAGGCAGCCTATAAGAAAGTTTAATATAAGGAACCTTAATAAAGATACATATCACAGTCTATCTTGGCAGTCATCTTTGAGCCCTCAGTGTAAACTTTAAGCGTCTCCGGTTCCTCTGACCAAAATTCCATATTCGGAATTCTAAAATGGATTGTTTTATTTGGAAAATTACAAGGAATCATAGAATCGATCCGAGTATGCCTATGTTTTTCCAGTATAGCAGCATGTCCATAGTCCAGATTGAGCCAGGATGTGGCTGCATTGAGTCTTACTTTGACCAGCTCAGCCCTCTGTCTTAACAGGAGCTCGATGGAATCAGTTAAGTACAGCAAATAAAGCTATGGTTGAAGTGGAACAGAGCGCACTGGTAATCAGAACAGCTAATTGCTTGCATACTCTGTTCATCAGTCGACAGTGGCATTGGTATCTATGCACTAAAGATGATTTCATTCATTTTTGATTTCAATTCTGAATCTAACAGCAATCTAGTCATAAAAACCCCTTCAGTGCCTGTTGGGTGGAGACTCTTTCATTTTTGTAAGATGTTGGATCTTGTCTAGTGGTTTTATAAGATTTTTATACATTTCCGGTTAGCCACGTGAATTCTATACCACATGACTTGCTTATTTTTAACTGAAAGAAGCTCTTGTACGCTTAAGGGATTTCCAGAGCTACGCGGTAATGTTTAAGTGACGTAATTAAATCATTTCGACTATCAACGATTAATAAAGTTATTCATTCCTTTAGCAGGAAATATTTGTGGTTAAAAAATACAAAAAAGAAAATCATACGATATATTTAAAATTAATCTTATTTATGAATTTATAAATATGAAATGATTGAAATTTTTTTTTTTTTATCAAATGGAGCGAAACGATTTTATCGCAAAATTAAACTTAAAAGAATTAAAACACAGAAACGAGTGTGGAAAAATTATAATTTATTAAAAATGAATTATTTTACTAAAGGAACTGTACTGATGTACAGTCAAAGAAAAAAGTCTACATACACCGATGCTTTTTATCAAATTATAAAAGATGTTATTGATTTGTTTAAGCCATTTTTAATAAAGAATGTTTGAAGAGGAAAACGAATATAAAAACAAATACAACATAAATATTATTGGAAAGAAGAATAAACAACAACGGTGTATGTACACTTTTTCTTTGACTATACATATGGTACGTGATGAAATATCTAAGCTGGCAGTATTGAAGCTTATACGGTTTGAATAACTAGCAAAAGTATATTACTATTGCAGATTTTAAACTTGCAATGGAGTATTTCTGTACAATAGAAGCGCTTTTCATGCACATAGAAGAGCCTTCACAAAGGCGTATATCATACTCATACATATATTCGATAAAAGTTTGTTTGATGCAGTATATTTTCTTTAAAATGTAATAAATGTGCACAGACAGTTTGAATACTTAACATTTTATCTTTTTTTCATATTTTTTTTAAGTATAATTTTCAATCACAAGTAATCGAATTCATTTCTACAATTAACATTATGTTTACTTGGTTATGTGTTCGGTTTTGTAATTATAAACTGGCAAACAAAAGTAATTAAATACTTATGGCCATTATTTCAACTTACTGTTAAAGTTGGGTTTAGTTAAAGGTAACTTTAGCTAAAGTGAACTTTAAAGTCACCTTTAACTTATTTTCGTTATTACAACCTACAGATAAAATGAAGTTAACTTTTTCAAAAATATGGCAGTACCGGAGCAATGTCGATAAAACTGCTCAATTAAAGGCAGTGGCAACGACAGGCTTCGTTTTTTGTTGTTGTATATGCTCATTTTTTATATTTGAAGTTACCATATTGAAAATAATATATAATATGGCAAGTTTAGACATAAACTTAAGTTTAAAAGTTACAGCGTGGATGATCTTCCCTTTATCTTAACACTCACTTCTACTTTATTATCCACTTATAATAATGAGAAATAAGTTATCTGCCCGTTAAAATCCTCCCTTTAGTTAACGGCAAGTTGTAATAATGGTCCTAAATATATCATTAGGAATAAATGCGTCGAATAATCTCACTAATATTGTCTTTTTTAAACAAAATAATTCGTATAAAAAATGTTTCTTTCTTTTTAGCTCGTATTAAATCAAATTCGTGTAAAAAGAGGATCAAGTGTAGTTTTTTTCTGCCTAAGAATATTGGTTTGTTAGTTAGTTTCGAAGATTTTTTTCTTCATATGAATATAAATGAATAAAATTTTTTGTTCAAACATTTATTTTGAGGTGATAAATGTACCAATGTTTTTTTGCATTGTATGTAGAATCGCTTTTAAGCGCTATTTATCTTTAAAATTAATTGTGTGTAAAATATTATCGACATGTTCTATTGACGTTATTTTGAGTGGAGTATAACATTGAACAAATGTGCGCCACACCTGCTCTGGATGGAGAACATCTGAAATGTTCAATTTCATATATTTACGTATACACTTTCACTTAACAGTGATGACTTGTTCCGACGTCGTTCCTAAAGAAATACAGTAAACTCGCTAAAACGTGAATACCCAGAAACCAAGCGTATTGGACGACCTTAAACAACGGGTCGATTGGTATCATCCCAAATTCGATAATTTTGTTTGCTCACGTCCCTAAAGATAATTTTTCGTTGAAAATTAAGGTAAATTGTCAACTGCGCCAGATCCCTTTCAGAGGACACAAGTTATCATCTGTATTCCATGTTTAGCCGTTGATGGAACACATTGAATAAATCACAATTGATTTGACAAGATGGCCATTATCAACGGTCAAACTATGGAAGGTTCTGTTGGAAAACCTTATATACAATTAAATCTTCTAGAAAGAAAATTTTTAATTTAATAAAGTTAGATCTTAAAAAATATTCCAGTACTCGATATTTTTAATATTACTTGCAATTTTCACACAAAAAGGACAGAGATAACGGTTTCCTAACATGGGAAGACGCAGCATACAGTTTACCGTATGGAAATACAGGAAATTTCTCTCGCAAAGTTGCAACAACTGCAACTTGACAAAAGTAATTCCAAAGGTTAACGAACGGACATCTGCAATAGTTGAAGTCCAAAATTAGGAATAAGAAATGCACAAAAAAGAGCTCAAGAAAACTTCAGATATGCAAAAAAAAACTTCTCTTACAAGATATTTAGAAAGTCTTGATGCTACACCAGAGCCAAACTATTGTATTATGGCTTACAGGAAGGAATTTTAAATGACCTCTTAAAGAATTGGAAACTATAATTGTTGAAGTCCAAGGGGCATCAGGATCAGCATTTAGGATTGGTGGTAGATATTAAAACATCTTCGCCTTTAAATTTTCCATTTGAAGTTGTTATTTAATTACATAATTCCATTGAAATTTTAACCCCAATGATTGATATGAAATATTTATTTTGTTTGGCCCAGAATTGTCAGACGTGTGTAAACTTTATAAAACAAAAAAATCTTTTCGAATATTTCAAAAACTTTTAGCACGTATTTGTTTAAATTTTTTGATAAATTTCTCTTTATAAATAATTGAAATTCATTTGTTACAATTTAATTTAAATTTACATATGAATTATGGATTTTCGACGCTCTATAATGTGTTCGTTCGATTTCTAAGTTGGTTTGCATTTTATGCGAACACCAACTACAGCCAACTGAGCTGAACTTGATGTGTTGCGAATTAACGGCTGATTTAAAATGTTTGACGACTCCATGACTGAACTGACTTCAAATGGCAAAATATGTTAACAATATCTGATCAAACATCTTTAAGTTGCTCATCAGTAAATAACGATGTAAACAATGTAATGCTGTTTTCGCGGAACAGGGGGCGCAAAAATAAATCAAAAAAAGATCTATGTAAAGTTTTTAACTTCCTGTTACTTCGTTATCCTCTACGTATTAAGTATTAAAGATACAGGGTGATTGTAATGAAAAGACAAATTAAAATTGATTTGATTTATGTGACTTTTAAAATTTTTTCTAAATTGTTTACGTGTAAATAAAACACAATGAAACCAAATTGAATGACTTTGACTGAGTAGAATAAAATTTGACACAGACCAAGAAACCAAGAAATAAACTAGAAAAGGGCAACAAATACTATTACGATACACATACCTTATATGTATGCAAAGATTGACAATGAAATTGTTTTGAAAATTCTTTTTTACTTCTTACCTGATTGTTGTTTTCTTGGGGGTTTTTCTTTTGTGTAAACAAAACGATTTTCGAAAAGAAAATAAAATTGTTTTCAGACAAATATTTGTGCAATTGTTTTAACAAACTTAAATATCTACATATACATACATATGTATATGCATATGTATTGATTGATATGAAATATTTATATTGATTGGCCCACAATTGTCGAATGCGTGTAGAGATTTATAAAATCTGAAAAACTTTTTAAATATTTTAAAAACTTTTAACATGTATTTCTTTAACTTCTTTTATAATAAATTTCACTTTCTTAACAATTGAAATTCATTTGGTTACAATTTAATTTAAATTTTCATATGAATTATCGATAGCTTTGTCCCACACGATGTGTTCGTTCGATTTTTAAGTTGGTGGTTTGCATTTAACACTTTGAAAATTAATAATTGCAACCGTACGCGAACACCAACTACAGCCAACTAACTACTGAGCAACTTAATGCTGAAAAAGTTTTAAATTTTCCAACTTATGTTGGCTATTTTGAAATGTACATATGCACGTAAGTATGCATATACACTTGTATGAATTGTTTTGCATGGATGGTGTTTTGGACTTAAGGCGCGTATTCATTGAGAAACAAAACTACGAAACAGCATTGTTAGTTAAATTGTGATAATTTTTTTCCATGTTGTTGTTATTGTGTTTATATTTTAATAAACAATTGTTAAATGTTAACAGTGACAATTAAATTATTTTCTTTTCTCTTCTCGCTTTATTGAAATAGTTTGTCATTAAATCTTCTCCTAAAGAGTAAGTTGTTGCAATTCTTTCCTTCTTATTTATAAAAACTAAGCAATTGCTTGTGTTGCTTACAAAATTTTTAATTTTATTTTTTTATAAGCAAATAATGCATAAAAATGGAAAGTGTGAAATATAGAAATGGAAGTGTAAATTAAGTGGATTGATTTGAAATCAGACACAGAGAAGGCACTGCACCCGTTGTTTGGGTTCACTGTATTGAAATTATTTGTAAAGTATACAAACATATTTACCAAAATATTTTTTGCTCCAAATCAATCAATCATCAATCAAATTAATCAATTAATATGTACATTGGCATAATAATTGTTGCAAATGCCCTGTAAAGTTTTAGCAGATTTCTGGCAAAAATTCTGAGAGTAAAAAAAATTGCCATGAAAAGTAGTTCTCAAAAAAAAATCTGTCGTTCGGAGTCGACTTTAAACTGTAGACCCCGCCATTCACGACTAAGGTTAACACACACAAAACAAGTGGTGTGAGAATAATGACCAATTACGTATACACATACAGTGGGCGTCAAAAGAAACTGTACAATATGGACAAAATTCTAACAATTACCAAACTCAACTTTTACCACTTAAGGAGAGTGCCCCAAAATATTTGACAATATTTCGAAATTTTTTGTATTTTGTATTTTTTTTAATTAATGTGTATTTTTTTATATACGGTTTCTTTTGACGTTCACTGTATGTATGTAAGAATTTATAGTCATTGTTCAACAGAACAGGGTAATTTTTATTCCTCATTCTGAAATTTGGAGTTTTTAGACCACATATCAAACTTTTTTTAACTCACTGTACGTATAATTTACGTACGTTTTTACTACTTACACGCGGTTATTAAAGTATACATAGGGTTAAACAATTTCTGTCTGTGATATTTGACCAGGTAGAATATAGTGATAACTGTGATATAGTGAATAAGTTTAACACATTTTTTATTGATAGTATAAGTACCATAAGACAGTCGATTAATAAAGTTCAATATGTTAGTCAGATAACGTGTGAACCGAACAATTTAATTAAATTTCGTAGGGTAAGCATTGCAGAACTTGAGAACATTGTGAAACAGATGAAGAATAAGCCTGACCATGAATGTGTCTCAAATAAAATTATAATTGATAATTGGAATATAATAGGAAATGTTTTGCTAAGAATAATTAATACATCATTGGAGACTGGTATATTTCCGGAAAATTGGAAAAGATCAATGATAACACCGATTGAAAAGTTGCCCAAGACAAGAACATGTGAGGAATTTCGACCTATAAATACACTTAAGGTATGTGAAAAAATATTGGAAAAAATAGTCAAGATACAACTTGAGCAGTTTATTGAGGACCATGGTATATTATCTGAACAACAATCAGTTTTCCGGAAAAAGCATTCATGCGAAACTACAGTGAATTATGTTATAAGCGAATGGAAGGCCGTAGAAAAGGAAAATAGAATGGTGGCAATATTTCTTGATGTTAAAAGAGCGTTCGAGACTATTGACAGAGATATTATGCTAAAGAAACTTTATATGTATGGAGTAAGAGAAATTGAATTAGAATGGTTCAAGTCATACCTTGAAAACAGAACTCAAACAACAAAATTGAATAATACTGTGTCTGAGGAAGCGATTAATAATTTCGGAGTATCGCAAGGCTTAATATTAGGTGCTTTATTGCTTATATTATGTATAATTGATATGCCAAAAGTATTGGAAAGATCCAAAGTTGTATTGTACGCTGATGACACTCTTATATATAAGGTGACAAATAGCGATAGGGAATGCCAGGATAACATGAAATACGATGTTCAGAAAATAAATGAATGGCTTAAAATGAATAAATTGAAATTAAATGAGAACAAGACACAAATAATGGAAATAAACATGAACTCTGACGAAGTATTTAAAATAAATGATTCTGTAATAGAAAAGGTTGAGCATATAAAATACCTAGGTTTTATAATTGACAGAAAACTAAACTTAAACGAACACATCGATTATGCATGTAAGAAAATTGGCTTCCTGAAGAGAATTAGAAAGAGAATTACAAAATCTACAGCAGTAACTATTTATAACACCATAATTAAACCGCACTTTGAATACGGTTCCACTATATTGTATACATGCAGTACCGCAATTCAACTTACAAGAATGCAGAAACTTAAAAATAGAGCTATGAGGGTAATATTAAAATGCGATCGGTATACGCATATAAATACAATGCTCCATGATCTGAAATGGATGAATATAGTACAAAGATTACAGTTTAACACCTTAATGTTTGTTAAGATACTGAAGAATGGTGACGCGCCTAAATACCTATGCGAGCAGATTAAATATGTATGTGGGAGAAAGCCAACCTTATATGCTGAGGAATGCGGACGACTTTCGAATTCAAAGAGTGAAGTCAACCCAAATGCAGAAAACGTTGTTTTATAAAGGACTACAGCTATACAATTTATTACCAACAAATATTAAAAATGAATTAAATGAAAATATTTTTAAACGGAAATGTATTAATTTTGTATTATTTAATGTTTTGTAATAATTTTGTTTAATTTGAAAAGTTAAAGTATTTTTAATACTTATTAAAAAAAATCCGTTTTCGTTGAAAATCTTTATAGTTTCCATGATGTTAAGACGGTCTTTTGCATTGGTTAAAAAATTTCTGAATTTGAACTGCATCCGATTTACAAATTTCACAAATTTCTGAACCAATGCAAAAGACCGTCTTAAAATCGAAGAAAGATGTCAGGCAATTATAAATATTTTCAACGAAAACGGATTGGTTATGAAATTTCTGAAATTTGTTATCCGTATGTATACTTTTGTGGTTGAGTGTATTTATCATGATACAAAGGGCCACGCTGCAATTTTTTAAATGATTCTTCTTAATGGCTTTTCCTACATGTGAAGTCGCAATATGATCTGTCTGGCCATTTTATTTTCTGTGTTTTCATGTTGATTTGACTCTGATGAGTAGGTGCCCGTATTTTGCTGTTCAATAATAAATAAAATCAGGCATAAGGAATGCACAAACTAGCTTCAAAAAAACTTCAGAAGTCTCAAAAAATACATCGCTTACAAGGTGTTTAGAAAGTCTTGATGCTACACCAGCGCCAGGCTTACAGCAATGAATCTAAAATGGCCTGTTACGTTTTAGCATCTAAAGGATAGAACTCAATGCTACGGTGAAAGTTAATTTCTATATTGAACATTTAACATCCAACCCCTAAATATATGCAAAGATGCGACTGATCTGCCACCTTTGCTTGCTAAGGCAAGATCCAAAAAACTTTTGCTCAAAAAACTATTGCTCAACATTCCGTTATATTTTAATAATACGTTATTATTTAATAATAAAGTAAAGGATTGTTTTATTTATTTTTAATATTTCTTTAAGGCCTGAAATATAATAAAGTGGCTGCAGTAGAAGCTGAAGCTTACGACGTAAAGCGTAGCGTAGCACAGCAAAAATATGAACAGAATAGTAAAGCTCTCTTATAATATTGCTAGACAACTTTTTCAAAAACTTATGCAATAATGCAAGAATATTGTGTAAATTTTTTAATAAAATTCATATCAAATTGTATAATAACATCAACATTGAATACATTGAAAATCATGGAAACCCTCTTTTCAATTTATATTTGTTGCGCCACAAAATCAAAAACTCGAATTTGCGCGTCAGTTTCTATTATAGCTCCGTATTTTTTAGACACCAATTTGAGTTGTTGATCTTAAATTCTGACAGCCTGCAGCGCTTCTCGTATCTTATACTACAGTGACTATTTTGCTCCCCACTTAAGAGCGGAAGTTTGTTTTAGTTAAACTGATATCTTAATCTGGTAAGGATCATATGCAAGCCGAGTCTTCAGACTTGTAACTTTATTGCCTCGAATGTCAGAACTGTTCGAAAAGCTTTTGATGCATAAATTATCAGAAGGAAAGATAACACAAACTTACCTATTGATGCCAATCTTAAAGAGGACATGGTCATAGGTCTGAATAGTTAGAATGAAATATTATCACTCGAAAGTTTTGTAGTTAATGAGACCGATTTTATTAGCGGTTGCTGATAGGCAACAGGGCTGTGTATTATGACCCATCTTATATTTCATATGTACTTCAGATATGCAATTTAACCATCATATACAAAATTCTACTTTCGCTGATAACACTGCTTTCGTCCTTTTCACACGTGAGCAATCAGCTCATTACGTTCAAGAACACATTTAACAGCTAGAGACGTAATTAAAATTCTAGACAATTAAAGTAAAGAAATACAAATATGTTCTCTTAACATTCAACATTACAACGAGAAACATGCCATCAGTTCAGAGAAATAATAAAGTTGTGTCTCAGCACTTGCAAATCAGATAACTTGGGTATAAATATGGATAGACGTCTGACTTGGACATTTCATATTTAGGAAAAATTAGCAGAAATTAAATTGCAATTTATCGATATTTGTTGTCAAAGCATTGTTTGGGAAGTATTGTGCTAAGTACCCTACCTCATCCAATCCCGCGTAAGATATTGAATTCCTTTGAGCACATTGCTGTGAAAAAAATCAATGCAGCTCCCATCTCTGCACAAGAAACTTCAAGCTTCTCAATATAAGCAACGATGGAAACCTGGTGCTGATCTGACTTTGTGAAGAGCAGAAGCTGTATAACAAGAATTGAAGGTAATGATGCCATTTTTAATTTTACGAGATCATATAATCTGTAGCAGTTGCAATCTTGAAGTCACCGTAGTCTATAAATAAAATTGCCATGAAAAATTTCCCAAAAATCTGTCATTCGGTCCCGTCAACAATTCGATCTGTCAACTGCAGGTCCCGCCACTAATGTATAAAATTAATACACACAACATGAGTGATGTGAGAAGCTAGGCCGTAACCTTGACTGAATGGATGTAATGGTATGTTATGTAGTTGCAACATTGAAACTTTGCCAACAAGAAACCTAAACTTATTCGCATATCAATACACTGCGAAACACGTCATGTTTTTTTAATAAAACAGATTTCTCCAACTGCTTTACAAATTCTCATAGTCGGCTAATGAGAAGATGCACAAAGTCCCGATATGACTCCAAGAGAGTATTTAGGAGATCATTTTAATGATCGTGTACATTGCCGCTAAATCTCAAACAAAACTCAACTGAAAAACTTGCTCATGAGTGGAATGGCGGTAAATATCAACAGAAAACGCTTAACAAAACTGGTGCGCTCAATGCCCAATGGCTTAAAAGGAGTGCTTGACTTTAAGCGATATCAGGTATAACATTTACTTTGAGTTCTTTTACAATTTTACGGTGCAAAAATATGGAGTCACCAAAGAGTTTTCCTTATTAATGAAATCGTCAGCTGTAACGTCATTTCATTACCTATATTGGTGCACAATTGTATATCTAATTGGCTTAATATGGGCTGTATAGTAATTGTTGTTTGTCTTTGGAGGTACTTAGAATATGAAGCTTTACGTTTACTTTTTATCAACAGTTTGCCTCCTTAAGAGCACCCTGGGTATTTTTATATAAATATTGTATGTATGTAAAGGTCAATGGTTTACTTTCCTTTAATTTTTTTTTTATTTGACACATAAATTTTAGATTTCAATGTCATTGCCACTAATTCGGTCTTCTGTTTAAACAATTATTTAGATGGCGTATTTAAGTATAAAAGGTGGAGTAAAAAGAAAACAACTCCCATATTATTTCTTGGAATTATTTTGTTCTTTAGTAAAGCCTTACATTTCATGAACAAATAGTGGAGTTCTTCTTACTCTACCTCTTATTACAACTGTATTAAATTTAATTTAAAGAGTGGGCCATTTAAAAGTTTAAATTTAAAAATGTAATAAAACAAAAACAGTTTAAAATTTTGCCAAATTTGTTTTTTAGTTATGAAGTACGATTGTTCCCTTTAGAAATGGAATATTATTTCATTCAGATGGCTTTCGCGGTTGGCGTCACAGTACCTCATTCGATCGGACCAATTTTCGAGTTTAGTTTTCATATCTCGGCAATGGATTCATAAATGTTGGCCTTCAAGTGCTCAATCGTCTCTGGTTTGTCGGTATAACACTTTTCTTTAACGCCGCCCCACAGAAAATAGTCTAACGGCGTCAAATCGCAGCTTCTTGGCGACCAATTACTGTCACCATTTTTTCTAATTAAACGGCCACCAAACGTTCTACGCAAAAAATCGATTGTGACATGAGATGTGTGGCAACGGTGATGTGTCCTGTTCAAGCCAAACATTGTTCACATCAATACCATGAAGACCGGTTACAAGAAAAAAATCGGTTATCATGGTGCGGTAGGCGTAATGGTTGCGCCGTCCTCAATTTCAAAGAAATATGGGCCAATGATGCCTCCGCTCCACAAGCCGTACTAAAAACTCACTCGTAATGGAAGCATTGGTTTCTGTAAAACCACGTTTGGATTTCCTGAGCCCCAAATACGGCAATTTAGCTTATTAATGAACCCACCAAGATGAAAATGAGCCTCATCCGAAAAGATAATTTTTTTTTGCAATTTCCGACCAATTATCTTTGTTTTGGAAATAAATTTCCAATTAATCCCAATGTTGCTCAAGCGTAAATCGATTCATTACGTTTAGTGAAGATAATATACTGAATTATAGGATAGAATGACATAAGCATTGTCAGATTCGAAATAACCGATGGTTCAAATTTAGATCTATAGATGGCCCACCCGATATACATAACTGTATTACATTTAATGTATATATCTATTAATCGTTTTTATAACTTTTAAGATATTAGTTATCGATAAAACTTAAGAAATAAAATCAAAACAATTTGAACAACACATGTCACTTTAATGAAATAATTGACAGCTGGCCACATTCATTATTATTTAAAAGAGGGAATAAGTGAATGCATTAATGAATAAGAACTAACGATTTAGTATGTATGATTAATCCACAAATTTACATAAAAACTATACCAATACAATAGCATTAATAAATAATAAGGACGACATGAAATATGAAATGGAGTGAAAACTATTAAAGTTTCACATTAATTTGACAACTACTTTGCATGGAATTATTATTTTTGTTGAATTTTTTTTAAGACCATTAATGTTGTCCCTTTAAGTATAGGTGGTACATATATAACATTTTTAGGGTCCAACAGAACTTATGCCCATGTAATGGACAATTATGGCATTTTATATTCACACGGAAATCCAATTAAAAACAGCTGTAACGCAACAAATAGGTAATTAGATCCATGCAAAGAGAATAATATTCAACACAGTGTCCGATTATATGCAAGTTTTTAGCATTGCCTACATAGAATACACATTATATGGGTATAAGACTATCATTGAGAAGTCAGAATTAATTCTCTGATCAGATTGGTAGTCAGAAAGAAATGTTAGAGCTTCTAGATAGGTTGAGGAGAGGTTGTGGAGACCAACCTTAGCCCTTATCCTCTTGGCATACATATAACTCATCATGTCAGCTTGTTGTACGCTCACTATAAACGTTTTCCAGTTTGTATCGGTGTGATGAGTTATGCTTGGAGCGTATTTTCCAAAATTTTGGAATCTCTAGCTTAAGAATTCGAAATCTTCACTACATGTCTTGCATTCATTTTCATCTACAGCGCTTATCCTTAAGGACTTTCATTAAATTTCTCAATTCACCATTGTTCAGTATTCATATACTCATGGATTTTCTTCCATTAGGATCTCTCCGGAGTATCTTTGTAATTTATGGCTTAGCCCCACAATAGTCTATTTAGGTGAGGTTTGCGTACGCTTTTATAGTCTGGTTTCCAATGCTTTAAAAGGCATTGAGCTACATAGGTTCCGTAAATCGCCAGTTCTTTTAGTAAGTCTATTCGCTTCCTCATTTGCGATCATTTTTAAAGGGTAGGTATCCATATAATCTTGACTGTGCCATTCCTGTAGAAATTTTTAAGTATGCAAAGATATGTCTTCTACGTGTACTTTATCATGTACAATACGGGCGTAAGACTTCACTAAGTAAATACATAAAGAAATGGTAGATCGTCTAAAACAGCGGACTGATGAATCAAGATAGCAATTAGTAGGTAAAAAAGACCCATTACGTCACATTCCAATCATATTTACATTGACAAGTTTTCACACAGGAATATTGAATGCCATTGCTGGGTATAAAAAATATATTTAACTCGATGATATAAAATACATCAGGGTTCGAGCCCCAGGCCAGACATCAAGACAAACTACAAAAAGTATTTCTTCGGCGACTTCCTCTCAGCGGATTTCTGGCAAAAACTCTGAGAGTAAATAAAATTGCCTTGAAAAAGTTTCTCAAAAATCTGTCGTTCGGAGTCGACTTTAAACTGTAGGTCCCACCACTCATGTATAAAATTAACACACACAACATAAGTGGTGTGAGAAACTAGGACGTTGTACAATGGGTCAATTCGACCTCCGGGTACTGAACTTGTCTTAATTGACAAGTACACGTCCTCCAAACTAACCTAACCCAAGATATTCGTATTCAATTTCTAGTCATATAAATTTTTAATACACCTAACAGTGATTTCCCTTCTAACAGGGATTTCCCATCATTGGAAGTTGATAAAGTTCATCTTGAAGATACATCTGTCTAATTATTTATTATTTATATTTATTATATATTTCGAATGATACCAATCTACAATAGTGCCCAGTGCATCACTGGTTGCTGTGGATTTTAGGCTGGTGGCGCCATCGGTTTATATTTCTTTGAGAATGATGATCGCCTGACCTTGATTTTTAATGGCGAGCATTATAGATCGATGATTACCAATTTTTTTTGGTTGGATGGTTTTAACAGGACGGCGCTATGTGCCACATAGCTCATGTCACACCGGATATTCTGCAAGAGCGATTTGAGGGCATGGTCATCATAGGTGAATGCGATTTGAACTACCCATTGAGATCTTACGATTTGATCGCATTGCCTTTTGCTTTAGTTGCTGCTGTACGCGAATAAGCCGCAAACCATTCTGTTATGAAGCTTGGTAACCATGAAGCTTCAGATAATAAGTTAATAAGTGACTTGTTTGTAGAATTTTTTACTTCTACTTATTCATCATCTACATTTAATCAAAGTTATATTCCCGAAGTAAAGGCCTTTGATATATCTTTTATGGATCAACGTACTGTTTCCAAGTATATACAACAATTAAAATCTTCGCATGTTGCCGGTATTTTAAAAATAGTATTCTCAATTATTGAGTACACCATTAACTTACTTATTCAACAAATCGCTGGGATATTTTCCCTCCTTTTGGAAACAATCATTTATAATTCCACTGTTTAGATCTAAAGCTGTTATTTCAAATTATAGATGAATTGCTAAACTCAACATTATACCGAAATTATTTGAAAAACGCTTATGTGATACACTGTCATTTCAAGCATCGTCTATTTTATCTGCTTCCCAGCATGGATTCTGTAAGTCTCGATCAACAATCACAAATCTTCTTGAATTTACAACTTTGGTCAATGATGGATTTATTGAAGGCAAACAAACTGACGTCATTTATATCGATTTCAGTAAGGCATTTGATAAAGTAAATCATAACTTACTCGTTCATAAATAAGCTTAATCAACTTGGTTTTAGTTCATCTTTATTGAATTGGATTAATTCGTATTTGGTAAAAATTTATTTACCCTTTTTTATAAATGATCTACCTTCTATTATCAAAACTACAAACACATTAATGTTTGCAGACGATGTTAAGATATTTTTATCATTTAATAACATTGAAGACCAAGTACTTTTACAAGTACTCTTGGTGTAGTATTAATTTAATGGAGCTGAATGTTAAAAAATGTAAATATATGTGCTTCACTCGATCATCTCCAACCAATGGATTTTACACAATGAATGGTGCCGCTCTTGAACTAGTCAATACCTTTAACGATTTAGGGATAGTTTTCGATTGTAAATTGGACTTCAGAAATCATATTACATCAACTGTTAGCAAAGCTACATGTACCCTGGGATTTATCAAACGATGGGCTAAAGAGTTTTCTGATCCTTGTGTTACTAAGCAATTGTTTACCACACTGGTTCGCCCAATTGTTGAATATGGATCTGTAATATGGGACCCTCAATACGCTGCGCACTCTGACAAAATTGAATCAGTTCAAAAACGGTTCTTATTATTTTGTCTTCATGGTTTAGGGAATGGATGGGATCCTAATGAAAGGTTACCATCTTATGAAAATCGCCTAGCACTCATTAAATTACCATCTTTAAAAAGCCGTCGTAAAATTTTAAATGCTGTCTTTCTCCTGAAGCTGATTAATGGTGTTATCAACTCTCAATTTCTTCTAGATAAACTTTACATAAAAATACCTATTCGTCCAACAAGATACTATAATTTCATAAATATAAAATATTACACAATTAACTATGCGAACTTCGATCCATTTCGTAGAATCTGCAATGATTTTAATAATCTTTATTTAAAAAAGATATAATTTTACAATTAAACTTACTTAATTAATAAATTCAATGTTATTTTCTTTTTAAAATTTGTTTGTATTGAAATCATAATAATAATAATTTTGTATTGAAATATAAAATGTAATTAGCCTGTAAGGATTTTCCATAGATTTAAAATAAATAATAATAATAAATAGAATGACGAGTATTGCCAGATTCGAAATAACCGATGGTTCAAATTTAAACCGATATATAGTCGACCTTATAGATTTCTATTTGTTAACAGCTATAACTGTAACATACTAAATTCTTTTTAACGTCCTTATACCCATAAAAACAACTTTCAAGAATTTACAATTTAAAAAAGAAAAAATAATTCATTTAATGCGTATACAATTCATTCAAGTGTAACCACCATAATCTATTTATTTAACCGTTTTTTACTTTATTATTCCATGGGGAATATGTCAACAATATTTTTAATTAATATGACAACTAAAATTAAATAAATCAATTTCATTTTAATACACTCACATAAATGCAAAAAAATTCTAAAAATGTAATGAAAATTAATAAATTTAAGTGGTTATCGTTAGTCAGGCGTTCTAAGGTGACTGTTAATTACCAGTGTTATAAAGCGTACGTACATATATTATCTTTAAATCAATTTAATTTAGTTTTTAATTATTGGTAGTATACCTTAAAAACCAATAATTTTTATTGAAAATAAATATGTTTTTGAAAGAACATGTCATTCAAAGTATTGTCCATCGAAGCTAGGGTGTTTTTCTCCATTTTTTTTTGCAATTTATAGATTCATCCAAAAAACAAACCCGCTAGTTTTTTGAGATCCAGAATAAATCGAACCAATTTCTGAGGCTCATCTCTGAAGTATAGAGTATTCCGCATCGATAGAAACAAATGGTAGTCAAAGTAGTGACGGTCTGGGCTTTAGCATTTGTGAGTTAAAACTGTTTATTTTCCAAATTTCGTTTTGACCGCCTCCGCAATATGTTGTAGAGCGGTGTCATGATTGAAAATTACGGCCTCGGGTTGCATTTTAAGGTATTTTAATAAACAATGCTGGCTTCAAACGAGTAATTGCTATCTGTACAGGTCCCCCGTGGTAGTCTGGCACAGTTTTAGCAGCTCAGAATACATCACACCCTTCTGATCGCATCTAATACCGTGCATTAACAGCATTACCTTGTCGAAATTGATATTCTTCTTGGCCGTGGATTTTGCTCATTGCTTGAGCTTTACATATCCTTGGTCTCATGTAGAAAGGGCTTAACTCACACTTTTTTCGAAATTGATTTTTTTCCAATGCATTTAACACAAATACACATTTAACACAAATACACATTGGAATCACAAATAAAAACAATTTCGAAAGAAGTGTGAGTTAGGGACTTTCTACATGAGACCAACGATATGATTTCTTGCGATAATGTTTCACACGCTTCTGATGCCACTCGTCCTGATTGTAGATTTTGATCATTAATCATGCTTGTCGTAAGGAATCAATTCTTAGTTGCCAGTGACAGTTTAATGCAAAAAGTGATTTCTTTCTAAAGCGATTAAACAGCATTTTAGACATACAAAATCATCTTTCAATGCCTTTCATGGAGCAATTAATTTCCTTGTTGAATTATGCCTCTTTTAAACGCTTTGAAATGACTGTTTCACGACGAATGATTGCGCAAGCCCTTCTTGCATATGACACGAATATTGATCAAGTAATGTTTCCAATTTATGGGGTTCTTTTCCTTTTTTTGCTGTCCCGAACGCTTTTTGTCTTTGATGTTAAAACAATCATTTTTGAAACGTTCTATACACTGTGTTTTTGACAGAGTGTGCTCACCGCATAATTCTACAAGGAAACGATGACCCGGACGTGCAGTTTTCTTCTCAAAAAAGTGGCTCAACAAAACTTCTCGCAAATAGTGTTTATTCTGAAATTTGAAAATTTTCCATCGTGAATAAAAGAGATTATATTGTGTAGAGCCAACCAATGTTGACCGATTTCGACAGCTCAAAAATTGCTCTTCCAAATGTAATCATAGCTTACATATTAAAGAAAAAGATTTTAATCCCTCTCTCAGAAGAGTGCAAGCTGGATTTCAAACGAACTACTCATGTGTTGACCGTTTTAACAACGATGTTATCTACTCCATCATAAAATTATAACTTCAGATTGGTATCTCTCATACTTTCCGATAGTTAGTTAAATATAGACAGTTCTATCAATAAATTCTGAGTGACCAAGAATACTTTATCCTAGTTTCCAAAGCGCCGTACGGTGACGGAGAATACACACATGCATAAATTCATAATTGGTCAATACAACCTTTCAGTCAGGATTAAGACCTAACTTTTTACATCATTCATGATGTGTGTGTTAATTTCATACATGAGTGGCGGAACTTACAGTTTAAAGCCGATCCTGAACGACTCTCAGAATTTTTGCCAGAAATCTGCTGAGTAGAAGTCGCTAAAGAAATATATATTTTTTCATATTTTGTTTTGTTGTATGACCTGGGGGTTTTAATCGTGGCTTTACGTCGACTACGGCGAATCAATGACGGAGAATAGGTTCTTTAATTTTCTTTTCTTCTTCGTCATAAAAGTCATACTCCCAAAATCCAGGCGTGTGTTTCCAGTGTACGGTATACGGTTATGAACTATCAGAGATAAACTTTGTTCAAGTTTGACGCAAATTTGATCCTATATATGTATCGGGTCAAATTTATTTGGTCTTTCTGGTACGTTATTCCATCTTTCTTTCGCAAATGAGTGACGTTTGTGTGAGAGCATCCATTGGTCTCTTTGTTGGGGAAAACCAATCTCATTTATGAATTTTCCGTTGTACATACCTTTAATTGAATGTGTTTGTAAGCGTAGACATACAGATATGGAAATAATTATAAGGTTATACCTATTTATTTCGGAACGAATTTGTATCAAAACACTTATTATATCTCAAATAATTCCATATACATTTGTATGCATTTCACTTTTAAGACGAATTTCCACGTCAGGCATCTATCAAAACTTATAGATATTTTATATGATAATGCTAAGTCACTATTTCACTGTTTTTCGAATTGGCGCTCATTTGACGTCGTAATGTAAATTTTAAGTGAACTCTTTTTTGTTCTTTCACCTTTTTTCGCCTCTTTCTCTCAGATCCTTGGGGTGCTGAGATGCTTGTTGGAAGTTTATTGGTAAGCTAAGAAATGCAATGTCATCAGTAAAGTTGGCGGTATGATTCAGACGAATTATTGCCAAGTACGAAGTATAAAGTAAAGTACTGTTCTATAACACACAGGGTTCAATTGGTTGAGGAACACTCTTAAAATCATTTTACCTAATTACAAACCTTCAGTCAATTAACTTTATTATATTTATCGACAAGTTTAGATTCAATTTAAGTATTAGGCCTTCGTGTCAAATTTGATCGAGTGCTTGACAATATTTTCTTCTTTGAAAGCTGTTTCCATTGCTTGTACAAACAAGTTAAAGTTTGTTCAATATTGATACCATATCGATTGATATTATTAAGATGTAAGGGCTAATTGACCTAATTCAAGCTTTGTGCAATGACTCATACTGCCCCACATCTTACACGATGGTCCAGCCAACCAGGAAATTTGATAATTTGCATACATTGGGGAGTGTGACAAAAAAATGTGTAATCACGTAGTGTTAATTAAGCTTAGATACTAAGGACTTATCTGTCTTGGATTACGCTATTAGCACATTATTTTTGCTATCAAATTGTTGAATGAATGGATTCTAGTAACCAAATTTCTGTACTCATTAAGACATTCAGATGGAAGTGCGTTTCTGCAGAGAAGATGAATTTTTTGAAAAAATCACCAATTAATGGTGCTTTCCATGCATGGTCCACTCGTTTCAGCTGGTGTCGAAGATTAATTTTCTACACATGGAGGTAGAGGTCTTTTACCAAAATTAGAGGTCCTTTGGCACGAAATTTAGAGTCGCTTTTTTGTTTATAACCGATCCAGTTTCCTCAAATTTTTTGACCACTTCTCAACTGATGATTAAAAATAAAGAAATTAAATTTGAGGGAAATTTTTTTGAGCCGCATTTTGGCAAATAAAACTGCTCATGCGAGTCATCTTTAGCTTGTGGAATTAAGTGGTGATCACGATCTATCAAAAACTCTGTATTTCTAGTGGTTTGCGGGATTTAAAAATTGTAATTTTGACATCAAAGGTAAAGAGCGCACTGGAGACTCAAAAAAGTTTAAAAATGGCAAGGCGCGATTTAAGCAGCCATTTTAATGCGTTTAAAATCAGCAGAATTTAAGAAAATTGGTAGCCACATAAGCTGAAGCCAAGGAATGTTGAAAGACGTTGAATCTCTGAAAATCTGTTTAATCGCTTTAAAAAGAAATCATGTTTACATCGTATCACTGACGACATAAAATGGATTCATTAGGACAATACCTAACACAAGAAATCATATGCGAAGCTTAGGCAATGAGCAAAATCCACGGCCAAGGAGAATATCTATTTCACCAAAGTAATGCTATGTATTAGGTGGGAGCAGAAGGGTGTGATACATTAAGAGGCTGCTAAATGCAACCCAATACATACATACATGCATACATAAGTCAGGATTACGACCTAGCTTCTCAAACCACTTATGTTGTACAGTTTAAAGTCGATTTTGAACGACAGATTTTTTAGAAACTTTCATGGCAATTTTAATTTACTCTCCGAGTTTTTGCGAGAAATATGCTGAGAGGAAGTGGCCTAGTTTTAAGTTTTCATATTTTGATTTGCTGAAGATGTCTGACCTGGGTTCTGAGGCTTCATGTCTAATAAGCCAACATATTAGCTACTAGACTATGGCGACTTAATACGAGGCCGTAATTGTCCGTCATGCGACGCCGATTAGAAACTATTTGGAAAAGAGTGGATAATAACTTATCCACTACTCTTTGTTTCTGTCGATACAAACGTCTCTCGCCGGAATAAGCCTTACGTCAGAGCAGGGTATCAAGAATTGACACGACCAAGACTTTTCAAAAGACGTATGGTATTTTTGTGACATAATCCATAATTGACCTTAAATAATGCATTGTAAGGCTCGAAAACTGAACTAGATTATCACGGCAGTCCTGTACAGATAACAATTAATTCGTTTGAAGGCAGCATTGGCCGTAAAATGCTTTGTAATGCAACCCGATACGAGTTCGATATTTTCCTACTGCTGCGCTAGTCGAAAATTATTTTGAAATAAGTGGATAGGAAGTTTCACTTCATCTGCCATATAGCCCTGATCCTTCGTCTTCTGATTGCTATTTGGCCGATGCAGACCTGTTTCATCGAGGAATAAGCTTTACTTCAGAGCAGGTAATCAAAATCTGACTCGATCAAGATGCCTCAAAACACGAACGGTATTTTTGGGCCAGAATCCATAATTTATTGTAAGAATGAGAAAAACCGTTGGCTCCGATGGAGTATACTTTGAATGACTTTTTTTAAGGAACTTTCTCAATAAAGCATTTTATTTCAATAACAATTATTGGTTTTCAGGTTATACTACCAATACACTCCAAATATTTATTTATTGTTCTCTTTCTTGATAATGTCGATGTCTTTTCAGAATTGATATTTTCAACTTACGTAGGAATAGAATTAAAAGTTTCCATTGAATTCGCAAAAACATTCAGTCTGTAATTTATACAAATTAATATTGAATTTAACTTTTGGATTCTTTTTTTTTCTAATAGAAATGCACTCTTATTTTGACAACAATTTTTCCCACGATACCAAACCAATGACCGATATTGCGATTATGAACACAAAAAAAATTATTTAAAAATTTAAAACATGAACACTTGACAACATTCTGTACAATTGGAACGTCCATTTAGTATACATAGTTATTAAATTTAATCAATTATTTAAATTTTGTTGTATTGTATTCACAATTCATTTTTTTTTTCAAATTTCATTTTCATGTTAAACGATTAAGGACGCAGGACATTAACACGGTTAAAAGACTGAATTGTAACTGAAGTCCTTATAAACTGAAGAAAAATAATAAAATAAAATACAAAATAAAATAGAATAAAAACGAAATGAATACAAAAGAGGGAAAAATAAAAACAAAACAATATTTTGAATACTATTTAACACACTTTTATACATAACTTTGACTACAAAAAAAAAAATAAAGGACGACACGAATACTGAACTCATAATGGAAAAACAATTTCTAAAGGAATACAGTAAAATACTGAATATTCTAATCTATTTTGGTTTAAATTTGTCAGGCGAGATTCTGTCTATTAAAATTAGTCAGTCTTGTGTCGAATATACTCGTATATTTGAAGCACTAGAACATATGAGTGATGAATGAAGATCATCATCTTCTCAAAATTCGAAAATCAGTTTAATGTGACTACGTATGAGAAGAGTACTTAACACAAAGAAGATAAACAGTTCACTAAACAGTTATACTACGCCATCATACACTGTCTCATCACTGCGGTTTTTTCCAAGCGAGGTTATGGCAATTTTTAAAGCGGAGTAGTGCTTGTATAGTGGCCCATGACTGAACACTGGAGTTTTTTCCAAGCAGAGATCGTGTCAATTTTGAAAAGGACGTAATGTTTGTTGAGTGGATTTTCCCTGAAAATATCTTGATTTACTCGGATAAACAGACTGCAATTAAGTTCCTAACGAACGTAGTTTTAAAGTCCGTCCTTGCCCATGAATGCCTAGGATTTCTTAGTGAAATTTAGGATCATTTAAAATTAAATCTCATATATTGTGGAGAATGCATTGCTGATGAACTGACCAAGTACCGTTCGGTGCTGGCAATCTCCGACATATTACAGGGCATAGGTATTCCCAATTGGTCATTACTACCCTTCAGCTATCACGACCACGACCTAGTTTCTCACACCACTTACATATGTATGTTGCGTGTGTTAATTTTGTGCATGTGTGGCTGGACCTATAGTTTTTTAGTGTCAACTCCGAACGATACATTTTTTGAGAAACATTTCATTGGCAATTTTAACTACGCTCAGAGTTTTTGCCCGAAATCTGCTGAGAGTAAGTTGCCGAAGAAATATTTATTTCATATTTCGTTTTGTTGGAGATGACTGAACTGGGGTTTGAACTGTGGCTTCACGTCTAATAAGCCAACACACTACCTAGCCTACGGTGACTTCAGGATTTACTTATACGGTATAAATGCGAGGTGCAAATGAAGCAATCAATCATATATCTTGAGATCAGTACGTACCATGCACTGAATCTTTCTGGATGATTATCAGGATTTTATTTTGGAATACGTTTTACTTGTATTCTTCTATCAAACACTCTAAGAGTAATCTTGATTGCCTTAAAAAATTCTCTAATCTGTCGTTTATAGTCGACATTAAACTGTGCCCTTGCCACTTATGTATACAATTAAAACACACAACCCGTAGTCCTAACTAAGGGTTAGAATGTATGCAGGATCACTTGTGGTTTAGGAACAGAAACAAACTTTTATGATTGTTGTTCCGAATTATTGAACTACTGTATATATGAAGAAGTCACAGTATGTGTAAATTAAATATATGCAAATTTTATACATTTTAAGTAATAATTTGTAAAAATCATGGATTTGTTTTATATTTATTTTCTTAATACATTTCTATCTATCTTCTATATATATAAAAATAAATGTTTGTTTGTATGTAATTAATAGAATCGTAAGCTATGCATTTGATCATGTTATGACCTTCAGCAAAGTTGTTGTGCATAAGCCGGGGAAGGTTCCTAAGTTGGTATGAGCAATTTCCGACAGGTGGCGCCACTGAAAATTACTAAAAATGATTTAAATCGTAAACTGTGCGCTTTATCATGTTATGATCTTTAGCAGAGTTGTTGCGCATGAGCCGACGAAAGTTTCTAAGTTGGCACGGCCAATAGCCCACAGGTGGCGCCACTAAATGCGACAATTTTGCTTGTTTACATACCGCCAAGACCAAAATGAGCTTCATCTGAAAAGATGATTCTTTTGCCAAAATCGGCATCTTCTGATGTAGGCTACTGCATGGCCAGCCGAGGCAGCCATTTGAATGAAATTATTTTCCATTATTAACCGGAAGGATTGTACTTTCAAATAAAAAAAGAAATTTGAGAAAATATTCAGTAGTTTTTTTTAAAGCATATTCAAAAAAAGTTATTTGGCGGACCCTTTATTTCTATGAAACTATTTCGATGTATTCATCACGCTTTTAACAATTCCCCGCTTATAAAGGTAAAAAATTGTCCATCAGACTTTTAAAAAATACTTTTATATGTACCTGCTTTGTTACCAGTTTCTTTCCGAAATTGATCCCTCGTTCATACTGTTGCGAAAATGGAAATGGTGTTTGCTTTCACATCATTTAAATTGTAAACAAAAGCTACAAAAACAAAAACAATGAACTTGTTTAAATGATAAACAAGTAAACAAAAATATACCAACAAAACTCCAGTATAAAAAAGTGAAAAACTATTAAACAAAAATGCAACAACAAACAAGAGTAAATGTAAACAACTTGTTTACATTTATAGAAGACGAAATCATTTGCCTTCAAGAGCATTCATCAGGCTGTTTACCCCGCGATATAAAAGGCAAGACAAAGCAGGCAACGAAGTCAGTAAAAATTCAGTCAGCTTTGTGTGAAGACGCGTTTTTGAAGAGAAAGTTAAAAACGTAACAATACCATTAAACGTTTCTGGATTTCTTTATGGGGATATGTTAAGCGATTGGGTTATGTTGATAAAATATCAACTCTTGAGACATTGGAAGCCAATATTAACAATTACCGCCATATGGCAGCTTTATTGGAAAAATTAAAAGCATGTACAGCGCAATGCAATTCCATAGGATGTTCCTTATGGCTTTGTTCTCCTCGTGGCAGAGACTGCACTCTGTCTTCAGCAGTTCTTCGCAAATTCCACCGAATTGTAGAAGATGATCAAAGCCTTCTCCAATCAGTCGGCATTCGATCGTATACGATGCCAGTGCTGTGAATGAGACAAATAGAATTCTATCAGCTTGAATGGCACGTAGCTATTAGCTCTCAGATATACGATTTCGAAACAGAATTCCCCGCTTATAAACACTCTCATGCAATCATTTTTTAAAGACCGGTGAAGACAGTATTTACTGAATTTGTTAATATAAATTTGTTGTATAGTTTACTATCTTTATAAATGTATATATTAAAATATTCAAGATTTTACTGTTTACACACAACTATGTTTGTTGTTACTTTCATTTTTACGACTTGTGGTATGTTGACGAATATAAGTCACCCGCTAAGGTTTGCCTGATAATTAGAACGAATGAATTTTACAGTCTAGAATGTCTGAATGGGCATACTTATTATGAATGTGGGCTAATGGTAATAGTACCCCTGGATAGTCATTTCTTTCTTTATTTCGTTTTTTTTTCTTAGTTTTCCTGTTTGTATTTTCATACATACAATTGTAACACATCAAAAAAAAAAAGGAAAAAAAAGTATTAATGTCAGTCCTTATTAACAAGAGCGATAATTTCAAAACAAAAATATTTGAAGGTAGAATTTAATTACATCTCACAAAAACAGGTATTCAGTGAATTAATACTGTAGACAGAAGTAAATTTTATGAGAGTTATAAACTATTATTCGTCCTTTTTCCCATACATCAATCAATAGCCATAAATTTCCAACAATTTTATGTGCGATGAAAATCTTGAAAATATTGAAATAAACCTCTTATGTGATAAATTTCAAACTTATACGACTTAAATAAAAAGGAAGAAATATGCATAGAAATAAAAGTTTAAAGAGCTTTTAATGAATGTCACCTGTAAGAAGGAATGCATGTCATGTCTAAGCAGTGATATAAAAACAAACTCACTCCACTTAATGTTCTAATGTCAGTACACATGACATTTGCAATGTGACATTTGTCACTTTGAATGGTTAAATTTATAACATTTAAAAATGGAGAAACCCCTTTGGATTACACAAACTTTTTAAGGGATTACGTTATATTTTAAATATCCTGGCATAAATCCAGTGTATATGGCTACCACTTTATAGTTTAAAAGGTATACAAGTATGACGTCAATTTCAAGATACAAATGTCTCCATGGGGAACATATATTGTGAATGAAACTTATTTTTTTTTTTTGATTTGGTGATGAAGTCGCCGTAGTCTAGTAGGTAGTGTGTTGGCTTATTAGACGTTAGGCCACGGTTCAAACCACAGGTCCGACATCAAAAACGAAAATATGAAAATATTTCTTCGGCGACTTCCTCGCAGCAGATTTCTGGCAAAAACTCTGAGAGCAAATAAAATTGTCATGAAAAGTTTCTCAAAAATCTGTCGTTCGGAGTTGATTTTAAATTGCAGGTCCCGCCACTCATATATGAAATTAACGCACACAACATAAGTGGTGTGATAAGCTAGGTCGTAATTCTGACTGAAGGGTTGTAATGACGAATTATTTTATGTATGATGACATCTAGATGTGATACCATGATTCAAACCGCAGATCAGACATCTCTAACAAAACTAAATATAAAAGAATATTCCTTCGGCGAATTCATCTCTCAGCATATAACTGGCAGAATCTGTTAGATTAAATAAAAAATTTGACTGTAAGTCTCGGGACTAATGTATAAAATTAACACACGCAACATAAGTGGTGTGAGAAGCTAGGTTGTGAGACCCATTATGTATGTATGATGTCATCTCTAAAACATAATACGTACAGTGAGCGCCATAAGTGAGTCAACACCCACTATAATTTTAATTTTTTTATTATGTTCTTAAGTATAAAAAAGTTCCCTTATCATGAATTGTGTTTTTGTTTTAACATTTTAAACGTTTTTATTTTTGGAAATTTATTCGACTATTTACTTTTATTTACTATATTTACTTTTCTCGCTATCCTAAGAAAATGAATTATTTCAGTGGTGTTTACTCACTTTTGACGCTCACTGTATATATTAAATCAACATTCGTTCGCTTTAAAGATGGCCCCCGAAAATGATGATTTCGGGCAAGCATTAACTTTTTATTATCGTTTAAAGAAAAGTGCTGTGGCGTCGCATTGAATGCTCTGTCAGAAGCAACATGCAGAAGATAGTTTCTACGGTTAAGAGATAACGATTTTGATGTGAGAAATGAAGAACGTGGAAGAAAAAAAAGAAGAGCATCCAAAAGACAACCAATTCCACACAATATTAGATGAAGATGACACTCTAAGAGCCATTATTACAACTTCCCGTTAAAGTTGAGTTTAGTTAAAGGTAGCTTTAAAGTTCACTTTAACTAAAGTTACCTTTAAGTTCGTTATTACAACCTAATGATAAAATAAAGTTAACTTTTTCGAAAGTATGGCAGTGGCGGAGCAATGTTGATAACACTGCTCAATTAAACAAGCTTTTTTTAAACGCAGTAGCAACGACTGGCTTCGTTTTTTTGTTGTATATGCTCATTTTGTTTATATTTGAAGTTGCCATATTGAAAGTAATAAGTAATATGGCAATTTCAATCACAAACTTAACTTTAAAAGTTACCGGTGAAATGATCCTCCGTTTAGCTTAACGCTCACTTCTGCTATATTGTCCACTTATAATAATGAAAAACAATTTATTTGCCCGTTAAAAGCCTCCCTTTAGTTAACGGCAAGTTGTAATAATGGCCCTAACTCAGAAATGTTAAATGTTGCACAACAAACAATATATGACCGTTTATAACTCATGGGAAAGATCCAAAAGTCTGGCAAGTGGGTGCCATATGAATTGAAAGCCAGACTGATGGAAAACCGAAAAGCCACTTGTGAAACTTTGCTTCATAATCACGATGGAATTTCAGTTTTGCAACGAATTGGAACGTCTTTTCAAAACCTTAAATGGAAAAAATCGAGGGGGAGATTAATCCGGGATAACCATAAACTCCAGCTGCAAAACCGTTCCTGCCATATAGGAAAATAATGCTGCATGTCTGATGGCACCAGAAAGGCATGGTGTGCCACGAGGTTCAAAAACCTGGCGTAACTGTTAATAAAGTTGGCTACCGACAACAAACAGTTAATTTAAACCATGCATTGATCGAAAAACGACCACAAGCTTCGGCAAGGTAATTTTCCGTTGCGTCAAATGACATTCCGTACTCGCCAAAGCAAAATTCAGAGAATTTGTCCAACTGCAGATGAACAGAAGAATTTTTATACTATATTTGTAGCGCTAACACGCTGAATTCCTATTACCAATAATTCATCAGCTAAACATCAACGACATTTGGTTACAGTAAGCAACGCAACTCGGCATTCTGAGCACTTAAGAATCGGTTTATGGCAAATTCCAGTTGAAGACAACATTGTTTTTGGAAGTGGTTAGTTCATGTTATTTAGTGCCTCTGAATTATTTTTGTAGGACTATATCATGCCGACAAACTAGGAGGTTATAAAGCATTACGCATGCATACATACGTAATTACTTATTACAACCTATCAGTCAAGATTACAACCTAGCTTTCTACACCACTTATGTTGTGTGTGATATTTTTATAATGAGTGGTGGGACTTACAGTTTAAAGTCGAACAGCCGACAGATATTTTTGCGAAACTCTTCGTGGCAATATATTATTTTTTTTCATAGTTTTTGCCAGAAATCTGCTGAGATGAAATTGTCTAAGGAATATTTTTTCATTTTTCGTTTTGTTGGAGATGTCTAGGCTGGGGTTGAACCGTGACCTCGCGTCTAATAAGTCAACACAATACCTATTAGACTACGGTGACTTCAGGAACTACTAGGAGTCAATATTCAAGCCACCATAGACTCTATAAGGCCCAGTTTATTTGAAAAAGTGGTAAAAGAATAAACTATTCGGATGGATCATGTAACTCGTAGGCACGGCGGTTTTAAGCCGGAAATAATATTGTTACGAAAATGAAAAAATTTTAGATACTGGTGTTTTGCTTTTACATTGTTTAACATTGACATTATAAACAAAACAATGAACAACAAACACCAGGATAAAAAATGGTAAACAAGTAAACAAAAACATAACAACAACAACATAACTGTAACCAAACGCACAAACAACATGATGATGAAACAACGATGTTTACATTTATAGAGATTTCGAGAAGTCGAAGCCACGAACATTCGCCTTCAAGAACATTCATCAGATTATTACTATGCCATATAAAAGGCAACGCAAAGCAGACGAGTGAGTTAGTAAAAGTTCAGTCAGCCTTGTGTGATGACGCGGTGTGTTTGAAAACAGTAATCGTGGTTTGAAGATCTCCATTACAAAGATCTGTCGAACAATTGTCTAGTAATTGTTATTGTTTATGCAAAGGGTATAAACAGAGGAGTAACAAAAATAGACAATTGTTGTTGTTTACATCAAGTTGTGAACAGTGGCACACAGAATTGTGCGAATAATAAAGAATTTTAATTAAAACTAAACACAAATTTATTTTTATTTTATTTGTAATCTACGAGCTCATATTTTAAATGTTTTTAAAAGGTAAAAACGTACCAATATTTAGAAAAATAAATGTATTATCATTTTAAGTTCTCAAGTTCCTAAATAGACACCCTATACATTCTATATTTGACTCTCCGTTTTTTTTTAGTTTCAGGGTCGAACAAATGGCATATCTTTTATGGTGTCTTTAATTACTCATATTATGTACACATTTTAAGAGAGTTAACATCTGTCATTTATGTTCACTTAGTTATTGACCCAAATAGTGTGGGCAATTAAATGATTTCAGTTTGTGTTACGAAAATGTCGAATTTCTTCTTCAGTGTTTGTACTTAAAATGGAGATATTCTCAGTGGAGGGAAAAGGACGAATATAGCCTCTAAATTTACGATTAAATTTCTCTTTAGCAACGGTTAACTGTAAATAATAAATTTTTCATTTGATAACTACTACGCATTTAATATGAATTTTATTGTAATGGCCACTCTAAAAGAAACAAACAGTCACTATTAAAGTCATTTCGATAAACATGACGTTTAAATAAAAATAACAACTAAAATGCTAACAAGGAAAACAATTATGTTTTTATGTATGTACAATATTTTATTCGTACATACTTATACGCACATGGTAGGTCAATAAAAAAAAAACAAGAAAAAAATAAAAAACAATTTGAAACCCATGTACTGAATGAAATTTAATAGGGAAATCTTATAGGTGACTGACCATTTAAAGCTTGCAATAGTAAAATATGTTACAGTTGTATTCGTTAAAGAACTAAATTTAATTAATATCGTGTTGTACTATACTTATTATTAAATGTTTTACTAATTTAAAGACATGTTTTTCTGTTACTAAAGTACTGTGTGAAAGGTAACAAATATGTTCAATTAATATGGCGGTACTTAACAATAAATGTTCGATAGACATCTTTATTTGCATTTGTCACTACTACTAATAATTTGGATATAAATTAACAAATTGTAATTACTTCTGATGGTACGAAATACTACTTCAGTCCTTCACATTTAGTCAGCGGCTTTGGCTTTCTGCCATATACGTATTGAGGCACGCTTTTTCATTTTTAAATAAAAACTTTAACGCAATTTTTTTAAGAATTTTTTTAGGTTTCAGACGAACATCTGTTTGTATGGAAAACGCAAATTAAATTAAGTGTTCTTGGTGTACAGAAAATTTTTTCAGACAGTTTAAATTAGAGGTCATCAATACACTCAACTGTTTTTGTAAGACGTATGGTTTCAGGCAGGTACAGTCGCCGTAGTCTAGTAGGTGGTGTGATGGTTTATTAGACGTAAGGCCACGGTTCAAACGTCAGGTCAGACAAAATATGAAAAAAAATATTTGTTCCTCTCAGCAGATTTATGACAAAATTCTGAGAGCAAACAAAATTGCCATGAAAAGTTCCTCAAAAATCTATCGTTCGGAATCGACCTACAGGTCCCGGCACTCATTTATAAAATTAACACAAAAAGATGGGTGGTGAGAGAAGCTAGGTCGTAATCCTAAATGAAGGGTTGTAATGGCCAATTATGTATGTATGGAAGTATGATTTCAGACGAATGTCTGTTTGTATGGAAAACTCTAATGAAATTGCGGGTTCTTGGTGTACTGCATTAAATTAGAAGTCTCAATATACCCAACTTCAACAAATTAAAGGCCTGTTTCTGTAAGATGAACGGTTTCAGACGGACGTCTGTTTGTATGGAAAACACATACGAATTGCTGGCAAATTTTTATTTTCTAACATACCCCATATATGCTTGATTCTATTCAAATCTGTGATATAGGATCAGATAAAAAGCAGTACGTTTGGCGTAAGCATAATACTAAATTTTTGCCTAACAATACTTAGGCTATTTTCAAGCATGGGAGAGTGTCGGTACTGGTCGGAGGATGTGATTCCCTACTCTTTTCCAGCTAAAATATGAAGCAAAGTGGCGATAAGCTAAATATATTGGACACATACATATGTTTCTGCCAGGACAACGATCCGAAGAACGTTGCGAAACTGTAGCTTATTCATAATTGTTCAAAACTGCATTATATTTTTATATTGAGCATGTTTTGAAAAAACTTACCCGTAAGTTCTATAAATCTAGTATCAGTGCAGTGAACCATTTGAAACAAGGTATTAGACGAGAATGGAGCCCCGAAATTCTATGCCCACCTCGTGCAGTCGATGCCTCTACGCTTGGAAACAGTAAAAAACCAAGAGGTTTTGGTACCAAGTGTTAAAACAGTGCCTTTTATTGAACTGCCCAATTATGCGTTTGACATGAAATTCGTTAATATTGTTTTCCTTTTTTGTTTTAAAAGTATTTTTAAATAAAACATGCTAAGAATTATACATTGCTTTAAAGATTTTTTGATTATCTATAAATCCACATCAAAATTTTTTTTTGAAATATTTTCATTGAAGTGAAGAAATCGGCATTTGAATAATCTCATACCTAGTGTCCAATTATACGTTTGAGCCACTGTACATTTGCTTCATAAATATATGAATTGTAAAAAAAGTTCTTTAAGTCTGATATTTTTATTTAAGGAACCTAATCGAAAATAATTTTCTTTATAAAGAGATACTAAATCCATAAGAAAAAATTGTCAAGGTTGTATCACAAGGACAGCAAGGTTAATGTATCAAATACAGACATACATACATGAGTATAAATTATACTATTTATGAATACAAATTCTTTTTTACAAACTAAATACAAATATTCAGAAACAATAAATTTCAGATCCTTTATAAACAAATAATTGTTGGAATTAAATTGTTTTGTCAATGGGCAATCACACACGAGAACAATTATGTTGGCATAATTTTTCAACCAGCTTCTACCCCACACAAACCAATACATAAACAACTCAAAACCAATACACCAATACATTTATAAAACAGCAGGTTCAGACAAATTTTTTGTGTAGAGCATATTTAGTCTTTCGCTATGCGTTGAGTAGTGAAGATAAGTAAAAATTTCCAAAAATCTTCACGGAATCAAAAACTTAATGACACTGTCGCTCATTTCGTCGTCAATATAATTTGAAACAAGACAACACACGTGAAGTTGTTGATAAGTTTGTCTTTAAAGAAGTTTAAATAAAGACAAGTTCAAGACATTATCGCTCATCTTGTCGTAAATGTAACCTGAAACAAGACAATATCTTATTATCCTCAATAATATCTTATTCAAGACAAATTCAAGAATTTGTCATTATGCTGTCTACTATTAAACTCAAAACGCGACAAATTACACGACTTTGTTATTAAAGTTGTCCTAAATTGAATTTTATATAGGACAAATTTGAAAAATTCCTGCAGACATCATTGATGCAAACGTCGTCAATAACGACCTGCCAACTGGGAAATAAATTAATACACACAAAGCAGAGTACATGTATACAATTTTATGCCAATGAAATAGTCTCGTGTGTGACTGAAAAAACAAAAATTGTGCGGCTTAAAAAATAGTCTCGTGTGTGATAGCACATTAACACGAAAATACTTGCAATCGATTTAACGACTATCTTCCTTAAGACATGCTACGATTTACGTTTGATTTTCAGCAATTCTTCATATAATAACACGAAATAAACAATTGTACGAGCAACTTACGAAATTATATCCTTTTTGTTGACACCTCAGATATCTTTGATACGTTAAATTTAAATACAAAAATTACATTTTACGGGCAACGTTTGGCATTAATTATTATCGGATTTTTGTTTTTTTTAAAGCTTACAAAAAAGGTATTTATTTTTTTACGTGTCTGTGTAATTTATTTTTAGGAATAATAATTTGTTACTAAATCAAGATATTTTGCAGTATTTAAATGAACAAAAAGTTATATTAAATGTTTAACATTAAATTTGTATTCTTTGTCTCTAGGTATACTACTGACACTATTATTACATTGCGTGACGCAATCTCTAATTTATTCAGTATAAAAAAGCAGCTAATTTTTAACGATTTTTCTTTTAACACTCCCCCAAAACTTTGCTAAAACAAAAACTGTAGCATGTATTTAAATAATTTACTTATAGAAGTTATATATTTAGAAATACATAGCCAGCAAGGAAATGTTCTAGTGAAGTTATTTAAATATTTTTGAAATTGAATTATTATTATTATTATTATTATTTATTGAGTTATCATAAAGCAATACATACACTTAAAATTTATTAAAAGTCTATGAGCTACTATCTAATTTAAGATATTTCAACATATAAATCAAATAATAAAATTTTAAAATTACAAGATACATATGAGTATATATAATTTATAAAGAAAAAAGATAAGAAAAAACTTTGTATATTTGGAAATTTAACTATACCGCTGGAATAATATAATCTGAAGCTAATTTATTTCATGAAACTTAAATAGTTTACTTATGTAAACTACGAAGTATCATCTGATAAATTTTTAATTAGTTCATACTCAGAAATACTACATTTATTAGAAAATGCTAGGCTCTGAGTTTCAATAACATCTTTGATAGTTTATTGAGAATTACGTTGGTGCAGGCCTTTTGTTCGGTATAAACGAGGTAGTTTAAAAATTATTTTTAGAACTTTATTTTGAACAAATTGAAGTTTTCTGACGTGAGTTTCAGCCGTACTTCCCCAAACACAACATCCATACAGTAATATCGGTCTAATGACGGTTTTATAAATTAATGGCATGCTTTTAGTACTGAGATACGATTTTTTATTTTGTATAGGGTATAAAGCTCTACAGCACTTAGTGGCCTTATCCACAGTGTGTTCGATATGTTTTTTGAATAACAGTTTTTTATCCAAGTATATCCCCAAATATTTCACTGATTCACTGAAAGGAATAGTAACATTATCATTTTTAAGTTGCGTTGTTTGAATTCTCTTTGGGCTCTTATTGAATGGAAACAAAATGGCGTGTGTCTGTATTAATTTTAATTTTCCATTTGTCATAATACATGTGTGTAGATTTTTCATCAATTTACCAACAATTGCATTCTAGAGTTTGACTTTGACAATCATTGCGGTATCGTCGGCATAGAGTGCTATTTCGGTACCGCTTTTTGGTGTAAAATCAGCCACATATATAGAGTATAGGGTTGGGGACAGCACTGCACCTTGTGGTACCCCAGCTGGGATATTACGTGGAGATGAAATCGTATTATTAACAACAACTTTAAACGAACGATCAGTTAGAAAGGACTGAATTATTTTAACAATATATAAAGGAAAGCCATAATTTTTGATTTTGTGGATTAATCCATTGTGCCATATGCAGTCGAAAGCTTTTTCAATATCCATTAAAACTACCCCAGTTGGTAGTCTTTGTCGCTTGTTTTTCTTTATTATATTTGTTATTCTTTTGACTTGGTGAACAGTCGATTGTTGGTGACGAAAACCAAATTGTCCATCGTTGATTATTCGATTTTGTTCTATAAAAGTATTCATCCTGGAAAGAATTATTTTTTCTAATATTTTATCAACACAAATTAAAAGGCTTATGGGCCTATAGCTAGATGCCAATTTTGGCTCTTTTCCGAGCTTGTGTATAGCTATTACCTTAGCACATTTGAATACAGAAGGGAAATAGGCAAGTTTAAGACAAGCATTAAAAATACATATTTTGCAGTGCTACATACGCGGCTTCTGGCAATTTTTTCATAAATATGTTCAAAATTTCATCAAATCCCGGAGCTTTGTTATTTTTTAAACATATTACAGTTCTTTTGATTTCATCGATTGTTATAAGATTTTTTTAAATGAATTGAAAAGATACAAATAATAAGAATCTTTTTTTAACAATATTTTACGTGCACTATCTTCGCTATAATATAGTTGTGTGTATAGTACTGACACATTAATAGTCAATTATGGGCAATTTTGATTTCGCTTTGGAAGAGCAATTAACAAAAAGGACGTTTAAATAAAGAAAATCGTCGCGTCTGACTGCTAAGTTACACAGTTTTACAACGAACCACTTGTAATCACCCACATTGATATATATGTACCACTGATATTTGCCCTCTGCAAAAAGAAAATTCATTAATTAATGGTGTGGGTTGTCAAATACCAAGATTCTTAACACTTAAATTTCATCACAAAATACCATTTTTGGTTCCTTCACGATAATGATCCGAATTACTCATTCAAGATTTTAGAAGAATAATTTGAATATTATATAAGTCGCCGTAGTCTAGTAGGTAGCATGCTGGCTAATTAGACGTAAAGCCAGGGTTCGAGCCCCAGGCCAGACATCAAAACAAAATACAAAAAGTATTTCTTCGGCGACTTTCTCTCAACAGATTTCTGGCAAAAGCTCTGAGAGGTTAAATAAAATTGCCATTAAAAGTTTCTCAAAAATCTGTCATCCGGAGTCGACTTTAAACTGTAGGTGCCGCCACTCATGTATAAAATTAACACACACAACATAAGTGGTGTGAGAAACTAGGTCGTAATCCTGACTGAAGGATTATAAAGACAAATTCGGTCGGTAATTTGAATATTAAAGTAATAGATTGGTCTACTGTCAAATATGTGCTTAGAAAGAAAAGTAAAACTGTTTGGGTGTATTGGGTATGTAGGTTGGAGTGAGCACGCACAGCGGCCCGTTGTGACGCCACAGGTGAACGCAGTCCCTGTACTGACCAAATTCCACCAAACCAGGGTGGAAGACGAAGTTGGTCAGCACGACTATCCCACGCTGGAAAACCAACGCGAAAGTTTGATAAACGAAGTTTGTCAAGCTGACAAAGATTGGAGAGCCAAATAACCTCCAACTCGCAAGAGATGGACATTGACAAAGAAACTGGATAACAGTCCCCTCTTTCTCAGCGCATCTGCATCCACGGCAGAAATCGTTAAATGGGACATTCTTTCCGCGTGTCTGCCCATAATGCAATGACCTGTAAGCATGGCCACTGTGATTGAGATGATGTTAGGACCAAGTCCGAGATCACCTTCTGTCCATCAAGGGTCTAGCGGTGGAGCAGAACTCCTCATTGACCCAGGATAGGTTGACGACCCGAAAAAATATACGCGCGATGGCCAACTTGACCGAGGTAAGTGGCATACCTAAGACGATTGAAGAGGATTTCGGAAGGAGTGCACCAACCCTGGCGAGTTAGCCGGTCCTGCGGTTTTCCGGAATGCTACTGTGCCCAGGGACCCAGACAAATGAGACATTGATGCGCTTAGAAAGAAGGTCGAGACAGCGGCGACATTCCCTAACGATCCTGGAGCTATTCATAACACTCGACAGAGATCTTATGGCGGCCTAGCTATCAGAGTAGATTGAGATGCGGTGGTATTGGGTGAAGAACAAGAATTATTTTGGCATATTAGAACTATTTAAGATTCGTTTCTATAAATTGAAAAATATTAAACTTCATATTGAAGGGATTGAGGAATCCCCAAAACTTTCCTAAATTAAAACCTGAATAAATTTATAAGTACAAACATAAAAAAGTTAAAGCTTTATAAGCTTTATGCCTCCAATTGAGCCGATTCACATTAGCACATTTTTTAGTCGCACAATTTTTGTTCTTTTCAATTTACACGGGATGAATATTCGTTTGGCAACAAATGTATACGTATACAGCGCTTTGTATGTATTAGTGTTTTTGCATTCATTTGATGTTTGGCTTTTAAAGTGTACACAACAAATAAACGAATAATTTTAAAATTATTCTATGCGGAATTTCACAAATTTTCGACTAATAATTGTTTTCAATTCATTTATTTTTGTGTAGATTATTTAAACTAATTATTTACAAAAATCTTTTTGTTAATTGTAATTCACTAACTTACTTTATTCTTATTTTAACATTTTCTTTAATTTTCATTTTTATCAAATATTTTCTTAATATCATTCATTATGGAATACTCTTTATTTTTAATATCAACTATTTTCCTAATTACTACTTATAAATTATCAAATATTCTCTTATTGTTAATCCCGTTAAATCATCAGATTTTTGTCAAGTATAAATAAGCTTTCGTTTTTAAGGATTGGTTAATTAAGAAAATATTCGTTGAAGTGACAACATTAAATAAATATTGATTTTAAAAAGATCATTCTTTTACTAAAGGCAATAAGAAAGAGGAATCTGTAAATGGAAAAGCAACAAAGACGTGTAATGATTTCAAAATAAAGAAAAAAATCCAAAAGGGAAATGATTTTATGCGACCATCCCCCTTTCTTTGTGATCATGTTCATTGTTTCAAATGCAACTAACGACTAAATCAACTCTGTTGAAAAAAAAATTGCCAACCCTGATTTTTAAAAATGTGTATGTATTAGTTTTGTGCTGGTGATGCGGGGTTGTAGCTGGTGGAAACTTTACGCCACCGAAAAACCATTCTCTTCACCCCTCTTGCCTACAAACAATCATTTGCTGCCAGCACAATTGTGCTCGTGTGAATATAGCCATTAATGGGAAATATAAAAATGCATAAGAATCTTAAAATATTTTTGAAGGCAGATAAAGTCAGAAATGTGCTATTTTTTCTTTTAAATTAGTATTGGCAACTCTCATAATTTAATAACATGACAAGGTTGTTGTCTTTGGTACAAACATTAGTGAATGTTGCTTACAGGCAAAATATTTTTAATTTGAAATTAGCAGTCACCCTGTAAAAAGATTATAATTAGAGTCTGAATCTTCTTATTCTATTCGCATTTACTTTATTTCGTGATAGTAATGACAATGTAGAGATGTAGTGAGAAAACGTACTGTAAACCAACAGTTTCCAACTGTTTCCGTGGTGTAGTGGTTATCACATCCGCCTAACACGCGGAAGGCCCCCGGTTCGATCCCGGGCGGAAACAAGAGCAATTTTTTTTTATTTATTTTTCATTACTAATTTCACACAACAATTAAGACATACTTTCAAGCCTAAAAATTTAGTAAAGCATTGTTTTTTAAACTTTTTTTAAATTATTTATCGAAAAAATTAAAATAATATATTTAGACCCCAAAAATAATATATTTTGACCCCAAGGCTAAGGAAAAATCAAACTTATATATTTGATTGTATTCCTAACATAAACTGTTTTATAGGGAGCAGCATCGATCGCTTCTTTTTAAGCTTATGTTATCGCAGAAGACACAAAATGCTATGGGTAAAGAAATTTGGATGTACTACGAGCTAGTTTAAGTATTTTTCTGAATATTTTCTAATCTTATTTCTGACAGCCGGCAATTCGACATCATCAAGATCTTAACTTTATTTACTTTTCCGGAACTGTATCCCAAGCCATTGTTTTGATTGTAGAAGGACATTAGACATTTATTTTCTATTTATAACCACTTGTACAACTACATAACATGACCGCACTCATTATGAGTCAAACAATGAATCTGCATTGGTTAGGTTAGGTTAGAGGACGTGTACTTGTCAATAAAGACAAGCACAGTACCCGGAGGTCGAATTGACCCATAGTACAACGTCCTTACAGAGGGAAGGATAATAGAGGGATAAAACGGAGAGGATGTAGGAAAGGGGATAATGGGAAGTGGAGGAATTACACAGATAAGACACAACAAAAAGGGGAGGGCGCGACTACACTGATGAAGCCCTAGCGCCTCTCAACCAGCCTAAGCCACTAATGAATCTATGGAGAGCCTTGATGTCGGCTCTCGACACTGAATTCAAACTCTCAAAGAAGGCCCTGCCAAGGGTCCTCAACCTCAATCTACCAAGGGCTGGGCAGTTGCAGAGGAGGTGTTCGATAGTCTCCAACTCCTCCTCATCGCAACATGCCCTGCAATAGTCCGTCAGCGACCTAATCTCGCAGTGCCCCGTGATAAAACCGACAACCAACCTTAAGCTGGCCTTATCCAAGCCCAGCAGCCAACTTGTACTCCTATTGTCCACTGCAGGCCATAGACATCTAGAGACAAAACAACCCGATCCGTTTTCCCAACGCCTCTGCTCTTCCTCCCTGACCCATCCATTGATGAGGCCGTAGAGGCCCCCCGGTCTGCCAAGATTTTGAACGAAAACGGATTGGTTAAAAAATTTCTGAAATTTGTTAACCGTAAGTATACTTTAGTAACTGTGTGTAATTCCAAGAGCAGACTCCATAAGGTTCCCCCAGCGTCGGCAAAAATTTTCCACCCACCAGAACAGCTACATCATCGGCATATGCCACAACCCTAAAGCCCCTACTTTCCAGAAGCCTCAGACCAACATTAGCAACCAAGAGCCATAAGAGAGGGGATAGAAAACCCCTCTGCGATGTACCCCTGGTTGCACGCTTGACGATAGAACATCCACCCAGATTCGATAGGATTAGTCTATTACCCAACATGTGGGTGATAAACCGCACCAGAAAATAAGGGGCATGTATATCCCTTAGCGAATTCTCAATAGAAGAAGTAGTAACATTATTGAAGGCCCCCTCTATATCAAGGAAAGCCGACAGTGTATACTCCCCTCTAGCCAAATTCGCCTCAACAAAACCTGTCACATCATGCTTAGTAGTAAGTAGGTAGGTTGATGGGAGGAGATCAAATTATCTTATACCTTACCTTCATCGGCTTGCTGTGTACCTCAATTGAGACCAAACGCGTAAAGGCCTACAAAATATAAATCGTTTAAGTATTTTCTCTGTTTCTTTAAACTCTTCCCCTGCTTTTAGATCAGTAATTTGGCAGTAGAGTATCATTTGTTAAAATTTAGCATTTCATGTGCAATTAGAAATAAAGTGATCTATCGATTCGACATCCTCTTAAAATGCTCTGCATTCCGCGTTGTGTGCGTGGTTCAGAAACATCTGTTCAAAGGCATCTGTAAAGTTGAGTGCCGCCTATGGACTTTCGCCATAATCTTCACTGAGTATTACAGTAATTTTGACTGTCATAGTATTCTATGTGACTTGGTTTTCAGTGGTCCGAAATAATTTGAATTTTCACTGTTCGCTCCATGGTGGCTAATAAATAACCTTACTATTCCTGGCGAATCGTTAATCGTTTCTTTTCATTTTAAAATAGTCCTATATTGTCATTTGGTTGTAAGTAAAATTATTAACATACAAATGAACTATGTGTACTGGGAAACTAAATTGAGGTTAGGTAGACGAAAGACTAGTTTCGCTTTTACATATCAAAGATAGATTCGCTTACAATGTTCGCTTTCCAAGTAGGCAATGAACTCAACACTCCGCAGTCTTTTTGTTGAGCCCTTAGTAGTATTCCGCCGTTGCACTTTCAATCAATTAATATCCATCGGAGTATTGAAGCGTATGCTAATGTAAGCCTGAAGGGTTTAAAAAAACTTCTGTTGAGTCAGTGTGTCATTTCTTCGATCAAGACATATATGTCATCGTAACTTTATAGGAAAGTACGACGAAATTGTTTTGTTGTTTCCATTTCAGTCTCTGATCGAGCACAATACCTATTTTAAAAATCGCCGTATGGTTTCCACGCCAAAATTTTTTCAACTTCATAGCACAAGTTCTTATAAAGTTAGATTAGATTAGCTCTGTTATCACAAAGCTCACTTGAGCACGCATAGCAGCCGTTGTGATGCCACGGGTGAACACAGTCCCTGTACTAACCAAGTTCCACCAAAATCAGGGGAAAGGAAGAAGTTGGTCAGCGCAAGGGCTGCATGGTCTAAGGTTAAGATGTCTAAGGATATCTTAACAAATTTATTCTCTGTTTCTTTATTTTATTTTATTTTTATAATTTTTATAATTTATTCTTTTGTCGTCGTAGTTTAGTAGGTAGTGTGTTGACTTAGTAAACGTGAGGCCTCGGTTCAAAGCCCAGGTCAGACATCAAAACGAAAATATAAAAAAATATTTCTTCAGCGATCTCCTTTCAGCAAACTCTGAGAGGAAATAAAATTGCCATGAAAAGTTTCTAAAAAATATGTCGTTCGGAGTCGACTTTAAACTGTAGGTCCACCACTAATGTATAAAACACACAACGTAAGGTGTGAAAAGCTAGGTCGTAATCCTGACTAAAAGGTTGTAATGACCAATTATTTCCACATCTCTTTATCTACCATCAACAGAATGGTTTATAATCTAATTCGGAGCTGAATTACTTTACAACTACACAGTCGGCTAAATAGAATGCGGAATGGTTTTCGACACAACTTATTATATATGGTCTATATCAACTCCTTGTTTCTTTTTTTTCTCATTAAATTCTCATTTATTAATTATTACAACTAGTTATTATAACTAATAAGTAATTTACTTCCAACATTTAAACAAACATAAACTTTAATTTAATATATATTTATGATGATATTATGATGATCATCAAACCAAAAGAGAGCTTCTAATTAGGATGGCTTCCTTCTTTTAAGTCTGCGTTCCAAACCAATGGGATCAGCAAGAGATGATGCTTCTGAATTTACGTGATCTCTGAGTCGGATGTTATGTTTTGTTGCAATGTTTTCAATCTCGTTTTTAACAGTATTTACACCAAGGTCACGATGTAAATCACTTGTGCGTATATACCATGGTGCGTTTACGATGCATCTGAGTACTTTGTTCTGAAAACGTTGAATAATAGTTATATTTTGCTGGCTTGTGCATCCCCACAATTGTGTTCCATAAGTCCAAATAGGTTTTAATATTTGATTATATATTAACAATTTATTTTCAATAGACAGTTTGTATTTCCATTTTAGTTGTAGTTCCATAATTTTAATTTTAACATGCTCATTCCAACGTAACTTCGCATCCATTGTCATACAAAGATATTTTGCCGTATTTGAATACGGTATTTGTATACCGGCCCTGAATATAGGGGTACCTAAAGTTGATTTATTTGTAAAGTCAACATGTGTTGACTTAGAACTGTTTATTTTTATGCACCATTTTCTAGTCCATTCTAAGACCGAGGTAAGTGCGTTTTGTAACTTGTGTTTCGTCTCATTTTCAGTTCTGGCAACTGACAAAATAGCCGTGTCATCGGCAAATGTAGCCATAGTCGTTCCAGCAACTTCTGGTATATCACTGGTGTATAAAACATACAAAAGTGGACCCAGAATGCTTCCTTGAGGTACTCCTGCTTGTATTTCCCTTAATTGGGAATATTCGTCCTCATATTTAACGCGAAACAACCTATCCTTCAGGTACGATTTAAATAAAGTACAGTACGCCCTTGGCAATTGCGTGTTTAGTTTCGTGAATCATAATTGAGCAGTGTACTGAATTCAAATTCCGGATTTATTTATTAATACTTTTTTTATTTGTTACAGGATTATTGCGTCCTCGCACTATATCCAAAGTGTGCCTACAACGGATCCCTGGACGTTGAACCAATTGAAAAAGAATAAAGAATTATTATCTAATCTGAAAATGAACAAAACTGCAAATCTTCACCTCAGTCACTTTCTAATTCTGCCTATACAATAGCGAGCAACTTTTTTCTTAGTGGCATAATACTTGTAAAAATAGAAATCGGTTCTACGACTTCTACAACGCTTGGAGATATTTGCTTATCTTCGCCTTAGAAGTTAGCTGAAAATTTATTGGCCAAAAAATAATGTTGGAGCTGCCTAATGATATCGCTAGGCAAGCCATTAAGGGCCGCAGTAGATGAGATCAACATGCAATCGCGTGGAGAAGGCTGCTCGAAGAACACATCGAAAAAAGTTAAAAGTATATTATTAGATAGATGAAGGTGTAACTATTTAAAGGCAATAAACTATTCTGGCAGAGACAATCAAATTATTTAAGGAATGAAGAATGGCTTTGAGGACCGCTGTGGCTTGTAGCTTATTCGCATACGTTTTCGACTTAAGAAAACTCCGCAAGAAAAAGTCTAATGGGATAAAATCGCACGATCTAGGTGGCCTAAATATAACATGATCGTGCCTTCCAATCGCTTCTGCCGAATATCCAATTTGGCATGAGCTATGTGGCACGTAGGTACATCCTATTGAAACCACATGTCGTTGGTGTTCAGATGATCCAATTCAGGTCAAAATACGTTGGTTATCATCGACCTATAGTGCCAACCATTGACGATGTTGGCCTGGGCAACGTCGTCTTTAAAGAAACATGGATCGATGATGTCACCAGCTCAAAATCCATACCAAGTGACAAGATTAACAACGAGATAAAAAATCGCTTTCACTCATACCATTAATAAATGGATATCAAAATTTCTTAATTCAACCGACGACTAAAATAACCAAAATACTTTTATTCCGTATTTAGACGGTAATGTACTTATTGTGTAAAGCTGGTACGTTCTCGAAATGGCAATAATTGTCATTCTTTGAGTGCTGATCGCGGGATTGCATTGTCAAAATTAACTACAAGTATTGTTTGTTGAAACCTATCGCACCTTAAAAACTTTATTTAGTGGATGAACGTAGTTTTCTCAAAGAGCTGAAGGAGTATTACCACTTAAACCATAACCAAAAAAATCCTGTAAACGCATATAGCTCTTCCACTGAAATTAAACGAAACTTAGTTAAGAGTATCCGGGTACCTTTATCGAGGGCCTACGTATGAAAATGTCTTCAGTATGGTTAGGGTTAAGGGTATTTATAGGTGGTTTGGAGTACTATAAGGTACAACTCTATTTTTCTTTTTAACTTCTGAATCTTCAAAAAAATTAAATAAATCTGTTCAAATGAAAGAAATATTTTTAATTTATTTTTGATCGTATTCGTATACATATAATATAACATACGTAATTAATTGGTCATAATAACCCTTCAGTCAGGATTACGACCTAGCTTCTCACATTACTTATGTTGTGCGTGTTAATTTTTACACATGAGTGCCGGGACCTACGAAACACAGACTTTGTTTGAGAAATTTTTTCATGGCAATTTTATTTCCTGTCCGAGTTTTTGACAGAAATTTGCTGAGAGGAAGTAGTCGCCGAAGTCAAAATATTTTTTCAGATTTCGTTAGATTGGAGTTTGACCTGGTGTTTGCACCACGGCATTGCGTCTAATAAGCCGACACACTACCTACTACACTAAAGCGTCTTCACTTTGGACTTATTCTCTAAAATCTATTCGAAAATTAGGATTAGAACAGCAGACAAAAGCGTATACACCAAATGCAAGAGACTATTGAAGAGACATATCCCAAACACACCACACTTATATTGAGAAAAATGTTGATAATCATTGCTATCGTTTCTACTGAAATAAAATTTCAGTTGGAAGAAATAATTATTGTTTACCCACTGATTTAAATTGGGATAGGAGACGTACCAACCAACTAATCAAACTTGATCGCAAGGTCATCTCGATCACAGTGGCCATGCTTGCAGGCAATTGCGTTATGGGAAGACACACGAAAAGACTTCAGCTCCCGTAGAACGACTACTGCCGAGGTTGTGTGTCTGCTGAAGAGGAGGAAACTGTTATCCTGCCTGTTTCTCTGCCAATGCCCATTTCTCGCTTGAAGCTGATTTTGGTTACATTCGTTTGGTACATTCGTTGTCAGTTTAACGGAGTTATTCGCCATTGATATCAAGGATATTGCTTCGTTTATTAAACTTTTTGGCGGGTTTCCAGTTTAGAGGAGTCGTGTTATTAATGAGCAACCCCTGCGCTGATCAAATTCTTCTAAGAGTTTAGTACGTGGACTTGCGCTTACCCGTGCCATTACAACGGGCCGCTGTTTGTGCTGAAGTGAGCTTTGGTATCAAAACTACCACTCCAACCTAACCTATTCATTAAATTAATTCCACTGATTATGTCCTTCAGCAACTTGTTTACTTTACTGAAGGTTGATAAAAATATCCTCTTTCCACTTTAAATTCATTTTTTTGGAGGACAACAAAAAAGTTGTGAAATTGTACAAATGTTTGGTTTTTAAATTGCTTTGTTTCGTCTTGTTTTGTTTTTCCGTTGTGTGTAAATAGGAAGCGGTAATATGCAGGCAGTGTATGTAATAATAATTTCCCGTAGCCTAATTATAAAGTCATTGAATTTTTGTTTTAGAATTCGCTTTTGATTTTTTATAATTCCAATCACGTAATGCAATATAAGTTTAGCCAAATTCCAATTGCATTGCATTCTACTCTACCATATACATACTACAGAAACAACAACAACAGTGCGCAATTGACTTGCCTTTGTAAGTGTTAAAGTAATAATCTGAATTGACTTTTTCCATCTGTTTTGTTCAACAAAACAACAATATGGAACAACAAAAGCATATACATACCACGTTCATATAGGCAAACAATGTTAGCACGTCTAGATATTATACCTGAGCTTAGATGGCACAGAGAGAGCGAGGCACATATCAATGCCTATCCATCTATAATATGTGGAAATTGTACGCCCAATGTAAACCGAAATAATATAAGAATTTGCATATTTCATGAAAGTGATAGGAAAAATTGCAGAAAACAAAAAGTCACATCAACACACCAACAAACAGAAATGAAAAGTTTTTGTAGGCAGAAAATTTTTCACCACAAAAACAAAACAACACAACAAAGGCAACGAAAATCATAGGAACTTAAGGATAAAGTTAACGATGTATACCCTCTTCAGCCAACTGATTCTTTGCAATGAAGTCATGATTTTTTTTCTGCAACGCTCAAACGTTTTTCGGTTAAGCAGGATCGCATCAAATTATATTATTTTGGGAGGGAAAAGATGTCTTATGCAATTACCAAACACCTTTCCTTACACTTTTTGGAACTCAATATCAACCAAGTAGGTCACAGTAAACCGATTGAAAATTGAATGATTTTTATTCTGAGTTCTATGGCTAAAGGTTCCAGCAAAGATTTATTTTGTGGCATCAGTTTGGTTTAGGAACAAGTTATGCTGGTTTCTTGAACCTACTTAAAAACCTATACATCTATTATCATACATACATACATACATAACACATAATTAGTCATTACAACCTTTCGGTTAGGATTTCGACCTAGCTTCTCACACCTCTTATGTTGTGTGGGTTAATTTTATATATGAGTGGCGGGACCTACAGTTTAAAGTCGACTCCCAACGACAGATTTTTGAAAAGCCCTTCATGGCAATTTTATTTACTCTCAGAGTTGTCGCCAGAAATCTGTTGAGAGGCAGTCGCCGAAGAAATATTTTTTTCATATTTCGTTTTGATGTCTGACCTGGGATACGCACCCAGGCTTTACGTCTAATAATCCAACACACTACCCACTAGACTACGGCGGCTACCATCTATTATCATGTGATATTATTCAGATAACGTCCTTAAGTTCCATGTCTCCAATTTTCTAGGTGTTCGTTGTTGACCAGAATTTGAAATTATTAAGGTTGCGGATAGGTCCGAACGGAAAATATATTCCTGTTCCTAACTCCGACATAGGTGCAAACACATAAGCTACTGTATCGGGTAGGCCATCTATCGGTTTAAATTTGAATCATCAGTTATCTCGAATACTTATACATATCATTCTATTCTCTCACAAAATTCAGTATATTATCTCCAATAAACGTAATGAATCGATTAACGCTTGAGCAATGTTGGGATTTACTGCAAACTTATTTCCAAAACAAAGACAATTGGTTGGAAATTGTACGAAAATGTCGTACAAAATATAGTGGCAGAAGGAGCAACAGTGCCCGGTCTACGCAAGTTTATTGCTAAAGTTCGTGAAACTGGTTTCATTGTTGATGCGCCAAGCCGTGAGCCATGTTTTTCATCTTTTGAGGCTCATTTTCCTCTCGATTGGTACGTTAATAAGCAAAATTGCCGAAACCCACACGTGGTCTTACAGAAGGCAATGCACCCATGACGAGTGACTAGGCTTGTGGAGCGAAGGCATCATTGGCCCATATTTCGCTAAAAATGAGGACAGCGAAACCATTGCGGTCAATGGAGACACCTATCGCAACATGATAACCGATTTTTTGCACACGATCTTCATGGTATTGATGTGAATGATGTTTGGTTGCAACAGGATGGCGCAACTTGCCACACATCTCATGCCACAATCGATTTATTGCGTCAAACGTTTGAGGTCGTTTAATTAGTAATGTCAATTCGCCGCCAAGTTGCTGCGATTTAACATCGTTGGACTATTTTCTGTAGGACGACGTTAAAGAAAAGAGTTATGCCGACAGACCAGAGACAATTGATTCGTGATGTCATTGCCGAGATAACGATCTTTTGCGATCATAGAGGTTTTCCATACAACGTGTATGTTGTATGTTTTACTCCATATATCCAGAGCCTATTTTTGAAGCGGCTGTTCTATCTCAGTTTTAGTAGGTAATAAGGGATTCGAATCATATGTACATTATTATGGGAGCTGTGGCTGTCTAAAGTATATTATCAGTGACTTTGTTTCCCTCATTCACCCTGGCTGTCCAACTTTTACCAAACAGAATGGAAGTTGTGTAAATACCATGCATGAGTTATTGAGGATTCCTGCTCCATTGCGAGAATGATTTGGCCTTTGACGGATAGCAGACGTAGCAACCAATTACTCAAACTTGATCTCAATGTCATTTCGATCACAGTGGCCATGCTTACAGGTCGTTACATGGAAAGAAAAACGACTTCGGTTGAGGTTGTGGCTCTGCTGAAGAGGAGGCAACTGTTTTCCACTTTCTTTCCCAATGCCCATCTCTGGCCAGGCGCAGATTTTGGTTATTTGGATCCCCATTCTTTGTCAGCTTAACGGAGTTATCATCCATTGATATCAAGGATATAGCTTTGTTGATAAAACTTTCAAACAGGTTTCCAGCTCAGGGGAGTCGTGCTTTTAGTATGCAGCCTTTGCGCTGGCCAACTTCTTCCATGAGCTCGGTGGAATTCGGTCAGTACAGGGACTGCGCTTACTCGTGGCATCAAAACGGGCCGCTATGCATGCGCAAGTAAGTAAGCATTGATATTAAAATTACCACTCCAACATAACCTGACTTAACCTAACACCTTGCAAAGCCAGTCTTTTCTTTCATATACTCAGTAATACTTTAAATAGCCACGTAAAGTAAGGCAAATTAGACCTAGAAAATGCTGCAGGTATGAGATGAATGCAAACAAGGAAAAGTTTCTGACTGTGGTGAACGTGGCGACCTCCACGACGATCCTTTTCTTGTATTTAAGTGGACACGCACACACACAATGCAGTGATGTCCAATCCTCTGGGCTTTAAATGCGTAAGGCTTGGAACCCACCACGTAAAATAGATATCCAATGAAAACCAAAACACAAGCCCCTATAAAGATCCCCTCAAAAGTTGACGAACACACGAACGTTTAAAAGACAATGATTTACGATTATGTACATGGAACGCCTGCACCCTTCACATGGTAGGCGGTCCGCTCAGCTGGCAATGTGCGCACATTCAGATGTCCAAATATCGACTCGGACTACTACCTTGTTGCAGCCAAGTTTCGATTGCGCATTAGCGCCCCAATGCTGCCTTAATTCATTATTATGCTACTGGAACATGTCTCCGCAGCGGTAAATGTAGTGATCTTCCTTAACTTCTTCAATTGCGAAATTAAGGGGTAAAGCCCCTATGATATGTACAGTGCTTATGTGATTAGTATTAAAACGATGTTTTGTTCATTGTTATCAGTGATATATCACTCCCGTATCTGCATTCTGCAATTAACCTTGTCTCACATAGATTAATTATGACTCTTGAAAAGACCTTTAAAAGTCCAAACATTTTTGGGACAACCATATGAGATTAACTTAAAAAGTGCTTCGAATGTTTTATGCAACAGTTAGTCTTTGGTATAAATTCCCAATTAATTCAAACATACTTCCGGAGATCACATACTGATCGGAGATCATTGTAGTTGATGGAAAGAATTAAATTTCCGTTTGACGTTACGCTTCTGTCTTCCATTTATTAAAGTGTATTGAAATCTTCATTGAATTCAAATGATTTCATTGTATGTGAATGCGTTTGTACGCCAAAGGTGTGTGTGTGTGTGTACGTATGATGACATCTATATTAACTTTGGCGAAACATTTACTGAAGCCTTGTTCGAGGTTTTGCATTTACAATGTGACTCCTATTCCAAATCAGTTTGTTGGTTATTTTCGGTTGTAAACACTATGCGATACGAAATGAAGAGCGAATTTAGTCAAAACGACACATGAACACATGAACAATCAGTAGGAACTTGTTCGCAATCAATGCTTATGTCGTTCATGGTAATATTACGAGTACAACTCGTATACGTTTCTGTCTTTGTATTACATTTTGGTGTTATTGTCGCTGTCGTTGTTGGCTAAAACTTTGAATGTACGAATGCATCTTAACGACTTTAAGTCTCAATATGTATGGATGTATGGATGTCTGTGATGTCAACAGAAAAGTTAAGTATGGAAATGTCTAGTATGCGAATCCTTTTGTCTTTGCATTTGTGTGCGTGCGTGTGGGTGTGGGTGTGTAAGACCTTTGAATGGGATTTGTGTGTATTTTTTATTTTAGCCTCCTCCACATGGTGTACTATGGTACGTGAAGTCTTGTTTGATAAACGTACTTCTAGAATTGTTTAATGCCTGAAAAATATTTTCCGAAATTTTAGAAAAGCATTTAGATTTACGGTTAAATTTCAAAATTAATTGATCATGGTGTTATTGTCCTTCTTCTTGGATTGTAAGTAGGCTCAAAAAAACATAAATATGCACACGAATCTGTCCTTAAAAAGTGCTTAATCTTTGGGAAATTATTTAAAATATACTGGGTCCGACTGCCGTAGTCTACTAGGTGGTGTTATGGCTTATTAGAAGTGAGGTTGAACCCTGAAGCCAGGCCAGAGACCTCTAACAAAACCAAATATAAAAAAATATATCTTTGACGTCTTCCTCTCTCAGCAGATTTTTGGCAAAAACTCTGAATTAAAAATGGCGGATCCAATATGGCGGTCAAGTAAATCTGATTAATTTTTATAAACCTCGACCGCCATATTGCATCCGCCATTTTGAATTTTTTAAATCTGAATGAAGATCTGTAATCAGCGACCCCAAAAACCCCTGAGTAACAATTTTCAAGTAAAACTGATTAATTTTTAATGTGTTTCTTTTTCTCTTGCACCCCTTGACATAAAGCCACCTCCTACTTTAAGGGTGCATGCATTGGGCTCATTTTAAAGAGCAAAGATCAATTGTCAATTTCTGACAATAGCGATGGTTCCAGCAGGTCAGTGTTTAGCTCTACAATGTTTCAAAAATGGCCAAAAACGCTATTTTTAGGGGTTTCAACCCCTTTTTTCTCGAAAACCTGATGTGATGGAAAGTTTTTGAAACCATGTTCAGCGCGCTAAATGTCTTTGGAAACACCTGGAGCCATCTTATTTGCACAAAAAAAGTCCAAATTTGCAGGGCTGTGTTATGTATGGGTCCGACCGAATATTTTCAGTTTCCCATTTTTACAATAAAAGACCAACAGCGCTCTGGTCAATAGCCATTTAACAGTTGACTCCTTGAGTTGTATCATTTAATTTGTGTTTGAAAGCCGCTGTTAGCAAGCTACCACGGGATTTAAACAAGTCTAAACTTGATAAATGCTATGGGAAATCTGTTCTTCAATTTCATTGTGGTCATACAAGCTATCATGCGTTTTAAACAATTCTAAGCTTGATAAATACTAAGGGAAATCTGCTTTTGAAATTCGTTGTGGTCGTACAAGCGCGGAAAACGCGTCGTAGAAAAATATTCACGAAATGGTTTGGAAAAATTATAGTAAATGTGGTTATAGCATTGGCAAACAATCGACCGTAAACTTTTGAAATTTATATGTGCTAACTAGCGAGAGTATGAGTCTCTCACCATATTTTTTATTGATTGATTCCAAATAATTTTTTGTGCAATAGCTTGCTTCTGCCCAATACATGACTGTATAACTCAAACATTTTCACGTTCTTAACGATAAATGATCTTTCAGAACGTAAGGGATCACCGTAACGGAACTGACATAAACTCTTTATAAAGGGTAGGCTATTTAAAAATTTAAAATTCCAATAAAACAAAAACGGTGAAGTTTTGCCAAATTTATTCTTTTGTTGTGAAGTAAAATTGTTTCAGTTAGAAATAGAATATTCATTCATATGGCTGCCGCGGCTGGTCTCACAGTATCCATTCGATCGGACCAATTTTCGTGCACTTTTTCGAGTGTATGGGGTCGTATCTCGGCAATGGCATCTCAAATGTGGACCTTCAAATGCTCAATTGTCTCTGGTTTGTCGGCATAACACTCTTCATTGACGGCGCCCCACAGAAAATACTCCAACGGTGCCAAATCGTAGCTTCTGCGCGATCAATTGAAATCACCAGTTCGTCTAATTAAACGGGCATCAAACGTTTGTCGCAATAAACCGATTATGGCATGAGATGTGTGGCAATTTGCACCATCCTGTTGAAATCAAACATCGTCCACATCAATAACATGAAGAAAGGGTACAAAAAATCGTTATCATGATCTGATAGGTGTCTCCCTTGTAACGTAACGTAACATACGACCCAATGATGCCTCCGCTCTACAAGCCACACCAAACCGTCACTCGTAATGGGTATATTGGCTTCTGTAAAATCACGTGTGGGTTTTCTCAGACCCAATTACGGCAATTTAGCTTATTTACGTATCCATCTATATGAAAATGAGCTGCATCCAAAAATATACTTTTTTTTTTGGCAAAATCGATATCATCGTGCAGTTTCTCGTTGGCCCAATAAATTCCAATGCTGCTCAAGTGTAAATCGATTCACTGCGTTCAATGGAGGTAATATACTGACCTTTGTGACAGAATAGAATGGAATAAGTATTGCCTGATTCGAAATAATCGATGGTTCAAATTTAAACCGATAGATGGTCTACCCAATACTTACGTCATCCCTTTAACGAAAAAGTTAATGGTAATTACCATGTATTTGTTCTGCTTACAGCTTGTCTCTGACTATAATTTTTGCATAAAACAATAGAAATAATGGTTTGGCTGCAGTTTAATTACTCTCTCAGCTGTTTGAACTATGCCAACCCATTGTGCAGTTAGTGTGTATAAGTCCGTGTATATGATTAAGAATGTGAAACATTACGAAAAGGTTTTCAACTTCCGTTTAACATCTTTTTTGTTTTTTTTTTTGCTGCACATAGTTTGTATGGAGATGTCTGTCTATTCTGTCGTTTCATCTCTTTTTTCCATTTTCTTCTTTTTTTTAAATTTTCTCCCCGTTAAACAACATTTGCGAAATGTGTTCTTCAACACGTTTGGCATGCTAAATGCTACTCTGTTCGTTTTTGTGGATTTAGCAAAAAAAAAGTCCTCTTTTAAAGATTTTGCTGCGTTTTTTTTCTACTTTTTTTGTAGTTTTAAAATCAATGCGATTCGAGTAGAATTTAAACACATACTCGTACACAATTATACAGACTCCAACGAATAAATGTATGCAAATCTGATGTTAAAAAAAAGAAAATCGGATTTAGCAGTTGAATTGTATAAAAGTTAAATGAATAGACAGTCAAGTTTTGAATGCAAAGAAAAGGTTATTGAGAGAAATTTAACGACTAGTTATGTATGCGCATAGTGGAGCCAGTGGAGGATATATTTTCTAATATTAATATATAAAATGTACGATCTTAAATTAATTACGTATGGTGGGCCATCTATCGGTTTACATTTGCTCCATCGGTTATTTCGATATCTGGCAATATTTATGTCATTCTATTCTGTCACAAAATTCAGTCTCCACTAAATCGATTTACTCTTGAACAATGTTGGGATTTATTGGGCAAGCGATGATGTCGATTTTGCAAAAAAAATCATCTTTTCGGATGAAGCTCATTTTCATCTTTGTGGGTATGTTAATAACCAAAATTGCCGTATTTGGAGTTCAAAAAACGTATACGTGGTCTTACAGAAGCCAATGTGCCCATTACGAGTGATTGTTTGGTGCGGTTTCTGGAGCGGAGGCATCATTGGTCCTATGCATTCAATAGAGACACCTATCGCACCATAGGTTAGGTTAGGTTAGGTTAGAGGACGTGTGCTTGTCAATTAAGACAAGTACAGTACCTGGAGGTCGAATTGACTCATTGTACAACGTCCGAGCTTCTCACATCACTTATCTTGTGTGTGTTACTTTTATACATGAGTGGTGGGACCTACAGTTTAAAGTCGATTTTTGAGAAACTTTTCATGGCAATTTTATTTACTCTCAGAGTTTTTGCCAGAAATCTGCTGAGAGGAAGTCTCCGAAGAAATACCTTTTTGTATTTTGTCTTGATGTCTGGCGTGGGGCTCGAACCCTGGCTTTACGTCTAATAAGCCAACACACTACTTACTAGACTACGGCCACTTTGCACCTATATAACCGAATTTTTTGTACCAGCTCTGCATGGTATCGATGTGAACAATGTTTAGTTTCAACCATCCTTAGTTTCCACACATCTCATGCTACAATTTATATAAATTGCGTCCAACGTTTTATGGCCGTGATGTCAATTGAGTGCCAAGAAGCTTGCGAATTGACACCGTTGGGCTATTTTCTGTAGGGCGCTGTTAAAGAAAAGTGTTATGCCGACAAACCAGAGACAATTGAGCACTTGAACCCCAACATTCGTGATACCATTGTCGAGATACGACTGTATACACTTGAAAAAGTGCATGAAAATTGGTTCGACCGAATAAGGTACTGTAAGGCCAGCCGGGGCAGACATATGAATGAAATAATATTCCATTTCTGACCGGAACAATTGTACTTCACAACAAAAAAAAAAAATTGGCAACATTTCAAACCGTTTTTGTTTTATTGCACTTTTAAATTTAAGCTTTTAAATGGCCCATCCTGTATTTTTAAGAATCTTAGAATTTTTTTTACAGATTTGTTTATTAAATTCCCTTTTCTGAATTTAAAGTATCAAATTACATAATTTGGTTTCTAATTGTAAAATTCTTATGTCAAACTATGAGAGTGTATCAAAAATTCCATGATTTTTTGAATTTTAATTTCCAGAACTGTCTGCTTTCATCTGTATACTCTACATCCGACGCCTTTTGAATGTGTTTATCACTCCCAGAAATTACACTCATTACAGTTTAAAATAGTTTATGAGAGCTGCTGAGAAATTTCTATAGGTTTGGCAACAAAAAATAATCACTCGGGGCTAAATCCGGAGAATATGATGGAGGAATGAGCAATTTGTGTCATAATACATCGACTTTATCCTGCATACTCGGCCAGACTTGTATTGTTTTGAAGTAAAAGAACGTTTTTATCAAACATGTTGAGTTCTTTTTTCTTTTAAATTCTGTTTAAATAGATTTGTTGGCAGTCAATATTGATTCTAACGCTTGTGTCCTAAGAATCGGTCGCCAAGACTTTATTAGCTTATGAGCTTGTAAATGGGCTTATCTTGGCATTCTATGAATTAGATTCGCTCTGACAAACATACTGTGTAGACTTCTAATTCGTCTCGTATGTGTCGCAGTGGATACGGTCACGTTTAGTTAAACACAACTGCGAAATGGTTGCATGATTTCGTCTGTCTTTGATTATGATGAAATGCGGCAGGCTTTCTTATACTCAAGTGATCAATCAGTTTGAATTCACTTAACCAATTAGTTGTCTACGACTACCACAATCTCATACAATTTTAAACTCTGAACGGCCAACATCGTGAATTTTGAATGCTTAAAAACCCCTACTGAGCGTTCAATTCGCTTTATCTGCTTTCTCCTGCTATAAATAGCTTTCAAATACTAACCAAAGGGCTTACCTCGTTCCAATTTTTCCGGGAGTAATTGGCAGCTGTCTGTTGACATTCTGTTAAGAGTAGGGACATTCAAAAAGTCACTGACCCACTCCCGTATTTTACAACGTTGAGTTTGTTGCCTTAAATGGGCCTGAAATTGAGCAGAATAAGGGTCAGTTTAGTTTCAGCAGGCGTTAGGATGAAAGTGTACACTTTATTGAAATGAGTACGTTTTTGACGTGAAAACTGTATACAAGACGCAATTGAAGAATCTGCAAAAACTACTTTTCTGAAAATAATATTGATTGTTATAGTAGATACTGTGTCGGCTTATTAGACGTGAGGCCACGGTTAAAACGTCTCATACGACATCTCCAACAAAACGAAATTTGAATATTTCTTCGGCGACTTCCTCTCAACAGATTTCTGGCAAAAACTCTGAATAAAATTACCATGTTAAGTGTCTTGGAATCGACTTTATACTGTAGATCCCGCTACTCACACAATATAACATAACCCACACACACAAAATATGTGATGTGAGAAACTAGGTCGTAAGCCTGAGTGAAGGGTTGTAATGACCAACTATGTTTATGTAAGCACCTAACTGAGGACGGCAACAAGAACCAAATTGTTGATGCAAGGCATAAAAACACAATTATGGACGTCCCGGTTGATTACATAGATTTCTTCCCCTTGTACTGGGAGTACATAGCAATTTGTCGCATCTGCAACTGCCATGTCTATAAGCAATGGCAACAACTCATTAACTTCAATGAAATACAATCGAATTATTTCTCAGACGAAATACATTTCCATGTTATTGGATACGTAACATGCGAATTTCACTTACGCAATACAGTCAGTTACACCTTATTTTCAACGGACTGTCACACTGTATTTCGATATTTCAGGTTTTGTGAGGAAATGACAGGAAACGGAAATCGTGAATTGCATTGTTTTACATACGTTTTCGGTGTTAGTAATCGAAATTGAATGCATTGTTTTTATTTTTGCCTTTTTTGTTGTTTTTCTAGTTGTTCTATTTTTTGTTTTTGTTCGGCATTTAGTTTTTATACAGAAATTCTATTGTTTTCATCAATTTTTCTATTACATTTCATTTCATTTCGTTCGATTTCTTTCTTACGATCCATGCGAACAATAATAGTTCGTTCGATTGTTTGTTTGCTTAGATGATAGTTTGGTTGTGGTAAATATAAAGATTTAGTTCAGAATCCTATTTTTTTACTCTTTTTTTTGTTCCAAACATGGATAAATGACATAGGCTTTGTTTTTCGTTAGCATATGACTTTTCGTATGTGTTTTGAAAGCAGCAAAACTGACATTTCGCAATGATTGCCTTTCGCTTTAGTTGGTATGTATATTGTTATGAAATCAAATTCACCGAAATACATTGACATGTTGGTATAGAGGACTACGGATTCGTGTGAATGTTTGAAAATATTTGCACACGTATTTATGGTAAAACATTTGTTTGTTGGATTTCGATGATACTAGTATTTTTTTTTACGCTAAGAATACAAAAGAAAAATTTCTCCCTGACACACAAATCATCAGAACCTCTGTTACGCTATATGAAATGAACCAAATTTTAAAAGAAAGAGTCTCCACTAAAAAAAAAATAAATGCAAAGTAATATGAAAGGAAAAAAAAATTAAGCAACAGAGAAGATATGATGATGTGGGAGGTATGGATTAGCTACAGCATGGTATAGAATATCAATGATATCATAACATAATCGTACATACATACATACATACATATATTTATATGGTAAAATAAGAAAAATATTTTACTAGGGTGTCCCTTCATTACTAATAGAACCAAGTATAGTAGCATAGCATCCTATTGCAATGATATCGTTACGTTTTTACCTTTTAAAAACGTTTAAAAATATTAGATCGTAGATTGAAAATAAAATAAAAATAAATTGCGTTTAATTTTAATTTAAATTGTTTGTTATTTGTACAATTCTGTGTGCGACTGTTCACAACTTTATGTAAACAACAACAATTGCCTGTTTTGTTATTCCTCTGTTTACAACAATAACAATTACTAGAAAATTGTTCGACTGATCTTTATAACGGAAATCTTCAAACCACGGTTACACGAACACACCGCGTCTTCACACAAGACTGACTGAACTTCACTAACTCAGTCGCCTGCTTTGCCTTTCCTTTTACATGGCAAAGTAAACAGTCTAATGAATGTTCTTGAAGGGGAACGTTTATGACTTCGCCTAACAATTACTAGAAAATTGTTCGACTGATCTTTATAACGGAAATCTTCAAACCACGATTACACGAACACACCGCGTCTTCACACAAGACTGACTGAACTTCACTAACTCAGTCGCCTGCTTTGCCTTTCCTTTTACATGGCAAAGTAAACAGTCTAATGAATGTTCTTGAAGGGGAACGTTTATGACTTCGCCTTCTCGAAATCTCTATAAATGTAAACATCGTTGTTTAAATTTATTATTGTAGAGTTGTTTGTGTATTATGTTTACATTTATTCTTGTAGTGTTGTTTGTGTACTTTTGTTTACTTGTTAACCATTTTCTTATGCTGGTGTTTGTTGTTATATTAAGCAGTAGGATAATTTTTAATTTACGATTGAACAACGTTAGTATTTATTGAAAATTTATTTCCAAAACAAACACAATTTTTCGGAAATTGCATGAAAATGTCGTCCAAACTTGGTCGCAGAAAACTACCAACAAAGCCCGGTATACGCAATTTTATTGCTAAAGTTCGTGAAACGGATTTCATTGATTATGCGCCAAGTCTTTAGCGTGTTCGAACAGTGCGCACACCCGAAAATATCGGAGCTGTGGCAGAGAGCATACGTGATAATCCATCAACATCAACTCGTCATCGTTCACAAGGATTGAACATTTCACATGTTCAAGAATTGATCATTTTGCCAAAAGATCTCGGTATGACGCCTTACAAAGTTCAGTTGGTTCAAGAGTTGAAGCCGCATGACCATCCATTTCGTTTTCGCTTTGCTCGAATTTTCCGAAAAAAAAATCATCTTTTCGGATCAAACTCATCCATATTTAGGGCTCAGAATGATCTTTCAGAAGCCAATGCACTAATTAGGAGTGATTGTTTGATGCGACTTGTGGAGCAAAGACATCATTGTCCCATATTTCTTAAAAAATGTAGACGGCGCAACCATTATGGTCAGTTGAAACACTTATCGCATCATGACAACCGATTTTTTTGTACCCGCTCTTCCTGGTATTGAGGTGAACGAAATTTGGTTTCAAAAAGATGGTGCAACTTGCCACACATCTCATGCCACAATCGATTTGTTATATCAAACGTTTGATGGCCGTTTAATTAGCCAACATGTTGATGTCAATTGGTCGCCAACAACTATTTGAACTATTTTCTGTGTGGTGCCGTTAAAGAAAATTGTTATGCCGACAAACCAGAGACAATTAAGCATTTGAAGACCAGCATTCGTGATGCCATTGCCGAGATACGACTTCATATACTAGAAAAAGTGCGCGAAAATTTGTCCGATCGAATGAGGCACTGTGAGGATAGTCACGGCAGCCATATGAATGAAATAATATTCCATTTCTAACCGCAACAATTGTACTTCACAACAAAAAAAAAAAAGTTATAAAAATTGCCAAAATTTCAAACTGTTTTTGTTTTTTTGCATTTTTAAATTTAATTTACAAGCCTATACAAAGAATTGGTATGAAATGGAGGAACACTTTTTATGAAAGCGCCCTGAACTTCAGAACAGACGGCATCGTTTTTTGGATGACAGAACGTTTGAAATACGAAAAAATATTTCTTCGGTGACTTTCTCTCAGCAGATTTCTTGCAAAAACTCTGAGAGTAAATAAAATTTCAAAGAAAAATTTGTCAAAAACCGGTCGTTCGGAGTCGACTTTAAACCGTAGGTCCCATCACTGATGTAATTATAAAATTAACACACACAAAATAAGTGGTGTTAGAAGCTAGGTTGTAATGACCAAATTATGTATGTACGTATGTATTTTGAATTTTGGAATTCCTTCTGTAAGGAGCACCCTAAGATGTTTGACTGAAAGTATATTTATTTTGTTTGCATGTTTGCCTGATGTTTGTCTCAAAAAGATGGATGTGTTGTGATAAGAAATACAAGAGAACGAGTACATTCACATGTAATGTATACATATATATATGTATATACATATATATTGAACATACATATTAATATTGTAGTATAGTTTTAATCCTTAGTTGTCAAATTTTGTTTAAATTGAAAAAAAATCTTCATTTCAGCACAATTTTGTTGTGTAAAACTAATCGAATTTTGTTGACATATGGATTGTTTTCTTTTTCATTTTCATTTTCTTATGAATTTAATTTTTTTTCTTTTGTTAAACTATGATTTAAATATTCAAGAAAAATTAAAAAAATCTTTTTCTTTCAACACTGCTAGTAAGGATGATTATCCCAAGCTTACCTCCATAAACCAAACGAGTTTTAAAATATTCTTCTTTTTCTTTAAGGTTATAAATAATAACGGTTTTTAAAGCTTTAGTTTTATTCAACATTGGCAAGTTTTTGTTTTTCTTAAATTCTTTTTCTGTTTTTATTTTATTTTCGTTCTCAAAAATTGTTTCACTTTCGACTTCATGTTTTTTAAGACACTCGGTTTGCTAAACTGAAAGGAATTTTTTGAACTTTTTATAGTCAAGTAAACCAAGCCATCTAAATTTTTCTTTTAATAATACTTCGTTTATCCTTGTTCTTCTTCTTTATCGAATTCTTCTTTTTGTTGTTGTTGTCTGTTTAATTCTTTTTCTTTCGGATTTTGTTACTCTGTTTGTTTGCAGCCTGTTGCAGCAATAAAATATATCAACACTTTCCAACTTTCACAAGGCGACAATAAGTCTACTGTATATATATTCTTGTAAGTCTGTATCTATGTATCTGTGTATCTGTTTATGCCATGGATATAGAATTTATTCAATTTAATTTTATGATGATTGAAAAATCAACACAGTAATTTTGGCGCCATCGTCGTCCTGTTAGCTAAATAAAATGAATCCGTTTTACCATATAAATGTTATAAGATTCAACAGGATAACGGTTAAATGCATACCGTTATTGAATGCATGTTGTGCCATCATACCTTAAACGATAATTAAACAGCTGGAAACTATGCTACCTCTGCTCTAAAGATGTTTTAATATAGAAAATTAAAGAAATTATTAAGTTTTTATTAATTGTGTTGTGTTTTTAAAGTATTAAAGTGGTGTCAAAACCTGCAAATCATTAAAACTCATCGACGAAGTTATTTTTGATTCAGTGAGTACGTCAAAAAATAGAATTGCAGGATATACTGTGAAAAACTCACAATGCACATTGATTGATGCAGTGTTTGGTGCAGTTTGTAGGCAATGTTATTATTGGAGTAGTCGCCGTAGTTTAGTAGTCATCGTAGTCTAGTAAGTAGTGCGTCGGCTTATTAGAAGTGAGGCTTCGGGTCAAACCCCAGGTCATGCATTTCCAACTGAACAAAATATTAAAAAATATTTCTTCGGCGACTTCCTATCAGCAGATTTCTGACAAAAACTCTGAGAGCAAATAAAATTGCCATGGAAAGTTTCTCAAAAGTCTGTCGTTCGGAGTCGACTTTAAACTGTAGGTCCCACCACTCATGTATAAAAATTAACACACAACAGAAGTGTGTTGAGAAACTAGGTTGTAATCCTGACCAAAGGGTTGTAATGACTAATTATGTATGTATGTATGAGTATGTCAAAAAGTAGAATTGTAGAATATGCTGTCAAGAGCTCACAATGCGCACTGAAAGATGCAGTGTTTGGTGCAGTTTGTAGGCAATGGTATCATAGGAACATTTTTGTTCAAGAAGGATTAAAATTTCAAGGTACTATGCTATGATTACTGGTATTGTTTTATCAAAGTATACGAATTGAACTTGGTTCGTATGTGGTTTTAAAAATACAATTACACATTCCATACATCACGCGTTGTGTTATACATAGATGGGCAATTCACACAAACCCTTGTATCGTTGTATTGAGTGTATCGTCAGACGAATATACAACAGTGTATGATTGTTGTTAATAATTTTGATATAAAAATCCAATACACTTACCCACATTATTTCGTATGTTTTTAAAAGTTGTATTGGCTTCGTGCTATCAGTTTATGTAAATGCTAGAAATCGAGAAAAAGAATAAAAATACAAAATATTTTCTATGTAAATTGTTCACGCACCTTTTTCTGCAATATTTTTCATTTTGTTTTTTGAAATTATGAATACTTGTCTTCTTCTTATCGCTTTTGGGCATTTGGAATATGAAATACACAATACTGCATAGCTTTGAGCGTTCACAAACAAAAAGTGTATTCAATACAACATACACGATACAAAGTCGTGTGAATTGGCCAAGAACTTTCGACGATAAGAGCGTTTCAACCTTATTAAAGTGTTGACTTAACTTTTTATGGTATAATTAGCTGATATGCAATCTAAACAGATTTACATAAATATCGGACTTGAAAGTTTACATGCTTACATACATACATACGTAATTGGTCACTACAAACCTTCAGTCAAGATTACGACTTAGCTTTTCACACCACTGATGTTGTGTGTATTAAATTTATATACGACTGGAGGGAGCCACACAGTTTACAGGCGACTCCGAACGACAGATTTTTGAGAAAAGCTCTTATGATAATTTTATTTACTCTCAGAGTTTTTGCCACAAATCTGTTGAGGGGAAGACGTCGAAAAAATATTTTTTCATATTTTCGTTTTGTTGTCTTAACCTGGGGTTTAAACCGAGGCCTCAAGTCTAATAAACCGACACACTACCTACTAGACTACTGCTACTTATAATTTACATTGCTGTGTATATAATTGACATAAAGGGCAATGAACGATGTGCAACGTTTTAGATTTTTATGGAAGTCCGCTTCCATCATTATACCAATTGCCACATAAATAATTAGTTACTACAACCCTGCAGTCAGGATTACGACTTAGCTTCTCGAAACACTTACGTTATGTGTGTTGATTTTGTCCATAAGTGGCGGGACCTACAGTTTTATATTGACTCAAAATTACAGATTTTATTTCTTCTTTAGAGTTTTTGCCAAAAATTTGCACAGAGATTTACAAACAGAGGCTTACAAAAATATTGTCTGTAACAAGTCAATGTGATATTGCCCAATGTAGCTTTAACACAATAACCTTCCGCTATTCCTATGGCGCATAATAGGATATGCGAGTATTTCGCTCTAAGCATGTATTTTCATTCAAGATCGCATTGACTATTATACCATATACGTACATACATAAACAGCTTTTGTCAAAATAATAGCACTACAATCATTCATTTTTATTGACATCACAGTTAATAATATTTTTCTTTTATTAGAAGTAATTACTTATTATAATTGATAATTTGTTTATTACCAGCTAATGCTGCGAATACTTAAATCAATTTATAACATTTATTTTGAATTTTAATATTACGGCATGTCTAGAACAGTTTAGTTTAGGTTAGCGGGTTGCTTCTCGTTTACAGCCAACTTTACTCGGTGGCCCATATGGCATATTGTGTTACCCAGTGTAAGGTACACCCTTTTATCATGATCTGTTAGTGTTGGGTTTGAACCACCACGAGCTCCGCATGAAATCAGCTAGTTCCCTTAGTGGCACTTTCGCCATCATGTCCAGACATTAAAATGTTCTGTCACCCAAAAACCGAAGACGTTTGTTGTGAGACGCAGGGCACTCTCATAGAAGGTGTTGTACCGATTCTGTTTCCTTCACATCATGACGGCTTCGGCAGTAATCCTGGTGGGGCAGAGCGAACTTGTCAGCAAAACTGGCAATAGAGCAGTATCACGCTACAATTCCTGTTAAAATGCAAACCATTATCCTGTCGAACACAAGTAGTTCCCTAGCTCTGTCTACTGCTACTGCTAGACACAGTAGTTTTGAAATTCGGCAACCAGGTATTTTTGACCACCCACGGTTAGTTGAATTCCATGCTGCTTTTTCCGATTTGGAAACGTATTCTTTTAGGATTGCATATATCACCTCTATCGTGTCCTCCTCAGACCTTTTCGATCCCTTCCGTGCCAGTTTGTCCGTCTTTTCTTTCTGTTTATGCCACAGTCTGGCCCGGAACGCAGTAGAGGCGAGTGTTATGTCCATCTATACGATGTAGAGAGTCCATGCAACTCCTGACGTCCTTTTGACATGGGATTCCAGCGCTTTGATTGCTGCTTGACTGTCCACACATATGAAGGTATGTTCTCGATTTCAGCCGAAAAATAACAAAAATCTCCGCCTGAACATTGGCTTGGTTAGGTAATCTGTGTGGGATCGGACTATTAGGGACTGACACAATTGAGGGTTAACTTAACGAACGATTGGACGAAAGACAGTATGAAATGAAATGAATTTAACGAAGACGACATTTCTTGAATATAAAACGGACAGTTGAAGAGTAGAGAGTGAAGAAGTAAGACGTGAAGTGGTATTGTTTTAAGTTTTAACGGGTATTTTCATTATTTTGTACTTTTACTTAACAAATAAATGAATTATTAAATACATTAAATAACAATAAATAACATCCAACTGTATTTAAAACAATAAATAATAACTACAAATTCCTACATCTGTATAATCCGTTCACTGACAGATTAGTGGAATAGACTGGACCTGGATCTAGTTGCAGAATCCAGTTTTTAACCATCAGTGAAGATCGTTATATCACCGTCTCCGACGGCAGCTTTAGCAACCCATTCTTCCCGTGTGGAAATGTTAATTTTGTATGTTCGTCCAAAAATAATCTCTGGTACCAAGTAGCCTCACCTAAAAACTGCGGGATTTGGTAACGCCTAGAATAAATTCATTTATAATTACAAATAAATTTAGGAACAGCGTAAGTCGTGAATAAAAATAGTTGTTTGTTAGACTAGCTAATTTACAACTTACTAGCTTGATTCTAATATTAACATGTTGACATTTTGTGGAATACAAATTTCTTATAAGTGCCACAACTTTTGTTTAAAATTAACTCAGACATAGGAGGTGTGATGTTGCTAGGCCGTAATCCTGACTTTCGGATTTTTCTTATATTTTCGGATTTTAGAAATGCCTTACAGTTGTGCTATTAATTCTATGGCTACTGTTATGAATATTCAAAGCTATTTACGTAAATAAATAAAATACAATAAATACTCGTAGTGCATGTGATTTGTACCAACGTTTATACGCGTTTCTCAACCATAACGAGGACAAAGTAATTTTTTTTCCGTTCTTTTTTTTTTTGAAATTGTTTGTTTCGTCCTCCATATACCCGTGCATAGTTTTTGTGTTGGCCTTTTTCTATTTTTATTTGAACAATGACCGATGATGTTGCATGCAGTCGCAATTTGTTGTCCAACTTTTTAAATTTAGTTGTTGTTGTCGTTGTTTTTGTTAGATTGAAACAAACAAGAATAACTCACGTTGACGTTGTCACGTTTGACGCATGTTGACAGAGGTTTCAAAACAAAACTTTGAAGCCGTACTTCAAAAAACCCAAACATGAGTAACATGAATAGAAGCAAAAAAGTTCGAATCAACTGGAAAATTTTCGAACACGATTGTTTACAGAGATTATGCAACCAACTCTGCCTTGTTGCAGAACTGCGTTAAAGTTTAATAAGTTTAAATTGTACATATGCAACGTCAGTGTCTAAGTTTTTTAATAAAAGAAAACTTACTGGATACAAATTGTTTTTGACTCGAACAATGGCAAAACAAAAAAAGAAAGGAACAAAACAACAAGAAAATTTTTTTCAAAGTTGTGGTGATGCTGCTATGCAATCCTATGAAACATATGTTAGATTGCGTAGGTCAAACATTTTTGAAGATTCGTACAAACTGATGTTCTTCATTTTAATAGTTTTTCAATTAATTGCAATACGAGTGTGTTAAGAGAAATTAAAGTTAAAAACAAATAAAAAAGTTACAGGCTATACAGCGATATTGTTCCCTAATGTCCAACCAAATTCATGTTACATTCATACATACATACATACATACATACATAATTGGTCATTACAACCCTTTATTCAGGATTACCACATAGCTTTTCACACCACTGATGTTGTGTGTGTTAATTTTGTATATGAGCGGCGGGAGGTATAATTTAAAGTCGACTTCAGGCGACAGATTTGTGAGAAACTTTTCATTGCAATTTTATTTACCTTCAGCGTTTTTGCCAGAAGTCTTCTGAGAGAAGCTAGCCGCGGAAAATTTTTTATATTTCGTTTTGTTGGAGATATCTGACCTGAATCTGTCGTTACTCAAGTTTGCTAAGGTATTCGATTTTTCAGATGATTCTTTACTTTGGGAATCCCTGCAAGCTTTTAAATGACAATGCAGTTGTAGACTTATCCAATATCGGATAGGCGGCTTCGGATATGGGCATAACAACGCAGAAATTTTGATCAACGCTGGCTAGGGGATGTCCGAAAAGTCTTCTTAAATACAAAGGTTCACGCTCAGTAAGGTTGTTAGCGTCATTACTGGATTTTTCATTATTGGTACTTCTACAATTGTAGAGATAAGAAAGAAATTGTTCTTCACCTATTGTGTAAATGCACTGTACGAATAGACACTTTGTTCCGTATTGCATAGATGCATAGAATAAACTGTTAATAGTAGTCTAAGTTGCTTCAGCAGAAACTCCAAATGGTTCTAAGGCTGCAGAAAAGGCGGGAAACTGTCGTATCGCAACGTTCTTTATACGGCTTAAGTGTGTCTGCTCAACATGTTACTTTACTACGTTCTTACTTTCTTACTTAATTGGTCTCAACTCGTTTATCATATTTCGTTCTGCTTTAACATTTTCCTCCAGACGCCTAGGCTTCTTGGACGTCTTCTCCAGATCGTCCCACCAATTGACAACATGATTTCCTCGATTTGGTCCTTCCAATACAGACAAAGTCGTCTTCTTCAACGACTTTCACTAATTCCCTCATCAATTATCCATCTCGAGGGGTACTCTACCCGAACGACAGATGTGCTGCACAACGTCCATGCTGTTGAGGAGCTCATACAGTCATTGTTGAATCGAATGCGGAAATCATCGCTAGCTCACATTGGACCGAGATCTTACGTAGAACTTTTTCTCGAATACTCTCAAGGCTGCTGCATCGGTGCAAAACAGCATCCATGCTTCTGCGCCATAGGAAAGCACGGCGAGGATGAGCGTCCTGTAGATCACAGGGAGGTCCCTGATATTCAATTACCAATTGAGACCATATTAACACCTGCTGTCAATAGTGATCCTGCGCTTGATCTCTAAACTGCCATATTTGTTTTTAACGGCGGAGGCCAAGGTGTACAAATTCAATAAGAACATTTCATGAATGCATCTGCCAGTTGGCCAGAAACGCCTACACTGTGCAGAGTCCTGATGTTTTAAGCGCCTATTTTAAACGCCTTTATACGTATGCTGTGTTTATCAACTTTTTAGCTGATCCTCATAGAGGCTGGTGTTGCGTTGGAAACAGTTTTTACGCGGTTAGTATCAAGTCCTACGCAGAATCCGGATTTGAAATGCAGGCAATTTGGCTGCGGTGGATACATTACTTAACAGTTTAGTTAACGACCAGAAGAAGCCCGCGTGGGAACTTGAGTACTGCAAGACAAGGATCGTCTTGTAAATCCAAGAGTATTTAGGAGTGAATGCTCATGAGTGAACGGCGGTACATACTAAAAGGAAACACTAGAAAAAACTGGTACGTTTAAAGGCTTAAATGGTTTAAATGGAGTACTTGACTTAGAAGAACATCCTAAAAAATATTGCGTATACAATTTTAATATGATTGAATGATTTAAAAGTTTAAATTTAAAAATGAAATAAAACGAAAATGGTTTGAAATTTTGTCGAATTTTTTGTTGTGAGGTATTATTGTTCCGGTTAGAAATGGAATACTATTTTATTCATGTGGCTATCGCGTCTGGCCTCACAGTACTTCATTCGATCGACCCAATTTTCGTGCACTTTTTCGAGTGTATGAGGCCGTAAATCGGCATTGGCATCACGAATGTTGGCCTTTAAATACTCAATTGTCTCTGCTTTCTCAGCACAACACTTTTCTTTAACATCGCTCCCTAGGAAACAGTTCAACTCAAATCGCAGCTTCTTGGCGGCCAATTGACATCACCATTTCGGCTAATTAAACGGCCATCAAACGTTTGACGCAATAAATCGATTGTGGCAAGCGATGTGTGGCAAGTTTCACCATCCTGTTGAAACTCAACATCATTCACGTAAATACTATGAAGAGCAGGTACAAAAAAATTGGTTATCATGGTGCGATAGGTGTCTCCATTGCCGTAATGGTTGCACCGTCCTCATTTTCAAAGAAATATGGGCTAATAACGCCTGCGCTCCACAAGCCGCACCAAACAGTCGCTCATAATGGGTACATTGACCTCTGTAAGACCACGTGTGGGTTTTCTGAGCTCCAACTACGGCAATTCTGCTTATTAACGTACCCACCAAGACGAAAATGAGCTTCATCCGAAAAGATAATTTGTTTCTTTTTGGCAAAATCGACATCATCGTGCATTTTCTCGTTGACCCAAGCGTAAATCGATTCATTACGTTCAGTGGAGATAATATACTGATTTTTGTGACAGAATAGAATGACATAAGTATTGCCAGATTCAAAATAACCGATGGTTCAAATTGAAACCAATAGATCGCCCCCCTGACATATTGGACTTTTGAATTTTAAATTTACTTTGTGTTCTGCTTGGAGACTACGTACACAGTTGTGGTGCAATAATATGGAATCACCATAAAGATATTCTATTTTTCTTATGGTTTGCGAAAAAGATAAAAAAAATTTGTTTTCTTTTATAATAAAATAGAAAGAAATAAATAAAATAAATATAAAAACATTCATTATTTTTACATATTATTTCTTAAAATTCATGAAATTAGTAAACTATATTAAGGGTAAAGTGGATGTCTACATTTAAATATTTGTTAGTTTTTGAAGCATATTTTACAATTTGAGGTGTATAATTATTATATATTTATATATACACTCAGCCACAAAAGTATACATACGGATAACAAATTTCAGAAATTTTTTAACTAATCCGTTTTCGTTGAAAATCTTTGCAATTGTCTGACAACTTTCCTCGATTTTAAGACGGTCTTGGTTAAAAATTTTTCGAAATTTGTTAACTTTTGTGGGCTTGATGTACACTTTTGTGGGTCTGCACAGGGCCACAAAAGTTAACAAATTTCAGACATTTTTTAACCAATCCGTTTCCGTTGAAAATCTTTATAATTGTCTGACATCTTTCTTCGATTTTAACACGGTCTTTTGCATTGGTTCAGAAATTTGTGAAATTTGTAAATCGGATGTATATTTTTGTGGGCCTGTGCAGGGCCACAATTTAGTTTAATTTCAGAAATTTTTTAACCAATTCAAAAGACCGTCTTAAAGTCAAGGAAACTATAAAGATTTTCAACGAAAACGGATTAGTTAAAAAATTTCTGAAATTTTTTAACCGTATGTATACTTTAGTAACTGTGTGTATATATAATATATTTTGATTAGATCTAAAGTGTTCCTGAAATTTGTTTATTTGGTTATTTATTATTATTGCTTTTTTTGCCACTAATTCCCAATTTTAATTCATTGATCATATGTATGTTGTAGAATTTATACGCGTAATCACTTGAGCATACAAATATTGTATACAAAATTATTAAAAGATTAATTAAACTTTTTTGTCATAATAAAATTAATTAATTTTAAAAACAAAAAATGAATTTTTTCACAAAGTCAAAATAAATTTTAAATTTTTAATAATTTTATCAAAATTTTGTATCAAAAATCTTTTCAATACAGGCTCCCATATTGTTTGTCAAACAAATTCTGACTTATCAGTTGAGAACACTAATAACAAGCAAACTAATCGGATTACGATGAAAGTGACATGTAGAGGAAAAGAAGTCCATTACCGGATACGTTGACTGAAATTGATTTCTAAAAATCAGCAGAACATACAAATACTGTCTGCATGGACAATAATTAATTCAAGTAGAATTTTTATTAAATAAAATACCAAAACTCGTTTTAAACAAATGTTGTTGTTAGAAAAAAAATTAAGACTGATTCGGGTGTTAGAAAAGCTATGACAATTTCAACAATTGAAATAATAAGACATGTCACTGTACCATATGCGGCTCAATAAAGGCGATGAAGTAATTATATTCGCATAATAGGGAAGAAAGAAAGAAAAACATGAAAATCATTCAGTTAAATAGAGTATTTCAACAAATATTTTTCCTATATAAGACACATTAAAGAATGTTATTGGCATCAGTTCTTAAAGTTCCATTGCAAAGAGCACTCTTCCAAAACCACTAAAAAAAATCCAAAATGAAAGTAAGTTTCAATACGAAATAAAATCAATTTCTTGTGTCTTATAAAATTAATTATTCTTTATCTTCGATTTTAGTTCATTATCTGTTTGACACTTTTCGTTGCTGCTGCTTCAGCTCATGTTGTAGCTCCAGTTTCTACTTATGCAGCACCAGTTGCTGCTACTTACACAGCCGCTGTTCCTGCCGCCTACAGTACTTACTCAGCTCTTGCTGCTCCTGCCGCCTATAGTACTTATTCAGCTCTTGCTGCTCCTGCTGCTTACACCACCTATGCTGCTGCCGCTCCTACCTACACTTCCTCTGTGTACAGTGCCCCTCATACCTACAGTGCCTCTGTGTATAGCGCCGCTCCTGCCGCTTATGCTTATGCTCCTGCAGTGTACGGTGCTGCTCCTGTTGCTGCTTATTCTGCTCCCGCTACCGTTTACTCTTCATTGTTGAAGAAGAAGTGAAATCTTTGAAATTGGAATAGTAATACGAATTAGAAACTAACGATCTTTGATACCTGACTTAAATAAATATAAAATTTAAACATAACTTTATCTGATGTATTGTATATTTTTGGAGTATTTTGGTAGCTTTGATTACCAAAGCTCACTTGAGCACGTATTGCGACCCATTGTGACGCCACAGGCAAACGCAGTCCCTGTACTGACCGCATTCCACCAAACTAAGGAAGATGTTGGTGCTCATTAAAAAACACGACTACATCATGCTGGATAACCAGCCTAAAAATTTAATTAACGAGGCTATATCTTTAACATCAATGGACGATAACTTCGTTAAGCTAACGAGGAATGGAGAGCCAAATAACCCATACCTGCACCCAGCAATAAATGCGCATTGACAAAGAAAGTAGATAACAGTCTCCTCTTCTTCACGACAGAAGTCGTTAGATGGGAGCCGCATTCTTTCTGAGTATCTTCCCATAACACAGTGATCTGTAAGAATGGCCACTATGACTGAGATGTCGCTACGTTCAAGTGCGAGTAATTGGTTGGTGCGTCTTTTATCCATCGATGGACAAGTGAGTCTGGTAATGGAGCAGGATAGGTTGACGTCCCGAAAAAATGTCCGCTCAATGACCAATCTAACCGAGGAAAGTGACATACTCAAATCGATGGACGAGCGTTCCGGAAGGTGTGCACCAGCTCTGGTGAGCTGGTCGGTCGTGTAGTTGCCCGGAATGTAGCAGTGCCCAGGAACACAGACAAGTGAGATCCTGAAGCACCCAGAGAGAACGTCGAGACATCTGCGACACTCCCTAACGAGTCTAGAGTTAATCACAACACCCGATAGATATCTTAGCAGCTTGAGTAAAAGAGAAGATTGAGATGCGGGTGAAAGGAGAGCCGTTGATCAGGATCCATTGAGCGGACCGGCAGATGACCATTATATTTGCTTGAAACACGCTACAGTAATCCAACAGCCGGAGGGAAATATCCAGAAAAGTTTCCTAGAGTAGACATCGCTATCAACACCACTATCGAGTATACACATTCAGGCATTTTGGGGGAATGATAATGTCATGGACGTAGTCGTCCCTGCTCGGCATTTAGAAAATGAAACACCCTGTCAAAATAATATTCCGCAGGGAGATAATCGACTAATTTTAATCACCAATATAAAAAAATTATTGTTGTTTTTTATATTCATTTTATTCATTCTCTTTACCAAAAAAGAAACAAAAAATTTTAAGGTTTTTCACCAACCATAAGGAAAATAAGGAAAAGTTTCTGATAACTCCATATTTAGAACCGCAAGTAAGTAAAGGAAAGTATTTAAATATTGTAAAGATCAAATTCATTAAATTTTCGAAAGAATTAAGAATTCGTAATGGCTATTACTTTCAACAAGTCAATGAACCCAATCATACTGCTGCTAATGTGAAGATGGGATTTGACTACCAAAGTCCCCACAGAATTAATATCTTTGCATAAAATTCCGATATGACTACAATAGAGTATTTAGGAGATCATCTGGAAGAACGGTTACGTAGTCGCTAAACCTCAAACAAAAGTTAACTTAAGAACATGCACACTACGGCATGGCGGAAAATATCAGCAGAAAACGCTAAACACAAGTGCTAAATTCAATGTCAAATGGTTTAAGTTGTGCGCTTGACCTTAATTTATTTAAGTCAATTTTATTGAGTCAATATTCGGTTGATTGAGTACAGTATTTTAAGTGTTCAGGCCTAATAATATACGCAGTTCAGATGCTTATTCGATATTCATTTGACAGCTGATTTTTACAACAACATTGTTTTTACATTACATTTTAAGTTTTACTCAATATTATAACAATTTGCATATTTATTGCGCAATTATTAATTGAAACTTAATATGAAATACTGAGCTCAATAATGGATTCACGCAATAAACACCGTATAAGGGATATCTTACTAAATAGTTGGTATAACAATTAAATATATTGGGCTTTAAATTTTAAATTTACTCTGAGATCTTCTTGTAGGTACCTACACTTTCTGCCATGCCCAAATAAAAAGTCACCAGAATGTTTCCCTTATTTTTTTTATGATTTGTGAAAAACCTTAAAAATTTTTTGTTTTATAATAAAAGAAATATAAATAAATATAAAAAACAATAATTATTTTTCTATATTGTTGCTTAAAATTCATAAAATAATTAAACTATGTCGAAGACCTAGCTATTGTCAAGTCAAACAAATAATTACAGTTTAAATCTTAAGCTTCGGTATGAATCTATTTATTAATAATTCACACATAATTTCAAACAGAAAAATAATTTTAGATCACAAGGTTATTTTTACATTATCTATCGAAAAATAATCTTTAATTATGTAGATCGATCTTGAGAACAATATAAATTCTATTGTTAATACATTTTTTAAATTTTTCTACTGCAACACATGAGAGACATATAGTACCTAGGTGGACATGTGGCCCATTAGCTCAGTTGGTTAGAGCGTCGTGCTAATAACGCGAAGGCCGCGGGTTCGATCCCCCCATGGGCCAAAATATTATTTTATTTTTCTTTTATTTTATAATTAATAACAATTCAATCTTGTCCGTATACAAATACAGTCTGTATATATGTATGTACATAATCGTAATTGATATTTATTAAATTCATTTACACTTATAGTTGAATTAACAGTTTGGTAAAATTGAATTCAAAAATTTTTTATATTTTGTGTTATTTATCTCCTTATCTCTCAGATAATAAAAATTGTTTCATTAAAAATTTAAAACTAAAGAAAAGAAAAATAAGTCTGGATACTGCTAAAACAGTATCGGTCAAAATAAATTCGAACAAATTTGCTTTAACGTAATTTTTTCTAGAAAAGAGTTACGAATAGTTTCAACTTTGGTTTAATAAAATAATCATACATAACTGTCAATAATTTAGAGCGTTTAAATAAAGGGTGTCCAAAATTGTGTTATCATTTTAATTTTAATAAAAAAGAAGACTTTTATTTCAAATGTTATTTTAGTTCATTACAAACAGGTTCCGACTAAAAATGAAAAATTATGTCCATCTGACTCGGCAGACTCCCAATCTTTTACCAAAATTATCAATCACATTTTTCAATAAACTGTTGTCAATGATTGATATCTCCTCGATTTAAAAAAAAAACTCCACAAAAAAATCTAAAGGCGTTAAATCGTACGTGGCCAATTTACTCCTTCACGAGAAATAATGCGAACTATTTTCAAAATCTATATCATCAATTTACAGAAACAAAAAGCTTCGGATCATTTCCTTGTAGTGATTTTCATTGACTGCAATTGCATTTTCATTTTCAATTTCCAAAAATATAAATCAAACCAACCCCTAACTTCTCTTGGCTTTATGTATAGGTGTCTAAAATAACTCTTGGAAAACTCTTCACCCCAAATGTGGCGGTAATTCTGCTTGTTGATGTAGCCATTGAGGTAGAAGTGGTCTCCTCGGTGAGGATTAACAGTTAATCAAACAAATGGGCATGTTATGATATGGGGTTGCTTTTCTGGTGATAGTTTAGGACTTTTATATAAAATCGACGCTATTAGTGGTAAACTGATGTATAAAAGTATATTGATGTGTGCTACCACACACATATGAAAATATGCTTCTAACATGATAATGGCACTAGGTTAGGGTAGGTTAGCGGGTAGTTTGCCGTTCACAGGCAAATTAATTCGGTGGCTCATATCGCTCATTGTGTAACCGAGTGTGTTACCCAGTAAGAGGTAATGACACTAAATACATGTCCAAAATAGCAAAGGGTTTCGTTATTGAAGAAAACGATGTTAAGATCTTTTGATGGTTCACCCAGGTTTCCGACCTTAACCAAGTGGAATATTGTAAACTGAAGGAAATTCTTCTAGGAACTTCTGTGAGGACATGAAAATATCTCCCACGCATTCAATAAAGAAGTTTTGTTAAAAAAATCAGAATTTTTCTTAATCAGACTTTTTTCTATATTAGCATCATTGGATATTCAAAAAATAAATGTCAAAAATTATTTCTGCGCACATTTTGTGGCGACTAGATCAGAACAGTTTGAAGAAGTTCATCTTAGGATTTTCACAGATTGTGTCGAATCCTCCTACATATATTTCCTCGTCTTTATTTTAAGGTTAATGTTCTGTTGATATGTAAATCCATATCATATAAAGAAAATACTTCGACAGCAACAATTAATGAGGATTTGTATTTTACTATATTTAGGAACATGTTTCAGACACTAAAAGTTCGGCATAAAGTTGCAGTTTTGGTGGTATTTGCATGCCATACATTTCCTAGTATGTGCTAGAGTATTCTATGCGATGTTCCAAGCTTTTATAGGGAATACTGTATTGGTTAGCAGATTTTATTCGTAGCGTTTCAGTTTTATTATTAAAGAATACTGTTGTGGTTCGTCTAACTTCGATTGCATTTCCTGATACGAGTAAAAGAAGAAAATAATCTCGTCGATATATTCAAGATCAAAAAAACATTCATATAAAACTGGGCATGAAGTTATGCCCGTTTATTCGTAGGGTTGTCAAAAATTTTTAGTATGCAATGCAGCACAGCGGTGAAGGAGTTCATATTTGCCTTACAGAGATAGCCCGCTAAACTTGCCACTGTGTAGAATCCTGTATTTAGCTCCGTCTTAGCTGTTGAAGGTTATACTTACAATGTTCCGTGGTATGTCAATATTTTTTAAATGTTAATAAGTGATAATAATGGGTCAAAAGGCTTTTCACAAGCGTTAAAAACACCTAACAGTGATTCGCCTTACAGCCGGGCTGTTGCAGTGCTATCTCCCTACAATTGTTGCAGAGAAGAGAATACATTTAGGTACTCTTTGCGTCTGTTTCTGCATCGCCATTTGTTGTCATTATAATAGCATCTGATGATATCATTAAATAATAGCATTAGACTGTAGCATGATTTCCTCCGTACTAAAGTTGTTAATTCTCCTTACTTTTATATATGTTCGCAGCACAAATTTGAAGATCATCTATTTTCTTTGCGTCAAGTTGGCGTGCGACACTTCTATTAATTTCCCAGCTGCCTTAAAAGACTGACCTTTAATACGTATCATCCAGAACAATAGAGATTCTTCGAGGCCTAGAGTTTATCCTTGTTTTACTCCAGCATTGGTTGAAATAAATGCTGAGAACAAATAAGATTTTTTCATACTCGTTCATAGCCGTCGTTCATTTTAATTTTTCCCAGGTGTACTGCTTTTCAGGAGGCGCCTGGAAGGATGTGTTGCGGCAGGCCGAAATCCGTTAATCGGGTTGTTATGGCCAATTAAGTAAGTAAGTACTGCTTTTCTTACAAAGCTCACTGAAGAAGTTGTCACCGGTGACGGTAATATAACGATCGTCACCGATGGCTCCAAAATGGAATGTGGAACTGGATCTGGGATCTATACCGATAAACTGGCACCAAACGTGTCATATAAATTACCTAACTAGACCAGCGTATTTCAGGCGGAGTTTTTTGATATTAAACAAGCTGCACGCATGGTTGAAACCGGAGACCTGCTTCCTTCGAACTTGTTCATATGTGTGGATATTTAAGCAGTAATCAAAGTGTTGGAATCCCGTCTGGTCAAATCAAAGAGAATTAGGGATTGCATGGACTCTCTGACCCGTCTACGTTTACAAAACACCAGCCTCTACTGGCTCAGGGCTTCTGTGGTTTAAAGGGTAACGAAAAGGTGGACCAAATGGCATGGAAGGAATCTGAGATGTGTGAGGATGAGAAGATACAGGGAATATATGTGCCCCTTCAAGAAAACTTTTCAGAATTGGAAAAAGCAGCATAGAATTCAACAAACCATGGTTGGTCCAACATGCCTGGTTGACGAATCCAGCAGTGCCAGGTAACTACTTGAGTTCGACAAGAGAACGGTGCACATTCTAAAAGGAATTTTAACGGGACGCTGTTCCATTGGCAGTTTTGCTGACAAGCTCGGCCTGCCCTCCAGTATTACTGCAGAAGCTGCCATTATATAGGAGAAACCGAATCGGTACAGCTTTTTATATGCGAGTGCCTTGCCTTTCAGAACAGACGTCATCGGTTTTTAGGTGACAGAACGTTTGAAGATCTAAGCATCGTAACGAACATGCCACTAAGGCAACTGGCCAGTTTTATCCGGAACTCGGGGTGGTTAAAACCCACCACTAAAGGATTATGACAAGGGGGCTTACCTTACAATGGGTAACAATATGGAAAATATGGGCCACCGAATGAACTTCCCTGTGAACGGCAAGCTACACGCTAACGAAAAGAATAAATAAATATAAGTTGTATGTGTAAGTCACACATATATATATAGTACATGTATAATATATGTGAACGCAAATAGATTATCTATTGTCAGTCTTGTATTAACAAAATATTGTAATTTTTAATTATTTTTTTAACGTTTTAAACATTACAAAAATCAAATGATTTCTATTTAATTTAACCAACGAATTCTTTTTTATCAATCTAATATCTCTGGTGATTTCTATTTTACATTTATTCCATGTTTGGACTGAAGGCGATGAACCGAAATTTATTTCAATGTTAGTATGGTAATATTTAATTTAATATGTGTTATTTAAAATTGTTTGCCTAAATATTTGTATGTTAGATGAAAGAAAATATCATCACATATTATCCATACATACTCGTACGCACATGTTAGTACATACCGCACATACATACATAAATAATAAAAGTTTAAATCAATAGAAATTTAAGAAAGACAGAGAAAAAACCCAAAACCTCATTTTAGTTTCCAGTAAATGTCATTGAAATGTCTCTCTATTTAAATATATACTTATACTTGTATTATTTTTATTTTTATTCTTAGTTTTTTTGCTTTTTGTATTAAGAACAACTGACATTTCTAAGCACTCAAGGAAAAAATTCACAATACTTCTATACACCCGACGCTCTTTCCTTCTCTCTCTATCCCTATCTGTCTCTCTCTCTCTCTGTGGAGAATAGAAATTCATATGCAATTTACAATTTTTATTTTTATATTTTATTTTTGGATTTTTTCTCTACATTTTGAAAAATTTTCCGTCAACATTACATTTTCCTAAGAGTTTTATGAAGTCAACACTCGAATAAAGTTTGCAAGAAGAGGAGAACGTAAGAAAAATAAAGAAATTTTTTTTCTTTTTTTATTCCTTGCATATCTTTTATTCAAAATAAAACATAAAAGAAAAGTGAATCAATTTTTATTGCAGTCACTGACATTTTATATGCTCCCATAGAGTCATTCATGTAACAAACACACACAATCGCACGTATCTCCTCAATATGTGGGAATACCTCCTCATACAACAAAAAACAAAAAAACGAAAAAATGCACCGTACTATACATACATGCATGCATACATCCGCATATACATATATCAGGGATTTTAGGATAACTTACTAGCTGTTCTATCATAAGTATACGAATCAACTTTCGACGTTCACATACTCATACTACAACATATTGATTGTATAAAACAAACAACATACATATACTGATACTCAATACGAACGTACACACATAAATATATTTTTGAGAAACTCGTATATCGACAGAATCGTTATATATTTTCAATACAAATTGAGCAGTTTATAGCATTGAAGATTACGATGATATAATATGGTAAACAACAACAAAAAATATAGATCTGCTCCACAAACGAAGAAGTAACTGAGATTGATAACGAATATTAGGTTTTCTTTTCGCTTTTCTTAACTGTTTAAAGCCCTGTTGTTATCACAATTTAATGATTAATTAGCATCGTGGGAGCTTCTGCAGTAATCCTGGTAGAGGCAGACCAAGTAAATTAATTAGTATTTTATTTTCAGTTTTTTATAGGCTAGGTTAGCGGGTAGCTTGCCGTTCAGAGGCAAGTTCACTCGGTGGCCCATATGAAGCATTGTATTGCCCAGTGTGAGGTATGTCCCCATGTCATGATCCGTTAGTGATGGGTTTGAACCTTCGGATGAAACCTGTCAGTTCCCATAGCGCCACGTTCGCAATCATGCCCAGATCCTCAAACGTTCTGTCACCCAAAAACTGATGACGTCTGTTCAGATGTGCATTGTACTCGAATTTAAGGAGTTGTACCGATTCCATTTCGCCCATATCGTGCCAGCTTTTGCAATAATCTTGGAGAGGTAGACTCAGCTTGTCAGCGAAACTGCCAATAGCGTTCCGTTAGAATTTCTGCTAGAACGCGGAACGTTCTCTTGTCGAACTCAAGTAGTTCTCTGGTTCTCCCGAGACTGTCAACTGCATCATACAGCAATTTTGAAATTCCGCAATCAGGTATATTGGATCACCCTAGTTTGTCACATTTCTTGCTGATTTTTCCAATTTGAAAAAGTATTATTCTAGGGGCGTATATATCCCCTCTATTGTCTCATCTACAGACATCTCCGATCTCTTCCATTCCAGTTCGCCTGCGTTTTCGTTACCCTCTACGCCACAGTGGCCCAGAACGCAGTAGTGGCGGGTGTTGTGTCGACATATACATACATAATTGGTCATTACAGCCCTTTAGTCAGGATTACGAACTAGTTTGTCACATCACTTATGTAACGTGCGTTAATTTTTATACATGAGTTTGAAGTCGACTCCGAACGACAGATTTTTGAGAAATTTTTCATGGCAATTTCATTTACTCTCAGAGTTTTTACCAGAAATCTGCTGAGAGGAAGTCGCCGAAGAAATATTTTTTCATATTTCGTTCAGTTGGAGATGTCTGACCTGGATTTGTACCGAGGCCACACGTCATACTTGGTCGTCCTATCTGTTTTTATTTTTTGGGCCGGATGCGGGACTCTTCGAAAGACACTTTTGTTACAACGAAAGAGTACACGATTTACCATCACTGGTGTCTACGTACTAAACCCATCCCCTACATTCTTCAACCACTCTCCCCCAGCGGGACCGCCGTAAGGTATTACTTCGCGGAGGGCTGATTTGCTTTAAAGCTTTATCACATTAAATAAAATTTCGCCTTAGTAACTTCAACCTTGGGAGTTCCAGCATAACGTCAGTCATTCTCTGGCTGTATTGGCTCCATAGAATTCTAGAATTCAACACCTCACCCATAAGCCGGTGTAGTCCAAAACTCGTTTCCACGGGCCATCTAAATCTGAGGCAGCCTGTTCGAATATGCTCTGCATCATCCTCCTCATCTACACAGTTTGGGCATATAGGGGAAGTATCATGTCCAAATCTGTGCAGGTACTTCCTGAAGCATTGATGACCAGTTAGGAACTGGGTCACGTAGTAGTTCAGCTCGCAATGTTTGTTCTCCATCCAAGGGGTTATGTCAGGGACAAGGTGAAATGTCCATCTTCCCTTTAAAGTGTTCTCCCATCGTGACTGCCATTCGTGCATGGAAGTCTTTCGTTCTTCCGCTTTTATAGCTGCTGTTTGTCCTGGATACTCCGCCTCATCTCATCCGCCAATATGTCTATTGGTATTGTCTTTGCCAATACCAGTACCGCTTCCTCAGACACTGTCCTGAAGCCACTTATCTGTCTAATCGCGCTTAGACGATACACCTAGGACAGTATCCTTCTTGTCATCCCCATGGAGAGTGCCTCCGACCATATTGGGCAAGCATATAACATTATCGACATTACAACCCTCGCTATTATTCTCCTCTTAAATGGATTTGCTCCCTAGGTTACACATGCCTTTTCGCCGATGAATTTCACGTGCTCCTTAAAGATTAACCTGTCGTCGATTATCAATACCAAGTATTTTATTGCCCTCTTCGATACGATCTTAGTGCCTCCAACGGTAATTTTTAAGACAATCTTCGTTTTGTGAGCAGCAAGTATCATTCCGGCCTTATCCAGCCACGCTCCTACTTTTAGAACCGCTATGTTTGTCGTCTTCTCTATTTCCTTTACCGTATTAGCTACCGAGACTATGGCAATGTCATCTGCAAAGCCCATTCCTATCTGTTACGGTGAATGTGTTTGCTACTGCGAAATGCTAACGGACTTCTTATGGCCAGAAATTGTGGACGCTAACCTGGATGATATGTGTTTCCAAGAGGATAGTGGCTCTTGCCACTTAACCAACTTAGCAGTGGCTCTTTTGCACGAGAAATTCAATGGCTCACATGGTGGCGGTCTTCAATTCACAACGCCACGATCATCGCATTTGTTACCATTGGATTTATTTCTTTGTGGATATTTAAAACAAAAGGTGAACGTCAATAACGTCAAAACGTCACTTTCATCTGCCAATAGAGCATATTAAAGTTACTAAATAAGGAATACAGTTATTGTCATCTGTAGTTAATAAAATCGTTTTTAAGATAACTTCATGCCAACATTTTCTATGATAGAAGTAAAATACGTACCATCATGATATTAACAAATATGGTGCGGGCGTTTAATTGAATATGTTGCTTAAATAATTGTTCGCATGTGTTAACGTACATGTTGCTCTGTCGTATGTCGTTCAAAACCCTTTTAAAATTCATTAATGACGTCAAGCACTTGTCATGCAAAACTGACCAAAACATTATAACATTTAATTTCAAAAATTGCGACATTAAGTGTCGCATATAGCATGAGTAAATAGGCGCCAAACGTTGACTTGTAATAAATTAAATTATATACATACATACATACAGATAACGAAAATTAATTAAAAACTGATTTTCATTTTAATCGAGACAATATATGGATTAATTAAAATTTTTATATATATTTTTAACAGAACACGGTTAAAGGTTGTTAAAGGTAAACCAAATAATATAAGAAGAGCCTATAAAATATTGCTGCTATCTACTATATTTACAAAAACCTTACCAAACATTTCATCAATACATGTTTCCTTTATGGTCATATCATCGAACAGTAAACACATTCACATAAAAACCACAAAAAAATGCACATTCCTATACCTTCTTCCGGTCTATGTCCCAACCGTGGAAGTGCATTGGTTTGAACGATGGAATATTACCACTTGATGTCAGTTTTGCATATTTTATAGCCTTCCTTCCGGCTGCCAACAAGTGTTGCGGCTAATTCAGAAACAATTTTTGTATGACATATAGTCTTGACTGTTTTATTTTTTTTTTTTTAATTCTTAACCACATAGGAGGGGTTAAAATTTATTTTGGGAAAATGTTATAAACTGTGAAATTTTCTTTTGTAGCTAAAAAAACATGAAAATGTTCCAGTAAACCGTTTTTGATTCTATATTTGCTGGCACTTTTTTTTACAATCAAAATAACAATAAATGAGAAATGCATACATTGGACAGCAAAAGTCAAGGTACCCTAATATATTTCAGCAATTTCATGAATTTAAAGCAATAATTTGTAAAAATATGCCACCAGGTGTGTGTGGCCAATTTGTAATTTATTGCGAAAATAATGAATAAAAGAGAGAGTTCTAAAGATCAAATTCACCAAAAGATCGGAAGAATTAACCGTAGATCGGTAAATCGAACAGTGTATCAAAAATGACACATTTCAATTTTTGCGACTATATAACTTTAATTCAGAAGAAGTTAGATGCCCTATTTTTTTAATTCGTTAGTATTGTTAACGCCATTATTTCAAAGCAAATAAAAAAAAATTTTAAAAAGGAAATTTCAAAAACTTCATGTATAATTTTTGATACATACGACTATTCCAAGGGATTCTTTGCTGTTGTTTATCAGAGATCAGCAATGAATCGCTTTTTCGCTACTCATAAGTACTCATGAAATTTTGAGTATGAGTGAGTCAACAGTATTTAAATCCAACTACTCTGATTCATTCGTACTCAGTACTACATTGATTTATAAGTACAAGTTGCAATGAGTATGAGTACAAAGTTGACATCAAACTCATAATATTCGAACTATGTTTGATCCATACGCCTACTCATACAGATTCATAAATTTAGAAAAATACTTATACTTATAAATGATTCGAGAGAAAACCCGCACGCATGCATTGAACAGCCGACGCACCCAAAACGAATCACTGTTTGGTGCGGATTTTGGTCCAGAGGCATAATTAGGCCACGTTTCTTCGAAAATGAGCAAGGAGTGGCCGTTACAGTCAATGGCGATAGTTATCGGGCCATGTTGAACGAATTTTTGTTCACAAAAATTGAAGAGGAGAATATTGGCAACATTTGGTTTCAACAGGACGGCATTACGTGCCACTCACCCGAAGCTACACTCGATGTTTTGCGCCCTGTTTTTGAAGATCGCATTATTAGCCGCAGAGCTGATGTCGTTTGGCCACCTCGGAGCTGCGATTTGACACCATTGGACCATTATTTGTGGGGTGCCGTCAAAGATAAGTGTTACGCCGACAAGCCAGAGACAATTGACGCTTTAAAGGACAATATTCATGAAGCCATTGGTGAAATACAGCTGTACACAATCGATAATGTGCTTAAAAATTGGACCGATTGTGTAGGCTACTGCATGGCCAGCCGAGGCAGCCATTTGAATGAAATTATTTTCCATTATTAACCGGAAGGATTGTACTTTCAAATAAAAAAAGAAATTTGGGAAAATATTCAGTAGTTTTTTTTAAAGCATTTTCAAAAAAAAAGTTATTTGGCGGACCCTTTACATTTTTTATGGTATTTGAGAAGGAATTAAAAGTTAAGTGTTGGATGATGGTAAAGCGGTTGAATTATCTGTTCTTGATACATATGTTCTGGATATTGGTTGAAGTAGTCGTAGTGTAGTACGTAGCGTGGTAGCTTATTAGACGTCAGACCAAAATTTTGTATATATGTATGTATGTAATATTCCTACTGCTGAAGACTCTGAATATGTGAACTGAATAAAATCTTGACAACCAAAAACATGGCAATAGGATGTTTATCGCCAAATATGGTACTACTTGGACGATTGAAACAAAGAACCGTATGCCTTTAGTAGTTTGTCCATACTAACTTAATGCAAATAAAGTATTCCAGTTTCAATGATTTTTTTTTTGGGAAATGTCTATTAAATATGCTCAAAAAAATTTTTAAATTGCAATAAGTTAGTCTTTAAGTTGCCTCTAATAAACCTGACTAAAAAGTGTTTTTTATCATAAGAACAAATAAGAAAGAGAATAACACTGAATACATTAAGCAAACAAAAAAATTATCAAGAATTTGTACTTGAATACACTGGAAGAATTTTTCAGACATAATCTTGATGGAAGTAGAATAAGTAGACTCTCGTAATTAAATCGAGCTTCTCTGTGCTTCCTACATACACACAGTTACTAAAGTATACATACGGTTAACAAATTTCAGACATTTTTTAACCAATCCGCTTTCGTTGAAAATAAAATAAAAATCTTTATAGTTTCCTCGATTTTAAGACGGTCTTTTGCATTGGTTAAAAAATTTCTGAAATTGAAATATACTTTTGTGGCTGAGTGTATATCCTTCAACTATTTAATTTAAGTGTTCATCATTCCAAAGTCGCTGTATTCTAGTAGATAGTGTGTTGGCTTATTAGACATGAGGCCACCGCTCAAACCCCTGGTCAGTCATCTCCAACAAAACGAAATATGAAAAAAAATATTTCTTCGGCGACTTTCTCTCAGCAGATTTCTGGCAAAATCTCTGAGAGTAAATAGAATTGCCATGAAAAGTTTCTCAAAAACTGTAGTATCCGCCAATTGTAAATAGAAGTATCATGTATAATATATGTAAGGGCTGTGTATGAATTCGTAATCCCTACTGAAGGGTTGTAATGAACACACATACGTATATAATACATATTACACCAACAACAAATGAATATTGATAACAATGTATGCCATACACGCTAAAATACTGATGCCTTAACCTTGTCAGCCGACTGTTTCGGCTTTCCATGCTTTGGAGTAGACTCACTGAGATTCCTATCGTTTTGATCCTGGTGTGAAATGATGAAGCCATGTGGTCATCAAGTTTTTTTTATGGTGGTAGTCAGTAGTAGAGTAGAGTTTTTTTCCAGGAATATTTTATATTGATATCGGTTTTTCTTAAATTCTGTTTCAAACATTCTTTCTCGAACAGAAGTGTTTTTGTTTATAGAATGTGATGGCTCTGTGTATTTACTATCACATGCGCTGTTGTAACTACGACATAGAGTTTATTAATCTAAGTTGACAGAGTGAAAACTTTTAAAAAATGATTAACCCTTTAACTGTTGATGTCGAGTATATTCGTCACAGCGTAATTGTTTGCATAATGTCGAGTATACTCGTCACAGTTAAATTTATCGCCTAACATCGAGTATACTCGTCTTGAAAACTACAGCCAAAACATTTCAGTCTGTTTGTGTCAAGTATACCCGCATTCGATGAAAAATAATTATGTAATCGGAAAAAGTTTGTGAAACAAAATTAAACGGATAAAGGGATTTGAGATTTAGTTTTTTTCCATTAAACATTATTCTAAATGAACCATAAAGACTGCAATCCATTTGAAGCTAATAAGATAAATATTGTAGACCTTCTAGTATTAACATGTATACATATGTATGTATACATTTAAAATATACGTTTAATTTATATTTAAAAAAAAATTAAACTTGAACAACCCTGTATTATGAATATGACACAAGGAGAAATTTCAGTCCGATGCTAAATGTCGATTAGAACGGTCGTCTCTAACTTAATAGCGGATAATTGTTACTGAAACAAAAGGAAAGTGATAAAAATAATATTAAAAGAAAAAAAAAAAAAAAAAAAAACTGCAAATAACTCTTTTATTTTTGTAATTGTCATCTGTTGTTATTATTGAACTCACTCGCGAGGCAATTTACATTATAACTGCAGGGATAGCATTATTGCTATGGCCCCGGGGGCCAAATCAAATAATTCTTCTTTAAAAAAAGTGAACATGAAGAGATCTAAATGGTCGCGACAAATTTCTTTAGGTATGTTATCTGACTTACCTTCCACATCAAAAAATCGGTTTAGTACCCTGGCTGATAACAGTGACATGGAGTTGGACCCAGCCTCCAACATAAATGAAATAAAGAAAGTTAAGCCTCCACCTCTGGTTGTCGATGAAAACTTTTCTCTAAGGGAACTCCAAGTATTAATGGGAAGTGATGTAATATATAAACGCACATCAATCGGAACTAAAGTTTTCCCAAATAACACTGAGTGTTATGAAATGTGCAAAAAGATTCTTATTGAAAATAAAATAGAATTCCATACTTTTAATTCCAAAGAGAATCGTCTTTACACGGTATTCTTATATGGCCTTCCAAAAATTAGTATTGATGATATTAAAAATGATATGGGAGCTTATAATTTAACTCCTTCAGCTATAACTGAAATTAACACACGATTTAGTTCTGTGAACAATGCGGTCTACAAAGTACAGTTTACAAGAAAAAATTTTAATCCCAAAGCGCTAAATAATGTGACTGCAATATGCAACGTTATTGTATCTTGGAAGAAGTATAAACCAAGGAAAAGGGATAACCCAACACAATGTTGGAATTGTCTCATGTATGGTCATGGAGGTGAACATTGCAATCGCCTTCCTGCTTGTATGATATGCGCAAATCGACACCGTACTGAAGATTGCCCACTCAGGAATAAAGATAAAATACCAGCTGTTTTCTCCTGCTTTAACTGTAAAAAATATGGTAAAGAGCGTACAGATCACTCTGCAAATGATGTCAAATGCCCTTTGCGCTCTCTTTATTTAGAAACCAGAGCAAAAGCGACTGCCCAGAATGTACAAAGCTACAACAAGAAACCACAAAACTCTTCACAATTTATCAATGCTGATCTTCCTATTAATAATCAAAATAACATTAATACTTATCGTAACACGTTATCTTATGCAAATTGTGTGAGAGGAAGTAACGATCTCTTTAGTGTAGATGAACTCTTTAACATTTTTACAACAGCATTGGATGATCTTCAACAATGCACAACAAAAATACAACAAATTCAAGTCGTGATGTCAATGGTGAAATATGCATATGGTCTTCGATAACTCTCATTCTATCAAAATTATTCATTGGAATGCTAACGGCATTACAACTTATTCTCATTTGGTTCAATTTGAAAACCTACTCGAAAGAGAAAAAATCCATATTGCCTCTTTAAACGAAACTCATCTCAACGAAAACCATAAAACATATTTCAAAAATTATCTAATATACCGTAACGACAGACAAAACTCAAGAGGGGGAGGAGTAGCTCTAGTTATTCGCAGATCAGTCCAACATAAATTACTACCAATTGTAAATACGCGGAGAATAGAAAACCTTTCAATTGAAATTATGATAAATAATAGACCGGTTATCATTTCTACTGCATATTCGCCAAAATATGCAACTAGTTTCGCTTACGACATTATAAAACTAACGTCTTTTAACAAGGATTTTATTATTTTAGGCGATTTTAACGCAAAACACTCTTCTTGGCATTGTAATAACAGTAACCCTGCGGGAAATGTTTTATACAACCTTCAACAGACACATAACTTCTTTGTTTATCATCCAAACAGTCCAACTTTTTATCCATACCAAAGAAATCGTATGAGCTCAGTAATTGACTTAGCATTGAGTAATAGCTCACTAAATATTGATTTAAGTGTAATCGGACCCAGCATTCCATCAGACCATAGACCTGTTATCTGCAAAATTAGAAATGGATCAGCCTCTGAATTAAACACTGGTCACTTCGATTACAAACTAACCGACTGGGTAGCATTCAGAAACATTATTAGCAATGCAATCACTATAAATACAGATATCTACAGTTCAAAGCCTACAATTGATCTAGAAATTGAAAAGTTTACCCGAATAATCTTGGAGGCACGAAATCATTGCACCCCAAGATTTAATATCGCTGCTGATACAAACTTACCTTTAGACATCGTTAAATTAATAAAAACACGAAAAACTTTTATAAGGAAGCGTCAACGGACATCGGTCATTTCTGAAGCAAATTTTTATGAGCAGTGCACTAAACTACTGACTATTATGATCAATAATAAAATTAATACCCACCGTAACATTAAATGGAGCAGAATGTTGTCAAAATTAAGGCCAGGTGACAAATCGTTTTGGAAAATTAGCCGAAATTTAAGAGGGATTAAAAACAAAAAAATATCACATTTTACCCAAGGCAACAGAAAAATTGTTACTGATGATGAAAAAGCACAACTCCTATCCGATACCTTTTCAATTTCAAATAGTCTTACTTCAACTTACAAACACTCCATTGACAAAATTGTCAACTCCAAAGTCAATCTGTTTAAGGCGTCAGATATCGAACCTGAAGGCTTGGCTCTCACATCGGTAAGTGAGATCAATACATTAATTGCATCACTAAAGGCATCAAAATCACCTGGTCTGGATGGTGTCCCTAATGTTTTGATTAAAAATCTACCCCTAAAGGCAGTGAAACTACTAAAGATTATTTTTAATAACTGCTTACAATTAAACTACTTTCCAAAAGTGTTTAAAAAAGCTAAAGTTATTGCCATTCCAAAGCCAAATAAGCCTAAGAACAATCCATGCAATTATAGACCTATCAGTTTACTGAGTAACTTGGGTAAACTTTATGAAAAAATCATTCATAATCGTTTGTGTGATGCCATATCAAACACATCGATAATAGCTAATGAACAATTTGGTTTTAAGAAACAACACAGTGCAGTACACCAAATTAATAGAATAGTTAATACAATCAAAACTAATAAGCGGTTAAAAAAATCTACTGGTTTAATAATTTTGGACGTGGAAAAGGCATTTGATACCGTTTGGCATAATGGGCTTGTATACAAATTGCTCCAGACTAATATACCAAGATATCTGTGCAGGCTTGCTTCAGATTTTCTTGATGACAGATCATTTGTTGTGGCAGTTAATGAAACTTTTTCCTCTTCAAAATTAGTCACATCAGGTTTACCACAGGGTTCTATATTGTCACCTTTATTGTATTCAATTTATACGTCGGACTTTGCTCCTCCCTCATACTTGAAAACTGCATATTACGCGGATGATACTGCCCTTATTACTTCAAGCAAACTCACGAAAGCTTTACAAAAGAAAATGGAAAAGGGATTGGCTGCCTGCAAGAAGTATTTATACAAGTGGAAAATTAAAATTAACCCCAATAAAACGCAAGCCATTATATTTCCATACAATAACTCTCCCAAACGATTACCAAGCCGTCAGCTAAACTTTGAAAATGAGAGTCTAACAATTCAAAAAGAAGTAAAGTATCTGGGCATACATTTGGATAAGAAACTCAATTTTGCAAAACATATTGACGAAACATGTAAAAAATCTCTTAATACGCTCAAAGCTCTGTGGCCAATGCTAAATAAACGCTCATTACTCAATCAAAGCAACAAAAATTTGTTATTCAAAAGTGTCTTACGTCCATCTTTAACATATGCATGTCCCGTTTGGTACAAAGCTGCCAAAAGTCATCTGAAGAAACTTCAGATAATTCAAAACAAATGCCTTAAAATAATAAACAACAAACATTGGAGATACTCGACACAGCTTCTACACAGTGAAACCGGTTATGAAAGGATTGAAGACTTTATCAAAACATTTAATAAAAAATATTTTGAGAATGTGGAAAATTCTTCTTATCAACTGATAAGAGATTGCAGTGAGTCGGCTTGAGGCAGCTTTTTAAACAAAAATCACCAAATAGAAAATGATATGTATAGGGTGTATTATTTTTATATAATTCACTTATATACATATATATTTTTCTAATTATATTTGAATCTTTGTTTTTCTTATTTTTCAAATAAAGGTTTTCCTATTTTTCCTTTAAATAATATATGACTAAAAATACGATCAATATCTATGATTACAAATCTAATTCGCTGTAATATCATTAGATAATATCTCGAAAATGTAAATATATATGTAAATAGTAATGTAAATAAAGAAGAATTTAAAAATGAATGATGACAAGGAGAAATTTAACATTTTTTCGGGTACCATGGTGGACTAGTGGCTAGTGTGTTGATCTCTAAGTTACTCAGCTTGTAATAATTATAACATAATTTGTATTTGTATTCTAATTAATCAATAAATAAATTAATTCTATAATTTTTCTCACTGTATACACATTTGACACTTTTAATGCTTAAAGTTATACGTTAAGTTGTGCGGTGTCCAAAAAAGAACGGTCAAGCGGGCAAATTTCGCAGAAAATAGAAAAAAACTATCTTAAAGAGAATTAAAAGTTTTAATTAACACTTGAAATAATAGACGACAAAGTACATTAGAAAACGTATTTAAACGTATTTGCATAAAAGTAACATTTTAAGTGTAACAAAAAAATACGTATCACTTTACTTAGTATCTTTTTAAATCTCTTCAGCACAACTTGGAGTTGTTTTAGATTTTTGCAATATTTAACAATATTTCTGTGAGTTTGTACTATTGTTTGTTAATATTTTACAGGTGGTAATAGGAATTTGAATAAAATCGTATTAAAATCCGTGAGGATCAGTAAACTGATGCTCATCTATGTCTCTTCGCAATGTCTTAGGTTGTTAACGTTTGTTAAGTCACATTAAAATTTTACTAAAATAGGCATGTAGCCCTTGGTCTGACCAACTTCTTCGATGACTTTAGTGGAATTCGGTTAGTACAGGAACTGCGCTTACCTGTGGGGTTACAGCTGCTATGTGTGCTCAAGTGAGCTTAGGTATTCAAAGCTACCACGCCAACCTAACTACCAACTAAACTACGCAACATAATTTCATACAATCAAGTACTAATTATATTATAAACAAAACTTAAACAAAATACACAAACAACAGCAATAAAACAACAATGTTTAGATTTATAGAGACCTCGAGAAGGCGAAGCCTCGAACATTCGCCTTCAAGAACATTCATCAGACTATTTGCCAAAGGCAAGGCAAAAGCAGGCGAGTGAGTTAGTGAAGTTCAGTCAGTCTTGTGTGAAGACGCGGCGCGTTTGAAGATCTCCGTTACAAAGATTAGTCGAACAATTGTCTAGTAATTGTTATTGTTTCTGCAAAGGGTATAAACAGAGAAATAACAGAAAAAGAGCAATTGTTGTTGTTTACATAAAGTTGTGAATAGTGGCACACAGAATTGTGCGAATAATAAAGACTTTTAATTAAAACAAAACACAGATTTATTTTTAATAGATTTGCAATCTACGAGCTCATATTTTAAACGTTTTTAAAATGTAAAAACATAAAAATATTAAATATAATACCAGCAAATGCTATAAGTTTGAGAGACTGAGTAATAAGACAGAGTGAAACAATTTGGAAGATACATACTGGTTTATCCTGCGATGTATGTATGGTGATGAATTCTAAAGCAGATAGTGGGACGATCTCAACTTCTTGAGATAATTTAAACTTTTCCTGGGTTATTATGTTCAAACTTTGCGTCAAACTATACAAAAATAGTCTGAAAAAAGTTTTCAGCCCTCCATTGAAAATTTAAAGAATATTATTCAGAATAGCGATCGCATTAAACCTAAAATAAAAAATCTGCGTTTAAGTAAACGAATCATTAAAGAACATACTTAGAATACGATACCAATCTATATGAGATTCAGAGTGTCCAATGCATTCAGAAAAAAGATGCATTGTATGGTGTGGATTTTAGGATTTTTAGTTTTAAGAACGATAGTAAACAGGCCATCACTGTGAAAAATAAGGACTGTTGGTACATGATTATTAACTTCTTTTGGTCTGATTTAGATGATTTGAACGCCGAAGCCATGTTGTCTCTACAGGTTACGTGACACATGTGCTCATGACACATTGGATACGCTGCTCGAGAGATTTAAGGGTACGATTAACTCACGTGGGGGTGATATTAATTGGACATCGAGATTGTGAGATTTGACTGTGTTAGAATTTTTATTGTTGGCATTTCTTAGGTCGTCGTAGTCTAGTAGGTAGTGTGTTGGCTTGTTAGTCGTAAAGCCACGGTTCAAACCCCAGGCCGGACATCAAAACGAAAATATAAAAAAAATATTTCTTCGGCGACTTCCTCTCAGCAGATTTCTGGCAAAAAGTCTGAGAGTATTTAAAATGGCCATGAAAAGTTTCCGACAAATGTGTCGTTCGGAGTCGACTATAAACTGCAGATCCCTCCACTCATGCATAAAAAATTAACACACACAACATAAGTGGTGTGAGAAGCTAGATCGTAAGCCTGACTGAAGGGTTGTGATGACCAATTATGTATGCAGGCATTATTATAACCTACGTTATTATAACCTACAGATAAAATAAAGTTAACTTTTTCAAAAATATGGCAGTGCCGAAGCAATTTCGATAACACTGCTCAATAAAACAAGTTTTTTTTAAATTTAGTGGCAACGACGGGTTTCAATTTTTTGTTTATATTTGAAATTGCCATATTGAAAATAATATATAATATGGCAAGTTCAAACTTAACTTTAAAAGTTACTGGTAGGATGTTCCTCCCTTTAGCTTAACGCTCACTTCCACCATATTGTCCACTTATAATAATTAAAATCAATTTATCTGTCCGTTAAAATCCTTCCTTTAGTTAACGGTAAGTTGTAAAAGTGACCCTAAGGCCGTTAAAGTTGGTTTTAGTTAAAGGTAACTTTAGCTAAAGTGAACTTTAAAGTCACTTTTAACTTCTTTTCGTTATTACAACCTACAGATAAAATAAAGTTAACTTTTTAAAAAATATGGCAGTGCCGGAGCAATGTCGATAACGCTGATCAATAAAACAAGTTTTTGAAAACGCAGTGGAAACAACGAGCTTTTTTTTTGTTGTGTTTGCTGATTTTGTTTATATTTAAAGCTGCCATATTGAAAATAATATGTAATATGGCAAGTTCAGACGTAAACTTAACTTTAAAAGTTACAGGGTGGATGATCTACCCTTTAGCTTAACGCTCACTTATACCTTATTGTCCACTGATAAATGAAAAACAAATTATCTGCTCTTTAAAATCCTCCCTTTAATTAAAGGCAAGTTGTAATAATGGCCTTAGGTGCGTTCAGAAATTAAAATTCGATTATACTTTTTTTTTAACTGAATTAGTTGTAAAAACATAGTTACTTTGTTGTATTTTTAATTTAATACATACATACGTACGTACATATGAAAGTATTGTATATGAAAGTAATCATTAATCCTTTTCCAATCTTACTCAATTTCCTTTAAGTCCGAATTGTATTACGAACTGTTTTTTATTCTAACAAACCATCAAACTATAACAATTAATTACCGGCTGGAATTTGAAGAACAACAAATGCGCTTTTACTTCATTTCCTTTACATTGTTTTCTATCTACAATACATACAAAGTGATATAAAAGTCCTCTTTAATATTTATATTGTGTATATGATACATACATGCATACAACTGATGTCAACTAATTAGAAATTTGTTTTCGGTAGGCTAGATGGATGTGAAACATGGCTTAGAATGAGCGCAATTACACGTTGATACAGTGATGTTATCGGTGAAATAAACCGAAACCAATCAATAGCACACAAAAAATTTAAATTCAAACCAATCTACAGCAACACTAATCTCTACTGGGTTCCGGGCCACTGTGGCATAGAGGGAAACGAAAGGGGGGCCTGGCACATAAGATATCGGAGAGGGTGATATATGCTCCTCTACAAGAATATTTTTCCACACTAGAAAAAGCAGTAAGGAATTTAACAAATCGCTGGTGGTCCAACATACCTGGTTGCCAAATTCCATTTCAGAGGGAAAACCAGGTAACTACTTGAATTGAACAAGAAAACTGTTCGCATTCTAATGGAACACTGCGCTCTTGGCAGTTTCGCTGACAAGCTCGGTCTGCCTCATCAAGATTACTGCCGGCGCTGCCATGATATGAAGGAAACTGAATCGGTACAACACCTTTTATGCGAGTGATCTGTACTTTAGAACAGACGTAATCGGTTTTCGGGTGACAGAATTTTGAAGATCTGGCCATGGTGGCGAATGTGCCATTAAGAGAACTGGCCGCTTTCATTTGGAAATCGGAGTGGTTGAAACCCTCCACTAACGGATCATGAAAAGGGGCTGACCTCAAGGGGCTATGGGCTACCGAATGGACTTTCTTGTTAACGGCAAGGTACCCGCTAACCTAAATCAATATAGAGAAGCTCTGAAGACACTAGACAAAATAGAAGGTGTGGCGACCAATACAGATAAAAACTAATAAACTGATCATCATGGAATTTGCATTTAATCGGGCAACATGGCCTGACCATAATAATACTATTGGTATTATTTTGGCTTTACATAAGCTATTACTGCTTAATCTTTTGTACGTATCAGAGATCAGCAATGAGTATTCAAAAAATGAGTAGATTCGAATCATACTCATAATTTCTGATATATGATCTTATATGCATTCATACTTATTTTAATATCATACTCATACTACTCATATTTAAAGTTTGAAGTACTCATCGTACTCATACTTAACAATACGCATGATGTTGTTGATTTCGACTCTTCTTTACTCAACATTTACAAAAATCACAAAATAAGTATGATTCGCGTACGAACACTACAATACTCACTAGAACGTTGTGTGTTTGCTTCGTTTGCTGTCTTTGCCTTTTTATTTCTTCTTTTTTTGTAAATGCAACAACAACTAAGACTGTAAATTTTGACGAATGATTCAAATCACTCGAATTATTTATAAGTATTAAGTATTTTTCTAAAGTTATGAATCTGAATGAGTAGGCGTATCAATCAAACATATTTCGAATGGTATGAGTTTGATGTCAACGTTATACTCATACTTATTGAAACCTGTACTTATAAAACAATGTTGTAGTGAGTACGAATGAATCAGAGAAGTTAAATTTCAATACTGTTGACGCACTCATATTCAAAATTTCATGAGTACTTATGAGTAGAGAAAAAACGATTCATTGCTGATGTCTGATACGTATACATATAAAACGAATATTTCATTAAATACTTCCTACCTTTAAATTTACATAAAACAAGGTATGTATGAGATATCGTTGAAATTTTTTATTCGTCTGACTGTCATATTGTTGCCGTTACGTGTCGAATATAATATGATTCAAACGATCACGACTTTTCTGGATGGCGCACATCCAAAATATGCAATTTTTAAATATCTATGTCGCATAAATCAGACTAAAGTTAACCGATGACATGGATTGAGCGTCGCTTTGGCTTGTGTATTATTCGCATACACCAACGACTTTTTCATTGCGCCTTCTTTACTCCCAGAGTTTTTGCCAGAAATCTGCTGACAGGAAGTCGCCGAAGAAGTATTTTTTCATATTTCATTCTGTAGGTGATGTGTGACCTGGGATGAGGTAACGGTTCAAGCTTCACGTCTAATAAGCCAACACACTACGTACTGGACAATTTGATGTACTTTCCATTTGGGTAACATATCTCTCGTTTAATAAAGCATGTTTCCATTCAATGTTCTCTGTACGTGGTTGAAATCCTTGTTGGGTGTTTTTAACCTTTTTCAATATTTCTCTATTTTTGTGGTCCCACAATCCTTTGTAAACTCTTGGGTATACAATTCCTTCCTATTTCTTTACAATCATTTGAATCCGAGCCTTATTTCCTTAAGTCCTTAGGTACAAATTACTATGGCCCTCGAGTAAGCAATTGGTAAATAAGTTTGTTTCTAATTAGCTTTCAACAAATATACGCTTATTTTGTATGACTGTGAGTAATACACTGTGTGCATGCTAAAGTGATCAATATTTTTACCCCAGGATATTGTCAGCCAACATAAAAGAATAACAAAAAAAGAGAACAAATAAAAGAGCAGCTATAAAATGAAAAAGACAAAAAGTAAAGAAATTTAATAAAACAAACTTATTTTGTTGCACATACTTCACAACATACATGCCACATTCTATAGTAAAAAGTGCTACACAGAGCCACATAGTCGGGCAAATAAAGTGTCAGACATGCATCCATTCATGTGCATGCGAGTGTTAATGTGCCCGTTGTCTGTTGTGCTCGTGCAATTTGATATGTTACTGGAAATCTACACCAAACAAAAATCCCACACCTCTCATCATATGCCACCATCAATTTAACGTGGAATACATTTGGTAGTAAATATTCTACAGTCTTTGCAAAAGAACACTAGATAAGGGTTTATGAAGCTTATGCTGATTTGTAACACCACAAATTTAACTTGAAACGCTTTTAGCTACGACAAGCGATTCACACTATCTTTTTCTATCGTAATCACATGAGTACGAATCGCGGGTTTTAAAAATAATTTGATGAAATTTAGTATTTTTCTTATCTTTACTCAAGACACATTGTTTTAAAGTTAAAACCTTAATTGTTTTATCTACAATAATTACCACATCTAATTAAATAGATTTTCATTTTATAGCATTTTGTATCGTAAATTAGTTTATTCTGGCATTAAACGATTTTATTTACCAGGTGTACCGGTATGAAATGTACGTTTTTTACTCACACTATTAGCCATTGCTGCCATTTTTCTTCAGGCACTTTGTAGATTACATGACAATAAAACTGTTCTTCTTTTGAAACAGACCCATTAGTCCCCCAATTTTCAACTTCCTCAGGAATCCAAATGCTGCTCAGCCAATGAAAACAAATAGTAATCGGAGGAAGACAATAAGGCGGAAAGTAGTTGCCTTGATTGTATCCTGTACCGGCTTGGATTTGTGTGCATTGTCTATTGCAAAAATACTTTGCCGTGACTTGTGGCTCATTCTGGTCGTATTTTAGTTAATGAATTGTACAAATTGATAATTATGTTGTCAATAGAGATCTGTATTAATGGTTTCACTAGGTTTTGGGAGTTCACAGTACAAAACACTTTTCTGGTCTTACCAGACCCACAGCATTGCTTTACTGCCTTATCAGTCTAGTTTGGCAGCCGCAGTTGATGATTGCCTATAATTATTCCCATTTAAGATTCTGAAAATAAATCTATTCTTTCATCGACAATTTTATGCAACAATGATGTTATATCGTATTTGAAGCAAAACTTTATAAATGGTTTTACGATTTTCTTCCATCTGAATTTTTTTTGCTGTACAACAATTAACTTTTCTGCCATTTGTTTCTAATATGGTGTTCAGATATGCACCTTTTTGCGTGAATCGCAATAAATGCCATTATTGAACTCAATATTTCATGTAAAGTTTCAATTAATTATTGCGTAATAAATACGCGAATTGTTTTAATATTAAGTAAAACTTAAAATGCAGCACTGTCATAAGTGTGTTTAGTGAGCATATTACAATTAACCGAACACTTTTTGTTGATATTTGACAACATATATGTCAACAACGACAAACAAAACAATAAAAAAAACAAAATAAAAACAATGTTGTTGAAACAACCAGCTGTCAAATGAATATTAATAATAATAAGTAGCTCAACTTCATATATTATTATGCCTGAACACTTAAAATATTATACTCAATAAACCGAATATAGATTTAATAAAAGTGCGTATCTGAATACAAAAATCATTTCTCTAAGACGTCGAAACCCTCGTCTCATATTACATCTGATAAAGCATGATCAACATATGCCTCGGCAAGCATCGTTTGCTACTCTACAGAATTTTTTCAAATAAAAACAAAAAAAATAAACCTTTTCGCAAATAATAATTTTCTGGTACAAAATTCATCATACTTTTACGAAAATGAAAATATCTAAACACTGGTGTTTTGCTTTTACATCGTTTAACATTAAAATTTTAAAAGGCTACAAAAACAAATAAACAAAAATATAGCAACAAAACACCAGCATAAAAAATGATAAAAAATGATAAAACAACGATGTTTATAGAGATCTCGAGAAGGCGAAGCCACGAACATTCGCCTCAAAGGCAAGGGAAATTAAGCAACTGAGTCAGCAAAAGTTCAGTCAGTCTTGTGTGAAGACGCGGTGCGTTTGAAGAAAATAATCGTGGTTTAAACATATCCGTATAAAGATCTGTCGAATAATTCACTAGTAATTGCTATTGTTTATGCAAAACAGTGCAAAGATTAATAACAAACTAGGCAATTGTTGTTGTTTAAATCAAATTGTGAACAGTGGCATTCAGAATTGTGCGAACAATAAAGAATTTAATTAAAACTAGACACAAATTTATTTTTATTTTTTTTTTGCAATGTACGAGCTCATATTTTAAAAGTTTTTAAAAGGTAAAAACATAACAATATTTAACACGATCAAAAAATTTGATGCATTTTATTCACTAATTTGATGTCAACAAACTATAAAGACAAGGAACACCTGGTATATTAAAACTCACAAGACCATACTTAATTATGAACTACAGTTTGTTTAAAATAAGAAAGTAGATTTCGGGAAAAATTATTCATAATACGTTAGCACTTTCAGTTGTTATGCTGATAAAACAGTGAAACGTAATGCACATTGAGTTATACATTCAACTAAGCCTTGGTAATTTTATAACAATGAATTTTCTTTTGCGTAATATTTCACAGAAATTCAGTGAAAACCAATTTATTCATAAAGAAAATCACTGTTCTCGGAATCCTCAAAGTTCAGGGAATATATTTGCTGTAATGAAAAGTAACTCAATCTACTCAAATATTGGATCAAATTTACATAAATGTTGCAGTATTTTAGCTGCTATTACTTTAATTACCAGTCTGTGCCTTACAGTCATACAAAACGAAAATTTATTAACATTTAAACATTGAACAATTTTAATCTTTAAATAGTTTTAGAGAACTTGGAAGATTTATGATAGTAATTCGAACAAAAATCGGAATTATCTAATTCGGAAAATTAAACTCATTAGTAATGCAAAAGTACATAATTGGTCAATATTCCAATCCTTCAGTCAGGGTTACAACCTAGTAACTCACGCCACTCATGTTGTGTGTGTTAATTTTATACTCGAGTGATAGAACCTACTATTTGATGTTGACTCCCAACGACAGATTTGAGATTTTATTAACTGTCAGAGTTTTTCCAGAAATCTGCTGAGAGAGGAAGTCGCCAAAAAAATACTTTTTTATATTTCGTTTTGTTCGAAATGTTCGACTTGGTGTTTAAACAGTGGCCTCAGGTATAATAAGGCAACAAACTACATACTAGACTCGATAAAAATATAGAGAAACGAAAATCCAGAACTTACCAAACAAAATTTAATACTCATTGAAAAAATACGTTGTAGAAGTGAGTTTAGGTATTTGATGTTTGGAATTGAATACTTAAATATAATATATAGAAATTTTTTTAATAAATTTCTTACTTCCTTAATTGGCCATTACACCCCTTTAATCAGGATTATAAGCTAGCTTCTCACGCGACTCGTGTTGTGTATGTTAATTTCATCCATGAGTTGAGGGGCCTATAGTGCAATATCGACTCCGAAAGACATTTTTTTGAAAAACTTTTCATGGTACTGCTGAGAGGAAGCCAAAACAAGAATTATTTTGTTTATATTTCGCTCTGTTTGAACCATGGGCTACCACAATACTTACTAGCTTCGGCTAATATTAATAATATAGACTTGCAAGGATGTTCTTATTTTAAGCGTGACAATTAACCCACCTACATTTCACAAAAGAGTAAAGGAATGGTTCCTACTCCTAATCAACTGGATTTTATTAAAACAAAAGGAAAAGTAATAAACCACCTAAACAGTTTATCTTTTAAGAATTCTTGTTTTTGACGTGTAAATTAGTACCTTTCGTTTTTAATCTATAGGGTGGGAAACTTAAAAGTTGAAATTTAAAAATTCAATAAAAAACAAAAACGTTTTGAAATTTTGTTAAATTTATTTTTTTGCTGTGAAACACAATTGTTTCGGTTCGAAATGGAATATTATTTCATTCATATGGCTTCACAGTACCTCATTGAATCGAACCAATTTTCGTTCACTTTTTCGAGTATATGGGATCGTATCTGGGCAATGGCATCACAAATGCTCAATTGTCTCTACTTTGTCGGCATAACACTTTTCTTGGCGTCAATTGGCCGCCATTTCACCATTTCGGCTATTTAAACGGCCATCAAATGTTTTACGCAATAAATCGATTGTGGCATGAGATGCGTGTCAGGTTGCACCATCCTGTTGAAACCAAACATCGTTCTCATTAATACCATGAATAGCGGGTACAAAAAATCGGTCATGCTAGTGCGATAGGTGTCTCCATTGACCGTAATGCATGCGATGGTTCAAAATTTAACCCAATATATGGCCGATCTGGTATAACTACAACATTTTTCCAAAGCTGATATATAATATCGCAGATAATCTTTCGTCAATTTAATTGAATGATCCAATTACTCTTAAATTTTGTACCATAATGTCACAATCATTCAACTTAGATGCATTTCACAGTTCAAAATACTAGGTTCTTACAATATAGATAGTCTTTGGTACTATTATAACCAAATATTTTCCAAATATTTTCAAATTTTCAATATAATTTATTTCGAAATAAAATTTAAGGCATTAGCACTTATGTATGCTGCTTTGAAATGTAGCAGCCTTTTAATGTACATTTAATGTATTTATTTTAAATATTTAGACAATTTACAACAGATTTGCGTTCATATTTATTTTAATTAAAATTGAATCAACCAAAACTTTGTTGTCTCCTTCATTCTTATGTCTGTATGTCTGTCTGTCTCTCTATCTACCTCATTTGGTACGGACACATGTAAGCACATACCATATTTGTATTTGTACTCCTGCAACATTTTAATCTTAATGTTTTCTAAGGACTTGGAATGTTGCTACTTCATGTTGGTCAACCGCAATGTGTGTTTAAACAAAATTCCTATAATAAAAATAACAAACTCTATTAACTTTTGTAGTCGTTATTTGCATTAAACCATAATATTTGTAGGGAACTCTTATGTGGCCTTCTCTTCATTAACCCAGTTAATTAAATTAAAAAAAAACTTTAAATATTGTAGATACACGGATGACGGTTACAAATCTTATAACACAATACTATAATCTGTTTAAAATCCTTTAAACTTTGAAGAGACTTCAACACAATTCTTCTTAAAAATTTTACGCTTTGCTACTTGAGTAATGGCTACAAAACCAAAGAAATCAATCAAATGAAAAACTAAAGCAAAGACTGATACGTAGTACGTGTTTTTGTGTCGGCAGAATTAAATGCTTTTAACGATTAAACAGTCGTATATTTTAACATTTGGAATTTTTATTACTATTAAGCGGATTAACTTCCTGCTTGGATGAATTAGAATGAGTCGGAATTTTAAGCGTCATGAACTATGGAAGAGTGCAAGACTTTATTCTTTTATCAGGGCTATGTTTGAAGTTAGTTGTACAGCCAAGGACATAAGTATTCATACATAATATCTGACAAAATTTATACTACACAGGTATGAAAAAAGCGTACAAATGTCTTCATAGGGAATATTTATTGTGAACGAGGCTTACTTCTTTATTTTTTGTGTTGGCGATAACGTCAGTCATCGCCGTGGTCTAGTAGGTAGTGTCGCCGTAGTCTAGTAGGTAGTATGTTGGCTTATTAGACATGAGGCCTCGGTTCAAAACCTAGGTCAGACTTCAAAAAAAGAAAATATATTACTTTGCCGACTTCCTTTCTCAGCTTTTTGAGAAACTTTTCGTGGCAATTTTTTATTTACCTTCAGAGTTATTGCCAGAAATCTACTGAGAGGAAGTCGCCGAAGAAATATTTTTTTTATTTCGTTTTGTTTGACATGTCTGACCTGGAGTTTGATTTGTAGCCTTATGTCAACTAAGCCAAGAAGGAATTACTAGACTCCAACGACTTCATAATGGCAGACAGATGGAACACCGAAAAATCACTTGTGAAATTTTGCTTCAAAAACACGATAAGTAATCATGTTGCATGGAATTGTAACAGACGACAAAAAATGCATTTGCATTCAGGATTCTAATCCCGGACAGTCATCAATTTCGTCTACAAAACAAAAAATGCTGTGTCTGGTGAAACCAGCAAAGTGTAGAGTGCCACGATCTTCTAAATCCTGGTAAAACCATTAATACAGATCGCTATGGACAAAAAATGTTGAATTTGAACCATGCCTTAATCAAAAAACGTCCAGAATAGGCAACAAGTCACGGCAAGGATATTTTGCATCATTAGAATGCACCTGCACGCAAGGCAAACTTGATTCAGGATGAAAAGTAGCTAACACACTCGCCGTATTCACCAGGCTTGGTTCCTTCCGGCTAGCATTTCTTGTCATCAATAGATCACACATTGGCTAAGCAGTACTTCGACTCACGCGACGAAGTCGAAAAATGGAAGACTAATTGGATTGCTATAAATGTCGAACAATTTTATGGGAGTGGAATCCACAAATTGCCTGAAGGATAGAAATAATGTGGTTAATACTTTTGTTTTTTACTTTCCCATTAAATATTAGTCTTTTTTCTCAAAAATAAACATGCTCATTTCATCAGGTACACTTGGTGTTTAATTAGATTTTATTTACTGTCCAAAAACAAAAATTAAAAATGAATTGTACATGCAAAAGAGACATACAATTAAGCAGGACAGATCTGTTTATCTAGTGTAACCCATTCTCTGAGGCAAATTGTGTCATGTTATGCAATAAACACAATAAACCCAACGCAGCAAACGCAGCTGTCTTTCAAAAATAGAATACATGGGTACATATGGAAGAGATATTTATAAAGGCAGCGCGACAACAATCAAAGATTCTCCCTGCTTAGTTTTTAGGCAAATTTCTATATTTGTTCTAGTAATGAAAGAATCAATGCTAACAGTGAGGGAATTTTTACTGGCAAGGAGTGATCAGTAGTATTGATACAGTAAAATGCATGAAATATAGGTTTTAAAAACGAGATGTATAAAATATTGCTGCCGTTGTCTTTATTACAATAAATATGCATGTTGCTAACCTAAGGCTGCAATTGTAAAATTTTTGTGCTTTCTTCGTTGCGTTTATTGTGTTTACGGCATATGCCCAAAATTAAAGTGAAAAAGAAAAAATAATATAAAGTGGGAAATTTAAACGTTTAAATTTAAAAATGCAATAAAACAAAAACGGCTTGAAATTTTTCCAGATTTATTTTTTTGTTGTGAAGTACAATTGCTCCGGTTAAAAATGGAATATTATTTCATTCATATGGCTGCCGCGGCTGGCCTCACAGTACCTTGTTCGATCGGACAAATTTTTGCGTACTTTTTCTAGTGCATGAGGTCATATCTCGGCAATGGCATCATGAATCTTGGCCTTTAGATGCTCAATTGTCTCTGGTTTGTTGTCATAAAACTTTTCTTTAACGGCGCCCCAAAGAAAATAATCCAACGTTGTCGAGCCGCAGCTTCTTGGTGGTCAATTGACATCAATATTTTGGGTAATTAAATGGCCACCAAACTTCTGACGCAATAAATCGATTGTGGCATGAGATGTGTGGCAAGTTGCACTAATCTGTTGAAACAGAACGGTTATCCTGGTGCGTTAGGTGTCTCCATTGACAGTAATGGTTGCGCCGTCCACATTTTTAGAGAAATATGGGCCAATGATGCCTTCGCTCCACAAACCACACTCGTAATGGGTGCATTGGCTTTTGTGGGTTTAAGCCCCAAATACGCCAATTTTGCTTTTTAACGTACCCACCAAAATGAAAGAGAAATGAGTTTCTTTGCATAATAGACATCATCGTGCTGTTTTTCGTTGGCCCATCTTGCGAAGCGAAAATGAAGCGGATGTTCATGCGGTTCCAAGTCCTGAACCAATTTAACTTTGTAAGGCGTCATAACGAGATCTTTTCACAAAATTCGAAGAATTTTCATTTCTTGAGGTCGATGACGATGATTCTCACGCATACTTTCAGCTACAGCTTCGATAATTTCGGGTGTTTTGGTGCATCAACAATGAAACTAGTTTCACGAATTTTAGCAATAAATTTGGGCATACCGGTCACTGTTGGTGCTTCTTGGCAACCAAATTTTGTATGATATTTTCGTGAAATTTCTTTGTTTTGGAAATAAGTTTCGAATTAATCCCAATGTTTCTCAAGCGCAAATCGATTCATTACGTTCAGTGAAGATAATATAGGCTGCCTTCCAAAATGTTAGTTGCTTTGTGTTTGAACAAAGTATCGCTGTGCAAAATATATACAATGTATTCTATTTCAAAACGTCGTCAATGTGTATTTTTAACGCAGTCAAAAAGCAATCAGGCATCGGATTTATAGCTGATGCATTGTTTGGTTACTTTACATATCTACATAGTTTATATACAGTAGTAGAACTGCATACAAACTTTGTATTGATACATTCTGGAAGGCAGCCATACTGAATTTAGCGACAGAATTGAATGACTTAAGTATTGCCAGATTTGAAATAACCGATGCTGCAAATTTAAACCGATAGATGGCCCAATTGAAATGCAAGAATTCGAATAACTCTGCTTGAAATTTGGTTTCAATAAAATATATTTTAATCAGATCAGATTAGAATTCATATAATTTATTTACAAAATATTTGCTCTAAGTCTTCCTCTTCGCCTGACATGTTTATCGGTAAAAGCAATTTGTTAACAAACTCTAATCAATTTCCTTCTCTTTTCATATATACTGGCCTTGTACTGGACTCCAGTGATCAGCATAGAATAGCCATCGAAAATCTTTTTTTTATTTTACTTGCAAATAAAACCACATGACAATAGTATTTTATTTTATTTTTTTTTTGTATTTTTTTAAATAAAATGATTAATGCAACGTTTTAAGAATTGCAATCAAATACTCATTCAATTCATTTACAATCAATGCGAGTCTTCCAATCTCCTCTGCGTTTAATTTGTATGTAAGTGTGCAAAGGATTTTGTAAGAGTTCATACATATATTTAGTTTGTTCAAGTATCCGGTAAGTATACAAAATAAAAACTATTTAAATCGACAGAATAGCATGGCTCTTCTCATCCTGACAATATTTAAACACATATAACAGATGTACATACATACTCGTACATACGTATGTATGGTATAATCGATATAATTTGTTATGTACACTTTCCACATTTCTGTAATTAAACAACAATTAATTGTATTGAATATTGGTTGGCAAGTTTGTATTTTGCATAGCAAATGTAAATGCGGAATGCTTAAGTTGTTGTTCGTTGTCCTTTTCTACCTTCTGCATCGTCTATAAATGTTTATCACCTTAAGGGTAAACGTTTAATGATTAAAAATACTCGTTCTAATTTAAGAGTTTTCTAATTTCAAAAAATCTGAAACTGAATTATACAGCCAGTACTAGAGGATGTCAAACCCAATGGGTATTAAAGGACAATAACAATCGCGAAGGAGAATCTTTAAAGAGTATATTTGCCAAAACACTGTCTGTTCATTGCGTTATCAGCTCTTATCCTTCAGTTCGAGAGATCATTTCAATCAATTCGTCTTCTGAGTCAGGATTACGATCTAGCTTCTCATACCACTTACGTTGTGTGTGTTAATTTTACACATGAGTGGCATGACCACCGACAGATTTATGAGAGACTTCTCATGGCAGTTTTATTTCGTCAGAGTTTTTGCCAGAAATCTGCTGAGAGGAAGTCGCCGAAAAAATATTTTTCCATATTTCGTTAAGCTACCGTTTAAGCTACCACGCTGCCTGCTACACTACTACGACTTCTGGGCAGATCATTTGATAGTAAATTGATATGGACATGACCATATAGAGAGCATTTCAGGAAAGGTCAGACATATCATAATAATATGCAAAGGCACGCGAGTGTAAATCAGGAATTATGCACTAAATGACCAATAGTGGCCTATGGACACACAGAACGAATATAAAGTCAAATGCAATTGGACAATATACTGAGACTAGCATGGTATGGATTGTTATGGTAATAAAAAAAGGCAATAAAAACTTGTCAAAATGCGGCGCTGAAAACTCTGTTGGATTTAAGCCCTCTATATATGGTAATGAAGACCATAGTTTTGCAGAGTATGGGGTAATGGAGATATCGTGACCTAAAAAATCTAGTGACAGACAGCACCCTCCTGAACTGGATAGAACCAGAAGGCTCTATGACTTTTGTAAATGCTTCATAATGAGATTTTTTCATAAGTATTGTTATTAAATCTTAAATGAATAAAGTAATTAGGGAACTAAGGACCTAACCTGCTTCCAGAATAAAATAATTTTAACCCATGAGGAAAGTTGTGTTCTATTCAGTTTGGATAGAAGGTACAAAGGACGGATGGGCCTGACAGTCAGACCGCTATTCGACCACTCAGCTCGCATGAGATTAAATCAAAGATAGTATACATATCACTGTATGTGGAAGCTAAGAAAAAATATGATTAACTTCTGTTGGGTGCCAGATGAATATGCAAAGAGATTAGTTTGCGTAGAGGGAGGCTTCCACAACGTTGATGAGCCCACAGCCTTTCTGTGTAGTATGAACAGATATTTAGGAAAGTGTAACATTTCTCGAACCGAATGAGGCAATCAAAACTTTGATTGAGAAATTTTTGAAGAATCACAAGAATTTTGAATGAATCACAAGAATAAATTATTGGAATATTAGTACATCCAATATCAGTTGCTGTAAAAAAATTTTTTTTTTAAAGTTTGTTAGGGCAATAGCCTTGGAGAATATATTGTAGGAATACTTTTTATAAATTCAGGGCAGGACAATGCATCGTATGGTCGCAATATTATGGCACCTCTTTCGACAATACATACATAATTGGTCAATACAACCCTTTAGTAAGGATTACGACCTAGCTTCTCACACCACTTAGGTTGTGTGTGTTTATTTTATACATAAGTGGTGGGACCTTTTCCCGACAATAGCAATACCAATAATAATGCCTTCTTAAAAAGCACGTAATGTTGAAAACAACACTTCAGTTAGGTTTATGACCTAGCTTCTCACACCACTAATATTGTGTGTGTTTATTTTATCCATGAGTGGCCGGGACCTACAGTTTTACTGAGAGGAAGTCTTTGAAAAAAATATTTTTTTAAATTTCTCTCTCTAGTATGGCTACGGCGGTAGTCGGTACAAAACTTTTAGGGATCAAATTTTCCTTTGATTCCAAAGTAATGTCTTAACTCTTGCCGCTTGCTTAGAATTTTTAATGTTGCTTCTACTCTAACTAACTTTATATTTTGGATCAAATCTTATTGTTGATGTCTTTCAGATCAATAAGTTCGTGAACATATAAATTTCTACCAGCAGTGCTCCTATTAACAAGCCAGTTGACTTCTGTCAAAGTTTAAGCAAGTTGTGTCATTTAGTTTGCAGTAGTGAAGTAGCAATGCGCAGAATGTAGCAGCAGAAGCTTATGGCGTTGTTAATGGCAACTTCAGAGAAAGCCAAGGCGGCTTTGTCGGATCGGATAAAGTGGATCGGTTTTATAATCATTTGAAAGAAATAATAGCCCTATTTGGACAAGAAAAAGTTTTGTTTCCAACTGGACAAGGTAAAGGGCATTTTCCATGGCACATATAGCTTCCTTGTCCGCCTTATTCTCCAGATTATGCTCCGAGTGACTATTTCTCTTTTAATTCAAAGGATAACATTATTTCAAACGCGAGCAATCTTATTTCTTAAGGAACCCAAAGTAAACTTAGTTGAGAAATGAAATGATATTTTATCAAAAAAAAAAAAGTTTCATTCAGTATGCCGAATTTATTGACCCAACCTCATATAATCTAACAACATTTTTTAGGCACTTTTGCTTCCACAATATGTACAGCAACTTATATTTCCTTAATAATTCAAAAAATGCGGATTTTAATTCATTTCTTCAGAGTTCTGGAAAGCGCTGCGGAGCAGCAAATTCTGCAAAGATTGGTGGAAAGAAGCAGCGATTGTGGAGTTAATTTTAGCAGAGAGTTTAACCATGAATTTTATATGGTCTTCAAACAGGGATTTCCAAACTCTTGCTGTTGATAACGGTCATATTGTTGAAGCTACATCTGTTAGGTTAGTTGTCATTTACTGAGTCTGTTTCCCTGATAAACAACGAAGCGTGTTCGCTGAATAAGCTCTGGAAAATCGAAAAAATATCGATAAAGCATCTTCAGCGATTGGGGCCATTTTTAGACGAATAGGTACAAGAACAACTAAACAAATTGTTGAATGTGTGACGATACCTATTTTTATAAGATCTAATGCATTCCGAAAAGTAACTATTTGGTGTGGATTTTGGACTGGCGGCATCATCAGTCCTTATTTCTTTGAGAACGACGTTGGCAAGGCCATCACTGTCAACGGTGAGCATTCTAGATCAATGATTATTAACTTTTTTTTTGGCCTGAATTGCAACATCTGGACACCAACGGCATGTGGAGTACCACAAGATCCAATGCAAAAAAGGTCCTATATTATGAATGGGTTTTTAAAGAATTGGTTGGCTTGCGCTTCCATTAAAACTAGCAAAAAAAAAAATGTTGAGGCGTTTGGAAGGAAACATTCATACAAGAAGAAACGTTCATCAACGATCGTGTCACAAGTTAGTCCTCTTTCAACAGATTTGGGATCCTTTAAATCTCAATCAATCTTTGTACTTACTTCCCTATTTAATTGGTCTTTACAACCCTTGAAGTCGCAATTACGACCTAGCTTCTCACACCACTTATGGTTATGGTTGTGTGGGTTAACAATAAGTGGCCAAGACCTACAGTTTAAAATCGACTCCGGATTTTTGAGAAGCTTTTCACGGCAAATTTATTTACTCTTAGGAGTTTTTGCAAGAAATCTGCTGAGAGAGGATGTCGCCGCCGATGAATTATTTTTTCATATTACGTCTTGTTATGGATGTCTGACCTGTACGGTTCGAACCGTTGTCTCACGTCTAATGAGCCAACACACTATCTACTACATAAAGGCCACTACAATGTTTCTTTATAACTCCCGACAAAGTTCAATTCTCCATTAGTGATTAAGTAAACTGCTTTAAGGAATATGAAAGCCTGGCAATAACTTAATGACGCCAAGGAACGTAGTTAAGGACGTTGCAAATTTTCTATTAAAAATTATAATCATTTTCTCTATAAATTTCGTATTGGAAATCCTAATTGAATTGAGTATTCCTGATGCAAACGTATTAACAATATTGGCAAACATCGTCTGGAAGAAGAAGTAGGAATAGTAAGAAATAGAGGAACAGAAATCATTACTGCGTGACCAGCAATTTGTAAAGTTTTCAATAATAGTTCTCTGTATACACGCTTAATGTTTGCTAGTGTTTCACCAATGTAAAGTAAAAGCATGAACAGGATATAAAAAAGGAACAACAACAACATACGGACAACCCTTGAAATAACCTATATATAAAGAAATACAGTTGATTACAACTAATTAGAAATATTTTAAAAGTTCGTGTAATTAAAACAAAAATAAAAAAAAAGATTCGACTTGTGTTGTAATAGAAAAATTTTTAATTTTTCTGTTTTTGTTTATGCAACATTAATAGAAACGTTTCTAATTAGCTGACGCTGCTATATATGCCGGCATCCAATGAAGCATCAAATGAAAACTCATTAAACATTTAATTTTATATTGGTTTCGGTACAACGCTTAATTAAAAACTTTTTACAAGTAAACAAATATTGAATGCACATACATACATACATACATGTATCCATTCATACAAATAGGGAGTAATCCTATACGGCTCTTCTATCTACTTTGTAGATACATATGTATGTATGCATATGCATATAAAAATTCTTCATTGGCATATAGAACGTGTTTAGTTCCTCTCAAAAGGCCTTAGAAAACTTATGTATTTTGCTCAGTATTGCCAGAATTTACGCCATTATGGATATGAAAAAAATTATAAAATTTAACGTAAATTATTTATTGCATACAAAATCCATCATTTTAAAAATATTTAACCCTTTTTCTTTTGAAAGTAGGGCCTTACCATTATTTCAATCAGTTATTCCGTCTCATAAATGGATTAAACGGCGCTCTCTTGTGTTAACATTATTGTATAAAACATATGAAAAGTCCAATTTTTGATTTGTGGTAAAAGTTTATAAAGGAAAATCAATAAAAAGTACACGTATTATTCCATTGGATCCTCCGGTTCCGAGGGTAACTAAACTCAATCCCCAGTATGAGTGCTCCGACATGATCAGGTTCGGTAATTCTAGAAAAGTCTACATAGACGATTGAGAATAAAGTAACATTCCGAAACGTAATTAGTCATTACAACCCTTCAATCAGGTTTACGATCCCGTTTTTCACACCACTTATATTGTGTGTGTGTTAATTTTATACATAAGGGGTGGGACCTACAGTTTAAAGTCGATTCCGAACAACAAATTTGTTTGAGAAACTTTTTGGCTATTTTATTTACTCTCAGAGTTTTTGCCAGAAATCTGCCGGGAGGAAGTCGCCCAAGAAATATTTTTTCATATTTCCTTTTGTTGAAGATGTTTGACCAGGGGTTTGAACCGAGGCCGCGTGTCTAATAAGACAGCACACTACCTCCTAGACTTTGGCGACTTCATCAGCTTCATCAATAAGCTTGATGGAATTCGGTCAGTATAGGGACTCCGTTTATTTGTGGCATCACAACGGTACACTATGTATCGAAGCCTTGGTATCGAAGTTACCATTCCAACCTACCTAGAAGCATTAAATTTTCTCCTCGTCATCTATCTTTCGAAATCAGTTTTACTTGTCCGCTTGCACCTTCATTCAAATGCTGTTTTTTTACACCCTCATTAAATCGACATACTACCGCGTGCATCCCAAGAAAACAATTTCTCTGACTATATTGGCTGAAAAACCACTTTGAGCTTCTTTATCGCACATTTGCTCCGAGAAACCCCTAATTTCTAATAAGTCAACCCTCTACCTACAAGACTTCATAAAGTAGACTTTTCTGTAATTAAGTTGTTTTTAAAATATCTCTGGCTACTGTAGCGTGATTCACGCCAAAGGCCACTGCTGAACTGATCCTGGATATTACTGTATCCAACTACATACTACTGTTTCTATCCTCTTTGATAGCCAATCAGCAATCAGATTAACTTCAGCTTTAAATTGTTAATGATTCTTGGTCACAAGACATGCCATTTAATTGTGTAGCTGATGAACTCTATAGAAAAGAATCACACACAAAAATACATACATAATTGTTCATTATAACCCTTCAGTCAGGATTATGGACCAAGTTTCTCACACCACTTATGTTGTGTGTGTTAATTTTGTATACATGAGTGGCGGGACCTACAGTTTAAAGTCGACAGACAGATTTTTGAGATAAGAATCATTCTTACCGAATATTAAACAACATAAGCAAGTAGGCATACCTCTAACTTCCGATAGGCTGGTGTTTATGGGTACTTAATGGTCATCGTACCCTAGTAGACAGTGTGTCCTCTTATTAAACGTGATGCTAACGCCAGACATCTCCAACGAAACGGAAAATGAAAAAATATTTCCTCGGCGATTTCCTCTCCCAGCAGATTTCTGAAAAGTTTCTCAAAAAATCTGTCGTTCCGAGTCGACTTTAAAGTGTCGCCACTGATGGAAAAATTAACGCACACGACATAAGTGGTATGAGAAGCTGGATGTAATGATCAATTATGTATGTAGATAAATCCAATAAATCCAATACCTATATTTAGTTAAGAATTTTTATTTACACTTTATATAGATCAAGACAAAATGCTAGTCGGGATTTGATATTTTTTTTGACACAAGTGGTTTACGTTGTGCAATAGACCCACGCAAGGTTTTCTCATTTAGACATCTTCTTATTATTACACTTTTGGATGATCAACCCATTTTGAGCCATAAATTAAAAATCTTTGATATACAGTGAGGTGGAAAATAATAAGGACATCAATGTGACGCTTAGAAATTTTATGAGAATGTAAGTAAAATGAGAAAATTGTAAATAAGTAACTTCACTAATCCGCAGATTATATATCACAAAGACCGATTCGATTGAGATTTTATTAAATTTTAAAATTTTTATTAAATTAAAATTAAAACAGAAATTTTTTCTGTGGAAAAATATAAGGACACCCCATTTTCATGTCAAAATAGGTTTAAAAAAAGTAATCATATAATAACAGATTCACGCTATTTTAAGAATTAATGTTGTCTAGGTTTTAGGCTATATTTTGTAGACACTCTGATGGTGTCTAAAAGTGGTAGACATCACCTGAGCATATGGTTAACAAGATTCTGCCATACCATATCCATTATATATAACAATTTGTTAGACAATCTTCTTTGATTGTTGGTTTTGCTTTATTCCATATGTTCTCGATCGAATTTAAATATGAAGATAGTGTGAGATAGTGTAATATATTGTTATTATGACCTTCAAAGTACACTTTGCAGTATATTTAAGGTTATTATCGTGCTGAACTACGCATCAAAGTGGCATATTTTAATTTGGCTTAGGTTAGGTAATCGGGTAGCTTCCCATTCACAGGCAAGTTCACTCCGTGACCCATATGGCCCATTGTGTGTGAGATAAGTAAGATGATTCGTTAGTGGTGGGTTTGAACACCCCAATCTCCTGATAAAACCGGCCAGTGTGCCACTAAGGGAACTTCGCCACCATGCCTATTTTGTCACCGAAAAACCGACAACGTCTGTTCAGAAGTGCAGGGCACTCGCATAAAAGATGTTGTACCGATTCCGTTTCCTCGACATCATGGCAGTTTCTGCAGTAATCCTGGTGGGGCAAACCGAGCATGTCAGCGAAACTGCGAATATCGCAGTATCCCTGTTAGAATGCAAACCTTTTTCTCGTCGAACTCAAGTAGTTCCCTGGTTCTCCCGCTGGCCACTGCTAGACACAATAGTTTTGAAATCCGGCAACCAGGTACGCTGGACCGTTCGTGGTATGTTGAATCCCATGTTGCTTTTTTCTAATTTGGGAAAGTATTCTGGTAGAGACCCATATACCCCTCTATTGTGTCCTCTTTAGACATCTTCGATCCCTTTCGTACCAGTTTGTTCGCCTTTTCGTTTCCCTGTATGCCACAGTGGCGGGTGTCGACGTATATGGTGTAGAGAATCCATGCAACTGCTGACGCCCTTTGATTTGATGAGATGAAATCCTAGTGCTTTGATTGAGATCAAGTTCGAAGGCGGTGGGTCTTTGGTTTTTACAATGCATGCAGCTGGTTCAATAGCAAAAGCTTCGTCTGAGTTTATCGAAATAGACCCCAGTTCCACATTATTTTATTCGGCTAAATGTCGAGATATTACAAAACAATACCTTACTTTCTAAATAGCTTGTGTAAGATATAGCGACAATACTTAGCAAAATAAAAATGTATGCTTTATAAAATTGTAAATCTTGACATATATTTAATATTTGTTAATTGTTTAATATTCAGTTTTTTAATTTGAAAATATCTCAGCCCCTTTTGTTTTAAATCGCAAATACAAAAGTATATAATAAATATGATTTTGGGGGTATGATATCATAAATAAGAGCTCATTTACAGATTAAATAACATTTAATTACAGAAAACAAAACGGATTTTCTAACATTGATGAGATGAACATTTGAATTTCTAACATACCAAAGACACTACTAACATCAAACAACTAACGGGATAACAGCTAACCTTCACTAAGAAAATATTAACAGCGGCAAGCAATTTGACAGAAGGAAACGTGCTGAAATTGTTGAAAGCCCAATAAGTTGACATACTCAACGACTGCTCAAATTACATACAACAGCAGTTCTTAAGTAAGTATTATTTTTTTTAACAATGTTTTGTGTTTGGGGATGTTTAGGTTTTAGGTCCTGGAAAATAATATTTTCGAAATTAGGATGTGGTAATGCGGGCAGTGAAAAAACACACACACACACACACACATACAGTGAATGTTAAAACAAACGATATCGATTGTAAAGTAAATAATAAATACATAAACATTTACGAATATATTCATAGTAAATTAATAATAACTGATATAACTATAGACGTGTGTGTGTGCTGTATGTATGGATGTATGCCACTTGCAATGAAACCTAAATCAAGGAAGGGTTAAACAAAACACATCGTACTATTAAAGCCAGTGTATGGAAATCGACAAGAGAATCCTTATAAATGTTGTTTCATTATTATTTGCAAAAGTTTCAATGTGTAGGCAGCTTATTGTTGTTGTTGTTATTGTATTATTTACAAATTGAAATTTTGATGAATCATTTCTAGAATACATTACAAATATACATATATGTACGCCACGTACGCTGTAAGTAAAAGTAAGGACTTTATTGCAAAAGCATGTATTCCCTCAATCGTACATATACTGCGTTAACAGATAAGCTTTATGAACACTTTTTTGCATTTTGCAATCAGGGGAAATTCAACAAAACTCTTATACTCGTTATACGAAGCCAAGGAAACGAAAAGCTTTCCTAAACAAGTAACATTAAAGGCTGCACAACCGGTCTCATATTTCTTTTTGTTGATTACAACTGCCACACAGCTGATTTTCAAAAGGTTGACAAAAATTTATCCTGATTTTCTATGGAAGAAAGCTTTCAATGTTTTTAACATATCACCGTACACATCTATAGAGAGCATGCGCTTTAGAACTGCAATACAATCTACCCCTGATAGAACACTGCCATTGTAAACTGCAAGAGATTATCGAAAAAAGAGAACGAGAGCATACAAAGTAGGACTCAATTGTTCTCAATGTTTTTGCAAGCTTTTTTTTGTTTTTTTTTGCAAATTCCCAAGCACTTTACATGTTTTGTAAAATACTTTTTAATGTAAAAAATATTCTGTTCATCGTTTAGTCTAGCAAGTGAGTTGGTTGCGACAAGGACTACAATCTGTCAACTAAGTCCCCAGCAATTCCTGCCATTTCTTTGCCAAAGCAGCCAAGACTTAAACTATTTTTACACAAGACTTGTAATAAATATCAAGTAAACACCAAAAAAAAAAACCCAACAACATCGCTCTACGACCAGCTAAAATTCTGTACGTGTCCTGTTTCCAACAGCTTGAATACAGGATGAAAGTAAGCAACAAAAAAAAACAAATAAAAAGAGAGTGGCAAAGCAACACTAAACAGAAAAATATCCTGGTTCCCAGCGAAGTTTGACGAGCTGAACATTGAAATTTTCTATTCAGTTGGTGACACGTGCCTCAGGAAGACGTTACAGGGCTACGCTGCTCTTGGCAAAATAAAAAAAATTTGAAAAAAATAAAAAAAATATTTTTGTGTGTTCTCCCCCAAGCAAAAATGGTGTTTTGTGAAAATAAATGTAAAATTAAAGACTAAAGTGAACAAAACTGTTTGAACAAAAAGCCAAATGTGAATGAACTTTCAATGTAAACACTAAACCAATTGAAAACTTTCTTTTATTTTTTTTCTGTTAAACAATCGAAATACGATTAAAAGATGAAATATATGCCAGGTAAATATTTATATTCTTACTGTTAATTTTAAATCATTTTTAAGTGCTAAATAATAAATAAAAAATATTATTCCATACATACATATGTATATATATTATTAAATATATTTGTATTGCAAATATAATGTCGTATAAAAATTATGCCACAAAAAATTATAAAAAAAATTTGCATTAATTTTAACAAAAGCCGAATATATTCCATAAATGATTTTAACATTTTTGGGTATACAGTGTTAAACAAAAGTGAGTGCATAAATATTGAATAAAATTATTATAAACTTTTTTTTGGGTTTTTGTTTTCTTCCCAAAATATTTTTTAGTTACTTAAAAGTCAGGTCAACGTCTTGGGTGCTTTTTTGCGAAATTGAAACCCTGTTCGTGTGCTATCGTTATTAAACTCATTCATTTTAGACGATATATGTATGTATTTTTGTACTTGTCATATGTATACACATATGTAAAGCCTAATTTCAAATACTGTTTATGCCCCTACTTCTTATTATGTTCAAGCATTAATTTTAATTGAGTAAATATTCGTTTAATTGACAAAATTATTTTAAGTGTTCAGGCATGAATTTTAATTGAGTCAATATTCGTTTAATTGACAAAATTATTCTAAGTGTTCAGGCATACGCAAATCAGCTTATTCAATATCATTTGACAGCTAGACAACAACAACGTTTTTTATTTTTATAACAATACATAAATTTAACACTAAACCTACAGTGACGGGAGAAATTACTCATTTAAGCATTTTTTTTACCGGAATTTCTTGAAGATATTATTATAACACCTGTATTTGTCTTTACGGCTTCTATTAAAAAATACATTGAATATATTTTTGAAGATTTACTCCTATCTTGTATTTTTTTATCGATGAATGCATGTAATCTGCCCTAACTACTGCGGGAAGTTATTTGCCTTGAGAATAGGTTCTATATCTTGATTTACATATTCTGTGATATAAAACCGCTGTTTTGGGCATTTTTGGCATTGCCTGGTATGATTCGGTATATTGAGGTATATTGTTCGTTTTCTGGCAAGTGGCTATTCACTCCACTCTAAGCGAGTATTTTGTTAATATAAATTCTTATTTCATTGTTTTGTTATAGTCCTTATACCCAAAATTTCGAAACATTCAAAGTATTTTAAATCTTTAGAAATTTTTAATAATATATAGTAGAGAATGGAATAGGAATAGAAATACAAGAAGTATCGGTAGATTTAGTGTTAATATAAATAAACTTACCTTCCACATCACTCGCCATTTTTATTTGAAAATACAAATATCTACAAAATTTGTTCGCATAAGTTGTAACGTTCTCACTAAACACACTTATGACAGTGCTGCATTTCAAGTTTTACTCAATATTACAACAATTTATGAACTTTATAACAATTTAATTGAAGCTTTATATGAAATATTGAGCTCAATAATAGCGTTTATTGCGTTTTACGCAATAAAGGTGCATATATGAACAACGTTTAACCTTGACCTTACTAACTGAACATGAGGCTCATTTTGATTATCAAATCAATGTAACAAGAGAAATATCTAACATACCGCAAGCAAATTTCATGACTTTTATTTTAAAAATGTTTTGAAAAAATTCATTAAAAAATAATTGAGAATTATTGAATATTTACACCGAAATATAAAATAGTAAGCCTCAGAGGCTCACGTAAAGTAGTTCATATTTTTTAAAGATTTTTTAAGTTTCTTCATATCTTTGTAAGGCATCTTCTATTTATAAAAATGTTTATCTTTTATATACAAAGTAACCTTTCGTATTCAAATTAAGTGGTAATTACTATATATATATGTATATATACATATATAGATTTTGTAGCGAGAGTAACTGTTTGCTATAAAAAATGTGATAAAATGTTTCTTGTAAGAAGAAACCAGTAGTTGTTATATATGATTATTTTTTAATAGGTATTTAGAAGCTCATGTCAGTAAGAATTGTTACATTTTTATATCAGTAGGTTAAATATTTAGTTAAATTAATACTTAGAGGATTACAAAAGTCCTGTACTATAGGTAGGGCAAATAATGTTGGTCTAAAATGGAGACCATGTTAAACAACTTTAATGTGACTCTTTTTTTAATGTCTTTGAAACTTAGTTTTAGAAAAATTAAATTTTTCAGGTATCGCTTGCATTACAATTCTGTTATTCTGCTATAAAATATATAGAATATCTTATCACAGATGACTTTTTTTATTTATTTGGGTCTTGAAAATAGATCATAAACATCTCAGGTAATTTGTAAGTGGGTATTAGGGATCCCGATCCCGAAATCCCGGGTTTACGTGATTTTCTCTTAAAAACAAAAAATTAAAAACCAATGTTTTATTAAAAATGTTATTTATTTTTAATCTTATATATTATATGTATATAAAATAAAAACACAACATAAAGTAACAAAAAAGCGTAAATTAGCAGAAATAAAAATAATTAATCTGTGTCTACATGCCATTAGTAAACACATTAGTGAAGAAACAAATATACAGTTATTGTTTATTATATTGTGTATTATATATACTTATATTAATTTTTTAAAAAGATCAAATCCTCTAATATTTCATCCTAGAGCATACGCTGCCGCTGATAAAAATCTTTCGCAATTTACCCTTGTGGGCAGAATGGTTTAAAGATAGCTATATGCACTATATTAATATTCACCTCTATCACCTCCTGATATATTTATTTATTTATTAGTTACAATACAATTACAAATTATATTCTAATTGTATACGAGCTGAGTAACTTTGGTGTAGTATCACAAACCAGAGTCTTTGGTCCTCACGTTAATAGTCTAGCACACTACCCACTAGACTACCAGGACACCCTTGCCTCCTGATGTAAATAAATTTAATTAATTAAATTAAATTTAATTAATAAAGTTGAGTATCTTAATCATCAGTTCTATTAACAGATTTTTTTGGACTTTTACATTCTTCTATGGCAGCCTTTAACTTTTTAACAATGGAAGTTGTGTTCACGTCCAATTCGATGTCTGGTGAATTAGAAAATTCACTGAATTATTGCATGATACACTCGAAAAACTAAATGGATGTTATTTAATGTAATACTAAATAATAAAAACAATGCCAAAAATTAAATTTTTTTCTTACTTTATATAATATACATATATGTAATCCCAAAAATACCGAAAAATCCCGGGACAAGTTTTAAGATCTCCAAATCCCGAATCCCGAGATTTCCCGATTGGCATCCCTAGTGGGTACATCCGTGAGTTCGCATTTTGGCCTACTTTTTCCAGCAATTCACAATACCTACCTATCTACCTCATGCAGTCTTTCAAAGCTGGCATTTTTGCTTGTTTTTGCGGACGATAATAGCCTCCTATACATAATAGCCTAGAGCCCGTTGTTTAGCATATAATACCACTCTTCTTTTTAATAATAACCAACAAAATTAAATAGAATATAGAATCTCTACACTAGCATATTGTCACACAACCACCTTGGCCACTGAATCATCATATGTCAATTCAGTTGGAACTTTCTATTTTAGGCAAAAAAAGAAGTGAGTACTCGTTGCGGGTTACTTAATTTCTTGAGGAAATAAAAAGCCTCAAACAACGCATTTTGCAGGGTGTATTGGCAGTTCTTATACTGCCTCCGGTTACTATTAAAATCAAATTCACCAATTCTTTTATAAAAAAGTCTTTTTCGGAAAAAGAGTAAATCAAAGCATTTTAAAGTACAGAAATAGACTTATTGTATATGCGTATACATACATTCATACATACACATAATTGGTCATTACAACTCTTCAGTCAGGATTACAACCTATCTTCCCACACCATTTATACTGTGTGTTAATTTTATACACGAGTAGTGAGACCTACAGTTTATAGTCGACTCCGAATGACTGACTGATTTTTGAGACACTTCTCAGGGTAATTTTATTACACTCTCCCTTTTTTTTGCCAGAAATCTGCTGAGAGGTGGTAGCCGAAGAAATATTTTGGGGTTTGAACTTAGGCCTCAGCCAACATACGATCTACTAGATTACAACGACTTTAAGCAAGAAAAAAAAATGAAGTCTTTGCAGGTTACTCTGCTGACTGTAGCGTTGTGATTTCTATTTCTTAAATAAATGAAAACTGTCATCAAACACTGTATTTTGCAGGGTGTATTTGCAATTCTTGTGTTGCCTCTGGGTACTATTTACATCAAGGAAACCAAAAAAAATTTTTTCGATATATTTTTATTTCGAATTAAAAACCCGAAAGAAAAAACAACTATTATAGTATTTATGAATGTACATACATACATACATATGTATTATAATGAAAGGTTTAGCATGTTCGAACTTTTATAATTTGAAACATATTAAAAAAAAAGAATTAAAGTTTTTGTATAAATTTTGTAAATGGGTTTTGTTACTGTTATTGCAATAGTTTACTTTAGATTATGAATTTTATAACTTTTTATACATATTATATGCATATGATTTTCTAACATTCTAAATACTGTGTCCAAATAATTAAAAAAAAAATAATTAGCCAGCTATACTACTGAAAATCATTATTATCTCAAGAAAATTAATTTAACATGCGGTTGCTAATTATTACCACCATTTAGAACTATCCTCAACTAGCTTGTTGTATTCATTATTATACAAACTGTATCATATCGTACACTGCAGAACAAAACTTATTCTACATGATGCTCAAATTGTTTTCCAACAGAAAATTTCTGGTATAGGAACAAGTTTTACAGTTAGTGTATAACTATTTGTTGACTAAGGGCCATTATAATAACTTGCCGTTAACTAAAGGGAGGTTATTAACTGGCAAATAAATTGTTTTTCACTATTGTAAGTGGACAATATGGTAGAAGTGAGTGTTAAGCTACAGAGAGGATCATTCTACTTTTAACTTTTAAAGTTAAGTTTATGTTTGTAATTGCCATATTATATATTATTTTCAATATGGAAACTTCAAAAATAAACAAAATGAGAAAACACAACAACAAAAACAGAAGCTAGTCGTTGCCACTGTGTTTAAAAAAAGTTTTATCGACTTTGCTCCGGCACTGCCATATTTTTGAAAAAGTTAAATTTATTTTATCTGTAGGTTGTAATAACGAAAAGAAGTTAAAGGTGACTTTAAAGTTCACTTTAGCTAAAGTTACCTTTAACTAAACCCAATTTTAACGGCAAGTTGTAATAATGGCCCTAAAAGAATTAAAAACACCTTTCAAATCGATCAAAACAAATTTAAAATAATATGAGATAAAACGTAAAAAGTTTTTAAAATTACATTTCTTGCATTTGCCTTTCCAAATTGTTTAATTTTTGTTTTTAAGACTAAACTCTTGCAGTGCATATTGTTGGAATAACAGGAAGGTACTTATAGGAGAAAGGAAAGAGGGGTAGACTGTGACAAATTTTATTTTTGGAACTTTATTTTTATGACCAGTGTATATTACCTTAGTCACCTTATTCTCATATATTATCATATAATGTCAACAATCAGACAATCACAAAACACCTAGGGTCTCTGGTAGGAATCGGTCTCACGGCCTCGACATTTTAAGTTTAGCATAATATCAACTTGACCATTCGGGCATATATCTTCTCCAATTTCGAACAAGCATAATATCTCAGCTGTTTCTGGCAAAAACTCGGAGTGTATAGTAAAATTGCCATTAAAAGTTTCACAAATCAAAGTTTCTTGTTTCATTTTCCTTAGTTGAGCCACGGTCGCAGTTGCTTTATTCTTTCGCTACTTCAATTATCGTTGCCCAGTGAACTTTTCAGTGACATATGGATAACAATTCGATATTACAGAATTGCTCTATATCGCCGCCGGGGTGGTAAGGTCCGCATCGTACAAGTTGTAGGTCGCATCACGAATAAATAAAATTAACACAGACAATGCGATTGAAGCAAGGTTGTAATCCTGACTAAAGGTCGCTTAATGACCATCTAAATAAATAAGCGGTTAGTTTCAAATTCGATTTTAATTGTTGTAAACAAGTTGAAATTGTAATAATTTTTCGGAAAAGAACACAAACAGAAATGAAATAAAAAAAAATATATTTTTGTTTTTTATTTCAAATGGAAATGTTATGAAATTGGGGTTTTTCACCAATTAAATGAATAAAATATATACTTTGCTGTTGCATGATGATACTATTAATTTAGTTATCAATTTTTACGACATTTCCAATTGTATCATTGTTAAACAGAGAAAACTCCACTGTAAGGTATCGTATACCACGCTCACTTCGATTATTCGTGCACCACGCTCACTTGATTATTTGTGTAACACGCTCAATTCGATTATTTTACAAAATTGTTCTTAATGCAAGAGATTTGTTTATGTTTATATACATATGTACATACATACAGTGTATTACATCCCAGCCAACATTTTTGAAAATTTTTAATCAAATTCGAATCTTTTTTATTCTTTTGCGCGATTAGTGACTACGAGCGGCTCTTCTTAAAAAGTCATTTATGAATCATTTTCTATATAAGTTTAGAGTAATTTTTGACCCTTTTACTACTAGTTTTATGATCATTTTCGAATCGCTTTCTAATCATATATTAGTCTTATTTACCTTCGTTTATGATTCTTTTTCGAGTCGTCTTTCAGTCATCGTTTAATCGCATACGAGTCTTTTAGGAGTAATTTATCTGTATGTTTGTATTAATTTGGACTCCTTTTTAGTTTAGTAAAAAAAATATTTTCTAGCTTTTTAATCGCGCAGAAGAATCAAAAAAGACTCGAAATTGATTACAAATTTTCAAAAATGCTGGCTGGGTATAATACCTTGGTTGTATTCGAAATTTAAAAATTATCCCTCAAAATAACTAATCAGGCTACATACATACATATTTTATTTAGAATACTTTGTTTATTTATTGTTTTATTCGTTGTTTATTTATTAAAATAACATTTTGTTGTCATGACATAATCCATTATGTTTACATACATGTTATCCAATTGTTAGAAATATTATATAAATAAACGTTACAAATATGTTAATAATCATTTAATATTAATATACATATGTATGTATGCATGTATACGATTATAATTATTTGGTCACAATAAACTACCAAAAATATGTAACGAAGAAGAACCGACCATTGCTAAGCAATTTCATGCATCAGTGGTAAGTAAGATTATTTATTCAAAATAATAGAAGAAAAAGTAACATATTTGTATACATAAATATAAAATATTTATATAATTAAAGTTCATTGTTTGAACAGCTACATTATTGAAGGAAATACTTCCATAATCAGTTTTTGTACTAATGCTAGAAAGATTTCAAAGCAAAGTCTATCTACACTTAGCCAAAGAGACTGATATCCATAAGAAGAAGAAAAATAACTTAATAATAAAAGGCTATTGTTAAGGTTAATAGAAAAATTGATCTGAGGCAAATGAAGTTGACAACTAAAATACGAGAAAATAGTAGAACGTTAGAAGGCTTTGTTTGCCAAAGTTAAAAAGATAAAATTATTGATAATTTTTTGCCATTTTTCTGATAATTTTATTAAGCTTCTCGCACAATAACCCTGAACTAAGAAATAAGAAACAATTTTATTTTACAAACAATATTTCATTAATTTCATAATTGGTCATTACAAACCTTCAGTCGAGGCTACGACCTATCTTATGTGTTTTAAAGTCATTTTCTAACGACAGACTTTTTCCGTTCCCAATAATACTCGCCGCAGCCTGAAAGACACTGCAGTGGTCTGGCAGTCTTATAGACTGAGCTATTCCAACCGATTCCAAATTATCCAAATTATTCCAATAATTATCTCCAGTGCCGACGTAGGTGTAGTGCGCAAGGCACCACTGATGATAATACACGCATTTCTCTGCAGTCGCTGTATTAGTTGCGAATTAGTCTTCTTTTCAAGTCGCCAGCAGTAATATTTTTTAAATATCTACTGTCTGCGAGATGTCAGAGTTGGGGTTTGAATTCATCAGTTCTTATCTGGTTGCCTACTGGTATACGTTCACTAATTCTTTGCTTCAAAATAATAAGATTTGTCGTGGTCATCAAAATATGCATTTGCTTGCGTTTTTTTTTATCGTCAGGGACTAGTTTCTTTCTGTTGAGTCATTTTTATAGGTTTGACAGCAAGAAATAGTCACCGGAAAATCAATCAGGAGTATACGTCCCATAAAGGGGAATTCGTAGGCGTGAATGTTTCCATGGATGTTTTCCTTGGAAATTGCACATGTGTGCACCATTGCAATGTCTTGGAGTAAAACGGTTTTTTTTATAGTTTTTTTATAGTTTTTTTTAATTCCTCATAAATCGACACAGTAACGATTTTTACGCCTATCAAGCAGAGAACATCCGTTCGTTGATGATTGACCAGTGCAACGCACAGTGCATTACAGACAAAATTTGGTCTTTAGCCGGACTATACCCCTATGGGATTATCTTCCTGTAGAGATCTTTCCTATCCTTTTCTAAGAAAATAAATATATTCCAATCTAATATTTATAAACACCATTTCCTCTTTCTTCTTTCTCAGAAGCAATTATCTTAGTTTTATTAGAATTCACGGCATGAGTAGGGATTATCTTCCAAGTGCTGATAAAACCCAATGTTGTATATGATTCTTCTTCTTTAGAAACAGCTGATGCTGCGTTGGCAAACTTTGGCCGAGTGATTTTTGGATATTTCTGGAACGTTGATCCAATTTCCATGGGAACGGTTTTAAATGCTAGTCTCTGTTGTGCTACGGTGCATGTAAATTAGATCCACTGTTACGAAATGGTATAAAAATGGCGTCTGAACAACAGTAAATATTATCGCCAAGTTTTCGCACGATTATGTTTATCTTGTGATTAGATTTCTTCTACCAAAATGATTTTTCAAAACAGGAGTCGCTAAGTCATGTAAAATTCCTATGATTTTTACAATCTTTTGTGCTTTTAATCTCCTATTGGCTATCACCATATCGTTAATTTTAAAAATGTGTGGGATGTTCAGAATGTTTCTTGTCTTCTGCGCTTTTCGATCGTAATGAAAGCCAGTTATCGTCTTTTTAGCGATTGAAATTGTTGGTGCATGCCTAGAATTTTGGAATTTTTTTAGAGAATTCAAATTTCTCTTTTATTCAATCGCTAAGTAGTCTGCTTTTATCGCAAGTCAAATGAAGGGTCTGCCAAATAACTTTTTTTTGAAAATGCTTTAAAAAAAACTACCGAATATATTCTCAAATTTCTTTTTTTATTTGAAAGTACAATCCTTCCGGTTAATAATGAAAAATAATTTCAATCAAATGGCTGCCTCGGCTGGCCATGCAGTAGCCTACACGATCGGTCCAATTTTTAAGCACATTATCGATTGTGTGCAGCTGTATTTCACCAATGGCTTTACGAATATTGTCCTTTAAAGCGTCAATTGTATATGGCTTGTCGGCGTAATACTTATCTTTGACGGAACCCCACAAATAATAGTCCAACGGTGTCAAATCGCAGCTCCGGGGTGGCCTAACGACATCAGCTCTGCGGCTGATAATGCGATCTTCAAAAACAGGGCGCAAAACATCGAGTGTAGCTTCGGCTGTGTGGCACGTAGCGCCGTCATGTTGAAACCAAATGTTGTCAAAATCCTCCTCTTCAATTTTTATGAACAAAAATTCGTTCAACATGGCCCGATAACGATCGCCATTGACTGTAAGGGCCACTCCTTGCTCATTTTCAAAGAAAAATGGCCCAATTATGCCTCTGGACCAAAATCCACACCAAACAGTGAGTCTTTTTGGGTGCGTCGGCTTTTCAATGTATGCGTGCGGGTTTTCTGGGCCCCAAATGCGACAATTTTGCTTGTTTACATACCCGCTAAGATCAAAATGAGCTTCATCTGAAAAGATGATTTTTTTGCCAAAATCGGCATCTTCTGGTGTAGGCTATTGCATGGCCAGCCGAGGCAGCCATTTGAATGAAATTATTTTCCATTATTAACCGGAAGGATTGTACTTTCAAATAAAGAAAGAAATTTGAGAAAATATTCAGTAGTTTTTTTTTAAAGCATTTTCAAAAAAAAAAAATGTTATTTGGCGGACCCTTTACAAACAAATTTTGACATCAGTCAACAGACAGATTTCTGAAGACAGGAGCAGTGTTGCCTTGCTTTTTTTAAAACTCGGCAAGGTAGAAGTGGCTGTCCCCTAGGTGGAGTCCTGAGCGGACACACTTAGGCCGCACACAGGGTCCATTGTGATAAAAAAAACTCGGCAACCTAAACTATAATTTATTTATTCACTTCAAAGTTGACTACCTGTTAAGGCGGAACTGGCAATTCGTAGGACTGAACTGACAAAATCCAAATGATTTGAATAATTTTCTACAATTTTTAACACAATCCTTCTAATACATAAGACTGTATTTAGGAGTCTGTATTAACAGTATAACATGTTAGTATGCCTGTTTAATCATTATTGTATTATATTTGACAAGCAATTAGTAAATTTATTCACATTGAAACATATTGACTGATGGCAAAACCTTATGTGTGTCGAATATGGGGATGAACATATTTTCGATGTTGCTTTTATACTTTATTTGCTCTCCCTTTTAATGGAATTAACAAAATATGAATTGAAGCTTGCAAATATAATTCGATTATATTTTTAATTATTTATTACAAGGAAGTAAATTATTTTAATTGAAACATGAATTCCCCAAATGACTGTAATTTATAGACATACCATGTATATACACATACAGTTGAGGGCAAAACTAATTAAGCAAATTACAGTTTAAAAGCTATTGCTGACAATGGAAGGCAAAAAGCTAACAATTTCGATATATTTTTTGTAATAGAGTGCTTGAAGCTACTCGTAGATGGTAAGAAAGTCATGTATTGTGTTTACTACAATATCACTTTCACTGTGTATTTAAACGAATCATCTTGTAAACTCTATTCACCATGCAGAAGACAAGCCTAATCGAATTATATATGAGAATCTAAACAGAAACAAGCTTAGATAAAACACAGCAAATATATAAAAAATAGATTCATTATTGATTTCTAAAGTCGCCGTAGTCTTGTAGGTCAGATTTGGCAGGTCAGGCTTCTCCAACAAAACAAAATATGAAAAAATATCTCAGCAGATTTCTATCAAAAAACTCTGAGAGTAAATAAAATTGCCATGAAAGTTTTTCCACAATCTGTCATTCACATACACAACATAGGTGGTGTGAGTAGCTACGTCGTAATCCTGAGTTGTCATCTGCCTGGATATATCAATACGGTGGAAATAAAAATCACACTGCAAATGTTGTAAACAATTAGTTGGCGCAACTACAAATTGTTAACTTAGATTAGTACCCCCTGTTCCGCGTCCTTAAATAGTTAGGTAGGTTGGGTTGGGTACTTTGATTACAAAAACTCACTTGAGTACACATGGCGGCCCGTTGTGATGCCACATGTAACGCAGTCCTTATAGTGACCAAATTCCCTTGATCAACATAGGACCTTCACCCCGCGTTCTTAATTTTATATGAAATATAGGCGTGGAAAAAAGACTCTCAACATCAACAAACCCCCTCAAAGAGTCAGCTTTATTGTCAACTTGTCTTCTGCGTCTTTTTTTATATTTATCCAATGCATTTGAAGTCGCCGTAATCTACTAAGCAGTGTGCTGGCTTATTAGACGTGAGACCACATTTCAAACCCCAGGACAGACATCTCTAACAAAACGAAATATGAACAAATATTTCTTCGGCGACATCCCCTCAGCAGACTTCTGGCAAAAATTCTGAGAATAAATAAAAACTAGAGAAAAAAATATAAAAAGTCTGTCGTTCGGTGTCGACTTTAAACTGTAGGTCCCGCCCCTCATGTATAAAATGAACGCACACAACATAAGTGATGTGAGAAACTAGTTCGAAAGCCTGACTAAAGGGTTATGATGACCAATTATGTATGTATGTATGTATAGAAAATACGAAATGTCTCCAATGGCTGCACAGTCAATCATGAACCTGGTGTTGGTGATATTTAAATCTGCGACATTGGCTGATTATTGCACAGTTTATCACATTCATCATATATTCGAAACTATGAAAGAGGAAAAATATATGTCACCAACATAATCAGGGGAAGTCGCCGTAGTCTAGGAGATAGTGTGTTGGCTTACTAGACGTAAAGCCAGGGTTCGAGCCCCAGGCCAGACATCAAGACAAAATACAAAAAGTATTTCTTCGGCGACTTCCTCTCAGCAGATTTCTGGCAAAAACTCTGAGAGTAAATAAAATTGACATGGAAAAGTTTCTCAAAAATCTGTCATTCGGAGTCGACTTTAAACTGTAGGTCGCACCACTCATGTATAAAATTAACACACACAACATAAGTTGTAAAAGAAACTAGGACGTTGTACAATGGGTCAATTCGACCTCCAAGTACTGTACTTGTCTTAATTGCCAAGTACACGTCCTCTAACCTAACCTAACCTAACATAATCAGGATCTCTAAGGCACCCATGCACGGTCTATTTGATTTGCTGATTGAACGTTAAAGACGATTGCCTGTTTCATTACTATGTGACTAACACTGTTTACACTTATGGTCACTATGTTATTTCTTTGTGTATGTATAGGTAGCATATTGAATTGCTGTTAAAGAAAGAACAACTTTTAAAACTAAACTAGTTTTGTATGAATAAGCAGAAAAGTTTTTAATTTTTTTGTTTATACAACACAATATAATTGTTGTGTATAATAAATTAATAGATTTTTAGTTTGTACGATACTACACATATAAATAAATGTAACTTAGTTAGAACCAGTCACTTACTTAACAATACATACGTATTATATTGTACTCTCTCTCCGGACTGTTTGCATATGTTTCCGTATATTTCCCTTGCTACAGCTTCTTGAAAATCTATTATCCATAAAAGTTCTTAAAGAAAATTATTTTTCTTTCATTATTTCAAAATTTACTTTCTTTTTATTTATTTAATTAGAAAATGAAACAAAGCAAATTAAAAAAAATAAATAAATTTTATTATTTGATCCCGGGGTCAATTTGTGTTTTGAGAATATTTTTTCTTTTTTTTTAAATTATTGCCACAAAGTCAACCGTCTCACGTAAGATTCAGAGGGTAAATAAGGAAAAATTCATTTTTAAATGTAATTGAACAGAATGTTTGTTACCTTTTGTAAAGGAATTTTTGTTTGAAATGGATTTACATGTTCAAACATTTTTGCAATGCGCTAGTGAGTCTAATTTGGATTGAAATTATTACAAAAATTGTTCATGTTTTTATATGTATCATTAGACTTCATTACAAATTCATAAGTTTGCAAGTAAATTATAGGCTCGGGAAAGAAAAATGTATATCATTGCAGTGAATGATATTTCAGAAGATTCATTAGAAATTCAATTTCTTTTAAAAATATTGTCTTAATATCAATCTAATATTGACCAACCAAGTCCTAGTAAGTAACAGTGTTTCATTTAAGACGACCAGTTATTGTGCAAAATACTTTTTCGTAAAGTAGTTCAATTGAATTGCAATAAAATTGCAAAAAAAATTGAAATAAAATTACAATAAATAACACATTTTGGCCTATAGGCCATATAAATACATACCTTACTTCGTTTGCTCGAGGCTTTTTTACTATAGTAAAACTACGAACATCTGTACTAAAGATTACAAACTGATTACAGATTACAAACATCAGTTGCCTTATTTGAAAAAGAGAAAAATTATGCCAGATTTCAACACAAAATGTTCTGAGTCGGGTGGTCATCACGTACCATTTTAGTGGCTCATAGTGATTAACCATTAGCTTATGAAATATCTACGGCCTAATAATAGGTAGATCATATAAGTACTGTGTCGGCTTATTTGACGTGAGGCCACGCTTCAAATTCCAGGTCCGACATCTCCAACAAAACGAAACATGAAAAAAATATTTCTTCAAACCTTCATGTTCCCCAGGTCACACATCTCCTACAAAACAAAATTTGAAAGAATTATTTCTTTGCGACTTCCTCTTGGCAGATTTCTGACAAAAACTCTGAAAGCAAATAAAATTAGGGATGAAAAGTCGTTCGGAGTCGACTTTAAACTGTAGCTTTCGCCACTCATGTATAAAATTTACACACACAACATATATGGTGTGAGAAGGTAGGTCGTATTGCTGACTGAAGAGTTGTAATGGCCTATCATGTACATATGTATGTATCAATGTATGTGATAACCTCATCAGCGACAGGCAGTACAGTTATCGGAAGGCTTGTTCTACTGGTGATCTGTTGGCTTTGTTCTCAGAAAGTTCAAGAACAATTTATTGGCTCTGAACATTAAAGAATACTCATGACAGAGTATGACACACTGGAGTTTTACTCAAATTTATTGCTTTTTAGCTTAGATAATTACTTGTCTCGATATAATTTTCCACAGACAAGTCCACCACAAGTTAATCTTCTATATGCAATTGTATTTATTTTTTATTATTAAAATTAATCTCTTTAACTTTCAATCATATCTACTGTTATACAGTTAATTATAGTATTTGTCATTCATATTTCTTTCATCGCAGATTAAGACCTGCGGAGGTTAAGTTAGGTTAGGTTAGCAGGTATGTAGTTTTGCAGTTCACAGACAAATTCACTCGGTTGCCTTATGGCGCATTGTGTTACCCCTTGTCATGATCTGTTAGTGATAGGTTTGAACCACTCCGAGCTTCGGATGAAACCGACCAGTTCATTTAGTGGTATGCTCACCATCATTTCCAGATCTTCGAACATTCTGCCACCCAAAAACCGATGACTGTTCTGTATTGAAATGCAGGGCACTCTCATAAAAAGTATTGTACCGATTGTGTTTAATGCACATCAGGACAGCTTCTGCAGTAATGGTGCGGCAGACCTGTTAGAATGCTAACCGTTCCACATAGAGGCAGCTTCTTCTGTAATCCCGGTTAAGCAGACCGAGACTGTCAGCGAAACAGCCAATAGCGCAGTGTCCCTTTAGAATTCCTGTTAGAGTGAAAACCGTTCTCTTGTCGAACTCAAGTAGTTCCCTGGTTCTCCCGCTGTCCACTGCAGGACACTGCAGTTTTGAAATTCGGCAACTATGGTTTGCGGAATTCCATGCTACTTTTTCCAATTTGGAAAAGTATTCCTATAGAGGTGCATATATCCTCTCTGTGATGTTTTCCTCAAATATTTACAATCTCTACTGTGTCAGTTCGTTCGCATTTTCCTTTCCTTCTACGTCATAGTGATACTAACAGATCGTGACAAGGGGCCTTAACTCACACTGGGTGACACAATGCGCTCGCTATATGGGCCACCGAGTGAATTTGCCTGTGAGCGTTAAGCTACCCACTAACCTATCCAGCATTTGTATTACAATTCCAAGTAATTATCAAAAGTGTTGGCATATTTCGATTTTCATTTCTGTAATGAAGAAATCACAACCTGGAAATAAATTTTGCCAAAGAATGGGAAAGTATTCCACATGGAATAAAGCCGAAAGATATTTTATTTTCATTAACTCTCTTGAAAGCAAATGGATTCAACAAAGCATTTCCATCCTCCCATTAAATTGACCTAGTTTTTGAAGTATTGTATGCTGTTTTTAAGAAGCCATGGTTTCTCAGTTCCACTCAGGCGCCATAAGCCTTATATTATCGAATTCTATGTTTTCCGAAAGAATATATTTTTTTCATACCTTTAATGAAACCAGGTATACATATAAATACAGTTATTTAACCTTCTTAAATATTTTATTACATGTATATATATAGAGAGGAATAGAGGAGTCCTTCCCTTGAAAGCATTTCAACCATTCGATAACAATTTTAAAATGAACGTGTCCAAAGAAGTTTACTTTAGATTTTGTTTACTTCTACGTGAGTTGTTGGACATTTCTTTCTACGAAATTGATTCTCCAAGGATTTATGTACCGATTGTTGCATTAGCCGCTACTCTAGCGAGAGAGGCATTACAACACATGCAGTACTTCTGAAAATATACATACGAATACAACTACAATAGTGAGTTTTCTTTTGAAATGGTTTAAATTAAAACAAAGAAAACTTGGCCTTATGTTTTTATTAGTAGTTGTAGATGTAGTTGGAAATACGGTTTTTCACTCTTTGGTTGGCTTTGAATGTATATGACTGCACTTATAAGTTCCAAAGAAGAAAAAAAATTAAAATGTTTTTCAGTCAGAAGTTAAAATATATCTGCAGTAGTTTGTAGAGGTATAATATGTTATGAGGCCAATTAAATTATTTTTAAATAAAAAATTTTAAAAATTTACTACAAAATATACAGATTGCTAGTTGTTTCGTATGTACTGTATGCCGTAGTCTAGTAGGTAGTGTGTTGGCTTATTAGACGTAAGGCCGCGGTTGAAACCCCAGATCACACATCTCCAACAAAATGAAATATGAACAAATATTTCTTCGGCCACTAAAGCTCTAGGTGCCACCACCCATGTATTAAATTAACACACACAACATAAGTAGGTTAAGAAGCTAGGTCGTCGTAATTGTGACTATAGGATTGTAACGATCAATTACAAATTTCGTTTTTGTAGTCTCTACGGATTTTAAATTTACACCATTCGGAGTGTTCCGTAAAAATCAAAAAATTTGTAATCTAAGGGCAGGTATATAGGGTGTATGGTAAATGCACAAATACAACCCAAAATCACTCTCTCTCAGTTTCTGCCTGGTTATCAAAAATGGTCTGGCATTCTCACAATACAACTCAACAACTTATCAGTCGATCAATTTTGGTTGCTTTAATTAAATTTCTTGCATGAAATTTCTTAATAGCTGACGGTTGAGGTCAGGATAAATCTTTTGACTGCGACGTAGGAGTTCAAAACCTTGTGTTATTCTGAATAAGTCAAGATTTATTCACCTCCTAGAAAGCTGATTACAGATTGTTAATATATGGTATTATTTTCTTGAAATACCTACAACCACGCTTTCAAACAGCAGGTTATTAAAGCATTAAATATACATCCGGGTATCTCGAATTATATTTGTGTCGTACTCATCAACCATTCCTACTACTTCAAACTTACATTACGTTATAGCTTTACTTATCTTGGTGTCTATCATGGATTTGTCATCGTAAAGCGAAGCTTTACTTTGCTTTATTTTGATCTTTATACATGATCTTCCATAATCATGGTCTCTCCTGTGTGTTAATTTTATTCATAAATGACTGGAACCTACAGTTTAAAGTCGACTCCAGAACAGATTTTTAAGAAATTTTTCATGGCAATTTTATTTATTCTCAGAGTTTTTGCCAGAAACCTGCTGAGAGCAAGTCGTCGTAGAAATATTTGTTCATATTTCGTTTTAATGTCTGAGCAAGGGTCAATATCAAGTTAATAAATAAACAAAGTAAACCCTCGCAGAAGGTAGCAAAGCCAGATTTAATACCTTATTTCACTTCAGCTTATATCTATACTCGCTGTTTACATCTACACTAACTTTTACACACTTTTCATAGGCTCTTCTGCGGCTACCTTCGATTGGAACTCAATCCAAAGTTTGGCTGGGAATATAATCTCTTAGTTTTTCAGGAGTGTAATCTATATATTTCTACTTATGCTCTCAAATATTTCTGGAAAATTCTCATGATTTTTAGCAGACACTAACTGAAGACTATATTTCGTATCTTATAGCCATAAAGCGTGACGAGTTTGAAGTTCGATTTAAATACCTGTAGTGTTGACTGCATTGAGATGAACTGTTAACAACTTACCGTATAATATCCAGAGCTCCAAAGAGTGTAAAGTCAGTTTTTAATACGGTGTAGTATGTCAACTACTCTGCTATTGAGGTTAGGTTAAGTTAGCGAGTAGTATGTCAACTACTCTGCTATTGATATTGAGGTGGCCTATATGGCCCATTGTGTCATGATCCTTTAGTGGTGGATGTTTCGAGGGGAATTGGGGTAAATTATCCAAAATAAAATATTTTGTTTGAGCCAGAAAAAAAAATGCAAAATTAATTATTTCACAAATAAAACGTACCTTTTTGTTTGGAGGTTGAACGAGAGTGAGAGCGATCAATTGTAATCTTTTATTTTCGTATTCACATTCCACATCACTTAAGCGTAATTACACTACTTAATATTATTGACTTAAAGTTAGGGTGGCCAGCGTAAACAGTGGGTTCAAACCACACCGAACTCCGGATGAAATCGGCCAGTTACCCTAATGGCACGTTCGCCACCACGCCCAAATCATAAAACGTTCTGTCATCCAAAAACTGATAAAATCTGTTTTGACGTGCAAGATACACGCATAAAATATTTTTGATCAAGCTTGTTGGCAAAACTGCCTATAGCGCAGTGTCTCGTTAGAATTCCTATCAGAATACGAACTCAAGTAGTTCCCTGGTTTTCCCGCTGTCCACTGTTGAACAAAGCAGTTTTGATATTTGGCAACCAGGAATGTCGAAACATTCACGGATTGTTGAATTCCAAGCTGCGTTTAACAATTTGGAAAAGGGTTCCTGTAGAGGCGCATATATACCCCCTATCGTCTCCTCCTTAGATATCTCCGATCACTTCCGATTGATATTGAAGTTTTATCGATTTTTATTCATTGATTTATCATAATCAATTCTACTTTACTAAAAACAGTAACTTATAATACAACAACTAAACAATCTTAAACAAATACTGAACAATGGCTGAAGGATTAAAAAACTGGGTTTTATTGAAAAGCTTTTCGTTAAACTTACAGCGTCAAGCGTTTTACGTATGCAAGACAAATCAAATTTTCCAATCATTAGATTTGCTGGCGTTCAGCACACACCCCTACGACTAAGTTTTGAATGAGAACATTGGTTAGAGAACGTGACAAGTATAGTACCCGGTGGTCAAGTTGACCCATTGTGCTAATGAGAACTTACTTCCCTCGAATGGACAGATTGTACACGTTTTTAATTTAATAGTTTAAGGATCAAAATAACTTGTGGTTAAATTAAAAAATAGATTGTCAAAATATTTTCAAGCAATACTAAGCGAATGGATTCCAATCAAAACATATTTCATTTTAGATTTTTTATATTTCTGGTTAATATTTTTGTTTTTTTATAGTAGTTGTTGTTGTTGCATTTCTTATCACCTCAATATGTGCCAAATAAATATGGTTTCAGTTTGTTTCAAAGCCTTAAAAATATTTTCAAAATTTTTATTTTTGTTTTTAATTTTTGGTGCCAACAGTTTTTTTTTTCTCTAGTTTTTGATTTTTTTGTCAGAGAAAAGTTGAATTACAAAACATTTGTTGAGCAACAAAAGAAAAGAAAGAGAAAAAAGTCATAGAAAAACTCATATTAAATTGCATTCGGCAGCAGGAATAAAGTTAAAGAAAATGATAAAAACACCCTCTTGTTGCAAATAGTTTTTGTATTTTTTTATTGTTGTTGTTGTTGGTAAGAAGGAAAGATTCTTCTTCTTCTATTACTTGCCGTGTGCAGCATGTTTTGGCATGTGTACGAGAATGAACGAATGAGCCTTGTGCTAAGGATTGTGGTGAATGTAAAAACTGGAAAATTGTGGTTGTAGCCTTTATTGGTATTTTGCCTTTGTCTCTCTCTCACTCTCTCTCTTTTCTCATTTCACTACATTTGTTCAGTACAGTTCAGTAGAGTTCAGTGAAGTTAGAGTTTGTTTGGTTGTGCAACAATGTTGTCCTCTACCCCTTTTACAAGCATCACTTTATAGTGACAACATCTGTTTGCACTTGCTGGAGAATATGTCTTTCTGTTGTTGTTTTGCCAAAAATAATAATAAATATTCTATAAAAAGATTTTTGTTATTACAACTTGGAAACCCCGTTTATATAGTAATGTAGCCGCCGTGTACATCATATCGAATACATCGAACAGTAGCAGTAAAGCAATAGCAGTTGAATGAATATAAAAAAATGTACAAAATAAATGGAAAAACATTTACATTTGATTTCTGATACGATAGTTTCAAAATATTTTCCTCATATTGTGTGGCAGTGTTGGAATTTTTATGTTTCATGATTTCATTTCCTGCTCCCCATATACATACATATGTATGTATTGGCAAACAAAGTAAAGCCAATAAAATAGTAGATAAAGGTAATGGAGAAATAGTTTTTACGTGCAGCTGCTGGCAAAAAATAAATGTGGCTGTTTGTCAATAAAAGTTTATAACTTATATTTTTATTTAAATTTTTAACTTTTAAATCAACAACTATTATATCAGGGGATCTCTCTGAATATGAACTTAAATGGTTTCCTATTTGTCATTTGCATGTCATGTTTTTTTTACATTATTTTGATGTGATTATTGTATTTGCAAGCCTGCAGTTTTGATTAGTCGTCCATTGTTAGCAAATTTTGCAATTTGCATTTTCTATTGCAATTTGGTAATTATATTGCTCAGCAATTACATTTTTATTATTAAACAAGCTCATTGACAAAAACAATCTTTTTTTAAACAGTTTTTAATAAGGTTTGAAATTTTTTTTTACAATTTAATTTTTTTTTAATTTTGTTTTTTAATTACAAATCAATTTAATTTTTACAATTTAAAAAAACAATAAAAATCTCATAATCTTTGTAAATGCATTAAATTGTTTTTGTATTGCATATGAAATGATTTTTTAACGAGTGATTTTTAAACATTTTAATTTTTAAAATTAAAAACAAAGAAATAAAAACCGTAGGTCCCGCCACTCATGTATAAAATAAACACACACAACATATGTGGTTTGAGAAACTAGGCCAATAATCCTGACTGAAGGGACTCAAGCTGTCTTTTAATGCTAGAATAGCGACTACATATGGCAGACTTAATATATACTCATACATAAGTAGTAGTGTATTGAGACCTATTCGGTGACTAAAGATTGATTCGCCCAAGTTATTCGAAACATTTTTTGACAGGACAAAAATATTTCTTAATGAGATTTTAATGCAGCACCGTTCTCTCATTTTGAAAATTTTTTCCAGAATATCGTCACTTTTAAAGCAAACTCAAATTAATCCAACTTTGTATGGAAAATATTGGTTGGGACATCTACCGGTTTAAATGTGAACCATCGTTTATTTCGAATGTGGCAATATTTATGTCATTCTATTCTGTCCCAAAATTCAGTATATTATCTCCATTGAACGTAATGAACCGATTAAGGCTTGAGCAACGTTGGGATTTATTAGGGAAACTGCACGATGATGTCAATTTTGCCAAAAATAAAATCATCTTTTCGGATGAAGTTCATTTTCTTCGTGATGGGTACTTTAACAATCAAATTTGCCATATTTGGGGCTCAGACAACCCATACGTGGTCTTACAGAAGCTAACACACGCATTACTAGTGACAATTTGGTGAAGCTTGTGGAGCGGAGGCATCATTGGCCCATATTTCTTTGAAAATGAAAACGGCGCAACCATTACAGTCGATGGAGACACCTATCGCACTATGAAAACCGATTTTTTTGTATCCGCTCTTCATGGCATTGATGTGAACGATTTTTGATTTCAAGAGGATGGTTCAACTTGCCACACATCTTATGCCACAATCAATTAATTGCGTCAAACGTTTGATGCCCGTTTAATTAGCCGAAATTGTGATTGCAATTGGCCGCCAAGAAGCAGAGACTATTGAGCAGTTGAAGGTCAACATTCATGACGGCATTGCCGAAATACGAACCTATACACTCGAAAAAGTGCGCAAAAATTGGTTCGATCGAATGAGGTACTGTGAGGCCAGCCGCGGCAGCCATACGAATGATATAATATTCCATTTCTAACGGGAACAAATGTACCTCATACATACATAATTGGTCATTACAACCCTTCAGTCAGGATTACGATCCAGTTTAAAAGTCGACTCTGAACGACAGATTTTTTTTTTTTTTTGAGTAACTTTTCATGGCAATTTTTATTTATGCTCAGAGTGTTTGCCAGAAATCTGCTGAGTCGCCGAAGAAATGTTTTTCGTATTTCGTTTTGATGTCTGGCCTGGGGTTTAAACCGTGGCCTTACGTCTAATAAGCCAGCACACTGCCTAAATAGACTACGGAGACTTCATTGTACTTCTTACTTTCTAATTTTAAAAACCTGTTTATTCTACCTTTTCCAAATTTTTAAATCTTTTTAGGTTTTAGTTTGTGCTACTTTTGTCAATATGTTCGTAGCATTTTTTGAAACGATTACAAACAAACTCATTTCAAATAGTAAAACTGGCTTGAAGTCTAAGTTTCTTTAATGCTTTTTGACAGATTTATTGTCTATTATAAATACATGTGATATTCAATTTTATACTTTTATTTATATGTTTTCAATTTATTTCAGATTATTTATGGCCAATTGAGTGATCAGTTTTTAATAACAATTGCTGCCCACTGAGTTGCCACAAAAACAAAAATGCATAACTAAACGCAGTAAGTATGCTATTTTGTTATTATTTGCCCGTTAAAATATTTATGTTTGTGTGTATTTAAAATCTATAAATACACCAACGACAATTGCTTTCTATTTATCGTCGTTAATCAAATATTAAACTTTCTAATACGCTGCCCGACCACTGCAGTGTTTTCCAAGCAGAGGTCATGGCAATGTTGACAACGGCGCAATGCTTGTTAAGTGGCAGAATTTTCGCTCAAAATCTCTTGATTTACATGGAAATCCAGGCTACGATTAAGTTCCTAAAGAACATAGTATCAATGTGCGTAGTTAATCATAAATGCCAGTGATTTCTTAGAGAAATTTGGGATCGATCAAAGGGAATTCAAAGGGAATGATAAAAAAGGGAGTTCTTTATTGTGTTCCGAAACGTAGAGATATCGTTTCAAATTGCGTTGCTGATTAGCTGGACAGAATCGGTACGGAGGTCCTAATCTTCGACATGTTACAGGGCATAACTGTACTGTATTGCTTACTTACATACTTAATTGGTCATTAAAAAACGGATTAACGGATTAACGGATTTCGGACTGCCGCAACACATCCTTCCAAGCGCCTCTGCTTCTTGCGCGCCTTCGCCAGTGGGTCACACCAATCGATGACAGGGCTTCCTCGATTTGTTCCTTCCAACGCATACAAGGTCGTACCCTCTGAAATAGTATTGACAGTATAAGAAAGATGGACTAGGATAGAGGGAAGAAGCGAAGATAACAACATCAAACTGTGTAACAAGGAGAGTCTTTGTTTAAAAAATATGCTTCCAAGAGGGATAGCGAAAGAAAAAGTATTTAAGTTAGGTTAAGACAGCAAAGGTGGCGTACCATCCATAAAGAAAGAGATGACACTTAGTCCAGTATTTAAGCACATAGTGATACCGCAATCAATTCCGACCCTAATCCAAAATAAATGTTGTTATTGTAGCAAGCGCTCAGAGAAAGATGTCAGGTTAAAAGTCTCCGTCTCTTTATGACAAGAACAGGGCACTGACATATGAGGTGAAAGGCAGTCTCTTCTCTTTCCTCAGACCTATAGCTCTGCAGAAGTTATTTGACGGAATGTCAATCCGTTTGCCGTGCCTTCTAAGAAGACTGTAACCCGTGAGAAACGCTATTGTGAAATGAATAGAACCGGTCTTTTCCATATAGGTTCAGCAAAACACAAAAGCAATAATGTGCGCACCGCCTTGCTGTTAACGAGATTTAACCTCCTTGTAAAACGAGTGAACAATATCCAATTTAACTAAGGCAATTGAAACAGCAATTTTTTCAAAAAAAGCTTCCAGTTGCTTGCGTATGCTGACGACATTGACATCATAGGGCGTACCAAGCGAGCTTTTACTGCTGCCTTTAGTGCTATTGAACGGGAGTCTACTAATATGGGTCTGGCAGTAAATGAGGGCAGAACAAAGTCGACAAGTAGAGACATGCGTCATATTGATTCTCAGATAACGGCCAATAACCGATATAGTCAAAGAATTTATTTATCTTGGCCCTGCCGTTACCACCAAAAATGATGTCAGTCTGGAGATCAAGCGCAGCATCTCTCCTGCCAAAAGGTGCTAGTATGGTCTCAATAGGCAATTGATTAACAGAGACCTCGCTCGTACGACAAAACTAATACTCTACAAGACGCTTATACTCCCCGTGCTTCTTTATGGCGCAGAAGTATGAACCCTATTAAGCACTGATGCAGCAGCCTTGACAGTATTCTAGAGAGAAGCCCTACGTAAGATCTTCGGTATAGTGCGATTTGGCAATGATTTCCGCATCCGATCCAACAGTCAGCTGTATGAGCTCCTCAACGACATAGACGTTGTACAACGTATTAATATCCAGCGGTTGCACTGCCTCGGCCATGTATTTCCTCGGCGACTTCCTCTCAGCAGATTGCTGGAAAAACTATGAGAGTAAGTAAAATTGCAATGAAAAGTTTCTCAAAAATCTGTAGTTCGGAGTCAACTTTAATCTGTAGGTCCCGCCACTCATGTATAAAATTAACATACACAACATAAGTAGTGTGAGAAACTAGGTCCATAATTCTGACTGAAGGGCTGTAATGACGAATTATGTATGTATGTATGTAACGAGCTACTGTCGAAGCTAGAGTTAGCCATTTTTCCTACCAGACTAACGAGGTGTGGATATAATTGCAGTATCGCCAGAGAAAAGTCGTATACGATTATGTTTGTTAGTAAGTGCATGCATGCATGTATTGTTTTTTAGTAGATAAATCTGCCAATATTAAATCCTTATACGGTATATGTACATATATAATGTCACGTATTAAATTCGTTTATACTTCGTAGCGAAAAAAAAATTGTTTTTAACTAAAATTTTGGGATGTTTTAACGTTTTTACGAAATTTCTTTGTATTATTATATAATAAAGCTTATATTGGTAGTAAAATTTCTATTTTAATAATGGCTTCACATGATGTTACATAAATAGGACACTAACTCTAGAAATTCTGCGATTAAAAAAAAGGAGAGGAAAATAAGCATTAAAGAATGTGACAAGAAGAAATCATAAAAATATAACACGCGCTGTCAAATTTATACTGGGATTTTAATAACACTTTACATTACTAGTCCGCAAATACATATAAATTCTTATATAAAGAAGAATATTAAATCGAAATTATATCGTATTTATGGCCAAGACATTAAGTTTTAACGCAAAAAAAATCTTTAACAGCGTTAATAAAATTTATTGAAACAAACCAAACTTATAGAAAATAAAGGCAATAAAAATGATATGATGCTGGTAGAGCACATAATAATGATTAAATGTGGGTCATTATTAAAAAAAATTGAAATCCAACTCTCGCTTGCAATATCCAGGCACTAATGTATCATTTTCCAAAGATTTATTTCTCTCTTGGATTTGTATTCTTTTTTTTTAATTTGTGTTCCCTTTCCATTGTATTCAAGAAATTATTCGAAAACTTTATTTTCATTTGTTAGCCAACATAAAAGAATTCTTTTCTTTTCCTTACTTTTCTTTACTTTCTTCCCATTTAAGTTGGTTTTTCTGTTCTGTTAATTGAGTATTTAAAGCAAATGAGCCGTGAAATTTTTTTCAAAAATACGAACAAAGTTTCTCTTCTATTTTTTAACGCAATAAAGAAATTAACTATGCCACCACATATTTCATTATGATGTTAAAAATATTTTGTAACTAATTTTGATTACAAAGGATTTTCTACTAAGTTCTTTCAACATATTGAAGGGAACAATAGATAAACGAATCAAATCAAAAAAAAAAAAAAGTGAAAAAATCTTCTTAATATTGCCTTTCAACGCTTATTTTAACACGTAAAGATTTTATCAAATCTTAATCCCGAACAAAAATCTGAAATGCGCTATTGTTTATGCGTTTGTTTCATATTTCAAAAGCCTTTGAAGGTAGGTAAGGAGGTCGAAGTGGTAGGTCTGTTTACTAAAGCACGCTTGAGAACGCATAGCGGCTCGTTGTGACGATACAGACAAGAGCAGTTTCTGTACTCAGCAACCTATATCAAACTCATTCTAGAAACAGTTCACGCAAGGGCAGCACACCTTTGAAGGTATCTTCTCATATACTGGGTAAAAAATGCTTTTCACCTTTAACCCTTTGCGACCGTATTAATGCTGGTCAGAATTAATTTTCGTTGAAAAAACAGTAATTGTGAAGGAAAAAGTCAGTGTTCAAAGAGTCAAAATAAAATTCGTCATCGCTACTTTCAAGCTCACGGAACACTTCTTTCAGTAAAGTTCTTTATGCCATTTTATTAGAGCATTATTTTGAAATATTTTAAGAAGCGAAATCGCCAAATCTAAGTTAAGCACAACTTATAAAATATCATTCGATTTCAACGAATTTCGAAAACTTATCGATTGAGAGCAGACATACGACTAGATCGGTAAAAAGCTTTGGTGGCTGAGAGCAGACATACGGTCGAAAAGAGTTAAAAATAAAGGGGATTCACGCTTTTGAACATGATTTGCAGAATATTAGCCCCAAATATTAACGCAAGATTACAGTGCATATCAGAGATCAGAAATTCAAAAAGATGAGTAGAATCGAATCATACTCTTAATTTCTGATACTTATACGCATTGATAATTATTTTAATACCATGGAACCTCTACTCATATTCAAAGTTTTAAGTACTCATCATATTCATACTTAACAACATGTATGATATCTGCATAACTCAACATATACACGAATCACAAAATAAGTATGATTCGCATACGAACACTAAAATACTCACTTGAAGATTATGTGCTTCCCTGCTTGCTGGTCTGTCTTTTTGCTTCTTTGTCTTTTTTTATTTCTGTAAATGCAACAACAACTAAGACGGTAAATTTTGATTTCGATTCATTTTTATTCGAATCATTTATAAGTATTAAAAGTATTTTTCTAAATTTATGAATCTGAACGAGTAGGCTTATGAATCAAACATAATTCGAATGGTATGAGTTTGATGTCAACGTTGTACACGTACTCATTAAAACCTGTACTTATAAATCAACGCTGTAGTGAGTAGGAATAAATCAGAGGAGTTAAATTTCAATATTGTTTGCTCACTTATATTCAAAATTTCATGAGTGCTTATGAGTAGCGAAAAAACGATTCATTGCTGATCTCTGGTAGAGTAAACTAGTACGTAAAGAATTCATAGGATAGGACCGAACTTAAAATTGGGTGGAAAACTCCGCTCTACTTACTCATCATAGGTGGCATAGAGGGAAACGAAACGGCGGAAAAACTAGCACGGAAGGAATCAGCGATTACATAATTGGTAATTACAACCCTTCTGTCAAGAATATGGCATAGTTTCTCACACCATTTATGTTGAGTGTCTTAATTTTATATATGAGCGGCGGGATCTACAGTTTAAAGTCGACTTTGAAAGACGGTTTTTTTGAGAATTTTTCATTTCAATTTTCTATTTGCACTCAGAGTTTTTGCCAGAAATCTGCGTCTTCCTCGCCGAAGAAATATTTTTTCATACTTCGTTTTGTTGGAGATGACTGACCTGGTGTATGAATCATAGGCTCACACTACCTGCTAGACGACGGCGACTTCGCCCACATTTTTTATTCGACATTTAGTAGGTATCGATATTTACGACTGATACCATTAGAGGGGATATATGCACATCTACAAGAATACCTTTTTTAAATTGGAAAGACCAGCATGGAATTCAACAAACGTTTGGTGGTCGAACATATCTGGTAGCCGAATTTCAAAACTACAGTGTACAAGCAGTGGACAGCAGGACAACCAAACGACTACTTCAGTTCCACAAGAGAAGAGTTTGCACTCTAACAGAAATTCTAACGGGACACTGAACTAATGGCAATTTCGCTGACAATCTTGGTCTGCCCTATCAAAATTACTGCAGAAGCTATCATGACGTAGAAGAAACGGAATTGAAGCAACTCCTTTTATGTGACTTCCAGGCACTTTACAGTACAGAAAACGGGGGCAATACTGTCCGTCAGTTCGCCCGGCCTCCGTGCACTTAGCTCCTATGAGATTAACTTGAGATTTGAATGAAGGTGGGACTGAATCCCCATATACATAGGGTTTTGCGACAATAACCAGGCAGATTTACTTGCAAGGGGGGAGCTTCATTACTACTGATGAGCCCAAAGCCATTTTGTGGAGTAGAAAGTAGAAAGATGAAGAGAGGCGAACATTTTTATTGGGTAATGACAACGAAAAGTAATTTATGTTAAGAATCCAACTATAGAGAATTTGACTGAAGACTGTAACTGACATTTTACGGGGCATAGTAGACCCGAAGAATACTTGCTTTAGAATAAGAATCGATACAAGTCTAATATTCAGCCTCGGTGATGAAAAAATGAATCGCCGAACACGTACTTTGTACCTACATATACACATACTACCCTTCAGTTAGAATTACGACCTAGCTTTTCTCAACACTTATGTTGTGTGTTAATTTTATATATGAGTGGCGGGACCTACAGCTTAAAACCGTCTCCCCACGACAGATTTTTGCGAAACTTATCATGGCAAATTTGTGTACTCTCAGAGTTTTTGTCAAAAATCTGCTGAGAGCCAAGTCGCTGAAGAATATTTTTTCGTATTTCGTTTTGTTCGAGATGTCTGACCTGGGAGTTAAACTGTGACCCCAGGTCTAATAATAATAATATCTACTATATTAAGTTGACTTCATATGAGGTACCTATGAAATTTAAATGCATCTCTCTCTTATAAAGTAATAGGTAGGGAGTTATCCTTTATAGCATCTTGAACAGCATCTTGAATAGGATACGAGGGGCAAGTAGGTTAAAGGCAGTACAAGAAATCCTCTGGTCGAAATACTTCACGTCCTCTGAGCAATTATAATTACATTCTCTTTTTACTTCATGAATATTCCTTTATGGATGAATATACTTCGATGTTTTCTTTTAATGCCTATCACCATAATGGTATCACCATTTACGAAACATAGTATTGACTTAAATGCTTGAGGTAAAGATGCCTTTATCAATTTGAGTTTTCCATTAAAAAAAGAAGACAATGAAAAATAGTTACATAAAATTATTTTATTGTTATTTAAGAACTCATTTCGGATAGTTTGTTCATAAATTAATCAAAGTCCTTTATAATTTTGAAACTAATTACACATCAAAAGTGTAAGTTAAGATAAGCCCAATACCATACATAGCGAAAGTAGAAAAAATGTACATACTAAGTGTGAAACACTTTTTTCTTCCAAGGAAGCTAAAAAACTCTCTTCTTTTTTTTGATAAATGGTTAGCAGTAGAAGTGGAAGAAGTGTCATTGCCTCTTTGTTTTGCAACATGATTAATGAGCTTTATCAGTCGACAGTTCTGGCACGGCTTTCACTGTTACGCTTTTCAATTATACAAAATACTCACGTTAAAACCAAACAAGCGAATAAAAAAGTATTATAAGCCAACAGGTGAATTAAAGTTGACTACAAACGAAGTTTATGCTGACAAAAATTGTTTTCATTTTTTAACATAAACAATGATAAAAAGTATTTCGTTTCCTTTTTTTATTATATTCTGTCAGTTTGTTGCTAAAAATTTAATTTATTTTCGAAAAGAAAAGAATTTTTTTTTTCGAACATTAAATATACAAATTAAAGAAAATTTTCTTGGAATACTATGCAAAGTATTTTACGAAATTAATACGTAAAGAAAATAAAGAAGAAATATTCTTACAAAATGTGTCAGATAAAAATTTGCAAAACAATGAAAACTTTTTAGTCAAGTTTTAAAATAAATTCAATGAAAAAATTCGTATAACAATTACAATTTTCGCTTAAAGTTTTAAGGGCTTTAATAACACTGTGCGAAAGTCAGAAACAAAAAAATTACAAAATCCCGACCGTATTTTAAAAATGAGAGTGTAAATCTTTGAACAGATTTCTTATTTGGATTTTCACAATTAATAATATAAAAAAAACAAATTAAAATGAAAAATGTATTCCTAATACAATAATCTGTAATGGTTTTTGAAAATATCTTGCGCTTTCATTACATATTGAGTTTACAAGATACTCTCCGCTAACTTCTATACCAAAGCTTGAGTTGTCGTACGACTTGGCCACCACCATTTCTTATGTCTGATTCACAAGCGGTAGACTGCAACTAATAGATCCATCTTATCAACGTCTCCCATGCCATATTATATCGAAAAACCAATTTTGGTTGGAAAATATTTACAGCATCTCTTCCTTCGATGAATAGTTGGCACCATTTAATTGACATCAACATTTGTTGTATTTGTGACAACATTATTATACTTCCATTGTATGAGCAATATACACTAAGCGCCAAAAGTGAGTAAATACCACTGAAATAATTCATTTTCATAGGATAGCGAGAAAAGTAAATGAGAATAATCAAATAAATTTCCAAAAATAAAAACTTTTATTTATTACTTATAAAATGTTAAAACAAAAACAACAATTCATGACAAAGGAACTTTTTTATACTTAAGAACAAAACTGTTTTATACTTAAGAACAAAAGTGTTGACTCACTTATGGCTCTCAGTGTATTTCTATTATTACTAAATGAATGATTTACAGATGCCCTTTCCTCTTTTTTCATAAGAGGCCATTTTTCTGTTCGCTCTTCGCCTATTGTTCCTGAACTATATATTCCGATCGATGATAGGTGTCATAGTAACTTAACGGATATAAAACAAGTATCTATGAATACCTGAAACACATATAACGAGTTCTGTTCTATAAATTGTTTATTCCTTTATTACGTGGAACATTGGTTTTAAAAGGTGATCAAACACTTCATCATCAACTACGCGAAATCCCTTGATAATGGACTATGCAATTTTTCACACATGCTGGATCATAAAACCGTGCGTTAAATTTAATACCCAGTCATTGTGATCCCATTTATTACCATCCTGTACTGCTTCACATGCTGTAGATAATAATTTAAAGCCGAAATGATTAATATGATATTTCTGTAAGACAGCGGTTTCAGACGAACATTCGTTGTTTGTTTTTCTGTTTCGTTGGAAACAGTTAGTCTTACAGAAACAGCATATACGATTTTCTTCATGCTCATCATCACTTTTATCGCTATCTTGATCAGTATCGGATCCATCTAGTGGGGAATTGTATAAATTGGATCGCTATTGAGCTCATTGTCGTCTTCCAATTCAAACAATATTGCGAAAATTGGTAGTCTATATATGAAAAAAAAATTTACCCAATTATCGTTTAACAATTGTACTGCGAGCGCAGTGTCCCTTTTAGGGGACGTTACATTGAAAGTCACTTTATGCGAGCGGTATTACATTTTAACATAATTTTGTTTGCATAAATTGAGTCATTATATTTATTCACAAATAATAAAACACAAAAACTAATAATAAGTCACATCATATTTAAAATATTCTAGTTTTTTTTACTAGGTTCGGAATATTCGTTTTTTCACAAATTGATATTCCACATTTTCCATAAAACGCAACACTCAGATCGCATTTTTTGAACACAATGTAATAAATCTTGCTTCGTTGGGATGTCAGTAACAACATATGCTACTTGATATATAGAAATTAAAATTTTTGGAAGTGGTATAGTAGAAAATTCGATCGAATTATAAGCGCGACATTGCCTATCGGCGATGGAAGAGGTTCAGAACGGATGATCTGAAAGCCGTTCATAAAGCCGCTCGTAGTGACATTAAAATTGCAAAAACATTGTTTTACGGCAGGAAGTTCGCTTCCGCTTTAAATAATAGAGCTAAATGGAAGGTAATCCGCCATATTGGATTACCTTATTATTATGGCATTGGACAAAAATGCCATAATACTTCTCCTGATGTCGATGTAAACGGTCCCAATGACAAATTTGTTAATATTAATGTTCCTACACCTGACAATAACATATATGATGACCTTTGTTTTGTTCCGCTAGAAAACCCCTTTAGTTTCCGTTGTGTTAGTCAGCTCGAGGTTTTGGAATGATTATCTTCTGTGAAATCGAATGCGATTGGTTCTGATGACATAGATCCTCTGTTTTTAAAAGCTTTGTCACCTAGACTTTTACCGTATTTTACTCATGTATTCAATTCAGTCTTAACTATGTCCTCTTTCCCTGATGAATGGAAACGGTCGAAAATCATCCCAACTCCTAAATCTAACAATGAATTCAGGCCAATTGTCATTCTTCCGTTCCTGTCCAAAGTTATGGAAAACCTCATAGCTAGACAAATGAACGATTATCTCACGAGTAATAATTTTTTATCTGATAAGCAGTCGGGATTTATGAAAGCTAGGAGCAGCACTACTGCTTTAGTCGAGGTAGTTGATGACCTTAGGTTGAAACTTGATAAAAATTACATAGCGTTTTTGGTTCTTTTGGATCACACTAAGGCTTTTGATACAGTTGATCACAGAATATTATTGAGGAAGCTACAGACCCTCTTTCATTTTTCTAATTCAGCTTGTAGCCTTATACGTTCCTATCTCATTAACAGATCACAACTAGTTTACCTAGGTATTCCTCAGGGATCAATTTTAGGGCCCCTTTTGTTCTGTATATACATTAACGACCTACCTGATGTTTTGGATAATTGTAGCGTACATATGTACGCTGATGACGTTCAGCTTTATAGGAGCGCTTGTATTGATAATAACCGACTATGTGTAGATACGATCAACGATGATTTACGGAAAATTGGCAACTGGGCTAGTGCTAATGGACTTTGTATAAATCCCTCTAAATCTAAATGTTTATTGCTCCCCAGGTCTAAGAGAGCGTTTGATGTGCCGAATATTATTATCAGGGGGAATAAAATTGATTTTGTTGAATCGGCATCTAATCTGGGTGTTATCTTTAATGGTCGGCTAACGTGGTCTAGCCACATTAATATTTTTTGATTCCTGTTCTTTTATACGGATCGGAAATTTTCGCAAACTGTGATAAGGATGATAGGCGGAAACTCAACTTGGCTTATAATAACATAGCCAGATATGTATTTATTAAGGGACGTCGGGACCATATATCTCAATTTTCTTACCAGATATGTGGTATTCATTTTGATAATCTATTGAATATTAAGTGCCTAATTCTCCTCCATAAGATTATTACTTTGGAACAGCCAGTATACTTATTTAGCAGGATTAGATTTGCTAGATCCAACCGCAGTAGGAAAATTATCCAATTAAGGCATAGGACTCTTTTGTCGAAACGACAGTTCTTTATACACACCATCAGTCTTTGGAATGCACTACCTAATTATATTCAGAACATAGGCAATGCAACTAAGTTCAAAAAGGAGCTATACATTCTGTTTAAGTAGTTTGTAATATATTTTGATTGTTTTATACATTTTTACTCTTCATTTTTATTCATTGTATCTCATTATGTGTATATATTTATTTGTTTGTTTTTCTTTATATTTGTATCTTTCCTAATTTAGTTTTTTACATATACTCATTTTCTTATCCTAATTTTTTGTATCGATTGCTATTTCCTGAGGTTAAATCATGTTCTTATTCTTATTCATTTTTATCTATACTGTACTTCAAACAATTCATTACTCATATAATGAACGATTTGTTATTACTTTTTCCTCTTTGATGTACTCCCATAGCACTTTCATTTATAAGATTATTATCTTGTTGTGCTATGATTAATAATAAATAAATAAATAAATAAATAAGGGACTCTGCGTACTAATGGGTTTAAAAATATATCGAAGAATATTTTGGTATACTCGATGGAAGCACGATTGCTTGAAAAATTTGTATCCTTTTCTAACGAAACGAAATATGAAAGACTATTTCTTCGGCGACTTCCTCTCAGCAAATTTTTGGCAAATAAAATTGCCATGAAAAAGCGTCTCAAAAATCTGTCTTTCGAAGTCGTCTTTAAACTGTAGGTCGCGCCATTGATGTATAAAATTTACACACACAACTTAAGTGGCGTGAGAAGCTAAGTCGTAATTCTGACTGAAGGGTTGTAATGGCCAATTATGTCACGTGTATACTCTATAAACCTTGCTTGTAACTTGCTGTCTAACAAGAAATTTGGAAAGTTTTAAGAAGAAATGACTTCAGGTATTCTTATAATACGGCGGACGAACAATCTATACAAAATAGCCAACATGAAGCCAATTACCACTTAAATTAAATTATTATAATGATTTTGGATATGCAACACATTGAGAAAAGTTCTTGTGGGGGCAAAAAAAATTGTCGTTGAGGATAATTTATAATAGATGGTAAGAATACCATACATACACCTATAATTTCTAATTTATTTTAAACTTCTTTAAAATGTCAGTTCTGTCATCAATGTTGTTTGGCCTTAATTTTTTTCATACCATATTTTTTTTCAATTTGTTTCTTGGCCACACTTTGTTATCATCAGTATATCAGTAACAGTATCATTTGAGATATTTTTGCTCTTTAGAAATTATGATTATCCATGTTTGTCTAAAACACGATCTAACATGAATTTCAATTTTCCATTTTCATTTCCCGTAGGCCTTTTGTCTTAATATGATTTTTTCTTCTTCTTCTGCTTCTTCTCCGTTGATATTTTTCTCTTTTCTTGCAAATTTTGTTTTTTTAAATATTTTTTTATGTGTTGATTTCTTTTAACTTTTCCAATTTCCCAGTGGCTGTGATACTGCTACTGCTACTACTTTAACCACACTGCCATTGCTGTTGCTTCTCCAGCTGATGCTGCTGTTCCTGCTGCTGTATATATTTGCAATACATATCTGATAAAAATTTGCTATTCGGACAATATGATTGTTTAGGGGACTTGATAGTTATAGTAGTGTGAGTGAGTGAGTGAGTGGTAGGCGAATGTATGGAACAGCTACAGCAGCAGATAGACATTGAAATTATGTGATGAGAAAGTCATTTACTTGTTGGCTTCTTGCCAACTTGGTCATCATCATCATCATGGTATTGCATAAAGGAAAACTGTTAAATGTGTTGATTGTTTATGTATGTTTGTTGGTTTGGATGCTTGCTTGCTTGCTTATTTGTCTGTCAGTCAGTGTCCGTCCTTTGTTGCATGAAAATGGTTTTCTATTAAATGTGTGTTTGAAGATGATACTAAACCATAAAAAAAAATAATTTGCTAAATAACAAGCAAATGAAAAGAAAAGAAATGAAAAAGAAATGATAAAACAAAAAGAGAAACAAAAACACTTATCAGAAATTAAGTGAAAATATTTGCATAAGGAAGGACTTGGCTTTCAATTGGGTCAAAAATCTAGAAAATTATTAAATGAAAACGACAGCAACATGAATGCAAATGTATACACAATAAAATATATACGACGATGATAATGGAAAATTGCAAGGACAATTTAAATTCTTCATTCATTCATTGCAAGCAACAAAGCAAAGATTGGTTTTCATTATTTTGATTGCCGAGCATTTTTCTTTTGAAATTCATTAGTCGTCACCTAAATTAAATGCTTTCATTCGTTTCTTCGTAAATTAATTTAATTTAATTGATAGAAGAAGAGGGGAAAAATTTTAATAGAACTACAAAATATTACATGCATTACGTGTAATACAAATTTTATCAAAATTGTTAAGCTCATCATTAACGATATTTTTGCCATTGATTGGGTAAATCTAATAATCCTGAAAACCGCTCAATAACAAGATGTTTTGTTTCTGGAAAGTATTGTTAACATTGTTGAAGCCGCCGTAGTCTAGTAGGTAGTGTGTTGGCTTATTAGACGTTCAAACCCCCCGGGGCATACATCAAATCGAAAATATGAAAATATTTCTTCAAAGACTTCCTCTCAGCAGATTTCTGGCGAAAACTCTGAAAGCAAATAAAAAATTGCCATGAAAAGTTACTCAAAAATCTGTCGTTCGGTTCTCGCCACTCATCTATAAAGTTAACGCACACAATATAAGTGGTGTGAGAAGCTAGGTCGTAATCCTGACTGAAGGGTTGTAATGACCAATTACGTATATATGTATGTATGTATTTCTAACAAATATTTAACAAAATATTAACACTAAATATACCGAGAGAATACCTAGTTGTACCGTAACCTGCCAAATAAGCACTCATGAAATTTTGAATATAAGTGAGTCAACAATATTGAAATTTAACTACTCTTATCCATTCGTACTCACTACAACGTTGATTTATACGTACAGGTTGCAATGATTATGCGTACAACTTTGACATCAAACTCATACCATTCGAAATATGTTTCATTCATAAGCCCACACTATGAAATTTATTTGGAAATAGGAGAAAAGAAAACGAAAATATAAGCTAAAATCAAGTTCTTGTAGAAATAAAAGTAAATTAAAAATGGATTTAAGTGAGTATTTATTTTACAAAGATGAGAATCATGACGCTAATATAAATGTTCTTCGTATACGTAAAAGAATACGCGATGAACAACCCAACGCAAAGAAATGTCCAAAATTATTAATAAATATTTATAACAAGTGATGTTTCATAGATTTATTAGCTATTTTCGACTGAACAAAGAAGCATTTTGTTATGTGCTGGATGAAATTAAGGACCAACCTGTGCATATGGCAGCTATACCACTGTGCGCTGTCCTTCGATTTTTGGCTGACGGAAGCTATCAAAAGTGCAATGGAAATGACTTTTATGTTGGAGTAGCTCAATCCACAATGTCACTTATTTTAAAGGAAGTGTTACCAGCAATAGAGGATCTTATTTATAGAAAATGGATAAAAACACAAATGATCGAAGAGTAAATAAATGCTTCCAAAGTATGGTTTTTTGAATGTGTGGATGATGATGATGTGGCTTTCTCGGCGTATTGGGCTGTCTTGGATGTATTTTTATTATCAGCAATTTTTTTTAATACTTGCTTTGTAGTGAATCCAAACCTATACGGAGTAAAAATTCTAGTAAAATATCTATTTACAATATTTTAGATATTGTATGCTTACACGTTGCCATTCGGAGGGCGTTCTTGTAGGTGGATCCAAGCTATACAATTCTATAGAAAATCCTTCTCACGCTTCCTTGCAGTGATTTTTGGTTCGAAATTTCATATTTTATTTAGAAATTTCTGGATTATTTTCCATCAACTTCATAAGTCGCTCAAATTGTGCTTTGGTTGTTATTTTCAATTTCCTGCGTATTAAATATTCAATTATTTATTTTAAGCAGAAAAAACACAATTTTTCCATTTTTTATCTTTTTTCTATTTAAAAAAAAATTTATTAAATATATAAGTGAACTCTATAACAGATAGAGACTCAACTGCTAATAAGCAGTTGTCTATATTTAACATTTTTGTCAACCAAACTCATATAAAAAATGGGGAACCACAATACCACAAAACCCAACTAAAAATCCGCCTCGCAACCAAAAAGTCAACCGCATATTTAAATTGAGAATGGCAATACCGATTTCTGAAAGACGACCAAACTACTAAAAAAGTTGGCAACCGCAATAGGGGTATTAGATTGATAACTTTAGAAAAATACTTATAATACTTATAATGATTCGAGTGACTCCAATCATTCATCAAAATTTACAGTCTTAGTTGTTGTTGTTGCACTTATAAAAAAAGACGAATTAGCAAAACAGACAGAGCAGCAAGCAGAGCAAACACATAACCTTCTAGAGAGTACTTTAGTGTTCGTACGCGATTCATACTTATTTTGTGCTTGGTGTATATGTTGAGTTATGGAGAGTCGAAATCAACAACATCATACGTGTTGTTAAGTATGAATATGATGAGTACTTCAAACTTTGAATATGATCCATGATAATTAAATAAGTATGAATGCGTATAAGTATCAGAAATTATGAGTATGATTCGATTCTACTCATCTTTTTGAATACTACTTTCTTAAATCTGGTTTACATGTGTTTATCAGAATTAACAAATAATAAAAATATAAATAAATTATGTAAAATGAATTGTCATTTAGTTAATAAATAGTCAAATGAGAAAAATAGGTAACATAAGCATTTTCTAATAAAAAGTCTCCCTCGTGATCCTTCCGGACCCTAGTTTTTAAAAAATAACCTATGTAAGTGTGTAATGCGATTAAGTCTTCTTCTCCTGGAAAACCTGAAATTCTTTTGTCAAACTACAAACTAAAATATGTACCTCATCCTTGAAGATAATTTTTGAATAGGAGATGACAATAAAGTTTAATAACTTGCAAGGCTTGTTCGTTTTTTTGTTGAATTGGCAAACCCAAAGAAGCATTTTTAGCATTCCCAGATATCAAGAATATTTTTTAAAACATTTTATTGATACTCAAACGGAATGTACTTTATGCCCCGGATAGCCAAACGACGAATACGAAAAGCAATGAGAACGATTACGGAACCATAATGTAAGTTCGGTGCATTTACTTTGCTCTTCATATTGTTACGAAAATTAAAAATCAAGATACTGGATACATACTGGATACACAAACACCACAATGCAATGTAAACATGTTGTAACGAAGACCTTCAAACCACGATTTCTCTCTTCAAACACACCCTATCTTCACAGAAGACTGACTAAACTTATACTAACTCACTCGCCTGCTTTGCCTTGCATTTTATATTGCAGGGTAAGCAGTCTGATAAATGCTCTTGAAGGCGAATGACTTCGCCTTCTCGAATCTCTATAAATGTAGTCAGTCTTCTGTGAAGACGCGGTGCGTATGAAGAGAGTAATCGTTGTTTGAAGACCTCCGTTACAAATATCTGTAGAACAATTATCAATTGTTATGCAAAGTGTGTGAACAGAGGAATAACAAACAAAGCAATTGTTGTTGTATACATCAAGTTGTGAACAGTGGCACACAAAATTATGTGAATAATAAAGACTTAATTAAAATTAAACACAAAACTTATTTTTATTTTATTTTGCAATCTACGAGCTCATATTTTAAAAGTTTTTAAAAGGTGAAAATGTAACAATATGTTAATCACGAACGTACATTACGACAAATTCTTAAAAATTTGAATTTGTTCGCATATTTTTTGTGCTACTCCACTCATGACGTCGTAGACTACAGCTTCTACTACAACTACAATTTATTCTGTTGCATGCTGGCAATTAGTCAATATACATAAATAAATATTTTAATTCTAAATTTAAATTAACTTGAAATTTGGTTATTAAAATATACTTAAAGAAGAATGAAGAAAATTTCACAATGATATTCAAAATTTTATTGAAAAATATTTACAAATTTAATCAGTTACAGTCCTCATAAAGCCATGAATTACCTTCCCATACCAATACACGAGTATGTATATATTTATGGAAATATGAACAAATATATGTATACATACATATGTACATACGTTTGTATGTATCATTATTTGTCCTTTCTTTTAATTTTAACAACATAGTTTTCGTGCAGAAAGTTAAAAACTTATAAATTTCTTATAGATTGTCTATGAATTTGAAATGAGCGTATAAATCAGTGGCATGAATAACAATTTAAATCCCAGTGATGATTATTGTTTATTATTTAGATTCTGAACTGCCATTGTTTTAAGGCAAAACAGAAAGGAAAAAATTAAAAATGAAAATAATGCAAATCGTAAAATATATTTTCTTTATTTTTTTTCCGCTTGTATTAAACGAGAGAAGAGAGAAGATATATGTATGAAGAAAATATAAATGCATATAAAGAGTAGCATAGAAAGGAAAAAAAAAAGAATCAACTATTCAAACATCCATCATAAGATTTTCATCACATTGCTTGAAATCTCATTAAAAATATCCTTCCGGCTGCAAACACCATAAATCTGTAGAAAAGTCATCTAAGATTTTCAACTTGGACATGAAACACAAGCGACGACAACCAACTTATAATTCTTTTGCAGTTTTGTCATGGTCACAAGAGTAGTAACAACAACAACATGAAACTCTTTTTCACTACGATACCATAAAAACAATTCCACACACACAGAGATACACACTTTGGTACACGCATTCTTCATCCGAAGCATATTTTTTTTCTTGCATTTATCTGAAGAAATAAAACTGAAAACTAAAAAAGACTTTTTTATTCGGACTGGAACTGGACGGGCAGACATAAAAAGTTGGGGGGGTCACATAGGAGCAACGAATAGACAGACATAGGCAGACAGACAGACAGAATGGTAGCGACGGACAACTATAGCGTAGAATTCCATTTAAAAAGCAATTATTTTGCGTTTATTCAATACAACACCCAACATCTGTGGTAGTTAAAATATCCACTGGAATCTCTACGCTGGTTGGTTGGTTGGTCGGTTGGATAAGAAATAACAGCATCAACGAGAATAGCACGCTTAAAAGAAAAAAATAAGAAAATAAGAAAGTCGTTAAAAGAGAACAGCAAAATGAAACGCATCAATGTTTGATGGACTGCTACTGCCACTACCAACAACACAACAACAAATAGAAGCAATACAGCAGCATTATGACAAGTAAAAAAAAAATTGAAGCCACAATATCGTATGCCTCAAAGGCATAATATTGTCCTCAGATGGCGATGAAGAGGTACATTAAGATGGTTTGATCTCTTCTACTTTCCTTCTTCTGCCACCATCAATAAAACACCTTGTCATGTCTTACTAATACTCTCCCAGTGGATAAAACAAAGACAAAGACACTGAAATGGTAGACATTAAATCGGAAGTCGAGTCGAGGATAAAAGGAACAAATTTCACAAGATTTCTTAAGTATTTGTTTTGAGTTTTGTGCGGTTGTTTGTTGATCGATGTGGTCTTAAAGCACTTGAAAAATATTTTTTTGTTTTACGAGTTTGTGGCGAAAAAAATGTATTAAGAGGCCGGCCTCTTCTCGTTAAACACATAAAAACAAAGATGAAAAATTTTTTTGTCTTAAGGGTGCCACCAGAAATCAAGAGATTTAACTTGTTATTGTTTTAATTTTACTTTATTTTCCTTTTTTAATTTTATTATTTGCTTGTTTCATACATTCTTTTATATTTATTTTTTATTTTTACTCCGTTTTTCTTTCGGCTATTTGTCATCGTTAGCGGTCATTATTTTTTATAACTCCGTAAGTAATTTAAAATGAAATATTTTTTTTAATTTTTATTTTAAAAACCACAAGCATTTTAATAAATTTTTATACAACAAACAGTCTTTTATACTTTCACTGTACAGCTTAATGGGCTGGACATAAAATATAATTTTTTAAATGGCAAAATATGCTCACAAAATATGCCAAAATAAAGTTAAAGAATATTTTGAATTTTGTTTATTTTTATAATATTTTTAAACGATTATTGTATCGAATAAAACTAATAAATAAATTCATTAATTTAATTGGAAGTATTTTTTTTTTTTTTTGTAGAAGAAAATTTGGTTGTTATTATTTAAACATCACACAAGAGTTATGAAAGAATTTAACAGCGCAAATTTAACTGTTCAAATTTGTATATGTGTGAGTGATATTAATTTTGCTTAGCACAAGAACACATCAAACATGTACCATCAAACTTCATCGTATCGTTGTTGCGAAGAAGCAGAGAACATATAATTTAGCCAACGCAGGTAGTGGTAATCAAAAGTATTTTGGTATTCCTCAAACTCACCTTGGCATGTGTGTATGAGTATTATTTACCCTGAAAAAAACAAAAAAAGTGAGTTTGATACATTATTTGATGTATGCCCAGGCAACATAGGAATTAAAAAAAAATTCCTTGATTACTCTTGTATAATCGTGAAACTAAATTAGTACCACGCAGTCGTTGATGAAGCATAGTATAGAGATCTTTAGAGGAATATGTGCGCAATGATCCTACATCAAATACTTGGGTTCGACAAGAGAACGGTTTGCATTTTAACAGGAATTCTAACGGGACACTGTGCTATTGACAGTTTCACGGACAAGCTTGGTCTATCCGTCCAGCTTTACTGCAGAAGCTGCCATTATGTGGAGGAAACGGAATCGGTACAATACCTTTTATGCGAGTGCCCTACACTTTAGAACAGACGCCATAATAGAATCAACCGGAGCTCGGGATGGTTCAAAAGCCTGTGCATGGCAAGCTACCCGCTAAACTAAACTAACATAACCCTGTGTATCCGATACTGGCATCATACGTTCTAGTCTGAGCACCGAGTGACTATGAGGAAAGTTTAATAGTATTTTTTTACATTTCGTTTTGCTGGAGATATGTCTGGCCTGGAGTTTGAACCGGGACCGCACGTCTAATAAGCCAACACACTACTTACTAGACTACGGCTATACAAAAAGTCATTAGAACGAAATATTTTAGAACTTGGAGGATAGTGAATATACTGCTTATTCACAGTAAGCCGGCTAATGTAAGGCCATATAGTTTCTAGAATGCATTTAAAGACTTTTTAATGAAATAATCGAAAGCACTCTATGGCCTACCTACCTTCATATGCCAGAAAGAAAAATCACTTTTACACGGATTACGGATTAAAAGTGCATTTAATGTACTTCTACTTGAGTTCAATAGCTTTGTTCATTTGAAATCATTTCATTTCTCCTTTACTATAGTACTTATTTTAGACCTGCTTATTCACAGTAACATAATATAATAATATAATAGTATAACAAAATTTTTCTATGAGACTAAAATCTTTCACTTTTTGTACAAGTGACGCTAAGAGTTTATGATATAAAATCTTGGACAATGAATAATTTTATAAAGCGCCTTAGATTGGAGGGTTTATTTAATATGCTATGTACAGTTAATCTCCCTTGGTCACAGGTTTTGGTGGACGCGTATAGTATAGTATAATTATAACCGAGATTTTACAGCGAGTCTGAGAATTGCGAGTGAGTATGATTGAACAATTCATAGATTTTTCCATTTTCTTCCTTAAAATCATTTGGTTAATAAGAGTCCACTGACAATTATATGGTGCCCTTACATTTACATTTAATAAGTGAGAATATATAGTTTTTTAAGTCGTGAACTTTTTGATCATGCCTCGTACGGTAGAGCACAATAATTTATTTCAAATTATATTTGCCGATTTTAATAATTAAGTTCAATATTCAGGAATTATATTCGATAAGGTTCATTTAGACATAAATATATATGCATTATAAGATTTTCTAATTAATTGACAATATAAACTATGTGGACAAAAAGTCGAGCGTATTAACTTCCTTTAAAATACTTGTTGTAAAGTAAACATTTATCATACCTTTGCTATTGGAATCAATTAATAAATAAACTGTTCGACATAATTTTGATTGTCAGCGTGTTAGTAAATGAGCGTATTTACATGCATGCCATCATCAAATTGTCCTAACATCCTGAGACAGAATTAGCATGTGTGTTATATTTAAAAATTAAATGTATTCTTACAGTGAGGGAAAATTAAAGTTTTTACTTTTTTTATTTCCTCATATGTTTTTATTGTGATTGCATATCTTTCATTGAATATTGTAGTTTAACTGTATAAAATTGTTTTATTTTTCTGTTCCCTTTCAGTTTTTGCCTTCATTGTATTAATGGAATCATGTATGGGCACACACTTTCACGTTGGAACAGTAACTTACAAAATAAAAATGGAGCAACGCAAATATGTGCACAGGAAATAAACGCACACACCGATGCAGGCAGTAAGTCATGAATATTTTTTACTTCCCTGCACACATGTTTATATGATTAACTAACCATGATAACTAATGTGGGTAGAGTAAACATTTATAAAATACACGCGTGAATACACGTCGTGTTGTTTATCCATAAAAACTGTAAATTTATAATGCTAAACAGTAAACGGTAAAAGGAACGTACATCAAACACATTCATACCTCTAAACAGCTACGTTCATGAAAAAATAAACAAAAAATTTTTAAAAACAAAGAAAAAAACTACGGAACATGCATTTGTAAAGCGATTTTTTACTCTTTACTATACAAATACAAACACTAACTAATTAACAAGTCAAACATAGCATACGTACATAAATTTGTGCGTATGTACGAAGATGAACTTTTATTTTGACCAACTCGTACATTAATTGCATTACAATAATTACAAACTTTACAACTCAACACAAAAATTATGTTATATTCTGCACGAAAATTCCTCTGAAGTTAACTATTTTCCGTTCTCATTTTTAACAGATCTTTATTAAAATATATTGTATGTATGTAATTGAACTAAGCATGTTCTTCTAAATGTATTATTACGTTTTTACCTTTTAAAAACGTTTAAAATATGAGCTCGTAGATTGCAAATAAAATAAAAATAAATTTGTGTTTAGCTTTAATTAAAATTCTTTATTATTTGCAGAATTCTGTGTGCCACTGTTCACAACTTGATGTAACAACAACAATTGCTTTGTTTGTTATTACTCTGTTTACACCTTTGCATAAACAATAACAAATACTAAACAATTGTTCGACAAATCTTTGTAACGGAGATCTTCAAACCACGATTACTCTTTTCAAACAAACTGCGTCTTCACACAAGACTGACTGAACTCTAACTAATTGAGTTGGCTGTTTTGCCTTGCCTTTTATATGGCAATGTAAACAGTCTGATGAATGTTCTTGAAGGCGAATGTTCGTAATTTCGCCTTCTCGAAAACTCTATAAATGTAAACATCGTTGTTTACATTCATTATTGTTGTTTGTGTATTTCATGTACATTTATTCTTATAGTGTTCTTTGTGGATTTTTGTTTACTCGTTTACCATTTATTTTATGCTGGTGTTTGCTGTTATATCATGCAGTAAGATAATTTGTAAAAAGGTTTGTTTACTGCGTTGTTTTGTTTTTGTTGCTTTTGTTTATAATTTTTATGTTAAAAGATGTAAAAACAAACCACCAGTACCTAGATTTTTTCCACTTTCGTAACAGTATTATCCCGGTTAATTATTATTACTATTCGCGGCCACAAAAATAAATTATAAAAATTTCCTAACGTCACTTGCATAAATTACAAAAGAGAAAAAAGTTGTTCAGATGATACGTCAGACTTCAATGGACTTTTTGATATTTTATTTTTCGTTTTGTTCTAGATATCTAATCTGGGTATTTAAGCGAGGCCTCACGTCTAATAATCTACCTACTAGACAACGGCGACTTATACTTTACAACCTTTTTAATTTATTTTCGGTCTGGTAAGTTCTAGAACTGAAAGTTGATTTGTTATGTAGTGTTGTTATTGTAATGTGTTTTTTGTCTGCCCATATTTTTATAATTTCTTTCTAATTCCGTTATTGTTTGTAATTCTTGTTGCGAGATTATTCTGTCTTCGCAACGATCAAAAATCCTCATTTGGATCTATGGTATATCCCAAATACATTTGAAAATATTTTAATTTCTATTTCTATTAACATGATTACACGTAGCTATCCATAAAGAAATGTTTGTTCTGTTTACAAAATGAAAGACTTTTAATGAAATAATCGAAAGCACTCTATGGCCTACCTATATTCATATGCCAGAAAGAGAAATCACTTTTACATGGATTACGGATTAAAAGTGCATTTAACGTAGTTCTACTTGAGTTCAATAGCTTTGTTCATTTGAAATCATTTCATTTCTCCCATACTCTAGTACTTATTTTAGACCTGCGTGTCAGCAGAACATGTAATTGTTTCATTGAAATTTAAAAGCAACAAAACACATGTATAAACATAAATTGAAGTAATTGGAAAAATGTATTCGAATACAGTTCGTTGAACTATTAAAACAACTAAAAGTAGAGCGATTAAGTAAGTAATTTATTGATTTTTTTTTTAATAAAAAAATCATTTAAACTTAAATGAATGTTTGAACCCTACTGGACGCTTAACTGTTCTACGAAAATGAGAAGATAATTACGTATGTTATGTGGAATGCTTTGTAGTCGCCATAAACTAGTAGGCAATGTGTTGGTTTCTTAGACGTGAGGCCAGGATGCAAAACCCAGGTCAGACATCTCTAAGCAAACGAAATATGGAAAATCATATCTTCGGAGACTTCCTCTCAGCAATTTCTAACAAAGACTCTTAGAATAAATAAAATTGCCATGAAAAGTTTCTGACAAATCTGTCATTCGGAGTCGATTTTAAAACTGGAGGTCCCGCCGCCCAACATAAGTGGTGTGGTGTAATATGACTGAAGGGTTGTAATGACCAATTATGTTTCGTATGTATGTAGTTAACATGGAATCTAGAATAAGGTATAGCGTATTGTCACATTGAGTATCACCTGAGTTAGAAGGAGCTTGTGCTTAGGCTGTTATTCTTTGCCCGAGTGCACCTGACTTATATGTCTAGCGTGTTGCTGCGCTCAGTGTCATACTTAGCCAGATAACGGAATCTGGATAAGTCGAGAAATTCTTAAAGAAATTAGGATGATAGACTCCTTGGGGTTCCCTCGTTGAATACTGGGGAGCTTTCGACATATATTAGAATACTTATTTGCACTAATAGGTCGCAACTGAATGATTGCGGACATTAGGTTTATTATACTCTTCTTCTAATACGAGTTTTTACGTGATTTTGTTAACTGTCCAATGGCTCCAAGAACGATATAATCGTTCTAGTGCACCTAGTAAAAGATTCACTATTGTAAGAACTCCATAAGGGTCTTTGAACCGGATAGGGCAAGTTTCTGTTGGGTTCTAGAGCATAGTAACATTTTTGAAAAAGAAAAGGCCGTAGCTGTTTCGTTCTCATCAGATAATGTGGTTGCTTTTGCTTCTAACCCAACTGTCCAACGGCTCCAAGATCAATATAATTGTTCTGGCGTAAATAGGTAGAGGTTCCCTATTGTTAGGACCCCATAAGGGTCTTTACAACGGATAGGGTGAGTTTCTGTTGGGCTCGAGAGCACAGTAACAGATGATGCTGTTTGGTTCTCATCAGACAATGTGGTTACTTTTGGTTCTAATCCAACTGTCCAACGGCTCCAAGATCAATATAATTGTTCTGGCGTAAATAGCTAGAGGTTCCCTATTGTTAGGACTCCATAAGGGTCTTTAGCACGGATAGGGTGTGTTTCTGTTGGGCTCGAGAGCACAGTAACGGCTGATGCTGTTTGGTTCTCATCAGGATAATGTGGTGACGGCTGGTTCTAATCTCCATAGTCTAGTAAGTAGTGTGTTGGCTTATAAGACGTGACGCCAAGTTTCAATTCCAAAGTCACACGTCTCCAATAAACCGAAATATAAAAAAGCACTTCTTGGAGGACTTCTGGCAAAAACTCTGAGTGTAAATAAAATTGCCATGACTAAGTTTCGCAAGAATCTATCATACGGAGTCGACTTTAAACTATATGTCCCGCCACTCACGTATAAAATTAAGTCACACAACATAAGTGGTATGAGAAGCTAAGTAATCCTGAGAGAAGGGTTCTACTGATCAATTAAGAAAGTAAGTATATTGGTTCTAATCCCGCATCGAATTGTGTGTACAGAGATCCAGAGAAATTGGTAGAACTGCTGTTAGGAAGTTAGGTAAAAGAAACTTGAATATACTGGGAAGAAGTTATCTTAATGTTTCAACATGTGATCGAAGTCGATATTCAGGGTCTGCTAAGGTTTATTGTGGTATTACTCTGTCTGCGAAGTATGCGTCTAAAATAACTCTCGTTTTAACTCTCTTTAACGGATTTCCTTACTTTTTTATTACATCTAATGGCCTCCAAAGCCCTTCTTTACTTTTTTACTCATATTTAATGGCTTCCAAAGATCTCGGGATGATTTATACCATATATTATGGCTTCATATCTTCACAAACCTGCCTGCCTAACTAACTAAGGAAATTGAAAAAAGTATTCTTAAGAAATTGGTTTTGAACCCAAATATATAATTTAGTACACATGGATTAGTTAAGTTTTAAATTAATTGTTTATTCATTTGAAATATTTATAACGAAAGCATCTGGGGTCATTATCTTAAATTACTTTTTCAACAAAGTGGAGTAAGTAGCAACGGGAGCTGTATAAGCTACGGGAGCAGCACTGTATACAGAAGAAGTGTAAGCAGGAGCGTGAGCTGCATAGGTAGCATAGGCAGGAGCAGCGGCAGCATAAGTAGTATAGGCAGCAGGGGCGGCAGCATAGGTGTTATAGGCAGCTGGAGCTGCTGCGTAGCTGGTATAAGCTGGAGCAGCTGCATAGCTGGTATAAGCTGGAGCTACTGCACTATAAGTGGTAACTGGTGCTAAGACACCAGCTTGAGCAGCAGCAACGAATAGAGCCAAGCAGATAAGGAACTAATGGTAACAAATACGAAAATTAATAAAAAATAAAATTATTAATTAAAAACATTAAAATTTATAAATTCTTCAGTAGAAACTCACTTTCATTTTGTTAAGTTAAATTGTTTTGATTTGTTTAATGGACAAATTTAAACTGATGACTATTTGGGAATCGAGCCCTCATTTATATACCAAACAGAATGGGGTTAATAATTTTTAATTAAAAGTAAAGCAACAAACAAAATTCTCAAGATGAATATCTATCTGTCCACCCTCGCAAACAAAAAGAAAACAAAACAAAAATGATTTGTCATCCGTATTGTAGAGTTTTCAACAGTCAAACAAGTTTTTTTTTGTCATTCGATAGCATTCTTAGAGATTATTAACCCGATTTTCGTTGATAATAAAACTTTAGGCAAAAAAAATACGATATTTTTGTATTTGTATATGAATGCGGATGTGTTTTTTGGACTGATACGTGAATTATTTGGTATATATTATACCTTTGAATGCATACAAAATTGTATTTTACTTTTTACGAAAAACTATGTTCTATGTTCGGTTAGGTTTGACGATGTGTACTTGTCATTGGGACAAGTACAATACTCTGAGGTCAAAATGACCCATTGTGATACGTCATAAAAGAAAGAGAGAGGATAATAAAGGAGATAGGGAAAAGGAAAATAGGTAGAAATAGGAAGATAAAGAGACGCAGGAAAAATACAGACCACAAACACAGAAGAGAGCGCAACTACAACATTGAAGCCTTAGCACTTCTGAACCAGCTCAACCTATTAATTAATCTATGGAGAGTCTTAATGTTAGCACACGACAAAGAGTCCAAACCTAAGAAGAAGCCCCTTCCAGGGTCTTCAACCTCAACCTACTAAAGGCTGGACAGTTACAGAGGAGGGGTTCAATAGTTTCTAACTCCTAACACAACACACCCTGCAATATTCAGGCTGAGATCTGTTACAGATCCTTATCAGCGAACAATGTTCTAAATCCTATCATTAAAACTAGACATGTCAACATTGATATACTACTTTAAGTTAAAACTTAATACATACATAATTTATCGCTACAACCCTTTAGTGAGGATTACGACCTAGTTTCTCACACCATTCTCTCACTCCGTACGACAGATTCTTTGAAAAACTTTTCATGGCAATTTTATTTTATTTGTCAGAAATCTGCTGAGAGGAAGTCGCCGAAGAAATAAGTTTCCATATTTTGTTTTATTGGAGATGTCTTACCTGGAGTTTGAACCGTGGCCTCATGTCTAATAAGCCAACACACTGTCTACTTGACTATGACGACTACAACCATCTCTATACGTCATTTGAGCAGAGCATTATAAAAGGTTGTAATTTAATTATTGACGCTTTACGCTGATAAATGTTCAGAATAGACTAAGGTAACACCCTTGGGTGTAAGCAATTTTTAGTGAGATTAGACGCTTAGATTTGCTTGTAATGTAGCCACTCGAATGCCTCTTCTGTAGTACAAGCCAACTGTCAAGCAAATATCAATAGTGCACTCAAGAAACTTAAGTGAAAATTTGAACGTCAATAATTGCGTTTGGACCAGATCGGATCCGTGTATCCTGATTTCGAGGACATAGTGATATCTCGGTAATGGAACGGCAAATGCTCTTGCTATATGAGGTTCACTTTCTGAGGCAACTTGATAGTTGGTCGTGGTCGTCCAATCTAATTACTTAATCGGCAACATTTGTTCACAAATGTTTGCGGAATATATTGAGAATATTGTGTCCTCTAAGCATCATAATCGTCGAATTGGTCTAAATTTCACATTAAAACGACATTAATTCTTAAATATGACGCCCAAAATCTGAAATTGTTGGGTTGTGCACGAAGCTTATGATGAAATTTTTCATGCTACGTTTGAGTGGAATTCACAAGGATGATGACACAAGTGAATAGAAGACGATTATCAATGAAATTGTATAGTTAAAAAGTACGAAAATTCGTCGTCAAAAACAACCCTCTAGGCGAGGTATTATCCTCATTTAATACATTTCGAATAAATAAAAAAAACATTTCAAAGGGCACTGCGAGCTCACATTTATTCAGCAAAATTTAATGAAATCCGAGAATGAATGAAACCTGGACTTCAGATTTGCAAAAACGTGCGTTGGCAAACACTTTCATTTCAGACGCTGCTATATCATCCCAAAAAAATATATTCCTACCACTTTGTTCCATGCCGATGCAAAAAAGTATTGCTTTTTTTCAAACTAGTGCAAAAAATTTTTTCTTTTTTCCAAACCAGTTAGTTAATCTGTTTCTACGCCGCCATAGCAGAGGCTATCTACGTATTCGACTCGATGGCTTTGTAACATGATGTTATCGTTGCTTACGTTGTTAATTCGAATGACTTTGGTTTTCTTGATATCTATCTCAAGTCCAACATGACGCGATATTCTTTCTAAAACCTTTGTGCGATATCATCCGCATAATCCAAATGCTTAAGTTGGCGTGAGAGACTCCATTGTGTTCTCTCAGAACAGACTTCGGTAATGATATCGATGATGAATAGCTGACATGATATAGAAGGGGCCGGCGGTTAGTATTGTTTTACACCAGCATTTGAGTGATTTGGTTGGCTAATATGTATTGCTGAAAGTTATAACTTAATAAAGCGTAACAATGTTCTCAATACAAAATGGGAAGTGGGGGAATAATGTGAAGTGTTAATTTAATTGTATTTTTTATTTCCTATTATGTGAATTGTTTTTTGTTGTTTATTTTTGATTTAATTTTAAGCAGTATTAGCCACTTTGAAATTGACAACAATTTGACAAATAATTTAAAAAATTTTTTTTGCCAATTGTTAGACAATTTAAATCAAGCATGACGAATGGCTTATTATCGTTATTCTTTTTTTGTTTGTTTGTCTAAATATTTCTACAATTAATTGTGAACCTAAACAACTGATGACGTAGAAATAAAAATTAAAAATTGAATACCAACATGTGGCCGAGTTGTGTTATGACTTAACAAAAACAAAAAAAAATGGTTTTTATTCAGTTCTTAAGAATACTTAAAAAAATAATTCTTAGTATATATAGAACCAATTTAACCACAAAACAGCATCAGTTATCAATTGATAAACATACTTTCCAGATCAAAAACATACAAAAAATGAAAGTAAGTGTCATACTTTGTAAAAATTTCTTTTTCTTCGATTTCTAATAACGTTATCTCACTTTCAGTTCCTTATCTGTTTGGCTATTTTCGTTGCTGTCGCACAAGCTGGCATTGTTGCTCCCGTTACTACTTATAGTGCTGTAGCACCAGCTTACGCTACTTATGCCGCAGCAGCTCCTGCTTATGCCGCCTATGCTGCCGCTCCTGCTGCTTATACCGCCTATGCTGCAGCTCCCGCTTATTCGACTTACGCTGCAGCAGCTCCCGCTTATTCGACCTACTCTGCTGCTGTTCCCGCCTACACTCGTTCTGTTTATAATGCTGCTCCTGTAGCCTATACTGCTCCAGTGGCCACTTACTCCACTCTATTGAAAAAGTAAACTTTGCCTGGAATATGAATGTAAAATGATTGGATTTTTTTATTGTTACGGATTAAAATAAAAAACTTTTGTATTTAAACTCAAGTGAAATTTCTTTTGTAGTCTTCTGAAGTTGATTATTAAATTCGTGTAAATAACGTAGACTAGAATTGGAGTGAGATATGCAAAGAAAGACTTTAACGGGCAGATAAATTGTATTTCATTATTATAAGTGAACAATAACGAAAGAGGTTTTCGTTTAGTTAAATGGAGTATGATCCTACCTTTAACTTTTAAAGTTAAGTTTATGTTTGAAATTGCCATATTTATATTATTTTCAATACGGCAACTTCAAATACAAACAAAATGAGCAAAGACAACACAAAAAAGAAGTCCGTTGCATTTTAATGGACATTGCTCCGGTACTGCCAAATTTTTGAAAAAGTGAACTTCATTTTGTGACTTTAAAGTTCACTTTAGCTAAAATTACCTTCAACTAAACCCAACTTTAACGGTAAGTTGTAATAATGCCCCTAAGGTTTTGAATTTATTAGCATATACTAGCTTGTTCGGGAATTCTTATTACAGCAGTTGATTTTTAAAAATTGTATTGTAAAAAAATTTAAACTGGGATTTCAAGTAAGTTTCAATAAATAAGGGAGAGTATTAAAACATTCTGAAGAACAAATTCACCAAAAGTTTGGATGGATTTGGAGTTCGTAATGATTTTTACTCCCAACAAATCAATGAATCCAAACATACGGCTCCTAATGTGAAGATGTGATTGGCCTAATAAAGTTCCCACAGGCGTAATACTCTTGTACAAAGTACCGATATGACTCCAAAAGAGTATTTAGAAGACAATTTTAACGTAGTCGCTCATCCGAAAAACTTGCTCATGAATACATGGCGAAAAATAAAAAAGAAAACGGTAAACAAAACTGGTGCATTCAATGCAAGATGGGTTAAATGGAGTGCATGTCCTTAACGGATATTCTGCTACATAAATACTGAGTATAACATTCTAATATATATTCTAATATATAATATACCAGGGTCACCAGAAAGTTTTTTTATTTTTCTTATGGTTTGTGAAGAACATAGAATTTTTTCTGTTTTATAATAAAAGAGAAATTAATAAATAAAAAAATATAAAAAACATCAATTATTCTTACATATTATTATTTAAAATTCATAAAATTGCTTACATATATTGGGGTACCTAGACTTTTACTGTCCACTGTATATACATATGTTTTGTTTTTCATCAAATTTAATTTACTTTTAATTTAAAAAGTGGAACTAGATTTCAAGAAAGCCTTTGGTACCCTGAGCTGAACTGCATTATGGAAAGCATTCGGAAGAAAAGCGGTATAGTAGAAAACAGAGCGAATCATCAGACCATCACCCATTTCACATAAAACCAGAATGCTGCAAGTCTTTATCACGCAGGCTGATGACAACAGCGAAGACTGTTCACACAGAAGAAAAATTACATGGAGTCGTTTACGACAACTCGAAGATTGGGATTAAAAGGACGATGTTAGTCTACTCTCGCACAACAGCATGCAAGCAAAAAGAGAAAATTTGGAGATATTATAGCCTAATATTAATAAGTACCAAAGAAACCAAGGCCATGAAAACTAGCTACGTTAATTTTCGAATACGTAGATAGCTTCTTCAGTACAGTAACAATGAATGGCGGCTCGAAAACAGACATAAAGCGAGAGCAACTACAATCAGTGTGAGAAACTCACAAATATCCAAACGAACCAACCTTAAAATATTCAACATTGCAAACACTGTTACACAGAAGTGAACGTTGGCACCGTCATATACAGGTTATTATAGCCTACAAATATCACCAACATGAATCCCTGGTACTTTATCAATGTAACAACCATAGTAGTACAAATAATAACAGATATAAGCAAAGGCTTTCCAGAAAAAATCTGATACATGAACTCAAATGTCATGCACGTAATGCGGCAAAAAAGGGCTTCGAATAACTGCACTCACAACGAAGCTAGGATTTGTCTATTTGATTCTGATGGGGTCATAATATGGTGAGTAAAACCTTATTGAAATCTTGAAATCTCTATGTCTACAGATGACCAATCAGACAAAGACCTCGTTCTAAACAAGTTTACAACTTTCTAAGGCTATAAACAACAATATTCTAATTTTAACAGTATAGTCTGGAACGTAATGCTTTACGATTGCAACTTAACCCGCTTGGTTGAGAGAGAATAATACATCAAACCTTAATACCATCGAAACTAATATTACTTATTTACTTAATTGGCCATTAACAACCCGATTAACGGATTTCGGCCTGCCACAACACATCCTTCCAGTTGCCTCCGCTTCTTGCGCACCTATGCCAGTTGGTCACACCAATCGATGACAGGGCTTCCGCGATTTGGTCCTTTCAACTCATACAAAGTCGTCCTCTATGCGGACTTCCGACTCATCGAAGCAGATAAAAATAAATAATAATTTGCCAAATATATGTACTGAGTAATACTTATTTAAGTTGAATTACTGGGATTATATCGCGCTGAAAAAAAATGCAATAGGCATCGTGTCCTCAAATTCCATCGAAAATGTAAATAAAATGCAAAATGTGTTTTAAAACGTATGTGCCTGAACATCATAAACGCACTGCAGAAGAAACTCTTTTAAATCTTAAAAGATTATGAGATTATGGATGGCATACTATCTGGTAACCACATATATGTAGTTGCCGAAAACTAATTCTTTTGCAATTCAAATTTTAAAATGTTGGATGTCAGTCAGAGATCAGCAATGAGTATTCAAAAAGATGAGTACATTCAAAACATACTCATAATTTCTGATATTTATACGCATTCATACTTATTTTAATATCATACTCATTCTACTCATATTCAAAGTTTGAAGTACTCATCGTACGCATACTTAACAATACGCATGATGTTGTTGATTTCGACTCTCCTCAACATTTACAAGAATCACAAAATGAGTATGATTCGCGTACCAACACTACAATACTCATTAGAAGGTTGTGTGTTTGCTTTGCTTACTGTCTTTGTCTTTTTCTTTCTTTTTTTTTTGTAAATGCAACAATATCTTGATGAATGATTCGAATCGTTCGACTTATTTATGAATATTATAAGTATTTTTCTATTTGAATCTGATTGAGTAGGGTTATGAATAAAACATATTTCGAATGGTACGAGTTTGATGTCATCGTTGTACTCATACGGATTGCAACCTGTACTTATAAATCAACGTTGTAGTGAGTACGAATGAATCAGAGTAGTTAACTTTCAATATTATTGACTCACTTATACTCAAAATTTCATGAGTACCTTATGAGCAGCGAAAAAACGATTCATTGCTGATCTCTGATGTCGTCAGTTACCATCTGTAATTATAAATTGTATCAATTTTGGCAACTGTCAGCATAACTGAAGTTCAGTTGCCATTCATAATCGGTCCATAAGACTCACTACCAATGAGTTCCAAATGATGGTATCATTACAATCTCAAGAGCTTATTCGATATTTATACAATCAAAAGAAAAACTAATGGGAGAGTCTTCCAACACATACAATATCAATTCGAGAAACTTGCTTGGTTTAGTAAAAAAGCTGTATTGCCAGTAAAAATAAGAATATTAACGATTTGAATTCAAGTTCATAATTTACGTTTAAGTTCGAAAAGCTGGCGAATGAATCTACTGATGAGAATCAAGACGTTAATTGATTAATTAATCTTGATTTGCCTGCATTGCCAGCTTTCGTACGAAAACTCACACAAACGAAATAAATTTGTAAGTGACAATGATCGAATTGATGATCGAAATATCATTAATAAATTAATAATTATTTAAAGTTATTCATTAAAATCTATTCTGTAAGAATTCATAGCAGTAATATAAAAAACTATTTAAGCATTAAATGAATAACAATTGGAATAATTTTTTGCGCAAATAAATGTTACAAATAAAAGTCCTAGGGTATGAATTAATGTATTATCAGGTACGGTGTAATCACAACTAGAATTATATACGGCTGTTATATACATAAGTGTCTTATTTTCCAGAATGCTGCCTAGAGTTTTACGCCAGGCTACCCTTCACAGGAAGACATCCAATCTATTGCAGTAAAGATTAGTATAACTCAGCTCATATAAAAATATGATTAAAATGTATGTATGTATCTACTAAAATGTTACAAATGTATTTATTGTACGAATACATTACAATATTTCATTATTCTATTGAATTCTTATCATTCTACTTCGTTGAAATCTTTATTGATTTTTTATTACCTGGTAATTACATTTTGATTTTCCTCTTATTCGATATAATCGTGTTTGCGTGTTGCCTTATTGTGATTCGTAATTATTTGAAAGTGTAATAAAAATAATTGAATTTTAATAAATTAATACGTTTCAAGTGCAAGCCTAAGTGAAGTGAAGTACCAAGTGAAGTGCTTAAAAATCTAATCGTTCAGACAGTGGCAGTTTCTCTTGCATTGCCTCACTCAACCTGGGTTTGATGTGTTTAATTACTATAGCATCACAACCTCTTTGAGTGAGCTACAGCAGGTTGAAGTTTCAACAGTTTTATGAGTATGAGTAATAAAAAATAATTACAGAAAGATTCTTTAAAGTGATTGTGAAAAAGTTAAAATATTTGATTGAATAAGTTTCAATGAATTTTGAAAATATATGAATATACCTATTTTTTTAGATTAAGTTATAAAAGATAGACCATTTAAAAGTTTAAATTTAAAAGTGCAATATAAGAACGGTTTGAAATTTTGCTGAAATTATTTTTTTGTTATAAAGTAGAATTGTTCCGCTTAGAAACAGAATATTGTTTCATCCATATGGCTGCAGCGGCTGGCCTCACAGTACCTCATTCGATCTGACCAATTTTCGTGCACTTTTTCGAGTGTATGGGATCATATCTCGGCAAAGGCATCAAATGCTCAATTGTTTCTGGTTCGTCGGCATAACACTTTTCTTTAACAGCACCCCACAGAAAATTGTCCAACGGTGTCAAATCGCTGCTTCTTGACGGCCAATTGACATCACCATTTTGGCTAATTAAAGGCCGTCAAACGTTTGACGCGATAAATCGATTGTTATATGAGATGTTCGGCAATTTGCATCATCCTGTTGAAACCAAACATCGTTCACATTAACCCATTAACGCCTGACACCAGAATCCGTGGTCCGATTTAATTGAAATTTGGCATAAATAGTCTTTGGAATATTTATATTGATATTAATATTTTTTTATTTTTTTTAGGTGTCGTGGGGGCCTCTGTAGGGCATGGGTATTTTTCTACCCACTTCGGAGAAGTGTCTTCTGAAATAAAAAATTTTTCTCCCTATTATATGGCTTCTAAACAGCATAGTTAAATTATTTTTGAGAGTTTTATTGAAAATGTGCCTTAAAAATGAATTGTGGCGTCACTCATAGTCTTTCTGTGGATGAACAGATGATCGCATATTATGGTCGTCATTCCCTAAAAATGTACATAAAGGGCAAGCCAATACGATTTGGCTACAAATACTGGGTGTTAGCTTCTATGATAGGATATTGTTATTCCTTTATCCGATATGCTGGCGCTTCTGCTAATAATAATGCTGACTGCGGCCTTGAAGAAAACGTGGTTCTACGACTATTATTGAATACTTCAGATCCAAGCCAATATAACCATTATCTCGAAAAGGTTATTTTGCAACAGGCACTGTTCAAGATAATCGAAGCAATCACGCATTGTTGGATGATACTAAATTGATGAAAACGAAACCTCGGGGTGCATCAGATTTTTGCTTTGACAAAAATAACAATATTAACGCAGTTCGGTGGAACGATAATTCGATAATTACCTGCACACATATTTATTATCATGTTATACCTATGTATATATATTAAATCTTATGTGATGTCTAATTTTTTGGGTGTAGAGCCGATGTGAAAAATCAAAAGGTATGACCATACATAATACATGTATGTATATAACCAGCGAATGGGTGGAGTTGACTTATTCGATAATGGCGTCAACTATTATCGTATTCGAGTCCGCGGAAAAAAGTGCTATTGGCCATTACTCACTAACGCTATTGACGGAGCTATGGTAAACGCAAGGAAACTACACTGCATGTGCAGGGGATGTGAAGGTTTGCGACCTATAAGCCAACTCGATTTTCGGGTTAGCGTTGTTGAAGCGTTGGTAAAAATTCGTGAACATCGACGCCGTGATGGAAAAGTTGTCACAAAAGCACAGCAAATAGCAAATCGCACTGACAAATTTGACCACATGATTGATAAAATTGGAAAAAGCGGTCGCTGTACGCAATGTGGTGGGAAATCAGAGTACGGTTGTACAAAATTCGGTTTGAATGTGCATCCAAGGGATTGTTTTGCAAAATTTCATGACAGAACTCCCGAAAATATAAAAAAAATAAAGAAAAATGAATGATTTGAAATTTCTATTTGAAATTAATTTTTAAAAGTTTTATAATAAAATGAATTGTTTTTTTATACCAATGCCTAAGTGGGTATTCTTATACCCATGTCATTTAATCGCACCTGTAGCTTAGGTAAGTAGACCAATTCAAGTAAAAGTTTTTTCATCGGGTAGACGATATATAATATTACATGGCATCTCAAGGCTTTTCTGAGAACATCATCCACACATATTCCGCAGAAGTTCTTTGCACGAAATTTTGATTTTGAAAAATTCGTTATCTTTGACCTTTCTGCTGTCATCCAAAATATGTGAATATCATGCTTTACTAACTTTTTTTAAAGCGTTCTATGCCTTCTTTATTCGTTCTTAAAGAACTGTTTGGGCTCTCGTTTAGTTAGGGCAAGATAGAATTTTTTAAAAAATCTCCTTTTTTGGGTATTTTTCTACACATTCGGCGTTAATGCGTTAATACCATGAAGAGCGGGTACAAAAAGTCGGTTATCATGGTGCGATAGGTGTCTCCATTGAATGTAATGGTTGCGAAGTCCTCATTTTCAAAGAAATGTGGGCCAATGATGAAATTGTTTCTATAGAAACGATAATATATCTGAGTGTGACAATTGATAACAGATCGAATATTATTATTAAAAAGATCTCAAACCATTTGATTAAGGGATTGATGTCTTCAACTACTTTCGAGTAGCTCACTTTAGATTGTTGAATATCTGGCACAAAAATTGGTCAGTCATTATCATCAGATACTTTGAAAACATTTTTTTTGCCTGAATTTTATTACTGTTTCAATTGTAATGTTATAAACTGCTAGTGTAAGCCTCGAAGTGCATACACAAACTGATGCAATCAATTGGAGAGCAGAATGCCATCTTCATTATCGCACTGATTATCGCACACTTTCTTATCTACGTTAACCCTTTCGTTCCACACTGATTTAATAAGCAATATAGCACCGCTCTTGGAAATATTTTCAATCAGAACATTTTCTTAATTTCGTTAGGTTGTAAAAGTATTGCAAATATTGTAGTAGAGTAAGTCGAATATGTTGTTTTTGATTCTGAAAAACTTTTACCAGAAACTTGTCGAATAAAACAATTTCAAAACCTTTTATAAATGCATCGACGACTTCTTCGAATTGATGTTTTCTAATACCGTTCCATATGGTCCCATGCCATAAACTATTTTTAGGTTAATGGAAGACAAGTTTAACTCGAGTTTCAATAGGCAGCATCGTCATTGGACAAGTCGAACAACTCACCGTTACTTCCTCAACTGTCCAGAAGACTGTACCTGTAAGCTCTGTGATTATGAGGAATACTTCCCAACGAGATTGAGTACTAAGTGTAAATGGAACAATGTGGTTGCCACATACTTTTTAAGAAAGGAACCATTGAATGGTATACAAATGGGGCAAGGACATATGGTGAGACAGAGGCATGGTGTCGATCCCGAAGTGAAATATTTAGAGACCTTTTGTGAGTTGTTTCCAAGCAAAAGCTCACGCCAGGAAATACACTGACTGCCATCCGAACACACTGGTTAACTATATATTAGTACGAAAAGTTGATTCTCAGCTAGACAGGGCTGGATGGCAGGTCATATAGGAATGCCTAAAGTATGCAGATCAGGGGGGTAGCTTACAAACTGGTAATACCAATGCTTGACGGAAGGAAAGATAAAGAGAATTTTACGTGGAACGAGCGAAAGTTCTCAGAAATAGCATGAGGATAGAAAAGGAATCATGGGGTCAAAGAACATACACACATACATACCAATTATGTATGTATTACAACCCTTTAGTCAGGAGTACGACCTAGCTTCTCACAACACTTATGTTGTGTATGTTAATTTTACACGTGAGTTGCGGAACATACAGTTTAAAGTCGACTCCGACCGATAGATTTTTGAAGAAACTTTTTGATAATTTTATTTACTCTTAGAGTTTTGCCGGCAATCTGCTGAGAGGAAGTCTTCGAAGAAATATTTCTTTTATACTTCGTTTTGTTGAAGATGTCTGACCTGGGGTTTGAACCATGGCCCCACGTCTAATAAGCCAACGCACCGCCTATTATACTATAGCGGTCAAAGAACACATGGTTTGAAATAGGTTTCGATTTGAGCACAATTGGTTATCCCCGTGATAAGGAAAACGAATCACCATAAGACTTCTATGCGACGTTACTGCATCTCAAAAAGAAACACTTGGGTAAATAACAGGCATTGACTGATGCTTACAAATGCCGAACAGGATCCTAAAGTTAGCCAGGAGAACAGAACTGCGAGATACATTACGAATAACCATTACCTGCATTAATGTTAAAATATTGACACGAAGGCGACATCATAGCTATTTATTCCTTTGGGTTGGTTGCTTAACGATCGACTTATTGTACAATCAATTCGTTGACCAGAGAGTCAGAGGAGTTGTTGTTTTTTCTGGCCCCCTCTTTCATGCGAATTAACACCTCTGGATTACTATTTATGAGACTATGTTGAGTCATTAGCTTATGTTGACAAACCAGCAAATCTTGAAGTATTGGAGGTCGATATTCAAGCCAAAATTGAGGAGAAGTAGTCAAAAAATTCACAGCGGACTTATGGAAAATCAGGAACTGCATGGACTCCCTACACCGTATACGACGCACAATAGCCGCCGCTACTGGTTTGCGGGCCACTGTAGTATAGGGGGAAACGAAAGGTGGACTACCTGGCACGGAAGGATCAGTGAGGCGATAGAGGGGACACGATAGAGGGGATATATACGCCACAATAAGAATACTTTTCCAAGTTGGAAAAGTTAGCACGAAATTCAGCAAACCGTGGGTATTCCGACATACCTGATTGCCGAATTTCAAAACTTCTATGTCCAGAAGTGGGCAGCGGGAGGACCAGAGAAATACTTTAGTAAGACAAAAAAACGGTTCGCATTCTAACAGCAATTCTAAAGGGACACTGCACTATTGGCTGTTTCGCTGACAGTCTTGGTCTGCTCAACCAGGATTTCAGCAGAAGCTGCCACGATGTGAAGAAAACGGATTTGGTACAACACCTTTTATGATACTATGTGAGTGCCCTACACTTCAATACAGGGACGTCATCGGTTTTTCGGGGACACCCACTATATTCTGGATTACTTTATATGATACTATGTTGAGTTATTCTTTAAATGTACCCTTGCGCTGACCAGCTTCTTCCTGGTTTGGAGGAACTTGGTCAGTACAGGGACTGCGTTCAACTGTGGCGTCACAAAGGGCCGCTCAAGTGAGCTTTTGGTGTCAAAACTACCACTCTGTCCTAAAGTAAATCTTGAAGCCGTGTAGGCCGTTATTCAAGCCACCATTGATGTCATACTGCCAGATTTATTAGAAAAGTAGTCAAATAAGCCGCGATAAACCAGAAAATTATTTACCAGACTGTAACAGAAAATTTTTATTCTAACAATACTAGTGTTTTGCATTCTCATTTGAAATTTTCAAGCTTTTAAAATATTACACTCCATTCATTACATAATTCATAACAAAATATTAAAGTCCTAGAGGTACGAGTACATTTGTAAGATATTTGTTCGCAGTAATCATGCAAAACAGACAATACTACTTGACTGGAAACCAACTCAACTAATTTTTAAATATCATGGTTTGTAGTTGTCTTCCAATTCAATTGCTTGACAATTATTCCAGTCATTATTATCTGAAAGGATAAAACAGAAATGTTTTGAACAAATTTAGTTTAAATAAGTACCGAATTTTGTGCATTTAAATAAACTGCCAGAGTATTTATAGATTAAAAAGTCAACATTTAATTGGCACTTCAAAAGTGTGAACGAACGAATATACCTGACGCCTGATGTAAATTTTGTAAAATCCTCATTATGTTGTACAATAATTGTAATGTAAAGTGTAAATGAAGATGTCAAGCAATTATACTTATTGTGTGAATTCGCTTTAATAGGTGCTTAAAACGATAACAAGGATTCTGTGTGTTTAAGGAAATACTTTGAAAAGTTTAATATTGGCCAATGTAAGTAAGTATTTAAATGTCACAAATTACTGGTTAAATTTGAATTTAAACAATAGCATCGACGAAGATCCAGTCATAATCCAACAAAATCTAAGAGGAATAACAACAAAAATATACGAATTATATTATTATTTTCCTTTCTTTAATAGACCAAGTACATGTGCATATTATAATATAATACATGGACATAGGTATGTAAATCCATATATAGGATAGGAAATTTAAAAGTTTAAAGGCCATTATTACAACTTTAAGTTAAGTTTTGTTAAAGGTAACTTTAGCTAAAGTGAACTTTGAAGACACCTTTAAATTCTTTTTGTTATTACCACCTAATGATTTAATAAAGTAACCTTTTTCAAAAATATGACAGTGCCGGAGCAATGTCGATAACACTGCTTAATTAAACAAGTTTTTTTAAACGCAGTGTCAACGACGGGCTTTGTTTTTGTGTTCTAATGCTCATATTGTTTATACCTGAGATTGTCACATTGAAAATAATATATATGACAAGTTCAAACATAAACTTAGCTTTAAAACTTATCGGTAGGATGATCCTCCATTTAGCTTAACCCTCACTTCTACCATATTGTCCACTTATAATAATGAAAATTTATCTGCCCGTTAATATCCTCCCTTCAGTTAACGGCAAGTTGTAGTAATGGCCCTAAACGATTTAAAATTTTGCCAAATTTTTTTTTTTGTTGTGAAGTACAATTGTTCCGGTTAGAAATGGAATATTATTTCATTCATATGGCTGCCGAGGTTGGCCTCACAGTACCTCATTCGATCGGACCAATTTTCGAGTGCATAGGGGTCGTATTTCGGCAATGGCATCATTAATGCTTACCTTCAAATGCTCAATTGTCTCTGGAATGTCGGCATAACACTTTTCTTTAACGGCTCCCCACAGAAAATAGTCCAAATGTGTGAAGTCGTAGCTTCTTGGCAGCCAATTGACATCACCACTGAGGCTAATTAAACGGCCATCAAACGTTTGACGCAATAAATCGATTGTAGCATGAGATGTGTGGCAAGTTGCACCATGTTGTTGAAATCAATCATCGTTCACGTCAATACCATGAAGAGCGGGTACAAAAATTCGGTTATCATGGTGCGATAGGTGTCTCTATTGACCGTAATGGTTGCGCCGTCCTCATTTACAAAGAAATAAGTGCCAACGATGCCTCCGCTCCACAAGCCGCACCAAACAGCCACTCGTAATGGGTGGAATGGCTTCTGTAAGACCACGTGTGGGTTTTCTGAGCCCCAAATACGGCAATTTTGCTTATTAACGTACCCACCAAGATGAAAATGAGCTTCATATGAAAAGACGATTTTTTTTGGCAAAATCGACATCATCGCGCAGTTTCTCGTTGGCCCAATAAATTCCAACGTTGCTCAAGCATAAATCAATACATTACCTTTTTTTAATTAATTTTTTAAAAATTTTTTTTTTCAAAATGGGCCTTTTTTTTGCTCAAAAGAAAGCTTATACAATTTCCTTTAAGGCCTTTATAATAGCTTAATGGGATGCGAGTGGAATTACTATCAAAAAAAATTATTTTTTAATTCAAGAATAAGATTTTTCAATAAAACGGAAGACATCGATTTTAAAAATTGGGTCACTTGACACGAAATTCCCCATATGCATATAATATATTATGGGCTGAAATGTATAATGCTTTTGAGCCAATAACTCTATGAAATATTCGCAGTTTGGGTTTTCCCTTTTCAAGACAGTCGATGATTATTATATCATGGGTATCCTAAAATACTGATGCCATAACCTTGATGCACAATGCGGTGTGCAATTATGGATTGATGGTTCATGTTTCACCCCTTTTCACATAACGATGAATAAATTCGTGTTTTTTGTGGTTGAAAAGCTTTACACATACATTAGAGTCTCCGTTATCATGATCAACCGCACTTTGTGATCTTCTCTGTTTGCAGCGTTTCCAGCCTGCTTCGTTACTCTATGAACTTTTCAACCAAATGTTATACGGTTATAAGGATTCAAGTTGTTCATATTGAAGGACAAGTGAATGGCACGATTGATGGTTCATGTTTCACCCCTTTTCACATAACGATGAATAAATTCGTGTTTTTTGTGGTTGAAAAGCTTTACACATACATTAGAGTCTCCGTTATCACGATCAACCGCACACTGTGATCTTCTCTGTTTGCAGCGTTTCCAGCCTGCTTCGTTACTCTATGAACTTTTCAACCAAATGTTATACGGTTATAAGGATTCAAGTTGTTCATATTGAAGGACAAGTGAATGGCACGATTCGTGTGGCTAAAAACTAAGATTTCCTATTTCAGTAGAGCAATTTCTATTGTACGAGGGAAGGGTCAATATTTTCATGATTTTTTGAATTAAACAATTTTGTTTTTCACTATAATCTCCTTTGAGTTTTATATACTTTATCCAACTTTTCTCCAAAAAAGTTTTGTGCCTTCCTTAGAGTAGGATTTGTCGCTGTCCTCAAAATAGTTTTATCAGACGATCTCATTACCGGAAAAAAAATTCATTGCAATGAACAATTCCTGCTGGTTTGGAAACAAAAAATACTCACCCAGAGCAAAATCCGGATAATAAAATGAATAAGAAAGCAATTCGTAGTCTAATGCATCATAGACTTTTGATATTGAAACTGCACATGTGTGCAACATTGAAGAATATTTTTGACCAAATTGACCAGATTTCTTATATTCAAGCGATTATTCTAAATTGAAATCAGGTTGCAGCGTAAAACGCCAAGTCACCCCTGTTTCTGTTTACGATAGGTCAAGAACATGTTGGGAATTATAACAAATCTTTGGAGTGCGTAAACTTCGAATGTACATACAGAAAGTCCGGTACATGGACTTTTTTCTTTTTTCGATCAATTTGTAAAAGCCGTATTGCCGTGGTCTAGTAAGTAGTGTATTGCCTTATTAGACGTGAGGCCTCGGTTCAAACCCCAGGTCAAGCATCTCCAACTGAGCGAAATATTAAAAAATATTTCTTCGGCGACTTCCTCTCAGCAGATTTCTGGCAATAACTCTGAAGTAAAGAAAATTGCCATGAAAAGTTTCTCAAGTATCTGTCGTTCGGATTCGACTTTAAACAGTAGTTCCAGCCACTCACGTTTAAAAATTAACGCACACACAATATAAGAGGCGTGAGAAACAAGGTCGTAATCCTGACTAAAGCGTTGTAATGACCAATTATCTATGTATGTATTGCCCTTTCAGTAGTATCAACATAACACCAAAATTGCTATTACCTATCAATAGAGATAGTTACTCCAACTTGTAAATTTCTAATATTTGATCGTAGTTGAATCAAAAATTTCTTCATAGAGATGTAGTATGATATACGTTAGTAGGTCTCCAAAAACTGCAGGCTTGAAAACTTTGGTCAGTTACTTGATTTATAAGTATTTGAGTATCATTTCTACTCTGTGAAGCTCGAATTCGTTATGCTCTCAACTTTCCTGTTTTCTCTTCCGACAAGACGTCTTCCTTCGTTATATCTTCGATACGACCAATTGCCTTCATTCATGTGGGCCATTATACCAAGGATGATTGAGTTGTCTTTTGTGTTAACACATTCTAGACTGTACCTTTTGTGGGGTACTATAGCGCGAAAATTACAAAACGCGAATGCTACATGGTAGTCGAGTCTATCACACGCCACCTTTCTATTGAAATCCAAGTAGATTTTGTTGTAATCAACCGTGCACTTATCGTATATTCCCCGCGAGCTTAGCTTACCCCATAAAAATCATTTGATGGTTGCAGTTTTGTACGTTTGTCATATCCATCGCAATTCTTGAACAGCAGTTCATAACAACCCGTACATTTAATTATTAGCATCTACCAGATGGGCAATAACGCCTTCCCTAAGTGTTCGGACATTCAATCCAAGCGCCTATCCTTAAATCATACTCCTTTAAATGTTTGGGACTTTGGTTTGTTGTTGTACGACGGAAAGTTTTTATATGGTGGGTTCCAAACCTTCCGCACGATCCAAATTTAGTACATACTATGAAATGAACTGCCCTGCACGCCTGCTAATCTGCCATCTCGAACACAAGTCACGTTGACCACAGTCAGTAACTTTGCCTTGTTGGCATACATATTGGATCTCATACTCTTCTTCTTAAAATAATAAATGCAAGTAAGACAGATAAATAAAAATTATTACTTTAATTAATTACTTATCATTGTTTATTTACTTATTTACTTCTTTATTTCTTTTATATATGTATGTATGTATCTAATGACAAGCTGCTGATAAAATAAAAAAAACCTCCTTCCGTGACAATGTGACGTGCACATTGCCGTGACCAGGATTCGAACCTGGGTTACTACGGCCACAACGTAGGGTCCTAACCACTAGACGATCACGGCTACAGGAGGTTGTTATAACTTTTATTAATTTTTCAATACACTTAAGCACAGACACTAAATGTTGAGTTTCATTTTGTATGCCGCATTTATAATATACATTTTAACAGGGTGTATACAAAACTATAAATAAACAACAGTATGTATCAAATATACTATTTTTTTTCTTTTCAACACTAAGTTCAATTTCAACTGATGTCTGGTGAAATTCTATTTATAGAAATAGAGGTAAATTACCAAAGCATTGAATTACATTCACATAATGTTGAACTAATTTAAGTAATTTTAATAAACAAATGTCATATAATAATTTTATAAATTAATCTGGATAGTTTTCTATATTTCCATCCACTAACAGTATCACTGTATCACTGACTCTTATGGATACTTGATATGAGCTTCAAATCTTGAAACTGAAACTTTTCGATATATACATACATGCATACCGCTTTTAAGCATTCCCTGTTTTTAAACGCAAATATTTGCACTTCATTTACAAAAAAAAAATTTCTTTCGAAAATTGGACCTGTTCACGAGATCCATCGTTCTCAATTTTTTTATGAAGATATGTTAAGTCAATGGGTTATGCTAAGAAAATAGAAACACTTTCAGAGGCGTTGGAATATAATATTTACCATTAACGCCATGCGGCAGATTTATTGGAAAAATAGTAAAAAAGCAATTCCATAGAATGTTCTTTATGATGCCATTCTCCCCGACGCAGGTTGCTCTCTGTCTCATCCAACTGAGGCAGCATAATCTCAGATAATTGGTTCCTGACGTTGGCCTTTCGTAATTTGAAAATCTTTTCTTCTACTTATCTGGCCGAGTACAAGCTTCAGGCGGATCAACGACTAGACTCTCTACCTAGTATATAATACAACAGAACTCTTGGCTATGTCTATAAAGTGTTTTGCGGGTCCAACAACATTTTCTTCGCAGTGATCCTGAAATGACACGAAGACTCAACAAATTACAACTTTGTTCACCACCGAGTTGTAGAAGATGATCAAAGCCCTATTCGATCAGCCGGCATTCCGTCGAAAAAGAACCCAATGCTGTCAATGCGGCAAATAAAATACTATCAGTTTGAATGACACGTGACTACTTGCTCTCAGCTAGGAGATTTCGATACAATAGTTCCCTGCTTATAAGCACTGTCCTGTAAGCATTTTTTAAGTTCTTATATCCGGGGAATACTGTGCATATTATGTATGTACTAGCTGTACACTGCGCGTGTTGCTGCGCCACCAACTAAAATAAGTTTGAAGGAAAGACATTACACAAGTGTCCAATTAATTTTGAATCATTTTATTGATTTTCTTTCCCTTTTTCCGGATGATTCAGATGAACGGCCCTGAGTAGTACGCATTCGATCAGTTTCTAATCTCACTTCTCGTTGTTCTAGTGGTTCAAGCAAACGTGTCTCAGCGGCATATATACGATGATTTTCTAGTCTCAATGCTCGTCTGATTCTGAGGCTCGTAATGCTCTTTTCTTCCGTGCTTCAGGTGTAGGTCGACCAATTGCTTGTAATTCATTTTGAATAATTTTCAGTGACGCCATCCATCGGAAATTAATCGCACCAACCTCCGTCGACTCATGCGCAACAACTTTGTTAAAGAATGCACAGTTTACGATTTAATTCATTTTGAGTAATTTTCAGTGGTACCATCTGTCGGAAATTGGTCATGCTAACATAAAAACCTTCGTCGGCTCATGCGCAACAACTTTGCTAAAATTCATAACATGATCAAATGCATAGTTTACGATTCTATAAGGCACATACAAACAAACATTCATTTTTATTTATTATTATTTATGGGGTGACACGCCCACTATAGGCAATCCTCTCATTTTGCTCCTATATACGTAAAAGTCGTCCGTACAAAATTTGAGGACTCTAGCTGTTGCAGTTTATGAGATATGCGACATTAAATACTTATTGGGTATGTGGGCGTGGCACCTCGCCTACTTGAAATTTTAAAATAAAATGTAACCTATAACTACTTCCATACATACAACAAGATACTGTGAAAATTTCAAGAAAATCGGTCCAGCCGTTTAGCCGTCTAAAAAAAAACAAACAAATAAACACACTTTCATTTTTATATATGAGAAGATGTGAAGATACATTTAAAATCTATCTCCTCAGACGCAAACGAAGTCAGTTATCAGAGCTCTGTTACGTTACTAACAGAACTCTGTTAAACAATTAATTTAAGGCTGGGAAAGAAAAACAGGAAAAAGTATTTAAATTTTTGAGTAAAATAAGATAAAAAAACAAATGTTGATAAAAATAAGTCCTATAATTAATCACTGTTGCAAAATATAGCGTCATAAGAACTACAATAAACAGGTAATGACACATTTCCGAAAGCTAATGTAGTGCGATACATAAATCAATATAGGGATAAATCAGCATAACAAGGGCGGACAAAGTAAATTATTTTTAAAGCATTTTATGTCCCTTTAACTAAATCAATCGCCAGAACTCTTAACAGAGCGAGTTTTCATAGTAGATTTTTAAATTTTCCGAGCTTTCAGATTTTAAGGTCCACTAAGTGTCCTTTTGTGGTAAAACAGGACAACGTGAGCTGGCAAAGTAAATTGTTTTCAAAGTATTCGACGTCCCTTAACAAAATGAATCGCCAGAACCCTTAACAGAGCGAGTTTTCTTATTAGATTTTTATATTTTCCGAGATTTGAGATTTTAAAATCCACTAACATACTCTTTTACAAATGAGCCATAGAATAGAGTTTTGTTTTCTCTCATTTTGTTCCCTAATATGTGCTATAAATGAATATAAAAAACTCTCTTTGAACCTGTGCTAAGTTTCAGCACAATTTTGCCAGTGGCGTCAAAAAATAGTGTGTTGCGGCTCAATTTAAGGTATTTTCTATTTTTTTTTTTTCGCACATAAACTTAGGTTGAGGCAAAGAGAATAAATTAATATCGAGAGGGTTTGATATTTTTTGTATAAATGAACTTCAATTTTTATCGAACTGCATTTTATAAATATCAATAAACAAATCTTCGAGCACATCGAAGTTTTTCCGACTTGAATTTTGGTGCTACGTCAGCATATGGTACTTTCTGGTCTGGTTGATAAAGTTTTTTATTTCTCCAATTTTCAGCTTTTTGGAACTGTAGTTCGGTTTTGCTTTCTGCGAACACTCCGGATTTATTGTTTTTTTATATATTTTGAATGACAAAGTTTCTTTCCGTTTTACTCAATATTAAATTCCAAGCATTCTTTAAGAAAATTAATTACAAACCTATTACCGTCCGCAACCGTTTTGGAAATAAATGCACCTTCCGTATAAAAATAAGATTGTTTTGTATTTATTCCACACATAACTTTAAAAAGTTGTGGGGCAAACATTATAAAAACTTGAAAATTTTTCCCTAATCATATCCTCTATAAAGGATACTATAGATTCTAATTTATTTTGCTCAATAAAATGTTGTTTTAAGAATAAATATGCACTTGGAGTGAATATAATTTGAGGTTATTTCTTATTACATTATATATTATTACTAATTATATACTTATTACTAAACTCCTTTTTATATTAACTCCCTCAGAATTTTGAAAAGGTGTTAAACCAATATTTGTACCTTTACTTTCCTTTATTCGGTTCCTCAGCACTCTATATTCCTCGATCTGAGGGCACGAAGACCCTGTAATATTTATAGCATCTTTGGAGGATGACAGCGGAACATTCTCAGGGAATTGTACCGAATCTGCCAGAGTGCTGTTACCGAAAACTAAATCAATGAGATTGATGCCATCTCTTATGGCGGCATCATCAATACTGATTTTTGAACAAATCACTGTAAATATTATTAACAACACATTTAATTCATTACGAAGGATATCTTACCGTCATCATATAAACGCTTACTGTCCGAACATAATTCACGTTTAGTTGAACTGTATATTCTGATTATCTTCTGAAAGTTAAACATTGTTTTGCTGACACACCTGATGAAAATTTCTTTTCAAAATTCAAGATTTTCTCCGTTGTCGTATATATACATATATCCTACGTTTGCACCATTTGAAAGGCTGAAAAGTTGGAACATAAGTTCCTCGACCGTAACGGCTTGAGTATCCAGCAGAACAATATATATGTATACTCATTTGAATCCACACAAAAAATAATTGACCTCATAATTCAAATATATTAACGAAACTCCGGTTTTAATAAACTGCAGTATTTGTAATTTTTGAGCTGATTTGAAGAAATTTAATAACTTATTATTATTTTATTATTAGGTTGTAATAACGAAAAAAAGTTGAAGTCGACTTTAAAGTTCACTTTAGCTAAAGTTACCTTTTACTAAACCCTTTAAAATAGCTGAATCGAAATCTCTTTCCGATCAACGATTATATATGGTTTGGAAACAACAATAAAATATATACATGCCCGTACATACATACATAATTGGTCATTACAACCCTTCAGCCAGGATCACGACCTAGTTCTTCACTTCACTTGTGTTGTGTGTGTTAATATTATACATGATTGGCGAGACCTTCAGTTTAATAAAGTGGACTCCGAACGACAAATTTTTGAGAAACTTTTTCATGGCATTAAGTATTTGTTCATAATTTGTTTTGTTCGAGATGTCTGACCTGGAGATTGAAACGTGGCCTCATCTCTCATAAGCCTACTACCTAGCTTAGTTTTAATATAATCATAGTTCACTCCTTATAAGGATGGTCCTAAAGTAATTTAATTAATCTTGCTACTGTGTAAATTATCTACAATAGTCGATGTTATGTCTCTCCCCACTCTCAGATTGTTCTTTAATACATTACAGTATGAAACACTGTGGTTCTTTTAGCCTAAATATTTGCCACCACATTTTCAATCATTCCATTATGACTAGGGACCTACATACAGTGAGGTGCACAAATGAGTACATGTTTGTATTTTGGACGCTTTTTATTGAATAAAACTAAAAGTAATAACGAAAACTTCAAAAGTTTTTTGTCATTTATTTAGCATTTAGTGATTAACAAAATAATATAAAATTTAAAACATAAAATCATCAAGTCCTAAGAAAAAAACAAACAAAGCAAAATCAATTCACATGTACTCAATTTTGCACGTCTCCATTTTATGATATGTTTGCAAAAACGTAGTCAAAAACTATCGTTATTTTTAATGTTTTTGCACTACTTTGGCGTTTTTAAGAAAATATTAGTTTTATATTAATTATTTAATCTCGTTGAGCGAATATTTTTTGCAACTTATCGAACAAAAATCAATTTCTATTAAAAATAAAGAAACTCTCGAAATCAACTGAAGATAGTATTGTAGCTTTGACGGGAAGTGGCTATTCTACCAGGGAAATTTGTAAACAACTTGGAGTTAGTCAGTTAGTAGTCATCAGAGTCCAAAAATGGTCTGTTGTTCCCTAGCTTCAAGACAGAGGTAGTAAAAAACCACTAACTAATGCAGGTGCTCGTCTAATGCTAACAAAAATGAAAAGGGACAAATTTTTAACACCCAAAGGAGCTTTTTGGCAATCGGGAAAACCGTTAGTCGGTGGACGGCAAGTAGAGCTGTTGTAGATATTTAAAGATCTGCACTTTCGGCTAAGAATGTAAAGGTACTGTTAAAGTTTGCCAGAGAACACAGAAATTGGACAGTGAATGACTGGAAACATGTGATCTGGACAGACGAATAAAATTCAACCGCTTTCAGTCCAATGGTAAGCAATATTGCTGGCGCCGCCATGGGGAAAGAATTTAAAGGCGCCATGTTAAGGAAACGATGAAACATCGTGGAGGAAATGTCATGATATGGGGTTGCTTTACATGGTGGCACCTCGGACCACTGCAAAGAATCAATAACATTATGAAAAATGAGTTTATTTGAGAATTTTGCAGACCCATCCTCCCGATTTTGCCGACAAGAACGCCTATCCTGCGTAAGGAGTACTTTTCCAGCTGGATGGCGACCACAAACACATCTCCAAAATCGTTAAAGAATGGCTTAGTGAGCAAAATTTTTAATTAGTGCAGTGGCCAGCACATAGTCCCGACCTCAATCCGATTTAGAATTTGTGGTCAATCGTGAAGAGACGGTTGGGACAATACTGATCAGCCCCAAAAAATTTAGATGAGCTTTGGCAACGGATTCATCAGGAATGGACAAATATTCCGAAAGAAATTATAGAGAATTTGGTGGAGAGCATGCCAAGTCGCGTAAATGAGGTTTTACATAATAAGGGTCTTTGGACTATATATTAAAAATACTCGTATTCCCTAAAATTTTTGAATCGTGCAAAATTGAGTACATCCGAGTTATTTTCCTCTTGATTGTTTTTTTTTTTCTTAGAATTTGATCATCTTAGTTCTGAAATTTGTATTATTTTGTTTGTTTATATTATTTTAGTACTACATACTAAATTAAAAACAAACAAAAAATTTTGAATTGCTTTAACACTTTTATTTTTACACAATTAAAATTGCTCAGAGAACAAAAATATACCCATTTGTTCAACTTAAAAAAATTAACCAAAATAATTATGTTTAAAAACGTACAAATACACTCAGTTAAGGTTGTAATATTGTTTAACAATTTTAATGTCATCAGACATTCCAAAACATATTGAAATAACAATTTATTAAACAAGAATTAATAATTTACAAAAGATTGCCACATGAAATTGATTGTAACATTTCAATCTTTTTTATTTGTGAATCTTAAATAATTCACAACAACTTTATTGTTTCAATCTTTTAATAATTATAAGTTATCTGTAGGTATGTACATACATACATACGTATGTATGTATAATTCATTGCATTCATTGTACATATATGTGTACATGGCAAAAGTTGTTGAATAATTTAAGCATTTCCTTAACTACTTTAATAAATTTATACGATAACGTAAGATTAGTTGATATCATCTTGTCATTCGCATAAAACTGTTTTTAAAATTAATTTAATTTTGCATGCACATGCATGCATTAATCTGAAATTCATGATAATGTTTGCTGGTACAGCATTGTACTACTAATGAGCGCATCTGAAATCAAAAAGTAAGGTAAAGTGGATGAAGAATTGAACATATATTTATAATAATAATTATCTGTTTCAATAATGCATTGTTTAACAAATGATTAAAAGGTACTAAGACTCCAAGAGTTGCTAGGGGTAATACGAAGCTATTATTACATGAAATTTAAAGTTTAGCATTATTAGATTAGAGCTATTTATTAATTTCAAAACGAATCGATTTTCTCCAGAAATTATTATCGGTGATAATCCCTTAGTTTATGTGCTAAAATTTCTCATACTAGTTTCCGAAGCTTCAGGTACGTCACTAATTTCATTTGATTTGATCAGAATGGCGTTTTCTAAATCACTCTGATTAGATCAGAACAAATCCAGGGGCTTTGCTTAACTATAATACTATTTCTTATTTTTCTTAATGATAATAGTGGCATATGGCAGTAATATTTGTAATTCTTATTCCTTGGAACGTATACCAACTCCTCTGGGGATAGAGGCAAAAAGTTGCTTACACACTTTCGATCTAGCAAGGATTGACTCACGAGAGCATTGTTAATAAGAAGTCATCTGGAAATATGGGCGTTGTAAATATTGGAGAGTTAGGAGCTTTTTATATGGTTAGCATGGAAGTGTTGGTGCTGGAAATACTTCACTGCATATGGTTTTCTTACAATGTATACCACTGGTATACTAAAAAATTATAATTTAAGGCTTCTCAGCTGCATACAGGACAGGGGGAAGGTATCCTAAATGACTCCATAAATTGATTGGAATATTGTCGCAAAATGGCTTTTTGCAACAAAAGGATATGTTCCCGAGAATTACATATTTCTATGTAGTACTTGTCTTTATCGTCTAGTAGATTGTGTGTTGGCTTATTAGATATGAGGCCTGGTTCAAAACTTGATCTCAGCAGATTTCTGGCAAAAACTGGGTAAATAAAAATTTGCCATGAAAAAGTTTCTCAAAAATCTGTCGTTCGAAATCGACTTTAAACTGTATGTATCGCTTCTCATATATAAAATTAACACACACAACATAAATGGTGTGAGAAGCTAGGTCGTAGCCCTGACGGAAGGGTTGTAACGATGTATGTATGTATATATGTACATATATATCCATTCGTGATCGATTGGGCAATAGAATACATAATTCATTAAATAGAGAATTCGTTATTCAGTTAATGTATTTGCATGTGGAACATTCTTCCTATAATATAAATATATTCAATATGTATGAGTACAAGCCTGGGTTATTGTTGCAATAAAAAGCAAAGCAAAGGGCAATCTGATCATGGAAACGAGCAGGAACATTGGTAAGAAGATGGCTGTTGAATGGATCTCCAAAGGAGTAGAATTGGTAAAAATGAATTGGATCGAGATAAAGTCTGGCTGCGCTGACTTCTTAGGCGACTTCTTTAACTTATAGCCTAGTAGGTAGTGTGTTAGCTTATTATGCGTAAAGCCAAGATTCGAGCCCCAGGATAGACATCACAACAAAATACAGAAAGTACATCTTCGGAGACTTCCTCTCTCTCAGCAGATTTCTGGCAAAAACTCTGAGAGTAAATAAAATTGCCATGAAAAGTTTCTCAAAAATCTGTCGTTCGGAGTCGACTTTAAACTGTAGGTCGCACCACTCATGTAGGAAACTAAAACACACAACATAAATGGTGTGAGAAACTAGGTCGTAATCCTGACTGAAGGGTTGTAATGACCAATTATGTATGTATGTATGTAAACGCAATTTATAGCCTTTATGCCCTGCTAACCAAGTTCTACCCATTACCTACTGGATAAAGGAAACTGCGATTTGATGTCAGTCAGAAAATAAACTCTCGTAATGCTTTTTAAATATCTAAATTGCCACAGCTTATTTAAACGCAAAATACTCAAAAGAATTTTTCTTAGTATATAATCGTATGTTCCTAAATGCATTTACTTTCTGCACTTGACCTTCTTCACACCACTTTTTTTGTAACTGCATCTTATAAATAAATAATTAGGCTTCTCGCTTTTAAAAGTTCGAAGATCACTATGTAAAGTCTTGAGTTCAAGGCAAAAAGTACCTCGTAAGAATCTAGTGTCTCCTGCCTATTCATAGCACAACTTTGTTTCTAATTAGTCGCTGGCTGCTTTAGAAGAGAAACCTATGATTTTTTTTGTTAGTATAGGTTATACATGCATTGCTATACATATAATACCCCGTATATTTATATGCTTCTTAAGTTCATTTTTAATTTTATTCATTCATTCATTCATTCATTCATTTAATTCTACAACGTCTTTTTTTTTCGTTTTTGTTATTTTGTCTTTTCACTTCTTTACGGATTTATTTCAATTTCAACTTTGTTCGCTCGTCACTTTGGCCAAATGGGAATGCGAATGCGAATGAATGGAAAGTGCTGGAATGGGATGGAAATGCAACTAACACCACAGGACATACACAACAACACTATAAATTGCTTTGGGAATGAACAATTTAATTGTGTCACGTAACTTTTCGCACTTTTGTGCGGTTAACGTTTATTCTGAGCTCGACTGTCTATCACTCAGGCAAGCAGGCAGTCAAGTCAGTCAGCAGTTTTCTTACCAACGGAAAAATGTTCCTTAAAGTATGGAAAATCATCCCATGATAAAACACAATCAAAATGAGTAGCAATTTGAATAATAAAAAATAAAAAAAATTAAAAAACGAAATGCCAGAAAAAAAATGAATAAGAAATACAAAAAAAAGGCAAAAAAGTGAAAAAAATACTGAAAACTAAATTAAAAATTGTTGAATTGTGGGTTTGACTTAAGTGTGAAATGTCTGTTTAACGTTTGTTTGTTTGTTGCAATAACAACTACAACACAATGTTTGAATATACAAGTATTCACACACAGTTATACAGAAGAGTAAGTAAAGTAAGTATGGTATATAAAGTAGTGCCATCCATAAGGGTCTTAAATTTTGGATATTTTATTTTTTGAAAATCAAATGAACGCGTAACAATAAATTCAAAGGGACAATACCGCTCTACGCTTGTAGAAGCATCGCAGACCGTCGGGTGATGTGCAAACACGAACACCATTGCCGACTGATAGACAGAGTACGCAGGCAGTCAGCTGTTCTGATCACCACTACTCTCCGATCACCTGTAGTCGAACCAAGACGTTATTTGCTATACTAGTGAGACTAAATGCATTCAAATTGATGCTTTTTGCCAGGCAATATAAGGTACACATTTTTAACTTTCAGATCCTTAATAGAGTTATCCAAGACAGTTAAGTATTGAGTGCTCATTCTCAATACCAAGTTCTAATGGAAGGAAAACATTATTGCTACGGCAGGGAAAGGAACATTAACGCTTTACACCTGTAAAGGACCTTAGGCAAGATCTGAGGTCTCAGACCAACCGTCGCATATTGTCTTTATCGGGCCGTGGTGGAACAAATCATACTCTTGCTGGTGCGCAAACACTAATACCATTCCCAGCAGATAGACAGAGTACGCAGGCAGTCAGCTGTTCTGGTCACCATTACTCTCTGTTCCACTCCAACCAAGTCATTATTTGACCCCCTATTAAGGCAGGGGGCTGAGTTGGCGACAGTAAGACTCAATACAGTCAAATCCTGGCCGAAACTGTACTGTAGTCATGCTATTCTGTGAAAAAATTTACAAATCCGGGTAGATTATATGATTTCTTACAGCTTTCTGAATAGAACGTTAGATTTTAGAATTCCAACTAGGGACCTCTACTCTGAAGTTCCAAAGGTTCCCAATGGGACTCTTCAGGTCAAAGTGGCAGCTTGGGCTGTGGTATATTTATTAAGGTTTCTGATATTAAACTTTCTTATAGGCCGCCTGAGCACTGCAATATTTTCCCAGCAGAGGTCCTGGAAATTTTGAAAGCGGCGCCATGCTTGTTTGGAGTTACAATGTCTGTCCTTGTCCATGAATGCTGAAGATTTCTCAGAAAAATTTCGAATCATTCAAATACAACTCTTATATGGGTTCCGGCACATAGGGATATCGTTGGAAGTTGCATTGCTGATAAGCTAGCCAGAGGCATCATCGTTGGCATCAGGAGGGTGCGTGCAATATTGTTAGACTCTGGAGGACCTAAGTGGATAATTAGAGAACCGACTCACTTCTGTCCTTAAACTACAAGGCATCCATCATACAATATCGATTTTTACGCGTCGCAGTTCTTTTGGTAGGCAAATCCATAAAACTAGTCATTCGCGCAAATGACTTCTGGAAGAGCTGTGGATCTGAGGAGGAGAAAGAGACTGTCTTTCACTATATATGTGAGTGACCTGCTCTTGTCATAAACAGACGGAGACTTTTGACCACTCAATTTGTGACTGTTTTGACAGGGCTCTCCAATATAAACATTGCCGTAATATAAAGATTGATGTTGGACTTCGAATGGGTTTCTCTAGAGAATGCAGAAATTGTGCTACATTTTCATGTTTAGAGTTAAATTTGTTACTTATAACGCAGTAGTCTTGCATCAATTACAGGTAAACCCCAACTATTTTTGGCAATTGTCAACTGACAGATGCACATATGTTAACGGGTATTAGCCTCTCAGTTATGTGCCGGGAAACGTTAAGAGTTAAGGATTTCTTGATCCACTCTAACTATTTGAAACCATTAAAGTTAGAAGTGTACAACAAATTTAATCACTTCTGCTGTCTCTAAATTGAATAGAATAAATCCCAGAGATCTTTTGAAAATTGTAAGGTAAAAACATATGATATAGTTCAAGTTAGCAGTCGCCGTAGTCTAGTAGGGAGTGTATTGGCTTATTAAACATGAGTCGTCGGTTCCAACAAAAGGAAATATGAAGAAATATTTCATCGGCGACTGCCTCTCAGCAGGTTTCTGGCAATAACTTTGAGAGTAAATGAAATTGCCATGCAAAGTTTCTTAAAAATGTGTCGTTTAGAATTAACCTTAAACTGTAGATCCTGCCGCTCACATATAAAATTAACACAAACAACATAAGTGGTGTGAGAAGCTTGTTCGTAATCGTGACTGAAGGTTGCAATGACCAGTTATGTATGTACAGATGTATGTGATTAAAATTCAAGCCATATATTTTTTAAGGACCATAACGTTAAGATATGGAATGGAAACCTTCAAATGAAAATTTCGTTTTTTCACTCATTTATTTACCGTGTTTTCGTTTTATACGTGTATGTCCCAGTAAAAGGACACTCTTTAAGTTTAGTGGCAACTCTTAAATTTGGCAGCAGCATCGTATGACTGTTCCGATTATTAAAAATATAATGCTTTACGATAGAACATCGCGTTATAATTTTGAAAACTTATAAAACCTCTAAAGCCGCTAGCAAACTTCATCGGATATTTAGGGGAGAAAGTGCACATATTCGAAGAGTGGTCAAAAAATTTGAAGAAATAAAATTTGGTTATGGACAGTTTTCTATGTGTCAACTTCTCTTGAAGGCAGTAAATTGTTTTAAGTTCTGACATAAACGATCAAACGTACAAAATTCAGTTCACTCAGGAGCTTAAACTAGCAGATCAGAATGCGAAGTTACTTTAAGTCTCGGTAATCGTTCTCATTGCTTTTGGTATTCTAAACACAAACGCGCGTTCCGTTGCGATCCAAGACTAGTTTAGTTTGTTTATTTAAACTTCGAAAAATATTAACTTTTAAGAGCTTAAATTTCATTGACTTGTCAATTGGTCCCCATCGATATTTAAATGTGGTGACGACCAAATACATTCGTGATGGCAGGGTGTAAATGAATACTAGTGACATGTATAAACATGAAACAATTAACACTCACCCCACTACCGCCACCACCACCACCACTATGCCGTCAATAAACAATGTTACGTAATTTACTGTTATTCTTATGCAATCATTGCCACCATCTCAGTAATACCCCTGTCATTTGGGAATGGTGAATGAATTCACCATTCATACATACATACATACATTCATTCCTTCATCCATTCATTTCGTCACACATGCAATGCTATGCAATGATGCAGTCATGTAGTCGTATAGTGTAGTGGAGTGTAGTGTTGTGTTGTGAGCGCTGCGGCACAAAGCAATGCATGTGTTACGCTTATTCATATTAAATTCAGTTTGCATATTTCAAGGCGCTAAGTTAAGCATCTCTGTGACTGTCTCTCTCTTCGCTCTCAATGAACACAGTCGCTCGCTCATTCATTTTTATTTGCATTTGCTGTAGAATTCTTTTTTTGCTGTAATTTTATTTTATTCATGCATTTGTGTGAATAAATTGTACAACATAGAAAATAATACATTTACTTACATTCATTTCATTCATTTATTCTCAACATGTATGTGCGAGGGTGACTGGTTAATATTCAGTTAAAATCCTCAAATTGGGGAATCGTTTTTTTCGTATTTTATATCGCTATCGTTCTTGACTTGAAAGTATCTCCAACCATTTGCTACAGTTATCTTACTGTCGTACCTATACGTTCTATAATGCGTCTTTATATATATATGTTCCTCTTACTCCTCTAGGGAGCATAGGGCCGCGTCTTTGGTCCACCTTAAATTTATGGGCTGGTTTCGCTTGATCACTATGGATCCTTCGTTAATTCAGTTACAGATATCCATAGTACTTACTCTGTTTGAGTCAGAATATCTAACATGAGACACTGTAAGACATTTTTTTAATAAATTCCTGTAGTTCTTGAATGATTACATTCGAAAGTAGTCAGGCTCTTCATATGTTAAGCACATGTTTCACTTTGGATATTTGAAAGTAAGATTCACTTTCTGAGGGCGATTTCATAGTTGGTCCTGATTCCCCAATCTGCCACTTCTACGATCTCAGCTCTTAAGGGGTCGGGGAATTGGCGTTGGGGAATTGGATCGGAATGTTATGTGTCTAAGTGTATATGGCCTGCTATAGTGATAGAACAGGTTTGCTGCTGGGCTTCGATATGGCCAGTGTATGGCTAGTTATTGCTTTCATTACAGGAAACTGTGAGATTAGACCGCTGACAAGGATCAGGAACAGATAACAGCTGAACTATTGCAGGGAATGTTGTAACGACGAGTTGCCCTGCAACTATCCAGTCCTTAGTACGTTGAGGTTGAGGACCCTGGGCAGCGGCTTCTTCGATGGTTTGGAATCTTTGTCGAGTGCCGACATTAGGTTAGAGGACGTGTACTTGTCTATTAATACAAGTACAGTACCCGGAGGTCGAATTGACCCATTGTACAACGTCCTAGTTTCTCACACCACTTAAGTTTTGTGTGTTAATTTTATACACGAGTGGTGGGACCTACAGTTTAAAGTCGATTCCGAACGACAAATTTTTGAGAAACTTTTTCATGGCAATTTTATTTACTCTCAGAGATTTTGCCAGAAATCTGCTTAGAGGAAGTCGGCGAAAAATAAGTTTTGTATTTTGTCTTTGATGTCTGGCCTGGGGCTCGAACCCTGGCTTTGCGTCTAATAAGCCAACACACTACCTACTAGATTACGGCGACTTCCGACATTAAGGCTTTCAACAGATTCATACATATGTTGAACTGGTTGAAACGTACTAGGGTTTCAATATTGTAGTCGCGCTCTCTTGTGTATGTGTGGTCTGTTTTTCCTCCGTCTCCTTATTCTCCCTTTCCTACTTCATATCTTTCTCACATTTCCATATCTTTTAATATCCTCTCTCTCCCTCCTCTAGGACGTATTACTATGGCCTCACGGATAATAAGCCAACACATATGATATTAACGGTATATTGCGGTGTTAGCTTTTCAAGCGACTACTTTTCTGTATCATTACAATGTTGCCTTCTGTTCGAGGTGAATGTGGACTTTTTTCATAGAGTAATGTGTTTAATATGAGACTGCATAGGTTCAGCTGTGGTTTAAATTCCAATCCTTGGAATTTCGGTTGGTATTTCACTTTCGTTAGCTGCCTTATTACACCTTAATTTGCTGATGGCCGCGTTTAGTTCATTTAGACTGGGTGGGTATTATGATACATATGTTATGGCTTCAGAGTTGCTGTTGGTCATTATTCCGTTGCCTTGAATATCAGTATCTACGATGCCTCATATGCTTTGAAATTTTCACTTTTTGCATCTGTGCAAAATTGCATTTTAGTAGATGACTTTTTCACTCTTGTTACTCCTCCCTTTCAATGAGGAATCTTGCTCCATTGCCGGACTCGGTTGGGCCATCATGAATAGAAGGCCTACCAAGCAATTACTCAAACTTGATTGCAAAGTCATCTCGATTACAGTGGCCATGCTTACAGGTCACTGCTCTATGGAAAGACAAGTGGAAAGACTGTAACTCTCAATAACGGGTCTGCTGAAGAGGAGGAAACTGTTATCCACTTTCTTTGTCAGTGCCCATATTTAGGTTATTTGGCCCTCCATTTTTTTCCAGTTTAACGGAGTTATGATCCATCGAAGCCGGTTTCCAGCATGAGATAGTAGTGCTTTAATGTGCTGTCTCTGCGCTGACCAATTGCTTGGGTTAGTTTGGAGGAATGCCGTTAGTACAGGAACTATGCTTACCTCTGGTTTCACAATGGGCAGCTATGTGTGCTCAATTGAGGTTTAGTAATCAAAGCCACCACTTCAACCTACCTACCTATCCTTTCCTTTTTACATTGTATACTGACATGACGATTCTTTTACTTCTTGTTAGATATTCTAGAAACTTTAAATGGCCTCTACTAATTGAAACTTGGTTTCTATTTATATTCCCATTTACAAGCGTTAGAATAGCGACCATCAACCCTCGTATATTCATTTCAGATCTTTGTGTGAATGTAAATGTTTTTGTTGCCGTTCCTTTTTTCCTATTTAGTTTCATTTTTTTATTTTTCTTTTGGTTTTTCATTGCTGTTTTGTATGTTTGTGTGTTTGTCATTGTTGTCATCATCATGGGAACACTAAATGCAATTTGTTGTATTGCAAATGATACTGAAAATTATCGTGACATTTATTTAAAACTAGAATTAGTTTCTTCTTCTTCATCTTCTTTCCTCGGTGTTCTTTTTCCACGTCTATAGTAGTATGCGTGGGATAGTAGTAACAACATTGTTGAGTTTTAAATGTTGAGTTTTAAATGTGGATCATCATAAATACAATGGAAGGTTGTAAATTTTGTTGCATATGAAAAGAGCATAAACTAAACGAAGAAATATACGCAACAACAAAAAACATGCATTTAAAAATTAAAAAAAAATTAATTTCAGATTGCCAGTTGAATTTCAGTTACAATACGCTTGTTTACGTGTACAAAAATATAGAATTATTTCAGAACTTTAATTCATACATACATACATACATACATAACATAATTGGTCTTACAACCCTTCAGTAGGGATTACGTTCCAGCTTCTCACATCACTTATGCTGTATGTGTTAATTTTATATATGAGTGGCGGGACCTACAGTTTACAGTCGACTCCGAAGGACAGATTTTTTTGAGAAAATTTTTCATGGCGGTCAGAAATCTGCTGAGAGGAAGTCGCTTAAGAAATATTTTTCATATTTGGATTTAATCGAGATGTCTGTCCTAGGGTTTGAACCGTGGCCTCACGTCGAATAAACCAACCACTACTTACTACACCTTGGTGTTGTGTGAAGATTCACATAAGAAATGCAAGGACATACTGTAATTTGCTCTCTTGCAGCGTCTCCCAGAAAGAAAGTTAAGTAGTGAGTTTAAACAAAGCATTATCGCATGCTCTGGATTAAGACAATATGCGATCCGTGCTGAAAATCACACAGTCCAGGATTCCTCAATTGCATATACATACATAATTAGTTATTACAACCCTTCAGTCAGGATTACGACCTAGTTTCTCACACCACTTATGTTGTGTGTGTTAATTTTTATACATAAGTGGTGGGACCTCCAGTTTAAAGTCGACTCCGAACGACAGACTTTTCATGGCAATTTTATTCAATCTCAGAGTTTTTGCCAGAAATCTGCTGAGAGGAAGTCGCCGAAGAAATACTTTTTGTATTTTGTTTTGATGTCTGGCCTGAGGCTCGAACCCTGGCTTTACGTCTAATAAGCCAACACAATTTTAGACTAGTTAGGCCTTGCCGACGCATACGGACTCTTCCAAGGGCGAAACCCCAGTGTTGAACACATAAAAATAAAATAACAAAATAGAGCATAGGAATGGAGCATAACCTCCGTCAGGATAGTCCAAGAATCACAGCTTCTAATAATAGCAGCAACAAACTAGCAACACAGAGAAGAGGAGAGCATGGTAGCCGTGAAAACGTATATAACAGCATCAACAGAAAACTCACCCAAAATGATAACTGGATAGTTAGCTCAATTAGCAAAAGTATTAATTGCGAAAAAAAAAAATTGTAGAGCTAGAGGAGAGACCATCTACATCCAGTTTACGTGCAATAAAGGAAAGGGTTTGATCAAGCTGAAACAATTGATAATCTAGTGAGGAAAGAACTCATTGGCAGAAGGTAGTACCTAAGGTAAGTAGAAAACGAAGTAGCCCCGGAAGACGCTTTAGAAGAAAGCTAATCAACAGACGTAGAAAAGAAGTAGTAAGTTATTATGCCGCCTTCACGGATCTAAGCACTTCTGTCAAGAACCCATCGAAACCTCATCAAAGAACTACGGTCGTCAGTCAGTAAGGTAGAGGGAATACTTAAAAATCTCGAAGTAAACTGAATGTTAATAATTTGGGAAGTGGACAAGGGACAGACTCATGTATTAATGTTCGATGACATGCACTTCCTTCCAGGTCACATATTAGTAAGAACGGACGGGTTGAAGATGACCACTTCAAGACTTTCCAACTGAAAGAGAGGCGAGCTGACACAATATTTAGGGGGTGATGCATCAAGAGCACAAGCAACTTTCTTCCACCCGAGGCTCATAGCGAATACAACGCAGCATATTCTGTCTGTATGGAACACTCAAAATTGGGGATTACATAGTAGGTTATGAAACATCCTAAAAATTAAGGACAAACACAAAGTAGAAAAGTGATGAAGAAATGAAAATTTTACCTCAGAGAAGATTAAAATCTTGGATGTGCAGCAAACAGCAGCATATGAAAGGGTGGTTCTGATGGGCATGAAGCAGAGGTGGAAGAACTGCTCAGTGGTGAAGAGAAAAATGACGACACTGTTCTCTCAGTCACTAAGTTGAAGACGAGGAGAAGCTACTATTTATCGGCAGCAGTTTGGGCTTTGCCTATCCCACATCCTCTGAATTTAGATTTTGATTTAGGAAACCTGTAAAAGAGCATAGAAACCCTACCGGCGTTACGAAGGGTGTATAAATCTCCAGCGAAAAAGGGAAGGGATAATTGTACATACAGCAAATTAGAATGAGAGGAAGTGATGATGGTAGCAGCAGGCATACGTTACTGTACAAAACTCCAGAAACGGATAGAACTTTCATGTTCTACTGCAAAAGCACATATAGAAACTGCTCCCATACCTATTATGTATATGTCGTAATAGCTAGCGCTTTGGTAAAAGGACCAAAAAGATCTAAGAAAAGGATGCTAATCACCCCTAATCCTTTAGACCAAAGCACAAAGAATTTGTGACTATTTTTTAAAATTTTCAAAAAAAGGATATACGACCAACTCCAAAACCAGCGGCAGTGAAATTATAAAATTATTGGACATTTGTAAGGCACTTAAAAATAAAAATTGTGGCATTAAAATTTTTCGAAAAATCCTTTCGGATGAAAAGTATATTTGAATAAAATTTCAAAAAACCAGGCTTACAACTTGTGACATTAGACGTGTACGAAATTGTTTTCATTTTTATTTAAGACTCACGTGCTTATTTTGAAAAAATTTCAGAAACTGTGTGCAATGCATATGTAAGTATGTATATAGAGAGGGCAGATCTATGAAAACAGCTCGTGTAGGCTTAGAAGGATCCAGGCACGTGGCCTTGGACATTAAGAATGGAAATTTTCTTAAAATAGAGACGCATAGATGGGGCATAAAGGGAAATATAGACCCTATGATATTCAGATGTCTTACATACACGATTTGCAGAAACAAACACAGAGAACGAAATGAAAAGAGTTGTACACAAGGTTGAGTTCTTTGACCATTAATGTGGATGAAATCTAAATGAAGCTCTTTGAGGTGTACATTGACTGCGAAAAGGCACTTTTGACGTCGTTCAAAGAGGTGTTGAGATCGGTGTTAAATATATCCCGGACAAGACCAAAAACTTTTTCAATAGATTACAGAAATTGCTGGAAAATATACGGAAAAATTAATGGAAGGTAAACTGATATGGAAAACTTAAGCAGACACCGTTTTTGGAAATCAGAACATGTCATAATACTGAAGGCTTGAAGAAAAATATTTGTAACTGAAAGGTTAAGCCAATTGCGACCTCCGGGGTCATTGCTTAAGTATTTTAAAAAAAATTGGAAACGACTAATATGCAATTCAACTGGATACATGTGCTGGTATATTCGGTAAAATGATAACGTTCTGTGGGCAGACGACTTTTAGAGATTATGTTACTTATGTTGTATTCAATAACAGTGAATACAGCAATCTGGAGGCTACATACTCTGTTATAAGAGAGGGTGTTATAGGATAATATTCTGAGACCATGGGGAAACTGAAGAGTGCTCTCTCAGCAGAGGTTTATGCCATTAAAAGTTATATTTATGAGACTAACTCGTAATAGTATGGGACTGCGTGGGAAAGCTGAATCAGCTACGCAATTTATTTCGTGATCAAGTCAAAATTTTTTCCAAATGTAGAAAAATTTAATCTTTTTTTGTTATGCAAAAATCTGGTCGTGGAATCTAAGTTTAGCTCATTGAACTTAGGCCAGTAAAACTTGTTGTGAATAGAAATGCAAACGTGTTTTAGGTGGTTAAGAGAAAAGTTGAAACGAAGCGTATATTTGCATGGCTAATCTCTCTCTTGTAAAGTGTGAAAACATATTGTGGCCTTCTTTCTTTTTTTCCATCTTTTACTGAATGCGCAAAGGGATTATGCTTTTCGAAAAACTCAGTACTTATACCCTCTACCGCAGCGCTACCTGAATGGTGAAACGTACAAATATTAAGCAGATAAAAATTACTTGTAATAATTATAGCAGTATTGTAGCAACTTCCAAATAAATGGAATGAGGTAAGTGAATACCTCTCCAGTAATATAGGGTGGGTGATTCAAAAGTTTAAATTTAAAAATGCAATAAAACAAAAACGGTTTCAAATTTTGTCGAATTTATTTTTTTGTTGTGAACTACAAGTGTTCCGGTTAGAAATGGAACATATTTCATTCATATGGCTGTTGTGGCTGACCTCACAGTACCTCATTCGATCTGACCAATTTTCGTGCACTTTTTCGAGTGTATGGGGTCGGATCTCGGCAATGGTATCAAATGCTCAATTGTTTCTGGTTTGTCGGCATAACGACTTTCTTAAACGACTCCCCATAGAAAATAGTCCAGCGATGTCATATCTGAGCTTCTTGGCGGCCAATTGACATCAACGGTCATCAAACGTTTGACACAATAAATTGATTGCAGCATCAGATGTGTGGCAAGTTACTCCATCCTATTGAAGCCAAACATCGTACACATCATAAAAGCGAGTACACACAAATCGGTTGTCATATGGCAATTGTTGCCTTCACTGACTGGTTGAGCCATTCTCGTTTTCAAAGATACCAAACAGTAAGACCACGCCTGGGTTTTCTGAATCCCAAATACGGTAACTTAGCTTATTAACGCACCCACCAAGATGAAAATGAGCTTCATCCGAAAAAATGTTTTTTTTTTTTTTTGCAAAATCGACATCATCGTGCTGTTTCTCGTAAGCCCATCTAGCAAAGCGAAAACGAAGCGGATGGATGTGGCTTCAACTTTTGAACCAATTGAACTCTGTTAGGCGTCATACCGAGATCTTTTCGTAAATTCGACGTAAACTGGTGCGCGAAATGTTCAGTTCTTGAGAACGATGACGAGTTGATTTTGATGGATTATCCCGCACACTCTCAGCCACAGCATCGATATTTTCGGGTGTCCTTCTCTGATACCAAATTTTGCACGACGCTTTCGTGCATTTGTCTTTGTTTTGGAAATAAATTTCCAATAGATCCCAACGTTGCTTAAGGGTAAATCGATTCATTACGTTCAGTGTAGATAGTAGACTGAATTTTGTGATAGAATAGAATGGAATGACATAAGTATTGTCAGATTCGAAATAACCGATGCTGCAAATTTAAACCGATAGATGGCCCACCATGGCCCATTACAATTACTTGTAAATCTAAAATATTTCTAAAACAATTTAACATTCTAATGTCAATGGAATTGATATCGATTTAAAGTACTTCGGCTGACATTAATCATCATGCAATTTATATGGCCCATTACTGATTGTAATTTAAACATCAATTGCATCCCATAAGTTAATTACACAAATATTTGTTGAGATTAATTGCCAGTGCTCGTGTATCTGCCCTTTTTATTGTCTCAGTATAGATTTCATTCCCTAAAGAATATTTTATGGCCAAGTTAAATAAACATTTATTATGAAGCTTTTAAGCAAATACTGTCGTTACTTACTTCCCCTGTTCACTTTAAATAGTGTGTGTTCCAATTATCTAATAATGGATTGTCGTTTTTAATGAAAACGTATTAAAATATTTGCGAAATTTATTTGTTTTAATTTACGTGTTTCGCATATTTTATTACACATTTTTTTCATGCTTTGTATTGTCCTACAACAATATTATTGCCCTCGATGTTGCCTGTTATGCTAAAAATTTTAAATTACGGCCAAGTTTCAACTTTTCTGTCGTAAAATCATCACAAGTAAATATTTTTGTTTTTCCTTCACCGATTAACACACTGAACTACACAAGTTTTTCCTTTTTTATTCGTTCTTTTTTTCTGTGACTGGCTGTTAGCGAAGAATTGTGTGTGAGTGTGCGAGTGTAAGTGTATGGTGGTATGTGTATAGGATTTTAAAATTTGAATTAAAATAACAGATGTTTTTATTTGGTCGGTCATGCAAAAAACTGTTAATAACATCATGTTTTGGTTGTGTTTGTGTTGCATTTCTATGGTTCGGCTGCTGTACGTGTGCTTGTGTATATCTATGAGCTTGTTTATGGTTATGTACGTGTGCTTCCTATAGAGTAAAAGTGCAATTTTTTTAATTGTGTCACGTAAATCTTTAGTTTAGTTTTATAATTTTTTGTTTTCCTCCTCATTTTTTTTCTTTTTTCTTTTTTGTTTTGTTCTTCTTGTTGTGTTTGTGTATTATTGTTGTTGCTATTTTATTTTCTTTCGCTCATTTCTATTATTTTTTATGTACTCATAACGTTGAAACGCATTCAATGAGTTCGTGAATAGTTTTTCTATAGAATGAAAACATTTACACATACACATACATTGTACATACACACAATAATAATATTTATATACAGTTATGCTTAAAACATTAGTGGTTCACAAACTTAATTTTAAATGTCATTATTGGGTTCAATAAGATGGTATTATATCCATCTTTATCAACGTCTTTATCCATATCCGTTATCCAGAACTAGCTGGGGAAAAACAAGTGTTTTTAAGACAATTAATGATTCAGCTCAAGTATACGTTTTTAATACATTCGAGATGTAAAATTTCTCCACGCATACACACATAATTGGTCATTACAACCCCTCAGTCGCGATTACGACCTAGTTTCTCACACCACTGTGTGTGTTAATGTTAAATATGAGTGGCGGGACCTTAAAGTCGACTTGTTCGGAAAAAAGTCGACAGGTTCTTTTTTTGAGAAACTTTTCATGGCAATTTTTATTTATGCCCAGGGTTTTTGCTAGAAATCTGCTGAAAGGAAGTCGCCGAAAAAATATTTTTCATATTTCGATTTGATCGACATGTCTGACCTTGGGTTTGAACCCTGGCCTCACGTCTGATAAGCCAACACATTACCTACTAGACTACGGTGACGTCGATTGTCTGTAAACATATCTCAATAAACGAAAAGTAGTACGAAAAACTCTGAATAGTTTTCTAGTCCGCTTCTTCAAAGCAGCTGCTGCTCAAATCCAATTTCCGTTCTAACAAAATCCATCAAATTATCTGTGTATTACACACTGGTTCCTATGTATTTTGGTCTCAACTTAGCCGCAACGCCATTGCCTAGGTAGGCAATACAGGTAGAGTAGGACAAGATACAGGGACTAACGTACATTGGTGAACCCTTTATCGGTTTAAATTTGAAACATCGGTTATTTCGAATCTGTCAATACTTGTGTTATTCTATTCTGTCACAAAATTCAGTATATCATCTCCACTGAACGTAATGAATCGATTTACGCTTGAGCAACGTTGGGGTTTTTGGGCCAACCAAAAACTGGACGATGCTGTCGATTTTGCCAAAATAATCTTTTCGGATGAAGCTCATTTTCATCTTAATGATTACGTTAATAAGCAAAATTACCGTATTTGGGGTTCAAAAAACCCACACGCGATCTCTTAGAAGGCAATGCACTCATTACCAGTGGCTGCTTGGTGCGGCTTGTGGAGCGGAGGCATCATTTTCCCATATTTCTTTGAAAATTAGGACGGCTCAACCATTGCGACCATGGTAACCGATTTTTTCGTACCCGCTCTTTATGGTAATGATGTGATGGTAAATGATGTGGTTTCAACAGTACAGTACACATCTCATGGCAAAATCGATTTATTGCGCCAAACGTTTGATGGCCGTTTCAGTAGTTGAAATGATGAGGTCAACTGACCGCCAAGAAGCTGCGATTCGATACCGTTGAACTATTTTCTGTTGGGCGCCTTTAAAGGAAGGTGTTATGCCGACAATCCAGAGACATTTGGAAGACAACATTCGTGATGTTATTTGCATATGAATGAAATAAATCGAACCAAACCGAATTTTGTGCCATTGAAAGATCTACTCATTTCTACTGTGACCGAAAATGCAATTCACTGGACGTAACAATACTATATGGCAGTCAGTCTGCCTTTCAAGTATTCAGTTCTAAGGAAGCCAAATCAGGTCGGTAGGAGAAATGGAGCAACCCTGAGCTGGGTCTCAGCTCATGTTTGCGGCAATGAGTGGAAGCATGCACTTCGCTGATGGGGTCATACTTTTATATACTCAGAAAGTCAAAGAAAGGAGAGATACTTGTTTTAAATAGTTTGAAGCAACCTAAACTTTTTGTTGGGTAATTACAATGGGAGGAGACTTAAGTCATTAATCAGTCCATCCAGAATTAACCTTAGGGAAGAAACAGATCTTTTGTCAGGATTTTTTAAAAACTGGACAATATTAATGACATATACTGTATCGAGAAAGAACTGAAGTAAATATTCCGATACTAATTAGAACCAACATATTTATTAAACCATCAAGACTTTCAGCCACAAATTAGCTAAGGCTCGTGCCATATTGTCCATCTCACCAGCAAGAACAATAAAAACTTAAATTTTTTTATCGTCCAAGATTTATAAACACAAACAAAAATCGTTAAAGAATTATTTGGAAATTTAACTTTTCAACGGACTAGAAAACTAACTTATGATATACCTCTAAGTATGCAACAGATTTTGAACTATTTTTATGGATCTAACTGTATATATAAGGTTACGAGTATAAACCAAGTTTATAGCATGGTTCACAGAAATTTGGAAAATATGTGTTCAAATACCAATTGCAACTTTAGTTTGAACAGTATTGTACCGCTTGTCAATGTACCATTTGAACATTCATCCATTCGTTGACATATTTGATGTCATAGTCGTGTATGTATTTATATGCGTTTGCTTGCACGCTCTATGCTATAAGTGTGTGATGGGTGTATATGTTTTTAGCTGTTTATAGTGAACAATTCAAATGGATTTTTTTTCATTGCATACTGGTAGGCGTTTGTAGCTGTAAATATTTTTGCATACCAAAAGGCCGACAACATCATCATGTTTTCGCTGCTGTGTGTTGTTGTATGTAAATATTTACAGTTGTTTTTGTTGCTATTGTTGTTTTTGTCTTTTATAGTTTTATTTTAGTTGGTAGTTAAATTCTATGTTGTTGTATTAGTTTTATTATATGTATGGTACATGCAGTTGGTTGTTCGTATAGACGTTGTTGCCTTTGTTATTTAGTGTTGTTGTTGTTGTTGGCAATTTAATTTTTAAAAATCATACACAAATGTTTTTGAAATGCATTTATATGCAAGGAAGCACGATCATGAGTTCTATTTTTACCATATAAACCAAACTACATTCTTTCCCTTCCCTTAATAGACCTCCATCCCTTTGTCGTTGTACATATAATATGATTTTCTTTTTTTTTGAAATCGCGTAAGAATAGAAAAAATATGAGAAAATATTTAATTTAGCAAACAAAGTACAGAACATAAATTTTAAACAGTTTAAGCAAAACATGAGAAGAAATAAAAAGTAATTTCACAGAAATATGGTTAGAATTGATGGAATTAAAAAAAAATGTGACTACTTTTGTCACATGACTAATAGGCGTTTGAATAAATAAGTTTTAAGACAGTTTTCGATTCGATTCTTGAAAGAAATCATTATTTTCCTTTTAGCGAATAACAGGTGGATAGTGTAAAAAATTTTATACGATTTTACTCAAAAAAGGGTAAAGAGTGGGCCATTAAAAAGAAAATTGCAATTAAATAAAAACGGTATAAAATATTTCCAAATTTATTTATTTGTGGTGAAGTACATTTTGCCAAATTTATTATTTTTTCTTTTTTTTGTTGTAAAGTATAATTGTTGCACTTAGAATTGGAATATTATTTCATTCATATGGCTGCCATGGCTGGCCTAGCAGTACCTTATCAAATATAATATAAATAGACAATCTGTAAAAAAAATTTGGGGGTTTTAATTCTCCAAATTCCAGACGGAAAGTAAGGATAAACCATCTTAGAGATCAGAGTTTAATGGAGTAATGGTGTTCATGCAACAGTTGCTAGGAATGTTAATTTAAACATAAAAGCATCGCTTTTATATCAAAAGTACGTTTTAATTAGGACCGAAGAAAGATTCACTGCTGCATATACATACATATGTATGTACGAAGCTTGATTCGTCTGGATATTATGTATATATTTTTATTTATTTATTTATTTAAGTCAATGGACAAATTCCTTACTGACTAATAACACAAATCGAATAAAATTAAATAGGCTTACAATCAGTTTCTTCAAAAATGTAAGTAATTTTTACAATAAACATATAACGAGTTATGAATTGAGAAAAACAATAATGTTCCGTTTTATAACGCAAGAATTTAAAGAAAAATCAACAAAGTCTGACAAATAATTAAATTGACGGCAAATTCTAGTTAACGGATCAGCAACAGCATAATTAGTTCTGCAGAATTGAATATAAATTAGATTATAACAGCGGAAGTTACGACAAGGAACATTGAATTTAACAGATTTTAATAGAAATACACGCAAATATTACCATTGATCAGATTTAACATTGTTCGACGACTCTTAAGGGTAGGCAGTTTTATTAATGCTAGTCTGCTAGTGTATGAAGGCATATCCAAGTAATTCCATCCAAGGCCACGCAAGCAGAAGAGTAGAAATTGTTTCTGAACAGATTCGATGTGTTCGCTGTAAACATTATAGTGAGGATCCCATACGATCGATCCATACTCCAAAATTGGTCTGACAAGCGATACGTATAACCGTTTAGTAATAAATGGATCAGTAAATTCCTTTGCCCAACGTTTTATGACGCCAAGAGTGCTTCTTGCCTTATTTACAGTCAAAGTGATATGATCATTAAAGTTTAATTTTGTGTCTAATAGGATGCCAAGATCAATAAAAGAGTCCACTATTTCCAGTTGATGACCTCCAAGCAAGTAATTAACCGCAATGAAATTATTTCTTGAGAACCGCATACATTTGCATTTTTTAATATTCAGCTCCATTATGTTGTACTCGCACCACAAAAGAAATTATTGAGATCACTTTGAAGATAAATATGCTCAATGAAATTATTAAAGGAGAGATATTTATGTATATAAATCCCTATTATTTCCTCCCGCATTGTATTAATAAAAATAAACACTGTTTTAATCTTAAAACTTATGGTTCGAATACAAATTGAATCCGGAATCCCAAGAGAATTAAAAGTGAGTATTTCATATTCTATACATTTGGCCAATTGGCCATGCTGCTAATTATATACATATATTTTTTATGTATGGATTTTAGTTATATAAAGATTAAGATTTTATTTTTTCTGAATTTAAGAACTTTATCATCTGTGGGCTTAACTTTTCTAAAATATTTATCAACTTTGCTTTGTTTAAGATTTATAAAGGGATTGTAAATTTGTATGAAAAATATTTTAGTTTTTAATCAAGAGAAAGTGCTTTGAAATAATGCATACATACATACGTAGTTGGTCATTAAAGCCCTCCAGTCACGATTATAACCTAGATTCTCACACCACTTATGTTGTGTGTTTTAATTTTATACATGAGTGGCGGGACCTACAGTTTATAGTCAACTCCGGACGACAGATGTTCGAGAAACTTTCTCATGTCAATTTTTATTCACTCTCAGAGTTTTTGCCAGAAACTTGTTGAGAGGACTTCGGCAGATGCTAATTTTATGTAGAATTCAACTGAATTTTCCATTATACTAGCCTTTGCAAGTGCGTCCGATTTGTTGTACCCACCCTCAAGTCTCCATTTGAGGGTAATCTTTGATTGTCTTGCTATTTTCTTCAAAGACTCCCGGCATTAATGAACTATTTTAGATTGGTGTTCACACTCTCTAGAGTTCTAATGCCGCTTAAATTTCCGTAAATCTGTGTATATCACCATTCGATAATTGTGATGCCGGATTCCCGCAGTGGTATTCTCTATAGCCATCTTCTCAGTCTGTACTGTAGTAAAACGACGATTGATTTTACGTGTTTAACTGTCCGCGCGGGCCTAATCCCACGGTGCTCTTCGCACAGGGTGAAATACAATGCGTCTACCAACTCCCCCTAACGTAGCAGACTGCTACACCTGAGTACCAATTCGAAGCCATGTATTTGGGCATGACTTCCTCCTTGATTAGGATCGGAGCCTATCTAAGACTCCAGAGACACAGTAAACATACATCGACATAAAGGACAACACTTACAGTACTAACATTGAACAGCGTCCTCACGGACGAGGCTTTCTAGGCACACGGTGGCACCAGAGTGGTCAAAACGAACGTAACAGGAGGACACACAACAACGCAACAGGCTAGGGAGCGGCGATGACGGCAATAACGGCATTGACGGGGATGATGACAGGAAGGGAGGGGGCAATTTAAGCCAGCACCTAAACAACAGCAGCAGCAACAGGAACGCCGAAGTGGAACAGAAGAACCAGCTGTACTGTAGTACAGTAGTGTAGTGCTGCAGTAGAGAACTATCTAAGATTTAACTGTTCTAAAAAGACTCTCTATGCCTTATACATCGACACAGTACACGCATCTACTGGGTCCCGTCTAACTGTGGCATAGAGAGAAAGAAAGAAACGCACGAACTGGTACGAAAGGGATCCGAGATGTTTGACAAGGAGAGGCCTATATGTGCCTCTACAGGAATACTTTTCCAAATTGGAAAAAGCAGCATGGCATTCAACAAACCGTGTGTGGTTCGACATACTTGGTTGCCGAATTTCAAAACTGCGGTGTGGACATCGGGAGAACCAGGGAACAACTACTTGTCAGTTTCACTGACAAGCTCGGACTGCCCCACCAGAATAACTGCAGAAGCTGCCATGATGTGGAGAAAACGTAATCGATACACCTTTTATGTGAGTGTCGTGTACTTCATAAAAGACTTCATCGGTTTTTGGCTGTCACAACGTTTGAAGAATTGGGCATGGTGGCGAACGTGCCTCTAAGGCACTTTCATCCGGAGCTCGAGGTGGTTCAAAGGCACCACTAACGGATCATGATAAGGTGGTTTACCGCACACTGAATAACGCAATGAGTGGCAAGCTACACGCTAAACCTAAATTAACTTAAATTCCCTTTAAAAAAGTTCCATTTTTACTTTATAACTGAATCGATTACTGATCATTGTTTTAAGAAGAAAAAATTACGTTTAAAAACTGATCTCGTAGTATAATAAAGTTTTATGGAAACTTTGTACTTGTCTATTCAAACGATTATTGTCTATAACAGGTACAAAATAGGTTAATTTGTTAACAACAATTAGATTTTGAAGCTAAAAATATTCATTAGTTTACCCTATACTAGACAACAAAACAATTTTATTCTTTTATAGCTCTGTTTAGTATTATTTTACCGAGGATTTTGAGATATAACAATAGAAAAAGAAATTATATAGAAAAACTCCTTAGAAAAAAAAAAACGATGGCCAAGAGTGAAGAAGCGTAAAAGAAAGTCAAACTTTTAATTACATTTTCTTCTAGTTTTAAAGCTTTGAGACCATTTATCGCCAACATGGAGAGGAGAGAAAAAAAGTTATAATTAAAATGTAATTTTCAATTATTACTGTTGTTGGCTCTTTTGGATTTACTTGTCGCCAAATCGTTTTCATTTTTATAGCCGTTGTTGCTATTCCCACAGTCTAAGAATTTGCCACATTTTATAATTTCTTGCAACACAACCAAACATACCAGACAACCAAACAACCAACCAACCAGCCAAGCAAGCAAGCAACTCATATAAATGAATAAATATTTCCATCGTTTATATTTTTGCTTCTAATAAAATAAGCAAATTAACACAAGTTTTCTTTTTTTGTTTTTGTTTTTGTTTTTTGTTTTTTTTTCTTTTCTTTTGAATTAAATTGACCTCAAAGAGATTTTTGTGTGGAACTTTTGAAATGTTTGTGGTTGTGTTGTAATTGTTATATTGGGCGACGACAGCAAAGCTCGGAAACAGCAGCAAATTGAGTATTTAAGTTATTAACTGTCTTAACTATGATTATAATAATTTCAAAATGAAAACAATAAAAACAAAAACAAGAATTATAATAAATTGTAATTATTAATCTATTAACGCCACAATTAAAGCAGTAGGCACCAAAAAGACATTAAAATATGTTTGTCGTCATCCAAGTCTTACCAGAAAATGAGAAACTGTGTGAATAAGATTGGCTACCAAAAGGTGTATATTTTATATTGAATTAGAAAATATTTCATCAATATGAGCAGGGGATTGTAAACGATGATGAAAAGTTATCATTTAAGACCATATCATGCAAGAAAAATCGTGTTCGTATCGAAACAAACTGGCACAAGTTGTATGTACTCAGGAAAGGTTTTGCTGGTGTGAAATCATCTGCTATGAGATTAAGACATCTGAATGAAACGATTACTCATGAACTTCCAGTTTTAGCTAATAGGAGAGCAATGGATGGCTATTAATAGTATATAAGAAATCATCTTTACTTTGGCTTAGAGATTGAGAAAAAAAATGATGATGTCCTGCAGAGGTCTTCAGTTACACAGACTTATGTCTTATCATATATACAGTGAACTGTAATAACTACGGACGTAAAAACAATGAGTCCAATAGCGAGTGATGGGATAAACACAATAAATGCAACGCAGCAAGCAAAAAAATTTCGCAATTTGCAGTCTAAGGTAAGCACCATGCCCATTAATTAGAATACAAGCAGTTGCGTTGCATTTATTGTGTTTATAGCACGGCGGTTAACTATCTCTGCTTTCATTAGTTTCACATAAAAATCTGAAATATATATGGCTCTTTATTCCAACAATGTATTCCGTTGGGAAACAATTGTTGGTGCATAGAGTCTTTACTCCCATTGTAAAAACTACTAAGTTTTTATTTTAGAATGACTATTCACAAAATTGTCAATTTCCATGGCTCAGAAACCCGGTACCTATTCAAATACCTTTCTTTCGAACTATATATGAATATTATGATGGCTCGCTATCTAATTAGCTATGGAGCACAAATGTGATTAGACTGTTTTACTAATATCACAAAGTTACATAGGATAAGTATAAGTTTTTGATTTTTTTTAAGACACAGGTTTTTTGACAATCATTTTGTTTCTCAAAAAAGTCTGCTTTGAAGTATACATATATGCATTTGGTCGAACGTTTCTCCAACATTGATATGCCTTAAAAGAAATAAAATACGGAGAACAGGCTCTTTTCTCTCATTTTACCCTCAAATCACTCGTAGGCTACTATCGCAGGTACTGATTTTAATAGCCGTCATGTGACAGATGTCTGTCAAAGCTTTGCCCGCTAAATGAAAGGGCTGGAAATTTAGAAAACATCTACATTCACCCTCACACTAGTCATAGTAACTAATAGTAAGGACCTCCACATAAAAGTCTTCACCATACATTTCTTTGGTAATGTCACAACAAATCTCAAGTACTATAGCAGTTACTTTCTTTATTAGCTCACCCACTGATTAACAGGTTCTAAAAATGATGTATGAACTGAGCGTCAAGATACAAATGTCTTCATAGGGGAAATTTGTTATGAACGACACTTATTTTTTTTTGTTGGCTATGATATCTTTCATACAACATTATCAAATCAGCGAACAAACATCATCTGATTTTATCGTCCTTTTTCTACCAAAAACTGATGATTTTCGGAAAGCATTAATTTTTTGTTTTTATTTGAATAAAAGTGCTGTCGAGTCGTATTGAATGCTTGTCGTAGTTTATATTGGTCATGCTCTATTAGAAGTAACATGCAGTAGATGGCTTCTACGGTTCAGAGATTACGATTTTCATGTGAGAAATGAAGAACGTGGAAGATCACCCAAAAGTTTGAAGAATTGCAACCAATATTAGATGAAGATGACATTTTGAGTCAGAAACAAATGACAGAAATGTTAATTGTTGTACAACAAACAATTTATGACCGTTTAAAAGCTATGGGAAAAATCTTAGAGTTTGGAAAATGGGTGCCGCATGAATTCAATGACAAACTGATGGAAAATCTAAAAATCCCTTGTGAAATTTTGTTTCAAAGAGGTGATAGAAAATTGGTGTTGCTGGCAATGAATGAATGAATGAATGCTGGAATTCAATGACAAACTGATGGAAAATCTAAAAATCACTTGTGAAATTTTGTTTCAAAGAGGTGATAGAAAATTGGTGTTGCTGGCAATGAAAATTGGATTTATTTTCAGAATTTTAAACGGATAAAACTGTAAACCCGAATCGATTCGGCATTTTGACAATGCGTCTATTGCGATATTTCTTCTGCGACTTCCTTTCAGTTGATTTCTGCCATGAAAAGCTTCTCAAAATCTGTCATTCAGAGTCGACTCTGTATATATCGCCACTCATGTAAAAAATTAACACACACAACATAAGTGATATGAGAAGCTAGGTCGTAATCCCAAAATCCCATTTAAAAGTTTAAGTTTCATAATTCAATAAAACAAAACCAAAATTGAAATTTTTCCGAATTTAATTTTTTTGTTGTAAACTACAATTGTTAGAAATGGAATATTATTTCATTAATATGGCTGCCGCGGCTAGCCTCACAGTACCTCATTCGAACGGACTAGTTCGAATACTTTTTCGATTGTATGGGGACGTATCCCGGCAATGGCGTCACGCATGGTTTGTCTGCCCAACAGAAAACAGTCCAACGGTATCAAATCGGAGCTTCTTGGCGGCCAATTGACATCACCACTTCGTTTAACGCAATAAATCGATTTTGGCATGAGATGTGTGGCAAGTTGCACCATTTTGTTGAAATCGAACATCGTTCACATCAATACCATGAAGAGTGGGTACAAAGAAATCGGTTATCTTGATGCGATTGGTGTCTTCATTGACCGTAACGCGCCGTTTTCATTTTCAAATGAGGCCAATGATGCCTCCGCTCCATAAGCCACAACAACAGTCTCTCTCAATTGCCCAAATCCGGTAATTTTGCTTATTAATATACCCACCAAGATGAAAATGAGCTTAATTCGAAAAGATGATTTTTTTTTGCAAAATCGACATCACAGTGCAGTCAGTTTCTCATTGGCCCATCTATTCCAATAAATCCCAACGTTGCTCAAGCGTAAATCGATTCATTATGTTCAGTGGAGTTAATATTTTAAATTTTACGGCAGAATAGAACGACGTAAGTATTGTCAGATTCCATGTAACCGAAGGTTCAAATTTAAACCAATAGCTAACCTACCTGATATAAGCGCTTCGTCCATAGATATCAACAAAATTCAATTTTCTTTTATTAAAAAAAAGAAAGAAAGCTATTCAGCTCTAGTGTGCATTGTATTTCAGTTTTAAGAATAAAAATATATTTTTTTATAAGTGTTAATATCTTTCAATATTTTTGTTAAACTTTTTAAAAGTGTATTGTTTTTTTCTTTATTACGTCTCGTTCATTGTTAGTATATTTCATGGGTGGGCTGAGAAGCATGTATTGGCATATTATCCAATAAATAAGAATATTAAACATATCGTATTGTATCGTAAAATATATTTTCTTAAAATTTATAAGCTTAATTAAGTATAATACTGCTTCTACTACATGGCTAAGAACAATATTTTCAAACCGATACTGCCAGTATATGTACGAATAAATGCTTTTACGATACATACGTATGTATATTGATTCATTGTTTTTCTTAGTAAAACCCATAAATGAACAAAAATTGGTTTGAATATTTTACACAAATAGAAGAGAAAATAGAATAATAAAACAAAACAATAGGAATGTTTACTGCAGGTAAAAGTAACTAAAATAGATACAATAATGGTTTCATTGCAAAAATGTAGATACGAGAAATACTTTATGCCATTGGGGAAAATGGCCACCTCACTTAACATAACATAGTTGGTCCATCAATCAGGATTACAACCTAAGTCCACACAACAAAAGTGTGTGTGTTAGTTGTATACAGCTTTTGTGAGAGATTTTTCATGGCAATTCTTTTTCAATTTACTTTCAGAGTTTTTGCTGGAAATCTGCTGAGACTAAGTCGCTGAAGAAATATTTTTTTATACTTCCTTTTACTGGAGATGTCTGACCTGGGGTTTGAACCAAAGCCTCGCTTCTAAGAAGTCAACAGACGACGACAACTGAGAGAATTCAAAACTATCTCTTTTCCATTCCTCACAAAGCTTTCTTCGGATAAAGTGAATCCGACATTCTCCTCAATATTTACACACCTACATACATATTCAATATGTTTTTTTACATTTTGCAAGCAAACTTATTGACAGCAATAAATCTCTTTACATATTGCAAGGCTTGCCAACCAATCCTTAAAATATAGAAAAAATATTTTTACAATTCCTATGGTAAACTATTTATTGCAAGAACAAACAGCATAAACCTTTAGAAATTCCTATTCCTTACTATCATGGTAGAGAGAGTATATTGAACTTCGAAAAGGTAAAATCCTTAAAGTACCACAAAATTTTCGATTCTGAAAAAATTTATTGAACTTAAATTGAAAATTATTTTGTTTTTTTAAGACAATGACAATGACAATTTTATGGCAAAACAAACAATTTTAATTTCATCTTAATTCTACCAGGAGATGATGGCCATTTACCAGGATCGTCGTCAATGGTGCTTCTTCCGCCCGTATCGCAAACTTTTCTGAGCGTTACTGTCGTTAGGAAGTGCCGCTGCGGTATCAACATTCTCTCCGGATGCTTCAGTGTCTCACTTGTCTGGCATTCTGGGCACAGGGGCATTCCAGGCAACTGTAGAGCCGCTGAGCTTTCCAGAGCAGGTGTACTCCTTCCCGAACACTCAACATTCGAATTGGGTTTACCATTTACCTCGGTCGTAGCCGCCGTAGTCTAGTAGCTAGTAGGTTGTCTTATTAGACGTGAGGCCTTGGTTCAAACCCTAGGTTAAGCATCTCTAAAAAAACGAAATATGAAAAAATATTTCTTCGGTGACTTCTTCTCAACAGATTTCTAACAAAAACTCGGAGAGTAAATAACAATTGCCATTAAAAGTTTTTAAAAAAAAATCTGTCGTTCGGAGCCGACTTTAAACTGTAGGTCACGGTACCACTCATGTGTAAAATTAACACACTCAACATATGTGGTGTGAGAAGCTAGGACGTAATCATGAAAAAAAGTTTACAACGACCAATTATGTATGTACGTATGTGTACCTACCTCGATTAAATTGGCCAATAGTCAAAAATTCTTTGCTCTACTGCCAGACTGGCCCATGTTGCGCAAAGATGGCGCACCAACCAACTACTTAAACTTGATTGCAATATCATCTTAATCATGATGATATTGCATCTAATTATGGGAGGACACGGTGAAAGACTCCAGCACCTATCAAAAGACTTTTGCCGTCATTGTGGGTCTGCTGAAGAAGAGGAAACTCTTACCCACTTTCTTTGTTAATGCCTCTTGCGAGATGAAAGACCTATATTGTTCTCCCTTCCCTTCCCTCCCCTTGTCGGCTAAACTGATTTATCATCCATTGACATCAAGGATATAACTTCGTTTATTAATCTTTCAGGCTGGTGTCCCGCATAGTGCTAGTCGTGCTTTTAATGTGCAGCCCCTGCGCTGATCAACCTATTCTATGAGTTTGGTGGAATTTGGTCAGTACATATTCGCAAATGACGGTAGATGTCAGTGCAACAGGAACAGAAATATTCGACCCCAGAATCGAATATTCGAAGTCCGCGTGGAAAATCATGGCTAATTTACAAACGGAGATTTATGCCATCGAAAGATGTGCTCATTTCAACTTGGACAGAAAGGTACATAAGAAGTAACATAGCAAAATTATCTAACAATCAAGCCCCTATCCAAGAACTTAGATCTTATAAGGTTGATACGAAATTAGTATGGAACAGCTAGGAGAGTTCTTTCAAGCCCTCGCTTGGAAGAGGTTATGTAACTGGCAAGATAGAAGATACAAATTGTCGGAGATTCTTTTCAATCCAGACAATGTGAAAAAAATTAAATTTTTTGCTGGGCAACTGTTGGGCTATCCAGATATAGACTCAAATAACATTTCTACGCAATATGAATGGCTTTAAACCCAATATATAGATCCTGTAATGAAGAGATCGAATCACTGGGACACATGTTTGAAACCTACAGAATATGAATGGCTTTCAACCCAATGCATAGATTCTGTTATGAATAGGTCAAAATACCAGTATGCTTAAAACCTGTGAGAAGTTCATGAATTTCAGAAGGAAGGGCGTGTTTTTAGCTGTTAGCAGAGTTGGGAGAGACATTACTTTACTTAGGTGATTTAGTAAATATACCGAATCAACTAAATATGAACCGCTGTCTTCCTTAGAAACACGAAATAATACATTAAATTTTTTCCTTCGCATAAGAAATGTTGGTACAGTATAGATTTTGCAGTATAAATTCGCCCAACATGAAAGACTTTGACAACACGATAGGTTGTTGGTTCTAGGCGGATATTAGTTGTACTGATGTAGTGATGAGACGAAATTTACAAACAATTTTTTGGAAAGATTTGAAGGTGCATATGTCAGCTACTAGCCAAGCCTGTCTAACCTAATTTCAAGCCATTCTGAACCTCGTCCACCAGAAAACCTTTAACATCCAATAAGACATAATGGTACACCTAATGCAACCGCAAATAGAATCAACATCAATCAAAAAGTTATTACAGTTTAATTGTATCTTTAAAGAATACAATTACAACAAATATTGTAAAATTTATAGTTATAAAATAAATACATAATGAAATTAATTAATTAATATTTAAGAAATATTCTTTATTACTCGTCTACAATGGTGACCGTGCAACATATGTACATATCATCAATTATAGAAAGACAACAACAATGTAATAAAATTGCACCAAATCCTTTAAAATCGATTAGAATATTTACATACTAGAGGCATCGAAGATTGCTTTAATTTAATTTCCTTTTACTAAATAGTTTTTAATAAAAAAAAATTAAAAAAATATCTTGGGTACCTGTACAGATAAAAACAGTGAACTGCTATCTTGATTTACAAATATTTCAAAACTGATAAAGAATCTCAAAGGATTGCTCAGAAATAAATATAAAAATGAAGACAATATATCTAAGGAGACGTCAACAAATGTAAAAATACTCACTTAATTTTTTCGTTGAGGGAGTGTTATTTTACGCGATTGTCTACATGTTATGCGGTGTGAATAAACAAAATGATTAGTGACAGAATATACATATATATATAATAATATGATATTATTAATTATTAATATATAATATATATGTATGTATATATTCATGCTACATTTTTGTCTTTCTATGATGAATAATTGTGTTGGAGAGAGCGGATAATTATGACACAATTTTTCTTCGATAAGGTTGTAGACGTTGGTCCCTGCAACGTATAACCAATTATTTTACTTTTATTTGTCAAAGCCCGATATACAACAAAATTTAGAATCATATTTAGAATATGGACTTATTTGCTTTCTTGGTGGCCAAAAGGAAGGAGGTAACTTGTGTAATCAGTACAACACGCCAAAGGCAGTTCAATATGTTACGGTTGTGATCAAGGCTACAATACGTGCTGGAACTATTGTGCCTGTATATAAAATCGGTTTTTAGACGTGAGTAATAGGGAAGCACCACATTTTGTTTGTGGAAATTACTTCTCGAACAGGATACTGTGATAATAAGTCTAAAGTTATTATACTTTTATCTGGTTCAGATTTGACTATCATTGTGGGATATTATATATGACGATGTGCTGAGAGGTTATAAGAAATGGAAACTATCATGATACTTCCAAGACAACATCACAGATATTATTAAGAGACCGTTAAGTAACTAAATTCCGATAGCAGCCACTGTGAAGTAGAAAAACTCAGAATCTGTTCTCCTAAATGTAGAGTATTTTGATAGGGCACTGTGGACTAAGATCACACTTATTTAGAATGCGAATGATAAAGAAACACATTCATAGCTACTGTGGGGCCTCAATGCATGTCAGAAATAAACACCTGGTTGTATATCAAGTGTTAGACAGGGAATTGTAATTCTTCATCAGGAGCAGCATCCTGAAATTTTTAGGGCAATATTGAGATATCTTTGGTTTTTCATTAGCAACCAACACTCAGAGGATGCTCCCTAATTATGCAGTGCATTGTGTTGGATATAGGAAAATAGGTTGAGGGAGGGAGGAAAGAGGGAGTAGTGTTTATGGATTATTTATGCTAGTAGAGTGATTCATTTGCGAATAGTATGGCTAAATAATTAATTCTGTCTGTAATACACCTTGCGTTCCACTGGACAATCGACTACAAACCGGTGTGCTCTTCGAGAAAGACGATTACTACATATGAATATATAGTTGTTAGGAACAAGGCCCTTTATATCGCTAGAACAGAATCCCTAGTAGTACCGATAGAATGGTGAAATACAAATCACATTGCAACGTTTCTTCAATGAATCAATAGAGTTGAATACCCGACCGTCATTAAGGAGAACCTCCGCCCTTTCCTGTATCCGGTGGAGAAGTGCCAAAAAAGACTTTAAACCACTGGCCCATAAATCAGAGTAGTATTCCATTCCATTCCATTCCAGTAAGGCGATTAGATGAAGTGAAGTATTTCTTGCACCGATTATGGGGGAGAACAATAGATCGTAAGGTCGCAGCACTAAGGCACTGCTTTACGTCAATAATAGGGAGCATCAATAGGAGACATCTGCAAAAACATAACGGTAATACAGTCAATGTGGGAAAGAAAACTCGCTAGCAGACAAAGGTGCTTAGTTAGCTGATAAAAGTTCTACAGGGACCTAAACAAGGCACTTTAGGAAAAAAAATTTAAAAAAGAACACATCCGGAATTAGGTTTTTTGGACTAAATACTTTTGATGAGATGTATTTAAGCAATGATTGATGTATTTCAGTTACTGCTATTAGAAATATGTTGAAGGTGTGTCCATGTACTTTTGGCTTAAGTTCGTTAAAGTTTAACTTCAATATTTTTAGGTTTTAAACTGAAATGAATTTTTTTATGTATTTAATAGTGATGAAAGTTCATAACTCATTTCATAAATAAATGCTGTTTGAAAGGTATTTTTTCCTATACAACACAATTTTCTTAACACACGCCCCCCCCTCCCCCACCAACGACTGTGTGCAAATGTTTTCATTTTAATACTCTTAAACGTATCTATGGATGGATTATAATGTATGACTATAATACAGATTCACTATGACACAATTGAGATAATTTTGTATGAGAATTGTTGTTGGTGTTGTTTTCGTTATTGTTGTTGTTGTTGCTGTTGCTGTTATTGTTGTCATTTTATACAGCGATATGAAATAGTTTATGTTTATAAACTACAAGATTTATGATTGCAATTTGTTTAAAATGGAAGTTATTTTCAATGGTCGGAAACAAGTGATGAACTACTTGAGAGTGTTTACTAATGTTTGACTATGATTGTGCGCGTGTATGTATATTTTTTTTAAATTCATTAAATTGACAAAAAAGAAACAGAATAGATATTAATATAACCCAACAAGCATTGAAATCGTTTACACTTTGAAAATTTTTCATCAGAAGGGATACTGGAACTCAGAGATAATAAAGTTTGTGTTATCGTGCATTGCACCTTTCCAATTATGAACTTTAATAAACCATAAACCTTGCAGTCGATTGTCTCGAATGAATATGTAAAAATTTGTTTATATCTTCTCGATATCTAAACAATAGTTACTTTACCTTAAAGGGGACCGTGGATTTGATGTGATTTAATCGAATAGAAGTTAATGTATTTACGTATTGTCTCGCAATATCAGTACATGCCAATTTTTGTGATATAGAATTGGTTGGCAAATGTACCAGAAAAGATTTTTCGGCGACATATACAAGAAGGTATTTTGTATTCTCCGGATTAAAATATCTAAAGCGACTGACACATGGTCCTATAATATATAATCTGAATATATTTATGGCTAAGACAACAATATAGTTTTTTAATGTTAATAAGATATCGTAGCTCTTGTCAGAGCTATTATCAATTGCCTTAAGAAGGTAAGCCTAATGGTCATAAAAGAAAGGAAAACTAATTCTTTTTTTGAAACATGAATTTAAAGTCAAACAAATTTCCACTGCTAACCAAATGGCACTGCTTAATACTGTGCTTCAGCTCTACATTCATGGCGGTAAATTATTGTCGTGCAGAGGTATCTTAGGACTGCGACCCTATGCCCTACAACTTTATAGGACATGTCAATAATGCCTCATTCAAACCCATTGCCCTAACAAACTTCAAAATGCTCTTCGGTGTCAGCAATAACAATTACCTGTCTAACATTTGACATACAACCGGGTGTTTCCATTTGCGATGCATTAATGCCCCACAGGTTCCAAGAATGTGTTCCGAAAATTCATTCCCATGATCACAGAATGTAAATGTTGTTGTCACTGTATCGAAACAACTTCCATTCTGAATAAATGCATTCTGAGTCTTCAGTGCCCTGTCAAAAGATCGGTTACCTACCTAAGGATATTCCTTGAAAGATTGATGCATGAGACAGATCTCCTTTTGTTGAGCATAACTTTACAAACATCCGCCGAAATCCCACAGAAAGAATCTGGCCCCATCAACGGCATACAAGCTTCCCTTCCTGCAAGCTCTTCTATTTGCTCATTTAAGAATTCTCACATGAATTTCCACTTACCGATGAAAATATCAAAACATTCTGTAAAATATTTTTGGGTAACAGAAAAGTGAAGTTAATGGATCTAAGGTAAGATAGTTAAGATATTTAAACACATCCTGCAGGAATATTTGAGTATGCGCAACCTCTGCTCAACCAAAAAAGAGTCAACAATTCTGAGAAATGTTTAAAGCTGTTCCAAAATAAAAATATCCCGAATTTATATTTGGATACGTGACAATAGCTTAAACACGGCTTCATCATTTCACATTAGAGTTAAATCAATGAATATGCATCTGAATGGACTTCAGTTGGTGAATCGGCTCCAAGGCACGCAAAGACGTAATTGTGAATTTCTCATGGGTTAATGTTTATTACACAGCGTTGTTGAAGAGTTTTATAATCCTAACCTATGAACTTTTCTGTGCCTGTCTATTATATTTTCAACAAATTTCATACGTGTCGCTCACTGGGCAAGCAAATCAGAAAAAAGTATCAGCATCAAAAAAAAGTAATAAAAAACGAGTAATATTGGCAATGAATGCTATGTATGGATATAAATTACAATCGTAATTATTTTTATTGATTGATTCGTTAAAGTTTTGTTATTCCGATAAAATATTATTATTTTAATTTTATTTAGTTTACATTGTTGTTATTGTTGTTGTTTTAATATTTATTGTTTATGAAATTAATTGAAACTGTGTGATTTTTATCACATTTTATTGAACCATAAATAAAAATGGACAACATTGTATTGTATGTGTAATGAAAATATTTGCCCAATGGGCAAAATATAAATCTTCCACAATAGATGACATTTAAAATTAAATATTAAATTCAAGTGTTATTAAATATGTATGTATGTATTATAATATTATTTGAAAGAAAAAAACTATTATAAAATCATGGAAAAATGAATTTGTTGGCCCATGGGGGGATCGAACCCGCGGCCTTCGCGTTATTAGCACGACGCTCTAACCAACTGAGCTAATGGGCCAGTTGGTATTTGATTGGCAAATGCAGGTTATGAACATGGTAAAACATTTAAATAAAACATTCTAAACATTTTTCTGTAGAACATACTATTTTAAGGATTCAAGCTACTAAAATAGGTTTCAATCTGAATATAGCACGATATTATTTATTTAAAATACTAAAAATATTTATAAAATGTATACAAAATGCCAGTAGTCGGAATAAGTTTACTTTTTTAAGTAACTCTTCTGATTTGTTTAAATAAATAGCACACAACGTAATTAATAAAAATCAAATATTTGGCTGTGTTCTACTAATTAGGGCCATTATTACAACTTGCCGTTAACTAAAGGAGGATTTTAACGGACAGATAAATTGTTTTTCATTATTATGAGTACCCAATAAGATAGAAGTAATCGTTAAGCTAAAGGGAGGATCATCCTACTTTTAACATTTAAAGATCACTTTATGTTTGAACTTGCCATATTATATATTATTTTCATTATGGCAACTTCAACTCGCGGTTGCCACTGCGTTAAAAAAAACTTTTATAATTGAGCAGTTTTATCGACATTGATCCGGCACTGCCTTATTTTTGAAAAATTTTATCTGTAAGTTGTAATAACGAAAATAAGTTAAAGGTAACTTTATATTTCCCTTTAGCTAAAGGTACCTTTAACTAAACCCAGGTTTAACGGCAAGTTGTAATAATGGGCCTTAGTCAATTTATTTCGAAAAATTGCAATTTAATTTGTGTTAATTTTTCTTCGATGTGAAATTTCCACGTCAGGCGTCTATCAAGGTGAATGTCAAGGCATTTCATCAGTGATTGACAAGGCACTACTTGCATATTTACTCGGATGACTGTGAATGCCCAAAGGTACGTCTAAAATATTTATTAAAAAACTGATGGCAGTAAAATCCCCTGGAATGTCAGCTTCTGGTTATCATTCACAAAGTCTCCCTCGTAACTAACAAATTTTCAGTTGATAATATAACTTTCCAACAGCCTCTCAAGTCGTCGTAATTTAGCAGGAAGTGTGTTGGCTTATTAGACGTAAGGTCACGTTTCAAAAACCCAGGTCAGTTCAAAAAACGAACGAAATATGAAAAAAACTCTGAAAATAAATAAAATTGCCGTGATAGCTTTCTGAAAAATCTGTCGCTCGCAGTCGACTTTAAACTCTAGGTTTCGCCACTTAAGCCGAAAGTCCATACCATCCTTTTCATGCGCCTTGCATTATATGCGAATCTTGCCGATTTCATTGCAAGTTACACACAATGCGTTTATGCGACTGGTTTTTTGTTTTGATCAGCTGTTGTGGTAAACAACAAACAAGCGAACAAGAACATTTTTGGAAAAAATTGAAAATCAAATTGTAATTTTAAAAGAATTTATGGCATTAATTACAAATTTATGAGTTTACATACAGATGTGATATTTTGACATTTGAAAAACGCTCATAACATTAAAGGACAGGCCAATTTAGAGGGAGCAAAAAAAATTTTATAAGTTTTGCGAGGCAAATGTGTTAGAAGCAACAGAGTGAAAACTGGCAGATAAAGTAAAAAAATTAAATGTAAACAAACATTTATTTTGTGTTAAAAAGGGGAAATTTTGGAATATTTTTTAATTTCTTCAATGAAAAGTTTAAAGGTTCTTAAATATTTAAATATTAATCGAAATGTGGGTGAAATTCGGTCACAATGAGTATAGTTTCTTGAGCAAGAGGTAATTAAGAAGCTAAATATTACAAGATCAAAATAAGACGTACTGCTCATAAAAAATTTTTCCTGCTGAAAGTTGCCAAAATTTTTTAATTTCTTGGAAGGAAAAATTAAAAATTGTTATTAGTTGTTTTTATTATTAATAGTTTTTACACAAAAATTACATTGTATTGTGCTGTTAAGGCCTACGAAAATCCTCAAAAGAACACAAGACGAGTGTTTTCAGTTAACTTATCCTCCATTTTTCTTGTTTACAAATTAATAAATTCAAAATAGATAACACTCATATATACATACATATGTATAAACAATCATCATATACATATTTTGTTCATGAAAGAAATGTGTTAAAAAATTTATTTTAATGTATTTTCCTCTTAAATTAGTAATAAACTTTATTATGAAATGTTTTTATTAACATTTTTATAATGCAAATAAAGAAAAATGCGAAAATAGTAATGCACTATTTAAACATATTTATAAAAACCATTCACAATAGTATATAATTTGGCATGCCAAGTTAAAAAAACTGCTGACATTTTCCAACACTGCATTATTCGCATAGAAAAGTAGAAAGTAATCCTACTTTCTATGCGTCTATGCAATCTATGCTTTTTCTTCTGTAACTTGTCACAATCAAATACACTGATTCTACATTTTCGGTATACGCATGTAATGCAAAACGCATGGTATGGACTTTCGGCTTTATGGATAGAATTAACACACATTGTGGTGTGAGCAGCTTAGTCGTAATCCTGGCTGAAGAATTGTAATAACCAATTAAGTAATAGGAATATTTCGTTTTCATTTATGTCACGGGCCTTCAAGAATTTTGTCGAATTCTTGGGAAACATCTATAAAAAGAGCACTGCAGTTTTTAGTCTCTCGAATACACTTCTTATGAGCTACACAAATCACAGAGTGTGTTCGATACTTCTATGTTTTCTTTTGAAACAAAATTGATAGTTCGTTATGCTAAATTATTTACTCTCATTCAAAACCGATTAGACAATAGCAATTTTTCCAAGTGTTGACTTATGGGTCTGTATGATTCCATTTTCATATAATATTTTCCAGGCTTATGAAATATGTATTTTAACTAGTACCACTTTCCATTCTGGCAAGTAGTATTGCAGACATCAAATGACATTGAAGAGCAAGAGAATAATCTATATAAGGCAGCTCTTTAACCATCATCTTACTTATTATATCAATTATCAGGATCTTTATTTGGGTAAGGTTGTGCAATAGTGTTCCGAATCCCATTTTTATATTAAAATAGTTTATAATTAAATAGTGATCTATAACTTAACTTCTAGGTGGGAGTCAGAAACGCAAAGTAAAAGCCGTTAAGTAATTCATATACCATAATTTTGTAAACATACCCTGTCGTACACTCAGTTGACTTTAAATTAACTTAAAACAAACTATTTCTCAAGCAGTGGTGGTTGACACTTGGATTACTTTTATATGGAAATGACTAACTATTTTAACATTGCGATGTCCTAGGAAGTAGTCAATTGTCCGACTCTGCATTACTTTTAAATTAATTTAAAGTTAATTACTTAGCAGTTAACTTAAAGTAAAGCTATTTGTAGCTAGCTATAAACTTACTACTTTTAATTAGCTTTAAGCTAGTTTTTTTTTTTAACTGACTATAAGTTAGCTAAATTTCAGTGAATGAAATGTCAGTTCTTTACACGTTGGCTTTAAACTCACAATAATAAGCTATCATATTAATTATTCGAAATGAAACAGTTTTTAAAATTTATATTTTAATAGAAAACAAAAGTTTATTCATGTAAAAAGAAAATAAAAAATTAATAAAATAAATAAATAAAATAAAAAATAAATTAATAAATAAAATAAATTCATTTCAATACATCACAAGTAATATTTTGCACATTTGTTGGTAAAAAAAAGATAAAAAGAGTTTCTAAATATAACATTTTAAAATATATTAATTTTTTTGATTTGCGTTCTTATTTGTAATGCACTTAGCATGAATACAACGTTTTTTTTTTATTATTATTTTTAAGGCGTTACGCAGCTCAGTTTCCACATCCTGAGAGCCGAGTGATCGACAGGCATCTGTTTAAAAAATATGTATATACATTTTTACATGTTTTAAGACTTGGTTAAAACTTATATTTTCAAATTAGCACTTACCTGTTAAGGCGTCATAAAAAGCATTAAAGTCTTTTAAACGCTTCTTGCTATGAACACCATCCAAGTTTATGTCCATGCACAAATTTGGTGACATAATTTCCGTAAGCTTTTTTGGCAAGCTGCCCTTTAATATTGTTTCACTTCACTTCAAATAAAAACACTTCAAACCTTTCGAATTTATGTATTTTTTAATTTAGTGTATTTTTTTTAATTATTTTACGCAAATAATAAATTTTTAACCAAAAATATAAAGCGAAAAGATGACACGCGGTTTTGTTTACTAATCAAATGTCTAAGACGTTAGTTATCTATATCCAACGGCGTTAAGAATTGGAGTGTTTGTATACACTTTGGTTAATGTAAATTTTGCATTGCATAGTAGTTAGCTTTAAGTTAGTCTATACAAGCAAACTTAAAGTTAGTTTTTTTTGTAGTTAGTTACTCATTTGACGGCAGGGTATTTACAGTATAAATATTACAATGGCATATTATGCAAATATTTATTCATTTAATTTTAGTTTTCGAACTATATGTATACTTCTTTATTTATCTGCAGTCTGGCAACAACCAGAACAATGCTGTTGATTTGTTATTGTTTTATATATATATATATATTAGGTGGACTTTCTATATAGTTTGCTTATCTCAACTAATCTGCTATTATTGCCTGAAATATTCAATTTAATAATTCAAGACAAATAACACATTTATTATAATGGTTTATAAAAAACAATTCAGCTGGCCCATGGGGGGATCGAACCCGCGGCCTTCGCGTTATTAGCACGACGCTCTAACCAACTGAGCTAATGGGCCATACAAAGAATGGTTTCAATATTATATTCCATACGGCAGATTTAATGGAAAAAGTAATAAAAAATTGGACAGCGCAATCCAATTCCATAGAATTTGTTCTATGCAATTCTGCTGCATTCTGTCCCATCCTGAAGTCGTAACCAGCTGAGGCAACGCCTTTCGTAATTTGTAAAACTTTTGTTCTACTAATCTGGCCCGGTGTAGGCTTTGGAGAAGACAACTACTTGACTCTCTATTTAAGCTATAATAGGACTCTTGACTATGCCATTAAAGACTGCTCCGAATATATGTACATATGTATCTCTCTTAGCAAATTACAACTTTCTCCATCACACCGAGTTGTAGAAGATGATCAAAGCACTCTTTGACCAGTTGGCATTTCATCGAATAGGTACAATGGCAGTGCTGTCAATGAGTGAAATGGAATTCTATCAGCGTGAATCACACGTAGCTATTACATTATTATTAAGATACAAGAATTCCCCGCTTATAAGTACTGTCCTGTCTGCATTTTTGAAATAAATAAATGCAAATAATTTTTGTTTGGAATTCAGCTTCAAAAACTTATAAAATTTATATTTCAATAAATAAATGAAGAGAAAGAAAATATTTATGTATGTTTTTGCAAGTCTGTGAAAATTTTAATAAATCATTCACTTTACGAATGACTTGCATCTGATTACCGTATTAAAAAATTAAATAATTATGATTTTGACAAATAAAAACAAATTATGTATATTACAACACTTTCACATTTTGTATTTGCATTTACATATATGTATGTACGCATGTATGTGTATGTATTTTGATAAACCACATAAAATGTTATATTTTATGTTAATTTCATTCGAAAGAAAATTAAAACAACAACCCTAACAACAATAACAACGATTATAAATTTAAAATAATCGAAAACCACAGCAACTAATATTATAACAAAAAAAAAAAAAAGGTGAAAATAAAAAATTTAAATTTTTTTCCTACAAAAATCGGTTTATCTGGGTTGTGCTGTGGTTTTTAAATACATTTTTTTAAATAAGGAACTATGTATTGTATTGTATTGTAACTTTTAGATACATTTCACTATCAAAAGAAATATTGTTATCAGAAATAGCAGGTTTGTTATAGAAATGCACATGTGTTTCCGTGGTGTAGTGGTTATCACATCCGCCTAACACGCGGAAGGCCCCCGGTTCGATCCCGGGCGGAAACAACTTAACTTTTTTTTTCATTAATTCATATATTTTTTTAATATAATTACACTTAATTATGTATTTACTTACGTATTTAGTATTTCAATATGTAAATGGTTAAATACTATTTAAAAATGCACAAAATGCGATTAAAACTCGATTTATTCAAATGTTATATTTTTCATAAACGACCGGTTTTTATTAACACTACGTTGCATGTTTTGATTCGTTAGGAATAAATATTCTTTGGAATATTTGATAATAGAAATTAAAAATTTTCAATTCCGATGGAGTTAAAAAACATTACATATATCTTAGGCCATACTTCTCCGAAAATTCTTTAAAAAAGTCTCGTTAACTACACTAAGCAACAAAAAATTAAATACACCCGCGTATCGTCGCAATATCGTCTATGTTGTACATTTAGTTGAGTAGAACTCCAAAATACTCTCAAATGTAAGGACCACCTAATTTAACTTATCGGCACTTTGCTCACATTTGTTTTTTAAGGTGCTCAAATATTCGAATGGAAACATTTTACTGTTTCTATAATGAATATACCCCATTCCTGCATTGAAAACACATCCTCACACTATCCCCAAACTAGAAAATAGCCTGAGTATTGTTAGTCAAAAACTCAGTATTTGGCTTACGCCAAACGTGCTGCCTTCCATCTGATTCATGTAGGTTAAATTTGCTCTCATAACTAAAGAATACCTACAGTGAGCGTCAACAGAAACTGTACACTAGGATAAAATTCTAACAATCGTTAAACTTAACTTTTACCACTTAAAGAGAGTGCCCGAAAAAATTTGACAATATTTCAAAATTTTTTGTAATTTGTTTTTGTTTCAATTTTAAAAACTGCAATGAAACAATGTTAAAATAAAAATAACGGTAATTTATTAATGTATTTTAATGTACAGTTTCTTGCGAAGCTCTCTATACGTCAAAGGTAGTGTAAAATAGGATCTTCAAAGAAAATTTTAGTTTTTGGCTAGCCTGCATAAAGTCTTGACTTTAATCCCATAAAAAATTTGTGGAACTATGTCAAGGTGAAATTTAGGAGAAAAAATTTAGGTTTACGATGAACTTTGTGAAGGTGTAAAGGAGGCGTGGACCTCTATTCCTATGTAGAGATGCCAAAAGGGTGATATTTGGGTGAGATATCTATTATTGTAGATTGTGGATGTATTATTGTAGATTAGAAATAGTGCGCTATTTCGGTGTCCACATCAATTTCGAAAGCAGTAAAGTTTTAGGGATTTATTAAATTTAAAAATAATCTTATTTTTTAAAATAAAAAATATTTTGTTTTATCTGTAAATCAAATAATTAATCATTCTATATTGTTGTTAATAAATGCGCTATTCCTCAATAGCTGTATGTACATATCCATTCAGCAAAGTTTTAAAAACTAAACCAGATTCAACTTTATTTTCCTTTTTGACTGTAGTATTAATTATAATTATTTTTTTATTATTATTTAAAAAAAAAATGTTAATAGTTTAATTAGTTGGTCATCACAATACAACAAGAATAAATTTTATATTACAATATTGATTAGTATGCATTCGTTATGAATATTAATTTGGAATTGATTTTATTCATGTATGCTAACAGAACAAAAACACTTAAAATATTTAAAATTAAAAGAAAAAATTATAAACCATAAATGAAATAAAAACAATTAGAACACATTATAGAAAAAAGAAATACAAAATTAAAATATCAATTGAAATAATATTCATAGTTAAGCATTAAACATTAGTTATCATTATAGTTTGATAACATATTATCTAAAATTAAAAGAAAATAACTATGTAAAGTACTTAAATATGACAGTTTTTAAATGATTTGCATTGTTTATCATTTGTATTTAAGGGGAAATCGTTTCCGGATATAAGCACACCGGATATCATAATTCTCCGCCTAGTAGTACTGAAACTTATGCAATGCTTTAAAGCATTCCCCGCTTACTTTGTCTTCATACCTTAAATTTACTTAAAAAATTCGTTTATATGCACTAGATTTGTAACAACTTTTTCTTTTCTAAATATACCCTGTCCACTACCTTCACCGATCGGGCGGTTAAACGTTTCCGGATTTCTTTTTATGGGGATATGTTAAGCAATTAGATTATGTTAATTAAATAGCAACTCTTAAGATATTGGAAGTCAATATTCACCACTAATGCCATTTATTGAAAAAAGTAGTAAAAAATTAGACAGCGATATGCAATTCCATAGAATGTTCTCCACAAGGCACTGACTGCTTTCTGTCCCATCCAGAAGACGTAACCAACTGCAGCAATGTAATCTCAAATAATTGATTCCTGTTTGAAAACCTACATACATACATACATAATTGGTCATTACAACCGTTCAGTCAGGATTACGACCTGGTTTCTCACAACACTAATGTTGTGTGTGTTAGTTTTATACATGAGCGGTGGGACCTACAGCTTAAAGTCGACTCCGAACGACAGATTTTTAAGAAACTTTTTCATGGCAATTATTTTTAGTCTCAGAGTTTTTACCAGAAATCTGCTAAGAGGAAGTCGCCGACGGACTACTTATTGCATTTTTTTGATGTCAGGCCTGGGGCTCGAACCCTGGCTTTACGTCTAATAAGCCAACACACTACCTACTAGGCTACGGCGATTGTTTGCAAACCTACAATCTACCAATGTTTGCCTTTCGACATTTATGAAGCTCTTCTTTTACTAATCTGGTCTGATACAGGTCTTGGGCAAGTCAACGACCTGACTCTCTTTCTAGTTAATGCTATAAAGTATGATATGGATACGTCTCCTTCAGCAATTTCTCCACAGTGATCCCATAGTGTCACGGGTGTCAAACAAATTCCAACTTTGTTCACTATATCGAGTTGTAGAATATGATCAAAGCACTCTTCGACCAGACATCATTCGACTCTTACACCAAACGAAGCCAGTGCTGTTAATGAGACGAATAAAATTCTATCCCACTCCGGTGTGAGATTTCTACACAAGAATTCCCCTCTTATAAGTACTGACCTGTATGCATTTATGAAAGTGCCTATATCCGGGGAATACGGTATAAATTTTTAAACATAAATTTTACTGAACTATATATTTTGTAACAGTACTTCTTCAGAATTGGTTATTCAGCTTAATACAAAGTATTGGCCAAACTAACGAATGTTCTAAAATGTATATTTTTAGAAAGCCTTTATTTGGCCTTACTCAGGGAAAAATTGCATTACATTTGTTGAATAATAATACGAATGCGAATTTTTTCTCTTCAAGACGAGTATACTCGATATTATGAGATAAATTTTAATTTTGCTCTGACGAGTGTATTTTTAAGGCCTAAAGAGACGGAGTCAACCTCTCTTCAATATGAGAGGTTATTGCACTTTGTTTAGTGCAAGTCGCTGTAGTCTAGTAGGTAGTAAAAGAAGAAACTATTTTTTAGGCGACTTCCTCTCAGCAGTATATTTAGTGGAAAAAAGATATAATCATTTCAGCTGATCAGACGTGTTTTAATTGCGCTCCGCTGTAAATTTTTTTAAAGTCTGAATTTATCTCGATACTAATTTATATTTTTTTTAAATACAAAACATAATCAAAACAAAACAATCCAAAAAACAAAACTAAATAATAAAATAAACAACGATAATAACAAAAAATAATAACAAATTAAACCTAATGTATAGATATAAATTAAGAAACCAAAACAAAAATATCAACAAAAATATCAACAAAAATATAAGCAAAAATAAAGAAAACAGCAAGCAACAACAAACACAAGAACCGGTTTTCAGTGCAATGGATAAATCAAATTCTCCTATGCAAAAACGATTAAGAGAAATCAATCAAATTTCTCTTTCTGACAATACACCAAAATTATGTCGTGGTCCTGAGCGTGAGTCCCTTTATTTGAATAATACAAATTCTCCCTTAAGGTTTATACAGATAATGGATAAACGATTTGAGAAATTATCTGAACAACTACAAACAAATATGAAAACAATGTTCAGTGAATACGAAGAACGTCTCTTAAGTGAGATCGATAAGAGACTAAATAGAACAAAGATTGAAATAGATAAATTATCTGAGAGAGTATGTGCTCTTGAGTCAGAGGTTCATGATCTAAGGAACACAGCGTCGATGAAAATTATAGCAAAAGAAAATGAAAACATCAAAATAAAACAGGAGATTGAAGCCTTAAAAAAATATGTTAAAATTAAGGAAAATTCTCAGGTTTCACATGATTTGCGAGTGAATGGTATTCCCCAAAAAGAAGGCGAAAATCTTGAGGGGATGTACAAAAGTATTTGCGAAGCAATTAATATTGATCCTCCAACTGTTAAAGAAGCTTACCGTGTGAAAATTAACAAGAACAATAGGAACGGTAATAGGAGGCAAGATGGTCCAATAATAATAAAATTTTCCAGTCCCTACGATAGGAATTATGTGTTAACAACAATTAAGAGGTATATAAGAGAAAAAAAAGGTCCTCTACGATTAAACTTGGTTGGATTTGATAGTGATACTCCTTTTTACATCAATGAAAATCTTACGCCAGACAATCATAGGATTTTTGTTCGGGCTTATCGATTGAAAAAGGACAGGATGCTGTCAGCAGTGTACACCAACCGTGGCATCGTTTACGTAAAGGCCCTCGGAAACGAAGAACCATTACGGATCGATGATTATGATGCCTTAGATCAATTTTTTCGGCAAAACGTTGGAGCACATAGTATTCATTAACAATCAAATTATTTTCGTAAGGAAATTTATATTAATTTTCGAACAACTAATTTATCATAAAATCTATTTTCTATCTAAATTAATATTCGCATATCTATCTATACTCATAATTAGGGACTATTTATTAGTATTTATTTTTATTATTATCCTATCATTATTTTCTGTAACTTTTATAGTGCACTTCGGGCGACTATTCTACATTTGCATTGTTGAAATAATTATTATATATAACTATGGTGACTTATGATAATATGAGGGCTGGTTCTAGAGAAAATCTTGATATCATGTTGAAAATTCTTTCGAAAAATGACTCCGGACTTAAGATTTGCCATATTAACGCTCAAAGTTTGAATAATAAAATGGATGAATTTCGTCTTCTTTTTGAAAATTCTGGAATTGACATTATCTGCGTATCGGAGACATGGTTTTTCACGAATGTGGATAGTAATGTGTATAATTTGAAGGGATATCGTCTCTTTCGATCCGATAGGACAACTAATGGTGGTGGAGTTGCGGTGTACACCAGAACAGACATTACGTGTAGAGAGAAGAGTAGGAATGATGGCGGCAATATTGAGTACATTTTGGTGGAAATTTTTTAATAATGATGAAAAGCTACTGCTTGGTACTATATATAGGCCTAACAGACATATAAATATGGAGCCAATGTTGGAAATGCTTAGTTCGCATACTCTTGGGTATGACCATATTATCTTGACAGGTGATTTTAATGCTAACATTTTAGAGGATAATAGTTTGTTAGAAGATATGAGCACTATTGGTTTTAGCTTAGTCAATGATAGAAATCCGACTCATTTTACGTCCACTTCGAGTACTCTTCTAGATCTTTGTTTTATTAATAAAATCTCTCATTTGCTAAATTTTGATCAACTATCTGCATCTATGTTTTCGCGCCATGATATGTTATTCATATCATACGATTATCGGATCAAGAAATCCCGAAAAACTCAAACGTTTGAGTACAGAGACTTCAAAAATATGGATTATAATTCCCTTGCTGTTGACCTGTATTCCTTGAATTGGAGTCAAGTGTTTTTTAATTGTTCTGTTGATGAACAACTAAACTATTTTGACAATGGCTTGAAGTATCTCTATGAAAAGCATATTCGTGTAAGAACGAAATTTCTTAGAACTGATAGACCATGGTTCACTTCTGATATTAAGGATCTGATTGACATTCGGAATCGTGAATATGCCAGGTGGAAACGCTTTAGGACTTCTGAACTTTACGAAACTTTTAAAGCTGCAAGGGCTGCTGTTAATGCGAAGATTAGGAGATCCAAATCAATGTTTTATGGCAATCATTTTCGAACTTGTATTGACTCACGGAAAAAGTGGAGGGAAATTCATAATTTGGGTTTGGTGAATCGTGTCAGTGATGATCCCCAGGAAATTGACATAGACCAGGTAAACCGCCAATTTGCAAATATACCATTGCCACCTGTAGACATGAATTTTTATGATGGCATTAGACTAAATCAACGGCAAACGCATGAATTCGATTTCATGCACTTTAGGCAGGAGGAGGTACTGAGGTCATTTATTGACGTTAGATCTAATGCTATTGGCTATGATGGTATGCATCCAAAATTTATTAGACTAACGCTCCCATATACACTTGTTTATTTCACTCATTTCTTCAATACAATTATCACCACCTCTACGTACCCTTCTGTATGGAAACATGCTAAGATCATACCAATTTTGAAACAGGATAAAAGTTTTCGGCCTATTGCTATATTGCCTTATTTATCGAAGGTCTTTGAAAAATTAGTTTATTTGCAAATTAGTAGTTATCTGTATACTAACTCGTTATTGACGAAAAGGCAATCCGGATTTCGACCACGGCACAGCTGTCTTAGTGCGTTGGTTGATGTAACCGAGGAAATTAGGTGCCAGATTGATAAACGGCACACTATGTCATTTCTTGTACTACTGGATCACTCTAAGGCATTTGACACTGTCCATCATTCCATATTGAAACTTAAACTGAAATATATGTGCAATTTTTCCTCAACAGCACTGAAACTGATCTCCTCCTATCTAGGCGACAGAAGTCAAAGCGTTAGCTATAACTCAGTTATATCCAGGAGCTATTCAATGCCAAGAGGTGTGCCACAGGGCTCTATACTTGGCCCATTGTTGTACTCGATTTATGCTAATGACCTACCGTTGCAGGTAAAACATTGCCAAATACACATGTATGCTGATGACGTGCAGCTATACATGGGTTGTAGTGCTAGTGATGCTACCAACTGCATCCGTTTGATAAATCAGGATTTGAATCAAATTTATTTATGGGCATCTGCAAATGGTCTAAGCATAAATCCCAACAAATCAATGGCGTTACTGATTGGAGCACCTGAAAATTTTATCTCGAATCTACCACCAATTCGAATTAATGGATCGAATATAGGATTTGTGAGAACGGCTAAAAGTCTCGGCGTAACTCTGAATGGAGAACTAAATTGGTCGGATCACGTAAAAATTAACTGTGGAAAAACTTTCGCGATGCTTCGAAATCTCTGGATGTCACAATATTTTACACCAGCTAATATTCGAATGCTATTAGCGAAGACATATTTACTACCGACTCTCATGTACGGTTGTGAGCTGTTTGCTAGCTGCGATGCAGTTAGCAGACGGAGACTTAACGTAGCTTACAATGCTATAGCACGATACATTTTTGGCATCAGGAGAAATAGTAGCATATCACATTTCGCCCGACTAATTTATAATGTCACATTTGACAATTTGTTGAATTGCCGGACTCTGCTATTTCTACACAAACTTATGTATAGTCGACAGCCACCTTATTTGTATGAGAGATTAATATTTTCTAGGTCGAATAGAGGGAACAGGATAAACTCTATGAAATATAATAAGGCCATCTCTCAACAACATTTTTTTATTCACTCCATTCGTCTCTGGAACCAACTACCCCCTCAAATACAAATGATCAGCAATGCAAAGCATTTCAAAACTGCCATTTTCGAGCACTTTACTTAGTTAATGTTCTCTAATTATTGTAAATTTGTTTCTCCTTAGTTTTATTATAATTTTGATATTCATTTTATTTTTTTCTAATACTGTTCTAATGTTGTGCTGTAATGTTTTTTCCCAATTTCTTTACTTAAATTTCATTTTTTTTTAAATTTTAAGTATCTTTTATTTTTTTAAATTGATTTTTTTTTTTTTTGTTAAATTATGTTAATTAAGTTAAAATAAATGTTTCTGAATAAATGTTAGTAACAATTGCTAAGCAATACTGTAATATAAGATTTATTCTTGTTGTATTGTTTTGAACAAATAAATAAATAAATAAATAAATAAAATAAATAAAACTAAGATAAAACTAATGGCGCTTAAGAGGATCAATTAAAAGAATTTTGTTAAGCTCTTAACTTACATATACATACGTACTTACATAAATGTTTCGAATTTGTTTAATAAAATCTGAATATTTTACTTTACATCTGAAAGAAGGTAAATGGAATAGGGTTACAAACAATTTTGTCATATTGGCTATAATTTCCTTAATTGTTTTGGTTTTTTAAATTTTTATTTTTACTGAAAGCAGAAGCAAGCTACAAACATCTTATTTTTTGCTTCAAAGTTTCTTATATTTTAACTGTCGCTAATTGTTTGCAATTTTCATACATTTTTAAATTTCTTTTTTTTATTTTATACCGGAGTCTGCACTCTATACTAAAGTTTAAGTGATACTCGAACTGCAGTGGAATTTGTGACACTAGATTTGTTTTTTTTTTAATTTTTTTGTTTTGTTAATGAAGTAATACGACGTTTAATTATTATCCCCATTAACTATTCATGGTGAATTAATCAAAAATTGGTGTAAATTTTTTTAAGGTCGACTTGGACTATTTTTTATTACGCGTATTCCATATTCCTTGTGCTTTCTTAGAAACGAAACTTTAAGAAAAAAGTGCATATTTTTTGTAATTTTCCCTTAAGTGTCGTGAACATTTTAGCATTTTACTCTGAGAAACACTTTTTTGTTTAATTTCAAGTGTCTGTTGAGGGAAGTATACCTACTTCTATAGAATAAAAATTATTATATTGTGTAAGAGGCTATAGAATGTCATGCTTCTTAAATTTTAAACCACACTTCTCGTTCATTTTTGTACTGCTATAATACCACTTCACTATGGATATTTTTATGACCTGAAACAGCGGCACTAAAATTCTAGGGCTTTTCAACATAAATCATTACAACACCAACGATACGTCGCCCCACTTAAACGTCTGTTCGCGTATTTTGGATTTTACGTTTTCCCTGAGGAGCGTGCTACATCGGGATTGATTTGAGAGACCATAGCCCGTTGGTCCGGTTATTAATAGCCAAGTGGTTCTTAGCAAACTCTAATCATTTTCGCATCTTGTGTTTGCTAAAAAAGGGGTGTCTTTGGTTTTAAGATTCTACTTCGTTAAATATTTCTAGTCGCCGTAGTCTAGTAGGTAGTGTGTTGGCTTATTAGACGTAAAGCCAGGGTTCGAGCCTCAGGCCAGACATCAAGTCAAAATACAAAAAGTATTTCTTCGGCGACTTCCTCTCAGCAGATTTCTGGCAAAAACTCTGAGAGTAAATGCCATGAAAAATTTCTCAAAAATCTGTCGTTCACAGTCGACTTTAAACTGTAGGTTCCACCACTCATGTATAAAATTATCACACACAACATAAGTGGTGTGAGAAACTAGGACTAGGTTAATTCGACCTCCGGGTATTGTACTTGTCTTAATTGACAAGTACACGTCCTCTAACCTAACCTAACGTAACCTAATTATTTCTCTTATAACCTAGCTTAAAAAACGTGTACTTAGATAATGTTGAAGCTAATAGCGTTCGACCTCCGAATAAAAAGTCTATCAGACTAATCAATTGTTTAAGTTTCTGTAGCTTGTCTGCGGCTTGTATTTCACTCTTTTAGCGCTACTTCAATGGAATATGCTCGATGAAGATAAAGCTACTTGTTCCAGAATATCCCACAAGTCAGTATCATACATCCATTCGTGATAAGAGCAACAAACAGTGCCTCTCAAAATGCATTTTAAAAGAATTCGAAATATCCGTACCTGATATACTCCTTTTGTCACTTACAATGCAAATAGTTTCAAATATCGTGTCTTCCAACAGGAACTTTCGACCTTTGACAGTTGATAATGGCCATTTTATTGAAGCTACATTTGTCAAATTCTTCAGTCTGCTTTTCTAAATCAGCAGCACGTCCTAATAATAAATTGTTTTATCAAAATGAATATTATGTTCGCACAACGTATCGCACGCTCCGCCCAGTTTGCCATAAACGACCTACCGCGATATAAATTCGATTCCACTTTTTAGTAGACCACTACTCGTACGGACATCGCTGTCCGTAAAAACGTACAGAAAAACGTCGCTCACAAGAACTTGACCTTTCGTACAACATAACTTGGCTTGGATCTGCCCGTCTACAAAATTTGACTGACTCAGGAACTGAAGTCAAACAACCATAGAAAACGATGTGTGCTCTGAAGTAGTTGGCAACTGATCATCATTTTCATCGAAAAATCATCATTCACGAGATCCAAGAGCGTCCAAAACATCGGGAAAAAACCACTATATGGTGTCGACTTTGAGCTGGCGGCGTTCTTTAAGAAAGACATTAGCTAGGCCATCACTGCTAATAACGTGCACTATAGGTGACTGATTAACAACTCAATTTGAACTGATTTAGACGATGTTGGCTTAATGGCTTGGTCATCTCATGTAGAGATGATGTGAACGAGATTTGACCCCTTTAGACCCCTTTATTGTGTGGTTTTCTTTATGCGAGTAAGCCACAAGCCACAGCGGTGCTCAACTCCATCATAAACCATGCAACTTAATTTATGCTTCAGAGTGGAGACTATCGAACTCCTCTGCAACTCTCCAGCCCTTAGTAGTTGAGGACCCTTGGCGGGGTCTTCCTCGAGGGTTTGAATTCTTTGTTGAGAGCTGACATTAAGGCTCTCCACAGATTCATTATTAGTTTGAGCTGGTTGAGAAGTGCTAGGGCTTCAATAGTGTAGCCTCCGGGTAATATACTTGTCTCAACGGCATGTAGCGGGACATTTTTTGAACGATATTATATTGCACACATAATGGGATCAAAAGATATATCAAACGAATAAAACATTTCGATCATATCCCACACATACTATGTTTTATTGAAATTTCAAGATAGGAAGCACAATGCTTCCAATTTTATCCATCTCACAATGAATTTTCCTAGTACCAATATAATGCAGTGCATGAGTAGGATGGCCCAACACTCGTAAAAACATAACGTCTGAGCAATTTTCCTCATACTCCCTTTTCTTTTAAGTTTAAAATTATGTTATCTTCCAAAATCGATTGTATGAACTTTTAAGTGGAAAGTTCTTTACCCGTTTTGATTATAATAGATCTGGCAAAAATTATGCGAATTTTTGTTTCTGCAATTAAAACAGAACTAATAAAAGTGTCCCTATTATTTTTTCCATGTGAATTTAGTTGCTTGCTAGTTTTCTGCAAATAAGAAAAGGAAATAAAGAAAGCAAAAATGAATACAGCATACAGAATAAAAGTGTCCCTATTATTTCTTCTATGTGTTTTCTTACTTTTTTGAAAATAAGTTTCTAATGAAAAGAAGCGAACCAAAATTTAATATTTTGATTTTATGATTCCCGAATATGTCCGTATTGTTACAGAAATAGTCCCTATTATTTTATCTAACATTGTATCTTATCTAACATGGTATCAGACATTAGGGATTATTTCCCTTTTTAGTTTCGTTGTTAGAAATTATTTTTTTTTGCTTCTGTTACTATTTGTTTTTTCTATTTTTCTTTTCATAAAAGTTTAGTATTTTTAATTGTTAGCTAATGATAAAGTTTCTTGAGAAAAATCAAGAAACAGAAAAAAGAATTTAACATAGAAATTTAAATTTTCATTGTTTGATCAAGGAAAATCAAAATTTTTGACACTTGCAATAATTTTTGAAAAATATTTAACGAAAACAGTTCCTAACAATCTACATATACAAACCCATTCCAAACTGGAATAGATTCCATATATACTTTATATGGGAATAAGAATTCAGAGTCTTTCAAGTTCAACTTAATTTTTTGATTGTGTCTTCTTTATTTCAACAGATTTTTCATCTGGCAAGTACCTCGTAGAAAGTATGAAATTTACTACAATTAATTTAACTTCACTCGAGAACTGAATAAAAATTTTTCGAATGCAGTGTTAAACAATTTGATTTACGAGAACTTCACATATTGGATATTGTTGGTTATTACAATATTTGGACGATAAAACATTGAAAATTCTAGATACTGGTGTTTTGCTTTTACATCGCTTAACATTAAAATTATAAACAAAAGCTACAAAAACAAGACAATGCAGTAAACAAACTTGTTTACAAATTATCGTATTGCTTAATACAACACCCAATACCAGCATAAAAAATGGTAAACTACGATGTTTAAATTTATTGAGATTTCGAAAAGACGAAGTCATGAACATTCGCCTTCACAAACATTCGCCTTCAAGAACATTTACTTTGCCATATAAAAGACAATGCAAAGAGGGCGAGTGAGTTAGTGAAGTTCAGTCGGTCTTGTGTGAAGACGCGGTGTTTTTGAAGAGATTAATGGTGGTTTGAAGACCTCCGTTACAAAGATCTGTCGAATAATTGTCTAGTAACTGTTATTGTTTATGCAAAAGAGTGCAAGCAATTGTTTGTTATTTCTCTTTGCACTCTTTTACATAAACAATAACAATTACTTTGTTTTGCTTTGTTTGTTATTTCTCTTTGAACTCTCTTGCATAAACAATAACAATTACTAGTCAATTGTTCAACAGATCTTTATAACGGAGATCTTGAAACTACTATTACTTTCTTCAAACACACCGCGTCTTTACACAAGACTGACTGAAGTTTTATTCACTTAGTTGTCTGCTTTGCCTTGCCTTTTATATGGCAACGTAAACAGTAAACAGCTCCGTCTTCTCGAGATCTCTATAAATGTAAACATCGTTGTTTCATTATTGTTGTTTGTGTATTTTGTTTACATTTATTCTTGTAGTGTTTGTTGTTGCATTTTTGTTTACTTGCTTATCATTTTTTATGCCGGTGTTTTGTTGGTATATTTTTGTTTACTTGTTTACTTGTAGCTTTTGTTTATAATTTTAATGTTAAGCGATGTCAAAGAAAAACTCCAAAACACACTAACTAGATTTTCCATTTTCGTAACAATATTTCGACCGGACAAACTTGCACAGAGTTGCCAATAGGTTATATTATGCATACCAAGTTGAATTGATTTGCATGTAAATTATATCGATTTCTCTACAAATTTGTCGAATGGGTAAAACTCTAAGTAAAAAAATGATTTTGTCCGTATAAAAACTTTGTCCATTAGAAAGCTTACACGCCTTTTATTTTAAATTCATTGACTTCATTCAGAGTTTAACCACGCCAATGGTTGCCTTCTTATGCAGTTGCATATCTTCCAAACACGCCGCGATATCACCCATAAAAACCCGAATACAGAAATTTTCAACTTAAACCCGTCGTCATGCATTGTATTTCACAATAGCCGTCTTAGAGCAGAAGCCTCAATCGCGTATCATTAAGTATTGTTGTCGAATTCCTAATGCATTTCCATTTTTCAATGAAGAAAAAAAAAGGAGTTAGCCCCGTTTGTCTCTGTCTTACTGGAAAAAATAATGAAGAAAGGTTTATCCTTCGAATTTAGCGCAAAAAAGTCAATCGACTTTTACCGATCGTTGAACAAACTTACAAAAGCATTGAACACTTTTACTTGCTACTAAAAAAATCGATTTGAATTGTATTGGTGAAGGACGTGGCCAATTTTGATCAAACCTGGCAGCATCTTTTGTTTATTCGGCAAAGTGTTATATCCAATTTGAAGATGTTTTGATAAATTTTATGCAAAAAAATTTATTTGGACTGTATGAGCGGTGAACATATGCCGTGACCAAATTCGGCAACGTCAACAGAATAAAAAAGAGATGTAACTTTACTCGAAGACTACTACTAGAATCCTAGATTAACGATATGAAAGAAGTTAAACTAATGGTGGGGGAATTTTGTTGTGGCTTTTTGGTTCAACTTGGAGTTCCATGACTCCACAAAACATAAAATGTTTTCTAATTTATTAGCCATATACACTTAGAAAAATTGATTTATTTCGATTCAAATAGTTGGCAACAGTCCTTATATCATTTAAACTGTCGTGCTGATTTGAAGATTAGCGCCTTAGTTGTGAAATTGTTCGTTAATACATTCGTTTTCCTTATGTATATATGTGTGTTGTATATAACTATGTGTGTATGTATGTCTATATATTTTGAATAATCTGAATGTGGTTAAAACTTCCTCCTCTGCATACATCAGGTAATCCGATATTACGATATTCATTTTTTTTTTTTGCTTTTTTTTGTTTAAATTAAGTATGCTCGACCCATTCCTATTTGCTTTCAAATAAATCAAGTATTCATGGCCTTCTTTCAAAAAAAAGCCAACTTAAATATGAACAGCTAGTTCTCCAATATTGGCCAAATAAATTTTGTAAAAACAACATCAACAAAACAACAATATTTTAAAAGACAACATTTTTTCCAATGTATCTACAGAAGCTTAAAAAGTGTACAAATATATTTGGGACGCACAACACTAAGTTATATTGTATTTTCAAATGGTCAGCTCCAAGTAACCAATACTTTATAAGTATGTCGAATGGACTAAAGCACATATGGGTGTGTTTGGGTATGTATGTATGTATATGTCCTTCTCTCCATAAATACAAATATATGTACATTGGATGGCATGCATAGAAATTCCATGTGGAAGACTACATTCAAACATAGTATGGACATTTATTGGGATACCATAAATATAAATTCTGTAAACATTTATTTTAAGCAACAGCCAGTCCAGAGTAAGGCCAAAACAAATTCTATTCAATTCTATTGGCAAATTTGGAAGTTTTTGTTCTATTTTTAGATTTCTACTCCTTATTTTTTTTATTTTTTTTTCTGTGTAATTGAACGTTATTCTTGATTTTATTTATGGTCATCTATTTTATTTTCATAAACCTTTTCGTTTCATTTCATTTCTTTTATTTTTTTCAGTTTTCTTCAGTAAATAATGTTAAACATTAAGTAGAGTGGTTGTTGAAATCATTTTAGGGCCACTTGGTATGACCCTTGTGATATATTATCGCTTTATGGAAAAATTGAAGTCAATACCAATACTTTGCAGCTCTTCATTTACAATTAAACAATGAATAAAATAATGTCTATGCAGTTAGATAGGCGCCCGTCCCTCCAAGGAACATAGAATCCATTTTTTTCCGCCGAGGAGGGGTAAATGTACCCAACCGCACCGTAGAGGAAGTCGTCACATCCTCCATGTGTTGGGCCCTCACCCAATAAATCTCAACCTTGTCTGCTGTGGACTTGTTGTGCCCACTCTGGACCTACGGTGTTATTACTTCGGGCTGGAGTCCTTTTGGCTTTTTGTCTTCTATCATTCATGTCAGTATCATTCAGCCTCAAGATCCCTATTTTCCGTCTTGCACTCTCCGTACTTTACCACTGAAGTCCAATTTTCAATATTTGCAATCATAACCTCGGCAATGTTAGTGACCGTGATCGTTCTAACTACTAACATCAGTATAGAGCGATAGCAATGCCAGCAAGTAATTCGAAAATAGTGTGCTCTGTGTAATCAATTATTTCCTCATCCTTGCAAGGGCAGTAAGGGCAGGCGCTCTTGCCCATTCTGTGCAGATATTTTTTAAAATATCCGTGACCTGATAGCATTTGTGTAGTGTAGTAGTTTATCTCCCCAAATTTCGGACCAATAAATACATACATAATTGGTCATTACAACCCTTCAGTCAGGATTACGACCTAGTTTCTCACACCACTTATGTTGTGTGTGTTAATTTTATATATGAGTGGCGGGACCTACAGTTTAAAGTCGACTCAGAACGACAGATTTTTGAGAAACTTTTCATGGCAATTTTATTTACTTCTCAGAGTTTTTGCCAGAAATCTGCTGAGAGGAAGTCGCCGAAGAAATACTTTTTGTATTTTATTTTGATGTCGGACCAATCCATAGCTTAATATCCGGAGCAAAAGTAAAAGTCAGCGTAATGAGTATTCACGCATTTGGAGTTTGGCTAAAAACAAGGGTTTGTTCTATTTAGGTTCGAAAACTTTGGAGGTCAATTTGTAATTGAACGGAATTTGTCGTTTTCACCCGAAAGTACATGGTTACGAAAATGGATGGAACGGTTTTGAGACTCTCGACGGAAATAAAGTACTTGGGTATCATTCTGGACTCCAAACTGTCTTGGGAAAGGAACAAGGAGGAAAGGATGAAGAAAACGATGAATGCCTTATACGTCTGTAAAAGAGCGTTTGGTAGTAGATGAGGCCTGCAGACTCGTATCATCCACTGGATGTATGCAGCGATTGTACGGCCTGTATTCTTCTATGAGGCGTTAGTATGGTGGAAGACTATACGATAGCTCTAGCTACGACGAACAAGGTGCAGAGGTTGGGGTGCTTGGGAAACACGGGTGCTTTGCAGTCAACGCCTGAGTTTGGACTCGAGGTCGTGTTGTTTCTACACCTATTTGAAATCTTTCTCCAAAACGTGGCTTCTAGAACTTCGCTGAGGTTTGTCTGAATCAGTTATCTGAAAAAGTTCTCCGGTAACTGAATCAAGCGGGTTTTAGATATGACTACACTGTACCTCAGATTGTTTTCAGGCGAACATATAAACAGACGTCGTCGGTTTTTGAGTACAGAATGTTTGAAGGTCTGGGAATGGTGACAAACGCGCAAATAGGGGAACTGGCCGATTTCAACCGAAATACGGCGTATTTCAAACCCACCGGTACCGGATCATGACAACGGGATTACCTCACCCTGGGTAACACAATGGGGCATATGGGTTACCTAATGAAGTTGCCTGTGAACGGTAAGCTACCCGCTAAGCTAACCTATAGTTATTCTGAATTGTACTATTTCGCTTTAGAATGATACACAATCTAACTTTCATGGCCAAAAAAACCATTGATTGTTTCTTGTAAATATATTTAATGAATGTGTGATTATTCTTAATGAATAAAAAAGATTACCAATGTCCGAAACCAGTATCAGAGTATGTCGAATGGCAATGTACGAAAATTCATCGTCAGTAGAGCGGACATTAGATTCCTAGAGAGTTTGTACACCACATTTAACAATATTCAAGAATGTCGAGCGTTAGGGAGACATGGGGCATTGAAGGTAACAACAGAGCTAACGGCCTTGAATTCGTGCGTGAAATAACCTAATCCTATCCAGAGGGACAAACAAATGGTCTCACGCAAACCTCGTAGATGGCTAAATGAATCCAAATTTTAGCACTTTGTGGATGCATGAGGACCAAACCTAACTCTATTGCAAAGGAGGCATAACGGATCCACAAGGAAATTCTGGCACGGCATGGATGCATGCAGAACAACATTAGTGTTAAATTTGACCAGAGTGTATTTTAGGCACTGTGTGCATTCTACCGGAGATTGGGAATTCCTTACAAGGACTTCCGTAGAAGCTAATGTGGTAAAAAGGAGAGGATATAATATCTTATCTTGTGTGGAGGAGATAACCGCTACTATAACCGTTTTTAGATGTAATGCAGTCCAAGACATTAAAAGCCAATATCAATTTGGTTTGTGCTAATTTTGTTTCTCTTTCAAATTCTTAAGAATATTAAGATATTTTCCGAGCTAGTGTTAATGCACTGGTCGTAGTCTGTGAGAGGCCGAGTTCTTGTGGGCGAGTTCCTCTGCACACTCTAACATCTGTTGATCGATCATTTACTGAACCAGTGGACTTGAATTTATTCATAACATTGGATTAGTCCTTTTAGTAGAATCATTGTGGCGATCTTAAAATGAACGAAGCTCGTGGTACGTTGTCGAACAGGACATCCGTTTTGGTAAAACAATTATCTTATTTGCATATGCTATTAAATGCTATATCCGTCAGTGGTGTATTGACAAAATAGACTAAATAACACACATACATAATTGTTCATTACGACTCTACAGTCAGGATTATTACCTAGCTTCTCAAACCGCTTATGTTGTGTGTGTGTATGATAGGCGGGAGCTATAGTTTAAAGTTAATGCCGAACGACAGATGTTTAACCCATTCGCTGCCAAGGACGAGTATACTCGTCTTTGACAGGGTATCCCGAACTGCCAAGACGAGTATACTCGTCCTACTTTAAATATATTATAACATGCAGGCTTTTGAATTAGCGAATTTTTTTCCACATACGTAATATAAATATGTAAAAACCTTGAAAAATACTACAAATAAATTTTTTTACAAAGAGAATGATATATAGAATGGTCTTTCACGCAAAAATCAACTTCATCGTGTTTTTATAACAAAATTTTATAGCAAGTAAACAAAGTTCTTACTCTTGCTCTTACCAAGAAATAACAGGGTTTTGGTAAACAATAACACTCAAAATATAAATGGCAATGGGAATGACTTCATATAATTTAGGCTTGGCAGCGAATGGGTTAAGAAACTTTTCATGGCAATTTTATTTACTCTCAGAGTTTTTGCAAGAAATCTTCTGAGAGGAAGTCGCCGAAGAAATATTTTTTCTTATTTCGTTTTGTTTGAGAAGATGTTTCACTTGGGGTTTGATCCGTGGCCTCACGTCAAATAAGGCAACACACTAACTACTAGACTACGGCAACTTCAGACTAAATAGATGACAACTAATTTGACAGTGAGATGACCGTTATTAACTCTCAAAGTTCGAAAGTCCTTGTTGGAAGATCCGATATATTTCCAAGAAAATCATATACAATTATATTACAAAAAAATTGGTTGCATTTCACACTAGTTTTTATAAAAATAAACAAGTGATGTATTAATTCGTTTACTTAAATTAAAATTCCTGTTGGTAGTGTAACATTATGTGACTCAATGAGTGGATGCCTTTTCCAGTAAAATTAAATGAAATTTATTTTATTAACCTGTATTTAGAAATATTTTCAAACAAAATTGTTTTAAAAACCTTAAAATCTAAAATCCTTAGCTAAATGAAACTAATGTCGCGCTCATTTCCCCATAAATGATCACCTTTGAAATGCAATCAGCGTGATTGTTGTCGCTAAAAATATAGTGAAAGAAAAAAACAAAATTCAAAAGGTATGAATGAGATGCCATAAAACCTGTGCACTTTTGTGGTAAAACATCATCATTCAGCACAAGTCACAGCGGTTACAGCCATATGCAGTTCCCTATACATTTTATGCCCATTTACAATTGCCTAATTGAACTGCTTCATGGGAGTACAATAAGTGCATCCTTCAGAGCTGTTCTTGTAAAGAAGTGAATTGCCGGTAAAAATGAAATAAAAACTCAAACTGAACAATATATAGACACGAAGGCAATTCGTTGCTTAATTACGTTTATTGTTTTACTTTTTTTCTTCTCTTTTATTATTTTGTCTTTTTTTTTGTTTAAAAAAGTGTCAAACTATGGTAAATAATGAGTCAGAATGACAGGACAACATCGTTTTGGTGATAAAAAAATTTCTATTTAAAAAACAGAAATTTTAAATCAAAAAAAATAATTTAAAGGTTTTCTTTTATTCATACAAATTTTTTATTATTTTGTTTTAAGAACATCGAAATTTTGATTTATTGCGTCCTTGTATAACGCATCAGAAAGTCCACCATTACCAGCATAAACGCAACACATTAACTGTCAAACAAACCGAAGATGGATCAAATGCAAGTTGCATTACAAAAGAATGCAAATTGTTGGTTTCATTTTAATTTTTCTTTCATTGTCTTCCATAATGTGACTCAAACATGAGTGGCAAGATGTGTCCGTTCATGCACAGTCAAAAAGAGGCATTCAAAATAAAGAATTGATTTTTTAATTACCAAACAACTGAATGGAAGTATTTAGATCAGGACTTAATTAGTGGCAGCGTACATTATTTTACAGTGATGATGATAAAAGTATAACACGATTGTTTATAAAATAAAATTATTGACGAAAATACAAGCCGCCGAAGCTAGAAGATAGTGTGTTGTATTATTAGACGTGAGATCACGGTTTGAACCCTAGGTCAGACATCTCCAACAAAATGAAATATGAAAAAATATTTCTTCGGTGACTTCCTCTCAGTAGATTTTTTACAAATACTTTGAGAGTAAATAAAATTTCCATGAAATCTGTCGTTCAGAGTCGACTTTAAGCTGTAGGTCCCGCCATTCATATATAAAATTAATACACACTACATGGGTGCAGTGAGAAGCTGGGTTGTAATCCTGACTAAAGGATTGTAATTGCCAAATTACGTGTGTAATTGCCTTAAATTGATGCTGGATGAGAATGACTTTCTTTTTCTTTAGAGAGTTTCTTGTATGTCTAGAAATCAGGTCTCATAGAGAAAGAAATTATTCCAACTATCGATCATTTTGACCACTGGCAAATTCTTCCAAAGAGAGCCACTATATTCAATTTAATATAGGACCAACAATGAGGCCAAAAATCTTAAAATCCAGAGAAGGAACATTTTGTCTATGCCCGATTAACACCAAGAATAAATTTAGGCACTAGAGTTTAATATGTTCCGAGTGAAGAGATATGAACAGTAGATGAGCTTTTTCTAATAGTTTTCAAAATATTTTGAAATCTCTGTTGTGAATGATAGAATGCCGCAGTTTTCACATATAAAGGCTCTTCCATATTGATTTTCGAATTTTGACAGTTGATAATGGCCATCTTATTGATGCTACGTCTGTCAAATTAGCTGTCGTTTATTCAGTCTGTTTCGTGAAATTAACATGGACGACCAAGGTAGACAACGACGTGTGTTCACTGAATGTGCTCTGAAACATTTGGCAATTGACCCTAATTTTCATTGAAAAATTATTTTCTGCGATGAGATACATTTATGGATAAATGGGTACGGGAGTAATCAACATTGCCATATGTAGGACCACACCTATCCACTTGAGCTTTAACAGCATTCAGATCATTCCAAAAAATTCACTGTTTGATGTGGTTTTTTGGGCACAATGTTAGCCAGATCCTCACATTCAACGGCTAACACTTTAGATCGATAATGAAGAACTTATTTTGGCCCCTGAATAGGATGATATGGATAGAAACGACATGTGGGTTTAAAGGGACGGCGCTACATGGCACACAGCTCATGCCACATTGGATATTCTACGCGAGCGACTAGAAGGAATCGTCATCTTACGTGGAGATGATGTGATTTCCGATATTTGCTTAAGCAGCAGTAGTATACGAATTAGTCTGAAACCACAGCGTTTCTCAAAGTCAACATAACTCGCGCTATCAGACAATTTCAACTCGATATTTGCACCAGTATCATGAAAAATTTGTATATTTTTGGTAATTCGTTTCAAACTCTTGAATTCTTAATGGGGTGCCAATACAGGCTTTTCTAAAGAAAGTTGTGTGATATCGACTCATTCATCCCAGTTCAATGTAATCGTAAGCATATTACCAATTCTCCTCCCTTAGGATCTTCACCACACAGGAGGCTCCGTTGTAAAAATTGTTCCCCTTGAAATTATCACTTCCCTTACTATGTTTCTGAGAGCAATTAGCAATTGATTAGCAATTATGTCATGACAATCTTGATTTTATAGAATTTAAGTTCTCCTACATAGCCAAACTAAACTATTCTAGAAGACGGTCCACTGTATGTTAATGGGATTTAAATTGATGGCTGAAGATAATTTTTTTTTATCACGTGGAGACAATCATTTGTAAGACGCTGTATCCTAGTTAGTTGTGTGTTGGCTTATTAGAGTAAGGCCACGGTTCAATCTCCAGATAAGACAACTACAACAATCTTCTCAGCCGATTTCTGGCAAAAAACTCTGAGAGTAAAGAAAATTTCCATGAAAAGTTTTTCAAAAATCTGTCGTTCGGAGTCGACTTTAAACTGTAGGTCCCGCCTCTCTTGTATGAAATTAACGCACAACTTAAGTGGTGTGAGCAGCTAAGTCCTAAGGGTATGTGTGTATCACAATCATTTGAAGTTGTCGTAGTCTAGTAGGTAATGGCTTATTAGACGAGAGACCACGTTCTCTAAAATCAGTCATTCGGAGTCGATTATAAACTGTAGGTCCCGCACCTCATGTATAAAATTAACACACACAACATAATCCTGACTGAGAGTTTGTAATGACAAGTAAGGTGACAATCGTTCATAGACGATATTTGTGACTCTATTCTACATATAGTCTTGGGCAATGCCTTATTGATTCGTAGTCTTTGTGTCAGGATTTTAACCAGTTTTTAAACTGACGGTTTATAAATTTATATCCGTGTCACCAATTTCATAACCAACCCCAGGTTTCTGTTTGTCATTCGATAGCCTAAAATATTTGTGTATTATGACTGCACTCTGCTTTAAAACAAGGAGTTCTCTATACTCTTAAGACTTGAACATAAACCAATTGGGCTTATAGACTTTTCATATACTTTTTATATCTTATACCTGAGTTTGAAAAACTTATTAATCAGAACCAAAGACCTTAAAAGTATGGTAGCCTTCAAAGCAAATATTTTTTAAAGTGCATAAATTAAAGTACAGATATTCAATGAAGTCGCCGTGGTCTAGTAGCTAGTGTGTTGGCTTATTAAACGTGAGCCCTCGGTTCAAACCTCAGGTCAGGCATCTCCGACTGAACGAAATATAAAAAAAATATTTCTTCGTTGACTTCCTCTCAGCAGATTTCTAGAAAAAGCTCTGAGAGTAAGTAAAATTGCCATCTCAAAAATCTGTCATTCATTTAAACTGTACGTCCCGCCACTCATGTGGTGCGAGAAACTAGGTCATAATCCTGACTAAAGGGTTGAAATGACCAATTATGTATGTATGTATATTGCAATTCAAGCTCTAGCACGGAAGTGCGAAGAAAACGACGAATATCGACATTTAAATCCAAATTTGCGAATTACATTATCCAGTTCTATTTCTGCTTGTAGACGTAATACTACCGCACAATGAAGAAGTTCATGGGAATGTACTTTTTTTGACATAGCAGAGAATATACGTACGTACATTTCATCTCATATCATAAGGTATCAGTGCCTGGTAAAATCATACATACATAACATAAGGTGCATACATGTGTACATATGGCTTTAAGACGCTACACAGCGTTGTATTCAGTGTTGCCGTTTCGTGTTATTTTTAAAATAATTGGTTATGTTTCTTCTTCAATGTGTAAATGTGTAGATATTTCTTGTTTTGGTTACATTTTTATTGCTTTTATTACACGGCTCTGCGAGATTAAATAGCTGACAAGGATCTGAAACAGATCCCAGAAGAACTATTGCAAGGTATGCTGCGATGAGGAGAAGTTGGAGACTATTTAACACCTCCGCAGGAAGAGCTCTGGCAGAAGCTTCTTTGAAGGTTTGGACCCGTTGTGTGTCGCGTGTGCTTCTGGCTCATATTTTTTCTCCGTTTCCCATATCCTCCCTTTCCTAACTCTTCTACTTTTCCCGTTTCCTTATCTCCTTCACTAACCTAACTAACTCTCTCTCTTTAAGGACCCATTTACAATGGGTAATTCTGTCCTCTGGGTATTGTACTTGTCCCAATCGCAAATACACATCCTCAAACCTAACCTAACTTAGTTTTTTTCTTATCAAAAACACTCTGAATTTAAATTTTTTATTGCCATCTTGTTTTATGATTTTTTCCACAAATGTTGGTTGCAAAAATGTTTTTATGTGGCAACACTGGTTGTATTCATCAAATAAAACTAAAATTCAACGAAAAACGTATACCTTTAATTTTGAGCAGTAAGACAAGCTGTATTTAGAAACCTTTCTTTTAGAAATGTTATCGGAATTTAATCGATATTTTTACTTTCCCGTTGTGTGGTATATTCTGCATGTTATTTCCAGGTGTTGCTACTTATTTATTCAGTACTGTATGTACATTGTTTGGGTCCGACATTTATACATTGAATGTGATGTGTCAGTATTTGTACAGAAGTGTGACGCATCCTTTAATCCCTTAAGGTTATCAAAAACATTGATTGTAACAATTCAATTGAATTAATTGATACTTTGGCAGTTGCTTGCTTGTAACTGAAATGACACTGTGACACATTCACACACAGCTACATCCACACATCTAGATTCACATTCACATATACTGATGCGCTTATTGTATTTAAATAACGGAATTGTATTGAAATGGGTTTTCTCTTTGCTCACAGTTATAATAGTCAGGCGATTTTTGTTCCTTTTTTTATTTGTTTTTGTTTACTGTGCTGTGTAGTGTACTGGGTAATACAACATTATATTTGTGGCATACTTTTGTGCGCAATGTCATACCAGCCTTAAGTTATGCCATGAAATGGTCATTGTTCGTATTGTCTTTACCATTTCAATTCAATTTGTTTCGCTTTTTATTTAATTCATTCTCTTCCGTTTCTTTGCTCTGGCAATGCGATTGCAATTGCGACAGTAACAGTCTGTTTTTGTTTAAATTTATTCAGTTGGGGAAACTTTACTCATTCCATTATTTTTTGTTGTTGTTGTTTGTTATTGTATTTAATTACATTTAATTTTCAGTGCAGTGGCTGGTAATTGAGTCCTTGCTTCGTAAGATTCGTAGCAGTGGTCATTGTTTATCTCACCTTAAGTGCCAGTTTGGTTTTATTTTTTAATTTATAGTCGAATATGTTCTCTGTCACCAAAAGAAACAGATTGAATTTTATTTTTGTTGTTATTGTTTCGTATGTAAATTTTTATGCAATAGAATTTGTGTGGTTACGGGATTGAATTTGTCGATATTGTTACGTTTTTACCCTTTTAGAATCGCTGCAAATTTGTGTTTAGTTTTAGATAAATTCTTTATTGTTCTCACAATTCTGTGTGCCACTGTTCACAACTTAATGTAAACAACAACAATTTACTTTGTTTGTTATTCTCCTTTCTTTGTGTAAACAATTGTTCGGCAAATCTTTATAGCGGGGATCTTCAAACTACGAATTTTCTCTTCACACGCAATGTATCTTCACACAAGACTCCATTGCCTGCTTTGTCTTGCCTGTTATATCTCAGGGTAAACAGTCTGCTGAATGCTCTTGAAGTAGAATGACTTCACCTTCGCGAAGTCTCTATAAATGTAAACATGTTGTTTACGTTATTGTTGTTTGTTTATTTTGTTTAATTTTGTCCTTGCAGTGTTGTTGTTGTCTGTTTGGTTACTTGTTTATCCCTTTTTAAATACTGATGATGTTGCTATATTATTGTTTATTTGGTGATCATGTAAATAAGTCCATTGTTTTTGTTTTTGTAGCTTTTGTTTATCATTTTAATGTTAAACAATGTAACACCATTTCCATTTTCGTTACAATATTAAAATACGGACTTGTAAATGACGTAAACTGGGCAGTTAAATCATTTAAATAAGTAACTAAGAAGAGTTTTATTTGCTAATGAAATGCTTCTGGAATAAATTAGTTAAGTTAAGATTAACTGCAAATACATATAATTAACTGATGTATAGGACCTTTAGCGAAAATTAGTTGTTTAAAGAAAAAATTAAATACAGTCCACGCTAACTAAACTAACACTAAACTTATGCAATCTTGATTTTTGCTTCTGAATTTACTGAAATTATCTCGATACTTGCATCCCGCTTTTAGGCTTTAAATTTACTTTAAAAAAATTCGTTTAAATGCATCCCCTCTGTGACAATTTTCTATCCGGAATTGGTACTGTTTACTAACGCATTCGCACGATTAAACGTTTCTGGATTTCTTTTTGTGGGGATGTGTTGAAAACAGCAAATCTTGAGCCATTTTGGAAGCCGAACAGAAGATTTATTTGAAAAAAATAGTAATAAATTGCACAGGTCAATGCAATTCCATAGAATATTCCTGATGGTAACATTCTTCTCGAGGCAGAGGCAGCAATCTGTCCCATCCAGAACAAGTAACCAACTAAGGCAACGCAATATCAGATAATTGATTCCTGATAGAAAACCTACCTACCTATAGCTCTTCTGCTAATCTGACCTGATGCAGGTCTCGGAGAAATCAACGGCCTGACTCTCTGCATAGTTAATGCTACCATTGGCCCTTGACTATGCCTATAAAACCTTCTGTGAATCCATTTCCTTCAATAATATCTTCGCAGTGATCTCGAAATGACGTGGGAACCCAGAAAATTACAACTTTGTTCAACGCACCGAGTTATAAAAGATGATCAAAGCCCTTTCCGACCAGTAGGCATTACATCTTCGTATTCGATGTAATGCCAGTTCTGTCAATAAATGAAATATAATTCTATCAGCTTGAATGGCACATGGCTATTTGCTCTCAGGTGCAGGATTCCGATATAAGAATTATTTGCTTATAAGCACTGTCAGATGCGGCTGGCCTCACAGTACCTCATGCAATCGGACCAATTTTCGTGCACTATTTCGAGTTCATGGGGTCGTATCTCAGTAATGGCATCACGAATATTGGCCTTCAAATGCTCGGTTTGTCGGCATAACACTTTTCCTTAACGGCGCCACACAGAATATAGTCCAATGGTGTTAAATCGCACCTCCTTGGCGGCCAATTGACATCACCATTTCGGCTAACTAAATGACCATCAAACATCGTTCAAATCAATATCATTAAGAGCGGGTACAAACAAATCGGTTATCACATTGCGATAGGTTACTCCACTGACCGTAATGATTGCGTCGTCCTGAAAGAAATATGGGTCAATTATGCTTTCGCTCCAAAAGTCACGCCAAACAGTCACTCGTAATGTGTGCATTGGCTTCTGTAAGAATACGCCTACTTTGCTTATTACGGTACCCGCTAAGATGAAAATGAACTTCATCTCAAAAGATGATTTTTTTTGACAAAATCGACATCATCGTGCAGTTTTTCGTTGACCGTCTAGCGAAGTAAAAGAAGTGACCTCATCTCTTGAACCAATTGAACTTTGTAAGGCGTCATACCGAGATGTAAACTGGTGCGTGAAAAGTTCCATTCTTTAGAACGATGACGACCAAATTTTGTGCGTCAAATAGTCTTTGTTATGGAAATAAATTTACAATGAATTCCAACGTTGCTCAAACGTAAATCGATTCTTTACATTCTGTGGCAGAATTTTGTGCCGGAATAGAATGATATTGACATGTACGAAATAACCGACGGTTCAAATTTAAACCTATAGATGTCCCATCCTATTAAGTCCATGAGAATCTATCTATGAAGCGAAATTCGTTCTCAGTCTAGGAGTTGTCGGCATGGATAAGCTAAGAATTCGTCGTAGTCTAGTATGTATGTATGTATGTTGACGTAAGGCCACTACATATCGAACAAGCTGAAATATGAACAAATATTTACTCGGCGCCTTCTTCTCAGCAGATTTCTGGAAAGAACTCAGACGGTAACTAACAAATTCTTATGAAAAGCTTCTTAAAAATCTGTCGTTCAGTGTCGACTTTAAACTGTAGGTCCCTCCACTCATGTGTAAAATTAACACATACATCATCAGCGATGTGAGAAGCTAGGTTGCAATTCTGACTGATGAGTAAAAACCAATTATGTATGGGTAGGCTAAAGGGAGAAAGAGTTGTTCACAATGTGTGTATATGCTCGTGATTCAGAAAAAGTTTAATGCAAATAGAAATTACGATTGCCGAATTTCTCTTAAAAAGAACAGGAATGGGTCAACAAGTAAGAACAAGGAAATTTGTTTACGGGTAACTCAACAACTCACAGAAAAACATTGCATAGCAGTTACACAAAATGTGCTTTTGACCGTGATAACAGTTTTAGTCGGTAACAGTTCGACATAGAAGATGACAATGAGTTAAGCTGTATTGGTAACTTGTCAAAAAGGCCTTCATAGTTTTTCCTGACAAATTCCATGTTAATCTAAAACTTCTCAGCGTAATACTTGATTCTGGCGAATTGAATTTTAATTTGGGATACTGATTTCAATTTGTCATCACTTACTCTGATGAACATTGAATCGAATGACAAGTAATGACAAATTTTCTAAAACATTTCAATTGTAAGTGTTTAATTCTCAACTAATATGGCTGCATTAAAATAAAATTAATTAAAAAAGATTAAACAAATACGCAAGGCATAATGACACCCACAGTTATTTTGTATTTGCAACTGGGAACACTTACAAATTTAGTTGTTATTAAATCCATACATGGACTAAACATTTAAATATTGTATGCAAAACAAAACAATTTTAAAAACAAGGTGCAAACTGTATAAACAACACATAACAACTTAATTTTTTGGTGTAAATGAACACGAAAATTAAATAAATGCCGTAGACTGCGTATGACGACGGTCGGTCAACAACGGCTGCACATTGGCCAATAATGTTTTTTGCGATTGGCATAGAAAAAATGCTTAAGATAGGAAGACTTTATTCATAATCGTATGCCCTCTTCTTTAGAGAAAATGGACATTCAGGGTCTATATCATATGAAAAATATAAAAAGAACTAAAAAAATCAGTCATTTTACTCACTTAAACTTAACAATTTGACACTTTAATATACAACAACCCTCAACGAATTTAGTTATACTGCCTGTGTACTGCAAGGATACTACTTCACAATTTTTAACTTCACTCTGAACATGCGTTTTGCTATTCACACTTTTATTTGCTTTCGTTCTGGTAAATTCTAGAACTCCATTGTTGATTTGTTATTGTAACTTTGTAGTCTATCCTTCGGGGTTTTTCTATGTAAATTTATTATTGAAATTTTATCTTTGTTTATCCATATTCCTCATTGTTCTGTTGTTCTTTGATTGTCATGACCTTTTACAATATTTATGTAGATTGAAGAAATGGAGACCAACCAAAGGTATCATACCTATCGGCATACACCGGTGCCATCATGTAGGCTTGTTATGTACTCACTATTAGGGGTACCAATCATACTTTCTATAAGAAGATTGAATATTGTACGAATACCTCATCTTTTTTCCTTTCCTCTTCTTTGATATGAATTATTTCCCAAAAGATTTTGGTAACGAAATAACAAAAGCTGGGCAATGACATTAAAAGTGTTTCATCGTTGCAATGTGTTCTCCACACACTTTGCGTTCATTGTTATATACCATGCTATTCGGTTCAAGTAAGCTGCAAGAAAGTCTCGTAAGGATGCTGATCAGAATTGGATCACAATTGGTCGTTACATTAGCATTACGTACATTTAGGATGACGACCGAGCTTCTCACACCACTTATGTTGTGTGTGTTAATTTTATACATGGGTGTCGCGACCTATAGTTTAAAGTCGACTCCTAACGACAGATTTTTTGAGAAACTTTTCATGGCAATTTTATTTTACTCTCAGAGTTTTTGCCAGAAATCTGCTGAGTGGAAGAGTCCTAACTAAAATTTTTTCGTATTTCATTTTGTAAGAGATATCTGACCTGGGATTTCAACGGTGGCCTCACGTCCTTCTACTAAACTACGGCGACTTCCATGTAAATGGCTCTATTAGCCAGAGTATTCTTTTTCTTATTCTCCATCACTACATGACGGTTTTGTACCCATTCCTACATTTCAAGTCAGTTTTTGATCCCTTACGTTTAATCAATCTGTTTAAAGCTTTATTCTGTCTTAGTGACACAATTATTGTACTTATAATTTTAATTAGTTGTTAACCTTTTTTTTAAATTAATTTGTTAAGAAAACATTGAACTCCTCTTAATATAGAAACGAAAGTCCTGACAAGTTGTAAACTTTTTGCTAAATTACCCGTGCTTTTATTGATGATTATGCTCCCTTACCATAAGTGAGACTCCACTTTGCTAATAAGTATGCAGAAAATATTCAGGACTCGTCTCTGCGTAAGTCTTATACCAAATAGAATAATTACGTTGCCATTCGACTACAAATATTATATCGAGAATCGTCAGTAAAATAAGTTTAGAGGATGGTTCATATTGTGTCTGACAAATTTAAGTTGAAGCTCTGTCGTTGTAATAACTTTTTCTGATTTGTCGGCTTATGGTCGAATCACTTTGAATACATGCTCGTATTATAGTAAAGTTTTAAACTTAGCAAGGCATCAGGCTATTATAAGTGAATAAATTTTTATGGAGTAGACCAAAACACAAGTGAACAAATTGATGTACGATTTTATAAAACGCCAGGTTTTGTACTCGTTTTCATACAGAAAATGAAAAATTAACTTGTATTATTGAGCTATAAAAAATCATTTTTAAGTACTTCAGGGTCTGTCTCGCACAGGAGATGAGTCCTATTCATGCAGTGCAAAGAGAGAGCCAGAATGTTATTTTTGAAACATCATTTTTTTCTTAAATTTTTCAATTGTTGTTAATCATATATAATGTCATACAAACAATCAGCCAATCACAAATACCTAAAGTCTATGGTGGTAATCAAACCCACGGCCACGGCACTTGAAGTTCTACACGCTATTAACTTAACTATCGGAGCAACATGCAAAGGTATCTAGAACGCCTGGAAAGTTCTGGAAAGTTGTTTGAGATACTGAGTAAATTGAAAAAACTAAAAACTCAGATAATTTGCAAAAGTTAATAAAAACTAAGGTATGAATGAAAGCGTGTCATTTAGTTTTAAAAGATTATTTTCAGTTAAAGTTGATGGCGGCCATGCCGTAGGTAGACCATTCGTGAACATCAATGTTGGCGTATTTTGCCCAGCATTTTGGGCAGTATTTCATCAATGACAGGTTTTAGGTTGTCTTTCGGGGTGGTAATTGTGGCTGTAAATGAGAGGATTTACATATCCCCATAAAAAAATAATATAGTGGGTTCAAGCTGTATAACTAGTCCATACTAGTGGAACCTATCATTTAAGTACAATTCTTCCATTTTAGGCAGTGATAAGTCAGTTGTTCAAACTTCATTTACTGTAACGCTGCGATTTACTTCATTCTTGAAGAGGTAGGGTCCAATGGTGTTTTCGGTTTAAAAATAATTCTGGCTGGCCTTTACACCAAATTCAGCAATTCTGTTTGTTGACGTCGACCTACAATCTTTCGGCAGTAACATATTTCTTACACAGCACGAATTTAAAAAAAAAAAATAATGATTTACAAACGGGGTTCGTTTGTTGGTCTATTTACGGTGAAATGGCAAACTTTCCTGAGAATTTTTGCTATCTTCACAAGTGACGAATCTTTTTTATGTTAAAAATATGTATACTAAAAAATAATTTATCAGTACGGGTTATCATTTTGTGTCGCACTTAGGAAGTCGCCGGTCAGACGACATCCCCAACAAAACGAAATATCAGAAAATATTCCTTCGACGATTTTTCTCTCAGCAGATTTCTGACAAAAACTACGAGAGTTAATAAAATTGCCATAAAAAGTTTCTCAAAAGTTCTGTCTTTCGAAGTCCTTAACCTTTGGGTCCCGCCACTCATTTATAAAAATTAACACACACAACAAAAATGGTGTAAGAAGCTAGGTCGTAATACTGACTGAATGGTTGTAATGACCAATTGTGTATGAGTGTCAGACTTAGTGGAAATATTCTGAACATTCAATCGTTTTTGCTTCCCATATAGCACTGAGATTTGTTAAGAATATACCAAGTAAAAGCTGGGCATGATTTAAATTTAATTGAATTAAATTTTTTTGTTTATGACTGTGGAGCAACATTTAAAAACCCTTTAAAATTTAAACCAAATGAAGATTTATTACCTTGCATTACTTTGTGTAGGGTATCGACAAAATTAATTTCAAATAAATGCTTAAACAACACATTGACACTGAAATACAAATGCAGCGGACTGGACGTAAACAAGTAAAAAAGAGGAAAAATTTAACAAACAAAAAAAAAAAAGTGTAAATAATAATGACAATAACAACAATAATAATAATAGAGTGTATAAATAAATTAAGCAAACATAACACAGATACATGATAAATTAATTATGCAAATATGTGTACGTATGTATGTATATATGTATACACAATCACCATCACAAACATTGTAACAGAGATAAATACATAAACGCATACGTATGTATGTAGGTATACAGGTCATAATTGAATTCATCGTTCATTGATCGCAATGAAAATTTATGGAAATTCAAATGTAATCAAGTCATGATTTTAATGAAATTTTCATAAAAATAAAAATAAATCCATTAATTTACAAAAAATTAAGCTTCGCTCATTTCAGTGAACGGTGTTCGTGTTTGTATATTGTATAGGTATCTATACATATACAGTGAGCGTCAAAAGAAACTGTACATTAAAAAATGTGTATTTAAAAATTACCGATATTTTTATTTAAAAAAATAAATTTTAAAATTGAAAGAAATAAAAAAAATTAAAAAACTTACGAAATATTGTCATATTTTTTCGGGCACTCTCCTTAAGTGGTAAAAGTTGAGTTCACTGAATTTTATCCTTAGTGTACAGTTTCTTTTGACGCTCACTGTATACATACATGTATGTATGCAGTATGTATGTATGGTATGTATATTATATCATAATAAATCTACTTATGTATATTCAATAGAAAGTGTCCATCCATTTAAATAAAAACGGTTAATCAATCTATTGAATTCAAGTTAAACAATAAAATCTAGCCACTCTTAAATGAGTCAGAATATTGTGTAAAACAACAAAAAAATAAATAAATTATTAATACTATTAATTAATGAATATGTAACAATATTTTAACACATAATTTATTTATTTTTTTTGTTATTAAATTCCTTTATAATCGCTTTTCATATACGCTGGTGCTGGTCACTTTTTTATGATCAAACAACAAAGAAAGTTTCATATGCGTTTTAAGTCGTTTTTCATTATGCTTAACAACAACAATAAAATAATTTATTTAAAAAAATTAATAACAATAATGAATTAAGATAATAAAAAATAAATATAAAAACAAAAATAATAACTACACTATGCACAGATTTATCAGTAGTAAACGGAACCAATGCTAGGCTATGGTTGCAAAAAAAGAAATTTATCTTTGCCCAGTCGGCACTAACTTTGGCACACGGCATGTAATTATTTATTTAATTGTAAAGGGTGGGAAACTTAAAAGTTTAAATTTGGAAATGCAATAAAACAAAAGTCGCCGTAGTCTAGTAGGTAGTGTGTTGGCTAATTAGATGTAAAGCCAGGGTTCGAGCCCCAGGCCAGACATCAAAACAAAATACAAAAAGTATTTCTTCGGCGACTTCCTCTCAGCAGATTTCTGGCAAAAACTCTAAGAGAAAATAAAAGTTGACATGAAAAGTTTCTCAAAAAATCTGTCGTTCGGAGTCGATTTTAAACTGTAGGTCCCGCCACTCATGTATAAAATTCAACGCACATAACATAAGTGATGTGAGAAACTAGGTCGTAATCCTGACTGAAGGGTTGAAATGACCAATTATGTATGTATGTAATAAAACAAAAACGGTTTGAAATTTTGTTCCGGTTAGAAATGAAAGATTATTTCAGTCATATGGCTGCAATGACTTACCTTACAGTACCTCATGCGATCGGACCAATTTTCGCGTACTTTTTCGAGTGTATGGGGTCGTATCTTGACAATGGCAATTGTCTCTGGTTTGTCTGCATAACACTTATCTTTAACGGTGCCCCACAGAAAATAGTCCAATGCTGTCAAATCGCAGCCTCTTGGCGGCTAATTGACATCACCATTTCGGCTAATTAAACGGCGAGCAAACGTTTGACGAATAAATCGATTGTGGCATATGATGTGTGGCAGATTGCACCATCCTGTTCAAACCAAACATTGTTCACATCAATACCATGAAGATCGGGTACAAAAAAATCGGTTCTCATAGTGCGATAGGTGTCTCCATTGACCGTAATGGTTGCGCCATCCTCATTTTCAAATATTTGCCAATGATGCCTCCGCTCCGCAAGCTGAACCAAAAAGTCACTCGTAATGGGTGCATTGGCTTCTTTAAGACCGCGTGTGGGTTTTCTGAGCCCCAAGTACGGTAATATTGCTTATTAACATACCCACTAAAATAAAAATGAGTTTCATCCGGAAAGATCGACATCATCGTGCTGTTTCTCGGTAGTCCAATAAATCTCAACATTGCTCAAGCGTAAATAGATTCATTACGTTCAGTGGAGATAATATAATGAATTTTGTGACATAATATAATGACATAATCATTGCTAGATTCCAAATAACCGATGGTTCAAATATAAACCAATAGATGGCCTTTTCGTAGGCATGTCGAAAGACTTGACATTCCAAATAATGACTTGTTCAGTAGTTTCTTTGGGTCTGAGGAGAAAAAATAGACTGCAATGCTTTTGTCATGAAGAGAAAGGTGTTCCTGACCTCCCCTCGTTGACCGAGCTCTCCAATATAAAGATTGTTGCAATAACAATATTTATTTTGAACTCGTAATGGTTTTCTCTAGGGAATGATTGACTTCTGGATAGAATTAATTGTCGTATCACAATGAGCCTAAATGGTGTCCCTGTTTCTTCGAGGGGTCCGCCACCTAATCTAACCTAAAAGTAATGCATTTGCCTTGTTCTCTAACACCTAATAAGGTGTTCAGATATGCACCTTTATTGCGTAAATCGCAATAAACGCCATTTCTGAGCTCAATATTTCATATAAAGTTTCAATTAATTATTGCGAATAAGCAACTGAACTGCGTATATTATTATGTCTGAACACTTAAAATATTGTACTCAATAAACCGAATATTGATTCAACAAAAGTGCATATCTGAAAATTGTATTAGGTAGATATAACAATAGAATATTCAGGAGAACTTAACACATATTAATTTTTCTTCCAGTACCCCACTTGGAAGCATACGGCTTCCACAAAGCATTTCCGTCTTATTTGCTTTTCTTTAATCTATTTTTGTTGTTCCAGCTATGCACGTGATTGACATGCTGTAGGTAGTCCTAGGATAATTTGACTCAAATCTATCGTTGCCTAAAAGCAACGCCCACCGAGTATTACGGTTCTTTATTAATTTTGAAATTATTTTTGGTACTCTGTTGTATCAAAGGCATACCTATGAAAATTTTCACCACGATCAAGAAATTTTACAGAAATAATGAAATTACAATCTGCCCTGGGACGAAAAGAAAATTTTGCCTTTCAAGACCTTTTAAGAAAGAAAACGGGAATTCGGGATTTTGCCTACGAATTGATAAAACTAATAGCCAAGTTTGAACTCCTGCCTGAAAATGCTAATAAAATCGATCTTAAAATAAAGTCTAAGAATGACCGGCATTTCATTGAAGATGATGTTGTTGATAGGGAAACATTGAAGTCGCCGTGGTGTAGTAGGTAGTTTGTTGGCATATTAGGCGTGAGGCCTCGGTGCAAATCTCAGGTCAGGCATCTCCAACTGAACGAAATATGAAAAAATATTTCTTCGGGGACTTCCACTCAGCAGATTTTTGGCAGAAAACTCTGAGAGGAAAAGCACAAAATTTGTCTGTGAGTAATACTTGGATGATCGATGCATCTTTTCTACAGACAAATCTCCAAGTGTTGATTCAATCTGCCACGCATCTTCTAACCTTTCTGACCTAATTATTTTGACATTCTATGAGGGTGAAAATCTAAACAATGAACTGAAACCTTGGTTGTAAATATACAGAAAAAGAGTGATCTCACATGCCCTAATAAGTAGCGTGACATTAATCTGCTTTAATAAAGTTACAGCCAATATCATTGCGAAAAGGATCAGCGATTGGATAACACCAACTTCAAGGCAGTAATAAACTGGATATGGACTCCACCAACAACTATATAGAACAATCTTTGAGAAGATATTAGATAAACGAAATTCTGATATTGGTTGCCTTCCAAAATGTATCAATACATAGTTTGTATGCACTTCTACTACTGTATATAAACTATGTAGATATTTAAAGTAACCAAACAATGCATCAACTATAAATCCGATGCCTGATTGCTTTTTGACTGCGTTAAAAATGCACATTGACGACGTTTTGAAATAAAATACATTGTATTTATTTTATACAGCGGCATTATGAAACACGATACTTTGTTCAAACACAAAGCAACTAACATTTTGGTAGGCAGCCATTATTTGCAGTACATTGAAATGCGGAAGAATCTTCATCAAACTCGTACGTCGCATATAGTGCCTATAATGTAACGCCTGTTATTGCCGAGCGGCTCCAATTAATACCAATAAAGTTTATAAACTTTATTGGGTCTCCAAGCGGAGCGTTACCATACTTTCTGATAGCCAGGCGGCTATCAAGGCTTTGAGTTCTAATGTGATGAACTCCAAGACGGTGTACGGCTGTCGCAGATATCTCGACGAGATAGCGGAATGATATGACATCCATATCGTATGGGTACTGGGGCACAGTGGTATTCCGAGTAACTGTAAAGCTGATGAACTTGCCAGGCGGGGCACGACCATCGAACTCACCGCTGAGTTGTCGAATCTGGGCATACCAATGAGGACCTGCAAGCTCATAATTGATAATGCGATCGTCGATTCCGTCAACAACAGGTGGGCGGCCTCGGACACGGGCAGAACGGCTCGTAAAATCTGGCCAAGGCTGGATGAGGGGCGCACAATGAGTTTACTTAAACTCCAAAGAGGCGCGCTCAGTGTAGATGTCGGTGTCATTACGGGGCATTGCATTATGGGTACGCATGCGAGGCGCATTGGACTTGGACACCTTGCTAACGACTTCTGCAGAAACTGCAGAGATGAGGAAGAAGAGGAGACTGTCCCTCATCCGCTGGGTACATGCCCGGCTCTATGCCAAAGGAGAAGGAAGTACTTACTACGTGGATGATCTGGAGGAACTGTCAGGGATTGACATTGGCAGCCTAAATCACTTCATCAGGAGCTCCGAATGGTTTCGAGATTAGGGAATAACGGATGACTGTGGTATCACAATGGGCCCAAGAAAAATTCTTGGATGGGCAGCCACCTCTACCTACCTTATTGGTACCATTTTTGGTGTAAATATTCATAGTTTCGTAGGCAGTGTGTTGCCTTTTGTACCCCAGGTCAGTCATCTCCAACGAAACGAAATTTGACAAAATATTTCTTCCTCGACTTCCTTTCCGCAGATTTCTGACATAAACTCTGAAAGTAAATTAAATTTCCATGAAAAGTTTCTCAAATATCTGTCCTTTGGAGTCGATTGTAGGTCCCGCCACTAATGTATAAAATTAACACACACAACATAAGTAGTGTGAGAAGCTAGGTCGTAATCCTGACTGGAGGGTTGTAATGACTCACTATGTATGTACGATTGATTGTGAGTATTTGTTTGTTTTAAAAGCATTTTCACCTGAAGTTACGGTTTCAATTGTTTCTTAGAAGTTGTATGAAATTTTTAATTTTGCGTTTTATTCCCCTTATTTTCGTTCTGAATTTCTCCATAATTTCGTCTTTTCTTTTCGAGAGTGAACTGAATTGAAATATTCTAAATCCAATAAATTTTGTTCCGTTTTACTGTTTGGCCTCCACTGTAAATATTATTAATGTTATTAATTTTTATGTGCATTTACCCCTATTTTGGAATCAGTCATGCCAGACAACAATAATTTTATATCGCAAAAGTATTGTTGCTGCTACTGCTACTGCAGCTCTTTTTTTTGTTTTTCAAATGTCACGAACTCAACTTGATTGTTGGCAGTGATGAATGAAAAACACAATTTTTTTATTGTGTGTACAATTGTCGTTGCGAAAAAGTTTCAATAATGTTTTCTTTCTTTTTTCTTAAATTTTTATCAATTTTTTATTCTGTAGTACAGTAAATAATTGAAACAAATTTAATTTGTGGTGTTTACGTATAGGAAACCCGTGTTTATTTTACTTTTTGAAATGATTCACACTCAAGTAAATGAAGTAACCGCCGAAAGGCGGAAGTAAAATAAATACATTCTTGATGTGTACATGTACATATGTTTTCTTGCTTTTATACATTCAATAGCTTTTCTCTAAAAAGAATTTTTTTTAATTTCTTTACAATGTAATATTAAAATTTAATTTTGATCTTGACATAATTAGAATTTAATTAATTTCGAATTATTGAATGAATGAATTATTGTTAATTATTACTTTTATAAATATTATTTACCTTATTGTACTAAGAAAGAACGTGACTCTGAACCGATTTATTGCAACTCGTCAATGTAACAATGAAAGCGCCTTCTTTCTATTCACAATTAATTATTAATTATGAAAATCATTATTTGTTTCAAATAATTAAATTATAATTTAAATGTTTTTATTTGTTATTTTTGAAAAATCAGGCTTCAATTTACCATGCATTTGTCACAACTCTTTGATTTTAAATGTGTGTTAAATTTAAAATGTTTTTTATTTGAAAATTTCACAGACCTGTATCAAGTGAAATTAAAGTGCATATGTACATACTTATATTCGTATTAGGGTATCCACTTTACAGCAGTACAGGATGTAATTGGCTTAACAAACGTTGTCCCTATCAAAACCCTAATTTTGGATTGGATTGAATACATGTAATATATGTACTTATTTAATGTGTACATTGCATTTGTGTATTACATGTGTATTTTACATGTGTCCATTAGATGTACATTACATGTATACGTTACATGTGTACATTACATGTATACATTACATGTGTACATTATAATGTATACATTACATGTGTATATTACATGTATACATTACATGTGTACATTACATGTATACATTACACTTGTACATTACATGTATACATTACATGTGTACATTACATGCGTTCATTACATGTGTACACTACATGCATATATTACATGTGTATATTACACCTGTACATTACTTGTTTACATTACATGTGTACATTACATGTCTACATTACATGTGTGTATTACCTGTGTACATTATTCGTGTACTTTACATGTGTACATTAGATGTGTACATTACATGTGTGCATTTGTATTGCATTGTATGTTTACATTACATGCTTACATTGCATGCGTACATTACATGTGTATATTATATATGTATATTATATATGTTTATTACATAAAGACATAATCAGTCATTACAACCCTTCAGTCAGGAGTACGACATAGCTTACCGCAATGTGTTAATTTTATACAAGAGTGGCGAGTCGATTCCGAACGGGAGATTTTTGAGAAACTTTTTACAGGAATTATATTTACTCTCAGAGTTCTTGCCAGAAATCTGATGAAAGGAAATTGCCGAAGGAACCTTTTATTCATATTTCGTTTTGTTGAAGTTGTCTGGCCTGGGGTTTAAACCTATTAGACTACGGCGACTTCATTACATGTATAAATTACATGTTTACATTACACGTGTACATTACATGTGTACTTTACACTCAAAATGGATAAAATAAAAAAATGTAAGGAGATGCTTTTTTTTAATTGAGGTTTTCAGAGTCCGTTTTTCCAAAATTATACATAAAGGGGTTTTTTATAGAGGTATAGAACTTTAAGTTGCAATAAAACAACGATGGATTATTCGATTGACATGAATTTTATTTATCCGAAAGATAATCTTGTGGCATTACATTTTAAATATGATTTCTGGCATATGACCGCCACGGCTGACTTTTTCCAACATTTGTGGCCGTATATCGGCAATAATACGGCGAATGTTGTCTTCCAAATGGTCAAGCGTTTGTGGCTTTACCGCATAGACCAATGACTTTACATAGTCCCACAGAAAGTAGTCTAGCGGTGTTAAATCACAAGATCTTGGAGGCCAATTCACAGGTCCAAAACGTGAAATTAGGCGGTCATAAAACGTGTCTTTCAATAAATCTATCGTGGCACGATCTGTGTGACATGTTGCGCCGTCTTGTTGAAACCACATCTCCTGGACATCATGGTTATTCAATTCAGGAATGAAAAAATTAGTAATCATGGCTCTATACCGATCACCATTGACTGTAACGTTCTGGCCACCATCGTTTTTGAAAAAGTACGGACCAATGATTCCACCAGCCTATAAAGCGCACAGTCAGTTTTTCTGGATGTAACGGTGTTTCCACATACACTTGAGGACTACCTTCACTCCAAACGCGGCAGTTTTGTTTGTTGACGTAGCCATTCAACCAGAAGTGCGCTTCATCGCTAAACAAAATTCGCTTATGAAAATCGGGAACAACGGTAATCTCGTTTTGGGCCCATTCGACAAATCTACGCCTTACTTGATGATCGTTTGGCTTCAAATCTTGCACGAGTTGGATTTTGTAAGCACGAAAACCAAGATCGCAAAATCTTCCATAAAGTGGATGGACACAGATCCAATTCCTGTGCTCGATGGCGGATGGACTCATTCGGGTCTTCCTCAATGCTACGCTCTACAGCAGCAATAGCTTCTTCTGTACGCACCGTACAGCGTCTCTGGGGATGCGAGTTATCAATAAGAGTAAACGTGGTACGAAAACGTTCCATGGTTAATCGAATTAACTGCTCTGATGGACGATTTTGTCGACGATAAAATGGACGTAGGGCGCGATACGTTTTCCGCACAGAACCATTATTTTTGTTCAGGCGTGAGTCTATTCATGATGAATTGCCAAACCAAACTGAGAATAAATCACTTGACAGCTGTTAAATCGGTCGCCATCTTGAAAAGTAATGCCAACTTAAAGTTCTATACCTCTATAAAAAACACCCTTTACATACAATACAGATTCGTGATATGTGACAATTTCAACAAAGTTTAATAAAACCTTGTATTTTACCCTGAACGGACTAACAAACTAACAATGTTTGCAAACCTTTTTATATTTATTATCAAAACTCATGCTGTATCAGATATCTTTTTCTCTCGAAAGATTATCTTCAGTGAGAAGGCTCGTTTAGGTCAATGGATACGTGAACAAACAAAATTCCTGAATATGGCAAGTTATCTGATACAGTTTGAGAGTTGCAAGTGCACTTGACCATGCGGTGCGGTTTGTGGGACCGTAGTTCTAAAAAACAATAAGAAAATCGAAAAGTTATAATCAATGCAGCAATGTACTACGCCTAAAGTCGTTTTACATATGGTTTCATAAAGACAATTCTTTGAACGTTTTGCGAAGTAAGCAAATTTAAATTAAAATTTTGTGATTAGTTCACATCACCTCCACTTGAGATGACCATGCCCTCAAATCACTCGTACTGAATATCCAATGTGGCATAAGCTGTGTGGCACGTAGTACCGTCCTGTTGAAACCATATGTCGTTGGTGTGCAGTTCATCTAATTCAGGCCAAAATATGTTGGCAATCATAGCGCTTGACATTCACAGTGATGGCCTGGCCAACGTCATTCTGAAAGAAATATGGATCGATAAGCCGCCTGCCCAAATTCATCATCAAACAGTGAATTTTTCGCATTTGGATCAGTATCGTTTCAATTCATCCACGTTCCTATTCATCCAGAACTTGGCGTTAGCGCTGCTGATTATTTTATGAAAATTAAAATCATTTGCCAATGTCTCCAGAGACCATTCAGAGAACAAATATAAATTTTATACTGGTGCAGCAGTGTTACGACGAAAATTCCTCGAATTGTGGCCAACGAAAGGTAGAGTTTTTTTAGCAACGCCAAATCGACATTCTGGGATTGTCTTACACATTCTCACGGACAGCGACGGAAATTTCTTTAGCACTTCGCGGTTTGATGGACCATTTACTGAAGTTATTTACCACATAACGATTGCACATACGTGTTGTTGAATGGTATATCAGAACATGGCGATTTAGCAGACTGAATAAACGAGAACTAATTTGACATATATAGTTACAACAAAATGGACGTTATCAATTATCAAAATTCGCAAGTCTCTATTCGAGTATCATGTAACGGTAATCAAAAAAATTAATATGGTATTGCAGAGACGCACTCCCATATAAAAAATTTATTGTATTTAATAATATGAGTGTTATTTGATTACTTAGGCAAATGATCGCTCAGGAACCGAACTATATCTTTCACAAAATGCTTAATCCAATATTCAAATCTAAAAGTCGAAAACCATGTTTAACTCAAACTAACTTTTTTTTAAATCTCGTTGCTGCATTTAAAAGCGTTAATCTTACAATTCAAAATTTTTTTAAAATTTTTCGATGTCTTCTTTGTTTTGGAGATATTGTTGAATGTAAACAACTACTTCAGCGTTTTAATTTAAACGAAGATGATAAATTAGTAATTACTAATTTAAATTCATAGGATTCGGGATCAGTGCCCCACAAAATTTTTAAATAGTAAAGTCTGATTCTTGGCTATAAATCGTGTCGACCTATTATATTTTAAACCTTTTAAGCATTCCAATTAAATTCTTAAGAAACGTATTTATTTATTATAAAAAACTTATAAAATTTAAAATGTTGTATTGTTTTATACATTATTATTTTTATTTTATTATAAAATATAAATAATTTAATAAATATATAAAAACCATTAATTATTTTTACAAATTTTAAATTAAAACTCATAATAATTCGTTTAGTGTACCTTAACCTATGGATTATACTGTATGTACCATTTATTTAAATAAGTATACTGTGTATAAGTAACTATTTTCATGTTATTATATGTATTGCCAGGTTTGTCTAATACAGTATATTCATAAATTAGTTCTACATTGAATAACCCTCCTGTATTTTAACGTATAATACAGTGGAAGCCAATCAAATTGTTCCAAATTATTTTAATTCATCATAATTAAACAAAAAACCCAAATTTCTCTCCCTTTCTTTTGATTCAAAACGCCAATGTCTCATTTTATTTATTCTCTGAATAATTTTTCTTTATTTTAACTTTGCTTTGCGGTTTTAACAACATCTTTTAGCATCAGCAACGAATTAGTCACAGAAATTCATTGTATTTTTATTGTTTAAGGTTCTTTCCCTTTCGACAAGATATTTTTATTTTAAATGAATTAAAAGATAATCACTTCACCTGTTAACAGATTTAAACAGGTTATGACTGGGTTTTTCCCAAAATATTTATGAATGGATTTGAGAAAAAAAAACCTCTCAAATACTCATGATTTTGATGATTCAATAGGTCATGTTATGTCTGTTCAATATATACGAATTATAGTTAATTAAAAAAACTAGTTTTTATATTACCGTTAGTTTGAATTTGTTTGTTTTTGTATTTATTAATTATTAAACGGTTCTTTTTCATTTTAAAAACAAATAAAATATGAAATTGAACTTTATTTATTGTCATGTCAGCTCTTTAAAGAAAATTTAGTTTGTTATGGTGTTCAGTTTAGAATTTTGATTAAAAAAATAATTTTTTTGTAAATATTTTGTGTTTTGAATCCATTATTTTGTGTCTACAGCATCGGCCAAAACATATTGGAAAAATTTAAATTGTAATAATTTTACTCCAAAAACAGTAAATCCTGTTTTTCAACTTAACATTTTTTGTGAAATATGATTAAATAAACAAATTAAAAAAGAGGCAATATATATTGTATTTAAGATGTTAGTATCTTCTTGCATAAATGTAATTTTTCAAAACATGTGCACATCTTTAAAGCATGGAACCTAAAAGATATTGTATATATATTGTGATTGAAAGAAACAACCATGTGATATTTATCGCATAAAATAGTTGGGTTTAATCAAAATACATACATACATATGTGCATACACCGTTGGTCATTACAACCCTTCAGTCAGGATTACGACCTAGTTTCTCACACCATTTATATTGTGTGTGTTAACAAATCGACTCCGAAGAACAGATTTTTGAGAAAATTTTTCATAACAATTTTATTTACTCTCAGAGTTTTTGTCAGAAATCTGCTGAGAGAGAAGTCACCGAAGAAATATTTTTTCGTCTTTCGTTTTGTCCGAAATGTCTAAGGCAGTGCTCTAATAGACGTAAGCCAACACACTACCAACTAGACTGTCAATAGTCAAATCGCAGATAACTAAACGGCCATCAAACGTTTGCCGCAATAAATCGATTGTGGGATGAGGTGTGTGGCAAGTTGCACTATCGAGTTGAAAATAAACATCGTTCCCATCAATACCATGAAGAGTGGGTACAAAAGAATGGGTTATCACGGTGCGATAGGTGTCCCCATTGACTATAATGGTTGCGTTGTCCTCATTTTAAAAGAAATATGGGCCAATTATGCCTCCGCTCCACAAGCCGCACCAAACAGTCACTCGCAAATGGGTGCATTGACTTCTGTAAGACCACGTGTGGGTTTTCTAAGTCCCAAATACGTCAATTTTGTTTATTACTCGCCAAGATGAAAATAAGTTTCATCCGAAAAAATTATTTTCTTTTTGGCAAAATCGACATCATCGTGCAGTATCTCTCGATTCATTACGTTCATAACGTACTGAATTTTGTGAATTGAATGACTTAAGTTTTGCCAGATTCGAAATAACCGATGCACTATGTGGCATTTTGCCTGAAAACCTGGCCAAAATTAATAGAAGTGTTTTATGAGTTAATGGCTGGAATTTTTTGATAGTGTTAGGAATAATTAGGCCCAAGGATGAACCCAACTTTGGTTCAAATCGGTTCGTGATTTCGCCTAGCCCCCATACAAATTCCCCTCGAAATTGCACTTATTTACACATAATTATGGTAATTATGCAACAATCATGATAAAATTTAGCATGGATCAGTTCTGTGTACTGAGAAATCATGGTGTAAAGTTTGGTGAAAATCGGATCACATTTCACCCTGGTCCCCATATAAAGTCCTCTTTAGAAATTCACGTTTGCGCTTATAAATGGCTTAAAAACATCGGTATCGTGATGAAATTCGGTATGAACATGTATTTTGTAAATCTAAATCATATTACCAAATTTTGTTATGGTCGGTCCATAATTGCCCCTTGGTCCAAAATAGGGACCGGTAAGAAAATATGTTTAGCAATTATAATTGGCTTAAACATTTTATTACCTCGATGAAATTCGACATGAACATGTTTAATATGAATGTGAATCATTTATGATCACATTTTATTATGATCGGATCATAAGTGCCCCTAGGTACCACATACGGTCCATTAAGAAAATCGAACATACATCTCATATTGTTATAATAGTCGATATACATATGTAATTAATTTTTAAACTTCTATGATAATTAATATTTATTCATAATATTTACTTTACATTATTTAATACTTAACTTAAAAATACTTAAAAAGTGAAACTAACTACAGTCGTTAAAATCGTTATCATTTTCATCATCAAACAATATCAAATAAACCTATTAAAATTTCAAAAAAACACCAAAAACGCATTTAATTTTCTTCACTTTCCTGACTTTGACATCGTCTCAAATCTACAAATCTCAACTTAAAGTCGTGAAAATTCACTATATAATGCATAATTTTGTTGTCTATCGAACTGAGTACTCAGTTTCTTAAATTTCTTTAAATTCATTTTTGCCTTTTTGGCCAGCTTTTCAGGGTAAATGCCACATAGTGCGATGGTTCAAATTTAAACCGATAGATGGCCCAACCGCTATTATTATTTTTTACATTTTTTGTTAAATTCTTTATCTGAAATTTTTGTGTTTTTCCGAAAGAGTTCAGTCATGAAATGTATTTACAATTTATTCTAATGGAATCTAATGGTATTAGTGAAGAAAATATTCCCTTATGTTGGTTGTTGGTGTTCATTAAAACTTGAATAATTTTTTTTTTAACCAAAATCCATGGTGAGCTGATTGCAAATTAAAATTAAAAAATTTTTAATGTAAAAAACTGTTATCGCTTTCAAGGAGTAACTCATGAAATACACAAAATTTCCAAATGTTGAATGAATGATTTGTTTTCAAAAAGAATGGCAAAATTTTTGCCTGATATTTGTAAACTTAAGCCCAACACATTTCATTTCATTATAAATACTTGGAGTTCATTGACCTCTTATTTCTCACCCATCCTTAAAATATAAATTTATGAAAATAAAGGCCCCCTAAACAATTAAAAAAATATCAGACCAAGAAATCAAATCAACACATTGTTTCGCACTTGTGTATATGGCGCTTTAAAGAAGTGCTTAAATTTAAAATACATTTCGTTACATGAGCAAAAAAAAAATTAACAAAAAATAAATACAAAAATAAATGAATAATTATTATCGCAGTTTTGACGCTGTTAACTTGCTTGACCCAATTCTTGTCATGAATAGCTTTTTAATGTTGGGGATATTTACGGTGCGGCCTGTTGTGGATCCATACGATCTGACATGTTGCCTATAAACAATGTATGTATGTACGTAAGTTCTGTATTTTTTTGTGAGTAAATTATGTAAAAAAAAAACAGTCCAACCGCACGCACTCATATGAACAAAAGAATACAGTTTCGTGTGAATCGTAATAAAATTTCCGCAAAAATGTCAAAAACACGCAAATCACCAGTCTGTATTAATTCAGATAAAACTTATGAAAAAACACACTTAAACACTAACAATACATAACATAAATGTGGTGCATGTGTATTGCAAATCATTATTTTTATACGTACCATACATACACAAGCTTAAACTGATTCATACAATACGTACGTATATGCATTTGAAATATTGTACCAGTAATAATAAATATTCATGCATTTATTTTATTTTTGTTGTTGTTTTGAATAGAAAAATTAATATAATACATTCACATACTTTTACACTCACATACACACATATGTATGTATACACAATTATATCCTTCCATACATATGTGTTCATATGCTTGTAGTCTGTTTAAATTTTTTATACTACCCTCGATATGAATTGGTTTTGTAAACACACGCACACACACAGTATACACTATAGAGGGTTTTTTACATATGGTAGGCTTCATGAAATGAGGGTTCCTTCCTTTTGACATGCATTCAAAAACATGGTTGTTTGGTTCAGTTCAGTTTGGCACGTGAGTTTTATGTAAATTTACAATGTACAATATTACAAACTAAATGCTCATTTATGTCATTATTTATTAAAATTACCAACACTTGCATACACACTCTCTGACGTTAGGCAACGTACATACATAACTCTCACCGACATTCACGTACTCAATTCGAGTGTAAAAATACATGAAAATCAGCAGCTAGCGCTACTGGATCTGGGGTACTTGTTATAATTCATCACACAGAGATTTAATTTCATTTTTTATTTTTATTTGTTTTTATTGTTGTAATTCTCCTCCTCCTCCTCTCAATAATATTGCTATTGTTGTAGGTAAATAAAATAAATATTTTATTATATTTACCGATACAATTATTATTACGAAATAGTAGAAATTAAACCTTGACTGACTTTTTCAATTCACACATATTCTCACACTTCTGCTCACATATGTGACTATTAACTGGTGTGTGGAAGTGTTTATAGAATAGCTTAACCCCTTAAAAAATCAATGTCTTGTATTGTATCATCAGGAGAACCGAAATAACCCATACAAACTCACAATCATAACAAAATCCATAATGACTGAATTACAAAGATTGTACTTAAAATATGAATATAATTATCCACTAAAGATTGCAGCGTTCTAACATCTCCGTTAGTTCTGGAAAGATTTTGAAAAATCATTTTGTAAGTTTCATAATTATTTTCCTTCTTTTGAAATAATCTTTCAAGAAGCGTAACTATGTAATACGCTCTCTCAATTGCTGTGTATCAGAGATCAGCAATGAGAGAGCAATGAGATAAGTGTTACGCCGACAAGCCAGAGACAATTGACGCTTTAAAATACAATATTCGTGAAGCCATTGGTGAAATACAGCTGCACACAATCGATAATGTGCTTAAAAATTGGACCGATCGTGTAGGCTACTGCATGGCCAGCCGAGGCAGCCATTTGAATGAAATTATTTTCCATTATTAACCGGAAGGATTGTACTTTCAAATAAAAAAAAGAAATTTGAGAAAATATTCAGTAGTTTTTTTTTTAAATCATTTTCAAAAAAAAAAGTTATTTGGCGGACCCTTTATAAGAATCACTAAATAAGTATGATTCGCGTACGTACGCTTGCTCTGCTTGCTGCTCTGTCTTTTTGCTTACGTGTCTTTTTTTTGTAAATGCAACAATAACTAAGACTATAAATTTTGATGCATGATTCGAGTCACTCGAATCATTTATAAGTATTTTTCTACAGTTATGAATCTTAATGAGTAGTAGTACTCATACTCATTGCAACCTGTACTTATAAATCTATAATACGAATGAATCAGAGCAATTAAATTTCAACATTGTTGACTCACTTATATACAAGATTTCATGAGTGCTTACGAGTAGCGAAAAAATGATTCATTGATGATCTCTGTTGTGTATGCTAACATAGCCTCTGCTGCCTAATGGTGAACCTCTCCCGTCCGTTGTGCACCGTGCCACAGCCACATACGTAACTCTGACAAGTGACTTAAGATGGTATAACCTAAAAAAATAAAGAAAAAATGCTGGTTATTCGGTCTAGTAGTTTAACTAGAGATTCCTTGGTGGCCCGATAGGCCGAAGCGGAAATCGCTTCATATCAATGTTGCTTGATGAGCGAATTGACAGCACTGTTACTTATTAATAATACGTTGAATAAAAAATGACAAGTAATAATAAAAAAATAAATACTTCAAATCGCCGTAGGGTAGTAGGTAGTATGATGATTTATTAGACGTGGGGCCACACTTCAAACCCCAGGCCAGAAATCTACAATAAAACGAAATCTGAAAAAGTATTTCTTCCGCAACTGCCTCTCAGCGGATTTCTGTCGTTCGGAATCGACTTTAAACTTTAGGTCCCGTCACTCATATATAAAATTAACACACCCAACATAAGTGGTGTGAGAAGCTAGGTTGACATCAACACAGTAGTATATTGGCTTATTAGACGTAAAGCCAGGGTTCGGGCCCCAGGCCAGATATCAAAATAAATTACAAAAAGTATTTCTTCGGCGACTTCCTCTCAGCAGATTTCTGGTAAAAACTCTGAGAGTAAATAAAATTGCCATGAAAAGTTTCTCAAAAATCTGTCGTTCAGAGTCGACTTTAAAACTGTTGGTCCCGCCGCCCATGTATAAAAATTAACACACACAACATAAGTGGTGCGAGAAACTAGGTCGTAATCCTGACAGAAGGGTTGTAATGATCAATTATGTATGTATGTTGTAAGGAGTTAACTGCACTCCTGATCAAAGACTTTCTGTCGCCAATATACGTATGTTATTGAAATATACTTGGATTTAACTTCCACTTACCAACTTTCACGCTCCAATATATTAGCGTTTACTGTATTAGTTATATTAGTTATCTCCATAGTTGTGTTGGCTTATTAGACTAGGGCCCGTGGTTCAAACCTCAGCTCAGAGATCTCAAACAAAATGAAATATGAAAGAAATATTTCGTTGCCGACTTCCTCTTAGCGCTCTTCTGGTAAAAACCTTGAAAAGTTTCACAAAAATAAGCAGTCATTCGAAGTCGACTTTAAACTGTAGGTCACGCAACTTATGGCTAAAATTAACAACATTACTAGTATGAAAACTAAGTTGTAATCTTAACTAAGGGGCTTTAGAAACCAATTAAGTAATCAGGGAAGTAGGATTAATGATGGATAGAACTTGGTTAATTTTTTTCCAGTACTCGTTTTGGGAGCATATGGCGTCCACAAGGCATTCCTGCCTTGTTTCCATTTCTTTAATCTATATTTGTTCTTCCAGTTAAGCAGGTAATTGATCTGCTATAGCTAGTCCTAAGATAATGGCGATAGCATCTATCGCTACCTGGAAACAACACCTTCCGAGTATTAGGTGTAGTGGTGCGGAATCTTGCTGATTATTGATTCCTACAGTTTATTAATAGAAATGTTAATTGTTAGAATTGATTTTATTGTGGAAATATTACGCGTACATTTTACCAACTATCATATTCAAATGGTCTTAAATATTCGCTCGCCATTTATTAACATTTTGTAAATAAAATCTTGTAAATATATTCCAAAGTCGCCGTAGTCTAGTGTAGTGTGTTGTCTTATTAGACGTAATTCCAAGGTTCAAACCCTAGGTCAGACTTCAAAACGAAATGAAAAAAATATTTCTTCGGCGACTTCCTCTCAGCAGAGGAAAAAGCTCTGTGGGTAAATAAAATTGACATGAAAAGTTTCTCAAAAATCTGTCGTTCGGAGTCGACTTTAAACTGTAGGTCCCGCCACTCATGTATAAAATTAACACACACAACATAAGTGGTGTGAGAAGCTAGGCCGTAATCCTGACTGAAGGGTTGCAATGGCCAATTATGTATGTATGTATGTAAATGTGTTCCAAATATATATAACTTTAGAAGAGTATAATAAATTATGATAGAATAACTGAAAGATTAAGAAAAGCCTTGACATGAATATCCCAAATCTTGATGTTTGAAAACAAAGTCAATTTCTTTTAATAATATACGTACAATAGAATTTAATTTACTTAACTACCAATGGGTTTATTTTTCATCGAAATTCCAAAATCCATTCATATGAATTCAATAAAAAAAAAGAGGCAAAAATTATTGTTAAAGCAGATCCATTAATCAAATTGTTATGACATCTTCCTGTTGATGACCGCCAACACCATCATCTGTCTGATAATAAAATTGAAATAATTACAATAAGAATAAATTAAAACAAAAAACAAAAATTAATTCCATTCAATTCAGTACGTAATATTGCAAAACAATAAAATTCACAATTGTTTTCCAAAGTAATTTGTTGTTTAATTTATTACATTTTAAATATGGATTTATGCCACATTGTTCAACTCATTATTGTTGGCAGTTTTTTGGGGGTATTTTAAATAAATAACAGTCTCCCTACTTTTTTTTACTTTTATTTTGATATGAATTTAGCAGAATAAATCATTTTAATTTAGTTTAAATTTTTATTTTTTTGCAATTGTTTGAAGTTCAACAAGATATTGTTCATATATTTATAAAAATAATATTTTTAACAAAAATTTTAAACAAAAAATTAAAGAAAATAAAATTTATTTAGTAACTCATAAAACATTTTTATAACAATACACGAAATAAATATTATAAAGTGGGTTCTTTTAATTTAAAGAATTTATTTTTTTTCAAATTTACTTAGATAGGGTGGGGGCCTTAAAAGTTTAAATTCAAAAATGCAATAAAACAAAAGCGGCTTTAAATTTTATCAAATTTATTTTTTTGTTGTGAAGTAGAATTGTTCCGGTTAGAAATGGAATATTATTTTTTTCATATGGCAGTCTCAGAGTACCTCATTCGATCGCAGCAATTTTCGTGCACTTTTTCAAGTGTATGGGGCCGTATCTCGGCAATGACATCACGAATGTTGGCCTTCAAATGCAAAATTGTATCTGGTTTGTCGGCACAAAACTTTTCTTAAATGGCGCCCCATAGAAAATAGTCCAACGGTGTCAAATTGCAACATCTCGACGGCCAACTGACATCACCATTTCTAATTAAACGATCATCAAAAGTTTGACGCAATAAATCGATTGCGGCATGAGATGTGTGGCAAGTAGCACCATCCTGTTAAAATCAAACATCGTTCACATCACATCATACAAAAAAATCGATTATCATGGCGCGATAGGTGTCTCCGCTGACCGTATTGATTACACCGTCATCATTTTCAAACAAAAAGGGGTCAATGATGCCTTTGCTCCACAAGCCGCACCAAACAGTTACTCCCAATGGGTGCATTGACTTCTGTAGGACCATGTGTACGTTTCTGAGTCCCAAATACCGCAATTTTGCTTATTAACAAACCCACCAAGATGAAAATGAGGTTTATCCGAAAAGATGATTTTTTTTTTGGAAAAATCGACATCATCGCGCGGTTTCGTTTCTTCCAACGCTGCTCAAGCGTAAATCTATTCATTACCTTCAATGGAGATAATATACTGAATTTTGTGACAGAATTGAATAACAAAAGTATTGCCAGACTCGAAATAACCGATAGATATTTTGCTTGTGAATACATCATGTTTATTAAAACATCCTGTAGAGCAAAAACGAGTGCATATTTAAAATATTTTTAGTTATCAGGTGTTTTTTTTAAGAATTTTACATCAAATGACGTATAGAGACACACGTGATGCTGAAGCTGTCATCGGTGACGGTGATATAACAATCTCTACCTATGACTCCAAAATGGAATGTGGAACTAGATCTGGATTCTATTCCCATAAACTGGCACTGAACGAAACATACGAATTAACCGGATAACGTATTTCAGGCGGAGATTTTTGCTATGATAAACAAGCTGCACTCATATTGAGGGCTCTACCTACTTCGATAGCCAAACAGCAATAAAAGCGCTGGGATCCCATCTCGTCAAATCAAAGGGCGTCAGGAGTTGCATGGACTCTCTACGTTGGCAGAACACTCGCCTCTAATGGGTGAGCTGATCAGCGGGATCGGTGATATGGTAGGAGGAGACGATAGTGGATTTCGCAAACCGTGGGTGGTCCAACATAACTGGTTGCCAAATTTCAAAACTGATATCTCCAGCAGTGGACAACGGAAGAATCAGCGGACTACCTGGATTCGGCTAGAGAACAGTCCGCATTTTAACAGAAATTTTAATGGCACACTGCGCTATTGGCTATTTCGCTGACAAACTCGGTCTACCCAACAAGAATTACTGCAGAAGTTGCGATGTTGTGGAGAAAAGGAAATCGGTGCGAGTGCAATGCACATCTGAATAGACGTCATCAGTTTTTGGGTGACAGAACGTTGAAGATCTGGGCATGATGACGAACGCGCCACTAAGGAAATTAGAGGGTTTCATCCGAGGGTTCAAGCCCGCCACTAAGGGATCATGACGTTGCGGCTTACCTCACAATGTTTCATATGGGCCATCGAGTGAACTTGCCTTTGAACGGCAAGCTACCCGCTAACCTAACTATAAAAAACTAATAATATAATAATTTCGCTAGTTTAAGCTCTAAGTTTATATTGGGGTGCCTAGACTTTTGCTGTCTACTGTATTTATATAATAAAATAATTACATCAGAAATTTGCAAATAAAAAAATCACTTTTGTTGTCCACTGTATATACCATATTTACATTTTTTTAAGTGCATTCGTCTGTTTTTCGGAAGGAATCATTTCAAATACTGTAATTTGCTGTTATTTGTAGTTGAAGGCATGTAACCTATAATTACTGAAATTGTTAATTCTGGTTTCTAGTTTTAATTAGTATTATTAAAAAGAAATCCATAAATTTATAAAGTTTCATTAGTTATTGGATAAATAAATAAATATTGAAAATAAGGTTTTGCAAAAAATTTTCCAAAAAAATACAAACTTTTTCAATAAAAAATTAATTTTTTTCCATCGTATCCAAAGTCACTACAGTAGCTATTATAAACGGTTTCGTGGTAATATTTTTGAATCAGCATTATAAAAATTCTATTTATTTCAATAAAAACAAATTATTCCATTACTTACGTAGACACAAGCGGAAAATTGTGATAGGTCAGACAGCCAGCCTATGGAAAATATTTCAAAGAGTTTTTTTTACACCCACACATCATTTGTTTAAATGCGAACTTTGGAACACAATTTATACGTCAAAATTATAATTTCCTTTATTTTTTGTGATGTATTATTACTGTTATTATTTATGGTGATGATGATTAGTGAATAAACCATATTCGATGGAATAAAATCACATTTTTATAAATTTATTTATTATTTATTGCCATATTATTACAAATCATATATATGTAGAGAGTAAGCCCACTCTTTAAGAGTTTAAATTTAAAAACGCAATTTGCCGAATTTATTTTATTGTTGTGAAATACAACTGTTCCTGTTAGAATAGGAATATGGTTGCAGCGGCTGGTCTCATGGTACCTCATTCCATCGGAGCAATTTTCGTCTGTATGGGGTCGTATCTTAGCAATGGCATCACGAATATTGCCCTTCAAATGCTCAATTGTCTCTGGTTTGTCGGCATAATATTTTTCTTTAACGGCGCCCCAAAGAAAATAGTTCAATGGTGTCAAATCGCATCTTCTTGGCGGCCAATTGACATCACAATTTTAGCTAATTAAACGACCATCAAACGTTTGGCGCAATAAATCGATTGTGGCATGAGATGTGAGATGGCAACCATCTTGTTGAAATCCAACATCGTTCACGTCATGAAGAACGGGTACAAAAAATTGAGTTATCATGATGTGATAGGTGTCTCCATTGTCCGTGATGGTCATGCGGCTTCAACTCTTGAACCAATTAAATTTTGTAAGGCGTCATACCCAGATCTTTTCGCACAATTCGACATAAACTGGTGCGTGAAATGTTCAATTCTTGAAAACGATGATGAGTTGATGTTGATATGTTCTCGTGCACACTCTCAGTCACATCTCCTATATTTTCAGGTGCACGCCTTGTACGAGCACGCTCACGTTTTGGCGCATCAACAACCAGTTTCACAAACTTTAGCAATAAACTTGCATGCACCGGACCCTGTTGGTCCTTCTCTGCGACCCAATATTTTATGAAATTTTTGTGCAATTTCCGAACAATTGTCGTTGTAATAAAAAAAATAATAAAAATAAATTTACAATAAATCTCTACGTTGCTCAAGCGTACATCGATTTTTACGTTCAGTGGAGATAATATACAGAATTTAGTGACAGAATAGAATGACATATGTAGGTATTGTCAGATCCGATGCGATGTTCACTGAATGAAATGTTCGTTAAATTGAAAAACTGCTGTATATGTACGAGTATATAAAAATTGTATTTGTTTTTTGAATATTTTAAATTCAAAATGTGTGATGTCTTATTGAACCAAACTATAAAATCTATCTATCACCCTGACGCATATTTCTTGTTCATTTCGAATAAACGATTATGTTGCTAAACGGTATCAAATAGTCAATCTTAATGTACGTATGTATTTTAATGTAATGTATGTAAAGTTGATAACAGCCATTTAACCATCATAATTATTTGATAAAAATGCTTATTTTATATCAGTTAAAATTAGTTAAATCAGCAATAATGCAACGGAAATTATAAGCACGTAAGACAAACTTCGACCACCTCTGAACACAAGAGATATTTGCTCAAAAACGGATACTTAGTGTAGGTAATGCAGCCATACAGCAATACTGTCTGAATTGGATTTAATATACCACATAATACGTAAGTGTATATTATCAAGTAAAGAGTAAAAAACAATACGCACTTTATCTATTATCTGACAGCAATCTTGAGAGCCACCTTTCGTGCTAATTTTCACATCGAGATGCGGCATCTTCATGTCAAGATGTCCTTTGAATGAAATTGGGGTTTTGTGTACTTACATACACACAGTTACTAAAGTATACATACGGTTAAAAAAATTCCGTTTTCGTTGAAAAAATTTATAGTTTCCTTGATGTTAAGACGGTCTTTTGCATTGGTTAAAAAATTTCTGAAATTGAACTGAATTGTGGCCCTGCACAGACCCACAAAGGTATGCATCCGATTTACAAATTTCACAAATTTCTGAACCAATGCAAAAGACCGTCTTAAAATCGAAGAAAGATGTCAGGCAATTATAAATATTTTCAAAGAAAAAAAAAACGGATTGGTTAAAAAATTTCTGATGGGCCTGATGTACAGGCCCACAAAAGTTAACAAATTTCAAAAATTTTTTAACCAAGACCGTCTTAAAAACGAGGAAAGTTGTCAAACAATTACAAAGATTTGCAACGAAAACGGATTAGTTAAAAAATTTCTGAAATTTGTTATCCGTATGTATACTTTTGTTTTAATAAGGCTGTTGCTTGCCTTATATTTTGCAGTTTAATGTAGAAGTTATTATTCCTACATTTTATTACTTTCCCTGAAGAAGCTTTTTAGCCAATTCAAATTTTTTTTAGGAGTGGAACCAAGTTACTTCTCATTCTTCTTTCTTCACGCATCTTCAATATTTCTGCAGGAAATGATTGTTCATTAAATTGAATTGAATTATTAATGGTAATACCAGAGTCCACCCATTACCAGCGTCTGTTTGGTACATCTTGTGGACCGGAGGCATCATTGGCCCATATTTCTTTGAAACTGAGGACGGCGCAACCGTCAATGGAAACAATTATCGCACCATGATAACCGATTATTTTAAACCCGATTTTCATGGTATTGATGTGAATGATGTTTGGTTTCAATAGGATGGTGCAACTTGCACACATATCATGCCACAATCGATTTATTGCGTCAAACGTTTGATGGCCTTTTAATTAGCCGAAATGGTGATGTCAATTGGCCGCCAAGAAGCTGCGATTTGACTATTTTCTGTGGGGCGCGGTTAAGATAAAGAGTTATGTCGACAAACCAGAGCCAATTGTGTATTTAAAGGCCAACATTTATAATACCATTGCTGATTATAATACCAAACACTCGAAAAATTTTAAGAAAGTTGGTCCGATCGAGGTACTGTGAGTCTAACCGCGGTAGTCATGTGAATGAAATAATAATCCATTTCTAACGGGAACTGGAGGTCGCCGTAGTCTAGTAGGTAGTGTGTTGGCTTATTAGACGCAAAAGCTCGGGTTCGAGCCCCAGGCCAGACATCAAATACAATATACAAAAAATATTTTTCGGCGACTTCCTCTCAGTAGATTTCTCGCAAAAACTCTGAGAGTAAATAAAATTACCATGAAAAAGTTTCTCAAAAATCTGTCGTTCGGAGCCGACCTTAAACTGTAGGTCCCACCACTCATGTATAAAATTAACACACACAACATAAGTGGTGTGAGAAACTAGGACGTTGTACAATGGGTCAATTCGACTCCCGGGTACTGTACTTGTCTTAATTGACAAGTACACGTCCTCTAAACTAACCTAACCTAACGGGAACTGTTGTACATCACAACAAAAAATTAAACATGGCAAAATTTCAAACCGTTTTTGCTGTATTGCATTTTTTAATTTAAACTTTTAAACCATTTAGGCTGAGATGGCAGCTATAAAGACAGCCGCTGAATAAATTCTATATCAGGGATAATACACATATTTACATATTTAATGACAGCCATTTGATCTAAGGACAGAGGACGGTTTCTTGTAACGTTTTACCATCGTCTTAATAATACACAATAACAGCAGATTATATTTAAAATTTTAAGAGCAATGTGTTGCTGGTTGATGTTGCCACCTTTACAGACTCTGAGAGCATTAAGTCTGTTTATAGAAATTGGAGCCTGAAGGAATTTTAATTGTGAAATGTATCATACAGAAAATTCCCTTTGGTATAAATCTGAATAATATTGTGTAGGAATTTTGCTGTTTGTTGTCCTTTCTAGGAGCAGGTTTACAATAAAGTTCAATTGTTTCTTACTAAAGTGATACCAGAATTTTTTTAAATTCACGGTCAATTTTTTAATTTTGCACAAGTGGATTGTTAAGAACAATTCAGAATTTAATCCAGTAAGCTTAAAAGCAAAAATTCGTAATTTTACCTCATAAGTTTTGTTTTTCCAATGATAAATGCTATTAAATTGACGTTTCACATTACCATCCCAACGAAAAAGTCTTAAAATTGTATATCATAGCAATTAATATCCGGACTTTAATGGCAAATTAAATTTTAAAGAAATAATAGCATGCGAACAATATTCTTCGAGTGTGTAAAATACATTTTGTACTCTCCAACGAACAACTCTTTCTTTAGAACTCAACAGAGTATTTATGTACTTCACAGCACACAGATGATGATCGTATGAAATAGAAACCACAAATGAAATCCACAAGATACTTGCGATCACAGGTATTCTCTGAATTTTTAATACTCTCTTAATGGCTCTCTGAGAAATGAATATAGTTTTTTTAGTATTGTTTTGTTTACAATACTTGTACCTCCTAACTTTATTGTGTGTTCGATCAAAGTATCTTGTTTTACTCATAGGGCGTGTTATGGTTGAAGAAAGGAGAAGAGAAGAGATACAGCTTTTGCATTAAGATACAAACGATATCAGCTGTTTTCGATTGCGTGTGAGAGTTGCTATCAAATGGGTTTTGTTTCTCGATTTGGTTGCATACTCGTACACATGTTCAAGAATTAAAATAATGTATTCAGTCAGCCAGTCAGTGAACAATACATGGGTATCGTACATATCAGTGTGTATTAAATACAATATCTCTGTGGTTATGCGAGAGTGTTTCTGTAGTTTTATTTTTATTTTGCGTTCCACTTGGTCACAATAACATGATTGTATTACAACTACAACATGAAAGAAAACAATAAAGTCGCCTTTACTCATGGTAAGCCTAACTAAAGTCACTTCAGTAATCAAACAAACGCGAGCGAAGCGAAGTGGTGTTGGCCGAATAAAACTGCGTCTGTCCGCGTACAACATACGTACAAATATAACGACTCGTTTTTTAGTTTAATATTCGAATTATAAATTTTTTATTTTTATTGTAGTTTTAAAGAGTAAATTTTTAGTGATACAAGCATAATAATATCCCGGGTCAAAGTAACGAAAAATATATTTTTGTTGAATAAAAAGTCCACAAAAAATCCGCTAAAATTTTCTAATTAATCTCTACCATCGTAAACGATTTGTTATTGTTTATATTGTGCGTGTGAAGCGAGCGATATTGTGCTTGTATGTTTAGCATTTGGTGGCGGCGATATTGAATGAAAGGCTAATAGTACGAGAGAGGAGCAGAAAATCCAAAGAGGGTGTGCAATTTCCGTTTGTGTTGTGTTTTTTTTTATAATTTCAATTATTAAAATTGTTTTACTCCCAACGAAGCTGAAGAGAATATAAAAATCTGAAAATTGTGTTGAGAAGAGCCCCCTATAAATAGAAAAATTAATTCATATTAGCAACGACAAGAAAATATCAAAAATATAAAAAAAATTAAAAGAAAATATAAAAGAAAATCTGAAGATAGAGTGAAGAAATCCTTTGTTGTGCTAAGTTTTCCATGTAATTGTTATTGTAGAAAAGGCGCATGTGCCATTTTGTTAAACAAAAGCAAAAATAATCATTTCGAAAATATATTTCAAAGTGATTCAAAACAATAATCAAAAAATAAAGAGCAGTTTTAATTTGTCAATTTAAAACATAATAAATGCAAAATTAAAAATTAAATAAATTAAATATTACAAGCATATCTAATTTAGTTTGAAAAATAAATAACAAAAAAAAATAAATAACATGAAAAAATAAGAAAAAATTCTGTTTTTTTAAAAAGAAAAAAAAAACAAAAATAATTCAACATAAAACAACGCATTTCCCAACGACCACCTCAAAGAGTGTTTATTTATTTATAATTTTTTTTCAATTTATTTTTTGTTATTCAAAAAAAAAAAAGAAATTCGAAAGAAAATACAAAAAATATACAAGAAATCAAATAAAAAATAAAATAAAATTACATACAAGTTCACCACCTTTCAAAGAATGAAAATTCCCAACACAGTGAAAATGCCTTTCATCTCATTGAATGCGTTTAAAATATTCGTATTATTGCTCTTATTATTGCAACAAAGCGTTTTTGTTTTAACAAAATCCAATGAAAAGTTCTCCATAAAACATCGCAAATCATCCAGATTTGAATCAGCTGTTTCCGAGGATTCAGTGGTAAGTATTTTCTTATTAGATATTCCTTCCCCCTATCTACAGCTGTTTACATGAAATAAAAACGAAAATAGTGATGCCAATTGAACGGTTTTTATTTTGGATATTAAATATTATTTTTAATTTAAATATTAAAGAAGTTCATATCCATTTTATAAAGATTAATGTGGTTATTATCTTCCAACAACAAAAAAATTATTAGGGGAAAAATAAATAAGTAATCTTTACGGTGATGACACATACCTTAAAGATTACGTTAAACTTTTGAGGGCACATGACTTCCTTCTTGGGAGTAGTACTAAAGTAATGTGACACTGGCTTAGTGATATGAGCACACGTTCTTGTGCATTGAGGATTTGATTCTAACGCCAATCTTGTGATACCATCGAGCTGTCTCCATCTCTATTCTCTACATACGATTTTTTTCTGTATACATATTTGGTCATTACAACCCTACAGTCAGGATTACGACTTATCTTCTCACACCACTTACGCTGTGCGTTATTAATTTTACACATGAGTGGTGGGACCTACAGTTTAAAGTCGTCTTCGAACGAGAACTATTAACAATTAAATTCTGTTTGAAGCAGAAATTGTTTTTCTAAGAGAATTTTAAATGTAAACTAAGTTTTAAAATTGTCGGTAAAATAAAGTTAGGAATTAAAGTGTTTTGTTGATTAAATCAAACATTACTTTTGATTTTTTTTTCTAAGAAAATTGTATTAAGGTAGGAAAAACGTTAAAAGAAAACCTTTTGTTTTTCGTTATGAAAGCTTTAAAATAGTTTTCAAATATAATATTGTTACTTTTTTATTGTCATAAATATTGTCACAATGGGCCCCATGGGGCCTAAGTCCGTCCATCCAATTCATTTGGGGTGACGGCCACTTATACCTACTTATACTTATACACCTACCTACCTAACTATTGTCATAAAATACTGGAAATAAATTTCTAGTATCATGAATTTTATAAAACTTATTATGTGTTAATAAATACATATGTAATGTCATATGACGAATCGAAAATCCCACCAGTTCATTGACAGAAAATACACAAATTAAGAAAGAGATAACAAGCATTGTAAGTTATATATATATTATTTTGCTGACACTGGTACACCTTTAAGCAAGTTGTTTTATGATTTATTTAAGAATTTAATGTAAAGAACACAATCTCAACAATATGAATGGAGAATAAGTTCTTAAAGATTCTTGTTAGTTTAGTAAATTAAGATGATGTCGACAACCTTTTGCAATTGTTATAAACCGTGTTGTTTAAGAACCGAAGCAACAACCCTCACGCTAATAGTCTAGACCACCAGGGCATCCAATTTTGATATTAAAACTGTTCTGTTTATACGATCTATAAGGTTAATGCTTCTTTCTAAAGAGTGTTTTGACAAATATAAAGAGTACAACTAACTAAATGAGTTACATTTTACTGGGACACTGGCATGTTAGATCTCAGAAAACAACGGAATATAGCCGCATTCATACAAAGCAATGAAGAAATCCAAAATTCAAGTAATTTTTGTAGAGTGATTTTCAATTAAACTCAAAGACGTAATGTTTTCAACCCTTTTTTCTGTGATACATATGAGATTTTATTTAAAATTTGGACATAACAGAGAAACTGTAAACTGTTTGGTGTCACTTCAGACCTTCCTTCTTTTACTCTTGGTGAGAGAAAGTAACTTTTTTTACCAATCTGTTTGAGAAAAGTAGGTGAAACTTATTTATTCAATTATTACGAGCTGAGTAATATATGTCCTATGTTCGAACCTCACGCTTATAGTCTAGCACACTACCCCCTAGACCACCAGGGCAGTAAACTTCATATGGCTGCTGCGGCTGGCCTCACAGTACATCAATCGATGTACACTTAACACAAGTACACAATCGTGCACTTTTTCGAGTGAATGGGCTCGCATTTCGTCAATGGCATCACGAATGTTAAGCCGAAAGTCCATACCATCCTTTTCATGCGCCTTGCGAATCTTGCTTTCTATGCCGATTTTATAGCAAGTTACACACAATGCGTTTATGCGACTGGTTTTTTTGTTTTGATCAGCTGTTGTGGTAAACAACAAACAAGCGAACAAGAACATTTTTGGAAAAAGTAGAAATCAAATTGTAATTTTTAAAGAATTTATGACATTAATTACAAATTTATGAGTTTACATATGTGATATTTTGACATTTGAAAAACGCTCATAACATAAAAGTACAGGACAATTTAGAGGGAAATGTGTTAGAAGCAACAGAGTGAAAACTGGCGGTTAAAGTAGAAAAATTAAATGTAAACAAACATTTATTTTGTGTTAAAAAGGGGAAATTTGGAATATTTTTTAATTTCTTCAATGAAAAGTTTAAAGATTCTTAAATATTTAAATATTAATCGAAATGTGATTGAATTTCGGTCACAATGAGTATAGTTTCTTGAGCAAGAGGTAATTAAGAAGCTAAATATAATAAGATCAAAATAAGACGTACTGCTCATAAAAAATTTTTCTTGCTGAAAGTTGTAAATATTTTTTAATTTCTTTAAAGGACAAATTAAAAATTGTTATTAGTTGTTTTTATTATTTATTAATAGTTTTACACAAAAATTACATTGTATTGTGCTGTTAAGGCCTACGAAAATCCTCAAAATAACACAAGACGAGTGTTTTCATTTAATTTATCCTCCATTTTCCTTGTTTACAAATTAATAAATTCAAAATAGATGACAGACACTCAGTACATAAAAACAATCATATATACATATATGTATAAACAATCATCATATACATATTTTGTTCATGAAAGAAATGTGTTAAAAACTGTATTTTAATATATTTCCCTCTTAAACTAGTAATAAACTTTATTATAAAATATGTTTTTATTAATATTTTTGTAATGCAAAAAGAAAAATGCGAAAATAGTAATGCACTATTTAAACATATTTATAGAAACCATTCACAAACACTGCATTAGTCGCATAGAAAAGTAGAAAGTAATCCTACTTTCTATGCGTATATGCAATCTATGCTTTTTCTTCTGTAACTTGTCACAATCAACTACACTGATTCTACTTTTTCGGTATACGCATGTAATGCAAAACGCATGGTATGGACTTTCAGCTTTAGTCTTCAAATGCTCAATTTTATCTGATTTGTCGCCATAACACTTTTCTTTAACGGCGCCCCAAAGAAAATAGTCCCACGGTGTCAAATCGCAACTCTTGGCGGCCTATGGACATCACCATTTCAGCTAATTAAACAGCCATCAAACGTTTGACGCAATAAATCGATTGTGGCATGAGATGTGTGGCACGTTGTACCATCCTGTTGAAACCAAACATCGTTCACATCAATACCATAAAGAGCGGGTACAAAAAAATTGGTCATCATATTGCGATAGGCGTAATGGTTGTGCTGTCCTCATTTGCAAAGAAATATGGGACAATGATGCCTCCGTTCCTTAAGCCGCACCAAACAGTCACACATAATCGTTGCATTGGCTTTTGTAAGACCAAGTGAGGGTTTTCTGAGCCCCCAAATACGGAAATTTCTCTTTGCTGTTTTTTGTTTTTGGCAAAATCGTTGGCCCAATAAATCCCAACGTTGTTCAAGCGTAAATCGATTCACTACGTTCAGTGGTAGCAATATACTGAATTTTGTGACAGAATAGAATGACATAAGTATTGCCAGATTCGTGATAACGGATGGTTCAAATTTAAACCGATAGATGGCCCACCCAATGTAATAAAATGTGAGTTCTAAATCGTGAGACAATAGAAACGTATTTCCATCGTTGCCTTTTATACAGAATTGAATTTTAAACTCAATTAGAATAAACGCTAAATGAAGAGATTAAAATTTTTCTTATACATTGTCAACATTGTTACGCTCCTTATTTTACATATGATGTGATGTATCGCATAAATTCTCTTTCGCACCCTTAAAAGTTGTTTTTTTTTGTATTGAAATTATTAGCCAAGCAGCCTGGTAGGCAGTCATTCACTTAAACAGTTGCACATACATATGTATGTAAGTATGGACGAACGTATCGTCATTCTTTACGTCAGCCACTATTTCCTTTGTATATAATTATATTTGTTGTATGTTGTATCATGTTGTTGTTTTTGTGGGTTTATTGAACTACTACTACATTCCCCAATACAGCAACACATAATTTAGTTGAACACAATGACAAAGAGAAAATGACAAGGAGAGAGCTGGAGTTTGTAATTGAGAGCATAGAAATGAAAAGGAAATTCTGCTATTAAAGTATTTGGCGCCGGTCTGTCGCAATTTGCCGGTTGGTTGTTTACAGTTGTGCGCTTTCATTACTCATGGCAGTGTTGCCACAAATTTTATGCTTGTTTGTTTAGCTTTCGAAAAAATCGATGTTTTTTTAAAAATCCATAAAAATTTCATCTTTTTTAACAAATTGAACTCAAGTAATTTAAAAATTTCTCTTCTTAATGATTTAATTAATAATTTTTAGCAATTGAAAGTCAGTGGTAAGTGCAATAATTCTTTGGTTTCTTCCTTAAAAACATGTTGCTAAGCTAAACGTAGAATCCTAAATGTTTTGTGATGGCAACACTTATTTCATTTGCTTGCAGATTTTCCAATTTTCGTTTTTCTTTTCATTTTCACTTGTTCGTTTTCGTTTTTTCCCCATTGTGTCTGTAAATAATTTATTTTAAGTCACTCTCAATTTATTTTTTCTTGTATTTTCTTCTGTTTATCCTTTTTATGACAAAAAAGACAACGTAAATTAACGTAAGTGCTTATACGTGTGACTGTAGTCCGTGTGTATATTTAATTTTATCGACTGTTTTTGACCCTTAAAATTAATTTTTTTCATTCTTTTTTGAAACAGCAAATTTGCATGTGATTCATGATCGATTGTAGAGGTGGGTGTGTAGAATTAAACCACAAATAAATATTTGTGTGTGTTCTCATATGTATTGTCATTTTGTAAAAATTTTTTGAAGAGAAATTTCAGAGGTATTAAATTTCTGCTAATGAGTCACACCGGAAGTGGTTAGGGTTCTAAGGTGGTAGGCTTATGAACTGAAAATCAATACAACAAAAGCTTTCAATATCAAAATGGTCTTCTCTTTTACAAAAAATATTTTTAGTTTTTCTCTTCATTCTAATTTTTTTATGCAAATTAAAATAAATGAGGGGATATTAATCTGCATGATTAATCCGCCATTGTAAGATTCATAGCCTCACATCACGTTTGTAACCCTCTGGTGTCAGGTTTGTATGAACTGTTGAGGTCATTCAAGGTGACGTGTAAAAGTTTCTAGTAGCATGACATTTACTATTCAGTTTAGCAATCTTTGGCAGTTTTACTGCCTAGATTCTAAAACCTTGAAAATCTTGCAGTTTTTAAATTAATTAAAATGATGAAGGCAGCATAGGCCCACTAATAATTGTGCAACTGGTGGCCTGTAGCAACAAATGTGTTTGTAGCATATCTCTGTGACACTATAGCTTGGAAATTATTATTTACGTCTAGTAGGTAGTGTGTTGGCTTATTAGACGAAAAGCCAGGGTTCGAGCTCCAGGCCAGAAATCAAAATAAAATACAAAAAGTATTTCTTCGGTGGTTTCCTCTCAGCAGATTTCTGGCAAAAACTCTGAGAGTAAATAAAATTGCCATGAAAAGTTTCTCAAAAATCTGTCGTTCGGAGTCGACTTTAAACTGTAGGTTCCGCCACTCATGTATAAAAAAAATTAACACACACAACATTAGTGGTGTGAGAAACTAGGTCGCAATCCTGACTGAAGGTTTGTAATGACCAATTATGTATGTATGTAGTAGTTATAATGTGGATCATCTATCGTTTTTAATTTGAACCGTCGGTTATTTCAAATCTGGTAATACTTATGGCATTCTATTCTCTCACAAAATCCAGTATATTTTCTCCATTGAACGTAACGAATCGATTTACGCTTCGTTTTCCCCTTCGCTAAATGGGCCAACGAGAAACTGCACGATGTCACCGATTTTGCCAAAAAAATTCAGTTTCATCTTAGTGGGTAAGTTAATAAGCAAAAGTGACGTACATATTTGGGGCTCACATGGTCTTACAGGAGCCAATGTACCCATTACGAGTGATTGTTTGGTACGGCTTGTGGAGCGGACGCACCATTGGCCCGTATTACTTTGAAAATGAGGACGCCGCTACCATTACGGTCAATGAAAACACCTATCGCACCATGATAACTGATTTACTTGTACCCGCTTTTCATGGTATTGATGAGAACGATGTTTGGTTTCAACAGGATGGTGCAACTAGACACATATCTCGTGCCACAATCGATTTTTGGCGTGCAACTTTTGATGGCCGTTTAATTTACCGAAATGGTGGTGTCAATTGGCCGCCAAGATGCTGCGAATTGACACCGTTGGACTATTTTCTATGGGGCGTCTTTAAAGAAGAGTATTACGTTGTCAAATCAGAGATGTTTGAAGGCCAACATTTTTGATGCCTTTGCCGAGATACGACCCGATATACTCGAAAAAGTGCACGATAATTGGTCCGATCGAATTAGGTATTGTGAGGTCAGCTGCGGCAGCCATATGAATGGAATAATATTCCATTTCTAACCTTAAAAATTGTATTTCACAACAAAAAAATAAATTTGACAAAATTTCAAACTGTTTTTGTTTTATTCAATCAGGAAATCATAAGAAATCAAAGATATAGGGAAAGATTTGAGGAAAATTTAATAAAAAGGGAGCCCCGAACCCTTATTTTTTATAACAAAACACACAAATGTGAAAAAACAATTTCGTTTCGGTCTCCATAAATCTTTTAGATCTGATAAAAAATAAAGTAGTGGGGGAAGCAACCCCTTGAGTTCTAGGATTCCAAAACAGTTTGTTTTACGATTGGACAATGTTTAGGATTGGAGATATAGTGACGAATCTAACATTTAATTAACATTTTTTCTATTTTGTAATGCGTCATCCAACACGGACTTTTACGGTTGATAACAGCCATCTTTTTAAATATACAGCTGCCAAATTAGCTGTCATTTATTCTGTACGTTTTTTCTAATGGACGATAGTAGATAACGTTATGTGTATGTTCTGGAATAGTTGCCAACGGAGCCTAATTTTTATCGAAAAATCATTTCTGGATGAATGGTTACGTGAACAAACAAAATTGTCGAATTTGTCGTGATATTAATTCCCATGAGATATAAGAACGTTTAATTCGTCCCGAAAAAGTCACTGTTTAGTGTGAATATTAGACTAGAGACGTCATCATCGGTCCATATTTATTTCAGAACGACGATAGCCAGGCCTTAACAGCAAGCAGTATAGGTCCCGTTAGCCTGAATTGAGTGATATGGACACCAACGACCTGCGGTTCCAACAGCATGGCGCTACGTTCCACATTGGATATTCTGCACGAACGATTTAAGGGCATGGTCATCTAATGTCGTAATGTAAACCGGTCACTGCGATCGAGCGATTTGCCGCAGTTAGATTTTTTTCTTGCGTGGTTTTCTGAAGTCACAGGCATATGTGTATAAGCCATAAATCACAGCGCACTCGGAACCAACATTAAAGAGAATTTGATTTATGTGAAATTGGAGAACCAGAGGAGCAGAGGTCCATTTGAGCGAATCTTACAAACTATTATACAATTTCGATGAAATTTTATACTCTTGTCTTTAAGTTTTTTAATTTAAATTTAAAAATAAAAGTCAGCACTTAATGAAAGACTCATCATATAAATATATCAAAATCGAATGAATTTGGGAAATGAATCAAGTGGGTCATACAGCAAGATATAAACTAACTTACTAAATACGCATATGAAACTACAGGACCTACAGGAAGAAAGCAGACTTTGCTGATAAACATTCAATCCGCACATAAAATCAAACTTAAAGCTACTATTTTAAGCTACACGATATGGAAAAGATTTGAGAACACAAAACATGGCTGGTAGTCCTCGAAAACCAATACCTGCCAGGAAGTTTGTTATTCTAATCCTCCAGTAGCTTAAGCCAATCTGGTAAATTCCAAGTATGTATTGAAATAATACGTATTTGATCATCACAACTCTTCGGTCGAATTTACAACGTAGTTTCTCACACCGTATTAAAATACTTATTACGTGTGCGTTAATTTTATTTATAATTGGCGGCACCTATAATTTAAAGTTGACTCCGAATGACAGATTTATGAGAAAGTTTTTATGACAATTTTATTTATATGATGTTCAGATATGCAACTTTATTGCGTAAATCGCAATAAATGCCATTATTGATCTCAATATTTCATATAAAGTTTCAATTAATTATTGCGCAATAAATGCGCAAATTGTTATAATATTGAGTTAAACTTGAAATGCAGCACTGTCATTAGTATGTTCAGTGCGCATATTACAATTATCCGAACACTTTCTGTTGACATTTGAGTCGTCAAACAAAACAAAATAAAAACAATGTTGTTGAAACAACCAGCTGTTTTGTTTACCAGCTGTCAAATGAATATTGAATATGCAGTTGAACTGCGTATATTATTATGTCTGAACACTTAAACTATTGTACTCAATAAACCGAATATTGACTCAATAAAAGTGCATATCTGAACATAGTATTACTCTCATAGTTTTTTGCAGAAGAATGGTGAGAAATATTTATTGAAATAATACTTGAATTCGTCGTCTTTAAAGAAATATGGACCGATGACCTCTCTACTCTGAAATCCACACTAAGCAGTGAATTGAAATAATAAAAGAGTTGAATAACAATACTTTCAAAATAAAATAGTAAGGCAGATACTCTGTTAACACATTTTGCAATCTCAACATTCAGATAAATCCCTGCTTATAAACGCGACCTCATATATTAAATTTACTTTAAAAAACAGTCGTTTATATGCACTCATTTTGTGACAACTTTCTTTCCAAAATTTATCCTGTTCTCTAGCTCTCGCGTTAGTGCGGTTTTACTTTTTTGAATATCTTGAGCGATTGGAAGCCAATGGCCGCCATATGGTAGATTTATTAAAAAAAAGTAGTAAATAAATTGGACAGCGCAATTCGATTCCATAGAATGTTCTTATGGTTTCATTCTCCTTGAAGCAGAGATTGAACTCTATTCCATCTAGAAGACATAACCAATTGAGGCAATGTAATCTGAGATAATTTTTTCCTGATAGAAAACCTACAATCCACCAATGTTTGCCTTTCGTAATTTGTGAAGTTCTTCCTCTACTAATTTGACCTGTTGCAGACATCGGGCGAGACAACGACATACTCTTGACTACAACAGTACTCTTGACTACAACAGTACTCTTGACTATGTATGTCGTTTTGACCAGCCGGCTTTCAATCGAATACGCCATTGCTGTCAATGAGTCAAATAGAATTTTATCAGGATACATGGTTCGCAGCTATTTACTCTCAGGTGTGGGAATTTAATATAAGAATTCCCCGCTCATAAGAACTATCCTGCAAGTATTTTTGAAAGTACTTTTAACCGGAGAATACTGTACTATAATTTAAAATCTTAATTTTTTTTATGCTACAGCCATCATTCGTCTCTTGTGATTGCCCAACAATTATTATTTCAGCTTTAATATTCCCTAAATAGTAAACAAAATTAATTGACTCATTGTACTCCCAGACAATAATGAATATTTCAGAATATTGTGTTCAAGTATTTTGTCATTTTCTTCAAGTGTGTTTATTTTTCGATTGTCAGAAATTGTCCAAAGCAAATAACTCTCACACTGCCTGTAAATATGGAGAAATGTGGAACAATTAAAGCGCCTTGCTATTGTAAGATGGAAGTTGAAATTCTTCTTGGAATAAGAACATAAATTCATTTATAAAGCCCTTGTCATTGCTTTATTGTATTATTTATGAACATTACTTACATACAGTGAGCGTCAAAAGAAACTGAACATTAAAAAAAATAATGTGTGTGAAGATAAATTTGAATTTAAAAACTAAAGACTCAAACCCACACTTTTAGCTGCGCCACTTCTTGTCTCTAACAGGATAAACTTTGCTATTAACACAGCACTGTTAACTGTTTAACCATGACAATAAGTATATTAGTCTTCTACTTCGAATATATTGCATACTATTGACATAAAATACAATTCTCATTATGTTCATTATTATTTGTGAACAAAAGTGTTGAAATATAAAGCATGGTTGGTGGGGATAGAGGACGGAAATTTTTCTTAAATCTCAAAATTATTCCAACTATCAAACTACCACGGTTGGAAACAGAACCCTCTGGACTACCATTTACATATAGCCTGCATGGTGTACTATTTCTTATATGTCCCAAAATCGCCACTGATCTTCTACAGAGTTTTCAATCAAAAAATTGATATTTTCAAAGACAATTTTCATAATACCATATCACTTTATATGGGACTATATTACTGATTGTGTTAAGAGGCCTTGGAACCTTCTTTTGAGTATGATATGGTACTCATAGACCTAGTATATGCCCTAAAATTAGTTCTTAAACAAGTGACCTTGCTCAAATGGATACTGTTAAGCAGTTAACAGTGCTCTGTTAGCGCTAAATGTGGCGCTGCTAATATTTATGGATTCCGTCTTGGATTTTCAAATTCGAATTTATCTTCACACACATAATAAAAAAATAAAAGTATACATTAATAAATTACCGTTATTTTTATTTTCAAATCGTTTCATTGCCAGTTTTTAAAATTGAAACAAGGAAAAAAAATTACAAAAAATATCGAAATATTGTCATATTTTTTCGGACGCTCTCCTTAAGTGGTAAAAGTTGAGATTGGTGCTTGTTAAAATTTTATCCATGCTGTAGTTTCTTTTGACGCTCACTGTATATTGTCACTTCTCTTCCATCTGCATATAATAATTCTATAGCAAGCATCGTATGTCGTATGGCAACGTAATGAAAATGTGAAATGAAGAAAAACTTATCACCAACGACATTAAAGAACAAAGCCTGTGTATCACTCACGCATTCGCTATCTATCCCTCTCTATTTCTCCTACTTTAAACGCTTTTCCTCCCGCAGCAATCACTGGATTTGAAATCGAACAAAGTACCAGTAAATATTTATAATTTTTTTTAAATATTATTTTTTATGTTTTATTATGATTTTTATATCCATTTGTTGTTTTATAAAGACTCAACACAAGAAATCCTAATAAAGATCTGTATGCAGGCAGACAAAAACAACAAGAAAATATAAAAAAGTATGTAAAGAATCAAAACAAAAAGAAATTAAATGAGTTGAACAAAAGTATCGCAGTAAATGAGGAAAGAAAAGAATGGAGGAAAAACAAAAAGAAAAGACTGTAAGCAGCTCTTTAAAAACAATAAAACACAATTACCAGGCATTGTTTAGTTCGGTTTGTGCCTCCATAAGTAGCAACTAACGCATGCCAATCAACTAAAAAGCGAGACAAAAAAAAAACAAAGAAAATAAAAAAGAACAACGAAATGCATAATAGTGGCATTAAATGCATAATCAATGGTGAGTGGTGGTACTAGACACATAATGTACACTACACAGGAAACTGAGAAAAACACGGCCACAATATGATACTATTTCGAGAAAAAAGAAAATTAATTATAAAAACCAAGGGAAAGACTTGATTTTTTATGATCCTTAAATTCGATTTTGTGAAGAAATTTCAAATTTTAAATCCAAGTCGCAAACCATCAATTTTTGGCAGTCATTTTTGTCATTAGCAGTAGAAATTCTAATGTTAACAGAGCAATGTTAACTGTTTAACAGCAACAGTAAGTAGATTAGTCTTCTACTTCGTCAATTATTACAGGCTATTTGCTAATTTTTCAGAGAATTTGTTAATTCTTTTTATGATTATTATTGCCTTTGAATTATAAAATAGAAATACGTACATATAGGATGGTTAGCTTAGGTTAACGTGTAGCTTGCCTTTCACAGGCAAATTGACTCGTTGGCCCATATGGCCCATTGTATTAGGCAGTGTGAGCTAATTCCCCTTGTCATAAGTCGTCATGAGTTTGAACCACCCCAAGCTCCAGACGAAACCAACCAATTCCCTTGGTAACACGTTCGCCACCATGCCCACGTTTTCAAATGTTTTGTCACCCAAAAACTGATGATTTCTGGGCAGGGCACTCACATAAGAGGCGTTGTACTGATTCCCTTTTTTCTACTTTCTGGCAGCTTATGCAATAATCATGATGGGGTAGACCAAGCTTGTCAGCGAAACTGCCAATAGCGTAGTGTCTCGGTAGAATTCCTGAGTGCTGACCGTTCTCTTGTCGAACTCAAGTAGTTCTCTTGTTTTCCTGCTGTCTACTGCTGGACACAGCAGTGTTAAAATTCGGCAACCTGACATGTAGGACCACCTATGGTTTATTGAATTCCATGCTGTTTTTTCCTAAACATCTTCGATCCCTTCCGTGTTAGTTCGTCTGCATTTTTAATTTCCTTTCATGCCACATTGGCTATGGGATGGTTGTTGGAGGAGAAATTTTCTAAGATATCCCACTACTACGGTTGGGAAACAGTGAAACAATCACTTTTTTCGAATGCAATACGAATACGGAGGTATGCGACAATTTTGCTTGTTGACGTAATCACTGGGTGAGAAATGCTGAAGTCATATTTATTCGATAAATTGGCGTTTAAAGTGTGGTGCTTTAGCATCCAATCATCATATTTTTGGCCTTGTGAATGGGTAGTCGACTTTAATTGTTGTGTGGCCCGATTGCAAAGAACGCCGAGGAACCGATAATCCGCTATAATTTCTCTAAAAAAGCAATATTTTCGGCAGTGCTTATACGGGTATTTGGTTCATAGTCCTCATCACAGTTATAAAGATTCCATTTTCTTCGAATATTTTTATAATTTTACCAATTATCGATTATGGCGACCATAATCACCATATAAAGACTACATTTAAATTATTTTAAGCTCTTCGTAAAATATAATGTTTTTTTATAATTATACCGATCGACAGTCGTCGTATTGCAGTAGTCCGAGAGCCCATGAGTCAAACCACAGCTCAGACAACACAAACAAAACGAAATATGAAAGAAATATATCTTTTTCAGTGTCTTTCTCTCGACACATTTCTGGCAGAAATTCTAGGAGCAAATAAAATAGCTATTAAAAGTTTTTTAAATCTGTCCCGTCTTTTAAGAATGAATTTAACATACCCAACATAGGTCTTTGTGAGAAGCATGGTTGTTAACCGAACTAAAGAGTTCAAATGTCCAATTAAGTTAAGTAATATCGATCGACACAATATTAGTGTTCGTTTGTTTCGTTTCGTAATAATTCCGAACTTTTTGATAACCCAAGTGCGAATATTATAATTTTGTGAATGCCAACAACGGTAAGGTACACTAATGTACATTTTTTCTCGTCACAATTCCTATAAAAAATGTCACAAATTAAAATGTATACAATGCAAGTTTTTTTAGTCACCACATATTTATCTTAGTTTCCAACCACTCACGTTAATTTTTCAGTAAACAATTGGGCAATTCACACGACTTTGTATCGTGTATGTTGTATTGAATACATTTGTCTGTTTGTGAACGCTCAATGCTATGCTGTATTGTGTATCTCGTGGCATTCAAACAATTTGATAGCTCGAATCCAACACAACTTTTTACAAACATATGAAAACATATACACATTTTTTTCATTCACACAATTTGATACCACGAAACCAATAAACTTTTAAACACATATGGAAAAAATGTGTATAAGCGTATCCGATTTTTATATGAAAAATATCAACAACAATCATACACTCATGTATGTTCTTCCGACAATACAATGAATACAACGATACAACGGCTTGTGTGAATTGACCAAATCAGTTGAAGTTAAATTAGAATCACAAAAAATGTACCACATTGGTAAAGGATGGTAAAGTTTTAGGCAACCAATTGCATATTCGATAAAAATTTAGTCAAATTGCATACATACATAATCGGTCATTACAACCCTTTAGCCTGGACAACGACCTAGCTTCTTACACTACTTATCTTGTTGTGTGTTAATTTTATACCTGATTGGCGGAACCTACAGTTTAAAGTCGGCAATGATTGCCAGAAATCTGCTAAGAGAAAGTCGCCGTAGAAGTTTTCTTCATACTTCGTTTTGTTGGAGATGTCTGACCAGGGAGTTTTCTACCCTGGCCTCTCGTCTAACACGCCAACACACTAACGAATAGACTACGGTGACTTCTCGTTTTTGTATTATCATTATTATATTCGATTTATTTGATGTGCAATAGACACATATGTATATTTAATTCTCCGAAAACTAAAGTTTCTTTCCTTTTCTCCTTTAAGCTATGCAGATGCAGTGATATAGGTTAGGTTACAGTACCCGGTGCTCGAATTGACCCATTGTACAACGTCCTAGCTTCTTACACCACTTATTTTATGTGTGTTAATTTTATACATGAGTGGTGGGACCTACAGTTTAAAGTCGACTCCGAACGACAGAATTTTGAAAAAACAGAAAGACAGAATTTTGAGAAACTTTTCATGGCAATTTTATTTACTCTCAGAGTTTTTGCCAGAAATCTGCTGATAGGAAGTCGCCGAAGAAATACTTTTTGTATTTTGTCTTGATGTCTGGCCTGGCTTTACGTGTAAAAAGCCAAAACACTACCTACTAGATTACGGCGACTTCAAAAATAAAGTGCTAAAAGAAACATAAGAAATCCCCAATGTATTACCACTTGTAGGGTACAAAAAGGCTATAAAAAGGCTGCATATGCATAGTCGCAAAGAAAAATATATCATCATTACGCCAAATCTAAATGAGCGTATAAATGCGAATGTTGATTATTTCTTATGCGAAATGCATAAACTAGTAAACGAACGTACTTTATTGGGCATATCAACTACAGTAAATGTGGTATTGTAGCTCGATACGAAAGTATGTATGTAGTTGTGTATTATGTGAGTGAGTTTATGGGAAGTGTATCTACAATGTTTATTTTGTTGCACATAGTAAATGTTCATAAATACTGTATGCATACAGATGCAGGCAAAATGCATTTGGTATCCCAAAAAATATATGAGTACTGAACTGCTGTAGTTCGTCGCTTATACCATCAGTGAGTCAGTCATTCAAAATGCGATAACATCATTATCGTAAACATTGTAAAAGCAAACAAACAAATGCACAGACGCACACACACTCATAAGTGATATTGTTTTGGAATTGCTGTGAATTGTGAATACAAGGGAGTAGGCCCAATTTACAGAAGCGCTTGCCAGCAACACTAACAATAACATTGTTAAACAAGTAGCGCAATATCATCATCGAACCCTCTGCATTAAATGCCACAAAATTCGATTGTGCCCCCCCCCTCCATTTGGCATGGGCGATGAGATACACTATCGTCAAACGATTAAGGATTTGGGGTCAGTCATATGAGTCGGCAGCGATGCTTATGTTGTAAACTATTGCCATTTGAAAGTTTTGTATAGCTCGTGCGTAGCAGATTAGCTACTGGGTGTGTATACAAATGTTGACAATATTTGGAAAAAATGTTTTCTTTTAAATGATTTAAATATTAAAAACTCGTGGATATTTATGTATGTAGTTAATTATTATATTAAAGCATTATATGTAATTGTAATTAATGTATATAATTGTAAGTAAAGGTTGGGCCATCTATCGGTTTCAATATGAACCATCGGTTATTTCGAATCTGGCAATACTTATGTCATTTTATTCTGTCGCAAAATTTACAAAATCCACTGAACATGATAAATCGAATTAGAAGTCGACGAAGTCTAGGAAGCGGTGTGTTGGCTTATTAGACGTGAGACCTCGATTCAAACCTCAGGACAGACGGACGTCTCCAACTGAACGAAATATCCTCTTAACAGATTTTTGGCAAAAACTCTGGGAGTAAATAAAATTGCCATGAAAAGTTTCTCAAAAATCTGTCGTTCGGAATCGACTTTAAACTGTAGTTAACACACACAACATAAGTGGTATGAGAAACTAGGTCTTATTCCTGACTAAAGGGTTGTAAAGGCCAATTATGTACATATAATGAATCGATATGCCCTTGAGCAACCTTGATATTTATTGGGCCAACTAGAAACTGGACGATGATGACGATCTTACCAAAAAACCATCTTTTCGCTTGAAGCTCATTTTCATCTTGTTTAGTACGTTAATAAGCAAAATTGCCGTATTTGGGGCTCAGAAAACCCACACATAGTCTTACTTGTAGTCTGGCTTGTGAAGCAGAGGCATCATTGGCTCATAATTCTTTAAAAATTAAAACGGCGCAATCATTACGGTCAATGAAGACACCTATTGCTCCGTGATAATCAATTTTTTTTCAATCGCTTTTCATGGTACTGATGTGAACGATGGTTTCAACAGGATGGTGCAACTTGCCACACGCGTCATGCCACAATCGATTTATTGCTTTAAACGTTTGATGGTCGTTTAATTAGCCGAAATGACGATGTCAATTGGTCGCCAAGAAGCTGCAATTTGACACCGTTGGACTATTTTCTCCGGGGCGCCGATAAAGAAAAGTGTTATGCTGACCAATGTTTAAAAATTCAGTACTTTTGTACTTTTTTATTATTGTATTATTATTATTTTATGACTTGCGCTTTTCAACTATTAATGCATTAGCAACATGTTCAACGCAATGCTAAAGGTAGAATTAGGCTTTAGCCCCGCTTAGCCAAACGTCCACTGAACGTACGTTCGTTTTTAGAATACGAAAAGCAATGATTAATCCTGCCGAACTATAATGTAATTTGGGTAAGCATTTAGCTCTTAATATGCTAGAAACGAACGTACGTTCCGTCGACGTTTGACTAAGCGGAGCTTCTGCACTGTTTCATTCCGCATCAACGGTTTTTGTTTTGTATTGTATGAGAATCATGTATAAGTCGTTAGTTTCTCTTTTCTGTTCGGTAAGTGAAATATAAAAATTATTTTTTACAAAAGTACCATTTGATGCAAAATAAGTACTCTTTCAGTTATAGTTTAGTACCACTTCAAAATTCCAATTTTGCAACACTGCTATGAAATGATAAACACTGATTTAAAAACAATCAAAAAACAAGTTGCCAGATTATCAAAAATTTGTTGCATTGTTTCGATGCGAATAGGTATGTACATATGTATGTATATATATGTTTGTATGTATCTATGTTTTGTTGTTTCTCACTTCTATAGGCGTATATATTTGCTTAATATTTGCTTATCGCTTGACTTAAACAGGATGTTGCCAGTTTCAATGCAGTAATAAATAAGCAGGATCGAATTAATTTCCAAACTAAAGTGTTTAGTATTGAACAAATTCTGTTAGAGAACGGTTGTAAGTTGTTAAGAATAGTGCAGCGAAATGTCGGAAAAATATGGAAATCCTAGTGCCAGTTATAATATTCCATTAAACAACTGTACGAGTGATACGATATTTCGCATAGGTTGTGCCCACCTCTATCATTTTCTTAACATAAACAGCGAGTAAGTGTGTGTTAAGAAAAAAAAAAAAAGATTCTTCTCAAGTCGTCAATTTTTTGTATTTATTGGCATTAGAACGGCCGATTGCAAGCCCATGATGCTTAAAATGCATTTGGAACTTGATGACTCACCATCAATTGGAGAAGCTGAAGAGCGAAACATTGAATACAAAAATTCTAATAACAGCTGGAGACAATCTGTACAACAACTCGAAGAAGAGATGAAAGCGTTAAAAAGTGCCTTACTCCAAGTAAATGATGATGTAAATCGTATTGATAAGGCTCCTGATGTTGACAATAATGCAACGCAAGAATCAAACTCTAACAAACAAGTGAACAATCAAAACAAGTTAAGCGGTGAACTTAATGATACTGAAAATGTTGCCAGTGCCAGCGAAGAACATCCTACGAACACCATACCAGAGGAAAAGCCAGAAGTTATTGATTTAAGAGATAATTGTGTTTACGTACAAAATTTTAAATGTTCTGATTCAAGTTTGGATAAGGCTTTCGGTAATGTTCGCAAATTAGCGAATGAAATGAATGTAGAAATTCCTCACGATTCTGTCTCTCATATAGACGTGTGGAGGAACTTCAAGGGTAATCTTGACTACTATGTTTACTTTTCGGATGCGGGTATTAAAGAAGAATTTCTAAAGAATAGACATTTTTGCGCATACAATCCAGAGACAAGTCCTTTAAGAATATTCGATTATAGTTATTGGGGCATTGTTGACATTAAAAATGTTCAATCTTCTGATTTGAGTTTGGCGACGGCCTATGTTAATGTGATTGGAATAGCGAAAAAAATGGGAATAACCAATATTTCGGATGAAATCGATCAGATAGACGTGTTTAGTACAAAACCAAATTTTCTTACTTATTCTGTTCGGTTTAATAGAGAGCGTAGGAGAAAGCTATTTCTACAAAGAAAATATCTTTTAAAACAATTTCCAGAAACAAAATCTTTAGAAATTTCAGATGAAGGTGGACATATATTACATTTACGTAACGTAAACAACATTAGCATGACTGTAGGTGGTGCTAATGTTGTTGGGGTGGCGGAGCTAATTGGTTTGTCATTACCCACCGATAATTTGAAACGAATATATGTTCTTAATCATTTTCCTCATTTTATTGATAATTTTGAATTTTCTTTAATTGTTGAGTTTTCTACCAAGCAAGTAAAAGATAAGTTTCTAAAAGAAAATGAAAACTTAATGCGAATGATATTTCCAAAACATGTTATTGAAATTACGGATATTAATGTAGAAAAGAACGTTGTTTCGATAAAGTATAAAGATAATTATGTAGCCGCTGCTATTAGTTTTATTGGATTAGCGAAACAGCTGGGTTTCTCACTTACTCCTGATCAAATTCAATATTTCTTTGATTTGTCAAAATTCATTGACTAAGCATGTACTCAGAGGAGCGAATAGGAGTGAAAATTTACATTTCCAGAGACCACATACAAGTTTATTTTTAACATTTTCTTATTTCCTATTATATTACATATCCAATAACAATGCATGCCCTTATGCATATGTCGACACTTTTAAAAGGGGTTTCTTTAATTTCTTTTTTACATTTAAACAAAACTAATTTTTTTTATTGCAACTTGAATTCAAGGAATATGTTTCTTTATTTTAGTATTAATTATTCTATTATTTTCTGCAATTAATTATCTTTATTTTTTCTAATTAATTTTAAATAAAGGCGATATTTGTTTTTTTAATAAACTGTGTGTCTTACAATTGATTTCTTCTGTTTAGCTTCACTAAACACTGTTCATGTACGCAATGGTCTCAACAATTGCGTTTTACTTAAACAGTGTCTCATGCTAAAGGTTTCAATTTCGTCTCCGGATCTCGGTTAAGATATTGTCAACTGCCATACAAAGCTTCATGAACTACTGGGTGTTCGAGAAGTTGGGCTACACAAATTGTCTGTAGTTGGCTATAAAATGCAATTCCTTGTTAATATGAACTGCTTTAGTTACATATATACATTGGTCATTACAACCCTTCAGTCAGTATTAGCATGTACTCAGAGGAGCGAATAGGAGTGAAAATTTACATTTCCAGAGACCACATACAAGTTTATTTTTAACATTTTCTTATTTCCTATTATATTACATATCCAATAACAATGCATGCCCTTATGCATATGTCGACACTTTTAAAAGGGGTTTCTTTAATTTCTTTTTTACATTTAAACAAAACTAATTTTTTTTATTGCAACTTGAATTCAAGGAATATGTTTCTTTATTTTAGTATTAATTATTCTATTATTTTCTGCAATTAATTATCTTTATTTTTTCTAATTAATTTTAAATAAAGGCGATATTTGTTTTTTTAATAAACTGTGTGTCTTACAATTGATTTCTTCTGTTTAGCTTCACTAAACACTGTTCATGTACGCAATGGTCTCAACAATTGCGTTTTACTTAAACAGTGTCTCATGCTAAAGGTTTCAATTTCGTCTCCGGATCTCGGTTAAGATATTGTCAACTGCCATACAAAGCTTCATGAACTACTGGGTGTTCGAGAAGTTGGGCTACACAAATTGTCTGTAGTTGGCTATAAAATGCAATTCCTTGTTAATATGAACTGCTTTAGTTACATATATACATTGGTCATTACAACCCTTCAGTCAGTATTACGACCTAGTTTCTCACACCACTTATGTTGTGTGTGTTAGTTTTATACATGAGTGGTGGGACCTACAGTTTAAAGTCGACTCCAAACGGCAGATTTTGAGAAACTTTTCATGGCAATTTTATTTACTCTCAGAGTTCTTGCCAGAAGTCTGCTGAGAGGAAGCCACAGAAAAAATACTTTTTGTATTTTGTTTTGATGTCTGGCCTGTGGCTCGAACCCTGGCTTTACGTCTAATAAGCCAACACACTACCTACTAGACTACGGCGACTTATATGAACTGCTTTATTGCCTGTTTATGCTTCACTTTCTTAAAAGTCACTGTTAACTTCACAATATTCCCTAAAAAGTTGTTCGCATTTCAAAATGAACGAAAATGCGACATATTACCGCCGTATTATACTTTTCTGCTATAGAAATGAAAACGCTTGCCAAACCGTAAAGTAATTTCGGTAAGCATTTGCATTGCTCTTCACATGCTAAACGAACGTATGTTACATTACGTTCCATCGACGTGACTAAACGGGGCTCTTACGTTTTGTTACGTTCCGAATCAGTTGTTTTTGTCCTGTACTGTATACTAAATATAATTAAATAAATAGTCCAGTAGGTAATGTGTTGGCTTACTAGACGTGAGGCCACGATTCAAACCCCTTCATCAAAACGAAATTTAAACAAATATTTTTCCGGCGATTTCCTTCTGGCAAAAATTCGGAGAGTAAATAAAAATTGCCATGAAAAGGTTCTCAAAAATCTATAGTTCGGAGTCGACTTTAAATAGTAGGTCCCGCCAGTATAAAATTAACAAACACAAAATAAGTGGTGCGAAAAGTTAGGTTGTAATCCTGATTGAAGGGTTACAGTGACCAATCATGTAGTATGTATGTGTGTATCTTTTACAAAAGTACTATTTGATGCAAAAAGTACTTTTTCAATTATAGTTCAGTACCATTTAATCTGTGACGTTTAATTAAAGAATCGAAATACGAACACGAAGTTTACTGAGATTAGAGTCTGTTCTGATTCTAAGTGAGAATAAAAATGTTCCGCAGCATCATTTAAACTGTATTTTGGAATCGTTTAATGCCCTAAAATTTTGCTACTCCAACATTAATTCGATTTTGTGGTATATAAGGCAAGACAAAATATCGGGTCCGCCATCTAACGTTTTTTTTCAATTAGTACTTATTTCGTGGATGGTAACACTTAGCTCATGTCTGATTTGACAGATAATTAGTTTTATCCTTCCGCTGAACGAATATGGTTGTGTATACGCTTGAACAACGCTGGGAAATATTGCGACATTACTTTGCAAATCATGGTAATGTTGCAGAATGTGTGCGAAAATTGCGTACGGATTTTGGAAGAAGAGAAGCGCCGTCAGCTCCGTATGTCCGTTATCTTGTGAAAAAAGTGAAAGAAACTGGCATCCTCATCGATAAACCAGAGCGTGAAAAGCCAAAAACAGTGCGTACACCCGAGAAAGTGCAGAAAGTGTGCGTTTAGCGCCATCAACATCAATTCACCGTCGTTCTCAACAATTGAAATTTTCGCATTTGGGGCACAGAAAACCCGCACGCATACATTGGAAAGCCGACGACGTAATTGGGCCATTTTTCTTCGAAAATGAACAAGGAGTGGCCGTTACAGTCAATGGCGATCGTTATTGGGCCATGTTGAACGAATTTTTGTTCACAAAAATTGAAGAGGAGGATTATCAGCCGCAGAGCTGATGTCGTTTGGCCACCTCGGAGCTGCGATTTGACTACGTTGGAATATTATTTGTGGGGTGCCGTCAAAGATAAGTGTTACGCCGACAAGCCAGAGACAATTGACGCTTTAAATATATTAAATTAAATAAATTATTTTAAAATAATTTATTTTTAAATAAATTAAATATTCGTGAAGCCATTGGTGAAATACAGCTGCACACAATCGATAATGTGCTTAAAAATTGGACCGATCGTGTGGGCTACTGCATGGCCAGCCGAGGCAGCCATTTGAATGAAATTATTTTCCATTATTAACCGGAAGGATTGTACTTGCAAATAAAAAAAGAACTTTGAGAAATTATTCAGTAGTTTTTTTTTTAAAGCATATTCAAAAAAAAAGTTATTTGGCGGACCCTTTATTATTTTATTATGATTTAAAAAAGTATAATAAACCATTCTATTCCCTAGATTCAATAAACATGCCAAACACTCCCACCCACATTAAGAGTAGGCTATTTTCCATGTTGGCTCTGCTTACAATTTTGGCTTCAAACATGAAATTTTTATTGTCTTTCGCCTGAAGAAAAACTGAAAAAATATAATCTGGCATAAAAATAGGATGACATAGCGATAATCGCAAATAAATCACTACAAGTCTCTAAAGCAATTTAATAATAATTGTTTATAGAATTTTTTAAACTAAAATTACAAAACCAGTAAATGAAATATTTCCATTTAAACAGTCATCTTGAAATTAACCACGGCAATTATTCAACAACAAAGACGGATTATTGCACGATGAATGTTTTGCCTTCAAATATAGAAGGGGAAATTATTAATTCTATTATTGTTGATAGACTAGAAGTCAATGTCAAATAATGCAGCTAAAGTTAATTACTATTTACATATATTTGCTTTACGTACTTACTTACCTAATTGGTTATTACAATCCTTCAGTCAGGATTACGACCTAGCTTCTCACACTAATCACGTAGTGTGTACTAATTTTATCCATGAGTTCTGGAACCTCTCAGAGTTTTTGCCAGAATTATGCTGAGAGGCAGTCGCCGAAGATATATTTTTCAATATTTCGTTTTTCTTGGAGATGTTTGAGTTGGCGTTTGAAACACGAGCTCGTGTCTAATAAGCCAACAAGCTACTAGACTACGGCAATTTTGCTTTAAAAGTTCACCAAACCTGTATAGTGCGTAAGTTCAAAGTGAAGCAAAAAAAAAATTTTTTTTTGATAAGTTTTTTCTTTTTCAAAAAAGGTTTCTTTAAAAGCTTTATATTACTAGAAACAGAATAACGCACATCATTAAAGAGTCTATACCTCAAATTTTTCAGACTTATATCGTGCACATACATAATTGGTCATTACAACCCTTCAGCTAGGATTACGACCTAGTTTCCCACACCACTTATACTGTGTGTGTTAATTTTATACATGAGTGGTGGGACCTACAGTTTAAAGTCGACTCCGAACGACAGATTTTTGAGAAACTTTTCATGGCAATTTTATTTACTCTCAGAGTTTTTGCCAGAAATCTGCTGAGAGAAAGTCGCCGAAGAAATACTTTTTGTATTTTGCTTTGATGTCTGGCCTGGGGCTCGAACCCTTTACGTCTAATAAGCCAACACACTACCTACTAGACTACGGCGACTTCCTGTAATGCAACCTAGTCAAATATTCGATTTGGTTTCGGTAATTCTGGATACCCTAAAATTGTCGATAATGTTTCAAAATCATGTAGAAAAGTCGTTTTGAGAGACCTATTTTGATTGCCGTTTTAACTACTCGAATAACATTGATGCAAACAGATGTATAATGTATACCCATACATACATACAATTTAAGACTAAAAAGCTTCATACACCAATCTTCCATCAAAGCAAATTCGATCCAGATGATGGCTGTTGATCAAATGTAGCAATGACAAGAAAATGATTATGAAAACAGACCGCAGAGAATTATTTCCTACTACCAGTTGCCTCGAATTATTGCTTTACGGCTATGAGGCCAACCGCTTTAACCAATAAAATATAAATTCCTTAGGTCAGCACTGAAAGTGACTATCACTAACCTTAAGAAATCTTATGTCTACAGTTTATAATAGAGACTACCGCATTTTATTTTTTCAGAACGAAATTCTGTATTTTTGTAAAAGAAAATCATTTCATTAAGCGCCCTACGAATTTTACGATATATGGATTTCAATCAGTTTCTCCTAACTATAACACTTTTTTGTTTTCAGAAAAGAATTACATAAAGAGAGGTTACTTTCCAGTCTTACAAATGATCCAATGTCAGTGACTGGCGGTGAAAATTATATGCCCATGAGATTTGATTTTAATGAAATTGAAATTACTGACCTCAACTCAAAGATGATTCAAAGTGTTGATAAAATTAGAATCAAAATGTTTTTAGGAATGCATACTATAGAGGATTCCTGCACCTTTTACAGGAATCTCTGTGCCTATGGACGAATGTAAATCTATGAATTTCATTATCAAAATTCGTACTACATGAAAAATGTATTTCTTCAGCGACTAAGAATATTTTTAACCCAATATGTACGTTAACAAACCGAGATAGTTCAAGAGCTGCCAATGTACCCTGAAAGATGAACTGTTTGCTGAAGTTTATTGACTGCCATCATAATTGTACTGTACTCGTCTACGAACGACGAAAATCACAACGTTACAGTAAATGTAGCAAAATATCATGCAATGAATACAACTTTTTTTGTTTGCTTAAATGGTATTGGAGTTGGTCAACATGTGGTTTCATATTTTGGAGCGGCCTATTGGCAATCAAAATCATGCAATTTTACCCCACTAGACAATTTTTTTTGGACAACCAACACTCAGGGGATGCCCCGTTCTCATGCAGTGCATTGTGTTGGCATTAGGAAAATAAGGGGTAGTGTTTGTGGACACTAGATTTGAATCTCTTTATATTATAAGTGACAGAAAAGTCCTCTGCAGAAAGGTGGTACTACATTCGAATAGTCCGGCTAAAAAAATTTAGTCTGTAATGCAGTGCACGATCCAGCAAAGAATGTGCTTGCAAAGAAAGACTAGTGTTACGCAGGAATACATGATTCTCGGGCAGAAGTCTCCTTATTTTGCTTGAGCACAAGCCACAATACGGTGTGGCTCCAATGAATCAATAGAGTTGGATATCCCACCATCATTAATAAGCACCTTCGCCCTCTCCTATATGCCGTGGAGAAGCTAAAAAATAGACTTCAAGGCACCGGCACGCATGCATGAGAGTTGTATTAAATTTTTTTGTGGATACGCGAGTATAGGGTCCGCCAAATAACTTTTTTTTTGAAAATGCTTTAAAAAAACTACTGAATATTTTCTCAAATTTCTTTTTTCCGGTTAGGGTGCCCTGGTAGTCTAGTGGGTAGTGTGCTAGACTATTAGCGTGAGGGTCGTGGGTTCGATTCCCACCAGACTCTGGTCTGTGACACTACACCGAACAAATAGTCAAATTACTTCGCTCGTATATAATTAGGATATAATTTGTAATTGTATTGTAATTAATAAATAAATAAATAAATAATCCTTCCGGTTAATAATGGAAAATAATTGCATTCAAATGGCTGCCTCGGCTGGCCATGCAGTAGCCTACATCAGAAGTTGCCGATTTTGGCAAAAAAAAAATCATATTTTCAGATGAAGCTCATTTTGATTTTGGCGGGTATGTAAACAAGCAAAATTGTCGCATTTGGGGCACAGAAAACCCGCACGCATACATTGAAAAGTCGACGCACCCAAAACTAGTCACAGTTTGGTGCGGATTTTGGTCCAGAGGCATAATTGGGCCATTTTTCTTCAAAAATAAGCAAAGAGTGGCCGTTACAGTCAATGGCGATCGTTATCGGGTCATGCTTAACGAATTTTTGTTCACAAAAATTGAAGAGGAGGATATGGGCAACATTTGGTTTCAACAGGACGGCGCTTCGTGCCACACAGCCGAAGCTACACTTGATGTTTTGCGCCCTGTTTTTGAAGATCGCATTATCAGCCGCAGAGCTGATGTCGTTTGGCCATCTCGGAGCTGCGATATGACACCGTTGGACTATTATTTGTGGGGTGCCGTCAAAGATAAGTGTTACGCCGACAAGCCAGAGACAATTGACGCTTTAAAGGACAATATTCGTGAAGCCATTGGTGAAATACAGCTGCACACAATCGATAATGTGCTTAAAAATTGGACCGATCGTGTGGGCTACTGCGAGGCAGCCATTTGAATGAAATTATTTTCCATTATTAACCGGAAGGATTGTACTTGCAAATAAAAAAGAAATTTGAGAAAATATTCAGTAGTTTTTTTAAAACATTTTCAAAAAAAAAAGTTATTTGGCGGACCCTTTATATCCTAGCTAAGCTAGTCACAATTCTAGTCATGGAATGCAAAATTACAACTAATGTTGAAATATAGGACTAAATGTTAGAAAAAATTATAGTATTCTCCGGATATAAGCATCCCGGATATAATAGTTCCCCTCTTAGTAGCTGTGAAAATTATGCAATCTTGATTTTTGCTTGAGAATGTATTGAAGATAATTAGATGTGTACATCCCGCTTTTAAGAATTCTCCGCTTATAAACACAGAAAATTGTACTTCATACTATAAAATTACTTAAAAATAATCGTTTATATGCACCAGCTTCGTGACAACTTTCTTTTCCAAAATTGGTTTTGCTCCCTAGCTCCCTCGTTTGGTTGCTGGATTTCTTTTTATGATGATAGGTTAAGTTATTGTCTTATACTGATGAATGCAACTCTTGAAAGCCAATATTCAGCAGATTTATTAGAAAAAATAGTTAAAAATTTGAATATTCCCTTCTTCTACTAATCCGGCCTGATGCTGGTCTCCGGTGAGTCAACGACCAAACTCCCTGCTTAGTTAACGCTACAATATAACTCTTGACGATGCCTATAAAGTCTGCTACGGATCTATGTATATCCTTCAGCAATTTGTTCTTAGTGATCCCGAAGTAGACACGAGGACCACACCAAGTTACATCATAACATAATTGGTTATTACAACCCTTCAGTTAGGATTACGACCTAGTTTCTCATACCACTTATGTTGTGTGTGATAATTGTATACATGAGTGGCGGGACCTACAGCTTAAAGTCGACTCCGAACGACAGATTTTTGAGAAACTTTTCATGGCAATTTTATTTACTCTCAGAGTTTTTGCCAGATATCTGCTGAGAGGAAGTCGCCGAAGAAATTCTTTTTGCATTTTATTTTGATGTCTGGCCTGGGGCTCGAACCCTGGCTCTTTGTCTAAAAAGCCAATACACTACCTACTAGACCACGGCGTCTTCACACCAAGTTCTAGGAGATAATCAAAGTGCTCTTCGCCCAACTGGAATTCCATACAATGAGAGGCCAGTGCTGTCAATGAAGCAGCACTGGACCGAAGATCTTACGTAGAGCTTTTCTCTCGAATACTCTCAAGGCTGCTGCATCAGTGCTTAATAGTTTCCACGCCTCTGCACCATAAAGAAGCACGGGTAGAATGAGCGTCTTGTAGAGTATTAGTTTTGTCGTACGAGAGAGGTCTCTGCTACTCAATTACTTATTGAGACCATTGTAGCACCTGTTGCCAAGAGTGATCCTGCGCTTGATCTCCAGACTGACATCATTTTTGGTGGTAACGGCGGAGCCAATATAAATAAATGCCTTGACTATATCGAAAGTATAGTTATCAGCCGTAATCTGATATCCAATATGATGCACGTCTCTACTTGTTGATAACATATACTTCGTTTTACCCTCTTTTACTGCCAGACCCATCTTAGTAGACTCCCGTTCAATAGCACTAAAGGCAGCAGTAACATCTCGCTTGGTCAATGTCGTCAGCGTACGCAAGCAACTGGATGCTTTATTGAAAATTAGTGCCATTGCTATGCACTCCCGCCTTGCGCAGAACACTCTCTATGACGAAGTTGAGAGTGAGGTCGCATGATATAGGATCGCCTTGTCGGAAACCTAGCACGGTGTTAAAAGATTCGGAGAGGTCCATTCTTATCTTGACGGAGCTGCTGGAATTGCTCAACGTCTTTCTGCATAGCCTTATCAGCTTCGCAGGTATACCGAGCTCAGACATTGAGGCAAAAACACGATCCCTTATGGGGCTATCGAAGGCACAACTTGTTTTTCGTGGGTCTCTGCCAAGATTTGACGGAGTGTGAATGTCTGGTCGATGGTGGACTTGCTAGGTCTGAAGCCACACTGATAAAATCCAATCAGTGTTTTGACGAATGGCTACAGTCGTTCCCGCAATACGCCCGTAAAAACACTATATGCGATAGGGAGAAGGCTTATACCACTGTAGTTGCCGCATATCGTATGGTCTCTCTTTTCCAGGACAAGGCAGAGGACACTGAGGTTCCAATCGTTGGGCATACCTTTGTAAATAAGCTGGTGCATGCGCCCTACCAACTCATTGCTTCCGGTCTTAAACAATTCAGCGGGGATTCAGGACCGGTAGCTTTATTGTTTTTAAGACGCATTGTTGCGACTTTGACCCCTTCATGGCTAGGCGGCGAAATCTCTCCTATAAAAATATGAACTGAGTGTTTTACTGTAGAGGCCAGGATTTCTATGAGAAAAATTATCCATTAAATTAAATAACAATTTCTTTATTATAAAAAAAGGAATTGTTTTTTGGATAAATTTATTTCATTCGTAAACAATATCATTTTAAATACAATTAAAATATTAATGGAATATAATTTCATTAAACTGAACAAATTTACTTATAATTGTTTGCTACTAATTGCCTTTTGTAATGCCGCTTATTTAGTATGTGCGTTTGTTATAATTTTAATGCATTACAATGCAGTTAAATAATTGATTATTTGTTACAATAAAAACAATACATAAGTAGAAGTGTGTTTAACTATTCCTATATTATAATCCGCCATATCATGTATTGCCATTGTCGTAGAGTGTAATTAACATTTCAGCACATTTGAACGATAAGAATAATTTTTTAAATTATAAATTTGAATAAATAAACATTTAATATGAAAACCATGACAATTAATTTTCATTAAATTTCATTAATTTTAATCACAAATCTTATCAGAGACAAAATCCCTTGTTGTCGGAAATTAATAATATTCCGACGATTATCTATTTGTGTACATATTTATAAATAAGTGTGGAGTGTGTGTGCATGAAATATAAAAAATTAAAATAAAAATAAAAATTATTTTGTTTTTTTTGTTTGTATTTTTCTTCAGTAAGCTTGTAATTGTTAAAACATATTATGCGTGCCACCGTGTAAATGCGTAAACTAAAGTGAAGCTGATAAAACTTTACAATTAGAAACGCAGCCGTCATTCCATGTCCCATTAACTCTCTAAAAATAAACTCCTCCATTAAATTAAAGTGTAACATAATTCATTGGAAATATTTTTTATTAAAAAACTGACATCTTCTCACATACAAGAGTACGCATTATGCTTGTCTATGTTATACATATGTGAACGAAGCATTCTTATTTCTAATCATTTTATTTGTATTGGGGGCTAAAGAGTGACCCCAATTGAAAAATTTTAAATAAATTTGCTCTATAAACAGCATAAATATTATTGTCTGTCACTCATCGCATAGGAATAATATTTTATGTATATGCGATAAAAGTTTTCAAAATTACAATTACATGCAGTGAGCGTCAAAAGAAACAGTACATTAAAAAAATATATACATACATAAATGACTTACCATTATTTTTAGTTTAAAATTGTTTCATTGCCAGTTTTAAAAATGGACACAAAAAAATTTCGAAATATTGTCACTTTTTAAGTGGTAAAAGTTGAGTTTCGTGATTGTTAGAATTATTTTCTGAGTGTACAGATTTTTGATGCTCACTGTACATAGGAAATAATAAAAAAAGAAAAAGAATTTAAAACAAAATCAATTCTTTTTAATGACATTAATGGCTTCATGTAAATCAGCAACGTCAAATTGCTTGGGATAGAAAAGTTCTAATCACTTAATGTCATGTCCGCTTTGTAAATTGGATATATAGTGTGTTATTTTAAGGGGTTTAGAAGTTGAATGGCAAAACAAGACAGAAATATTACATATACATACATAATTGGTCATTATTAGTCAGGATTACGACCTATCTCCTCAAATCACTTATGTTGTGCATGTTATTTTTATACATGAGCGACGGGACCTTCTATTTAAAGTCAATTTCTAACTGTAGACTTCTGAGAAACTTTTCATGGCAATTTTTTATTTACTCTCAGAGTTTTTGCTAGAAATCTGCTGAGAGCAACTCTCCAAAGGATTTTTTTCATATTTCGTTTTGTGTGAGATAACTGACCTAGTATATGAACCGTGGCCTTATGTCTAATAAGCCTACTATACTACGGCGGATAAAATATTGTTGGAATTAATTTCTTCCTCATTATAATCTGGTATATAATTTCCAGGCATTTATTATTAAAACATGATTTTTGATATGCGTTCTTCTAGAATATAAGTTATGTGGTCCATATGATTAATTTAATTTTTAACCGCTTTTTCCAATCGTCGAAACATTTTTTATATACTTCGATTTGTTGGATATGTTGGAGCTGGGGTTTGAACGATGATCTCACGTTTAACATCCCAGCACAATAGCTACTAGTTTATGGCTGCTTGACAGAGGATTAAAATTTGTAAAAGAGCAAAAATTACCAGTTAAGGTCATATGTACGTGTTGTACGTACGTTATATGAGCTGTCATCAAAATCAATTTGGAACAAATTGGTTCTTAAGCGCGTTCACAAGTAGATGCGCCTTGTTGGTAATAAATGTTTAGGTGTTTAGTTTTGAGAAATAAAAATTCAGTTCGAATGGTTCATTTCTAAAAAAGTAAAGACCGATTAGCAAGCAATTTTAATGGATCTAATGGTGATGTGTTAACGCCTTGAGGATTTGTTTACGTTTCAAACTCTGCAATCTTGTTTACTCATGTAATCATTTAACTAGAATTGAGCTTCATCACTGAACACAATTCTTTAATAAAAATTATCGTCTGTGGTTAGTTTCAAATGCGAGTAAACCTATTCACATAATCGAAAGACAACCAGTTGAGAATGACCACGAATCCATATTTCGGAGTCTTCTAAAAAATCATTTGAAACGGGAGGAGTAAAATTACTTGTTCATTTGACTGATTATGTTGACTATAAAATGGATAAAGTGCTCTATGAAATTTACGAACGGATTTATTTATTATTTTTTTTTATATTTATATTTATATTTATTTATTTTTTTACAGTTTGTTTTTTCAAAGTAAATTTTCAAAATTTGCAAGTGCTGTTCTGGCATTAAATGAATCAAGATGTCTTGCCAACTCGCAATAAAAAGTCTTACATTGACATTGACAATCTTAACTAAAAAACCACAGATATTGAGAGGTCTGATGCAGCTAATAAACACCCGATATAAGAGCCTCTCCCTCTAAGCCTCTAAGGTTCTGTGGAGTAACTGTCGATGTTTTTTCTGATGAACGCTCGCATTAAGGGCATTTTGTGAATCCTTTGTTCAGATAACTGAATAGTAGAAATATCAAGGGTAATATTATGGAAGTCACCGTGATTCAAACACATTCTCACACATCGATAAAACGAAATATAAAACAGAAAATATTTCTTCGCCGACATATTCTCAGCAGAATTCTGGAAAAAATTCTGAGAGTAAAATAGAAATTGCCATGAAAAGTTTCTCAAAAATCTGTCGTTAGTCACTGTAGGTCTCGCCACTCATGGATACAATTAATATGCACAACATGAGTGGTGCTTTAATGACCAATTAAGTAAGTAAGTAATCAAGGAAGTTACTCAGAGTATATAATTTACTGTAAAATCTGTCACTATTGTTCATTATTGGTACTCATTTGGAATAGTTTGGTCATCAAACGATTCGGCAAAGATTTTTTCGTAAACTCTTCTTTATTCAAAAAGAAAATATTGTTACGAAAATGGAAACGGTGTACATCGTTTAACCTTAAAATGAGCAAAAGCTACGCAAACAAATACAACGAACTTGTTACAAGTAAACCAACAACATCAGTGTGAAAGAAAAGGGGATAGTTAATTAAGCTAGAACGCAACAACAGGTAATGTGAACAAAATACATAGACACCAATGAAGTTGCGATAGAGTTCTCGAGAAGGCGAAACCCCGAACGTTCGACTTCAAGAACCTTCATTAGACTGATTACGTGGGCATATAAAAAGGCACGACAATGCAAGCAACGAGTAGGAAGAATTCAGTTAGTCTTGTGTGAAGACGCGTTGCGTTGTAAGAAAACAGTCGTGGTTTGAAGATCGTCATTGTAAAGATCTACCGAACATTTGTTAGTGTGTACGTAAACAGAAGTGTAAAGAAGAATAACGAATAAACCAAATTATTGTTGGGTTCATCAAATTGGAAACGGTGGCACACAAAAGTAGTGCGAACAAAGAGTATAATTGTATAACACATATTTGTTTTTATATATTTTGTTTGCAATCAATGTTAAACGTTTTTTAAACGTTATTAAAAAGGTAAAAACAGTACATTAAGGTTGTCTACAGGTCAAATAATGCTTACAGGACGGTCGAAACCCGTTACCAACTGCAGATGCCGAAAACATTTATTCTACAAGTGAAATTCTTAAAAAACTGTTTTCAGTTGCCATCTGTAACGTCCACGCGTTCATTTCGCAGCCAGGTTTCACTGAGTATTGCATAAAACTTTCCCTTAATTACAGAAATCGATTCATAAACGAATTGGCAGTCCATTGACCCACATTATTTAACGCAGCGGCAAGTCTTCAGAAATATATGATTAATTGGACGCATTAATAGCGAAATGAATAATTGATTAAGACATGTTTATTTAACAATTATTTTGTATTCATAAATAGAATTTGAAATTAAATTTTTGCCAATAAAATACTTATGAATTCGAAATGCAAATTTAAGCGCCACTTGTAGAGCGCCAAGTGTAAAGCGCCAACAACAAATTTGCATTTGAAATAATAGAGCATTAGAGCATTACAAACTAATATAAAAATAGAAACAACAACAATAACAATAACAAATTCACAACAAATCAATTCATTAATTCATATCTCAGACAAAATGGACGTCAGACAGTCAGACTTGGCAAGCCACCCGTCCATATTGAACATACACACGAATTTATAACCAATTAGCAGAAGCCGTTTAAAAAGTTTCATTTTTATGGATTTGCAAACTTGTTGTCGCTGTTATTTGACTCTCTTGACAGCAAAAAAATATTAAAAAATTACTTATAAATCATACCAATTAATTAATGACGTTAATTTGTGCATTATAAAATTGTTTTTAATTGTTTTCAATTAATAATTTATTTATTTATAGCGAATAATATCCATTCAGTCACTTGCTCATTTACTTATTTGCTTATGCACTGCACTGGCCTCTCTTAAAGGGAAGAATATTAAAAAAAATATAAAATTTTAATGAATTTTTTTTCGGGATAATTTATGCCTCATGCGACAACTTGTTAAGAAAATGCGTGGGATTGACTATAACATGGACATGCCATGAATTGGCATTGACAATAAAAGCAAAAACAATAAAAAACGAAGGGAATTGAAATGAACTTTAAGCGACTACGTCTGGATATCAGTAACAACAACTTCAAAAGTTTATTAACCTTGTAATATTAAAGATATACCAGTAAGCAATCGCTGTTCGTATTTATGTAAATGAAAAAAATTCATTATCAACCATATGAATTATACATGCTAAATACAGTCGAATCGGAATGAGCATAGACAAATTAAAAAAAAAAATACTTCAGAGGAATGTCTTCTAAAGGATGGAATGTACCGAGATAAAGGGTTTGCTGTTTCAAAAGGAAAGTTAAATAAGAGATATATAAAGCTATAATTTCGATGAATGTTTTACTTTATTATGTGCGAAATATAACGGCGTTTAACCGTAGATCGAGCTTTGTATCAAAAATGATACATTTCAATTTTTGATACGATATAACTTTAATTCAGAAAAAGTTAGATGCCTGATATTTTTTAATTCGTGAGTATTTTTATCGCCATTATTTTAAACCAAAATTTCAAACAGGACTTAAATAATTCAAAAACTTCATAATTCTGGCTTATGTATTGTACATACGACTTTAGTAGGGATTCTTTGGTGTTGTGTATGTAATTTTTTTAAGTTTTCAAAGATTCTGTAAAGTTTTATCGTAAATAATACATTTTTTATGGTATTTGAGAGGGAATTGAAAGTTAAGTGTTGGATGAAAGTGAACATGTTGAATTATCTGTTCTTGATATTGATTGAAGTAGTAAATAATTCAAAAACTTCATAATTCTGGCTTATGTATTGTACATACGACTTTAGTAGGGATTCTTTGGTGTTGTGTATGTAATTTTTTTAAGTTTTCAAAGATTTTGTAAAGTTTTATCGTAAATAATACATTTTTTATGGTATTTGAGAGGGAATTGAAAGTTAAGTGTTGGATGAAAGTGAACATGTTGAATTATCTGTTCTTGATATTGATTGAAGTAGTCGTAGTCTAGTGTGTAGCGTGTTAGCTTATTAGACGTCAGACATTTCCGAATTACAATGAAACGTTGTAATGACCGATTATGTATGTATGCACGTAATACAATGAAGACTCTGAAGAAGAAAAAAAAACAGAAGCTCGTCTCATGAACTGACGAAAGTATTGGCAATATGATGTTTATCGCCAAAGATGATACTATTTGGAACAGAGAACCGTAAGCCTTTAGTAGTTTGGGAAGAGAAAATATTATCAATTTACGAGCAGAGTGGTAGTAGATGTTTCTTGGAATGTTGTAGAGTCTTTCTTACTGCTCTTCTCATATTTATCTCACGTGACAGACAAAAATTAGAAAAAAAGTGTTTCGTCTTATGTTTTATTTCATAGACATTACAGAAGCATAATATTTCGATCAGCTAGGTACGTATGAGATAACAGAATCATTCGCTTTGATAATGTACTACTCGGAAATGACGGTAAATTACGCCTAATGCGTCTTTTAGAAAAATAAGCTGAAAGTTTTTCAGCTTTTAATAATCCCAATAATTTTGTAGCTGTATATTACTAACTAATTATATTTTATGGTCCACCGAAATCGAATTGCCAGTTTTAGATTCAAATACATGCTACGTGCGTCGCAACTACTTGCATTTGGGGAAACCAGTATCCGGGAAACAAGGGAGGAGTCAGAGAGAGAGCCTTGTTATTGACATAATCGATGTTCTATTGCAACGGGAAACTTTTTTAACTCACATGACGTTGACAACAAATTTTCTAACGAAATATAACAATGGTTTGTGCCGTCAGGTTTTAGCCAGCCCCCAAATGAGAGTGTTACAAACGAGAGTGACAATAAGCTGCCCCGTCTAAACAATTGAAAACTTATAAATCGTCGTTAAGCAGATTAAGTCAAATTATTACCATTTAGAACAAAATAAAACCAAACTGACATGAAGTGTTTGATTTTTCTTACCTGTTTCATAATCACATCTAGCTTCTGTGTGCCCCATATGTGTCAATTTTGTTTATTGAAAAGTCTACCGATAAATGCTGATAGTTTTAAAATGTAAATGAATGCCAAAAGAAATTCCATAATTGAAATCCTACGCCGAAATTCAAAGCCTTACCTTATAAGAATCGTAACATTCGGGTTAAATATGCACCGTTTCCTTTAATGATTTGTTATAAATTTGAAGCCAATTATATTAGGCTTCCTTAAAAGAAATCGAAATATGAAACCATAATAAGAGCAACATCAAGGGAATTTCGCCTACTTCTCCAGCGTATTATGAAAGAAGGAGGACAGAAAAAGGAATATTATGCGTCAAATATCTCCCAGCTTCTGTATTAAATGTAAATGTATATAAAATTATTCGTTTAAAAAATATGGAGTCAGTACTGCTGTACAATGAAGTCGCCGTAGTCTAGTAGGTAGTGTGTTGGCTTATTAGACGCAAAAGCCTGGGCCAGGCATCAAAGACAAAATACAAAAAGTATTTTTTCGGCGACTTCCTCTCAGTAGATTTCTGGCAAAAACTCTGAGAGTAAATAAAAATTTGCCATGAAAAGTTTCTCAATAAATAAAAATCTGTCGTTCGGAGTCGACTTTAAACTGTAGGTCCCACCACTCATGTATAAAATTAACACACACAACATAAGTGGTGTGAGAAACGAGGACGTTGTACAATGGGTCAATTCGACCTCCGGATACTGTACTTGTCTTAATTGACAAGTACACGTCCTCTAACCTAAGTGCTGTATAATTGTGTCTCTACTGTACTGCATTGTTTTGCATATAAACCTGACAATTCTTGTAGTTTAAATAAAAATTTATCACTCTTAATTTAAATCTTAATAGTCATTAAAATAAACAGGGTTTAACAATCAAAGAATTTTATTTTGTTTAACACTATACAAACCAGATTCTCTCAAACTATGGTAATTAAATTTTTAGGATCTTTCAACGGTACGTATAGGATATTTTATACATGACATTATTTCAATATACATAGATACTTATAAGTGTAGTGATCATAATTTGTTTCTTTCTTTTTGTTCATTTGAGAGATATGGTGTACTATAAACAATTTCAACAATTTCTAAGGTAATGCCAAAAGCGCAGACTAATACCAGTTGTCTCTTGTCCAATTTTTTATAAGTACAAAATTTCTTAAACCAGTCAGCCATTGCATTCAGTATAAAATGAACACCCTGGGAATTTTAAAATCTCTGCACATGTGACCTTAGCAGTGGTGAATTTTATGAATCTTGTTGAGTCCCTTTCGCAAGATCTTAATTCTTATTTTGATAGAAGAATTTATGTGTGAAACAAAATATCAGCTTAATGTTCGTCATGGCTTCAATGGTGTACCTTTATCCGATCAAACTCAATGTGATTAATCTGCCAAATGATCTCATTCTACAAATGATCTACACCCTTACTTTAAAATATCTCCAAAGTAAGAAGTCTAACGGTGTCAAATCGGATGATCGTGACGTCCATTTATCATCGTTACGAGTTAGTCGCTGTTGTCTAGTAGGTAGTGTATTGGCGATGTAAGTCCGTGGTTCAAATTCCAGGTCAATTCGGTGTCTGCCTCTCAGCAAAATAAAATGAGACTAAATAAAATTGCAATGAAAAGTTTCCCGCCATTCACGTATAAAATTAATATACACAACATAAGCGGTGTGAGAAACTAGGTCGTAATCCTGACTGAAGAGTTCTAATGACCAACTATGTTTGTAAGACGAGAGTTAACACGTCGCTGATTGTGTGGGAATCACTTGTCTTTCTCACAACAAATCCAGTATCGTCTCGCTATAATGTCCTCCATTCACCGGAACTGCTTGGCCAATCTAATTATTAAAGAAGTACGGTTTGATGACGCTGTCAGTTCACAAACCGCACCAAACAGTCACTCTTTATGTATGTGTTGGCTTTTCAACAAACACTCGTGTCTTCTTATTTGCCCATATGACGCAATTCTGGAGTGAAAGTGTGCCTTGTCGCTGAAGATAATTTTATTTGAAAAGTCACCATTCACTTTTGTCTGTTCAAACAAACCATTCGGCGTATTGACCACACTTGAAATGATTAGTAGGCTTTAGGTCTTGAGTCAATTGAACATTGTTAGCGTGTAAATTTAAATCTTTATTCAATATTTGCATCAGTGAAGTTTGTGAAATGAGCACGAGGACAAGTTAAGGTTTACAAATAAAACTCTGCTTATGGTTCAAGTACAAGTTATTTGCTAAAGCGTAGCGTTGCAAAACTATAAACGTTCTTGTGCAATCCCATGCAAATGATATGTCGAATGATTCTCTTACGTTTCCATAGTTTTATAGCTAATGGATGATGATTGTATGGATACAATTGGATGCTAGAGTGCTCAATAAATATGAGTTTAATTTTATTGGGGCCAGATTAACATCGAGCATAAAAACGAGTTTACTTTATTGACGTCTTATTAAAAAGGGATACCATTTAACTGATTTGAGTTCTATTTTATAGGACTCCATTTCAATGATTATCAACCCTTTTAAAGGGCCATTTAAATTTCCATCATATTTAATTACAATATTTTGTATATAAAACTGATACAAGCCTGGTATTTATAATTTTTCTCCTGTTGTCTGTCCCTCGGCCTTATTTATTTGTTATTTGTTGTAGTTGTTGTTTATTACTGTTCTTGTTTGTACATGAGTCTTAATCGTTACCTACAACTTCCTTTTACGAATGACAACAACAACAGTAACAATTACAAAGAACAACAAAAAACAGCCATAAAATTGTCATTTCCGTTTAAATGTCTGTCTGTACGTTTGACTAAAAAAACGACAAATAAATAAAATCAACCAGAAAGCAGAAACGAACAGACCTACCAACAGAACAAATGGGTGTCGTGGACAGACAATGAGTCTACAGAAAAAGCTTGTGTTTTGACTCATAAAAATAACCGCAAAGAATTGAAATGAAGAATTTTAATATGGGACTTACTTACTTACTGAATGAATGAATGGCCTCCTCAAGAATTTTAATGTAAAATTTTACTTCTCTTTGCATGTATTTGGTAAACGTTTTTTTATTATTTATCTTCTCACACACAAACAGTACAAATTAAGGAAAGATATCGCGATTTATTATTAAAAGCTTATGACAATACTTTAGTGACCATATTAGTTCATTAAACCAAAAGTGGTAATAATTTAATTATAAAATCTGCGGTTAATATCAGTGAGTAATTGTAGAAATTTTATAATTAAAATCAATGATATTTTATTTTATTTCTCCATGATGTACTTGGCATTGAAAACTTTTGTTTTCAATATAAACGTCTTAATAATTCACCACTTAATCCCCTTATAATATTGTATTCGAAATCAGGAAACAGATTGTGAAGAAGAAGGAGAGAAGAGAGCAATGTCTAGGCAAATTAGCCTTGAACATGTGTTTATATTACAAAAGTTGAAAAAGACTTTTATAGGAAAACTGTTCCCCCAATGCAGTAAATATATGCTTTTTAAAAATATACGATTGTGGTTTATTTATACCTCGTCGTGGGATCGGTAATGATAATGCGAAGCGATTGAATTCGAATAATTATGAGCATTCTAAAACTTCGAAGTCGCCGTAGTCTAGTAGGTAGTGTATTGCCTTATTAGACGTGAGGCCACGGTTCAAACTACAGGTCAGACATTTCAAACCAAACGAAATATGAACAAAAATATTTTTTCGGCGACTGCAGATTTCTGGCAAAAACTCTGAGTGTAAATAAGATTTCCATGAAAAGTTTCTTTCTTAAAAATCGACTTTAAATTAAAGATACCGCCATTCATGTAATATAATAAACACACTCTTGACACACACTTGTATTCTCAATCTTCTCTGCAAACAGGCGAACGAGACGCATTAAAATTAACTTCTAAGCATCGGCTCATACATGAGGGTCCATTTAAGGTATGGTTTCACGTGTTGTTGGTTACTTATTATATAAATAAATAATAAAAAGCAGAGTTGTGTAGTAGCTTAATTGCTTGACTATAATCACGAATAATACAGTTTCGAATCCTATACATATATATATATATATACATACATGGTCATTACAACCCTTCCGTCAATTAATTTTATCAAGTAATGGGTAAACCTACAGTATAAATTCGACTTCGAATGACAGATTGAGAAAATTTTTTCCTAAAGATCTGCTGAAAGGTAGTCCGATGAAATATATTTTTCATATTTCCTTTTTCTGGAGATCTCTGACATGGAAAAGTCACACTACATACTAGAATACGGAGAATTCTTTAAGAAGACGAACTCTTTAGTCAGGATTACAACCGTGCCACTCAAGCTGTTTGGGTGTAAGGACGACAGATTTGAAAAGCCTTGTAATTACAATTTTTTTTCCTCTCAGAGATTTGCCGGAAGACTGCTGAGATAAAGTCGCCGAAGAAATATATTTTTTTATATGTCGTTTTGTTCGAGATGTTGTAAGTTGGCGTTGAATGACGGGTTCTCGTCTCTGCTTACTAGAATATGAGGAGTTCAATCATCATCGTTTTTATAGACAAATTTGGTCATTACAACGTCAGGGGCGTCGTTTGTGGTGAACGACAGATGACAAGTCTATGATCCTAGAATCTACTTATATCAAACAAAACAAAAAAAATAATAATAAAAAGATGGGAAAACGCTACGCTTCTTAAAGGAACGAAAATAAATAATAATAAGAAAAAAGATGGTGTAGTAATAAGTAAGATAATTGGCGTGAAGTATTGAGAAAGCCATTATACATCAACACGTCTTTCCACACTTAAGAAGGATTTTGACGATTACACAAGTCGTACATGTCAACTTTTTGTGTAGAAGAGAGCGGTTGTATACCCGGTTTGTAATGCCGGAGCAACGCAGCCATCTCTCAAAAATAGAATACAGTGAAGTATATGGAAATGATTATTTAAAAGGCAACGCGACAACAAACTAATTGCGTTTGCCGCGTTGCGTTTATTGTGTTTATAGCAAAATGAGAGCGTACGACAGTGAAAGAAAATACGGATGGAAACGGAAATTTATCAAAAACCATCACAATAGCTCAGTAATGCATTCATTTTACTTTGTTTTGGTGTTTTAGTAATCATGTACACACAAAAAAATTTTTAAATACAGATAGAATTCTTTAATTTTTTTTCTCTCTGAGTTAAGGTGCGTAAACCATTATCGTGTAAGTTGGCCTTTAGTATATATGCTGTTTAAATTGTATATTGTCAAAGGTAATAATTTTCTATAGAAACACACGTGCCTTCTTAAATGGAAATGGTTCGACTCATTGCATAACTTTTTCAATATTGTTGGATAGATTGATGCCACTTTCTGAAGAATAATGTGAACAGGACACCAAACTACCAAGCCCTGTGTAAACATTTTTCACAAAACATTGAACTATATTTTTCGGAACATATTTTCATTCAGTGATAGTGATAATTAGACTACGCAAAGTTAACAACTCAAACCGGTATGACATGTTGAGCTGTTCACCTACCACCCAATATCTACCAGAGTGGTGGTCATAGGTGAAAGCCAAATGTATTATTTTGCCAAAGTTGGACTTAACTTAAATGGCTTTTTTTTTGGTTTAATTCAAACTTCTATCACCCGATCATTATCACTTTTATCACACAATAATTTATACTTCAATAATAGATTTATTTTTTCGGATATTAAAAAATTTTAAATAATTATAAAAATTAAAAAAGAAAGAAATATGTTTGCAATACTAATGCAGTATGTATGTATATCTACTTAAAATTTCAAAGCCTAAGGTAATTTTTGTATAAAGTACTTTATTTTTTAATTTTTCTACATTAAATATTTTTATTCTTTTTTTTCTTCATTAACAAAATATTTTCTAATAATTATCAGATATTTGGAGTACATATTACCTCAAGCTTGAAAATAGACCATATTTGATAATTAAAAAATTGAATAATTTGCATTGAATTATTTACGTTGTACACGTTATTGTATATATTAATGGATTAAAAATTCAATAAAAATTTAAATTTTTCCAATTAAAAGTATAAGTTTCTTATAAAAACTTTCAAAATGGTGGTTCAACAAGAACTCACGATGTTAATTGTAAATTAAACAAAAAGATTTCAGAGAATTATCATAGCAATTTACATTGTGATAGAAGACTTTATGATAATTATGTCTGAAACAAAATATCGGCTAAATGCTTGCCAAATGTCAATATGCCGGAGGATCTGATTCTTTAGCTTATTGTCATTCTTTAGCTTATTAATCTTATTCTTGGCTTATTGTCGGCACTTTTTCCTGTAAATATATCTAAGGAAAGCAGTCCAACGGTGCCAATCCATATGCTAGTGGCGGATAATTAACATTGGCCACAATGTGATATAATACAGCCATTGAATTACTCATGCAAAAGTATTATTGTTTTGTTGGCTGTGTGCCAAGGGGCACCATCCTGTTGGAGCCTGATATCGTCCAGATTCATATTCTTAATTCCTGGCTACAAAAAGTCTGTTGTTATCTCGCGAAAGCGGACTACATTCGAGGTAACTGCTTGGTTGACCTCATTTTCAAAGAAGTACGCCCCGATGACACCAAGCCAATAAACCGCACCAAACAGTCACTCTTTGTGGATGTATCGACTGTACAACAATCAGTCGATGATTCTCATTTGCCGAAATGCAACAATTTGGCTTGTTAACGAATTCACTGATGTGAAAATGTGCCTCGTTACTAAAAATGATTTTCTTTGTAAAGTTACCATTTACTTCTGTCTGTCCAACGAACCACTGAGCGTATTGACGATGCTTGGAATGGTCAGTAGACTTCAGCTCTTGCGTCAATTGAACCTTCTAAGCATATAACTTAAAATCTTTTTTAAAAATTTTGCACCAGTAATGTTTGCTTAATGCTCAATTTTTGGTGTCAACGACGAGTCGAGATTGACGGCTTTTCTGCAATACTTCACCAACAACTGCAACGTTTTCCACTGAAAGAATTGGGCGGCATGCACAGACGTTTTTATATTTCATACAGATCCGGCTTGCTGAAATTTGAGCACAATTCCTCAAATTGCGGACGCAAGTGGTCGATTATCCAGACAAAAACAATCACGAAGTGCATGAAATTCATTTTGATTTGAAGTTGTGTAAAGGGCTGAACTATTTTTAGTTTTTGGTATAGAATTCATCATAGGATTCGTATTGGACATATCTTAGTGCATTAATTAAATAAAGAGAATGAAGTAAAATATCTGTTTATATGTACTGCATGATCTTCGAAGAAGGTAGAGATGGTTGTAGAGTAATAAAAACAACCTTATAGAAGTCGACGTTATACAGTGAACAGCAAAAGTCAAGATATCCCAACATTTGTAAGCAATTTCGGGTGACTCCATACATTGCACCGCAAAAGTGTAGGTTCCTCCACCAAGAACTCACAGTAAATTTAATATGCAATGACCCATTATATTAAAATGTTATCCTTTATATTTAGCAGGATACCCTTTAACGGCAAGCACTCCATTTAACGCATTCGGAATGTACCAGTTTTGTTATCGTTTTCCATTGATGTTTTCCGCTGTGCCCTCATAAGCAAAGTTTTTCAGTTGATATTTATTTGAGGTTTACCGACTACGTAGCCATTTTTTAAATGATCTCATAAATATATTCTTGGAGTCTTATCGGGACTTTGTATTAAGCCTGTGGGGACTTTGGTAGGCGAATCACATCTTCACATTAGCAGCAGTATTACTGGGTTCACCGGCTTGTCGGAAGTAGAAGAAGTCGGACGAATTCTTAATTCTTCCGAACTTTAGGTAAATTTGTTCTTTATAATGTTTAAATACTCCGCCTTATTCATTATTTTCTCAATTAATTCCAAACTGCCCACACTTTCTGTTGATGCACATTCCCACAGCATTGTAATACCCACATTGAGATTACATGTACTGGGGTACCTAGACTTTTGCTGTATACTGTACGCCAGCGTTAGTTTGTGTTACAATTGCTATAATCTTGGATTTAAAAATGGCTTTCAATTACAAATCATTGTTGATTTTCCTTGAAATAACAGATTAGAAGTAAATTTTCAAAAACCAAAACTAAATTACATACATACACATCCGTAATTCGTCATTGCAACCCTCCAGTCAGGATTACGACCTAGTTTTCACTAGTTTATTTCATATTTTTGCATAAAATTTCCAAGCCCTCAGATATAATTTCAACAGTAAATAACTGATTCTATTCATAGAATAATGTGTTTAATATGTTTGTGTAAATATTCTGGTTTTGTTAGAGAGGCATGTCATGAACATGCCACAAAATAATTATAAAAATGGAACAACAATGTTGAGTACACAATACGATTGTTGTTCAATGTCCAAATACAATATGAAAATGTCAATTTGGCTTCTAAATAGAACAACTTTTTCTAAGATCCTTTGTATTATATCACATTATCTGTAATTGTGTTGTATATGTCTATTATAGACATCTACTCTTTTGTTACGCCTAGAAAAGTACTCACAAAAGTCTTTTCTACGTTGAAACAGAATTAAAACGAAGAATTGTAAGCATTTTCTTATAAATCGATAAAATATGAAGAAGACTCATTAAAAACATTTAAAATAATAAAAATTATTTTTAATTGTACGTTCGATATCATTAAAGCTTTCATTGTTCTAATTATGAAAGGATTTTTATTTACAGTCAGAAAATTAATTGAATACCAAACTCATTATATTGTTACGCAAATCGAAACGACATAATATCGTTTAACAACAAAAATGATAAACAGAAGTCACACGATACAAATACACACTAACACTAAGAATACAATGAACGTGTTGATTATCTAAAGCTACACACACATATATACAACGACGAACGTGGTTGCGCCTGGTACCAACAACAACATGTATGTGACAAAAAGGGATAGACAACATAAGCAAAGTACACAAACAACAATGTATTAGCAACAGAGCTCTCGAGAAGGCGAGATCACGAACATTCCACTTCAAGAATGTTCGTTAGACTGCTTGTGTCGGACTATAAAAGGGCTGGACAAAGCAGGCAGCAGTCAGTAAGAATTCAGTCAGCCTTGTGTGAAGTTGCGTGTGATCAAAATAAGTCGTGGTTGTAAAGATCCAGTGAATACTTGTGTGAACTAGTAAAGTGAATACACAGATTATTATTGTTGTACCGTTAAGTTGTATACGGTGGCACACAAAAGTAGTGTAAAGAATAAAGAGATAAACAATATGATAAAATGACAGACATTATTCCATTAATTTTACAGTGTTCTTCCAGCTTGCTAAAAGGCTACTAATGTAACATTAATCTTCAAAAGCAATGAGGCTAATAATCATTAAAACTGCATCTCAAAAGTAATACCCTTCACATCTACTTGTGAAGTTTCTAGATAGCCATCCTAAGGCATGTTCTACTGCTGGTACGTTTGTGTTCTGCCCAGAGATCAGCAATGAATCGTTTTTTCGTTACTTATATGCACTCATGAAATTTTGAATATAAGTGCGCCAACAATACTCTGATTCAGTCGTACTCACTATAACGTTGATTTATAAGTACAGGTTGCAATGAGCATGCGTACAACGTTGACATCAAACTCATACCATTCGAAATATATTGGATTCATAAGCCTGCTCATTTCGATTCATAACTTTAGAAAAAACTTATAAAACTTAAAAATGGTTCGAGTGACTCGAATCATTCATAAAAATTTACAGTCTTAGTTGTTGTTGTTGCACTTACAACAAAAGAAAAAGACACATAAGCAATAAGACAGAGCAGCAAGCAGAGCAAACACACAACCATTTAGGGAGAATTTTAGTGTTCGTACGCGAATCATACTTATTATTGCGTGATTCGTGTATATGTTGAATTATGGAGAGACGAAATCAACAACATCATACGTGTTGTTAAGTATGAACATGATGAATACTTCAAACTTTAAATATGAGTAGGGGTTCATGATATTAAAATAAGTATGAATGCATATAAGTATCAGAAATGAGTATGATTCGATTTTGCTCATCTTTTTGCATCTCATTGATGATCTCTGTTTCACACATCAAAATCGGTTTCTCCGAACCATTGAAACCATCTTTTGGATGTTGCTACCAGTAGAACAGGGTCACCATACGGCTCGATAAGTATTTGATAAGACGCTGCAGTACTTTTCTTTATATGAAATCAAAAAGTTAATCACCACAGGCTTACAATAAATGTTCCCCCTGAAGACATTCATAGCTTTACTTTCACTTCATACCGTTATTATCGGTATTTACTGTTAAATGCTAATATGAAAACCTTAACCTAAACATTCTACATGAGCCATGTCAGTCATATGTGTCTGACGCTAAGAAGTTCTACATGAGCCATGTCACACATATATGTATGTCTGACGTACGCGATTTGTAGTCCACACTATTTTGGAATTGTATTTTACAAATTTATTTTTGTAAAGTACGCATTTTAAATAAATAAATAAATAAAAAAGTCTTAATATGGGGCCATGTCAGTCATATATGTGTGACATAAAAAATTGTGTTTTTCCAGGAATATTGGCAAAAACAAATTTTTTTTCTGTGATACATTAAGTTTCCTTGATACATTTTTAACTAAATATCTAATAAAGTTACCGTGGCCCACGTGAAAATTTTTCTGATATTATCGTGGCGATGAACGTGTTAAATTAATTTTTATTTTTTATTTTTTTATTATTCCCATAAACTTTGACCGAAAACATATTTCAAGAATTATAACGAGTGACAATACAAATCATGGAAAGGAACAAAAAACCAACAACAACAACATTGAAATAATGCAGTTAAAAACTATAAAAATGAAAATTGCACAGCTGGTGTCCCATATTTTTCATTGATTCATAATGTTTGCCATTCCATTCATTCATTCATTCATTCATGCCTGTATTCGTTTGTTTCGTTTTTCATTCATTCATGCATTTCGGTTTTTTTTTCTTTCTGTTTTTTGTCAGTTTTCTTTTTTTTTGTGGATTTTATTGCTATTTTTGCCTAGAAAAGGAACAACAACACAAAATTGTGTGAAACAATTTGTTTAGTTTCCTTCTTATTTACGTTGTTATTGTTGTAGTTCTATTGTGGCTATTGTTATTATAGCTGTTGTTGGTTTTTTTCAAACGTGGTTGTTGTTGTTGCTGTGGCATAGAGCTTTATACATTAATAAATCTAAATAAGTGCCGTAGAAGTGTTAAATTTAGATTCATGTTTTTCTGTGGTTGATTGTTTTTTTCTCATTCAATTCATTGGATTTTCCTTCCTCCCACTTTCGAGTATTATTTTAACAGTTGCAGTCGAACCAATCGTTTCGACCAAGAGACCCTTGCAACAAGGTTTTGAACCATTCTTGTGTTCTGCAATAGTTGTGCTTCATTTCTCTTCTGTTTTTCTTTCTTTATTTCGTACTTTTTTTAGAGAGAAAAACATGAGAAATTTAGCACAATACACACACTATTAACTCGATATCTGTCTGTGGTTGAATGCATTATTTCGTTCATTCTCATCTTGCTTGTACTCTCCTTATTGTCTGTCTGTGATCTGGAAAACAAATCATTTCGTATAAATTTATCTTCGATTTTATTATTGAAAAATGAAAAAACAAACAAATTGTTAGAAAAAAATCGAAGAAAATATTGTTTATTATCGTTTTTTGTTTTTGTTTTTCCTTTTTCTTTTTATTCCTTATTTATCTACAACAAAATATACATACATGTTGATGTGAAATTAGAAGATAAAATGTAAAAAAAAACAAAAAATTTTTTGTGGAAATAGAAATAAATTCCCATAAAAAATAATTTCGTTTTTCTTATTTCAGTTTTTCAGTTCATTTGCTAAAAAAGAAAAATTATTATTTCCTTTTTGCTTTTGTTTTTGTAGAAGTAGAATGGAAAACATTTTTCCTTTTGTTTTGAAACATTACAAGTGGCATTCTGTAAATAAACATGGCATAAATAGATCATTTGCCAAAGAATAAATTTAATAAAATAAAAAATATTTTTTAAAATTGAAAGTGATAGAAGAAGAAAACTTCATTTTTTTTCTTGCTTATTTGTTTGTTATTGAAAGGCCAATAATGTTGATAATATTTTATGAATACAAATATGAATACATTTAAAATAATTTATGTATTCATGTGTATTTGTAGAGTTGGTCACATTTCTTTAGCAAAAATATTTCATCAAATACCACTGTTGTTAATGAAACTTCAAATGACAGACTTAATGATATGTACCAGAGAGCAGCAATGAGTATTCAAAAATTTGAGTATAATCGAATCATACTCGTAATTTCTGATAGTTATACGTATTTATACTTTTTTTAATATCATGAACCTCTACTCATATTCAAAGTTTGAAGTACTCATCATATTCATACTTACATACATACATAAGATGACACGTCGAGTCAGAAATAAATGCCAGAAGTGTTAAATATTGCACAACTAACAAATTCTAACTGTTTAAATGAAACACTCAAAAGTCTAGAGAACGGGTGCCACATGAATTGAATGACTGGAGGATCGAAAAACGATAAGCCACTTGTAAAATTGTGTATCAAATATACGACAGAAAATTAGTGTTGCATCGAACTATTTTGTTTTCAGAATTCTAAACGGAAAAAATAATGGGATAATCCGGGACAACCATCAACTTCCGCTTCTATGTGGTTGGTGTGCCACAAGTTTCTAAAACCTGATGAAACCGCTAATATAGATCACTACCGACAAAAACTAATCAATTTGAACTACACATCGGTCGAAAATCGACCAGCATTAGGGTGGGAATCTGCTACTCTAACCGCCATACTCATAGCCTAGACTTCTTCTGACTACTATTTGTTTTCAACGATGGGATACGCATTGACTGATCAGCACTTTGATTTCTATGTTGATGTCGAAAATTGGGTGACAAATTATATTAAGTTAGGTTAGGCCAAACTGGTATCTTTGATTATCAAAGTTCACTTGAGCATGAAGTCGCCTGTACTGACCGAATTTCACCAAACTAGAGAAAAAAACTGCTCAGCGCAAGGGCTGTATATTAAAAGCATGACTACCCTACGCCGAAATATTTTATTGAAGTAAATTGTGTAATAAAAACATAACTGATAAAAGTCTTTATTTTGGTATGCGATATGATTAAAATTTTACAAGAAATTCAGTTGCGTTGGAAGAAAATTTTAAAATTTTGGTCTTTAGTTGCCATTTGTCAACACAACTAAAATTCGGTTACCATTCATAATCGATATTAGATTCTGCAAAATTATTTTTCATGAAATTCAAGACTTTATTTTCTTTAAATAAAATGATTCGTCATATTTTTGTGAAAGTCTAAATTCTTTGAATTTCTTAAATATAAAAAAGATATTTTTTTAATTTTATATTCATTTTAATACAATTTTTATTACAAAATCCCATATGTTTCATCAATTAATTATTTCTATTGTTTTCATTTTATTTTAATGTGAATATAAAATAAATTTTTTTTAATATTCTTCTCGGAATTTTAATGATTTAAGACTGTAGTAACAATTATTTTTTGAATATTATTTTCTTTTATTAATGATTTTTATTTATAAATATTTGTAAACAAAATGCTTATAAAATAGCATAAATTATAATTAATAATGTGCAGAATTCATTAAAATTATTCATGAGCAATTTACAAACTAATTTATAAAGATTATTAATTAGGAAAGACAAGTTTAACAGATTATTTTGATTTCGATTATAATGTGTGCCAATAATTTAAAATAAACAATTTAATTTAAATCATAAACAAATAGAGATCGGCGGCCGAAGTGTTACCAATTGGCTAATGCTAAAGCTGTTAAATGGCTTATGACAGCCTGCGGTCGGAATAATAGTAACATTTGTAAAACCATAATTTTATCACCGAACATTTTCGATAACCATATATAGTTTTGCTATTTGAAATATATTTCAGAAAGTGTTAATAGAATATCCGGCCAATAGTCTTTTTTCAGTCCTGCGAAATTAATACCTTTGGTTGATATATTTTGTATTGTGAAGACCAAAGTTCCACGTAATCCAATATAAATTTTAATTCAATTGTCAAAAAACTTCAGTTAATCTGGTGCATATTCGATTTAATCAATCATTAATCATTAAAATACTGAAGTACAATATTTAACACCTGCTCTTAATTTACTTCTCACAAAGCAGAAGGCAACGAACTACTTTGTAGTTGGTAGCGAGGGAACTTTTTATCAAGGAAAGCTATTTGGTCTTCCGATCAGCTGATAACGGAGATCCTGACGAAGCAATATCTGTCAAATTAGTTGTTATTAGTTTTGCCAAATCAGCATGGATGACTCCATAGTCAACGATGGGTGTTCGCTGAATGGACTCTGGAGCAGTTGACGACACATCATAATTTCCAACGAAAAATCATCTTTATCGACGAAGCAAATTTTTGATCGAATTTGGAAGGATATCACTTACTTATTTACTTAATTGCTCATTACAACTCTTCAGTCAGGATTACGACCTGGTTTCTCACACCACCTATGTTGTGTGCGTTAATTTGTATCCATGAGTGGCGGGACCTACAGTTTAAAATCGACTCCAAACGATTGATTCTTGATCTCAGAGTTTTTGCTAGAAATCTGGGGATTGGATACCCATCCGCCATACCCATCCGCCATACCATACTGCTCAAGTTGTGTTTTAATTTTATCCATTAGTAATAAGACCTTCTGTTTAATGTCGTCTCTGAACGATAGATTTGGGAAACTTTCCATGGCAATTTTATTTACTCTCAGAGTTTTTACCAAAGGACTGTAGAGAAGAAGAAATATTTTTTCATACTTTGTTTAGTTCGAGATGTCTGAGCCAGGTTTTGAAAGTCGGGCTTTTTTCTAATAATCCAAGACACTACGTAATAGACTACAATAACCTCTGCATCTCAAAAAAGTCACTGTTTGGTGTGAATTTCGAACTGGTGGCATCGTTGCATATTTCTTGAGAACACCGCTAGCCAGACCATTACTGTCAATGACACTATAGATTGATGATTACCAACTTCTTTTGGTTTCAATTAGATGAATATACCACTGGATATTTAGAACGAGAGATTTGAGGACATATTCATCTAATATAGATAATGATTATCGAAATCATGCAATTTGTCCCCGTTACACTTTTTCTTGTGGAGTTTTCTTAAGTCGCAGGTGTATGCCAATAAGCCACAAACCACAATTATCCGCAAATTCATCACGAAAATTTGAACATTACAGACGTGCTCCACCCAGTGAAGCCGTGGCTATCATTCCATACATAATGGCATCAATAGGTCTTTTAAAGGAATAAGAAATTTCAATGATATCTCACACACACTTTGTTTGGTTTTAATTTAAAGTTGAAAGACCCGAATGTTAAATTTACGTGGAATAAGTACAAATAAAGAGAAATTTGGATATGCAAATCACAAAAGCAACTAGTTAAAAAAATAATAATTTGAACTCTACAAAGTGAGTAACTCATAAATGACTGTGAAATCTAACGAAGAATTTTAAAAATTAATTTTTTATAATCAAAAATATGTTTGGGAGACGTGCTGTAAGTTTTAATTAACTCTTTAATTGTTTATTTCGAGTATACTCGTCGGTAACCAAATTTTTTCGTATAATGTTTAGTAAACTTCCTCGAAGAAAAAAAAAAAATCGAATCGAAAATATTGGTATTTAACGAATCTTCTTGATTTTTTTTTTGCTGAAGAAAGGAAAAAAAGTCTTTCAAAAATTCGTCTTATAAAATTCGATAGTTTAGCAACATTAGCTTGCATTAAGCTGAAATAACAAATGCTGGGGAAGTATATTACAAAATATATATTTTATAAAAAACCGACATACTAAATTTGATTCACAATTGAGTCATAATTGTCTACTTACAGGGAGAAACATTTATGTCGAATATACTCGTCATCGCTGGAAAATAATTAAGCAGGGAGAAGAAAAAGTTTTTTGAAACAAAATTTAATTTTAGTTAAAGGGTTAAAACTGAGCAGAACATGGCATCCTGCACTTTAAAATTAATTTAGTAAATATTTAAATATTGTATTTTTTTTTTCTACAAATGATATGGAGTGTAAGATTAAAAAAAATTATTTGACAGACCATTATTATTTTACTATCTGGAGCAATCTGAAGTATTCGACTGATTTTTTTAGTTTCCCATAATAAATACACCAGCCATACAATATTATTAATTTTTGGGAAGAAAACAGTCGTGAAAATAAAACAACATTTCAAAATGTTTTAATTAGTGTTACAAAAAGCAACAAAATAAAACAGCATTGTGTGGTAAGATGCAAATGTCAGCATTTGTACATTTAAGAACTAAAAATAGAGGAGAAAAAACTCTTTCAAGTAAAACATGAATTCAAAACCATAATATTATACAGGAAATTATAGTTTCTTAAAAACTGGAAAAGAAAAAAAATAAGAGATCTGAGAAAATGTTTACAAAACTAAACACAAAATAAGAGCAAGTCAAAAAAGAAAAAATAATGCAAAATCAAGCCATCATCAGTTGAATCATCGCCATCATCTGTGCGAACTATTTCTGGAATAAAGAAAAAAAAAACAAAAATAAAAAAATTCAGTAGACAATCATAGAGACAGAGCGAAAATAAAAATTTTTATTTGCTGAATACAAGGCGACTCTTGTCTAGGCTCTAAATAGAAAAAGCTTATAAGCTTCTAATAACGTTTATAGAAACCAAATATTCAAATCCGCAACTGTTTCAAATGAACTTTATCTGCCTGCTTATTTATTTTCCAGAGGAGACGAGTATACTCGATATAAACATAGTAAAATCAAACGTTAAGTGCTGGTTTTCAGAAAATATATATTTTTATAAATACAGGGTGGATAATTTAAAACTTTAAATTAAAAATCCCAAGTCAGGCACCTACAACTAAACGAAATTAAAAAAAATATTTCTTCGTCGATTTCCACTCAGCAGATTTCTGGCAAAAACTTTGAGAGTAAGTAAAATTGTCATGAAAAGTTTCTCAAAAATCTGTCGTTCGGAGTCGACTTTAAACTGTAGGCCCCGCCACTCATGTATAAAAATTAACGCACACAACATTAGTGGTGTGAGTAACTAGGTCGTATCCTGACTGAAGGGTTGTAATGACCAATTGTGTATGTATCTATGTATGTATTTGTTTTCCTGCGAAGACGAGTATACTCGACTCGTTACTTGTTGGTTTTTTGTTTTTTATAAATATAGGGTGGGTGATTTAAAAGTTTAGATTTTAAAATGCATTAAAACAAAAACTGTTTGAAATTTTGTCAAATTTATTTATTTGTTGTGAAGTATAATTTTTCCGGTTAGAAATGGAATATTATATCATTCATAAGGCTGCCTTCACATTGCCTCATTCGATCGCAGCAATTTTCGTGTACTTTTTTAAGCACTTTTATTAAACACTTTTCTTTAACGACGCCCCACAGAAAATAGTCCAACTGTGTCAAATCGCAGCTTCTTGGCGGCCAACTTTGACGCAATAAATCGATTGTGGCATTAGATGTGTGGCAAGATGTATCATCCTGTTGAAACCAAACATTGTTCACATAATACCAAGAAGAGCGGGTAACAGTTGCGCCATCCTCGTTTTCAAAGAAGTATGTCGCAGTGATGCCTCCGCTCCACAAGCCGCACCAAACAGTCACTCGTAATGGATGCATTGGCTTCTGTAAGACCACGTGTGGGTTTTCTAAGTCCAAAATACGGTAATTTTGCCTATTAACGTACCCACCAATATATAAATAAGCTTCATCCGAGAAGACTAGTTTTTTTTTTTGGAAAAATCGATATCATCGTGCAGTTTCACGTTGGCCCAATAAATCCCAACGTTGCTCAAGCGTAAATCGATTCATTGCGTTCAGAGGAGATAATATACTGAACTTTGTGACAGAATAAAATGACATAAGTGTTGACAGATTCGAAATAACCTGATATATATATGATAAGAAGTCACCGTTGTCTAGTAGGTAGTGTATTGGCTTATTATACATAAGGCCACGGTTCAAACCCCAGGTCAGACATCAAAACGAAATATGAAAAAATATTTCTTCGGCGACTTCCTTCTTTAAACTCTGAGAGTAAATAAAATTGCCACGAAAAGTTTCTCAAAAATCTATAGTTCGGAGTCTTCTTTAAATTGTAAATTCCGCCACTCATGTATTAAATTAACACACACAACATGAGCGGTGCGAGAAGCTAGGCCGTAACCATGACTGAAGGGTTGTAATGGCCCATTATGTGTGTAATAGACGTATTATTTTTGAATAAAATTTTTTATAAAATATACATTTTGTAATGGTACTCCCACAGAATTTGTTATTTTAGGTTAATACAAGCTAATGTTGTCAAATTAACGAATTTTCTAAAAAGTATATTTTTTAGAGGATCTTTATTTAAACTTTTTTAAGGAAAAGATTCCAGTAGATAATAATAATGAAATGAATGCGGTTTCTTTCTTCGAAACGAGTATACTCGATATTATGCGAAACATTTTCGTTTGGCTCTGACGAGTATACTCGACATAAACAGTTAAAGGTTTAAATGCTTTAAAATGTTAAATTATATGCCATTCAGTTATTTTATAGGTTACGCAATTAATGATTGTAGGCCAATACAATAATTTTCTGTAGTTACCACACACACATACATACATAAATACATTGCAGACGTGAATGTATTTCAGTTGCCTGGCTTGTTTTTTGGTGCTCATCTAACAACATGACAAAAACAAAAATGTTTCAATTTTTTTTTCATTTTAAAGGTTTTAAAAATATTATTTTAGTTTGTACAAGTTCTGTGGGAAACAAAATTGTTAATGTATCAATAGATGAACATTAAAATACCGGCATTCAAGCTTATCTTCTTGACCTACTAAAAACTCTGTCTTTAGAAAAGAACGTAGTAAAATTAAACAACTTAAATTAGTTTTAATTTTGTTGATAGGTTAGTAGGTTTAATTAAATGGAACATCAACAGACACTTATCCCATATAAACTAACGTTAAAAACCTAAGAATTTAAAACTTAAACATGAAGTCGTGAATTAATTATGAATTGATTACAAATTAAATTCATAGTTATAAGGCCTTAAAATTATTTAAAACGAAATTCCAAATGATTAACATTCAAGGTACCATTAAAATTTAAATGACACGCAGAACGTTACTAAAGGGTCCGCCAAATAACATTTTTTTTTGAAAATGCTTTAAAAAAAACTACTGAATATTTTCTCAAATTTCTTTTTTTATTTGAAATTACAAACCTTCCGGTTAATAATGGAAAATAATTTCATTCAAATGCCTGCCTCGGCTGGCCATGCAGTAGCCTACACGATCGGTCCAATTTTTAAGCACATTATCGATTGTGTGCAGCTGTATTTCACCAATGGCTTCACGAATATTGTCCTTTAAAGCGTCAATTGTCTCTGGCTTGTCGGCGTAACACTTATCTTTGACGGCACCCCACAAATAATAATCCAACAGTGTCAAATCGCAGCTCCGAGGTGGCTAAACGAGATCAGCTCTGCGGCTGATAATGCGATCTTCGAAAACAGGGCGCAAAACATGGAGTATAGCTTCGGCTGTGTGGTTCTGTTGAAACAAAATGTTGCCAATATCCTCCTCTTCAATTTTTGTGAACAAAAATTCGTTCAACATGGCCCGATAACGATTGCCATTGACTGTAAAGGCCACTCCTTACTCATTTTCGAAGAAAAATGGCCAGTGCGTCGGCTTTTCAATGTATGTGTGCGGGTTTTCTGTGCCCCAAATGCGAAAATTTTGCTTGTTTACATACCCGCCAAGATCAAAACGAGCTTCATCTGAAAAGATGATTTTTTTTGCCAAAAGCGGCATCGTCTGGTGTAGGCTACTGCATGGCCAGCCGAGGCAGCCATTTGAATGAAATTATTTTCCATTATTAACCAGAAGGATTGTACTTTCAAATAAAAAAAGAAATTTGAGAAAATATTCAGTAGTTTTTTTTAAGCATTTAAAAAAAAAGTTATTTGGCGGTTATTTACTGTACATGCCACAGTACACTTCCACTCATCTTTAAAACAAAGGAACAAATTATTTAATTTCTGTCTTCATCAGCCATTGTTTGGAGAAACAGATAAAGAAGTTGCTCGGATAACGTCAACGAAAATGTTTATTTTTAAACGTTTTTACTTCTTTTGCAGTTGCAACTGTTTTTTATTGTTTTCTGCTCTTTTTTTATTGTATTTGATTGTTGCACATGGTTTTCTGTGTCTACAAAAGTTTTATTTATATTTTAAGATAAAAACAACAACGAAAAACGAAAATATTAATAAACAAATACGAGTGAAAAAGTTTTTAAAATACGGCATTAAATTAACGTTGGCCAAGAACTGAACAAATTATATACAAAAATAAACAAAAACCAACAACGACAACTACAAAGAGAACAATGGGGTGAAAACGAATTTAACATCATGTTGCGTTTATTACTCACACATTAAATTAAAAGAAGAAAAACAAAAAAAAACGAATTCAATAGGAAAAAGCAGATTATGTGATACCCTGCAGTAAAATTTAATTTCAGAAATATGGAGTTTCTTGCTAAGGATTAGAGGCTAGTTATTCGATTAATCTGTACTCGTTTTTTGTTTACGACTAGCTCTGAGTGCCTTGTATTGGACTTAAGAAAATAGGTCGTGTTCTTTATGTGCCAGGAACAAAAATCTTCATTTCACTCCCACATAGCACGTTCCGTAGTTGAATTAATAAAATGGTGGAAGCCTCCATGCAATAGTGCTTTAATAAGTCAATTACATGCATAATTGGTCATTACAACCCTTTAGTCAGGATTACGACCTAGTTTCTCACACCACTTATGTTGTGTGCGTTAATTTTTTACATGATTGGCAGGACCTACAGTTTAAAGTCGATCCCGAACAACAGATTTTTGAGAAACTTTTCATGGCAATTTTATTTACTTTTAGAGTTTTTGCCAGAAATCTGCTAAGAGGAAGTCGCCGAAGAAATAATTTTTCACATTTCGTTCAGTTGGAGATGCCTTATAATTACCCAAGAATTTGCCTGTGTACCGTACGATGTGTGTCTTTTGTTGTTCTCAGTTTATTTTGTTTATTCTCGTTTAGCTTATTTTTAATTGTAGTAACAACATTATTTCACTGATTTAATAAATCATTGATATGTTCATATACGTATATAAATGAGATATTAAACTGAAAAGGGTATACTTCCATGACGATAGAATTAATTCGTTTATTCTGTCGTGCTTCAGTCCATAATGCCAAACTATATGAAATGACCTTCAAATATCAAACTCAATATCATTTGTTGAATTTCAAATACTTTACTGTCCATAGAACTGAATTTATATTGTGTATTTTGGCTAGTTTGTTTTATTTCACTAGCTGTGGTTTATATTTTCATTGGAATCACTTTTTCACTAAGTTTTAACACAATTGTAAATATTGCCAATGATTGGTAGAATACTACAGTCGAAAAGCCTTAATTATTACATACGAGACAATAAGTACAGAAACTGAAAAGAGTCTGTTGGAAGGTACTTTGTCACTTATTCAGACCTCAGAATATGTTGATCTAGAAAACGAATTTCGAATTCAACCATGTATTTAAAAATGATTTTGGGATTGATGTGTTAACCGTGCCACAAGCATCACTAGAAACATATTGCACATCTGTTATCCGTGGCGGTATAGGAATTTTATAAAAGAAAAACATTGCAACGAAAGAAACAAGGAAAACGAACTACAAATTAACTCAACACTTACTAGCAAATGAAGGAATGCAGTCAAACCCACAATTTAACTTAAAATTAAGAAATGCAGCAGAGGGAGAAGGATGGAGTTATGGACTCATCATCAACATCACATGTTTTATTTTTGGCGGCAGGGAACATTTACTAGCTCAAGTTGCAGAACATAGCTTTAAATGGTTTTAATCAACAGACACTATACACACACAAACACAAATACATATCTCCCCTACCCCCCCACAGTTGTCATCTACATTTTCTTCGTTCTTGTTAATTTTTTTTCTGTTTCTGTTTCTGTTTCATCGTTTATTAAGAAAGAAAAACTGAAATTATTTGTTTTTCTCACAAGTTGTAAAAGAGCACTCCAAAATGCACTCAGCTTCCGACAGCGTCCCCTACCATTTGGTATGGTTTACTTGCGTTAGTTGAGTCAAGTTAGAGTCAGGGGTCATTAGGTTCGTTCGTTCCCTCGTTTATTCATTCATTCAGCTATTACATGCACTCTATTTGCTTGCTACTGTTGTTGTTTCTTTATTAAATGAATTGTAATCATTTTTAGTTTCTTTTCTTATTCATTTCGTTTCTTTTTCCTTTTTTTTCGTCGTTGTTTCGGTATTAAAAAAGATGAGACATTTTTATGCATAAATTACTTAAAAGTTTTAATAAAAAGTAATTAGAATTTAAATTTTTAATTAAGTCAAGTTAATGCATTCCCTTTTATTATAATCATCCTCGTCATCACCATCATCATCATCATCATCGTTATTACTTTTATTACTGGCAGTTTTATCGTAATTTTTATCTTCTTTCCATTTGTACGATTCATTTACGTTTTTTTCAATTTTTTTGTTGTTTTTGTTGTTGTATTAATTTGTAATTGTCATTACATTTTTTCCATAATGTTGCAATTAAACGTTGGGATTTAGTTGTGCAGCATTAATCCAATTAATGCAACTGAAGTTTAAAAAAGAAGACTCTCATTAGCTGTGTATTAACATGACATTTTAACGTATAAGTTCGGTAATGAATAGGTATTCAAATCTGTTTAAAATTTTTAGCAAAGTTACAAATAGACCACGGAATTAAATTCGTATATTATATTTTAACTGAATACAAATCAGAGACCAGCAATGAATCGTTTTTTCGCTAATCATAAGCACTCATGAAAATTTGAATATAACAACAATATTGAAATTTAACTACTTTGATTCATTCGTACTCACTACAACGTTGATTTATAAGTACAGGTTGCAATGAGTATGAGTACAACATTGACATCAAACTCATACCATTCGAAATATTTTTGATTCATAAGCCTACTCATTTAGATTCATAACTTTAGAAAAATACTTATAAATGATTCGAGTGATTCGAATCTTTAATCAAATTTTGCAGGCTTAGTTGTTGTTGCATTTACAAAAAAAAAAAAAAAAAAGACACGTAAGCAAAAAAGACACAGCAGCAAGCAGAACAAACACACAACCTTCTAGTGAGTGTTTTAGTGTTCGTACTCGATTCATACTTCTTTTGTGATTCGTATATATGTTGAGTTATGGAGAGTCAAATCAACAACATCATACATGTTGTTAAGTATGAATATGATGAGTACTTCAAAATTTAAATATGAGTAGAGGTTCCATGATATTAAAATAAGTGTGAATGCGTATAAGTATCAGAAATTATGAGTATGATTCGATTCTACTCAACTTTTTGAATACTCGTTGCTGATCTCTGATACAAATCTACTTCTGCAGGAGTCCATCACTTGACTCTTTTCAAAATTTGATCTTTATAATTTAATTTGTGTTTCATCGTGATCTAGCAGGTAGTGTGATGACTTATTACACGTGAGGCCACAGTCAAACCCCAGGTCTGGCATTTCCATCAAAACGAAATATAAAAAAATATTTATTTGGCGACTTCCTCTCAGTAGGTTTCTGGCAAAAACTCTAAAAATAAATAAAAACTGCCATGATAAGTTTTCCAAAAATCTGTCGTTCGGAGTCGATTTCAAAATATAAGTGTCCCGCCACTCATTTATAAAAATTAACACACATAACATGGGTGGTGTAAAAAGCTACGTTGCAAACCTGACTAATGGGTTGTAATGACCATTTATGTATGTATTTTTCACAGCCATTAATAACAGACTATCGCGTGATTTGAAGCGAAAATGGGAAATAGTGTATTTGGTGTGCTCAAACAACGCTAAACTTTGCCGTAGACACACAGAAAATGTCTAATGTTGAGGGTTTTACGCTCAAGACAATTGAACATTTTCACGATATGATGTTGAAATTCTGAGAGCCATTAGCACAGTGGTTTCGGTTTGAATCTTCAGTTATGCACGAAAAAGTTTCTCGCTTACGATGGAGCATAAACATTTGGGGTCCTATGCTCCCTAGAGGAGTAAAAAAAACATGTTTATATCGAGCACAAACTCCGTCTTATTACAACTTCGCATGAGTGTTTGACGTTGCTCGACCGAAATTGGGCGTCGCAGTAATCAAGTGGATAGCATGACAAGCTGTGAGTTGTGTGGTTTTGAGTCTACATACATATACATACATAATTGGTCATTACAACCCTTTAGTCAGGATTACGACAAAGCTTCTAATTTATGCTGTGTATGTTAATTTCATACATGAGTGGCTAGACCTACTGTTTAAAGTCTACTCCGAACGGCAAATTTTAGAGAAACTTATTCATGGCAATACTATTTACTCTCAAAGTTTTTGCCGGAAATCTGCTGAAAGCCAGTCGTTGAAGATTGTTGAAGAGTTGTTGAAGATTTTTGACGTGGGGTTTGAACCTAGACCTCATTTCTAATAAGCAAACCTAATAGACAAAGGCGACTTCATTTGAGCTCGACAAATTTTATGGGCCAACCTAGCATCCAATGTTGTGACATATCTAAATGACAGCTTTAACAGCGAGTCGCATTGAATCCGTTATGCTCATTTAACTTACAATCCGAAATGAAATAGTGAGTACTAAATAGCTCGGTTGACGTCAAACATACCACTACTTTTTAACAATAAAAAATCTTTCGCAGCCAACTTCACTGTGAACGTGCTGTTAAAATCGGATTTTCTAATTATATAGGATTGCTGTCCTGCTATTTTGGTTTGCATCAGCGAATTTGTGTGGGCATGAGAATTTTCCACAGACAACTAACGCTTAGCATTTTGATTTAGGTCTGGCTGAGTTTTTTTTATTCTGCATTTTTAAATTGAACTGGAAGAGGACTACAGTATTACCCGGATATAAACACTTTTAAAAATGCCAGCAGAACAGTACTGATAAGCGGGGAATTCTTATATCGAAATTATGCACTTCAGAAAAAACAGATTCGTGGCGTATCACTGACAGCAATAGCTTCGTATTTGATGGAGTGCCGGCTGGTCAAAAAAGTGCTTTGATCAAACAAAGTTGTAATTTGCGGGGTCCCCGTTTCTCTTCGGGTTCTCTGCGAAGAAATTGCTGGATTTTTTTTTAGATATAGCCAAGAGTCCTATTGTAATATTAACTAGGCAAAGAATTACGTCTTTGACTCGCCTGAGACCTTCACCAGGTCAAATTAGTGGAACAGTTTTGCGAATTACGAAATGTGAACAATGGTGGATTGAAAGTTTTCTATCAATTATGTGAGATTGGTTTGCTTTAGTTGGTTAAGTCTTTTGGATGGGACAGAGCGCAGCATCCTATGGAACTATATGTCGCTGTTCAATTTTTTTTTTAATAATTTTTTAAATGATTTTTTAAAATAAATATAGAATAGCGTTAATGGTGAATATTGGCTCCCAATGGCTCAAGAAATCCAGGAACGTTAATAAAAAATTAAAATATTGTTACGTTTTTAGCTTTTAAAAACGTTTAAAATATAAGCGCTGTGTGCCACTGTTCACAACTTGATGTAACCTACAATAATTGCTTTTATTTGTTATTCCTCTGTTTTCACCCTTTGCATAAACAATAACAATTCCTAGACAATTGTTCGACTGATCTTTGTATTGAAGATCTTCAAACCAGGATTACTCTCTTCAAACGTACAGCGTCTTCACACAAGACTGACTGACTGCCTGCTTTGCTTTGCCTTCTATATGGCAGGGTAAACAGTCTGATGAATGTTCTTGAAGGCGAATATTCATGGTTTCGCCTTCTCGAAATCACTATAATTGTAAACATAGTTGTTTTTGTATTTTTGTTTACTTGTTTACCATTTAATATGCTGGTGGTGTTTGTTGTATTTTTGTTTACTTGTTTACTATTTTTTATGATGTTGTTTGTTGTTACATTAAGCAGTACTATAATTTGTAAACAGATTTGTTTACTGCATTGTTTTGTTTTTGTAGCTTTTGTTTATAACTTTCGTGTTAAGTGATGTAAAAGCAAAACATTTTCATTTTCGTAACAATATTTACTTATTTTATTTAATAAATCTCTGGGGATTTATTATATTAATTCTTTTTTCACTGAGCCTAAGCTTTATTTCACTACTGAAAGCCAACTAAACACTCGTATTTTTATTACTCAAACACTTTCTTTTTCTAACTGCAAACAGAAATATCAACTTCGCATTTTAGGTTCCAGATTTATGACCAGGCTAATAACTAATAAATCATTTGTCCATGTATATTCATTCATCCAATCATCCATTCATTCATTCACTTTCATTCTCATTCATTCATGTGCTCGTTTAATGCGATACCAAAAAACACTTCATTATGTATGTATGTTGCCTAATGCAGAGTGTAAATATAAATAATTTATATGCAGCAATATTTCCGAAAGTACGAGTACGAGTATTATAATCAATTGTATAGAAAAATTATGTTTTTTTTCCTTTTTTTTTAATAAAATTTAAATGAAACTGAAAATAAAATATTATTTAAATGGCGACAAAATGAAACCCCCAAGAATATCAGTCAAAGTTAAATCAATTACTGTGTATAAAATGCTTCATTTAATTGCATTGATTGATGATGGCTCACGATGGTGATGATGACGATGGTGATGCTGATGGTGATTCAATAAGCCTGTTCCTTTCCCTTTCTCCTACAGTGCCGACCACCGCCACCTACATCATAGTTATATAAATACGGCCTTATTTTCATCTGCTTTTTCGTATAATTGATGATGAAGCGCGTAATGTTTTATTTTTTATTTCGTGTTCTTTTTTTTTCCTTTTTTTTTTGTTTTGTTTGCAATTTCTGTTTTTTGCGGCCTTCATCTTTAATGCCCACAAACAACCTTTTAATGGAAATTATTATTGAATATTTCAATGTCGAATTAAATTCAAAATAATTTACTCGTTGTTGGTTTACAAAAAAAAAAAACCATGCGAAACGGCAAAATATTTCACAGTAACAATATGCATGATAAGCAGAAATCCATGAGAAATAATGGAAATTATTTTAAAAAATTTTTTTTATAAAAAAGGGAAAAATTTTTTTTTAAATTTTCTTTTCATTATTAGAATAAAAATTCGAATTATGGATCATTAATTTCTAAATTAATATTAATTTCAAAATTAAATTGTATAGACATTAAAATAAAGGAAACCAATTAAGAAAATTATATACGATTAAGATCTGGGCAAGATGGCGAACATGCCACATGTATGTGAAGATGGATTTTAAAATCTATATCCCCAGACGCAAACCAATTCAATTAACAGAGCCCTGTTATTATACTAACATAACTCTGTAAAACACTTAATTTAAGGCTGGCAAAGGAAAACAGGAAAAATTAATTAAATTCCTGGGTAAAGTAAGAAAAAAAGGAAAAGTTGATAAAATAAGTCCCATAGTTAATTACTGTTACAAAATATTGCATAATAAGAACTACAATAAATAGATAATTACACATTTCCGAAAGCTATTGCAATCCGATAAAAGAAATCAAAATGGGCTGACAAAGTAAATTGTTTTTAAAGCATTTTACGTTCCTTTAACTAAATCAATCGCCAGAATCCTTAACATAGCGAGTTTTCATAGTAGATTTTGAAATTTTCCGAGATTTCAGATTTTAATATCCACTAAGTGTCCTTTTGTGGGAAAACAGGACAACATGGGCGAACAAAGTAAATTGTTTTTAAAGCATTTTACGTCCCTTTAACTAAAGCTTTTTACCTTTAAATCTTTCAGTTTTTCTTTCCCCGACTCAAATTAATTGTTTAACAGAGCTCTGTTATGTTACTAACTGTTAACTGACTTGGTTTGCGTCTGGGGAGATAGATTTTAAAGTCTATCTTCACACACATATGTACATGACACTAAGGGAACTGGCCAATTCGGAGCTCGGGGTGGTTCAAACCCACCACTAACGGCTTATGACAATGGGGCTTACCTCACATGGGCATATGGGTCATAGAGTGAATTTGCTTGTGAACGGTAAGCTGGCCCCTGATCTAACCTAACCTAATCTAAAATTGGCTTTTGAAAAATCAGATTATTATACAATTACTATTTAAAAATCCGACCCAAACCACGAACTTTTAAATTACACCCCTATACCTGGAAGAAACTGGCCAGTTCCCTTAGTGGCACGCGCCTCACCATGTCCAGATCTTCAAATGTTTTTCAACCCAAAACCGGTTAACATCTGTTTTGAAGTGCAAGGCACTCACATAAAAGGTGTTTTACCTATTTCGTTTCCTCGACATTGTGGCAGATCCTGCAGTAAATCTGGAGAGACAGACCGAGCCTAACTGACAATAACGCAGTGTCCCCTCAGGACTCCTATTAGAATGCAAACCTGTTTCTTGTCGAACTCAAGTAGTTCCCTGGTTCTCCCGCTGTCCGCTGCTGCACAGAGCAGTTTTGAAATTTGGCAACCTACTATTTGTTGAATTCCTTGCCGCTTTTTCCAATTTTGAAAACTATTCTTGTAGGGGCGCATACATCCCTTCTATCGTCTCTACACGGTAAATTTCAAATTTTTTTTTAACAGTCTTGGAACTTAAGCTGTAGAAGGAAGAGAAGGAGACCACCTTTCGCCACATGTGTGTATGATCTGTTCTTGTAATAAAAAAAAGAAGGAGGTTTTAGAGCTCTCACTTTTTAATCAGCATGAAAAGCAACTATTTATTGAAATCAAATATGTTTTGTTGAAAGTATTAATGAAATTATTCAACGATACCATTAATTCCACGTTAAAAAATGTCGAGACAGAAGTTTGTTTTGTTTTCATTTTTAAAAGAATAGAAAGTATTTAAAAAATAATACATTTTGTTGATTTAGTTTTGACGGTCACTGTATATCGAGTAAATCTATGGCATAGATCAGTAAAAATAAGATTGTTTCGGACGTTTATTCATATCTTTGGATATTCAATGCATTTGACAGACAATTTGTATGTTATTGTCTGTTTTATTTTAAAAATTCATAAATCAACCATTTATTGAAACTTATAAATTGGGGTTTATTTTTTCAATTCCCTTTTATTGTATTTTGTTTTTGTGCCTAATCGTCATAGTTTTTAAGGTCAATTTATTTTCTGTGTGTGTTTTCCGTTTTTATTTTTCATTATTGAATGGAGTCAAAAGGGTCGTCGGCATTAGGCAAACGTGGTATTTGCTCACTCGAAACTGAACTGAAATAAAATATTTAAAAAAAGGAAAAATCGTAAATATCCACACACTCAGGGTGATATTTAGTAGAAAAATTGGAACATAACTGACGACGTGGTCAATATAAAACTATTAGGTTTAAAAATAATCACTGCTTTTCAGAAACACCACATACATGCTTTACTTAATTGGTCATTACAAACCTTAATACTATGTTCAGACATGCACTTATATTGAGTAAATCGCAATAAACGGCCTTATTGATCTCAATATTTCATATAAATAATATAATTTATTATTGCTTAATAAATTCATAAATTGTTATAACATTGATTATAATATAATGCAATAAACGGCATTATTGATCTCAATATTCCATATAAAATGTCAATTAATTATTGCTCAATAAATTCATAAATTGTTATAACATTGATTAAAACTTGAAATGCAGCACTGTCATAAGTACGTTCAGTGAGCATATTAAAATTTTCCGAACACTTTCTATTGATATTTGACAACTCAATCAACAACGACAAAAAAAGCAATGTTGTTGAAACAACCAACTGTTTTGTTTACCCCCTGTCAAATGAATATTGCAGCTGAACTGCGTATATTGTTATGTCTAAACACTTAAAATATTGTAATCAATTAACCGAATATTTACTCAATAAAAGTGCATCTCTGAACATAGTATTAGTCAGCGTTACGATCTAGTTTCCACACCACTTGTGTTGTGTGTGTTAATTTTATACATGAGTGGCGAGACCCACAGTCGATTCCGAACGACAGATCTTTGAGAAACTTTTCAGAACTCTGCTGAGAGGAAGTCGCCGAAGACAATTTTTTTTCATATATCTTGAAGATGTCTGTCATGTCTAATAAGCTAACACACTACCTACTAGACTACGGCGACTTCAAGAAATAATATATGAAGGTAGTTTGTGGACATATGTATACGGTCTTCAGCGATGAGGTCTATTTCTGGATGATTGGGTACGTGAACAAACAAAATTTGTCGAATTTTGGAGCATACCAATCCATATGATATTCAAGGGCATCCAATTCATCCGCAAAATGTCACAGTTGTGTGCTGACTTTGGACAGGCGGCTTCATCTATCTGTTCTTTTACACGTTAATCGCCACGATAATATCCGAAACATTTTCACATGGGGCATGGTAACTTCATTAGATAATTTAGTTAAAAATGTATCAAGGAAACTTAATGTATCACAGAAAAATATATTTTTGCCAAAATTGCAGGAAAAACACTATTTTTTATGTCAGCCATATATGACTGATAAGGCCGTATATTAAAACTTTTTTCTCGACAAGCCATGTCAGTCTTATATGTCTGACGCATCCTGTTGTTTTGAAAACGGCGTTGAACGTATTGCGTAGGAATTAGTGGTACGTGTAGCATTTACCGAATAAAACCTTGTTACTGTGACTATTCCTTTATAAATAAAATGTCAGACATACATACATATATGTCTGACATGGTTCATGTAGAACTTCTTAGCGTCAGATACATATGGCTGACATGGCGATTAACGTGTTAAGAAAGACGCTGTCGACGGCGAACACTGTTGGTTGATGATTGTTAACTTCTTTTGACTTTTGAATTGTATGATCTCAACACCAAAAACACGTACAGTTCAACAGGGTGGCACTTTAGATATTCTGAATGGTATCTTCACGTAAAGATAACTTGAATTGGCCACAAATAAGCCACAAACCACGGCGTAATTCAAATTCTGCATAACCCATGCTATCAGTCAAATTCGACCCGACTTATTCGTCCTGAAAAATTTTATATTTCAGAAGAGCTCCAAACAGAGTATACGATCCAAACGGACATGACAGGCGAATTTTGCCTTGCGTGTGGATCTGCCGAAGAGGAGCAGATTTAGGATATTTGGTGCTCCATTCCTTGTCAGCTTAACTGAGTTACCATCCATTGACGTCATGGATACAGATGCGTTTATAAACTTTCAGGTTCAGGTTGAGTGTATTGTATGTGTTCTGATGATTCATAGTCATAATCGTATTATCTACATATTGTATTCACGTTATCTCCGTTCTGAAGTAATGTTATTAGAGTTTTAAATTGAGCACATTTTTCATTGACGTAGACTTTTTCTTGGCAAACATAGCCTCGAAATATTTCACTCTGGGACCAAAACCTGCCGTTCGTACCACTGAACAGTCCCTACTTTAAAAGAGTATGTTGCCTCATGTTGCGAACCATTTTCCAATCATAGAGTCCACTTGCTCTATCTAAGTGACAGTATCGGCGGAAGTTGGCAGCCAATCGATTCATTAGATTACGAAGTTCTCTGATGAATATCGTGTTAGACCTGTCTCCCACTATCCATTACCACTACAATATAGAAATAAAGGTAGAAAGTCTAATTATTGAATGCTCCATTTCAGGAACCCTTACTTACTTACTTAATCAGTCAGGATTACACACTATTAGCTTCCCACACTAATTATGCTGTGTGTGTTAATTTTTATACATGAGTGGCGGCGGGACCTACAGTTTATAGTCGATTCCGAACGACAGACTTTTTGAGAAACTTTTCCATGCTAGCTTTATTTACTTTCGGATTTTTTGCCAGAAATCTGCTGAGAGGAAGTCGCCGAAGAAATATTTTTGTTTTGATGTCTGGCCTGGGGCTCGAACCCTGGCTTTAAGTCTAATAAGCCAACACACTATCTACTAGACTACGGCGACTTTGTTGATATAAAGGGTCCGCCAAATAACTTTTTTTTTGAAAATGCTTTAAAAAAAACTACTGAATATTTTCTCAAATTTCTTTTTTTATTTGAAAGTACAATCCTTCCGGTTAATAATGGAAACTAATTTCATTCAAATGGCTGCCTCGGCTGGCCATGCAGTAGCCTACACCATCGTCCAATTTTTAAGCCCATTATCGATTGCGTGCAGCTGTATTTCACCAATGGCTTCACGAATATTGTCCTTTAAAGCGTCAATTGTCTCTGGCTTGTCGGCGTAACACTTATCTTTGACGGCACCCAACAAATAATAGACCAACGGTGTCAAATCGCAGCTGCGAGGTGGCCAAACGACATCAGCCCTGGGGCTGATAATGCGATCTTCAAAAACAGGGCGCAAAACATCGAGTATAGCTTCGGCTGTGTGGCACGTAGCGCCGTCCTGTTGAAACCAAATGTTGCCAATATCCTCCTCTTCAATTTTTGTGAACAAAAATTCGTCAACATGGCCCGATAACGATCGCTATTGACTGTAACGGCCACTCCTTGCTCATTTTCGAAGAAAAATGGCCCAATTATGCCTCTGGACCAAAATCCGCTCCAAACAGTGACTTGTTTTGGGTGCGTCGGCTTTTCAATGTATGCGTGCGGGTTTTCTGTGCCCCAAATGCGACAATTTTCCTTGTTTACATACCCGCCAAGATCAAAATGAGCTTCATCTGGAAAGATGATTTTTTTTTTGCCAAAATAGGCATATTCTGTAAGTCGATCGCAGGCCCACTTAACGAAGCGAAAGCGCATTGGATGGTCAATTGGCTTCAACTCCTGAACCAATTGCACTTTGTTTGGCGTCATACCAAGGTATTTATGCAAAATTCGTCTCAATGATGTCTCCGAAATGTTCAATTGTTGAGAACAACGGTGAATTGATGTTGATTGCGCTTCACGCACACTTTCTGCCACAGCAGCAATATTCTCGGGTGTATGCCCGTTTCTTTCACTTTTTTCACATGATAACGGACATACGGAGCTGACGGCGCTTCTCTTCTTCCAAAATCCGTACGCAATTTTCGCACACATTCTGCAACATTAGCATGATTTTCAAAGTAATGTTGCAATATTTCCCAGCCTTGTTCAAGCGTATACACAACCATATTTGTTCAGCGGAAGGATAAAACTAATTATTTGTCAAATCAGACATGAGCTAAGTGTTACCATTCACGAAATAAGCACTAATTGAAAAAAAAAACGTTAAATGGCGGACCCGATATGTAGTTTATTGTACAATGATTGGCTTCTGGGTAATCAATTTTTTATATTTTTATCGCAATTAGAATTAAAATGAAAATAATGGATTCGGAATTTAGCGGATTTACAATTTATATCTACATTTACAATGGATTAGCTGGAGCTTAACGGGCTTTCGCTAGTTATAGCCTAAAATTTTAAAACTATTGTAGTTTTTTTAGTATATAAAATTATAATTTAATTATTCTTCTGACATATGCACGATTTTTAGTTCCTTCTTTTTTTGTTTTGGCCAATTATACTGACGCAAGATGAAAAAGTGTTTCTTTTTTTTCCATGCAGTGTCGCATTATGTATCCAATCCAACTCACTTATCAATATCATGATATGACTACAGTTTTTGTCACCATCACCAACCAATCATTCGCTTAGCAAGTGAGCGGTGGAGAGAGCGGTCTTTTCCTCGAAACCAATTGTTCTGACGATACACTTTGACTGAACCTGAACGTGTATTTTTCCATATTTTTGCCGCCTACACATGCCACACTCAAAATCTGTTTTACAATGATGGAATCCATGCAACATATACATATTGAATGTGGAAATCCAAATACAAATAAAGACAAGAAGTACTCATAGAACAATATGCAGACAGTGGATTGATAAAAATCTCTCCTTTGCTCTTCCCCCCCAATAAACCAATGCAGATGGCAAAAATATTGAATTGAAGAAAAGCAAAGAAAAAAAAATATTCCTCTGATCCTTTGTAAGGAATTTTGTTAAGAGGCTACTTTATAAAGTTTTCCACAATCGAATATATTGTGTGTGTGGATTTGTGTGCTTGTATGAGTATGTGGTGGCGTCATATTGGTGGCTCTGCTGGAGTTGACTGCTGCAAGTGCAGCTCCTACTTGTAACAGCCACTCAATGACACTTTAAAGTTGTTTTGTATTTTGCAACACAGAAAAAAGGAGAAAAAAATAGAGAAATACTCGACTGAAATATCCTCAGGGAATAATAAATAATAATCAAATAATAATGAAACTACTTGGAACTTGTCATGCTGTAATGCACCAATATTTCTTCATATTTCTTTCATTTTCAATTCGATTCGAAAGAAAAATTTAAAACTTAAGCCGGAACTTTAAAATATTTTAAATCAAGCATTGCAATAGATTTTAAACACTTTCAACGTAAACGTATAATTAAGTCTTTAAAAGCCGTTGCGGCAGCAATTTAGTGGGCAAATGGGTTAAACCGAAAACTCGTTTTGGCTGAAAGTTGCATGTGTGCCAAATAACTTTCGAAAAAGTGCAAGTGAGTTTTAAATGCACAAAACACTATGGGTGCCACAAAAAAAGTGAAAAATGAAAATATTTTACTTGCAATAAAATTTTACCGGGCATGTTTTCAAATGCGTGGTATGAGGAATTTAATTTGAAGGCTGGGAAAAGTAGGAACTGGTTGTGTTACGAGAATAAATCCGGTAGTCATAGATAATAACAGGCGATTAGTTTAAGATTTAAGAAAAGAAAAATTTTTTAAACATACGAATACAGGTGTTTTGTTTTCTTTTCAATGCATACCAGATGTTGAAAGTAGAGGATTTCCATTGGTTTATCGAAGTATAATGTAGCAAGTGAACTTGAAACCCGCTGAATGTGCCGGTATCATTAGATGTAGTATTTACTCTCTCTGCGGATCGTATAGTTGCTTTACTATGAGTTAATACTGCTTCATGAAAAAGACGCAGTCTAGTAGGTAGCGTGCTGCCTTATTAAACATGAGGATGGGGTTCAAACCCCAGGGCAGACAACTCCAACAAAACGAAATTGAAAGAAATATTTCTTCGGCGACTTCCTCTCAGCTGATTTCTGGCAAAAACACTCGGAGTAAATCTAATTGATAAAGATTCTCAAAAATCTGTCGTTCGGAATCGACTTTAAACTGTAGATCCCGCCACTCAGGTATAAAATCAACACACACAACATAAGTGGTGTCAGAAAATATGTCGTAATCCTGAGTAAAATGTTGTAATGACCAATTAAATGTTGTAAGAGAGCGATGTTAGTTGTTTTAAAGAAGACTGTCTGAAGTTTTGAAGTCGTAGTTTAGTAGGTATGTTGGTTATTGCACGCAAGGCCGTGGTTCAAATCCCAGCTCAAACATAAACACAACGAAATATAAAAATGTTTTATTGGCGACTTCCTCTCAGCAGTCTTCTGGTATAATCGCTGAGAGTAAATAATAGTAATGTTTCTCAGAAGTTTGACATTCGGAGACGATTTTGAACTGTAAGTCCCGCCATTTATGGATAAAACTAACGCTTACAACGTGAGTGGTGTGAGAAGCTGGTAGGTTGTAATGACCAATTATGTAAGTAGGTTTATCCGAATCTTTGTTTTTTTTTTTGTTTCAACTTCTGTACGAGGATTGTATGGCAATATTTGACATGCAATTAAATATTCTTACAGCGATATTTTCTATTCTGTACTATCTTTTGTCTTCGGAGTAGTCAAGTATTGCCACAGATATGTTTTCTACATGTTGAATTTAAATTGAAATTATTTTCCGCATTTGAAATGCGAAGGTTCATCGTTGAACACAGACTTTAAATTACTCGCAATATCTAACAGCCATCCTTAAATAAGAGCTGCAAGCATACAATATGAAGCATAACGAAATAACGCAATACTTTTCAATTGGGAAAACCGATTTCGACAGAGCGTTTAATAGAGAAGTTGGTTGCAAAAGACAGCAAATGTAAACAAAGACGAAAGTTGGGAACAATAAAACATTTGAAATATAAGCAGGGTTGTTGAATATGTTTTAATAACCCGGAGACAATAAAAGTTAAGCGGTAGAAAACGTTCAGCTTGCCGCTGTTATTTTGGGATAGCTGTAAGATAGTCAGAGTTGTGAATTCGGATGCACTTATGTTATAGAAATAATGACAATATTCTTATCCTTGTCCGATATTAATATCAAATAATAACCTTCTGTCTTTCTTCCTGGTTAGAAGTGGCTACTTTATTGTGAGTAAATACCACTCCATATCCTCAAACACTGAATTCGCAATACGGCTGCCTTTTTAGCGATTTTTTCTGTCTGACAATTATTATTAATTGTGGTACAGTAAAAGTCTATATATTAATATTCAACTGTTCCAAAACTATACCACGGGTTGCGTCGCATGATCGAGAATTCTTGAATGATGTTATCTGCAAGATACAAACTGTTTTTACATAGAATCTAACCAGTTATTTCCTCATAAAACCAGAGTCGAAACCGATATCAGGGAGATGCAGTTAAGATTTTGGTCAGAAAATAGCTTCTATACTTCCATATTTTTGTAACACTGAGTCATGATTAGATGACGTTGTTCTAAGAGATACCTTTCTCATAATTTCAAATGAGATTTAAAGATTACTTTTCTCTAAACCTAACCCTCAAACTACTGTTCTTTATGAAATAGTTAACTTGTTTAGGGGTTTTTAGGTCTCAATAGGCAATTGATAGGAGAGACACTGTTATTAGAGACACTATTAAGCAGCCTTGGGAGTATTCGAGAAAAAAATCTTATATATGATCTTCCGTCGAGTGCGCGTACATTCTCTAATGATGAGCTTTGTGAGCTCCTCACTAGCTCGGCCATGCCGTTCGGATAGAATGATATGTTCTGGCGTAGATAGCAAAATTTTAGAATTTTGTATTTGCTACTGCCATGTCATTTGCAATAGCAATGGACGTTTATTGTTCACATGTTGCCTATCAATTGAGTTATTTAGCAAGTTTCAGTGTCATTTGGAAATCTAAATACAGTCGAACTTCCATAACTCGAATCTCCATTATCCAAAAACAAACTTCGACTTATGGAGACTTCGAGTTACAGAATTTTTTTTTCTTTAAGAGTTAATTGCAAGCATGTGTTTTTATTATGTATTTTTTATTTAGAACAACAGTAACTGAAAACTGCGTACCTTAGAATACTAGATAATGTAATCAACAAGTTAAAATGAATTGAAATATTCTGAAATAAGTGACTGAAAATGTACTTCTTTTGTTATTTTCAGTATAAAATATCTCTAATTTATTCAAAGCCTTATAGTGTTCTTCAGTTGTACGGTCATTAATTTGCAAAAATAAATTCAATGTTCGCAAAGAATTTTCTACATCGGCTTTGGAGGGCTGATGAATAGTTTCTTCCAACGAACCCTCGCCATCACTCTCGGTTCCGCTTAACGCTGGATCTTCTGGTTCAATACATATTTGCTCACCAATATTATAGTCTGTAGGAAATCCAGTCGTGTAAAGCTCATTATCTGCTTCAATATAATCTTGAAGAGTAGTATTGCAAATTATTTTTTCGCTTTTAACCAAGCTTGGTAATCGGCTTCAATTTCATTTTGACTTTCATCAACATTACTCAAAACACTAAAGGAATGTCATCTTCCAATAAAGTTCCATAAAAAGGGATTTCGAAATATGCAAACCAGTTTAACCAGAAAAAAAGAAAGCAAAACAAACAAACACAATCACAAACCAACCAAAAAACAAAATAATTCGAGTTATAGAATTCATTTATATGTGTTTCGTTCGAGTTATGGAGAACTTCGAGTTATGGAAGTTCGAGTTACGGAAAAGTAATTGTATGTTATTTGTTATCTTAAGCCTACTGCCAATCTAATTTGTTCGAGTTACAGAAAATTCGAATTAGAGAAGTTCGAGTTATGGAAGTTTGACTGTATTTAAGAATTTAAATTTACAAAACTACATACATCAATACATATATGCATATGGTATGTCATAAATCAAAATCGATATCATGGCTTACCCGTATCTTTGGATCATTTCAAATCCTATAAAGATAGAAACCTTATGTGTATGTCGTACATAAGAATTTAATTCACATTATACTTTAATTATCCGGCTTTAATTAAGAAGTTTGAATAAAATTTGCAGCTTAAATCAATTTTTTTTTAAATTTTATGCGAAGCAATCATAGAGTAAACTTATGGTCATTTTTTTAAACGCAAGTTTTTAAAAAACTTACCAACACTTGGTATTAAATATGGATTTTCCAAAACGTTTTAACAACAACAAGTTTTCCTCAAAATTATTTTTTTTCGTGACTTGTAAGTTTGTTTGTTTATTTTTTTTTTTTCATGCAATTAAAGCGTCAATTCACATTAATCTACGATATCGCACCAAAGTTGTTATGAAAACTTTAAAAACTTTATGATTTCGTTGCAAAAAAAAACAGAAATTGCTGTTTCTGGTTGTGTTGTTGCCAATTGACGAAAAACATTTTAAACTGAGTGGGATGTAACACTAAATGGATAAAGAAAATGTAGGCTTTAGGAGCCAGTCGGCCTTATTGTAAACAGTGTGGACAAAATTAAAATTTAAAACAAAACTTGTCTTAAATTCTGAATTTTTTTTTAACATTTCTTATAGTATTTTAGCTACCACATACATATATGTATGTATGAAGTATAATAAATTAGTAAAACAGTTATATTATCGATTTAACACAATAATTTACTTAAAAATAAATGACTTTTATATGCAAATTTTTCTTTCTTTTTTAGGTAAGTGTGAATTAAGTTTTGCATAATAATTGGCAGGCATAAACTGTAAGTATGTAAGTATGTATTTGAACAACCAAAAAATATCTTTTAATTTTATCTAACGGGTTAAGTTATGTTAAGTTAAATTGACAGTCGCCTCAACAATCATACTTTACATGAGTTCCCGTTGTTAATGTGTTTGAATTCTATTACCCTAGCTACAAACCCATTCAGTTAATAGAGCTCATTATGTTACTAGCAGAGCTCTGTTAAACAATAAATTTAAGTCATTGAAATAAATACACGAAAAGGAATACAATTTCTGGGAAATTAGGTAAAAATCATTGTTTTAAAATATTTTGTAATAGGTACATACATAATTAACCTTTACAACTCTGCCGTCAGGATTACGACCTAGCTTCTCACACCACTAATGTTGTGTGTCTTAATTTTATACATTAGTGGCAAGACCTACAGTTTAAAGTCGACTGCAAACAACAAATTTTTGTGACACGTAATTTGGTATTTTTTTATTTAGTCTCAGAGTTCTTGTTAGAAATCTGCTGAGAGCAAAGAAGGCGAAGAAATTATAAAATTTCGTTTTGTTTCAGACGTCTGATTTGGTCCTTGAAACGTAATCAACCGTATTATATGAAACGTATTATAATGAACTCAATACATGCTTCATCAGACCATTTAACACGCGATTTATACGATATTTTTTGCGACATCACACTTGCGAAACTGAGATAAAATTTATAAAAAATCATCGAAAAAGTCACCGTATAAACGCAAAGGGATTTTGGAAGAATTAAGAAAAAAGGAGTCGCAAAAATCATCGCTTGAAGCTTTTTGAAATTCATTCTGCCCATTGGCCTGAATGATGGCATATTCAATGCATAATTTGTAGTTGTATTTACAATATTTTTGTAAACCATGGCTGGTAGGGATCGTTAAAAAAATCAATTTATTTAAAAAGGAATCTAATAATTAAATACGGAAAAAAATATTTTCAACAACAACAAATTGAATGAATTCAAACTGACCTACAAAACGATATTTTTCAAGCAAAATTTCTTTGAAACACTTTTGTTTTTACATACTTCAGCCATAAGTTCATTTTAATTTTGATTATATGACACAGATTATCCACTACATAATCGAACATATTTTCAGCAAAATTTTCTTCGGATATATATTCATTTTATTCACATTATTGTTATATATGTTGAGTCTGTCATTAAGAGCTTCCTCTCTTTTAAATTTAAATAACAAAAGTGGTGATGTCACTACCAATCAATTCAGGCGCCTAAAGAAGTCAGTAATCATCGATCAATATTGCTCGCGGTTCACAGTGGCGGGTTGGCTAACGATAATGCCGCCAGTGGAATGGAAGAAAATTTAGGGTCAGGCAGAACACTCGTTCTGATAAAATAACTTTAGTAATTGCACGTACTGTTGATGTTGCCGTAGTCTAGTAGACAGTGTGTTGGCTTATTAGATGTGAGGTCACGAAATATAAAAGAAATATTTTTTAGGCGATTTCTGACAAAAACTCTGAGAGTACATATGATTTCAAAAATCTGTCGTTCGGAGTCGACTCTCATGTATAAAAATTAACACATAAGTGTTAAGTTGGGTGAGAACATACATACATACATTATTGGTCATTACAACCCTTCAGTCAGGATTACGACCTAGTTTCTCACACCACTTATGTTGTGTGTGTTAATTTCATACATGAGTGGCGAGACCTACAGTTTAAAGTTGACTCCGAACGGCAGAATTTTTGTCAAGCTTTTTATGGTAATTTTTTTTTACTCTCAGAGTTTTTGCCAGAAATCTGCTGAGAGGAAGTCGCCAAAATACTTTTTGTATTTTGTTTTTTACGTCCAATAAGCCAACACACTACCTACTATACTACGGCGACTTAAGTGGGGGTGAGAAGCTAGGTCATTATCCTGACTGAAGAGTTATAATAACCAAATTATGTAAGTATGTCGGTATTGTTGAATACTATATCCGTCCACGGTACTTTGGCACAACAGAGAAATTTGACAGACGAACTTAGTTTCAATAAAATTGCCGTTATCTACTGTCAAAGTTAGGAAGTCCCTATTGGAAGACTAGATATATGTGCCCTCTATGACAATTTAATATCCATTAAATCAGAATTTGAGTGTTTTCCATATTTGGAACACACTATACAGTCTCTTGTAGTCTTGCAATCTACATATCGCACTATTTGGTCATTTTGCAATGACGCCTTTTTCCAACTCCTTTAAGACTGCTATTGTCTGCTACCTTACTTATTACTTCTTAGTTTCCCGATGATTCCTTCTTTGCAAATAACGATAAAAATATTTGGATATTAACATTTCAAATTCATTTTTTTGATCGAATAGTTATTGTTTAAAAAACACACTCAAATTTATTTCATTGTAATAATTTATAAAACAAAAAACCACCAACTACAAAACAGTCAAATAAAACTTTACAAAAGTTTTTTATTTGTCGCTCATTTTGTTTGAAAAAGAAGTCGACAGACAAAAAGTAGAGAGTTATTCATTCCAACAATATCATGTTGATGTATTGGAAAAGTTGTAAAACGCATTATTGAAATTATACCGAAAAAAAGTTACGGGTACCGGATGGATTAATACTGTATATGTAGTTCATATGTATTGTATATTATAGAAGAGCGTAAAATAGTAGCAAAAAATAATAAGCTGACATTGAAAAGGAAATTTATTAATAAGATATTGTTATGTTTTTACCTTTTAAAAACGTTTAAAATATGAGCTCGTAGATTGCGAATAAAAATAAATTTGTGTTTGGTTTTAATTAAAATTCTTTATTATTCGCATAATTCTGTGTGCCACTGTTCACAACTTTAATTTAATTGCTTTATTTGTAATTCCTCTGTTTACACCTTTTGTACAAACAATAACAATTACTAGACAATTGTTCGACAGATCTTTGTAACGGAGATCTTCAAACCACGATTACTCTCTTCAAACACACCGCGTCTTCACACAAGACTGACTGAACTTTGCTAACTCACTCGCCTGCGTTGCTTTGCCTTTTATATTGCAGGGTAGACAGTCTGGTGAATGTTCTTGCCGAATGTTCGTGGCTTCGCCTTCTCGAAATTTCTATAAATGTAAACATCATTGTTTCATTATTGTTGCTTGTGTATTTTGTTTACATTTATTCTTATAGTGTTGTTTGTGTATTTTTGTTTACTTGTTTACCATTTTTTATGCTGGCGTTTATTGTTGTATTTTTTGTTTATAATTTTAATGTTAAGCCGTGTAAAACCAAAACACCAGTATCTAGATTCTTTATTTTCGAAACAATATATACTAGACAGTACACAATATGTTGTTATTAAACTTATGAATGGCAAATGTGGGATTAGTTTAGGTATATGACAGAGCAGCATTTTTTATTATCGCTGTTATTCAAAATCGTTCTGGTATTGATCATACAGCTAACAATGAAGTGCGGGCGGCTGACGTGAAAATCTTAATTACGTCGATAATATCTATCTAATCGCCTATAACTCTTTCGACCTGTCAGACACATTGACTCAAATATCTACATGAAGCCGCCGTAGTCTAGGAGCTTGGTGAGACCATGGATCAAACCATAGATCAGACATCTGCAACAAAACAAAATACGACAAAATGTTTCTTCAGCTACTTTCTTGCAGCAGATTTCTGGCAAAAACTCTGAGAATAAATAAAATATTGTCATGAAAGGTTTCTCAAGAATCTATCGTTCGAAGTTGATTTTAAACTCACGTATAAAAATTAGCATACACAACATAAGTGGTGTGAGAAGCTAGGTTGTAATCCTGATTGAAGGGTTGTAGTGACCGGTTCCACATGTAAGTATGTATTCCTGTTTTCGAGAGCTTCATCGCTAATTTAGCTGTGAAAGTGTTTTCAAATTGCGTACAATAGGATCTTCCAGTTGTCGCCTGTTATTTTATACAGAACAAGTACTTTCTATTGGTTTATCGTTATATGGTAATCCGTGTAAGGTAGAAGAGCTTTTTTTGCTTCCACTGAAATTAATTTGTTTAACAAAACCATTCGGTTATTTTTTCAAATAAATTAAAAAGCGGTTGCGGTCGTCGTAGTCCTGTAAGTAGTGTGTTAGTTTTTAAGACGTGAGACTATAACCAGACATATAGAACAAAACGAAACATGAAAAAATTATTTCGGCGATTTCCTCTCAGCAGTTTTTTGGTAAAAACTCTCAAAGTAAATAAAATTGCCATGAAAAGTTTCTGAAATCTGCTGTTCGGGGTCGACTTTAAACTGTAGGTCCTGCCATTTATTTATAAAATTTATTTATAAAATTAACACACACACCGTGGGTGGTGTGGGAAGTTAGGTTGTAAGTCTGACGGAAGGTGCTTGTAATGATCAATTGAGTAAGTAAGTACAGGCAAAAATTTGTCACAGGATTTTTTCTCTCATATTAAAAATGAGGATGGAATTCTGTAATATTTTCTCGATAAATCCTTATGAACTAAAAATTCTTCTATATTTTGACAAACAAATCTTCATAATTATCTAAATAAAATGTTTTTCTTTCATCCAAATTATGAATATGATCAAATTTTTAAAGAAAATTGATAAAAAAAATTATTGCTTCCTATCGTTCAACCAAATAAAAAAATCAAATGCTTCAAGAACACAATCAAAATACTTATGCGTTTAAATATGATTGAAGAATACTTTTGCTTTTGAAAATATTTTTAATCTGTATGAACT